>JAIFKI010000024.1:347500-3155000 GCA_025389145.1 Misgurnus mizolepis
CTATCTCTCTCTCTTTCTCGCTATGGAAGAGAGGGAGATGGGAGGTTCGGCTTTCTACAGGGAGTGAGAGAGGCCATAGGTTGTGTGTGTGTGGTTGAGAAAGTGTTGTACTAGCAGGTAGGGATGCTAAACAATTAATCGCGATTAATCGTTAGCAGAATAAAAGTTTTTGTTTACATCACATATGTGTGTTAACTGTGTATAATAAATATGTATATATGTATATATATATATGTATATATATATATATATATATATATATATGTATATATATATGTATATATATATATATATATATATATATATATATATATATATGTATGTATATATATATATATATATATATATATATATATATATATATATATATATATATGTATATATATATAAATTATACATAAATATACAATTGTATATACACATGTAAACATTTCTAAAACATATACATGCATGTGTGTACATTTATTTATACAAAGTTATTATACACAGTTCACACACATATATGATGTAAACAAAAACTTTTATTCTGCTAACGATTAATCGCGATTAATCGTTAAGCATCCCTACTAGCAGGTATGGTTTGTATGCTGTTTGGTTTTGGTAGTATCTACTGGTTAAGTGGAGTTTATGCTTAGATATAAGAAAAGTTTAATCTGATATGTCCTACATTGATTCATATGTGTCAACATGAAATAAAAATTTGACCCATTTTCTTAATACACGCTAATGTTAACAAATAACAATTCAAACACATGAAAACTATTTAGAGTTATTTATGTTATAAAGGTTACATTTTAAATATTAAATACCATTAGACTTGGAAAAGGAAGCATTACCGTTGGGATATGTTAAAATGATCTTGAAGGTGAACTTGACCTTCAGCCTCCATGTCTTCATCATAAAGTCTCTGCTCCTGATGTTTTTAACAAAACCCAATTCCAACACATGCAGATCTGGTTTCATTCTGGTATAGAAACATCCATCAGTCAATTCCTGATCAATAAAATAAACAAACAGGTTGGATTTAGTTTCACACAAAAAAAGAGAAAAAACACTCATATATGTTTATATGCATTTGTATTCCCTTTTATTGGAAAACAGACCAATTAAATACATTGCAAGATGACATTTAAGTATTATTTTTGCACATTTTCAACATTCACACAAATCAACATTGTCTGAATGCTAATTATTATTATTAATACAAAAGTAGAACGCATGCTTTGTGGTTTTATATCAGGTGCACATGTGACTCCACACACATTTGATCTTGATTCTTAGTGGTACATTTTGATTGGTGTTAATCAGAGGTAAAACTGCACACGTCTATGTGGGAGTCACATGCTTTGCATGTAGAGGTGCTGAAAAAATATAATTTCTCTGCATGTAGAGCAGTTAATACATTTGTGCAATATTAATTTTTTTTAAAAACATGGATGTGTTTGTGTGCCAATTTAATTTGATTTAAAATAGAAACTCATTAATTATACAGAAAAGGGCACTGTAGTGGCTTACCTTCTGTTAACATTTCCAGAAGCAGATCTATCAGAGTATCATATTGTGTCATGAATCAATATAAATCACTTTAGAGTCATTGGAGTGTAATTAGCTAGCAGACTTAAAATTTACATCTCTGCAGTAAAACAAAAAAGCTAAAAAAGCCTTCACATGCATTGGAATGGACTCAATACACATTCATAGACCAGAAGATAATAGAAATTTGGTAAAAGGCTTATTTAAGCCACCTAACAACCATCTAGCAATTCCCTAGCTACCACCCAGAACACCCTAACAACAATTTAGCTATTCCCTAGCTACCCCCCAGAACACCCTAACAACAATTAAGCAATACCCTAGCTACCACCCAGAAGACCCTAGCAACCAGTGGTGGCTGGTGACTTCTTTTTTTGAGGTTGCATGACGCGAAGTTCGTCACAACATGTATGTAGCTTGTCATGTGTGTGGTTCCTAACGTGCATCACGTATTATGCCAAAATAAGTGCCTGCTGCAGACGCGTCTAAAGGGTTTATGATAAAAGAGACGCTCGCGTTCATGCGTAATCAGAGTTTACTGTTAAGGAAGTGTCTAGTGTGTTTTTTGGGAACATGAGCGTCTCTTTTATCATAAACGGTTTTGACGCGTGTGCAGCAGGCACTTATTTTGACAAAACACGTAATGCACACAGGATCTCTTGACAGGACATATATTTTGGAAAAGGGAACCACACACGTGACAATCCGAACACTTATTTGGAATTAGCACCTCCTCGGATGAGCAGTCACGAGCCGCCACTGCTAGCAACCATCTAGAAAGTCCCTAGCTACCACCCAGAAGACCCTAACAACCATCTAGCAATTCCATAGCTACCACCAAGAACACCCTAACAACAATTTAGCGATTCCCTAGCTACTGCAGTGAACACCCTAACAACCATCTAGCAATTCCCTAGCTACAACCCTGAAAACCCTAACAAACATCTTGCAATTCCCTAGCTACCACCCTGAAAACCCTAACAACCATCTTGCAATTCCCTAGCTACCACCTTGAACTCTTTAACAACCATTTAGCAATTCCCTAGCTACTGCAAGTGAACACCATAGCAACCATCTAGCAATTCCCTAGCTACAACCCTGAAAACCCTAACAACCATTTAGCAATTTCCTAGCTACCACCCAGAACACCCTAACAACCATCTTGCAATTCCCTAGCTACCACCTTGAACTCTTTAACAACCATTTAGCAATTCCCTAGCTACTGCAAGTGAACACCCTAGCAACCATCTAGAAATAGCTACCACCCAAAACACCATAGCAACCATCTAGCAAATCCCTAGCTACCACCTAGAACACCCTAGCAACCATCTTGTAATACCCTATATACCACCCAGATCACCCCAACAACAATCTAGCAATTCCCTAGCTACTACCCTGAACTACTTAGCAACCATCTATTACTTCCCTAGCTACCACCTAGAACACCCCAGCAACCATCTAGCAATTTCCTAGCTACCACACAGATCACCCTAGCAAACATCCTGCAATTCCCTAAAGCTACCACCCAAAACACCTTAGCAACCATCTAGCAATTCCCTAGCTACCACCCAGAACACCCTAGCCTAGCAACCATCTAGTAATTCCCTAGCTATTGCCCTGAAAACCCTAGCAACCATCTAGCAATTCCCTAACTACCACCTAAAACAAACAAACAACCATCTAGCAATACCCTAGCTACCTCCCTTAACACCCTAGCAACCATCTAGTAATTCCCTAGCTACCACCCAGAACACCCTAGCAACCATCAAGCAAATTCCAATGCTACCACCCAGAACACCCTTACAACCATCTAATAATTCCCTAGCTACCACCCAAAACACCATAATAACAATCTAGCAATTCCCTAGCTACCACCCAGAACACCCTAGCCTAGCAACCATCTAGTAATTCCCTAGCTACCACCCAGAACACCCTAGCAACCATCAAGAAAATTCCAATGCCACCACCCAGAACACCCTTACAACCATCTAATAATTCCCTAGCTACCACCCAGAACACCCTAACAACCATCTATTAATTCCTTAGCTACCACCCAAAACACCATAATAACAATCTAGCAATTCCCTACCACCCAAAACACCCTAGCAACCATCTAGCAATTCCCTAGCTAATTACCCTGAACACCCTAAAGTAGCAACCATCTACTTATTCCCTAGCTACTACCACCCAGAACACCCTAGCAACTACGTAGTGACAAAATACAGACATTTATGACATATTAAATATGTTTATTTAAGAATATGTTTGTATTCGTCTCATCTGTGATTGAGTGAACGACTGTACCTATGGAGTCCCGGTGGCCCAAATCTGATGAGACTCAACACAAACTCTCCGTCACACACCCTGCTTGGGTCACTGCTGTTGGCCGGATCAACGACAGGCAGGAAAATCCACCCGCACTGTCAAGCAGTCACATCTGAAATCCAAAGGGTAGACAGACTAACAGCCCTATTCCATAGCTCAATGCTTCACACTTTTCTCTTTCGTTCTCAGACACACAGTCATATGCGCATCGTTGTATCTTATGGCATATAATCTTATTACCATGCCAACAGTGAAACAAACCACACAGAAAGCATAGATGCAGTACAGATGTCCCTTTAGCTATAGCATTGCATTAGCAGCGCAAAAGCTCATGTGTTCGAATCCCAGGAATATACAACTACTGATAAAAATGTTAAATGCATAACATACAAATAATAAACATATTTTTGTATCATGCATCCCCAGATAAGATTTTATTTACACATGATTAGCAGATTTCATGAATCATTAAAAGAGTCAGTATTTGTGTTGAACAAAATCTAATAATGAAGTTTGGAGCATGAAAGTTTGATTTTATTAATTAATTTCACATCGATTTCAATCTTTGGCATTTTCTTAAGGTTATGTTTTAACATAATGTTCTTTACATTATGTAGACTGATTTTATGTAGAAAACAGTAAAAAAAGGACTTTAGTTGGAGATAACCCTTGATTATTTTTGCGCGAGAGGAAACATAAAAGTTTTGCTTAGAATAAAATGAATAACTAATACATTTAAAATGCATTTAATGACAACCAAATATAACACTAAACTTTAGTGGTTTTGTGACCCTTCATCAGTTTAATATAATTAAATAACCCTACATGCAAGAAAACAACCATGGGAGTGACAAGCTTAGTTAAATGCAATTACTCCATGAGATAAACAACACCGAACAAAACAAAACAGCATTAAGTTTAAATTTGGTTTAAAAACTGCAAGACCTGAGGGTCTCAAGTCAGGCCAGCTGAGTGGAGGATACAGTCCATTTTACAGACACCTGCTGATTTACATGGCTGTCAATCACTTGCTGACCCCCGGGTGTGGCTAACAGCGGGAGATAGGTGGGATCGATGACTTCGGTTGATACTGAGTAATTAACTAAATCACCGAGATCAAAATGACTATTGAACCACTACGATTTCTGTCTGAAGACAGAAAAAGCTGGAGGTGCTTTAAAACCAACCCAAAAACAGTGACTGTCAGATATCATCGCCCAGATTTACATGCTTCCTGTTTGATTTAATTACACCATTATTAAAAAGTCTGAGATTCTTATGAGTTATGAATTTTAGGCTGTGGTTTATTGCTGGTCTAAGGGACCTAATGAGCCATGCTTGAATTTTAATGAATTCATCAAATCTGATCTTCTCTTTACAGGTGCTTGTTTAACATTTTTATTATGTCTTGTATCTACATAGTATAACCTTCATAAATAAATGTACCCTATCAAGATTTTACTGTATCACTATATCATTCTCAACCTGGTTTTACTTTAGGATGCTAATTTTACTTTGGATAAAGTGGTAAGTGATTTGTTTTTTACACAAGTCACAAGGGTAGCTATATTTGTACCCAACAATTTTTGTGTGTGTCAAAAAAATCATTAAAATGTATAGTAAACATCATGTTCCATGAACATATTTTGTAAATATACTACCGTAAATATATATGTATAAAAATATTTATTATTAGTAATATGTGTTCCTTTGGACAACTTTAAGGCGATTTTCTATAGTTAGATTTTTTTGCACCCCAAATTCCCGACTTTTTAAATAGTTATATTTTAAGCCGAATATTGTCCTATCCTAAAAACCACACATCAATGGAAAGCTTATTTATCCGGAGATCAAATTATGTATAATTCTCAATAAAAAAATTGTAACTGGTTTTGTGGTCCACAGTCACTCACGACCCACCAATTAAGAACCACTAATCTAAGAAATATGTACTATTTATATATGGTTTCAGCAGTAACAACATAAACAACAAACTTAACTTCCGGTAAACTTCCACAAAGTATCAATAACAACAGAGTAATTTTAGAGTAGTTTATTTCTGATAACAAGCTAAATAAATAACAAGTAGATGATCTTCAAGTCTCCCCTCATCCCCTATAAGAAAACTTAAACATTTGTTATTTTCGACGAGGTATTTGTTCAGTTTAGCCACTATTAAAGTGCACCTATTTCATTGCTTAAAAAAACAATGTTATGTCGTGTATTTGGTATAATACAATGTGTTCGGGTGCTTTATGGTTAAAAAAACCGCATTATTTTCCACATACCGTACATTTTTGTGGCTCTAGATCAGACTGATCTCATGTTATAGTTACGCAAAAATTTTATTCATCTATTCGTGTCCATGGCACGAAATTCAGCATTTTTTCATGCCTTGAGCATGAATGTCTTTTTCGTGACACTCCCACGAATTTCTATAAATAGTTTCTCAAGTCCGTTGCACGACTTTCTTTTTCGTTTTGTTTTATTTTATGTATTGTTTTCTCATCGTTTTTTGTATTTCCTTACCATTGCCGCTTGGGGTTGGGGTTAGAATCACTTTCTGTTACCTTTTTAGACTCCAACTCCAGGCGAGAATAGTTTTGAAAGCGGAAGAAAAACATGTAGAGACCAATACATATAAGTACATCCTAACCCAAACCCCAAATCTAACCCCAAGCGTCAATGATTTTAAAATAGGAAAAAACTATGAAAAAAACAATATATAAAATGACACGGAAAAGAAAGTCATGCCACAGACATGAGAAACTATGTATAGAAATTTGTGCAAGTGTCACGGAAAAGTAATTCATTCTCAAGGCACGAAAAAAAGCAGAATTTCATGCCATAGACTTGAATAAATTATTAAAATTTTGCGTGACTAACACGACTTTCCGTGAGATGGTGTTACTTAAAGGGACACAAGACAGCATTTTTATGTTAATAAATCATCTTCGTAAGTCGGTATATGGTTAAATGACTCATTACATGACGAATGAAGACTCTCTCGCCCGCCCCTACCGTCTGTAAGAAGAATACCCCACTTGCAAGTTCGCTGTATCCGACCTGGTGTCCTTCAGTCTCGTATAGTCTTAGATATAGAACGCATTTACTCCCAGACACTAGGGGGAGCTAGTAGAAAAATAATACTCAGACTTGCCTTGTGTGCCTTTAAGATATACTGCTTTCCTCCAAAGCAATGATTTTCTACAAAACTCATCGATTTGAAAAGCATTGTGTCCCTAATTGGCCAGCTAATCTTTAAGTTGTGATTGGCCTGAATATCTCTGACATCACAGGAAATGTGACGCTCCTTACCATGTTTGAAAGATTCGCTCACAATACAATGCTGACAGGAGTTAACTTACAGGCTGTGAGTCAAAGCGGGAGGAATTATGATAATGTCGGTCTTGTCTACATCACCAATCACAGGAAGTAAACTGTTGCCTACAATCCGTGTGTTTGTTGTAGTCAAAAAAAAAAAAGATTTACATTGGAGACGATAACTTGCGTCATCGCTTACTGTGGGGTTTGTACCTTTTGCATATTGTTAACATGTACTAATACACACTTACTGTGGGTTTACACCAGACACAAGTTCAACTATTTGCGAGGGTAGATTACATACAAAGTCAATGCAAAGACGCAATCAGCCGCGTCCTTGCATGGGGCGATGTGAATGACGCGATATGGGCGGCGTGTTTACCACGAAAACACACACTATTCGCCTCAAACGCGTCTTCGTCAAAGTTGAAAATATTCAACTCGAGAGAAAAATTCACATGACACGAAGTTAAATCCCACAAGTAATCTAGAGCGAGTAACACGATACCCCACGTTTGGTGTGTACGTAGCAAAAAAATCGTAAAATCGTGAATCAGACCATAGTTGCTCTTTAAACAAACAGTAAATGGAAGTTAAGTTCCATCCATCTGATGAGACCGCCTATAGCCTATTTTGTATATACTCACTGTAATACATTCATACTGTTACCTTATTTATACAATTCATAAAATCTCTTATATGCACTCAGATTTCTCTTGCTCTTTTTTTTAAGAAAAAAAAATGGAAAATATAAGAAATATGTGCATTAAATTAAAAAAACAAAAAAAAATTTCAGAACAAAATGGCTGCTTTAGGTAAAAGTCAGTATTGTATCCTCTCTTGGCACTAAACACATAATAAACAAACTCTTTTGAAGAGACTAAAGTCTTGAAATCATTTGATTAGAATTAGAAATTAGGATTTTATTCATTTAGGTTTAAAAGATACATAGGTTCCCTAGTATTGCCTAGTAAGAGAAGCTCACATTAAATAACTGTATTTTTTGGTTGTATTTCTATTTAAATAAAGATTATACCACTGCAAAAACAGCAAATGGCGTCATGGCGTCATCCTAAAGACTTCTACACAGTACATCACCGTACATTAATTACATATCTACATCTTTGTAATCACTACTATACATCCTTAATGTATACTTATTATAACCTATAAAGACACAAAACAAAGCCGGTTGGTACTTGCATTAGTGCAATAAAGTAATTTTCGGTGCATCAAATGTCCTTCGTTCTGCAGCGGTTAACTCACCTACAGAGAGGCCGTGTGTAGCCAGCCATTACTGTTTAACCAAAAAACACACCCTTCATCTCTACACCCCCTGCATACGCCATCACTAAACTACAGCGGTGTCGGTGAGCAAGACACAGCAGCGGTAATGAGGCGGCGTGTCATGTGGAGATGTAATTACCTCCCTCTCCTGCTGGGTGTGCACTTCCTGGGTGAGAGGAAAGATGAATCGCCAAAGTGGGAAAGCGCTGAACCCTCAAAAGTTTAATTCACCCAGCGAAGCTCCCATCCCCCCTCCCCTCTCTCTCTCTGCTGGAAGGGAAATGGTTCGGGCAGCATTTAGCTAGCTGATAAATGATGAGTGTAGTTTTTGGTGCTCAGGGTCTGGGGAGATGTGTTTGTTCTGTACCCCCTCCTTAAACGGCACACGGGGGGTGTTATTGAGTCACCAGCACATGCCACGAGACCCACGGGGGTGCAGGGTGAGGAGCTGAAGTCAAAGTAGAAAAGAAATTAGAGGAAATGGAAATGAAGAACAGTAAGTTATATGCACTAAATTGCAGTGCTGTGGTTGGATAGTATGGTATTATCCCCTTCTGACATCACAAGGGGAGCCAGATTTCGATTATTTATGTCTTAAAAATGAACAGGGTGTGAAAAAAGAAAGGAAGGATGGAAAACAAATAAGAGGTTTAAAAAAAGAGAAACCAGGTGTATATGGGGTGGTAGATGGGGGTATAGTGTTTAGCTGGCCAGTGGGTGGAGATCAATTTCCCAACAACCCTATCAGTCAGACAGTGCTAACCTTTTTCTGCTGATTGCACACTTTCAGTTCAAGTCAACCTATTTCCAAGTTTGTGTGTGTGTGTTAGGCACAGGTCTGAAGTGAGAGAGAGGATCTGTCACAATGCTTTATTCTTGAGATGGTTAGCGAGGTCTCGCAGCCAAGAAAGGGACAGAAGGAGAGAGAAGGAGCTCGCAGGTGAGGGTAAGCCCCGCTCTCCTGTCGCTCGCTCTGGGGAGGTGGCAGGAAGCCTGTTGTGTCAATGCATTATGCATTAGAGTCTGTGCTCGACTGACAGCCCTACTGCCGCCCTCCGCTTTAACGGAGCCGCCACTAATCAAAGACGACACATCCGAATGTCCAGACACACACACACAGACATTTACTAATCAAAAAGTGTATTTCCTAGAGGCTGTCTCCCAGGAGAAATCCGGCGGGGAGAAATTGGAATAATTTATTAGCTTACAAGTTTTGGTTGACAGTTAGCCCGGGGCTATTTATCTCAGTAATGGAGAACGTCTCCAATGTGGCAAAATTGACCAAATCAAACAGCTTTGATCAGAAAATGAATCTGGCAAGGCTGTCCGTCTCCACACAACCCTTGAGAAAAGCGGGAAACAAACAAATCCGAAGGAAAATAACGAGAGAAAGGTAAATCGAGGGAGAGAGAGGGGCTGTATTAAACAGATTTTCAATGAAAACAATGTCACATGCTTTTAAATACTTGCAGTTTGAGACAACATTGTATTTAGTACCAGATTGAGGTGGTGCCGTGACCCGGAGCTAAATGTTTTTATGCAATACCCCATATACAGAAAGTTATATTTTAAAACGTAATGAATTTAAGTTATGTAAAATTATATTGTCTGACTACAAGGCTTATGACTTGTTTATATGTGAGCCTATGGACAATTATTGCCTGTTGAACACATGCATATGTAATGCAATACACTGGAACCAGTGTTGGGGAGTATTTAAAAACATTGTCAATACTAACTTTTTGTGACTTAAACAAAATATATTTTTAAGTGGTAGCTGTTTTCAAAATATTTTAGCTTTCTGAATAACAAACTACTTTAAGTAGTATGCTACAGCAATGTTTTAATGTCACATTTTATTGTAATACGATTAATTTCAGTATTAAATTATACAATCAGATATATTATATATTTAAAATAATATGCAACTTTAGTTGGCTACTTCTATAGTTCAATGCACTGTAATAAAAATTGCTGTAATTATGCAGCTGTTTGCCAGTTACTTACTGTAGATTTAAATTGATGTTATGGCTTGTTCAAAGTTAAATAAACATTAAACGTTAATAAGTCTTAATCTTTACTAAATACACTATACAATAACAGAATGCTTTGCATGAGGCTGTTATTTTAGTTTTATTCTGTAAAGATAAAGACTTGTTAATGTCTAATGTTTATTTAACTTTTAAAAAACTGTTGCCACTTTGCAAAAAAATGATTTTCAAGAAAAAGAATCTTAGTATTTCTGTCTTGTTTTCAATAAAAATATCTAAAAATTCTTAAATTAAGATGCTTTTTCTTGATGAGCAAAACAACCCAAGAAAATAAGTCTAGTTTTAAGAGAAAATATATCAAATTTAAGTGCATAAAACAAGCAAAAAAATCTTGAAAAATTTTCTTAAACACTAAACTCAAGAATTTTTTTTGCTTGTTTTATGCACAAATTCACTTACATTTGATATTTTTGGTCTAAAAACTAGACCCATTTTCTTGGGTCGTTTTGCTCATCAAGAAAAAGCATCTTAATTTAAAAAAAATTTATATTTTACTGAAAAAAAGACAAAAATGCTAAGAAAATCATTTGCAGTAAATAACATAAATTTAAATCTACAGTAAGTTACCGCCAAACAGCTGCCAATAATACTGTAATTTCTACAGTTATTTTTAACAGTGCAGGTTGAACTCACAGGAATTTGTAAGTATTTGGCTAACTCGTATGAATTCATACAAAGTGATTCGTACAAAAACATATGGTTATTGAAATGATAATAAGACCCTACGTCAATGGGCGAAGGCAAATCACACAGAAACGTACGAATGTGCGTATTAGCCACCTCGTAAAATACATACGAATTGACATGAGACTATGTTGGCATTTCCCAAAATTTAAGTTCTGTAACTTTCAAAACAATTGATGTTTTATGAAGTAGGCCTACATGCAGATGATGAAGAGCTGCAGAATTCTCATCATTCACTGCAATCCCAATGAAAGTGCCAAAAAAAATGAAAGTGAACTTTTGCATAAATATTAATACAGCCAGACTTTTTAAAGATGCCGTGAACCATTTGTAAAGAAAACAGCATGTGACAACCTTCAGACACGCACCACGAGCTTCACTAGTGAGGGACGCACGGAGCAAAGGGGAACAAATTCGGGTCGAGAGCCACAACAAACCGCCATGGCAACCGCTTTTGACAACATCACGCCCGGCTCTGTACATGAGAGACAGACACGCTCATTTACGCGGGAGATTGACGGTTCAAAGGGTCTTGATTTTGACACTGAAAAGGAACAAATATTCTCACATGTTGATCTGGTTTAATTAGAGGTCCGTGCTTTGATGCATGCATGTCAGGGACTGCTTGATGTCGCATCAAGTGAAGTTAAATGCGTCTCGATCAAGATGCCCAAGTTTGCATCATACACGACAGGAAAGACGTTTGAGCAACAAACACCAGTGACATGAAAACGCCGATGTGTTCCTGCCAATGGGAGAGAGGCCGTATCCATCATAATCAATGAATGTGGACCATTCACAAGATCAGTTTTCACTATATAAGTTATTGTTTAACTTATGGAAGAAGTAAGAAAGCTATTAATACCGTGGCCTGGAAAGGCAAAAATAAATTACAATGGTAAATTACTTATTTACAATAATAAAAACAAATTTACAAGTTTTTTTTAACAAATTTACAAGTTTTTTTTTAACAAATTTACAAGTTTTTTTAACACATTTACAATGAGTGAATAAATGTACAAGTTTTCTAAACAAATTTACAATGATTGAACAAATTTACAAGTTTTTTAAACAAATTTACATGTTTTTTAACATATTTACAATGAGTGAACAAATGTACATGTTTTTTAACAAATTTACAATGAGTGAACAAATTTACACGTTTTTTTAAAAATTTACAAGTGTTCAAACAAATTTACAATGAGCGAACAAAATTACAAGTTTTAAAACAAATTTACGTTTATTACGGAAAGGGTAGGTACAATACGCTGACGTCACGCATCTGAGCCTCCGGTGGGAGGAAACCCGGAAGTATCGCCGTGAATCACATGAGAGTTGTGAATGCGATGTTGTGTATTAGGCTGTACATAATATTAACGGAAAGAGAGTGATAATATATAACCTTTCATCGCTTCCGAAGTGACTAAAAGGGATATTGGACCTTATTTTCAGGTAAGTGAAATAGTTTTAGTTAGCTAACGCTAGCTTTCCAAGTTGCACACGTTTTGGATGGCAGTTATCAAAATAATTCACTGACTTTCTCATTAGATTACAGACAACACGAGAGGGTGCTTCAAACTTTTGGACTGCATTGTTCGTTCGCTCCCGGGGTTACATAGACTGAAACGGGGAAGCGTGACGAGTTTGTTTACATGGTGCTGTAAACTCCAACCCAGGAGGACACTATCAGAGGAATCACAGGGATAACATGGTGTGATTTTTTTGTCAAAACCAGAACTGACTTCCGAATCCACCTGGAACGCATTTACTTTGATGGAGATGTGGGCGGAGGCTAAACCCTCCAAATAGTATATTTAGAGAAATGGAAGTCAGTAAAAATTAAGTTGGACTCGTTTTTTAACTACTGGCTGCTTAACACATGCTTATAAACCCAGGAATAGCACACACACTTCTAACAGACATGCAATGCACACATTAGATACGTGTTAAGTAAATAACTGTACAGTTTTAGAACAACTCATTTCTACATTAAAGAAACTTAATTTCACTCATTGTTCAAAATATAGTTTTATTTATAAATGAACTTCAATGTATATTGTCTCAAGTATGAAAAAATATATATGTACATTTTTAGAACCAAACATATTTACATTAAAAGCCAGTGGGTACTAACACACTTTTTTACACAGGGCCATGTAGTTTTGATTTTTTCCCTTAATAATAAAAACCTTCATTTAAAAAATGCATGTTGTGTTCACTTGGGTTTTATTTTTTGACTAATATTTGAATTTGTTTGATGATCTGAAACATTAAAGTGTGACAAATATGCAATAATAACATGGGAAATCTGGATGGGGGCTAACACCTTTTCACACCACTGTATATACATTTGTTCCAATGTATATTTTCTATCTACTGTACAAATTGTAACAATAAAGCAAAGTAAAAACATTTTAATGAAAAACGTTTGTTTTTGGGATTAAAGTAATTTTTCACCCAAGATATAGATGGTTTGTTTTTTCACTGGAACAGATTTGGAGAAATTAAGCATTACATTGCTTACAATGGGATCCTCTGCCGTGAATGGGTGCCGTGAGAATGAGAGTATTTAACACAAACTATGATTGTGTTTATGGTGTGCAATATAGCGTGTGTTCATGTTTTGTGTGTAAAAAAAGACAATATTTTTCACATACTCTCTAGCGCTGTTTTTACTTTACTAAAAACGAGCTGATGTCTTCCTTGTTCTATAAAGTCCCTCCTTCAGAAATACCTATCGAGTTCTGATTATGTAGTTTGTTTAGTGTGCTGTGATTCAACAGCAGCTTAGTAGAGCCACTTGAGCTTAGCTGGCGACTGACATATTCCAGTGGGCAGAGGTTAGTAAAAAACTCTTCTTTGGATGTCATTCAATCGAGAAGTAGAGGGCTGTAGTCCAAACTGGCCGTTTGCTATAGGCTTTGAAAGGGAAATTCTATTAAAGAAAATATATCGCTTGATATAGAATTTTGAGCTTTATAATTTTACAGATATTATTTATGCTCTAACAGCAACATTACACACCAACTAAAGTTTAAAAAATGGGATCAGGATAAACGGGACCTTTAAACCTTACAGCTAAATCTGTGGCAGAGAAACAAGAAAAAATGATCCAAGACACAAATGTTGCGATAATCTTCCATAATAGGAGATGTTTCCAGGTAACCATAGTCTTGCAATGCCCCAGAACCACTGTTAGATCTGTGTATTGAGAAAGAGGAGAAAATTACATGTAAAAAAAGAAAGATCAATGAAGTCATGAGATTTATTTGTTCTAATTTTCATCAATGAATTACATGCTTAATTTTTTTTTCGCTCAGGAAACGAATGGTGGTCCTCCTCTTCTTCCTTTAGTGTTTCAATATCACAGACACTGGAAATTAACATAATCATGATTTCAGTCTTGGCAGTCTATCTATCTATCTATCTATCTATCTATCTATCTATCTATCTATCTATCTATCTATCTATCTATCTATCTGACATAAATGACAGTTTGCTTAGGCAACATTAGAGTTTTTGTAATATGATAAAACATTACAATACTGTCACACTCAGAGAGGTTTAAATGATTAAATGAAAATATAATTTATAGTATAAATATAGGTAATTTTAACAAATCGTCTCATTAGTCACTACATAAAATCCTAATCTTTTAAAGATTATTCAGATTATATCATCGAACAAGTTAACGCACCCTTGATTCCTTTGAAGTGTCCTCCTGGGTTGAAGTTTACAGCACCATGTAAACAAACTCGTCACACTTCCTCGTTTCAGTCTATGTAACCCCGGGAGCGAACAAACAATGCAGTCCTGATTAAAAAGTTTGAAGCACCCTCTCGTGTTGTCTGTAATCTAATGAGAAAGTCAGTGAATTATTTTGATAACTGCCATCCAAAACGTGTGCAACTTGGACAGCTAACGTTAGCTAACTAAAACTATTTCACTTACCTGAAAATAAGGTCCAATATCCCTTTTAGTCACTTCGGAAGCGATGAAAGGTTATATATTATCACTCTCTTTCCGTTAATATTATGTACAGCCTAATACACAACATCGCATTCACAACTCTCATGTGATTCACGCCGATACTTCCGGGTTTCCTCCCACCGGAGGCTCAGATGCGTGACGTCAGCGTATTGTACCTACCCTTTCCGTAATAAACGTAAATTTGTTTTAAAACTTGTAATTTTGTTCGCTCATTGTAAATTTGTTTGAACACTTGTAAATTTTAAAAAAAAACGTGTAAATTTGTTCACTCATTGTAAATTTGTTAAAAAACATGTACATTTGTTCACTCATTGTAAATATGTTAAAAAACATGTAAATTTGTTTAAAAAACTTGTAAATTTGTTCAATCATTGTAAATTTGTTTAGAAAACTTGTACATTTATTCACTCATTGTAAATGTGTTAAAAAAACTTGTAAATTTGTTAAAAAAAAAACTTGTAAATTTGTTTAAAAAAACTTGTAAATTTGTTAAAAAACTTGTAAATTTGTTAAAAAACTTGTAAATTTGTTTTAAATCTTGTAAATAAAATGGCACCTCAGGGCCACCGTATATTAAGATTCAAAGTTCACTTCAACTCATCACTAGTCAGAGCACATAAAGCATCTAAAGTTTAACAGGGAAGCTATCATAATGTATGCATGCACAGAAAAAGTGTTTATGGGTGCAGTTCATTACAGGCCCCTCACGCGTTTGCCAGCGTGCTGAGCTTTTTCACCTCGTGCAGACTGCTTTTTAAACTGCATTTGGACCCGTGCCGACAATTACCTCCTCAAAGTCTCTAAAGTACCAAAGCTCTGCCTAATTAGTATGCATTATCAATTAACGGCCCTAATAGGCGGCAGATTGATCACATCCCCCTGTTTCAGATGCCGAACGGAGGCAAAAGCAGGAATAGAAATTCCCTCGCCCACTCTCGCTCACCAACAACAGCTACAACAATGTTCATGATGCATCGAAATTCAAATGGTGCTGGGTATAATACCGCAACACCTGATGAAGTACATCAGTAACACCATCATTTAGCAAACGCTTTTATCATCCAAATCATCTTACAAATTTTGCTCAACATTTTAAAGAAATGCTGGGTTGCTTAAATCCACACTTTAAAAAATGTTGGGTTATTTTCAACCCAGCGTTGGAATAAAAAATAAATGAGCCCAGCCCGTTGGGTTGTAATTTAACCTTGGCTGGGATGTTTCACACCAATGTTGGGTCAAATATAAACATATTATTTGTTTATTTTACCCAACAGTTGGGTTCATCACTTTTTGGGTCAATATTTTGCTCAACATTTTAAAGAAATGCTGGGTTGTTTAAATCCACACTCTTAAAAATGTTGGGTTATTTTCAACCCAGCGTTGGAATAAAAAATGGACGAGCCCAGCCCGTTGGGTTGTAATTTAACCTTGGCTGGGTGGTTTCATCCCAATGTTGTGTCAAATACAAATATATTATTGGTTATTTTTACCCAACGGTTGGGCTCATCACTTTTTGACCCAACACTGGATTGAAAATAACCCAGCATTTATTTATTTTTTTGAGTGCATGGTTGGATAAAATAGACAAACCTAACTTTCAGGTTTAAATTAACCTATGCTGTATTGTTTTATCCCAAAATGGTGGGTTGTTTAAATCCACGCTGTAAAACATTTTGGGTTATTTTATGGGTCCCCAGCCCATTGGGTTGTAATTTAACGTTGGCTGGGTTGTTTCACCCCAATGTCAGGTCAAATATAAACATATTATTGGTTAATTTTACCCAACATTTGGGCTCATCACTTTTTGGGCTTGCATTTTTTTTGGGAAAAAAACATGGATTTTTTGGAGTGCGTGGTTAAATAAAATAGACAAACCCAACTTTGGGTTTAAATTAATCTATGCTGTATTGTTTTAACCCAAAATGCTGGGTTGTTTAATGATATGGCTGGGTTATATTTGGACATTTTCTTGGTTAATTTAAACCAACGGTTGGGTTCGTCCGTATACACAACAACCCAACCTTTGTTAGAAACCTACACTCTAAAAAATGCTGGGTTATTTTCAACCCATCGTTGGGTCAAAAAGTGTCGAGCCCAGCAGCTGGTTAAAAATAACCCAGAAAATGTTTATATTTGGCCCAACATTGGGTTTAGACAACCTTGTATTTTGGGATGAAACAACCCAGCATGGGTTAAATTACTACCCAGCGTGCTGAGCTCGTCCCATTTTGACCCATCGCTGAGTTGAAAATAACCCAGCATTTTTTAGACTCTGGGTTATTTTCAACTCGGCTTTGGGTCAAAAAGGACAAACCCCACTCACTGTGTTGTAATTTAACATATGCTTGCTGGGTTGTTTTAAACCAAAATGTTGGGTTGTTTTAACTTATTGTTGGGTCAAATATGAACTTTTTCTGGGTTCATTTAACCCAATGGCTGGGTTTTTCCACTTTGACCCAACGCTAGGTTGAAAATAATCCAGCAGTTTTAGAGAGTAGTTGGGTTATTATTATCCTATGGTAGATTGCTTGTCTTTGCTCACCACTAACTTTATTTCCACTGATCATACTGGCCTGGTTTAATAGTATTGGGGCTCCTCTCAGCAGTTCAGACTGGGACACCATCTGGCAGACCAGTTAAACCCTTTGGGCTCTATTAAACAACAATAACAATTATTATTATTATCATTATTATTTTTATAGCTACTAATTATTATAACTAGATGTAATAGTTGTTGTACAGTCTAAAAACAAGGCACAGCAGGGGATAAAACAAACAAACAAACATATAAATAAATAAAGGTTTGAACGCTGTGAAATTCACTTGGAAAACTTCAATGAGAGCAACATTAAAAGCACACTCAACTAAAATCACACTGAGCCAAAGTGCAGCCATTCATCAGGCAAACGAGCCTCATGTTTCCAGCATACATTCATTTTCAGGACATTGTTTAATTGCGCTGTTTTACATAAAAGTCGCTGAGTAGAGAAAGAGAACGTGATTTTCACTTACTCTCACCAAACTGTGTCCTCGTTTATCACTCGAGCTCATCAAAACTCTCATGAAGCGGCGCTTTCGTTCAAACAAACACAAAACCCAGCTGCTGATGGCACGTGGGCTGGTGAAGATTGATTGACTGATGTATTGATGGGAAAGAAAAAGACAGATATTAGGAATGGACAAAATGTGACATTAAATATCCTAAAATTAATGAGCAACAAAGCACGCATATACAATGTCTGCATAAACAGATTGCTTTGATTAAAATCGATATAAATTAATAAATAATGCAAATAAATGAATCACAATTGTAAAAAATACAATTATTTTAGAAAGTCTATACACATGCATTCTTCTGGATTGTAGTATAAGTGTGTTAAGTCATCACAACTAACTTTTTAAATTGTTGAATGTTCAGCCAATGGCCCACCTACATTATGCCATCAAGTCCATCTCTCAAATTATTAAATCATTAAATACAGTAATGATCCATGTTAACATAATGTAACTTGTGCTCACCAATTAAAATATTTTTCTTTATATTATTTTTATATTTTTTAGAAAAATGCAATTTATAGACTTTTCAAGATTTTATTCCTTATGAACTTAAACATAAAGTTTACGTCCTTTTGTTTTCTGTATACAGGAACGTGCTGTATTTATGCCAAATTTGCACGCATTCCACAACAGGCTTGTTTGGTCTCGCAAAGTTTTAATCTGTATAAATTAATGCATTAAATTGTTTGCTTATTTGAATAAACACCGATACAAATCATTAGATGAATTACTTGGCCTGCTGATTACAACTTATGCATCAAAATGTACTTAATTTTCATTAGGAGGTATAAAATTAGATGATTATTATATTAATTAAGATGATTACAAACAATTATCCTTCCCAAGCACCCACGGTCCTGCAAACTAGGTCAGTTTGGTGATGTATTATTTTTGCAGGGAGACATTTCTCGTGCCCTTGTTTCAAAAATGCGAAATAAAAGACAAATCGCTGTAGACGCGGACAAACAAAACGATGGTCAAATATTTTCTTTGCTGCTCATCAGCACACTTTCTCTGGTCGCAGGACCATTGCTGTTGGGCTGTTTCCAAACACGAGAACAGGATGCTAAATCCATTATGTGGCTGGGGCCAAAGACACGCGTCTGATGTCCGAGTAGTTCACGGCGCGTAATGCACCGGGCACAATGTGCTGAGATTTCGGGGAAACTGTGGAATTGAAGAGTCACAAATAATAAGCGTCACCGGGACAGTGACCGGAGAGAATGGGCTCCTGCGCCTTGTGTCTATCCGAGAGCGCGCAATCTAGCTGCAGAGAAAAGAACACAAATGCGTTCTCGCTAAACACTGTCAATGACAAATTAGCATGCAAATTATAAGAACAACTCATACAGTTTTTATCTGAATACAATGCATGTCTTAAAAAGGCGTGGAAAGACGCACGTGACCCAAAGTGCTATCCTAAAAGAAAAGCTTGAATCTCAACATTTAAAGATCTACTGTGTAAGATGTGCGCTGAAGTCCTGTGTCAGGCCATGTTGCACCCCTACACACAAAAATGACTAAGGTAACTATATTTAACCAAAACACTTATTATACATACATTTTTAAAAACACTATTAATTTTATTATATTTATGACTAAATCCAATGAATCACTTTGTTAATGTAGCATTGTTCCAGATTTAAAGTAATAGTGGTATACTTGGCGGAAACCATGGTTCCATGGCAAGTTTGTTTATGGAGACATCATTTGATGTGACAAATTTATTGTCAAATCATTATCCGAACGTCTCAAAACAGAAACCCCAACCCAAACCATGAACCCCACACCTATGCACGCACTCGAGCCTATAGCACTGCCTCTTTTCGGCACGCTGATGTATATTTCGTTGTCCACGGCTTAATTTTGATTTATCGTCCGTCCATAAATTAGAAAAATATGTTTTAGAATTCCATCTTGCGGAAAAGCTGCGCGTGATGCCGGGGGATTGGACGATATTTAAGATGTCAGAGATACATATTGGATTAGCGCGCTTTGTTCGCGCGCCATAGCAGGTGTTTAATCACGGTTGATGCGCGCGGTGAAATGCGTTAGGACAGGCCCGGCCCGGAACGGGAGCCGCGTTCCCCGGGACTGTGATAAATCACAGACGAAAGCAACTAACATGCACCCCCCCCCCACACCCCCATCAACCCAAACACACACACAGAAACAGACATATGCCTTCCAAAACCATGCACCTAACCATAAATAGATCTTCAGAGTTTTCACGGTTGCAGCACAGTTAAGACAACAACAAGAGTTTTTTAATTAAAATTAATCCATGTGATTTTTAATACAAAATAAAAGATCTAATAATATTAAATATTATCTAATTTAATTTTTTAATGCAAGCTATGAAGGAACATTTAGCGACATATTTACCACATTTAATCAATCTTTGTGAAGTTAGTCAATACAAAACCAATTGTTCGGTGTTAATTGTGCATTAACAGATAAATAAAAGGTTTGATTTAAAATATGTATAAGTGAAATTTGAAATATATTTTTTTCTAAATCCATTAGACGCTAAAAAAAAGCTAATGTAGTTTATAAATGTTAACCCGTGTAACTTTATTGTAGTGTTATCACTGAGTCATATAAGTTATACAGAGGAAAGATAGGAGATTATAAATCAGATGCAATTCATGATGCCATAAATAGTGCAACTTGCATTATCATTTGTTCCTAAAAGGATTCATTGTGGTCATGAGGATTACATGTAGGCTAACCATGAGGGTTTTAAAAAGTTTAAGTACTTATGAGACAGGCACTGTCTATTTTATACATTATATCAAACAGTAATATTTCACATTCATCACTTAACATGAATGCATTGATTCCCTGGTAAACATGTTTTCTTAAACAAATGGCTACTATAATATTTTACTGTCTATCTGTTAATAATCTTTATGTTAAACTAAACATTGAAGGTTACAAATCCTATTAATTTTATCCTTGGAACACAAAAAAGATATTCAATGTCTTTGTTAAATCTTTAAAAATGCTTACATTTCTAATTTATGGTCAACATTACCAGTCAGTGACTGGACATCAAACTAATTTAAATTTATAAAAGTTTGAATTGTTTAAGTTATTCGTTGTTGTCACGACTATCTTAATCTTCATTATCATCTCTTTTATTAAACTATTGTTAATATTTATTTGCTAGTGTACAGTTGTGTAGAACAGCTGTGTTTATTTCCCTATAAGCTTCACAGAAATAGATGGGAATCTAGACGTCCATTCGTGCATGAGAGAGAGAGAGAGAGAGAGAGAGAGAGAGAGAGAGAGAGAGAGAGAGAGAGAGAGAGAGAGAGAGAGAGAGAGAGAGAGAGAGAGAGAGGCGACATATAAGAGAGCAAACATTTTCAAGGTCACCCGGTGAACTGGAACGAGCTCGGAGAGATGCATGGCGAAAACTGCGCGTTTTGACACGAGCTCGAGGTTTGATTAAAAGGTAAAGTAATGGATTTAAACACACGCCACGCGCGTGGCTCGCCAGCCTCTGTTGGGTTTTCGCAAATTACTTAACGGTGCAGTGATGGAAATAAGATTGTAATGTTTGGTAATGGAAAAGAAAGCCCCATATTCATTTTTTTCTGGCCTTCTTGTTTTCTGACATACACAAAATAAATTACCCAGGCTAATAGGCATGGCGCGTGGAATTTTTCCCCGCACCTTCTGAGGGAATTCAAACGTGTTCCTCGCGGTTTCATTTTACATTCGTTATCTCACGCAATATTGGTTGAAATGATGAAACATCAAACAGCTAATGTAACATTAACAGTACTGACTGCTGAGACAAATAGCTCACACAAAATGCCCCAAAATAACTCAACCTTGAACGCGGAGCCTGCGTTCCCTGCATGCGCCAGGCCTTAAATGTGTCTAATAGTAACAAAAAACAGCCATCTCGGAGTGGAACAAATAGGGAATTGAAAACACAAACAAAGATGATTTAAAGATACTCGTTGTTGTGCAAAACACGCTCTTATTAAACCACAACTAACCATGCGTCTTTGCGCATGGGAACTGCAGGGCCGCAACACCTCACAGCCCTGCAGATAAACAAACTAGCATGCATAAGTTCATGGATGCATGCATTTGGCTGATCTCCTGTGCAGAGATGTGCTGAAATAGGAAAAAGTCCGCCTGATGTAATTTAAGTCAAGGTTTATACCTTAAAGTCTTGGCCACAAGAAGATATAGTTAATTCGACACAGGTTGTTTCATTGCGACAACATGCCCCAACAACTTTTTATAGGTCACGAAACAAGTGACCAGTGATAACCAGAAAGTGCCTTGGTGCAATCAAAAAGCGCTTTAACGGTGCTGGCGAGGGTGATAGTGCCATTAAAGTGCGATCAGAATACAGCAATTAAACTGACATTACACTCGCCCGGTGCTGTCCATAGGTGTCCAGCGTTTATCCGGGAACCACCTCTTCTTAATTGCCTCCTAATTCCGCGTGTCAGATCTGTGTTTCCCCGCTGTCCCGCCCGGTGGTCGTGTGTGTCTTAACGTTCTTAACTCTGAGGCGTTACTCAACTCAATGACACAAGGCAAATTGCGTTTAATAAATGAGCTTAATGGATCACGCGATTGGGTTGTGAGCGCAATGCTTCCTCTAGTTAGGCAAAACATTTATATCCAGTTCTGTTCCTGCGCGTTCGTTTGGGGGTTTGAACCGTACAGACGGGTTGTGGCTCTCACCTGCCATTTTAACTCATTATTTAGCAGATAAAACAAATTATTTGGGGTAATCAGAGGAACCAGTGTCAGATTAATATTAGTTCAGGCCAACCGATCACAACCTGTTTCTCAGATATGCGTAATGCATAGAGTTTAAGATTAAAAAACGGACACATTTGAATCAATTTCGTCTTCTCGTGAGATGATATAATGGCTAATCGTTTGGATTGTTTAAATGCTTAAAATTACTTTCAATTAACAATATAATATAAATGCATTTTAAAATAACAATTGTATAATATTAATTATATGTCCAGTGAATGCACTGGACAGAAAAGTTCCGTTAAATGTTCTGATTATAGAATTACATTGATTAGTTGTGTCCACACTTGAGTGGCATACTTTACTGTATAGCTACACCTTTTCCAAAGAACATTGTCCACGCGCAGATGACTGCCATATGGGACAGAGTCACCGTCAAACGCCCTGTTGTGGCACGTGCACAATCTCTAATCTTGCATGCTCACCTGATCAGAAAAGCAAGTGAAGTGAAATGTCAGAGACAGAGGCCTAACTGATGACACCTTCTCTCTCTCCCTCTCTCACTTTTATGGCCACGGCATGTTTGGTTGCGCAAAACAATCTCATCGGACATTATTGATGTTACAGATGTTGTAGTAATCAAATTATCGGTCTGTGAAGGGCCTCCCTCAGTCACCGGCGCGCACGGTGATGAATTACGGTAAAGGTCATCACGCGGCTCTGTTTTATTGGAAGTTTATATGGTAACGCTTGGATGAACTTCTGCAGAGATGCTTGCAATTCGCCGGGACTCTCATCGATGTATTTTTTGGGACTGTGTGTGAGTATGGGAGGGGCTCAAGTAGACAATAATATCCTACAAACAAAACTATGCAGTTCATTATGACGTCACTTGTAAACTTATTTATTCATAAACGTATTTATTCGGTCTCCAAAACGCATGCACACGCACCGATTTATGAATTCAATTGAGGGGGAAAACGAAATGAAATTGCAATAACAAATTGTATTTTTCTAAGGTAGCGCAGAGAACCCAGTGACAAAAACTCTTAAATGGGCTCTAAGTGGTGTATTGTATTTCAGTCCACATCAATGCAGCGAAAATAATGCGATGTTAGAAAAGTAATGCTATGAAAGATTAAGCAAATGTTTTTCATTGTATGTGGATACTAGACTGTTTTCTCAGCATTATATCTACAAGAATGCTAACATATTAAAAATCAGGTTCAAGTATATTTGTATAAATTTATACAACAGCCCAACTTCCCACAATTCATCCAATGCCCAGTGGAACAAATCCCACTGCTTATGATAAAGACATGTTACCAAATAATTCATATTTCATACAATAATCTGACAAAATATCTCTCAGCAGGGCGCACAAAATCCCTAAAGGGATAACAACAGATATAATCGAGCCTTTATAGGATTATCACGGATTACGCGACATTAGGGACCCACGTGGCCCCACACCAAACTCCGCTCCTCATCCATTGTGCGCCACCAGTCGCCCGAGTTGACACCCGGGGTTATTTGTTGTCACTCGGCGCACATTAATCCCGCCACAATTAGGTGTCAGCTCGAGCTGCTCTCTGTTTGATGATAGCCTTGGGCGGCTGCAGCGCTCGAGCCCTAATCAGCAGAGTAAACTCGCGCTATATTTCAATTTGGGGAGGCGCTCTTCCGCGCGGAGGGCCCCAGCACGGCAATAAATAAAGCGCCTATTTACGCCACCATCACACAGAGACATCCAAATGCACTTACCACCGGCCCTCTCATCATGGCCCGCATTCAACAACGGCCATAAATCAACGCTTTTCAAACGCGGTGATTAGTGAAGCTATTTACGAACGCGCACACACACAGCTCAAAAAATAAATGCGCAACATCTTCACAAGTTATAAAAAATAGACTGTGTTTATAGGTATATGTAGTGAAACAAAAGCAATGCAGAAGTGAATAGAGACAGTTTGCTTTTTAGGAAATACCTAAAACATATTTGTGCAATTTGGATTTTGTGCCATATGCATTATGAAGGCTATACGTTTTAGTTGACTATTATATGTTTGAATATTACATTTACTATTGTTTATTCTTTCTAATTAGGTGTATTTAATTTACATGCAAGTTCTTACAATATTTTTACAATTATATCTAATGTATAAAGCTACTGTCCCCCATATATTTATTTTATTAAAAAAATCTTTACAAAAATAATAATAATAAAAAATGGCTGGATTTAATTAACTTCTTAAAGGTTCCTGTCACCGAAAAAGTCTCTCTTGTGACCCTATCTGAAATCCTGGCAAACGTTTTATAATCTAATTATGCAATTAGAAAAGTTTACACACTGATTTCACATTGATATCAATATTTGACATGACCTTACTCAGTCAATATATTAAGGTTATATTTTCACAGAATTTCACATTATAGAATGATTTTATGAAGAAATCACAAACATTAGCCTACTTTAGGGTTTTCAGCAGCCAGCCTGAAACAAAGAGACCTTAAAGACAATTTTTTTCTGTGCTAGACAATTTTTGTTCCAGCACAGACACATCTCAGAACCCCTCCACCCAAAAACAAGTCATTAAATATGAGAGCTGCGTAACGCAAATCAATATAAACGCGCCAACTTCTAATTTCACCGGGAGTCACGTGGTGTCACTATCCCCTCTTGACGTGGATTACAAATATCTGTTATTATCGCTAATCTGGCATTAGATAGATGCGACACGAGAGGCCAAAAGCGCTAGTGAGATGTTAAGCAGTGCGTTCTGTCTCTTGTTTGAGTGTTAATTGGGTAAGTGAAGTCTATTTGTGTAATCCCTCCGTTTCTCCTCATCTCTCATCCCTGCTCTGCTCTAAACGGGAGTGGATCTGCGTGAAGTGGTGTCCGTAATCTCTATTCAAATATCTCCATATGACAACTGCCCGCAATTAGAGCTCCATCACTCTCTATTTGTGCCTTTCATCCAATATCCGTCAAGGGAGCGCGTGAGGGGCAAACAAAGACACCCTTTAAAGCGTTTTATTTTGTAACGTGCACATGTGTTCCCCCTCAGTGTATTAATCCCTCATACAGGATGTAGAAGGGGATTAAGGCTCTGTTCGCTCTTTACATTGCCATCTGGATTCTAGTTTCGCGTTTATGTCGTGTTTGACGCAATTAATTGAGTCTGCAACAGTTCATGTCTTCCTTTTACAAGTTTCATACTCTCACGTGACCGTCATGCAAAATAATGTAAATGTTTAATTATGGGTAATTAGGTAACTCTAGACTATCGGGTGCGTTATAGGCGCGCTTATAGATCATGAAGAGGTGATAAATATTTTGCTGTCACCCACAGCAAAGTCAAACATGAATCCATTGTGGCGTTATGATAAGGGTTGGCATGGAAACAAAGAATGCCATAAGATCTGAACAGGTTGCCATTTGAAAAAAATAAGGGTTCCCAAAAGGTTCTTTGGCGTACTGCATTGTTCAATAAAGAAACTTTAACATCCACAGAACCCTTCTGCTGTGCTGATAAAATATATTTTTTAAGAACCATTAACAGAAGGTGCTTTTTGGGAACCAGATATGGTTCTTCTGTGGCATTACCTTTTTCTGAGGGGTGTACAGTATTTGGACAAAATCTGGAAGTTTTTTTAAATCGACAATTAGGAATCTATTTATAGCAATGGGCTACTCACGCAATGCGTAATGGAAACTCAATAAATCGAATTACAATTAAACTAATCTATAATTGAAATTAACTGTTTGTATTGACAACGTTTGCTTCATAGTTAATTTAAATTAGGCCTATATTTATAATCATCGATCTCTCGTTTCATCTGCCCTATTTGATTTACAGCTGTTGTAATACATTATAAGAATACAGAATTTGCTTTACATCTTCTTAGAAAACATCTTCTCACATGCTATTATGTCTTACAATGTTGTCTACATAGGGAGCTTGCTATGTTTTGGAATAAAAGCCTAGATGTTGAATAAAGGGAGGGAGCGGTGCGGTAGGAAAAAAACGTCCCCTCTTAACAAAAGTGGCCAGAGCAGAGAGCAGCCAATTGCGAAATGAGATGCGCATTTAAAAACCAGAGCCTCGCCGCAGAGGGGTACCTGCCCACCACGAGTTAATTAATTGGGGTTGAATGCACGTGGGCGAGGAGTGCCATCGCGCGCCCGGTGACACTCCGCATCTGTGCGTCCGAGTTGCGCGTGCGAGCGCGTGCGTTTCATCCCTTTAGCCCGCAAAAAGTCCACCGGGGGAGGATTCTTAAAAGGTAAATTAGCATTCTGATGAGAGCGCGCGGGCCCCTCGAGAGCGCGAGGGAAAAGAGAGGGTGGCATTAATGACACCGCGCGCACTCCCGTGACATAATTTTCCACCGTAACAGGGCCCCTCTCTCTTTCTCATCCCATCATCCCCACACGGTGCTAAAAAGACCCCAGCTATAGAGCCCGCGTCCCGAGGGAATGTGTGCCCCCGATGCCTGGGGCCCCCGAAGAGTCTCAATACAAATAGCCAATTTGTAATACATATTGTGAGGAGGAGGCCGGTCTGGCTTTGTAAAGCGGTCCGGCAGCGGGATCTCATTTCCAACACTTCTCTCATGCTGTTCGCCCAGATTCACCTATCAATGGCGGCCGCCACTCGCACCTGCTCGCGCATTTGCTTTTAATTCGTTTTTCTGGCTTGGAAATGACTTGACTTTTAAGAGACCAATCAGACATGCGTCTGTTTTAGGGGCCAACGTGGTTTCTCATTAAGAAACGAAAGGTTTCGCAGAGAAAGTTTTATTGCAAGGCCCCTATTATGAGCTTAATTTCAAATGCATTTATGTGTTAGAAACATTTTCTGCAAGATGTACAATCACATTTGCACAGATGAGAAAGCCACGTTCTGGCTGCATTATAGAGAGGCAGGCCGACCTCTCCATTTGAAATATCTCATAAGTCAGGCTTTTAGAGAGGTCCTTTTGATTTACAGGTTGATGGGGCATCCTGATTGTTTGCAAAAGAGGAATTCATTTAAAAAGCCAAACCGAGGGTAAAACCTAAATGGGCATTTCCATGGAGAGAGGCCCGAGTGCTTTCTTTCTAAAAGAAGTATCGGGGTGGATTTGTAAAGGGTGAGGATGGTAAGATGAAAGCTCTCTCTTTCTCTCTGATGAGAGCGTACCAGTCTCTATTAGTCTTGGTGTGGAGAGCTGCATGCTGTTTAATGAGAAGTACTCAGGGTCTTTGTGAACCTTTTGTGTCTCTAATGCTACTCTGCTTTGTTTGGTGTTGGATGTAGCCAGACCTTTATAGAGTAAAATTACTGATGAATAGACCAGTCAAACCCCGGCATCCCCCCCACCTCGGTCAACAACTCATTCATTCATATTAAATGACTTCAGCTGTGTGCAAAAAGTATACATGCATATATATGTATTTATCTGTTTACCTTGTTTTAACAAACTGGAGCTCGTCTTAAATATGCACTATTGGTGATTAACACACTGGATTGATTTTTTGCCCAATGTTTTCTATTAGACCTGTTAATGCACTGAGTGTTTTTTTATGGCTAATTCAGGCACTTGAGGGCTTTCACGGCCCAATCGGTGCTAATTAAGACACTATGGGCTTCAGACTGAGCAATTCTCATTATTTCTCCAGCTTTTTGCCGCATGAACACCGAATCAGGGGGCGAGCAGAAATGCGTATGCGAGTTTTGTTATCTAAAATTCAGGAAACACCTGCGATGAGGGTACTTAAACCTTAACGCAGCGCAACAATAAAAGGGATGCTGGCTTTCAGCGAGAGCTTAATATGAAACGAAAACAGCCGCCTTTATGACAACACATTCTATAAAACCCATTATCGACCAATTACACAAACCCCTGCTCCTACAGCGAGCAAACTGCAGCTGAATCAAGCTGTCAGTCGACATGCCTGTGGAAGAAGATCAGGCATTTTGTTTTAATAAAAATTATTAGATTTCATTAAACATTTATAATGTGTCATAACAGCTTTTTATGCTATATTAAATCAGGAGAGATGACATGGATAATTGCAGTCTTATGGTCTGATCACACAGAAGACTCTTCTGGAGCACTTGCTTTTTGTGTATTATTCAGATTTTTGCTTTTGATTGCCTTCTGTAGATGCCGGTAACACATATAGTGTATTCTGGGTAGTTTCTGAGGGGTTGCTTATACTTTGCCAGACTGTATTATTGCAACTTCTTCATGTAGAAATATAAGAATTGAAATGATGATGATTGTCTTCTTTATGCCACATTTCCATGTAAGCTGCAATGGCATGGCATGCCGGTTTAATATGATACCTATCATCTATCATGCTATTTTACTAAAAATAGTCTCATACATACTCTATTAGTCAATTATCTTCATGCATTTTCCACTCAAAGCACTAAGGCATGTATGATCATTCAAGTTAAATGGCAGGTATACTTCAAATGTCCATCCATTTTTAGAAATGGTTTAAATTTAACATACTTGCCATCAATTCAGTCATCTTTCTATTTAGAATCCAATTACAATTTGTACAGTTGATATCAATTTTGATACTTTAACAGTCCAAATACAAACCTAAAGACAATTATTGTTATAGTTATTGCTAATGCATCTTCCAAAAAAAATGCAATAATACCATTAATTCTTTATATTTTAATATTACATACTTAATATTGGACTGACTAGACAACCATTGATACAAATGACCTACGTGCATACACGTTGGTGCATTATAATTACTTTCAAAGTACTGACACTTACTGTGTTTTATTACAGCGTATTAATGTTAAAACCTAACTTTAAATCTTTTTTCTATAATCTAGCACAGTTTTCCAACATGGTGCATGTGGGCACCAGGTTGCCTGCAAGGGTCTGTGAGTTGCCCGCCACATTCTATTAATAGCCTTAATTTTATATTAGTTTGGCTTCTTAATATTTTAAACAATGATTAAACATAACAAGTAAAAAAATATAAAATCAACAAGTAAAAGAAAAAAGTTTTGAGTAGACTACATCAAAAAAGTAACTTGCCAGATTGTTTTATCCATTGTGGTCACTGATCTATATAAATGACTGGATTGCGCATGACGTCACACTTGTGAAGCCACCGCGCCGCCATGTTGGTATACCCAAACGTTCTATTAAATCAATGGACGTTATCAAATTTTAATGATAAAACATCACTTTACTCGTCTTCGTTTTTATTTGTGAACTTACCCTGTACATTATTACAATCCAAAGCATGTAAATAGTTATTTACTGAAAGTTGTACATTTTGCGTTTTAATCAGTTATTATAAATTCATCTTTATTACAGTATCAGATCAGCAGACAGACCGCAGCATATTTAGTATTAATGACAATAAACGTGCTCATTCTGAAATCTATATAAATAATCATGCTTTGTACCGTATGTTCATGCAATAATTTGCTAGTTTTGTAATTATGTTATCTAAACTTATTTAAAGAAATAACGCTGACCGTCACAGTGTAGCTGAATGTCAAAAAAAACTTTATTTATACCCGTGTCATTAACAAATGCAACAGACACACTCACCTTAACGGTTATTTATAAATCCATTATCCTGCCCGATTAAAACATAAACATTGCAAATAACACCAGAATTAACAAATAATTAACGTACACATATCCTAAAAATTAACCTTGTGTAACTGATACGCTGTAAAGGGGGTAAATTTTAATCATGATTTTGAATAGAAGTCAATGGCGCTCTCTGCCGGTTGGGTATACCAAGATGGCGGCTCGAACTCTGCGCTGGCTTCACGTCACGCAGTTACGTCAAGCGTTCTATGCGCAATCCAGTCATTTATATAGATCAGTGATTGTGGTAGACCTTGCTCACAAAAAGTTTGGAGACCCCTGGTCTAGCAGGTATTTAATGATAGTATGTACTGTAGTATAGTATTTAAAGCTGCTATAGGGTTGGCCTCTCTATCGCCATCTCTGTTTGAACTATAATATTGCAGTTATATGCGGAGTAATTTTTTTTATGTGCGTTGTGCTTCGTCCCGCTAACGTACCGTACTCTGCGCGGATGTATCTGATATCTGTAATCACTGCGTCTGAACGGATACATCAATGACAAAAGTGCATCCAATCAAAACAGTCAACGTTTCTGTGCGTTTGTTCTGACTAAATGACAACGTAAATGTTTCAACATAGATGCTTTACCTGTTCAGATGGAGAAGTCATCTCTGTTCATGTAGCATATTTAAACCCTTCAGATGTTGAAAAGCACCTCTGGTATTAACTTTTGTTTTAGAGAGAGCTCGTTTGCGTTTACCTTTAACTGGGAAGTTTGAACCGTTTTAACAACAGATAATCCCCCAGATGTAAGAACGTAATAAAATTACATATTTACATGACCTTTCCAAGATAATAGTCGTTTAAAATTTTGCAGGTTAAACGCCGCCATCTAGCTGACAAGTTTAAACTCTAGCCAAATGTTTTATAAACAAGCTACATACTCTTCTTCTCACTATCCGGAGCAGACGTGATGTAGTCGTCTAGCTACTTTCTCTATACGGAAGTGACGTAATCACGCAAAGACGAATGACTTTTTCAAACGTTTTCCCGCGAACAGAAACCCGACATTTAAATTATAAATTATTATTATTGTTATTAAAAGCTTATTGTGTCGGGCTAATGTGAGGAAAAAGTTTTAAACACAGATTTTAACCAAATTTCTGCTTACTTACCCAATAATTGTTTATTTTTTACATTTTTAACTGAAAAAAAAAATGGATCGCAGCTTTAGGGCCACCTAATAAAGTGTTTTTTATGTATTTGATGTAAAGTTGCTTTGCAATTATGCAAAAACTTGAAGAGAGCCACAGAATTGACAGCAATAAATTTGAGTTGAACTGAAAGTCCTGATAATTAGGTCCTTAGTTCCACTGAAATCTACAGGATTTTTTAGTTTCATATTTTAAGTAAAAATCACAACATCGCATATCTCCTCAATAAGATGTGAATTAATTTATCATTTTATGACACACACTCTAAAAATGCTGGGTTGTTTTAACCCATGGATGGGATTATTTGTAATCTGTTGGGTTATAAATAAACCTATGATGGATTAGTTCAACCCAAATGCTGGGTTGTATCAACCCAAATGCTGAGTTGTTTTAACCCATGGTTGGGTAACAACAACCCAGCATAGGGTTAGTTATAACCCAGCAGTTGAGTTTGTCCATATTTGGTATTTTGCACATGTAAATTCTAGGAGATTTCAAATTATTTAATCCCTTATTGACCTTAAAACTCCATTCACACTACATACATTACACATTTGCATTTCTGCATTTGAAAAACCCTTGACATCGGCATTGCAGGTGCCATGCTCTACCAATTAAAATGTGTATTTACAAACCAACATGTCAGAAAACAGCAAAAAGGGTCAGTAAAGAAAGACTGAACTAAAAGTGTAAACATTTGGCATCATTACACGGTTCTGAAATCCATTTCTCTTCCTGTAATGATCACAAATGTACAAATAACGATTCGTTGTTTCATTTTAAAGACAAATCGCCTTAGATGAATGATGAAAACGGGAGAAAGGATGAGAAAAATCAGTCGAGAATCAGAAAAGATGAATCTGTCTTTCTCCACTAATGAGCGTCTGATTGAATACTTCAGAGGAAGGACATGCAGTCGTTTAAGTTCTGCTGCTCAAAGACACCCCAAAAAAATCTAATTACAATAAAACAGACATAACATAACTGTGAAGCAGCCACTTACGGCTAATCATATCAATTACTGCACCCCGGGCTCCTCCGAGACGCAGAATGATTGTTTGAAGAGAAAAATTGTATTTGGTGAGTCCAAGATCTTCACTCACTATAAACCATCCATTACTCTCCATTCTGCCTCTGCAAAACACCTGTAACATATAAACACGCACATACACATGTACAAGTAATCACAGCGTGGAATGTACCTGTATTAGTTACAGCTTGAATTTACACTGTCTGGTCATTTAAATGTGTCCTAACTATGTCAATTGGACAGTAAAAGAGAAATTCCAAAGCTATGCCACGAGAATTTGTTGTTATTTTACGTAAGTTTTTACGTACGATTTGCCTTGACCCCTGTGACGTTGGGGTTAGAGGTTGGGTTTCGTTGATGTTTTTTTCATGAGAGTCGTACGTTTTTGCACAATTCACTTTGTATGAATTCATAGCCAACGCATAAAATATGTACAAATTCTCATGAGATCAGGCAAGTTATTGGAAATGTGTGTTTTAGTCCTGCAATCCATTTATAACACACTGAACAATTAACTTAACTTAAGCTGCTGTTTCTATATATATACCGAGACACCAAAAAATCATATCAGTGTTGTCAGGTTGGTTGTCATTGTCAATATTTTGGGCTAAAATCGATAATTTATATGTTATCAAAGGAAGCACATTTATGGTTGCATGACCTAGGGTAAAACAAATAAGAAACAAAGTAGAGTCTCATAACGGCTGATACAGGATTCCTCCTCTCTCAGATTGTTCAGGTTTGGTTTCAGTTTATGCAGGATTATCGAGAAAGCCGCTAAAAATCGACCAGTTGCCAGGTAAACCATCATTTACGATACTTCAGTATCAGTGTCGCATGATATAATTTACTATGATATTCTTAAAAGTACACAGCAAAAAGTAAAAGTTAGATCAATAAAAAAAAAACTAAACATTTAATTTTTTTCCAACTTACATTTTCTCACTTTAAGTGAAATTTTTTAAGTTGAAAATGTTTACACTTTTCACTTAAAGGAAAACACCACCGTTTTCCAATATTTTATTATGTTCTTACCTCCACTTAGACAAATTAATACATACCCATCTTTTTTTAATGCGTGCGCTTAATCGCCCGTGTTCGAAGGGCTGCAAACTACTCTTACGCCATACAAAGTTCTCATTTTTTATCCGCTTTAAAAACCGCCACGTTTTATTTTGTGCCGCCATACTTACTTGTGTCACTACTCATGTAACAGTCTTTAAATAAGGAAAACATGGAAGTGTTTGGTGGCTCCTAATTTCATCCCTGTTTGGATCCTAAGGAATGAATGGGGCTAGGGTAAATGCTAATACGTTCACGATGTGCTGTATAAAGATGAAGTGCACGCATTGGAAAAAGATAGATATGTATTAATTCATCTAAGTTGAGGTAAGAACATAGTAAAATATTGAAAGATGGTGGTGTTTTCCTTTAAAGTGAGAAAATGTAAGTTTATAAAACTTTATTTTTTATATGTTACCAATTGAAGTAAGTTTTTTTTTAGTAGAGCTGCTTTCACTTTTTACACTGTATATGTGTTTGATCCAGAGAATAATTTCATATAAATAGCATAAAATTCATGCTGATTAATGAAATGAACATTCATTAACATTAGCATACATTTTAATGTAAGTGTGACCGACAGTTTTTGAAAAGAAAGATATGTTGAAAAGAATAAGCAGACAATATGCAGTAAAAAGTCAGTTTTATTATACAATTATGTGAGCCAGTCTGTGAAAACACAGCTAGTAATTTAAATAAATTTTTTCATTAAATCATCCTACAAAATATAAAGAACATTCTGTGAAAATATAACCTTGATATCTTTAATATTGACTGAGTAAGGTCATGTCAAAGATCAATGTGAAATCAATTTTAATGCTCCAAATCTCATCATTAGATTATGAGACTTAACCTGAATTTTACACACACTGTCAAAAAAGTACAAATTTTTCTGTGGCTTTTCTGTCACTGTAGTTGTACCTATACCATGGGTACATTAAGGCCCTATTAAATTAAAGAGCACCTATTTCATTGATAAAAACAACCTGGTATAATACAATGTGTTTGTGTGGTTTATGGTTAAAAAACACATAATTTTCCACATACCGTACATTTATGTAGCTTAGAAATATTGCTTTCCTCAAACGCTCTGATTTTGTACAAAACTCACCGATCTGAAAAGCGCTGTGTCCCTGATTGGCCAGTTAATCTGTACATTGTGATTGGCCTGATTACCTCTGACGTCAGCCGAAAATGTGACGCTCCTTACCATGTTTAAAAGATTTGCTCACAATGCAATGCTAACAGGCGTTAACTTACAAGCTGTGAGTCCAAGTGGGATGAATTATGATAATGTCGGTCTTCTCTACATCACCAATCCAAGGAAAGTAAACTGTTGCCTACAATCCGTGTGTTAGTTGTAGTCCAAGAAAAAAGATTTACGTTGGAGACGATAACTCGCGTCATCCTTTACTTTGGGGTGCATATCGTTAACATGTACTAATACACACTTACACACCAAAGGAAATGTAAAAACTTGAATCGGATGATAGTTGCTCTTTAAATCTTCTTTTACCCCTAACATAACTGATAAAAAGGTACACAATAGGTCCGTGGGTATAGTACACAAAAATACATAATTTCAATGTGTTTTATACTAAAAAAAAAGGAACTTTTGAGGGTACCACCTCAATGATAGAAAAGGTTGAGTTTTCGACTTTATTTCAGATCAGAACACTATGTTGAATTCATATTTAATACCAAACTGTCTTTTTATTTACTAATTTAAATACTATTTTCCTGTAGCTCATTGGTAGCATGCATTAGCAATGCAAATGGTTGTGGGTTCGATCCTAAGAACACACATACTGATACAACTGTGGATTGGTTTGCACTAAAAGCATCTGCCAAATGCATACATGTAAATGTATTTACAGGTAAAATGTAATGCAAACGTTAAGGCATATTGCACATGGACATGGTTTTAACAGAAAATAAAACTCTTCTGTAGGTCTCTAATCTAAACAGGCCCATTTTTAGTCCCAAACATCCATAACAAATGTATAAACATCAGCTCAGATCTTCTCTGCCCTTCCACCTCCTCTCAGCGTTAAGTGTCTTTGTTAGTGCACGACAGATGCATTTGTAAACGCCGGCGGCACTTTTAACCACACAATTAATCAAGAGGCTTGAGATTTCTTTGCGGTTTTATCGTTTCTTGTTTTCTTTTGTTACAATATCTGCTGTCACAGAGCACTTAGCCTATTTCACAAGCTGAAATCCCCCCAGGCCACGCCGAGGCACAGGCAAGGCTCTTTTTACTCAACTGCTAGTTTACTGCAGTTTACGACCTGTAAATTATGCCGCATGCCACTTTTTGTGCTGTAAAGAACACGGTGTTGTCAGAATGCCATATAGGGTGCTAAAACACACAGTGTGTACACAGTTTATCCCACCCTCCCAAGAATAATGCTTGATAATTCACTTCATACTCAGCTGTATGCTCCCATAATTGTAACCACACCTTTATGTCTCTACTACTGAGTATGTGTTAACTGTAAGGATGCTTTGCAACAATACAAAGTTGTGAAAAGCACTATAGAAATACATTTGAATATAATATGTTTCATTGTGTACATTTAAAAGTATAATTTCCCCAAAAATGAAAACTATCATATACTTGTGGTTTCACAATATGTCTCTCTTTTACTATAAAAATGTTTTTTTTAACCCAGCGTTAGATTTTTGTCGTCAACAAGTAACTTCCGGTAAACTCCGCTAAGAATAAATAACAACAAAGTCCTTTTGAAGTAGTTTATTTATAAAACAAGCAAATTAAACAACACGTATATTACATAGGAAACCACAACATTTGTTATTTTTAACAAGGTATTTGTTCAAGAGTTCAGTTTCAGCAACTAGTCAGACTATTTAGCAAACAGAAACCGGAAGTAAAGTTCAGGACCAGATGGCGTAACAGCACATGTTCGATAACACTGTCTATATTTACCCAACAATGGGCTAAAACAACCCAGCTTGTGTTAAATTACAACACAACGGACTGCGTTTGTCCCAGTGCTGGGTTGAAAAAAAAAACAATTCCCCGCCAGCCTTTATCTGAAAAAGTTGCCCGACAGCATTTTTTTGTGATTTTCAGGAAAATTTTCTTCTATAAAAATATAAACACAAATATATCAAATGAAAGAACAAACAAACAAACAAACAAACAAACAGGAAAAACTTTCATCATATCTTCATTTGTTATCTTTTTATAAACTCTTATATTGGTAGGTTTCTTCAAAATTACCAAATTTTGAGCAAAAAGCTGAAATAATTGCATTTTTGTAAAGGAATTTTGTTAGAGATCAGATTCAGAACGATTATCAAAAAATACACAGAGTTTAAAATTAATTAAATGAGTTTTTGCTTTAGTTTTTTATAAATTGGGCAAGAGCGCCATCTAGTAATAGCGGATAATAGCAGAATTACAGATTACCGTAAAAACTTATCAGGACAGCGTCATTGGCAGGGACATTTTTCCTTTTAATTCATGAGATAACAAGTCAATGGCAGGGAAATAGTTAATATAATAGCATGCGTAGTAAATCATTCAATCACCATATTCCAAGTCTAAAAAATATGATCAACACCAAAATAAAATAGACGACAATATCATAATAGGCACTAAACACTCTACAATTACACAAAATTACCATTTGCTGTTTTTTTAACCATTGGTTGGGTCAAATATAGCAAAACCCAACAATTGGTTTAAATTAGCTTAGAAAATATCCATATTTGACCAAACCATGGATTAAAACAACACAGCATTTTTTTATAGAGTGTATTATAATGTTGCGTATACGTGTGAAACAGTGTTGCCAGATCTTGTTACAAAAACAAATACAACCTGAAAAAAAATTAAATCCTATTTTTCAAAAAAAAAAAAATGTCACTGATTCACAACTTCAAGCTTTATTAACTTTCTGAAGTTTCTCATTAGGTAGAAAAATCATGGACAAGGATACTAATTAATAATAACTGGACCTGGCAACACTGTCGTGATACAGTATGCACTACTAAAAAAAGCATATAGTAAAATTATAGTCTGTGTCTGTATAATCGTATAGTGGCATATAGTATAGTGTACACTTTCAGCTTACCCACATAAGAATGAAATAAAAGAAATATAGACAAGAAAAAAGCAAGAATATAGAGATAAAGTGGTACATAATGCCAGTTGTATCTGAGCATGTCATCATATGATCCTCTGTGCATGTGTTTGTGATGCTGTCAGCAGATAGGAGACACGCTTGATAGGTCTCTGTCTAATAGGAGCTGCTCCCCATGGTCGGGTCAGACAGCCGTTTCCAAAAGCTAGGACTCGCTCTCTCTCTGGCCCTGACAGACACCATGAAACGCTGAGATTAAGAAACCCGTCATGTCACCCCGAGGTGCCCACTGAGAGACCACGAAATCAAGCTGTCAGAGCAGAGAGAAAGAGAGAGAAAATGGCAAGAGAGAGAGAAAAAGACAGTGAAGAGACGGAGAGAAAGTGTTATTGGTAGAACCAAAGCTAAATGCAGAAAAATGGTCTTTCAAGGATTTCATTGTCGATGTCAAATGAAATGTTAAAGAAGTTGATATGTTTTCATCTATATCAAACAGACTACACTGTCAGAAGAAGAATGTTCAAAATATTTACCCCTGGGGCAGTACACTGGGGCGATACCCTTTAAAAAATTTAAGTTCATATTAATATCTCAAAGGTACATTGGTACAAAATCTGTACCTAAATGGTACCCATAAGTACCTTTTAAAGGATACTACCCAGCTAGAATATTACGCACTGCCCGAAAATAGTCCCCTGCAATTGAAAGTAACCAAGGGGACTATTTTCGGGCAGTGCGTAATATCACTACGCCTGCTACAGCCATGTTACGGCAGCAAAGTCCTTGATTATTACGCCAGAATGAGAATATAGTTCCTAGCCTTATCTGCCTAGAAAATCACAACTTTTAATTTTCCGTCAGTCTTAGTACACGATGTAACTACAGAAGAGTGAAGTTTTAAATAGGAAAAATATATGGTTATTTTTTAGCGCGATGCTAATGGTCTAATCAGATTCAATGGATTATGCTAAGCTATGCTAAAAGTGATACCGCCAGACCCGGAGATTAGCTGAATGGATTCCAAAACGGTAAAAATCAAATGTTTGTATATATTAAAAAAAAGTGGAGTGTCCCCTAAGACAACATTTTTGTCACATGACCCTTGAAAAGGACTCTTATTGGTAATGTAGTTAGCTTGATTCAGTCATATTAAATAATATTAAATATTCAAAGCACATTTCTGCATTACTTAAATGAGAATAAAAAATTATGATTTTCTCCTTCATGTTCTCCTAGGCAATTACATTCGCTTCAAAGTCCTCTAAGCTAATTACTGTTTTTGATATTTTGACCAGTTGTTTTTTTAAGTAAATTCTCTTATTATTCAAAATTTAAAACCTCTAAAGGTTTCAAGCATTTTTCGAAACGACAATCGACTCAGCTATTGAAGTTCATACCCATCGCACATCAAAAAGCAGGCCCCCATCACAAAGCCCACGCAGAATATTCACACTAGCCGTTACCACGGCAACACGCGTACAACCACGCCACCCGAGCAACCTGCAACATCTCCAGGTTTAATTGAAACCACGGTGTTTACATTGCCTTAATTGAAGTCAAATCACGTCGCAACAGAGTTTAAAAATAATTACTGAAGTACCAACCGAACACCCTTAAACCCTCCATTCTTTATTTCTTTCTCACCTCAATAAATCTGCTTTCATTGATGAAGAACAGCATGCCACACATTTAGTCAGAATGCGGTGATAAAGTGCAGTATTTTGAAGTTCATTATGATGACACAATTTTAAAAGCCTGCTGTTCAGTAGCAAGAGTATGGGTAGCTTGTGATCTCTTATTAATCTGGAAGTGAAATGGCTTCTACTTCAAAAACACCCTGTTGGTTTGAGCAATGTTTAAATCTCATTAACAGAGATAATGCTGTTTGTAAAAGCATTATTGGCTCCATCTCAAAACCTAGTGAACTGCCTACCTAGACAGCATGTTTGGGCATTCCAGATGTGTGGATGCACCTGTGATGGCAAAAAAATGCTGTCAAAGCTATCATTCACTATAGAGAGCCTTTAAATATTGTATTAAACCACCTAGTTCAGAATTATTTTCATATCGACAATATGATTTTAGTAAAGCAATGGAAGAATCATCTTTACTGTTTCCTATTAATTTTAGATTTGAATAAACTCCTAAATATAAATGATACACTTGGAAATATAATGCATACCACATTGTTTGTGCTCTAGACATAAATCATAACTAACATCATATGGCTTAAGGTGTTTTTTTTTTCAAATCGATTAGACTTTGTTGATGACAAAATAGGTGAAAAATTCCATAGATTTTCACTATATTAACCACCTTAGAAACCAAAATCCCTAGCAACCACATAGCAATGTGCAAACAAACACTCAGAAGACCTGTAACAGTGGCAGAGTAAAGCCTTAGCAACGCATAGCAACACCATAGTAAGCAAATTATTAAATATCTAGCAACCACATGCTGATGCACTAACAACCACCACAGCAGCACAGAAAAGCCTTAGCAACCACCTAGCAACACCTTAGTAAGCAAATTATTAAATATCTAGCAACCAAATCCTGATGCACTAACAACCACCTGGAAGACGGTTAACAGCAGCATAGCAATGCCTTAGCAACCACATATCAATGCACAATAAACAACCACTCAGAAGAACTGTAACAGTAGCACTTGGCAACCACATACTGTAGCAACACCATGGTAACCGCCTATCAAATCTCTAACAACCAAATATCAATGTGCTAACAACCGCTCAGAAGAACTGTAATAGTAGCACAGTAAAGCCTTAGCAACCACATGGCAACACCTTAGTAACTACCTATCAAATCTCTAGCAAACACATATCAATGTGCTAACAACCCCTCAGAAGAACTGTCGAACAGCAGCCTAGCAATGCCTTAACAACGACATAGCAACACCTTAGCAACCACCCATCAAATCTCAAGCAACCACATATCAATGCGCTAAAAACCGTTATGAAGACCTATAACAGTAGCACAGTAAAGCCTTAGCAACAACATAGCAACACCTTAGCAACTGCCTATCAAATCTCTAGCAACCCCATTTCAATGCATTAACAATCACTCAGAAGAACTGTAACAGTAGCACAGTAAAGCCTTAGCAACCAAATAACAACATTTTAGCAACCACCCATCAAGTCTCTAGCAACCACATATCAATGCACTAACAACCGTTCAGAAGACCTGTATCAGTAGCACAGTAAAGCCTTAGCAACCACATAGCAACACCATAGTAACCGCCTATCAAATCTCAAACAACCACATATCAATTCGCTAACAACCGCTCAGAAAAACTGTAACAGTAGCACAGTAAAGCCTTAGCAACCACATAGCAACACCATAGTAACCGCCTATCAAATCTCTAGCAATTACATATCAATGCACTAACAACCGCTCAGAAGACCTATAACAGTAGCACAGCAAAGCCTTAGCAACCAAATAACAACACCATAGTAACCGCCTATCAAATCTCAAACAACCACATATCAATTCGCTAACAACCGCTCAGAAAAACTGTAATGGTAGCACAGTAAAGCCTTAGCAACCACATAGCAACACCATAGTAACCGCCTATCAAATCTCTAGCAATTACATATCAATGCACTAACAACCGCTCAGAAGACCTGTAACAGTAGCACAGCAAAGCCTTAGCAACCACATAGCAACACCATAGTAACCGCCTATCAAATCTCAAGCAACCACATATCAATGCGCTAAAAACCGCTATGAAGACCAATAACAGTAGCACAGCAAAGCCTTAGCAACCACATAGCAACACCATAGTAACCGCCTATCAAATCTCTAGCAACCACATATCAATGAGCCAACAACCGCTTAGAAGAACTGTAACAATAGCACAGTAAAGCCTTAGCAAACACATAGCAACACCTTATTAACTGCCTATCAAATCTCAAGCAACCACATATCAATGTGCTAAAAACCGTTATGAAGACCTATAACAGTAGCACAGTAAAGCCTTAGCAACCACATAGCAACACCTTAGTAATCGCCTATCAAATTTCTAGCAACCACATATCAATTCGCTAACAACCGCTCAGAAAAACTGTAACAGTAGCACAGTAAAGCCTTAGCAACCACATAGCAACACCATAGTAACCGCCTATCAAATCTCTAGCAATTACATATCAATGCACTAACAACCGCTCAGAAGACCTATAACAGTAGCACAGCAAAGCCTTAGCAACCACATAGCAACACCTTAGTAATCGCCTATCAAATCTCTAGCAACCACATATCAATTCGCTAACAACCGCTCAGAAAAACTGTAACGGTAGCACAGTAAAGCCTTAGCAACCACATAGCAACACCATAGTAACCGCCTATCAAATCTCTAGCAATTACATATCAATGCACTAACAACCGCTCAGAAGACCTGTAACAGTAGCACAGCAAAGCCTTAGCAACCACATAGCAACACCATAGTAACCGCCTATCAAATCTCTAGCAATTACATATAAATGCGCTAACAACCCCTCAGAAGAACTGTAACAGTAGCACAGTACAGCCTTAGCAACCACATAGCAACATTTTAGCAACCACCCATCAAGTCTCTAGCAACCACATATCAATGCACTAACAACCGTTCAGAAGACCTGTATCAGTAGCACAGTAAAGCCTTAGCAACCAAATAACAACACCATAGTAACCGCCTATCAAATCTCAAACAACCACATATCAATTCGCTAACAACCGCTCAGAAAAACTGTAACAGTAGCACAGTAAAGCCTTAGCAACCACATAGCAACACCATAGTAACCGCCTATCAAATCTCTAGCAATTACATATCAATGCACTAACAACCGCTCAGAAGACCTATAACAGTAGCACAGCAAAGCCTTAGCAACCAAATAACAACACCATAGTAACCGCCTATCAAATCTCAAACAACCACATATCAATTCGCTAACAACCGCTCAGAAAAACTGTAATGGTAGCACAGTAAAGCCTTAGCAACCACATAGCAACACCATAGTAACCGCCTATCAAATCTCTAGCAATTACATATCAATGCACTAACAACCGCTCAGAAGACCTGTAACAGTAGCACAGCAAAGCCTTAGCAACCACATAGCAACACCATAGTAACCGCCTATCAAATCTCAAGCAACCACATATCAATGCGCTAAAAACCGCTATGAAGACCAATAACAGTAGCACAGCAAAGCCTTAGCAACCACATAGCAACACCATAGTAACCGCCTATCAAATCTCTAGCAACCACATATCAATGAGCCAACAACCGCTTAGAAGAACTGTAACAATAGCACAGTAAAGCCTTAGCAAACACATAGCAACACCTTATTAACTGCCTATCAAATCTCAAGCAACCACATATCAATGTGCTAAAAACCGTTATGAAGACCTATAACAGTAGCACAGTAAAGCCTTAGCAACCACATAGCAACACCTTAGTAATCGCCTATCAAATTTCTAGCAACCACATATCAATTCGCTAACAACCGCTCAGAAAAACTGTAACAGTAGCACAGTAAAGCCTTAGCAACCACATAGCAACACCATAGTAACCGCCTATCAAATCTCTAGCAATTACATATCAATGCACTAACAACCGCTCAGAAGACCTATAACAGTAGCACAGCAAAGCCTTAGCAACCACATAGCAACACCTTAGTAATCGCCTATCAAATCTCTAGCAACCACATATCAATTCGCTAACAACCGCTCAGAAAAACTGTAACGGTAGCACAGTAAAGCCTTAGCAACCACATAGCAACACCATAGTAACCGCCTATCAAATCTCTAGCAATTACATATCAATGCACTAACAACCGCTCAGAAGACCTGTAACAGTAGCACAGCAAAGCCTTAGCAACCACATAGCAACACCATAGTAACCGCCTATCAAATCTCAAGCAACCACATATCAATGCGCTAAAAACCGCTATGAAGACCTATAACAGTAGCACAGTAAAGCCTTAGCAACCACAAAGCAACACCTTAGTAACCGCCTATCAAATCTCTAGCAACCACATATCAATTCGCTAACAACCGCTCAGAAAAACTGTAACAGTAGCACAGTAAAGCCTTAGCAACCAAATAACAACACCATAGTAACCGCCTATCAAATCTCAAACAACCACATATCAATTCGCTAACAACCTCTCAGAAAAACTGTAACAGTATCACAGTAAAGCCTTAGCAACCACATAGCAACACCATAGTAACCGCCTATCAAATCTCTAGCAATTACATATAAATGCGCTAACAACCCCTCAGAAGAACTGTAACAGTAGCACAGTACAGCCTTAGCAACCACATAGCAACATTTTAACAACCACCCATCAAGTCTCTAGCAACCACATATCAATGCACTAACAACCGTTCAGAAGACCTGTATCAGTAGCACAGTAAAGCCTTAGCAACCAAATAACAACACCATAGTAACCGCCTATCAAATCTCAAACAACCACATATCAATTCGCTAACAACCGCTCAGAAAAACTGTAACAGTAGCACAGTAAAGCCTTAGCAACCACATAGCAACACCATAGTAACCGCCTATCAAATCTCTAGCAATTACATATCAATGCACTAACAACCGCTCAGAAGACCTATAACAGTAGCACAGCAAAGCCTTAGCAACCAAATAACAACACCATAGTAACCGCCTATCAAATCTCAAACAACCACATATCAATTCGCTAACAACCGCTCAGAAAAACTGTAATGGTAGCACAGTAAAGCCTTAGCAACCACATAGCAACACCATAGTAACCGCCTATCAAATCTCTAGCAATTACATATCAATGCACTAACAACCGCTCAGAAGACCTGTAACAGTAGCACAGCAAAGCCTTAGCAACCACATAGCAACACCATAGTAACCGCCTATCAAATCTCAAGCAACCACATATCAATGCGCTAAAAACCGCTATGAAGACCAATAACAGTAGCACAGCAAAGCCTTAGCAACCACATAGCAACACCATAGTAACCGCCTATCAAATCTCTAGCAACCACATATCAATGAGCCAACAACCGCTTAGAAGAACTGTAACAATAGCACAGTAAAGCCTTAGCAAACACATAGCAACACCTTATTAACTGCCTATCAAATCTCAAGCAACCACATATCAATGTGCTAAAAACCGTTATGAAGACCTATAACAGTAGCACAGTAAAGCCTTAGCAACCACATAGCAACACCTTAGTAATCGCCTATCAAATTTCTAGCAACCACATATCAATTCGCTAACAACCGCTCAGAAAAACTGTAACAGTAGCACAGTAAAGCCTTAGCAACCACATAGCAACACCATAGTAACCGCCTATCAAATCTCTAGCAATTACATATCAATGCACTAACAACCGCTCAGAAGACCTATAACAGTAGCACAGCAAAGCCTTAGCAACCACATAGCAACACCTTAGTAATCGCCTATCAAATCTCTAGCAACCACATATCAATTCGCTAACAACCGCTCAGAAAAACTGTAACGGTAGCACAGTAAAGCCTTAGCAACACCATAGTAACCGCCTATCAAATCTCTAGCAATTACATATCAATGCACTAACAACCGCTCAGAAGACCTGTAACAATAGCACAGCAAAGCCTTAGCAACCACATAGCAACACCATAGTAACCGCCTATCAAATCTCAAGCAACCACATATCAATGCGCTAAAAACCGCTATGAAGACCTATAACAGTAGCACAGTAAAGCCTTAGCAACCACAAAGCAACACCTTAGTAACCGCCTATCAAATCTCTAGCAACCACATATCAATTCGCTAACAACCGCTCAGAAAAACTGTAACAGTAGCACAGTAAAGCCTTAGCAACCAAATAACAACACCATAGTAACCGCCTATCAAATCTCAAACAACCACATATCAATTCGCTAACAACCTCTCAGAAAAACTGTAACAGTATCACAGTAAAGCCTTAGCAACCACATAGCAACACCATAGTAACCGCCTATCAAATCTCTAGCAATTACATATAAATGCACTAACAACCGCTCAGAAGACCTATAACAGTAGCACAGCAAAGCCTTAGCAACCACATAGCAACACCTTATTAACTGCCTATCAAATCTCAAACAACCACATATCAATGTGCTAAAAACCGTTATGAAGACCTATAACAGTAGCACAGTAAAGCCTTAGCAACCACATAGCAACACCTTAGTAATCGCCTATCAAATTTCTAGCAACCACATATCAATGCGCTAACAACCGCTCAGAACAACTATAACAGTAACACAGTAAAGCCTTAACAACCACATAGCAACGCCTTAGCAACCGCCTATCAAATCTCTAGCAACCACATATCAATGCACTAACAACCGTTAAGAAGAACTATAACAGTAACACAGTAAAGCCTTAACAACCACATAGCAACACCTTAGTAAGCAAATTATTAAATATCTATCAACCAAATCCTGATGCACTAACAACCACTTGGAAGACGGTTAACAGCAGCATAGCAACCACATATCAATGCACTTACAACTGCTCAGAAGAACTGTAACAGTAGAACTGTAAAGCCTAAACAACCACATAGCAACACCTTAGCAACCGCTTATGAAATCCATAGCAACCACATTCTAATGCACTAACCGCACCCTATGTAACTGCATAGCAACCGCACATAATACTCTAGCATCACTAGGTTAACAGTAGTTATCCAATCGAAGTAACATTTAAATGAACAGCACGTATATACTACAATATACTGTAGAGATAAAACAGCCACCCATGCAGGTGTGCGCACAGTGCAGAAAGGCCATGAAGGGCATCTTAAAAAGCAAGTAACATCGTAACACCTACACTGATAGAAGGAGGTGGTCTGGAATTTTCTCTCGCCTTTTTATGTGTCCATTTTATCTCTCAAAGGTACATAAAATCCTCAGTGATAAAGGACAAGTACCATAATGTCCAATAAAGACACGGCTTCGGCTTAACAGAGAAAAGCCTGATGCTACGCATAACTTACAAATTTAATTATCATACAAACATACCGTAGGGTCTTCTACTGTAATGCTTCTGTTTTGCATTTGTCTAATTGAATATATTAGCATAACAATTCAGGCTCTATTTAATTTGAGTTTTAAAATCTTAAAGGGGACATATGATGAAAATCTGACTTTTCCATATTTAAGGGCTATAATTGGGTCCCCGGTGCTTTTATCAACTTAGAAATGTGAAAAAGATCAACCCAGTTACTTAGTTTTGGTAAACCATTCTCTGCAAGCATGTGAAAAAATAGGTAGGCCTAATTGAAATGTCTCCCCTTGTGATGTCAGAAGTGGATCTTATTATAATAATACTGCACTCTCCAACCACAGCACTGCCATTTAGTGCAGAGATCAGTTCATTTGCATTTAAAGGGACACTTGCTCACACCTACAAAGTGGCAATTTTAACAAATGATCTATATGAAATTTGGAGCTAGAATTATACATAGGTACTCACTGGGGACACCAAAGATTTATTTGACATCTTAAAAAGGAAACATTCCCTATGCAGGTGCACAGAAGCAAAATTTTGAATCCCATATTTTTTTGTATGGTCTCACGACCCCACAGTAAACACCTGCAGGGGCCGGTGAGGTCTCTACAGTCAAGAATGAGTGCATTCATGTGTGCTTATGGGAGTGTGTCCTTTGTGACATTAACATTATGATTAATGTGCAGGCTATAGCAGACAGATGTTCAACACCCACACACGCATTATAACTAGTTTTGTTACTCTTAAAAGCTCAAATCTCTCAAAAAGTCATACAAATAATACACTTCTCAGTTTATATCAACGTTAAAAGATGTTACTATGGCCTTCAGTTTTGTGAGCTCTGCCATCTGGATTGATGCCCACTTTGAAAATCGGTCTTCCACTGCTATATAAATATCAGATTATAGTGTGGTTCTTAAACTTTTTGGCGTTTCCTTAGAAAATTAATCTAAGACTTTACAATTAAATTAAACAAAATATATGAAATGACACACTGTACTGTAGATGTTTTATTTCTCTACGGTTTAATTACACAGAATTTACGTAAAATTAATGTTTTTTATAAAATGTCATAAATCTGATGCCCCTATTGAGAACCACTGGAATTAAACTGTATGCTTTATAAATAAAGTGACAATTGGATGAAATTTACATTCAGTACACAACTGGCTCTTATATTAGTAACAACCATATTGGCTCTTAAAAAGCATTTGGCAATTTAAGGAACACTTAACCCCTTCAGACCTGATTTCTCAGGCATTTAATCAGTGTGCCTTATTTTGACTGGTTGATATTTTTTTGTTTGAACCACAAAAAGTGATGTCTATTCCAGTGGATGCAGGGTTTGAAAGGGTTAAAGGAAAACACCACCATTTTCCAATATTTTACTATGTTCTTACCTCAACTTAGACTAATTAATACATACCCATTTTTTTCAATGCATGCACTTAATCTTTGTACAGCGCCTCGTGAATGTGTTAGCATTTAGCCTAGCCCCATTATGGCTCCAAACAGGGATGAACTTATAAGCCACCAAACACTTCCATGTTTTCCCTATTTAAAGACTGTTACATGAGTAGTTACACAAGTAAGTATGGTGGCACAAAATAAAAGTTTTGTTTGGAGCCATAGGAATGAATGGGGCTAGGCTAAATGCTAACACATTCAAGAAGCACTGTACAAAGATTAAAAGTGAATGCATTGAAAAAACGATAGGTATGTATTAATTTATCTAAGTTGAGGTAAGAACATAATAAAATATTGAAAAACAGTGGTGTTTTCCTTTAAAGTGCATTTTTTTGGATTTAAATTCTTCGGATATCCAGATTTCCAGATCCACTTGTTTTGATATATTGTCATCTAATGCAATGACATTCATACATTGTGTCATGAAGTCTTCACTTCTTGTCCTGTAGGAAAATATTCACACGCTCAAAGTCTAGTGTGACCATCTCATTACTCTGACAATCTCGGTCACCATTCACTTTCAGTGTATGAAAAAGATGCACTATAACACAGTTTTTCAGACATGGTTTATTTATTTTCTCTCTTGATAAAGAAAGTTGGCAGACAGTATTACACACAAATGACTGAAACGAGAGCGCTTTATATTTTCCAGACAATTTTTCTTTCATTTGTAGTTATGTTGAAACCGGTTTGGGCACTTGGGTTAATGAATTTAATAAAGGCACTTAACATAGATATGAATTGAACAAATCTTTCGAACAACGCAAGACCGTACAACAGACCACATGGACAGAAACCAGCAAATATGTAGCAAACCTGGTAACATTTAACAAAATTAAATAAACACTTTGTCAGTGTGACTTTCCAGGACAATGGGAAATCTTACAGATTTGGCAAGTACATTCATTTACCCCTAATATGAGAAAAATCAGGGTATGTTTACATTTTTAGCAGAAGAAATAAAACTGACTCAAATCCAAATTATGGCGACTAAATTGCACCGTAAAAAATATTTTTGCACTTTAATTTTTAAGTTAAATCAATTAGGACTTACAAGTCATTTCAACAATCTTGACAAGTGATAAGTTGCTGTTACGTATTAAATCAAGTTGAATTTTATTTAGTTATGTAAACTTTATTTTTATAAGTTAGGAAATGACTTTGTAAGTGGCAAAAATTTTTTTTTTACAGTGCGTCAAATATAAACCAAAAGAATAACACTATATTTAAATTATGGCAAAATCCGAGACTGAATTTCAAGTGTTGAAATGTTGCGGGTGAGGATTTTCAGCTCTCCATGCCTTGGACATCGATTTCTAGGTGGCGCTGTTGGTCAGGGCTGTTTTAAACTGCCGCAGTAGCATGGATGCCATCACGGTTTTCTCTGTGTTAACTGTGATCACTGCATCTGAATCCTTAAGGGCCACCGAAACCAGGACCAGAGAATCTGAACTCACCGTCTTACCGGCAAACCTGCAAACAAGTCAATATAGATCAAGTATATATTAGTCAAATTAAATTATGTTTTAATGTAAAGACTGTGCTTTCTTCATCATTTTTTGCATTAAAATGTGCTTTTATTATCTTTCATTAAAATGTGATAAATATGCATTGTTCTAAAGCAAGAGTGGAAAAAAGTTTGACCAACACATCACAATCAAATCCAGATAGACAATATCCTTTTGTGCATCCTTTACTGCTGTATAGTTTAACTCAAACATTACACAAGTTAAATGTGTTGTGAACTCCACTAAATGATTTGATTTGATTTGAGAAATGCAAGTTTAATTTACAGATGAACAATGTTAAAGGTCAATGTCAATTTTATTAAAATAAACAAGATTAAGTAAGATTAAATATATCTTCACTTAGTGACAAATTACGGCGAGTGAGAAAGTGTGCAATCTTATAAATGAATAAAATGCCAATACACTGCATGAATAAAAACAAATATCTAACATATAAAATACAATAAACATAAAGTGTTTACACAAAGTTGAAGGGATTTGGCAAAAATATGTATATATACACACATATAGGTGAAAAACGATTGTTACTAATCATTTGCAGTATAAAAGTTTTTGTTTACATCATATATGTGTGTGTACTGTGTTCAATAATTATCTATGTATATAAATACACACACACATATTTAAATAAAATATTTACATGCATATAAACATTTTCAAATGTATGTAAAATGTATATTATATATCATCTTTGGAAGATGCTTTCATCCAAAGCGACTTATAGTTCATTACAAGCTATACATTTTTTTAACAATACTTGTGTTCCCTGGGATTGAACCCATTACTTTTTTTGCTATGCAAACACAATGCTCTACCCTTGCTATGTGAAAGTTTGAAACAGAAAATAGTGGTTTTCATCTTGTCACTTTCTTGGTATAGAAAACACCCAAACACCCAGTTTTTACCCAAATTAGTCAAAATGGATTTATTGCGTTTTGGAACCAAACACTTCATGCACGCACGCACAATTATTATTATACACAGTACCCACACATATATGATGTAAACAAAATGTTTTTTTTCTGCAAACGATTAATCGCGATTAATTGTTTTGCCGCCCTAGTTTATATACGTTATTTGTTATTTGATTATTTGTGTCATTGGTTTGTGAAGAGGTGAGGCAGTGGTTGCTAAATGTCTATTAAATGTATATAAAAATGATTAATAATATCAAGTAAATACATTTATGAACTCTAAATGTCTCTTGATCTCCAATTGTGAGCGTGGGAGAGTTAAAGGGTTTGTGTGTGTGTGTGGTGAACAGGCATGGCAGTCTATTATCTGGTCTGATTAAGAAGCTATTAGGGGCTAAGGGACAGACCCCTGTCAATCACGGAGTAAAACCCACCAACCTCTCACAGACACAGAGAACAGAGGGTCGAAGGAGGGGGGAGGACGCGACCATCATCAGTAATGTGGCAAAGATAAATAATAAGTTTGAGAAGGGATAATGTTTGTTTGGCCATAAATGTTGTGCGTATCAAATGACAAGGAGATAAAGTATTTGAACTCTTGCATTGTTTGTTACACGTCCGATTACATATTTTGAACAGTTATTGCAACGATATAAAACTGTAAACCGTCCCATCTCATCCAATACGACTCAGTGACTAAAACTGTTCCTGTAATACTGTAAAAATAGGAAAATAACATAAAAAATAATCATGATAACGCTGATGAACTGTTAATATTCAAGGAAACACTCGCTCAGTGGGAGAATGCTCAGCATCCAGTAACTGTGGTAACGTCACAGACTGGAAACACTGGTGAACGTACGCACGGCTTCTTTGACAGCGCTAATACACGACCCCATGTGACCTCTACGCCCTCGTCCCTCCTTCCTGTCTGTCTACTGGTTTCTCTCGCTGAGAGGGACCCACGTGCCTGACACCCTGCCCATCTGCCTCCCATTTACACACACTATTTTACAACAATGAACCGTTTAGCACAAAACCTCACATTCGGGGACCCCATTTAGCAGTGAGAGGCATACACACACCCCCCGCCCCACCAGCACGGTCCCCAACTCCTTCACACACACACACAATGGCCACCATTTAGCCGTGACAGCATGAGACACAAGGGCCATACTGCTAACCAACTGGAGAGGGGCGACACATCTGACGATCAGCACGCACGCACACACACACGTTAAAGACAGATGAGATTAATTATTAACAGAAGATAAAGACCAACAAACTTACAGATAGATATACAGATAGAGAGATGGGCAGGGGGATAAATACACAAAAAGATAGATGTATAGATTGATTAATTAATAACAGGAGAGAGAGAGAGAGAAGGACCAACAAACATACAGATTGATAAATAGACAGACAGACAGACAGATAGACCAATATACAGATAGATAGATCAATAAAAAGAGATAGATACATAGATCGGTAGATGTATGGACGGAAAGATAGACAAATGGATGGACAAACAGATATACTGATAAAAATGATGAAGACAGGCAGACAGACAGAGCAAATTTATGCTTATTTATTGACTACAGATGGACAGACGGATCAACAGACCAATATACAGGTAGATAGATAGACAGACAGACAGACATAATATAGACTAGACAGACCAACAAATAGACAGACTGACAGACATAATATAGACTAGATAGAAAGACTAGACAAACCGACAAATAGACAGACCGATAGACATAATGAGATACAGATAGAGAGATAGACAAAGGGATAGACGGACAGACATGGATAGATAGATATAGGGATAGATAAATAGATAGACAGACAGACAGACACATAAACCGATATCTATATACTGAAAGATATACAGATAAACAGACAGACAGACAGGCAGACACAGACAAACAGACATAAAGAGATACAGATAGAGAGGTAGAGACATGGACAGAGAGACAGACAGATAGATTGAAAGACGTACAGATATATTGATAAATATACAGATAGACAGACAGACAAATAGGCAGGCAGACAGACAGAGCAAATTTATGCTTATTTATTGACTACGGACGGATTGACTTACCAATATACAGATAGATGGATAGACAGACAGATGATAGAGTAAATAGAAGGACTACACGAATCGACAAATCGACAGACAGATAGACAAACGGATAGATAGAAAGACAGACACAATGAGATACAGATAGAGAGAAATAGACAGAGATAGGGATAGATGGAGAGGCAGACAGATAAACTGATACCTATTTAATGAAAGATATAAAGATAAACAGATAGACAGGCAGGCAGACACAGACATACCGATAGAGATAGATAGATATAGGAATAGACAGACATAGATAGACAGACAAACAGACAGACAGACAGACAGACAGACAGACAGACAGAGGTATAGACGAATAGATAGAGACAGACAAATAAAACAATAAAGAGAGGTAGAGATATAGGCAGACAGACAGACAGATGATAGACTAAATAGAAAGACTAAACAAACCAACAAATAGACAGACAGATAAATAGATAGACAGTCATAATGAGATACAGATATAGAGAGATAGGGATAGATGGAGAGACAGACAGATAAACTGATATCTATTTAATGAAAGATATAAAGATAAACAGAGAGACAGGCAGGCAGACACAGACAGACAAGATAGAAAGACTACACGAATCGACAGATGGGTAGACATAATGAGATACAGATAGAGATAGGGATAGATGGAGAGACAGACAGATAAACTGATATCTATTTAATAACAGATATAAAGATAAACAGATACAGTAGATGGGCAGGCAGACAGATGATAGACTAGATAGAAAGACTACACAAACCAACAGACAGATAGACAGATAGACATAATGAGATACAGATACAGAGATAGGTAGAGATAGATATAGGAATAGATGGAGAGACAGACAGACATGGATAGATGAATAGATAGATAGATAAACTGATATCTATTTAATGAAAGATATACAGATAAACAGATAGAGAGGCAGGCAGCAGACAGGTAGGTAGAGAGATAGACAGAGAGACAGACAGACAGACAAACAGATATACTGATACATATACAGACAGAGATACAGAAAGAGAGGTAGGTAGAGAGACAGACAGACAGACAGACAGATTGACATACAGACAGACAGACAGACAGATATACTGATAAATATACAGACAGACAGACAGAAAGAGCGGTAGGTAGAGAGACGGACAGAGAGACAGACAGATAGATGGATAGACAGACAGATGATAGACTAAATAGAAGGACTACACGAATCGACAAATAGACAGACAGATAGACGAACGGATAGATAGAAGATGAGATACAGACAAAGAGAGATACTGTAGACAGAGATAGGGATCGATGGAGAGGCAGACAGATAAACTAATATCTATTTAATGAAAGATATAAAGATAAACAGATAGACAGGCAGGCAGACACAGACAGACAGATTGAGATAGAGAGATATAGGAATAGACAGACAGACAGACAGACAGACAGACAGATAGATATAGGTATAGACGAATAGATAGAGACAGACAGATAAAACAATATACCGATAAAGAGAGGTAGAGATATATGTAGACAGTCAGACAGAGGATAGACTAAATAGAAAGACTAAACAAACCAACAAATAGACAGACAGATAAATAGATAGACAGACATAATGTGATACAGATTAGGATAGATGAAGAGACAGACAGATAAACTGATATCTATTTAATAACAGATATAAAGATAAAAAGATAGATGGGCAGGCAGACAGATGATAGACTAGATAGAAAGACTACACAAACCAACAGACAGATAGACATAATGAAATACAGATATACAGACAGACAAACAGATATACTGATAAATATACAGACAGACAGACATGGATAGATGAATAGATAGACAGATAAACTGATATCTATTTAATGAAAGATATACAGATAAACAGATAGAGAGGCAGGCAGGCAGGCAGACAGACAGGTAGGTAGAGAGAGATGGACAGAGAGACAGACAGATATACTGATAAATATACAGACAGACAAACAGATAAACTGATAAATATACAGACAGAGATACAGAAAGAGAGGTAGGTAGAGAGATGGACAGAGAGACATACAGATAGATATACTGATAAATATACAGACAGACAGACAAACAGATATACTGATAAATATACAGACAGACAGACATGGATAGATGAATAGATAGACAGATAAACTGATATCTATTTAATGAAAGATATACAGATAAACAGATAGACAGGCAGGCAGGCAGGCAGGCAGACAGACAGACAGGTAGGTAGAGAGAGATGGACAGAGAGACAGACAGACAGATATACTGATAAATATACAGACAGACAGACAGACAAACAGATATACTGATAAATATACAGACAGACAGACAAACAGATATACTGATAAATATACAGACAGACAGACATTGATAGATGAATAGATAGACAGATAAACTGATATCTATTTAATGAAAGATATACAGATAAACAGATAGACAGGCAGGCAGGCAGGCAGGCAGACAGACAGACAGGTAGGTAGGTAGAGAGAGATGGAAAGAGAGACAGACAGATATATTGATAAATATACAGACAGACAAACAGATATACTGATAAATATACAGACAGACAGACATGGATAGATGAATAGATAGACAGATAAACTGATATCTATTTAATGAAAGATATACAGATAAACAGATAGACAGGCAGGCAGGCAGGCAGGCAGACAGACAGACAGGTAGGTAGAGAGAGATGGACAGAGAGACAGACAGACAGATATACTGATAAATATACAGACAGACAGACAAACAGATATACTGATAAATATACAGACAGACAGACATTGATAGATGAATAGATAGACAGATAAACTGATATCTATTTAATGAAAGATATACAGATAAACAGATAGACAGGCAGGCAGGCAGGCAGGCAGACAGACAGACAGACAGGTAGGTAGAGAGAGATGGACAGAGAGACAGACAGATATACTGATAAATATACAGACAGACAAACAGATAAACTGATAAATATACAGACAGAGATACAGAAAGAGAGGTAGGTAGAGAGATGGACAGAGAGACATACAGATAGATATACTGATAAATATACAGACAGACAGACAAACAGATATACTGATAAATATACAGACAGACAGACATTGATAGATGAATAGATAGACAGATAAACTGATATCTATTTAATGAAAGATATACAGATAAACAGATAGACAGGCAGGCAGGCAGGCAGGCAGACAGACAGACAGGTAGGTAGAGAGAGATGGACAGAGAGACAGACAGACAGATATACTGATAAATATACAGACAGACAGACAAACAGATATACTGATAAATATACAGACAGACAGACATTGATAGATGAATAGATAGACAGATAAACTGATATCTATTTAATGAAAGATATACAGATAAACAGATAGACAGGCAGGCAGGCAGGCAGGCAGACAGACAGACAGGTAGGTAGAGAGAGATGGACAGAGAGACAGACAGATATACTGATAAATATACAGACAGACAAACAGATAAACTGATAAATATACAGACAGAGATACAGAAAGAGAGGTAGGTAGAGAGATGGACAGAGAGAAAAACAGATAGATATACTGATAAATATACAGACAGACAGACAAACAGATATACTGATAAATATACAGACAGACAGACATTGATAGATGAATAGATAGACAGATAAACTGATATCTATTTAATGAAAGATATACAGATAAACAGATAGACAGGCAGGCAGGCAGGCAGGCAGACAGACAGACAGGTAGGTAGAGAGAGATGGACAGAGAGACAGACAGACAGATATACTGATAAATATACAGACAGACAGACAGACAAACAGATATACTGATAAATATACAGACAGACAGACAAACAGATATACTGATAAATATACAGACAGACAGACATTGATGGATGAATAGATAGACAGATAAACTGATATCTATTTAATGAAAGATATACAGATAAACAGATAGACAGGCAGGCAGGCAGGCAGGCAGACAGACAGACAGGTAGGTAGAGAGAGATGGACAGAGAGACAGACAGACAGATATACTGATAAATATACAGACAGACAGACAAACAGATATACTGATAAATATACAGACAGACAGACATTGATAGATGAATAGATAGACAGATAAACTGATATCTATTTAATGAAAGATATACAGATAAACAGATAGACAGGCAGGCAGGCAGGCAGGCAGACAGACAGACAGGTAGGTAGAGAGAGATGGACAGAGAGACAGACAGATATACTGATAAATATACAGACAGACAAACAGATAAACTGATAAATATACAGACAGAGATACAGAAAGAGAGGTAGGTAGAGAGATGGACAGAGAGAAAAACAGATAGATATACTGATAAATATACAGACAGACAGACAAACAGATATACTGATAAATATACAGACAGACAGACATTGATAGATGAATAGATAGACAGATAAACTGATATCTATTTAATGAAAGATATACAGATAAACAGATAGACAGGCAGGCAGGCAGGCAGGCAGACAGACAGACAGGTAGGTAGAGAGAGATGGACAGAGAGACAGACAGACAGATATACTGATAAATATACAGACAGACAGACAGACAAACAGATATACTGATAAATATACAGACAGACAGACAAACAGATATACTGATAAATATACAGACAGACAGACATTGATAGATGAATAGATAGACAAATAAACTGATATCTATTTAATGAAAGATATACAGATAAACAGATAGACAGGCAGGCAGGCAGGCAGGCAGACAGACAGACAGGTAGGTAGAGAGAGATGGACAGAGAGACAGACAGATATACTGATAAATATACAGACAGACAAACAGATAAACTGATAAATATACAGACAGAGATACAGAAAGAGAGGTAGGTAGAGAGATGGACAGAGAGACATACAGATAGATATACTGATAAATATACAGACAGACAGACAAACAGATATACTGATAAATATACAGACAGACAGACATTGATAGATGAATAGATAGACAGATAAACTGATATCTATTTAATGAAAGATATACAGATAAACAGATAGACAGGCAGGCAGGCAGGCAGGCAGACAGACAGACAGGTAGGTAGAGAGAGATGGACAGAGAGACAGACAGACAGATATACTGATAAATATACAGACAGACAGACAGACAAACAGATATACTGATAAATATACAGACAGACAGACAAACAGATATACTGATAAATATACAGACAGACAGACATTGATAGATGAATAGATAGACAGATAAACTGATATCTATTTAATGAAAGATATACAGATAAACAGATAGACAGGCAGGCAGGCAGACAGACAGACAGGTAGGTAGGTAGAGAGAGATGGAAAGAGAGACAGACAGATATATTGATAAATATACAGACAGACAAACAGATATACTGATAAATATACAGACAGACAGACATGGATAGATGAATAGATAGACAGATAAACTGATATCTATTAAATGAAAGATATACAGATAAACAGATAGACAGGCAGGCAGGCAGACAGACAGACAGGTAGGTAGGTAGAGAGAGATGGAAAGAGAGACAGACAGATATATTGATAAATATACAGACAGACAAACAGATATACTGATAAATATACAGACAGACAGACATGGATAGATGAATAGATAGACAGATAAACTGATATCTATTAAATGAAAGATACACAGATAAACAGATAGACAGGCAGGCAGACAGGCAGGCAGGCAGGCAGGCAGACAGACAGACAGACAGACAGGTAGGTAGAGAGAGATGGACAGAGAGACAGACAGACAGATATACTGATAAATATACAGACAGACAAACAGATAAACTGATAAATATACAGACAGAGATACAGAAAGAGAGGTAGGTAGAGAGATGGACAGAGAGACATACAGATAGATATACTGATAAATATACAGACAGACAGACAGACAAACAGATATACTGATAAATATACAGACAGACAGACAAACAGATATACTGATAAATATACAGACAGACAGACAGAAAGAGAGGTAGGTAGAGAGACGGACAGAGAGACAGACAGATTGATGGACAGACAGACAGACAGATATACTGATAAATATACAGACAGACAGACAGAAAGAGAGGTAGGTAGAGAGACGGACAGAGAGACAGACAGATTGATGGACAGACAGACAAACAGATATACTGATAAATATACAGACAGACAGACAGACAGACAGACAGAAAGAGAGGTAGGTAGAGAGACGGACAGAGAGACAGACAGATTGATGGACAGACAGACAGACAGATATACTGATAAATATACAGACAGACAGAGAGAGCAAATGTATGCTTATTTATTGACTACAGACGGACAGATGGACCAACAGACCAATATACAGATAGATCGACAGATAGACAGACAGACAGATGATAGACAAGACAGAAAGACTACACGAACCGACAAAAAGACAGACAGACAGACAGACAGATAGACAGACTGACAGACAGACAGACATAATGAGATACAGAGATACAGATAGATAGATAGATAGATAGATAGATAGATAGATAGATAGATAGATAGAGATAAGGTTAAATGGAGAGACAGACAGACAGACAGAAATTGATAGATTGACAGATAGATATGGGGATAGATGAATCGATAGACAGATAACCTGATATCTATATACCGAAAGATAAACAGATAGACAGGCAGACAGACAAAGATATACAGAGCAAATTAACATATTTATTGACTACAGCTGTTATGCTGAAAAAAAAATAGATACAGACAGACAGATATTTAACATTATTTCTAATGAGCTAAATGTGAAGTGTAGAAAGTATAGTTGTTAATAACTAGATAATAACTAGAGTTAAAACTATGGAAAGATGAAGAACAGAAGATGTTATCTGTAAATATATAACTGTATAAATGGACAGATTTAGTCCAGTATATATTTCTGCTGTCAGTCTGGCCTGATAGACAGTCTGATCTCTCAGTCCCTGTGGCCCTGCTATTGAAATCCATTTATAAAAGTCTTATTTACACACGCACTTAACACGGCCCACAGGCACTGTGTGTGTGTGTGTGTGTGTGTGTGTGTAGTAATGCAAAGCCACTTGATTCATGTGATCCTCACAACACAAAGCCAGACACAAACAGCTGAAGATAATGTACATGCACAACATTTTTAACTGAACAGTCTATCTATTTAACCCTGTCTATCATTCTCACATCAAACAAACATTTACACACAGAGTAGCCCAGGCCGGTCTGTAGTTGTGTGTGTGTGTTGTATATGGTGAGGTTCAGACAGTAAATGGGTCATTGGTATTCTACACCGTCGTCCACTGGGCCTCTGAACTGGATTAATTGAGGCTGTGGGAAGAAAAGCAAAGCAGAACCAAAAGTGCTGGCCAGCCGGACCGCCATCGATCCACGCACGCACACACGCAAGCACGCACATACACACGGTGCTACAAATCAGAAAGAAAGAGACTAAATGACTGTCGTCTCTTTATTTACAGAAATTGTGGATCTTTGTGTGACACTTCTGTTTACACACAGCCGTTATAGTTCACAGAGCTAAATAATGACAGATATAACCGTCTGTACGATTTATCTAACACAGTCTCACCCCATGGCGTCAATATTTGATGACACTTGACCATGCATGGTGATGACGCGAAAGGTATACCCTCCGCGTCATTTTTTGACGAACTGGGGACTTCAATACTATTACGTCCGTTGCATTCTCTTTCCTATTTTCTTACCATTTTCGCGTCGGTTTAGGGTTAGATTACGCAAAATTAAACAGTGTACGCGAAATTAAACAGTTGTCACCTGGCGTTGGGGTTAGAGTTAGGTTTGGGTAGGGATGTCATTATGAAAATCTAACCCTAAACCGACGCAAAAATGGTAAGAAAATAGGAAAGAGAATGCAACGGACTTAATAGTATTGAAGTCCCCAGTTCGTCAAAAAAATGACGCGAAAGGTATACCCTCCGCGGCAACATATTGACGCATGGTCAAGTGTCGTCAAATATTGACGCCATGGGGTGAGACTGGGTTGATTTATCAGCTGATATTTTGCCAACAACAGGTAGCAAAACATGCCAGCGCAGTGAACAGAAGTTTTTATTTACAAATATTTCCACTAGGTTTTGGATGGGTAACTATGCAAATCTTACCAAAAACACATTTTACACCCAAAATCTAAATAAATAAGAAATCATGATTTCCTATACGAAAAAAAATCCAGGCACATCTACCTAAAGTGGATGTTCCACTAAAAAACATACGTATGAGAATTTTTTTTCCTAATTTTTTTGTTTAAATGTAGCTTAAATAAATTGATTGCAACCACTTACCTTAAAAAATTGAGTAAATTGAGTGAATAATTTTTTTCAGTGTACATGTGGGAGTTTTTCATCTGTTTTCCCTTTTTTCCTCTATCTGTCCTCATGTCTGCAGAAACGGTGTGTGTCATTGCCAAACATTCGTGCCAAGTGTGCCTATGCTGTGAGTGCTAAGAGTCCTCTGTACTAATAGAGGTTAATCTGACCAGATGAGTGACCGGATGACCAGATGTCCCTCTAAAGAATGAAAGAGACCCCTTCCTTCACTTCTTAAGTTCTCAACACATACACAAACATACAAGCGCCCATTTCACAAACCAAAAACCACGAGTGTGCATTCAATACACAACAGGTACGTGGACACCTCCTGTCTAAATAGCGGGTTTGGTTGCTTAAATCCTATGCAGACAAAAGTAATGCAAGATTTTAGAGAAATGTGTGCTTTTCATTTGTGGCATTGGACTTTTTTAACTGCAAACCTGTACACATTTACAAAGACTGGTGTGATTGAACTGCACGAAGGTCAGAACCTCAATGTTACTAAACATTATTATGATTATTTATAAATCCAAATTTGGGTCAAAAATGAACAAACACTACTGGGTTGTGATTTAACCCAAAATGCTGGGTTGTTTTAACCCATCGTTGGGACAAAAATGCAATGCTAACAAGACTCACTTATGGTTGTTCTTAAATGTGGATTGTTATCAAGTACAAGAAATAGTGGGCTAGTTGTGTTTAACAACAAGCTGGTCAGTAAATGAGGTGACCTAGTGAGTTTATGTAGCTTTTTCCTTCTAAAAAATATGGGTAATTTTCAAAACGGACCCACCCGTTGGGTTGTAATTATATGCTGGATTGTTTCAACCCAAAATGCTGGGTTGTTTTAAAGGATTAGTCCATTTTCTTAAAACAAATCCAGAAAATTTACTCACCACCATGTCATCCAAAATGTTGATGTCTTTCTTTGTTCAGTCGAGAAGAAATTATGTTTTTTGAGAAAAACATTCCAAGATTTTTCTCATTTTAATGGACTTTAATGGACCCCAACACTTAACAGTTTAATGCAGTTTAAAATTGCAGTCTTAAAGGACTCTAAACGATCCCAAACGAGGCATAAGGGTCTTATCTAGCGAAAGTCATGTTTGGCCACGAAAAATAAAAAATATTCAAACCACAACTTCTTGTCTTCCTCCAGCTGTGTGACGCGCCAGCACGACCTCACATAATTGCATAATGACGTGGAAAGGTCACGTGTTACATATATGAAACACACATTTGTGGACCATTTCAAACAATAAACTGACACAAAGACATTTATTAGTATCATTCGACATACAACAACGTCGGAACGGTCCTCTTTCACCACACTTGTAAACACTGGGGCGTAGTTTTGATACGTCATCCGTGACCTCTTGAGGTGATGACGTTTTACGTGAGGTCACAGGACCGGAGGAAGATGAGAAGTTGTGGTTTAAAAGTGCATATTTTTTACTTTTCTTGCCCAAAATGACAATCGTTTCGCTAGATAAGACCCTTATGCCTCGTTTGGGATCATTTAGGGTCCTTTGAAACTGCAATTTTAAACTGCATCAAAACTGTTAAGTGTTGGGGTCCATTAAAGTCCATTAAAATGAGAAAAATCCTGGAATGTTTTCCTTAAAAACCATAATTTCTTCTCGACTGAACAAAGAAAGACATCAACATTTTGGTTGACATGGTGGTGAGTAAATTATCTGGATTTTGTTTTAAAGAAAATTGACTAATCCTTTAACACACTGTGAGGGGTCAAATATAAACATTTCTGGTTTAATTTACCTAAGGGCACACTTATATTGCCTATCCCATCCGAACCGAGCCCTCCCTACTTCCCCAGAAGCACGCCTTACGCTTTAGGATGTGATTGATTTGAAGAAAACAGGACGTAAATGGCTCTCTAAACACTGGAGCACAGTGTAATGTTAAGTCTGTGTTATTTTATTCTGATATATATTGCTTAGTTAATCTGTCACGTGTGCAGCTCAGACATTTACGTAACTATTTGCGTGCATCAGAAAGCAGATTATGCCCCTCCTTTTAAACCGCGTCCGAGCCCACCTGTACAAGCTGGTTAGGGCGAGATGTGCCGTGCCCATGCATGGTACAGAACGATCACACTAGTGATCACTTGGGATAATAACAGTGAGCGCTTAGTGTCTGTTTTTGACCCAACACTGGGCTGAAAATAACCTAGTGTTTTAGTGTGTTTTTTTACTTACAGCAGAGGAATAACAGCATGATAACCCTCCAACATTAAAGCAAAAAGTTCTTTCACAATTAATTTCAAGTTGCTGTCAATGTTATTATAGAAAATCTGTACATCTCTATTTGTGTTACGAATAAAAAGTTGTGTGCAATGAAAAAGCTTTTGTATGTGTTGAAGACGTATTAAGGCTGTCAGAGTATATATATATATATATGACTATCTATGAGCAAGAAAATATCTGATCTGCGTCTGAAGCACATCCATTTAAACTAGTACAATTACTTGCTTGCTCTCGTAAACATGCAGACTTCAACATTTTTAAGAGGATGTTGTCAGTGTGACATTTACCAGACCACTTTAAAAAAACAGCTTGTCCATATAAACACAATTACAGACTAGCGAAATCAAAATATCTATAGGTTTAATGGTCGTTTCTCATTGCTGCTATCTATCTGGTAAAAAGATGAATCGATGTGATTTGTTCAGTCTCTGTTTAGCAACAGAGAGGACAGCTTGTTTACTTTCTCTGATCTAAAGTAGGAAGAGGGTTTTGTTTCCCGAGCACATTTATAAGCCGCATCACACATGCATCCTGATGTGGTGTTTCACAGAAGCAGTGCTGCCCCCTGCTGCTGAACAGAAGAATTCCCAAAAACTCACAAATAACTGGGTCAATTACCTCTAATAGGGCGAGCAGGTACCATTAACAGTGACAGCATGCCTCTAATATACAACCTCTATAGGTATTAGCAATAAATGCTGTTGTAAAGAAGAGGAAGAGATGAACATATATTGGGTCAATCTGTATCGGAGTTCACCAGAGCCAATCATAGCCCTGAAAAGGGATTTTTGAGGAAGACATCAAGTATTGGGACTTGGGAGATCTCCAAACATTTAGTAAACAATGAAATCTGTGGATCACATCGATCCACGTTTGTGTACTTTTGTGTGTGCGTGTAATCCGATAAATGCAAATGACTTTTAAACTACTGTAAGCATGAATTAATTCAAAAACATCATCATAGAAAGCTAGTGGGACATCTTAGTAGTCGGTCTGTGAGTGTAACTGTGTATTAGGGTTTGTAGAGGAAGGTTAAAGTTTTTTTTTTTGTATGTCTGTTAAGAAACGGGCCTGTGATTGATGACACGGTCTCATTTGCACGATTGCGTATTCCACATGAAATATAGACCTTTTCCACAGACCTGCGGCCATTGATTTCCACTCAGCCTGTTTTGTCCTTGTAAGGAAGATTCCAATGCTTCTCAAGGTGCTTTCAAATTCTCTCATATTTTATAATTAAATTACTACATTATGCTCTCATAGACTGCGTAAAGTCCAGAACAAACGTCCCGTGTGTTTGTGTGGGTATGGGAAAGAACAATAAAGTGTGTCAGCAAGACAGCTCTGATGTGCTTTTTGTGTAGGAAAGTCTTTTACAAAGTCAAATATTATTTTTAAGCAAACTCAAAAACTCATGCACTTTTCTACCCATCAAGATAATATTGTTTGTTTTCTTAAAAATAAAAAGTTACAAAGTTTTTTTAGCTTACATAGAGCACAGCATTAGCACTTCAATAGGTCATGGGTTCGATCCTCACATACTGATCAAATGTATAGCTTATAATGCAAGTCGCTGTGGTGTGGATAAATGTGTCTGCCAAATTATAAATGTAAAAAGCTCATTATAGTTACAACTGCATTTTTAAATAAAAAAACTTTGGTGGCACTAAGTGCACTATTTAGGGTGCAAAATGCTGTTTAGTAAGTTCATGAAAAAATTAATTAATTAAAATTTAATCGTAAAATGTAAATAAATTATTTGAAAAAAAAATCCAATAAAAAATAATTTTGATTTGGAAAAGTCATGTGACTATTTACCCATCACTACGATATATTAGAAAACTCGTACAAAATGGACAGGTATGTTTTATGTATAAAAGAAAATGACCAAATAAAGGTCCAATAACAGCTAATAATAACAATAACTATGTAAAATACTACTCTAAAAACTTTTATTTTTCATTAATTTTAGCGTTTTTTATAAGTTTAACATGCAAATATGCTAATAATTTATCGAACTATTTATTTAAAATCTCAGGGGGTACTTCAAGTTAATAATTTAGGTCAGCTGACAAAAAAAGTTTAACAAATCATTGGTTTAACAGAATAAAATCACAATAATTTTTAAAGTAAAACAATATTACGTTATATGTAGTGATGCACCGATGTATCGGCCGCCGATATTTATCGGCCGATTTTTGATAAATTGGAAACAATCGGCATATCGGCAATAGCACGAGAAAGGCCGATATCGATTGTTTATTAATTAACTGCATAAAGAAATCCATTATATGTTAAAAAACGAGTTAATGTTGTTAATAAAATAAATGCTGAATAGCAAAAACCACCTTTGAAGGTTGTCATGCTGTCTTATTATATTTGTTTTAGCTTAATTTGTGGCTCTCTTATTATGTTGGCCAGTTGAATTTTAATTAGATCCAATCCATGTTCAGTAAAAAGAATTTGATGCGGAAATAAACTAACTAATAGACTAACTGTATAGTATTGTATACAAGTGTTTAATATCGGTATCGGCACGAAGTTGTCTGTTTAAATCGGTATCGTATCGCCCCAAAAAAATCCTATCGGTGCATCCCTAGTTATATGTTCTCATTCATTGCGAAAACATTTATTGCAGTAATTTTGCGCTTGATTTGGGTGTTTGTGGCACGAATAAACACATAGGGGTTGTTTCCCGGACAGGGATTAGCTTAAGCCAGGACTACACCTTAGTTTAGTTAGGAAATATAACTAGTTTTAATAAAAATGCCTTACTAAAAACATTACTGGCATCCATTTTGAAACAAAACAATAGGCACTGATATATTTTAAGATGTATCAGTACAAGTTGTTTTCAGTTTGGACAGCTCTCACTGCAAAAAAATGACTTTCTTACTTAGTATTTTTGTCTTGTTTTCAGTAAAAATATAAAAAAAAAATCTTAAATTAAGATGTATTTTTTTGATGAGCAAAATGACCTAGGAAAATCAGTCTAGTTTTTAGACCAAAAATATCAAATTTAAGTAATTTTGTGCATAAAATATTTCTTGAATTTTGTGTTTAAGAAAAAATTTTTTTTTTTTATATAAAACTAAGACCTAGCCCTGGCTTAAGATAATCCCTGTCTGGGAAACCACCCCATAAAGTGCTTAAAAAGAGCGTTTGAAACTCCCGTCTCCATGTTATTGTTTACACCAGTGGTTTTCAAACTGGGGGCCGCGAAATGGTGCCAGGGGGGCCCCAGTTTGAAAACCACTGGTGTAAACAATAACATGGAGACGGGAGTTTCAAACGCTCTTTTTAAGCACTTTATGGGGTGGTTTCCCAGACAGGGATTTTCTGAAATACATTAATGTATCATGAATTCGGTGTAAGTAGACCTTAAAAAATAAGGCTACTAACCAAAAGCACTACTTTTTTGTATAATTTAATGTTTTTTTATTAAAATGTTGAGTTTTAGAACAGTTTTTTTGTCACAAATTTTCTTTGGGGGGACGCGAAAGAATGCACCGTACACAAGGGGGGCCTCACGCTGAAAAAGTTTGGGAACAACTGGTTTACACGATTGTTGCAGCTGGTCATCGTCATCTTTCGGTAGTGTAATAGTCATATGATAGGAGCTTAAAAAAAAATCAGGGACAGACACGTATTGATCCAGAAAACCCAATCCACAACCAAATGTGGGCCCCCACACCTTTCCTTAAATCCGTCTTGACTGCAGCGCAACCCTAAGATTTTGAAACTAAAACAGGGTCTGCTTAAACAAAAGTCTTTGTTTATGAAGGTCGAAACCTCAGGAGTAACTGTAGCAAAAATAATGCGTTTTAAAACAAATTTGCACTAATATAAACATAGTCTGATTTAAGCCCCTGAAGATATGAATTATATAAAGAGACCTGTTAAACAATAATGGGACGGTTTCCCGGACCAGTCCCAGACTAAAATGCATGTTTGAGTTGCCTTAATTTAAAAACACTTTATATTGACATATCCTAACATATATCAGTGTCATTTTTTTGTCCCAAGATGCACAGCAGTATTGTATGTTTGTAAGGTTTGTTTGTAAAAACTACTTAAATGTCCTAATATATCTAACACCTAGTCCTGGATGAATATAAACCCCATGTTCCTGGACCCAGACTAAAATGCATGTTTAAGTTGTCTTATCAGTGCCATTAGTTTGTCTCAAGATGCACAACAGTAATATTTAGTAGGTTTGTTTGTAAAAACTATTTAAATTTAACTAGGGCCTAGTCCTGGCTTTAACTAAACCCAATAAAACCACCCGATAGTGTCAATATAAAGACATTATTTTTAACAAACAGGCCATTTTCTTTATTGTTTACCTGTGAATAGTGTCCTGACTAGATGAAACCACGCCCAAGTTGGCGACAGACACCACCTTCCTATGTATCGATTGGCTGGAAGCGTTCTCCGACGCCATGGCGATTGTTGCAGACGACTCATTCATGCCCACCAGCTTACCTGAGCATCAAAAAATAAAAGTGAAACGGTTACAACAGATGCAGCTGTTTGCAATATTTGTTTTACTTTGTTGTAGTTCTTGGACATTTCGAAACATTTTAATGATGTGAACCGACGAGAAATGGGAAGAAGGAGAGAAAAAGTGACAATGACCGAATTGGGAATTTTTTATTGGAAAATTATAAAAACCAGGATTAAACTCTTGTGGGCCACGTGTGCGCCGTAGCTTAATGTGTCGTAGCATGAGCACTAACCAGAAAGCAAAGAGTTATTTGCAAAGCTACAACACTGGAAAAAATGATAGTATTTTTTTATTTTTTTCAGTAAACATATCTAAAAATTCTTAAATTAAGAAGCTTTTTCTTGATGAGCAAAACGACCCAAGAAAATAAGTCTAGTTTGTAGACAATAAATATCAAATTTAAGTGATTTTGTGCATAAAACAAGCAAAAAAAATAAATTACAAAAATCTGCCAATAGGGTAAGCAATTTTTTCTTGAATTTAGTGTTTAAGAAAAATGTTCAAGATTTTTTTGCTTACTCCATTTACAAGATTTTTTTGCTTGTTTTATGCACAAAATCACTTAAATTGCATATTTTTTGTCTAAAAACTATGTTCTTGGGTCGTTTTGCTTATCAAGAAAAAGCATCTTAATTTAAGAATTTTTAGATATTTTTACTGAAAACAAGACAAAAATATTAACTTTTTTTCTTGAAAATCGTTTTTTTGCAGTGAAGATACAGCAACTAAACATGACTTGAAAAATAAAACACAAAAGAAGAAACTCTGCAAAATGTTCACTGCAAAAATTACTTTCATCTATTTATGTTTTGTTTTCAGACAAATATCTAAAAATTCTTAAATCAAAATGCAATTTCCTGATGAGCAAAATGACTTGATGAAGAAAATAAGTTTAGTTTTTAGATAAAAAAAATACAAAATTTAAGTGAATTTGTGCTTAAAACAAGCAAAAAATAAATAAATAAATATGCCAATGGGGTAAGAAAAAAGTCTTGAATTAAGTTAACATTTTTCTTTAATACTTAATTCAAGAAAAGTTCAAGAAATCTTTCTTATCCCTTGGCTTTTTTGCTTGTTTTAAGCATAATTCACTCAAAATTTTTATTTTTTGTCTAAAAACTAGACGTATTTGTCATTTTGCTTATCAAGAAAATACATCTTGATATAGGAATTTTTGGATATTTGTACTTTTAACAAGACAAAAACACTAAGAAAATCATTTTTTGCAATGTTGATGCAAAGTTTTTGCATACAATTGAAACAGCAACCGAGAGTTACATTAAAAATGTGTTAAAAAAGTAGAAAGTAAAACAACATACAAGTTTTATTTTTAACAACTCCTTTACATACTTTGTTCCTTAACATATTTAACCTAAGACACAAACTTAAAATACAGAAAAGACGTCCAGAAATCTCTCTCTTCTGCATACACTTTTTGCGAACATGTACGTGTTCCCGTGCGCATACTTTCATATTTAAAAACTGACGAGTGCGGAACAAAGCGGACGGAAGGTTAAAATAATTTTGTCCGTGCGATATTTGAAAGGGTGCGTTGAAACACTACACTTGATTAAGACTAACACGAGCTGAGAACACGACGGCCGTGCAGGACATTAACCGGAGGCGCGTGAACGAGTCTCGTTGAACGCTGACAAGCGCATAAAAGCAGCGCTATGCTGTTCCTTAACAAGCTTCTGCGGGGAAACACACACACGCACAATAACACTTAATGTCTCCGAAATAGCCTTAATGAAAATGTTGTGTTTCCACTTAAAAAAAACAGACAGACCAGGAGCTTTTCAGTCTGAAAGGCACAAACTACGACCCACTTCAACGTGGCTTTCAGACGACAAAAACGCGAGAGCACGGTGATACGTACACACACAGACACACACACACACAGGGGGCGAGGTTTCTGAGAGTGCTCATTTAAAGTCTTAAATCTGTCCATTAGGTTCTATTGTGGAGAAAATGTGGAGTAAATGAATATGGCGCGGCTTATGCTAAAAGCCTGTGCCACGGCAACCAATTAAGAATAAATGATTGGCTATAAAAAGCGCCTCACTTCCTGTTCCTCGTCTGTAAATAGTGAGGCGGGAGGCACTCTCTTCGCTCATTAAAATGTGCTGGTGTGTGTGTGTTGTCCTGAGTGAAGGTATAGGTGCTCTCTAAAAAGACAAGGCAGGAATCCATTGAGCGCAAATGAAAAATCAAACCCGCTGTTTCTTTCGAAGAGCGCCTGCTTCATTATGTCGGCCTAATGTTGGGCCGTAAAACATAAAGGGGTATTCGAACGAACCAGGTGTGTGTGTGTGTGTGTGTTTTCTGATCCCGAAAGGCATTCGAGCGCGCCAGCTGAACAGGTGTTCCTTTCTTGGCATCTACTCATTGTGTTTTTCTGTGTTTTAGTAGCATTGAGGATGAAGGAACGAATTTGATCAGGAGAATGCGTTCGGTTTGGTTTCTGTGCCGCTAGCATGATCAAACAGTATAGGTTACAAAAAAAGTCCTTTGCTTTGTTCCTGTGGCTCAATGCGACAGAGTATTGCGTTATCAAAGGCCATGGGTTTGATCCTAGAAGCACACATGTTGATAACGAAATGTATAGATTGAATGTAAGGCCCTGTCTAGACGTTATTTTAAGGTTTTGGTCGATCAGATCACAAGTGGATGATGCTAAATGCAGCATTTTGCATAATATTGAATCTATTCTGGGCTTTTGTTAGCTGCTTTTTCAATATTATGTTTTATTTTTAATAAAATATTTTCTTTCTGATGAAAGAAATCATGCTTTTGATTTAAGGATTTTTAAGATCATGTGACATTTGAATGGCACTGTGTGCTGGTAATTTTTTTTTGCCGCGTTACACTGTAAAAAAATTACTTTCTTACTTAGTATTTTTGCCCTCTGTTTTTAATAAAAATATCGAAAAATTCTTAAATTAAGATGAGCAAAATTACCTAGAAGAATAAGTCTAGTTTTTAGCCCAAAAATACAAAATTTAAGAGAATTTGTGCTTCAAACAAGCAAATGTTTTGTCTTGTTTTCAGTAAAAATATCTAAAAATTCTTAAATTAAGATGTATTTTCTTGATGAACAAAATTACCAAGGTTTTAGACAAAAATATAAACTTAGTGCTTAAAACAAGCAAAAAAATCTGCCAATGGAATAAGAAAATCTTCTTAAATTAAAAAAGTTAACTTATTTCAAATCAGTTTCACACTGCAAAAAAAGATTTTCAAGAAAAAACATTCTTTGTTTTTTGTCTTGTTTTCAGTAAAAATATAAAAAAAATGCTTTTTCTTGATGAGCAAAACAACCCAAGAAAATAAGTCTAGTTTTTAGAGCAAAAATATCAAATTTAAGTGATTTTGTGCATAAAACAAGCAAAAAAATCTGCCAATGGGGTAAACAAATTTTTCTTGAATTTAGTGTTTAAGAAAAATTTTCAAATTTGATATTTTAGGTCTAAAAACTAGACTTATTTTCTTGGGTCGTTTTGCTCATCAAGAAAAATCATCTTAATTTAAGAAATTTTAGATATTTTTACTGAAAACAAGACAAAAATACTAAGACAATTTTTTCTTGAAAATCATTTTTTGCAGTGTACTACTTTTTGTGCATTTTTGAATAAATCAACGCCCCTCCGTCTTCTTTTACGTTAGATAACTCCTCTACAAAGGATCAAGAGATAGCAAAGTGTCCATCGATTAAACACTTGATCTTGCTGGAAGTAGTAGGTCATCCGAGTAGTTTCGCCTAGAGGTGGGCGATTAACCGGTAGAAATTCGTCAACCGGTAGAGATTTTGGACTATCGTCTCTATCGAGGTTACGCACCCACGTCACGTTGCTGTGCGCGTGGTCACAAAAGCTTAATGTTTGTACATGAATTTAAGCACCGCAGTTTTAAAACAAGTGATTTTTAAGCCATTGAAACACACACAACAGTGCTATATATGCGCGCCTTTTTTTTGTGTTAGAGGAGCGCTCAAGTCGCGCATCTGCTGCTCATTAGGCTCGTGAGCATTTTTGCAGCTTGATTTGCCTTAAATACACATATGCGTCAAAATTCCCATCTATTCTCATAAACACCACTATTTATAGCTTAAGAGAAAGTAAACACCTGAAAGAGAAAACACATGTGTAACTGTGCATTCACACCAGACGCGAGTTCAACGATTTGCGCGAGTAGATTACAAACAAAGTCAATGCAAAGATGCGATCAGACGCGTCCTCGCGTGGGGGCGATGCGAATGATGCGATATGGGCGGGACGTTTGCTGCGAAAACACGTGCTATTCGCCTCAAACTCGTCTTCGCCCAATATTCAACTTGAGCGAAAAATTTGCATGACACGAAGTTAAATCCGGTGAGTAATCTAGAGCGAGTAACGCGATGCCCCGCGTTTGGTGTGTACTTAGCATAACAGTGTATTGGATCTGGACTTTGGTCTTAAAGGGGAAGTTACCTAATTTTACTCCTGTCTGCCACTCATGTTTTTGTGAAAATCTCTCACTTAAGAGATAAAAAAACTCTACCGTGATATATATCGTTATCATGATATAAAATTAATCCTATCATGAAATAAAATTTTTGGTCATATCACCTAACCCTACTTTCGCCTATTGTTTTTCGAATACTATAAATTCGGACATACTACTCGCCTCGCCTACTATATAGCCTTAAAATTCCACTCCAAACTCCCGCCATGCCTCATAAAACTGAAAAAGGCCTATAAACAGACTTGAAAAAATAAAAAGCAATCATATAATTCAGTTTGTCACAACTGATGTTATTTCCTGCTTAACCGCTTAGCTTCCACCATTCTGAAGGACCCCCGGGTTGCATTGGTGAACGGGTCAAGCACGTCCGGTCTAGATCTCCATGGACAACTTGTGTCAGCCTTCAGCATGGATGCTGGCAACGCATGTGAAGTGTGTGTGTGTGTGTGTCAGATTTGCCTGTCTGCTCTTCCTGCATCAGTGCTTATATTCAGAGGGACAGTTCAAAGACAGGGGACAGTATTATAGCAGAGATTGGGCGCGTGTTTAAACAAACAGATTTAAATGTATAGCGCTCCTTCATTTGGCTGAGTTTTCCAGCAATTCACGCCTGCCACCAGCATTCAGCTTGTTCATCAACAAAATCATGCATTCAAAGAGGTTTGTGTAGGTCTCTGGAGCATGTCGCCACTTTAAAGACTGAACAATATGTCAAATAGTCACAATTACATTTAAATTATTCATGTTAGCAGTATGCTTGTCCCTGAACAATACAAAAAAAAAAAACATTTTAAACATAAAAAATATTATATTATTCAGCTTAGTACATATGAAGAGCTCAGATGCAAAAGCCGCTAAACGGCATATATGCAAAAAATTAGATATGATATTAACCGAATGCTCTTGCCATGCATTATACGTTCATCAAATACTTTCACTTCAAATCCACTTAATCCCAGTCTCGGGCCATTCAGAAATGCAGAATTCATTAAAGTTCACATAACACACGCTGTTTCTGCTTATCGCATGTTAATCATATGTGCCTATAGAGTAGTATTACATCTTTCATATATCCACAGAGTCTTTAGTTTAATCAGATTTATTAAAGACAGATCAGCTGTACATAGTCTTTCTGAATAAACCCAAGTTCCTGGAGGCGTACTGGGGGCGGAGCGAGTCACGAGCAAGCAACACACACAAAACATTATCCCACTATCTCTGGATAACTTAGGATGTACTACATGTTCATGTTGTTTACATTATATGCACTTACGCGCTGATTGCCAACAAAACACATTTGATGCAGTTTTACTTACCGCCTGCGACTCATGACACACTTGGGACCGCCCCATTTCAACAAAATCCAGCATTAAACAAACACACTTGGACAACTCCGCTGCCACCCCGGATAAACAAACTATATTCATTGTTTCCATAAGGCTGGGGTTTGTTCACACTTCTTTGGTGACGTTCCGCTCTTGATTGATGTGTTCGTGCGCTATTCTAGTTAACGTGCCCATATAAGGACTTCCACTGTACTTCCTGCACTGAAAATTGCCCATAAAAGAAGACTGTAACGTATGAATCTTTCATGTTCGAAAAAAACTTTCAGAAACATTTACAAAAACCTGACAAAGTGCATTTGGCACAAAAATACGTCGTCATACGTTCAACTGCTTTTTTGCCTATGTTTAGCATGAGGGATCCAACTCTTAAACAGTCTAAATAAGTCAGAATGCATGAAATAGCTTTAGATCCCCCTTTTAAAAGTCTGATAAAAATGCTAATTTACAAGAAAACATGTTAGATGCACTTAAGAGGGTTTTACATCTGAGCTCTTCAATTGTTCTTGTGTGTTCAGTAACTGTTTGCTCATATTGTCGAGGTGTTAAAGGGACACTCCACTTTTTTGAAAATATGCTCATTTTCCAACTCCCCTAGGTTTAAACATTTGATTTTTACAGTTTTGGAATCCATTCAGCCGATCTTCGGATCTGGCTGTACCACTTTTAGCATAGCTTAGCACAATCCATTGAATCTGATTAGACCATTAGCATCGCGCTAAAAAGAAACCAAAGAGTTTCGATATTTTTCCTATTTAAAACTTGACTCTTCTGTAGTTAAACCGTGTACTTAGGCCGATGGAAAATTTAAAGTTGCGATTTTCTAGGCAGATTTGGCTAAGACTATACTCTCATTCTGGCGTAATAATCAAGGACTTTACTGCCGTAACATGGCTGCAGGAGGCGCAATGATATTACGCAGTCCCCGAAAATAGTCCCCTGCTTTTGAAAGTTACCAATCTGAGTCAAGTTTTAAATAGGAAAAATAGTGAAACTCTTTGGTTATTTTTTAGCGCAATGCTAATGGTCTAATCAGATTCAATGGATTATGCTAAGCTATGCTAAAAGTGCTAGCGCCAGACCCGAAGATTGGCTGAATGGATTCCAAAACGGTGAAAATCAAATGTCTAACTCTAGGGGAGCTGGAAAATTAGCATATTTTCAAAAAAAGTGAAGTGTCCTTTTAAAATGTTGCCTGTATGTTTGTATTACTTTGCTCTTTGGTGAAGTCCGGTTCACTCATGGTGATGGGCAGCAGTAGTTCCCCCACCGCAGGCTGGATGGACACACTGAATTCATCTTCTTTAGTACTGCAGAGGAAAAAAACACAGCCATCAGGTCTCTACACACCACATATCTGTCCATCTCTCTTTCCTGTGTTTTCTTTATATACATTAAAAGTGGCGCTTGTAATTTTTTAAGTTACTAGTATCACTAAACAGAGTGCAAAATTGTTTTTGCTTTGTCAACTCGTCCCGTCTTCCATTGTTTGGCCAAACAGGTAAACCCGCTCTAAACTCACCCTGTTATAGTTGGGCCAGTGTGGTTGATCGTGATGCTCAAACCAAGCGACATTTTGAACAAACAGAGCTACAATGCTATACTTTTTAACAAAATATTTACATAAAATCCTTTTTTTGTCCATATTGAAGAAATTTATGCAATACAGCAGTAAAATGATGTGGGAAGTGGTGTTTCACAGATTTTAACAATTGTGTACACCTGTGTAAAACACAGGAACTTGATTTGTGTGGTTTTTCCACCCTTTCTTTTTTTGGTCCACTCCATCCTCCCAAAAGAGTAAGAGAATCAAATTATTGATTGTCAGGTTTGCCAATTTAACTTTGTAACTAGCCAATTAGTTCAGAAACAGAAGTGTTATTACTATCCCACTGGATCAATCATTGCTGATCCGGAGCCAGAGAGAGACGAAAGGGGGAAAAAGAAAAAATAATAAAGTCATTTCTATTTTCATATTCGTATCGATTAGCATCATCTCTGTTTGCGTTCGGTAGTGTGCCATAAAGAAGACCGTCAGATACTCCGATAAGTCCGAAATCTAACATTAGTCCCTTCATAAAGACGGGCAGCCTGGGAAATAGGAAGCCAATAAGAAGCAGTAGAATAGGGTCGCCACGGAGATCAGGTGATGAGGGGAAACGGGCATGAAAAGATACAGAGACCAAATAAGCAGGCTAGGGATCACCGTGCAAAGTAAATCCAGGAATTTCTTCCTAATACGGCATAATCTTTTGATGCGGAGGAAAGCGAGAAGGGCCGAATCCCCGCTTAAACGCTGGGCTCTAGTCGAGGGCCGCAAATGCTCAGAGGAGGACTGACCCGCGCCCACTCGTTCCCATGTCATTGAACTCACATTGGCTCCATTAGCGCACATAATCTACCGGTCGCTCGTCTCTTGCTCGGCTGTTTATGGTGATGTTATTCACGCCTGGCTATTTCACTGTATCGATCACATAAGCCTCCGGCGTAATCGAAAAAAGAAAAAACAATTACAAGCTTTGTGGAGAAGTGTAATCACTCCAAATTAGATTATTTTAAAAATGTAATGCATATTATTACTATTTACACTATGCGGTAATAATTTATGTTTGAAAAAGTATTGGAAAGGGGAACCATTAATTTTCTCTGATTTTTGCATGTGTAAGGACAATGAACAAACAGTAATTTAATCTGTATAATGACATGCCAACACTATCATATTGTGAAGCAGTGCGCGTGTATATGTGTGCGTGTTCAAATGTTTTTTTACTGAATGTCCTTTTGGAGCAAGCCAGTATATTGAAATACAGTATATAGTATAATTTACCAGAGTAAACATGAGGCATTGTATCTAGTGGAATCTAATGGGTTAATGCACCAAAATATCAAAAAATATGTATGTTGTAACAAAAGTATGCAACATTTGTTACCGTATTTATTATGTAAGGTATGTAAAGTACAATATCACAATACATAGTATTTCAATACATATAAGAAGTGTCCCTGGACCACAAAACCAATCATAAGTCACACGGTTATATTTGAAGTGTGCAAAACGCAATAAATTCATTTTGACTAATTTGGGTAAAAATGTTTTCTATACCAAGAAAGTGACAAAATGAAAATCACTATTTTCTGTTACAAACTTTTACATAGCATCTTTAGGTTATAATAACATAAAAAATTAAAATCCATAATTTGATTTTCAAAAAGATTTTCAAGTTTTTTATTTCAAAATGCTATAAATCTATTGAATCAATATATAAATGTGCATTCATCTTTGCCATGTTATATTCATTTAGTTGACTAGTGGTATAAACTGATTAAAAAATAAACATTAAATGGCATTAATCAAAACACTTACTTTGTCATTGCTGCTGTCATCATTGGGACATCGTTGCTGAACTTTATTGACAGCGATCAGCTGAAAAATGTTTTGGTCCTGCTCGATTTTCGTTGACTTCGAGTAAAATAATGGAAAGTTTTTCATAAGATCACCTGGGGTCAATGTGTTAGCATGACAGAAGCTTGATGCTGTCGGGAGATCAAGCAACAGCCGGCATTTTTCCGTCTCCAGAGTGCCTCTCGCGTAAATTATTAGATTTTGATGACTTATGTTTCCTTCCCGCCACAAAAAAAAAATCCACAGGTTTTTGCTTAAAATTAAGAAATTACTTTTTAATACTGACCAGATACAATACTGATTTTGGCGGGGGCTTTTTTAAATGCCGTTTATCGCGTTTTGGAACCAAACTCTTAATTTGTAGCAACAGCCAACAATACATTGTATGCATCAAAATTATAGATTTTAAATGCCAAAAATCATTAGGATATAAAGTGAAGATCACGTTCCATGAACATTCCCTACCATAAATATATCAAACATTTATTTATCATAATTAATATGAGAATTTCATCTGGACAACTTTAAAGGCGCTTTTTCCTGAATATTTAGATTTTTTGCAACCTCATATTCCAGACATTAAAATAGTTGTATCTCGGACAAACATTGACCTATCCTAACAATTCACTCATTAATGGAAAGCTAATTTATTTAGCATTCAGAATTATAAATGTAAATTAAAAAAAGTTGACTGGTTTTGTGGTCCAGGGTCACATATGAGGATGTTGAACATGTATAGCGTACAGGACTTCTCACCAGAGCTGGAAGTTTGCGGCCTGTGTTGAATCTTTGAAGTCCACACCCATGGACACGGTTATAGATGCCTGCGGCTCCAAACGCTCTGAAAAGAAAGAAAGAAACGCCTGAAGAACCCAGACATGACACTTACATTTATATATCTATCAATCTAAATCTATAGAGAGAGAGATGGAGAGAAAACACGGATGAACAGATGCATGAATATCAAAGTGTTTAACTCTGAAACATGAAAACTGTGCTTCACAAACTGTAAAGGATTCAAAGTGGTTTATAAGTTATAAACCTGAATAATCGATTAATTAAAATTTGACAAATACCAAAGCATAATTAATTATTCAAATAACATTTTTGTTAACATACATTTTATAATGAAAAATTTCCGCTTTGTGACTCGCAGTTACGTGCACGTGAGTGTAATTAATAAAAAAAACGTACAAAAATAAAATCAGTGGTTTACGTAGGAATCAAAATAGGATGAAAAATAAACATTTAAAATTATATTTGTGCCGAAGTCATCCACAATTCCTGTGTTCCACCTCAAAAAGTTTGAGAAGCATTGCTATGAAGAAAGACTGTAAATCTATTCTTCGCCCTCCCCACCCATGAAATTGATCCGTGTGATGCTTTTTCAACACAAGCACGGTTCAATTTTACATTTATAAATCCCAACGTTGTCCTGTGAACAATTATGAGCTTTGTTTTGAGGTGAAAGTGAGAAACGCATAAAAACATTCACATTGTGTGGACTACTGCGTGATGTGTATCTGATTATAGGAGCTTTGCTAATCGATACAAGGGCTGAAATCATATCAGTTAGATTAATAATGGCTGAGAGCGAGCGAGAGAGAAAGAGCGAGAGAGTAAGAGATGGAGAGAGGTCAAAACATGCACCTGCTGGGGAAAGTCTCGGTTAGTATGTCTGCTAAATATGAAATATTTCTTAATATCCAAAATGGCTACAATATTATTCACTAACAACATAAAAACATTTATGAATCCTCTTTTTTATAATCTCATATTTAAAGGAACAACATTTGACTTTTTTCTCCAATGTTGCCAGTTCACCAAAATTAGGTATTATCCCCCCTGCCCGTTTGCTAAATATCTTAAAATATGAAAGGATTAGTCAATTTTCTTTAAAAAATCCAGATAATTTACTCACCACCATGTCATCCAAAATGTTGATGTCTGTCTTTGTTCAGTCGAGAAGAAATTTTGTTTTTTGAGGAAAACAATCCAAGATTTTTCTCATTTTATTGGACTTTAATGAACCCCAATTAACAGTTTTAATGCAGTTTAAAATTGCAGTTTCAAAGGACTCTAAACGATCCCAAACGAGGCATAAGGGTCTTATCTAGCGAAACGATTGTCATTTTTGGCAAGAAAAATAAACAATATGCACTTTTAAACCACAACTTCTCGTCTTCCTCCAGTCGTGTGACGCGCCAGCGCGACCCCACGTACTACATTATCAAGTCAAGAGGTCACGGATGACGTATGCGAAACTACGCCCCAGTGCTTACAAGTGTGGAGAAAGAGGACCGTTCCGACGTTGATGTATGTGGAATGATATTAATTAATGTCTTTGTGTCAGTTTATTGTTTAAAATGGTCCGCAAATGTGCGTTTCGTATATGTAACACGTGACCTTTCGACGTCATTACGCAATTACATGAGGTCGCGCTGGCGCGTCACAGGACTGGAGGAAGACGAGAAGTTGTGGTTTAAAAGTGCATATTTTTATTTTTCTTGCCAAAAATGACAAACGTTTCGCTAGATAAGAACCTTATGCCTCGTTTGAGATCGTTTAGAGTCCTTTGAAACAGCAATTTTAAACTGCATTAAAATTGTTAAGTGTTGGGGTCCATTAAAATGAGAAAAATCCTGGAATGTTTTCCTCAAAAAAACATAATTTCTTCTCGACTGAACAAAGAAAGACATCAACATTTTGGATGACATGGTGGTAAGTAAATTATCTGGATTTTTTAAGAAAATTGACTAATCCTTTAATCTTTTTTCCTGACAAACTTATTGTTTCGCTTCAGAAGACATATAATAACTCAGTAGAGTCATTTGGATTACTTTAAAGATGGATGTGTGTGCTTTTTGGAGCTTTGCCATATGAAGATATATGGCTCCCATTTAAGACGATATCATGACGGCACTTAATAAAAAATTATCCATTTGTGTTCAACAGAAGTAAGTCATATCCATCTGGGATGGTGTGAGGGTGAATAAATTGGGAATTTTTATTTTACTTCAAAACATGAAGATGTAAAGGCCCTTTTTAATGACTGGATGATTACCCAAAACCCAGACAAAAAAGTACAAGGAAATGTACTCCTTCGATCGATTGACCCACTCACCGATCGTGTTGAAGCGATGGATGTCCTGTCCAGTGGAACTCTGCTCTGAGATGTGGATGTTCTCGAGGGCTTGGTCACTAGTGTTGCTAAGTGTCAGTTGCAGGGATACCATGCTGTTGCCATAGATACAAGGCTGCCGGGTGAAGCGGTACTGGGCGGACAGACCTTTACCAGTCATCCTGTGGAGGAGCTCATGGGAGGTTTCCGGCACGAACACGGGAGAACTGGCCTGTGGGGGAAAACACGTACGCATGGCGTCAAACTGACAGGCAGAATACGCAGAGATAAAGAGGGGAACACCTGCGTTTGGTGAACAATTAATGAAAATGTATTGAAGCGAAAATGGTAATTAAAAACAGCTGCAGGGTCTTCTGGGTAATCTGAAGAACTGTAGTAGCTACCCAGTCTCATGTAGACGCATATGAATAGCACAAAGTCGTGCAATACATACACCAAATTCCAATTTGGCGTGCATATGATACACCAGTCCTTCCCGTTCACTTAAAACGCGTGCATCTTTTTTGTTGTTTTATTTATTGGTTTCTCAATTTTTTAAGCCATTTTCACTTGGGTTTAGGGTTAGATTTGAGATTTGCTTAAAGTTATTTAATATACAGTTTTCCTTAATGTTTTTGTCTATTTTTAAGCCAGGGTCGCTTGGAGTTGGGGTTTGGGCTAGGATGTCATTTTTATGTAAAAAAATGTTATGTTAGTTGTTCTAACCCTAAACCCAAGCGACAATGGTAAAAAAAAATAGAAAAAAATTGAGAAACCAATACATACACTGCAAAAAAAGATTTTCAAGAAAAAAAATTCTTAGTATTTTTGTCTTGTTTTCAGTAAAAATATCAAAAATTTCTTGAATTAAGATGCTTTTTCTTGATGAGCAAAATCACCTAGGTTTTAGACAAAAATATAAACTTAGTGCTTAAAAAAGCAGAAAATCTGCCAATGGAATAAGAACATTTTCTTAAATTAAAAAAGTAAACTTATTTCGAGAATCTCTTCTTATTCCATTGGCAGATTTTTTTGCTTGTTTAAGCACTAAGTTTATATTTTTGTCTAAAACCTAGGTAATTTTGTTTTTCAAGAAAATACATCTTAATTTAAATTTTTTAAGATTTAACGAAATTAAATCAGTTTCACACTGCAAAAAAAAAAGATTTTCAAGAAAAAACATTCTTAGTTTTTTGTCTTATTTTCAGTAAAAATATAAAAAAAATTCTTACATTAAGATGCTTTTTCTTGATGAGCAAAACGATCCAAGAAAATAAGTCTAGTTTTTATAAAAAAATATCAAATTTAAGTGATTTTGTGCATAAAACTAGCAAAAAAATCTGCCAATGGGTAAGCAAAAAATCTTGAACATTTTTCTTAAACACTAAATTCAAGAAAAATTCAAGAAAAATTTGCTTACACCATTGGCAGATTTGTTTGCTTGTTTTATGCACAAAATTACGGAGCACCTAAGGGGACATGGAGCAAAAATTAAATAAAGTTTAGTTTCATGTGCTCACGTGAAACTTTCATGTGCTCACACTTGAAACCTTCATTAGTTTTGCGTGCTCACCTAAAACTATTGCGCGCGCACGTGAAGAGAAAGTTTCACATGCGCGCGCGATAGTTTCACGCGAGCACGCGATAGTTTCACGAGAGCACGCGATAGTTTCACGAGAGCACGCGATAGTTTCACGCAAGCACGCGATAGTTTCACGCAAGCACGCGATAGTTTCACGCGAGCAGGCGAAACTAAACTTAAAAAAAATTCTGCACAAGAAAGTTTCACGTGAGCACATGAAACTAAACTATAGATTTTTTTTACTCCAATGTCACCTTAGGGGCTCGGTACAAAAATCACTTAAATTTTGCATCTTAATTTAAGAATTTTTAGATATTTTTACTGAAAACAAGACAAAAATACTAAAACTTTTTTCTTGAAAATCCTTTTTTGCATTGTAGGAAGTTAATATAATGTACAGGTTTCTTCATGTTTTGTCTATTTTTAAGTCATGGTCTCTTGGAGTTTGGGTTTGGGCTAGGATGTCATTTTTATGTAAAAAAAAGTTGTTCTAACCCTGAACACAAGCGACAATGGTTAAAAATGTGGAAAAAATTGAGAAACCAATACATACACTGCAAAAAACGATTTTCAAGAAACAAAATGCTTAGTATTTCTTTCTTGTTTTCAGTAAAAATATCAAAAAATTCTTACAATAAGATGCTTTTTCTTGATGAGCAAAACAACCCAAGAAAATAAGTCTAGTTTTAAGATTTTGTGCATCAAAAGCCAAAAAAATCTGCCAATGGGGTAAGCAAATTTTGGTTTTAAGAAAATTTTTCAAGATTTTTTGCTTATCCGGCAGATTTTTTTAGCTTGTTTTCTGCACAAAATCACTTAAATTTGATATTTTTGGTCTTAAAACTAAACTTATTTTCTTGGGTCGTTTTGCCAATCAAGAAAAAGCAAAAACAAGACAAAAATAATGAGATTTTTTTCTTGAAAATAATTTTTTTGCAGTGTAAAATGAAAAAAAAGATGCAGCGTTTTCATATGCATGTATTGCACGAGTTTTCACACTTTGTGCTATTTAAACGCATCTCCGTGAGACTGGGTTGGTAGTATATGGATGGGTTGAGTTGGTCTAAAATATTCTCCTGTCCTATGTTAATATCTAAACTAAAAGTAAAGCAATTGATTTTTGTGGATGGTTAACCAATGTGGTGCTATATGAACATTGCTTTGTTTATTTGAGTATCTCTGCATCCCAACCTGGCAACATTTGTGCAGGTTTGTTATCTTGTTTGACTGATCAATAGCAGACGGGATACACCAGCCAAACCTGTACAGTATGAATTTTCTTTTATTATTTTTGCAAATCTTGTAATTGGAAAAAACACCCCACTGGTGATAGAAATTACCCACATCACCTTTATCCTTTAAAACTTGTTATAATGTTAACACAAAACATGCATAATAATCCGTATCCACTCGCTCTCAAACACACATATAAATTAAGTCCAACATCTGCCCATTTCCTTCTAATAAACGACCTTTTTAACTTTTCATCCTAATGTAAAATCTCTTTCATAGCAGCCGTGGGATGAGACACAGACAGAGAGTTAAGGCTATTTTCATTATAAGCACATCAGTAAAACATTAGAGAAACCTTAGTTAAATGCCTCTATAACATTAGAGTAACGCTGGATTGATCTTAATGCTGTGTAAGAAATTTCATAATGGAAAATATTACAGAAGTTTGAAGTTCGGTAAGAACAGGCTGTTGCTATTTAATCCTAGGATGTACTAGACGGTTTTTACATGCAGTCTTCTTGCACGTCCTCAACCACCTACACAACGTGATGTATCCTTCATCTCCTTATCATAAACAATACTGGATACGTTTATATTTGACATTTATGCATTTGGCAGATGCTTTTATCCAAAGCGACTTATAGTACATACAAGCTACACATTTTATCATGCATGTGTGACCCCGGTGCTCTATCAATTGAGCTTCATGAGCTACAAGTTTAATATTTAAAATTAAAGACTTTACAAACCCTTAATCCTGAATATGAGCAACTGTAATAGTGTGCTCGCCTTAGCAAACATCACTAACAAGGGTGCATGTACTTCAATGTGTGCCTGTACCGGTAGGTGTGTACATGAGATCATTCATCCAGACACTATTCTACCATGACATCCATTATACTGTGACACACACACAGATGTGGTCACACTCTCTCACACATGCATTCATGCATTCACATGATCATATATACACAGATGCCATTCCTAACCGCATGTTTATCCATAAACGCAGCGTATCATTTATTCAGCTCATATTACAATTTCCAAGATGAAAACCAGATAGTGAGCATCAAGCTTTTTTAAATGATTATATTGGTTTATATTCAATCAATCAAGCCAATATGGGAAGCAGATGATATTAGATATTAGTGAGATTCTTATTTTATATAAAATTTTTAAATTACTATATGTGACCCTGAACCACAAAACCAGTCTTAAGTAGCAAAAGGCCAACAATACATTGTACACTGCAAAAAAAAATTCAAGAAAAAATTCTGCGTATTTTTGTCTTGTTGTCAGTAAAAATAACAAAATTCTTAAATTAAGATGCTTTTTCTTGATGAGCAACATGACTCAAGAAAATAGGTCTAGTTTTTAGACCAAAAATATAAAATTTAAGTGATTTTGTGTAAAACAAGAAAAAAATCTGCCAATGGGGTAAGCAAATTTTTCTTGAATTTAGTGTTTAAGAAAATTTATCAAGATTTTTTGCTTACCCCATTGGCAGATTGTTTTGCTTGTCTTATGCACAAAATCACTTCAATTTGATATTTTTGGTCTAAAAACGAAACCTATTTTCTCGGAAATCATTTTTTGCAGTGTATGGTAAAAATTATACACAATTTTATGCCAAAAATCATTAGGATATTAAATAAATATCAAGTACAATGAAGATATTTTGTAAATTTCCTACCATAAATATATATAAAAATTAATTTATCATCATTAGTAATGTGTGTTGCCAAGGACTTCATTTGGACAAGTTTAAAGGTGATGCTCTCAATATTTTGATTTTTGGCACCCACATACTCCAGATTTTTTAAATTGTTGTATCATGGCAAATAATGTCCTATCCTAACAAACCATACATCACTGGAATGCTTATTTATTCAACTTTTGGATAATGTATGAATCGCAATATAAAAAATGTTACCCTTACACTGCAAAAAATTACTTTATAACTTAGTATTTTTGTCTTGTTTTCAGTAGAAATATCTAAAAAATCTTAAATAAAATGTATTTTCTTGATGAGCAAAATGACGTAAGCAAATAAGTCGTTTTTAGACAAAAAATATGCAATTTAAGTGAATTTGTGCTTAAAACAAGCAAAAATACCTGCCAATGCTGTGTTAAGAAATCTTATTTCAGGCTTTTTTTCTCACCCCATGGCAGATATTTTTTGCTTGTTTTAAGCACAAATTCACTTAAATTGTATATTTTTTGTCTAAAAACGACTTATTTACTTAATTAATTTTGCTCATCAAGAAAAAGACTAAGAAAGTCATTTTTTGCAGTGCATGACTGGTTTTGTGATCCATGGTCACATATAGTTATCATCACATACACTGCAAAAAATGATTTTCAAGAAAAAAAATTCTTAGTATTTTTGTCTTATTTTTGGTGACATTGGAGTAAATAATATCGAAAGTTTAGTTTCATTTGCTCACGTGAAACTTTCATGTGCAGAATTTTTTTTAAAGTTTAGTTTTGCGTGAAACTATCGCGCATGCAAGTGAAACTTTCGCTTTCTCGTGCGCACGCGATAGCTTCACATGAGCATGTGAAAATAAAATTCTGCACATGAAGGTTTTGCGTGAGCACATGAAACTAAACTTTTAGATTTTTTTTACTCCAATGTGTCACCTTAGGGGCTCGGTATATTTTCAATAAAAATATCTAAAAATTCTTAAATTAAGATGCTTTTTCTTGATGAGCAAAATTACCCAAGAAAATTATACTAGTTTATAGACCAAAAACATCAAATTTCAGTGATTTTGTGCATAAAACAAGCAAAAAAAATCTTTCTCGAATTTAGTGTTTAAGAAAAATTTTCAAGATTTTTTTGCTGACCCCATTGGCAGATTTTTTTTTTGCTTGTTTTATGCACAAAATCACTTAAATTTAATATTTTTGGTCTAAAAACTAAACTTATATTCTTGGGTCGTTTTGCTCATCAAGACAAAGCATCTTCATTTAAGAATTTTTTTACATTTTTACTGAAAACAAGACAAAAATACTAAGTAAGAAAGTCATTTTTTGCAGTGTATACATTTATAATATTGTTTAATGGGTTACGGTCGTAAATAAAATGTCACCCTGTCTGTGAAATTCTTGTTAAAGTCTCAAATTGACTTCAATAATTGATTTTGCTTTGATTTTAATCTTTGACAGGACCTTACTCAATCAATATTAAATCAAGCTTATATTTTCGCAGAATGTTCTTTACATTACGCAGGATGAGTTTATGTACATCACTAAAATGACTTTAGTTGGGTTTGCCTATGTTTTTCCCCTGTCACATCAGCTACAGTACATGCACATCACTGCATATATCCCTGATCAAAAACACGACCACTTCTCACATCGCCTCAAGAAAATCGCCGTAACGTCCCCCAAAAAAGCAAAGGCAAGCGTCATGCCTGAATAGTGTGGTGTGACAGTGTCTGGCGGAGATATGACGAGTGTGGAAGGACCTCTGACGTCTCAATGGATTAACTCTGAATCTCTGGATTCTTTCTACATCGTGTGACAGCAGAACAGATCGCTGGCTGATGGCAGTTTTCTGGCTCTACACGGCACCGCCGAACACCTGGACAGGAATGACATTTCTGCCTGCTATTTATTTATTGGCTGCGGCTTTGTCTTCTACACCAGCAAATCCCTCTGAGCTGTGGATTCCATCTGCAAACGGATACTGGGATTCTGCACGGGCAGATGATTTATCATCAACTAAAATATTGCAGTGGAAACTTAAAATGTGACAGTGAAGCACGAAACCAGTCATAAGTCACACGGGTTTATTTGTAGCAATAGCAGACAAAACATTGTATGGATGGAAAAAAAAATTTAATGGCAAAAATGATTAGGAAATTATGTAAAGATCATGTTTCATGAATATATTTGGTAAATTCCTACCATAAATATTTAAAAACTATTTATCATTAGTAATATGTACTGTATTGTTGAGGACATCATTTGGAAAACTGTAAAGGAAAACATCACTGTTTTTCAATATTTTACTATGTTCTTACCTCAACTTATATAGATGAATTAATACATCCCTATCTTTTTTCAATGCGTGCACTTTTAAACTTTGTACAGCGTGTCGTGAATGTGTTAGCATTTAGCCTAGCACCATTCATTCCTTAGGATCCAAACAGGGATGAATTTAGAAGCCACCAAACACTTCCATGTTTTTTCTTTTTAAAGATTGTTAAATGAGTAGTTAAGTAAGTATGGTGGCATAAAATAAAACGTGGCTTTTTTAAGCGGATAAAAATGAGAACTATATTGTTCCGCGGAAGAGCACTTAGTTTGCAGCACTTCGACCTCGGGCGGAGTAACGTCATCACTCCTCTTTAAATGTATCCCTATCTGGATCCTAAGGAATGAATGGGGCTAGGCTAAATGCTAACACATTCACCACGCGTTGTACAAAGATTAAGTGCACACATGGAAAAAAGATAGGTTTGTATTAATTCATCTAAGTTGAGGTAAAAACATAGTAAAATATTTAAAAATTGTGGTGTTTTACTTTAAAGGCAATTTCTCAATATTTAGATTTTTTGCACCCTCAGATTCCAGATTTTCAAATTGTTGTATGTCAGCCAAATATTGTCCTATCCTAACAAAATCTACAGAGCCCCTAAGGTGACATTGAGCAAAAATTAAATAAAGTTTAGTTTCGCGTGCGCACGTGAGACTTCCGCGTGCGCACGTGAGACTTCCGCGTGCGCACGTGAGACTTCCGCGTGCGCACGTGAGACTTCCGCGCGTGAAAATTTACTTATTCTCCTTTCAGACAAAGTATAAATCTTAATTTCACAAAATTATTATTGGTTTTGGGGTCAGGGGTCACAAACACACCCTAATGCTACATACACACTAGACGCGTAGAATTTAACTGTGTCATGCGAATTTTACGCTTGAGTTGAATATTTTCAACTTGCCCAAAGGCGCGTTTGAGGCAAATAGCGCGTGGTTTCGCTGCAATCGCGCGGCCCAATTCGCGTCATTCGCATCGCCCCGTGCGACAACGCGTCTGATTGCGTCTTTGCATTAACTGTGTATGTAATCTACTCGCGAAAATCTTATGCCACATAAGAAATTGCATGAATTAACATGCAATATGTCTATGCTACCTATTTTGGGGCTTAAATCTCCAGAAGGTGTGAAATGCGTGAAGTGAGATACGAGAATTGCAATCTTTTTGCGGATTAAAGCTTAATCAAATAAAACAAAAATATTTAATACAAAATGTGTTTGTTAACATTAGTTAATGCATGCATATGTTCATTTCAACATTTACTTACAAATTATAAAATTAAAAATGTACAATGAACTAACATGAACAACTGTATTTGGCATTAACTAACATTAACAAAGATTAATAAATGCTATTGTTCATTATTAGTTCATATTAGCTAATGCAGTTAATATTAAAAACAAATATAGACTTACTGTAAATTTTACCATTTTTTTTTAAAAAACAAAAAAAATTAAGGTCACTGAAATAGCGTAAACGAACCAGAGAAAAATCCTCTTGGGCAAATGTATAAAAAAAAAAAAAAAAAACATTTGGCGAGCGCAGATCGCTAATAGGCAACAAAACTCAAAAAAAAAAAAAAAATTTAATTAGTACTTCATAGATCTGAAAAAGTGGTGTTATATTAAGCGGTTGTGTATGATACATCTCCAGATGATGTAGAAAGCCTCCAAAAACAAACACACACATTGTGCTTGGATTTATCGCCATGCTTTGGATGCGTCAAGCTAGTCTGTGTTGATAAAACTAGTCGTAACGTTTACGGCATCTCCAGCAGTTAGATTTACCACGCACGCACCCACAGGTCGCATCTACGGTTTCACAATAACCGTTCTTGTCTGTGTACTCAACGACCGGACAACCCAATATACAACACAACATCGCTTATGATCACCAATACAACACACCTTGTGCCCTATAAAGCGCTCAACTCCGCTGGGCGGTGCAAGAGTAAATAACCGACGGAAAGGAGTAACCTTGACCGAGCCGTCTTACGCTCACACACGCTGGGAAACGTCTCTACGGCGTGAAGGGGGGTTTGATTGAGGGGCTCTATTATAGATGAGCTTAACGGAAACCTCAGTGATGGATGACAACCCGCTCTAGTCACCTTCACATCCCCGTATCTCACAGCATCCTCTCCGTCCAGTCGCCGCCCCAAACCTGCTGACAGATGCAAAACACATCGGCCGGCCGGGATGGAGAGAGCGAGCCAAGTGGGAAAGAATGAAAGGATATGCAGAGGACAGCAGGATATGAAGCAGACAGAATTAAAAATCTATTTTCTATTTCTGTTTGAAATCTAATTCATTTGTTTATAAGACTTATAAGTACATGCTGTCCGTCTGGTGTCTTGAGAGAAAAGTCATTTGGAGCAATGCTGGCATGTGTGTTTGTGTTTTGCATTGATTCTGTCAGATGCTGTGATTTATGGTGAAGGATTCGAAATAAGCGTAATAAAATATTTGTGTGTTTCTTCTGTTAAATATACTTAAAAAAACTGTACAAAGACAGCATATTTAAAAATGCACAACTCCTAATAAATGTTACATATTGCATAAAGCTATTGTGCGATCAATATAAAGTACTGTGCAAATGTCTTAAGCCACAATGTTAGATTGTTTTTGCAATGGTATAAAGTGCATACATGTGACCCTGGACCACAAAACCAGTCATAAGTAGCATGGGTGTATTTGAAGTAATAGCCAAAATACATTGAATACTTATTATAATTATTGATTTTTGTATGCATAACATCATTAGGATATCAAGAAAAGATATTTTGTACATTTCCTACCGTTAATATATATAAAAAAATTATTTATCATTAGTACCATAGTGTTGCTAAGAGCTTTATTTGGACAACTTCAAAGGCAATATTCAAATTTTTTGCACCCTCGGATTCCAGATTTTTTTTCGGCCTATAGCTTCAGATGAATTAATCTCAATTTAAAAAATTTGACTGCTTTTGTGGTCCAGGGTGACATATAATTATTTCTCAGTCTCTTCATTTAACTACATCGAAAAAAATACAGGAAATATCCACCGATTTCCATTTCTGTGCCTTGGACAATCAAGTGTGCAAAAATGCAAGAAAACTAAGCCTAAAATGCATTTTATTATTAAGCAAAGTGTCCTGCATGTTAATCTGACACCAAATTTAAATCAAATAATTAAAAACATTAATAAAAAGCTAGATATAACACTGAACAGCATTTAAAAAAAATATAAAGCATAAAATTCTTCAGATATCTTTATTTTTTGCATTTTTTTGTGGGTCCATCCCATCTTGTACCATTGAAAAAGCCATAATATTTGAGATAAAATGCACATTTTAGTCAGGTCCCCAGGATTTCACTCAGATCCCCCCTTTGAACATCTAGGAATATCCCACAAGTCATACCTACAACAGGAAGTGACATCATCTGGATCTTTTGAAGGCCATGTGAAGATTCAAAGTTACTTTTCTCATTTTCTTTTCTGAATATTTTATGATATTAATGCTATGACTGTAAATGTCAATCTTAATGTTCTGTCCTGTTACCTTTATTATTTATTTTGTATGTTTTTTTTTATAAAATAAAATTGGTAAATCACTAAATTTGCTCAGTGTCTTAAAACACATATTTAATGCAGCTTTATTTTATATATTTGCTCAATCTATGCTACTTTAAAAACTCAGTCCTGTTACCAAAATGCCTTTATCCTCAATGTTAATTTTATAACAATGGCACCGATACATGTTAAGATACATCAGGGCAAGATGTTGTTACATGAAGGCAGCTCAAACATGCATTTTAGTCTGTGACTAGGATATGCACTGTCCGGGAAATTTAGTGTTAAAAAATATTTTAAAAAATGCATATGGCACAGATTCGGTGTAATGGCCTATGTAGTATAAAAAGCAGAAGAAAATTATAAGCTGTAGTGTGAAGTATTTAGTGTGAGCTCCTCTTAAACTTGAAAAGAGTTCAAGATGTGTTTGGTGCCAAAAGAGGTCACAATAAATACTTGCCTACATATTTCAGTTTTTATCTTCATAAATTAACCCGAAAATATATATGGATAGTTATTAAAGCTAATGTTAAATAACAAAGCTGGTGATGGCATTTGCACAATATTGTACATTGCTTTTTACACAATCTTGGCTTCTAAAGGGACATTTTTCGTTAACCATTGTCACACAGGTAAAACAACATTATATTAACCAATTAGAATGTCACAATTTCTGAAAATACTGCCCAAAACAAGCTAGGATGTTGCCAGGACACCACCACCATGATCAACCTATAAGTGGTTTTCAGCACATTGTGAAGTGGTCGCTTGGCTCAGGTCCATTCTTAAATGCAGTGACATTATTTCGTCTGCCAAATACTGTACAAAACAACCCACATGGTTTGAGCTGTATCATCCATGTCCACATAGTATGGAAATACATTGGAATATGGAATTGCAAAGGTCAGGTAATGTAAATGAATCAAATTAAAAAGTTTCTTTTAAATCGGATAAACACAATTGTCATGCATATCAAATACACAAATTAGGCTCACTGCGTGTGCGACACTTTGTATGTGAACAACATTGAAAGCGCCTGTGATTGACAGCACGAGTCCACGTCCCCGTGTGCGTTTCTACCTGGCTGCTGAGTCATAATGAGGACGGCACTGAGCGTGCTCCGAGAAGAACGGGGTCACCGCGGCAACGGCGACCGGCTGATGGGCACCAAATGAACAAATTATGACGCGGCCCCCGGATTGTGATGGGGTCAAACGCCCCCCACCCCGCGCTCAGCCCCACTCTCGCCCTCGTTCGCCCCCCGCTCGCCCTACACTGACAGTTCAATTTCCCTCCAACGCCCCACGTACGCCCCCCATTCGCCCCGCGCTAATTATGAATGAAAAGTTATCAGGCGGCTCCCCCGAGCGCACGCTTAAACAGTATTTCAGAGCAGATCCGCACGTCAAAATGTTATTAGAGACGGGATAAGCCGAGGCAGATAGCTCGCACGCTGACCCCCGGATCAGCTAAATACCGCCGCTAACCGTCCCAGAATGCATTGGAGTGTCTCTCTATTTCACACACAGTTATTTCATCTGTATCCGTAGCGCGCACACACACACACACACACACTGTGAAGTCAAATGAATATATTTTCATACATCTGCATGTGCGCGCACACACCCAGACGGCTAAAAAAGATCAGATGTGTGACGCGACACATAATAAACGACAACCTTTGAATGCATGTATGTGCGCACGCGAGAGAGAAAGAGAGATGAGGGTTATCCACCGTGACTAAGATTATAGCGGTCTGTAATGTATTTATGCATAGCATTGACTTTAAATAAGCTTCTTTTCTCTCCCTCAATCTCACCCTTTATTTCAACTCTGATTAGCTTGCCCACTGAGGCTCGTGGGTAGTATTCTAATGACCTGTGCCTAACAGCTTCTAGCTGTGCGGCGGCCCCGTCCTGACTAACCTGTCAATCAAAGCCTCGATGCTGACACCACCCCATCCCGACTTCAGCCCCCCAACACCGTGATACAGGTCACCAGGGCGACCCCTGAATGATGGACAGCTGGAAAATAGGAATTCTGACAGATGGAGGTTGAGACCTAGAAAAAGTTACAAAGTTTTCGGACTTCGGGGAATGAAGGATTGTGCATTACCGACAACCAGAGTTTAATCACGGTGATGCTTTGAATGAGGTGTTAAACAGGGTTCGCGTTTACCAAAGCAAACAATCACATAAATGGTGACTTTAAAGAAAACTAAACTATTATGGATATCAATAACAAAAAACAATCTAAAACCTTTTATTAACAGCAATTAAAGATACCCATTAATTCTTAATCTGTGATCAAGCTTAAACATCACACTGCAAAAAATGACTTCCTTAGTTATAATTTTTGTCTTTTTTTCAGTACAGATATCTAAGAATTCTTAAATAAAAAAGTATTTCCTTAATGAGCAAAATTAACTAAGAAAATAAGTCTAATTTTTAGACAAAAATATACAATTAAAGTGAATTTGTGCTAAAACAAGCAAAAAAAATCTGCCAATGGAGTAAGAATTTTTTTCTTGAATTAAGTGTTTAAAAAAAGTTCAAGATTTTTTCTTACAGCATTGGCATATTTTTTGGCTTGTATTGGTAGTATTGGTTACATTTAATGTTTTTGTCTAAAAACTAAACTTTTTTTTGCTCATCAAGAAAATGAATCTTAAGTTTAAGAATTTACAAGACAAACATACTAAGTAAAAATATTGTTTTTTGCAGTGCACGATATTCATATGCAAATAGGGCTGGGACGATTTATCGTGAAAATGCGTGTTTTCAATGAATGAATTTGAACGAATTACGGTGAAATGACACCTCATCCAAAAGCCAGGGGGCGCTCTTGTGCAGAAACTCCAATTGTGCCACAGAAGAAGTAGCCACTAGAAACGCTATTCCAGGAAATGTCTAAGGGATATTTATATCGCTGTTCTTCAGATTGTTTCAGGTATTTTCATGATAATAAAGAATATTTTGAATGATTTTGTGTAATGAGTGCTGCTTTTTTAAATGCACGATATAAACGACTCCGACTCATAATGATTTTAGATTGATAAGGACTTCTTACTGACCAAACACCGTAGTACACGCATGAACTGTGCATGAAACACAGAATCGGAGCCTTGCAATTCAGAATCAATTTTAGACAGGTCTTTTTAATGGGACACGCGATTAATCGTCACAGCCCTTTATGCAAGGGGTTATGGGTATTCCTCATGGCATTTTTGTACTGGAGATTCTAAGTATTAGGGAGCGTGTACACAAAGGCGTTTACGCCGACAGCCGGAATACATTTTAAATTGTTTCCAATAAAAGTGCAGCGCTTTTCGTTTATGTCACTTTTCACTCGACCGTCCAATCAAAGTGAATGCGGCACAAATACCACGACAACCAACCGGCACGTTGTACAAAGGCAGATCAATAGAGCAGTAGTAAATTGCAACCTAAGTGCCCAGTTGAAAAAACGCTGGCAAGATCCCAAAGTTGGCATCCGGCATGCGTTTTCAGTGGCGTTCAACTTAAATACACTACATTTTCTTATTTTCGTCTCTAAATGCATCACTACATTGAAAAAAATTATTTTCAAGAAAACATTTTCTTAGCATTTTTGTCTTTTTTATGCACAAAATCACTTAAATGTGACATTTTTGGTCTAAAAACTAGTCTTATTTTCTTGGGTCGTTTTGCTCATCAAGACAAAGCTTCTTAATTTAAGAATTTTTAGAAATTTTTAATGAAAACAAGACAAAAATACTAAGAAAATGTTTTCTTGAAATAAATTTTTTGCAGTGTAGGGCTGAAAGATTTTAAAGGGAGGGGGGGGTTCAATGATATTTCATGCATTTTGACTTATTAACACAGTTATAGAGTTATTTCCTCATGCTAAACAAATGCATAGTGTTAAAAAAGCAGTTGGATGTGTTATAAATATGGTAACACTTTAAAATAATGTTCATTAGTTAACATTAGTTAACTACATTAGTTAACATGAACTAATGATGAACTGCACTTATACAGCATTTATTAATCTTTATTAATGTTAATTTCAACAATTACTAATACTTTATTAAAATTTGGTTAACGTTAGTTAATGCACTGTGAACTAACATTAACAAAGATTAATAAATACTGTAACAAATGTATTGCTCATGGTTTGTTCATGTTAGTTAATACATGAACTAATGTTAACTAATGAACAATATAATAAAGTGTTACCAAGTTTTTTTCGAATAATGGTCCAGCTGACGTTTCAGGGGTCCAGCTGACTATACACATCACTTCTTTTTATGGGCACTTCCCCCCAAAAAACACAACCACACGTTAATTAGCGTGAGAGGAAAAAACTGAGGACGCTAGAAGTCACAGTCATCACTGTTGTCATGGGAATGTTAGGAAGTAACGTAATTACACGACGTGAACAACAATGAAAACCTGCAAACAGTTTTTGCAAGTTCACAGTTTTTGCAAGTTCCTGCAATTTTGGCAAGTTTCCGCAATTTCGGCAAGTTTCCGCAATTTCATTGAATAAAATTGCATAAATATCCTGCATATTCCATCGCATTTTTTTAGAAAACATGCCGCAAGATCAAGGATTTTTGCCCGCAACAATCACAAAAAAACTATGCGTTTTTCTGGAAGGACTGATGAGTTGCATGCGGTAACTAAGACTTTTGTGTTATGTGGCAAATATGGGTGTAAGTGCATATTATATAAACGACACGAACATGTAGTGAATCATAAGTTATCCAGTCAGTGTTGTGTAAGTGTTGACTCGTGACTCGTGACTCCCGCAGTTTGTAACTCCTCCTTTCGAATTTTTTCATACATTATCGGAAAGAATCGGTAAAGCTTATCTGTCTTTTATAAATCTGATGAAACTAAAGACTCTTCTGAGATATGAAGGATGTAATACAACTCTATAGGTACTCCAAATTAACATCAGATACGCAAAAATAGCTTGTGTAATGGGAGCTTTAAAGTAAAATGTATGTGCGATAACTTGGTCAATTATGCACTAAACAATAACACTTTGTTTGTAAAATCTTTTTGAACTTATTCAATTGTGTTTAAATGCTGAAAATCATATAACAAACATACGTTTCACTTTTTTTTGATCTTTCAGACATCAGTGCACACACAAGCACACATTCGTGTGACTGTGTGCTAAACATTTAACATACATAAAACCTTTGGAAGAATTAAAATAATACAATTAGCAAAATATTTGAATAAAGCAATAAACCCCAAGCAGCAGTGGGTTACTCCGCTTCACGTCGTGCCTAACAACGCCCCTTAGCTGTTATAAAATGCACTGTGACCCCACTGCTTTGCGGGGGTTATTGCGTTTATAAAATGGTTACTTCATATGCATAACTTTAGCGGGATTTTATAAAATAAAACACAAATAAGTTGTAATTATATTAGTACAAACATTACTCTTCCGCCAAAAAAAGTAGTTACTTAAAATCAAGTGTGACTGAAACAGAGCTCATGCCGTTCCCAACCAACACAGATGCAGCAAAGACACAATGAAAATATGATTTAAGCCTGTGGTTTTTATTTTATAAACCAACATTCATCTAATTCATACATTAACATTTATAACGTGCAACTGTTGAAGTGATGATCAAATATGCTTGGAAGCATGCTTAACTTTAACTCTTTCCCTGTCAACGTTTTTTTTTTTTTTTTTTAAGTTGCCACCCAGTTTTAGTTTAATGCCTTGCAGAAAAATTATCTTCTTTAAATAAACATAAAATATCAAATGAAAGAACAGACCATCCGCTTTCAAACAGAAACAAACAAAAAAACGTTTCATCCTACCTTCATTTGTTCTCTTATCACCTCTCAAATTTTCAGCTAAAAGCGGAGATAATTAAATTTTTGTGAAGAACTTTAGTAAGAGATCAGATTCAAAGCCATCAAAACTTACACGCTGTGTTTTCAGTGTTGAGTGAATGCGTCAGTGTTTAAGTTGGGTAAGATCGCCATCTAGTGGATAATAGCGGACGTATGAACTTGAGTTAGAAACACCTCAGGCAACGTTTTCTCTTTATCGACGAGTTGACTCAACAATATTTATTGACATTCATCTGGATATAGCCATTAATTGTGCAATTGTAGAAAAATTAAAAATATGATTAAAGACTGTGGTGTTTATTTTTATAAAGCAGTACGCAGCAACAGTGGCGCAGTGATACTTATGTAATGCGGTCTGAACCGTGGGGTTACCAGGGTAATTTATCACGGCTTAGAACGCGTTTCAACCAATCAGAAAGAATAACCAGAACTGCCCGTTTTATAATATACATTTTGCCATCACGTTGTTTGCGATATATCGCTAGTTTCGATAATTTTCAAAGCTCTACGCAAACCTATAAGTAACATATAAGTACTTATTTAACGTTTACATATAGCTGCAAAAAATACAGAATTACTTTCAATACGATGTTAGCAAGACTTTTTGTCAGCAAACATAAAATGCTTGCATCATGTTGCTTATTGTTTAAAAGGCACAGGACTGTTTGTCAGTGCCCAATTTATAACACCAAATTCACCTTAAAACGTTATCTCTGTATGCAGCATTAAAGTTACATTTGAGAATCTTACAAAAACAAATTAATAGCGAGGTCCAAGTCCCACCAGGGATCATTGTTGCAAATGACAGCAGTGAAGGTCTACAGACACACATGTGTGGATGAGTGTTTGGGGGTTGTCAGTCGGCCACTGGGATATTTCATGTGTCAATCCTTAAAGCAGAAAGACATAGTATTTGAGCCGAAATGACCATACATGCATCATTCATCACAGACGTGTCTCTCTGACTGTCCTCTCCTAACATCCCCCCCTCCCTAACCAGGAGCCCCACGGGAGAGAAAGCAGCCGTCATACTGCAAAAGGTCAACAATCACAAACAATGACAACACACAGAAGGAAAAACAGGAGACTGAGAGAAAGAAAGCAATGAGAAAAAAATCTATATTACAAAGACAAAGATGCAACATAGAGTCATGATGTGTAGAAAAGAGATCAATATGGACACAAAAGACGTCTGGAGAGGAAGTGATGTCAACACCAAAGGTTAGGGATGAGGACACACGTACACGCACCTGTAAGGCGGATCCACTGGATGTGATGGAGAGCCCCTGCAGGTCGGACAGTAAACTGGGAGAGAGAATGGGGCTTTTGGGTTTGGTCACTGGTGCGGGTAAAACTGTAAACACAACAATACAATCATACAACATAACACAAAAACAACACGTGTAATGAAAGAGAGAGTGATGAACTTACAATCGTCAAGATCAAGGAGAGAAACTTCTGTTTTTTGCTCAACCTGCAGACATAAACAAAAATGAAAGTATTATGATATAATATATACATAGTCTGCGAGTTGCCGCCAAAGCACATACTATTAATAGCCTCAATTTTTATATTTGTGACCATTCACGGAAAGTAGGGACACAAGTCGGATCTGGGCCATTTTGAGTTATGTTTGAGTTTCTAAGCTTTCCAACAATGTGTAACACATGGAAATCTGATAAGATTTGGAGAAGTTGTGGCCATTTAAATATAGGAACGCAGAAAAACTCAAACCGAGAAAATCGAGACGAAAGGGACCCTTCATTCCAGCTGGGGGACACAATAGGGCTCATTTACATGTCATTTAGCTAAGCCATACCCCCTGTAAAACCCTTTTTGAGATGTTCTAGCATCATATGTAGTATTTTATGACAGAAGTCCGAATGACAACATGCAAAAATAAACATGACTTTTTACCTTTGTGTTGATCACAAGTCGAATCCAGTCTGTTTCAGATGTGTAAGTTACCCAATGATCATTTTTGTCCACAAATGCGTATAATCCGTGAAATATAGATATATAGTCTATTGTTTACATCAGATTTTGCATGACCGTCTGTTAATAGAATATAATAAACAATCTGAGGACGATTTACATCGTAACATGTAAGGGTATATCAGATTACACTCCGGTAATTACTGTTCCGTTAAACACATGAACGCGCCTTCAAAGTTTGTATTTAAAATGGGGAGGTAGTATAATAGATAATCCAAACAGCGCCGTCGAAAACGTGATGTCCTTTAGACATGTAACTAATCTATCAGCTCGTTCCTCCATCAGCCAATGACTTCATGGAAAATATTGATAGACAAAACATGTAGCCAATTATATAACGAATTCAACAATCTCTGTGTAACTTAAATGTGTTTGACTTCATGCTGCGCTGCAGGAACTGACAGACAGATTACTGCGGCGCCACATAAAGTCAGTTAAGCGGCTGACGTACGATGCGGCTGACTGTTATTTGTTCCGCCCCAGCTTCTTTTATTTTTCTTTTGTTTTGTGCGCCCGAGCTTCGTTTACAGTCTGGGGAGACGCACGCTATAAAAAATAAAAAAAACTTATCAAACATGTCTGAGGAACAGGGCAGCCGCATCACTACAGCCACGTGACTTCACGCTCGAGCCGGAAGAGAAGACAATGCTGAATAAAGTCGTAATTCTTGCAATTTTTGGACCAAACTGTTTTTTCGATGCTTCAACACAATCTTACTGACCCACTGATGTCACATGGACTACTTTGATGATGTTTTTATTACCTTTCTGGACATGGAAACCGTACATAGATTTTCAATGAAGGGGATAGAAAGCTCTCGGACTAAATCTAACGTTAAAACATCTTAAACTGTGTTCCGAAGAGGAACGGAGGTCTTCCGAGTTTAGAACGACATAAGGGTAAGTCAGTAATTACATTATTTTCATTTTTGGACGAATTATACTTATTTAGTAGTCACGCTGTTCCCTTTGGGGGCGGAGGCGAAACACAAGCCGCTTATACAGTACAGTATGTAAATATACACACAGACAATGACGCCCCCTGCTGCACGCTAAAATCTCCGGTAAAACAAGCCGATTTTAGGCGCAAAATGTACGCTTTTAAATATACAAAAACTGCTATCTCAAACATGGAGAGGCTTCTACGTGATCTCAACTAACAGATTCTGCAATAAAACGAGAATCACAAATTTTGAAAAAAAAAAATAACACTTTGTTTCTCATTATCTCGAAACTTGTGCTGCCGACTTGTGTCACTGGTTTCCGTGATGGTCACATTTATTTATTACATATTTTATATTAGCTTGCCTTCTTTTATGTATGTTAACATGTTGACTATGGCAAAAAAATAGCCCTCCAGATTGCTTTATCTATTGTGGTAGCCCTTGCACGAAAAAAGGTTCTGCTCTAGACTACATCTGCTTCTTACCTTTGTGACTGGTTTGGATTTGACAGGTTCATACTTGGCTTTTTTCTTCTGATCCGTTCCCGAGTCTGAATCTGGTTCGGATTCTGATCCGGATTCATAGGAGCTCTCTGATGAGGAACTCTCAGAGCCCGATTCACTTTCTGATCTGGATTCAACCTTAGCGTTTCCATTCTTCTGCTCTCTGTCGAAGTCACACAGACAAACAGACTTAACATTAAAACCTGACCTGATGTAGAAAGCCTGTTTTGCTGAGAACCAAATTATATCCTGTAAAGCTCAGTTCAAACCCAGGAAACACAACCTGATAAAATGTATACTTGCAATGCACTACAACAAGTCATTTTAAATAAAAGCATCTGCCAAATGCATAATGTTAATTTTTACCATTTGGGAATCCATTCAGCCGATCTCTGGGTCTGGCGGTACCACTTTTAGCATAGCTTAGCACAATCCATTGAATATGATTAGACCATTAGCATCGCACTAAAAAATAACCAAAGAGTTTCTATATTTTTCCTATTTAAAACTTGACTCTTGGTTATTTTTTGCGCGATTCTAATGGTCTAATCAGATTCAATGGATTGTGCTTAGCTATGCTAAAAGTGGTAATGTGTTCAAAACTTAAAGAAAAAGTATTTGGAATCAGAAACAGACGGAGTAAGAGAGGGGGTGGCCTAAATAAGGAGTGGAACCAGTGTCTAATTGTAAAATGATTAAATGCATTAATTTGGCCTTTGGATATTATTTGCTGTGTACAGAACAAGCAGCACATGCACGCACAGCATTTAACTGAACTGTGCACAATTTACAGGCAGCATTCAAGTGAGTTTGCTAATGAGAGAATGTCATTGTGCGTGTGTGTGTGTGTGTGTGTGTGTGTGTGTGTGTGTGTGTGTGTGTGTGCGTGTGCGTGCATGTGTTTTGCTCATGTAAGCTGTTGAATTATAGCCTCGAATGAAAGCTGCAGGAACAACAACGCTGCACAAAACACATCAGAATTTGTGTATGTGCGCTGTGTGTGTGTTTAGATGAACAGATGGTCAGTAAGATTATTGATGCCACATTTTATTAGTCACGTTTTATGCTGCGGCATACACACTCACAGAGACACACACTCGACACACACTATTTACCTCCTGCACGTATATAAAAAGCCAGCTCTATATGTGCAGAATCACTTATACACCCTTATTTACACACACACAGAAAAAAAAAATCACAAAACGCTAAACAAACATACAATCTGATTATGCGGTCATGCACGTAAACACTTTAAAATCTACACCGGCATGTAATGTTAGTAGTAAGTGCTTGATTTCAAACCAGTCATTTTGTTATTATCATTCGATGCATCTATAAAAGTGAGAAAATTATGACAATTTTCATTTCGGGGGGATTTATTCATTTAAACTGCATTTTTTATGTAAAGTCTGAAGGACTAAAGTTCAATAACGCTGCGTCTGATATCTCTAAAGCACACTTGCTGAACCAAATGTAACATTTGTGACTGGTTCAGATAAAAATGAAAGTGATACCTGTCTTTGCTCGCTGCTTTCTGTTGTTGTAGTTTTTTATTTTTTAGGGTTTTCTTCTTCTTATCCGAATCTGATTCGCTGGAGCTTTTCTCTGATTCGCTGGAGCTCTTGTTGGAATCGTCGCTGTTCTCCTCGCTCTCAGATTCACTTCCTGATTCTATGGGGGCACACAAACTCCTTCACTTAAGTAAAATAGTTGATAAACCAATCCCAAAATGTATAGCTGGAATGCACTGTGAATCAGTTTGGATTAAAGCATCTGCCAAATGCATGATTGTGTGTAATCAAAAAAAACGTGATGCATCTCTGACCTTCACTGCTGCTGCTATCCTCACTGCTGCTACCTTCCTCTTCTTCCTCCTCTTCGTCATCAGAATAAAACTTATCTGATTTGGTAGGTTTGGCTTTACCGACGGCCGGCGCTCCTGCCTCCTTCACCTGCCCCGGGCATACAGAAACAGGAAATGATGTCATAATCATTTAAGACTCAATGGATAGGAATAAAACAAGGTAATATTAATGGGAGGTGGGCTCACCGGTTCCACAATCTCTACATTTCTCACTGATGGGTCTGGAGCGACAGCCGGCCAATCAGAAAGCTCCAGGTACCCGGTGGCCTGAGAGTTGAGAGTATGAGACAGCGTGCCGAGCTGATAGCGATCCCGTTCTGAGAAAACAGATAAATGTGTGTTTCATTTATCTAAAATGTATACATGGTCATTAAACACTACATTGCGTCATGGTGGTTGAAAAAAACACCTCTACACATCTATCCAAAATAAAAAGTCTAGGCAAAACGAATAAACCGACGGGTTTAGTTGGCTGAAACTGTACTTCTTTGTCATAATAAACAAAAAAGCAATAAGTGTCCTCGCAGGCATTCAGAAGCGGCTCAGTAATTGACATTAAACTGGCAGAAATGCCATGGCATTCATATCTGGCCTTCTCGCATTGCATTGCCTCCATCCCATAATAACCTATATGAACGCGTAATCACTCCGACTGAGAGATGTGATCTGCAGAATATCAACCAAAAAACGCACGCAGTGGCTCTTAACTGCCCGTATATTAGAAATGACAGGTGCGGTTAAATGTCACGGGGTAAATTTATGCGCCATTAATGAAATACAGTTGCATGTTTGTGTGCTTGTATCAGTTTAATTGTCAAATTAACCAAAAATTGGAACAAAAGCCGCCCCATATTAGAGCCAAAGTCTGGAAAGAATTAAGGGTGGGTGGTTTGAAAAGGTTTTCTCTATCAATCCTAAATCGAGCCATAACAAGAGAGTGAGTAATTTGCGATAAACCCCCTATATAAGTGAGGCTTTCACCTTCATCGTAGAGATCGGGTTATATGTCACACTTATAACCCGACTGACTCCAAAAACACACAAAGACGTGTCGCTTTGAGTTTCATCGTGGAGATACATAATCAGCCCTTTGCAAACTTTATTACCTCCTATTAAGAGCGAGATACGCTTTACTAAGCGGTGAGCCCTACGCTCAGCACAACAAAAATTACCCTCGACGACAGCCAGCAATCAATCACACGAAACACATCCATCCATCCATCCATCCATCCATCCATGAATCTACAGGAGCGAATGATCAACGTCCTTTTCCTGCTCGTGAGCGTAATTACTCCCGTTTAATTGCAGGTGAAGCCCGTAAACGTAGAGGAGGCGTAGTGAACAACCGCATGGGCGTGTGCGGGCGGACGAGGCTCCCGGATTCGACTCGCATCAGATGCCCGATATCAAATTACCTCAAATCCAACAATTCAATTCCGAACGGGAGCCGTAGGCACAGCCTTTCCATTTACGGTTATAATCCGAATATAAGAGTTAAGCTTGAGGAATGGGGAAAAAGTGGCTACGGATTGCAGTGCGGGATTGATGTTTACGGGTTAACGTTGTTGTCATGGATGGTGGTGCCAGAATTCCCATGACAGTGTTATGTTTTTCAGCTGTTGATTTGAGTTCTGACGCGCTGCTGGAATGCTACAACGTGATGGAATAGAGCAGCGAGGAGGATAAGTTAAGGAGATCAGAAGTGACAGGGCATTGAAGTCTCCGTGTCATTCAGAAACAGGACATTGCGGCGTACAGATTGCGTAGGATTTATTTAACTGCAGTAGATATTTTATCGTTCAAAGCCATAAATGGTTTACAAAAGTGGATAGTTCACCCAAAAATGAAAATAATGTCATTAATGACTCACCCTCATGTCGTTCTTAAAAAAAAATCCAGATAATTTACTCACCACCATGTCATCCAAAATGTTGATGTCTTTTTTTGTTCAGTCGAGAAGAAATTATGTTTTTTTTTTAGGAAAACATTCCAGGATTTTTCTCATTTTAATGGACTTTAATGGACCCCAACACTTAATAGTTTTAATGCCGTTTAAAATGGCAGTTTCAAAGGACTCTAAACAATCCCAAACGAGGCATAAGGGTCTTATCTAGCGAAGCGATTGTCATTTTTGGCAAGAAAAATAAAAAATATGCATTTTTAAATGCATTTTACCTTCTCGTCTTCCTCCGCTGTGTGACGTGCCAGCGCTACCTCACGTAATTGCGTAATGACGTGGAAAGGTCCCATTTTACATATATGAAACGCACATTTGCGGACCATTTCAAACAATAAACTGACACAAGACATTAATTAGTATCATTCCACATACAACAACGTCGGAACGGTCCTCTTTCTCCACACTTGTAAACACTGGGGCGTAGTTTCGCATACGTCATCCGTGACCTCTTGACGCGATGACGTTTTGCGTGAGGTCGCGTTGGCTCATCACACAGCCGGAGGAAGACGAGAAGTTGTGGTTCAAAAGTGCATATTTTTTATTTTTTTGCCAAAAAAGACAATCATTTGGCTAGATAAGACCCTTGTGCCTCGTTTGTGATCGTTTAGAGTCCTTTGAAACTGCCATTTTAAACTGTATTAAAACTGTTAAGTGTTGGGGTCCATTAAAGTCCATTAAAATGAGAAAAATCCCGGAATGTTTTCGTCAAAAAACATAATTTCTTCTCAACTGAACAAAGAAAGGCATCAACATTTTGGATGACATGGTGGTGAGTAAATTATCTGGCTTTTTTTTAAGAAAATGGACTAATCCTTTAAGATGTTTTACATTTAGCCCGAGAGGTTGTTGACCCTTGAAAATCTATGTACGGTATCCTGTCTATGTCTAGAAAGGTAATAAAAACATCATCAAAGTAGTCCATGTGACATCAGTGGGTCAGTTAGAATGTGTTGAAGCATCGAAAATAAATTTTGGTCCAAAAATAACATAAATTACGACTTTTTGACACGTAACTGCAGTGATGCGGATGACGTACGACACGGCTGACGTGTTATCTGGTGCGCCCCAGGCTGGGTTTTTTTGTGCGCCCGGGCTTTGTTTACAGTTTGAGGGAGACGCACCCTGTTAGTTTGTAAAAAAAACTTTGCAAACATGTCTGAGGATAACACGTCATTCGCGTCACTGCATTCACGTGACTTTAGTCTCGCGCATGCGCTTCACAATAGACGGGGAAGAAAAGACAATATTGAATAAAGTCGTAATTTTTGTTATTTTTGGACCAAAATGTATTTTCGATGCTTCAACACATTCTAACTGACCCACTGATGTCACATGGACTACTTTGATGATGTTTTTATTACCTTTCTGGACAGTATACCGTACATAGATTTTCAATGAAGGGTCAAGCAAGCTCTTGGACTATATATAAAACATCTTAAGCAAATCAAAATAAAATATACAAATCCTACTTAAGTAATGTTAGCCTACATGTTTTATATAACTGGCTGCCTATAATAAACCCAAAGAAATAATGATTAATAACAATTTATTATCTTTATTAATTAACATTACCATTCCTGAGTTGAACAACTTTGAATGGAGTTTCTTATAACGTTACTGATATTACAGTGGCCAGTCTTAACAGTGTTTGATATTCAGCTCGTCTTGATTTAATTATTTTATTTCGCCGAATGGAAAAAAACATCCATATCTGAATGAATGGGGCTCAGGAAATACAATATACACCCATTCATAAGACCTTACGGCCAAAACACGAAATGAACCACGGTTTCATAAGATATTGCGGGCAAACACAGACATTTGCATCCGGACGGGATTACATTTCTCAGAGGACCTCTGAGTTCAGCGAAAAACAGTAGGTAAATTGCTCTGGAATTCTTCCGGAAGTCATCAGAGAAAAACACAGACATGGCTGAATAGGGCTTCAAACTGTGCTCCGAAGATGAACTGAGGTCTTATGAGTTTGGAACAACATGAGGGTGAGTCATTAATAGGGATGTGCATTTATGTCATTTTTTCATTTCGATTAATCCATAGGTCTGAAGAACGAGTACTCGATTAACTGGGGGCGGGGCAATCAAAGGGGCGGGGCGTACACGTCATGGTGAAAATGAAAATATTTTCATTAAAACACTCAAATAAAACTTAATTTTGAAGAAACTTTGACAGAACAATGAACACATACTAGATTCCTAATTAATCAAATGTTTTTAACAGAAACCTCTAACAGAAAAGCTGCGTGATGAAGTGAAACTAAAGGGTTAATAAACACAAACCGAAGCCCTTTCTATTTGACGCACTCTGCATAATATTAAGCCTTTATACAACATAAATGTACAACGTGCATCTATCTGCATAAAATGCAAGACTTCAACTAAGGTTTCAACCAAGTTATCTAAAAAAAAAAGAAAGGAAAGTTTAACTCCCTTTGTGGATGTGCATCATAAACGGCGCACTTTTAAACACGTCCAGTCAAAGCTCAAGCTTCATAACATTATGCAGCTTTAAGTGTTTTGCTATCATTTTAGCGTTTAGCTGTGTCGTGTCGTCCTCTTACCTCAGTCAAGATGTAATGGTAATGCTAGTATGGCTCTCTGGTATCTCTTGACATTTGATGTTTAAATATGAGATGATAATCCATTGAACTTTTGACGGCGCTGTACATTTTGCACCTGACTGACTGTATTTCCGAAAATCACGACATCCTTTTAAACCATAGTGCCTCAGTGATGTGAGGTGTGACCGGCTTCGCGGGCTGCGCGGATCGGCGGGTTTCTGCGGTGCGGTCGCGCGGAATTATCTGTTTGTTTTTGAATCACGCATGGTAATGTTACTGATGTCATACGTCGGTCTGCGTAGCTTGACACGACGTCAAACACGCATCTCCAGACCCAGTCTTTACTACCATATGCGCTCGTAATGCTAACCAGACATCCAAATGCCGCCATATCCACAATAAATAAATTAATAAACCCACATGATCATCGTTTTCGTGATCGATCATCGATGCCACGTTCGAGTACTCGAGCAATCGAGTACTCGTGCCCATCCCTAGTCATTAATGATATTATTTTTATTTTTGAGTGAATTATCCCTTTAAATGTTACATGCCGTTGCTTTTACCTTTGAAGGCAGACTGAAGCACGGGTGCCGGTTTGGACGCCATCAGGATGCGGCGAGCATATTTGCTCAGGGCTCCGCTCTTTTCGTTCGGAACGATCAGCTGACGAATGAATCGCGTTCGGTCTCTGATGTCATAGTTCTGATCATACTTGCCCAAGTTTAGGATGTACTGAGTCAGCAACTTAGTCTGTGTGAGAGAGAGAGAGTAAGAATAAAGCAATGAGGTATAAGAAGCTGTGCTATGAAAACATCATCATCATCATCACTTTATAGTACACCCATCACATTTCTAATCACAATCTTCAGAGATCCAACTGTGACATACAGGTTTTTCTCAATATATGTTTATGCACAAACTTAATCTTTATACATAGTAACACCTGCAGGTATCTTATAATACCTCATATTTTATCTTATTTCCAAAGTACATTTAATGCACACCTGCATTACAAACAATTGTCTCTCGATCGGGACTTAATTTTTTATATTTGGCACATTTAAGCAGTTACACTGGTAAGTAAATGTTTGTGTTGTTGCAAAGCATCAATGATTGCTATATCGACAAGCACCACATAGACAGATAAACAAAATTACTGAGTACATCTTTAAATTATTACCACCTCACCACACAAAAAAAAAACGTATTGACTTCACCTGTTTGGAGTTGGTCAAGTACAGTTTTGCAGCCAAATTGACCGTTTGGAGTTTGACAATGTCCTCTTCATTGGTGAAGGTCTTGGCCATCTTTCTAAGGACGTCAGGAGCGATTTTAGGCACGTTTTCGCAGTATTCACCCATTAGCCACAGAATGCTGGCTCTCGCCATGGAGACCTTTATCACAAATACAAAGGTGAAGTGTAACTGTAAAGATATATAGGGCTAAATAAAACAAAACTTAATGGAAGTACAGTAAATTGTACACCAGACTAGTGTTGTGCAACACGTTTCTTTTGCATTTCACTTACAGTGATGTTGTCAAAAAGTTTGGCCATGTGTTTGATGATGTCACTGTGCTGCGACGGCTGAGTTTGCAGGAGCTTCTTGATCACCACAACGCTTTCTGCGACAACAGTTTCTACAAGAACAAGAAATACACAAACATAATGACTTACATTACACTGTTTATAGAGTTCAGAACATATCATGTCATTTCTGGTAAGAGAATTTGGTGAGGATCGATGCTCCCTGATTTTGCGATGCATTGTGGGATTTTTGAGGGAACGAACATTACCACTGCATAGGAAGGATTTTGCGATTGGAAAAAAGTCCCAAAAATGTCTGACTCCCTGGTCAGTGCCGTGACAACTGAACAAGGGAGCTGTTTGAGACGTATGGCTTTGTGGTAGAAATAAACTTCAGCATTCTGGTACAATCCAGGATTTTACATTCAAAACTACTAGATTTTCACACAAAGAGATTTGAGAAGAAAGGGATTGTAGTGTGGTTAATTTACCATCTCTGTTGGACAGTAACAGTACGAGGCCGTTGAGGCAGGTGTCCGCCACCTCTGAGATGTTTGTGGCACATCTACCAATGGCCTGGATGGTGGCTGCAGCAAAAGCCTTATCCTGACTCTTTACATACGTCTGAAAAACAAACACACATAAACAGAGCTGCTTCTATCTGCTATTTCTCAGCTGTGTTTCAAAACCTAAGCAGCATTTCTCTCAAGTCGAAACATGTGAACTGAAGTAATTACTTCAGTGTTTACCCGTTTACCTTGTTTGAAGGTTTCTGGAACTTAATCTGGGCAATTTTGGAAATATTTCAAATTGGAAACTTAACAAATATTCATGTGAATTATTTTGACATTTTGGGAAATTTATATAAACTATATTATACGAACAAAAATAAATATTTTGTTTGGTCATAAGCAGACAATAGATTCATGACTTTTAATTTAAATTTTGCAATTTTTTTCAAATTCCCAGTTTATTCCCATTCATTTCCATAATTTCCCATTTATTCCCATATATTCTCGTTAATTCCCATATATTCTTGTTTATTCCCATATATTCCTGTTAATTCCCATTCAATCCAGTTAATTCCCATCCAATCCCGTTAATTCCCATATATTCCTGTGAATTCCCATATATTCCCGTTAATTCCCATTCAGTCCCATTAATTGCCATTCATTCCCGTCAATTCCCATTCATTCCCGTCAATTACCATTCAATCCCATTAATTGCCATTCATTCACGTCAATTCCCATTCATTCACGTTAATTCCCATTCATTCACGTCAATTCCCATTCAATCCCGTCAATTCCCATTCAATCCCGTCAATTCTCATTCAATCCCGTCAATTCCCATTCCATTAATTCTCATATATTCCCGTTAATTCCCATGGAAAGTTTCCAGCCTTGAAAATTCCCAGAATTTTGCAACCCTAAGGGGCCGTTCACATATGTAAGCGTGTTGTATGTGCACTTATAATAGAAATGACAGCTTCGCAACACGCTTGTGGTGTGACGTGCTCCTTTTTTTTCCAGACTCGTCCGCACCGCATCAAGTTAAAAGCATCTCAAATTCTCAGAATGTCACAAACGCACAGCAGGTCATGTGACAAGAACCTTCCATGCGTTTTTGGCGCGACATGTGAGCGGCCCCTAAGGCAACGTCATGCTCTTCCTAAAGAAAAACACATCTTAAACCATCTTAAGGAAGTTAGCTGGTCTCCCAGTCTGGCAAAGTAGATTTATCTGCAGGACCAATTGACCAACCACCTAAAACCCAGCTTGGTTTGACAACCAAGACCAGCAAACCACCCTAGGACGCTTTACTTTAACTCTTTCCCCGCCATTGACGAGATATCTCGTCAATTAAGAGAAAACGCTTCCCTGCCAATGACGAGATTTTCTGTCTTTCCGCAATACCGCTATTGTCCACCAGGTGGCGCCCTTCCGCAACTTTTTAAACCCGGAAGTATTGCCCTATGGCAAGCTGCTGCATGTCCGTGTCTGTTTTAAAGATCGCTCTGAATGGGATCTCTATGAAAAGTCCGTCATAAAAATGGAATTATCTCTGCTTTTTGCTCAAAATATGGTGTTTTTTCAAAAACCTACCCATATTCAAAAGCTGATTGCAAAATAACCACTAAAGGTAGGATGAAACGTTTTTTTTTGTTTGAAAGCAGATGGTCTGTTCTTTCATTTGGTATATTGTATGTTTATATATTTAAAGAAGAACATTTTCTGGAAGGCATTAAACTTTGGTGAAAATCATGAAAAACACTGGCGCTGGCTGGCAACTTTTTTTTAAAACGCTGGCGGTGAAAGAGTTAACAGGGATTTATGTAGTTTCAAACATCACATTTCGCACAAACAAAAAATTACCTGGAATTCTCTCAGTATGGTGGAGATGTTTGCTTCATTGGCCAAGTTAGTCAAAATCTCCAACTGAAAAATGTGAACAAACAAGAACATCAGCCAAACCCCAAACATCACAAAACAGACAGATACAGAACTTTTTTTATAGCACACATGACTGAGAGCAGATCTGTGATTTACCTTCAGTGTTTTGATGTGTGTGGCGTCTGTTGATCTCACATAGAAGCTTTTCATGAAGGGCTCAAACATTCCCTAAAAAATAAACAACACAGATATGACCACAGTGTTCATCTTAGATGTCATGTCATGACTGATTTTAGAATATGTTTACTTTAGTTTTTACATCAAATTTAAACTACGGTTTTACCCTTAAATTTTACCTTAGTTTTTACCATAAATTTACCTCAATTTTTACAGTATGCACCTTATATTTTACAAAAGGGTAACGTAAATTTAACCCCAGTGTTCACCTTAAATGTTTACCAAAAGTTTTCCTTTGATTTTACAGTCTTTACCTCATATTTCTCAAGTGTTTGACACAAAAGTGACCTCAGTGTTTCTCAGTGACCTCAGAGTAAAATTCAACCTCAGATTTTACCTCAAATTTCACCTCAGTGTTCACCCTCAGATTTTACATAAATGTTTCTCATTTCTGTCCTTATAAAGAATACAAGCGCTCCTATGTTAGATTTCATAAAAACTGCTGAACAAGCGTTTTCTTCAAAATTGTACCTTTCTCTGAATGGACATGGTGGCGATGTTCTGCAATACGACATACTGAACCTCCCTAAAGACCAGAAAAAATAGATTAAAAAGAGAAATGACAGATTTGATAATGCTATCAAACCGATGTTATGTGTGTGCTTTACCTGTGACTCCTCAGAAGTCTCACCAGAGATTTGGTGACAATACTGACTTCATGTTTTGGAGCCAAATGCCAGTAGAGCTGAGCCACCGCCATCACAACCTGACAAAGACATTATTAACATATATTAAAGCTTTATGCGTATTTTAACTGCAGGTCGACCATATTCACACACAATGGACCCTTAAAGGAGAGTTCACCTAAAAATTTAAATCCTGTCATCGTTTAATAATTGTTTCATTATGATGGTGTCCAAAGAACCTTGATATAAGTGATAATAAACCAATGATGGTTTTCTGTGATTTATTTTATAGATAAAGCATGTTACAGTTTTGTAAGAGAGAGACAATGAAAGAGGAAGGGAGAGAGAGACAGGTGAGGGATGTGCGGGCAGACAGAAAGACAGGTGGACATAAAGTAGCCATTGATATAGAGAGAGATTAATGGAAGATGGGGTGGAGAGTCAGAGGGAGAAGAGAGAGAAAAAGAGAGAGAGAGATAGAAACAGAGATAGATGGTGATAGATTAGGAAGCCTTCAATGTATGTAATGATTTTGTCTTCCCCAAATTACTTTGACCCCAATATACGAACAGGACAGCAGACTTCAACATATCAACTGCTAAACCAACGGGGGGAGAGAGAGAGAGAGAGAGAGAGAGAGAGAGACAAAGAGAGAGAGACAAAGAGAGAGTATTGATAAAGATAGAGTGAAGACTGACTGTTGAACAATGCAAGACAAGTTTTAATCAAAACATATCACACATTCACACACAAACACAAACCACACAACATACCTGTAAACACACACAGACCTTGAGCTTGCCGGGTGATGGAGCACTTTGTGTGTGTGTGTGTGTGTGTGGGTGTGTGTGTGTGTGTAATAGTGTTTTATAAAAAATGACATTTTCAATGCACATTTCTATGGTTGTGTATTTGTGTGTGTGTGCAGTAACATGATTTACTGTGGTACAGCCTTGGTCCATCTTACAATGTTATGTATAAACACACACACTCGCACTTGAACACAACACACATAAACACTCAGGTGCATCTTGAAGGCCTCTGTTATTCAGAGGTGAGCAGGAAGATATTTTAGAATGGAGAGAGAGAGAGAGAGAGAGAGAGAGAGAGAGAGAGAGAGAGAGAGAGAGAGAGAGAGAGAGAGAGAGAGAGAGAGAGAGAGAGAGAGAGAGAGAGAGAGAGAGAGAGAGAGAGAGAGAGAGAGAGACTCTGTGTATTTGCCTTATTCTCCATCTTTGATGTTCTCTATTCGTTGCAGTATGTAAACATCCATCAGATGCTATTATTAGCACACTAGAACAATGCCTTTATCAGTTCTTTAAAAAAAAAAATGCTTGGACCAATCAGATGCATCTGGGGGCGGGACAAGTATATAAAACGTATTAAGGGCTCGTTATAGTTGTGCGTAGGTCCTATGGCGTAGATGCGGCGGCATAGGTTCAGCGTCGGTTTTCATTTATACTTTTGCGTCGTCGTCCACGTCGACATGTAAACACACGCGCAGACCGCTGGTAGGCAGTATCCATGCGTGTAACCACAGTAGCAGCGCGACCGTCAATGAAGAAGAAGCTTGGCAAGTTAACCCACAAAACGAAGAAGAAACAGCAACTTGTTGTGTATAATTTGAGAAGACCAGCAATGATGGAAGTAAATAAACAGCGACTTTTGTTGCAGTTTGAGTTAAATCACTCCTAAACTTGGCTCACCTTTGTTTACACCGTCGCAAACGGAAATACCTATGACGCATTTTTTTCCTGAGGGGTTCTGGTGGACCAATCACAGCACTTGCGGTCCGCGTAGAACTGACGCGCGGTTAAAAATTTTGCAAGGTGCTCGTCAGGCTACGCACAGGCTACGAATATCCTACGGCGTAGAGCTTACGCGCGACTATAAAAAAAGGGGCTTTAAGTAGCAGTTGTAACAATTGTCTGCTACAATGGCAGCGAAAGCTGTTATCGTAACAGCCTCTGGTACTCCTCAACTATAAAACGCAATTATCTAAAAATTTGGAATTTTTAAAAAACCTACCCATATTTGAGAGGTGATGAAAAGAAAACAAATAAAGGTAGAATGCAGAGGGTCTGTAGTTTAACATTTTCCCCCGCCACTGACGAGTTATCTCGTCAATTAAGAGAAAACATTTGCATAAAAAAAGTGTGCCTGATGAATTTTTATGTTAATCTGTAATACTGCGATTATCAACTAGATGGTGCAATAACCCAATTTATAAAAACCTGCAGCAAAAAAGTTATTTACTAATTTTAACTCTGTGCATGTTTTAATAACCGTTTTGAATCTATTCTGTAACAAAATTCCAATTATTTCAGCTTTTTGCTAAATTTTTTTTAAGAAAAATACTAATTTAAACTCATTTAAGAGTCTATAAGCAGAGAAAAAATATAAATAGGATGAAATGTTTTTTTTCCGTTTTGTTTGTTGTTTGTTTGTTAGAAATGTTCTTTCATTTGATATATTTGTATGTTTATATATTTTTAGAAGAAAATTTTCCTGTAAGGTATTTTGCAAAACTTTTGTAAAAATCACAAAAAATGCTTGCGGGCAACTTTTCAAAAAATGCCTGGCAGGGAATAACTTAATTTGATATATTGCATGTTTATATATTTAAAGAAGAACATTATCTGGAAGACATTAAACATTTGTGAAAAGCATAACATATGTTGGCGATGGCTGGCAACTTTTTAAAAAACGCTGGCGGATAAAAAGAGTTAATCTTTGTTAATAAATTAATAGGAAAATACTATGGACGTGAATGGGGCTCATAAACGGTTTGGTTACAAACATTCCTTAAAATATCTTCTGTCATGTTTATCAGAACAAAGAAAAGTATACAAGTTTGTCACAACATGAGAGTGAGTAAATGATGACAGAATCTTCATTTTTGGTGAACTATCCTTTTAAATGCCGATAAGCTTAAGCATTAAAAACGTCTTGAAACTGATTCTGATGCTATAGCTGTTTTTTTGAACAAAGATATGTGTCAAGTGTGTGTAAACCACAATGAAAGTGTGAATTTACTTACAGCAGTATTTCTGCTCTGTAACAGTGGTTTAGTGTTTCTCAGCAATAGTCTGTGGTCAGGGTCCATGATGTACGGCCTGGACTGATCCACTTTTTTCTCTTCATCTGAATCATAAAAGGCCTTTTCATTGTTCTCATCAAACATGGCATCCTACAAACATACAAAGACAAAAGAATGGACAAATGTATCACTATATCACTCGAATCCAGAAATAATTAAGGGGAACACTTGTGACCCTGTCTGTCTAGATTAGGAGCATCAAAGTTTGATTTTACCTCCATCTTTGACATGACCTTACTCAGGCAATATTAAAGATATCAAGGATGTGTCTCATGGCGAACTGTTGAATAATATATTTTTATTTACTTTGTCATGAGAATGAGATTAGAAGTCATCGATGGGTCATCATATTTGAAATTACTTTTTATGTGTCATATTAATTTCAGTTTTGCTAAATAAGACAAAAAAATATTTGTAACACATTTGTTATTACTTATATGATGGATGTATTTGCTTTCTGGAACATAATGAATCCTGTGTAAGCCAATAAAATGACATCAATCTGTGTTCATGTGTATACATGTATAGAACTGGGATGGCATGAGGCCAAGTAAACGATAACAGAATTTTTATTTTTGGGTAAACTAATCCTCTAACTACTGATTAAAGTTAAAACACACAAATGCTAACTCACCTCTTTCCACGGGCTGACAAACTGTGTCCTGGCGTAGCGGGTCAGCATGTGTATGATGACAACCTGACCCCACTCCTCCACATCCACCAGCAGGTTACACAGCTTGCGATAGTTCTTATGGATCAGGTCGATCCGGTCCGGACACACCTCCTCGAACGCCATCACTACACTTCCTGCTACCAGCTACACAAAACATGCAACGGTCAGGAACAGAAATTAAAACAAAGAAATTCACACTTAAAAAAAATATATATATATATAATTAATAAAAAATATTATGTGCATCTTTAACTCTTTCCTCACAATTAAAAGAAAACGTTTCCATGCCAACGACGAGTTTTTACGGCAATCCATATTTCCACTATTATCCACTAGGTGGTGTGCAAACACAACTTAAAAAACACAGAAGCATCCACTGATCCAAAAACAGAATAAACTTCTGAACCGTTGTGATCATCGCTCTGAATCTGATCTCTAACACAAGAATCCTTTACAAAAATGCAATTATCTCAGCTTTTTGCTCAAAATTTTGTATTTTAAAAGAGAGCCTACCCATTTTTGAGAGGTGATAAAAGAGAACAAATTAGTATTGGATAAAAAAAGAATTTGAAAGCAGAAGGTCTGTTCTTTCATTTGATATATTGTATGTTTATTTATTTAAAGAAAAACATTTTCTGGAGGCATTAAACTTTTGTGAAAATCATAAAAATGCTGGTGTTGGCTGGCAACTTTTTTTTAAATGTTGGCGAGAAAAGAGCTAAAATTTTACAATTATGACTACTATACATGTGTGGTAAAGTCTAAAGTAAGGAGAACAAACCGAGATTGAAAACAGACATATAAAAATCCCACGCTTAATGCAATAAAACAAGCATGTAAACTAAAATAAAAAGAGAGAATCAAAATAGAGAGTATGGGAGGGATGAGAAAAGAGAGATACTGAAGGCCTCTCAGGATTTCAGAGACGTGCGTTTGCATTCATTGGCTTACAACCAGTATAAACTCTTGAACCTACAACAAATCCACACAGTACGTTTTATTACACTAACACATACACACGCAAAAAACAACAACAACGAGCATCTTCACACATTCACTAGTACACTATGTGTAAAGTTGTTTTAAACAGTGTGCAGACTCACACCTCCACAGTTTCGGTGTAATTATCACTCACCCATTTCCACTGCAGCAACCCTAAAGTTGTGCTTGAGGTTTATAATTGCAAATTAAGCTGATTAGGTTATATATGCCTCGTAATTACAAACCTCAGTGTGCTAGCAAAACAAACAGATGCTTGGAAGATGACAACCTGTTCTGCTTTCCACCAAGCTAATATAACACACCACTCTCACTTTAGATTAATCAACTACTGTATACCAGTGTGTGTGAGAGAGAGAGAGAGAGAGAGAGAGAGAGAGAGAGAGAGAGAGAGAGAGAGAGAGACAGAGAGAGATTCATTTATCGTAAACTCTGAGAATCAAATTGCATTTAACCGATCACTTTAACCCTCACAAACACGGCCTAAAATTAACTTTTCGCGAGACCTGCGACAGAGAGTGAATTAAGAACATTTACTACTAAGAAATATTTCCTACTAGCCTTAAAACCGTAATGTTATTTATAGTTCATTATTTACATGACTACATTATATTTTTTATAGATGATTTACTTAATTGTTAAAATGCTTCTTTTCTTTGGTGCTTTTAAAACATTGCTTTGATAAAGTTACACCATGTGTCAACAAAGGCTTAGCCAATAGCGCAACTTTGCTTAAAAAATTGAAAAGGGATGGGGCAAAAGTGGAACTCGAAGTCATTTGTATTTTATGCAATCTGATGCTTTCTTTCATTGTGAATTTTTTTCATTATGAGATAACCCAGCCTTGATTTAAAAAAGGGACGAAAGCAACCAGTTGGTTTCAACCCAACCCGCTGGGTGGTTTCAACCCAACCCGCTGGGTGGCTTCAACCCAACCCGCTGGGTGACTTCAACCCAACACGCTGGGTGGCTTCAACCCAACCCGCTGGGTGGTTTCAAACCCACTGTTAGGTCAAAAAAGGGACAACCCCAACTAATTGGTTTGTAATTTAACCTATGCTGGGTTGTTCCAAACCAAAATGCTGGGTTGCTCCAAACCAAAATGCTGGGTTGCTCCAAACCAAAATGCTGGGTTGCTCCAAACCAAAATGCTGGGTTGCTCCAAACCAATATGCTGGGTTGTTTCAAACCAATATGCTGGGTTGTTTCAAACCAAAATGCTGGGTTGTTTCAAACCAAAATGCTGGGTTGTTTCAAACCAAAATGCTGGGTGGTTTCAAACCAAAATGCTAGGAAATGCTGGGTGGTTTTAACCCATTGTTAGGTCAAAAAGGGACAACCCCAACTAATTGGTTTGTAATTTAACCTATGGTGGGTTGTTCAAAACCAAAATGCTGGGTTGTTTCAAACCTAAATGCTGGGCGGTTTCAAACCTAAATGCTGGGCAGTTTCAAACCTAAATGCTGGGTGGTTTCAAACCTAAATGCTGGGTGGTTTCAAACCTAAATGCTGGGTGGTTTTAACCCATTGTTAGGTCAAAAAAGGGACAACCCCAACCAATTGGTTTGTAATTTAACCTATGCTGGGTTGTTCCAAACCAAAATGCTGGGTTGTTTTAACCCATTGTTAATTCAAAAAGTGACAACCCCAACCAATTGGTTTGTAATTTAACCTATGCTGGGTTGTTTTAAACCAAAATGCTGGGTTGTTTCAAACCTAAATGCTGGGTGGTTTCAACCCATTGTTGGGTCAAAAAAGGACAACCCCAACCAATTGGTTTGTAATTTAACCTATGCTGGGTTGTTCCAAACCAAAATGCTGGGTTGTTTTAACCCATTGTTAGGTCAAAAAGTGACAACCCCAACCAATTGGTTTGTAATTTAACCTATGCTGGGTTGTTTTAAACCAAAATGCTGGTTTGTTTCTAACCAATATGCTGGGTTGTTTCAAACCGAAATGCTGGGTGGTTTTTACCCAGCGTTATGTCAAATATGAATATTTTCTGGGTTTGTCACTTTTTTATGCAATGCTAGGTTGAAAAAACCCTGCTTTTTTATATGGAAATGAAAAGAAACATATTAGATAATTTAATCAGAACTGAAATGCCTGAGGCCTTATTTATAAAGCATGCGTAAGCACATATTTGATGATGAAGTGTACGCTAAAAGTCTGTTTGTATAAAAACTGTCTTTGATGTGGAAAAGTGCTTAGCGCCATGTCAGGGTCTGAGCAGACTGACACACTTTTGCTTGTCCGATTGCTGCAGGTTTTTGGAAATATTAGCCATTCTTGCTGCTCGAAAAGCATTGACAGGTGCTCTTTTATATGTCAATGAAATTAATTAGGCATCATTTAAAGGCGGAAATCTGCAACTGTTCAGGCAAGCTTATTTCAAGGGATTTATAGATTTTACTTTTGAAAGTAAGGCATACGTGGGTTTTCTACGCATACATTCGTTTTATGAATCCTATGTGCACGCTTTTGCACGTCAAATTTAGCAAGTTTTCTTTGCAGCATTTTATAAATAAGGCCCCTGAAATACTGAAACTCTTTGTAGTTGTGACTCGCATTATTTTGCTTTACTGTTTATCTCCAGCCAGTCAACTATAACATGGTTATAAAGTTACACGCTAGGTTATACACTCGTATCTTTGGTCCATCTTTTATACCCGTCTGTGTCATTCATCTAAGAGACCTTCTGCCCGGTCCTGAATTGCCAAACAAGAGCTCCAAGGTAAACTACATCCACCATCAACAAAGCTCTTACACACACAAACACACACACACACACACACACACAGTATCAACAAAGCTTTTCCTTACACACACCTCATCAACAAACCTTTGCTATCTCTGCTGCTTGACAAGATCTTAATGGAAAAATCACACTAGGCAAATGGTTCCTCTAATAACAATACATTTCCTGTAAAATTATGAAGGGTACAGGACGTTTCCCAGGATCCATTTGGTCATGAATTCTAATTAAGGCCGGGGCGCAGTGACGGCGGAGGAAACGGGGAATGCTGGGTCATCAGCACGCGGGGAGAGAGATAGAGACGCCATGATTGATGCCGTTCCCGCCGTCGGACCGAAAGCACACGCGTGCCCATATTTCTTTAACATGCAAACATCCCAGCGAGCTCCCTGTCCGATCTGCCTCCCAGGAGATGCACACCAGCATACAGTGAAAGCGTCGTAGTAGTAAATATTTACCACTGCGCAGATACAGTGACAATTGGAGGGGCCGTAGATGTGAAATACAGCCCCGCGCTAAAAGCCTATGAGGACAATGCTAAACTGCGGCGACGCTGGCTGAATCTCTGCGTCTTGAGAGGCCGTAACTCAGATCTGAGACCAGCGGCTATGTCTGGGCCTGGGGGACGTGTTTTATGATAATGCGTTTCAGAGACTGAGGCCTGGTGTAAATGTTTGCCTGTTTGGGGATGGTATATTTTACACAGCAAAGCATTTTAACCGGAGGGAGGGAGATGGAAAAGAGAAATGATAGAGATGGGAAGGAACCTTGTGTTGTTGCGCCATCTTGTGGCTGATAATTGCAAATAAAAGGTAAAAATTTAGCTAGTCATTTTTTGATGGTTTTCTATGTAAAATCAAAAGTACATTCTGTGAAAATGTAAAATGTAGGTGTGATTCTTACAGTGCTTTTGTCTTTTAGGAGTTTCTCAATCACTTCAATCAAGTGCTCCTTTTGGTCCGGGTCCAGACTGAAAGACACAAGCAGATGCAACCTCTGTGAGATGTCCTAAACAAAAACATTTACTCCCTTTGTACGTGTGTGTACACATTTACCTGTAAAGTTTCTGGATGGCATGAGCTGCGGTTTTCCGCACGTAGGGTGAAAGATCGGTGGACGCCTCTTTGATGGCCAACATCATGATGGGTACAATGATGGGGACTCTGATGCTGGAGAGAACCCTGAGGGCGCTCGCTCTGATCAACTGATTTGGATCCTAAACACAAACCAGACACCAATGCAACATTTTATAATAGCGTTGATTTACAGCATATGAAAAAAAACAAGATTTAACCCTTTAACTGTCACAGTGCTACAGGTGGGACGTTTGGCATTATATAGTTTTAAATATGTATCGCTGAAAAGCTCTGAGAATGAGGTTTACATATTTCATCAATATTTTTCAAAAATAATGACTTAGTAAGATACATTTTTTAAATATCCTATAAACGTGACATAATCTTGACAAAGTACATATATTGTTGGAAAGCTCTAAGAATTTAGTTTTTATATTTCAAGGCCATTTAAGGATATAAATTATATAATGACAGCCATTTAGTTAAAAGTCATTGACCTCATAGGAATTCATATGAACTATTATATATTTATAACACAAATATCCTATAAACATGACATAATCTTGACAAACTATTTATTGTTGGGTAGCTCTAAGAAAGTAGTTTTCATATATCAAAGCCATTTGATGATAGACCTTGCATAGTTAAATTTCACTGAACCCAGAGGAATACATATTAATTATTTTAATTAATATCCTTCAAAATAAATCTATAAATCTTAAAAAATCGTTACAAACTATATATTATTGGAAAGCTATAGAATGTAGTTTTTAATTATAAAAACCTTTTTGCATTAAATATTTCCCCACCAATTACGAGTTATCTTGTCAAATAATAGAAAACATTTGCATATTCCAAAACGTGTTTCTGATTAATTTTATGCTAATCTGCAATACTGCGATTATCTACCAAGCCCCTAAGGTGACACTGGAGTAAAATTTAGATAAAAATCTAAAGTTCAGTTTCATGTGCTCATGCAAAACCTTTATGTGCAGATTTTTTTTTAAAGTCTAGTTTGTGTAAACAAATGTTGAGTGTAAAAATAGTACAGAATTTTTTGCTTTCATTTTTTTTATAATTAATTATCTAGTGGATAATTATGGAGCCTCTAAGGGGATGTGGAGAAAAAATAAATAAAGTTTAGTTTCGCGTGCGCACGTGAAACTATCACGTTAAGTTTAGCATGCGCGCGTAAAACTATCGTGTGCGCACGTAAAACTATTGCATGCGCAGTTGAAAGCGAAAGTTTCACGTGCGCACACTATAGTTTCACGCGCGCACGCTAAACTTAACGTGATAGTTTCACGTGCGCACGCGAAACTAAACTTTATTTATTTTTTCTCCACGTCCCCTTAGAGGCTCCATGAATATACACTAGATAATTAATTATAAAAAAAGCGAAAGCAAAAAATTCTTTACTATTTTTACACTCAATGTTTTGGTAATCGTTCGGAATCTGATCTCTAAAAAAATCTCCTTCATAAAAATTTAAAAATATATATTTTTAAGAAAAATACCCATGTTTAAGAATTTATAAGCAAAGAAAAAATATAGATAGGATGAAAGTTTTATCCCCATTTTGTTTGTTTATTTATTGTTTGTTTAAAAGCAGAGGGTCTGTTCTTTCATTTAATATATTTTTATGTTCATATATTTTTATATATTTTCCTGGAAGGCACTTTGAGAAACTTTTGTGAAAATCACAACGAACGCTGGGGGGAATGAGTTAATAATAAAGCAGTGACAGTCATTTATTAATGTGTGACAAGATTATGCAGCAAACCGTTGACACCTAGTGGCTGTTGTTGGTAAAACCACTAAAATCCGAACTAGTTGAGGCTTGTGGCTTTATTTTTGTAGTGTTTTGGGAGTAAAACATTTTCATTTTATGTTTTTAAATATAAAATACATTCTTTATTGCATAATTTTTATTTTCTAAAATAAATTTAAATTGCTATAACGATTTTTTATTTGAAATATATATAACTCCGAACGTGTCAGTGAAAAACTTTTAAGAGAGACCAAGATTTTGCTTCAAGACCAAATAATGGCTGAGTTACACATCACCTCTTTACCTCCACACTTAAAAAAGAGGGGTGATAGTTAAAGATTTAAGCATGGAAAACGAGTGAAGGTAGGGGCAAAATGTAGTGGAGCTTAGATGTGGGCAGAGCTTACCTTGAGTGCCCGCTGGAAAGTGCTGATTGACAGGAGGGCAAGGTCCTGTTGCTCTTCGGCATACCGGACGAGGTACACATACACAAGCTTCTTCAACTAAAACACACACAATATTATATCATTATGCGTTTGCCTATATAGGTCGGAGGCAAAGCTTTGGGTTTTATATTTGTATGTTTAAAGAAAAACCTAAAGAGAAAGGCGTGTTAAATTCAAGCTGTTTTCACTCTCAGCTTTGTGTAATAAATCCATCTTTTCAGAGTCTAAGTTTTCCCATCTCGTACCGCACCCGACCCATCCTCGCCCACATCTCAAAGGTGAGGGGTCACAGGTCGGCCCTCCACATAATTTCGTCCAGCTCTCGAGGTGACGCGAGGTCATCGGCGATAAAAGAAAGTCGCGGCAAAGCGCTCCATCATCATCACCGCAGTGATTAGCAGGCAAATGGAAAAACATTACTCACTTCATAAAGAGAGACATTACCCATCTGCCCCTCTGCTTAATCACATTTACATACAGCGGCCTGCTGATCGGGGATTGGAGCATCCGCGCGCATGTTAATTAGATGCCTGCCAAACCAACCGCTGGCATTTATGAGACAAAATTATAAGAGGAAAAGAAAAACAAGACGTGTGTGATTCAGTGTATACTTTCACATGCACACATGTTGTGTATAATTGTGCGTGTGTATGTATGCGCGCAAACCTGCAGTGAGTGGATCAATGCTCTCAGCAACAGCACCTGTGGCCCATAGAGAGCGTGTGTCTGTGTGTGTTTTTGTGTGTGTGGATCAATGCCAGCGTCGCCATGTCTTTGAGCTCCAGAGACAGGCAGCGTTTGGCACACAGCTGCCCGGGACAGAGAGTCAGACGTGGGGGAGAGAGGGAACGTGACTGCGCCCGTGGACCACTAATTACACACGGGCCCTCAAAACACCAGCAGTCCTCTTCAGCCCGGACCTCGCCTCCAAACATTCCTCTTTCTGCATCTACCCCCTAAACATTCGCTCTCCATCAATACGGGGCTGCCCTGTCAGACGCCTGATCAAAAACAATGTGCTTCAGGGTCCCTGTCCACAGGGGCCCACGCCGCAGCAGTGCGGTCTGCATTCAAGGATCGATTGTATTTTTAAATCCAACCAGAACACAAAAACACAGCGAGGGAAATGAATTAAACACACTTTTAGTTATTTCAACCTCTTGCTGAGAAAAGACAAGGGGTGTTATTTCTATAAACTGATTTTGCACTGTGGTAGACAAACCATTGTGTGTTTAGTTTGTGTGTTTATGTACTGTACAGTGCTTAACAAATTTATTAATCCATCTCAAAGATCATCCAGCATCATGAAGTGTTTTAAAGGCGCAATATTGTGCAAAGATTTTTAGCAGCATCTACTGGTGAGAATTGCAATCAACTGCTCACCCCCTCCTTTTGAAACGCATAGAGAAGCTACGATATTAGGTCATTACAAGTGAGAGATCTCAAAAATGTGTGCGTGTTGTGTAGACGTACATACCTCAATGTTTTTGCTTGCGACGTTCTTCACCACGGCTGGAAAAAGTTCGGATGAGTTCTTTCCTTTGGCAATAAGCTGAAAAAGACAAAAATACATAAATGAGTCCGAATGAACCTGCATACAGTAGAACCCAAACAGAGATTTTTTTTTAGATTTGTTAAAGGAACATGCCGACTTTATCTTATTCACCTTATCCCCCAGAGTTAGATAAGTCCATACATACCTCTTTTAACTCCGTGCGTGCCGTAACTCTGTCTCACGCACCCACAGCTAGCCTAGCTCAGCACAAAGACTGGAAGTAAATGGCTCCAGCTAGCATACTGCTCTCAATACGTGACAAAATAATGTTAAAATTTTTCTATTTCTATGTTGTGAATAGCAGTGCTTCGTCTTCTGACAATATAGTTCCCAGTATAAATACGGTTAAAAGATGGCTGTGTCTCATATGACCTTGTTATTTGTACACGCTGTGACTTTACAAATCACAACATATAAATAGGAAAATGTTGGCGTTATTTTGTCACGTATTGGGAGCAGTATGCTAGCTGGAGCCATTTACTTCCAGTCTTTGTGCTAAGCTAGGCTAGCGGTGGGTGCATCAGACAGAGTTACGAGACGCACGGAGGTATGTATGGACTTATCTAACTCTGGGAGATATGGGGAATAAGCTAAAATCCCCAAAAGTCAGCGTGTTTCTTTAATACTAGTAAAACTAAACAGTAGTCAACTCTAATTTATGCCTTATTAGTGGAAACGGCAACAGATCGGTTCAGCTCTTGAGAGAGTAAAACACTATTTAAACATGAAGAAATTCCACAATCTACCTAAAATTCAGACTGGTCACTGTTACTATGGAAACGGGAATGGCAGAAATTTCCACAGCAGTGAGTTTTTGTGGATTGTATATGATCAACCTGGAATGATGCTCGCAGCATGGAGGACATGGGTTTGATTCACAGTCATTTTAAATAAAAGTAGTTGCCATACGCACATTATAAATGTTGTGTAAATGTAGTTATAGTTGTATGAATTGGATTATATTATAAAGCTGTAGAGTGCCACAAATTTATGGTACAAAGTTATAAAGAATAAAACAAAATAAGTTGAGATATGCCTGTCCAAGCTATTTTCAGTCAAGACAGCTCAAATATGCATTTAAGTCTCCAGCCAAATATCAAAATTACCCCATGATGTACTCTCCCTCAAGCAATCCGAGATACATATGTTCATCATCTTTCAGATGAACATACTTCTGACTTTAAACCCCAAAAATGTGCATCCATCCTTCACAGAAGTAACCCACATGACTCCAATGGCTAAAAAAGTCCATATTTCAAACTTTATAAAACTGTAATAACTGGCATTGACGCCATCTTGGATTCACACAAGAGTTTTAGTGTAGTGTGTGTTCATTGTGATGGGTATGTTGCGGAGTGACCCTCGTGACTCTCATGTGTTCACCCCTAACATGGCGTCGTTACCGGAAACTAGTTATTATAGTTTATAAAGTTTAAAATATGTGTTTTTTTTCTCAATATCGCATCGATTGATGATGGACATACAGTTTGCATCTCGGATTGCTTGAGGGCGAGTACATCCTGGGGTATTTTCGATATTTAGCTGGAGTATCCCTTTAAGTCCTGTCCTTACATGTTTTATCCCCAAAATCAGGATTTATTTTATGTTATTTACGGTTTAAGCAATGATACCAGTTTGACTGCCATTATGAACTTTCTGAAATATGGCTACAGAGAAAATGAATCATTTTTTTCAGATATAGACACTCTCTTCTAAACAAACATACACGTATGACCTACCCCCACTATCCTCTTCATAGCATCTAGTTTCTGTGATTCCTTGTTGCTCTCCAGCATCTCCTTCAGATCTTCGTTCCTGCAAAGAAACAAATTTAAAGGTGACATAGAATGATTGAACGGGGTATTTATCCTTGTTCTGTGATGTGACATCTAGACAAAAATGTTTTTGTTTGGGTCTGTAATGCCTTAGAAGCTTCCTAAAAACCTCTCTCAGATAGCTCTATTAGGGTGGGGGATTTTAAACAAGTGGTTTTGCACCTATTTGGCTCCCCCTACTGGCTTAACTTGCAATCTCATTACTGATTGGCTGACTTTGCTGCCACTCAAAAATGTAGACAATTATTTTAAAGTGGAGGGGCAGTGAGATTCCTGTGATGTCATAAGCATCAGTTTTTCAGATTGGGCCGTTTTCTGGCTGACATTTCTAAAAGAGGAATTTCTATGAGACCGAGATGTTTAGCATGTCTAGCACTTTTTGTATGTTCGTGAATGTGGGTAGACTACCATTATTCAACAAAGACAAGGGAAAAATAGTTTTTCATTCTCTGTCCCCTTTAACATTAAAGATTCAGTTTACTTACAAACTATTCAACTAAGAATAGCAAAAAAGCATCTTTTTTGGGCACTTTAAAATACTTCCGATATGTTTTGCCAAGCATGCACACCTCTCTCTCTCTACACTGGTTGCTATTTGATGGCATCATCAAAAACTTTGATCTTTTAATTTATTCGGCCGAACACTAAAAATGTTTCTTTTGCCATTTTTGGCAGAATAGCTTCAGTTGCCAAATAGGTCTGACCAATTTTGAAGGGGAAATGTGATATGCATCAAATAACGCGATGTCCCATACGCATAATGCTTTAAGTTTCTAAAATCCATTTAAAATGTATTAGAATATATTTAAAAACGAAAGAAAAAAAAATATAACCAGCAAACATGTTTCACATTGATTTTTGGAAAAGAAAGCATCATATCTTTGCTGTCTATCGAGCTAAAACTTTGATTTTTCATAACTTAAAATCATTCAGTTATTGCAAACCATTGCAATATGATAATTTTGGGTATTTCAATGCATCTTGCTGCCCTGTTCCTAAACATTTGGTAACATTTTATACATACAATGAAAATTGCGATAACACTTTACAATAAGGTTGCATTTGTTAACATTAGTAAATGAATTAGCTAACATGAACTAACAACATTTATTCATCTTTTTCATGTTAATTTAAGCATTTACTAATACATTTTTCAAATCAAAAGTTGTACCCGTCAACATTGGTTAATGTACCATGAACTAACATGAACTGTACTTGCATTAACAAAGATTAACAAATGATGAAAAAAGATATTGCGAATTGTTACTTCATGTAAGCTAATATTTATATTTTTACAAATATAACCACAGGTAATATACACATGACTCCGACATATTACATAACTAAAACAGGTGACAGTCTGGAGTGCCTAAACATACACACATCTTGCCAATCTGTAAAACTTATGATGTCACCAATAAATCCCACAGGTACATTTGTGTTATATTCCATAGTTTGGTCGAGTTTATTATTATTATTATTAATATATTTTTTCCACCTTACACTAAGAACGAGTGTTTCAAAACTTTTGATAAGAAGTGTGCAGATTTTACCTCATTAACCTGACCAAACAAACATGACAACAAATGTTGTAACATATCCAGGAATGGGAGAAAGTATTTAAAGTATTTCCAAAAACAAATACATTTCACCTTTAAACTAAAGAAATAAACTATGAATTACCTTTCATAAAAAAAGACAGCAAGATAATTTCTCATACCCTTTGCAAAGTTTCTCCAGAGAACCACAGCTGTGGTTGTCGGTGAGGGCGCGTTCCTCTAAACTAAGATCGGATCTCACTGTCAGCTGAAGGTTTTCGGCGGAGACGAGAGCCCTCCGCATCGCTCCAAAAGCTTCAGAGCGCAAACTGGCCAAAGCTCCGTTCATCTTTGTAGCGTGAATGTCTAAAGATCACCACAGCGGGATGGTTATGAGTGAATTCGAAAGCCTGTTATACAAACTGAATTCATTCAAAAACTTCATCCCAAACCATCTCGAGAATCCATGAGATCTCCAGGCCAAAATGGTCAGAAAGTGCAAACGTTTAAGATGTCAATCATTCCAAATCAATCCAATGCAGATCGTCAAGCTTTAATCATTTGTTTTTCTTGAAAGAAAAAGGTCACAGCGCAAAGCCACAAATGCACAAAAAAGCAGCTGTGAGGAACAAGACAACACTGTCCTCCAGTCTGTCTCGATCATCTGGTTAATGATGACCACGTGTAACAATGGTGCAGCCATCCAGTGTGACCATCACACATCAATTACATCCACAAGGGCTCGGAGACCAGGCTGCACACCAATCAACAGATTCTCCCAAAAATAATTTGTGTCCATTCTGGATCCACCGAGATCTAATCCATGTTTTACAGAAACAGTATGAAGCCAAAGGTGCCGCTGAGCATTCTGGGATATCTATGCATCTTCAAACTCACTGGGGTGGTTTTCTTCCCGATCATGGTTTTGTATGTTATTAGGTAAAGAAAGTCCAGTAAAGTAAAACGATTATGATGTTATGAAACCTCATGTTCTTAAGCACATCAACTCCTGCTGAGGTCATTCACCACATCTACTTCTATCAGAGGAAGTGTACAGACTTTATCTTTAGACTGCGCAAACATTTCAGCAGAAGCCTGATCTACACTTCTGCTCGTTGTTCATTCCTGGTCTGCTGTTCCTGATAACGTCCAGTCCGGAATAACTTCCACCTACCAACCATAACAACAAACTCACACAGAAAAGCCAAGGAGGTAAAGGATGTGGGAAGAATACTTGATGTGGGTTGCCAGAGACTCTCTGTTTGAGGGATTTTTTACGCTCTTTGTTAAGTGTATGAACATAATACGTATATAAGCAATAAACTCAAGACCATCAAACGTGACACCAAGACCAAAGACTGTTAAAGGGACACTCCACTTTTTTTGAAAATATGCTCATTTTCCAGCTCCCATAAACATTTGATTTTCACCATTTTGGAATCCATTCAGCTGATTTTAACTTAGCATAATCTATTGAATCTGATTAGACCATTAGCATTGCGCTAAAAAATAACCAAAGATATTATTCCCATTTAAAACTTGACTCTTCTGTAGTTACCGTGTACTAAGACCGACGGAAAATTTAAAGTTGTGATTTTCTAGGCAGATATGGTTAGGAACTATACTCTCATTCTGGAGTAATAATAAAGGACTTTGCTGATGTAACTGTGCATTCAGACCGCCACCAGCGAGAGCGTCAATAAAAGCTCTGGCTGCCCTGACAACGACGCTAAAGAAAAGTTGTAGTGGACGCTCTGACGCTCGAATGCATTCTCTGAACTCCTCTCAGGCGGAGGTTTCCGCCTTCCGATTGGTTGCCGGTGAACATTTCCGCCTTTCGATTGGTTGCCGCCGAACCGCGTCATATCTCATTACCATAAAGTTGAGCTGATTTCAACTCTCCTCGACGCTCACGCTGTACATGACGTGCCGGAGCTCACCGCCGGCTCTCATTGAAAATGAATGACTTCTGGCCACTTTGACGCTCTCGCCGGTGGCGGTCTGAATGCACAGTAACATGGCTGCAGCAGGCGTAGTGATATTACGCAGTGCCCAAAAATAGTCACCTTGGTTACTATTAATAGCAAAGGACTATTTTCGGGCACTGCGTCCTATCACGGTAGAAAATTTAGCAAGTTACTGTGGATTCACACCAGCCGCGGAAGAGGCGGCAAGCGCGGATGATTTACATGTTAAGTCAATGCAAACACGCGATTAGGCATCCTGCGGCGCGGTACACACGGTAGCCGCGGCGCGGATGTCGCGGAACGCGCGGGGCGTTCCGCGAGTTCCGCGCGAATTGAGCGTTGCCGCGGGAAACGCGCGAGTTCAAAAATCTGAACTTTGGCGGAATTCCGCGCCGCGTTAACCAATCAGGAGCTTGCTGTAGTAGTGACGTGATTACAGGAAGCGAGCGGAGTGGTGTAGTCTCCGCAGAGTAGCAGAAGCCCCTCCCATGACGCGGATTTCCGCGTGAATTTCTCGAATGACTAGAATTTCACGCGCGGATTAAGCGAGTAAACTCAAACTGTTCAAGCGGCAAACTGGACGCGGTTCACGCGTTTTTGCCGCCTCTTCCGCGGCTGGTGTGAACCTACAGTTATGGTTATTTAAAAGTGCATGCATCATTAAAACACAATGCTACGAGTGAATGAGCTGACTGAGACAAGATGGCCGCCAGGTGCGTACGTCGACATCTATTGGCCAGCAGCGCGGGCGAGACATCTAGCCTTTTTTATACATATCTATGATCGTAGGGAGCATAATCTAGCAGGGGTGCTTTTTAGGCTACATATGCTACAGGTGTAGGGAATAAAAATGAATGAAGACTTCTAGTCACATTAGCATGTTACTTTACCGGGCACTTAACCCTTTACTGGGAATTTAGTTATAAAAAAGACCTCTTTTTTCCCTTCTGCTTCAGTCATGTGAGAGAGCTGATTCAGTTAAGTCTAAATAACATTAACCTTCATTATAATGCTTGCCATACACTCAAGCTAGGACAGAAAACCAGCACATGACAAACACAAGAACGCATGTCATTCCTGATCCCATAACTTCAACAGACACACAGCAACATAATCTGGAAGCAGGAAACAAAACAAGATTTAGCAGAACTGTCTGACTTTATTTCTTGAGTAACAAATGATGTAATTCTCCTGTGTCCCATCAGATTAGACAATTAACAGGATCATTTATGCAGGAAACACCAACAGACTTCCTATCTAGAGAGGTTCTGGTTTGGGATTTTGTAATTTCACAGAGGCTTTTTTTAATGCTATTACCACATATGCTGAGTGATGTTCCTAAGGGACATAAAGAGACTGTAATGGGCATTAGACATGAAACCTTATCTGGCTTTCAAAATATGTTTAAGATAAACACAGATGACCCTACAGTTCCTCGAGTCCTTGAGTTCGGGTACCACCAGCTTAGACAAACATAACCAATAACATGGTCTAAAACAAACCTGTGGGATCCAAATATTTAGTATAAAAATAAAGGCAGTATAAGCAGGAAACATTTTTAGGATAAATGCTTATATACAACATCATAATATTAAGCAAGGAAGCCAACTTTTTTCTATAAATACAGTAGTTGAACAGCGCTCAGTGATGACTACTGCCCCCTACTGGAGAATGAGCTCTATGCCTCCAGGATTCAAACAGACTTGACTTAACTAAATTAGAACGAGTATTTAATACTCCTTTAAAGGAAATTTTCACCCAAAAATCTCAATTCTGTCTTCATTTACTCACCCTCAAGTGGTTTTAACCCTGTATACATTTCTTTGCTCAAGTAAACACAAAGATATTTTGAAGAACACTCTTAAAACGGAGAAGCTAAAAAAAACAACACAATCAGTGTTATTTTTGGGTTAACACACTAAATGCGTTGTCCCAAACTAGACAAATCTCTGTGTTATTATTGGAAGAACACATCTTGTGTTGTCACTTCTATTTACTTTAACACAAAATGACTCATAAATTGTTAAAATGACACATTCAAATACAAGCGTTTTTTTTTGTCATATACCCAGTGAGAAAAGCTGGTTTCCCTGAGTAAAGATTCTTACATTGCTGCCCACAATTAATTCCAAGACTATAAACACATACTACACACATGCATACAATGTTAGAAACATAATAATAAAAACTATGGGTGTAACGATTAACCATGCAAATGCGAGTTTTCTCAATGAATGAATTTGAATGAATTGCGGTGAAATACCGCCACATCCGAACGCCAGGGGGCGCTCTCATGCAGAAACTCCCTTTGTGCCACAGAAGAAGTATCATTACAAACGCTATTCCAGGAAATGTCTACAGGGATATTTATATCGCTGTTCTTCAAATTGTTTCAGGTATTTTCATGATAATAAAAAAAAATATTTTGAATGATTTTAAGTGTTTCTTTTTTTAAATGCACGTTATAAACGACCCCGACTCATAATGATTTAAGATTGATAAGGACTTCCTACTGACCAAATGCCGTAGTAAAAGCTGTGCATGAAACAAAGAAACACAGCCAGTCTTGATTTCAGACAGGCATTTTTAATGGGACACGCGATTGAATCGTAACATCCCTAATAAAAAACTATAAGAATGTATTCATAATGTGTTAAGTAGCATAAAAAACGTAATGCTTTTATAGAGCGAATGTTTGTAGGCAGATCTGGGGCCCCATTGATTTCTATAGTAGGAAAAATAATTCGACAAATCCATGCTGATTGTTTTTCCGGGTGCATCATATCATTATGAAGTAATTCATTTGCTGAATAGGTGCATTAGCAGAGAAACAACAGCAGGAACCTAAGTTTGTCATCAAGGCTGACAGGACACTAATATTAGTACAGTTACACAAAAACACACGCAGATAAATTAAACCCAAATGATTAATGTCATGATTATTACTTTCGATTTGCATTAGTTTATTCCCAGCTGGTTACTTATCCATATTTTAAGTTAATGATGAGAGAAACTATACGCAGCTGCTTGCTACATTAACAAATCCAACAAATCAAAATCTAATTTCAGTTTTTTTTTATCATCACTGCAATACATCTGTTATTATTTTGATGAGATAATCATTAAATGTTTAAACAGAAGTATTTACTTCAGTACTAATTAAGATAAATTTATATATTTTTTATTTATACATTTATTCCATTTAGCACATTTTTATGGTTCAGTACTGTTGTTTTATTACTTGTAATACATTTCAGCACTGTTTCACTTTGAGTGTTATGTTTTGTTTTTACCCAGAATCGGTCGATTAATTGGTTATCAGCAAGTCAAAAATGCAGCACAAAGTTGGTTTTGCAAGTCAATTCAACTAACTATTTTATGTTTTGGCTTAAAAAAGAGTTTACATAACTTATAAATTCAAGTTGAATTTGTTCTGAAAATGCTGCAAATATTTTACTATTTTACAGTGAGAGACCAACTTGGTTATCAGTATTGTTAAAATCAATCATACTATGGAAGTGAATGGTGCCCCAGATCTTTTTGGTTATTAACATTCTTTAAAAAAATCTTCATTTGTGTTTAACAGAGCAAAAAAAAAATTATACAGGTTTGAAACAACTTGAAGGCAAGTAAATGATGACAGAATTTACAATTGTAACTATGCAAAAAAACAAAAGTCCTCCCAAAACAAATATCAGCAGTCAACGCACCAAACAAAACAGATCTTACAGCATATATAAATTAACAATGTTCGACTTAATTGTTTCATATCTATATTATTTTTCCTGTGGAACTAACTTACATTTGAATTTACTTGTTGGTTTTATTTTCTGTGGCACACTCAGTCTCTCAGTCTCCATTCAAAGAGATAATTCCAGAAGACGCTTTAAAGGTAAATATGCTGCTATGAAACTTATTGATTTGTGTCAGTGCTGTATGTATGTATGTATATGTGAGACTGAGTTAAGTGTGTATGTGCTGGTATACAGTACGTGTGCATCTCTTGTGTGCAAGTATGTCTGTTTAGTTGTATGTACTGTATGTGTGTATGTTTGTACGTGCGTATATTTTGTATTTGTATTTGTGTGTATGTATGTGAGTGAAAGAGTGCGTATGTGTTTGTGTGCTCTTACTTCTTAAACTCAGCGCTGAACAGACCCATCTTGACGGTGGTGCTTGTGGTGCTGGTGCTCTCCTGCGCCGCGTCCACTCCAGACTCCACCGAAGTCTGATCATTATACGACAAAATGCTCGCAGACATCTTTTAAACTCAGACTGATCTCTGTTGTGATTTACCGCTGTTTGTCTTTTGAACTGAAACGAAAAGAAAAACTTTTAACTCCTGACGTGCAACTTTTTCCTCCTTCCACGCAGACACGGAAATCTGAGCTGGAGTTTAATCACGTGACAATCACATGACAGCCGCGTGACGACGACTAGAGCGACTGACACAGGCACGCGCAACAAACAAATGTTTATAACATGATTTAACAGACGTATATTGTCTTCATATTAGGCTAATAATATTTCTGTCCTCTTGTTAACCTGCTTATATCAGTAGATTTAAAGAAAATTATCATTTGAGCATTTTTGAGGGCCATAAAGTTAGTTTTCGAGTCAGCCACACGCGGCAAAAAAATACATTTCTTTGGCCGAAAATTTGTTTTACATTTGAAATACATTTTGTTGGAATTAAAGCTTAATTAAAAATATTTTTGAATTTGAATATATTTAGTTTAAGCTTTTTATATTAACATATATTTAAAAGTATATTTCAGGGACAACAAATTTCTAATTGTACAACCCATATGGCAAAAACAATATTTTCAGGCCAACATATAAAAGTATGTATAAAATGTATAACATTTAAATATAAAATGTATAAGTAGCCTATGTATAAAATATAGTATAATTTTGCCGTTAAAAATATATTTAATTTTAATGTTTACATACAGGTTTGTAACATACAAAGTTTTTCTTCCAATGGAGGTGAATATAAATAAATATAAAATATACTTATTTTTAAAATATATTTCAAAACATACAAAAAAATATTTAAAAACATATTTCAGTATATTACATATATTGTTTTGGCCATTTTGTATATTTTGAAATATATTAAAATTATGTTTGAAAACATTTTTTGCCTTATGGGAAACTATACTAAATATTGTTTGTTTACCCACTTGTAATTAATAATATGTTTAATTAATAAAAAATATTTTATTGTAATACACTCGTCAACAAGTGGATCAAAACCTTTCCTAAAAGTTGTCGTAAAACCAAAATGTCTGCCAATTCTTGTCAATGGACAACTTTGATAAACTTTTTTGATCCACTTCAAATGTTGTATAAATATTAAATATTGTTATGATTTTAAATTTACTTTTCAAAATAAAACCGGCATATGCACCATTAGATTAAACTGCAATTGAGTTCCTAAGTTTACATAGCATATTTTGTGTATTGATTACTATTGTTAAAATTGTGGTTTTACTAGTTAACCCATGGTCATTAGATGGTAACCATGGTTTAACTATATAAAACCATGGTTAATTTTTGGTAGGCTGAATATAAACTTTGTTTTGGTGCATCCCTAATAATTATATATGTATTTATTTATTTATTTATTTATTTTATTCATTAATTTTATTTTGTACATCAGTATCTCTCTCTTTCTCTCTCGCCCCCTTTGTGCATAACTTTTTCCATATTAATTATTAATCACCATTTCACATAGTATATAGAGAAACAGATGGGCAGTTATCTATTCCCAAACACACCTGAATGAATATTATAGTTTATACTGGCTCAAAGTAAAGTTGAAGATGTAGTTACCTGTCTGTCTGAAGTAAAACTGAACTCTGGAAATCTGCAGTGATGCTCAATACGACCAGCAGAGGGCGCCAAAGTTCTGAGTAAGATATCCCGACACTGCTGCATGAGATAAACGTGTCTTGTGCCTGTAAGTATTTTGGGAATTATCTAAAACCCCACGCATGTCTACTAAAAATAGCTGCATGTTATCATTATAAGTGATCCATGTTTTGTAGTACTGTAAATAAAGCTTAGACTTTTCAACTTTGTATCACCAGTGACCACAATGGCAAATACGTGCTATACAGTTACAAAACCCAATCTGTTTCTTACCCCTCACCTCCACAGGTCTGACCCTGACGTCACATGCACTTTGTAAAGCTTTTGGAGAGGTGAAGAGTTACTCTTTAATACAAAGGAAACAGATCATTCTTGACCAGGTCTGTAATGTTAAAGACTCTGTGTGTCAGATGATATTTGAAACAGGTAAGGGCTGATTGGGGGGATCGTTTGTTCTTGTAATGTTTACAAAGTAGATGACTAAAGGTCTGACTGTTCCAGGGTCAGTTATTGGGCAAATTTACAGTGCTTGAGGGTAGAAATTGACCCTTACGTCAGATCTGCAGGTTTAGATTTCAGTGCGGGTCATGGTGACATCATACATTACATCATAATAATTACTGCTGACTGCAAGGCATTTGATATTTGGGGTTCTCAAATACACACTAAAAATACACACATTCAACAAGAGAAAGAGGAATTGAGAGCGAAAAGTATATTTGTGAAATTACATCACCGGATGTGGACAGAATTTATGTTTGTGATAAAGAAAACAGAAGCCTCTTTGGGTTTATGTTGCAAAAATCAAATGCCTGATAACTAAAAAATTCGTTTTTTATAGAAATTGTAAAAATCTCTTATCTAATGCTTTCTTCGCCTTACACACACTAATATTGATCACTATGCTACACAATCTCTAATGCATACTTCACCTTACGCACACTAATATAAATCACTATGCCACGCAATATCTAATGCATACTTCTCTTTACACACACTAATATAGATCACAATTTTATGCAATATCTCATGCATACTTCACCTTACACACACTAATATAAATCACTATGCTACACAATATCTAATGCATACTTCACCTTATGCACACTAATATAAATCACTATGCTACACAACAGGCACGTGCAGACATAGACATCAAAGGGGGCTTGAGCACCTGCCTTTTTTATTCCTGGAGAGAAAGTGCCCTTTTTTTCTGGGGTGCTTTAAAAAAAAAAAAAGATCTTTATTCTTATAACTGATGTCTGTCTGTTCCTTGTGTTTTTTACTTGTTGCTTATTTTAATTTAACATGAATTCATTCAGGAATAATTTAAATGAGATTTAAACTCTTATATAATAAAAATAGCGCTATTTGTGGCACACAAACGGTTAACAGATGAGTCCCGCCTCCAAAATTCACATCGCTAATATGATTGGCTTTACCTTTCCTCAGTCCCGCCTCTCTAACTTACTTCGCTTTATGATTGGTCTGTCTACACTCGTGCTGCATCATTCGCGCTTCAAGCGCCAAAGCTCAGCCTGAACGAGACGCGATCATGTGCATGATTATGCAGGCAGCTACCGGTAAGTGTGTGAGGAAGAAAGCATTCTTATATCAACAGTTTTATGCACAAAATATGGGACACGTTGTTACACATATTGATTAAGGGACATTGTTTTCCATGGCAATCCCATATTAAGCTGAAGAGTTGCAAACTTGTAACAGTGTAACTTAGTGTAGTTTAAACAGACTGCTCATAAAATAATAAAGCACAAACAATAATATAATTGCTAACTACAGTAGTAAGCTTTTTTGTTTGCGTTTTTTGTAACGGCTGTTAAATAAGTATAATGTGTTTTACTGGAGTGCTGGAGTAGATTGGGAAGAAATCTGATGGTTCAGTATTTTACTTGCCCAGTCGGAATTTTCACTGACATCACAAAAAAGTAAAATATAAAATACAAATAAAATAGGCCTAATCTATATTTGTTGTTTCTGACATGTGTAACCCTCATAAATATGAAACCTAAGATTAAAGGTGCCATAGGATGTGTTGTTAAATATGTTACATTGTTTTTTGACAATTACATAGAAGGTATGTTGCTTTATTAAGTGCAAAAATTATCCAGAAACGTTTTTACATGTCCATTTACAACCCTAGAATTTGTCATTTGAATGAAATGGTCTATTTTTGCAATATTTGAAAGGCTCATGAATAATAATGTTGAGCTCTGATCTGAGGCTCATGCCAGAAGCTCACATTAGTAAACAGACCTTATATTTTGAGCCCTTATCAGACAAAAATACATTTTGAGTAACAACTAATCAGCTAAACGCTAGCATAGCATTTATTGGCATGTAGCGCTAACTCAGCAGTCACAACTTTGTTTTTAGCATTTTAACACATTTGTAATTAATTTGTAATTTAATGTTTTCAAAACATGCACATTGTGTAATGGCTTCCTTTGCTGCTCTATAAACCTACTACTAACGAGACCATGGTGTCTGTGTGAACTGATTATTTTGTAGACATCTTTTGAAAATTAAACAATTGTGTGAGTTTGAGGAAGATAAAATTAATTAATGTTTTTAATAATTTAAAAAAAAAGGAAGTCAGAATTGCGTTAATATATATACTTTTGTTTAAAAAAAAAAGAAAAAAATATACATAATTATGAGAAGTGCCCTTTATTTCACTTGAGCCCCTGCCCCTCAAAATGTCTGTGCACGTCCCTGCTACACAATATCTAATGCATACTTCACCTTACGCACAATAATATAAATCACTATGCTACACAATATCTAATGCATACTTCTCCTTACACACACTAATATAGATCACAATTTTACACAATATCTAATGCATACTTGATCTTACACACACTAACATAAATCATTATGCTACACAATATCTAAAAAATAAAAATGCCTGATAACTAAACAATTCGAGAAGCAGCACTCTAATTTTTTTCAAGAAATTGTAAAAATCGCGTTGTTTTACTATAAAAATATAATGTACAGTTGCTTGTGGTTTCACTAGTTGTAAACTATTAAAAAAAAAAGTTTTTAAAAGATTTTAGTAACCTTACTACTTAACAACACACAGAGATGCATGCATGCACATACACTAATATACACATCTAACACGTCTATATATTTCTAATATCTGACTCTCTCTCTCTTTTTCTTTTTTTTAAATGGTAGGAATGCATAAATTTAATTTCTCTCAGCATCTACATTCCCAACAGACCCCTTTTACAGAACCTGAGTCAAAAAATGTTTATCAGAACCCATAAAACCACTTCTGAACGTAGTAACAAACGTCCCAAAAGTATCTCATACTGTTTCTGTTTTAAAGAAATACTCCCCACAGGGTAACCAAAGTCAAAGTTCATGCACAGTGCTACAATATACTCCTCTATATAGATGAGAGAGAGAGAGAGAGAGAGAGAGAGAGGAGAGAGAGAGAGAGAGAGAGAGAGAGAGAGAGAGAGAGAGAGAGAGAGAGAGGGAGAGAGAGAGAGAGAGAGAGAGAGAGAGAGAGAGAGAGAGAGAGAGAGAGAGAGAGAGAGAGAGAGAGAGAGAATGTATGGGTGGGGGTGAAGTGAGTTTTTCCTCTGGTAGAAACAGGAAACCAAGATGCCATTTCCTGATATTCCATTGAAGTTGGGCATTTCTGCCCAAGATTCAGACTTTGAAATGTGAACACATTTGACATCTTACTTGGTTTTGTCCTTTTTTACTGGATTTTAAAACATGTTAAATATGATTTTATGATAGATTCTGTTATATTCTTTTAAAACCATGTCTGTGTTTTTGTGCTTAGAAATTTGTGTGAATATGCCGTCAGTGTTGAATCTTTAAATGTGCGCGTGAATGTGTGTGTGTGTGTGTGTGTGTGTGTGTGTGTGTGTGTGTGTCTGTGTGTGTGTGCACTGAAGTGTGTTTAAACAGTGATTAGCAGTTGAATGTTAAGGGATTGGTGTGGTGTCAGAGAGAGAGACCTCAGCTTTGACTTCTTTATCTCTCTCTCTCTTTATTCTCTGACCTGCTCTCTCTATCATCTGTGAATACTTTCTTTCTCTGTGGAATCTCAAGACTGTTTATTGACTTCATTCATGCTTCACCAGCCAGTTTATCACACAATAAACCATACTGAACACTTCATTAAACACACACTTATATATACTGCACACTTTATTTACACTTCACCTTACACAGTCATATAAATCACTATGTTACGCAATATCTAATACATACTTCATCTTACACACACTAATATAAATCACTATGCTACGCAATATCTAATGCATACTTCTCCTTACGCACACTAATATAGATCAATATGGTACTCAATACCTAATGCATACTTCTATTTACGCACACTAATATAAATCACAATGCTACACAATATCTAATGCATACTTTTCCTTACACACACTAATATAGATCACAATGTTATGCAATACCTTACACACACTAATATAGATCACTATGGTAAGCAATATCTAATGCATACTTCACCTTACACACACTAATATAAATCACAATGGTGCGCAATATCTAGTGCATACTTCTCCTTACGCACACTAATATAGATCACAATGGTAAGCCATTTTTAATGCATACTTCATCTTACACACACTAATATAAATCACTATCCCACAAAATATCTAATCCATACTTCATCTTACACACACTAATATAAATCACAATGGTGCGCAATATCTAGTGCATACTTCTCCTTACGCACACTAATATAGATCACAATGGTAAGCAATATCTAATGCATACTTCACCTTACACACACTAATATAAATCACTATGGTACGGAATATCTAATGCATACTTCACCTTACACACATTAATATAGATCACTATGGTAAGCCATTTTTAATGCATACTTCATCTTACACACACTAATATAAATCACTATGCTACACAATATCTAATGCATACTTCATTTTACACACACTAATATAAATCACAATGGTGCGTAATATATAATGAATACTTCGCTTTAAACAAAGTAATATAAATCACTTTGCTACACAATATCTAATGCATACTTCACCTTACACACACTAATATAAATCACAATGGTAAGCAATATCTAATGCATACTTCACCTTACACACATTAATATAGATCACAATGGTAAGCAATATCTAATGCATACTTCACCTTACACACACTAATATAAATCACTATGGTATGGAATATCTAATGCATACTTCACCTTACACACATTAATATAGATCACTATGGTAAGCAATTTTTAATGCATACTTCATCTTACACACACTAATATAAATCACTATCCCACAAAATATCTAATGCATACTTCTTCTTACACACACTAATATAAATCACTATGCTACACAATATCTAATGCATACTTCATCTTACACACACTAATATAGATCACAATGGTAAGCAATAACTTATGCATACTTCAGCTTACACACACTAATATAAATCACAATGGTGCGTAATATATAATGAATACTTCGCTTTAAACAAAGTAATATAAATCACTTTGCTACACAATATCTAATGCATACTTCACCTTACACACACTAATATAGATCACAATGGTATTCAATACCTAATGCATACTTTGCCTTACGCACGCTAATATAGATCACAATGGTAAGCAATATCTAATGCATACTTCACCTTACACACACTAATATAGATCACGATGGTACACAATATCTAATGCATACTTCACCTTACACACATTAATATAGATCACAATGGTAAGCAATATCTAATGCATACTTCACCTTACACACACTAATATAAATCACAATGGTGCACAATATCTAGTGCATACTTCTCCTTACACACACTAATATAGATCACAATGGTATTCAATACCTAATGCATACTTTGCCTTACGCACGCTAATATAGATCACAATGGTAAGCAATATCTAATGCATACTTCATCTTTACACACACTAATATAGATCACTATGGTAAGCAATATCTAATGCATACTTCACCTTACACACACTAATATAAATCACAATGGTGCACAATATCTAATGCATACTTCACCTTACGCACACTAATATAGATCACAATGGTATTCAATACCTAATGCATACTTTGCCTTACGCACACTAATATAGATCACAATGGTAAGCAATATCTAATGCATACTTCACCTTACACACACTAATATAGATCACGATGGTACACAATATCTAATGCATACTTCACCTTACACACATTAATATAGATCACAATGGTAAGCAATATCTAATGCATACTTCACCTTACACACACTAATATAAATCACTATGGTACGGAATATCTAATGCATACTTCACCTTACACACATTAATATAGATCACTATGTTAAGCAATTTTTAATGCATACTTCATCTTACACACACTAATATAAATCACTATCCCACAAAATATCTAATGCATACTTCTTCTTACACACACTAATATAAATCACTATGCTACACAATATCTAATGCATACTTCATCTTACACACACTAATATAGATCACAATGGTAAGCAATAACTTATGCATACTTCAGCTTACACACACTAATATAAATCACAATGGTGCGTAATATATAATGAATACTTCGCTTTAAACAAAGTAATATAAATCACTTTGCTACACAATATCTAATGCATACTCGCCTTTCGCACACTAATATAAATCACAATGTAACACAATATCTAATTCATACTTCACCTTACACACACTAATATGAATCACTATGCTACGCAGTATCTAATGCATACTTCATCTTACACACACTAATATAGATCACAATGGTAAGCAATAACTTATGCATACTTCATCTTACACACACTAATATAAAAATCACTATCCTACACAATATCTAATGCATACTTCTCCTTACACACACCAATATAGATCACTATGGTACGCAATATCTAATGCATACATACTTCACCTTACACGCAATAATATAGATCACAATGTTACGCAATATCTAAGCATACTTCACCTTACACAGACTAATATAAATTGCTATGATACACAATATCTAATGCATACTTTGCCTTACACACCCTAATATAAATCACTATGCCACAAAATATCTAATGCATACTTCACCTTACACACACTTATATATATATCACAATGGTACACAATATCTAATGCATACTTCACCTTACACACACTAATATAGATCACTATGCCATGCATTATTTAAGCATACTTCACATTACACACACTAATATAGATCACTATGGTCCACAAATCTAATGCATACTTCACCTTACACACACGTATATAGATCACTATGGTACACAATATCTAATGCATACTTCACCTTACACACACTAATATAGATCACCATGGTACACAATATCTAATGCATGCTTCATCTTACACACACTAATATTGATCACTATATTACACAATATCTAATGCATACTTCACATTATGCACACTAATATAGATCACGATGGTACACAATATCTAATGCATACTTCACCTTACACACACTAATATAGATCACTATGGTACACAATATCTAATGCATACTTCACCTTACACACACTAATATAGATCACGATGGTCCACAATATCTAATGCATACTTCACCTTACACACACTAATATAAATCACTATGAAACACAATATTTAATGCATACTTCACCTTACACACACTAATATAGATCACTATGCCATACAATATCTAATGCATACAACATCTTATACACACCTTACCTTACACAACTGTGTCACTGAACTATGTTCATTCAGATTTAGCCATTCAAGAAAACACATCATCTTCTGATGTTAATTCTTCTTCATAGGGATTTTTTGGGGTTCATCCGCTGCACCTGTCTACACTTTCACACACTCTCTTTTACTCTCTCTTTCTCTGTCACACACACGCACACACACGCGCACACACACACACACCCACAGACACTGATTTATAGGGGTCGGCTGCTGGGTTTGTAAACACACTGGAGGTCATGTAACCTCAATGAACCTGATTTCTTATCTACACCACACTCACACAGAAAGTTGTTTTACCATCTCAAAAAAATCCTTAATGATAACAATGTGTTTAAAGCATGAAAAGACTCAGCAAGAATCAGTGTGTTGAACAAAGAGCTGAAGATGGGAAGTAAACTTTCGTCACAGATAACTTTACCCACCTGTTAGAAACACACACACACACACACACACACACACACACACACACACACACACACACACACACACACACACACGGGCACACACACCACTCAGACAAGGTCATGAAGATCAGCCACAGAAGAAGACTTATCATGTTTAAAAGAAAGACCAAAGTAGTTAATCTCTTTCATTTGTAGTCTGAACACATCCCAGACTTTGCTTTGAACCAGATCTGCTTACTGGATTTTAAGGGGAATCTGTATAAAGTAAACGAACACAAATTACACCAATGGCTTATTTAACAAAAATTAAACAAACTTGTACATTTCAGCATGTGATTTGTCCTGCACTGCTTATTCTGCTCCAATATGCAGATATTTTGTGCAGATTTATGTTGCCTAAAAATTCTTCTTAAAGGTCCAGTGCGAAGATTTTAGATTCTAGTGGTGAGATTGTGAATTGCAACCAACAACTCCACAGCTCAAACCCTCCCTTTAAAACGCATAGAAAAGCTACGGTAGCTATCTGAAGAGCCGTTTCTTCTTCTAAGGGCTACTGTAGAAACATGACAGCGACTTCCATGTAAGGAGACCTGCGGTGTATGTAGATAAACATGGCTCATTGTAAGGTAATTAAAACAATACAGGAGAATGGGCCGGCTGATTCAAGCTGATAGAAGAGCAACTTTGACTGAAATAACCACTCGTTACATCCGAGGTATGCAGCAAAGCATTTGTGAAGCCACAACACGCACAACCTTGAGGCGGATGGGCTACCACAGCAGAAGACCCCAACGGGTACCACTCATCTAGACTACAAATAGGAAAAAGAGGCTACAATTTGCATGAGCTCACCAAAATTGGACAGTTGAAGACTGGAAAAATGTTGCCTGGTCTGATGAGTCTCGATTTCTGTTGACACATTCAGATGGTAGAGTCAAAATTTGGCGTAAACAGAATGAGAACATGGATCCATCATGCCTTGTTAGCACTGTGCAGGCTGCTGGTGGTGGTGTAATGGTGTGGGGAATGTTTTCTTGGAACACTTTAGGCCCCTTAGTGCCAATTGGGCATCGTTTAAATGCCACGGCCTACCTGAGCATTGTTTCTAACCATGTCCATCCCTTTATGACCACCATGTACCCATCCTCTGATGACTACTTCCAGCAGGATAATGCACCATATCAAAATCTTACATTAGAGGTACATTAGAGTCTAGCATTGCAACAACAAATCTCAAATCACCTGTAATAAAAGTATTTATCTAATAAAATTTTATGCTAGAAAAGGAAATAATTGTACTAGAAAAACATTATTGAAGCCCGCATGATCATTTAGAAATGACAAAATGATGACGATCTAGAAAACCTTTATACTGGTTCTGACGGAATCCATTGCATGCACAAACACATGCGTTCATAAAACACATCCCAGAATGCATCAGGGCAGGATGTGCCAAGGATGTGACTAAAAGTGTTTCACAGCTCCAGGGGGAATCATAAGGAAACTGTGGGCAGAAGCAGAGCGGCACAAACCAATAACTAAAATCATCAACAGCCGATGGCTAAATTTACACCGCGAGCGGAGGTGACCTCATGGTCTATACCCTCTGCAGTCTTGTGGTTCCTTTACCGTGGACGGGAAAGAACCACCCGGCACACCTGACCTTTATGTGACCCGTGGTGCCCCGAATTGTCTTCTGTAGATATCGGACTCATTCAGGGTCCTGTGACCACACAACCTCAGGGTCACGAGTCTGTGTGTGTGATTCATTTTACATCCTGAGGGTCATCGGGCAGGATTTCACAGCCCTGTAAACCATAAGAATGTATTTGCACTTAAAGCTTCTTCAGGCTTTGTTGAGGAGCAGTAAGAAAGTCCACGTGTTGAATGACAGGCTGATATTAAACACCTAACTCGTAGTTATGTGAATTTGACCCTGCGGGCTTGAAAGAAGAAAAAGACGGATGAAAGTGTAGAAAGAAACTGCATAAAGTTGCAACAGGAAACCAAAAGGTGAGGAGAATGACATGATGTAATGCTTCATAGATATAAATGCACCAATATATCGGCCTTAAATTGGTATCGGCAGAAAAAAGCAAAAAATTTTCATTATCGGTTTAAAACAAGCTGCTGATAATCCGGGCGGATTGTCTCCTGACTATCAAAAGATGTGGAAAATGCATCAGAATTCACTGTGTGATTAGAATTGGGTGAAAATAGCTGCATTTTTCATTATTGTGCAAATTAAAACAGCAAATTGAAAATGTGCCCAATGGACACGACAAGTTCGCATAAACTGAGTCCAATATTTTGCAAAAAAGGAAATTGATTGGAGGAAAAGGCAGAAAAGGTGCTTTCAACTTCATGTGGCGTCACAAGAACCGGCAAGCGTATGACATCAAAATACCATAAAAGCGATTTAGGGGGCGACTGCTCTGCATGCTTTAAGTCGCTCTCGCGGTACATGTCATCTGCATGTTACTGTGCGTTCACACCGGCCGCGGTAAAGGTGTCAAAAAAGCGCTATTCACGTGTAGTTGGATGCTTGAACATTTTGAGTTTACTCGCTTCGTTGCGTGTGAAAGCCACGTGTGAAATTCTAGTCATTCGAGAGATTCACGCGGAAATTCGCATCATGGGAGGGGCTTCTGCGACTCTGCTTGCTTTTTATGTAATCACATCACTACTAGAGCAAGCTCCTGATTGGTTAAGCAGCGCGAATATCTGTCAAAGTTCAGATTTTGCAACTCACGTCTTTTTACCGCGTAAATGCTCAATTTGCGCAGAACGCAATCCGCACTGCACATTCAGCGCCATTCGCGCGTACTGTTCAAATGAAGATGCATATTGATAGGCGCGTCAACCGCATGCGGAGGTGCAAAGATGGACTGACAACTGGAATTAAAGTATCGTGAGATCAGACTGCTTGTTATAATTTCGAATGGCTCTCACGCACAATGATGTCACTCGCCGGCTGGTATGTGCAGCGCTGCATGAAGTTAAGAACAAAGAGGCCCCCTTGTGGTGCGGAGCCCTACGCAGCTCGCATAGCCTGCGTATAGGGAGGATCGGCTCTGCTGGTAAACAAATACTGGTATGCAGGTTGTAGCAGCCGACACACTGTGCGTTGATCATGCTGAATTTCTGACACTGTCAGAAAACAATCGCAGGCTAGCTTTGGTCGCAAGACTGGGAAAACAGACGTCTTTGAACCTCTCTACAACATAGGATCACCGATTAAGAGCCATGATCACAGAAATCGCGACGATTGTTTCACGATAGCAATCTTTCGTCTGGGACAGTCAAAAATCGTACAATGTGACGCCATGTGACGTACGGTATAGGGCAGTCTCTGGATTTTCTAGGTTTGAAATGTTTTAACATCCTTGTAGCCAAGGTTTTTGGAACGACTTTGGAATCGGTATCGGTAGATGTCATTGTAATTAATTAAATAACTTAGTTTACCAATAAATAAACCCTGACATATTTTACATACTATAAATAATTACAAATAATTATGATTTTTTTTTCACATTATTTCTTTTTAATACAATAAATGTGAACTGGGACTGTAGTTAGGCAAAAATGTCGCAACATCTGCTCCTGTATAGCACAGTGGCACTTTTAAATAAAAGAGAAAAGAAAGCAAGCGCAAGCAATAATTCAAACTCTCTAAGAAAATATGTGTTCTTATTTTCTTTTCTTCGATGTCTTAATATTACTGTAAAACACAATAATACATCGATAAATCACTCGGCACATTAAAGGACCAGACTCACTGTATGTTAATCATCAAGGACATTTTGTGATGAATGACATTAGTAAAATAAATACTTTCTTGCTCATACATCACAAACTAATAAAGCTCAAGAATGTGCAATTCTGCAGAGACCGTGTGTGTGTGTGTGTGTGTGTGTGTGTGTGTGTGTGTGTGTGTGTGTGTGTGTGTGTGTGTGTGTGTGTGTGTGTGTGTGTGTGTGTGTGTGTGTGTGTGTGTGTGTTTGTGTGTGTGTGTGCGTGCGTGCGTGCGTGTGTGTGTGCGTGTGTGTGTGTGTGTGTTTAAGGTCTTTGCCATCTGGGTTCTCGTGCTGGGAACAGGAACAAAAGGCCAAAACACGGACGAGCAAAATGACGACCCAACATAACGAGTGAAAAGAAAAACAGCAGGACGGAGAGAAAAACAAATAAACACATCACAGGTGGACGAGACGACATCCACCTGACAACACAACATAGACTCCTGTACACGCAGATGTAGTTTTGTGCTACTGTCTCATGTTGTGTAAACAGATCCACTCCCACACTAATACAAGCACACTAAAATAGTATAAAGGTTTTTCACCCCAGCCAGAGAATTTGGGGTGGATGCAATCAATTACAGGCCCTAAAACTATTTGTTTTTACGCCACACTTATCTGTATGTGCTATGTGCAATGGATAAGCAAGCACTTTTCAAGAGATTTCGGCACCAGCATAGTTTACTTGGCCAAACATTTTTATATGACATCATCACTATTTTGCCTAGTATGACTTTTATTTGGTGGCTAACAGCATTTTTGTAAAACTAGCATGTGTATTTTCTCCACACACTGTCTGTCTGTCTGCTTCATCTATTTCCATTCATCGCCCTGACTTCAGATGAAAAACAAAACCGTCCCTCACTCGACGAGACTCCTGCTTAATCTTGAGACGTTGACATCACATCCAATGGAAAGCCGCTGGCAACAGATCGGTTTCCTGTTAAGCGTGGCGGGCGTTCAGGGTGTGGTTGGGAGCAGGGTGCCGTATTGTTGCAATGAAGGGGGGCAGCGATGCTGACATCACTTCCTGTCTTTGTTTCTGACATTATTTTCAGACATCGGAATGTAATTCCACCGAGAGATGGAGTTACAAACTCAATGAACATCCTGCTTTATTCCAAAGAATAAAGATGTCATGTAAACATGACACATGCATACATTTATGTGTAGTAATCTATGTCTGTCTGATGGTCTATAGGAAACTCTTCTCAGCACTGAAGGGATTTGTGGGTTACTGCACATTTTCCACCCAACCCCAAAATCTCACAACTCTCTCTCACAATATGAGGGTCTTCTGTTGAACAAACCAGCCTGATCTCACGGAAATTCGTATGTATTGTGAATTCGTACAAAGTGAATCATACAAAAACGTACAATTATTAGAAAACAAAACAAAAACAATAATGAAACCCCACCACTAACTCCAACAACGTCATAGAGGTGTAAGCCAGTTATACAAAAACGTTCGGATGTCGCATGAATTAATGCGAACTAGCCACCTTGTAAAATACGTACAAATTACCATGAGATTGTGTTGAACAAACACACACAGATCATACTGTATGTTGTTGCTCCCCATAGGTACAAAAATATGCACGTCAATGTGTCTTGGTTTTTTAAGAATAAGAGATTTTCTTTTTTAGAAAACAAAAAAATATATATCAATAAATCAAATTTGACTATCAAGTTAAAACAATAAATATACAGGTATTACATGAAACATGCAATATGCACTCACCTAAATATTCGCCGCTATTATATAATTTTATTTTTATTACATAACTTTAAAAATTAAATAAAGTTTAGTTTTGCGCGCACACGTGAAACTCTCGCGTGCTAACATGAAACTATCGCTTGCTCACGTGAAACTTTCGCGAAACAAAACAAAACTTTCAACAAAAAATTCTGCACATGAAAGTTTCACGTGAGCACATGAAACTAAACTTTTGAATTTTTTTACTCCAATGTCACCTTACGGGCTTGGTAAATTTTAGCAGCGGCGGCTCGTGACTGCTTTTTCGAAGGACGCAAATTCAAAATAAGTGTTCAGAGTGTCATGTGTGTTGCTTGCGTTTTAAAATATGTGTTTGTTGCGTCATGTGAACAATGTGCATCACGTGTTTTGTCAAAATAAGTGTCTGCTGCACATGCATTAAAACGTTTATGATAGAAGATAAACGTTGATGTTCACAAAATACACGCAAGACAGTTTATTAACAGTAAACTCTGATTATTACGCATGAGATTACGCGAGTATCTGGCAAACGCGAGCGTCTCTTTTATCATAAACCCTTTAGACGCGTCTGCAGCAGTCACTTATTTTGACAAAACACGTGATGCACATTGGATCTCTCGATGCGCAGACCACATATTTTGAAATTAAGAAACAAACACGACGGGCTACATACACGTTGTGACGTACTTCGCATCGAGCGCCCTCGAAAAAAGAAGTCACCGGCCGCCACTGAATTTTAGAAAGATTTTGCATGGATAAAAAATTATAAAAACTGTGAGCCTAATAAAAAAATATTGACAAGTCACAATAGATGTGTCTCTGAATGCACAATTAGGAATACAATTATTTAGTGTTTCAGCAATTGCTATTAATACTTGTAAGGTCAAATTTTATTTGTCAAAACACAAAACATCACATAAGTATAATATGTCATCAAATATTTTAAATTAAAAAGTCAATAAAAATTGAAATGTAGCTGCACAAAAAAAGAAAAATAATTTTTCACACCATTTAACATTATATTAACCTCATTACATTAACTGCATTAACTTCATATTATAAACTCAACACTTACAACTTTTTACAGATACTGGCGCTCGAAAGTCAAAACTAACGTCCATCTACAACACACATGTCTGCACCCCGTGAGGTCACACATAGGGTGCAAAGATTATTACAAAATGTGTTGGGACTGTCACTGTGTGTCATTAACTATAAACACACACATCTGGGTTAAATTATGGTTAAACAACAGACATCATACGCCAAAGCTGCACACCGTTTCACAAAACATTTTTTAAAAATTAGAGTACTAGCAGTATGCAATTTCAAACAAATCAGGTTTTAAAGTGCAAGAGATAGAAAAACGCTGTGTGTGTGTGTGTTATTGTGTGGAGATTGTTTAATTCAGTCTTATCTTTATATTTCCTTGTAAAGGGTCTCTCGCCTGTCAGCACCTTCAGCTTAAATGAATAAGAGATCTCATGCATGCCGAGGGGCTGACAGCATCTGACACACAACAAAATCCTTCACTCTTTTTTGAAAATCAAGCCGGACACAGATATTTCTGTCATTATCTAGGGATATTATGTCTGTTCTGGATAAAGATTTGTCTCATTTTAGACAAAAATGCATGCGTGCGTGCTTGCGTTACTTTAAGCACTAGAGAATCTGGTTACTTTAATAAATAAGCCAATTTGACATATTTCCAACAACACACGTAAACCATATGTGCATACACACACATATCATTGTGGATTGTACGTTCTCATTCCATTGGTGATGTGTATGTGTGTGTATTTTGACACCATTTGTCAAAACTACCGTAATAAAAGCTGGAGGTTATTCTGAGTTCTGGAAACACTTACATCATATCGATTCACCAAGTAAGATTGTATATTTGAGTAAAATGTGTTACAACATACTGTAGAGTTTCACTATGATGCAAAACATGCAGCCATGATGCTGAGATGTTGTGGAGGGTTGACAGGTTGTCATGGGTGAATGCTTAGTGTTTCTTTTATTAGTCTAAAGAATACACATCCAAGTCTCTATAATATTCTGGCCTGTATGAGGTATTCACTCGCGATGTAGTACAAACTGTGCAGGACTATTTGTATATGTATAACGTTCCCAAGTATCATTGTTAATAACTCCCTTACACTGTAAAAAGTGAAAGTTGGATCCACTTAGAAAACTACTTCAATTGGTAACACCCAAAAAGTTATTTCAACTTAAAAATGTCACTTTAGTTGAAAAATGTAAGTTGAATAAATACATTTTTTTGGTTGAAAAAATAGCTTTATCAATATTAACCCTATACGTCCTTCTTATAACAATATACTGTACAAATGAAGAGTTTGGTTCCAAACGCAATAAATCCATTATCCATTTTGACTAATTTGGGTAAAAATGTGTTTTCTATACCGAGAAAGTGACAAGATGAAAATCACTATTTTCTTTTACAAACTTTTACAAAGCTGCTTTAGGTTATAATAACATTAAATTCAAATCCATAATTTGATTTTCAAAGATTTATACTAAAAACTGATTCTTTTTTCCCCATAAAATGCAATAAATCCATAACAAGTTTTTTTTTCAAAATGCTATAAATCTATTGAATCAATATATAAATGTGCATTCATGTTATATTCATTTAGTTGACTAGTGGTATACACTGATTAAAAAAATAAACATTAATGGCATTAATCAAAACACTTACTTTGTCATATTAAGAACACTGCCATTGCTGCTGTCATCCTTGGGACGTCGTCGCTGAACGTTTTTGACAGCGATCAGCTGTAAAATGTTTTGGTCCTGCTCGATTTTTGTTGGATAAATCATGTAAAATAGTGTAAAGTTTTTCATAAGATCCTCTGGGGTCAATGTGACAAAAGCATGATGCTGTCGGGAGAACAAGCAACAGACGGCATTTTTCTGTCTCCCGAGTGCATCTCGCGTAATTATTAGATGTTAATGGCTTACGTTTCTTTCCCGTCACAGAAACCACCACAGGTTTATCAATGCCATCAAAGTATTATTTTGTTTTTGTTTGTTTGTTGATCATAAAGTACAAAGTAGATGAGGAAAACTAGGATTCTGTATTTAAAGCGCCTCCATGTTGTTAACAATGAGTGGAATGGTGTGCTGTGATTGGTTAAGAGGATTTATTGCATTCTGCAGAAAAGAAGGACTGGCGTTTATCCCGTTTTGGAAAAAATAGGAGAAAAGATGACAGAATAACACGGCGGATATTGTATCTTGCGTAAAATTAAGAATTTACTTTTTAATACTGACCTGATACAATACTGATTTTGGCGGTAACTCGTTTTTTTTTTTTTTTTAAGAGGCCATGGCATGAAATTCTGACTTTTTCCATGTTTCAACGCTATAATTGGTTTCCCAGTGCCTCTATCAACCTAGAAATTGTGAAAAAGATCAACCCAGTAACTTAATTTTCGGCAAGCATGTGAACAATTAGGTTATTGAATTTTGGCTCTCCTTATGATGTCAAAAGGAGCTCTTATTATAATAATACCACCCTTTAATCTGCACTATCCAACCACAACACTGCCATTTAGTGCAGGGAGAAAGAGAAAGAGAAAAAAATAATTCACAGCACAATTGAGTTTCAATTGCAATGAACCACCATCATTGCGATCAGTGTTTGAATTTTATCAGCTCATTTGCATTTTAAAGGACACACCCAAAACGCCACATTTTTGCTCACGCCTACAAAGTGTCAATTTTAATTTTATGTTATAATAACTTATCTATATGGTATTTTGAGCTAAAACTTTACATGTGTACTCTGGGGAAACAAAAGATTTTACATCTTAAAAAAGTCTTGTGACATGGCCCAGGGGCTCTACTGCTGCACAGGCCGCCAATTTTTTGCTGACTTTTTTTTAAAGCCTGCTGTGTGCGAGAAGTGTGCAACACTTCTATACAATGTCAATTGCTTAACCCACTATTCTACAGTGCAACAGTTACTGCGAAAGATACATATATACAAGTGTAATCTTCATCATACCTAACATTATTAACATGTTTGAAAGCATAAATGGCATAAAATGTTTGGAAATAATGACAGCAGAGAAATATTTTCTACATTATACAATGATAGCAATGATTATTAACTTATTTTTACAAGAATATTTTAAGAAACCAGTTATTTTTTGACTGCTATACTAAATAATCTCAGTCTTCTAACTGTTATGTAAGTTAGTGTCCTAGAGTTAAATAGTAGTAAACTAAATATTAATTTAATATCTGAAAATACAGAACAGTATATCACATACATATGTTGATTTTCTCAGCAACGATGCAATTCTATAGACTTGACAAGAGGTTTTCCTGAGATTTTTCCTCTGTTTGAGACCTGACAGGGTGAGGATGTAGTTTGTCTTAACTCCCTTAAACTCATCATCTCTCCTTTCTGCTTCCCTTTCCCTGCTTTGCACAAAACATTTCTGATGTACATCTACAGAAGCCAATAATGATCGAGTCAAAATAAGATTAGCATTATTACTTAGAAACTTACTTTAGTTTCGTTATGCTTTCATAAGCACTTGCGTGGCATCACCTTTTGAATGCGGTTGTGCACGGTGAACGCAAACGCGCGCGGCCATGGATACGTGCGTGCACCCATCAATGCGACTGCTTTGTCACTTTTACAATCCTAAATTGGGTAACTACTTTGCATAAAGATCCGTTTTTGCCGCGATTGTCTTTGTAAAGGAATACACTAGTTAACTGCTAAAATTTAAACTTGAGATTTACACCGGGGCACAAAAGATTTACACTGGGGCACGTGCCCCAGTAAAAGGGGTCTAGCGACGCCCCTGACATGGCCCCTTTAAAAAATGGCATTTATCGCGTTTTGGAACCAAACTCTTCATATGTAGCGTACTGCATAAGACAGAAGCTGATGACATCATCAACATGATACTTTCGCATTAAAACTGGAAATACTCAATGTCTGGGTTCAAGTAAACACAAATAAATAACAGATTTATACACAGGATTATGGAAATTAGAGATAGAAGTTGATTGCCCGTAACAATAACATTTACTGAAGCTCTGCCCAATCTCTCTCTCTCTCTCTTTATCCACTGAAGTAAAGCACTAATCTATAACTTTACACACAACTTAATATTTGCATACTAGGTGACTACATTTTAAATGCTAAAATAGTTATTTTTTAGAGGTTGACAAGACTTACTGACATTTTCAATTTATATTTGATTTGTAAAATTTCTTAAGAGGTTTAAAAACAGAGAGAAATGAGACTTAACTCGTTGTAAATGTTATATATAGATTTAAGTTTGAAGTGGAATACTAGTTTATTGACTACTAAACAATGCAAGGTGTATACTACATAGTATTTACCAAAGGTTAAAAGGATGAATATCATATAAGAGGCATAGCTTACAAGCTACTTTCTAGTCTTTTATTATGGAAAAAATGGTGCAGTCAAATAGTTAAATTAAAAACAGTTGCTAGGCTCCTTATTTCGAAATTTAAGATCAAACTAAAATGCAGTTTAACTCTGAACTATTGAAGACTACATACAGAAGAAGCTATAAAGCTATGAAAGATCATTCTGTCTTTTATTTATCCCCTCCATCACTCGCTTTTCTCCAACTTTCAGCCTTCAATTCCCTTAGCCGACACTTTCCCGCCCAGCTCTCACTTTGACGCATTACGTTTTCCTTTAAGTTTTTACTCTCATTGTTTGCTGTGACCCAGGGCACAATCTTTTTCCTCCATACACTTCCTGCACCATAGGAAGTGCTGTGTAGGGCCATTTCCTTTCTCCAACTTTTTTGAACTAAAAATGTTGAGAATCAGGGTCTTACCACCCCCTAATCATACACATATTAACAAAACAATGTCCAGCTCGTTGATCAAAAGAAAACTCATTTTTATAGTGTCTAGACTTTATTATCACACTTTGGGCCAACATTACGCACAGTTTTTATATTGTGCTGTTAAAAGATCAATTGTGTAGATAAACATCACTGTGGCAAAATGCATTGTTGCTGGTTTTACCTTGACATATGAAATACATTTACATGCTTGTTTTCTTTTTTTTTTACTTGTTTTAATGTTTGTTTTATATAACATATCAAGGCCCAAGTCCCCTGGTTGAGAAACACTGCTAAGCATGGCAATGTCTACAGAACACCCACAGCAAAGTTTTTATTTTTGGCTGAACTATTCCTTAGCTTCTTTGCCCTCGAAAATATGTGTGTTGATTTACTTTGGCTCTCTTTCTCCAAACTATTAAAACAAGGTATGCAAGTTCCCATCACAGGGCCAAATTCTCAACCCCACGGTTTCTACAAATCACGGTGTGTTTGTGCACCAGAGACAGACGTGATTAAAAGTTGCAAGGCTGTTTTTGCAGAAGGTTTTATCAGCAGCAAACACTCGCAGGATATCCGCTTTGGGATTGTCCATCCAATTCCTGAGCTCCACAGGAAGCGCGGAATAAAAAGCTGGAGAAAAACGCCCAAATGCATCTCATTCCTCTCCAGTCGGATCGCGGGGAGCATCGAGACACCGCACGCGGCTCTTCAGCACACTGAGAAAGAGTTTATAAGAAATGCTGGCGATGGAGAAGCGCCCCAGAGCGCGCGGCAGGTGGACCGCATGGCAGCTCGGCGCGCGATCACGTGACCTTATTCTAGGAGGGTGAGTCCGTGTATTCATTTTGATATGATATTCTTTCGGAACAAGTTATTAACTTCTTCCACCATGGCTTATTTTAGTAAGTCATGTACAATTAAATCTGAAAAATGATTAATTTCATAATGTCATGTTTACGCGTCAATTAAATTGATCTAATTTAATAAGCAATTGTCTGCAATTTCATTGGTACAAATCTGAACCTGAGTAAGAAAGTAAATAGCAGTGTAAAACATTTTTTGGTGCCTTAAAATTTGAAGTAGGCTTATTTTGATGAGTTAATGTAAAACATATGTTTAGATTTTTATAGTGTACAGTGGATTAGGTTTATATTAATGTTTATAAATGTGATTTAAATGTGATGATAGTTGCCGATGGTTTGACAGAACTTGATGAAGATTTTATACATTCATTTGAGATTTTGGATCTTTGATTTAAACTATTGAATTGGCTACAAACACCTCCAAAGTTTGCATTCTTTTCGTTTTCTTTCTTTCACTTTCTTTCCTTTTCCATGACCCCTTAAACTCGGCACCGTTGCGTGTGAATTCCTCGGGCGATGACGTCACGGGCAGTGAGCGTCTCCCCTGTGGGCTCGTGCGCTAACGTTTCTCCCGGGACGTCCCGGTAAAGGAGGGGCAGTGGTGGTGTGTGGTTACCCCCCTGCACGCTTTGACAGTTGTGAAAGAACTGAACTGAGCGCAAAACCCCTCCAAACCAACCCCACGCAAAAGCGGGCGCGCGCATGGAACTTCGAGTCCCGTGCCAATGAGTTTTTCTGGGCACATGCGTGTTTTTGGATGATTAATATAAGAATATTTCAGTCCTGTCCTTTGGTTTGGTGGGAAACTTTGTTTTTGGGACGCGTTAAGGAATCACTTGCTTTGCGTCTCACGTCTATGCACGCGACTGTCTGCGTTTAATTTTACAGCGGCGCGCTTATCTCGTGAACCGAAGTAAACAGTAAGTGTTAAGAAAGTCTTAATGTGTTACGTGTTTTTAATTTAAATGTATGCATGCACGCATCACTCTGTTTATACTGTAATATAAAATCAGATTATACGATTTTCGTATAGTACTAGTTAAGGTTTATTGTGTCTGTGTGTGTGGCACATTGGAGGTTACTGGCTGATTTTACTCATTCCTGTTTGCTGAGTGTGTGTTAGCATAAAGTGTCATTGCACTCAGCTTGGATCAACACTGAAATTTTTGAATGGCGTAAATTAAGTTTTGCAGGAAAATGGCGCCGCCTGCTGGTTGTGTAACGCGCAGTCAAAGGATCCTTAACCCTAAACTTTCCACTGTTTTGCACTGCTAAACTGTGTTATTGTATAAAACCTCCTCTTTTGTACTGTTCTCGTTATTATTCCTTCTTCAGTTTCATTACTATTCCCACTTATAAATGTTGCTTTGTGAATTGTGCAAAATGTTGAATGCATCCTTATTTATAAGACCCCTAAGTGTCAGTGAATAGCAATCTAGCACACTACTCTCATATATTTCTCAAGTATAGTATGCATAGTGCATATTGCATGCATAATGCATACTACTTCATGCATATTGCATATTAGCTATGTCAATTTTTTTATACACAGATGATGTCTATGTATTTTAAAAATAGTAATAGTAAATGTAGGTTATTTCCTAAAAATAATGTTAAACAGAACACATTGTGCAATTATTATAAACATTTGAAACTTTCACTATGCTTCTCATATGAGTCCTCATGTTGCATGTTAAATTTAAGCAATTGCATGGACTTACAATTTTAGAAATCATCCAGGTATTTTTTTTTTTCAAATAAGAACAGCATGGTGGTATTACAATCATAACCTACATAATTTACAATTAATTGACATGCATTTGGCAGACGCTTATCTTACAGTGCATTCATTTACAAGCCAAGGTTTACGTTTTTTCTGGAAATCAAACCCATGACGTTAGCGCTGCTATAAGGGAATGCTCAACTTGTTCAGCTACAGGAACACATTGACAACACTTGAAAAATGCAGATTAACCAAAGTTGTGTCCAAAGTTGTCACCTAATACCAATAAATACAATTTGGCATGTGGTGCATTTGTTTGGCAAAAGCAAAGATGAGCATAAATGTTAATTGTTGCATATTGCATCACGTTTCACATACTACATTTAGTAGTAGGCAGCATATAGTGTGCATTATGCAGTACTCTAGTGTTGCATTCTGGACACAACCGCACTGATGTTGATATAACTCCGACTGACTCTCATTACTCTTAACTGCTTCCGCTTCTCATTTGTGTCATTATTTGTGATTATACGCAGCCATGTGTATCAAAATTGTGTGCTGTGATACTGCGGTGCACAGTTTTGCATTTACTTGAGGCATGGATAATGAATGCTGTGTGTTTTTATTGTGTGCTAAACCTTTATTCGTAATATAATTCTGTATATAAGATTGCAACATAATTTCTAATGATAAACATATGAGAGCCCCACAATAGCATACATTGAGATCTACAGATCTATGGAAATTAAGACTTTCTCATGGTTTTTGTACTGAAGGCAGACATAACTCGGATGCACATTGTAATTGTTATAAACTTCTGACATTGGCAGAATTTAATCGGAGGGAAAATGTGTCACAGTGGCCATAAGTCGACGACTGTTTGCATTTTTAGTATTCTCAAACTTAATCTCAGATAGCCAAAATTGTTTGGTTTGCACACTTTTAGTTCAAGATTACCTGGTGATTATTATTATTATTAGTGTTTATGTTGTTTATAAAAGTGCTTATGATGCGGTGTTGGATTAACATGATTTCTTATGATTTAGTTTTTTAGTCACAAAGTCCAAAAAAATTTGCATATTTATATTTCATAAATCTAGATTCAGACTTCTTTGTACTATTTTTATGGTGGATATGGTGTAAATATCCACTTTTAATGTATAGAAAAGAGTAAATCTACAGTAGCTATACAGTAGACAACTCTTGTTGTGAATACAGACTAAATGAAATCACGTGTAAAAAGTTTAGAAAATAATACACTATTCATTTTTAAGAGAACTGAACCCACAGATTGCTTCTGCATGACTCAGAGATCTGGCAACAGCGTGCAGCGTTTACATATTGCACTCTGTAAGCATTCAATGTGACGGCTATCAAACACACGCATGCATACGATCTCTATTACTGACACGGACTACAGGTATGGGTCTGTTAAAATCATTAAATATTTGGCAGGAGATCTGTCTGAACATAATCTAGAGATCCCAATCCACTTTACAGCCTCATTGTGCTGTCAGACTCTCTCTGCGGTGGGCCGTCCGACTCAACGTCAGTGAAAACATTATCTGACTGCACAGACGGAGGAGTTAACACCATATTTACTGATAAAAGCTGACCTATAGGGCTTAGGGTTAAATGTCAGATCTCACCAGCTGCTGTAAAGAGCTGTGAACGGTGTCTTTATCTTCTCAAATCTGACATTAACCACCACACATACATACACAATGTGTATATCAGCACAACTGAATGTTAATTTTAACTGGTCTAAAAAATGTAAGGGGTATCTGTTGGCTCCGATATATAAGTCTAGGCAAAGACACATGCACGCACATCATCATAACAACCTCAAACATAAAGGAGAAAGTGCAGAAGAGGTTTAAGATGGGTCAGTCATTTTACCAAGAGTGAAGAAACTGCTGACAAAAACACAAACACGGACTTGTTTACACACACTTAGACAACTTAAGCTCCCTTTGCGGCCATACACACTTAATTGATCTCTGTCTTTCTCTTTTTGACACACACACATAAATACACACAAACGCATGTGTGCATGCACATACACACAATACGCACACATACAAGCACACAAATACACACACACATGCACAAATACACATAGACACACTTACATGTTTACTTTGAGTTTACGTTTATAGAGGTTTAATAGAGCACTATTATAACCCATACTGCAAAAAAAAATTTCTCTGGCCAAAATATATATTTTGAAGTTGAAAATATATTACATTTTTTTATTATTTCAAAATATAATTTTAAACCTGTTATTTTAAAAAGTTTTGTAACATAAACATAAAGTTAAGCTTCCAATGCAACGTGAATATATTCCCTTACAATTTAAAAAGTTGGTTCAACATAAAAAGTTACTTCAGTTGGTAACTTGGTAATTGTTTTCAACTAAAGTGAAATTTTAAGTTGAATAAACTTAAAAAAACAAACATTTTTAGGTGTTTTTAGGTTATCAGGTGTCACCAATTTAAGTAATTTTTAAGTTGATTCAACTTTTCACTTTTTACAGTGTGGTTTGAAATATATGGAGGGCTAAATATATATATATTAAATGTTTTAAAGTGGTCATATTATGAATTTTATTTTAAATATAAAATAAGTCTTTGATGTCCCCAGAGTGCTTGTGTGAAGTTTTAGCCCAAAATATCCCACAGATAATTTATTATAGCATGTTAAAATTGCCACTTTGTAGGTGCAAGCAAAAATGTGCAGTTTGTGGGTGTGTCCTTTAAAATGCAAATGAGCTGATGAAATGCAAACATTGATTGCAATGATGGTGGTTTGTTAAAATTAAAACTCAATTGTGCTGTTAATTATTTTCTCATTTTTTTCTCTGCACTAAATGGCAGTGCCGTGGTTGGATATTGCAGATTACGGGGCGGTATTATTTTAATAAGACTCACTACCTACGTCACAAAACAATCGACATCTAAATGACCTATTTTTTTACATGCTTGCAGAGAATGGTTTACCAAAACAAAATTACTGGGTTCTTTTTCACGTTTTATACATAAGCACTGGGGACCCAATTATTGCACTTAAACATGGAAAAAGTCAGATTTCCATGCTATGACCCAATTTTATAAAGTATATTTTAAAGTTGAAAATATATTTAATTGTAACTTTAAAAAATAAATAAATATATAATTATATAAAATATAACAACCTAAAGTGAAATTTTAAGTTGAATAAACTTAAAAAAAAACTTTTTTGCAGTTTTTTTTTTTAGGTTTTCTGGTGTTATCAATTAAAGTAATTTTTAAGTTGATCCAACTTTTCACTTTTTACATGTGGTTTGAAATATATGGAGGGCTTAATATATATTTTAAATGCTTTAAAATATATTTCAAAATATACAAAAAATGGCCAAAATATAAATGGTAAAAATATATTTTTGTAAACAATATATTTCAGCAAATATATTTAAACCTAATGCATTTTTACAATGTTATTAACGTTATTTAATATATTTTTATAGCGTTTTTACAAATTAGGATGTTCCCAAAGGGAGGTATTGATCAAGTTGTCAGGTTGTGCTTACTTTTGGGTACATATTTCTCACCATAATATAGTTAAGTAGGTACACACAGACAAACACAGAGGTATGCATGAATAATAACTGAGTGTTTTAGGGTTGTTGTCAAAAGCTTTCTTTGAAAAACACTATCATCTGTGTTTTCATTGTTGCTCCTATGAACCCAATAAACCGGCATTAAACAACGTATTACTGTGAGCTGTTCAAGATGAGAGACACAAACACATGTGTCAACTCTACACAAGTTAAAATGAACTCTAATATAGATGAGCTTTCATTGTTTCATGTTAGATGGATGTGTTGAAACTGTGAGCTATATCTGTTTTAATAATCACTTCCATGTTTTTAATAACGCTGTGTTATTAAAATCATATCTTACGGGCTTATTCAACCTGAAACCTTCGCGTTTTAGACGGATACAGAAATATTTCTTCATTACATGCAAATAAAACTATAGCTATGTAACTTAAGCCATATTATAAATCATGATCTTGATTAAACTGTCTGTTATAAAGCGTGCAGATGTGCTCATGTTGAATTTAATGAACTGTAATTTGTAACAAATCCGAGTCATTTTCTCTCATTTTGCTGGATGGTCTGTCTTTCTCCGTATCAGTCTTATGTTTAAACATTAAATCATTTTAATGTGAATGTTTCTCATAATGTCTATGTCTCTCTCTGTCTCTCTCAGGTAGCTGAAATCATCGGCTCAGGTGTACCTGAGTGTGATCGACACACCTTTGACAGAGAGATGTACACAACAGTCCTGCTGTCATCTCTGTTTCTCATGCATGTGACCTCTACGCCTCAGTTTCACGGTCATCATGGGTAATGTCTTAATATTACACATTAAAGATGTCTAAAATCTCCCTCATGCCCATTTATAAAGGGGTCTACCGGTAATCCTAAAGCACTGCTGTCCTGCAAACTAAAAACAATCCTAATAAATGGCAGGGAGCTGAATTGGACGGCCCTGTGGCAGGAAGTCTTGCTTCACACATACAAAGACATCACGGGTCAAAGGTCACTTTGAGGTTAGAGTTCAATGGGTATAATAGCAGCTAATTTCATCGGCCAGTCGCTTTTCGTTACACATGATGGATGCCAAACTCAGATGCAACACTCACATAAATGAAACACATTCCTATGCAAATATCATTCAGCATTGTCATACACACACACACATTAGCATATAAAGTTGAAATGCATCAGTAAATTTCCTGCAAAGGTTGTAGGTTCTAAACCAAGAAAGACACATACTGGTTAAATATATATATATATATATATATATATATATATATATATATATATATGTCTTGTAATGCACCAAAAGTAGTTTTGGATAAAAGCATCTGCCAAATGCATAAATGTAAACTCTTATCAAAGTCTATGTAGTGACTATTAAAGCATGTTACATTTACACATTTGGTAGACTTGTTTATCCAAAGTGACTTATAGTGCTGTAGATTTATCACTATGTGTGTTACTTGACAATTAAACAATGCAACTTATGTATTTACCTATAAAAAAAGGGGCTATAATATATACTACACTGTCAAAAAATGGTCCCTAGCTGTCAGTGGGGCACACCTTTGCATCTGAAGAGTTTATATTAGTACCTCAGAGGTGCATATTGGTACAAGACAGTGCATTTTAGTGCCCCAAAAATATATATTGGCACCAAATGTATGCATATCTTAGGACCTTTTAAAAAGGGTATTGCAGTGGGATTGTTTTTTGATTTATTTTTATTTTCTGACAGTGTAATACAGTGAGCATATAGGGATATGAAAATGCAATTTTTTATCCAGTACATGGTTTGGTCGAATATATGGAGGATGAAAAATGACTTAATTGTATATAAATAAATGAATAAATGCATGAATAAATAAATAAAGTATAAATAAATAAATTCACAAATAAATGTAGAAATATATAAATAAACACATAAATGCATAAATAAACCAATGTAGAAATAAATAAATGCATAAATAAATACACAAACAAATGTAGAAATAAATAAATACACAAATAAATGTAAAAATACATAAACAAATGTAGAAATAAATAAATCAATAAAGTATAAATAAATGCATAAATAAATATATAAATGCACAAATAAATTAGTCATTAGTTAAATGCATAAATAAATAAATGCAGATATAAATAAACAAACAAAAGTATCAACTTTTATTTGTATTATTTATTTTTATTTGTACATTTATTTATGTATTTATTAACAAAAGTCATTTTTCATCCTCCATAACTGTGTGTTTGTGTGTGTTTCAGGAGGAGAGTTTGTGTTGGAGATGCTTGGAGTCCTCATGTATCCTATAGCACAGAATCGTTTCTTCAACCTGTACACAAACCCTATATGACCATGTGCCAAAACCACAGATTGTGTAGTACATACAAGTAAGAAAACACACACACACACACGCACACACACACACACAAATGTTTTTTTAGCTCACTCATTTCACTTAAACTTCTGTAAAATGTTTTGCAAACCAATGACCCTTACTTGGTTTGATGTTATCTAATACAATGACATGCATAGATTTTTATGTCCCCAATTAGTTTTTTTTTTTTGGCGGGGGGCACTGTATGTTCTGAAGTGTGTAAAACATCAATACACTGACTGCTGACACTCATATACACTGTGTTTTTGTGTTTGACAGAACAATATACAAAGTATCTTATAGGCAAGTGAGTAAAACAGTCACTAATGTGCACGCGGACTGCTGTCCGGGATGGAGGCGCATGCATTCGCACAACTGTAACCAAGGTACGTTGACATGACTTATGCATTTATACAATACAGATATGTTTGTGTTTGTATATGTTGATGTGTGTAACTATTTCTCATGTAGCCGTGTGCGAACAGTCCTGTGCAAATGGAGGATCGTGTTTACGGCCTAATAAATGTGCGTGTTCGAAAGGATGGACCGGACGCTATTGTCAGATAGGTACTTAGAAACACACTATGCATACATTTTTCAGTGTTCAAATTGGGGGGGCAGCATTGAGGGACCCCCTATAAAGCACAAAAATATAAATTAAAAGCCCTTGGATTTTATTAAAATTTAAATACTACATGAATTTAGCCCCTTCAGACCTGATTTTTCAGGTGTTTGATCACTGTGCCTTATTTTGATTGGTTAATCATAATTTAAGTAAAATAAGTTTGTCGGCAAAACATGTGATGTTCATTCCAGTGGACGCAGGGCCTGAAGGGGTTAAAATCTCGTTCTGCGCTGCCACAAAGTGATACTGTCCATTATTTGTCCTAATTTCACAATAAACTAATATAAAAGATTTCTGTCTGAAATAAATGTAAAGATTGTTAGATTTAGGGTTGGGTAAGGGGCTTTAAAAATATTTCACACTAATTTGAGGGGTAAAAATTGCTTAGGATTCCAGTTAAGGGTAATTTGGGGTTTCTTTGATTAAAACGTTGTTCCAGGACCAACAAAAAATGTTGATTCATATATTACTTTGAGAAACCATGGAGACCCTATAATGATGGGGGGCTTGGCCGGGGGTGGGTCTTAGCTAGGGGACCACCAAAATCTGCATTTTTTTTATTTTCAAGGCTGCAATCTGTGACATTTGCTCTCTATCGCCATCTCTGTTTGAAACATAGAATTGCAGATTACTTGCAAAGTTGTTTTCATAACGTGGGTCAAACTAACATTTCCAAACTAAAATCCCTAAATTATAAATCATTGTGCTCAAAAACCACTTTCTTTTTCTCAGATGTGGATGAGTGCATTGAAGCTCATGGCTGTTCACAGACGTGTGTGAATACACCGGGGAGTTTTCAGTGTGTGTGTCATGAGGGATTCAGTCTGGCTGAAGATGGAATGACATGTTCAAGAATTCCCACGCCCTCCGTGCCGACCGCCGCTCCTCCCACAGCAGACGATCTCTCATCCAGCGCTGATGCTGGTAAGACATTCATACACTAATCAATAATGGAGATAACATTATACACCCTGACATAAACAACCATTGAGTAAGAGATATGAGAATGATGCATCTACCTCCCATGCATGAGAGCTCATCTCAGGGATCACAGATGTATGTCTTCATTATCCTTATATCCGAGGCCGGTACTATATCCACAGTGCATGCATGCATTCAGTAAGAATCCAACACTGGACTATAGTGTGAAGATGTTTACGGACCCCTGACCAGCCTCACGATTCATTATTACTTTTGGTACGCGCTATGCCACTATCAACTCGTACCGTGAGTAATAGTGCACTGTGACTGGTGACCACATCAACCACGTACAGACCAGATCGTCATAAATGCATGCTGGTTTCTATAAAACAATGAACTCTGGCAGTAACATCTCTCATCACAGGCAACTTCTCCTACATCTGCTTTCTTTTATGTCTCCAAATGTATTTTTGCCAAGCTTCGTTTTTGTCCTAGCCAGCAAAACCGGCACAGACATTTCAAAATGCTTTCGTGAGTTCACCATGGGAACGCATGTGCCAAAACTAGCTTGTGATATTCAATCTGTGACTTCATTGGCAGCGTTTCATCATCTTTTTATGTTTCTCCATCTTTCTCAAACTATATTAGTAAAAACAGAACCTTTACTGTCCTTAGATAGTCATATTGACCGTTTCCTAGTGACAAGCTATAATAATCGCCATTTTTTGGCAGGACCTCAAAGTTGGACGCATTCCAGTACTGACAGTGAGATTGTTAGTATATGCAGGAAAACTGCAGGCGAAAAGGGGCCAAATTCGACTTTATTGCTCGATATTTGATCTTTTCAAATCAGACCCTGGCCACTTTCATATGTGGTCCCAAATTCAGATACATATCCGATCACAAAAGCATCCGATTTTTGCGTCACTGAAATGCAATAGAAGTCACAATTCTGCGCCAGAGGAGGCGGGGATGATGACGTCACGTCTTTATTTGCGCATGCGGGTCACTTCAGGCCCGTATACGGTGAATAAAAAAAAAAATCAAACTGAGCATTAAGACCTGCAGTGTGAACTAAGCCTTATACATCTGAACCATAGACTGTATAAAACATGGACGTAGCGTCCGTGACAGCAAGCGTGGGTTTCTGAACAGCGTTTTTGAAGCCATCTTGGCAAACGTGTCACTGCCGGATAACCGCAATTGGCCAAATAGGCGGAACATGGGTGAAAATCTTTGGTGTCTGCAGTAAATTTGTAGCTCAAAATATGATATAGATAATTTATTATGACATGTTAAAATTGCCACTTTGTAGGTGTGAGTGCTCTTTTGGGGTGTGTCCTTTAAAATGCAAATTAGTTGATCTCTGCACTAAATGGCAGTGCTGTGGTTGGATAGTGCAGATTAAGGGGCGGCATTATCCCCTTCTGACATCACAAGGGGAGGCAAATTCAATGACCTATTTTTTCACATGCTTGCAAATAATGGTTTACCGAAACGAAGTTGCTGGGTTGATCTTTTTCACATTTTCTAGGTTGATAGAAGCACTGAGGACCCAATTATAGCACTTAAACATGGAAAAAGTCAGATTTTCCCTTTAAATCAATGAAAACACATACAGATCAGTGCACTAACTTGAAACTTGGTTGCATATCGATAACGCTGGATCTCATTGGTTCACACGTCCTTTGAGTAGTTATCATATGTGTGTGAATTAAGGTTTTGTAATGTTATAGACACAGAATTGTGAGAGACTCTTGTGTTGGTTTTTCTGTTCCCACACTTGTCAAAGCTTAGTAGTCTGCTGAGACCTCTACTGGGAATAAGGTGTAAGCTCAGTTTACTTTAAAACCCTCACCGGTCTCATTGGTTAAATACAAAGTACCATTTACCTTTACTAATTCAAAAACAATGGGTCTTATTAACTAGCATGCGTACGCAAAAATTTGTACGGACGTTTAACTTACAAATCATGATTCAACAAAAACGCACTAAATTTTATTTTAAATGTATGCAAAAACTTAAAAACAACTTAGACTACACATACGCAATAATCATGAACAAGGAAAAATATAAAATATATATTATAGGGTTCTTTTTCCTTGTTCATGATTATTGCGCATGCGTGGTCTAAGTTGTTTTTAAATTTTTGCATACATTTAAAATAAAATTTAGTAAGTTTTTGTTGATTCATGATTTGTTAATTAAAACGTCCAAACACACATTTCACAAACAAATTTGTGCGTATGCTTGCTTTGTGAATGAGACCCAATGAATCCTCCAAACAGAGTAAAATAAAAGTTTAACTATAATAAATATGGTTACCACAGTAAATTTATGTTTGAAGGTTAATGCCGACTTATTTCTGGGATGTGATCTTCTGGAAGTCAATCTACAAATGATTTACGCTAGGGCTGTAACGATAAATCGCGTGTCCCATTAAAAAGATCCGTCTAAAATCGATTCTGTGTTTAATGCGCAGCTTGTGCGTTCACTATGGCGTTTTGGTCAGTAAGAAGTCCTTATCAATCTAAAATCATTATGAGTCGGAGTCGTTTTTATCGTGCAATTAAAAAAAACAACACTCAAAAAAATAAAATCATTCAAAATATTCTTTATTATCATGAAAATACCTGAAACAATCTGAAGAACGGCGATATAAACATTCCTGTAGACATTTCCTGGAATAGTGTCTGTAATGCTACTTCTTCTGTGGCACAATTGGAGTTTCTGCGCGAGAGCGCCCTCTGGCTTTTGGATGTGGTGCCATTTCACCGTAATTCATTCAAATTCATTAATTGAGAAAACGCGCATTTCCACGATTAATCGTTACAGCCCTAATTTACGCATAGTTATATTTGCATATTAAACACTTGTAAGAGAAAGTTGATATCAATCTTATAGTTTTGTTATATTTAACATGCCGTTGTGTTGTTGTAAAAGCATTAATGTGTTTAGATTGAGATTTTTCAGCTAAATATAATTGCTATGAGATTTTGCGGAGAGGTCACAACCGGACAGAAAGTGTAGCTGTTGTTTCTCTTTATATTTTGGCTCAGTGCTTCGGCTTACATTCCACATCTATCAAACCCAGACTGCTGGGGGTCACTGTTTGTCTTTATACACACACACACACACACAGAGAAAGAGACGCACAACAGACAGGCACAGATACACACACAGACATGGAGACACACTCACAAAAAGTCAAGACACACATAGAGAGAGAAAAAGAGAGAGACTCAGACACAAACACAGACCCACAAAGACACATAAACAGACACAAAGAAACACAAGCTCAGACACACACAAACTCAGACACATCTTTATAACATCACACATCTGGGACAGATTGACTGTGCATGTGTGTCTGTGTAAGAAGCCAAGTGAATGCTAACTATAACTTTAGGAAAATATGTGTGTGTGCGACCCATTGACTCGTTCTGAGAGTGATCGAGTACAACTGCTTGATCACAATCCAACACATCCAAAACAAAGGCCAAGAGGCGGGACTAACAGAGCTAAACTCTGATATGATTGGTTTTTAATCCATTCCGTCACACTATTCAGCCAATCAGAGTTGTGTAATCCATCACTGAGACATTTGATGTAATATGACCTGATTTCATCTACAGTTGGATCCAAAAGTCTGAGACCACATGGAAAATATGTTTTTAGAAAATAATTTGAATGAAATCTGTTAATGTACACATTTTATTAATAAAATAAAGGATGCAATAAAATATTTTGACTAATAATTTGTGTTGTGTCTGCACTTTTTATTGCATTCTTCTTTTTACAGTACAAGTGTTTTCATTGTGACCTGTGTCTCTCTTAAACACAAGTAGTCTTTCTCTCATAGGTGTTTCTCTCTATTTTCTTGAAGGTGGAGGTTTGAGATTGGTGGAGAACGTAACAGAAGAAGTTCAGATGCTAAAAAACCGAGTTGAGCTACTGGAACAGGTCAGACATTCACACGCACTCACCATCAGGTTATCAAACTTCAAACAACTGTGTGGTGTTTACTAAAAAAGTTTATGGGTTCAAAGCCTCACTAATGATTTCATTAAACAACAGGTTACTTATAAACCTGTAAATATTTGAGTGTTTCCAGAAGATATCAAAGGGGATAATTCACAAGACTTTTTAAAGATTTCAAATAAATCTTTGGTGTCCCCAGAGTGCGTATGTGAAGTTTTAGCTCAAAATACCTCACAGATAATTTATTATAACATGTTAAAAAGATCCCCTTCTGACATCACAAGGGGAGCCAAATTTCAATGACCTATTTTTCCACATGCTTGCAGAAAATGGTTTACCAAAACTAAGTTACTGCGTTGATCTTTTTCACATTTTCTAGGTTGATAGAAGCACTGGGGACCCAATTATAGCACTTAAATATGGAACAAGTCATATTTTCATGAAATGTCGCCTTTAAAATACACACTTAAAATAAAGGTTCTTTTTTTGGTCTATTTCTGATGCAAAAAGGTTCTTGGTATGCATGTGATCGAAAAGAACATAAAGGTTATTTTAAGACTAAATGCTTCTTTTGGAAACCCAAAATGGTTGCTCTGCGATCTTAAAAAATAAAGATGTTTTAAATTAAGCATGGACCAGTTACCGGTTTTAAGGTATACCGAGGTTTTAAACAATCCAGGTTTGAAAATCACTAAAATGTTCTGTGATATCGTCTCCAAGGTATGAGCTCCTCTGTTTATACAAAATTCATGAAATCATTAAGTCATATGATGTTTACATTTAATATACAAAGCATATTATAATTTAAAGGCTTTATTTTTACCTGACATTTAAAAATAACACATTTTAGTGTTGGAATGACAGTACCGTAACACCGTGAAACCATGGTATTTTTGCTAAAGGTTATCATACCGCCAAGAATCTTATACTGGCCCATGCCTACTTGAAATGTCAATGCCATTGTTGGTTCCTCAAACAACTGTTTAGTCAAAGGTTCTTTAAGGAACCATTTTTTCCTTACATTTTTATAACCCGAAGAACCTTTTTCACCACAATGAACCTTTTATGAAAACAGAAAGGTTCCTCAGATGCTAAAGTTCTTTATGGAACCATTCAGCCAAAAATGGTTCATCTATGGCACCCTGAAGCACTATTATTTTGAGACTGGTGTCTCTGCAGAACAAAAAGAGGCGATTCCCAATTTTAGGCCATTTTAAAACTGAAATAGGTGTTAAAAAATAATAATGTATTGCTTAAAATGTCTAATCCCAGTTTGAAAACGGCCCAAATTTGGGAAACACCCCTTTGAAAAAGGTCCAAAATTGGGAAATGTCCTTTTTTGTTCCGCAGAGACCTATACTACACACGACTTCATTTTTAAAAGTGTATACAAAGTTAAACATGCAAAGTATCTACAGTGTACTGTACCCACAGAATGATGTGAACGTTTTGAGCAGTACAATGCTACATTGTTGTTACAGGTCTTCATTATATTTTTAATCAAATGGTGTCCAGTTATTGTCATTTGCATACAGCAGATTTGCATAGCCTCCTGAGCATTGCATACATACAGTACTAGATAATGCCAAAATAGTCTGGTGGTATTCTGAACACAGGTGCTACAAATGGTTCTTCACAACAATGCAATAGTTCCTTAAGAAAATAGTTGGTATCATATAGCGCATTTATTTTTAGGAATATAAAATCTCACTTTCATGTCTGCCACATCTTTACATAATAAAATAAATTTTCTCTGTGAACTTTCTAGAAACTGGAGATGGTTTTGGCTCCGTTCACCACCCTCTTCTCGTTGGATGATATTGGGGGTGAAGGAGACGCTAATAGCTTCCTGTCTGACCGGACTAACTTCCTGTCACATTCGCTGCAGCAACTGGACCGTATCGACTCGCTCAGCGAGCAGGTTGGATTTCTGGAAGAACGAATCGGAGCATGTAAGCATTTATTTGCTTGTATGAAATGCATACTGCTATACTATATCAAACATCTCATTTGACTGTGTGACATCTTTTTTTTAGGTGCCTGCCAGGAAAACTGAGCGATTACTGGAGATGGGCTGGATCCTCTCGTGTGAAGACAACAGCTCGTCATTTACATCAAAGTTAAAACCATGAAAAGATGTAAAGGGGGAGCATAATGTCGAAGACACACAATTCTGTTTGGGAGTTTTATGAAGTATAACCTGGTGCTTATTTGTGTCTGTAACATTTTTATTTCAATTTTATCATTGTATTTTTTGTAAGTGCAGCTGTATTGTCTCTCATGTTTAAGTATGAACCAGGAAAATTGATATATTTATAATTCCATGTATAATTACTTTCCCTGGATATTACTGTTGAAAGAAACTACAAAAGTGTACTTTTCTGTAATTATTTTTTTACTTTTCGTTTTTTGTAATAAAACTGTCAAAAAAAAAACAAAAAAACGGAATTGGTACATTGCTTTAAAAATAAAATAAAAATAGAAAGCGAGATGGAGAGACAGATCAAACCTTAACATTTCTATAGGAAAAACAGACGATTTTATTTACTTTTTCCAAGATGTTCATTACACGGATCGTATCCAGATTCTAGCACATCAACATCTGATATATAACTATCATCTCATGACTTTACAGATTTACAACGGGCTCAGCTGTGCGTCAGGTCAGCACACAAACACGTTAGCACATAACGCTGCCTGCCCGTAAAACGTCCGACAGTATCAGAAATTAAAATCAGAAATCATTTAAAAGCTTCATCTGTTCTTTATCCTTAATAGCTTTGGTGGAAATCATACAACAACTACATTTTTCATACACAATTTTTAGGTATATTTCTTTTTATACAGTTGGCGTATTCAGCAGGGCAAAAGTTAGACTGAGGATAAGAAAGAAAGGCTTATAAAACTATAGCCTAATACACATTATTCAAATCTAGTTGTGATGGTTTTAGCTCGAGGAGCAAATTATTACATACTGTATATGTACAATTCAGCCCTCGATTATTAGGTCGTACATATTGAATTATGGATGTTATATATTCTTATCAAATAATACAAATTACATCATCAAACATTACACATAGGAACTCAATTATAAATGTCTGAATGTGGTTATAAATTTTGATCAATGCATAACCATGTGTTATTAATACAGTTTGGCTTAATAAATATGTGTTAAATAATCATTAAATCATCAATATTTTTAAATAATCTAATTATCAGTAGGTACAATATATAAAAGTATTTCCTACATTCGGTTATGCTCTCCTAGAGCTGAAACTTTAGTAAACGAGATTATTAGATTAAACGCAAGTATATTTCGGTACGGTACAGTACTGATCTAAGACAGGGATGCTTAACGATTAATCGCGATTAATCGTAAGCAGAATAAAAGTTTTTGTTTACATCATATATGTGTGTGAACTGTGTATAATAACTTTGTATAAATAAATGTACACACATGCATGTATATGTTTTAGAAATGTTTACATGTGTATATACATTTGTATATTTATGTATAATTTATATTATATATAAATATAAATATTTAATATATACATTTTTTTTTCTTAAAATTATACATGAATGTGTTCATATTTATATATATACATATTTGTTATACACAGTTTACACACATATGTGATGTAAACAAAAACTTTTATTCTGCTAACGATTAATCGCGATTAATCGTTAAGCATCCCTACCAGGTATAAGACCGGCTCATGCCATCTAGAGACAGAAGCAGAAAACCCAACTTTATCTGGAATTGTGGGTAATTTTTGGAGATGGTATAAGTGACACCACCACGACAAAACATTTTAAAGAGCCCGCAATTTGCATTATATCTTATTCAGTTCGATTTCGTTTTTAGTAGTTGTTTGATCCGAACATTGTATGCAACAAAGAAAAGTTGATTTTTAAGGTGAAAATATCGTAGCTGAAACAAAAATGTTTTTGCATATTTTTTACAGCGCATTCTTTAGATTGAAAGTTTTAAAAAATAAACGCTACTCTAGATAACATGTTAGATAATACTTAGTAGATCACTCATTATAATAATGGTTCCCTTGTGAACAATTTAGGTGTGGTTAAATAAGCATTTAAGAATAAAAAACATGTCGTAGCTATAACGCAAACAAAACAGACATATACTGAATAAACAAAGCAACTTGAACGCATTTCTATTTAAACAATCACTAGTGTTTAAACAACAGTCAGATACTGCACAGCCGATGATAGCTGAGACACTTTGGACACATGGCACAGGAAGAAGCTGCACTTGTTAACCTTTCGACACTTTTGAGGACGAACAAACGTAATATTTGACAAAAGCGAGCAACCTGGGATTTCCTTTGTTTAAGTGACCACGCACGAAGCGGTTAAGGTTTTGAATTCAGATTTTGGTCAATAACCTTTAAATCAACTTAATTAATTGAAACACTAAAGGGCCATCTCCTATGAGCTGGGCTGTTAAAGGCAAACTAAATAAAACAGGCGTTTGTCACCGATTTCCCAAAACGCAAGAATATAACGAACAGAGTCGGTCGCTGTAGATCTGTGAAAGAAGGACAGAGAAACAGAGAAAGCATGCAGATCAAACACACATCCACGATGTTCTCATGGTGCCACTCCAAACTCGACCTGTCGCCAACGATAGCAGATCAATCCCAACAGCGACCAGAGACACGCGAAACGCCAGAGTCACGCCAGGTTTGCCCAAAAAACGCTTTCCACATCTCAGCGCCCCCTGTTGTCCGATGGGAGATCAAATCTAGGCTAAGATAAAATCTGCTGTGTATTCACGTGAATGTGTACGTATGTAATTTGTCTGTGTATGCACATGTATTCCTGCTTCATGAGGACGCCGAAGATACCAAAGCGCCTGGTTGTCATGGTTACCGTCGCCACCATGATGACGTAGCCTTCTTTGTATTCAGGCTGAATGAAGGAGCTCGAGCTCAGTGACTGGACGGCCCGTTGCTCTGAGGGGTTTTACCGGAGATCTCCAAAAATGCTGAACGCATGATGCCGTACGATTGGTCGGTGAGTGATGTCACATCATCTGCCGTCAATCCTTTCGTCTCAATCTTCGGTAGGATCTTCAGAGTGATGGTTCCTGTTGGAAAGGAGAGAAATTGTAGCTTATAAAACCTCTTACACGTAAAATACAGGTATGTAACACGAAAAGTGCAGCTTAGCGGTAGGCACGTGTGATGCACGTGCCATTTTTGACAATGCAACTTTAACCAACTGGCAAAAAAGGACTCACCTGAATTAAACTCTTTCTCTTTTCGTTTGTAGAAGTTGTTGTAGGAGGAGAACACAATGGGTATGATAGGAACCTGTGAGGGAGGGAGGTCAATGTGAAATGAAGCAATAATTCAGCAGAGATTATAAACAGACTCATACACACATAAATCACACACACACACGTACAGTTTCCCTCTGTGAGCAGCTAATAATAGATTTAGAGGAGCAATCAGTTCTCATGAGAACACAGCTGAACAGATGAGACATTGTGTGTTAACTATTCATTACCATTGACAGATGTGAAGAAATAAAAAGATTTGAAGATGTTTAACCCCTAAATGTCCCCCATTTTGAGTGTGTGGGGAGGGGGGTAAAAATGTGACGTGCAGCTTCAAATTAAAATCTGGCAAATCATCTCAATATCAAATCAACTCTGGCATTCTTTGGTCTAAAAGACTAATCTTGGTTTCTTTTCAAAAAGAACACTACATTTTTTCACTGAAGTGTCTTTAGTTGTTAAAGGAACACTCCACTTTAAAAAAAAAATTGGCTTATTTTCCAGCTCCCCTAGAGTTAAACATTGGGTCTGGCAGTACCACTTTCAGCATAGCTTACCATAATTCATTATTACGTAGTGCCAGAAAATAGTCCCCAGCTAGGTAACTTTCAATGTGACAGGCACTAAGTTTTTATTTTCGTGCGCTGCAATATATCATTGCGCCTGCTGTACCCAATGGGACGGCAGCAAAGTCCCTGATTATTAGGCCAGAATGAAAGTATATCTGCCTAGAAAATCACAACTTTTAATTTTCCGTCAGTCTTAGTACACAATGCAACTACAGAAGAGTCAAGTTTTAAATAGGAAAAATATAGAAACTCTTTGGTAATTTTTAAGCACGATGCTAATGGTCTAATCAGATTCAATGGATTGTGCTAAGCTATGCTAAAAGTGGTAGCACCAGACCCATAGATCAGCTGAATGGATTCCAAAACAGTAAAAATCAAATGTTTAACTCTAGGGGAGCTTAGAAAATGAGCATATTTTCAAAAAAAGTGGAGTGTCTCTTTAATAATAAATTTAAAATAACTTAAGTTTAATATGTTTATTTTAATACATAAAAATAATTCCATGAAGTATATAAGTTTATATAAAAGAACTCTACAAAAATGCCCAAATGTTAAAAAATTAAAAAATCTCAATTAGTTTTGATTTCTAGTTAAAAAACACACACTAAATGTGTTTTTTGTCACACTTTGAGTGGTTTTACCAACAAAGGCCACTAGGTGTCATTGGTTTGCTGCATACCATTGGCACAAATTAATAAATTACTGACACTGCATTATAGGAGTGTGACGAGATCTCGTGCGACGAGATCTTGCGAGATTACATGTGTCTCGCGAGATTTGTTGTGGAGGTGCTGGCCGTTTCTCAAATAAAAGACTGCATCCTTCGGAGGTCGCATTTTTAAACTGCATTTACTTCATCACTGTCTTATTAGAGACTAATAACAATTATAAAGTTTACTAATTATTTAGTTAATCACAAATTGTTGTAATATGCTCACGACTTGCAAATGTAATGCTCAGTTAATGATCTAAAATAAACCTTGATGACGTATGCAGCCTGCATATGCGACCTCCGAAGGATGCAGCTTTCTGTTTGACCCTTTTACAGTGCATGCATTATATTTGTCTTTTACTGCGTTTGCTTTTTTGTTTGGGTTTGTTTGGGAGCTCGTGTGAAGTCTGAGACGCGTTGTGTTTGTCTGTTGATCAGTGTTAGATGTGAAGTCTCAGCAGATTAAACCCTCACACAGAGTTTACATGATTTAATGTCTGCATGTTCTTGCTCAAAAAAGGACAGTGGCTGTATCATTTCTAGTGTAAAGAAATTGACATATATTAAATATTAATATGGATTTAAACATTGTTTGACTAAAAATAAGCGTTTCTCTCTGTCTAAAGTGAAAGTGAAGAGAGCGTCCGCAAGACGAGTCCTTTATCGCCCCCTGCAGGCATTTGTTATAATACATACATAATGCTTTTTATTTATAGGGCACAAATGTAATGTGTTTGTTAATGTTGTTTAATAATGTAACTTGGTTTTAATACTTTATTTGAACCAATTGCATCTTCGTTATTATGCAATTTTAAATGCTACTGCTCACTTGGGTCTATTTTTATTACCCCAAAATAACAAATTACTTCATTATCAGTTAGAAAAATAATTGTTAGGGCCAATCGTTGATTAGTTAAAACATTTAACAAATAATGTGATTTCAGTTTCTTATTTATTTTATCATTGAGGGTTTCTTAAAGTGTAAAAATATCGTCTCGTCTCATTCTCGTGAACCCAATCTTGTGTTTTGTCTCGTCTCGTCACACCCCAACTGCATTATTATTATTACAAAAAAATTGAAATCTGAAAAGCTTTCCAATTATATATAGGTTGTCAAGATATTTTAAGATTTATAACCGGATATTAGTGTTATAAATATGTAATAAAAGTGGGCCCTCATTACATTTTAGAACATTTCTCTCACCATCTCATTATTTTTGTCAATTGATGATGAAAAATGAAAATTACATTATTGGAGTTTTCTAACAATATATAGTTTGTCAATAGTATTTAAGTGTTACAATGGGCCATTATCGGTTTTATAGTTTTGCAAACAATTTGGTTAAAGGGAAAATTTGCTCATTTTCCAGCTCCCCTAGAGTTAAACATTTGATTTTTATCTTTTTGGAATCCATTCAGCTGATCTCTGGTTCTGGCGCTAGCACTATTAGCATAGCTTAGCACAATCCATTGAATCTAATTAGACCATTAGCATCGCACTAAAAATAATCAAAGAGTTTTGATATTTTTCCTATTTAAAATTTGACTCTTCTGTAGTTACATCGTGTACTAAGACCGACAGAAAAATTAAAATCTGCAATTTTCTAGGCAGATATGGCTAGGAACTATACTTTCATCAAGAAACTATTCAAACATCAAGAAACTGTATTATTTTGCTGTAGATGAAGTGATGTCTGTCTGATCATCTGATTATGATTTTTTGCATTGGCATTTTAAAACCATTGCGTAATGATATCAGTCTAAATATCAACATGCACCATCATAAACATGTGACTTACATTTTTAAAATTGAATTTTATAATATTTTGCTTACCACACAGCCCTGTTTCCCCTGAAATAACTTGTCGCGTGTTGCAACTCAGCAACATTTCTAATTCAATCCATCTGCTAATTCCAAACCTCTTACATACAAATCTATAGCACCCATGGGGTTTTGCTGCATGACTCTAATCTGTCTCATGTTGACTTTATGTTGAGTAAGATTTATTAGTGACACTTTACAACAAGATCTCATTCATTAACATTCGTTAATGCATTCATTAACATGAAATAACAATGAATATATTTTACAGCATTCTAAATTGTTGGTAGTTAATGCAAATACAATTATTCATTGTTTTTCCTTCTTTATTTCAACATGTGTGCTGGTTGAAAAGTTTATGTATGATCTCAATGTACAATTTCTGGCTTCTAGCTTCTGTTGCAAAGGTGGCTCATATAAGACCATACTGATATAGACAGTATTGTCTCATCCCGTATCCCGCTGGGAAAAATACTGACACATTACCAAAGCTCAATATTCCGGACAGCCCTGGGACAAGCCTTCGCATTATAAAACTGCTCTGTCAACACATTTCATCTAAAAATCTTTACACACAAGATGTATATTGACGGAGACAATGGTGATCACTAATAAATAACATCTATAAACAACAATATAAAAACAGGAAGTTGTTAACGACCCAAAAGCTTCTGCGTGCCTCAAATACAATCAGACCTAATCCAGCAATGTAATTTGTTTAATTCTCTGGGTGGCCCAGCTTGATTCACAACTTTATTAACTATCCTGAAGCAAGGAAAACACATTGCAGGAAACCGTTTCATGTGGCTTTTGGGAATTAAGATTCATGCAGATCAAATGCATACGGGTGAAAGTGTCTGTTGCACTACAAACAGTAAAAAGAAACAAGAGCTCCCTCTGTTGATCAGAAAAGCAATAACACAACACGAGGTGTGAACTCTGAGCTGACACACGGGTTTCAAAGGTTAATGAAGGACCTTTGAGTGCACGTTTGCTGAGGTTGTGACAGCGGCTCAGATTCGGGACAGATCTGGTCATGTGTCAGGGGTGAAGGAAGTTCTTATCTCATCAAGAATGTTTTGAAATGTAGGCAAGCACGGTCTCATGTAAATTTACAATCTGTAACTTTAACAAATGCTAAAATCAGTTATTGAGCAAGTACATAAAGAATCAGGGTTTAAAGCTGTCTCTTTATCTTACCATGATTAACAATAGTAAGCTTTAAATAATGATTTATAATTTGAGCTGCTATGTCAGATTTAGCAGGAAATGTATTGAGGTATGTAAGTAAAGTAACTTGCGATTTTATGTTTCAAACATATGTGATAATGGGTCGGGTTGGGTACAGAAATTGTCACATTATTTGCGGGGCAGGTTGGGGCGAGTCATTAAAAACAAAATAAAACCTTGGTATGTTACGTGCAATCTCCTTATATTAAAGGGACAATAAGTAGGATTTACCCCCATCTATTGGTGAAATTGTATTTTGAATTCAAATTAGGGATGCTCAACGATTAATCGCGATTATTCTATAGCAGAATAAAAGTTTTTGTTTACATCACATATGTGTGTAAACGGTGTATAATAAATATGTACATATATAAAAATATGCACACATGCATGTATAATTTTAAGAAAAAAAAATTATATATTAAGTTTTTATATTTATATATAATATAAATTATACATAAATATACAAATATATATACACATGTAAACATTTCTAAAACATATACATACATGTGTGTACATTTATTTATACAAAGTTAATATACACAGTTCACACACACATATATGATGTAAACAAAAACTTTTATTCTGCTATAGACTAATCACAATTTATTGTTAAGCATCCCTAATTCAAATGAACAGTGCTCTCTAGCGCCTCATCTTTTTAAATGTGTGTTGCAACTACGGTAGCCGTTATGTACTCACTGATCTTCTTGTCCGTTTTAGCTAGTTCACATGTTCTGAATGAAAACGCGTTGTGGAAACGCATTGGAAGGCTAGTGCTTTTTGTCCCTCTCTGCTATGACATGGAAGCCTCCTTGGACTTACCCATTCAACGAAAATCTAAGCTTACAAAGAAAAGTCAGATCATTGGCAGAGGTCATTTAACACCAACGAGGACATATTTATGAATAAAGACATTGATTTTGATTAATAAAACACTTAAAACCCTACTTACTGTCCCTTTAAATATTTGGGAATATATATTTTCATATTTTATTAGGTTCTTTAATAAGGTTACTATACGTAACTATACTTATTCAAGGTTACGTGACGCGAACTCGACGCGAACTCGACGCGAACTCGACGCGAACTCGACGCGAACTCGACGCGAACTCGACGCGAACTCGACGCGAACTCGACGCGAACTCGACGCGAACTCGACGCGAACTCGACGCGAACTCGACGCGAACTCGACGCGAACTCGACGCGAACTCGACGCGAACTCGACGCGAACTCGACGCGAACTCGACGCGAACTCGACGCGAACTCGACGCGAACTCGACGCGAACTCGACGCGAACTCGACGCGAACTCGACGCGAACTCGACGCGAACTCGACGCGAACTCGACGCGAACTCGACGCGAACTCGACGCGAACTCGACGCGAACTCGACGCGAACTCGACGCGAACTCGCGCGGGGGCCATGCGAATTGGCTGGGCAACTGCCGCAAAAACACACGCTATTCATCTTAAACACATCTTTGTGCAAGATGAAAAATAAGGCTTGGTGTGCACTAGTGATGTGCACTAGATCGGTATTGGCCGATAACGGCATTAAATGACTCGATCGGTACTCGCTAAATGTGCCGATCTCATGAACTAGGGCTGTGCGATTTAGGGAAAATATCTAATTGCGCTTTTTCTGCCAGGAATAGCGATTCGATTTGCGATTAAATTTGGTAGATTTGCGATTAAATTTTGTAGATTAAATTTTAGATGGTTAGATCTTACTTATACTGCTTATGGGTCTGGTGATTTAACTGCATTCTTATATTTTTGTTTTGTTTGTTTTTTTGTGAAAATAAGGAAGCAAAAACAAAGAAATTAAGAATATAATTAACACTTCTTATTGTATGAAATGTAAAATGGTCTTTAGCTTGGACTTAAAATATTTAAATGGGTGACTGAGTTTTACTGGAAAGATTTGTATGCATGTTTGTTTTTTTTGTAAACAAAGAACTTAATACTCAACTTCATAACTATCAAAATATTAAATAGCTACATTTGGGATTTTTAAAATGAATATAAAATCCAAATGCGTTCAATGTCATGTCATTTCATTTAAGTGACATTAGCAACCCAGTTAAATGGTATTTTAGTTTGTTTTAAATAAGGAGTCGGGCTTGTAAGCATTGTTGGGCATGTGTGTGTGTAAAGTTTTAGCGCATCATCCGTTTTGGGAGACGCGGGCGTGAAGTCTTGCAATGCGGACTTGCGGAGACAGGCGTGAGTATTTAATAAGCATAGAGACACAGGTTGCGCATGTGCGTCAAGTTTAAACACCATGTCGGTTGTGGAAGACGCGCGCGAAGTCTTGCAATGTGGAAACAAGCGCGAGTATTTAACAAGCATTGAGAGACACAGGCTGCGCGCATGCTTTAAATTGAAACCCTTCGTCAGTTTAGGAGAAGCGCTGTTTTGGTTGACGTGCCTCTCACGGAGAAAGCACAGCCATACTTGCGCTCGCTCAATTGGTTAGACTGTCAAAAAGCATATTTCGCATCTTTTCGCGATTTGCTAATCGAAACGTTTCACATCGCGATTGCGGTTCGATTTCGATTAATCGCCCAGCCCTATCATGAACCGATGTTTCCTTTTACCTTTGGCATCATAGAGATCCTGAATGCGGCTGCAGTTAAGAGAGCATTTTTACACAGTGCAAGCATTTTTATAATCCGTTGCTCATGTGCGACGTTCAGATTTGGATTTCTCTCTTTGGCTTTACAGAGATATGTGTATTTTCTATAAGGACATCCTACAGTAACCTAATTCATCCCTCAATAATATCACTCTCTGCTCTTGACTAAGGAACTTTTATACTTCAAACGAATGCGTGTATATTTAATTCACACAGTAAAGTCTGGGAAGTGTTTTTTTATTAATTTTAACAGCCTTTTTAAAGGCATATTACATTTCCCTTTCAGAAGAAATATTTGTTGTGCTTATTTATTTGATTCTCTATTAAAACAATAATATACCTAATTACTGCAAGTAATAGAACAAAGGCAACATCTGTGGTATTACTTTATCTAGAAATTTTTTTTTAACAGTTACAGTCATCAAAGAGCTTGCATATCAGCTTGAAAAATCGGTATCGGCCGAGCACGAAGACAACTAATCTGTAATGGGTATCGACTGCAAAAATTCTGATCGGAGCATGCATGCAGCATTACAAACTGCAGCTTTAATGATGCAACACACCATTCAGAAACAAAATCCATCTGCGTCTTGCTTTGGGAACCAATAAATTTGGTTAAGTGTATTCCGCTCACCTGTGCCTGTATCGCCAGATGAAACGCTCCCTTTTTAAAGGGCAACAGGTCACCCTTTTGATTGCGTGTGCCTTCAGGAAACACCCACAAGCGGATCTGGAGTAAAAAAAAAAAGGTCCATGTAACACAACACAAGATTATTGAAAGACTAAAAATTGCACTAATGTTTATGTTTCTATATTCTTTACAAATTTTATGTTTAAATTAGGTTTACGTTTCTTAAGGGGCTTGAGGGGACACAAAAAGTGGTTAAAACATTAATAGTAACATAAAAGAGGAACATGATACTGATAAAAAAAAATGTGATGTGCGATAACTTTCTGAATAATGTGATATTCGATATGCTATACAGCTTTACATTTGTATCATCCATTTAAACTAGGGCTATGTATCGGCAAGAACCTCACAATGTCATACACATCACAATATATGGGTTGAGATGCAGTATGTTGCAATACAGTGCGGTGCTATACATCGCTTATATTCCTATTTTAGGTATATAATAGGATATAATTTTAGGAAAGTTGTCATTGAGAACACACCACCATATGCATACCTTAGCAAAAAATTGCTAGTACTTCCTGTCATGGTTTAAGATCAGAGATAAGAGAAATGCTATCTAGTGGTCAGGATGTAAACAACTTGCATGAATCAAGATTAAAAAAAAAAATGTTTTAAAAGCATGCACCAGGTTTATTTTAATGCACAGTGTATTTATGTTAATTTTATGCAATAAAAAATTAGATTTGCACTATTTTTATTAAAGTTAAGGCTGAATGGACCTGAAAATGTCAAATGGTGTAACCGCTTATTGCGCCAAAGTATGAGAAATATTAAATATTTTATCCACCTTGATGGGATGTAAATGTAATCATCGAAAAAAAAAAAAAAAATAATAATAATCATTTAAAATATTTTATTTTATTAGTTACTTCTAAATGTAAATTTTTATGCGTTTTGTAATATTTGTCCTAACATATGCTGAAAACAGCCCTTTTCTTAACTCTTTCCCCGCCATTGACGAGATATCTCGTCAATTAAGAGAAAATGCTTCCCCGCCAATGACGAGATTTTCCGTCTTTCCGCAATACCGCTATTATCCACTAGGTGGCGCCCTTCCGCAACTTTTTAAACCCGGAAGTATTGCCCTATGGCAAGCGGCTGCATGTCCGTGTCTGTTTTAAAGATCGCTCTGAATGGGATCTCTATGAAAAGTCCGTCACAAATATGGAATTATTTTTGCTTTTTGCTCAAAATATGGTGTTTTTGCAAAAACCTACCCATATTCAAAAGCTGATTGCAAAAGAACCACTAAAGGTAGGATGAAACGGTTTTTTTTGTTTGAAAGCAGAGGGTCTGTTCTTTCATTTGGTATATTGTATGTTTATTTATTTAAAGAAGAACATTTTCTGGAAGGCATTAAACTTTGGTGAAAATCATGAAAAACGCTGGCGCTGACTGGCAACTTTTTTTAAAAACGCTGGCGGTGAAAGAGTTAATAATCTTTGACAAATTATGTAAAAATTTATGTAAAAAAATCATATTACACTAAACTAGATGATTATATTTTATTCCACATTTTTTATGAATATATTTATATTTTAATTAAAAAAATACTAGTTACACCACATTGACATTTTTGCAATTACCCCCCAAATATTATTTCAAAATAAAATAAAACCAGACATTTTTGACTTGTATGCAAAAAATTGGCAAATTTATTTTGAAATTAACCCTTTTATAAAAAATATGTAGTGTTCTCTTCATAAAGACAGACCTTGTCAGCCAGGACTTTGTTAGCGGCGTCACACATGACGTTCTTGGCGTCGCTGGTCTTTTTGCGGTTAATGAAGACGATTCCTCCCAGCCAACAGATCATGCCCACCGTCCCCGCCCACATCAGCTCCTTCTTAGCAATCGTGGTACAGCGGTCTGGCAGAACCTCCATCATGCCTGCAGATGATGCGATCAATCATGTGATGTCTGGGTGTGTAAGTAGGAAGGAGAAGAATTTAAGCGGGTCTGGGCGTGTTGTCCGATAGGTCGAGTTTGCTAAGCAGCCAGATCGGTTTCATCAGAACATTTAACTAGGACTTGCTCAGATTTGTTCCTCAGTTTTATGCCTGACAGATCGTGACCCTTTTCAAGAATTTATAGGTATATGGTGATTGTATCAGTAATACTGAAAGAGGGTTGATTTATGGCTCTAGACAGCAGCAGATGTGTGTGTGTGTGTATTTGTTCACCTAGCACGTCAAGCGATGATTGGTGGTTGGAGATGATGACATAAGGCCCATCCGTCTGTAGATGCTGCCAACCACTGACTTCAAAACGCAGACCCAGGAAATACTTCACATGTCGAACCATGAAGCGGATAACCCTGCGAAAGAAACCAAACCTCTTCAGGTTTCAAACAGATACAGAAGTATACAGCGGGGGAAAATAAGTATTTGACACATCAGCATTTTTATTAGTAAGTGAATTTCTAAGTGGGCTATAGACCCAAAATTTCCACCAGATGTAGCCATCAAGCCAAATATTGAATTCATACAAAGAAATCAGAACATTTAAGTATACAAGTTGAGTCGTAACTGAACACATAATCACTCTACAATTAACATTAACTAAATTTAAAAATGATTTAAAAAAGAATTATTTGCACCTGTAAAAACTAATGTCAACCTAATGTTTAGGGGTTGTAAATCTTTAAAATAAAGTTCTTGAGAATTGTGAGAGAATTGTGATCTTTATTTTAAGCAAAATAATCATGATTCTCATTTTATACAGAATCGTGCAGCTCTAGCGGGTATGCTCGCGTACTTGAAATAAAAACGAAGTAAGGGGCCAATCACACAGAACACGTTTATGGCAGTGGCAGGCGCCTTCTTTGCAAGATTTTTAAATGGGCAGTGAGCATTATGCGCGATGATTATCCATGCCAAATGCCTCCTGACCCATGCGTTTTTAAAGAAGTGCACGGAGCGAAAAAGCGTGCAACGTCATACACGTTTTTCAATTGTCCAATCGAATGAGGCAAGAGGCGGGCCTTTCGTTTTGATGATTCACCTATTCTGATGTCGATGTGTAACTTTGAAGTAATAAAAACAAGTTACTGCAAACCACTGCAACATGCAATTTTGATATATTGTGCATCAGCAGTAAAAATGAAGTTTACTGTGTGGTATTGAACGACAGACAAAAGATATTAAAGATACTGATACAGTATCAGCAGGACCTTTAACCACATTATCAGTATTCTAAACATGAGGTGCAACGCAAGCAAAACACATTGAAAGTTGCACAACAGCACAACTAAAGGGAGTCATCAAAACCCATCATTATCTGTCATTCGCATGCTTTAAGATCGAAAACTGTTCATGCACAATTCGGGCCAGATTGACAAATATTTGGAAAGAATCAGTGGTGTTGTGTTGTGTTGTCAAACGTGTAAAGCAAGATAAGCATACTGGAGACAGAGAGAGATGTTTGTAAGACAACACTTTAAGGTTAATGTGCAAAAACAAGTGGTGGTGTTGTGTGTGAGGGAGCGGGCGAGCAAGAGAGAAGTGGTAAACATAAAATAAAACTTTAGGGTGTTAAAAAATTACCCGCAGTGTCAAACACACAGCATAGCAAAATAGCTTATACTTACTTCATTTTACTTTTTTGGACAAATTGCAATAGCTCTTCTGGCCTACAGTACATACTTATGTACACACATTCGCTTGCGCGTACAAAATACGCAAAATCCGGTGGTGTGCGACATGCATACAGCACACACGGCCTGCATACTATTCTGATGATGAAGTGTGCATCACACGCACTGTACGCTGACTCTTACGTTTATGTAAAATGTTAAGTATACCCATGCATAAAATCTTTTAGGATAAGTGTCTGCCAATTTATAATCTTGAGGGATTGATAGTTTACACAGATTAAATGAAGTTTATTGAACCAAGTTCGGGAGGAGCATAGTCACGTAGTGTTCGAAATCAAATTATTTTAAAGATTATGGGGTCCCCTTGCTAAGCCCCCCATCATTATAGGGTCACCACGGTTTTACAAAATATTTGGTCCTGGATCAACGTTTTAATCAAAGAAATCCCAAATTACCCCCAACTCAAACCTTACTCCTCAAATTAGCATGAAATAATAGTTTGAGAAGTTTTTTTTAAACCCTTAACCCAATCCTTAATTTAACAATTTGTCAATTCCACCAGAAAACAGCGTAAGGTGCATTGGAGAGTTTACATTTATTTCAGAAAGAAATATTATGGATTCATTAATTGCGAAATTGGGACAAATAGCTAATGGGCAGTATCGGTTTGTGGCAGTGCATCATGATAATTTTAAATTTATGAAAAACATTTATTTTTTGTGCTTTATGGGGGTCCCTCAATGCTTATAGGAGGTGGTATTATCCTCTTCTGACATCACAAGGGGAGCCCAATTTCAATTATCTATTTTTTCACATAAAATGGTTTACCAAAACTAAGTTACTGGGATGTTCTTATTCAGATTTTTTAGGTTGATAGAAGCAGCGGGGACCCAATTATAGCACTTGAACACTTAAACATGGCAAAAGTCAGATATTCATGATATGTCCCCTTTAAAGAGGGGGACGTGCTCTTACTTTGGGCTAATATTCTGAGCCCTCCCCTTGGACAGCATGCCAAATATGCTTCATCTTGTTACCCAATCCATTACATGTTAAAGCAAACCCATGAATTTAATGAAAGAAAAAATGTGTATCTGTATATATCTGTATCTGTATGTGCACGTATAAAAATATTTCACACAGAGCTGGATTTTTGCAACAGCACTGTTACTCAATTCACACTTCAATACAAAGTTCTGCCCTGTTTTCATCCCATCAGATGTCCCAGCCAACTACGCCTGCACGTTATTGGGGAAAACTATCATTGCAATGTTTTGTTTTTCTACGACATGAGAAATACTGAATGACTTCACCAGACGACTTATAAAAGCTCAGTTTAAGAGAAATTATCTTCTGCCTCGCATTTTTTGTATAGCTCACTGATTTCTAACAGAGACATCTGTGATTTCCTTCTGCCGTCTAAATTGTTTTATATGGTGTACCACTGGCAAAGAGGTCCAAAATAGTGTTTCTTTAAGAAAAAAAATGCTATATACGTTGTGCAATGTGACACTTCCAGATGCAGGCATTGTTGAAATGATATATTGTGCAGCCCTAAACCTAACCAACCAACATCAAACTAAATGCAGTAATAAAATGACAGATTGCCTATAAGCTGGTACAGCTGGCGATTCTGTGTGAACATAAAACAGCACATAAGGTTGGGAAACACTGCTCTAAATCTAGATAACCTTAAAAGGCTGATGAAACACGACACCACTCGTTGTACTCCACGTCATGTGTTCTATTGGTTGGTTAATATTGGTGTCAGGTCAACCTAAAAAAATTGGCAAATAACCATAACCAAACACTTAACCCATTAAGCTTGCATAAGTTATATAATATATTTGGCATGATCACATTCCAGTATTAACCCTACATAGTATGTACCTGGACATATAACAACACAATAACACTTGATATAGTGGTATGGGTATAGTAAGTAAACCTACACTGACCAACCATGATGCATTAGCTTATTCAGTCCCAGACTTAAATACCGGTTAACCTTGCACCCTTACATTAAAACCAAAGCCAGTTTATGATCAAACCTGCTTACCTGGACAGATTCATCTGTGAATCTGCACTGATAACTTGAATTACTAAATAGCTGTACAATATTAGGTTGAGAAACAATAACTAAAAAATGAGTTGTTAGCTTGTATGTTTCTCGTAGCCAGAATGCTTTCATTTTCTGCTCATCAATGTGATCATTGTAGCCTATGTGTGAATGATCAAACTGTAATGCCCAGACAAGGCCGAACTTGGAAAAATAGCAACTTTCAATGCTATTTTAAAACAATACTACATTGGGATTGCAGCTGACAGGAACTTGTGTGCACTATCAGCTTTAAATTTTCATATCACATGGACGGTATTAGTGTGTGCCACCACACCACAAGGCTGCTTTTCATAGCAGGTCATGACACAATACACAATACACAAAGAAGATTCTGTCTGTGGCAATATACACGGAAAAAGTCTACCTTCTCCCAATTGTATTCAATACCATCGCAAAACATTTGCCTTTATGGTGAACCTCACTAGCACAACTGCTTCATACATGGATTATGATTATACACCCTTACCTTACCTAGAAATAACCATGGTTTTTCAGCGTATTGGTTACTAGTGGCAAAACTGGTTTTACTACAGTAACCATGGTTTAACTATGTTTTATTAACCGTAGTAAAACCATGCTTAATAAAAGTTCAGCTCTATCATCGTCATAAACATACAAGCATTTCAATGTGCAATAAAAACACATGCAATAAAGGTCACACCCTACAATAAGGGCTAAGCTGTATATCGAGTTTTGGTAATATAATGGCCTTCATCCACAGCGAACCACGTGATGAGACAATACCGTCATCTATATATCTGTATGGTCTGATTATATGACCTTCCTTTTTTTTGCAACAAAAGATATGCCAGATGTAAGCTTTCCAGCCAGCTTGCATGTTGTGCAGATGTACATTTTAAAAAACCATGTCTTGGAATTTTAATTTCATCATAAGCTGTTTTAATAAAGGTGATTGTGACATCTCACATTAGTTACATATATAATTAATTTATGATAAATTAATGCATTTTATAAAATGTCATTAAATTGGGGCACCATCTCATCATGGGCACGCTCACAGTTTAAAATAACATTTGTTTCTGTGCTTGTATATTATCTTGCCTTTTGTTTAGTAGACCAAAATATTTTAATATCATTTGCATATAGAGACTGGTAATACTCTAATTTTATATCGTAAAAATGTTTTCTTTCTAAGGCATTTTTTTAAAAATGACTTAAATATCCTAATTTAAGGCATAGTCCTGTCTTAAGATAAGCCAATTGACTGTAAACCCTGCAAAAGAGGTCAAAGAAGTACCTTTCACAACAAACCTGTGTGTGTGAGTTAAACTGTAACCTGTTTAAATCATAAACATATCGTCATGACTTAAAACAAATAAATAAAAATTCATAAAATTCCTGCTTTATACGAGATGTGAGTGACTTTGTTTACATTCCACGCGTTACAGAACCCAAGTGACGTCACACTGGTCGTTACATTCCAGAACGTCATAGAAGGTTTAAAGTGATTTTCGGCGCAAACATCGATTCCAGTGGCGCGTGATCAGCAATTCCATCGATCAGTTGTCAACGCGCGCGACTGTTGATTTTAATCTCGCATCATCGATCAGGAACTAAATTAACCCTGTACCCGCTGGGCCGGTCCATCATGTCTTAAAAACAGGGTTAAAAGTCATTTATAAATATGAATCTCGTAACCAAAAATTCGCGTTGACGTTTAAAATAAGACTGCGTGCGCTACATTAGATAATTAGAAATAATAAACACGGGAACCCTGTGTTTAACGCACGCGACGCTAAACCAGCTAACTTAGCACGCGCTTTATGACTCTGCCCGAGCAAAACGGGTACATTTTCACTTCATATAGATATGGCTTATATATGGCTTGATTTATTCATCTGCTTTAATCGTAAGTGAAACGTGAGGTACAGACAGAGGCCTGTGCGCGTGCGCTCGCGGAACTGAAGTAAGCGAGCTGACTAACGTTAAAAGAATCGTGATCCAAACATCTGTCAGAAGATTACGGTAAATGCATTTCGGTTCACAAATGGTTAAGTGTGGGTAAAAACCGCTTGTGTGCAAATAACAAATAAACAATAAATAGAGTTAACTCTGAGATGCATTTGTATAACGTTATCATCATGTGTCTCAATAAAAAAACAAACTTGATAACACATTCTTATGCAGGATTTTATAACCACTTGCATTGAAACATGCAGCGGATTACATTTAATGGATGACAAAGAAAAGAAAACGTTAAACAGTTTAATAATTTGTTGTTGACATCTTACCTCATATTTTCAATGTCCCTCCCGCCGCATTTTAGAATGCACATCGGTATGGCTATAACGGCCAAAGCCATCATGTACGCCACGTAAAAAAACTTTTTGAAATAGAAGACGAACGTGCTGCTGGTCAAGAGCAGAACCGAGAAAACCAGCAGCACCGACAGCATCCACAGGGCGTCCATACCGCGACCAGCGCCTCGGGCGTCGAGTAACGAGTGATACAAGGCCAGCGGTGGAGCGGAGGGGTGAGACTCAAAACCCAGCCTACATCAGATACCGAGTCCAAATCGCACACCTGACCCACTAAGCGATCCTCCTGCTATTCGTTTACGCGATATCATGCGAGCTATAATAAAATAAAAACCACACAGAGACTGGCACGGGTTATCGTTGAATCCACCGCTGCACGCGTGGTCACGGTGTAACCTTTGGCTGCCTGCCGCCGTGTGTGTTACTGGTGATGGTCCGATTCGTCAGAATGGTTCTTTTGAACAAGTTCCTTTGGATGATTCAGTCGAACCGATTCGCGTTCGAATGATTCCCTTTCAAACATCTGCTATGCCATGGTAACTAGTTTTACTAAAATCAAATTGTCGTAGTTGCTACAGTTTATATTAGGCCTATTCTATGTTTGTGAGGTGTGTGACATATTAAAATCATAAGAACAAAATATTACACGCAGTTTATATACAATATACATTTTAAGCAGCTACTAAAATGTATCTTTGGTTAAAGTCCGTGTTTGTAAAAAAACATACTTTTTGATGTTTTAGGCCATTTCTCAATCCGAAGGCTGCAACATCCGGAGGTTGCATATGCAGGCTGCATACCTCGCATTCGCAAGTCATTAGCATATTACAACAGTTTACAATAACTTAGACTAATTGTCAACTTTTTAATTGTTAATATTCTGAAATAAGACGTATGCAGCTACGAATGCCACATCCGGAGGCAGCAATCTCCGGATTGGGCTACGGCCTTGTTGTGGTGAGCGCCAACAAAATGACTCGGTCGAGCCGGTTCATTTAAACGAACCGATTCCTCGCGCTTATTGAGCAAAGAATCCTCCTGTAAAATTTGAAGCCCTCGTGTGTGTTTCCGGGTATGGTTGTTTTGTTTCCCTGTCATTGCGTCGACGTATTCAATGTATGTTTTAGTATGTATGTATGTATGTATGTATGTATGTATGTGTGTGTTTGATGCAATGTTATTTTGAATCCGTTTATCATTGAATTCGAGTAAACACCGTTTGTATGTGAAACGTGCTAATATAACAGTGCAGTGTGCTGTCACCGTGTTTTATGAAAATTTTCAACACGGTTAAGTGAGACAAGCATTGTTAACCGCTTTCAAGTATTTACATCTGATTTGAATAATCGGGATATTTTTTCCAAGAAGTTTATTAAGTTTTATGTTTGGGTGCTGGACTACATCAAAATGCTGATTAGAGTGTTAAGAAGTAAATAGATTACAGAAGATGCAGTTAACAAGATTAAAGAGCTAATCTGGGTGTATAATCAGATTCACACTGCTGCTTTTTAAATGTGACGTGGATAAAATTCACTGCATGTCACAATTCAGACAATCTTAATCTAAAATGAAGAATATGTTTTATTTTTTTATTTTATTTAAACGCTATTGCTTTCAACATAGAAACATAACAAGTAAAATATATTTTTATGATGTGTGCCTTTTAAATTACATTTTTGAAAGTTGTCACATTCTATTAAATACGAATTATATAAATAACTGTCTATTTAGTTTATGTTCAGCCTTAAAACTTAAAGGTGTGGTTTCCTGGACAGGGTTTAGAAACTTTAGATTAATCCAGGACTAGGCCTTGGTTAAATTAGGACATTTAAGTAGTTTTTACAAACATATCTTAGAAAAACATTACTGGTGTGAGACAAAACAATACTGATATATTTAAAGAGCACCAATGGTCCGATTCACGATTTTATATTTCCTTGGGTGTGTAAGTGTGTATTAGTACATGTTAATGATATGCAAAAGGTACAAACCCCAAAGTAAACGATGACCTGAGTTATCATCTCCATCGTAAATCTCTTTTCTTGGACAACAACAAACACATGGATTGTAGGCAACAGTTTACTTCCTGGGATTGGTGATGTAGTAAAGATTGACATTATCATAATTCCTCCAGCTTTAACTCACAGCCTGTAAGTTAACTCCTGTTAGCATTGCATTGTGAGGGAATCTTTTAAACATGGTAATGAACGTCACATTTCCAGCTGATGTCAGAGGTATTCAGACCAATCACAACGTACAGATTAGCTGGCCAATCAGGGACACAGAGCTTTTTTTTAGATGCATTTTAGAAAGAAAGTTAAATCTGGAGCTACAAAATATTACAGTATGTGAAAAATAATGTGTTTTTTACCATAAACCATGCGAACACATTACCGAAAACACAGAATAATGTTGTTTTTAGCAATGCAATAGGTGCTCTTTAAAGATATGTGAGTGCTGTTTTAAGTTAAAGGGATAGTTTACGCAAAAATGAACATTCTGTAATCATTTACTAACCCGCATAAATCTCTTTGTTCTAATAAACATGAAGGAAGATATTTCGAGAAATGTTTGTAACCAAACTGTTTGTGGACCCTATTCACTTCCATAGTAGAAAAAAAGAATACCATGGAAGTAAATGGAAATGTGTTCGTCTGAAAATGTATGGAAATATGCATCCCGGACAGCTTGAGGGTGATTAAATCATGGGTTTAATATCATTTTTGGTCGAACTATCCCTTTAAACCCCCAAAATGTACAATACTTGTGAAAATATAAGGGTTTTTTTAGGGCTGGGCATAGATTAATCTAGATTAATCTCATAAAAAATAAAAGTATTTTTTTGCATAATATATGAGTTGTGCTGTGTGTTATTATTAAGTAAATACACACGCATAAATATATATATATATATATACATTTAAGAAATATTTTATTTATATATTGTTGGTTTATTTATATATAATATATACAAATATAAATAAATATATATACACATGTAAATGTTTCTTAAATACATACATGAATGAATGTGTGTGTATTATATATACATAATAATAACACACAGCACACAAACTCATATATTATGCAAAAAATACTTATTTTGTATGAGATTAATCTAGATTAATCTATTCCCAGCACTAGTTTTTTTCTACCGATGAAATGCTGCTCACAGTTTTTTTCAGATAATCTGTGAATGTTCCATATCATGATTTCAGAATATGAGGTCTATGACACAGGAACTATTCACTCACCCGATAATCTGCCAGTATTGAACTTTGTCATTCCAGTGATGTAAATCACACCACTCAGACTGCTTTAATGCACTTTCTTAAGGCTGCATAACGATTAATCGCGATTAATCTATTGCAGAATAAAAGTTTTTGTTTACATCATATATGTGTGTGAACTGTGAATAATAATTTTGTATTTATAAATATACACACATGCATGTATAATTTTAAGAAAAAATATATTTATATATAAAGTTTTTATGTTTACACAAATGACACAGAAAAAATTATTCATTGAATTTACTAAATTTTTAAGGTAAGTGGTTGCAATAAATTATTTAAGCTACATTTAAACAAAAAAGATTAGTAAAGTAAAATAAAATTTAAAACTTTTGTTTAAATGTAGCTTAAATTAATTGATTGCAACCACTTACCTTAAAAAATTGAGTAAAATCAATGAATCATTTTTTTCAGTGTATATATAATATAAATTATACATAAATATACAAATGCATATACACGTAAAAAATTTATAAAATATTTACATGCATGTGTGTGTATTTATCTATACAACGTTATTAAACACAGTTTTACAAACTTTTATTCTGCAATAGATTAATCGCGATTAACCGCGATGCAGCCCTTATATTTTATTTTTCTATTTTTCCTCATTCCTTAAGAATATTGTTTTATTTACTGAATTGTATTGCCATTGTTAAACCCCAAGACAAATTTAATTCAAAATAAAGGTCATTCTGAAAATCAGACTGTACATTTTATGATTGGTGAGTCTGCTTGTCACGGCCTTGTTCTTTTTCATACAACATTTTCCATTTCATTCTATTTGATCGAAATTAAAGTACCATTCTATACATTAAAATCAGATTCTATTCTATCCTATTCTATTAAAGGGATTGTAGGCATATATTATTTTTTGTCGGTAGTGTAAATCAGTGTCTCCACCTCCCCCTTAAGGCGCATTGTTGAGGCCGTTTCTCTCCAGCTGCTCGTTCTCACGCTCACAACGTCTCATCTGTGCGCGGCCCGTGCTGAGCAGCATCCGGAGAAGAAGTGCCGGATACAAACATCACGCAAATGTCCTTGCTGAATCTGAAAGCATCTTTGGCGGTGTCGCATCCTGTCGCGCGAGGATGATGGCCGGGGTTCGCGCGTTTCTGGGTGCAGCGCGAGCAAATGGATGCGTGTGCGCGATATTTGTCCTTGAGTTGAGCGCTGCCAGCACGGGATGTTTCAGTGTTGCATGACCCAATGCATCTTGAAACAAAAGCCTATGGCGATACATTAAGCGTACACGTTTAAATCTGCGTTTGTGTCCATATGCGCGTTGCGTTCGTGGAGAGTATTGCGGGCATCTAATGGAGGAGATGAGGAACGCGGTGTCTTTATTTTAGTAGAGGATTGCTTATCATCAGTGTTTGAAGATGCCGCGGGGTGTGCGGAGACTAATGCATATGATGCTCTTCTGCCCTTTATCTAAGGGCTTACAGGTAACTTTTTTCTAACCATCAGAAAATATTGTTTGCAATGCTTATTAAAAATCTAATTTACAAGTGTGAATGTAACAAAAGGTAGGCAACCACAGTAATACCATATATGCTTTATTGATATGTATCTTGGTATGATGGTGTATTTTAAAGCATGCATGGAGTGCAAATATTTATAATTCATTAATATGGTAATCTTTCAGTACCATGGTATTTATTTACATTGCACTACTTGGGTAGTGTAAAGCAAAGAGTGCCAAATTGTTGGATATGGTACTTATGGAGTAGGCCTACCAAAGTTGACATGATGTATGAAATGTATGATGTATCAAGATTGGACAGACAGAGGACACATTTACAGACACAGTGGACCTATAGTTTTAGTTTTTGGGTTACTATACGTCGTTCCCATATTTTCAGAATCACATGCACGTACACCATTGTTGTGCTGAAAAACACTGAGTGCCTAATGCACAGGGCTGACAGTGTTTTTGTGGATGTGCACTAAGGGCCCTCTTTCATAAGAGCACTCATCGTAAGTGCACAGTGTGACCGTTTGAGACTCGCTAGGTCAAACCTGTCAGATTCATCTGTGAGCTCTGTCCAGAAGATAAAAAGGCATTTTTCTATTAAATATAAAAAACAGCATTTGGGTTAAGAGGAAAGATTCTCACCACATCCTGTTGTACTCATAATTATCTATTTTGGTATGCACTATCTCCACTATCTGCTTTCGTATACCTTTGGAAACGCGTGTGTGTGTGAAAAATGACATAATTTGTATTTTGTGTAAACTATCTATTTAAAGTTTAACAACAGCACATCTCATTCGGCTACAGAGACAATTAGGTTTTTATCAATTATTTGTTTACTGTAAATAAATGTACTTAAAATTCTTGCACACAATAGCATTATTTGGATTGCATGTTTAGCCTTTGTTTTCAGCATGCAGGCACACACAGACTGAATTTGGGTATCTAATAACAGTGGTCTGTATCAACAGGCGGTAATCAGATATGTATGTATTCACACAAACCCTTTCCCATTCAAGCAGAGAAAACAGTCCCAGCCTTCGGCATACTGCGCCCTTCACACCTGAAAACTGCTTGAGAGACATCGCTATATCTTTAGGCACGTACTGTTAACCCCCAAAGAAGGAGATGTGATACCTGTTTTGTCAACCATAATCAAAGTTTGTCCCGCTGAACTATCCTTTCCTATTATTTTCTTGTTTAAAACTCTTAAAAATAAAGATTTTGCAGCGATGCCATAGAAAAAACATTTTTGCTTATCCAAAGAACTTTTTTACACCAACATTTGTTTAAAGAATCTTTCTTCCTTATCTTTTTATAGTGTGTAGATCCTGTTTCTAATACAAAGAAATATTTGTAGAAAGATCCTTGTGGATATTAAAGGTTTTTTATGGATGCAAACCGGGAAAGATTTTAATAGAGGAGCATCGTGATTTTGACCTGAGCTAGGAGCGGATATTTTGGAAGTTGGAGCATCTGGGTTTTTTCACTCCAAGAGTGCTCCTGTTTGGGTTTGGAAATTGATTTTCATTTAGCCTCAGACAGCAATTTAATTTTTCAGATATGGCTTATTTTTTTGTAGTGATGCATCCATTGCATCTCTAATTTAGTGGCTTATTATTATTCTTCTAGTTCAAATAAAGCACATTTATAGATTTGATCATTGAATAATGCATCTTAGAACAGAGGTTTGTGATATTTTGTGAGTTGAAGCGTTACTAAGGCACACATTTTGTCATGGAGTGAACACGGAGAGAGAAGCAAGGGAGTTGGGAGTGGGCGAGGAGCAAAAAATTAAAAATACCCAGAGTGGAGCTGGAGCGAAGTAAATATAAAATGCGTGGAGGGCAAATTATTGTTACTTAAATCCGCTCACATATTCTGATATATATATACAGCCAGACAAAGACTTTTTAGTAAACTGTTTAAATATTTGTCATACTCTTTTACAGTCCCGTCTCCCAGCAGTAAAGGTGAAGTATCTGTTGGTGGTGTGGTTTGGGATTCTGGTGGCCAGCTGGATGCTTTACATGCAATATTCTTCATATTCAGAGCTCTGCAGAGGACACGTCTGTACTATGATCATAGTAAGTCATGGATGAGTGTACGTCTTTTTCCCACGACCAGCATCTGGACATACATTATGAGAGTTCGGAAAATATCTTCATTACGATTGACCGGTGCATTTGATTGTTCGGTACAACACACATAGTTTAACCTTTACAATCTTTACCTTCTCTGTTTTACTTTGGTCTAAAACAGGAAGTGCATTAACAAATACTGTTCACAGAAAGAGAGAGAGAAGTGGGAAGTTAAAAGAAGGAAGCAAAAGAGTTGGCAGTTTATAACCATGCTATTATGTAAAACCATATTGAACCACTCACATCGTTTTTACCATCCACGATGTTTAAACAAAAATTCTTTGTCTTTTTAGAAGAAGCAAACACAAACCTCTCACACTTGTAAACCTCTACAAAGGGTGTTATATACATTTTGACATGACACCATAAGACAAGTTTTCCCCCATGAGAATACAGAGATTACGGAAAATACACAGAAAATGCATCCGTGATTTGTCTGTGATTGTTTGATTTTTGGTTCCTTCATACACTCGCAATGATTTTTCGGAATCTGTGCATGCATTCACACAAACCGTAAAAAGACACGTGACGTATTTAAAGTCCCGCACTTGGAGGGTTTTTTCTAAAACATCTGCGGGCGCGTCCTCACTACGGCACGCACCTTACGGCATTGTTTCTGCCTTACACAGAAAGCTTTTCAATGTTACTAGGTCCTCTTTACGGGAACAATACCAGAATATTTACATGATGTGTTTGTGTTCACAAAAGAGCCTGTCTTATAATTTTATGGAAATTTTCTGGGACCAAAGTGCTGTGTGAATGGGGTTTAAGACATTTTAAGGTTCTTCCCTTCATTTGAACTTATCAGCTCAGTATTTTGGTTCTCCAACACTTGAAGAACAAACAAGATATTTTAATGACATATTGTGACTGATGCCTTGCTGTGTTTTAGTGTGATCATTATCAGAGGGGAATCATCTCCGGCTCGGCGTGCAAGTCTCTCTGTGAGGAAAAAACTCTCTCTCTTCAACACTGTCTTTCAACATCACCTACACACCAGGTAAGTGTGTTTATATCCTTAAAAAACGCACACACATCCATATAGACGCACCTAAAGGATTATTAGGAACACCTGTTCAATTTCTCATTAATGCAATTATCTAATCAACCAATCACATGGCAGTTGCTTCAATGCATTTAGTGGTGTGGTCCTGATCAAGACAATCCCCTGAACTCCAAACTGAATGTCAGAATGGGAAAGAAAGGTGATTTAAGCAATTTTGAGCATGGCATGGTTGTTGGTGCCAGACGGGCCGGTCTGAGTATTTCACAATCTGCTCAGTTACTGGAATTTTCACACACAACCATTTCTAGGGATTACAAAGAATGGTGTGAAAAGGGAAAACATTCAGTAAACGGCAGTCCTGTGGGCGAAAATGCCTTGTTGATGCAAGAGGTCAGAGGAGAATGGGCCGACTGATTCAAGCTGATAGAAGAGCAACTTTGACTGAAATAACCACTCGTTACAACCGAGGTATGCAGCAAAGCAGTTGTGAAGCCACAACATGCGCAACCTTTGAAGCGAATGGGCAACAACATAAGACCCCACCGGGTACCACTCATCTCCACTACAAATAGGAAAAAGAGGCTACAATTTTCATGAGCTCACCAAAATTGGACAGATGAAGACTGGAAAAATGTTGCCTGGTCTGATGAGTCTCGATTTCTGTTGAGACATTCAGATGGTAGAGTCAGAATTTGCGTAAACAGAATGAGAATATGGATCCATCATGCCTTGTAACCACTGTGCAGGCTGCTGGTGTAATGTTGTGGGGGATGTTTTTTTGGCACACTTTAGGTCCCTTAGTGCCCATTGGGCATCGTTTAAATGCCACGGCCTACCTGAGCATTGTTTCTGACCATGTCCATCCCTTTATGACCCTTTCTGATGGCTACTTCCACCATGCACCATGTCACAAAGCTCAAATCATTTCAAATTGGTTTCTTGAACATGAAAATGAGTTCACTGTACTAAAATGGCCCCCACAGTCACCAGATCTCAACCCAATAGAGCATCTTTGGGATGTGGTGGAACGGGAGCTTTGTGCACTGGATGTGCATCCCAAAAAACTCCATCAACTGCAAGATGCTATCCTATCAATATGGGCCAACATTTCTAAAGAATGCTTTCAACACCTTGTTGAATCAATGCCACATAGAATTAAGGCAATTTTTGAAGGCGAAAGGGGGTCAAACACAGTATTAGTATGGTGTTCCTAATAATCCTTTAGGTGAGAGTATATACAATATATATACCTGTCAACATTTGAAGTGGATCAAAACCTTTCATAAAAGTTCTTAAAATTTTGAACAACACCCGTTTTTGTCTTCGGACAACTTTTATAAACTTTTTCTTCCACTTTAATGTCAACTAGTGTAGTTTCTTTGATCTATTTTTCTATTTTGAGGTGAAATAGATTTGAACAAGTTTTCATTAGAGATCACGTGTGTGTCTTGTGCAGGTGTACAGTGCCGAATGGAAGGAGAAAGCCGTTCTGGTGAAATGTGGCATTGAGGAGAGTATGAGAGGAGAAAACGGCCCTGATTCTCCACAGCAGCACCAAATCAGCCTCTATGACAAACCCACCCGTGGGACGTCCATGGATGAATTCAGAGCGATGCTGCATTCCTTTCTCAAGGTCTCTGTTGTGCTCGTATACATCATCAGTCCTCACAAAAAGCAACCGCACCCATATCACCATTCAAACACTAACATACAGAGCTCCAGTTTCTCAACTGCTGGGTCACGGCCCACAAAAGAGTCTCAGATCTTTTCTGTATAGCTCAGTGTTAGAGCAATGTTTTAAAAGTGCAAAAGGTCAAGAGTTTGAACCCAGAGAACATGAGTACATGTACTCATAAAATATATAACTTGTAATGCACTGTACTTCGCTTAGCGATTTTATGATTGTGCGTTAGGTGTTTATATGGTCTACAGGAAAAAGGAAACAGAGCTTGAGATGGACAAACCCTCCTCAAGGTTTCCTGTAGGAGGAAGAGAGAGAGAGGGAAAGAAAGAGGGGGGTGTGAAATAGAGAAGAGAAGCCAAAAATACCTGAAGGAGCTTAAAAAGGTCACAGGCGGAACAATACACTCACTCTCAGTGTCGTACTGAAGAACAACAAATACACACTGAAACACCACAAACACACAAAGATGCTGGAAATCACCATAACCATCACAACACTTCAAAGGCCTTTTAACACTTATGTATATAATCTCTACGATGAGGCTGAGTGTCTATTTACGTCCGAAATCGTTTACTTCTATACTATAGACTAGAGTCGAGTTTATAGTTTATGAAAAAGATTGGGTGAAAAGAACCCAGATGACATACTACTTCTACATACTACTAAGATTTTGTGCATTTGATTGACACTTTACTATGCCAGACACAATGTAGAAGAAGAAGGAGAGGCGTTGTCATATTTTAAAATGTTGGAAAGCGGTAACACAGCTCTATTTAAATGTAAAAGTTAAAATAAAAAGTTAAATTGCATAGCTATTTGACTTATCCGCATACACAGCCGTTTGACGCATGTGTATTGCGACAAATTGCAATACCTCTCCTGCGCTACATACAAGTACGCACGGTTAAAAAAAATCTGGCGGTGCATGTATAGTGTGGGCATACTATTCCATTGCCAAAATTTGCACCACACTGACCCTCGCATACGCATAAAACAGACTTTAAAGGAAAACACCACCGTTTTTCAATATTTTACTATGTTTTTACCTCAACTTAGACTAATTAATACATCCCTATCTTTTATCAATGCATGCACTTAATCTTTGTGCAGCGCGTTGTAAAAGTGTTAGCATTTAGCCTAGCCCCATTCATTCCTTAGGATCCAAACAGGGAAGAATTTAGAAGCCACCAAACACTTCCATGTTTTCCGTATTTAAAGACTGTTACAAGTGTAGTTACACGAGTAAGTACGGTGGCACAAAATAAAACGTGGCGGTTTTTTTAGGGGATAAAAATGAGAACTATATTGTATGGCGGTAGAGCACTTAGTTAGCACTTAGTTTGCAGCACTTCGACCTCGGCACGCCTCCCCCTCTCTCTCAAACTTCCGTCAATATTACAGCGACCAAGGACAAAATAATTGTTTATATTTTTTTACCTAAGAATGAGACATTTTTATATCTATACAATGGTGGTCCCCTCACATGGCAGTTGCCGCCATGTTTCTACAGTAGCCCTTAAAGGATTAGTGAATTTTCTTTAAAAAATCCAGATTATTTACTGACCACCATGTCTTTCAAAATGTTGATGTCTTTCTTTGTTCAGTCGAGAAGAAATTATGTTTTTTTGAGGAAAACATTCCAGGATTTTTCCTATTTTAATGGACTTTAATGGACCCCAACACTTAAAAGTTTTATGCAGTTTCAATGCAGTTTCAAAGGACTCTAAATGATCCCAAACAAGGCATAAGGGTCTTATCTAGTGAAACAATTGTCATTTTTGGCAAGAAAAATAAAAAATATGCACTTTTAAACCACAACTTCTCGTCTTCCTCCAGTTGTGTGACGCGCCAGCAAAACCTCACGTAATTGCGTAATGCCGTGGAAAGGTGACGTGTTACATATATGAAACGCACATTTGGGGACCATTTAAAACAATAAACTGACACAAAGACATTAATTAGTACCATTCCACATACAACAACGTCGGAACAGTCCTCTTTCTCCACACTTGTAAACACTGGGGCGTAGTTTCGCATACGTCATCCGTGACCTCTTGACGTATTGCGCGAGGTCGCGTTGGCTCGTCACACGGCTGGAGGAAGACGAGAAGTTGTGGTTTAAAAGTGCATATTTTTTATTCCTTTGAAACTGCAATTTTAAACTGCATTAAAACTGTTAAATGTTGGGGTCCATTAAAGTCCATTAAAATGAGAAAAATCCTGGAATGTTTTCCTCAAAAAACATAATATCCTCTCAACTGAACAAAGAAAGACATCAACATTTTGGACGACATGGTGGCGAGTAAATTATCTGGATTTTTAAAGAAAATTGACTAATCCTTTAACTAACAAACTGCACCACACTGGACCTTTAAACCTGCAATCCATAACTTTATTTGGTTAAAAATAAATAAATCAGTTATTGCGCAAGTACATGAAAATTCAGTGTCGACAACCATCTCCTTACATTACCCCTAATTCGAAATAGTAAACTTAAAATGATTTATAATTTGAGCTGTCAAGTCTCGCTTCAAGAGAAATGTCAGATTTACTTTATTTAACTTAAGTCCACCTAAAGAAAAAAACATTTAGTTTCAAAACGTGATACATTTAACAGCTGCTTCAATCAAATGCGACTTACAGTTAATATAGATAGAATAATAAGTCACATTCGAGGTTTTAATCTTTTTCTGTCTCATTGAATTACAGGACAGTGTCGGCGAGCCGACGTCTCTTGCAACTCTCGTCACGCGTGTGATCTCTCTAGCTGATGTCAATGCCGACGGTAAAGTTTCTTTAGCGGAGGCCAAATCGGTCTGGGCTCTGCTGCAAATCAATGAGTTTGTTTTAATGGTGGCGCTCCACGATAAAGAACACGCACCTCGCCTGCTGGGCTTCTGCGGTGATCTTTATGTGACTGAGCACATAGCACACAGCGCCCTCTTTAGGCTGGAGGTGCCTGGCTGGATGCAGCCGGTGTTTCCCGACTCACTGGGAGGGGCCCTTAACCGATGGCTCGCCCCGGCGTGGCCCCGCAGGGCCCGAATCACCATCGGCCTGCTGGAATTCGTGGAAGAGGTTTTCCACGGCGTGTACGGGAGCTTTTATATGTGCGACGCTAGCCCGCAACGGGTCGGCTACAACGCTAATTACGACTTCAAAATGGCCGACCTTCAAAGCGTAGCGTCGGAGGCGACCATCAAGGGATTCTTACGAGGAAGAACGTGCGAGGCGAACGCCGACTGCACTTATGGGCGGGATTGTACGGCGACGTGTGATAGGTTGGCCAGGCAGTGTAACGTGGAAGTGGTGCAGCCCAACCTGGCCAAGGTTTGCGCCCTACTGCAGGACTTTCTGTTGTTCGGAGCGCCGTCTGATCTGAAAGAGGACCTGGAGAAGCAACTACGCACGTGCGTGACGCTCAGCGGACTTGCTTCGCAAATGGAGGTACATCATTCCCTCGTTCTCAATAACCTTAAAACGCTATTGTGGAAGAAGATCTCTAATACCAAGTACTCTTGAGACACTAAACAAGAGGATGGTGGTGAAGGTGAATGAATGAATGAATTTGGGACAGTAAGAGATATTAAAGACTTAAAATCTGTCAAACATTAATCGCTTCTGAGACTAATTTTGGGAGTGGTTAGGATTCCCAGATACACTACATCCTTACCTATTTTAACCCTTTAACCCATCAAAATACCTTCTGAAAACTTTACTTTGACTTCAAGGTGGAAATGGTCCAGTTGAGGACAGAGGAGGACTAAAAGATTTCTTCAAGAGCGTTGCTCTTTTTTAAAAGATATCATGAATCCTGATTAATGAACTTCTAGGACACTTACAATAACCCTGGATAACCCAGAAGAATCCAAAAACCCATTTCTTCTATTGAACAAATTTGACCCCGTGGGTTCTCCAGGGTTATGTTGCATCTTGAAAGACAAACTACATCTACAACTATTTTGACAAGGTATTGGCTTTAGCAATGTTTGAAGCCAAGTCAGGAGTCTCTGCCAAGACCTGCAACACAATTTAAGAAAACTTGACCACTGAATACATAATATATAATTAAGAGATAAAGTTATATATGATGTCTTTTTACAGCGTGTTTGTTGTGTTTGCACTAGGAGTATGGTTTCATTTATTTTGTAGTGTTATATATTTCTCACATATTTATTTTCAGAGTGGTTCGAGAATTAATGAAGATATCCTTGAGATCTTAAACGCTTAAACTGTGAGAGTATTTTTCTTTCGAACGTGTTTCTCAGGGTTTGTGTGTCGATGTCTGAATGTGTTTGTTTAGAGATTACTGTTAACATTAAACATAACTGAAACAGAATTATGGTCTCATATTATTGGAGAGGTACAAATTTTGAAGAATTAAAGGGACATTCCACCTTTTTTGAAAACATATTCATTTTCCAGCTCCCCTAGAGTTAAACATTAGATTTTTTTGAGCTTAGCACAATTCATTGAATCTGATTAGACCATTAGCATCACGTTCCAAAATAACCAAAGAGTTTCGATATTTTTCCTATTTAAAACTTGACTTCTCTGTAGTTACATCGTGTACCAAGACCGACAGAAAATTAAAAGTTGCGATTTTCTAAGCCGATATGGCTAGGAACTATACTTTCATTCTGGCGTAATAATCAAGGACTTTGCTGCTGTAACATGGCTGCAGGAGGCGCAATGATATTACACAGTGCCCGAAAATAGTCCCCTGCTATTGAAAGTTACTAAGGGGACTATTTTCGGGCGCTGTGTAATATCATTACGCCTCCTGCAGCCATGTTACAGCAGCAAAGTCCTTGATTATTACGCCAGAATGAGAGTATCGTTCCTAGCCATATCTTCCTAGAAAATCCCAACTTTTAATTATCTGTTGGTCTTAGTACACGATGTAACTACAGAAGAGTTTTAAAAAGGAAGGAAAAATTTCGAAACTCTTTGGTTATTTTTTAGCACAATGCTAATGGTCTAATAAGTTTCAATTGATTATGCTAAGCTATGCTAAAAGTGGTACCGTCAGACCCAGAGATTAGCTGAATGGATTCCAATACGGTAAAAATCAAATGTTTAACTCTAGGGGAGCTGAAAAATAAGCATATTTCAAAAAAAAAAGTGGAGTGTCCCTTTAAAGGGATAGTTCACCCCAAAATTTAAAATGTGTCATCATTTACTCACCCTTGTGTTGTTCCCAAACCTGTATCTTTTTGAGCACCATTGACTTGCATAGTATTTTTATCCTACTTAATAAAGTCAGTGGTGCTCATGTTTCCTGCTTGATTACAAATATCTTCCTTTGTGTTCAGAAGAACAAAAACATTTGTTGGTTTGGAACGGGTTTGGAACCGACTTGTATAAATCATAGTAAATAACATACTTTTTATTTTTTGTTGAACTATCGCTTTAAGGCTTGGTGACAGTTTATGTGCAGGTGTGTAAACATGTTTGCACATGACTGTGTGTGTGTAACGCTAAATATCTACTTGACTGATGTTATCAGTAGGTCATTTTACACGCATCTCTTACAGTAGTTTAGTGTAAACAGGTTACTGTACATGTTGTCACACGCTGAACAGATTCACAGGTCATCAGTATTAAATGAGGTGGACATTTAAGAAAGATGCACATATTGTTGGTTATTTGGGAGTATTTACTTTAAAGACTGTTTACACCAGGAACAATAACTATAAAGATAATTATATTAGCATCCACACCAACAAACAATACATTTATGTTGGTTACATTTTACAATACGGCTGTATGTGTTAACATTTGTAAATGCATAAGCTACATGAACTAACAATGTGCAATACAGTATTTTTATCATTTAATAATCGTTGTTAATGTACGTTATGCCAAAACATTTCTTCATGTTAGTTCATTGTGGATTAACTAATGTAAACAGTTACCATGTTTAATTTTAAAATTGTGTTAGCAAATGCTGCAGAAGTCATTGTTAGTTCATAGCTAATGAATAAACTAATGCAACTTTATTGTAAAGTGTTACTGTTATGTTTTTTCTGAACTTGTGGGCTCCAGTTTCCCCTTTAAAAGGTTTATATTGTTATCAATTTTTAGTTGTGCACTGAAAAAAAAATGCAGCATGAAGTTAAAACAACTTGTGATAAGCCGACATAACTTGTTTTGAAGAAATTGTTTAACTTAAGTTAAAGTAACATAAAAATATATGTTGCAAACATGCTGTGTTTTTTACAGTGTGGTGTAGACTGATATTGTCTTAAATGTTGAAACAATTTCTTTTATCTTTATAGTTATCATCTTTGGTATGAACAGGCTTTAAATATCACATGACCAAGTGGACGTTGCATTAAAATTTAGAATTTCATGCTCTTATGAATGAGAAAATTCTGTGTACTGAATCTTTTTTTTATCTTTTGTGTATTATGTTCAGACCCATAATTATGTTTGTTTGAATAAATACATTTATTTGACTTCTATCGGGATTATTTCTCCAACTCTTTGTATTGTTACAGACCTTTAGAAAGAAACAACATGTTTTAAGAAAATCAACCTCACCTTTAAATGTTACTTACAGACCAAATCTGTAAACGTATATTCTGGCCTCGAAACAAAACTCATAGAAGCTGGAATTTTATTTATATTAATTTAGTTTATTCATATTATTGCATTTATTAAAATGGTTTAAAATATATATGTGACCCTGTCTATGAAATTAAGGCTAAAATCTTAATCTAATTTTAGAAGAATCAAAGTTTGAATTCAATTAATTTCAATCTCTAACATGATCTTACTCAGTCAATATTGAAGATATAAAGATTATATGTTCTTCACATTATCACAAAATTACAAATAAAAAGACTTTTCACAGCTGCGTTTGATCTACACCTGTGGTTCCCAATCTTGTTCCTTACCAAACACCAGATTAATGGCCTGAGGCAATTTCAGACGCAGGGATCCAAACTGTGTTACTGTTAGGGTGCTCCAGGTTTTGGGAACCACCGGTCACCGCTTCGAACACAGCCAAGCAAGCATGTGGATCCAGATCAGCTGCTGTAGAGTCAGATGACATTTAACAGTTATGGTGAAAATATTTCAGGCAGCAGACTTGGTCCTTTCTGATTTGTCTTTGAAATTATTAAACCAAAATAAAGTTCATCCAAGAATGAGAGTGTGTGTTTAAGTGTGAAAGACTTACGAGTACAGATTAATGTGGAATTGTGCTTGTGCCATCTTCGCCCAAGCCTGCACTTCCATTATTAGCAACAGACTTTCTTTCATGAGCCACAGAATTACAAGACCAAATCTTTCAAACCTGGAATCAATACAAAGACATCATATGAAAAATACTGGAATACTTGTAGTTAGCACAGTATACCACAGTTAGTATGGACAGTCAGCCACACACACCGGTTATGGTTGGTTTATTTGGCTTTGTTCCAAGCCCCTGGTCCACTTTGCAGGACAGCAGGGTCGATCACAAGCCTTTTAATTTCTGCCCACTTTTAGCACAACAATGGCATGGAGGCCAAAGTTGCGTCTCATGGGGCAAAACCCAAACACACACACACACACACACACACACGACTACACAATGACAGACAGATAACACAAATGTAGATAATCATGTGCAATGGTAAAAGTATTGTGACATGATGTGCTACATCTAAAATTATTTTAAGTGCTTTAAATGTCTGTATGAGAACATTTTATGACCTCCCCATACAGCAAATATTTGGCCAAAAATATGTTTTAAATATATGCTAAATTAATTTTGTAAAAAGTAAAGCTTAATTAAATATATTTTTGAATTTAAATATATTAACATATATTTCAAAATGTATTTCAGGGGCAACAAATACATTTTTAATTTTACGACCCATATGGCAAAAAAAATATTTTTTTCCTGGCCAAAATATAAAAGTGTGTATAAAATGTATACACTGTATATAAAATTATAAGCATATTTTTGCAGTTGAAAATATATTTAATTGTAACCTTTTCAAACCTGTTGTTACATATAAATGCTATTAAATATTTTTATTTTTATAATTTATTCCAAAATATACAAAAAATGCCAATAAATATATTGATGAAAAATACATTTTTGTAAACATATTTCAGCAAATATATTTTTGGTTATTTTTTAATTCTATGTGAAAAAATATTAGCCGTATGGGTCATGTACTTCTAAAATATTATTTGTCAAACTGCTGGATTATGTGCAGCACTTAAATGCAAATAATATACTAAAACAAACTACATTTTTAATTTTACAACCCATATGGCAAAAAAAATATTTTTTTCCTGGCCAAAATATAAAAGTGTGTATAAAATGTATACACTGTATATAAAATTATAAGCATATTTTTGCAGTTGAAAATATATTTAATTGTAACCTTTTCAAACCTGTTGTTACATATAAATGCTATTAAATATATTTATTTTTATAATTTATTCCAAAATATACAAAAAAATGCCAATAAATATATTGATGAAAAATACATTTTTGTAAACATATTTCAGCAAATATATTTTGGTCATTTTTTAATTCTATGTGAAAATATATTAGCCGTATGGGTCATGTACTTCTAAAATATTATTTGTCAAACTGCTGGATTATGTGCAGCACTTAAATGGAAATAATATACTAAAACAAAATATATTTTTAATTTTACAACCCATATGGCAAAAAAAAAAAAATTTTTTCCTGGCCAAAATATAAAAGTGTGTATAAAATGTATACACTGTATATAAAATTATAAGCATATTTTTGCAGTTGAAAATATATTTAATTGTAACCTTTTCAAACCTGTTGTTACATATAAATGCTATTAAATATATTTATTTTTATAATTTATTCCAAAATATAAAAAATGCCAATAAATATATTGATGGAAAAATACATTTTTGTAAACATATTTCAGCAAATATATTTTTGGCCATTTTTTTATTCTATTTGAAAATATATTTGCCGTATGGGTCATGTACTTCTAAAATATTATTTGTTAAACTGCTGGATTATGTGCAGCCCTTAAAGGGACACTTCACCCATTTGCATTAAGCGTTGTATAGTTAGAACCCCAGTCATGTTTTTGAATGGTCATGCATCATTTTCTCAGTTGCCGCTGAGACAGGAAAAATACAGATTTCAGTGTTGCACTTCCTTCTTTCAATGATGTAAAAATCATCATTTTGCATCATTGAAAGAAGGAAGTCCAATATCTTTGTTGAGGGGGTGAGACTACAAACACCCCTTTTCTCGGTCAAATAGGCACCAAATTCGAAATGTATGTTACATTTCGACTACAAATATGATACACTTTCAATAAAGATTAATGTTTCTACGGGTGAAATGCTCCTTTAAATGCAAATAATATACTAAAAACAAATAAATTTTTAATTTTACAACCATATGGCAAAAAATATATTTTTTTTCCTGGCCAAAATATAAAAGTGTGTATAAAATGTATAAATTGTATAAGTATTTATAAAATTATAAGTATATTTTTGCAGTTGAAAATATATTTAATTTTAACATTTTCATACCTGTTGTTTACATATAAATGCTATTAAATATATTTATTTTTTTATAATTTATTCCAAAATATACAAAAAATTGCCAATAAATACATTGATGGAAAATACATTTATTTCAGCAAATATATTTTGGCCATTTTTTAATTATATTAGAAAATATATTTGCCGTATCTAAAATATTATTTTTCAAACTGCTGGATTGTGTGCAGGACTTAAATGCAAATAATATATTAAAAACCTAAAAGAAATAATTGTATCATCATTCTAAAATATACACTAGTTAAAGTTAAAGTTTGGACTCACTTGGCCACATTTATGTTCAATAACATCCCATAAAACAGCTCATATACGTCAAGAGTGTGCAGAGTTTTGGACGAGGCTAGAATTGGGGGAACATGCTTGGTCACTACATAATTTTTGTATAATTTGGGAAATATTGATAACAAGAATTAATAGGCGGAGATTTCCTTGGTTTAACATGAAGTACAGGTCTTCAATTGATGTCTTCAGACTGGATGTTATGGTGGTTTCCAAATATGAAGAAAAGTCCTTAAGTGGGTTTCTGTAGGGGAGTCAAAACATATTTCATAACTAATAGCATTATCCCGACTATGTAATATCAAAGTCACTTTTTATACATGTAAATATATGTTTTAATGGTCATATTGTGCTAAAACACTTATTAATCAAATAACTTCAATAACTTCACAAAACAGTACAAAGCCCCTTCCCCTGATAATCGTCAATCTGTGACGATTGATGATTGGCTCTTTTTACTGAACAGAACTACAGCGTCATGGTAATAATATCTACAGTATTTAAGTTAATTGGGTTGAATTCAGTGTATTTTCCACAAGGAGCGACCATGAGAATCGCTGAGTGTTGACACCCGGAACTGAGCTTTTGCGCCCCTTGCAGACACAAACACGCTACTGCACCCGCGCTTTGTGACACCTCAAAGGCAGCGCTCCACCAAGTCTAAAAATACCCTTAACGTCCTCCATGCATTAACTCTGACACAGACACAATGTTATATCTTGGGATCATAAATAATTGAAATGCAGAAATTAAGTTAATTTAACGTAAACACTGGAGCTCCACCATTACACATACTGATATGTTTGCATAACACGTGGATGGTTTCAGTCAGCTTTAAACGACATTACAGCATTATTGGTATTATGATGTAAGTAATCATTTATTATTTACGTAATAACTAGAAACGGCGTGAATTGTCCAACCAAAACACACACACGCGCTAAAATGACAACTCATATTATGACGTCAAAATTATTTGCAATTCTATGCATTGTAATGCACGTGATCGAGCACGTCATGAAATATTCGATTGTTTAAAGAAATCACGGCTTGTTTTAAAGTGAATAATATGTAGTTGTGATTCTTACCTTCATTGCAAAACGAATAATACAGTACAAATCCAGTCGAGGGGAGTGGCCAAAAATATTTTAACAACAGACCTACGGCAACCTGCTGGGTCATAAAGCCTAATTTACATATTGGTTCTCCTTACGGTTGTTAATGGCACATTTACACACATGTGCAGGGTGCGATTTGCCGGGGGGGATGCGTGGGATTTCCCCCTTTCTGGTCAATGTATCCCTGCCTCTGCTTAATTATTTTTATCCCCGGTGGGGATAAATTTATCCCCCCCTCAAAGTGATCAGTGCTACTACACTTGTGGCGAGACGGATCACAAAACTTATCACTGATCCGTGGTTTGATTAAAGTCAATTTTGTTTTAAAATGCGCTGCTTTGGCTGGCTCTGATACAGCTGCCGCGCAGCCTCTCTGTATTCACCACTCTGCATGCAGACTTGCTCAATGTCCCGCCCACGGCGCTATCTGATTGGTTACAGACCCGGTTACACCTCACGAGTAGCCTATCAACACATGCGAGATGGTTATGGAGCTGTGTGTCGAAACGGTGTAAGGCAACATATTCATCCGCATATTATTAAAGCGGGAATAAACATCACAATCTGATTATCTGTTTATGATGACAAGCAGAGTTAGTGTCCCAGTCACACCACTGAGAATGGCCGAAGTTACACGCAGATGAGGCGTTTAGCGAGGCGAGGGCGCGTCCAGTTTGCGCAAATGAGGCTAAGTGACTATACATAATGCATCTGTCTTTTCTATCATTTCACTGTAGCTCCGCATTGCGGTGTAAAGTTAATATTATTACTTTAAAAGCAGCAGTAAAACTGTTTCTACTGTAATGGTTTAACTTTGCAATCAAGACATTGTTCATATTTATATTTAAGTTGACACTACATTGTGCCATACAGTTTTGCCATTCAAGATTTAATTCTTACGCGTTTTTCGTTGTGCATGATCACAGTTCATATGTGTGGGGAAAGATAAGCTATTAGAATAAAAATATTGCGTTAGGCTGCTTCATGAGTTAATAAGAAAAAATATTTTACAATTCCTGCAAATGCAGTGATGAGTTCATGTTCTCATTATTTATTTTTATGAATTAAAATGTTTTGAAATGTGCTGTGGACAGAGACGCATTATGTCAAGAATGATAAAAAATCGTCAATAAGCTCATAATTTGGGCTAAAATAGTCTAAATGTTAAGTTTTAAAACCATTTTAAAAAGCTGGTTATATTTTGATGTTTCTGCGCAAGTTCAGCAGACAGTGAGGTTCGGGTTGTTCCGATCAGAGCTCGTGAGCGGAGAGCGCATTTCTGAATATTAGAAATATTTTAATTAGAAATATATAAAAAAAATAATAATAATATTATAATGGATTTTTGTTAGGTCAGACAATGACTACCAAATTTCTCTCTCATATTGCTCTTCTTAACCACTGAAAACAGTCAAAAAAGTAAAAACTAGTGGTGGGTACAAAATAACTCATGACGAAATATGGTGGGTGCCCACCGTCGCCGAAATCGACTCCTATGAAAACATCCCCCCCTCTGTTTTTTTCACAAATCGCACCCTGCACATGTGTGAACATAAAACAAACATTATGAATTTAAAGTGGACATTTCACAACACTATCAAGATGTCAAATAAATATTTGGTGTCCCAAGAGTAGCTGTGTTTAGCTCAAAATACGATATAGATAATTTATTATAACATGTTAAAATTACCACTTTGTAGATATGAGCAAAGAAGTGCCATTTTTGGGTGTGTCCTTTTAAATGCAAATGAGCTGATCTCTATACTAAAAGGCAGTGCTGTGGTTGGATAGTGCAGATTAAGGGGCAGTATTATCCCCTTCTGACATCACAAGGGGAGCCAAATTTCAATTACCTATTTTTTCACATGCTTGACTTATCAAAACTAAGTTACTGGGTTGATCTTTTTCACATTTTCTAGGTTGATAAAAGCACCAGGGACCCAATTATAGCACTTAAACATGAAAAAGTCAGATTTTCATGATATGTGCCCTTTAAGAAACTTTATTGTGTTTATAGAAAAATCAACATAAATTAATACAAAATGAAAAAAAAAAACAGTCTGATGTTACTGGATTTAATATCTGGTTTAATGAAGTTGATGAAGTGGTCAATGTACTTGCAAATTAAACATGGTATCTATTCATATGTAAAAAAACAAGTGAAGTATTAAACTAAAGGTAGCTCGTGTTTCAAATTCTTAGACATTTACAATACATGAATATGTTTAAGCAGAAAATGTTGGACTCTTATTTCCTGCTGAGGTTTGTAAAGCTCAATGACACAGTCACTGTATCTCAAACTGGGGTTGAAATTCCTCTCAGCAGCTCCATTTGCCTCCTCTTGTCTTTCGCTCTGTTGATGGTCATTTTAAACAGCCGGCAGTACATCTCCATGGCAACGTGAGTGTCATCGTTGCCTGGCACCGGGTACGTGAGCAGGCTGGGGTTACAATTGGAGTCCACCACCCCGATCGTGGGAATATTCATTTTGGCCGCGTCCCGGATCCCTACGTGTGGCTGGAAAACGTTATTGAGCGTTGAGAGGAATATGATGAGATCCGGAAGCCGGACACCGGGGCTGTACTGGACAGGGGCGTTGGTGAGCAGTCCGCCCTGCCAGTAGCGCGTGTGCGCGTACTCTCCACACTCTCGAGCCGTCGTCTCTACCAGGTGGCCGAACTGTCGCCTGCGACTGACGAACATAATGATGCCGCCCCGGTACGCCACGTGAGCGGTGAAGTTTAACGCCCTCTGGAGGTGCTCCACTGTCTGGTCAAGATCGATTATGTCAACATCCAGACGTGAACCGAACAGATAGGGTTCCATCAGTCTAGAAGGAGAATTAAAGGATTATTTAAAGGGTTAGTTCAACCCAAAATGACAATATTATCATAAATCACTTACCTCTGTGTCGTTCTAAACCACAAAGTCCTTCGATTTGGGTCACAATGGGTCTCATTCACTAATAATTTTGTACTTTTTTCGTATTTATACGCACACTTGAACTTCTCACGCAAACTTTCCGCCGAATTCACAACACGTGCATACGCACATGAGATTGTTCTTATAGTTGTTCTTACATTAGTGAAGTTGAAGTGTTCTACATGAGCGGCCGCGTGCACAAAGTTGGTAATTTGCATAAAACACGCCCAAACCAGCTCCATATAAGGGTTTTCCGCAGCGCAGCGCTGGTCCACAGAAAACTTTAGAGCAGTTTGTCATAGAAACAAAAGAGCTCGAAAAAAAAATCCCTGACCATATTTATTATCGGAAGCCAGTGCTGTCCACCGACCGGAGTAAAATTAAATAAGTATTGGATGCATTAACAAATATGACATTTAATTAATATGACAGAGATGCGCATTTGTATCTAAAATAAAACAGAAAGGAGGTCAAGTGATTGACGTTTTTCACTTCTCATTACATTTACATGACGTTTACACTAGGCATCAAGCAGACGCTTTCATATAGAGATTTAAAAAGTGAGGAAGGAAAGCGTGAAGATTTGTCATTACGGCATCTTCTTTATATGTTTAGAAAAAAATAAGTAGGCTATAATAATATATAATACAGAAAATATTATAATATAAAATATAATCATGTAAATATTATATATCAACATTATTATAAACATTATAATTATAGCATAGTATTTGATTGCGTACGAGTGGTTTTAGGTTTTCTTGAATTTTTGCGTACATTTAGAAGACGTTTTGATACGAAGGTTTTTGTTGAATCGCAATTTGTTTGTGAAAACATCCGTACGCACATCTCACGCAAAATTTTTTGCGTATGCATGCTTAGCGAATGAGACCCATTGCTGGGCCAAGATTAATCGCATATAAAATAAAAGTGATTTTTTAAATAATATATAAGTTTGTGCTGTGTGTAATTATTATGTATATTTAACCACACACACATACATATATTCATTTCAGAATTTTTTTATTTATATATCAATTTTTATTTATTTAATATATAATAATAGAATATATAAAAAATAAATAAATAAATAAATAAATAAATATATATATATATATCACACACACACACGTAAATGTTTCTTATGTTTGTGTATTTATATATTACACACACTCATATATTATTCCAAAAATCGTGATTAATCTTTGCCCAGCACAAATTTTTTGATATTTTTGGTGAAAACCTAGAGGCTTGTGACTGTCCCATATACTGGAGTTTTCATTCATATTCCAATAGTAGTTCAATAATAATATTAAGAAGCGACGAGAACACTTTTGTGCACAAAGACAAACGATTTTATTTAACAAATTTGTTCTCCTCCTTGGTCCTTCAATGCGTGTTCACGAGCAGGCTACGGCGCATGCTGCTGACGTGACCTGCCAATGAAGTTGTAATTGGTGCATTTATATGGGCTGTTTAAGTATTGTTTACAATGTTTGCATAATGGCTTAAATAAAAAGGGGAAAAAACAAAAACGTGGATGCGCTGTAGTCTGCTCATGAAAGTGTACTGAAGGAGCAAGAACAAATTGTTAAATAAAATAGTTTGTTTGGTTTTCTTTGCGCAAAAAAAAAAAGTGTTCTCGTCACTTAATAATACTATTATTGAACGACTGATGGTGCATGGACCTGTCCGGTGATGGCTTTCATTATTTTCTGGGAAAATAACTTTAAAACAAACTGCAGTCTATGAGACAACCCTCTCTGTTTTCATCAAAAATATCAAAAAATGTGTTCTTAAGACAACTGAAGGACTTGGTAGTTTAGAACGACACAGGGGTAGGTGATTTATGATTAAAAATTTTGGGGTGAACTTTCCCTTTTTAGATAGCTGTAAATTCAAGCTACATTGAGACTTCATGTGTACCACCCACCTGTGTCTGCAGCCCTTCTTGTGGCCAAGGTGCACGCGGGCTTCAAACAGGTCCTTGATGGTGAAGAGCTCAGACAAGCGGAAAAAGTCTGGCTGAGTGAGGGGAAAATTTAGGATCTTACTGTTCACACCTGTGGTAGAAAACATAAAAGAATCCAGACTTATTAAAGGGATAGTTCACCAAAAAAACTTAGAATATCCACAAAAGAAGATATTTTAACCAATCATGAGCCCCATTCACTTCCATAGTATTATTTTGTCCTACTATGGAAGTGAATGGGGCTCATGATCAGTTTGGTTACAAACATTCCTCAAAATATCTTCTTTTGTGTTTATCAGAACAAAGAAATGTATACAGGTTTGTAAGAACATGAGGATTAGAAAATTATAAAATTTTCATTTTTGGGTGAACTGTTCCTTTAATATTACATCCTACATTTACATGTTTTTATACCAAGCTACTTACAAACACGAGAAAAGCAATGACATGTTATTATAAGGCGGTATTAATATGAATGTTATGATGCTTCTGGTGTACTGTATACAGTATATTGGTACACATTTATCACCACTGCGTCTCACCGGTATCTTCGCTCGGTGCTGCCGGAAGTTTGGCCGCAGCTGCTGCGGTGCTGAGCGGTCCATGATGACAAAAAAACACAGCACCGACAAACCGAGGAGCACGCAGGACCTCGGTTACTAAAATAACATATGAAGTAAAGTCATTTAAATGCTTAAATACGTCTACTAAAGTCAAAATGAATTACAACTTGAAACTAAACAAAAATCGTCATCATTTCACACGTCATGTCATTGTAAACAGTAAGCAATTTGTGATCGGTGTCTTATAGTACAATACATTAAACAGTCAAAGTACATATAAACATTTAAAAATACGTGTTTTATTTCACCTCTACTAAGGATGCCAGCTGCCATGCTTTCTCCTCGAGCTCCGCCCCCGGAGCTTACGGTAAAGCAGAGAGGATTCTGGGTAATGGTGTTCAATACAGTACTGCAGTCGAAGGAAACCGTTGCGTGTCACTATGAAATGAACTACAACTACCACAATAACCAACCGAGTGAAAATTCATTAGAAAACTTTATTAAAAGAACCGCATGTCAATTTCACAACACTGAACACTTCAAGAAATTAAAACTTAAAACATAACAGAATATGTACAAACATGTACAAAACAGAAAGAACAGCTTTTGTTATAATTATTATAATATTTAAAATAAATAATACTCTTTGAAACACAAGAACTTCCTTTTGTTTGATTTTCCTGCTTCAGTTTATCTGTAATAATAAAAAAAACATTTAGTGTTACACCACAGTAGCAAGAAAAATGTTACTCAGTGTTATACAAATTTCAGAGTTCAACCGTGTTGAAAAGACCAATGCTCCACTAGGTTTCCTAACTAACTTAACCAACTTTGTCAATCACTAAAACCACCTTGCTAGTTGACCTCTTTTTGTGTTGGTGATGAGCACTGCTGGTCAATCAGATAAACATTTCACATTGGTGTAAGCTGGTCTTTTCAGTAGGGAACGCAAGGATTAATTCAAACATATATATTTTTTTATTTTTCACAAAGCAGGTGTAATAAAAAGCATATAGAAATCAGAAACCTCAGTTACCTGTGTGCATGGAGACAGGTATATTTACCTGGGCACACTGACCACAAACTGTAACCTTCGTTTGACCGATGTACTACACTGCACGAATACACAGACACACAGAGACACAAAGGTTTGACTATATTGTTAAGGTACATACATAAGACTTCCACTGTTTTTAAACCAGGTTAATAATTCTGTCTTTCATATCTTCTAACAATGTCCCTACCCAAAGCACTTTTATAACAATCTCTGCATTTTGTTTAAATATTTAAAAAAATGTGTTATATACCATACAACTTTACCATGTCATCTGCGTATCATATCAATGTGATATTTGTGCATGTGTGTACACCCCTTAATACTGACAACAGTCCTTGTATGTACCTGTAACTGTTTTTGAACCTGAAAACGTCTGCTTTGAAACTTCAGCCTCCTCTCCTCTGTATTAAGGGCAATGTATGGACTCGGTAAAATCCCTGGATCTATACAAGTGGACCAAATCCTGGTGTAAACAAAAGAGAAACAGCATTATGTGTGCCTGCATACACATAATGTGTGCTTTTTAGGTTAAATATATTTAGTCATTTAATAAAATTAAATAACAATCAATATTATTTATTAAAAAAATTATATGTCATAAAGTTGCATGAAATATTTATGCGAAAAAGTAAGAATGTTGTTTGAAATTACAACACTGACACAGTATACATATGGATATAAGTTTATTTCAACAATGAATTCATCCGAGAATAAAATGTTTGGAATAAAACCTTCTGGAAGTAAAAATCCGAACATCTAAAAAGACAGAAAACATTATGGGGTGGTTTCCTGTACAGGGTTTAGATTAAGCCAAGACGGGCCTTAGTTATTGTGACATTTAAGACAATTTTATAAACATAACTTTTTCCTGGTGTGCATTGTGAGGCAAAACAATGTCATTGATATATATTAAGTTACGTCTGTGCGGTTTTCAGTCACCTCAAATATGTATTTTAGTAGTCTGGGACTAGATTTAAGCCCTGTCTGGGAAACCACCCCTAAATAATTTATAATTTAATCCTGGTCTTTATAGTTGATTAAAAAGACAGGTTGGTAGTATATTTTTTCTCTTAATCTGAAAAGGAACTGGTTACATGATAGATTATGATTGAACATCCAACCACACTCAGATCTGGCATCCGCTTTAGTTTCTCAGACATCTGTTGGAAAGGAAACTCAAAAGATGAAGATTAAAATCATTTACAAGAATTCACAGTTTAAAGCCATTTAAAGGGACAGTTCACCCAAAAATTTAAATTAAAATCTCACATTGGTACAAACCGGTATAAATTTCTTGGTTCTGGTGAACACAAAGGAAGATATTTTGAGGAATGTTTGTAACTAAACCGATCAGAAGCCCCATTGACTTCCATAGTAGAAAAAAATAATACTATGAAAGTCAATGGGGCTTCTGATTGATAAAGAAATTTATACAGGTTTATAACTACATGATAGTAAGTAAATTATGACAACATTTTCATTTTAGGGTGAACTCTCTTTTTAACACACACAAACACACACACAGCAATGTAAGACTCATTTAGTCTGGTGTTTCAAAGTCAATTTGTTTTTATTATACATCTTAAGAGATACAGTTTGAGTTACTTTTCTCTGTGCAGAGCAGGGGACAAAAATCTTTTTTTTTTGCAAAATAGTTATGAAAACTGGCAATGCCCAGCATAGTCAGCGTGAGTTTTAAACTTTCTTCACTTCTAAACAAAAATAAATAACATTTTTCTCACATATGAAAAAGCAAACATATAGCAACAAAAACAAGAAACAGGTGCAGAGAGAGAGAGAAAGTGAGAGAGAAACTGAGAGACTATAACTAATGTTTTTATGCAAATATATCCACAGCGAGAAAATTTGACTTTTCAAGTTGATTTTGAGAGACATCAGTGGTAGAAAAATAACTTGGTTGCACCAAGGAAAATGTACAAGACTATAAAGAACCCCCTTCCCAAAAACTGAACAATGGGAAAATGTATTGCATGGTAAGGAAGTATCTGATCGTTGAGGGTAAATTTGTGATTTATGGTAATTAAAACTTAAAGGATACCAATAATCACTACTAATGGTGTTTATAAATGGCTACGGTCATTCATGTTTTATATACAAAGTAAACAGAGCTGGCCTCATTCATGAAACACATGCAGAACAAATTTCTGTGCAAGCGGTCACACCAAACTAAACTCTTAAAAACTATTTACGCAAAAAAAGTGTTGTGCTCACGTTTCATAAATGAAGGCCTTTATATTATATTCACTGTTGCACTGAGAACAATTTTCTCATTCTGAAATCATCCAGGACCATTTTTCACATTACCAAATGATTACTTTCAATGTTTATCAGGACAAACCGAAAAACATCACAAAATATCTGACGTTAAGTTTAAACCATTATGTTTGGTGCACACAAAAACTTTTCATTCTTTTTGCCTTCACATAATCGACCGTTCAGTCATTTATGATACGATTCGCAGGTCTCTATTTTTTATATTTTGTCTAGCACAATAATAATTTTCTGTAAACACAAATAATATCTTTATATAAACTTACGATTTTTTGTTTAAATTCGTGTTTGACGTCTAGAATAAGACGATATCAAAACAACACGTCAAAAAGTCGTAAAGCAAAGTTCGTAAAGTTTCATTCCGCAGAAACGCAGCTGCTGTAGGAAAAATACAATGGAACGACAATAAAAACAAAAGTATAATCTCTCTTTATGACATCATGTTGCTTTTAAATATATTTATAAATGTACAAACATACAAAAATGAATGTGGTACACGTCCCATGTGACGATCCCCTAAAACCTACAATCGATACAAAGACCGAAATTCTGAAATAGGGACGAAACACAGCAAGTGTACTGCAGTCTGTCAGGCTAATGCTAAAATGTAAAACTAACATTTGGGATGTACGGATGACAATCTTGCAAATACCAGATGGTCACAAAGTGGGTCCATAATTGTGCTCCACCCGATTTGCAAACCACTCACCAGCTCAAAATCATAGTGACCATTCATAAAGTTTTAGGCTTTTGGCCCACATGGATGCCTTAACTGATATGCGTGACTGTGTGTGTTTGGACAGAAGTACTCACTGATTGGGTTGATGCTGCTGTCTTTCTGCCCTCATCTTCTCATCTTTCCTGTCCTCATCTGACTCTACGTCTGTCTCATCTACACATTTCTCTTCCTCATCTTCCTTCATTTCCCCTTCCTGCTTTTTCTCATTCTTCCTATCATCTTCCACCCTTTGTTTTACTCCTAAACTCGATCTGGTCTCATTGTGTGTGACCTGGTTTGTCTTTTGGGCAGTCTGGTCCCGTTGCACCTGGATGACACTGCCCCCCAGGTGGGGTGATGGCTGGTACAAGTGCGAGGTAATGGGGGTTTTATCAGTCAGGTATCTGTCTTTTTTGTCCTTTATGTGATTATGTAAGTAAATCTCTTCTGTCCTGTCGCCGGGGGTTGTAGAGGTGAAGAGATCACCCGTTGTAGGCTTGTCAGTGGGAGGTTTTGTTTTGGAAGATGGCGATGGACACACAGACCTGATGACCTCGCTCAAAGGTATCCTAGGGGTTGGTCTTCTCTGAAGTTCATTGCAGTCAGTTGAGGGACGTTTCTTTAGCTCATTTATACAGGGCGTCATCAGAAACAAATTCTGGTGATGACGACCCGATGGCCGGGGTGTATTTGAGCTTATAGAGGGTGAAGTAAGATAATTATGACTTACTGGAGTGCCTTTACCGGTCAAGCCGTCTTTTCCTTTTTGAGAGCTGCCATTCCTTGGATCTCTTGTGGTGGAGATCTCAGTTTTTTCATTTTCAGTTTTCATAAAACCCATTATGCAAGAGCTGCCTGGTGCGAGGACTGGTCCCTTATTGGCTTCTGCAAACGAGTCTGTTTGTCTTTGAGCAAACGAAGGCACGCCTGCGGATTCCGTGTCCGTACGGGTTTCGTTATTTTGAAGTCTACCAGAAACGGGAGTTTCGATGGGAATCTGTTTATGCTCCGATTTAACATCATGCTCTGTAGCTGTTAACAGGATTTCTTCAGCATCTTCTTCCCTCTTGATGTTCACAGTTGCAGGTGCGGCCACTTTGGCCCTCTCGGCTAAAAATCTCCTGATTTCTTGTTCAATGCTGTCATCGCTGTCAACATCGCTGTCGTCTTCATCTGCATGTTGAATGGACGAGAGTAAGACACTTTCTCCTGTTACCCTATCTGTGTTTTTGGCTTCTGATGTGGTCTTAACAGCTTTGCTTTTAGTTTGGACATTTAGTGTACCCACTTTTAAAACAGTGGATTTGAGGGTCTTAGCCGGTGGGATGGTTTTCTGCTCTGTGATAGGTTTGTGTTTTTTCAGAGTATCCAAAGTGAGTGTCTCTGAAGGTCTGAGACCTTTTCTTGCCTTCATGTCCCTCACCTTCTTTTTAACCTTTTTCTTCGTTTTAAGCAAATCTTTTATAGCAGCATCAAGATCCTCGTCGCTGTCCAATGAGCTGCTCTTGTCGCTACTTTCATTTCTCTCTAAGCCAATCCTTGTAGCATTTGGTGGACTGGACACTCTACAACTTTTGTCTTTGGGTACGGTATCCTCTGAAACCTTACGGGAGTTTTGGTTCGGTTTGTTGTTTTTTACACTGCATGGATGTGATGTCACACTTTGAGGACCAGGAAGTTCAGGGAGTGAAATTTGCAATGTGGTGGATTCACTATGGACCAAAGTTTTCTTGGATGGCTCCTCTTTAACGTCCCCATCTGTGAACTGTTTGCTTTGCTCCTCCTTAATTTTGCGCTTCCTTGATAATGAGAGCCTGACTGATTTACTTGGCTGGGTTTCCTTCGTCTTTTTCTTTGGCTCTTTGCCTGCTGCTGGATCTCCAGAACAAACTGAAGGCTCTTTATTCATCTGCGCTTTGAGCTCCAGAAATTTCCGGATCTCCTGTTCAATTCCTTCCTCGCTGTCGACGGAGCTGTCGTTGCTTCTATCATCGCACGGCGCGGCAGCGGGAAAGGTCTGAAGCAAATCTCTGTTAGCGATGGTCAAGTTGGACTCGAAGACCTCAGGCATGACAGTCTTTGAGATGTCCAGAATGGCTTCAGCACAGAGAAGCTCAGCAGTGTTCACATTCAAACTGGAGTGAATCTGACGCTCCTGCGTGTCGGTAGGGGGCGCGGTACAGTCTTTAGAGTCCTGGGACGAGCACTTGTTTAAAAATTGGTTTACGGCCAGCGCGGCAGGGAGATCAGATTTGGTAGTTGTCAGTTTTTTCTTATTGTTCTTCTTGGATAGCGTTTTGACAGGTTGAGTGCTCGTGCATTCGGGAGAAACAACAGCTGGTTTGCTACGTTGCGCAGGCACTTGCTGGGCAGGTTTCAGAAGACATTGCGTCGTTTTGTGTTTTTCTTCCTGGAAGAGACGTATGGCTTCTTCAATACCTTCATCGCTACTGGAATCAGAGTCTTTTGTTTGTTGAGAAGATTTTGTTTCTTTCTCATCTTCCTCTTTTACTTTTTTCTCCTGCTGGAATTTCTGGATCTCCTGTTCAATTCCATCATCGCTGCTGGAATCAGGCCATTCGTCCTCTTCCTTTATAATGAGACGGGGTGGAGATCTGTCCATCTCTGAAGATGAAGATGATCCTTTTTTTGTTCTGGACAGGATAGGACTCTTCACAGGCAATCCTGTACTCACATCTGCTTTCTTAGGGGGGTTTTCTTTGCTTAGCTTTTTCTTTTTGACTTTCTTCTTCAAGGGTTGCGTTTCAGTTAAGGCTCTCTGAATATGATTGCTAGCAGTTAGCACTTTACCACCGCTGGAATGTGTGTGTTGCTTAGCCACTTCCGACGCATTCGGTTCCCTCCGCGGAAGTTTGGCCGCTGGGGACGGACTTGTCACCAGATCCCCTTTGCGCTTGTGGTCCACTCTCTCCTTCAAATACTCCTGAATGGCTTCCTCAATGCCCCTGTCCACAGAATCGTCACTGTCAGAATCTTCTCCAGTATCAGACACAACAGTCTGACGCTTAGCATCTATTCGCTGGGATCTGTCCACAAGCCGTGTTTGACCCTTGTTGCCAGCCTCGTGGCTGGAGTGAGCAGCTTTTTCGCTCGGGACGTTGTCGCTCATGTCCGAAGACTGGGTGCAGTGGAGGCTTTCGATGATCATCTGGATCTTCTGTGGGAAGGGGGTGCCACTAACAGAGGCAAGGTCGCTGTCGGAGGCACTGTCATTGAAAAAGAGAGGCAGGCTGCAGCCCTTACTGGATCTCCATTCTGAGTGTATAGCCACAGCCGGAGGAACCGTCTTCAGGAACATTCTAAAAGATCGGAATGGAAGGGATGTAGGTGCATGGAGATGCTCCACTGGCGTTCACATTCTGAAAATGAAGAAAACAGAATTACTAAGTATTAAAGTGTATTACATTCATTTAAAATGCTTATTCAGGGATTAGCAGAATGATTGGTTGAATAAAAGGTTGAATTCTTTAACACATTAGACACAGAACATTTCTGCTGTCAACACAGTTGAATTTGTCTTAATTTTCTTTACACATCCATAAAATCCAGTTTTAATACATGGAAAAAATCATATATGATATATTTTTCCAGTGTGCCTGTGTTTAATTTTAAAGCTTTATTTTTGACAGTTTCAGCAGGTTGATGTTTTTCTGCGGGTAAGAGATGGAAGGATTTGATTCATTAGTTGTTGGTATTTGGGCTGTGAATATAGTCATTGGGATACTTTTGGGGTAATTTTAAATGGCCATTGGGCTGGTTTTGTTACACAGATCTGGCAACCCTTACAGGACAATGACGAAAGCAAAAGTTCAAACGAACGCTGGTTAATAAAGGTTTAATTTCGTCCTTTAACATAAGTTAGTATTTGTTTAATTGTTGTTGGGCTTTTATAAAATTATTAAAGGAATAGTCTACCCTTTTGCCATATGTTATTACGTCCACTTAGACGAATTAATACACATCTATTTTTTTTCAATGCGTGCACTGTACAGCGCGTCGTGAATGTGTTAGCATTTAGCCTAGCAGGGCTCCAGACTAACTTTTTTCACTAGGAGCACAGTGGGGCCCAACTGAAAATTTTAGGGGCGCAACCAGAAAATTTAGGGGCACACACCGTAAATCAACATGCTAACCAAATATTCACATTTCTACTAATTTCCACTGTATAACTAATAAATACTTGATGATAGATGCAGAAATTACAATGTGCTGTTTCAAATTCAGTGTCACATTTTATTGTGCACTTTTGGAAAAAAAGGTCAAATTTACTGGTTGCACATGTGCGACTGGATGGAAAATTCAGTGGCACACTCTCAAATTTTAGGGGCAAAATGCCACCATTTAGGGCTGTCACTTTTCGTTCGAAAATCGATTGCACAATCGATCGGACCAACCAAAAAAAGTTTCGAAAACGAAAATAGGCAATCGATTTTAACCAAATATGTACACTATTAATTTTAAAAGAATTAAACAGTTAAAAATATAGATGTAACCAAACTCACAAACAAGCAGAACAAGAAAATAAATAATTCCGAAAGTGCAGTAGGTGTGCGAAAGCTGGACAGAAAATACCCAGTAATTTTACGCACCTATAGATTCACGCTTTCAATCGCTGCATCTAGTGTTTTGCAAAGAAAATGGAGGACAACGTCAATAAACCTGTGCAACACGAGACAGCGTCGAAATTGTGACCTTACAGGAGATGATGAGTTATGACAAGGAGCATCCCTTACGAGCTGACAGCAACCCGCTTTTGTGATGGAAGATTGGCAGTACGAAATACGCAGCTGGCAACGAAGTACCCGAGTTTCCCTGGGACATCAGTGCGGTCGGAGTGCGTCTTCTCAACAGATGGACATATAGAGAATGAAAAACGCTCTGCTCTTGACCCCTAAAATGTTGATCGACTTGTTTTCCTGACCAATAATTTGTAATGGCCCTAGACTTTTAGCGCATTTCATTATGCCTGCCTAGTGCCGCCTAAGTGTCGGTTACGTTTAATAAAAAAATACACAGCATGTTCTCAACTTCAAGTAAGTCTATTTAAAGTTTCATTTTTGAACAGTTGTTTGAAATGGATCGAATCATTATTTAAAATAATTTTTGAATTGCCTAAATCATAAAAACAGCCAGTTCAAGCCTGCAGTAATGTTTTTCATTTATGGCAGCAGTCAACTCTGCATATTTTTTTAGAGAATGTTGCACTACTGTTGCTGTTTTTTATTCTGCACGAAACTTAATGACAATGAATAAGAAATATTGCTGACTTGTGCGTTTCAGGCGCTCTCTTTACATTTGTCTGTTATTTGGCGTTGAAAATGGAAACGTCTTTTTAGACATGGAAAATCGATTTTACAATCGATTCAATGAACACTTATATATTAAAAATCGAAAATGATTTTTTCACAAAAGTGACAGCCCCACGCACCATTTGGGGGCAGTCTGGGGCCCTGCCTAGACCCATTCATTCCTATGGTACCAAACAGGGAAGCCACCAAACACTTCCGTGTTTTCCCTATTTAAAGACTGTTACATGAGGAGTTATACCAGTAAGTATGGTGGCACAAAATAAAACTTTTTTTGGTACCATAGGAATGAATAGGGCTAGGCTAAATGCTAACACATTTACAACGCGCTGTACAGTGCAAGCATTGAAAAAAGATAGGTATGAATTAATTCGTCTAGGTTAAGGTAATAACATAGTTTAATATGGCAACAGGGTAGACTATTCCTTTAATAAACCACAAACTAAGCATCTGTTTTAAAGTAAGGGGAAAATGAAGCTTTTTTATCACGAAACAACACATGTATTTCACTTTCATATCATATTTATTTTGTTAATAACGAATAAATGTTAATTCTTATCAAAGTCTAAAGTTGAAAATTAAAATGAGTTTATTAATCTGTGGCAAAATTTTCTCACCAGCACATTCCTGAAGAATTTATCAAGGAACCGGCATTACTGACGTGATGCGCGTGGTATCGCATGCGATTTATCATGCAGCCCCTATATATATATATATATATATATATATATATATATATATATATAGATATAGATATAGATATAGATATAGATATAGATATATATATGGGCATGTGTGTGCAGTTATCTATAGACGGTTTCATCGAAAGCACGTGATACACGTCTGGATCCGAACCTTACTTCCGGTTTCGTTTTTTTAATGGTCTGACTAGTTGCTAAACTCGTCGAAAATAACAAATGTTTTGGTTTCCTAGGTAATCTATGTGTTGTTTTGTTTGCTTGTTATATAAATAAACTATGTTTAAAGAACTTTGTTGTTATTTATTATTAGCGGAGTTTACCGGAAGTTACGTGCGGACCGCGACAGCGGCTTGTTTATGTTGTTACTGCTGAAACGGTCTATACAAAGTTATTATACACAGTTCACACACATATGTATGTAAACAAAAACATTTATTCTGATATAGATTAATCGCGATTAATCGTTATGCATCCCGCCCAAGTGTCTATATATCAGTCTCCTGGTAGTATAGAAAATATGAATTCATCTACTGCAGTGTTTTTAAAACACATTTTTGTAAAATTAATGATTATTAATGGCAATGTGTTGGGTTGTCACTCAAAATGATGAGTATGACAACCACTGCAGTAGAAGCCCACAGCAGATCCCAGTTATGGGGGCCAGTTCCCTTCTACACTCTTAGAAATAACGAGATCATATGAGTAAGATTGTAATTTTCACTGTACATTGTAATAACGCAGAGCCAAAAATATATATACATATTTTTTCATATTTAGTGCTAATCAACATCAAATAAAAACTATTGAGCATGAACAGGTGATTAGTGACGTACAATGCGACGCTTTAAACCCGCCAATATCTGTTTGTTATGACTGTAGAAAAATGGCCACGAAAATCAACGTTGTAGGCTGCCAATCTTTGCATTGTAGCCTACATCGGAATCCTCGCCGATTTAAGAGTTTGCAGTAATCATAAATAACGCGACAGTTTCCAAAACAACCTCAATAAGCTAACTTAATCGCATTTCTAAAACGTTCTGCATCATTTCCAAAGGTTGTACGTAAATGCAACGTTGCTCGGGAAATGAAGTAAACGAGGCCCCCTCAGCAATCCACCCGCCTCACAGCAGCCTCATCTCTTCAGACAATAAACTCTGCTAAAATGTTACAAAATAACTCCGGCCGTTCTGACTTTACAATGAAACTTCCTCCAATATGATTCATTTGATCTCTGTGCAGTTCGGTGTAGCATTTTGTGCTCTTTCAACCCGTGTCGGAGATTCGCGCGAGGCTGCCGTCTCACCAGCGCTCGGCGCGCGGCTCTGCCTGCACTCGCGGCCGGGGAGCGGAGCTAAGAGACACCGTAGAAGAACCGGCGTCTTCCGCCCGCCGGCCGGTCGGCCAGAGCGGCCACGGTCTATACGGTCATACAAGCATCCATTTAGTGCCAAACGAGTGGTTGTTATGGAAAAGTTTGGAGGTCTGGTGTTAAATTGGACACCTAATCAAAGAAACCCCTCATATGCGGCAAAGAAACGGGTAGATGAAGCGTAAAGTTCGCCATGCGATGGATGCGGCGGTACGCTCCCGGGCCCTCGTCACTTCTCGCCGGTTCATTTTGTAAAAGCCTCTTTGTATTGTGTCTCTACACAGAAAAACATCACAGAACTAACAACCCGCTGCACACATGCTACATGTTATGATAAAGCTCACCTTACAACTGAATGAAGACTGGTTAAGTTTATCTTCCACGGTGTTACACATCCACCTTTTGTAATTCTTAAATTTTTGGAGTGTTCGCAGACGAGAACGAGCACGCGCAGCGTCTCGTGCACCCCCCTTTCGAATTACCTTTGGAAATCATTTAAAGCCACAGTAGTACAGAAAGATGCTGTTACATTTATTAAACCAATTTAACTAAAGGTGCTGTTCCTCATTGTGTACACCGAGTTATTATTAATATATTATGTGAAATAGCTTGTCATGGCTAAATTATAAACAATTCTTCTTATTTTTATAAAATTACAAACCTTTTTTTTCAAGGCGTGTGTAAACTTAAAGGGATAGTTCATCCAAAATTTAAAACTTTGTCAGTATTTACTCGCCAGAGTAAATTCGTTTCTTTCGTTGTTCTTCGGATCCCAAACACATATTTAAAAAGGTTACATTTTTAAAAGATCTGATTTTTAAAAGGATGTTGTCCATCCAAGCTTTATGTCCCAAATGTGTTAAATAAAGAACTGAACTTGTGACATATATTTTAAAGGGATAGTTCACCAAAAAATTTAAATTTTGTCATCATTTTCTCATCCTCATGTTGTTCTAAACCTGATGAATTTCTTTTATCTGATGAACATTAGTCAATTATTCAGCTTATACCACGGTTACCACAGACATTGCTAAGACATTGCTCTGGATGTTATTGGACATTTGACAGGTCAGGTGTGCGTTTATCAAAATGTGTGTTAGGAGTGTCATGTGTGTTGCTCGTCATTATAAAATATGTGTTCTTTGCGCCATGTAAAACATGTGCATGCGTCTTGTCAAAATACGTGCCTGCTGCACACACGTCGAAAGGGTTTATGATAAAAGAGACACTCACGTTCACAAAATACACGTAAGACACTCCCTTAACGGTAAACTCTGATTACACATGAGATTATACAAACACATGACACAACAAACACATAATTTTAAAACTCGAAACACACATGACACTCACTTAATTGTGCGTCATCGAAAAAGAAGTCATCGGCCCCGAACATTTCTCAACCAATCAGAATTAAGCATTCAATTGCTCCATGGTATAAGACATAATCATTTGAAACAAGTAGTAAAAAGCAAAAATATATAGATATAATTTAAAGTAATCGAATATGATGTAAAATTTAATGTATCTGTGCATCCCTAATTTTAAGTGTCCTGATTTACTTTCATGTTGTGGATATCAGTGTTATTTTAATTGTTACACATTATTTACAAGTTAACATCCTAAATTTGTCTAAACAACAGTTCAGACACTTAAAAAAATCTGCATTTGGGTTATGAAGAACAAAGAAAGACACCGGGGGTGAGTAAATAATAACAAAATCTCAATTTTGGATTGAAAATATACCATGTATACAAATGAAGGGAAACTAATATGTTATACAAATATATTACATTAGCCATTGTGTCACTTATCATATGGCAAAATGTTTATGTTGACATGTTTACTATTTTGATCAAAGGTTATTTTTCCTTTGCTGTAGAGAGGAGGATAAAATACCTAACAATATAGTAAAATGTTTTATTTTATTACTGTTAGTAGAGTATTTTATTCATTATTAAATTGATCAAACTTTCAAAGAGGCATTAATAAACCATAATTTACCTGTTAATTTACATTTTGCATAATGTATGCAGTTCATAGTAATATTAATAAATTTCAGTGCTTGATCTTATGACATTTTTGTCTACTTGGTCTCACTTCACTACCTGTATCGGCCTGCATGACGCTGGTGTTTAGGACTGATCTGGAGCAGTGCGTAGGCCACTGTTGCCTCAAAGCAAAAGGTCCTTGTTTCGAGCCTTGGCTAGGTCAGGTGGGCTTTCTGTGTGGAGTTTGCCTGTGTCAACGTAGGTTTACTCCAGGTACTCCAGTCAGGGGCGCCGCTAGCAATTTTGGGCCCTATGAAAAAATAGGGGGTCAGGCCCCCCATACCCATTTCGTACCAAACATACAATCCAACCTACTGTAGCTATTCAAAATCTTTGTCTGTAATTTAATAATACAGAACTATTTATTTTGATATTGTTTTGACCACAGTTATCAGAATTTATAGATACCTAAAATGTCTGCAGCTAAGATAATTTATTGTGCAATGCAAATTTAATTGAAAAATACAGTACATTAAATCAAATATTCAGAGAAAATGCAACATTCTTAAAGATTAAAGATAAATGTGACCATGCCTGTGAAAACCCAGCTGAAGTATTTCTTTGTGATTTACTGTTTTCCACATAAAATCATCCTATATAATGTAAAGAACATTTGTGAAAATATAAACTTGGTATCTTTAATATTGACTGAGTAATGTCATATCAGCGATTGAAATCATAGTGAAATTAATGCTTGAAATTAAACTGTGATGCTTTTTATCTCACAATAAGATTTGAGGCTTTAGTCTGATTTTCAGAGACAGTCTCAGTGACATACTGTATACTTGAGCTCTTACACACACGACATTGTAACATTTAAAAATGGCGAACAACAACAATGCATCTTTTCTATGTACATTCTGCCTGAAATAAGACTGGGTCAACAATGCTTGACCAAAGCGGCGTGGTGAGCTTGAACCTGCTTACATTACGAGGCATTTTTTGGACCCAACATTCCATAAGAAAATTCAACTGCAGTAGCCACCGTTCAACCTGAAGATGGCAGCACTCAGACGTTTTTACACCAGTATTGAAACACTTTATATCCAAATGTCAAAAAACTTACTAAAATCAATGAACAGCACTAATAAAACCCCATTCTTACAGATCATTAACTAAAAAAAGTTGGTTTAAGGTTGAGTTATTATTTAAGAAAACAGCTATACTGTTATTAAATTAGACTGTTTTTTAATCAACGGGGCTCTAAAATGAAATGAATGACAACTATTGCAGATTACGACATAGATTTCCATTGATTTCTTAACCCTGTTGCAAGTTGAGAAGCTTTAATATACATAATTTGACTAGTTTAGCCTTAGTTGCATTTCAGTTTTATCACAACCAACTCGATTTAAGACTGCATAAAAATCCTTTCTTTGCATATTGCGTTACAAAACAAAACAGTGTGTAACCGATCACATTTCTAGTTTATGTTAATTAGCTTATACGGGCTACGTTAATTTAAACAGCTTATAAGGGCTGACTTCGCGTTAGAATCATAACACAAAACAGGGAACGTAAATCACCTTGTGTTTTTTTAAACTGGGTGAACAGAGCGAAGACTTTACAGTGGAAAGAAAACTGCATTGTATTGCTCCAGCGTCACATTGTGTAAACTGCATTTATAGTAAGGAAGTGCACATATGCAGATATCATAGCAAATAGCAGTAAATACACACACCTTGTTCTCTTCTGAAGTTCACGCGCACTGTGAGACCGTGGATTGAAGACGGCGCTAAAACGCAGAGTAAAGACGGGGCGGAGCTAAGAGGGCTCAGCTTAGGGGTTGCGTGTGCGGCACAGTCCTTGGCTGGGGCCCTCAAAAGTTCATGGGCCCTGAGAATCGTCCTAACTTTTCCCCCCTTTACGGCGCCCCTGACTCCAGTTTAACATGCCAAAAACATGCAAGGTTGAATTGGAGATACCAAATTGCCCCTTTCCGACCGGTGTATGGATTAACTTGTGTGGTTCAACTTGTGTATGGATTAACCGGTTCTTGCCATGAATATATCTATAGATGCTGGAATTATGTGAAGAATAAATAAATTAATAAAGAAAAATCTGGAGCAATACCTTCATAAAACACACTGCATGTCAGTTTTCCCTCTTGTCTACTGAGGTCTCCAAAAACAATAGGTGGGATCCAGCCAAAAGATATTTTACATTTATGCATTTGGCAGATGCTTTTATGCACTTACAGTGCATTACAAGCTATACATTTTTATCAGTGTTTGTGTTCCCTGGTTCACACCCATAATCTTTTGCGCTGCAAATGCAATGTGTTACCACTGAGTTATACAGAGATTTACATAAATGTGTAAAATGTGAAAAAGATCAACCCAGTAACTTAGTTTTGTTAAACCACTCTCTAAGCATGTGAAAAAATAGGTAATTGAAATTTGCCTCCCCTTGTGATGTCAGAAGGGGATAATACCGGCCCTTAATCTGCACTATCCAACCACAGCACTGCCATTTAATCCACAGATCAGCTCATTTGCATTGTAAAGGACACACCCAAAATTATAACAAATTACCTATATGGTATTTTGAGCTAAACACAGCTTCACATATGTACTCTGAGGACATCAAAGATTTATTTGACATCTTAAAAAAGCATTGAGGTATGTCCCCTTTAAAAAGTGAACAGTTGAACAGGTTGAGAAAGTGCCCAATATGCGCTGATGTAGACTTACATTTCTGTGAATTCTTTAAAATTTTATTTATAACACTTTTGATAACCCATTGGGTTGTAATTTAACCTATGCTGGCTGGGTTGTTTCAACCCAAAATGCTGGGTTGTTTTAACCCAACAATGGGTAAAAAATTAATATTTTCTGGGTTGTTTTAACTCAACGGCTGGGTTTGTCCCTTTTTGACCCAACACTCGGTTGACAATAACCCAGCATTTTTTAGATAAATAAGGTTTAGATGTGTGATTGTGTAGCAATATGTGGACACATGGTGGCGCTGTCTACTAGCGTAAGAAGCAAGTCAGGCTTGGATATTGAGACTGGCTGTTGTTTTGAATGTTGTTCTGTAATATAAAGTATTCTAAACATTTATGAAGAAGCGCTTCATTTTTGTGTTTGTGTGTGTGAATTTGTTAAAAAATAGATGAGATAGCAATTTTGTGGATCATTGTGCCATATGCATTTTGTATGTTTATCGTTGTGAAGTAGGTAATTATAATATCATTAAGTCATTATGAAATGAAGATTATTAGTGAAAACTAATTTTTAAAAAGACTAATAGATACAGAAATATTGTGATGATACAGTAAATAAGCCATACTTAATAGGTTTATTCTGAATGTTTGTAGTGCCAGCGAAATCACTGACATCACGTTGAATTTATTAACCTAGCCCACATGGTTAATAATGTAATAATCTGTTGTATGTACATGTACTGGATGTTAGGCGTATTTATGTTCACAGTAGCCATCACCTAGAAAACCTCAATGCACATTTTGATTAGGGACTTATGCAAGTTGTGTTATAGTCACGAAAAATTTGATTCATTTATTTGTGTCCATGGCACAAAATTCTGCTTTTTTCGTGCCTTGAGCACGAATGCCTTTTTCGTGTGACTCAGCATGAATTTCTATAAATAGTTTTTCATGTCCGTGACTTTCTTTTTCATGTCATTTAATGTATTGTTTTCTCATTTCCCTATGAAGGTATATTTGGTGCAAAACAACTGCACACCTGTGACAGTGGAATTTGTATTTGTAGAGATTATCCACACATGTGTATCAGTAAACTTGAAGTCGCAGAGGACGAGATGCAAACTTGTAGATTTTTTTTCTTTCCCTCAAATACAACACAACAGTTACACATTCACAAATCCTTCAGTGCAGCTGCACAAATCCCATTTTACAAATCACAGATTAAGAAACTCACAAGTTCACATTTTTTGCTACAATTGATGCAGTAAATATGGTGCATAACCTACTTGAACGCCTGCATCAAATAATGTGAAGTCACACACAAATTTTGTACATTTGCAAAATCAGTTTGTGCACCTGTGCGATGAGACTTGCATGTGTGTACAATTTATTTTTCACAAATATTTTTTTATTTTTTAAATATTTTCTAGCCCAAACACAAGTACATAAATACAACTGCTTGAATCTGCTGCTACAAGTTTCAAATACTATTTTTCGTGTGCTCTCTCTTCTGCACCAAATATCTCGAGATAAATGGTGCGAAAGTGATTTGTATACCTGTAGGCTTTGGCGAGCACTGTTCAGCACTGCCCACCAGGTGGCGCCCCCGACACTCACTGAAGCAGAGTTTATTAATTACCACCAATGTTTCAGCAAAGTAAATCGCCTTTATCAAGGTATTATTTTCACCAAGTGGAGAACAATATAAATGGGAGTGCTAATTATACACACATGAAGGTAATTACATACAATACTCCAATGATTCATTAGTAAACAAAATATAAGTTTCATAAATTTCAAACCATCAATATAAGTAGATTAAAAAATACAAGCAGCAAATACACACATTTTAACTTTAAATAAGATACCAAATGATGTAAGTCTCATTCATTTTTAATATCATAATACCTATAAAAACAACCCAAATCAAAATCTACTTTTAAACCATGTGTGCCAATGTTCACATTTAATATACCTAAAAGGCCTTCTGTCCAAGTAAAAATTGGTCAAACTCACCTCAACTTCTAGATGGAAATCGAAATCCCCTCTCAATTCCTATATACAATAATGAAGTAATAGGATGATTAAGTTCAACAAAATGCAGTGCTAATGCCAGGTTCATATTTCTGCATATTATTGCACTATGATGTTTTGTGATGTGTGTTTTATATTCTCTATTTGTTTTTCCTACATATGATTTACCACAGTGACATGTTATCAAATAAATAAGCTTGTATTTGTTTGGGGGTGAATCCCAAAGATATTTCCATATCATTAAGATTCTTAATAAAATCATTTGGTCCCTTATATATTTTTTTTAGACTTTATATATTACATTTGACCTTAAGGAAGACTTTTCTTCAATGTTAACGGATGATAACTGTCACAGGAAGGCAAGACATGGCAAGATGAGTGGATCCAAATGCAGTTTTTAAGTGTATTAAATCCAAAAAAGGTACAGGAGCACAGGCAAGAACACGATCAGTAACACATGACAGGAAACAACCAACATAAAACAACGGCTGACAAACAGGCAATCAACAGGCAGTTGACAGAACAGAAACAATTACTATGGAAACAGATGGGCAGTGGGTGGAGTATGAATTAATGTCCATGGCAACAAAAAAGGGGGCGGGGCAACAAAGGAATAAGAGGGAAATAGGGCAGACACAGACAGGACTCATGACCTTGGCCGTACCCACCATTGAGGTTCGGACTGTTTTAGTGAGTATCATAGTAAACTACTGATTATGTCGTAATTTGTCTTCCGAATGTAAACGTTTTATTACATTCAGTCTTAAAGTCTAAAAAACAGTACCTGTTGAAGTCATTAAAGTTACTTAAATAACAAAAGAAGAGAAAATCACTCACTGGTCCTGACTGTAACTTTGTAAAAAAAGATTAATCCATATTTAATTTTAAATAAATATCTTTTTTTGCCAACAATCCTTAATGTTGAGCTCTGCTCTTTGAAGTAAGTTGGTTTATCATTGGTTTATTATGCTAGTTCAGCCTTGCATTATGTTAGTATATTACAGTTAGTATAATGCATGTAATGAATTCAGGGCAAGAAGAATATTTATCTAATATGGGGTAATGTGAAGTATTATAATAATTACACATAGTATTCTTTCATGGGATATGGACCCTCTAAAGTAGCCTTGGACACCCCATTTATAAAATTCTAGTTCTGCCACTGCAATATTGATGTTGTATTTCAGCATATTAAGTGTATAATAAGTGTGTGCATATTGTGAATGAATTTAATAAACAAATTCTTGATAGCCTTTGGTTAATTCACTAAACTGATCCTATATTCAGTTAGCCTATGTTTACTTAACTGACAGTGCCCAGGATGGTAACATAATTATTTCAATGTATTACTAATAAACAACACAAGTCTTGTGCATACTGACATCTATATTTATTTGATTGTTTTTTTCTGATGTGTTAGAAGTCATATATGTAGAGCAGAGAAATAAGATTTTTTTTTCCTGGCGTGCATGCCCTAAAAAAATACATATGGACCTCGGTATTTATAAAATCCTGCGTACGGCCCTGCTCACGACAATAAGAATCCACTCTCAATAGTGTATTACGAGCTGTAGGTTTTTTAATCGGATCCCTATATAAACAATTACGAGCTATCCACAAGTCTAAAAAGCTGATTTGATTTGGGTTAGCATCCAAAGTAAATGTTAAGAAATCAGAACAACTGTTTATATAATAATAAAAAGAATTTAGTTGTTCAGTAACCCGATTCAAAAAGACAGAAATAATCATCCAAATTAGTATATTAGAAGAAAAAGCATGATTTAAATACACATATTTTTCTTCAAAAAAAGGTTATTTTGCAAAAGAAATCACAAACGTTCTTTCCATGGCCCCACCTCCTGTTTGAATTAAAAATTAGTCTGAAAAATAAAATAATTTGTTTTATGATATTAAAAATGAATGGGACTTACATCATTTGGTATCTTATTTAAATGTAGGCCTATGTGTGTATTTGCTGCTTGTATTTTTTAATCTACTTATATTGATGGTTTGAAATTTATGAAACTTATATTATGTTTACTAATGAATCATTGGAGTATTGTATGTAATTACCTTCATGTGTGTATAATTAGCACTCCCATTTATATTGTTCTCCACTTGGTGAAAATAATACCTTGATAAAGGCGATTTACTTTGCTGAAACATTGGTGGTAATTAATAAACTCTGCTTCAGTGAGTGTCTGGGGGGCCACCTGGTGGGCAGTGCTGAACAGTGCTCGCCAAAGCCTACAGGTATACAAATCACTTTCGCACCATTTATCTCGAGATATTTGGTGCAGAAGAGAGAGCACACGAAAAATAGTATTTGAAACTTGTAGCAGCAGATTCAAGCAGTTGTATTTATGTACTTGTGTTTGGGCTAGAAAATATTTCAAAAATAAAAAAATATTTGTGAAAAATAAATTGTACACACATGCAAGTCTCATCGCACAGGTGCACAAACTGATTTTGCAAATGTACAAAATTTGTGTGTGACTTCACATTATTTGATGCAGGCGTTCAAGTAGGTTATGCACCATATTTACTGCATCAATTGTAGCAAAAAATGTGAACTTGTGAGTTTCTTAATCTGTGATTTGTAAAATGGGATTTGTGCAGCTGCACTGAAGGATTTGTGAATGTGTAACTGTTGTGTTGTATTTGAGGGAAAGAAAAAAAATCTACAAGTTTGCATCTCGTCCTCTGCGACTTCAAGTTTACTGATACACATGTGTGGATAATCTCTACAAATACAAATTCCACTGTCACAGGTGTGCAGTTGTTTTGCACCAAATATACCTTCATAATTTCCCCCCCATTTTTAAATCATTGTCGCTTGGGGTTGGGGTTAGATTTGGGGTTTGGGTTAGGATGTACTTTTATGTATTGGTTTCTACATGTTTTTCTTCCGCTTTAAAAACTATTCTCGCCTGGAGTTGAGGTTTGGGTTAGGATGTCTAAAAATGTAACAGAAAGTGATTCTAACCCCAAGCAACAATGGTAAGAAAATAGGAAAAAAACAATACATAAAATGACACACAAAAGAAAGTCATGCCACGGACACGAAAAACTATTTATAGAAATTTGTGCGAGTGACACAAAAAAAATTTGTGCTGAAGGCACGAAAAAAAGCTGAATTGCGTGCCATGGACAGGAATTAATTAATCACATTTTTCGTGACTATAACACGACTTTCCGTGAAATCAATCTGATATTCAACAAAATATGCAAACCGTACCAACTAACCCCGGTTTCCACTGCAGCAGTTAAATGTCGGTCGGTGAAGAATGAGAAACATTCAGGTGAAAGATGAACAACATAAAGGAGTGATGAGTATTAAAATGAACATGTTAGTATTCAAAGTGATGTGTTAGAGAGAGATTCAGGAAATCACCGGAGCTGAACTCAACATCATTATTAATGATTTACTGATGATAAAAAAGAGGACAGAGGTGGAATGTTTAATGAAAAAATATATACCTCTACAAACTTGTTTAGACACCACCGCCTTCCTGTGGTTTTGTCAACTGCGCCTTCTCACTAATGAAATATGACCTTAAGGTTTTTACCGGCATGAGATTTATCTTGCTGATCATTGTCTTTAGATTATGGATGTTTTTTAAGTGATTTATTGTAGGCGGGGCGTCTCTTTACAAGGGCACACTAAACTCAGCAGAGAGTTTTTTAATAGGCTTGTTGAATAAATTAATCTATGTGCGTGTTTGACCCTGTGCTATAGGACACACGCACCTTGACGGCTTGTAAAGAAGTTTTTATGTTTTTGTCTTTCATAAACTCCATTCATTAAAAAAAAAAACTTTTGTTGTCAAGGCCTATGGTATACTTATATACTCTAAAAAATAAAGGTGCTTCATTTATAAGGTGCATCCCTTCGCATCCCCCCCAAAAGAAAATTGATGACATTAAAGGCGGGGTGCATGATTTTTGAAAAACGCTTTGGAAAAGGGAGTCGAGCCGAGGACCAAAACACACTTGTAGCCAATCAGCAGTAAGGGGCGTGCCCACTAACCGATATCACTGCCTAGGTTGTGTATGTGTGGGGCGGGTCTATCAAAAGAAGGGCCGGATTCTATTGGGGTAGGAGTGTGTTTGTTTAGGTGATTTCAAATGTCAACATTGGCTTTCAGAGATCGTGCACCCCGCCTTTAAACAATCTAAAACATTTGAATAAAACAAAACTTGATACAATATAGTGCTGTTAGTTAGTAGCCTTATTCTGAGGTTTAATTACACAGAATTTAAAATAAATTAATAGATTTTATAAAGTGTCATAAAACTGGGCCCCATGGCCCTCCAAAAAAGGGGGCCCGCCCCCCAGTTTGAGAATCACTGCCTTGAGGAACCTATTTAGTGGTTAGCGTCGCAAAGTCAAATTACTTTAGACATTTTAGTAAAACTATTCAACAGTTCAGTCAATTCAAATGCCAGGACTCGGTAGTGTTCCCAAAAGTCCTTGTGCAATATTTTACTTTTCATGTCTATGAAATGAAGTGAAATGTTAAGGCTGTAGGAATTATGATTATGTTGCATTGTTTGTGGTTCCAATACAACACCAACCATATATGAGATGCGCACGACAATCCGCCCAATCCTATTTTACACCCATTGTCCTTATGTGATGTACAAATTTTCAGTGAATCGGAACAATCGAATCTTCAAAACGAGCCACTTCTAAAAAACGACTCGTTCTTGAATCAGACTTTATTGTTGGTCTTTGTTCTGAAGTATTGGTGGTAAAGTAATGCTTTGACAACAGGGGGCGCTATTCTACTATATCATGTATACAGATACACATTCATTTGAAATTCACCTAGCTGCTTCAATATATAACAACTCAGTTTCGTTTTACGTCTAATGTGATTATATTTTTCATTAAATTCACTATTCCATATAAAATCCCACATTAGGGAGAATATTATAGTCCTTCAAAAACTGCTCCCACCTCCCAAAGGAAAGAAAATGTAATCAGTAAAAAAGCAAGAAAGAAAATTGTCCAGTGTGCATGTTTTAGGCTCTCATATATAAAGCTGATGATGAGCAGTTTGCTTTAAAATGATTCATTGTAATGTAGGGAATGAAAGCACGAGGAAGTGCTGCACCTGTGTGTCTGTATGATGAGGTCTCATTGAGACAGCTGCTGTGTGTCTGTGGTGTAGTGTTTACCTGTAGGGCTGGGCAATAGATTTAAATTTGACATCTCTGTGTTTTCCAAACTCTGGTTGTACTCGGAGCAATAGAACAATATTCGTATATGAGTAATTCACAAAAGGAGCTTTTCTTTTAAACATGTTTTATTTAAACATAAAAAATGTGTATGGCAAAAAACACGATTAAACAGATTTTGACCACTTACTACTATTTACTAAATGACTACATGTAAATACTGCTTGAGCGGAAGAAAGATCAGATTGATCTCACGGGAATTCATGTAATAGTCACGAAAAATGTGATTAATTTATTTGTGTGCATGGCACGAAATTCAGCTTTTTTCGTGCCTTGAGCACGATTGTCTTTTTCGTGTCAGTCACACAAATTTGTATAAATCGTTTTTCGTGTCGGTTGCACGACATTGTATTGTTTTCCTAGTTTCTTACCATTGTCACTTGGGATTAGGGTTAGAATCACTTTCTGTTACATTTTTAGATAGGGTGACCATACGTGCCATTCTTCCCGGACGCATCGCGTCCAGGATTTCGTTGTGTCTTCCGGAAGTCGTATTTGTTGACCGCATACGCCATTCAGTTAAAAACATAAGATATACAATCGTAGTTTCATTCTTACCTTAAAATGTAACGGTTGCTTTTCTGTAATAATAATAAAAATTCTCTATGATGTATGCGGTCGACAAATACGACTTCCGGAAGACGAACACAAAATCCTGGACGGGATGCGTCCGGGAAGAATGGCACATATGGTCACCCTATTTTATCTTAACCCAAACCCCAAATCTAACTCCAACCCCAAGCAACAATTATTTAAAAATAGAAAAAAAAGAGAAAACAATACACAAAATAACAGGATACCAGTGGCAGCTCGTGACTGCTCATCCAAGGGGCGCTAATTCTAAATAAGTGTTCTGAGTGTCATGTGTGTTGTTCGAGTTTTCAAAATATGTGTTTGTTGCATCATGTGAACCATGTGCATCACATGTTTTGTCAAAATAAGTGCCTGCTGCACACGCGTCAAAACCGTTTATGATAAAAGAGATGCTGACATTCACAAAATGCACACAAGAGACTCCCTTAACAGTAAATTCTGATTACACATGAGATTATGTGAGTATCTGGCAAACACGAGCGTCCCTTTTTTTCATAAACCCTTTAGACGCATCTGCAGCAGGCACTTATTTTGACAAGACATGTGATGCACACAGGATCTCTCAATGCGCCGAACACATATTTTGAAATTACGAACCACACACATGATGGGGTACATACATGTTGTGACGAACTTCACATTGAGTGCCCTCGAAAAAAGAAGTCACCGGCCGCCACTGCATAAAAGTACATCCAAACCCCAGATCTAACCCCAAGCGACAATGATTTAAAAATAGAAAAAAAGAGAGAAAAAATAGATAAAATAACACGAAATAGAAAGTCGTTCCATGGACATGAGAAACTATTTATAGAAAAGAGATGTTGTGCCACCCCCCCACAAAAAACCCAGGATGTCATTTGTAAAAGAGTAGGGGTGTGCCCCGGCATCCTGGCCAAACTTGCCCGTTGGCCTACTAATCATCCCCATATCTACTAATAGGCTTTATGCCCAGCTGCACTACTTCCTGAACTTCAGACAGCTCCTTGTTTCCTGTCTTCCATTATTGGACAAACTGATTAATCCAGGTGTGTCTGATTATTGTTGTTGTGACTACTGAGGTCAGGCACACCTGGATTAATCAGTTTGTCCAATAATGGCAGACAGGAAACAAGGAGCTGTCTGAAGTTCTGGAAGTAGTGAAGCCGGGCATAAAGCCTATTGGCTATATCACTCTTGCTGCGTCCGAAACCGCCTGCTTCATACTATAAAGTACGCGAAATGCAGTAGGCGAGGTGAGTAGTATGTCCGAATACATAGTATTCGAAAAACAGTATGCAAAAAGTACCTGGATGACCTACTACTTCCGGTTAGATTTTGCAGTGTGCATACGATGGACACTTCACTATCCCATGATGCCCTGGCAGAGGAGTTATCCAACGAAGAAGAAGAGGCATGCGGCAGTTGTCGCGCTGGAATGACATGACGTGATGCCGACGTATGTCACGTGATGTAGCAACATGGCGGATGTAGTACGTCCGAATCTCATTCATACTACCAGGATTCATACTATACAGTACCTACTGTTTTAACGCTTAGTAAGTAGGTACTTCATCTTATTGTACAGTATGCGGTTTCAGACGCACCCTCTGTCTCCTCTCCACTAATAAGCTGGTGCGTGGTGGGCGTTCTGGCACAATATGGCTGCCGTCGCATCATCCAGGTGGATGCTGCACATTGGTGGTGGTTGAGAAGAATCTCCCTTTTATATGTAAAGCGCTTTGAGTGCTGCAGAAAAGCGCTATATAAAAAATTTAATTAATGAAAATTTCACAGAACAAGGAAGACATCAGCCCGTTTTTAGGACAGTGAAAACAGTGGTTTGCAGATAAGTAAATACCACATTTTTTTTACAAACCATACATGAACACATGTTATATTGCGCACTGTAAATACAATCAAGGCTTCAAAAAACACAGGAAAAACAGGACCTTTAATGCCACCTTATGCCCATTTGTGACACTGTCTGTGAAATCCAGACTAAAGTCTCATAATGTGATTTGGAGGATTAAAGTTTGATTTCAATCATTGATTTCACATTGATTTCAATCTTTGACTCAGTCAATATTAAAGGTTATATTTTCACAGAATGTTCTTTACATCATGTTGGATGATATTACAGTATGTATAAAAAAATCACTAGCTGGGTACACATTTAAGATTCAATATCACCTAACTCTCACTCATCATGTAATGTGACTCTCCTATCATTATTCACTAATAGCCGTCCCTGTAGGTGGACAATGGAGATGATGAGTTGAACTCAAAAACATTTAACAAATCTGGAACAAGAAATTTCAGCTTCACATAAAGATTTTATTTCTTCATGTTTTAAACAGTTTCTTACACAAAGCCATATCGTATGTCTTAAAATAATTAGCATGAGCCATATGGACCAGTTTTATCATACATTTGCATCCATTCCTGCTTGTTAAACAGCATCTTTCTTTCTCCTTAACACATTTTCTCCTTTTGTCTTCCACGGAAGTTGAATTTTCATTTTTGGCTGAATTATTCCTGCAACATTCCCGTTTTTGAGAGCAGATGTCAGTCATGAATATTTGATGCTGGTTGTTGCTGCATATGCCATTATTGTGCCATTACTACAGGAAGGGCGGTGTGATGTGTGTGTGTGTGTGTGTGTGTGTGTGTGTGTATTTTGAATAGCTGTGCATTGTGATTAATGTTGTGACACTAAAAGGATCACTTAGCGAGAATACACAGACCTCTAAATAACCACATGTATGAACATCTGTGTTAGTACACACTCCATTAAAAAAGCTTTAGTGTGATGTATGACAATACCGCTAGCACACACAAACATCTAACACAGTTTACCTTTAACCTCAGCCTCATATCACAAACACAGAAGAGAGAAAATAAATAAATGTGCACAGATTACAGAACTTATTCTTTTCCAGGTAAAGATTACTCTATTGGTAATCCAATAACCTACTTCACCCTTAAGCATCAGTGGTAGAAGTATTTTTTTACTTTACCAAAACGTTGTAAAAATTACCACCTTAGGGTGTTAAAGGGAACAGCTTGTGCATCTTGTGGACACTGCCTACGGTTCGGATAAAACAAGTTCTTGCAGTAAGTTTAATAAGTACCCCTTTAGTTGATCATTTTGTCTCTTAAAGCTAGGGATGCACCAATAAATTTTTTCTGTGCCGATACGATACTTAAATACTTATAATGACATATACCAATTAGTGGCAAGGCGACATAATGGCCAGGGTGGCACTGGCCCACTCAGATTGACGGCTGGCCCACCCAGTTAGAAGATAGACAAAATATTTTTGTGTAAAAGCCCAAGAATTCATGCATTAATGATAATAATATCTTTAAAGGAAAACACCACCGTTTTTCAATATTTTACTATGTTCTTACATAAACTATGATGAATGAACACATACCTATATTTTTTTAATGCGTGCGCTTTTAATCTTTGCACAGCGCTTCTTAAATGTGTTAGCATTTAGCCTAGCCCATTCATTCCTATGGCTCCAAACTAAAGTTTTATTTTGTGCCACCATACTTACTCGTGTAACTACTCATGTAACAGTCTTTAAATAGGGAAAACATGGAAGTGTTTGGTGGCTTCTAAATTCATCCCTGTTTGGAGCCATAGGAATGAATGGGGCAGGCTAAATGCTAACACATTCATGAAGCGCTGTGCAAAGATGAAGTGCATGAATTGAAAAAAGATGGGTATGAATAAATTTGTCTAAGTTGAGGTAAGAACCTAAAATATTGAAAAGTGGTGGTGTTTTCCTTTAAGAATGCATCAATTCATCATTAAAAAAACCTATTTATATAAAAGTGTATCATGTGCACGTGTTTCAAACCCTTGCAAATGTTAACATTAAAACCATTTTTTACAATTTGAGCGTAAGATGTTAAAGTGAGCTGTTTTCTGTTATAGGTTGATAATTGGTGCTTTCCTACTTAAAACTCACCTTTGATCATTAAAGTGAATATGCAAATTAGTACTGATATCTCATGACACATATCAGTGGCATTGTTTTACATTTACATTTTGTCATTTAGCAGATGCTTTTGTTCAAAGTGACTTACAAATGAGGTAAACAATAGAAGCAATTATAGCAACACATGAACAGCAATACATAAGTGCACTGGAAATAGTCTCATCAAGTCCAACACTATATATAGCTGTGTTTTTTTTAGACTGTATAGATAGAGATCAAGAATAGAAGGAAATGAAAAGATAGTAAGTCCTATATTAGGAAGTGAGGTAATGGCGGAAGAGATGGGTTTTTAGCTGATACTTAAAGACAGCCACAGAGTCAGCAGATCATGTCGCTTTCCCTTTTTGAGATGGCACCACCAGCCTTCACTCGGTGGCATAGTGCAGGGATCGAGAGGGCTGTATAAGCAAGCAAAGGTAAGGGGGTGCTGACCCAGTGGTGGTTTTAAAGGCCAGGAGCAAAGCTTTAAATTTGATGTGAGCTGCCATAGGGAGCCAGTGTAACTTGACAAATAGAGGAGTGACGTGCGCCCTCTTTGGCTCATTAAAGACCACTCTTGCCACTGCGTTCTGAATCATCTGTAGGTTTTTTTGTGCAAGCTGGAAGTCCAGCCAGTAGTGTGTTGCAGTAGTCCAGCCTGGACTGGACAAGAGCTTGGACTAGGAACTGTGTAGCATGCTCATCTAGGAAAGGCCTAATTTTCCTAATATTGTAGAGAATGAATCTACAAGAGCGGGCGGTGGTGGCAACATGGGCTGTGAAGCTAAGCAGATCATCAATGAACACTCCCAGGTTTCTGGGTGTCCTGGAAGGCTTGATGGTCGAGGAACCTAGCTAAATGGAAAGGTTGTGCTGAATCTTTGGTTCAGAGGATAAGACAAGCAGTTCTGTCTTTGCAAGGTTAAGCTTAAGATGGTGATCCTTCATCCAATTTGAGATGTCCCTTAGGCATGCTGAGATGCGGGCCGTGATGACCGTGTGGTCATCAGGGTGGAACGACAAGTGAAGTTGAGTGTAGCAGTGGTAGGAAAAGCTATGTTTTCGAATGACAGAACCCAGGGATGTCAAGTTTATCGAAAATAGCAGTGGTCCAGGCACGGAGCCTTGCGGCACCCCGGTATTGAGACGTTGGGGTTCGGAGAAGTCACCTCTCTGAATGACCTACCTGAGAGGTACGACTTGAACCATAGAAGCGCTGTGTCAGAGACACCCATAGCCATGCGGGTTGACAGGAGGATGTGTTGATTGACCGTGTCAAAATTGGCGGATAGATCCAGTAAGAATTGTTTTTAAGATGCACACCAGTATTGTTTCTTGTAAGGTTTGTTTGTATAAACTACTTAAATGTCCTAATATAACTAAGGCCTAGACCTGGATTAATCTAAACCCTGTCCGGGAAACTGCCCCATTATCAACTCTAGTAACTGCTCACAACTAGTGCCGTGACGAATTCTGCACCACTCGTGTGTCTTTAAAAAATGTTGTTCTTACAGCTTTTATGAGATTAACGCTGTCCATATAATTTAAGCGTGATGTTGACTGAAACCTCTCTGTAGACTTTCACCCCACAAAGGATTAAGAACAAAATCCACTTTCTGTTCCAAAATAGATTTTCTGCTTCTCCTTCACAGTAGGTTTACTCTTCATTCTGTGAATAATTTAAAACCAAAGTCTCGGAATGAGGGAAAAAAACAGTTACACCAGTAAAAGAGGGGTGTATGATGAAATTAACCTGAATTAACAATATTTGCACCTCTTTAGCGTTTATAATCTCTTATTCCCAGAAGAAACGTAGGGTGCAGCGATATATTCAATTGACTTTGATGCTAAGCCAACAACATTTATCAAGAAATATAAATAGAATCAATTGTTTTATGTTGTCTTGAAAGATAAGTGTGCCAAATTGTTATAGTTTTTTTATTAAGTTTTATTTACTATCAGGTACATCATTCTGTCAAAATGGAGTTCTCTGGAGTCACCTGATCATTATTCATATCATATAAGACCTCACAATGGCACTGAATTGAAATAAAATATCTTTACTAAAGTGCCTGTGTAAGTTGCTCTAGCCGCGAGAGGCGAGCGTAAATGTCGCAAGGGTTTGATGTGGGTGAAGTAGGAGATTTAAGTGCTCAGAAACAAACACAATTCAATTACCAACCATTTAACTGCCATGATCAGACACCCAATACTGTTAAACCAGACCAAAATCAATCTCTCTCTCTCTCTTTCTCTCTCTCTCTCGCTCTCTCTTTCCCGTTGCTAGGAGACAGTGTAAGAGCAGGTGAATAAGGCTATATGTTCTTGAAGGCTCTTGACTTGAAGATAAGAATATGATACTGTTGTTTTCCTCCATCTCCTCTTCACTGTCAAAAATCTAATGTTATATCTCTGTATCGAGAGGAGATATCCTGCGTTAATGATTTCATGCCAGCATGCTGTTGTCAAGTCCTATTGTCAGTAAGAACACACAAAAAACAGAGAAAATACAATATTGTACAGGATATTATATTATATATCATTATATTAGTTTATACTTATTAAAGGGGAAAACATAAAAATAGTATAGCATTATGACATTAAAGTTATGAGTCACATTTAAAAATCTGTAATATTTCTAGGTCACTTATCAAATAAGCAAACTTAAACTTCCTACAGTGAAACACACAAAAGGCTTTCTGGAACATTTTATATAATATACTGTACAATAATTTAGATGAAATATTATGCTAGGGCCAGACTAAATATACTGTGCAAAAATATATATGTAATGTAGTAAATATGCAAGTGTATGTTAAATATAGATGAGCTGTCTCAGCAAGCAATAGTTGTAATTTTATTCTAGCCAAAATACAGTAAACTTGAATTTGGTTACATTGTTTTTCCCAAAATAACTTGTGAGATGTATACTCCATCATGTAAACAAGTCAACAGTGATAACAAGCTATTTGGTTTCATTTATTAATTTAGTTTAGTTTTGGGCTAGGGTTAGACGTCACTGACAGCCCAAATGTTGCTTTGTTTTAGCCTAGACATCTGGGCTGTGTTTGGACGCCTATAGATGGTTTCAGCAGTAACAACATAAACAAACGGCTTTCGTGGAACAAACATAAGTTCTGGTAAACTCCGCAACAGAAACAGAGCCACTAGTCAGATCATTAAACAAACTGTGACCGGAAGTTAAAATCCTTCCAGATGTGTAATCGCCACAACGCGCGTGTGTCCAACGCGTCTATTAGATGTCTTTTAAAAGCAAAATTGCTTGCTGGGGTACAAGGTATATGAGCACTGACCCAAGAGACACATTTTTATGTGTTGATACATTTTGGTTTGACTTCCTGTCAGTCATTTTAACGATTGCTATGGTAACTTCACCACAAAGCCCACCATCGATGTTGGCCCTTTGTTCATCATGACGGACTTCCTGTTTTTAAAGACGTTATTGTGACCACTTCCTTCCTGCAGTGATGACCTGTACTTTGTTGAAGCTATTAACAATCTCCTATTTTATTTATTTATTAGTTGTTTTTATTATTTTTGCTTGATGTTGTTTGATGTGTGATTGTATTGTATTTTTGCATACATTCAAGCCTTCTTTACCCAATAATTTTTTCTATAACTGGTTGATACATAATAAAGTTTTTTGAATTTGAATTTAAATATTATTTTAAATGTAAATGTCAGTTTGTGAAGAAAAGTTAAAAATAAACTAGAACAGATTTAAATCTTTATACTGTACATGTTCTTTATTTCTAAGAAAAACAGCAGTAGTCAAAATAACAGTGGTGACATCACAGGCGGTCCTAAGAGGACAGCAAAACACTGCAGGGTTAAAACCAAACCAACCACAGCTTAGTTTACTAAATTAATACATGCATACTGCTGCCAAACATTAGCAATGAAAAATAAGATGATTTCTTTGAATAATGTACATATGATGTGTTAAGATGTTAAAGAGTCTTTGTGGAAGTCAATGTGAAGAATTAAAGAAGCATTAACTCATCTGATAATGTTAAACATTTATACGGTAACATGAGAATAAATGACAGGTATTATGGGATACTATATGTGTCTCAGGATAATTGCAAACTATGTGTGCTATAAAAAATGTATTGTGGGTCATCGTGTGAAGTAAAAGAAGAAGAGTGTTTCTAGCCTATTCTATTTTTTATTCCATGTTTATTTTTGGTAAAATAAACAAAACAGAATTAAAGAATTAGTTCTCTTTTTTTGTAAAAACAAACGTTTTATATAAAGGAAAAGTAATGAAATATAACATTAAGCAAGGGCTTCATTTATTCAAAAAAAATATTCCAGTAAATTATTGGTAACAATCCACTCTTTTATTCTTTATTAAGTTTGACCAGAAGACACAAACACCTGTGTACTTAACCTTTGTCCACACATAAAGTGAGACTTAAGGAAGTCATGTTACTGTCAGTTTGTTTTATTGTGAGCGGGTGTGTCAGTGCCACTGCGGTGATGTTAGTAGATGATCATTAGATATTTAGTAGAGATGAATTTTTCCTTTGTTCTGATCTGTGGGCTCATCTTGTCCTGCTTTTGCTCCAGAGGTAAGTGCCACGTCCAACCTAAACATTTGTTTTAAAATACCTAACAACAGATATTATCACTCTTGAACCATCAACTCGCTAGATGTTGCGCATAAAGAGATGGACATCGTGAAAGAGGAATGTCTGCTTTATGTTTCTTTTGCCGGAAACATTTGTGGCATTACAATGTTATTTGAATTTTGCTGAATTAAGTCTTATTTAAAGTTGTATAAATTGTTGGTTATGTAGCACTAGTGTATAGTTATCATGCTTGATCACTAGCTTACAGTAAGTGCTTTTGTTCTATATTTGACAAAAGTTAATATTTAAAGGCGTATCAGATAAATTTGTAACTAACCCTTATGGGTTGTAGAGGCCATTTTGGGCACAATTGGGCTTAATTTGGCCACAACTTTCTCTGTGTTTCAGCAAATGGAATGATTTTTGGTGACAAATCTTATATATACACATATTTTGAGAAAATGCTATGTAATTGTTCAAATACTCAACAATATACCGTGGGCAAATTTACTACCCTTTGTAGTGTACAAAAAAGCCACTAAATTAAACGGCTGTAAAAATGTATCAGATTAATTTTTTTTCCAAATTTATTTTCATAAATCTGTTAATCTCCCTCAGTACTGATCAAAACTACCAAATGCTTACAAAATTTCCATGATTTTAACTCTTTAATTGCCAAGTTCATAAGTGGTGTCACTGATTTGATGAAAACCCCCCCCACAAAATTAGAGATTTTCAATATAAAAAGTGATCGTGGACTGGATTTCATCAGTTTTTATTTTTTTCTCCCTAAGTAGTTGTTTGTGGCTTTTTTGCCCATTGACTTACATTATAACAACAATTTTGATTGCAAAGCCATGACACCTAAAATCATGCAATCTTGATTGTTGGCAGTTTTTACATTTGCTAAGAGGTAAAATTTGTCATTTTTACTGCTGATCACCATGTGGCACCATTAACCCTTTAGTAGGCCTGTGCAAAAAACAGAGCTTAATTTCTGGCTTGTACATTGGCACTTAAAGGGATAGTTCACCTTAAAATAAAAATTCTGTCACCATTTACTCATTCTCATGTTGTTCTAAACCTGTATGAATTTCTTTTATCTGATGAACACAAAAAAAACACACAGCAGATAGTGACCATTGACTTCTATAGTAGAAAAAATATTTTGGAAGTATTGTGAGAAATTATGAAGAAAATATTTTGATAAATGAAGGTAATCACACAGTTGACGGTACACTTTGAATTCCATCATATTTTTTTAATTCCTACTATAAAAATCAATGGTTACAATCTACTGTGTGTTTACCTTCTCAAAATATCTTCTTTTGTGTTCATCAGAAAAAAGAAATTCATACAGGTTTAGAACAACATACTCACTCGTTTGTTTGTTGCTTTAATAAAAGCATACATTTTGTATTTCTCAGTCACAGGTCTGAATGAGGAGATATCTGTAAATCAGAGCCCAAGCAACATTACTGTGAATGAAGGAGAATCTGCTGAAATCTCCTGCTGCTGGACAAAGACAACATTTGATTTTAAAGTCGACTGGTTAAAGAATGAGAAAAAGGTTTCAGCAGAAAGTCTGGTGTTTCAAAAGTCTCCAGTGGGAAACTGCACTACTCTTAAAATCACAAACATAACTCAACATGACAGAGGAGAATATGTATGTAAAGTGATCCAAGACATACCAATCCTGCGTCAATTCAATGGAATAAAAACCATCTTAACAGTCAATAACACAGAACAAAGCACTGAGACACCAACAACTACAGGTGAGAGTCTTATTCATATATAGTATTTAATTTTATCAATATATCTGATTCATATAACAACTCAAGAGATGTTACAGATTATGCCACACAAATTCAACAACTTCCCAATACCATTACTGTTTTAAAAGGCCAGTTTTTAGAACATGTATGTAATATTATGCTATTAATAATTGATTTAACTTTGTTTTACAGAAAGTGTTTATCTCACTTCTTCAGTGGTCCCAGTAACCACCAGTGTCTCATCAACCAGTGAGTATTCAGAGCGTGTTAATGTTTTATCTGAGCTCCAACAGTCAGGTTGTGCGAGACAAGCAAACATTAAGACATTAAAGGTTCTCTAAGCGAATTCACGCGTTTTAGACCATAACATTTTTTTTGTTACATACAGCAAAAATCTCCTCACTATCTGCTTGCTTCCTGTCCGCTGATCAAACTGTAAAAAAACGCGATCTCTGTAGACAGCCCAGCCTCCACAAACTGCAATAATAACAAACTGGCCAGGAGTTAACTACGCTCAGTTTGTTTGAAAACACATTTCAAAAATCAACACACAGATTCGCTTAGAACGCCTTTAAAACATTGATTTATTAATATAATTTCAGTCATGTCAACTCTGTGTATAAACTTTCAACATGTTATTAAATATGACAAGGACCAGCTTTGCTTACACAGCTGATGCATGATTTACTAGTGCAGTCATGTTGCTCCTGCATAATTCAACATGCTTAATGTCTGAATATCATTTAATTGTTGATTATGAATGTATGTAAAGCATAGTAAGCGTGCAATGCTGACAGATTACCAGAAGACAGCCTTTCAGCTCACTTTGAGATTAAGGTGATTGACAGATCACATATTAACAACGATTAAAGGTGAAATTTGTAAGATATTTGCAGTAAAATATAAAAAAACCACTAGGCCAATGTTATATATTTTGTCCAGCTGATTACTATCAATATCTGTAATGTTTTCAACTACTTGTAAATCATGAGAAAATTGCCATTTTAAACAGTGACACGGGGCAATGCAGTCTCCTGTCAATGATGTTAATATCCATGTGACCCTTTGTTACCGCCTTGACAACAGTGTCGTGGACAAATGCGGAAGTATGCGTTAGCATAGATATGTAATAACGCTAGATGTCTTACGGCGGAGTCTCTAACGGCATCACCTGGCGGCCATCTTACTTCAGACAGCTCGCTCGCTCATAGCATTGAGTTTAATGGTGCAGGTACTTTTAAATGACCATAACTTGCTCAATTTTCTATCGATTTTCGAACGTTTTTTTTTTTTTTTTACAAACGTTATTAACGTAGCTATAATTCTGGATGATTTAACATGTTTCATGAATTTTTTTATTTATTTTTAGTATAAGTATGCAGAGTCATAGGTACATCTTTGACGTTTATAACAAACCAAACCGTTTGAAAATCGGCAAAAAATTAAGCAAATTATGGTAATTTAAAAGTAACTGCATCATTAAAACTAAATGCAACAAGTGAGCGAGCACCCTGTGGTAAGATGGCCGCCAAAATGCGGACGTTCCACTCAATTGGCCAGCAGCGAGGGCGAGACATCTAGTCTTTATGCATATCTATGTGCGTTAGCGCCTTTCGGGTTACGCGCTTGTTTATGGACAACAATTACTCTTTACCGTCTGCTGCTGGTTGTGTCAGCAAAGACAGCTCCCGTAAGCGTACGGGCCAAAAAAACTACCCAAGAAGAGTTTGGAACAAGACGAGAGAAAGAGTGAGGATTATTGGTATTGCGTTCTCTGGATGGAGAGAGCTTTGCGACAACATTTAACTAGACAGAGATGCTGAACTTCCTTGTGTTTTACGCGACAGGTGAGTTGTTTGGATTCGTAACTCTTCAAAAATCGTATGCCATCAAATTCGATCACAAGATTGGTGTTTAGACTGTAATCAGTGCGTCTTCCCGCGAACGATATAATGCACATCAAGAGGTATTGTACTGCAATAAAACATTCAATAGTGTCATGTCAAAATGGTAATTTCAGACACTTACTAATCGAGTAGAGTTTTGTACCATAATTTTACATCATAACCTCAAAATAAGATTTGTACTGTCAATACATTATGTGAAAAATCATTGTAGATTGTATGTTTGAGCGCTTATTCTGTGCTGTGTTAACACACGATCGAATTGGACTAAAACTGTAACATCTATGTGGTAACACTTTAGAATACTGTATCTTACTTACTGTATAACTAATAAGGAATTACTGCAGAATTAATTGTTAGTTCTTCATTAACACTCAAGTCACTACTATTAACTACTAAGGAATATGTGTTAATTAATCAGTATGTCATAGCGTTTTTTAATTATGTTAAGTAACTATTAAGTAATCAGTAACTAATAAATTCAGTCATGCCTCCTGAAGAACTACGATTAAGTAACTACTAATTTCGCTTCAGGAGGAATAACTCTTAATTAACTATTAATGAACTGTGATGCTTAGTATCCGGTTATGGCCTGTCTTCTTCACTACTAATGTTAGTTGATTTACTTAGATGGAGCCATGACCTGCCAATACCTCAGGTATGTTTATGGCCTTATATATATATATATATTTTGTGTGTCTGTTTTTACTCAAGATATTTCACATCACTATTATAAAGTGATGACAAAGAATTCTGTATTTAAAGCGTAACTAAACCCCCGGTCAGAGCCTGACTCCACCCATTGCAATATTTGAAAAATGCAAGAAAAGTAGATCCCAACGGAGAAAGAGGGGATGAACTAAGCTCGTACCAAGTGTGTGGTGAGATCGTAACAAGGGCGTGGTGAGCTTGAACCTGCTTACGTCACGAGTTCTTTTTTGGACCCAACATCCAATAGAAAAATTCAACTGCAGTAGCCACCGTTCAACCTGAAGAGGGCAGCACTCAGACGTTTTTACACCATATTGTAGTATTGAAACACTTTATATCCAAATGTCAAAAAACTTACTAAAATCAATGAACAGCACTAATAAAGCATCATTCTTTCAGATCATTAACTAAAAAAAAGTTGGTTTAGGGTTTAGTTACTCTTTAAGGCAACGATCAAATAATTACTTTGAACCCATTGATAATTAATGTAGAATTACCACATCATTATCAAGGAATTACTAAGAACCTGGAACAGTATTCTAAAGTGAAAACAATGGGAACCCATTGACAATAAAGAATTACCACATAATTCTCAAAGAATTACTTCAAACCCACTATTAACCCATTTGCGCCTGATGCTGCATGCACCAGCATTAGATGTAATGTTTCGGCGCGCAGAATCAGGCGCAAATGGGTTCATTAATAAAGTAATTATTTGAGAATTATGTGGTAGTTCCCATTGTTTTCACTTTAGAATACTGTTCCAGGTTCTTAGTAATTACTTGATAATGATGTGGTAATTCTTTATTAATTATCAATGGGTTCAAGGTAATTCTTTGAGAATGATGTGGTAATTCTTTGATCATTGCCTTGAATACAGAATTCATTTGTCATCACTTTATAATAGTGATGTGAAATATCTTGATTAAAAACACACACAAAAAATATACGCAACTTTCTTTCTTTCTTTGTTTATTGGAGAATCAAAGATGTTACATTTTACAGAAAGTGAAACAGTTCTCCAGTTTTATTTTATCTTAAACAACTAAGCCTTAGACAACCCCTCCCCCAACAAAAAAAGCAACTTTTTTGTACTTTTACAGTTCATTAATGTGGTTTCTACAGTGTTTGGTTTAAGGGTCGACAGCGCATTGTTAAAATGCGATAGCGATGCACCTCTCCGCTGACAGTTGGAAACCCCCAGTCCCATCTCTCTTACAAAGTGGGAGATATTACAAAACTCACAGATATTACCTGTGTGCGCTCAAACTTTAACCTGAATGTAATCAGTATAGTAGGCATACATCTAAGTAAATCAACTAACATTAGTAGTAAAGAAGAAGACAGGCCATAACCGGATACTGAGCATCACAGTTTATTAATAGTTACTTAATAGTTATTCCTCCTGAAGCGGAATTAGTAGTTACTTAATCGTAGTTCTTCAGGAGGAATGACTAAATTGATTAGTTACTGATTAATTAATAGTTACTTAACATAATTAAAAACTGCTATGACCTACTGATTAGTTAACACATATTTCTTAGTAGTTAATAGTAGTGACTTGAGTGTTAATGAAGAACTAACAATTAGTTCTGCAGTAATTCCTTATTAGTTATACAGTAAGTAAGATACAGTATTCTAAAGTGTTACCCTATGACTAACAATTTAGTTTTGAACATTACATGAAACCTTACATAATGAAATAAAATGATGTCATCAAACACAATATTTACAAGACTTGATTACCTTATCCGTCAACATGATTTCTCGTTCGCGTCTGATTAATGGCCATCAGCGGTTGAGTTAAAGACTACAAATACCATAATTCCACGCTGCTTCAGAGCGTCATTAATCTATGTCATTGTTATTATTTTGATTGTTTTGGCGCACTCTAGTGGCGAATTCTACGTATTCCACCTTTAAAGGTGGGGTGCATGATCTCTGAAAGCCAATGTTGACATTTTAAATCATCTAAACAAACACGCCCCTAACCTAATAGAATCTGGACCTTCTTTTGATAGACCCACCCCACACATACGCAACCCAGGCAACGATGTTGGTTAGTAGACACGCCCCTTACTGCTGATTGACAACAAGTGTGTTTTGGTACTCGGCCCAGCTCCCTTTTCCAAAGCGTTTTTCAAAAATCATGCACCTTGCCTTTAGTAGGTAATATACCATAAAGAGATTCATGAATGTATACAAAATCTTTATGTAATTTTTTTATTTACTCTTTCCCCGCCATTGACGAGATATCTCATCAATCAAGAGAAAACGCTTTCCCACCAATGACGAGTTTTTCCGTCTTTCCGCAATATCGCTATTATCCACCAGGTGGCAAAGTTCCGCAAATTTTTAAACCCGGAAGTATTGCCCTATGGCAAGCGGCTGCATGTCTGTGTCTGTTTTAAAGATCGCTCTGAATGGGATCTCTATGAAAAGTTTGTCACAAAAATGGAATTATCTCTGCTTTTTGCTCAAAATGTGGTGTTTTTGCAGAAACCTACCCATATTCAAAAGCTGATTACAAAAGAACTACTGAAGGTAGGATGAAACGTTTTTTTTTGTTTGTTTGAAAGCAGAGGGTCTGTTCTTTCATTTGGTATATTGTATGTTTATATATTTGAAGAAGAACATTTTCTGGAAGACATTAAACTTTGGTGAAAATCATGAAAAACGCTGTCTGGCAACTTTTTAAAAAAACGCTGGTGGTGAAAGAGTTAAAAAGTGTTTGAACTAACTGTCAAATGTGTAAACTTTTTTTTAAAGAAAAGCCAGTTTTGATAGACCATCCGAAGACAAATTCAGAAGATAAGACCTCTTTGGATGGACATTCTGTGGACTCTTCAAATGAAAGTAGGATTATATATAATTTATTCATGTACAGTGGCCGGTGACTTCTTTTTTTGAGGTTTTGCCGGTTTAAAGTTAGTTATAGTTACATTTTTATTTTGAATCTTCTGAGAATGATACTGAGAAATACCACAAAGCCAATTACATATCTAATAAAACTTTTCTAGGTTTGCAAATCTAGAAATTAAGATGAGTTTTTTCTTCGCAGGTGAAGTTGTGATCATTTACGTTTTCAGATGTTTGCCTTTTTTAACTCTACTGGCGGCATTCTTTTACCTAAACAGAGATGATAAAAGAGCCATCACATCAAAAACAGGTAACTGTGTAACACACTCAACACAAACTCATTGAATATTGAATAACCGCTGACTTCAACAACCGGGTGTTTTAAAGGTGCCATAGAATGGAAAACTATATTTATCTAGGTATAGATAAATAATACGAGCTCTGTACATGGTAATAAAAAATATTGTGAGCCTCAAACGTGATTGTTTCCTTCTCCTTATGTAAATCTTGTGCATGCAGAAGACCTCTGGAAACCAGGCCAATGTCAACATAACACGTTACAGACACCTGTTCAATTTCTCATTAATGCAATTATCTAATCAACCAATCACATGGCAGATGCTTCAATTTATTTAGGGGTGTGGTCCTGGTCAAGACAATCTCCTGAACTCCAAACTAAATGTCAGAATGGGAAAGAAAGGTTATTTAAGCAATTTTGAGCGTGGCATGGTTGTTGGTGCCGGACGGGCCGGTCTGAGTATTTCACAATCTGCTCAATTACTGGGATTTTCACGCACAACCATTTCTAGGGTTTACAAAGAATGGTGTGAAAAGGGAAAAACATCCAGTATGCTGCAGTCCTGTGGGTGAAAATGCCTTGTTGATGCTAGAGGTCAGAGGAGAATGAGCCGACCGATTCAAGCTGATAGAAGAGCAACTTTGACTGAAATAACCACTCGTTACAACCGAGGTATGCAGCAAAGCATTTGTGAAGCCACAACACGCACAACCTTGAGGCCGATGGGCTACAACAGCAGAAGACCCCACCGGGTACCACTCATCTCCACTACAAATAGGAAAAAGAGGCTACAATTTGGACGAGCTCACCAAAATTGGACAGTTGAAGACTGGAAAAATGTTGCCTGGTCTGATGAGTCTCGATTTCTGTTAAGACATTCAGATGGTAGAGTCAGAATTTGGCGTATACAGAATGAGAACATGGATCCATCATGCCTTATTACGACTGTGCAGGCTGCTGGTGGTGGTTTAATGGTGTGGGGGATGTTTCTTTGGCACACTTTAGGCTCCTTATTGCCAAATGGGCATTGTTTAAATGCCACTGCCTACCTGAGCATTGTTTCTAACCATGTCCATCCCTTTATGACCACCATGTACCCATCCTCTGATGGCTACTTCCAGCAGGATAATGCACCATGTCACAAAGCTCAAATCATTTCTAATTGGTTTCTTGAACATTACAATGAGTTCACTGTTCTAAAATGGCCCCCACAGTCACCAGACCTCAACCCAATAGAGCATCTTTGGGATGTGGTGGAATGTGCCCTGGATGTGCATCCCACAAATCTCCATCAACTGCAAGATGCTATCCTATCAATATGGGCCAACATTTCTATAGAATGCTTTCAGCACCTTGTTGAATCAATGGCACGTAGAATTAAGGCAGTTCTGAAGGCGAAAAGGTGTCAAACACAGTAGTAGTATGGTGTTCCTTATAATCCTTTAGGTGAGTGTAAATGCTAGCATTTAGGCTGAAGTTCTACTATTGACGTTACAGTTACAATTTGCAGGTCCATATATTGAAAAAACACAAACTTACCATTCAGAAACTTCCATTAACAATCTCCAAACAACTAATTATTCTTCACATTCGGTTTTGTCTGATACAGGCTAAAATAAGATTTGTTTACACACACACACAGAGCTACTCTGAGAAACAGCCAATCAGAGCAGAGCTCAACATAATTATTCATGACCTTTTCAAATAAGTTAATAATTAATCATTTTATTCCAAGGGCAAATCCTAGGGTTGTAAATGGACATGTAAAACGGTCTTTGGATAATTTTTGCACTTAATAAAGCCACAAACCCTCTATGTAGATATCAGAAAGCAATTTAAGAGGCTGTTTACACTTGGCATTAACATGCATTTTCGTCGATCGGATCACAAGTGGACGACGTTAATGCCAGTTGTAAACGTTTCGAACGCGTTCACTTTCGACCACTTTTAACCACATCCAGAGGTAGTCGAAACCACTTTCGATCGGATCGCTTTGGAGTTGCGGGACGCAAATGTGGTTGAATGTGTTTGAACAGCCACACGCGACCGGCTTCTCTCCGCCCATTTATCTAATCTGAGGAACTAAACACAAGTTTTATGTCTTTTCTGACTTCTGGCGTGAACATACGGTGAACAGCGCTATTTTTAGCCTTTCATTGATAAAACTATTGCGGGTGTTCTCCGTAGTTTCGTTTTGAAAGCGTGAAAGTTGCGCGATCCTATTTCATCAATTGCGCTGAAAATTCAGAGAAAGCTCCAACATATAAACGTACAAAACACTGTGCAGCATGTTTACTTGCTAAACAAGCAGTGGACTCCGACATAATATTAGTTTGCGTCCATATAAACTCAGAATTACTCCCGCTCGCGTTTGAAAGACAGCAGAAAGACTCGCCCACCGTCTCACAGACCACCCCCTCACAGTATTCAGGACAGAAGCGGTTGAAAGTGGACAAAAGAGACGGATTTAAATACCAGGTGTAAACGTAATGTGTCTCTCACATCCACTTGTGATCCGATCGATGAAAACACATCTTAATACCGAGTGTAAACAGCCCCTAACAGATTATTTCAATGCATTCTTTGGCACCTTTAAATCTAACACAGTGTTTTATATTGTGTTCACTTTTGCCTTTACATTATGCATAAAAACTAGCAAAAAACGGCAAAAATAACGTCAATTTCCAAAAACGTTTTGTGCACTCCGTCTCACATGGTTTGGACAAACAGATTTTCACTGTTAGTTAAACCACACTGTAATGTCTGCCTCAGTCGAGCTGCTCAAACAAACATTGCGGTGTCATTTGGTGGTGTGATAAAAACAGAACTCATGACTTTACATGTTCATGATTTCTCTTTTTAGATCAATGTGTAGTAATATCAGAAGAGCAACCAGAGGAAGATGTGGAATCAGGAGATAAATGCAGAAATGACACTGAAGATGTGAAACTGGGTGTGATAGCTTCTGTGGAGGAGGAGAAGGATGATATTACCACAGAGAAACCTGAAGGTTCAGTGGAAAACAAAGAGGAGAAAGTAAAAGAGACTGTTGTAATGCTGGACACTGAAGGTGTGACGGTTCAAACATCTAATAGTGAAGAAGTTCCTGCTGCTACAGTGGGCGACAGTGTGGTTTCAGCTCTCTGACAGGCAGGGTTATCTGATCGATGATGTCACTTCCTGTATGCTTGTTTGCTGTGTTAATGCTTTGCAAAGCAAAAGCTACTTTAATTCAGAATTAAGTAATATTCAAACTGTTGTGTGATAATAAAAATGTGGCTTGTAAGTGCATAAATCTGACTCATGTTGTGTTTTCTATATGGTTGAGTCTGAGGGTGGAGGAAAGAGTTAGAGATCGGTGTTGTGGTTAACTCAGAGCTCAACTGTGACAAAGTTAGTGGTGTGAGGGGGGGTCAGAGGAAAGCTGGGGTTGTTTCATATGTCATATGTTTGATGTAGGAGTAAGGCAGAGTTTAGACTCTATACAGATGCTTAAAAATGAAGTGTTTCTGTAAACTCCTGTCTGGGCTCCTTATGTCATGCCTTTGTTTTAGAGGTAAGATACACATGCACAGACACAAAAGATAGTAATAATATATGATATACTGTAAATTAAATGTTTGTATAAGGGTGAGGGTGAATTCTGTCTTACGGCATTCAGCGGGATGCTGTTTTTCTATGCTTTTATGTTTTTCTGGACCATTTTAATCCATTTAATTTACTAAATGCAGTGAATATGCCGTAAGATTAAACCGTGATTGGTGAAAAATTCACTTTAACAGATACTTGGATACATAGTAACTTACAGATTTTTGGGGGGTTTACAGCATTATAAAGAATATTAAAGGTTTAAAATGCTTATGATGTGCAGTATAGACCAATTAAAATGATTTAATGCACTTTAAATCAGGCATAACATACAATACATTGCAGTAAAATTGTTTAATTCATTTAAAAGTCACTAAGATGGATCCACTTTGAGGCTCTTGTTCTTCGCGACTTGTAAAATAATGTTTATGTTTCTAAATGTAATTTTTGGCAATACCAGCAACAGTGTGTGATGTAAAGAGGTTTAAGAAATCCAAGAGTTGATTTTAAAAATGTATTGCTTTATTATGTGTATCGGCACACATTCATTTACTATCGCTAAAAGATTACAAATGTACAAAAAAATCCTTACGGTGGATTGTTTTAACACATAGATGGGTAACAACAACCCATTTATAAACCAATGGTTGGTTCTGTCCAATATTTACTCAGGACATAACAAAAAGTACTTCCATTTTGCACAACGTACCTTATTGATTTTGTGAAGTTGCACTGAACAACCATACGACATGTTTCTAAATCTACCATCAAGTAAAATGAATTATGTTTAGTCAAAACCTTAGAGAAATTTACAGCAAAACACCACAAATCTAATGAATATACAGAGTCAAAGTGTGCATGTGTAGTATATACTCACCCCAAAAATTATTAAAGCATATTGAAAATACTAACAAAGAGCATTCAAAAGATGAACGCTAATCATTATTTATTTATGTTTTATATTTGTGACCCTGGAACACAAAAAAGTCATAAGTCGCAGGGGTACACTGTAAAAAATGTCTGTAGAAATTACAGTATTACTGGCAACTAGCTGCCAGTAACTTACTGTAGATTTTACATTTATGTTATTTAGTGGCAACAGTTTGTTCAAAGTTAAATGAACATGAAATGTTTTCAGTCTTTATCTTCTACAGTAAGTTACTGGCAACCAGCTGCATAGCTACAGGTAATTTTTTACAGTTGTAGCAATAGCCAATAAAACATTGCATGGGTCAAAATTGTTGATTTTTATGACAAAAATTATTAGGATATTAAGTAAATATCGTGCTCCATAAAGACATTTAGTAAATTTCCTACTGTGAATATATCAAAAATGTAGTTATCATTAGTAATATGTGTTGCTAAGGACTTTTTGACAATTTTAAGTGCAATTTTCTCAATATTTAGATTTATTGCACCCTCATTCAGATTTTTAAATTGTTGTATCTCGGCCAAATATTGTCATATACTAACAAACATCATACTTCTTCATTTTATTTCTTCAGCTTTCAGATGATGTATAAATCTTAATAAAAAAGACCCTTGTGGTCCAGGGTCATGTTTATCTGGAGTATGATATTTTATCTTCACCGATCTTTAGTCACATTCACCTTTATACATGAGAACTATCTGTTAACTCTTTCGCTTTAAATTCACACCTATGATCAACATTTTATTCATGTGGACTCTTATTACTGTGCATTGAAACCACCTTGCATAATGCTTTTTTAAATCTACATTAATGACAGGACGACATCATAAATTAAAATTTCACAAAATATGATAATCTTTTACATTTTTTAAAACAATGTTTATTAAAATAAGATTTGTGCATGAAATTTGTAAGACAGATGCACACAGTGATCACTGAATCGGCTCACTTCATCTCTGTTAAAACAACTTTAACAGTGGCAATAACCCATGTGTTTTAATGTGTATTTCTCAGTCACAGGTCTGAAAGAGGAGATATCTGTGAATCAGAGCCCAAACATCATTACTGTGAATGAGGGAGAATCTGCTAAAATCTCCTGCTGCTGGACAAATACAACATTTAATGTTAAAGTCGACTGGTTAAAGAATGAGAAAAAGGTTTCAGAAGAAAGTGAGGTGTATCAAGAGTCTCCAGTGGGGAACTGCACTACTCTACACATCACAAACATAACTCAACATGACGCAGGAGAATATGTATGTAAAGTGATCCAAGACATACCAATCCTGCGTCACTTCATTGGAAGTAAAACCATCATAACAGTCAATAACAAAGAACAAAGCACCAAGACACCAACAACTACAGGTGAGAGTCTTCCTCCACACTCATCTACAGTATTTAATGTCAGAACAAAAACATTTTCAATCATCCTATACAGGCAATGCTACATCAAGTGATCAACCAACGCCCATCACAGGGACACAAAACCCCTCTTCACATTTGACTCTGTCTTTGTCTCTGGCCGCTGCTGTCGGCCTGTTGACCCTTTGCTTGATCTTTACTGTCTGCAAGATGAAGAACTCTTGTAAAAAATCAGGTACACATCATTTGAAATCTGAGATGCATTACTGCCAAAGTAAATATTAAATCTTGAAGTATAGTGTTTGCTGAATATCTACCCCATTCTTTAATTCTAAGTGGTTTATGGATTAAAGACTTTTTACTTACTTACATATTTATATTTACACACTTTATATTGTCCATCAAACATAGTATATAAAAAGCAATGTCAAAGCTGTTATGTCTGTATATTAGTGCGGCAGACATCACATGCATGCTGCTATGCGGCCATAACATTGACATTGCTTAAATGTATATATGTAGTTTCAAGGGTTTTACATTTATTACCACAGCCAGGGCTCCCACGGGTCATGGAATATCATGGAATTTTAAAAGGTCTTTTCCAGATATTAAAAATCAGTGATTTTTGGGTCCAAGTTATAGAATATTAGGGATTTTTGCTTGTTGCTTTAAATTTTAGTTTCAATTCATCAAAATGTAATCCACTTGGAAATTTCTGATGACCGTGAGGAATACCATTACTGGGTCTAAGCCACTGCTGACTACAATGTAAACAGCTGTTTAGTCATTTTACACATTTAAGCTACATTTTATAAACTCAGGATGTATACTACCTTATCCAGGCTCATGGCATCATGGAAATTCAACTTTTTAGTCAGTGAAAGTCAGGGAATTTGACATTTGATTTAGATTGGGAACCCTGCACAGCACCGACACTTTAAAACAAACACACAAACGTATGATTTACAGCGTATGATGCAAGTGCATGTAAAATGAAAAATAACGCAGCCCATGTCGAAACCTTGCTGTGCGAGTTGTCTTTAATGTCTTCACCTGTCAGATGTTGTATCTGTGTGGGCTCCTGCACAAGAAGTACAAATAAAGCAAAAGACAACACTATAGAGTACATGAGTTAACAACAATGCCTTTGAACATCCACAATGCAAAAAAATGACTTCCTTACTTTGTATTTTTGTCTTGTTTTTAGTACAAATATCTAAAAATTCTTAAATTAAAATGTAATGAGCAAAACTTGATGAGCAAATGACCTAAGAAAATAAGTCTAGCTTTTAGACAAAAGTTATACAATTTAAGTGAATATGTGCTTTAAACAAGCAAAAAATATCTGCCAATGGGGTGAGAATTTTTTTCTTGAATTAAGTGTTTAAGAAAAAAGTTAACTTATTTTTTTCACCCCATTGGCAGATATTTTTATTAGTAACATGCATGTAGGTATCTTACATGGATCTGTTAGAAAAAAGCAATCGTAGGGTTTAGAAAGTATAGTCCTATACTAATGACAAAGACACCACATCAAAACCATCCCTAAATGATTGATGTATTTTTACAGATCGAGTGGTCATTCACCAGACACCTCACAGTGATGGAGAGGAGCATGAAAATAATGAGTCGGAGGAGCTGAACTCAAACTCTTCACGAGGATCTCTTCAATGGGTAAGCACCATCTTAAGTCAAATGCTATTTTAGCTTGGATTTAAATACTAGGGAATACGCCACAGTTTACATTTCAAAATGAGTGTGCTGCTTCAAAGACTATATATGCTCAATTAATTTTCATTTTTAAAAATTCAAATCCGGGAACCTCTCTTTGTAGTTGTAATATATACTACGTAAGGAATAATTAATAATAATAATTGATGACGGACGTTGAATTATTCAATAATAATTCACACTCAATGTGGTAATGCGGCACGGCGTGAAGGGGATTGCCATTACACCGCAGGTGTGCATTATTTTTGGAAAATTCAAAGGAGCTGAGTTAATAAGTAAGGAATAATTGACGAAGGGCCGTTGAATTATTTGAAAAATAATGTACACCCAAGGTGGTGATGCACCTCGGATGTGCATTTTTTTTCAATAATTCAACAGGAATAATTCATAATAATAATAATAATAATAATAATTGAAAAAGAAAAAAATAATAACGCAAAAGACAACACTAAATATATAATTGATATATTATTATTTTCGAATAATTGATGAACGTTGAATTATTCGAAATTAATGCACACCCCAGGTGGTAATAATTGTACGGCCCGGAGTCAATTATTCCGCTTACCACACAGGTTACCACACCTCAAGACATCGATCATATGATATATTTAAAGGGATTTGTCTGGTTTTTGTACTTAAATCGCTATTGTGAGTAGGACTATTTCTTCTGCGTCTCATCCAACAGCTCTTTGCTTGTTTCAAAACGTCATTTTAAAGCTGGCAATGGAGGCTTGAGCCATTGATAGCATTCTAATGCAGTTATGAATGAAGTTATTAGAAAGAGAGCAACAGAGACACAGAGCGCAAAAGAGAGAAAGAGAGAGAGAGCGAGCAAGAGATTGTGTAAACGAGGCTACCTCTGTGCGTCTCTAAACAGCGCTGTTATTGCCTCGGAAAATCGTCTGTCATGTTGTTTTTGTTAGTCTGTTATTACAGTTAACTATGCAAAGTGATACGGAACTGTAATGCGGTCAAGAGAGCTGCCTGGAACTACGTTCGCTGTGCGTTTTCCAGAAAATAATTGCACACCTCAGAACATTCATCAGCCAATCAGATTCAAGCATTCAACGGACCCGTAGTATAACGCCTGTTTCACACATACTCCGTATGCAGTCCGTTTGCGGTGCGTAATTTTTTACGTAGCCATGTTAACAGGTTAGAGCTTTCACACAGCATACGTATGCGGTCCGTCCGGTCCGTTGTAGATGCGGTGCGGTGCAGCAGTGCTGCGATCGTTTCGGCAGCGAGTCTATTTTGCTGTACAACACGCAAGCTGCACGCACTGATTTAAAGTGATAGCGCATGTTTTGTAGTCAGAATGAACACGGATTTACACAAAAATGCAGTAATTTCACTCTAAATGGATGTAAATAAAGTTTTTCAGTAGTTTTTTTCTGTAATCTTATTTGTTTAATCCCAGTATGAAGCAATTAAAGCAAAACACCACGAGTTGAAAAATTATATAACAGAGCGAGGCGAGAGACGAACGTGCTCAGTAACGAGAGTAATATGGAATAATATGTGTGGATCTTGAATGATTGTAAGAATACATTTGCTTTAAATATAATGTTTGTCATATAACGTTTTGGGAGATGATAATGTTTTTTTCCAATTGTTATTGATCTTATTTAGACTTGCTGCAGTTATAACAGCGTGTTTGGCGTATTTACCTCAGAGTTTATTTCAGTAATATTGCTGTTTTTCCGGTAATAATAATACAATTTGCATGTCACTCTTGCTTCCTTGTCTGTTTATTCATGTCATTATGCTGTTATTTTAATTATGTGAGACTATTTCTTGCCATATGAGACGTTCATTGCCGTTATATAAATACTCTCTTCTATGCAAATATATAAATAGTAGGAAATGTAGCCTATAATGTAACCATGCCCGTCACCTATATTTTCTCTTCAAAAGTTAAAATGCTAATTTATATTTATGATATATGTGGAGATAAATAGAGCTTTGATCCATTCATGTGTCCTGACCACTACACTAGAGATTTTAAACATCATAACTAGTCTATCAAATAATTTCTAAAGTATATTTTTTTGTGAAAAAAAAAAAAACACAGCAGGCTATTATATTGTTTATTGATGAGGCGCTTTTCAACAGAAAGTATCAATCACATGATCATTTGATACGCAGAAGCAGCGGTTAGCAACGCACTGCAAACGGAGTATGTGTGAAAGCACAACGGATGCTTGACGGATCCCACCGCATACGTACTGCAATACGCAACGCAAACGCACTGCATACGGAGTATGTGTGAAACAGGCGTAATGGCGCTTATACCACGGTTACCACAGAAATTTCTAAGAAATTGCTCTGGTGGTTATTTTTAGACATTTAACAGGTTACGTGTGCGTTTTACAGAAAAACAATCAACACCCCTGGAACATTTCTCAACCAATATGCATTCGACCGGCCCATGGTATAAAGTGCTTTAATGCATAAGCTGAATAAGCGGCGCTTCACATTTCGCGTCTAAAACTGTGTGGAAAATGCGACCGCGCCACTTTCCTCCTTCTTTCCAAAGCGCTTGGGTGCTCCCGTAGCATCTGCCGTTGCTAAGCAACCTAAGTGTCGCGTGATGTGCCGAGCACCCACCGGCGCAAAAATAAATCCAAAATATTTATATTCGACCCAACAATGGGAAAACACAACCCAGCATGTTAAATTACAACCTAACGGGTCGAGTCTGTTATTTTTTGACCCATTTTGGGTTAAAATGAACCCAGCATTATATTATTAATATTATTATTATTATTGACCTTTGTGTGAAAAAAAATGGTATTTGAATTCAAACAGATAGCCAGATATTTTGTCAGCTATTCGTCTGGTAAATAATAGAGTGAAAGCCTTGCTTGAGTTCAAACATGATGCCATAATGTACAATATCTGAGTAACATTTGTAATTCCCGCATGAGTTTTGAGATTCAAAATGCATTGATGTGTCACATTGCTTTCCCTTATTTCTTCTGTGCACTTTTATGTGACATCTCTCCCATATTCTGATGAAACTTTTATTAAAACATATCCATATTTCAGACGACGAGAGTTCGACTGATGTTCTTTCTGTCTTTACAGTATCAAGTTCCTGTTTACTGGTCTTACTTTGATGTACAGAGAGATAAAGAAGAAGCTGACCAATCACAAGCAGAATAAAGACCATTTTAGTCATTGGTTTGTAAAGTATTCTCTCTGACTGTAAGTGTGAGAGTATTTTTGTAAATATTAGAGTCAGATTTGAAAGATAAAGTGGAAATCTTCTCAGCTCATAATTCTGAGCATTTGATTTTAATCTTACCGCTCACATGTGCTGTCCGCATGTGGTGCCATGTTAGATTTGTATTCTTGTAATTTTTTGTTTCTTTCATTACAAGTCTGTAATGTTATCATATATTACATGTTATCAATTGTAATCACAATGTTATCATGTATCACATATCTTGTGAGATGTATGATACTCCATTATGTAAGCAAAAGGTGTTTAGTTTTTTTTATTGGGCTATGGTAAGACATCTATTAAATCTTAGCCTAGACATCTGGGTTGTGTTAGGACACCAGATGTCTTTTAAACACAAATTGCTTACTTGGAAATGAATTCAATTGTATTTCAAAGTAATACACACTGCCCAGGTCTTCAGATGTTTATTTAAGTTTTATTCTGTAAATACAACACAAACCAGCTATGACTATATATGTATGTTTTTTTATATATATATTTTTTTACTTGTCTGTGAGAGTCACATGTTCATTTTGAGGTTGCTGTTGACATTTACAATAAAAGTCTGTGAAAAGCATCACGCGTGAGACGTGTCTTCACACAGATAAGCAGACGCTGCAGGGTGGAAACTCTGGTGGTCTGGAGAGGTCAGTGACAGGAAACGGAAACTGCAGACGGGTTTATCTGTCGACCTTCTTTGCATGCTGTTTAACAAAAAACAAAGCAGTTAAATCAAACCACAGCTCTCATTACGCTGTCAAAAAAAAAACATATTTACCCCATCTGTACCCTTTATGATAAAGTCCACCTTTGAGTTCTTATTAGTACCTCCGAGGTACATGTTATTACCAAATACAATGGGTAGTGCCCCAGTGCCATATTTATATAAGGTTATTTGCATTGGTGTGAATGACCTAACCACATTTCATTGCCATTTGGCGTGTGAACTTTTCTCAGAGGTTTGTCACACTTAGTTAAAATAGATGCAATATGTGTGTAAAAACGTTGGTGAGTTTCGTCTGTGGTCATTGCCATTTTGTTGTGTCAATTCTGGTGCCAATTATGGAGTGATGCAAGAAATTAGCTTTAGCTTATATTTTTTAAACATTTGGTTCAAGACAAAAAGTGAACATTTTTGTGTTATGTGACTTTTTTCAGTATGGAGTCAGTGCTCATTAAACACAATGAAGTTTAGGTTATGTTCGCTACAGTTTACTGTGATCTCTGACATCGAGACTACACATTTTATATATATATATATATATATATATATATATATATATATATATATATATATATATATATATATATATATATATATATATATATATATATATATATATATATATATATATATATATCATTACTTTATTTAAGGTCATGATCTCTATATGAACAACATCTTTTATGGAAAGTCTCACCGCTCAGCAGCCATATTTGCAGCACCTCAGGGCAACTACAGTATTGTGCAAAGGCCACCACCAGTTTTGTTATTTTAGCAAAGTTTTAATGACCATCCATATACACTCACCTAAAGGATTATTAGGAACACCTGTTCAATTTCTCATTAATGCAATGGTGTAATGGTGTGTTTTCTTGGCACACTTTAGGCCCCTTAGTTCCAATTGGGCATTGTTTAAATGCCACAGCCTACCTGAGCATTGTTTCTGACCATGTCCATCCCTTTATGACCACCATGTACTCATCCTCTGATGGCTACTTCCAGCAGGATAATGCACCATGTCACAAAGATCAAATCATTTCAAATTGGTTTCTTGAACATGACAATGAGTTCACTGTACTAAAATGGCCCCCACAGTCACCAGATCTCAACCCAATAAAGCACATTTGGGATGTGGTGGAATGGGAGCTTCTTGCTCTGGATGAGCATCCCACAAATCTCCATCAACTGCAAGATGTTATCCTATCAATATGGGCCAACATTTCTAAAGAATGCTTTCAGGACCTTGTTGAATCAATGCCACGTAGAATTAAGGCAGTTCTGAAGGTGAAAGAGGGTCAAACACAATATTAGCATGGTGTTCCTAATAATCCTTTAGGTGAGTGTATATGATTCATTCTCTTGATACAAACAAAATTTCATAGAAATAATTGAAATTAATTAAGTCACCATAAAACTTTGTTACTTTGCACTTATGTTTATGCATTGATTTATTTATTCAATGCAACTTACAATGCATCAATGTATCCGTGACATTCACATTGCAAATTGCAAAGGAAAGCTGCATTTGTTCAGTTCATGTGAAAACTCTGTATAATCAGACTGTAAGTCAATCTGTTTATCTGTCATTGTCAGTTTCACCTGTGTCCGCTTTGATAAAAGACACCTGCATATTGATTGTGTGTCTTCACAGGGTGTAATAATAGATGTCTCTCTCACTCCTACATTTGTCACTTAGAGTAATAGAAACTCAGGCACAATAACAGACTCACTCAATAAACTGCATTATGCCAACCTGACAAATGTTTGTGTCTTGTAATATTCTCTCTCTCTATATATATGCACACACATACAGACATATACAGTTGCAAGAAAAAATATGTGAACCACTAGGAATGAATAGTTTTTTTACAGTGATTTGCCATAAAATGTAATCTGATCCTCATCTAGGTCACAACAATAAACAAAAATGCATAAGCTGACAACACACATATATAATAATTCTAGTTTCTTTTTTTGAAAACACCCATAAACAATCACAGTACTGGAGGAAATTGTAAGTGAACCCATACAATAATAGGGCTTGGGCGTCGTGACATCATTACTTGGCATGGCGGCCATGTTGATTGCCACCTTTACTGCTACTCGGACTTCTGCTCTCTGTTTATAGACGTAGTCCCTCTCAGTCGTGTGTCTTAATTTGATTAATTTGGAGTTATGATTTCAACCATGGTAAACTGTTGCTGCATTAATAATAAAAGTAACACTTTACATAAAAAATGACAGATAAGGACAACACTTCATTATGTTTCATTCTATGCAGGAAACCAAACATTAACCTCAACCTCTCAGTAATATGATATATAAATGACTTTCATATACGACAGTGAAGTATAAAATCTGAATATTAATTTATATAGCTTAAGTCAACATTGAACATTGGAAATAAGGGAAATTCCCAGGGTACTCGCCCAAAATACGGGGAAATTTCAACATTCATCTTTCTGTTGCTATCCCTCTGCTCACAGCAAAAAATTGTACTACAAAACTGCTGCATTAACTAACTGAGTTGTGGAGCTAAGTCGTATGTGACTTTGCTTACAGATTGGCGTGAAATCGTGCACTCACAACCACCATGCTGTTATCTTAAAAAGGCTCTTTTTTCACGCTTTGTTTGGAATTTAATAAGGATCCAAACCGTTAATTGTTCCGATTTTGTCCACGTTCCGGTCCCTGGCTTCCCTATTTAACGTATCCCGGTAAATTCCACATCCTTTACGGGATTTTAACATCTTTTTTCTTTCTCCCAACTCTGCTTCTTCTCCTCGTTCGACTTGCTGTATGTTTACATTTGCGAGGCCATCAACATGGTCGCCATGTCCCACAATGCAATGCTGCACCCAAGCCCTATTACTTTAATGAAAGCTAATTTGTGTTAGAAGCTGGCAAACAGTTTAAAGGTGTGGTTTAGTGCTACTTTGGTTGATTTAAAGACACTTAAACATTTTAAGATTGCTGTCCAGACATGGGGACTTGTGACTTGGTGACTTAGACTCGAGTCGACTTGAGTCGCTATTTTTGTGACTTGTGACTTGACTTGACAAAAAATAAAATACTTGAGACTTGACTGGGACTTGGAAGTTAAAGACTTAGGACTTGACTTGACTTGAGACACGATGACTTGAATGACTTGAGTGTTAATCACATCATGTTTTCAGTTTGAATATAAAATATATTAACTATTTGAAAAAATAAAGTTGACCCAGCTGGAGCGCAGGCTGAGAATGGCGTTGTCATGACTGAATCACGACACTATCATCAGTCATGCCCTCTCGTACCTTACGCACACCACACACCACAGAACAGATATCAACATGTCAGCCGGAGGGATAGCGAGGGTCATCGCTTTCGGCTTCAACAAGATGGCAAAAGACGAACAGTGCGTTGCAAGACATGCAACGTGTAAATCACGGGCAGCCAGACGACAACCTCCAATTTAGTCCGTCATTTGAAGAGCCATTCTGCCAGTAAGTGCTTGTCAATTTGTTAATATCTGGTTAGTTAGTTGGTAGTTAGCTAATGTAATAATAGCTAAAGTAGCCATTAACCCTCATCATACCGTGTTAGGGACAAATGTAGGCAAAATTATTTCTTTTTTTAAATACTTCCCTTGATCTGAGCGGTACGAGACTTGGCTACTTTTTCTAAGTTTGCCACCTGAACACACACAGAGAAAAATGACTGGATTCTACAATGTTAGGGCCGGTTTACATATCGCGTCTTTTGCACGCTCAAGTTCGTTATTTCAAATGTAGGCGCACGAACAGAAGAGATTACAATTTTGTTTAATTCCATGATGTATTTTACTGAACATGAGTATTTCTTTATATCTTTATATTCTATATATCTTTATTAAGATCAGATTCTGGAGGTAAAATTACAATAATAAGGTGACTTGACTTGGACTTGACTTGACCTACTACAGGACTTGACTTAATTAATAATAATAATAATTAGTTACATTTATATAGCGCTTTTCCAGTGCTCAAAGCGCTTTACATATGAATGGGGGAATCTCCTCAACCACCACCAATGTGCAGCATCCACCTGGATGATGCGACGGCAGCCATATTGCGCCAGAACGCCCACCACACACCAGCTTATTAGTGGAGAGGAGACCAAGTGATATAGCCAATTAGTATGAGGGATGATTAGTAGGCCAATGGGCAAGTTTGGCCAGGATGCCGGGGCACACCCCTACTCTTTTTCGAAGGACATCCTGGGATTTTTAATGACCACAGAGAGTCAGGACCTCGGTTTAACGTCTCATCCGAAGGACGGTGCTTTTTTTGACAGTATAGTGTCCCCGTCACTATACTGGGGCATTAGGACCCACACAGACCACAGGGTGAGCACCCCCTGCTGGTCTCACTAACACCTCTACCAGCAGCAACCTGGTTTTCCCAGGTGGTCTCCCATCCAAGTACTAACCAGGCTCAGCCCTGCTTAGCTTCAGTGGGCAAGCTGTCTTGGGCTACAGGGTGATATGACTGCTGGATATGACTTGACATAGCCTGTGACTGCTGGACTTGACTTGACATAGCCTGTGACTCGACTTGACTTGACTTGCCCAAGAAAAAAAATACTTGGGACTTACTTGAGACTTGAAGGTTCAGACTTGAGACTTACTTGAGACTTGCACATGTGTGACTTGGTCCCATCTCTGTTGCTGTCCTTAAGAAGCATCAGCTCTTATGAACCATGCCTCGCAAGAAAGAGCTCTCTAAAGATTTCCGATCAAGAGTTGTTGCACTCCATAAGGCTAAAAAGGGATACAAAACAATCTCAAAATATGTAGACATCCATCAGTCGACTGTTAGATAAATGGAGACAGTTTTAATACCATAGCTACCCTTCCTAGAAGTGGGCGCACAGCCAAGATGACTCCTAAGGCACAACGCAGAATACTCAATGAAGTAAAGAAGAACCCACGAGTATCAGCTAAAGGCTTGAAGAATCATTGGAACTGGCACACATCTCTGTTCATGAATGGAGTGGAGTGCAAAACACCACTGAGGAAGCTGCTGCTCTCCCGAAAACATTGCTGTTAGCCTGAAGTTCAAAAAAGAGGACCTTGGCAAACCCCAGTGCTACTGGGAAAATATTTTATGGACTGATGAAACAAAAATATAATTTTTTGGGAAAAATACTATGTGCAAAAATAGGACAGCATACCAACATCAACAGTAAAGTATGGTGGAGGGGAAAATACATTTCCAAGTTTACCAAAATATCCTACAGGATAATGGCAGGGTGGCTGTCTGCCAGTTAAAGCTCAGTAGAAGTTAGTTGATGCAGCAGGACACTGACCTTAAGCATTGAAGTAAATCCACAAAATAAAAACAAAATGCACCATTTGGATTGACCTAGTCAAAGCCCAGACCTTAACCTGTGGAATGATCTCAAGAGAGAGGTTCACACCTGAAATCCTACAAATATATCTGATTTAAAGTGGTTTTGTAAAGGGGAATGGGCAAAAATTTCTTTTGAACCATGTGCAGGTCTGATTCTGAACTACTGAAAGTGCTTGCTTGATGTGATTGCTGCTAAAGGAGGTTCAACAAGCTATTAAATACACATTTTCCTCTAGCACTGTGAATGTTAAATGGGTCTTTTCAAAAAAGACACAAGAAACTAGAATTATTTGTGTGTAGTCAGCTTATACTGTACACATTGTGTTGGTCTACTGTTGTAACCTAGATGAGGATCAGATCACATTTTATGGTAAATCACTGTAGAAAACCAGTTCATTCCTAGGGGTTCACATACTTTTTCTTCCCAATGTATTCACATTTCTCTCCTCAATGTTTTTTTATTTGTATTTCATATCTTTCACTTCATAAATAGTATATTTTTTGTTAGTTTTTTTGATGGCTGGAGAGTTCTGCTTTCATCTTTCAGATTATTAATATCAGTGTATGTTAGCGACAGATGCAAACTCAGATGCTTCTGGAAGCTCAGTTGGGAGTGTGTGTTGTATTGTGTGTGTTCATGAAAAACATTGGACAATGGTCTTTACCGGAGGCTTATGTGTATGTTTTTGAAGTCAGGAAAGCACTTATCCTACTGTAAGAAGATGGTTTAGTCTTTAAAATTAAAAAAAAAAAGGTGCGACAAAATGTTCTTCACATTGATTAAAGAATTCGGTTTTCCAAAGAACAATTCAGTTTAACATTGCTAAAATAACTATTTCTTTCTTTCCAAAATAAGGATCGTTCAGATGTTGTTGTATGTGGAATGATACTAATTAATGTCTTTTCTATGTCAGGTTATTGTTTAAAATGGTGCACACATATAACACGTGACATTTTTATACATCGTTTATGTATAAGATCGTTTAAGAAACTGCCATTTTAAACTGCATTGAAACTGCAAACCGTGAGGTCACTAAAGTCCACTATATGGAGAATAATCCTGAAATGCTTTCCTTAAAAAAGACCTAAACATCTTGGATGACATGCAGGGTGAGTAAATTATCAGGATATTTTTTATGAAAGTGGAGTAATCCTTCAAAGCGTCCATAACACATGCTGTTTCTGTGTATCTGTTGCTAATCTGGAGTACCTATAGAGTAGTATTACATCCTTCATATCTCCAAAGAGTCTTAAGTTTTATCAGATTCTTAAAAGACGGATCACCTTTATTGATTCTTTCCAATAACGTACGAAAAAATTCTGAAGGAGGAGTTACAAGCTGCGGGAGGAGCGAGTCACGAGTCAACACTTTATACAACACTAACTGGATAACTTATGATTCACTACATGTTCATGTCGTTTATTATATGCACTTATGTGCCTATTTCCAACATAACACAGAAGTCTTGGAACTCATGACCGGGTTAGGACTTTTCAATGAAATTTAGCGAATCAAACACACACGCAAAACTCTGCTGCTACGCCGGATAAACAAACTATATTGTTTCCATAATTCTGCTTACTTCTCCTTACATCCAAAAACACATTTCTTCTTTCATGCCATTTCTGAGTCTTGACATAAAACAAAGCTGTCACGTAAAGTTATGCATGTAGCTTAGCGTCCTCTCCTGCTGATTGACATGTGGGCATGGTTTTCCGGGGGAAGTGCCCATAAAAAGAAGTGATACGTATAGTCGTATATATAGTCTTTATGACCACTTTCTATTTGACAACACTCTCCAGTTTTCTTCACAATATATGTGCAGTTTATTGTCACATTTATATGATTGTCTGTAGTGGAAACATGGGGGAATATAAGAGCTCACAGTGAATGCTTGTGCATACTGCAATGCTGCTGTTCGTGGGAGTTCTGGCAAGATGCCTGATAGTCACCTAATAGGGCTGTTTTCTCTCTGTATTGGCTGAAATGACACACAAATTGTCTTTCTTTCTTACTCTTATTACTGCTGTCTTCATTAAGTACACAATGAGATATCTCTCTGTCTCTCTCAGGCACACATGCTCACACAAATGGGATGTCACATTATATTTCTCTCTCCATTCATCTCATCTTCAAGCTCACCTGCTACTCTTCCTCGCTGTCTCTAATGTGGTTCTCCATTGACCGATTAGTTCTTTTGAGAACCAAAAAGGTTCTTCTGAGGCATCGGTGTGAATACATTTTTGAAGCAAAAGTACACATTGTACAGCGGTGACATAACAAATATGATCGTTACTTATGATTAAATTTGGTTGACACACTTATGCAAAACTCTTGCTCTGGCCCATGTGAACGGCTAACGTGTCACTTCCTGTTTACATGGTTATGAGTTTGACGCAGTCTCACACCTCGCTTATAAACACCTCTGCGGAGAACATTCTGCCATTTATATCCACTTTTATTGGTGTGTTGGTGTCATGTGAAAGTGCCCGCAGGCAGGTGAGATTTAAGGCATCGGACACTACAGATTCTGAAGCTTTGGAGCCCAGCAGGTTGCGAGTGAGCCATGCGGTACAAGACAAAACTGAGGGTAGAAATGCAAACGATAGACAGAAAACCCCAAACCACTCACTGACTTCAGTTTCTTTTCAACCCTTCACCTGGATGCTCTAAAGACTTTGTGTGAACAAGAGAGAAATCAACGTTTGACATACTGAATATTAGAAAAGGATATTCTGTGATCATTACTCATCTTCATGGTTATGACTTCTGTCTGTCATTGACAACAAAAAACGAAGTTATAATGGAGACATGGCTTCAATTTTAAAAGGACTGCAAAAGCACTATTTGCATTTCGAGAGAGAGAGAGAGAGAGAGAGAGAGAGAGAGAGAGAGAGAGAGAGAGAGAGAGAGAGAGCGACAGAGGCAGTGACCTAATGAAAAAATACATCTATTTTCCATTAGCATGCAAAAGTATGAAATGCAGGAACAAGTGAGAGCCAAATAAATTGAGAATGACAAAGAGAAATGTGTGTGTGTGTGGTGTATTTCACAGAGAGGTTTGTCTGTTTGACATTGCATTATTCTACCCAGATGTCTTTCTGTTCACTTTTGTAATGAAATGTTGTAAGTGGGTACAGGAAACAAAACAAGAGGTGAGAATATAGTTGGTTATGTGTAGCAATACATTAGCATCTAAACACAGAGGAGAAGAAAGCAACAAACCAACCGAAGTTTTGCAATACTACAACAATGTTGTCAGACACTATGCAAAGCTGAGCAGCTTAAAGGGCTACACCCAAATACCCCACAGATCACTAATTATAAGAAAATATAGCAATTTTCACATCTGAACAGTTAAACACAAATTATCTAATGCTTCTTACTACCTTAGCAAAAGTGACAGTGAGCGCTTTCAGTTAATATAAGTCTGATTTCTGTGAACACGGTCTGAGACTATGGTATAGGACTGTCAGTCAGTGGCCATGGGCGGGGCTTTATAAGTGTGACATCACATTAACCAGAGAGTCAAAACAGCATGTCTAACAGTGGCGGCTCGTGACTGCTCTTCCGAGGGGTGCAAATTCAAAATAATATATATGTATATGTATATGTATATGTATATGTATATGTATATATATATATATATATATATTTTCAATGTGCGGCCCCCCTTGTGTACGGTGCATTCCTTCGCGGCCCCCCAAAGAAAATTTACGACAAATTTGTTCTAAAAGGTGACATTTTAATTAAATAAAACATATTAAATTATACAAAGTAGTGCTGTTGGTAAGTAGCCTTATTTTTTAAGGTTTAATTACACAGAATTCATGATAAATTGATGTATTTTATAAAATGTCATAAAACTGGGGCCCCCTGGCACCATCTCGCGGCCCCCCTGAAGGCCCTGGACCCCAGTTTGAGAAACAACGCCCTAGAAGCTTCCTACAAACCTCTCTCAGAAAGCTGTAGTATTGAAAAAGTGAAATGTATGACAGTAGAATTTTGAGTGACCTGTAACTGTAGATTCCCTGTTGAAATATTTGAGCTCTTCGACACAAGAACCCAAAATATTGCCCAGTTTGCCTCAGACATTACTTCTACAACTGGGCGTGAGCTGGATGCCGTTTAGGATTGTTGTGACAAAGGCCAGCCTAAAGAGAAATGACAAATGATCTTTCTTTCCCATGACCTTTTACACTTTCTTTGGGCATTAGTAACCAGTGTCACTACAGTGAAAAGAAAATAGGCATTATAATTTAGTTTCATATCTCATAGTTAACCAACACTCTCCTTAAAATCACTGCTGTCAGTGTACAGACATTACATTTCTGTGCACCAAACAGATTTGCCAAAATAATAAACAAATTTTTTTTATCTATGGTCAGTCATACAAATATCCCTGCCCAAAATTCATGCTATTGGTTGCTGTTTCAGATTGTTCAAACAATGCATAAAGTGTGCATTTATGATATAATCAGTATATTATATAATACAATAATTTTTTTGGATTTCACAAACAAGCAGATAGTCTTTTCTGTAGCCTGAAGCAGGTGTTCAAATGTACTTGTGAGCTCTGTATGTCTGACACCAGCAAGCACTGGTCTCTCTCTTTCTCTCTCTCTCTCTCTCGCTTGCTCGCTCACACGCATGCACACACACGCATGCACACACACGCATGCACACACACACACACACACACACACACACACACACACACACACACACACACACGCACACAAGTTCATGTGCTTTTCTGTTTCCATAGCAAATGATTCTTCTGCAACATGAATAATACATGAGTCTCTCTCCATTCTAGACAGAGAGAAAGAGCAAGCGACACACACTGATGGCAGCTGTACTACAGTTTGACACCTCCCTGTTATGTCACACGCTGCAGACTTCCCGTTCTTTCTCATCCTAATGAGCATTCAGGAACTAAACCATAAATTTTACAATTGGAGAGAAATTAACTGATTTGTTATCAGACAGTCAATCATTTAAGTTGCATTTACATTTATGCATTCAGTAGATACTTTTTTCCAAAGAAACTTACACTGCATTCAATCTGTACATCTACAACTATGTGTTCTGTGCGTTTTTAATGGTGACAGAATTTTTGGGTGAACTATCCCTTTAATCAGTGTTCGAATTGAAGGGGGTCTGGGGGGGTCCCGGACCTCCTATAAGCCTTAAGGGACCCCCCATAAAGCACAAAAATATAAATTAAGGGGGTCCCCTGGTTTTAATTAAAATTAAAATACTACATAAATTTAAAATCCTCATTTTGCGTGTCACAAAGCGATACTGTCCATTATTTGTCCCAATTTCGCAATAAAATAATTCAAATGACTTCTGTCCGAAATAAAGAAACTCGCAAGTGCGCCTCATGCTGTTTTCTGGAGGAATTGACAGACGAGTGTCTCTATCTGCATGTGGAGTATTTTTTACCTCAGTTGCGGTAAGAATCTTTAGTAATCTTTAGGTTTAAGGTTTTTTAAAAAAATCTTCTCAAACAATTATTTCATAACAGTGGCTATCCACTCAAACTGACGGCTGGTCAACCCAGTCACACAAAATATTTTATTAGGAAAGCAGAAGAAATCACGCTTAAATGATAATAAATGATAGTCTCTTTAATACTTAGCCTATCGCTCAACTAATAATAATATAATAATTATTTGTAGAAAGTAGGCTATCTTTTGCATGCGTTTTTTTAAACCTTGGAAAAATTTAACATGCAGGGCCGAAGTGGGACTCATTTTCAGCCCACTTTAGTTCACCACTGACTATATTAAAATAATATAATTAAATCCTCAGTGCACTATTCTTTGCAGCCTTGCAATTAATATATTTTCCAAAAATATCGTTTCCAATTCAATGCAAATAGTCTAAAAACAGTTATGATTTTGCCATAATCATGCAGCCCTACCATAAGGTATTTTAATATTATTCAATTAAACTTATTCAAAAACTGCTGAAAAGGATCAAATGTTTTCCCCTATATTTTTTCCCCTCGCGTTTTGCATGAAATAGATGAAGAATAACTATTAATAGATTAATCATTGTTACATATATAACTTACCGGTAGATATAAAAAATACGACATTTACCTTCTATCAAGTTATCAACTACTGAAAAGGAACAAATGTTTTCCCCTATATTTTTTCCCCTAGCGTTTGCATGAAATAGATGAAGAATAACTATTAATAGATTAATCATTGTTACATTTATAACTTACCGGTAGATTTTTACCTTTTTTTTACATTTACATTTACCTTTTATCAAGGTATCAAGTTGCGCTCAAGTTTATTTTAAATCTAAACGTGCAGCAAGTGCACTCAAATAGACGCGTCTAAAACAAAACTTGTGTTCACAGGCGACCGCTTTGAAAAGCAGAAGGCGGCGGCGCGTCATGCGTTGTCCATGCGTTTTAAATGAATATGGACCCTAATTATGATTATGAACGCAAGAATTACTTCGTGGTCGGAAGTTGGGGCACAATCAACTTGGTCATAAAGCGGTGGGGACGTATACCACCCGCAAATTACGCGAATGGGGCTGCTGTGAGTGCTGGGGACAGCAACCTTCAACCTGGTGGCATGATAACTATCTTTAAAATTATGTATCTTTTAAAATATTAATTATATGTAATTTATACAGTGAAGAAGACAGTGTTATTATTCATTTGATTCTATTTATGTACCTAAATACTACTGTTAGATCTTGCTTTATTTGTAACTTTATTCTTTTCTATTTTTATATGCTCATAATTTCCAGTTTTGCAGATCCGAAAATTATTCAATCTATGACTCAAAAAACGCAATGTAATCATCCATTTAACCACTACTATATAGTAAAATTATGTAATTTAAGAATGAGTCCACCCTATTTCACCCCTATTCTGTTTAAAAGTTCTGCCCTTGCCAGTGTTTCACACTAATTTGAGAGGTAAACTTTTTTTAGAGTTTGAGTTAAGGGTAATTTGGGGTTTCTTTGATTAAAACCAGGATCAGATGATTGTTGATCAAGGACGATCACATCTTACCTTGTGAAATCACAGCGACCCTATAATGAGGGGGGTGGAGCTTGGCCGGGGGCTGGGGCTTAGCTAGGGGACCCCCCATAAGCTTTGACATAATTCGAACACTGCCTTTAATCACTTCTTTAACAAACAAAAAAATAAACTATAAATATAACTGGAGCTACCTTCATATTTCTCATCAGACATCAGATTCTGACCCAGTTAAAAGTGTGTGCGCGCGCGCGTGTGTGTGTGCATGCCTTGAAAAACTAAAATATCTACAGCCCTACCAATTCACATAAAAGTTCTTTGTGTTAAAGTGTTTGTTTTTAAAATCCTCAATATAACTAAAAGATATTTGAATAAATCAAAGTTAGTACACACTTATGGTCAAAGATTTGCTGTGTTAGAGTAATTAAATAAAAGCTTATATAATGATTTGTAGGGAAATTAACTAGGTAGTTTAAAGCTTCACAGCACTTGACATCAGTAGGTATTTTATAGATAACATTTAAAATTATATTCACAAATCATCTGTAATGTAATTTATACTCAAATAAAACCACTGGAGCTTTAAACTAAGTTTTTTTATTGGCAGCACATTTATGCAAATGGATTAATTGGTTGTATCTTATCGTTATTTCACAATCAAACAATCACAGTAACCTATGTTTCATGGATTTTTTTATTGTTCCAGAGTCACTCCCGGTGGTATTATGTGATGGCAGGTTGAAGTGGTTTTTTTTGGCTCCAGATACGCCCAGCAGAAAGCTGGAATAAAACCAATGAACAGAACGCTAGACACAGAAAAACATTGGAACTGAGTGCTTGTGCCAGTTTTACTCCACATATATATATTCTGCAGAAAAATCTAACACTTCACTTGAAGCCTGTATACATAATGCATTATAAAGCGTATTCTTTATACTTTGCAATATTTTACATTGCCTCATAATAAAATTGCAACCACGGCGGTGTATGGAAATGTGAGCTAGAAAATCTTTATTATGTATTCATGGCTATATCTTCAAAGATATAAGCAAAAAAATGAGAAAATATAAAATGATATGTTTCACTTGCTAATAGTAATCGAACAAGTTTACTGTGCTGACATTCAGTACAACAAAACTGTTGGGCATGAGATATTGTTTACCTACCTGTGAAATTCAGGCTAAAGTCTCATAATCTAATCATGAGATTTGGAATATCAAAGTTTCACGTTGATTTCAATCTTTAACATGACCTTACTCATTCAATATTAATATCAAGATTATATTATATACAGAATGTTCTATACATTATGTACACTGTAAAATAATGTTTGTTGCACTTAAGTTTTTAAGTTTAATCAACTTGAAATTACAATTTATTTAAACTGTAACACTTTACTTGAAGGGTTGTGCATAAGACTGACATAACGCCTTAATAATCATGACATGACACGTGTCATGAACATAAAGGAGATTTTATGCATGTTTATGACAATTGTCATTAAGTGTCGTTTGTTCAATTGTCATTTTTAATGCAAAGATGACATTGTTTGAGATGTCTTTGTTATGACAACTTGACATAAACCAACACATTATAACTTGTAACGACAACTTGACATTACCAAGACAACATAACTTGACTTAGCAGATTAATTATCAAACTAAACTACCTAGCTTTATGGTTAACTTTACATTAAACTGTCATGTGGTTGGTTTTGACATAGGCTGTCATGAGGCCATTATAATTGTGTCATTGTGCCACTTTATACCAGTGATATTGAATTTGTCATTAAAATGTCATTAAGTGTTAATACTCTGTCATATAGTTTTATAACAGCGTCATGAATATTTTTCTTGACCTCAACTACAGTGGTACAAATTGAACTAGTTATTACAGTGATACAAATTTAACTAGTCATTAAAATGTCATTAAGTGTTAATAAACTGTCAAGTAGGTTTATTACAGAATCATGAATATTTTTCTTGACCTCAACTACAGTGGTACAAACTAACTAGTTATTACAATGTTGTTAAGTGTTTATACTATGTCAAGTAGTTTTATAACAGCATCATGAATATTTTTTTTTACCTCAACTACAGTGGTACAAATTTACTAGTTATTACAATGTCATTAAGTGTTAATACTATGTCAAGTAGTTTTATAACAACGTCATGAATATTTTTCTTGACCTCAACTACAGTGGTACAAATTGAACTAGTCATTTAAATGTCATTAAGTGTTAATAAACTGTCAAGTAGGTTTATTACAAAATCATGAATATTTTTCTTGACCTCAACTACAGTGGTACAAACTAACTAGTTATTACAATGTCATTAAGTGTTAATACTATGTCAAGTAGTTTTATAACAACGTCATGAATATTTTTCTTGACCTCAACTACAGTGATACAAATTTAACTAGTCATTAAAATGTCATTAAGTGTTAATAAACTGTCAAGTAGGTTTATTACAGAATCATGAATATTTTGCTTGACCTCAACTACAGTGGTACAAACTAACTAGTTATTACAATGTTATTAAGTGTTTATACTCTGTCAAGTAGTTTTATAACAGCATCATGAATATTTTTTTTTACCTCAACTACAGTGGTACAAACTAACTAGTTATTACAATGTTATTAAGTGTTTATACTATGTCAAGTAGTTTAATAACAGCATCATGAATATTTTTTTTTACCTCAACTACAGTGGTACAAATTTACTAGTCATTACAATGTCATCAAGTGTTAATACCATGTCAAGTAGTTTTAAACAGCATCATTTATATTTTTCTTGACCTCAACTACAGTGGTACAAATTTACTAATTATTACAATGTCATTAAGTGTTAATACTCGGTCATATAGTTTAATAACAGCATCATGAATATTTTTCTTGACCTCAACTACAGTGGTAAAAATTTAGTAGTTATTACAATGTCATTAAGTGTTAATACTCTGTCATATAGTTTAATAACAGTATCATGAATATTTTTCTTGTTCTCAACTACAGTGGTACAAATTTACTAATTATTACAATGTCATTAAGTGTTTATACTGTGTCAAGTAGTTTTAAAACAGCATCATTTATATTTTTCTTGACCTCAACTACAGTGGTACAAATTTAGCTAGTCATTAAAAGGTCATTAAGTGTTAATACTCTATCAAATAGTTTTATAACAGTGTCATGAATATTCTTATTTTCATAATAGTTTTTTAAGTTTCCTCCAGGTGTTAGAGAAATAAAATAAATCATCCAATAATAATGATAAGAAGAAAATAATAAAAATAAAAATTTTAATTTAGTAAATCTCCTTCATGTTTATGGCACTTGTCATGTCATGATTATACAGGTGTCATGTCAGTCTTATGCACATCCCTTCAAGTAAAGTGTTTCCCTTTATTTTTATATTTTATAACAACTCAAAACTAAAACTAAAAAAAGTTTAAATAAATTGTAAATTCAGGTTTATTAAACTTAAAAATTCAAATTCAACATGGAATTTTTACAGTAGCTGGATTTTACACAGACAGGGTCACATATATGAGCACACGCACGCATGCACACACACAGACACACACATGCGCACACACACACACACACACACACACACACACACACACACACACACACACACACACACACACACACACACACACACACACACACACACACACACACACACACACACACACACACACACACACACACACACACACACACACACACACACACACACACACACACACACACACACACACACACACACACACACACACACATGCACAGTAAGTGCTCTGTTTTTATTTTTTACTATTGGAGAGAAAGAGCGTGCAGACCTAAACGCTGCTCTGCTGAGCCCTACAGTCTCTAATTGGCTTCTTCTTTCTGTCAGAGGAGGAAAGAGAAAAAAATAAAACAAAGCCACAGAACCACATGCCACTTTACAGAAGAAAAAACACAGAATAAAAGACTAAGACAAATTGCGGGCGGTTTATATAAATGCTTTCTGTGTATGTGTGTCTGCTTTTAAATAGTCACTATAGTAGCTAAGATCCTCAAAGGACACAGAAGCAATATTTTACTCTTAGACTAACTAAATTTAGGTTGTATCTTCATCTGACACACATAACGGGAATGATGAACGATGAGATAAACTGTACCAGGAATTGTTCCTCTCACAGGAGGTTTGGGGGTATTTTGATTAAATAACGAGAATGCTGAGGGTTTGATTTCACTCCTTTCTCTGATGTCTATCCTGCTGGTTTGTTCATTTCTGTCTTTAGTTGGTTTCACAGGGATCCCGGGGTCTCACGGACAGTTCTAGAGATCAGGTCAATATGTGCAAATACACTTGGTGAATGTGGTGAGAGAGATCTGTACCGCAAATGAGCTTAAAAAGCAATGCAACAAAATCAGGCTGCTCCCATTAATATATCAACAATCAAACCATCTATACTTCAACAGATGTAAAAATTAAGGTTCCTAAATGGTTTGTCAGGCTGTATGGTTGCTTTAATATCAGCACAACCTTTCAGTTGCACAAAGTTTTGTTGAAGGGTAAAAAAGTTTGTAGACTATAAAATATATGGTCCCTGGGGAACCACTGAGAACTCTTGGAGAACTAAAAATAGTTATTTTATATTACTGCTGTGAAGAACACATTAAGCAACTTTATTTTTAAAGGTAAAGTTCTCTTTTAATAAAGAATAAAACTCCAAACAAGCTACAAAACCATCACACAGGTGATCACACAGGTAACCATTTTACTAGATGGCTAAATCGTATGAATTTGTACGTAAAGTGAATCGTATGTAAACGTACGAGTTAGAGAAAAAGAAAAATTATACCTCACTCATAACCCCACCTCTAAACCCATCATCACATGGGTTAAAGCAAACGGTACAAATTTGACTAACGATTTGGTCATACAAATCAGACATCTTGAAAAATATGTACATTCTTAAAATGCTGGGTTATTTTCAACACAGTGTTGGGTCAAAAAGAGTTCAAAATTAACCCAGAAAATTTTTTACGAACCCAACCCTTACAAAAATTAACCTTTTTTTGTTGTTGTGGTAAACATGTAGTAAGCATGGTTTTTTGATGTATTGATTACTATTGGCAAAACCGTGGTTTAACAATGGTTTTAAAAAAAAAAAAAACTTTTTTGTGGTAACCTTGATTTTACTACAGTAACCATTGTTAATTTGTGTAAGGGAACATTTGGATAAAACAACCCAGCATAGGTTAAATTACAACCCAGCAGACTGGGTTTATCTTTTTTTTGACCTTACGCTGGGTTGTAAATAACCCAGCATTTTTAGAGAGTATACTGTAAAAAAATTCAGTAGAAATTACAATGTTATTGCAGCTGGCTTGCCGGTAATTTACCGCAGATTTAAATTTATGTTATGTACTGGCAAGAGTTTGTTCAAATTTGAAATATTAACAAGTCTTTATCTTTACAGAATAAAACTATACAATGACAGCCTCATGCAAAGCATTCTGGGAATCATCATCAACCTTTTTCTGTTTTTTGCTCCAGATTTTGTTTCCCAGAATGTTTAGCTTGATGCTGTTTTTTTAGTTTTACTCTGTAAAGATAAAGACTTGTAAATGTTTAATGTTCATTTAACTTTGAACAAAATGTTGCTAGTAAAAAACATACATTTAAATCTACGGTAAGTTACCGGCAACCCAGCTGCAATTTCTACGGATTTTTTTTACAGTGATAGGAATTGTCATGAGATTGTGTCGAGACATTTGTTAAAATCAATCAACATGATAAATAAAATCAAATAAACTTTCCACACACTCCTAAAAATAAAGGTTTTACAAAATGTTCTGGCCATAGAAGAAATATTTTAGGTTCCCCATCATTTCTTTTTTTTTTTTTGACCTTTTATAGTCTAAAGCTGGGTTTTCTAAACTGGGGTTGACAAACCCCTGGTGGTTTACGAGAGAATTGCAGGAGATTCGTGAGTTACAATTAAATCGTAAAATGTAAATAAATAATTTAAAATAAAAAAACTCAATAAAATACTAACAAAATATATAATAATTTTAAATTTGTTAAATCGTCATGTCATGTAACCATTACACAACACGGTTACACTTTATTTTGATAGTCCACTATAGACATTCTACTAACTACAAATAACTTTGCAACAGCATGTCAACTAACTTTCAATAATTTGCAACTATACGTCAACTAACTGTCATTAGAGTATTAGTAGACTGTAAGGGTTGGGGTTAGGGAAGAGGTTTGGGTTAGTGGAATAAGTTGACATGCACCTGCAAAGATACTTATAGACAGTTGAATGTCTGTTTAGATATCATCGCAATAAAGTGTTAGTAGATATTAAGCAGACAGTTTACTAATTCTCTAAAGATTTGTAGTTGATAAGTATTTGCAAAGTTACTTATAATTAGTAAAATGTCTAATGTGGACTATCAAAATAAAGTGTTACCCACAACACTACTAAGAACTCATGCAAAATGAACAGATATGTTTTATGTACCAAGATAAGAAAACTACATGCGTGTGTCATGCCATTTAAGGCGTTATTTCATGTTAAAATAAATGAAAGGGCCAACACAAGTTGTGTTAAAAACGTGTTACAAAGTTATTCCGTTACTGTAATTCCACTACTTTTAGCGGTAATGAGCATGTAACGAAGTATTTTTTTTTAAATCAAGTAACGCGGTTACAATTACTGAAATTTAAATGAGTTGGTTACTCACGTTACTCTATTTTGTGATAAATGAACACTTGCAGACAAGACATTTTGAAATCTAATGTTACTGGAAGTCAATGGTTACAATCAGCTGTGTGCTTACTATCATTTATCAAAATATCTTCTTTTGTGTTCATCAAAAAAAAAAAAGAAATCATCATGAGGATGAGAAAATAATGACATCATTTTCATTTTTGGGTAACCCACCCCTTTAAAATCTCAGGGGGTACACATTTATTTTTAAGCGTGTGATATAAGTGATCAACACAAGTCAACAACACTAAAACGCTCAGTTTGTAATTATTGCAGCTGTCCACATTTCCGGCGTCCCTTAAACCTTAAATCCTCAAATAATTGCCAACAATACGAGTATGCGTGCGGCTTTCTTCAGACTAGACTGCAGTGCTTATAACAGGATCATTGTGTCACATCATGGTGCTCTCAGTGGAGATAAGAGCCTAAGAAGCAGGAGTAAAAAAAAAAAGAGTTTTAATGAGTCAAAAAATAAACCTATAGTGACTCTAACAGAGCGAGCGTTGTTGACTTGTTAACGCTTCCCATGAACTACGCTGTGACACAAGAGGAGCGGAGTAAAAAGTCCAAACTTTCTTTACCTCCTAGCCTAGTACTGGTATTAATGGTTGCATTATATCCGCATGTTTCGTGAGATCTCTCCTGCTTTTTACAGAAAATGTACTTTGAGTGAAGCTACTAATTTGTTCCCTGGAGATGTTTGTGTAACCCTTTCTTCTTCTGGCTGCTCCTTCTCAGTGTGAGACTTCTTTTCAAGGGTTATAAGACCACGGCTATAAATGTAACAGCAAAATTCTGTGAATTCTTAATGAGTAAAGCACGAGCTCACATCTTTAACTCATGCACACAATAGCATGGTTTCCATTACAGATTTGCTCAAAACTTTGCAATGCTTTCTAAAATATAACGTTTCCATTAACTGATGTTACGCGACTGAAAGGTAATTTTTCTAAAAATCACAGCGACAGATATTGTTAGGTTCACAACCACCACACCAGCCATTATTTTTAATGAAAGGAGGAGACACAGGCGTGTTATCCAAGCATCAATGGCCAGGAAAGCTCCTGTGGGAGAAGGTGTTTCTGGGAGTTTACTGATGGTTTCATCGGACGCACGCTTGTTGCCACGGTTATGCTCCTGGTCAAAAGTTATCTTTCGGTCTGTGTTGGTCAGGCTATGTCTACACGGTATGAATTACAACATTTTTGGACAAATTAACAGAAAACACACACACACACAATAGCCATCTGTTCAGTCCAGCAGTGCCAGATCTCCTCTCTTTTCTCAATCCTTTCATTTTAATTTGTTTTCCTGTACTCTTTATTCCAATAAATATAAAGATCTGAAGAGATTTATATGATTAAATGTTACTGTGTTTTTAAGTCCGTCACCTCTGATCTTACTTTATGCGGGCTTGTGTGATTTGGACCTGTGGAGCAGAGAGAGGTCACATGCGTCACCATCATTTTGCTCTGCGTTTAGTGTCTGGACAACCGCCCAGAATTACGCACACACACACACGCACGCACGCACACACACACACACACTAGACGTGTGTGATTATGTCATTATGAATTTATTTTTGTGCATTTTCGTGCATGTTATGACTTTTTGGCTCTCAGAGATATTTGGCATCTATAAAGTAGACCCAGATGTCCCACTGCGGTGATGCAATAGTGTGACTCACTCATACACGACAGAAAAACAGGTGGCGATGTCTGTGTTCTTGTATATGTGCATGTATTAAATGTAAAATGTTTGTCTGCACACTTGGCAGCACGATGTCTGCAGACTCTGCACCCTTGGCAAAATGATCTCATTTCCACATTAAAATGGGCATTGTATAACTTTTTAAAGGATCTCTTGACAGAAATGCAATATAATATACATAACTATATTATCAGTGGTGTATAAAGAAACATATATCTCCAACCCATACGATTGCTTTGGTCGTTTGTCCATTTCACCAAATACGACCAATAGATGCATTTAGTAAATTGCAGATGAAACTTAATATATGATGTTATAAAATGATATTTTGGGGTATTATTACTATTCAGGCATTTAGGGCAAATAACGTACCCATTTATTTATTATATGATATAAACACAACATACAAAACAGTCACAGCTTTTTAAAAATTTACTCAAAATATACCAAGTGTACCGAGGTGAAACAATCAATTTATTTGAAGAAAAGATGCAAAAGTGATGACAATCTGCTGTAAATATAGTAGAAGCTTGGGAACATTTTTGGACCACTTTTTGCTCTTATTTATTAAATCAGAAAGTTGAAAACAATACAGTATCTGTTCTGTCTGATGTGTATGAGAATATTTTCTACAGAAATATATTGTTGATGCTGAAGAAGAACATTGATGCATAGTTTATGTCTATTTATACAGACGCTTTTATCCTTGCAGAGCATTCAAGGTATATATCTTATCATTACATTGCATTAATGCATTTGGCGGATCCTTTTATTCAAAGTGACTTACCGTGCATTCAAGATATACACTATATCATTATACAGTGTATGTTCCCATCACAACCCACTGCTAATGCAATGTTACAAATCCCTGCATTTGTCTGCATCGACGTGTTTAAATCAGATGTGACATTAAACAGTCGAGTTTCACAACACTAGATGCAGAAAACACAGGTGATTATAGTTTCATGTTGTTCTAGACAGGCAGGTAAGAAAAGCAAACAACAGGCAATGATAGCACGTTTATCACACAGAGACAGAATGAATTCACACGACTGTCCAGAGCTGATAATGAGTGTTGAAATATAACTTTACACTGCTGATCTCATTTGCACACTTCATGGCGTGAGACCTTGTGTTAAACACTAATTGGATCGGATCATCTGTCTCTCTCTCTCTCTCTCTCTCTCTCTCTCTCTCTCTCTCTCTCTCTCTCTCTCTCTCTCTCTCTCTCTCTCTCTATTTTGTATACTCAATTTGATTAAAGTGCAAGGAAAATATAGTTAACTTGTGTCCACCCTGAAATTACCCAGACTATCAAAGGTTTCAAATATTAATATTAATAAAAACCTCAATGATTCAATGCAACCTGTTGATTTATAGTCAGGTTATGTATGTAATATTCTAACATAATCAATATATAACAAGAGAATAAGTGACTTAAACTGCAATTCATCGATTCAGCCTCCAAAATGGAGTCAATCCCATAGACCCCCTATTTTAAAATGTCCAACTTTACAGCAGAAAAAAATATGTTTACATACTGCTACAAAAGTGGTTTTGATCAATATATGACAACCGTTTTGTTTTGTAACTCATAATTAACTCTTTCCACACCATTGATGAGTTATTAAGAGAAAACATTTGCCTTAAAAAGTGTTCCTGATGAATTTTTAGGTTAATCTGCAATACCGTGATCATCCACTAGATGGCACTTACCCAATTAATGAAAAAACTGAAGCCAAAACGTTATTTGCTAATTTTAAACTCGATGGGCCCTATCTTGCACCCAGCGCAATTGAATTTGTCAGTGACGCATGTATCATTCGTATTTTGCACTGGCGCACAGCGGGTTTTTCCCTCCACAGACGCACATTGGCAAACTAGGGAATGAACTTGCGCTCCCTGTGCGGTTCAGCGCAAAAAAGGAGGCGTGTTGCGGTGCAAACCATCCCTGATGCTATTTTGCAGTTTCAAAAAACAATTGCGCAACTGACCAAAAAAAACTAGTCTAAAGCCGGTGGCGCGTTGTGCGTGGTTCAATATGCTATTTTAAGGGCGCATGATTGACCATAATGTATAGCGTGCACAACGCGCACACACTTTGCTTATCTAATCTACACAGATGCAACAGTTATTTTTGCAAATCAAAAAAATATTAACACATGAGATAAGGGAATTCATTGTGGTGAGCATTGTGGTGGTAGTTTTTATTTATTGTGTGGCTGCGTTAAAAATTCTCATGCAAATAACGATTAAAATATTTTCATAAGTTTGTTGTGTGGCTGTATTACGTTTATTTTATGTAAATAATAATTAAAATGTTTTCATAAGAAACCTTAATGTATATGAACTTGATTTACTTTGGGGTTGGACCTTGCTTGCATTTCTTGGGTCCGATTTCAAAGCCCCCAAACCCTTTCAGCGGTGAGGGTGGACGCAGCGATGTCCTCTGCTGGCGTCAGGTCCTGAGGCAGATCCACCTCCCGTTACACGGCGTGCCGGATTTATGCTGGCAAGCTTGGGATTCCCCCGTCTCCTGACATCATTGTAGCGCTTTTTGGATGCAACGATGGGGATGCCAGCTGATGAGACTGTGGCTATTTCCTCTCACGCCTGTTTAACCGACGCTGATTTGGGCGGGTTTCTCCTATCCCCATACAAAACAACTTCTCTGTCTTTGACTGCTCTTACAAGAACGTCGGTCTCCTCGGCTGTGAACCGCTCCTGGCTTACGCCTGGTAAATCCGTCATAATAATAATAGCAACCCGCCATGGAACTTGCGCCCTTGCGTTTAAAGGGAATGTTGGATAGCGTTCTGATTGGTTTATTTGACGTTACGCCCAAACCACACCTATGAATAATGAACCTACTTCAGACCAACCCCTTATTGATTTGCGCCCAGTGCATGAGTTATTTCGCACGCCGGGAAAATAGCAACAGCGCCCAAGATCCGCCCACAAACTCACTTGTGCTTTGCGCTTCATACTTGCGTTTCAGATCATTAAAATAGGGCCCACTATGTCCATGTTTTACACAGTCCATGTAATACAAACACAAGTTTGTTTTGAGATCTACCAATACAAAAAATTATGTTGAGCTTCTGTAGTTACCCATCAGTTTTTTCAGCTTCTGATGTCACTGGTTTCTAATTCGCCCATTAGGCTAAGAGCAAGCAACATATTTGAAATGTATAAAATATGTCCTACACATTTTTACAGATTTAATTTTCCAACATCTAGCAGTTTTATAGAGCAGTTGTTATGAAATATTTAAAGGGGTGGGCTGGGTGAAATATTCAATTCGTTTCTGGAATAATCTGAAATTTGTACCTACCTCATGCCTCTCTTTCTCTTCTCTCTCTCTCTCTCTCTCTCTCTCTCGCTCACTCGCTCTCTCCTCTTCCCTCCAGCGGGGCGGAAGACTGATGGATGAATTTTTCATGAGGATGGAGAGAGTAGCAAGCGAAAGAGTCGTTCGAAACTGCACAGTACGATTTTGGGGCCCCAGGCGGGCCGTAGCCTTTGATATTAAAGAGTCGCATCATGTTGGATTTGTTTATGGGGGGAAAGTGGTGCGAAATGTACAGTTGATTGATATTCATGCAGAAGAGCATGATATAAAGACATACACACATTTGATATACATGTAAACAACATTTATGTGCATATGCATACAGCTGGATCATTGAAGCGTGCACACATAACTCGTGTCAGAAACTGCGAGGCAGAAAAACAGCAACCCACACCAACAAGAGACTACCGCAAATCCCCTGTGGATGTGTGTGTGCACAACATTTACACTGTGTACTGAATGCTAAAAGCTTTATTATTATCTGCATGTTGGTGGTTTATATGTAAAGCGTTTTTGTGGTAGATATTAACATGTACCTGCACTTTGAGGACCAAATTATGTGCAATGTTACGTTACGCTTATGCATTTATTTTATCCAAATACATATATACGATTTAGAGTGCATTAGTATGTCAGCATGTGTGTTCACTGGGAATCAAACCCATGTACTTCCTAGTGGTGCTATCACAATGATCTATCATTTGAGCTATAGGATTGCTGCAGTATAGAAATGTGCAGTATACAACAAAGCACATCGTTTCCCACAATGCAATGCGCTCAGGCTGACCTTTAAAAAAAAATAAAAAACACAAAACTCAATATTTGTTTGGACTTCCAAAACATTACATAATAACTTAAAAGTGGACTAAAGGGAAAATAAACATATTTTTAACTGAGATCATGGACGATGTTTACAAAATTAAGCAATACTGTAGATTACAACTTTCTGATTACTGCATATTGTGTACTATTTCACATACTGTAGTATGCAGTATATAGTGTATACTGTGCATTACAGAGTACAAAGAACTACGCAACACTAGCAGTTCATAGTGAACGTGCTGAATGTCGTATTGACACTTAAAGGGCACCTAACCCTACGTTTGTGCACCCTAACCAAAACCCACTTTTAAAAGGGACATAATGTGTGTTAGCAGTGTGTGAACACAACCACCCTAAGATGAAAAAAATCCACCCGCTCCTTGTTTTTTAATTCCCATTAAACCAAAGCAGTCTCGTTAGACATGCCGTTTTGATTCTCTTGTTAATGTGAGGTCACATTGATAAAGCCCCGCCCACTTACAGTCCTCCATTACCATAGTTTCCACCCTCAGCGAGTTGTCCACTAGATCGTCTCAGACTGTATTAATCACTGAAAGCGCTCACTGTCTGTTTATAAGGAAGTGAGGAGCTGTAGCTCATTTGCATTTAAAGGGACAGACATTAAAACCGCACATTTTTGCTACCACCAAAATAGGGGAATTTTGGATATGCTATAATAAATGACCTGAGCTGAAACCTCACAGACACATTCCGGGTACACATGAGACTTATATTACACCTTTTAAAAAGGGACATAACAGGTGGCCTTTAAAGGCAAATTTGGGTGAAAGTGCAAAAACAGTTGAACTCATGTATCAAAAGTGAATGTCTATAAGTAAAACGCCTTTAAAGTATAACCATGCACTTTAGCACTTTACCGTATAGGCTTTTGGTTTGAAGATGTCAAGGCAGTGAGAGGTATTGTGGTTTATTTCTGCGGTTGTTTTATGTCTATGTCAATAAGAGAGAATGAGGGCTTGCATAAGAGTGACCCGCCTGCTGCGTTTGTGAATGTGTGCATTAATATTTCATGCGTACTAAAGGTTACTTATGGACAAAACCATCTATAATTCATGCCCTCGGAAAAGGCAAATCCTTACACATGACATTTAGTTTGTTTGTTTGGAATAATGCACGCCGTCTTTTAAATGCGTTTGATTTTTAAATAATTAATTCAATCCCCTCCTGGATAATTGGCACTTCTGTGTTTCTTTCTCCTTAATGTGTTTGTTTTGTTTCACAAAGAGTATAGTGGAAAAAAGTTATTTAGATTATTAAAAGATAAGAAAGAAATGGTTCTTCTAACAACCTTTGACTGAATGGTTCAGTGGGGAACCAAAAATTGTTCTTTTATTGCATCGCTGTAAGGAAAGCTACAATATGTAAGATTTTTGTAATGAAAATATCCAAAAAAAATAACCCTCACTGAAATTATGCCAATACAATGATTTCTAAATCCAGAGAAATTCTTGTTTTAAATAGCTACCAAGAAAAACAAAAATAATGGCTCGTCCCTTGTGATTGTTGCCCTTTTAGGCCCTGTCCCAATTGGCACACTCCTGACTTCTGGACTTCCGAGTCCACACTTTGATGACATCATGTAGTGGAGAATTTTGGGACCTTTGATGCAAGTCCACAAGGGTGCACCGGAGTCGTATTCTGGAACAGAGGCCCTGTCCCAAATGATGCACTTCAGGTGGACTTTCAGTCTCGTGGCCTTAAACTGTGCGTGGTCGCTTGGTCTACGAGTCCGTAGGGCAGTGGTCACCAATCTTGGTCCTGAAGGGCCGGTGTCTCTGCAGAGCTTAGCTCCAAACCCTAATCAAACACTGCTGTAGGGTGTCCCATGTGTCATTTTTATGCTCCAAAGTTTGCTCAACAGCGCCCCCTTTGCACCCTTGATGCGCTCTTCGGCGAAGCGGACTTTCCTAACCCAGAAGTCCTTGCAAAAGAGCAAGCGTATTTTTTTGGGGTATGTACCTTTTGTGTATCGTTTATATGTACTAATACACACTTACATATCAAAGGAAATGTAAAATCGTGAATCGGACAATAGGTGCTCTTTAATAAATGTCTACAGTTGAAACCAAGCAGTTGTGTGTGTCCATATTTTACCCAACCATGGGTTTAAACAAACCTGCGGTTTTCAGATACAGTAGTAGATTTTATAATGATGCTTTTGATGTTTCTCTCGGTTAATATCGGAAAATGTTTGTTTGTTTATTTTTAACAGCCATTTCTCAAAAGCTCTCTCTGAAATACCAATACACCCACATGTTTCTATCTCTGAAGCACATTTAACAAGACTTGAAACACTTCACTCAGACACACTTTCAACATCTCCACAGCTTTAAAAGGCACTTCCACCTTTCCTTCATGTTAGGAACACCAATGGTCCATTTTCTCTCTCTCTCTTTTGAAGGTGGAGAAGTGGAGGTTACTGCTGAGAGCATCTGTGTGTCTGTGTGTGCGCTCACTTTGATGGTTTCCCATTTCTCACATCATAAAACAAACCAAAATGTCAGAGTAAACGCAACAAAGAGGATGATTTATAGGTGTGTGTGCGTGCGTCCCTATGGTCTCTTTTCCATAAAACCGCCTCACAGCTTGTGCTGTCACATGCAACCTTGGAGATTAAATTAGGAGCTAAAAATATTGACATGTTTATAATCAATTTTGAACTAAAGTGGAGGATAGAGAAACAACAGCTGGAGAGAAGATTGCACTGTTAACAATTGACACCATAAGAACAGATCACAACTTTACTTTTATTACATTTTGATTCTATATAAAAAGAAAATACAGTAACAATATTTCAAATTAATTCAAATTTATTTCTGTAGCGCTTTTCACAATTTTGCATTGTTGCAAATACATATTAGTACAGGCAGGAGATTCCTGTTCACACCTGGTGTTTTAATCCATCTCTTTTGTCCACTTTTAATCGCTTCTGTCTTTAAAGCGAGTCATTAAAATGTGAGATGAAGTAATGACGTGTTTAAATCGACGCGCAGTAATATTATATCAGAGTCCGCTGCTTGTGTTGTAAGTTTTCTACATGTACAGGTGCTGGTCATATAATTAGAATATCATCAAAGCGTTCATTTATTTCACTAATTTTCTAGCGTGTGTAGTAGGCACTTATTTTGACAAGACACATGATGCACATGGTTCACATGACGCAACAAACACATATTTTGACATGACGAGCAACACACATGACACTCCGAACACATATTTTGAATTTGCGCCCCTCGTAAGAGCATTTACCAGCTACCACTGGTCAGCAATTTCTCTGTGGTTTAAAAAAAAGATGGAGATGTCAAATACACAATTACGTTGTAATATATTTGAACAGCACTGTCGCGCTGATAGCATAGTAAATAAGAGATATTAATTCATAATTTCATTGCAAACAAAAGCTCACTTTCAAGCATCAACTAAAAACGAAGGAAGACCCATGCCAAAGGGGGACATACCATAAAACAATCATCATAAGATGGGTGACTGCCCTGGTGAGTGAAAGTTTTAATATATTGGTCAAATTCCACTTGGAAGTGATCTTTCAAAAATAAGAGCTCTATGTAACTGAAGAGGGAGTTGTGCAATTGTGTCTGATTTGGCTGATTTAAATACACTTGGCAAATAAATATTGAAAACAATGTCATGGAGGGACCAGTGGTGGAGCCAGAGGGCTAATTGGGGTGGCATTTTTCCGTGGCATTCTCACGAATGGATTGGTTACTCAATTGTTTTGTCCTATTTTCTTACCATTTTCGCTTCGGTTTAGGATTAGATTGTCATGAACCCATCTCTAACCCCAAACGCCAGGCGACAATTGTTAACAGTTTAGAAAATATAAAAGAATAAATCAGAAAAAAATTATAAACCAATAGTGACATACTAACGCAAACACCAAATCTAACCCTAAACTGAAGCGAAAACTGTAGAGATCCGTGAGAATGCCTCGGAAAAATTAGCAAAAAATTCTGTGACTATCCCACGGAAATTTGTGAGATCGGGCTGTTCACAAAATAACTTTTTTTAGCAATGAAACATGTGCTCTTTAATACCAGGTGTAAACAGCCCCTTAAGGTTCTTTAACATTCAAACTGTGCAACCAAAAACGCCTCTTCAGTATGGCATCGTGCAGCATCTTTATTTATAAGAGTGTAAGAGATGACATCATCTTTTTGAGAGTCACCTGAAAATGGGTTTCTCACTTTCTATCGTCTCACCCACAGAAGTGTTGGGTTTGGCTGGTGTTTCTTCTCCCTTAAGGTGAACATTTGAGACTGGTGTGAGATTTTAAAGTGACTCCTGATATCAACCCTTACTCGCTTACTTGTGAACACACGCACATACGCACACACACACACGTTTAAAAATGTCTTTATTCACAGGCCAGGGTTTCCCCAGAGTATCACGGTGATATTGCAGCGTTCTCAATTTATCTCAGTTTCTGTCTTTTTTTAAGGTTACCAACAGATGGTAAATGCCAACGTGAAAAGTTTTCTTAAAGGAATAGTTTAAAGCATAGAGCATATATACTGATAAAATGTATTGTATAATACGCTGTACCCGGCTTTTGATTGAAGCGAAAATGTTAATTGTAATTGTCCATAAGTAAAAAGCATAAAGTTGTTGCTAAAAAAGTCTACCTTGAATAGTTTTGCCAAGTGTTTGTAAATACAGATATCGAGTCTCTTGTAAAAAATGATGTAACGGGTCGTCAAAAAAATTGGCCATCAATATTTGAAAAGATATAAACCTGCAGCCACAACATAACCATCACTTATAATGACCTGCACGCATAACTATGTGCTTTAATATCCCACCATCAATTTATCCTGTACAGTGCCATAACATAAATCTGTGGAAATACCTCTCTAATGTCAATTATAGAAAATTGTGTGATGTTCAGCTTGGAGATTGACTGGTTTTGTGTCAGGAAAGCACAGCAGAGCTCATCTCATGTCTCATTACAGGTCTCAAATGCTTAAAGATCAGCACTAATTACTTCCTCTGTGTCTTTCCTTCCTTAAATAGGATTTACTGTTTTCAGATGCACTATTTTTTTACGGTTTCATGAATCTTTGTCCACTGCAAATAGGCTTTGTGTAGCAGAAAGGTTTTGTGGATGCTGTTGATTCTTCATTGACCTCACACAGACCTGACGCATGACCATTATTTCAAGTCTGTGTAAAGTCCGATATTAAATGTGTTTTCAGTTTATCACACCCCAGAAAAAAATGTGTTATGAACCACCCAGCCAAATATAAATGATAATAAAACCACCAAATAAATAAAATAAGTTATCAAAATCTTGGAAAAACAGGCATGATTATCTGCTCCCAAATGCTGGGGGCGTGTCCTCTGTCTGTGCTTAAACCACGCCCACTGATGGGAAAGCTGTCGTCTCTCTCAACTTTCAAATATCGGTACAACCTGAATGGATGCTCATGATTGTGTTAGGGGCGGGGCCGTGCTTGGTGGCTCCGGTGTGTCATCGAGCCACCGTTTTAGTCCCGCCCAAATAATCATTAACACAGAAATGTAGAAAAACTGTTTAACGGTGTAACTTCAATACAGTATTGTAGTTCACAGTCTTTGTACCGTGTTTCAGCAATACATTTCTAACATTTATAATGTGTTCAGAAACAATTCTCTGAAATGACTTTACACAGACTAAACCAATAAATAACTGTAAATGTTCTAGAAGTGTCATGGAGTCCAAGCATTTTATACAGTATCACTAAATAAATGTGTATTTTAAAATAATAACTTTAAATATTTCCATATATTAGGAAAGTCATTTGTTTTTTTAGGATTTTCCTATCTTAGCTGAGCTTTAGGCTCAGACCATCTTTATGAATATTTCATATCTATGTCTCATTTCTATTCTTTAGCATTTTGCCCTTGACAAAATGTCTCCCTGTTCTCATTGTGAATCATCAAAAGAAGACTTTTGTTGTTGTTTACACCTCTGTGAATCTCAGTATTGTTTGTGTCAACAGTCTCTTGAGTCTCTTTTATGCTAAACATAATGTACTCTCAAGAATTGCAAACAAATCCAAAATGCAATCCAAAAGCTAGGTAGACTAAATAGTATACATTACAACATTAAAAATCTTTTGCAACCAATTCAAGATTTTTTTTATTTTATTGTTCATAAAGTTTTCATTATTTGAAACAAATTTGCTTTTATTTTGTATTGTAGTTCCTGTTCCTGGATTATACAACTTCCTGTGTTGATCATATTCACCCAGGCTCGGACTGGTAATCTGTACAACCGGGCAAATGCCCGGTGGGCTGCTCGACATGTGGGCCGGTGGCCTCCGAGATTTTTTTTTTTCATGCCAAAATGTTTAAGTTATTTATTTTCGGCCCGTCATGTATAAATGCAGTTGCATTTGGCTTTGGGGGCGGGTGATAGGAAAATATTTTCGGCTTCTTCATGACAGGTTCAGTGTGTGTTACGATCGCGCACCCATGCCCCACCCCTCAAATGGATTTGTCCAAGCAGCCGCTGGGTTTATGTGGAAATATACAGTGATGAAAGCGCATCATTTAGCCTTGCACTTAAGAAAAATCATTATGGACAACAGAGGCTCCAAAAAGAAGAAATGGGGAGCGGAGAAGATCCGCGAGAAAAAGTCGCCCAGGTATATTAACAACCGCCCAAATATATCTGGCATAACTTTTTTTTGTTCTTCCGTGATAATGACACTATTTGATAATGACATTTGAGTGCGAGCAAGTGTCTCTTCCAACGAGTTCTGTATGTGTTCGCGTGCTCTCTGTTTCTCTATGAATTGGCTGTGAGCCGAGGCAAGTTCAGTGTCGTTGTGTCCATGTTTCTGAACTTGAGCAGAGTTGTATGCATTAGAGGTCTTCACAGAGGACCCGTACAGTTCCGGGTCTATGTTTTAAAGGGGCAGTTGGGTCTGGGTCGGTCCCAGTTTAATTATGCTACTTCGGGTCCTGGGTCTGATCGACCAGTCGGCGCTAATGCGTTAAAGCTCTGGTTTCTATGGCTATAACAACTGGCTCTTGTTTTGAAAGTCACAATGCACTTTCTTTCTTATATTTTTATAAATATTATTAATTAACCATCTTTGCTTTCTGAGCAAACATTTTAGATATAAGAGATGGTAATCTTTTAATCTGCAAGAGAGAAATAGAAAGAGAGGCACTTTTACTGCTTCTGCTCTATCTAAAGTGAAGAAAGCTACATAAACCATTATAACACCGGTCACATTTATAATCTATAGACCTATTTATAATCTATAGACCTGCACTGTCTATCATTAATATACTTTACATATTATTGTATTCAATAGAGTTTGATAAAAGGGGTCATCTACACAAGTATTGCTTCATATAACAGTGCAAAAATAGTAAAGTGTTTTTGTGGTGCTTCGACAAACAGTGTCAGCTTTGTTCATGGCAAAGAGAGTTTGAGGTGGTTGAATTTTAACTATACTGTGAAATTAATATAAATGTTTAATAAATTTTATAAAGCATTGGGTTAGAGGGGCGATTTTGGTATCGGTGGGCTTGTGTGTGGAGTGGGGGGGGGGGTGTCGTCGGTCCAGTGGTGGGCCGTTCCACGAGGAAATTGCCAGGGCCGAATTTTGTTCCCAGTCCGACCCTGTATTCACCTGTTACCTGTTGGTTGTTATTCTCTCTTTGTAACACTGATCTTTGTCCCATTTTAAAAATATTTTGCAGTGAAATTATCAGTTAAACACATAAGTGTGGTACCTGGAAGATTAATTTATTCAACTGAAAGATTCAGAGATTGAATTTTGAAGACTTTATGCCATCAACCGTCACAGTTTTACCTACAGTATATACAGTGGCAAAAGAGGAGGAGTTTCTACAGGTGAAAAATATCAAGATGAAGAATATTACCAGAACTTCATTTGAGAAGACGGCATCTTACATATGTAAGATAAATCCATAGTAAAAACATATTGCTACAGCAGCAAATTTGGTTGGTTATTTCTGGTTAGTTGCAGAATAAATCTTGCTTTTGGATGTTTTAGTTTTTAGGTTTGTGCTCTTCAGTCCCAGTAAACAATTACGGTCTTTCAACGTTGAAATATGGTTGAAAATAAGTCGGTCCGCCTTGGACTGGTTTACGACGTGATTTCAACTAAGTAGTTTTGGCTGGACTGTTTGACTACGTGTTTTCAACTGACCATGTTTTCAACTCATAATCTACCAGTAATCAATTACGGTCTTTCAACATCAAATTTGACGTCTTCTCAATTTTCATTTTCAACCTTCACTGGACCGTAATTAGACGTTGAAGATCGACCTGTTTTCAACGTTGAAAAGTTGGACAAATTTGACGTCTTTTCAATTTTCATTTTCAACCTTCAGTGGACCAAAATTAGACGTTGAAGGTTTACGTCTACTCAACGTCCAATAGACGACTTTTTGCTAGCTGGGGTGTTTGTCTTAGCTTGACAAACTTATTGTGACAGCACCCTTTATCTGTAAATAGGAAAATTAGCATGCATGAATTCAGTAAGATGCATAATCCACACATGATATTTTTATAAACAAAGTTTTCCCTCCTCTGTTTTAACAAATCTTGTTCATACAAACATGGTCTAAAAAAACACGCAAAAAAATAGGGCTGGGCATAGATTAATCTAGATTAATCTCATACAAAATAAAAGTAATTTTTTGCATAATATATGAGTTTTTGATCTGTGTAAATATTATGCATATTTAAACACACACATATATACATATATATACATTTAAGAAATGTTTTATTTAAATATCGTTTTTTATTTATATATAATTTAGAATATATAAAAATATTAATAAATATATATACACATGTAAATGTTTCTTAAATACATACATGAATGTGTGTGTATTTATATATACTTATTACACGGCTCTCTGGAATGCTTGATTCTGATTGGTCAGTTGAGACATTTGCAGGTTCGTTCTTTTCAAATAATAACCGCTCCAAAGTAATAACGCATAGCCGGTACTACTTGTACGAGTAAAATCGCTCCGCGCCAAAAAGATCAATAAAGATTACTATTTGGCGCCATCTTGTGACAAACACTGGACAACCACGACAAGACACAGACAGCTTACTGAGACTGAACTTGACAAAATAGAGCATGACAGCTACGAAGCCAACACACAAAAAAATACAGAATGGGCATTAAAACTTCTCAAAGACAGGCTAAAAGAGAAAAAATGGAGACAGACAAGTATGTAACAGAGGATCTTAATAAGGTATTACGATCATTTTATGCATCTGTGCAAAGTTTCGCGGAAGGATAAAAATGTTAATTTAAAACAAATATGCCAATAAAATGTTTAAAATTCATACTCATGTCCAGTTTTTTTTCTTATGTGGCAAGTAGCCGTGTAATAAGCGGGATAATGTAGAGGCAGCTGGTAGTTATCAGAGGTGTAAAGTACTTGAGTAATTTTACTTGATTACTGTACTTAAGTATTATTTTTGGGGATTTTTACTTTACTTGAGTACAATTAAAAAGCAATACTTTTACTTTTACTTAATTCCATTTTTTTAAGAAAAAAATTACTTTTTACTCCTTACAATTTTATTTACAGTCAAAAAGTACTTCGATTTTAGAGATCTATTTTCCCTTGCTCTATCAAATTTAAATTTAAATGTTATTTATTCTGGAGCATTTGGACCACACTAAGGAATTGGCCAACAGTTCATCTATGAAGATTTTTTCGCTTCTTTAAAACCGACAACACATGAGGTGTAACTTGACAGACTCACTGTCCACATTGTGTATCACAACTGTTCAGATCCGATCTGTGCATCCTGTAGCCGTTTTCCGGATTATCTGTTTCTATGGCAATGATGTCGCGCTGGCACGACAATCTGCCTCGACGTCTGACGTGTTTTATGTGACGTGACAGCATGACGTAACCGAAAAGCTACACAAATGCGATCAGGGCGGTCAGACTGAAATGGATTTCTGGAAATGCGATTTGAAAAGGATTTCAAACCACCTCTGGATGTAGCCTGAAACGGATTAGAAAAAAACTGATTTGATGTGGTTTTTAGCTGTTCACACGTTCTAAATGTGATTGGATTCCTATCGGATATGCACCAAAATCGGATTTGGACTGACAGTGTGAACAAGGTCTAATACACCTCCTCCTGCATCAGCTGCCTGTGAGTGGCTTGATAGAGCTTGAAATGTAAGTTAAATTCAAGGTTTTACAATTTTGAGTAGCATGTTGCATACTGAAATTAATTGTCATTGTCACGGATCTCCGCATTTTTCTGTGTCTGTACCACAGACTTTCTTTTCCGTGTCAGTTTCAAAAAATAAACCAATAGTTAAAGTGACATCCTAACCCAAACCCCAAATCTAACCTCAAACCCACGCGAAGATGGTTTAAAAATAGGAAAAACAATTGCAATACGTGAACCTGACACGAAAAAGAAAGTCCATGGTACAGACACGGAAAAATGCGGAAATCCGTGATATTGACACGGATAAATTGAGCAAAACATTCTGTGACTATACCACGGAACTTTGTGAGATCATGTTGGAAATTAGGTAGAAGTCTTATATTTTGATAATGAAATACAATTAAATACAAACAGTTGTAAAGGATAAAACCTTGCATGTGGTTCATTCACTTCATGTTTTTAGAGATTAAAAGCTTAAACATGAATCTCTCTTTTTCATTCTTCCTGTTACTTTTACTTTTTTAATACTCAAGTACAATTTTAATGTGGTACTTTTTACTTTTACTCAAGTATAATTCTGGCCAGATACTTTTACTTTTAATTGAGTAAAATTTACACTCAGTACTTGAACTTTCACTTGAGTAATATTTTTGAGTACTTTTTACACCGCTTCGCGTCGGGTCCTGATCACACTGTCGGGGCTTATTTCCCGATAACTACCGGCTGCCTCTACATTATCCCTTACATAATAATTACACACAGCACAAACTCATATGTTATGTAAAAAATTACTTTTATTTTGTATGAGATTAATCTAGATTAATCTATGCCCAGCTCTAAAAAAAACCTGAAAAATACTCCATGAAGCGCTGTTAGAAGCATGCCAAACCAACAGGTGGCGATATAACTCTAACGCCATGGTTAATCAGAAGCCTGAAAAAGGTTATAACCAGACTTGCCTTATGTGAACAAGGGCTGCGTCCGAAACCGCCTACTTCCATACTACATAGTAGGCGAAAAGCAGTAGGCGAGGCGAGTAGTATGTCCGAATTCATAGTGATCTACTACTTCCAGCGAGATCTGGAAGTGTTCATTCGATAGACCTTTTACTATTCCTTGAGTGGAGAGGAAGAAGGAGAGGCATTGTTTTATTCAAAAAAGTCCAAAATTGGTAACGCAGCTGTATTAAAATACAAAAACAAATATTAAACAGCTGTCTCTTGTGTTTAAATTGCGCTAGTTTAACATCATTCCAGTTAACGACTAACCTGTTTTTTTGACGATGTATGTCACGTAATGGCATGGCAGATGTAGTACGTCCGAATTCATTCATCCTATCCATATACATACTATAGAGCAGGGGTTTTCAAACTTTTTGTGTGTGTGGACCACTATTTGTAATCAAGAATTTTCGCGGACCACCTCATAATACTCATAATAAAATATGTCTACACAAAGTCTTGAATTTATCTGCACCTCTAAATAGGCTTACTAGCACTAAAACTATAACTGGTCATCACATCAGTACAACAGATTCTTAAAACATATTCTTAAAAAAATATATTTTTCTTAAAAAAATATATTATTTTATATTTTATTTTGCCTTTACACGGACCACCTGCAGTACCCTCACGGACCACAGTTTGGGAATGGCCGCTATAGAGAACGTACTGTTTTAACTAATTCAGTACCTACTGTCACAGTATGCGATTTCGGACGCAACCAAGGAGATAGTGTTGCATTTTTGATGGGTGTGGACAAATGGCCAAACCGCATCGAAAAAGCTAAAGCTTTGAAATTAAGATGTGTTTGTGTGGACAGGGCCTGAGTTTCTATGATGAGTAGGGTAAACAGTTACACCAATACTAAGCCCGTACTGGTACAGTAGATGTTTAAAATACAAACGACATGGTTTACATGCAAATCAAAAAAACATCTATGCAGAAAACTGTTTTTACATGGGATTTGGAGATTTGTCAGGTTTCTCTAAGGCCGTTCAAAAAGCCAACGGGAAATCTGTCTTAAGCTATACTGTTGTATCTCTTCTCATGTCTGCAGTAACCGTAAATGTAACATGAGCTTTTATTTTTGCGGTTTCTCTGCCAACACGAGAGTCGAGTGCAGACTTTTATGCTTTACTTTGCGCTAACTTTGCACACATGAACAAAACTGCGAGAAAGCCGGTTAAGGTGTTTACATGCAACTCGAAATCGTGGTAATGAGCAAAAAACTATCTGTGCCAATTATTTTTTGCTTACGCCATTTATGGGCTTTCCCCGATAAAAGCAAACTGTTTTACACGTTTACAAACACCACACGTTATCACGTTATCAGTTTATTAAGCATAATTGGCTGTGCATGTAAATGCACTCAATGACAGCAATACCTCGAAATACACTTTTCACTTTAGATTTGCATGAGATTAGTTTGTATTTTGGATATTTGTTTGATGGTTGATCTCTTAAAGCCAAGTTTCTAAATGCTCAAATGGAATTTCTTTCATAATGAGATTAAAAAAATAACCTGCTGTCTGTTTGTTCTGCGTTTTTCGCCACTTATAAAAATACTGGAGATTTCTCATGGCTCTGATCTGCTTATTGAATTGCTCAGGGGAGAATTTGTGTGCATGCGTTTTAAACAGATGCTTTGAATTTTCTTTAATTTCGCCACAGAAATAGAGAACCAGGGATGAAGAAAACCCACCAAATTATGATCGACAGCAATGTTAACGTTCCTTGTAGGCTTCATCCTCACCAGTACTCATTTTGTAATCTTTTTTCCCACTGGACTGATCCCATAAACCATCAGATTGCACCTTTTTGTGAAAGCATATGCCTTTTTTGTATGTACTGCAAGCATCGGATGCTACATCATAATAAATGTTCTCCTCTCATATTTTATCATTTTTGCGATGTAACTGCCATGAATACAGATCAAAGGTTATTTAGTGGCCTGTTGGGGATTGTAAAGTTGTGTGTGTTTATAACATCAGAATATAACATCACAAGTTCACAGTGTCACATTAACACACACACGCTGATGCTGCCCTTGGGACGACCCCACTCGCTTTCAATGGCAAGTCTGAGCCTGCTGCATTTTGACAGAGATCATCTATTATCTACCAGAGGAAAGGGTGTGTGTGTCCCGGTGAATGATGTAGATTTCAGTAATGTATGCAAAACAGTGTCAAATAAAGAAATTTGTAGTCCTGAGGTGAGAGAAAGGGTTAGAAATACCGAGCGTCTCACATTTTATTCTTCATTTTCTCTTTATTTCACGCCTCCCTACGACCTCCTTTTTGCATCGTCTTTGCCTTTTAATTTGCTCATTAATATTTCCTCTCTCTATCTCTCTCTCTATGTGATGTCATAATGCACAATTATCCTTCTCAAACACATCTAGGTCACAGCAAAGAAAGTGTAATTAAATTCACATAAACTTGTATTGTGGCTGTGCTTTACTTTCAACCTGATCTCACGAATTTCCGTGGCATAGTCACGGAATTTTTTGCTCATTTTTCCGTGGCATTCTCACGGATCTCCGCATATTTCCGTGGCCCTGCCACGGACTTTCTTTTCCGTGGCATTCTCACGGATTGGTAACTCAACTGTTTTGTCCTATTTTCTTACCATTGTCGCTTCGGTTTAGGGTTAGATTTACATAAAATGACATCCCTACCCAAACCCAACTCTAACCCCAACGCCAGGCAACAATTGATTAAAGTTTAGAAAATATAAAAGAATACTTTAGAAAAAATAGTATAAACCAATACTTAAAGTGAAATAGTAACGCAAACACCAAATCTAACCCTAAACCGAAGCGACAATGGTTTAAAAATAGGAAAAAGCAGTTGAGTAACCAATCCGTGAGAATGCCACGGAAAAGAAAGTCCGTGGCAGGGCCACGGAAATATGCGGAGATCCGTGAGAATGCCACGGAAAAATGAGCAAAAAATTCCGTGACTATCCCACGGAACTTTGTGAGATCATGTTGTTTACTTTACAGTACGCGTACACACAAACACACAAACACACACACCAGACTGGTAATCTACAACAGGCATGATACAACTAGTTTTAGCTATTCTTATGCATACTTTACGTCTTAGAATGAATTACAAGTGCATTAAGTCTATTCTTTAATTATTGTATCTATTCTGGTTCGTATTCTTTTTACCTTCCGACTGGGGGTCTATGGCAGCCCATAGACATGTATATAGGAAAGTTATGAAATTTGGCACATTGATAGAGGACAGTCTAAATAAGATCCACAGCAAATTTGAAAACTCTATCTCAAATCCGCTAGCGCCACCAACAGTCCAAAGTTGCACTTATGCTTTTGCTTATAACTTCTGGTTTCCGCCATTTTGAATTCTTCGTAAAACCTACTTTTTCGAACTCGTTCTAGATCTTTGGTTCGATTCGCTTAAGAAATTGGTGTGTAGCATCTACAGACAGTCAGGGCAAAAAGTAATGGAATTCGTGTCAATTCGCCAATCCCTTTCCGTATACCGAAGAATTTTACGTAGAGTGCGAAAAAATTGATTTAAGGCTGAATTTTCGCAAAAGTCACGTGTATTGTCACGACACTTGGTAGTTGTGATGCCAGTCAGGGTGTGTGCACAGCTTCATTGCAGTGCCACCTAGTTGTCAGTGCTTATACCGCGTCAAAGAATTTTACGTAGAGCGAAAAAATTGATTTAAGGATATATTTTCGCCAAAGTCACGTGTATTGTCACGACACTTGTTAGTTGTGATGCCAGTCAGGTATTGAGGGTGCATGCACAGCTTCATTGCAGTGCCACCTAGTTGTCAGTGCTTATACCGCGACAAAGAGTTTTATGTAGTGTGCGAAATAATTGATTTAAGCTATATTTTCTCCAAAGTCACGTGTGTTTTCACGACACTTGGTAGTTGTGATGCCAGTCAGGTACTGAGGGTGTAATGTTTTACATGTTTATAAATTTGCCTGCGATCAACGTATTTTCACGGGACTTGTTTCTTTCCTGAATAGTTGCCAACGATACCAAATATGCCAGAATTTGCCTTACAGTTAGCCCTGCACAGCAAAACAGTGCTTAAAAAACACGCTCGAATATCTCTGCGAGCATTATTCTGATCAATTCGAAACCATCATAGGAAAAACAATGAATTACCTTCTGAACAAAAAACTCAAAAATGGCACTCAAATTTTGTGTTTTTTACACATATAGGGTTATAACTACGCAATGAAATGTGAGGTTTCTACCAGATTTGATACGCTGATGTACAAGAAGAGTCTGAGGCCACACAAAAAAATTGTATGCTTGCACCACTAGTTGGCCTTATATTTGAACAAAACCTTTGATATCAAGCAAACCCCTATAGTCATACAACAGTTTCTTTGTATCTGAAAATATCTGAAAATCTTAAATTAAGATGCTTTTTCTTGATGAGCAAAACACCCAAGAAAATAAGTCTAGTTTTTAGACCAAAAATATCAAATTTAAGTGATTTTGTGCATAAAACAAGCAAACAAATCTGCCAATGAGGCAAAAAATCTAGAAAATTTGTCTTAGACACTAAATTCAGGAAAAACTCAAAAAAAGAAATTGTTTACCCAATTGGCAGATTTTTTTGCTTGTTTTATGCACAAAATCACTTAAATTTGATATTTTTGATCTAAAAACTAGACTTATTTTAATTAAAGAATTTTTAGATATTTTTACTGAAAACAAGACAAACATACTAAGAATTTTTTTTCTTGAAAATTATTTTTTGCAGTGAATGCCTTATCAACCGTTTTTGCCTATATCTCTGCATCAGAACATTGTAGAGACATGGGAGTTGGCTCTATTGACTCATTAACACCACTGTAACATTTTGTGACCCGAGTTTTGCCACTGCATGCACCACTCACTTCCTTCAGATTTTTAGCTAACAATGCACCTCGAGAAGAGAGGGAGAGATTTCACTGAATAAGAACACAGCTTTTTGCCGATAGCTTTTATATTCTTTCGTCTGAAATCAAGAGGTTTCCTAGGTTTCCTAGATTTAATCTGCTCATCCAAACTCAACTTTACTTCCTTCTGTGCTCTTTTTGCCTTGGCCCCGGTAATTCCTGCTTGCAGCTATATTTTATAATTCCAATGCATTCTGAGATTTACCTCTAGTACTGTATGTAACTCTGAGACATCCCAAACATAGTTGCTTTGCTTATATTTTATTGCAATGCTATTGTGCCCTAAAATGCAGTCTAGGACAAATCCTATATTAATATAGAAGAGACAGCATCTATTGCTTAAAATGACTTTCTGTTTTTCAGTTTACTCTGGGCTACGTTGAGAAATCCAATCCTGTTCAGATAGATATCTTCCCATTTCGGTATGTTGTTTCTCTACAGTTTTTGTTTTTACTTGGATTTTCATCTAATGCATCTAAAGCTTAAATGTCCAGTTGCGATACTCAATGGCAACTTTCAATACTTGCTTCTCGATCTGAAAGAGAATCAAATGAACAAATAGAGTTCAATCCCGGCCAACTCAGAACAGCCCGGTTTGCTCGACCACAAATAAACTACAAAGATTTAAATCCTGTCAAAATCAATGCAGTCACAGATGTCCTTTAATTGTGACTGAGAAATTATTCAGAAAACAAATCCAACTGAATAGTGCGTTTGTCACATACTGGCACACATCTCACACAGTACAGAGATCTGATATTTACAAGTGGATTTTACAGATTTAAAGGACCAGTGTGCACATTTTAGGGGCATCTAGCAGTTTGAGCATTGCAACCAACAGCTCAGTCCACAGCTCGCCAACTGTTGTCATGTAAAGGCGGTAACAAAGGGTAACGTGGATATTAACGTCATTGACAGGCGCCTGCACTGCCCGGTGTCACGATCTGAAACGCAAGTGCGAAGCGCAACGCGCAAGTGAGTTTGTGGGCGGATCTTGGGCGCTGTTGCTATTTTCCCGGCGTGAGAAATAACTCTTGCGCCGGGTGCAAATCAATAAGGGGTTGGTCTGAAGTAGGTTCATTATTCATAGGTGTGTTTTGGGCATAACGTCAAATAAACCAATCAGAACGCTATCCAACATTCCCTTTAAACGCAAGGGCGCAAGTTCCATGGCGGGTTGCTATTATTATGACGGATTTACCAGGCGTACGCCAGGAGCGGTTCACAGCCGAGGAGACAGACGTTCTTGTAAGAGCAGTCAAAGACAGAGAAGTTGTTTTGTATGGGGATGGGAGAAACCCGCCCAAATCAGCGTAGGTTAAACAGGCGTGAGAGGAAATAGCCACAGTCTCATCAGCTGGCATCCCCATCGTTGCGCCAAGCACTACAATGATGTCAGGAGACGGGGGAATGCCAAGCTTGCCAGCATAAATCAGGCACGCCGTGTAACTGGAGGTGGATCTGCCTCAGGACCTGACGCCAGCAGAGGACATCGCTGCGTCCACCCTCACCGCTGAAAGGGTTTGAGGGCTTTGAAATCGGACCCAAAAACGCAAGCAAGGTCCAACCCCAAAGTACTCTTACAAATCAAGTTCATATACATTAAGGTTTCTTATGAAAACATTTTAATTATTATTTACATAAAATAAACGTAATACAGCCACACAACAAACTTATGAAAATATTTTAATCGTTATTTGCATGAGAATTTTTTAACGCAGCCACACAATAAATAAAAAGTATCACCACAATGCTCACCACTATGATTCCCCTTATCTCGTGTATTCATATTTTTAAGTGTAACAATTTATGATTTGCATCTGTGTAGATTAGATGCAAAGTGTATGGGCGTTGTGCACGCTATACATTATGGTCAAGCATGCGCCCTTAAAATAGCATAATGAACAACGCGCAACGCGCCACTGACTTTAAACTTTTTTTTTCTGGTCAGTGGCGCAATTGTTTTTTGAAACTGCAAAATAGCATCAGGGATGGCTCGCGCCGCAACACGCCTCCTTTTTGCGCTGAACCGCCCAGGGAGCGCAAGTTCATTCCCTAGTTTGCCGACGTGCGTCTGTGGAGGGAAAAACCCGCTATGCACCGGTGCAAAATACGAATGATACATGCGTCACTGACAAAGTCAATTGCGCTGGGTGCAAGATAGGGCCCTAGGTGTCACTGTTTAGAATGCCAATTTTCTCATGATTTACAAGAAGTTAAAAACATTAGAGAGATTGTAAGTAAGCAGCTGAATAAAATATATTAAATATAACACTGGCCTAGTGGGTTTTGGATATTTTACTGCAAATATCTTACAAATTGCACCTTTAAGGAAATATTTACCCAGAATGTTCTTTACATTATGTAGGATGATTTTATTTAGAAAACAGCAAATCACAAAAAATGACTTAAGCTGGATTGGGTGACACATTTATATTGACTTTATAACGCTAATGATGAAAATAAACATCAAAATATGGCTTATACATTGACTCATAACCGGCTGAAACAAACACAGAGATATGTTTTAATAAAAGTCGCCCTGTCTTAAAGTACAGCTCGTGTACAAAACCTGATCATTTACAATCTCTCTCTCTGTACCCATGTGTGGGTGTGTTTGCGAGTAAACTCAAGAGTTTGATCATATCAGATGTGCAGCTCAGAATGAGATTTTAATTATTGTGGTTCCGATCTATTTACCTCAATAACTGCAGTGAATATTCATTAAGATTGTAGCCGCAGAATTTAAACTCCATCCCGCCGGATTTCATTCCCAGACGGCCAAGACGTTTAACACTTAAAATTTGATTTAGCGCGTGCTGGTCAGACTCATTTTCAGGTAATCAGAGCAAATGACTTCACTCAGCTTGATGGAGAATAGTTAAACAAGCTTTCCATCAAAGCAAGTACTTGACAGTCTGATGTTAGATGGGAACCTGTTATATTACTTTATTCTTCAGTTTTTTTTTCCGAAAACCTCTATTTAAGAACTCTGGAAAATGGTTCTTAAGAAGTTGTTTGGCCAAACCAAACACTCAATTTTTAGGAGTGTATTTAATCTATTGTATACGTTGTATAAATATCATGAAGATCCAAAAGGTGCAAAAGTTGTCTCTTGGGCGGTACCTTTTTAACAAGTACCTAAAAGGTGCATATCTGTTTTAGAAAGTTATCGTCCCAGTGATACATTTTATAGCTCAGCATTGCAATTGCTGTGTAAAAGGTCATGGCTTCAATCCCAGGTGAACACACATATACTGACATTATATATACCTTGTAAAGCACTTTGTCAATTTGGATAGAAGCATCTGTCAAATGCATGAATGTAAATGTAGATCTCTATGACACTTGATGATAAGAGATGTAAGTTCCCAGTCACTTACTGTTAGGGTTGGGAATCGAATTTCAATGCTGGAATCGGATCCATGATAAAGGAATCGGATCCTTGTTATAAAATTACAATTTCAATTGCACTTAAAAATTCTGGACCACACGGTCACATAATTTTCACATCATCTCATCTGCACACTGCGCAGGATCGTCCACTCGAATACTAAAAGTCAATTCACACAATGGACCGTGGTGGAAGATGCTCTAAAGTCAGGCTGCATTTTGCAAAATCAGAAAAAGACACAGCTACGTGTAATTATTGTGACACTATTATGTTGCTAAATTTGTGTCACCAGCAATATGGCAAAGCATCTGCAGTTGGTTCATCATATCGTATCCTGATTGCCGACTCTGCCGAGTGCACTTTATTAGTCGTGCCGACAGTAGCCGACATGTGAGACACCCTTCTGCCTCGATTCGGCTTGAAGGTTTAAAAGTTTTGCAGCTCCTAAAAAAGTTTTTATATAGCCTCCTGTTTTGTGTTCAGCTGTAAGTAATGGCACAAAATAAGTATTTTAAAGGCTTGAATTGTATCCCCTTTGTAATCAAAACCAAGAATCGTAAGGAATCGGATCCGATAAGCAAAAAAAAAAGTTGGAATCGGAATTAGGGATGCATACCGATTAATCGTGATTAATCTATAGCAGAAAAATGTTTTTGTTTATATCATGCATGTGTGTGAACTGTGTCTAATAACTTTATAGATAAATGCACACACATGCATGTATATATTTAAGAAATGTTTACATGTGTATATGCATTTGTATGTATATATTATAAATATATAAATATATATATTTCTTAAAATTATAAATGCATGTGTTCATATTTATATATACATAATTATTATACACAAACATATATGATGTAAACAAAAACGTTTATACTGCTATAGATTAATCACGATTAATCGGTATGCATCCCTAATCGGAATCGATGCATTTTAAATTATGCCCAACCCTACCTACTGTTATGGTTATCTTTGATTCACTTTGTAACTAATTGTCAATAATCATTAACCTATAAAGGAGTTGATAGCATGTTGTAAAGTACTTCCAAATACTCATCTTCTCCATATTGTGTGTGCGTGCGTGTGTGGGTGTGTGTGTGTGTGTGTGTGTGTGTGCGTGCGTGCGTGCGTGCGTGCGTGCGTGCGTTTGTGTGTGTGTGATATGCATTAGGGTGCTTTACTTTATCCATTTAGCTCTGTGGTTTCTGGGTTCTCAGAGATCAATTCACACACAGTAACCTTTCAGAGGATCTTCATTGCCTCTCTGCTCTACTGTTAATCTCTTTTTACTTTATTTCTGTGTGTGTGTGTGCGGGCAGAGGAGATCAATACAGTCAGATCATCCATCGTGCTGTCTTCCTGTTTACAATTTCTTGATCTGTTTTTATCTTGATCTTTTGCAGCCTCTTCCTGTTGCAGAATTCATTCATTTCTGGCTTTTTTTCAAGTGTTATACAGCAAAATGCAAATGTCAGCGTGGACACAAACATACAGATTTTAATGTTTAAAATGCTTCAAAAATGTTACATTACACATTGTTTTAAACAGTTTACATTGTTTTCCATGTAACTGAAATAAAATTGTAGTGCATATCTTTGTAATCTTGTGCTGTTTATTTGTTGCAGTAGTATTAAAGCTTGTGAACTCTTGCCCGGAGGATCTGCAGGTCATCTGTTAAGAGCAGTGATTTAATTCAGAGGATTTGGCATCTAACAGCACTGAAGTCATTAATAAAATGCAGCGGTGTGCCGGGTCCTGTCTGTGTCTGTGGCCTCTTTCACCATCTATTTATTTCTTAATGCATTGATCGCATTATGGCATCAAACAGACAATGTTTTCAGCACTATCTGTTATCTCTTAATATTATCAGCTGCAATGTTTCATTACATTTTAGATAAATAATTATATTAGAGGGGGAAAAAGAATAAACAGAAACCACACACACCCATGGCATCTAAAGTCCTTGAAAAGTCCCGCCACTAGGCGGCCATGTTTGCAACGCCTCCGGGCAGTTATTTCAGTCATGCAAAACTAAAGTCCTATCTACCTGAATGGGAAAGACAGATATCCATCTGTCCATCCATCCATCCATCTATCCATCCATCATCTACCATCTATCTTTACATTTATTTATCAATCTATTTATAAATCTATTTATCCGACTACCTGTCCTTCTGTTCATCCATCACTTCATCCATCATCTACCATCCATCCATCCATCCATCCATCCATCTATCTATCAGTCTTTCTGTATATGTCTGTCAGTCAGTCTGTCCGTTCATCGATCTATCAGTCTTTCTGTCTGTCAGTCTGTCCGTCCGTTCATCCATCCATCTACCTATCTTGAGATAGGCATCTGTCTATCTGTCTATCTGTCTATCTGTCTATGTGTCTGTCTGTCTGTCTGTCTGTCTGTCTGTCTGTCTGTCTGCCTGCCTGCCTGCCTGCCTGCCTGCCTATCTTGAGATCTATCTATCTATCTTTTTGTCCTTCCGTCGGTCCGTCTTTCTATCTACCCTTCTTGAGATCTATCCGTCCATCATCCATCCGTCCATCTTGAGATTTATCCATCCGTCCATCTTGAGATCTATCCATCCACCTATCCGTCAATTCATCCATTCACCCACCTATTTTGAGATCTATCTATCCACCTATCCGTCCATTCACCCATCCATCCATCCGGCCGTCCATCCATCCATCCGTCCATCTTGAGATCTATCCATCCGTCCATCTTGAGATCCATCCGTCCATCTTGAGATCTATCCATCCACCTATCTGTCCATTCACCCATCCATTCACCCATCCATCCATCCGGCTGTCCATCTTGAGATCTATCCATACGTCAATCTTAAGATCCATCCATCCATCCGTCCATCTTGAGATCCATCCATCCGTCCATCTTGAGATCTATCCATCCACCTATCCGTCCATCCATCCATCTGTCCATTTTTAGATCTATCCATCCATCCATCCGTCCATCTTGAGATCTATCCATCCATCCATCTTGAGATCTATCCATCCACCTATCCGTTTATTTATCCATCCATCTACCTATCTTGAGATCTATCCATCCACCTATCCGTCCATTCATCCATCCATCTACCTATCTTGAGATCTAGCTACCTATCTTGAGATCTATATATCCACCCATCCATCTTGAGATCTATTATCCATCTATCCATCTATTCATCCATCCATCTACTTATCTTGAGATCTATCCACCCACCTATCCGTCCATTCATCCATCCATCTACCTATCTTGAGATCTAGCTATCCACCCATCCATCTTGAGATCTATCATCCACCTATCCATCCATCCATCTACCTATCTTGAGATCTCTCTATCCACCCATCCATCTTGAGATCTATCATCCATCTATCCATACATTCATCCATCCATCTACCTATCTTGAGATCTATCTACCTTTCTTGAGATCTATCTACCTATCTTGAGATCTATCTACCTATCTTGAGATCTATCTATCCATCCATCCATCTTGAGATCTATCATCCATCTTGAGATCTATCATCCATCCATCCATCCATCCATCCATCTACCTATCTTGAGACCTATCAACCTTTCTTGAGATCTATCTACTTATCTGGAGATCTATCTACCTATCTGGAGATCTATCTATCCATCCATCTATCTTGAGATCTATCATCCATCTATCCATCCATCCATCCATCCATCTACCTATCTTGAGATCTATCTACCTTTCTTGAGATCTATCTACCTATCTTGAGATCTATCTATCCATCCATCCATCTTGAGATCTATCATCCATCTTGAGATCTATCATCCATCTATCCATCCATTCATCGATCCATCCATCTACCTATCTTGAGATCTATCTACCTTTCTTGAGATCTATCTACCTATCTGGAGATTTATCTATCCATCCATCTATCTTGAGATCTATCCATCCATCTATCTATCCATCCATTCATCCATCAATCTACCTATCTTGAGATCTATCCATCCATTCACCCATCCATCCAACCATCCATCCATCCATCTGTCCTGAGATCCACCCGTCCTGAGATCCACCTGTCTTGAGATTTATCTATCCATCCATCTATCTGTCCATTCATCCATTCATTCATCCATCCATCTACCTATCTTGAGATCTATCTATCTACCTACTGTACCTGTCTGTCTTGACATACTTTTATTCAAGAGCATGAATAATAAAGCCAGAGTATCTGCCAAAGTATTTCTCTGTCTATTTTCCAGAGAGAGATGCTGCTGTAGTTTTCTCTGTGGTGTTGTGTTACTCTGACAGCTGATGTCTGAATCAGTCGAACCATTGAGGAATCGCTGTGGCTCAGATGTGCTGTTTAAGGTACCTTGACTCTGATTTGTTTGAGTCTGTGAGTTCCTTTATTGTTTTCAGGGACCTTGAATGTGAAATGATTTTGTTACCTGGTATTATTTGATTATATTTTAATTAAGTTTACACAGGAATTCCTGATTGTATAATCATAGCATTGAATAGTCAAGTTTTTACTGTTGTATAATCACTACTAAACTGTGTTTTAATTGTTGTTTCAGGCTGTTGTCTCTTTCTGGCATAAAACATAATTTAAACTCCAATAAATCTGTAATGTGCAGTCAGTTGGTCATTATTCCAAAATAAAGCAGATTAGAGTCTCCATCACCCTCCCGTTATGACCAGCTGGTTGTACATTATCCCGTACATAGTTTCACCTTTGTGTAGGTTGTGTATAGATGCCTTTCAGCAAATAAGTCAAATCCTCTGGCGTACCATATTGCCCAAGCAAGCTGTTTATTACAGCCTGTAGCTGCCTGCCTAACAATGGCTTTCTAAAAGAACCATTGGAAAGATTTACACCCCAAAACATGCCATCTGAGCTGCGTAAATCAACAGCTAAATGAAATTATAGCAATCTTCTTCTGCAAATATTCACTTCAGCTCAATCTATGCACAGAAATATCTGCGTGTGAAGGCGTTATGTTTGTACCCGGAGGCTTAGTCGAATTGTGTTGTAATTTAACTTACATCAGGGCAGTGCATTGCTCTCTCTTTCTCTGTCTCTCTCTCTGTGTATATTGATCAGTAGATAAGGGTAAAGCACATTAGTAAACCTTTGGAGAGACGAAAAGAAAGACAACAACTGTGTCCTGATGATTTGCAATAGAATACAAATGCATGTGCAGTATATGGCTTGTTTCCTAGCAATAACTATTACTGTTACAGTATGTGTACATCTCTTTTCTTCTATTGTGTCAGTTGTACAGTAAAAAACACACTGAATATACTGTATCTATGCATGAGATCAATTTGACTTAATCATAAAAAAGAATAAAACAACAAAAATGAATGCAAGGGAATGCAAGGAAATGTTTTGCCTTGTACTGCAGTTCACAGCATGCGCATTATCTGTATGCATGCACTATAATTGATGTAGATAAAAGCATCTGTCAAATACATCATGTACATGTAAAATGATAGGAGTGCATTTCTGTTTGCACAATGCGCAGTTTGAATCTTTGTATATTTCATACCGCTTCACATGTAACCTAAAAATAAGTAGGCAGTACAGTAAATAGTGCACGGGACTGTAGACAGAATGATTTCATGAGCTTGTGTTTTTATGTAGGCACCGTTGGCAGTCCTGCGAGTGATAGATGAGATGAGATTTGTTGTTGGTCTCCTAAGAGTAACATGTTAACCCCATGGTAGATGTTTCATTTAGCATGCAAAGGGAGGAATTGAAAACAGGTCCCCTTGTGTGCAGAATGAAATTTGTACTTTAGGCTAACACAGAAGGCGTGCTTGTTGTTGGACTGAAAGGATGTGAATAGATGGTTTCTGCCACTCCTTTTCCCTACAATATAATCCTGCAACATAGCCGGGTATATTTTTTCAGGAAAAATTGCTGGACATAGGTGCAAGACTCCTGGTATGTAGTTATTTCTCATTAACGCAATTATCTAATCGACCAATCATATGGCAGTTGCTTCAATGCATTTAGGGGTGTGGTCTGGGTCAAGAAAATCTCCTGAACTCCAAACTGAATGTCAGAATGGGAAAGAAAGGTTTTTTAAGCAATTTTGAACATGGCATGGTTGTTGGTGCCAGACGGGCCAGTCTGAGTATTTCACAATCTGCTCAGTTACTGGGATTTTCACGCACAACCATTTCTAGGGTTTTACCAACAAAGAATGGTGTGTAAAGGGAAAAACATCCAGTATGCGGCGGTCCTGTGGGGAAAAATGCCTTGTTGATGCTAGAGGTCAGAGGAGAATGGGCCAACTGATTCAAGATGATAAAAGAGCAACTTTGACTGAAATAACCACTCGTTACAACTGAGGTATGAAGCAAAGCATTTGTGAAGCCACAACACGCACAACCTTGAGGCAGATGGGCTAACAGCAGAAGACCCCACCGGGTACCACTCATATCCACTACAAATAAGAAAAAGAGGCTACAATTTGCACAAGCTTACCAAAATTGGACAGTTGAAGACTGGAAAAATGTTGCCTGGTCTGATGAGTCTCGATTTCTGTTGATACATTCAGATGGTAGAGTCAGAATTTCGCGTAAACAGAATGAGAACATGGATCCATTATGCCTTGTTACCACTGTGCAGGCTGGTGGTGTTGGTGTAATGGTGTGGGGGATGTTTTCTTGGCACACTTTAGGCCCCTTTGTGCCAATTGGGCATTGTTTAAATGCCACGGCCTACCTGAGCATTGTTTCTGACCATGTCCATCCCTTTATGACCACCATGTACCCATCCTCTGATGGCTACTTCCAGCAGGACAATGCACCATGTCACAATGCTCGAATCATTTCAAATTGGTTTCAAATTGTATATATACCACTGACATACTAATATAAACTACAAAGATGTACACATATACCGAGTGACCGCTGGGACCATAATTAAAAAACAAATTCGAGACTATACTGCAAAAAATGACTTTTTTACTTAGTATTTTGATGAGAAAAATGACCTGAGAAAATAAGTCTATTAGACAATTTAAGTGAATTTGCGGTTAAAGCAAGCAAACAAATCTGTCAATGGGGTAAGCTAATCTTTCTTGAATTTATTAGGTGTTATTAAGATTTTTTTTCTCATCATATTTTTTGCAGTGTACTGTGCTGTACTTGTGGTAAACTGCTATAACCAGACGCACCTCTAGGGGCAGCAAACCGTGCAATTAAGGACCGAATACATTTGTGTGTGTGTGCATTCGTGTGTGTTTGTGTTATTATTAAGACGGTCGGGAGCAGCTGAACCGAGTAAAAGCTAAATCATTTTCCAGTGCCTTGAGCTCAGCTCCCAGTCTAAAGGGAGCCATGCTGGACGAGACAGAGAGAAAGATGAGATGTACGCCGTGAGAGAACAAGCAGAAAGAAAGCCAAGCTAAAGGAAAAACACTGCAAATAAGCAGAGCAGTAATTGGCCAGAAAGTCAAAACAAAACCATTAGTGTGTTTCTGCCATCTGAAATTACTGCACACACGTTTCCTGGACTGGACTTAATTAATCTCATTACCCAGAATGCAATAGGCAATCTAAGTTTAAAAGCCTAGCCGATAAGAGGAGGTACAGAAGCTCGATAAAGGGCCGCGTGTGAAAGAGGGGAACAGGCTGTTAGATTGAGTTAAAGCGAACTCATTTGACCTACAGGTATCATCGTCTAATGCATGGGGTTTTGTGTGTGTATTTGTGTATTTGGACGGATGTGCCGCACTAATAGATCACACCGCAGGAGCGCTGGTGAGGGAGACAGAAAGATATCTGGCACGTTCGCTCATCCCTAATGAGGGCAGTTTCATCACACGTCTTGTTTAATCAAACCGAGAAAATTAATTAATAAGAGTCATTAGAATATTGGCAGCTGTGTACATGTTAAAGTGAGAGAGGACAAAAGCCGACACAGAGCAGATTTCATTATTATTTTTATGCATACATCAGCTATGAGATTTACAAACTCATGTTGTTTCAATTCCAAATTACTTGCTTGCATCATTGAAACATACTATAGACTAAATACTAAAACTATAGACTGTAAAAACGATGGATGACTTGCCTCCATAGACTTTTATTGTTAAAAATCAGTCAAAATAGCTTAAAATTGGTGCTGACATTGTGCGCCAATGACATCATTTGGAGCCAGAGTCTGCGCAGTTGTAAGCATAGGGTGAAGCCGTGGTATCAAGGCCCCACCAATTTTTCAAGTCGTCACACCCCTTTTTAATAGCATCTAATAACCAGGGTTCCCACAGGTCCTTAAAATTCTTGAAAGTTTGTGAATCTGGGAGAAAAAATTCAAGGCACTGAAAAGTTTTTGAAAATATACATACATAGATACAGGTCATTGAAAGTGCTTGAATCTATTTTATGCAAGAGGTTTTCTGGAAAAAAATCCATACTATTCCCTGTGTAGTGTAGGGTAGTATCATAAAAATTCTAGACTTTTTAAGCACACGTACTTAACTGTTCTCTTTAAATGCTTATATCTTCTGTATGCGAATGTTGATTCATACCAAAATGTTTTTCTGCATAGTTGTGTTTGACACAAGAAAACATCTCGGGTTACGTATGTAACTGTTGTTCCCTGAGAAGGGAACGAGACGCTGCGTCTAACTTGCCATACTTCCTGTGTCCCTGTAACGCCGTCTTTGTCAATATTTCAGATAGCGATATACTTCCTGGCTCCCGCTTCCCCCTGTCTTTGTCATTAAGCCTCACTATTGGTTGAATTTGATATACACATTCAGACGCACTTACCTCTGGAGGCGTCCCCAAAGTGTCAGCGCAGTGACACAGCGCGAGTTCCCTTGAAAGGAAACTGTAACAATGTATCTTAAAAGGTAACACAATGTAACCTTGCTCTCACTTGAAATGGGTCCTCACATTTAGTCCTTGAATTTGAGGGTATTGGACCTGGAAAGTCCTTGAATTTGAAGTTAACTAAGGTGTGGGAACCCTGAATAACCAACTTATTTAAAAAAAACGAATCCCTAAAATGTCCATCAACATGATAAAAAATAATTAAAATAACCAAAACCATTGTTGGGTAAATATTTTTTTAAGTGTAATTTAATTTATAAGTTTGGCTTAAGTCCCATTTTTATACATGGAGAGGGCGGGGATTATGACCTATAGTTTTGCCAGCCCGAGGGGAAGATCGGTTTTGGCTTGTGTGTGGCACGCCTGTAAAAAAAAACATAAAATTTTGTGTTGCAGAAAAGAAAATAAGACATCCTGGTTTGGACTGACTAAAGGGTCATTTTTATTTTTTGATGAACTGTTTCTTTAAGATCACACACAGAGTCACACACACAGATTTTCAATCATTGTTCTCTCTCTCTCTCTCTCTCTCTCTCTCTCTCTCTCTCTCTCTCTCTCTCTCTCTCTCTCTCTCATCTGAAACTATTTGTAATCTTTTCTGAATACTAATTTCTGCTTTCGTCTCCTCCTACTTTCAAGTGACTGCAAAAAACAACCACCAGCAGCAATCTCTTTTCTCTGTGGAGCGAGGGGAAATGTTAGGGATTTGTGTTCGTGTTTTTGAACAGACGTGTATTCAAGTAGCCACACAGAATGAGTTGCGGTGCATTCTGGGTCATTCAATCATAACACAACAGCTGCTGGCCAGTCCCACACTCAACAGCAACCTTTATTAACATTTTCTCACCTACTTCATATGCAGCCGGGGGGTTGGAATGGCATCATACTCATAATATTTCCAGAGTACAAGCTGTACTATACTGTGTGCAGTATGTGCATTTTCTATATGTACAGAAAACATGGATGACATGCTATTTTTATTATAGTATTCAGTATATAGTCTGGGAATTAGTGTGCAAACATCTAAGGCCACCATGCCTTTTGTTTTTGTTGTTTTTGTGTCTATGCCAGGACCGGGCGTTTCTCTGAACTAAGATCTGTTTAAGTTTTACACAACTTATTTCAGTTGCTTAAGAGTTATGAAAACAGCATTTAAACATGACTTTTTGGGGTATAGTCTCACAATCTCATCTCATGGTAATAAAAGCATGTTTTTAAGGTGCAAAATAATGACAGGAATGTTCATCTGACAGAAAGTTTCGTTTAATCAGGTATGTGTGTGTATCATATTTTTCCACTGTTAGCACGACTAACATGGCAGGGCATCTCCGGGTTCAAGGTCAGATATTATATTTCTTAAAAGTCCAGTCTAAAAATGCCATAGCATTTTTTGTGCTTTCAAAAAAAAAAATCGAGAATCTAATCGAATCGTGACCTTAGAATCGAAAATGTAATCGATTTGAGGATTTGGAGAATTGTGACACCCCTACTATTGAATTCCAACAAAGGCATACTTAAGGAGTGACAGACTCATCAAATGTTGACTGAGAGCATGACAAGACCCATGAAAGATGTGATTAAAAGTTTTATTCAATAAAATTTATATTTCTGACATTTTCCTAAAAAACAATTATTGTTATTGAGAAATTAATTTAAACTTGTTTTTTCAGATCGGAAAACCCTGTATCTCTTTTGTTATTTTGACCATTTTCCCCATTTAAAGTTTTCAATAAAAAAATGCTAATAAAAACATTATTTTTATTAGAAACTTGTTGTCGAGAGTTGGCAGAATTAAAAAAAAAAACATTAAAAACATTCCTTTGAATAGTAAAAAAAGTGGGCTCTTAATTTATTTCTTTTTGGCTGAATTATTTTTTTAAAAAGATTACATTTAATTTATAATTATGGGGTCTTTCAGAATCTTTCAAACATGGTAAGGAGCTTCACATTTCCTGCAAATGTCAGAGGTATTCATACCAATCACAGCGTACAGATAAGCTGGCCAATCAGAGACAGTGCTTTTTTGTACAAACTCTTTCAGGAAGAGGAAAATCTGGAGCTACAAAAATGTAGAGCATTGTACAGCATTTTTCAGTCTACGTATAACATGATTCCAAAAAAGTCCTTCAAGAATTTATCAAAAAACAAAACGAAAGGGTTTTCAAGGGTTGAGGTTTTTTGACTCATTTATGAAGGACATGATATCATAAGGACTTGGGATGAGAGAGACTCGAGAAGAAGGATTATTTTATTCCTTTTATTCGTGGTGTTGAAACTGTCAGGATTTACTAGCAACGAACCCAAGTGCAGACAGAGATACAAAAAAACACTTAAGACTTTATTAGACAAAAACAAGAAAAACAAAACCCACGAAGGGGCAAAACAACATTATACAGATAACAAATCATGTGTCTGTCATGATCCTGCCTCAAGACTACATAAAAACAAGGACAAGAGGGCAGAATCATGACAGAAACGCTTTCTGTTGTTTGCTTTATTGTTGAAATGATTTTTGATTTAACATTTTCTATAAAAAACAACATTATTTTTATTAGAAACTCTTTGTCGGTAGTTGGCAGAATGGAAAAAAACAAACACATACCTATGAATAGTTAATAAAAAAAACACATAATCTTGACTCTTAATTTTTTCCTTGGCTGAATTATGTAAAAAAGATTACATTTTTTAATTATAATTAAACAAATTCCAAATGGGGTCTTTCATTAATCATTTCAAATGTCTCTTTCTAGCACAATGGACCTTATTAATGTTTCCAGTGTGCAGTGTGCGGCTTTTGTATTTCAGCACCATGGACAGATCCAGATCAGAGAATGTGAGTTAATGAAGGCTGAATTCTGTTTCAGCACCATGGAGAGCTCCGTTACATCATACAACTGCTGAACATTTATAAAGCTTTGACAAAAGACAAAGAAGGAAAAAGAAAGAATTGTTAGACAAGAGACTAGGGACAATGATCAGGGAATCTTGGGCTACAGGAAATCAAATGTTGAATATGTAATGCTTTGTGCGCATGAATATCTGACTGATGATTGAATTAATGTTTGTCAAACATGCTTTGTATCCACTCGAAAGAAAAATGAGGCTTTATCACAGTTGCAGTGAAATGGCGTTTTTTGATCAGCAGACAGAAAATGGGGGGCTCGCTTTCTTATAATGAGAAAAAGTATGTTTTCTTCCCAAACTAAACTAGTCTCTGGAGGCTCATTTCGATGAGAAGCGATGGGGGAAAACATTTTTTATTGGGATAAACAGAAGTGGTTTTCATGTGCATTACATTCTGGTTGTAAAAGTGTGTCTGAAACGTGTACACATAAAACATTGCGTACACAGTGTTGCCCAAATCAGAGATACTCAAAAAGAAAAATGAACCTATAGAAAAAAATAACCACATATATTAAATAATATGTTAATAACATTATAAAAATGCTGGTTTATTTAAAAAAAAATACACAAACGGTTGAGTTAAAATAACTCAGAATATTTTTATTTTCGACCCAAAGGTGGGTTGACCCCAGCTTAGGTTAAATACAACCCATTGGGTTGGGTTCATCCCTTTTTGAACCAATGCTGGGATGAAAATAACCCAACATTTTTAAGAGTGTTGGTCACTAATTAAATGCATTTCACTGGCTCACAATGGAAACAAAATTTGAGTTCAAATAACTTAGAGCGCCCTATTTTAACGATCTGAAACGCAAGTGCGAAGCGCAAAGCGCAAGTGACTTTGTAGGCGGATCTTGGGCGCTGTTGCTATTTTCCCAGCGGGAGAAATAACTCTTGCGCCAGGCGCAAATCAATAAGGGGTTGGTCTGAAGTAGGTTCATTATTCATAGGTGTGGTTTGGGCGTAACGTCAAATAAACCAATCAGAACGCTATCCAACATTCCCTTTAAACGCAAGGGCACAAGTTCCATGGCGGGTTGCTATTATTATGACGGATTTACCAGGTGTACGCCAGGAGCGGTTCACAGCCGAGGAGACCCACGTTCTTGTAAGAGCAGTCAAAGACAGAGAAGTTGTTTTGTATGGGGATAGGAGAAACCCGCCCAAATCAGCGTAGGTTAAACAGGCGTGAGAGGAAATAGCCACAGTCTCATCAGCTGGCATCCCCATCGTTGCGCCAAGCGCTACAATGATGTCAGGAGATGGGGGAATCCAAGCTTGCCAGCATATATCTGGCATGCCGTGTAACGAACGGGAGGTGGATCTGCCTCTACACAGACGCTAGCAGAGGACATCGCTGCGTCCACCCTCACCGCTGAAAGGGTTTGGGGGCTTTGAAATCGGACCCAAGAAACGCAAGCAAGGTCCAACCCCAAAGTAAACTTACAAATCAAGTTCATATACATTAAGGTTTCTTATGAAAACATTTTAATTATTATTTACATAAAATAAACGTAATACAGCCACACAACAAACTTATGAAAATATTTTAATCGTTATTTGCATGAGAATTTTTAAACGCAGCCACACAAAATAAATAAAAACTATCACCACAATGCTCACCACTATGATTCCCCTTATCTCATGTGTTAATATTTTTTATTGACACAATATATGATTTGCAAAAATAACTGTTGCATCTGTGTAGATTAGATAAGCAAAGTGTATGCGCGTTGTGCACGCTATACATTATGGTCAAGCATGCGCCCTTAAAATAGCATAATGAACAACGCGCAACACACCACTGACTTTAGACTAGTTTTTTTTGGTCAGTTGCACAATTGTTTTTTGAAACTGCAAAATAGCATCAGGGATGGTTTGCGCCGTAACACGCCTCCTTTTTTTGCACTGAACCGCCCAGGGAGCGCAAGTTCATTCCCTAGTTTGCCGACGTGCGTCTGTGGAGGGAAAAACCCGCTGTGCGCCGGTGCAAAATACGAATGATACATGCGTCACTGACAAAGTCAATTGCGCTGGGTGCAAGATAGGGCCCAGAATGTTTTTATTTTCGACCCAACATTGGGTGGAAACACCTCAGCTTAGTTTAAATACAACCCATTGGGTTGGGTTCGTCCCTTTTTGAACCAACGCTGGGATGAAAAATAACCATAGTGTTGCTCACTAATTAAATGCATTTCATTGGCTCACAATGGAAACAAAATTTGAGTTAAAATAACCCAGAAAATGTTTATTTTTGACCCAAACACCCCATCATAGTTTAAATTCCATCCTACTGGGATGGGTTCGTCCTTTCTTGAACCAACGCTGGGTTGAAAATAACCCAACTTTTTTAAGAGTTGGTCACTAATCAAATGCATTTTATTGGCTCACAATGGAAACAAAATTAAAGCTATAAAATAAGCAAATGTGTGACATTGACATATGAACTTAGTTTTAACTAAAGGTCAGATTTCTTGCTTCCATTGCAGCACACAAAAGCATCATCCTCGAGTTATTATGCTCGGCACAAACTTGTGAAGTTCAAGCCATCTGAAATGCATTATAGAATACAGAAGCATTTTCTTTAGTGGTCTCAAACTTTTGAACCCCAGGAAATGCAGATTATTAGATTTTTTTGCCCTTACTTTGTGTACTTTGCATAGTTGTGTGATCTGTGTCCATCATAAGACTGTTAAATGGACTCCACTTGTCATCATAATAATGCCTTCAGTACAGTAGACATAAAGTTCACATTTAGCAGTATGTGCACATTTTTTGTGTAGCCCAGAGAAGTCTCCGTGATATTCTTTCCATTTAATATTTCATGGCAGTTTAGTGGATGAGAGTCATTTTAAATGTCACTCCGCACACATATACTGTAGAGTTTCTTACCCTCTCATTAATTCGTATTAGACAGTGACCTCACTATACATCACAGAGGTGAATGAGCTATTTGAGTTTGAATGATCCACATTGATCTGAAATCGTCTCTTTATAGTCACATATGGCAGTGATTTTGTCGCTTTCAGTGAGGACAGTAAATTAACTTGAAGATGGAAACCTTTTATATTACAAAAATGTCATTCGTAATCTGATTTATTCCCAATGCAGTGCAGTATGCAGTATTAAGGCAACATTATGGATGTCATTATTCTTGTTTCAATTATATATTCATATTCTGCATACTGACAAATAGACTTATGTATTAATGTTTTTGTACAGATAGGCTGTCACTTGGATGGTACCCATTAAAAAAGGTCCTAATATATATTAAAAGTTTGGTTCCAAAACGCAATAAATCTATTTTGACTAATTTGGGTGACAAGAAATACAAGAAAGTGACAAGATGAAAATCACTTTTTCTGTTACAAACTTTCATATAGCATCTTTAGGTTTTAATAACATAAAAATTCAAATCCATAATTTAATTTTCAAAGATTTATTATAAAAAATTCTGCAAAATGCAATAAATCCATGACAAGTTTTTTTTTTCAAAATGTTATAAATCTATTGAATCAATATATAAATGTGCATCAATCTTTGCCATGTTATATTTATTTAGTTGACTCGTGGTACACTTATTAAAAAAATAAACATTAATGGCATTAACCAAAACACTTATATATTAAGAACACTGTCATTGCTGCTGTCATCCTTGGGACGTCGTCGCTGAACTTTTTTGACAGCGACGATCAGCTGTAAAATGATTTGGTCCTGCTCAATTTTCGTTGACTTCAAGTAAAATAATAAAACGTTTTTCATAAGATCGTCTGGGGTCAATGTGTTAGCATGACAGAAGCTTGATGCTGTCCTGTGAGAACAAGCAACAGCCGGCATTTTTCCGTCTCCCGAGTGCCTCTCGTGTAAATTATTTGATTTTGATGGCTTACGTTTCTTCCCCGTTACAGAAAACCACCACAGGTTTATCAATGCCATCAAAAGTATAATTTTTTATTTGTTTGTTGATCACGAAGTAGGATTCTGTGTGTATTCAACGCACCGCCATTGTTGTTTACAATGTGTGGAATGGTGCGCTGTGATTGGTTAAACAGCTTTATTGCATTCTGCAGAGATGGAGGAGTGGCGCTTATTGCGTTTTGGGTAAAAAGGGAGAAAAGATGACAGAATAACACTGCCGATATCGGATTTTGCGTAAAATTAAGAATTTACTTTTGCATTTATCGCATTTTGGAACCAAACTCTTCATATGAACCTTTAAGGTCCCAATATGTATTTTTTAAGTACACCTGAGGAACTAATATGCACCCTTTAGGCACAATGGTGTATTTTTATTAATTATTCCCAGCACATTAAAGAGCTGACACATACATACATTAAACAGGAATGAACGGAGAAAGCCATTGATTTATGAAGTCGTATGAGACCTGAGGCGTCGCTGCAGCATCTGTCAAATTAAAACCTTGAGCAACGGCGGACCCCGATGGCATTAACCCGCTCCTCGCGCTGTGATTGGACGATTTCTGATTGTCAAGAGAAAACAGGTTTGATTGAAGTCCGCAGTCCCTGATTACTGTGAGAATAAAGTCAATTCCAGGACGGCTCGTTTTTCAGTCCCGCTGATGAAATTTTTATCGGTAACGTAATGCGTTTGCACAAAACAAAACATAAACATGCCACTTCTTAAGAGCTGTTTCCAATAAATTACATTCTGGCTTAAGTCAATCTCTAGATTCTCATTTATTCATTCTTAACCATTCGGTTTTCTCTCCATCATTTTAGCATTTGTGTTCTTTTTCATTCAGAGAACAATGTAATGTAAGAAATACTGAGGAAGATTAATATATTTCTCTCCCTGTTTTTCTCTCTGTCTGTAAGGCCTTCTAATATTGCATCATATAAATACTAGCATGATTTTTCTTCATTAAATTTTGAGTTTTGATATCTTCTACAGTAGGAGAAAACAGCAGGTGTGACACATACAGTATGTCAAGTATTTGTACTCATTCTGTAAGTCATTTATAGGGTTATACATTATGTATATGGTATTTCAGACCAATTAATTGCCTATATCTAAATTTAGATCCTTAACCTGACCCCTAGTCCTGTGTCGCTGGGTGTATGCATGCATTATGCATCACTGGAAATATACAAGGTATAGCTTCTTTTATTGTGGTATTGTTTTACACACACTGTGCTCTAAAGAAACATATTGGTGCCGTCTGAAGACTTAGATATTGAACAAGATAATTAAAAGCGCCATTCATTATATACATGCATCATTAGAGAGCTAAAACTGGATGACATATACAGTATGTTGATGGGTGTGTTTGGAGATAACTAATTATAATTACACACGCAACGCAACGCCGGAGACTTTGTTACAACTTATTAGAGAAGCACTGAACACCATAAATAAACAACTTACTTCAACAATTAACAAGTGTATTACATAAAGCATGACAGTCAGTTGATATCTTTATTTTATCAGTCAAGTGCTTCTCTTTTGTTTGTCATATTTGTGTTCTTGGTGTCGAGTACACAGTGTTATCTACTATCAAACATTTGAGACGACATCAAGTATTACCAGTATATATATATATATATATATATATATATATATATATATATATATATATATATATATATATATATATATATATATATATATATATATATATATATATATATATATATATATATATAGCATCTGCTTTAAAGCACACTAATGCACCCTATTGACCTTTTTTTTTTGCCAAAAAGCGACAAACCCAAACTGTTGGGTTGTAATTTAACCCATGCTTGGTTGTTCTTACTCATTGTTAAAGGATTAGTCCATTTTCTTAAAAAAAAATCCAGATAATTAACTCACCACCATGTCATCCAAAATGTTGTTGTCTTTCTTTGTTCAGTCGAGAAGAAATAGTTTTTTGAGGAAAACATTCCAGGATTTTTCTAATTTTAATGGACTCTAATGGACCCCAACATGTAACAGTTTTAATGCAGTTTCAACGCACTTTCAAAGGACTCTAAATGATCCCAAACGAGGCATAAGGGTCTTATCTAGCGAAACAAATGTCATTTTTGACAAGAAAAATAAAAAATATGCACTTTTAAACCACTATGTCTCATCTATCTCCGGTCCTGTGACGCTCCAGCGCGACCTCACGTAATTGCGTAATGCCGTGGAAAGGTCATGTGTTACATATATGAAACGCACATTTGCAGACCATTTTAAACAATAAAATGACACAAAGACATTAATTAGTATCATTCCACATACAACAACATCGGAACATTCTTCTTTCTCCACACTTGTAAACACTGGGACGTAGTTTCGATACGTCATCTGTCACCTCTTGACGTATGACGTATTACGTGAGGTCACGCTGGCGCGTCACACAACCTAAGGAAGACAAGAAGTTGTGGTTTAAAAGTGCATACTTTTTTATTTTTCTTATCAAAAATGACAATCGTTTCGCTAGATAAGATCCTTATGCCTCGTTTGGGATAGTTTTGAGTCCTTTGAAACTGCAGTTTTAAACTGCATTAAAACTGTTTAGTGGTCCATTAAAATAAGAAAAAATTTCTTCTCGACTGAACAAAGAAAGACATCAACATTTTGGATGACATGGTGGATTTTCTGGATTTTCTTTTCTTTTTTTAAGAAAATATACTAATCCTTTAAAGGAAAACACCACAGATTTTCAATATTTTACTTGCTATTACCTCAACTTGGATGAATTAATACAAACCTTACTTTTTTTTAATGCGTGCACTTCTACTCTTTGTACAGCGCTTCGTGAATGAGTTAACATTCATCCTAGCCCCATTCATATGCTCCAAACAAAAGATTTATTTTGTGCCACCTCACTAACTCATGTAAGTCTTTAAATAGGGAAAACATGGAAGTGTTTGGTGGCTTCTAAATTCATCCCTGTTTGGATCCTAAGGAATGAATGGGGCTAGGCTAAATGCTAACACATTCACAAACGCTGTACAAAGATTAAAAGTGCACGCATTGAAAAAAGATTGGTATTAATTCATCCAAGTTAGGTAATAGCATAGTAAAATATAAAAAAACTGTGGTGTTGTCCTTTAAACCCATTGAGTTAATTAGAAAAAAATTTGGCGGGTTTTTTTCCTTATTATCACAACCCAGTGCTTTTTATGTGTCATTTTATCCTGGTAATTACTGAATAAAGTACAAAAATCCCATTTATTTATGTTAAAGGAGTTTCTGAGTTGATCTAAAGTGCTGAAAATCAGAGATCTTAAAGAGCACCAATTATCCAGTTCACATTTTTACATTTCCTTTGGTGTGTAAGTGTGTATTAGTACATGTTAACCATATGCAAAAGGTACAAACCCCAAAGTAAACGATAACACGAGTTTTCATCTCCAAAGTAAATCTCTTTTCTTGGACTACAACAAACACACGGATTGTGGGCAACAGTTTACTTCCTGGGATTGGTGATGTAGACAAGATCGTCATTATATACAGGCTGTAAGTTAACTCCTGTTAGCATTGCATTGTGAGTGAATCTTTCAAACATGGAAAGGAACATAATTTCCAGCTGACGTCAGAGGTATTCAGGACAATCACAAATACAAATTAGCGGTTTTCAAGGGTTGAGGTTTTTGACTCATTTATGAAGGACATGATATCATAAGGACTTGAGATGAGAGAGACTCGAGGAGAAGGATTCTTTTATTCCTTTTTATTCGTGTTGTTGAAACGCTTCCTGTTGTTTGCTTTATTGTTGAAATGATTTTTGATTCAAAGACTCTTGATGTTGTTGAGTGCCTTGTTGGCTCGCGCTCAGTCAGATAAGCCCTCTCTCTCTTTCCCTTTCTATCTAAAGAATCAGGGATATTATTCTGTGTCTCCGTCTCCTATGAGACTCCGGCGTTTGGCAGTCAGAAAACAGCTGTGAAGGAATTTGTAGTAACACCTCTGTCCCTCTCTGCTTGAGATTTCCTCTCTGCATGCTTGAACTGTCAGAAATCTGGAACAAGCTAAAACAGCATAGCAAAGGAATAAATAAAGACCAAACCTCATTAAAATACACACATCTGTCAGATTCACACTGTGTTTTAATGTGACCCATATTTGTAGGCCTCCTGCTGTTGAGATATACCAGCAGAGCATTGCATCCTAAAGCTGAAGTGGTGATTAGTTCAATAAAGGCGTATATGTGTCTTGATCGATTGACTGAGTGAAATAACCCTGATTGGTCCATAGCATAGACTGTAAAAATAGATGGACGATGCCTGTTCGCTCTCTTCCATTGGTGAAAAGTGAAGCCGCCAGCGTCCCAATACGACCCTGACATATTGGGCCTTGAGTTTGCACAGTAGCGATTTCGGGACCAGTCATGCGCAGTAGTGAGCAGGAAATCAAGACCCCGCCCTCGCTCTTGCAGAATGCACATATCGCACGATATTACAGCTGTCAATCATGACGTGACACCATTGTTTTTATATCATTAAATAACTAACTAAACACCAACTTATATTAAAAACAAACATTTGAATTCACATCAGCGTGATAAAAACTACAGTAAATGACAGAAACCAGCTTCGGAAAAAAGATAATTGAAGTGTAATTAAATTTTTTTGTTGGTCTCAAGTCCCATTGAATAACATGGGGAGGCGGGGTTTATGCCCTATACTGGGACCAGTCACTGGGGGGCGATCGAGACGTTTTGGCTTCACTTTTCAGGGCTTGTGCGGCACGCTTGGTCCATAGTGAGGCTGGACGGGATTATGTACAGATCAACATCCTTTCCCTGCATGTGTTCATTTCCTTGGAGAGAGAGAAAGAAAGAGAATCTGTGATGTACCATTAGGTCTCTAAGTCTGAAAGCTTTATGTTTTCCATTTGTGTCTCATTAACTCATTCCCCCGCCAACCATTTTTTGAAAAGTTGCCTGCCAGCATTTTTTTGTGATTTTTCACAAGTTTCACAAAATGCCATGCAGGAAGATTTTCTTTAAAAAATATATAAACTTACAAATATATAGTGTCAAATGAAATAACCAATCCTCTGCTTTCAAAAAACAACAACAAACAAACAAACAAAATGGAAATAAAAACATTTCATCCTTACTATATTTTTTCTCTGCTCATAAATTATTTTTCATTAAAAATATTTTTTTAGCAAAAAGCTGAAATAATGGCATTTTTGTGAAGGAATTTTGTTAGAGATCAGATTCAGAACAATGATCAAAACATACACAGAGTTTAAAATGAGTAAATAACGTTTTGGCTTCAGTTTTTTTTATAAATTTCATAAAAGTGTGGATAATCACTGTATTGCAGATTAACATAAAATTCATAGTTTTTTTATGCAAATGTTTTCTCTTAATTGATGAGATAACTCTTCAATGGCAGGGAAAGAGTTAAAGAACCGTCGCTGTACTTTGAACTTGGTTGTCCCACTTTTAAACTACTGTATGAATATTTATCAATGGTGTTTGCTAATACAACAACCATCACTATTTAATAGGGATGCACTGATATAAAATGTCTTTGCCGATACCGATATTCAATTAGTTAGAGTGAGATAAACGGACAGATACCTACCGATAGTTTGCCTTTTACTCCTTGTTTCAAATTATTATGTTGTGACCACCTAGAAGTGCAGAGCATACAAACTGCAACACTGTTGTCATTAGCTGCATTTCCATTACACACCAAATTGCGCAAATTGAAAATGCGCCCAACAGAAACGCAGCAATTTTGCATAAACTCCCATATATCGCAAAAATGTTTTTATGCTCAGTTGAGGTGTTTTGTAGGCAATTCGAAAAAGAAATATATCACAAAACTGCAATGGAAACAATTTACAGGTCACCTGACATGCGTAAAAATCACATGATCATTCTTAAAATATGTATGATTGTAGGACAAAACAGAAGAGGTATTTTTGACTTCATGTTGCGTCACAAAGACCAACAAGCACATGGCATCAAAATACCCCAAGAGTGAATCAGAAGTCGACTACTGTCGACACACCGTCGGCATGGTTTTTGGAATGACTTATCGTGACACAACAAAATTACTTTTAAGTCGCATAACATCAGTTAGTGGAAATCCCATAATTTCGCAATAATTTTCGGCAAAAAATATTTTTGCGCATATCTTTTATTTTACGAGTTGGCTAATTCGTATTAATTCATACGATCACATTCGTTGTAAGTTTTGGTAAAATTTCCCATGACCCCTGTTACGTTGGGGTCAGAGTTCTGCAAAGGGTCAATTTTTGGAGACCAGCTCCCGCCCGTACCCGCAAAGTTTAGCACCAGATCCGACCCGTCACCCGTGATAATATCAAAATTAAATCCGCACTCACCCAGACCCGTTAATATTTGGCCTGTTACCCGACTCCGCACACGCATAAATCACACATGCTCCAAAATCATTCCAATTCAAGTGCTTTATTTTTTTATCTCGTACCTCTCTAAACATCACAACAGCGTTATGATTGGCTAATGAAACATGCTAAAGTGCGCTTTGTTCTCATTGGTAGTCGCTCCCGAAATTCGCTCGACATTTGCATAAAGTTAAACTTTTCTTAACTTTCTCACATCGCTGGACACGCCCATACGGTCGCCAACGGTCACTTTCCCTCATGCCGCCGGAAGTCCCCTGTTTCCATTGAAATAAATGAGATTGCGTCACTCTGCTACTGCTGGTCGCTGGATGTCTGAATGGGGCGTAAGAGAAGCATCAACAAAAGTCGCGCACTGTCGCAGTGGTGGTGACGTGATGGGTCAAATGTCATATGTTGCGCGTGTATTGGTAATTTAGACATACAAATATTGCACATATTTAAATTTGCGCTACTATCCGCCCGCACGAAGTTAATTATCCACCCATTTTAGACACTTTTGTGCAGGTATCCGCGGGTACCGGACATGTCGCAGGACTCTGGTTTGGGGTTATGTGCGGGGTTAGGGGTTCGTAGTTGTTTTTTATGAGAAACGTAAGATTTTGTACGATTAACTTATGAATTAGCCAACTCGTAAAATATGTACGATTTCTCGTGAGATCAGGCTGGAAACGCAGCTACAGTCACCAAATACAAAATGATCACACAGCATAAGTTGTGATGAGTTTGCTTCTTTTGATTCCTAAGATAAAATCTGACCGGATTTCCGGCTGTTTTAAACAACCGGCCAATGTCCGATAGTGAAAAATATTGCTTTATCTGCAGATACGGATTATAGGCCGATCTTTACTGAATATACAGTACTTTGGAATATACAGGGATTTATACTTTTTAGAGGTACAGACAGATACCGTATGCAGTAAATTATGCCAAAATCCATCTGTTTTGTTTTTTAAATAAACAAACTAATCCATAAAAGACGATTTAACAGAAAACTTCTTTTGATTAATGAGTTGTTCTGCTTATTAAAGATTAATGACCATTTCTCTATGAATGATTAATTGTGTTTATCTTGATCTAATGTCACTATGAGCAGAATGTTTTATTGTATATTAAGGAGAACGCAATGGACTCCGCCTCACCTTTCATTAAACTCCTGATAGCTTCTGGAGCGCCATAAACAGGAGGCGCATGACCCGTGCAAACATAGCTTTGAATTAAAAGCGCAACATTGACGAATGCACCGAATCTGTACAGCATAGCTTATCTTTAAACTACTGCAGCTGCAGCGAGGCTGTGAATTATCACACGATCGCTGTCATAAACATCAAATATTGAATATTTCATGATCAACACAAACACACGACACGGTGGGACACAAAAGCAATCGCTAACGATACAGGCAATCTGATTCGAGGTACTTCATTGTGTGGGAGAGAGAAAGATAGGTCTAAAGATCGAGAACAGAGAACGTTGGGGGCGAGATGCATCAAATATTGATGCTCATTTTTATGGTACCATCTGGCGTCAACATTAAATATTAATCAGTAGTAAGAGAGAAAGCCTGGAAAGAAGCCACAGTTGCCATACGTAAAAACTCTGTTGTGTGTGATGTTTCAACTCGAAGATGACTTCAAAGAGAGCGCTCTTAATGAGAATGGCCAGGTTCTGGGAGGTAAAAAGATGTCAGGGTTGGATTTAAAAAACCCACGAGGGCTTCAAAGTTCTGGAATCACTGTTCGTCTAACAGACGTGATGCCATGGGAAGGCTGGTTTGACATCATAATCTGTGACAGCAGTGAGACATGTTGGCTTTTTTTGTTTACTGTTGGTTTGACTTTCCTTCGAAATCTACATTTTGTTTCCAAACGGTTGTAGAAGTGAAATACTTGAGGGATGCGTGTGGTTCTGAAAAACAAGTACATACAAAATGAAGTTCCTCTGAGGCAGGAACGTGCTGGAACAACCTCGACTGCAAAGAAACATTGAGATGACGGCTACAGTACAAACAGTCTTGGGAATCTCCAGACTACAGAGATATGACCTAAATTTCGTGTCCGTGCACACGCGAAGAGTAGTTTTTTCTGTCTTTATCTCTTTAAAACTGTTGTTAAAGCAGAAAGGATTTCCCACAAGGGCATCTTCATACATGTTTCCTCTATACTGAATCTCTCTCCTAAATATCTCTTTCGTTTTGTAGTGAATTCAGAAGAGATTAAAAGAATACTCCACAAAAAATCCTGATGTTTATGTCTTTCTTTCTTCAGTCGAAAAATTTTTTACGTTTTTTGAAGAACACAATCCAGGATTGTTCTCCATATCCAGTTTCAATGGAGCTTCAAAGGGCTCGACACTATCCATAACAAGGCATAAGGGTCTAAGCTAGCAAAATTACATTTTCACCCCCAAAAAATAAAAAAAATGGACTTTTAAAGTAAAACTTCTCGTCTTGCATTAGCTGTGTGACGCACCAGTGCGACCTTATGTATTACATAGTCACATCGAAAGGTTGTGCATTACATGTGTGAAACATTTTCCTCAAAAAAAAACTTAATTTCTTCGCGACAGAACAAAGAAAGACATAAATATATTGCATGACATGGGGGTAAGTAAATTATCAGTATTTTTATGAAAGTGTAGTAATCCTTTAAGTCCAGGGCATCCAATAGAGTTGTAACAAAATTTCATGGCACTATTTTACAAGTTGGCTAATTCATTTATTCCGATGTGATCTGGTCATGTGTTCTTGAGATTCACATGGCATCAGATCTCAGTTGGGTCAAAAATGTCCAAACTCAATTCATTTTTTTTTTACATATGCTGGGTTGTTTTAACCCGTTGTTGGGTCAAATTTTTTTCGGGGTTAATTTAAGCCATAAATTGCGCTTTTGGTTTTTAAACGGTATAGGGAGAGCGGGGCAGAACCTAAATTTTTTTTTTTACTTTGGCTCTATCATTCAAAAAATATTTAAGTTAGATGAATTATTTTTTACACAATGAATACATCAGTAAATCTCAAATGAACACTTAAAGTTTGTTTGTGGGACCAACCGTTATTGTACAATTACCTCGAAAAGTGACAGGAGTGCAAACGTTACAACTTTTCCCATTAGTGGGGTTAATTGTAACAAACAGAGGGTTTGTTTTAACACCTGCTAGAAAATTAACACAAATAATCCAAAAAAATTCTGTCTATATACTAATACACCGGACGTGCAGCTAAGAGCCACGTCGAGTCGTGTCTAGGACAACTCAGAGGTATCGTAGAACCGGAAGTGCACATTAAATAGCGCGAGCTTAGTCAAATAGTGTCTACTTCAAAATGCAAAATATACGTTAGCCAATGTTAATCGTTAATGATTTGGGACAAATATGATGTTATTTAATGTTAAACTATGTGAGTGGCGCGACAGGGATTTGAGAAACTTCCTGAGTCGTAGCTGGGCGCGACGGACAGGCTCAACCTGTCGATGCCGGTGTGTTTATACTCATAGAAAACAATGTGTTCGTTTTTTTAGAACGGTGCTGAGCTGGGCATCCGGTTTATTGTTTATATATCTGCCTATAATAGATAGATATCCACATATTCATTCATCCATGATCCTTCATCTAACCATCCTTGTATTAGGCAGCAGTGAATATAAATAGAAGGGCTGCACTATTAATAGAAAAAAATCATAATTGTGAGCAGGGGCGTCATGCACCAATTTTTTTTAAGGGGGCACAGTGTGCACAGTTCACAGAAATGTGTCCATACACAGACATCAAACGAAATATCATCCATGGCACTTACATTTCTAACAATCTGAGCGCCCCGCCTTCATGCAAAAACCTCCAAAGTAAGAGTGCTGACTTACTTTTATATCAAATACTATTCAATCGGAATAATGACATATTGGCATCATATTTACATCTGAAACAGCATGTTTTGTTTATTTACGTTTTGTTTAATGACTTGTTTAATTGTGTCATATGAAAGTAATGTAATTTAAAATCCATAAAGTACAACGAAAATGATATAAGCTATAGCAACGTGAATGATTGTAATGTTCAATAATGATTTTAAAAAATATGTTTTTTTATTATTAGAGGAACGGATTTTTGCATAAAATTTTACCTCATGTGAGCATGTGTGATTGCGCGCCCCCGTGAACTCTGGCGAACTTTGGCGTTGTACCAATAAGATGAATCTAGAAATCTCTAATAATATAACGTCGAGACCGTCACGTTTTAAACTATAAATTTTCTACACAGGGGAGGTTAACTGCACATTACCGTACTGGAGTTTGGAAATGTTGTGAGCGTTTCTTACACGTTTTAATGCCTCAGATGCCAAATGCAGCAGCAACAACAAAGCTCGTGAGCGTGCTCAGACCCTGATAACTACTGCGGCTGCGCTGACTGCAGCGCCTGCCGCCAGAATAAAGTAATGTAACATGATCAAAACCCCTCAGTTTGAATGGGCATGACGTCTCTGATTGTGAGTTATTTCTATTGATAAACAGAAATTAGGGATGCACGATATATCGGCCGACATATCGTTATCGGCCAATAACTGCTTATTTTTAATATCATCGGTTATCAGTCTGATAGCAAAATTAGGCCGATAAATGAAAGTCGATAAATTATGGATTATCTCGGTTTGTTGAACCACTTCACTTGCTCATTGCTGGCCATGTGGAGTTTTGATTGGTGCTTTCTGTGACATAGCACGAAGATGACACGTGTTGCGGGCTTAAGAAGAGTATGCTAGTCTAGCGCAAAGACAAGATGTCCGCGGTCTGGGAGTTTTTCATTGTGAAATTAATATGAATATTTATCGGCCTACATATATCGGTTATCGGCCCCCAAATATAAAGAGTTATCGTTTATTGGTATATATAACGTAAATATCGTTGCTCGGTCCTGTAAAAATATGTAAAGTTGCTGCGTTACAATTAATCCCTTGTTAGTTTTTGCCCGCTCACCCTGCACTCTAAAAAAATTGGGTCAAATTGGGCCAGCGTTGGGTCAAAAAGGGAAGAGCCCATTAAAAATGAATGAGTTGAATTTAACCTAGAAATTGTTTATATTTAACCCAACAATAGGTTAAAACAACCCAGCATGGGTTAAACAACAACCCCAAAGCGTTTTGACCCAACGCTGGATTGAAAATAACCCAGCATTTTTTAGACTGTAGTGGTGTCATAGTAAGGTTGTATACAGGAGGTACAAAGCACTTTTCTTTAGAAAAAAACAATGTAATTTTGAATGTCACTTTGGCTTTGAACAAAAATCCATGATTGGTTTCTATTCCTAACAATGAAAGTTTTTTTTTTTTTTTTTTTGAAAAACACACTGAAGTTTAACAGCACATATATACTGAAGCACTAATTAATCCTAACACAAATGCTGGAGGAGGACCAAGAGATCAGAATGAATAATGTGAGACTCAACTCAACTTCATTAATGCAGACGTTCAAACTCTCTGATCGCATGCTCGCACCATTCCCCTCAGACACGCCGGCAGTTCAAAAAGGACAAAAGAAAACTTCTACTAAATCTGTACAGATATCCCTTCATCTCTCTGTCTCTATCTCTCTCTCTTTCTCTGCCAGCCATTTCTCTAATCATCACTCGAGTCGTGTCGCTAAATTATTTAATGATCATGGGAGAAATTCGCATTCTCTCTCACCTCAGTCTTCTTTTCTGTGTCTTTTTAGCATGTGCTCTTCTGAAACCCTCGACACAGAAAAGAAATCTAACAATGAATAAACCATTTGCTCTGTTCGTCTCTGTTCATGTTAATATCATGTTTGCATTTCATGACCATGCAGGTCCTGTTTGATGTTTTTACCCCTTTACTACTGTCGTTCTGAGATGGAAAGAAAGAGATTGGCGGTCTGAACGTTAGTATGTGGCCGTAAGCAGAAGAGGAAGGATGGAGGAATCCATAATTCCTATGTGATCTGGTTTGATCGGATTTGGAGATGTGCTGGGATAGAGATTGCTTAAGGGGTGTGTGTGCGTACCCGTGCCGTGCGTGTGTGTGTTGTTAATGTGATTGCTATTTGTTTTCCTAGGGATTTGCTAATCATGTTTTTGTGACAAAATGCGGAGGCAATCATGCAAATGCATAGACATAGACGTTACGTGCACATCTAAGTCAGATTTGCAAATGGATTATTTTGTATTTCAGAGAGACATTTTTGGTCTTTTCACTTGAAGATCTGGTCAAGATGAGTTCATTCTCTCTCTCAATGCTTCAATCTAAATCCAGCTGTATCACACCGAGGACAGAGTCTCATGTTAAAGGATCTGAGGGAATTTTATTACCCAAGGTTCATTTAAAAATTTCTCGGAGCTGCTAAAAATGAACATACTGGGTGTGTGTGTGTGTGTGTGTGTGTGTGTGTGTGTGTGTGTGTGTGTGTGTGTGTGTGTGTGTGTGTGTGAGTGTGTCAGAGAGAGAGAGAGAGAGAGTGGGGGGGGAGATAATGAGCTAACACACACACACACACACACACACACACACACACACACACACACACACACACACACACACACACACACACACACACACACACACACACACACACACACACACACACACACACACACTAATTACACTATCATCTAATTTCTCATCCTCCTCCATGATCAGATTCTCCCATTAGAGCCTTATCGTATTGTCTCATAATAGCGTATCCTGAATCGACCCCTTACAAGGTCATATAAAGACACATCATAAAACTCTCTCAACAAGAGAAAAGCTCTTTTCCTGTGGCTAAATTGATATTACATTAGCAGCTCAAAGGGTCATGGGTTCGATCCCCAGGGGAGACACAGACTGATACTAAAGAGATGTTCACACATTGCAGCATATGCTCTTGTGTACGTCTGCATCTTGTTTGTGTATGTTTGTCTGTGCACTAATAAACTGTGAATGTTATTACATTCTGCCGTGGTGCGACTAGACTAGAATGCTTTGTGAGTAGATCAAAATAGGGCTCACTGCGCCCTCTCATTCTTTTTTGAGTGCATGGTTTGATAGAAAACTATTCAAATAAAGAAATGAAGGACCCGCAGTTTTTTTTCTTAAAGTCCCCTTGTGGTGAAACTAAAGTCTCTAAGTACAGAAACCAACACAGAACAGTTGCTTTAGCTCCACGTCTGCGATGCTCATATCTGAAGTGTGAATGCTATAACATGTTGTGTGAACCGGACTTTGCAGTTAAGTGTCTGAAAGTGCCGAATTTAACATCTATTTACATATATATCTATGGTCTGAGGTGGTTGCGAAAGAGTGGAGGAGGGGACTAATTTGCATATTCATTTCTATGGTCTGAGCTGTGTGATTAATTAGAGGCGGGGACAAATTAGCATATTTATATCTATGAGAATTAATATCTATAGGACAGGGAATAATTTGCATATTCATATCTATGGTTCGAGCTGTGCGATTGAGTAGAGGCGGGGACTAATTTGTATATTCATATCTATGGTCCGAGCTGTGCGATTGAGTAGAGGCGGGGACTAATTTGTATATTCATATCTATGGTCTGAGCTGTGCGATTGAGTAGAGGTGGGGACTAATTCGCATATTTATATCTATGGGGATTAATATATATATGGGGTGGGGACTAATTAGCATATTCATATCTATGGTTCGAGCTGTGCGATTGAGTAGAGGCGGAGACTAATTTGCATAATCATATCTATGGTCCGAGCTATGCGATTGAGTAGAAGTGGGGACTAATTTGCATATTCATATCTATGGTCCCAGCTATGCGATTGAGTGGAGACGGGGACCAATTTGCATATTCATATATATGGTCTGAGCTGTGCAATTAATTAGAGGCGGGGACAAATTAGCATATTCATATCTATGGGAATTAATATCTATAGGACAGGGAATAATTTGCATATTCATATCTATGGTCCCAGCTATGCGATTGAGTGGAGACGGGGACCAATTTGCATATTCATATATATGGTCTGAGCTGTGCAATTAATTAGAGGCGGGGACAAATTAGCATATTCATATCTATGGGAATTAATATCTATAGGACAGGGAATAATTTGCATATTCATATCTATGGTTCGAGCTGTGCGATTGAGTAGAGGCGGGGACTAATTTGTATATTCATATCTATGGTCTGAGCTGTGCGATTGAGTAGAGGCGGGGACTAATTTGTATATTCATATCTATGGTCTGAGCTGTGCGATTGAGTAGAGGTGGGGACTAATTCGCATATTTATATCTATGGGGATTAATATATATATGGGGTGGGGACTAATTAGCATATTCATATCTATGGTTCGAGCTGTGCGATTGAGTAGAGGCGGAGACTAATTTGCATAATCATATCTATGGTCCGAGCTATGCGATTGAGTAGAAGTGGGGACTAATTTGCATATTCATATCTATGGTACCAGCTATGCGATTGAGTGGAGACGGGGACCAATTTGCATATTCATATATATGGTCTGAGCTGTGCAATTAATTAGAGGCGGGGACAAATTAGCATATTCATATCTATGGGAATTAATATCTATAGGACAGGGAATAATTTGCATATTCATATCTATGGTTCGAGCTGTGCGATTGAGTAGAGTCGGGGACTAATTTGTATATTCATATCTATGGTCTGAGCTGTGAGATTGTGTAGAGGCGGGGACTAATTTGTATATTCATATCTATGGTCTGAGCGGTGCGTTTGAGGAGAGGCGGGGACTAATTCGCATTTTCATATCTATGGGGATTAATATATATGGGACGGGGACTAATTTGTATATTCATATCTATGGTCTGAGCTGTGCGATTGAGCAGAGGCGGGGTCTAATTTGTATATTCATATCTATGGTCTGAGCTGTGTGATTGAGTAGAGGCGGGGACTAATTCACATATTCATATCTATGGATTAATATATATGGGGCGGGGACTAATTTGCATATTCATATCTATGGTTCGAGCTGTGCGATTGAGTAGAGGCGGGGACTCATTTGTATATTCATATCTATGGTCTGAGCTGTGCGATTGAGCAGAGGCGGGGTCTAATTCACATATTCATATCTATGGGGATTAATATATATGGGGCGGGGACTAATTTGCATATTCATATCTATGGTTCGAGCTGTGCGATTGAGTAGAGGCGGGGACTAATTTGTATATTCATATCTATGGTCTGAGCTGTGCGATTGAGCAGAGGCGGGGTCTAATTTGTATATTCATATCTATGGTCTGAGCTGTGCGATTGAGTAGAGGCGGGGACTAATTCACATATTCATATCTATGGGGATTAATATATATGGGGCGGGGACTAATTTGCATATTCATATCTATGGTTCGATCTGTGCGATTGAGTAGAGGCGGAGACTAATTTGCATATTCATATCCATGGTCCGAGCTATGCTATGCTATTGAGTAGAGGCGGGGACTAATTTGCATATTCATATCTATGGTCCCAGCTATGCGATTGAGTGGAGGCGGGGACCAATTTGCATATTCATATATATGGTCTGAGCTGTGCGATTAATTAGAGCGGGGGACAAATTAGCATATTTATATCTATGGGAATTAATATCTATAGGATGGGGAATAGTTTGCATGTTCATATCTATGGTTCGAGCTGTGCGATTGAGTAGAGGCGGGGACTAATTTGTATATTCATATCTATGGTCTGAGCTGTGCGATTGAGTAGAGGCGGGGACCAATTTGCATATTCATATCTATGGTCTGAGCTGTGCGATTGAGTAGAGGCGGGGACTAATTTGTATATTCATATCTATGGTCTGAGCGGTGCGTTTGAGTAGAGGCGGGGACTAATTCGCATTTTCATATCTATGGGGATTAATATATATGGGGCGGGGACTAATTTGCATATTCATATCTATGGTTCGAGCTGTGCGATTGAGTAGAGGCGGGGACTCATTTTGCATATTCATATCTATGGTCCTAGCTATGCGATTGAGTAGAGGCGGGGACTAATTTGCATATTCATATCTGTCATGCACAAAGATAAGTTTTAAAAGAGGGATTCATGATTTTTGAAAAACATTTTGGAAAAGGGAGTCGGGCCAAGTACCAAAATACACTTGTAGCCAATCAGCAGTAAGGGTCGTGTCTACCAACTGCCATCGTTGCCTGGGTTGCGTGTGCATGGGGCAAGTCTATCATATGAAGGTCAAGATTCTATTGGGGTAGGGGGGTGTTTGTTTAGGTGATTTCAAATGTCAACATTGGCTTTCAGAGATCATGCATCTTGCCTTTAAGGGATAAAATGATTAAGTAATTATTATTTTATTTTTCAACATAGCACATTTCATCCAAGATGGCTGACCCCTGATTGAAAATTTGCTTTTATCTCATGCAATAATAAAAATAAAGTTCATTTATTGATGAATTAAAACTAAGCACTTCAACCAGTACTTGCATGTGCTATAAATTATTTGGGTTAGCAATGAAATGATCTGTACAGTACAGTATATGGCCAAGGAGATGAATGATGAATGGGAGGGAGTGACGCAGATCAGTTTCAGAACAGAGCTAGAAAAATCACTGCGATATCCATTTGACTCTGTGCACTGTAATACAATTCACCCAGAACTATAATAAGGGAGAGGAAAACATATATATGGGAAGAGAGAAAGAGATTTATAGAGGTGTATTGTTGCATCACACAGAGAGACCGGATGTGAGGGCATATGTATTCATTTCGTTTTTTGTGTCTCGGTGAGACAGGAAGAGAATGGAGACTTGGTCAGTGTCTGTTAATGCACCGTGAAGGTTGTTCTTTGTGGCCATTGCGAAATAATGAATAATCATCTTTATGATGAAAGCCTGTTGTTCATGATTGTGTTTATGGGTAATTAAACAGGCTGATATTCATAAAACTGAAATGAAAGTATCGCCCTTCTGCTGACCTCTGCTTTGGACAGACCCGTCGAGTCAGACTCAAGAACCACCTTCAGGGAACAATGAAGTAAATGTATATCCGTCATAAAAAACGGACAGCGGCTAAATCTCCGTTCTGTGCCTGCGGTAACCTGCAGACGGCAGTAGTTGGTATTCGTTACTTAAAACGGGAAACCAGAAAAGCTAAATATAAATGAAGCAGCGCTTGCTTAATGGTTTCACACAAATTTCTCTCACCACAGACAAATGAGCGATATATCTGTAAAATATATTTATGTATTGGAATTAGAGATGCAAATAATGAATTTAGGGTTCTGCTTGTGAAAAGACGTGACTGCCTTTAGCGGATGGGAGGGCTGTAGCCACAATAAACATTGAGGGGGAACATGTCCCCCTTGCCCCCCCCCCAATGTTCAAAGTATGGTCACGGCTTTGACATGCAGTGCGAAACCTTGAAAAATTTTAATTTGATAATGACCGACCTCCGACTGTCGGCTTGGTGTGTACCTACCTTAAACACATTCTGACATCCACATGCATCAAAGCATGCAATTAAATTTTTTTTTTCGCAAAATGTAACATTTTTTAGCTGAAGTGCTAATAATACACTTGGTGTAGTACATCAGTTATATTGGCTATTTTATTTGTGACTTTGTCTTTTATGGAGTTTGTTAGTCACCAGTCACTGTATGCTGCATGTGTTTTCAATTGTATCGAAAGAGTGAAGAGTTTGGGAGGAGATGCGGATGAGGAAATGATAGGATGCTGAGACGAATGTTAAAACCAGGTGATTTAATGACTTCATTTCAGATCAGATCATCTCTTTCTTTTCTATTTCCTTCCTTGACTGTGAACTTTCTGTTTGAACTTCAGCATCTGAGTCACCTCATTCATGACTCTTCATTAAACTTCATTCTGACGGAGTATGAGAAGAATCTTTATTACGACTGATTCATTCGCCATTCTTCCCCTTTGAGATTCTGTACATCTGGTTGTTTCTATATTGCAGTGTCTCTAGGAGACAGTTATGCATCCAAGCCCATATTTTTGTGTTTTTTTAGGTACAAGAATTTTAATTACGACAGTATGCGCAATACTGACTTTTAAAGAGATCTACAGGTAGCTGTGTAATGGTCCTTTTCCATTGCATACCCCATGGTTTGGGTCCGGTCACGGTTACTGATAATTCATTATCTCTTAACAAAGGCTGTGTCTGGTGTGTTGGAGCTGAGTCGTAGAGCTTGTTGATAGTAACACGAAGGTCATGATATTGAATCCCCGGGAACTTATATACTGATAAAATGTTTTCCTGAATAAAAAAGTTACTTTGGACAAAAGTAGGTTATTTGCAAAACTGACAAATTGTGCAGTTTTCATGAATTTAAATAAAAAGATATGTTTTCGTAAACAAAAAATACATTTGAGACCATTAACAAAAAGCATTCTGTTTTGTATTTTTTTTTTTTTCAATTACGAGCCGTCGTTTCACCGTCTACGTTAAAGCATCATGACATGGAAGTAGCGATTGCCAGTGTTGGGGCTAACGCATTACAAGTAATGTGCATTACGTAATAATATTACTTTTCTGAAGTAACGAGTAAAGTAACGCATTACTTTATAAATGTACACATTAATATTTCAGTTACTTAAAAAAAAGTAATACGAGTTACTTTTCAGTTTAACTAATTCGCTTATGTAATGAATTAAACTGAACGCATAAACTGAACTCTATGTGTGCGCGCCTAAGCGGGAACACTTTAATGCGGCTTTCACATGGGATGCGGTGTGCGCTGCGCTGCACGGCGAAACCCATTCAATTCAATGGCTTGCGCCACACGAGGGCGGTTTGTTCTTGCGTCGAGCAAAGCGCGAACGCAGCGTCGAGGTCAAAGTTCAAAATAGTTTAACTTTTGCGCTGCGCTCTGTGACGATTACCCGCGCGGCCAATAGAAACGGGGCATCCAAACAAGCAAAATGGATGAAAAGCTTATACTCGGAATTCCCAGAGCTTTATAATACAAGTTTATGCTCCTACAGAGACATCAGAAGGAAAGCTGTGTCATGGAAACACATAGCAATTCAAGTTGGCATGTCAGGTGTGTTTTAAGTCAAGTAGCTTGTTGTAGGTAGGGAGCTTAAAGTTACGTGAAATGGAGATGGGAACCATCAGTCTCTGTATTCCTCATCGACTATTTAATGCAAATATAAACACTGTGTAATTTAATGAAAACCCCGCCTACTTTGGTCTGGCGATCAGTGCACAAATCGCTTGGCTGCGCTGAACACAGCGGCGAGCGCAGCGCACACCGCATCCTATGTGAAAGCCGCATGAGTCAGAAACGGAGATGGCAGGCCAGAGCTTGACATTTTTGCGATAGAAATATACAATTTCTAAAGTAACGCAAAAGTAGCGTAAGTATTTCTTTCCATGAAAAGTAACTAAGTAACACAATTAGTTTCTCTTTTGGGGAGTAACTTAATATTGTAATGCATTACTTTTAAAAGTAACTTTCCCCAAATCCCCGTGGTGACGTATGATTTCGGCTTCTGAAATAAAGTAAGGCAGGGCTGAATTTGAATAAGTCTATTATTGAGATCTGAAAGTTAGATCATTTGAAGTTGGGACATGTTGCTAATTGCTAATCGCAGCGATCTTCTCCCAGACCCGCCTACCTGCCATCAGTGTTGGGGAAAGTTACTTTTGAAAGTAATGCATTTCAACACTAAGTTACTCCCCAAAAAAGTTACTAATTGCGTTACTTAGTTACTTTTCATGGAAAGTAATGCTTACGTTACTTTTAAGTTACTTTTGCGTTACTTTTTCTTACTAGGCTGAGGCTTGATCTCTTTCAGGCCTTGCAGGTGTTTTTATGATCGCAAAAATGTCAAGCCCTTGCCTGCCATCTCCGTTTCTGACTCAAATTGTTCCCGCTCAAGCGCACAGAGTGCATAATTCTATGTAATATGTTCAGTTTAATTCAGTCCATTATTTTATTTTTAAATTGAATTAATTAAACTGGAAAGTAACTCGCATTACTTTTTTTAAAAAGTAACTAAAATATTAAAGTGTACATTTATAAAGTAATGCGTTACCTTACTCGTTACTTCAGAAAAGTAATATTATTACGTAATGCGCGTTACTTGTAATGCGTTACCCCCAACACTGCCTGCCATACTTTATGACCAAAAGTAAAGAGAGATCGTTTTGAGGAAAGGAGGAGATTTGCATTTTTTATTAAAGATTATGAGGGCACATTAATTTTTAATGTAGTTAAATTTTTAAATAATGAAGCTCACAGACAACTAATTTGTAAAAAAAATATCACAATATTCCAAAACAAATGACAGTTTTTCATTTTATTTTCATGGCAACCATAGACCAGATATAGTCCGACTATACTGCCCTACAAATCCAAAGCGCAGTAACTACGCATTTGGTCAAAATTGAGTTAATGGTTGAAATTGGCTTTGTGAGATCTGTTGTGTCCTGTGACAAAGTCTCCTGGTTCAATTTTGTCCAATTTCAGAGAAACTGGGTGCCAAAATTGCAGTAAAATGTTTGACTGGCTGGTGTATGAAAACTTTAAGGGCATTTTTCTCGGTTTCAGTGTTTACATAGTTACTGCACTTAGCCTTTGTAGGGCAGTATACGTAACCCACTTCTGTCCCTTATAAACTTGAATTTAGTTAGATGTTGCTTTTGTTAAACTAACTTTTGCTTAAATAAAAAAAATCTAAATATTAATAATGACAATATGTATTTAAGTGTAACAAATCTGATGATCAATGTTGTTGTCCCGGCATTATTTAACAACATTCCAAAGAGCAACGAATGTGTTTCAGTGGATGCAAGAAAATCTTTTGCTTAAAGCAGTTAACTTGATACATTTCATAAATTTGTTTAAATCTGATTAAAAACTTGATTTTCTATGTTAAAATTACATTTTGTTTATCAGAATTTTGGACTCCACTGTGTTTTTAATATGTTTTAGGACAGTGTTTCTCGAGATGGTGCCGGGGGGGCCCAGTTTTATGACATTTTATTAAATTAATTAATTAATCATGAATTCTGTGGAATTAAACCTAAAAAATAAGGCTACTAACCAACAGCACTACTTTGTATCATTCAATATATTTTGTTTAATTAAAAGTTGAGTTTTAGAACAGTTTTTTGTCATAAATTTTCTTTGGGGGGCCGCGAAGGAATTCGCCGTACACAAGGGGGGCCGCACGCTGAAAAAGTTTGAGAACCACTGTTTTAGGAAACACACTGAGTTGAAATTATACGGAATAAAAAGAGAGAGAGATGCATGCAAGTGTGTGTGTGTGCGTGCGTGTGCGTGCGCGGGTGCGTGCATGTGTGTGTGTGTGTGTGTGTGTGTGTGTGTGCTCTTATAGTTTTGGACTTCCTGTCTCTGGCTCTGGTTTAAGAAACCATGCCACAGCATGCTGTCAATTTGGCAGTGCATTGTGGGATAGGCATGACCTCTCTCAGTGAGCTGAAGTAAAGCAGCAGTTATCTCCGGAACAGAAGTCAAAGGTTATGATGGAATAAATAGGCATTGCTGGAGGGAGTACTGCAAATAAAAACAAACCACAAGTAACACTGAGTCCTGTTTAGAGCGTCAAGTGAATGCACTTTACCTTCTTTATATGAAACGTAGTTTAATTCAGTGAATGCTATCATCTGAAGTGCAATTTTTCATCAGTCTAATTAAAGATTTGGTCTGTGACATACACAGTTATAAAAATATACAACTTAAAAAGTAAACTCTATCCTCTGCAAAAAAAAATTAACAACAAATACAAGCAATGATTCAACACTGAATTGAGATATACACCAGAATAATACTAAAGCTGTTGCAGTGAAACAATTATTGAGCAGTTGAGAGAAAGAAACCAAAAGTGGTTCTTCTATTGCATCACTGTAAACATTGGCGGCCAGTGACTTATTTTTTCGAGGGCGGTAGATGCGAAGTTCATCACAACATGTATGTAGCCCGGCATATGTGTGGTTCATAATTTCAAAATATGTGTTCTGCGTCGAGTGATCCTATGTGCATCACGTGTCTTGTCAAAATAAGTGCCTGCTGTAGATGCGTCTAAATGGTTTATTATAAAAGAGACGCTCACGTTTGCCAGATACTCACATAATCTCATGTGTAATCAAAGTTTACTGTTAAGGGAGTGTCTTGCGTATATTTTGTGAACGTGAGCGTCTCTTTTATCATAAACGGTTTTGATGCGTGTGCAGCAGGCACTTATTTTGACAAAACACGTAATGCACATGTGTCACATGACGCAGCAAACACATATTTTGAATTTTCGCCCTCAGAAGAAAAGTCACAAGCCCCACTGACTGCGAAGAACACATAAGTTATTTTTAAAAGTTTCAGAGTAAAACGGCAAGAATTTTTAAGTGAAATATCTACATTCTTATTTAATAAATTGGACGCACATGCACAGGAATCGTAATGAACCACCTGCGTCCACCATAATCTATGTGATGTTTATTTAAATTCTGTGATGAGCAGATCAGATTGAATTATTAACACACACCTTTGCTTACTGTCATGGGAAAACCTGTGAAGTGTTATAAGTAGAAACTGAATGGCCACTGCAGCAGCCTAAGGCGTGCCGACATCACACACACACACACACACACACACACACACACACACACACACACACACACACACACACAAACGCACACTGCAGCGTTCAACTAACTGAGAGTTAATACATGCGCAAAACATCATTAAATGAGACAGTTTGCGTATGAAAATAAGGACTAAATGTTTGCTACCTTTGGAGATTAATAAGCCCATTTGCAGGAAATGGAAATTTGATTATATTCTCATCAATTAATGTTGTCAGCTTGTCTTTATGAGTAATAGAGCAGCGCTGACAATGATGTGACCGCACAACCTTTCTCACATTTACACACACACAGAGAGTATATGAGATGTGCGTGTGAGAGTATTTTCTATTCTTCTGTTCTTATATGAACAGATGGAATTCATTGATTATTCATTGCTGCCAGTGGATGTGTCTGTCACATTAAAGACTGTGTGTGTGTGTGTGTGTGCATGCGTGTTTACATGCAGATCACTCTTCTGGTGAGGTGATGAGATTTGAGATGAAATTCACTATCAAGAAGAGCAAAAAAAGAGAGAGATTTACAAATATAAAGATTGAGAGAAACAGTGTGTCTTTTAATGAGATCAATGTTGTAACAATTACTTTGCCAATATGATTGAAGCCATTTCCCCATCTGTATTACAATCTATAAACACACTACACATTATTCTAACGTCTAAAAAATAAGTTTTAGTGGGAAATGCACAAAATTCTGCAGCATCCACAAACTTAATAGTGTATGATACTATTAATATTATATAAAGTATAAAGTCATGCAATATACTAGATCAACTTTAAAAAGTAATTTAAAATTCCTTAAAGTTTTACATTTAAAAGTACTTGTTTTAAAAAATGATTTTGTTGATAATGTGCTGGGTTGTGCTCCGTTTAGCTGTTTTGAAGTATGAAGATCAGGCCTGCTCAGATGAGAAATAATTGAATGTTTGGCAACCATTCAGACCGTACATTATGTTTTGTTAACAGCCCCATATTTCTCAACACACTTTTTTTGTAGGCATAAAATATTTGCGCTGTCTGGATAAAAAATGTACTGTATTGATCTTTAATTTAAAACAATTATCATTCTTAACCCAAATATTGTCTTTACTTAAACAATGAAGTAAACATCACTTAATATTTTGTGTTTGAAGCCAAAGCTTAAAAAAGTTTAGTTCATTTACCTTTTAAGCATATAAAATCCATTAAAGGTGCAGTGTGTAAATTTTGACGTCAGATTCTGACCAAAATCCAACATGTATCCAACGTCAGATTCTGACCAAAATCCAACATTAATCCAACGTCAGATTCCGACCAAAATCCAACATTAATCCAACGTCAGATTCTGACCAAAATCCAACATGAATCCAACGTCAGATTCTGACCAAAATCCAACATGTATCCAACATCAAATTCTGACCAAAATCCAACATTAATACAACGTCAGATTCTGACCAAAATCCAACATGTATCCAACGTCAGATTCTGACCAAAATCCAACGTCAGATTCAGACCGATATCCAACATTATTTCAACGTCAGATTCTGACCAAAATCCAACATGAATCCAACGTCAGATTCCGACCAAAATCCAACATTAATCCAACATCAGATTCTGACCAAAATCCAACATGTATCCAACATCAAATTCTGACCAAAATCCAACATTAATACAACGTCAGATTCTGATCAAAATCCAACATGTATCCAACGTCAGATTCTGACCAAAATCCAACGTCAGATTCAGACCGATATCCAACATTATTTCAACGTCAGATTCTGACCAAAATCCAACATGAATCCAACGTCAGATTCCGACCAAAATCCAACATTAATCCAACGTCAGATTCTTACCAAAATCCAACATTAAACCAACGTCAGATTCTGACCAAAATCCAACGTCAGATTCTGACCAAAATCCAACATTATTTCAACCTTATCCAATTCGTTATACGATCACGAAAAAACGTGGAAATTCGTGATAATATCACGAAAAAAGAATAAAAAAAATATGTGACTATATAACGAAATTTCGTGAGACTGGGCTGAAAAATGACCAATCACACTTCATTGTTACTAATAATAGATTAGTGTTATAAGGTTCAATGTACTGTAACATCTTTTTTTAAATATTTTCTGGTATTATGCAGTAAAGGTTACTGGAGGTGACAGGTGTGTTGTATCATTTCAGGCTATGGCTTTTTTCCAGATGTGGCATAAACATCCTCCATATTTTAGCAGCTCTCATCTGCTCTCTGCTTGAGCCAAAAATCTCTCTCAGCAGGTGCACAAATCGACTCAATCTGGAGTCCTGATGAATAATGCACAGACCAGGTGCTGTTCAACCAGCATATCAGAACACTGTGATAAATCTGCCTAAATCTCAAAAGGTATACACACATGTGTGGTTTAATAGATTACTGGGATTGGCAATATGAATGTAAAAACAAAAACAGTACAAATGTCATAGTTTAAATCAAATTGATGCCCTTTTTTAATCAAAGGCTGCCAAATTTTCCAGGAAAATTTTCTTCTTTAAATATATAAACATACAAATATAACAAATGACAGAACAGACCCTCTGCTTTCAAACAAACAAACAAAACAGGGAAAAAACTTTTCATCCTATCTTTATTTGTTCTCTTTTTATAACCTCTTAAATATGGGTAGGTTTCGTCAAAAATTCCACATTTTGAGCAAAAAGCTGAACATTTTTTGTAAAGGAATTTTGTTAAAGATCAGATTCAGAACGATAAACAAAACATACACAGAGTTTAAAATGATGGTAAATTAGTTTCTGCTTAAGTTTTTTATAAATTGGGTAAGTGTGCAATCTAGTGGATAATAGCAAAATTACAGATTACCGTAAAAACTCATCAGGAAAGTTTTTATTGCCAGGGAAATGTTTTCTCTTAATTTACAAAATAACTCGTCAATGGCAAGGAAAGAGTTAATACGGTGCTTCTTTTTGTGTCGGTTTATGTATTGGTTTCTCTTTTTTTCAGTTTTTTTACCATTTTCACTTGGGTTTGGGGTTAGAACAACTTTTTGTTACATAAAATGACATCCCAATTCTAACCCCAACTCTGGGGAGTACCATGGTTTAAAAATAGACAAAAACGTGGAGAAACCTTTAAATTTAATAACATCCTAAAGCCAATTCCAACCCTAAACCAAGTTACAATGGTTTAAAAGACGGACAAAATTGAGAAACCAATGGCTTATCATATGCACCCAAAATTTGACTTTTCACATTGCATGCTTTTAAACGCATTTTATGAGAATGGGTTGCTTTCACAGGCATAACATAAATGAAGAATACTACAGAAAACATACTAATAAGAGAAGATTAAAATAAAGGCGACCTGAGAGGTAAAAATGTGTGAGTGGGAAATACAAAAATCTCACACTGTAAAGAATTCTTTGCAGCCTTACATTTTTATTAATTAAAAAAATATTTATTATATGTTACAGCTTCTAAAATAAAGTTGAAATATGTCCAAAAAATGTAATGCAGCAAAGAATTTTTTTACAGTGAACATGAAAAACTATAGAAGATACCATAGTATTTACTATAGTAAACAGTAGTAATATATAACAACAACCATTACATGTCATTAATTTCAGAACATGATTTATTTATTTATTTTACAGTGTAGGTTAAAATAAGTATTACATGTTTTTTTTAATAATTACAATATTTAATATGTTTCTATTAATGAATTTTAGCAGTTGACGGCAAATATAAACACTGTCAAAATTCATTTTTGTTGAATCAACTCAGATTTACAAGTAATTTCAACTTACTATTATTTATCTTGACTAGAGATGAGTTGATATTACTACAGATGAGTTGTTATAACTTAAAAAATATAGTTGAAAAAGTCAACTTCATAGTAAGTTGACATGACTTGTAAATCTGAGTTAATTCAACAAAAAATTAAATGCAGAAAATAATTTTTACAGTGTTTGCCTTCAACTACTAAAATTCATTGATAGAAACACATTAAATATTGTGTTATTTAAATTGTTTAAATAATTATTTAAAAAACCCAAATATGTAATACTTATTTTAAAGGCAGAGTGCACAATGTTTGAAAAACGCTTTGGAAAAGGGAGTGGGGCCGACTACCAAAACACACTTGTAGCCAATCAGCAGTAAGGGGCGTGTCTACTAACCGACATCCTTGCCGGGGTTGCGTATGTGTGTGGTGGGTCTATCAAATAAGGTCCAGATTTTATTGGGGTAGGGGTGTGTTTGTTTAGGTGATTTCTAATGTCAACATTGGCTTTTAAACATTGTGCACTCTGCCTTTAACCGACACTGTAAAAAAATTGTAATGTAAAGATTTTTTTTACAGTGAAATATTAAAAAAATCAAATCTTCATAGTTGGGGTACAGAGCAAGTACATTGTAAAAAATGCTGGGTTCTTTATAATCCATGCAGCATTGGGTCAAAAATGGTCAAACCCAGCCGTTGGGTTAAATAAAACCAAAAATTTATATTTTTGACCCAACAATGGCAAATTCATATCAACCCAGCATTTTGGGTTGAAAAAAAACAGCATAGGTTAAATTACAATTACAACCCAACAGGTGGAGTTGGTCCATTTTTGACCCAATTCTGGGCAGCATTTTTTTGAATGTATAAGTGTCTACCGTATATAACTGTTGTCATAAATTATAATTTTTTTATTCTGCCAAAATACCTTTTTTTGCGTTTACAATTTTCATACACTATACATCGGGCTATTTTCAGCATGCTGTTGTTAAGATGCACTAATCTTGATCTGGTGTACTGTGTAGGGCAGATGCAAATGGGTGCTCAGTATAAGTGGTTGGCAGGGAGAAAAAGAGAGATTGATGAAGACATTGCCGCTGACAGAGGTAAAGAGACGAGCAAATGAAGCGGAAAGAAAAGCTGAATCTTCAGCCTGTTTAGAATTTAGATTGATTCAGTCCGAACGACAGCACATTGTTCCACATACACGCTTATCTCACTCTGCATTGTTCCATCTCTCTCTCTTTCTCTCTCTCTTTCTCTCTCTCTCTCTCTCTCTCTCTCTCTTTCTCTCTCTCAAACCGAGGAGCTCAAAATAGAAACAATCATTTATTCATCGATTGAAACATCAATGAGAGAGAGAAATAGGAGGATGAGAGGATGGACAGCCTGGAGAGAGAGAGAGAGAGAGAGAGAGAGAGAGAGAGAGAGAGAGAGAGAGAGAGACTATGGCTTATAAAAGGCATACGGACAGAAGTATGAGACCAGGGGGGAAGGGCTGAATTAACAGATTGAAGATTTATGATTTCTGTTTTGAGGAAGACTATAAAACCCACTTGAGAGCGATAAGAGGGCTTTGGAAACCCAGCTAGCATAAAGAGGGAAAATGGGATCTCAGATGAAAAATAGAGGTGGAAAAACAGAAAGAAACACTTGACTTTTCAGGGCGCTTTTGCTGGCAAGAGAGAGAGGTTTCATGGTTGAGACTGTCTTATGAATTTTACTCAAATCCTGCCGTATTTTTATCAGTGCTGAGGGGTCACCGAGGGTCTCTTACTATATTCATGCGTTTCTGGATCGGCGCGCTGCATTGCTGCTGATTTGAATTTCCATTATTCATCTGTAGAACTGTGAGTTCCTCTGGCGCACAAGTTTTATTTAAAACAAAGGTCCAAAGATCCATTATTGGTTCATGTATGCTGCATGTTTGGGTTAATATGATACAGGTAATTTATCATGCTAATTGACTAAATGTCTCATATTTTTATAGAGTATTAAACATTTTAGTAAAAAATTTAGGCAGGTACGAGGGCTTTCGGATGAAACAAATTGTGGTGGAGGGTGGCGATGGGGTGGAGGAGGGATGATGCAAAATCTGTCACAGGACAGAGGTGAGGGACGGCCATATGTAGAGACCTCTTCTTGCTGATGAAACTGATACTGATAAAGCAAATTAAATATTCCTGACATTATTCAAATCATTATTATAATGAGCATTGCCCCTTAAAACAATATAATCAAAATAAAAAAAAATTGTGGGATACCATGGATGACAAAGGGTTTACAAAATGCATGTAAAACATACCTTGTATAGAACTACTGACGCAGAAAACGTATAAAAGTATAAAAGGTATAAAAACAAAGTGACTGGTATCATTAGGACAAGTAAAGATTATTACAATAAAAAATTAAATGGTAATAAAAATGACATTAAGGGCTTATGGAATGTATTAAATAATATTATCAGGAAGGGAACAACAACGTACGAATATCCCAAATATTTTAAGGACAATGGGAGGACTCTGAACAACAGGAGTGAAGTGGTCAATGGGATTCATATTTTTTTGTAAATGTGGGGCCAAGAAATTTCCTGTAAAAATTTTTTGTAAATTCCCTGGCAGAGGAAATTAAAATTAAAAGAAACAAGTAGTGTAGGTAAGGGTAAAGGCGGTGGATTTTATAAATAGTAATCCAAACTCAACATATTTTAAACCAACCGATGAAAAGGAGATTGTTGAAATTGTTAATCACTGGAAGAATAAAAAGTCCACTGATTGGAATGACATTGACATGGCTTAAATCAAGAAAATCATTGTTGCAAATGTTAGTCCTTTATGCTTTTAATTTGTCTTTCAAATCAGGTGTATTTCCAAGTAAAATGAAAATTGCAAAAGTCATTCCACTATACAAACATGATAGGGGAACTCAATTTACTAACTATAGGTCATTGTCCTTACTCTCAGTTTTCTAAAATTTTGGAAATTTTTGTAAAGATGTATAATCTGCAAGTTGATAGTCAGTATGGATTTAAGTCAAATACAGTATATCGACATTCATGGCTTTAATGGAGTTAATTTAAGATACTGTATTACAAGATCTATAGACAACAAGAAATATGCAGTGGGAGTTTTATAGATCTAAAAAAGATTTTGCCACGATTGATCACATTAATTATTAATAAATAAGTTGAAAATGTATGGTATTAGATGGGTTGGTCTTGATTGCTTGAAAAGGTATATAAGTAATAGCTTAAAGTTTGTACAATTGGGGGATTACAGATCAGAAATTATAGAGATCACTTGTGGGGTTCCTCATGGTTCGATCTTGGGTCCAGTATTATTTATACTTTATATTTACATTTGTAATGATTGCTGATGACACCGATATTTTTTGTACTTGCAGCAGCTTTTGGACATGGTCACAGCTGAAATGAACAGGGTAAAAGCGTGGTTTGATTTAAATAAATTATCAATAAACCTAGAAAAAACAAAATGTGTGTTGTCTGGAAATGGTAAAATTAATATACAAATAAAAATTGTGATTAATAATACTGAAATAGAAAGATATAAAAAATAATTTCTGGGTGTGATTCTTGATCACAAAATCTGCTGGAAACCTCACATTAAACATTTGAGAGCAAAAGTAGCAAGAAGTGTTGTATATCTATTTTAGGAATAGTTGAAAAATAAATATTTGATGGAATAACTCTGATTTTAATCAAATCTTCTATCAGTCTTGGCATGATTTATAATAAATGACTTTTCAAAATGCTTCACAATAAGACCAGATGTATATAAAGGTAAAAAGGGTCATCTAAATTATTTGTTAAGTTAACACAAAGTGACAGAAGAAATGCTGACAAAATAACATTGTGTAATCAGTATACAGTATTACTATACAACAGAATAAAGCTTTAGCTTTTTTCACATACAGTAGCAAAATGTAATTACTGTAATCCCAAGACACATTTACCAGAGACATATATTTCTGCAATATTCTGGCTTAACATTAGCATCTTCATTTGGGATAGGACAGAGCTTTTCTTTTTAAAATAGCAGAAACCAATGCCAGTTTAATCATTCTCTGCAGTTTTGAGATCTCATTCACTCCCAGAGGACATGGATTTGAATTATTATTATTATTTAATATGTACAAACTATAAATTCTGTGATCCATTTAGGATGTGTGGTGCTTCATACAGCAAGACAGTATCTGAATTTTTAATATATAGATTTAATATAATGGACCACTCATCCGGAAGAGCAGTTACATAAGCAGATATGATGGTAAGATTGTTTTCATCATTCATCCATGCATTCATAAACTCACTCAGTGCTCCTGCTAAAAGCAGAGATTAACCAACTCCAGGCTCCATACAGTGCACTAACCAAACCTAGTTGTTAAATCTTGCTATATGGTCTTCATTATAATCAAACTATTTGACAGCTTGAAGAATGTGATAAACCAACATCCTACAAGTTTGCTAAACATTATACGTGTGACTGACTTCTATAGCTATGCGTAATTATATTAGTAGTATCGGCAACCAGGAAAGATTTGAGTATGAAACGCTCAGACATAAATTAAGGATGACATTAGGATAGATCCTTTGTTTATTGGTAAGAATCATCGATTTACAGACACAACACACATCCAGCTAAGCGCAAAAAGAATGAAAGCTGATATTAGCCTTTCGCTAATTCACTTTATAAGACAGTTTGAGCTTATTACAATGCCTGCATCACATTTTCATAATCATATTTTTGTTGCCCTCTAAATTCTCTTAGAGATGTTGGTAATACTTTACAATAAGGTTGTATTTGTTAACAGTAGTTAATACATTTGCTAACATGAACTAACAAAGAAAAATACTAAATACTTATACTTTGCTAGCATTTAATAAATGTGTGTGCATTGTGTGTAATTAATTATTTTGTGTATATATATATATATATATATATATATATATATATATATATATTCAGATTTTGATATATTATATATAAATAAATAAAAATATACATAAATAATTTTTTTCTTAAATTTATACATATGTGTGTATTTATATATACATAATAATTACACACAAATATTATGTAAACAAAAACTTTTATTTTTTAATCTTTTGACAGCCCGAGAGCATTGCGTTAGCAGCGTAAAAGGTCAAGGGTTTAAGCCCAGGGAACGCGCATACTGATAAAAATGTATACCTTGTAATGCACTATTCACTTTGGATAAAAGCATCTGCAAAATGCCTAAATGTAAATCTAAATATTGCTCATTGTAAATTCTTGTTAACAAATACAACCTTATTGTAAAGTGTTTACATTCTGATATCATAATGTTTTTTTTTTTATTTGTTAGAGAAATGCTTTTCTAGTGCCATCAAACTAAAACAAGGACATTGAAAATTCACTCAAGCATACGGTATTATATTACAAAAATACATCAAACTATAAATCTACAAAAATCAAAAATGGGAGTTTAGAAATAAGCTACTCAAAACAGACAAGATCCAATCAAGCATTTTTTTTTAGAAACTACCAACCCAACCCAAATCTCTTTGCCTGTTTAACCCCCTCCCCACCCACAGCCCTGATCCTGCATCAGTCATATACAGCATCATAGAGGTCAACATTCCTTTGAGCGCATGTCGAAACTGTTCATGCAAAGAAAAAACATTTCACTATCACCAACACAAAGACAAAAATTTGATTTTACCTGAACTCTCTGTCAGAAACATCTCACACATCTGTTAAACGGCTTGTACGATTCAAGTCTATTTACAAACAGTGGATCATTTCCTAAATGGGTGAAATTCTCACCACAGAATATTTAAAGTCAATATGAAATGCTGGGGGGCTGAATTTATTCACTAGGAATTCTGGTTGAAGGGGTTGGAAAAATTTGCGGAATTCATGGCATCTGCCAAAAAGGAAACTTATTTTAGAAAATATTAAGAGAAGTGAATATATTTTAAATTCCCTATGAAATCAAAACTGACAATTCTTATTTTGTAATAGAATATTGCAATGTTCATTTCAAACAATTTATTTGTGTGGACCATTTTTTTTATGAATGTGCCCTCATAAAATAATCAAGATCTGAAAATGTACTTCCGCCCTCTTGTGGTGGCCCTTCTCTTCTCTGATGATGTCAGCTAGATGGCTTGGGCGGAGCATCTGTTAACCCCGCCCCCTCCAACTTGTCAGTCTGCTGCGAGATCCAATTCTAAATGAAACGCACACTTTTCTATATCCAATCAATTCACAGCGGAAAACACGTCACGCCATTTTTTGTGATATTTCGTTTCACGCGGAAATACGTAAAAATTCGGACATATTTCCTAAAGTTCACGGGGACATTGAAATTTACAGAGCCCCTAAGGTGTCATTGGAGTAAAAAAATCTAAAGTTTAGTTTCATGTGCGTGCGCATGTGAAAGCGAAAAAATTTTTTACGTTAAGTTTTGCATGCGTACCCAATAGTTTTACGTGCGCACGCAAAACTAAACTTTCAGTTTCATGTGCGAACGCGAAATGTAAAGAAAAAAATTCTGCACATGAAGGTTTTGCGTGAGCACAAACTGTCGCATGCGTATGTGAAAGCGTAAGTTTTGCGTGCGCACGTGAAAGTGTACGTTTTTTTTAAGTTTAGTTTCACGTGCGCACGTAAAACTATTGGGTGCGCACGTGAAACAGTTGCGTGCGCATGTGAAAGCAGAAGTTTCACGTGTGCACATGAAACTAAACGCAATAGTTTCACGTGCGCACACGATAGATTCACGTGTGCACGCGAAACTAAACTTTATTACATTTTTTCTCCACGTCCCCTTAGGGCTCCATAGAAAATAACTTTGGCTTTCATGATTTCATATTGATGATTTCATATTGACTTCAATAGCACGCTTTGGTCTGATCTTAGTTGCTACATACAGTAGGTCATCATAAAATATCATGATATGGAGTGACCACGTGGTCGTGTATAGAGATGTTAATCACAGAGAAGTTCAAGTAAAATCTCAGGAAAGTCCTTTGAACAACAACAACAACAAGAGAGAGCTTTCAACAGTCAACGCCTTCAGGCAATCACTTTTTATTTAATATTCATTATCTAAAGATGTTAGCTCTGCAAAGCACACATAAGTTTGACTGTGATATCGGACAGACTGCTAGCTGTCCGTGTTAGTTCGAAGAAAGAAGCACCAACGATATTCCTGCACACACTCGGTTAATGAGGAACGGATTTAATTTTCCATTTTGACTGTTAGGGAATAACTCCATTGTGCCCATCCTTCACTGTTATGCAAGAAAGCATGGACGGACATCTTTTTGGTGCTACTGGAAATAGTTTTTTACAAAGAGAGACGTTCTTACTGTATGTAAAAAAGAAAGGCGTGGCATTATGTATTTGTTGTTATTTTTGGCATCTGTTCATGGTTTAGATTCGGTCATACACATGTCTATAGCTTTTGTTTTTTATTCAGCATAACATTTAATCTATGAAAGAACATTCCGAAGGATCGTCTTGGGAAAGTTGAGGTCTCTTTTTAGGTTCCTTTAACTAAATCCCAAAGTGTCAATCCAATCCACCATTGATAGTTTTCCAATTTCCAAGTCTCCACGGTTATAACTGCTCCGAGCGGATGAGATGGAAAAGCGTGACGTTGTAGAGGACCTGATGTCCATTGTTCCAGCCGTACAGCGCGCGATCTCGCGGATTGTAGTCCAGCATGGATATGTGGGCGTATTTGTTCTGCAGAACGATATCGATGTACTCGTACGTCGAGGAGTTGGTGTGGTACGCGTAGTAGACTTTTGTCGGCCCCGAATAGCCGTTGGTTACGTACAACGTTCCGCAAATCATGAATGACTCACCGGCGCTGCGCCTCGGGTGATTGGTCGTCCAGGACTGTATGATGTGCAGGGTAATCGGGTGGAGCTTGCTGATGACAATATTTCCCGCGTTCTGATTGGTGGCGTACACAGCCCACAGACCTCCCTCGTCCACCATGAGATCGATGTCCGAGTGACCGCCCCAGGCGTAGTGGTAGGTGTTGCTGAAGCCGGCGTTGTCCAGACGCTGTGACCTGCTGATAGTGGAGGTCTTGAAGTCGAATTTTATGATTGTGTTACTCTGGAATTTGTTGAAGTAGATGGAGCCGTTGTAGACCACCTGACCCGTTCCGGACCAGGGGTGGGGCAGCCGATGAGAGGTGAAATTATCCGACGTCATGAAGTCTGCCAAAGATTTATATTCCCGGACAAAGCGGTTGTTATGGTAACCGTCCATGTACCACACCTGGAAAAGCAAGAGAGAAAGTCACATCAATCAGATTTTCTTTCGAACTGGCCGTTTTAGCGAATCGATTCAAATTCTTTTCGTGCCATGACCTATAAAGCTGCTTTGGATCAATTTGAACAGTATAAAAAGAACAATGAAAATATATAAAATTTTAAATAAAAGTATCCAGAAGCCAACTTTGGGAACTCCCATTAAACTTCTGCAACAACCTCCGACCGCTTAATCATTCTTCAATGCTAACTAACTAGGTCAGTTGCTCTTTATTTATCTTATGCTGGCATCTTAATATTTTTGTTTTTGCAAGAATCTGCCAGCACAGCAGGGACTCGATCAGTAAACTACAGCAGACCTTCAATGGCGTCTTAATTAAATTGGAGACCGGAGAATGTGGCAGAATGCAGACAGTAAAAACTGACAGCCAGGATGATGCTGTGTGCCAGGCATTATGAACCCTATGGGGATAATTCCACATCATTCCGGATAAAAGCTGACTCTCCGTTGAGACTTCCCAGCATGGCTAAAGCTTCTCTTTCTCCGACTGGGAGGGGTAGAATGGAAATGGAGTAGTCACGCTTATGGAATATTCCAGAGTCCCAGTGGAAAATCTGTGTGCTCACTATACGAGGCACAAGGCACAACATCTACTTTATATACAGCGCACACACATAAACACATCCGCCTACAGTATTTTGTTGTTTTGTAGTACTTAAGTGAATTTATTGAAGTCTACATGTTCGTGCAGAATTTAGTTTTATTGAATGTTTCAATTTATTAGATTTTTTAATGGAGGTTTTTACAATTCAAACTGATTCATACTGTAGCATTGCACAGATGTGAAACATTTCCCACTCATCTTTGGCCAACAGCACTCACATGCTTTCAGTGCCATTGTATCTCCTGAGTGCTGCCAAAACCATTATGGTCAGTAAATAAAAAAAATATCTCATCTCACATCCAACTTTGAGAAGAACTTTGCATTAATATTTGAGCAGAGGCCGGGTCACAAGGTCTCCACAAAGTCCCTTTAGAGAAGTTGCGCCACTATAGGCGGTTTACAATTGTAAAAAAAAACAGTTGAACATGACAACCATCAACCATACAATAACTTTGGTTTCTTAAGCTGAAAATGTGCCAAAATCACCTTTATGCAATGTTGTTTTAGTTAATACCCTAACGAAAATTAACCATGGTTTTACTACAGTTCACTATCCGCCTGCGCATTCAGTAGTGATGTAGTACTCAAGTACGCGCTCGAGACCGATTTATGCATTTTTTATATAAAAAACCACACATAACACATAACAATAATAAATAATAATAAATGCAATGTTGACGGGCATTATTTGAAAATGACATCCCATGGTGCAATGAAAAGATACAGCCATCAGAGCCGTTTATTTATCTCTAGAAAAATAGGCAGAAGATGATGCATGTGGTAGGGATTTTTTTAATGATCGTAAAAGCATAGTCCACTAGTGGACTGCACTCCAAAAAATTATTTTCAAGAAAAAAAATTCTTGGTATTTTTGTCTTGTGCTTGATGCTTTTCTTGATGAGCAAAACGACTCAAGAAAATAAGTCTAGTTTGTAGACCTAAAATATCAAATTTAAGTGATTTTGTACATAAACAAGCAAAACATCTGAATTTTTCTTGAATTTAATGTTTAGTGTTTAAGAAAAAAATTCAGTTTTTTTGCTTACCTCATTGGCAGATTTTTTTGCTTGTTTTATGCACAAAATGTTTGGTCTAAAAACTAGACTTATTTTCTTGGGTCGTTTTGCTCATCAAGAAAAAGCATCTTAATTTAACAATGTTTTGATATTTTTACTGAAAACAAGATGAAAATACTAAGACATTTTTTTCTTGAAAATCATTTTTTGCAGTGTGCTCCTCTAAACAATTCCCAATCTAGCTTAGTCTGTAGGCCTAACTGTGGATTATTAACTGGGGTGATATTAAATCATGAATATGAAAACTGACATGTTTTTACGGTCTTGGTCTCGACTCAGTCTCGACTCCTAAAGGACTCGGTCTTGACCTTTCAATGACTCGGTCTTGACTCGGACTCGACTCTATTTATAAACCAACGGATTCGGTCTCGACTCAGTCTCCACTTTTCAATGACTTGGACTTGGCATAGGCTCGTCCCCATAACTAGCATTCAGTCTATTGAATGATGGTAAAATAAAACTTGGCTTGCTGCCCTCAGAGGGAGCTCGTTCAAATCCAACCCCCCCCCCCCCCATGTGTGGAGAGAGAAATGAGCAAAACAAAGGAGGAGATTTGGGGAGGAAGATCTGCATCGTCACTGGGAAGGCGTGGAGACTGACTCGCTTAAATAGGATCTCAGGATGATTGACAGGAACTGAATGTTTAGGCTCCTCCCGAACCTATGTTCAAAACTTCATTTAAACCCCCCAAAAAACATTGCATTGTCCCTCATTCATAGTAATAGTAGTGCTCAATCTTGTTATCTCCAACATCTTTGGTCTCAAATACAGACCAAGTTTTGGTTCGAACCTTCTCAGCTTGGTATCTCTGGTAGCAACATGAAGCTACAGCGGGTTATATTTAAAGAGCCAAAAGTCATTCTGACTGCGATATTTCTCATTGTTCTCTAGCACACACACATTCTGCCCTTCTCATACAGCCTACGGTCTCATCAATCTTTTACAACAGGAGCATCCAACCCAAAGTGTGAGAAAAACAGAACGAGAGGAAGAGAAACTTGAGCTTGTTAAAGCTTCGGTTTTAATGGATATTTTGGGTTTATGTGTTTTTGTGTGTAGTGCTTATCATATATCTAGCAGGAGTGTATGTACATTCTCAGACAAAAGATACAAAACATGTCACTGGGATGGTACCATTTAGGTACAGATACCTGTGAGGTACCAGATTTGTATCTTTGCGGTATTTTTAGGTACAAATGTGACAGCATTGACAGATTTTGTAACAACAGGTGAGCTGTTAACTTCGATGATGTTAAACAAGCGCAATTTAACCAGCTGTTTTCTTTACGTATTTACATTTCAATAAAGCCGCGTTACTGCCAACGTTTTCGATTATGTCGACGCCTTTCCTTCTTCTTCTTTGTTGGGTAACTCCTCTTATGGTGATATAGTAAAGTGTCTACCAAATGCACACTTCAAAATTTTGGCGGAAATAGTCATCCGGGTACTTTTCGCCTACTGTTTTTCGAAAACTATGAATTTGGACATACAACAGTTTTTTATAGGGAGACATTTTGGGAGGGGGGTCTTGAATACTGAAGTTGAGAAGCACTGACCCAAAGAACCTAAGGATCAAATAACCATTTCTTTTTTGCCTTTTATAGTTTGCAGAAACTTGATCCACTACAAAGGACCTTTAGTGCAACAAAATGTTCAGTGGGTGTTAAAGGTTCTTTATGAAATCATTCAGCCTGAAAATGACCATTTATAAACTTTCAATTTTTAAAAGTTTATAAACTAAGCTCAGTATTAGGTCTCTAGGGTGCCGTGCAACTTCACCTGGTAGCTCAACTCCATCCACCTGAGGTGAAAGCAGCCTTAAAAACTGAATTGTGCTCGCTCAGAAATGTCCAACAGTTGCTCCATATGCAGCACGCAGCGTCGGGATGCTGATGACTAATTTGTTTTTTACAGTTTCAAACACTTTAATTCCACTACTAGTCAATTTATTACGAAGAACATTCCCCTTGGAACAATCAGGATCTTGTTCAGTGGTGACAGCTCATTGATCAACCCTTGTGGGGTTTAAACCTTAACCTTTGATCTTTAACCACTATACAACAGCATAAATCACAATCCATTAACCTCAAGGTTATGGGCTCTGAATCCTGCTTGTGTGAGCAGATGAAATTATTGTCTGTCTACCATGGGCGAAACGTGTGTAAGGCGGGGAAGGCTTAGTGATTAAATATTAAAATATTTTCACGTATATCACTAATGTACTAAAGTAATTGAATGCTGTGGGCAAGCGCAAAAAAAATAAGATGTTATTATTTTTTTTTTTAATAGACAAAGATTGTACAATTAATAACTTAAATCTAATTGTGATTACGTTAATTAAAAATGTATTTATATTAAAAATTATTAAATTCCTATTTATGCCACATATCCGTACACACTTAAAAAACGCATTTACAACATTTTAAGCATTTACAATTTCAAGCATTTATTTATTTTTAAATAAATGTATGGGGAGCGTGTATGCTTGAAGGTGTAGGTTGTTGCTACATGGCAGGTGGCACCCTGCAGGTTTTAAAAAATAAAAACAATTTAAATGTGGTTGTGCTTTTTAAGTTTGATTCTGTATCGGGTGCTTACATCTTAAATGTGAGAGCATTCGTGAATTATGTTTAAAGCACAGCACAAAAGGGAGAAAACCTGAAACGGATGCCCCGCCTTCGGGCTTTTCTGATTGGTCCACTGTTCTAGAACTGACATTGATGAGCTTGACACTGCATTTAAAAAATAAGTGCCAATCATGTCATTCTAGCTTGTGTTTATAAAGAAAAACTATAAAATTAATGCAAAGTGGAATTCAAAAAACACATTCTGAGTGAATCGCTTTTTAGTCTTAACCTGGAGTTGATTCATCCTCCGCCTATGACTGTGATATGAATATTGTTGCTTTAATATGTAAAGTCTTCTCCCCAGAGTATTTTTAATATTTATATCCCTTTGTTTTAATGCATTATCACAAAAAATGTCCGTGCACATGAGAATACAATATGTGACTGTTATTGTTCCCTGTTTTTGTATTAGTGACAGCTCGGCCTTGAGCTTTGGTTTTCAGTGTATACGTCTAACATAAATCTGCTGCCAGCAGCCATATCCTCAGGGTGTAACTGCAGACATTAAATACGCAACTGTTTGTGCATGTTTATAAGCTTAAAATGAAGAAATCCTACATGCTTGTTTGTATCAAGAACTGAAATGTACAGCTTTCAATCTATATTCATCTAATTAAATCTTTGAGAACTATAAACACATTTAATGTACTAGCTTTAAACATAATATGACAAAAAGTCAGACAAATGGTTATTAAACCTTTTTTTTAAGTGTGTGCGTTTAGACTCACCCTTGTGTCTCCTTCAGGAGCAAGTGGGTCTGTCATCCAGGATCCGAACCGGGAGCCGGATGCTTTAATGGTGATCGCATCACTAATGCCGGTAAGCTTCCCACATGCTGGAGAAGAAATCATGCACAGGCCAAAAATACTAATTAGTTTAATGATTTAATGTTATAGTCTCTTAAAATTAAATCTACATCACTTTGTTAAAATTAAAGTCAAGTCATTAACCTGAAATTTTAATAAAGGTTGTGTCATATAAACCTTTATTAAATTCACTCACAAAACCAATTACACTTGTTTGTATAGTTTTCTTTTGAAGTCAACATGAAACCTACTTTAGTTTTGCAATTTCTACTGAAAACACCAGCTAAAACCAGCCTAAACCAGCCTTTAGCTGGTGGGCCAACTGGTCTTCTATCCTGACCAGGTAAAAAGTGTCCAAAAACCCTCTAAACCCGCCATCTTAATCAGCTAAAACCAAGCAAAGAGACCAGCTTGTCTTTGTGACACTAAATATTCAGTAAGAAAATACACTTTATTCATTGGTAACTTATTTGATCATGTAAATTGCTGTCTAGATGATGTGGTGGATGGAGAGGAGGGGTTGAAAATGTTAAATAAAACCAGGATTAAGTTTCTAAAAATATATATTAAAAAAATTCAAATGGGGGACTGCTGTTGAATGCACTTGTTATAAAAATGTTTATAATGTTTATTTCAAAACATATATAAATAGTTATTTAAAGCTACTTTGTAACAATGCATATTGTGAAAAATGCTATACACGAATTGAATAAAATATACGAATAAAACCTTATATAACCTGATGAGCAATATGTGGTGTTGTCCTGCGGGTCTGTTATGTGTTTTGAGATTATTCAGATTAAAACACCTTGCTTTAATCTGGTGTCTGCAGGGAGATTCAGGGTAAATTATTACATGGCTATATTTAGACTAAAGCCCTGTTTCACACATCCTACAGACCCAAATTCACATTTATGTAGCAACAAAAGATAAAATATCCATCTCACACAATATATAACACATATGATCGCATTAAAATAAGGGTTGGTAATTGTTTAAGGTAAATCGTCATAACATTGTAAATGTTTGCCTGTGCAAAGCATCTTCCACTATACTGTTGTGTTCTGAATGGTTGTCAAGGCATTATTATGTGGTTGCTAAGGTGTTGTGGTTTCCAGTTGCTGTGTAGTTGTTAGGGTAACTGTTCCCATAGCTCTATTGGTAGAGCATCACATTCAGCTAAAATAACATGGGTTCGATCCCCAGAGAACACACAGATACCGCCAATATGTTTAGCTTGAATGCACTATACAAGGGGTGCACACATTTTTCCTGATTTCCAAAAATCAAACCTGACTGAGGGCCGTGAGTCAAAAGTAAAATTAATGTTGCCCTGATTCTCTTAATTTATAATTTTCTAATATTTAAAAAAAAAAATAAGCAAACATCACTCTGTTTACACATAACTAATGCAGTTTTATTTTCAAAGGTATTTTTTGTAAAAAATAAATCATTTTGCCAATCATTTTTAAATTTCCTTTTGTCTGTGTGTCACTGCCTTGACTTCTCCATTATGTAGGGTGGCCATTCGTGCCAGTTCCGCCAGACACGTCCTGAACATGTTTTCGGGTTTGTTCTCCGGAAGTCGCGTTGGTCGACTGCATACGTCATCAAGGTTTAATATTTCGGGTTTAATTTTTAGAAAAGCAACCATTACATTTCAAGGTAAGAATGAAACTACAATGATTGTATGTCTTAAAGGAAATAAATCGTAATTTTCTAATGTATTTTAAATGAAATGTGATGACGTATGCGGTCGAGCAACGCGACTTCCGGAGAACGAACCCGAAAACATGTTTGGGACGTGTCCGGCGGAACTGGCACGAATGGCCACCCTACCTTTATAGTACCCAAGTACAATGAGTTTCGTGATGCATCCTATACACCTTTTAGTATGCATGTACATTAAAAAAAGTATTTACTGTAATTCCTTGCATTTAATTTCAATTAAATGTTTTGTAATGTACAAATAAAACAAAAATGTTTACATTTTAGAAAATGTTTAATTAGAAATATGAACATCTGCTTCAAGTGACATTTCTCCTTTCTCCTTATCTCACGTGGCATGACGGGCCAAATTAAAGGTCACTGCGGGCCAAGTTAGCCCTAGTTTGGGCACGTCTGCGCTATACAGTAAGGCACTTTGAATATTACGGAGGCCCTAAGGGGACATGGAGCAAAATTAAATAAAGTTTAGTTTCATGTGCTCACGTGAAACTTTCATGTGCTCATGTGAAACTTTCATGTGCTCATGCGAAACTTTCATGTGCTCACACAAAACCTTCATGTGCAGAATTTTTTTTATGTTTAGTTTCGCGTGCTCACGTGAAGCTATCGCGCGAGCAAATGAAACTATCGCGTGCTCACCTGAAACTATCGCGCGCGCACGTGAAAGCGAAAGTTTCACGTGCGCGCGCGTGATAGTTTCACGCGGGCACGCGATAGTGTCACGCGAGCAGGCGAAACTAAACTAAAAAAAATTCTGCATATGAAGGTTTTGCGTGAGCACATGAAACTAAACTATAGATTTTTTTTACTCCAATGTCACCTTAGGGGCTCGGTAGAATATAAGTGTCTGCCGAATATAAAGTAATATGCAGTGGCGGCTGGTGACTTCTTTTTTCGAGGGCACACGATCCAAGGTTCATCACAACATGTATGTAGCCCATCATGGGTGTGGTTTGTAATTTCAAAATATGTGTTCTGCGCGTCGAGTGAAACCTGTGTCATAACGTGTCTTGTCAAAATAAGTGCATGCTGCAGACCCATCTAAAGGGTTTATGATAAAAGCGTTTGCGATATACTCGCATAATCTCATACGTAATCAGAGTTTACTGTTAAGGGAGTGTCTTGCGTTTTTTTTGTGAACGTGAGCGTCTCTTTTATCATAAACGGTTTTGACACATGTGCAGCAGGCACTTATTTTGAAAAAAACAAGTGATGCACATGGTTCACATGACAAACACATATTTTGAAAACACGAGCAACACACGACACTCCGAACACATACTTTGAATTTGCACCCCTCGGAAGAGCCGCCACTGGTAATATGCTAGTGCTTATTGGTCCCCCATCCCTTAGTCTTTACAATTCAAAATAAATCTGGAGGTTTTATTATCGCGCAAAAAATATTATAAACTTTAACAGCACACCTGTTCTGATGTCTCATTTATGTCTAAAAATGCAAACAGTAAGTTACGCACCCTGTTTAATCCTTGCAGCAATAAAAGTTGTCTGCATATGAAATACATGTTTTCCATAGTGATGAAACCCAAGTGTGCATTTGAAACCAAAAGATAAATGAACTCATTTTAAAAGCAATTGATCGCACACTGAGTCTGGCCCACATTTCTCTTGTAAAAACCAATGTGAAGGAGAGAGATGATACACACACCAGAGATGTATGCAGCTGTATGTGTGTGTGTTTGGAGACGGTGAATGTGTAATCTTGTTTGTGTGACCTGGAGAGTCCCATAACCAATTTTATTGCTGAGATGTTGCTTTTTCATATCTCAGTTGTCATATTTTTGTACCTTATTTTTTGTCTCAGGTCCCCGTTGACGTGATGCAGGTGATTAAATGGCACAAGTTTTATTTTCATGCTCAGCTATTCATTTATCATTTATTTACCCTCGTAGGTCCAGGAACATTGACTTGGTTAGATGATGTTGTGCATAGCTTCTGTATATGTTTACTGCGTGTCTGTGTGTGTCGTACCAAGCTTTTGCATGCATGCACGCAGCCTCTCCTCCAGGTTTACCACACGCAAGTGGAGGTCATCGTAGTCATACGCTCCCATCTCCTGCTGGAGGAGGTTCAGGCTGGACGTCAGGTTCTGCACCTCCTCTTTAAACTGCTGAACCAGCCGGGCGTCGGCTTTGTACTCCTCCAAAACCGGAATTAGCGGCCGCAACTCCGCCATTTTTGCTTTTATGGCCTGAAAATACGCAACAGAGTTGCTCAGGTGCGAGGCGGTCGGGAAAAGAGGGATTATGGGAAAGTTCAAGTCCCTCTTAGATTGTTGAAGATAGGCATTCTGTCTAATCTGTCAACATTGGTCTCTGTCTATAATGATTGAGTCTACTGGTGTATATATGAGGGTGTTTGTTTATTTGTACACAATTATAAATAAAGGTTCTGGTATAGTCCCATTTTAAAGACACTGGAGAACCGTCTTAAAGGTGCAGTGTGTAACTTTTAGAAGGATCTCTTGACAGAAATGCAATATCATATACATAACTATATTATCAGTGGTGTATAAAGACCCTACATAATGAACTATTATGTATTTATTACCATAAAATTAGGTGTTTTTTTCTACATACACCGCGGGTCCCCTTACATGGAAGTCGCCATTTTGTGCCGCCATGTTTCTACAGTAGCCCTAAAGCGGACCACAGAGCGTGTTTTGTCACTACTGTATTTTGTCTGTATACAACATGTTTGTCCTGTTGCGGCTACCGTAGCTTCTTTATGCATTTCAGTGAACAGTGGACTGAGCCGTTGGTTGCATTTCACAATCTCACTGATGCCAATTAAATCTACACACTGCACCTTTAAGATCTATTATTTTTAAACTATACTAGTCAACTTTCGAAGTGGATCAAAACTTTTCATAAAACCATTACCCGTTTTTGTCTTAAGACAACTTTTTTGATCAACTTCAAGTTGACTGTTGTATTGTATGCTGACTATGTCTTACATGGTCAAAAGTATGTGGACAACCAAGCACTAATGCTGCTTCAACATTTGATATTAAAGGTCACCTAATATGGCAGTTTTTTAAAGACGTAATATTAGACACAGGTGTCCACAAAATGTACCCATAATGTGTCATTTATAATACCATGCTGAAAAGGTCGCTTTTTGTGTGTTCAGGAAAAAGTGCTGTTTTTTGTGTGTCTCTTTATATGCAAATGTTTATTGTTATCTACACTGATAAAAAATTATTTTCAAAAAAAAATTCTTAGTATTTTTGTCTTGTTTTCAGTAAAAATATAAAAAAAATTCCTAAATTAAGATGCTTTTTCTTGCTGAGCAACAGTGGTGTAGTCTAGATTTTTGTAGTGAGTATACTGTGATTTTTCCCTCTCACCCTTATGCTTACTCGTCCTAGCGCGACACCTCATAAGGAACACCACACTCACAGATGCATACAGTATCATGTAACTGAGAGCATTCTGAAAGTGTACTCATAAACACATAAACTGAATGTGTTCTCTTTTTTAAGAAAAAAAAAGACTTTAGAGCCAATGGGTTTACAGCTGGGGAAACTGGACTGATTTTTAGACTGGTTTAGTGTTAATCAACATCTAACTCAGGGACAAAAGTTATTTAACTGTTGATTAAAATTAAATAAATCTTCAATCTGTGGCTAACACATGCATTGAACGAGAACAAAATATCCACTCTTTCAACAGCTATTATCTGACAACTATTGATAACATACCATGTGTAATTTAATGGTGTAAATGTTTTTAATTAATACACATTTAAGATGACCATGAATTAACTCTAATTTGCATAGTCATTGATATAAAAGCTTATTTTTGCATATAATATAAGCATTGTCTAAAAATGAAAATAGGCTTATACTTAATTATTATTACAAGACCATCATGTAGCCTAATATTAGACACCCAAACCAAAGTGAAGAAAATGATATTTAATTTGCAAGTCTTAACTGAACATCAACGCAGAGATGAATTTCCTCACAGAAGTTTAAGATCATATACATCTTGAACGTAGATATAAATGAACACAGAGAAGGGAAGTTTAACACTGTGAAGCACAAGCAAACATAACTGAAGGCAGCTAAAAACCATCAGGATATTATCACGAGCTTATTTTATTGCATTTGGAGCCTTACCTCCAGATAAAGTAATAAACTGGACTGATGATTTAAATGTTGTTTACTCACATGTGCGTTGTAAACTCTATGGATTTTATGTTGCAGCACTCGTTCACTTCTCTGGACTGTTTGTTTACAGTGTTGCGTGAGCAGCTACACTGCAGGTTCGACTTCATTTGGCGCTAAGCAGACCTCTTGGTGATGTCAAAGTACCGCGAGAGCGAGTCAAAGCAGATTTCTCCATGTGATAACTGGAGTCTCTCTCGCGGTACTTTGCTGTCACTCACCAGTCTGCTCCCCAGTTACTTTCGCGTCACTATAGTAATCTGATTTCATAGAAATTCATACGCCGATCGGATCGCGCAGTTCGGCATGAAGTATATAGCCTAATATGTATTTCAACCCGCTAAAGTAGCAAGTGTAGCATGCTATGGTCAATGCTTCACATCTATATTATGACTAAACTTTAAAAATGTCACAAAACCATGCTGTTACGCATCCTCGCGCTATTTTTAGTGGGTATACGCAAATCCTTGATAATTTCTAGTGGGTATACGGCGTATACCTGCGTATCACGTAGACTACACCACTGCTGAGCAAAACGACCCAAGTCTAGTTTTTAGTCCAAAAATATCAATTTAGAATTTTTCTTTCATTTAGTGTATAAGAAAAATGTTCAAGATTTTTTGCTTACCCCATTGGCAGATTATTATTATTTTTTTGCTTGTTTTATGCACAAAATCCATTAAATTTGATATTTTTGGTCTAAACACTAGACTTATTTTCTTGGGTCATTTTGCTCATCAAGAAAAAGCATCTTAATTTAAGAATTTTTAGATATTTTTACTGATAACAAGACAAAAATACTAAGAATTTTTTTCTTGAAAATCATTATTTGCAGTGTATACCAAAAACACTGCAAAAATGACTTTCTTACTTAGTATTTTTGTCTTGTTTTTAGAAATATCTAAAAATCCTTAAATTAAGATGTATTTTCTTGATGAACAAAACGACTAGTTTATGACAAAAAATATACAATTTAAGTGAATTTGTGCCAATGGGGTGAAAAAATAAATCTTAAAATAAGTTTTCTTTTTTCTTAAACACTTAATTCAAGCAAAATATTCTCACCCCATTGGCAGATATTTTTGCTTGTTTTAATTCACCTAAATTGTATATTTGTTGTCTAAAGACTAGACTTATTTTCTTACGTCATTTTGCTCATCAAGAAAAAACTTCTTGATTTAACAATTCTTAGATATTTCTACTGAAAACAAGACAAAAATACTAAGTAAGAAAGTTTTTGCAGTGAACGTACACCATTTTTAAATCTTTCCACGCCAGCGTTTTAAAAAAAAGTTGCCAACCAGCACCAGCATTTTTAAAATTTTCATGAAAGTAGGTTTATTCAAAAATACCAAATTTTAAGCAAAAAGTTGAGATAATTGCATTTTTGTTAACAGGACTTTTGTTAGAGATCAGATTCAGAGCGATGATCACAAGGAGTTTTTGCTGTTTTTGGATCAGTGGATGCTTTAGTTTTTTATAAGTTGGTTAAGAGCACCACCTAGTGGATAATAGCGGAAATATGGATTGCCATAAAAACTTGTCATTGGCAGGAAAACAGTTTCTCCTTATTGTCGAGATAACTGGTCAATGGTGGGGAAAGAGTTAATATGAGTATTACCTTGCGGTAACTACGTGTGGTAATGAATTTGGTAAAGAAGATTGAAAATAGGACTAATCATAGTCTTTGGATGGTTGTGGGTGGGGCCTCCGCAAGGTGACATCAGTTTGCTCAGAAAAAATCAACAGTTTGTCCCATCAGACAGCTGATGTTTTACGGCATAACAAATATTTTAATAATATTTTTTATCAATACATGATGGTTGTGTACACACAAAAATGTATTTCTCATATTAGGTGACCTTTAAAATCCACTTTCTGGAAAGCTTTCCAATAGATGTTGAAGCACTATGCTGAGATTTGATGCTTTGATTCAGACATAACCATCAGTGAGGTCAGGCCCCATTTCATATTTGAACAGACACATTGTGGTTCTGGATGAGAGTATGTACACCTTATTCTACAAAAGATTATATTGCACGGCTACATTTAATGCAACTGTTAGCAATAGGTGTGGTTAAAATAGTCACACATACTTTTGCACTGTTATGCATGTACACATGCTTTATATAACATAGGAAAGCTTTAATTTTAAACTAATGTATAAATATTATAAAATTATATCATTTGGCCAACTCCACCCCTATACAGTGACAATGCTAATTAATAAAACATTGATAAAAGAACCTTTATTTGTAAGATTTATGTTTGTAAATATAGTGTTTTGTGTTTGCAGAGCCATCGAGAGTCCAGAGGCCAAACGGCAGTAAATTTACTAAGATTTGATCAACGAAATCAAGCGCTCTGAACACGGTAAACAATTGGGAAAAGACTTTATTAGTTATCGTTTAGAATGCAACAGCAGAAGGGAGACATGCTGAAATTACAACTCACGTACAACAAAGTGATGTTTAATTCTTCTACTTCAAACGCATATTACTCCAATAACCAAAGATGTAAAGTGACAAAACAAAAAAAAAACTTTTGCAATACTAGCAAAGATGTAAATAATATAATAATAATAATGCTTATAATAATCATAATATCAATATCAATGTAGCTAAATAATCATATAAATAAAAAGTAACAATTCTTTAGAAAAGCATGCAGGAAGAGATCTGATTGGTGGTTGGATAAGGAAGGGGGAGGAGTGTTTCTTACAGCTAATGTCGTATCGAATATGAGAATCGTGACATAAACAGCGTGATTGACGCCCACTTCAGCCAATCGTGGGTTAGACCTGCCTCTTCTGGCCTCTGGCTCTCCTATCATGTCTTTATAGTTAGCCCTGCAAGCAAGAAACAACAGACTCAGCACAGGGAGCTAACTCACTAACCTGTCTAACACATTCACACACAGACTCTTTAACTCACACACGCACACTGTTGTGTTAAAAAGTGCAAATAAAATAACATCATTCCATGCATGTGCCAGGTAGTCTGTAGTATGTGTGTCATTGCATATATATTTGCATAGCGACCACATTTTTTGTGACGAAATGTGCATCCATTTTTTTTTAACTATTTTTATTTGTTTAGGACATAAAGAATAGCATCAGATTAAATGTTTATAAATGCACATTTCGAAACCGTTACAAAGGTATTCATGCGTGCAATCATGATTGTTTGCTTGCGTGTCCACATGTACTGGTTTTTGTCTGTGCATTGTTTGCGTATAATCGTGCATGTGTACCTTGTATTGCTTGGCGATGTTTTGTTTGTGGTTTTCTTCCACCTGTTTGAATTTGGTCTCCAGGCCACGGAGTTGATCTTCCATCTTCACCACATACTGCAGGTCCCTCTGGGTCCGCTGGTCCAATACTTGGATTGATTGCGTCATGTTTTGCACCTACAACAAACACACACACAAGTGCCAGACATATAAAATCTGTTTTAAAAATATTGCTATCTTCTGCCTCCAGCCTTAAGTGTCAAATTAAACCTTAAAAAGTGACTAATTGTGCTTCTCCTACAAAGTATACGGTTGGGTTTGACATCACAACCATGCAAAACTTATATTGGCTTAAATAGCACACTGTAATTAAATTAGACTTTTTGTATAAATTTAATTAAATTAAAACATTGACATTTCTTCTCTTCTGTTATTGGTCTGAGATAATCTGGGATCGAGTCCAGTCTTCCCTTCGGCCCTACATGGATGGATTTGTCATCTATTTCACCATAAGTGATGCTGATTTTGTCAAAAACACAGATGACCTTCACATCGAGATCTTACTGTATCTCTAGGCTATAGTTTATAAACTAGTTGTTTTTAGGAAAGCTGAGATCATCAACAGCTATTTCACATTCTGTTCATGACTCGGTATGCTCATGCTGTTTGTCCCTGGTTGCATCATTGCCATTATCAGGAAAAACTATTATATTTCTGGAACATGTTTGTTATCGTGGCATCTCTGTTCCAGAGGAACTCATTAACTGTGTGTGAGCTGTTGTTAGGCACAACCCCCTATGTCAATTTAATCTCAGGAGGATGAACTTGGTGTCTAACACGGGATAGGTGAGGAGTTGAAAGGTCACTGGATGCAACGGTTCGGTCACCTTCTCCAGTAGCTGTCGGAGTTGTTTGGTGCGGGCGTCTCTCGAGCACATGGTCTGTTGAGGTGCGACCACCGTGCACACACATCTGCCCTCGCTGTCCTGTGCCGAACTGTACACCTGCCAGGACTCTTCTGGATTAGCAGGTAAAACCTGTGAAAGAGGGCGAGAACGGTGAAATTAATCTCACTGTCATACGATGTTTATAGTTTCAGTCATAATCCCACACTTACTGACATAACACACTCACACAAGATTATGCAAAGCCCCATCTGCTCGGTCACGACAGGTCACGCCCCACTTTCAGACCACCAATCAAAACCCAGCACCTCTTCATCTACAACCACCTCAATCAGTAAGGCAAACATCAATGGCATTTATCCAAACACGCAATTCCTTAGTTGTATTTGACTGACAGCTGTTAGATATAAAAGACCTTTCTGTCAATCTGGAAGTGCTGTTGAGCTACAGATCCAATCACAGTCTGCCTAATACTGGCAGGAGTGAAACACAGATGGCAGCCTGATGAACATCCAGATTCTCAGATCGCTTCGACAAAATAGCCAACCCAAAAGCGGGCTTATAGAGGATTACAACACTGCGAACATACTTCTGTTTGATCTATTTTGCAGTCTTTATAGCTTTATTTAGCTTTTATATCAGCCCCGTTGTAAACTCCATTATCATTTCTATCCATCATCTCAGCAATGAACTATAAAACATAAACAGTATTTTTTGTATTATCTATCTATCCATCTATCCATCTATCTATCTATCTATCTATCTATCTATCTATCTATCTATCTATCTATCTATCTATCTCAGCATAATCTGTCATCTTTCGGTCCGTCTCATCATAATTCATAAGCCATGCTCAGCAATGTCAAAATCAAACATATTCTCTGCAATGAAAATCAATGAATATTTTAATTGAATCTTGCATGGAAATATTTCGCACCTTTGTACAACAGATAAACCATTGCATTTTAAACAGATGAGTAAATAATGAGTTGAAACCATTAAAACATTGGTATAATGTGCCAGTGTAACACATATTAACAGACATAAATTTACATTTACATATTTAACTTATCAGTATGTGCGTTTCATGAGAATCGAACCCACGACCTTTGCGTTCCCAACGCACTACTATAACTATACCAATAAAGTTGTAAGAAATTATACAATTTTGTCACGTGCGTCACGTTAAAGCGTCGTGCCAAGTTTAAAAAAAAGTTCACGCGTCTTGAATGCACTGCGTTCTAGTCGTTTTGAACGCAAGTACGCGTCCGCTGCGCAAGCCTTTCCGTACGCGGAGTTGCATAAAATATGGCATTTCGTTAAATATTATATATATATATATGTGTATCCAAACTTTTATCTTAATTTTAGGCGTGTATATACTGTAGCTCCACACTTACTCCTATACTCCGATCTGGATAGCCGCTCTGCGCTGCTGTGAGTTTGGTGGTGTTCAGCCCCACCAGTGAAGGCAGAGTCTGGGACATCCAGTTGGTGATCATTGCCATGGTGCTGAGCACCACACCGATCTTCAGCAAAGGCACCGACATCTTTGCGCTTGGACCCAAACTCTCATTATTCTACAAAAGCCACCGGGGAACCGGAACGGCGAGCATCGCTGCCCGTGAGCGCCTCGTGCATCACCATCATAACTATCATTGTTATCTCCTCTAACGGTCCCGGTCCGAACGGTATCAAGGTGTTCATCTCGGCGCTGTGGATGCTGAATGGAGTCCTGTAAGGTTTGAGTAGTACAAATTCGTTTTACTGGCGTCTATCCCGTTATTCGTGGCTCTTTTGTGTGCGTTCACGCCCTACTTGGTCCGCTTTCCCCACGCAACTGATTTACTCGGGACCGAGCGCACCGACTGCTTCTCCGTGGATGAGAGAAGAGGCGGTGCCACGCTCTCCTATATAGGTGTGCGCGTGATGTTGCGCGCCTCTCCGCTCACGAGACGCCCTTTGCGCGCCACTTGGGATTTGCGCTTGGTGACCGATCGCATTAATAGCCCGCCGTTTGTCATGGTCACGAGTCCAGGAGGGTCGTAAACTGAACATCTCAATGTCACGCCCCACTACGGGTCAACAGGAGTGAAAAATGATCTTGGTGATCCCAAGTGATGTTAATTTAACAAGCACCCTGCCATAATGCGCCCGGTTACAACCTTCTTTGTGTAATATCATTTAATTAACTCTCACAAGACATCCATCACTATTTCATGGGAAAAATGAGGGACACTAAAAGTCATTGGTAGAAATGTCTTTATTGCAATCATTCTTTATTGCGGGTCATTCCTGTTACGCAGTAACCTTGTACAGTTTTTTTATAAAATAGTTTTGTAATTAAATGAAGGGTACACTCTTAAAAATAAAGGTTTGCAGTTGAATAATCACTTTTCTATCTGAAGAACCTTTTTCACTACAAAGTACCTTTCATGCAACAGAAAGGTCCTATGGATGTTTAAAAAACAAATGTTTTTGTAACCTTTATTTGTAAGAGCATATAGCAGACTTTCAGAAATATAGCTCTGGTTCAGCTCAGGCACTTAAAAATTATTGATTATAACTTAAAAGTGCATGAAAATGAATAAGATGGAACCAAAATAAAGATTAAGTCTTGGCTCAGACAGACAGAGAGAGAAACTGGACGTCAGCAGACAATTATTTAAAATTTATTTTGATAAATAATCTTTTAGAAGACGAAAACCATAACATCACAAAATTTAATCCACTGCAAACAATGACTGATATTGTGCTATTGTTTCCCACCGTGATGTCACCTTATGATGATATCACTGGAGAAATTTCTTTTGTTACTTTCTTACAGAAAGTGATTTTGAGAAATTGATAGCAAATGTATACGTACAGTAACACAGGAAGCCTTTTGATTACATAAAGGAAAACAAAGACCCACATAAAATACTATAAAATAAAAATAAAACACATACAGTGTGCAAATGTCTTGAGAAATGTCAAATATACTGTAAAAGAGGTGTAGAGCCGCCCAGCGTGCTCGCAGACGTCCACAATGATTAGTGCATTAAATCAGTTTGCATAAGAATGACTCGAGCGCCCCCGTGCTGCTGTCAGTGGTACCGCAATGCAATTACACCCACCACTAACCGGTGCCATACCGTAAAATAATGCAATCTATCCAGCCCTGGCCATATGGCAGAATGAGAAGTGTATTGTCTGGTGGATCAGTGGTATAACACCTCTCATACACAAACAAAGTCAGTGAGTAATCCTGATACAGAGAGATGCAAACCGCATTGTAGTGTCACAATGTCACATCACACTGACGATACAAGTTTTACAATGCACTATACACTAATGTTTTTACTTTAAAAAGACCATTTTTGTTATGCACATGGGTATATATGAAGTCATGGGTTCAAAAAGCTGCACCATTTTCACTGTTGTTGGGTAAAAATGATTTGTATATTAGTAGTGGGGCATGTTGTCACATTACACACACAAACACACACACACACACACACACATACACATACACACACGCACATAAATACAGGCTATATATACTGCATATAGGACATAAATGTGATGTTCTTGTAGCTCAATTGGTACAGATTTGCATTAGCAGCGCAAAATACCACGAGTTCGATCCCCATGACACACACACATATAGTCACTTAGGAAAAGCATCTGAATGTAATGTACATAAATGTAGTATAATGAATTCAGGTTGATTAGGGCAGGGTGCATGATCTCTGATAGCCAATGCTGATATTTAAAATCACCTAAACAAACACGCCCCTACCCCAATAGAATCTGGACCTTCTTTTGATAGACCCGCCCCACACATACGCAACCCAGACAAAGATGTCGGTTAGTAGACATACCCCTAACTGCTGATTGGCTACAAGTGTTTTGGTACTCGGCCTGACTCCCTTTTCCATTGTTTTTCAAAAATCATGCACCCCGCCTTTAATGTCAAAAAGTGTCCCAGTTTACCTGATTTATCTATAAAAAAAAAATATATTTTTGACCCTGGACAAGATAATATTTAAGATTACATCATCTGAAAGCTGAATAAATAAGCTTTCCGTTGATGTATGATACGTTAGGACAATATTTAGCTGAGATACAACTATTTGAAAATCTGCTAAGAGTGCAAAATATTGAGAAAATCGCCTTTAAAGTTCAAATTAAGTCCTTAGCGCAGTGGTTCTCAAACTGGGGTCCGGGCCCCCAGGGGGGCCACGAGATGGTGCCGGGGGGACCCAGTTTTATGACATTTTATAAAATACATTAATTTATCATGAATTCTGTGTAATTAAACATAAAAAATAAGGCTACTAACCAACATCACTACTTTTGTATAACTTTATATATGTTTTGTTTAATTAAAATGTTAAATTTTAGAACAGTTTTTGTCATAAATTTTCTTTGGGGGGGGGGCCGCAAAGGAATGCACCGTAGACAAGGGGGGCAGCATGTGGAAAAAGTTTGAGAACCACTGCCTTAGCGCACATATTACTAATTATAAGTACATTTTTATATATTTATGGTAGGAAATGTTCAAAATATCTTTACTTAAAGCGTAACTAAACCCTAAACCAACTTTTTTTAGTTAATGATCTGTAAGAATGGGGCTTTATTAGTGCTGTTGATTGATTTTAGTAAGTTTTTTGACATTTGGATATAAAGTGTTTCAATACTACAATATATGGTGTAAAAACGTCTGAGTGCTGCCCTCTTCAGGTTGAACGGTGGCTACTGCAGTTGAATTTTCCTATTGGATGGTGGGTCCAAAAAATGACTCGTGACGTAAGCATGTTCAAGATCACCACGCCCTTGTTACGATCTCACCACACACTTAGTTCGTCCCCTCTATCTCCTTGGGATCTGCCCACTTTTTTGCATTTTTCAAATATTGCCAGTGGGGGGAGTCACGCTCTGACCAGGGGTTTAGTTACGCTTTAATATCCTAATGATTTTGGCATAAAAATATAATTTTAAATAAATATATTTTAAGCTATTGCTACAAATATCCATACTACTTATTACTGGTTTTGTGGTTCAGGGTCACATTTTTAATTAGTAATTTATTTATTGTTGTTGTTGTTAATTTTAGTTAAACTACAGCAGTTGCCTAGTTTAAAAACTAAGTTTCATAAATAAATCATCTTAGTCCATCATAAACTTTTACTTCTAAATTATAACATGAATACGTCAAAGGTACATTACTGAGACATAAGAGGGAGCGTCAGGCATCCCGTGTCTCTTAGTATATCCAGCTTGGCTTCAATAAAACATCACACAGCAAACATCTAAAACCCTGAATCTAGGGCATATATTCTTTCCGGCTCTGTCGCTCTCTATTGCACACTCACACACGCGCACGCACACACGTTGGTGTGGCTTGAGGGTATGCAGCCACAATCATCCAATCTTTCTGTACTGATCATAAATATCCTGTAAGGAATACCGCTACTTTGTATTTTGTGTGTGAGGAGACATAGAGAGATATAAAAGAGAAATAAAGTATGTGAATGATAGAGCCATAGCAGCAGAAGGTCACTTCAGCACAAATCACACTGTGCTACGGGTTGTTTGGCCTTGGGATATTAATCTGAGTGTTTGAATGAACAATTGAACATGAATCACTTGCTTGCTTGTTTATATTTAAGAGGTAATAAGCATCATATCTGAACACTTTTCTAGTGTGATGATTTGCATAAAAATAGCACTAGGTTTATGGTAAAACTGCATCTATGCATGTGTGTGATGTTGGCCTGATCTTGTGTTAGCGCCTTACACTTACTGACACTCGTCTACAAATAGTCACGTTTCATATGGTCATATTAGTTTTGCAAGATTTTTACTCTTTGCATATTTCAACCTAGCTTTCTTTCTTGCACTGAATAAAAGCTAATGTCGTTTTTATTAAATTACACCTATTATGTAAAATACACTTTTACAAGGTGTTTGGACATTAATGTGTGTTGGCAGTGTGTGAACACTTCTACTCTCCAATGCAAAAAATCCACCCACTCCTTTATTAATTTAATCTGAGCACTTGGTGGTTTAGAACAGAGAGGTAAGTGATTTATGATAAACATTTTATTTTGAGGTAAACTATCCCTTTAAATGCAGAGGTCACATTCCAAGTATGGGTTACCATACAATGGCATATTCGTCACTTTCACTTTTACTTCCATAAAGCCCCGCACACAGACAATGACTGACGTCCAAGCGACAAACAATAACAGAAAAAATTGAGAAACCAATACAAAAATCGACACGAAAACATGCGCCATATTAAGTAAATGGAAAGTACTGGCATATCACATGTACGCAAAATTGTAATTTGCACGACTTTTCACACTGTGTGCTATTTATACGCACTTCATGAGAATTGGTTGGTTTTTAAACAATTTTTTACGTTAACAAATATTTTTGAGTTGAATTAACTCAAAATTTTAAGGCAACCTAGGGCTTCATTTATAAAGTGTGCATAAGCACAGATTTTATCGTAGAAGTGTGCGTAGGCAAAAATTCATGGCATATTTATAAAATCTTTGACGTAAAAAAGTGCTTTGCGCCACATCAGGTTCTGAGCAGACCTACGCACTTTTGCTTGTCCAATAACTGCAGGTTTTTGGAAGTATAAGCCATTCTTGCTGCTCGAAATGGGTGTAAACATTGGCAAGCGCTCTTTTTTATGTCTATGACATTAATTAGGCATCGTTTAAAGGCGGAGATCTGAAACTGCTCAGCTGCGCACAAGTTCAAGATAATTTGCGATTTATAGATTTCACATTAGAAAGAAAGGGGTAGGCGCATTTTCTGTGCATTCGTTTGTTTTATGAATCACACATGTACACATTTTTGATAAATGATTGTAAGATCAAATGTAGGATGGTTCTAAGTAACGTGAATTACGTAATAATATTACTTTTCCGAAGTCACGAGTAAAGTAACGCATTACTTTTTATGTACACATTAATATTTGAGTTAATTTTAAAAAAAAGTAAATAAGTAACGCAATTAGTTACTTTTTTAATAATTACTTGGTAACACTTTACAATAAGGTTCATTAGTTAACATTAGTTAACTACATTAGTTAACATGAACTAATAATGAACTGCACTTATACAGCATTTATTAATCTTTGTTAATGTTTCCCCAACACTGTTTATAAATGAGGTCGCAAGTAACTTACTTTTAAAGTTGAACCAACAAATCTTTTATTACAGTGTATCCAAAAACCTCTTTTATCACCTTCTGTTAGCACCATATACATCATACTGTTAACGCTTTGATCTCCTTTTGTATTTGATCTAAGAATGAATGTCAATTAGGTTTGAAATGACATGAGGGTGAGTAAATGATTTTTTTCAAACTATTGTAAAACAGTTTAATAGCGGAGCCTATCCGATGGGTCAGGTGCTAATAATCAACCCAGTCTCACCCCATGGCATCAATATTTGACGACACTTGACCATGCGTCAATATGTTGACGCGGAGGGTATACCTTTCGCGTCATTTTTTGACGAACTGGGGACTTCAATACTATTACGTCCGTTGCATTCTCTTTCCTATTTTCTTACCATTTTCGCGTCGGTTTAGGGTTAGATTTACATAATGACATCCCTACCCAAACCTAACTCTAACCCCAACGCCAGGTGACAACTGTTTAATTTCGCGTACCTAACTCTAACCCCAACGCCAGGTGACAACTGTTTAATTTCACGTACACTGTTTAATTTTGCGTAATCTAACCCTAAACCGACGCGAAAATGGTAAGAAAATAGGAAAGAGAATGCAACGGACGTAATAGTATTGAAGTCCCCAGTTCGTCAAAAAATGACGCGAAAGGTATACCCTCCGCGTCAACATATTGACACATGGTCAAGTGTCGTCAAATATTGACGCCATGGGGTGAGACTGTGTAGCAATAATTCTGAAAACAAGTTTGCAGTTAACATCTCATATTAATGTTTTATACTCAAGCAACATTCTCTTAGGGAACAACAATCAATATTACTTTCATCAACGAGTGAGCAGCAAAACCAAAATCTCAAGCTGGGATTCCTTTTTTTCTCATGTTTAATAATTCATATGTAGGCTGTACAATTTTTGCAGCCCCCAGCAAAACGATAACATCCCACAGAATAAGAGGCTGGGTGAATGTACCCGTAGAAGCGCCATGAGCTCCGGTACAGAAGAGAGACCGGCAGTAACTCATCTGTAACGGTCTACAGTAAAGCTTTCAGCTGCAGGCTGCATGTACAAAAAACCTCCAACACGATATGAGTGATTTACCAATCGGTCTGAACTAAAGCATTGGAGACCTCCCAACTAACAGTTCTCACTGCGTAGATGTTACAGTATGTAGAGGAAGAGCAGTTGATGTTTCTGAAACTCTTTCTGCCGAAACTTCAAATGATTTGCCTCGGTGTACTGCAGAGGTGTTTGGAAAGCAGCCCTGCTTTTTGAACATTTACACTTGCGTTTTCTTCTGCGTTTGCAAGCAGCCTATTATTCTGGTTGCATTGCAACTTTATTGAATATGTGTCCCCACTGAGGTACTATTACAGCCAAACATAGTGATTTACTCTGATTCTGTGGAAATGTTGTTTATGACTCAGCAAAAGGAAGGAGGTGCGTGCTTGTATGTGAAAATGCAAATCTAGATTTTTACATTTCCTGAAGAAAATTGGTGCATGTCAATCTAAACGTCCCCACAACATTGTGCTGTGCATTAGGTGGTTAAGGTGGAACCTGATGGTTCACAGGGTGTTGCTTTATGGTTGCAACGTGCTCCGAGTGGTTGCATTGCTACGTAGTTGTCTTGCCCTGCGTCCGAAATTGCATACTGCGACAGTACATACCAAATTGAATGATTGACCTTTCTATGTAGTATGAATATGGGAAGTGTGAATAAAATTCGGACATACTACATCCATCAAGTAGAAACATCACGTGACATTCATTATCATAACAACAAGTGAGCTGTTAAATTAGATGAGCAATTAAACCACAAGGAATAGTTGTTTTCCTTACGCATTTACATTTAAATAGAGCTGTGTCAGACACTTTCCGGATTTTATGAATATGACAACGCCTCTCCTTCACAGGATAGTAAAGTGTCGAATGCACACGTCAAAATCTTGCCGGAAGTAATAGGTCATCTGGGTGTGGGGGAGTGGGGTAAGTTGTCACACTTTTCACACTGTCTAACAAGGAAGTATTGGGCACATATGTTGTATTTAATACATTTTCATATCTTATCTCATTAGAGAGTTGTAGACTGTTGATAAGAGAATGTTTACTTGTGACAACTTGCCCCATCTGCGGGTAAGTTGTCACACTAGATTAGGTCGAGGGGTTTTCACACTGGGTTATCTTCGTTCTTAAACCCTGCTTATAACCCTAGGGTAAGGATCGTTTCACACTTGTAATTTAGAAGCGGGGTTATCCCTGAAATTAACACAGTGTTATGAAACCCGTTGTTATACCCGCATTGCGGTGCCAAATGCAGATTATAAAACGGGCAGTTCTGGTGCTTCATTCTGATTGGTTGAAAGCGTTCCATGATAAAATACCCCAGTAAACCCACTGTTCAGACCGCATTCAATGCGCACTGTTGCTGCGTACTGATTTATAAAAATAAACACCACAGTCTTTAATCATATTTTTTATTTGTCTACAATTGCACAATTGATGGCGATATCCAGATAAATAACAATAAATATTGTTGCGTCATCTCGTCAATAAAGAGAAAACATTCCCTGAGGAGTTTCTACCTCAAATTCATATTTCCGCTATGCACTGGGATGAATTTTTTTTTTTAAGCGGATGGTCTGTTCTTTCATTTGATATTTTATGTTTATTTAAAAAAAATGCTGACGGGGAAAGAGTTAAGCATGCTTCCAAGCATATTTGATCATCACTTCAACAGTTGCACGTTATAAATATGAATGTATAAATTAGATGAATGTTGATTTGTGTATTTGCTGCGTCTGTGTTGGTTGGGAACTATGCGGAAGAGTAATATTTGTACTAATATAATTACAACTTATTTGTGTTTCATTTCATGAAATTCTGCTATGCATATGAAGTAACCGTTTTATAAACGCAATAAGCCCTGCAAAGCAGTGGTGTTACAGTGAATTTTATAACAGCTAAGGTGATTTTAGGCAATTCGTTTCGCGTCGTGCCTAACAACGCCCCTTAGCTGTTATAAAATGCACTGGTAACCCACTGCTTCTTGGGGCTTATTGCTTTAAGAACCCGCGGTTAACTATTTCCAGTGTGAAAAGCCTGTGACAACTTGCCCCAAATTGACATGTGTGCTAATGTGCTTGACATTGGCTAAATCTCAGGGTAAGCTCAACATAGCACGTCAGCTAAAGTATCAAAAGACACGCTATTGTCTCGTCTATTTTGTGCAAAATAATGATTTTTAACATTCATACCTAACAAAGTTGTATTGCATAAATAAATAAAAAAATAAGAAAATTGTGCTAACGGCAGATTAGAGCGATCTTGACCACATGTGAACACGAAGTTGACTATAGAAAAAGTCGTCAGACAATTTTTGAATAAAAAAACTTGTCTAAAAAACATGTTTTGGTTTCCGAAAGAAGATCATGGATCACTCTGATGGTTTGGCAGCCAATCTGTAGTTAAGACTGTATACATTATAAATTACACATTTTACATAGTAATGTTAGCTAAGTGTAGTTTTTGAAACACTTTAGCTATGATTTGAACTAAGGTAATCTACTTGTTATTTATTTTGCTTGTTATCAGAAATAAACTACCTAAAAGTACTCTATTGTTATTGATTCTTTGTGGAACTTTACTGAAAGTTACGTTTGTTTCTCAAAAGCCATTTGTTTATGTTGTTAATGCTGAAACCGTCTATATAATGTAAAGAACGTTGTGAAAAAACAAGCTTGATATCTTTAATATTGACCGAGTAAGGTCATGTCAAAGACATAAATCAATGTTTAGGAAGCACTTCCTGAATAATTTAAAGCTGCTAATCTCATAATAAGACTTTAGCCTAAAATTCACAAACAGGGTCAGATTTCAGTCTCTCCCTCCTTCAATAATATACAGTATGAGATATTAAATTTTTTATCATCCATACAAAAATCATGTGTGGTCACCTGGATAAGTAACATCACATCTTTATCAAATAAAAAAGTCAAATAAGTTTAAGAGCCCATCCCAATACCTCCCCTTCCCCTACATGTTTGCCCTAACCCTCGCTTTTACACGTGCACGGGTAGGGGTACAGCGTCCCATTACTTTAGGGAGCAAAAACGGAGTGCTATTTTCTCCTTAGAATCAACCCTCAAAATATAGTCAGGATGAAATTACCCAGAATACGTTGCGAAACTGGTAGACGCGTCGACGTAGGTGAGCACGTACGCTAAGCTACTTTCCATATAGTGGCGTCCCATTTCATAGGGAAATATTTTAACCCCACTTCCCTCTTTGAGGGGACTTTACTGTCGAGGGCACTCAAAATCAAGTGGAAGTTTTAGGGGGTAGAAATGGGACAGGCCCTGATTCTCTCTCTCTTTCTCCCTCTCTCTCTCTCTCTCTCTCTCTCTCTCTCTCTCTTTCACACACACAAACAAACACACACACACTTTCTCCCATATCATCACACACAGGCTTGCCCTTTCACGGTTCAAAGACTGCTGAAAGCTGAAATATATGAAGGACAACATGGATAAAGATTGAGTTTGTACTAGTAATCCGTCTAGTAATCTATTGGACATTTCAAAAAAGTGTGTGTTTGATTTGTGGATTACGTTACAAAGACACAAAAAATGCCAACTGCCAAAAGAAAGTAAAATGCTATCATATTATAAACAACAAGTTGTCTTTTCTTAAAACACACACTGTTCATTTGCCTTTCATAGAAAACCAGACACAATCGATAAAACACAAAGCTGTTACTAATGTGATAACTTCTCTCATCCACAAGACAGATTATTCGATTGTGTGAGACAGCTGGTGACCTTTATCTCCATGAAGGTGATAAGACCGTAAAAAACGCATATCTGTACGGTGGTAATCAAGAAATAATCTCATTCATTCTATAGCTTGAGGAGGTAACCATTTACAATGTGGATTTATTCTCTCTCTCTCTCTCTCTCTCTCTCTCTCTCTCTCTCTCTCTCTCTCTCTCTCTCTCTCTCTCTCTCTCTCTCTCTCTCTCTCTCTCTCTCTCTCTCTCTCTCGTTAATGGAGCTTTGAATGAATTCTACATTTGGACTTGGGCTACATTCTGAAATACAATTAGGACATTAACACAAATTGAAAAGACAGCAAGAGCGCCTCGGGGACCACAAGATTGGATATCGCAGTCCCGAAACAAGAGGCTGTTCTCGGCACACGCCTGAAAATTTCTGTAAAACAAATTCCACGTCTTATTCGAATCAATGCCATTTCACATCACACAATCTAGGATTAGTTTAGGGATTATTCGCAACTAATAAGCCTATTTTCGGTGTTCAGACGAAAGAGACATTTTACCGAACAATAATGTATGTGATGACGCCATCAAATAGCAACCAGCGTGGAGTGAGAGGCATGCACGCTTTATAAATGCAACATGCATGTCAACAGTGAACCATTTTAAATTGTATGAGAAAGATGCTTTTTTGCTATTTTCGATAAATTGCTATTTTTCGACTTTTTAATAGGGGTGTAAATCGGACAGTTCATTACAATATGATACAATAACAATTTTCTCCACCATGATGCAATATTTGCCGATACATCACACACTTCTTCGATGGAATTGTACCGAGCCCCTAAGGTGTCATTGGAATAAAAAAATCTAAAGTTTAGTTTTGCGTGCTCACGTGAAACTTTCATGTGCAGAATTTTTAAAAAAAAGTTTAGTTTCACGTGTGCACGTGAAACTATCGCGTTTAGTTTCGAGTGCGCACGTGAAACTTTCGCTTTCACATGCGAGCGCAATAGTTTCACGTGCGCATTTGAAACTAAACGCGATAGTTTCATGTGCGCACGCGATAGTGTCCCGTGCGCACGCGATAGTTTCACGTGCGCACGCAAAACTAAACTTTAATACATTTTTTCTCCATGTCCCCTCGGGCTCGGTAGAATTGTGATTCGATGAGATTCAAATAATTTATCGATATTTTTATATTATGTGCTAGACAACTAGTAACATTTTTAATAATTTGCAAATGCAACCAAAATATATAACATGTACATTTAATTCTATATACAATTAAAAAAATATATATATATATAATGAGAAAAAATGTCACACAAAATGAAGCTTATGATGGCAACAGGCAAAGTCGTTCAGTATTTTGTGCCAAATTGTGCAATAGTGACAATCATTGAGATATAAAACTAACTCTGCTCTCTTAACTCTTTCAACTCTAGGAGAAAACGCTTTCCCGCCAATGACGAGATTTTCCGTCTTTCCGCAATACCGCTATTATCCACCAGGTGGCGCCCTTTCTGCAATTTTTTAAACCTGGAGGTATTGCCCTATTGCAAGCAGCTGCATGTCCGTGTCTGTTTTAAAGATCGCTCTGAACAAGCCAAAGAACCCAGAAATAAGTTTTTATAAGCTGTCGAGCAGTAAAACCCAACCTTTAAGGAGAAAAAAGTGAATCGCCGACTACATTTCCCCCTAGTGGACGCAGTTATACTAATAGGAGTACTATGAAAAGTTGCCTGTTTTCCACTTTTGTGTCTTTAAACGCTCGTTTTTTTAGGTCGATAGCTTATAAAAACTTATTTCTGGGTTATTTGGCTTGTTAGCTGTACATATTGTCACACAGCAGCTTTTAGGCATTATTCTGTTTTTTTGTTATAAGCCAGAAATGACAAGGAGGCAGCCTCTCGCAATACAAAGTCAATGGAGACGGTTGGATTGTTTTCCCCCCCGGTGGGCGTGGTTTTCAGGTTATGACGCGCTGCACTCTGTCTCTATAGATGGATGTTACGTGAAGAAATGAGGAGAGTGTCAAAATAAAGGTACCTCATATCAATATTTTATGTGTGGCATTGATGCATCGTATCGTTAAAAATTTAATCGATCCATAACAATGTATTTTTACACCCCTACTTTTTATATACAAAAACTGTAAGATATAAATCTAGATTGCAGTCTGATTGATTTGGGTCCATGGATGCTTGGCACAAAACTAGTCTATCTTACATTCTGACCTAAATTATGGTTCTGACTATAAAAATAACTCACATTAGACCCTGTTCTGTGCAATGCCTTTACATCATTGAGTTAAACTGGCTGTTGTGAGCAGAATGCCAGGATTAAGCTGTGTAGGTGAACTGAAGGTGGAGTTTTGAGATGTGTATCAGCTGTTCTGTGGGTGGTGTCGAGAGGTGTTTTGTGGGTGTTTTGCGACTGATGTGTAAGATGTGTTCAGTGGTATTTTGGATTTGTTATGTGGGTAGTGTTCAGTGAGTGTGCTGGTAATGTTCTGCCTGCTGTGGTGGAGTTCTGTTATTTAGTTAAATATAAATACATTTTGACTAATGTGTTTTCTATACCAAGAAAGTAACAAGATGAAAACCACTATTTTCAATTACAAACTTTCACATAGCATCTTTAGGTTATAATAAGATTACAAATTCAAATCCATCATTTGATTTTCAAAGATTTAATATAATAAATCCATGACAAGTTTTTTTTTGAAATGCTATAAATCTATTGAATCAATATATAAATGTGAATTCATCTTTGCCATGTTATATTCATTTAGTTGACTAGTGGTATACACTGATTAAAAAATGAACATTAATGGCATTAATCAAAACACTAACTTTGTCATATTAAGAACACTGTCATTGATTCTTAGGACGTCATCACTGAACTTTTTTTAAAGCAATCAGCAGTAAAATGTTTGGTCCTGCTAAATTTTCATTGACTTTGAGTAAAATAATGGAAAGTTTTTCATAAGATCACCTGGAGTCAATGTGTTAGCATGACAGAAGCTTGATGCTGTCGGGAGAACAAGCAACAGCCGGCATTTTATCGTCTCTTGAGTGCCTCTTTCGTAAATTATTTGATTTTAATGGCTTGCGTTTAGGGATGCTTAACAATTAATCGCGATTAATTGTTAGCAGAATAAAAGTTTTTGTTTACATAATATATTTGTGTGAACTGTGTATAATAACTTTGTATAAATAAATGTACACACATGCATGTATATGTTTTAGAAATGTGTATATACATTTGTATGTTTATGTATAATTTATATTATATATAAATATAAATACTTAATATATAAAAAAATGTGTTAATATTTATATATATACATATTTATTTTACACAGTTTACACACATATGTGATGTAAACAAAAACTTTTATTCTGCTAATGATTAATCGCGATTAATTGTTAAGCATCCCTACTTGCGTTTCTTCCCCACCACAGAAAACCACCACAGGTTTATCAATGCCATCAAAGTATTATTTTGTTTGTTTGTTGATCACAAAGTACAAAGTAGATGAGGAAAACTAGGACTCTGTGTGTATTCAACGCGACGCCATTGTTGTTTACAATCCGTGGAATGGTGCGCTGTGATGGGAAAAAGGGAGAAAAGATGATAGAACAACACGGCGGATATTGGATTTTGCGTAAAATTAAGAATTTACTTTTTAATACTGACCTGATACAATACTGATTTTGGCGGTAACTCTTTTTTTTAAAATGGCATTTATCGCATTTTGGAACCAAACTCTTCATATATATAAATATATATTTACATATTTATTTATTTATTTACTGTATGATATACACAATATTTTCTTAGAACATGATCTTTACTTAATATCCTGATTTTAGGTATAACTTTGTCCCATACAATGTTGGCTATTACAAATATACCCATGTGACTTATATTTTTGTGGTCCAGGGTCACATTTCTTTATAACTTTTAATATTCTAAAGAACTGTTTGTGAAACCATACAGCCAAAAATTGTTAATCTATATCAATTTGTATTTTTTAAAGTGTATAGGGTTCTTGAAATAACTACATTGTTCTTAAGAGATAAAAATTCGAGAAGTTTTATTATACTCATTATACATATGTTTTATTATATAAACATTCATATAATAACTATATTGGTTTGTACGTTTCTTAAAGCAGTGGTTCTCAAACCTTCTGTATGGTGCATCCCTTCAACCCCCTCCCCCCAGAAAAAGTTTATGACATAAAACTAAAACGTAAAATTTTAATGAAACAAAACATAATAAATTATACAACGATTGCTGTTGGTTAGTAGCCTTATTTTTCTGAGGTTTCATTTCACAGAATTTATGATAAATTTATGTATTTTATAAAATGTCACAACTTTTCATAAAAGAGACTTAATTAAAGGAACACTGCACTTAGTGGAAAAAATATTAGTGGAACCTGAATGGGTTCTCCTTTAACATCAGGCCATAAAACCTCTGTTGCTGTTTAAGAGGTGTTTTGTTGCTTTTAAGTGCACACTGTGTTTAATGATGCAGAGCTCACCCTTGTGTCACTCCGGCTTTTATTGTGCCAGCCATTATGTCCATTAATAAAGCGTGTGAGCCAAAACAACACAACACCAGAGAAACAGAACACGACCCCTTATATAAACATGCAAGCAGACCACTATATGGTACATAAACCCAAGTCAATTTGCATACCAGAATGATCAAACAATAGCAGATATTAAACGTTTGTGAGGTGGAAGAGTTTCTCATTTGAATCTGCGTAATTGTATTTGCGTTGTGATGAGCGTATCACTTTGTCTTGGCATGCATTAGCACACCTGCGCCCCTCAAGTATTTAATATGTATAATTTAACACTGACAATAGAGCCAAATCAAATCCCTCAAGGCTACCGTGAACCTCCAAATGACATATTTGTGTGCATATTATTTGTTTTTAAATAGGAAATCTTTTGAAATAATGTGACTTTCACTATAAAGTATGAATAGAGTTGCATTTGTGTGTGCATTTTGCTGTCAGTTTTCTATGTTTGTGTGTGTGTAGCCAGGGTAAGGCAGAAGAAAATGGCAAATTGTCACAAATTCAATGGGCCGTAAATCTCGAAGATGAGAAGTTGAACAGAGCCACACTGCGGTAATTGATGTGTGTGGCAGAGTCAGTTGAGATTTACGTGCGTGCACATGCGGAGTAAGCATGCTGTCCCACTGCGATCCTAATGCAACATTTACACAGGCTGCACTGTTCAAATGCTCATTCTTTCCAATCAATATGAAAATACAGCTACACCGATGCGCTGGTTAAAGTGATAACGCAATCATGAGGAGCGATGATTACTGTGTAGCCGCCACAGAGTGACCAAACAGATGTTTTGTCTTTAGAGTATAGCTTGAATTTCTATAATGTACAATAATAGTGTATAGTATTGTAGTTAATGTGGGTAGACTAGCTGGGTTGATGCCATATTTAAAGGATACAAGTCTGTGAAGTAAATGCTTTTTGTTGGCATGATTTCCAGTGTTTTGGGGAAGATATATTGTCAGTTAAATAAGCATTACGAAGGTTTATGACATAATACATAAACTTTGAGCCATTTTGATTAACGCATAATTGAAAAATGTCATCTACCCTGAAGTCAAGTGCATCTATTATAACTATTAACAGTAAATGACACTGAAGCTCTCTAAAAGAGACCCTAAGGCCAAAAATATGTTTAAGAGACACACTTGACATTTAAATAATAGTTTGATGCTTCATGGCTTTTCCTAATCTTATATAAACAAAACATCAACCGCCAACAGTTTTTAAATGTCAAAATCAAATATTGCAGTATTAATGTTTGGGTCTCAGAGACCTTGGGAATTAAACTTGAATGAATGAATTGTTTGATTGGTACAGACTGTAGAGCAGTGCACTCCACATCTTTTATTGACCTCAGATGTAATGTTTTCTGTTTTATAACACACTCATATATCTGAAATGTCCAGGGGTAGAGCTTTTAATGCTAAATTAAATGGGTTTTGAATAAAGACGAGTAAATGTCAAGATCATTGTTATTTACAGGAACAGCATGAGGTCTCTTGATTCCCAAACAAAAACAATGTAAAGTCAATATTAGGGGGCTACGTACTGTACTTGTACCATAAATGCATTGGCTTTTCTTAACGATTTCTTTAAAGCATAAGGTCTGTGTTGATAAATATGTAAATCATCGGCTTTGCTTGCTACTTGGATGCGCACAGATTGTTTTGCTTGTATGGTGTGCGCGCACCAAAGACACATACCACTGGACTGTACGTATCTCTGGTCTCTATAATCTCTTTATGCATACAAATGTCGCTAATTCCGCAGTCTTATCTCTGTTAGATGTGTGTGTGGGAGGTAAAGATGGCGATAGACCTACTTGCGTGAGTTCCGTGCCCATCAGCACTAGAACGATGAGACTCAGGAGCTTGTTCACGCGCTGCATCTCGCGCCTCCGCTCGCTCGGGCTCGCTCTCGCATGCAGATCCGGTCCGGTGGCTCGTTAAGACCCGCTCGCTGGTGCTGTCCCCGGTCTCCCAGTCTCTCACTTTTCTCTCTCTCTCTCTCTCTTTCTCTCAGCAACGGAATGATAGAGAAACAGAAATGGGTCTCGCGCAGCCGTCTCCGGTCATTTCGCGCACAGAACGTCGTCTCGTGCCTCCCGAGTGTCGACTCCCGATTATTGTACGTCGGTTTCACGAGGAAACGAGCTCTAATGTCTGAAAACACCCGAAAGTTTGAGTGTATCTCGTATAGTGTGAGGAGAAAAGATTGAGGCTGAGCGAGCGGGAGCTGTCCAAGGTGCAACCGGATGTGACATGTAGAGCGCGTGGGAAATTTGAGGAGAGCGAACGAGCTAATTGGTCGAAGTATGCGAGGCGTCAAAACAGTCAGATTACATTTGCGTTGAAACGTTTAGTTAAAGCGACGAAAAGCACACAAACTAGTCGACTAAAACAAACTAAAGAAATCACATTTGTATCTGAGGTAAATGTGAGTGCTTCCTACTTACTGTTCAGTATGCAAACATCTGCCACAATGCTGAGGTGTTTTGTGTCGTTGTTTGGGAGTTGTTGTGTGGCTGCTAGGGTCCAGTCAAAGGGGATCCTCAAAATCTTCAATACTATAAAAATGTAAGTACTTTTTTGGCTTAGACTACTAGAGTATTAATTTTGGCTAAAAATACTTTGCGACCAGTTGATCAGAAGTTAATTCCTTCGTTAAAGGGGACATATAATAAACATCTTGACTTTTTCCATGTTTAAGTGCTAAAATTGGGTCCACAGTGCTTGTATCAACCTAAAAAGTGTAAATTTTAACATGCTATATTAAATTATCTATATGGTATTTTGAGCTAGAACTACACTAAGGGGCTGTGTACACCAAAACTTTTAAACGCGTCTGAAAACGCCATGAGGACGCCGAATGCCAGCTGTTTTTCAGCTGAGTGCCAGCTTTCATCAGCTGAGCGCTTTGATAGCTGTGATACTTCAGCTGCGAGCCGGTTGGTTGCTGTGGTAATGTCCCGCCCCTCCTCCACTGTGATTGGGTGGCCGTGTGAGAACTGACATTGACGAGCGGAGCTTTTCTCCCAAAGTTGAATCTCTTTCAACTTTCGACGCTCAGCTCCGAGCGCGGAAAAACCGCCGAGCGCCGGTTTTCAGCGCGGAAAAAACCCGCTTGCGGCTGGCTTATTTGAAAAACGCCGAGCTTCCATTGGAAACAATTGAAAACATGCGCCGGCCGCGGGCGTAAAAGTTTTGGTGTACACAACCCCTAAGTATTCTAGGGACGCCAAATATTTATTTTACATCTTAAAAAAATGTCCCCTTTAACTATTTAACTTAGTTATTTTAGTGTTTGATTGCAGATACCTCTTGGTTATAATACATTTTTCTATCAAAAGTATTTTGCTTTTAGTATGAATATGTTGACCTTACGGACATCTAAAAGAGTTTGCTCCAAAACATTGACAAAATTTACATTAAAAAATATATATACATTCAAAATGCATAATTACAGTCTCTCACAGCGTATATGGATCAATAATTTTTATGACATCATTCAGCTTCTAATCACATTACAGGCTTTGAGCTATACTTTAAAAGGGGAGGAGCCAACTTCCTACAAAGCACTTGTTAACCCTGGAGAACCCACGGGTCAAATTTGGCCTATGTTAATAGATGCTAAGAGAAGGGTTCTTGGATTCTCCAGGGCTAAAAGTGGGTCTTAAAAGTGTCCTGATATGTTTTGAAGGCCCTGTGTGCGTGCACAAAGAAAGAGGAAGTGATTGTAAGATGTGGTCAGTTTGTAAGATTTATATAATCAATAGCAGCATTATTCTAGGACTATGCATTATTGATTGGTGTGTGGAAGTCATTATGTGAAATTTATATGCCTTTATTTCACCACAGAAACCATGAGTAATGTTTCAACCTGTTTGAGAAATTCAGGATACCAACAGTTAGGATAATATATTGAGGAGTTTAAAAATAAAATTAAATATTAATGTGATTTATTTAAGGAGCACGATGCTGAGTGTAATCATGAAGAGGTTTATGGCTGTATGTCACAGTTTGGTTGAAAATTGGTTGCACCGCTTGTCAATGCAATCGCCATTTCTTTTTCTTTAGACGGTTAATGTTTTTCTAATGAGTTGTAAAGAAAGAATTAGTTCAACTAAGTAAACCAATGCCTTTATGGCTCTTGCAGAAGGATAAACTTTATTGTGTGAGGAAGACTGTGCATTTATCTAATTAAGCTGTGTAACAGAGATTAATTTTGTTGGAAATTTTAAATTCAAGGTTTTTGAAAATGCATTTAACACATAAAAAAAATGACCACAACTAGCCACAAAGCTAATATGCTTAATTAAATTAGTCTGGTGGTTATTAGTTTTCTTGATTGAGCTAGCTTGCTAACTTCTTGCCAAAATGTTTTGTGTAAACACCTTTTAAACATTTGGCAGCAAATGCATTGATTCAATTAATTAAAAAATGACTTGGGTTTTTGTTGCTCAGCAACACACATGCTCATTAGATTGTCTATTGATATTTATTGCATAATAATAAAGCTAAAATGTACATTTGATTGATACCCAATGAAGAATTTAACTATAAATTCAAGGTGAATATGTCAATGTTGAACAACACGTAGGGAATAATAACAACCTTGTTTCCCACAGAAGACCTTGTATACTGCAGAAGGTCTGTGTTCCTGCTGGGATTTCCTGTGGTGTACTTGAAAACATTTTGTGCTTTACAAATCCTGCTGTGCGTCAGGAGGCAAATCTTTTAGACCATCAGCATGTAAAGCAACCAACAACAGGTACGTGCAATTTAGGGGCGGGTAAATCCAGAATGCTATTGTAAACATTTGGGAAACAAAAGCATTCAAATTATGGTGCAGTGGTCTTGGCAAATAGATATGCAGAAAACACAATGAGATTTTCAGAAGAACTATATTTCGCAGTATGCTGAGGCTTATGGGTGGTCACACTACAATTTTCGTTACAATAACTTGCACCAGACTATGAGAACCAAAGTTCTAGTGTGGTGAACTCTAACCTGCGAATTTGTTTCATGTGCAAAAAAACCCTCAAAAAATATATGAAGGTATAATCGATTTGATCCGATTCCTGCTTGTAAAGGCCGCAACACCATCTGAAACAAAAGTATTCAAATTATGGTGCAGTGGTCTTGGCAAATAGATAAACAGGAAACACAAATGAGATTTTCAGAAGTGCTATATTTTGCAGTATGCAATATGCATCTGTCAATCTGAGGCTTAAGCGCGGTCACACTACTATTTTCGTTCCAATAACTTGCGTCAGACCAGATTTCGCTGCGTACCAAAGTTCAAGGGTGGTGAACTCTGACCTGCGAATTCGTATCACGTGGACATACACTCACCTAAAGGATTATTAGGAACACCCGTTCAATTTCTCATTAATGCAATTATCTAATCAACAAATCACATGGCAGTTGCTTCAATGCCTTCAGGGGTGTGGTCCTGGTCAAGACAATCTCCTGAACTTCAAACTGAATGTCAGAATGGGAAAGAAAGGTGATTTAAGCAATTTTAAGCGTGGCATGGTTGTTGGTGCCAGACGGGCCGGTCTAAGTATTTCACAATCTGCTCAGTTACTGGGATTTTCATGCACAACCATTTCTTGGGAAAAACATCCAGTATCCAGCAGTCCTGTGGGTGAAAATGCCTTGTTGATGCTAGAGGTCAGAGGAGAACTGATTCAAGCTGATAGAAGAACAACTTTGACTTAAATAACCAGGTATGCAGCAAAGCATTTGTGAAGCCACAACATGCACAACCTTGAAGGGGATTGGCTACAACAGCAGAAGACCCCACTGGGTACCACTCATCTGCACTATGAATAGGAAAAAGAGGCTACAATTTGCACAAGCTCACCAAAATTGGACAGTTGAAGACTGGAAAAATGTTGCCTGGTCTGATGAGTCTCGATTTCTGTTGAGACATTCAGATGGTAGAGTCAGAATTTGACGTAAACAGAATAAGAACATGGATCCATCATGCCTTGTTACCACCGTGCAGGCTAGCGGTGGTGGTATAATTGTGTGGGGGATGTTTTCTTGGCACACTTTAGATCCCTTGGTGCCAATTGGGCATCAATTAAATGCCACAGCCTACCTGAGCATTGTTTCTGACCATGTCCATCCCTTTATGACTACCATGCATGTACCCATCATCTGATGGCTACTTCCAGTAGGATAATGCACCATGTCACAAAGCTGGAATCATTTCAAATTGGTTCCTTGAACATGACAATGAGTTCACTGTACTAAAATGGCCCCCACAGTCACCAGATCTCAACCCAATTTAGCATCTTTGGGATGTTGTGGAACGGGAGCTTCGTGCCCTGGATGTGCAACTCCATCAACTGCAAGATGCTATCCTATCAATATGGTCCAACATTTCTAAAGAATGGTTTCAGCACCTTGTTGAATCAATGCCATGTAGAATTAAGGCAGTTCTGAAGGTGAAAGGGGGTCAAACACAGTATTAGTATGGTGTTCCTAATAATCTTTTAGGTGAGTGTATGTGACCAAGAAAAACTGGTACATCACGGCATGACCTTTCTAATTCTAAAAGCACAAATGGACGAAGCCATTGACAAACTGTTCCCCGCCCATATTCGCGGTAATGTCCAAAAAATGTTTTGTCCATGCTCAAAGTATAGTGTGACCACCCATTAAAACCTTTTTGTAAAGGCCGCAACACCATCTGAAATTCATCTGCAATGTCTAGAGGAGTATAGATTTAACATGGCACCGAACAGGTTTGGGTCTTGTTAACTTGTTGATCGAAATGTTCTTGTATAGTACATTTTTCACTGATATCATTTAAAATGTAAAGGCGTTGTAACCTAAAACCCTCGTGAGGTTGGTAACCATGGCAATGAACTTCTCAGTAATGATGGCTATCGTTTTATTTGTACCTGTTCGGCCCCCTGATTTCTCACCTTGATATGGGAAAATTGTAATGATCTTTGTCTGTGGCTGTAAAACCGATTTTTCCCTGCAGAAATATCAATAGGAGTTCTCTGGGTACGAAGTATCTCTGATCTTTCTGCGCTGTTGCAGTTTATTTGATACTGGCAGAAAACTCCACACAGGAAATAGGTCTTGTCTCTCTGCTATTATATTTATACTGTACATTTTGGCTTGTTTGTGTGTGTGTGGCAATCTCCAGGGTGGGAATGTTTCTCGTGGGAACAAAATCTAATTGGTTTCATCTCAGCAGGCAGTTTTATGTACATTAGCTGTCATAAAGTATCTTTATGCGTGTGTGTTTTTGTACCCAGTGTAAGCAGCATTGATCAAGCTGAGAAACTGCATATAGGTTGCTTTAATGGAGTGAATAAAGGAGGCTGAATTACATTTCTCTTCAGCACAAATATGTGCTCTGCTGTTTTTCCTCTTACATCGGTTTGTAAGTCCATGTGTGTTAGTGAACCCTTTGTGTTACATTATTATACAATGTGTTTGTGTGTGTACATGCTTGTGTTATTTGTGTGCAGGGCATCCTAAGGGTGTGGTGTATTCCCCATTTTCTGTTTTTTCTATTCCCCATTTTTTCTGTTTTTCTCACTCGCTCTCTCTCTCTCTCTCTCTCTGATTGTTTGGTAAAAGTGTAACGTCTGACATTATGTAATGAAGGTCTGTTTGATGCCATGCTTAATTGGTCACCCACAGACATACATACTTAACCACAAAGTGTGTCTCTCCTTCTAAAAGACGTCTGAAGATTAATGTTCTTCTGTTTAACCAGACATTCAAAGAGAGATCACATTAAAACCGGGTGGCTTTCTTGCTAATGGGAACACTGATCAAAAACCAAAAACAGATATGGAAAGACATTACAAATGGATTGTGTGGTCAGTGACTCAGACAGACACAGGCATGGGTTATATTCAGATATGGTATACAAACCGTTGTTTATTATAGAAAGTATGCATTATTCTCTACAGAATACTGTATATAGGTGTCATTTTAAAGGGAACATCATAAGCGCTTTGGGGGGGGGGGGGGTTGGTTTAATTAAAGTTGCCGTTCTTTCTGTGTTTTTGAAGCTTTGACTGTGTTTACAGTGCGCAATATAACGTGTTTCTGTTTCACGTGTAAAAAACACTGTATTTTTCACACAATTTACTTATCTTTATATCGCGGTTTTCACTGTCCTCAAAACAGGCTGATGTCTTCCTTGTTCTGTGAAGTCCCTCCTTTAGAAATACGTAACGAGTTCTGATTGTGTAGTTTGTTTAGTGTATTGTGATTCAATAGCAGCTTAGCTGGCGACTGACGTATTCTTGTGGGCGGAGTTTTGTCAAAAACTGTTTTATTGATGTCATTCAATCGTGACACCCCTATTGGTTTCTAAGATTTAGTGATCCTTTTAAACAACCAAGGCATCACTGATTTAAAGGGGACATATCATGAACAGTGTTTCCCACAGATCTGAAATTTACTTGTGGTGGTAGCTGGTGAAAAGGGCAATCATTATTATCCACCGACAAAAAATGGTCTACTATACATGTGACAAAGAACTAATAATCAGTGACAAAACACAATACTTTGATTTATTAAACATTAATATTAATTTCACATTATAGTTCATTAATCTAACCACCCCAAACTTTCTTTGCCATAAACAAAGCTGACACTGTTTGTCAAAGCACCACGAAAACACAATGTTTTTGCACTGATATAAGTAATTTGATGACCCCTTTTATCAAACTCAATTATATACAATACTATGTATACTTTAGCCTATTAATAGACAGTGCAGGTCTATAGATTATAAATGTTACTGATGTTATAATGTTAATAATTTCTATTAGATAGGCACTTTTACTGCTTCTGCTTTCTCTTTTGCCTATTAAAAAAGCTTAATCCACTAATTATTTCAGATTTAAAAGTCTACTTGCTGTCCCGATGATAGACTTTACATTACAGCTTTGCGTTTTTTATATCCTGAGTCAGCTAGAGCTTTGCTCATTCAGTATTAGCACTGCTTTTTGCTACAATCTCTGTGCAAACTGTTTAGATTTTAGTAAATATATGGTCTATTAATAGTAAGATTATAAAAAAATGGGATAAAGAAAATGAAGCGGCGCGTGGTCGTGACAAGAGCCAGTTGTTATGCGCTCGCGGCCGTTCTCCGATCGACTCGGGTTTTACACACAATATTAATCAGACTTAGGACCCGAAGTTATGAACTAGGACCGGCCCGGACCCGACTGACAATTTAAAATATAAACCCGGAACCGTACGGGTCCCGCGTCCTCAGTGAAGAAAGACCTCTAATGGTAAAACTCTGCTCAAGTTCAGAAACATGAAAGGATACAATATGACACTGAGGTTGCTTCGTGTCGCACCCAGAGAGCACGTGAACGGACACTCAACGGGAGAGACACAACGTGCTTGCACGCAAAATGAAGCCAACTTGGATGCTATAAACACATATGCACATAAGCATATGCAACCATTTTGGTCGCAGTGTAGTTCCCTGGCTGCTCCGTATGTGCTGCAGTTGATCCAGTTTGCCGCGCTGGATGATGATTTTATGACGCGTGCATCATCTTCACGGTCACCCGGCCCCCACCTCTCTCTCACGCGCTCTCTCCCTCGCTCTCTCCAAAACACGGGTCATCCAGTCGAGTTCAGAAAATACGGAAATTTGTAAAGTGATTTTTTTTACCAGGGCGGGTCGCAATTTACCTGGGCGCACCGCCCAAGTAGGGCCTATGTATGGGAAACACTGATGAAAATCAGACTTTTTTCATGTTTAAGTGCTATAATTGGGTCCCCAGTGCTTCTATCAACCTAGAAAATTTGAAAACGATCAACCCAGTAACTTAGTTTTGGTAAACCATTCTCTGCAGGCATGTAAAAAATGGGTTATTGAAATTTGGCTCCCCTTGTGATGTCAGAATGAGATAATACCGCCTCTTAATCTGCACTATCCAACCATGCCACTGCCATTTAGTGCAGAGATCAGCTAATTTGCATTTTAAAGGACCCAAAACGGCCCATTTTTGCTCACACATACAAAGTGACAGTTTTAACATGTTATAATAAATTATATATATGACATTTTGAGCTAAAATATTTATTTTACATCTTTAAAACGTTTTGTGAAATGTCCCCTTAAAAAAAAAAAATCTAGAGATCAGGGTCAAAGCTGTAGACACTAAAAAGGACATCAAGGATTCCCCTAATGTTAGTGGTTGACATAAATGGGGTTTTCAGGATGAACCCTAATTTAATACTTGATACGAATATGTGGTTACATCCTTGTTAGACATCAACCTATATTTGTTCCAGTGGGAAGCATTTCCTCAATTAGATCAATTACAGGTTCAGCCGTGTCTGTCAGGAGCTTCATTTCCTTCCTCAGATTTCAAAATATCTCTAATTACAGTTTGACAGACATCCTGAGAAGTGGTGACCTAGGTAAAGTTAACACGCTTCCGTTAAAATCACGGCAAAACTATTTGAAAGCACTGAAAAGAGCGAGGGACAGCACAAAACAGGACAACATGTTCTCTCACTCTCTCAAAAGAGCAAAAGAGAAAGCTCACAACTACAACAGTGTCTGTTTTGAGTCTTGACCTTTGAAAGATGATCAATCCTGCCGTTAAAAACTAATCTCAGAGCTCACCACACTTACACACACTACATAAACAAATACCAGCATACAATTTCACACACATTTAGACTTTATCACTCTAAATAAACACATCAATAGAGAGATCGATATACAAACATAAAAACAGACCTGATTATCATACCAGCCAGCTCATTTATTTGTTAATGATGGTGGCGACTTTTCATTGACTTAAATTTAAACTGATCTAATAATATTTTTTCTCCCCTAATCCTTAATTTAAACAAACCTTTGTGCATCTTTAAGTTTTTCCTTCGAACAACAGCAGACACAACTGAGTATGCTTTCTGATTGGTGGCCGAATGTGCTATTGTCCTATAATTCTCAACTTTATTTTTTATAAGTCACTTCAGGTCACATTTAGCAGACCCCTTATATTCGCTCTGACACTCTCAAATCCACTGACATATGTAGAGCTGCATGTAATATTTCAAAGGAAGTTAGTTTCCTGTGAACTTATAAAGACTAACGCAGATGTTTACAGCTTGTCAAAGCGCATTTATCATTTTAATCGGTTGTTGCAGGCTTCCTTCTGCCTTCCAAATGTGAAAAAACCCAAAAAGCTGTATGTAAAGCTGCAATCTGTAACGTTATCCGAACACTATTCGTGGTACAGATATAAATACTATTATAATATTATTTATATAGATGGATTTTATTTTTTATTTTTACACGTTTCATTGGAATGCTTGATTCTGATTGGCCAGTCGCAACATTTGCAGGTTTTTTATTCCCATTCAGATAACAACCGCGCAATGGTAACCCGGATGCTGTAAATCTTTTTTGTTTTTGACAGAAACAGTTTAATATTACACAAAATTAAATATCAATATGTCTTGTAATAACATTAAATTATATTATATAATATTATTATATTTTGTCTTATCTTAAAACCAAAAATAAACAGGTTTTCATCGCGGAAGATCTGCATTCGTTAAAAATTAGCTAATAAAATATTTCAAATCAATATTTAATGCTCCTTACCTTACTTACTTACTTGGAAAATAGTTGTGTAATAAGTGGAATAATTTACAGGCAGCCTATACATTAGGGGTGTGCATTGGCACTGCCCTCACAATTCAATTCAATTACGATTCACCAGGTAACGATTCAATTCAATTCGATTCTACGATGCATTGCGATGCATCAGAATTCTACTGTACACAACAAGGCAAATTTTTAATAAGTCAAGTAGTAAACTCAAGTGCAACTATTCTCAACAAAAACGAAAGCTGACCAGGGCTCGCAAAATTTTAAAATCCCTGGTAGCCCTTTGGGCAGACACTCTTTAATTTTTGGTAGCCTGAAATGAATATTAGTAGCCAGAATAAAAAATACACTGTTTAATGTAGAATATTGATAAATCCTGGATTTCCATGTAAGCCAAATATTCCTGCCCATCCCAGCTAACAATTTGGTTCCCAAAATGTTCCCCTATTTCCAAGGTTTTTGGTTAGCCAGGAATGTTTTCCTTAAGAAAATAAACATTCCCCTAATGTTATTTTTAGGTTATTTTACCGTTCCCCTAACGTTAGAATAATTTAATTGTTATATTACTGAAATATTATATGAATGTATTATAATACAGGTTATTTTTTATAAAAAATACCTCAACACATCACACATTGTATTTAGATAACATGGTATTTTATCAAATATATAAACAACCAGTGACTTTAACACAATATAGAAGACTTAAAACAGATATTTATTAAAAAGGAATAAACATAATTCCCTTTATGTTCCCCTAATGTTAGACTCTGAGGTAAAACGAAATGACAAACACACATTCTATTCGCTTTAGGTAAACATATCTTACCATTGCTGTTTAGTCACCTATCAGCTTGTAACATCATACTCTCAATAGCCTAGACGTAAATCACTCAAACATATTTTCCTTATCACATAAGTTATTAACTGAAGAAAGAAAAAAAATACGATAAAACAATGTTAGTCTATGAGGTAAAAATGAAATGACGTTATTTTATTAAATGACTTGAGTTCGCGCAAGCAGGTGCTCGTGAAGAATCTAGCCGGTAGAAGCGCGTGCAGAGGGTCGCGCGCATATCAGACGTGCACATTAGAGGATGAGTTTATTTATGCTTTCACTTCATTTCCTGACAGTTTCACTTGGTACGTGAGGACAATGACTGACAAGAGGACACCGAAATACATACACTATAATTTCCTAACTAAATCTGAGACAAAGCAAAAACATTAAAATATTATTTCCTCCCCAAGATAGCCCGACGGGCAGGGTGGAGATACATTTTGGTAGCCTGACAGGAATTCACAATAGAAACGAGACGTCGGCTAGCGATTTTGCGAGCCCTGCCCGAGATGAGAATTTTACACATAGAGTAATTAAGTCTTGTTTCCCATTAACTTCATAGAATCCGAAATGTGCCCATATGTCCACTTTCCATGGAAAAGGGTGCGTTTTTATTTACCCGTCTCTGTCACGGTCATCTCCAAAAAATAAATAGTGACATAATCGATTATGGCATTTGCTGCATCGATGCTGAATCGTGCATGCGCGCATTGCGATGCATTGCCGAATCGATTATTGTTGACACCCCTACTATACATACCTATACATTAACCCTTACATGACCAGACTCATAATCTGGGAACACTACAAAAAGTAAGTTGTTAACATTGGTTAATGGATTAACTAACAATGCAAATACATACTACTGCATATTTATTTCCAAGGAATCAATTAACGTTAGTAAAAGCACACAGGACTAAAATTAACAAATAACTAATGCTGACTAACTATAATATAAACAAATGGTGAAAAATTATATTGTTGAACACGAGAAGATTTTTTTACTACATGACGGTAGGCGCACAATTGACGATACCCATTGACTTCCATAGGAAAAACAAATACTATGGAAGTCAATGGGTACCGTCAACTATGTGCTTACCATCATTTATCAAAATATCTCCTTTTGTGTTCAACTGAATAAATAAACTCAACATTAGGGTAAATGATGGCAGGATTTTTATTTTTAGGTGAACTATTCAATTCTGAGCTGTCAATCATCAGCTGTGCTACACAATCTAAGTGTGTCGTATTTGACCTTGGTGATTAGAAGATGCAGCGACTGCCTCTCGGGAACGTCACACATCTAATGAGATCCTAATGAGGCCAATCACCTTGTCAGGATCATGTAAAACCTGACAGTGCTAAGAAACGTCCAAAACACACCTGACATGACTCTCAATCACTCACGTCTGTTATTTATGGGGAAAATGGGACCGCTACTAACAGTGGCTGTGTGCTGGCACCCATGTAATGATCCGGAATGTTCTAGATCTATTTTTGCCCCCCGGTATTTTCAACTCTTGCTTTTACTCCCTCATGAGACATGACATGGCAAAAAATATCCCTGCGAAATATATTTCTTGCTCTCTGAACAATGTAGTTATTACATCTGGGGGAGAAAACAGAAAGATCATGAAATTTTAAGGAATAACGTCTGGGAATTGGAAAGTGGATTTATCTTTTTGGACTCCTTCCTTTTCATTCGTCAATCCTGCCCTACATACGACACTCACTTCCTTTGTCTTTCTCTATTTTTAGCATTCGCTCTCTCTCCATCATATTACAGCACTCTTACTCCTCCAACACCAATTTTGCCCAATTTTCCTCCTACCCTTTAGTCCTCCAGAGCTTCCCCTTTATATTCACTTTTGAAACGTATTTCCCCACATGCTCTCTTTCTTTCTTTCTTTCTTTCTCTCTCTCTCTCTTTTCTCTCTTTCCTCTTTCTTGAATTCTTTTTTGGAATTATTTGTGGAATTCTGGAAGTCTTTCTGGAATTCTTCCTGGAATTCTGGAATTCTTTTTGAAATTTTTGAATTGTGTCTGGAATTCTTTCTGGAATTCTGGGATTCTTTCTGGAATTCTAACATAATTAAAAATTTTAAATGGCTTTCTATTTGTACTTCTGATATTCTGGACCTTGTTTGAGGGCCATTTTCCGAAATCGAATATGATGTCATGTTCTACAGTCACAACCACTATAATTTTTAGACAGCTGACCTTCCATGAGTGCTGGTATTTCATATAACATTTTGTCTAAAATGTCAGTTTCTTGGACTGAAATCACATTTTCAGTCACACTTTTGTATTGAATATATGTGATTACCTGCAGTCAATTCTGCACTACAGCACTTTTGTGTGATGTTTTTCTTTATATCTTTTTATAAAGAAAGCTCAATCATTTTCATTTGTCCATAATTCAGCATACACAGATTCAAGATTTCTTCAGAACTTAAATAAAAGCACTGATTGCTTTTCTTTCTGTTGCTTGAATGCTGCATTTGCATTACATTAAGGTAAAGGCAAAGATGAGTCTCTCATTATGAAACTGTTATACTGTCTTTAAACTGTTATTCAAATTTAGTAAAGGTTTCTTAACCATGGCCATTATCCCAGAATTTTATCACATTTCAAATCTATTAGCAAATAAATATCAGTGGCAAAACACTTTAGAGATGCTTTTATCTAAAACACTTTATAAGACAGCACTGCAAAAAAAAAATGACTTTCTTACTTAGTATTTTTGTCTTGTTTTCAGTAAAAATATCAAAAAATCTTGAACATTTTTCTTGAACACTAAATTCAAGAAAAAATCAAGAAAAATTTGCTTACCCCATTGGCAGATTTTTTTGCTTGTTTTATGGACAAAATCATTTAAATTTGATATTTTTGGTCTAAAAACTAGATTTATTGTCGGAGCCGATGGTGTAGTGGACGGTGCTCCGACATATGGTGCAGACGCACTTCTGGCGACCCGAGTTCGAATCCCGACTCGAGGTCCTTTGCCAATCCCATACCCCTCTCTTCACCCTATACTTTCCTGTCGTCTCCTAAATTACTATCCAATAAAGGCAAAAATGGCCCAAAATATATCTTAAAAAAAAAAAAAAAAACTAGATTTATTTTCTTGGGTTGTTTTGCTTATCAAGAAAAAGCATCTTAATTTAAGAATTTTAAGATATTTTTACTGAAAACAAGACAAAAATATTGCAGTGTGGACAAGATAAATTCGACAAAAAATTTTTTTTATTCCATTGGCAGATTTTTTTGCTTGTTTTAAGTACAAATTCGCTTAAATTTGATACATTTTGTTTATAAAATAGACTTATTTTCTTAGGTCATTAGCTCATCAAGAAAATACATCTTGATCTAAGAATTTTTAGATATTTCTACTGAAAACAAGACCCCAAGAAAGTCATTTTTTGCAGTGAGGTGCAAAGCTAAAGAATCTAGGGCAGTATGACACCTGCTAAATTTCCCCGATTGTTCATATTTGTTTCGGTATTTAGTCAGTCCCTCCAGTAAAACGCAATTTTGTGATCACATGATTCAACGCATAATCCGCCAAAATCCACATATTTATGCGGGGGCCGCATTTTTCAAATATGCCGCATTTTTGCAGCAAAAATTGCAGATTTTTGTGCGCAAAACATTTGGGGCTTTTGCAAGTTCCCACCGTTTTTGCAAGTTCCCGCAGTTTTTTGCGAGTTCCCGCAATTTCATCGCATAAAGTTGCATAAATATCCTGCATATTCCATCGCATTTTTTAAGAAAATGTGCCGCAAGATCAAGATTCAAAACCTTATCAACTTTTTTTTACAGTACTCTATGTCAACAATCTCTTTGTCTTCTTTTCCTATGATTTACTAGGTGAAACTGATAAAACTATTTTTTGTGCTTTGATGGATTAGTCTGAAATCGTCATATCGTGCAAGCTTTACATTCTTTGTGTGTGCGTGCATGCATGTGTGTCAGGTGGCTATACAGTATGCAGTATTAATGTCTGGATTGTATGTAGGTCAGTGATGGAGAGACTGAGAGAGAGAAGCTGATGAAATAAAAGAACAGGTTTAAGAACCCTCAGGCATTACAATAGTTTGAGTTGAGGAGAGCATGTGTTTGTACTTTGGATATGAAAGCAAGAAGTCACGATGGCTGCGTTGAAGTGATTTTACAGCAGGTGTTCTTAGACATAATCCAACTGAGAGTTACCCCTAGTATCACTGTGAAACAGTGACAGCATGATAGAAGACATTAAAGGGGACATACTATGAAAATCTGACTTTTTCCATGTTTAAGTGCTATAATTGGGTCCCCAGTGCTTCTATCAACCTAGAAAATGTAAAAAAGATCAACCCAGTAACTTAGTTTTGGTAAACCATTCTCCACAAGCATGAAAAAATAGGTCATTGAAATTAAGCCCCCCTTGTGATGTCAGAAGGGGATAATACCGCCCCTTAATCTGCATTATTCAACCACACCACTGCCATTTAGTGCAGAGATCAGCTCATTTGCATGTTAAATTACACACCCAAAATGGCACATTTTGCATGGTATTTTGGGCTAAAACTTCACATATGTACTCTGGGGACACAAAAGGTTTATTTGACATCTTAAAAAGTCATGTGAAATGGTCCCTTTAATATGTAAACAATGTTGTTTATAAATAAATTTGCAAAAAGGGTTTCACAGAAGGGTCTTCAAACAGCTTTTTGATCTATATAGCTTACCTATTTATATATGAATGTGTGTATGTACATTGTGTGTGTGTTTAGACACCCCTCTCTGCTCAAGAGGTTTCAGATCTACTAGTTGCCAGATATTCACCTATCCCCTAATTAAACCCTCACAGAGCCACAATGATGGGTTGCCAGATTGTACAGGGTGAAGCTGTCAGGACAGGAGATAGTTTGTGTGAGATGACAGGACGCCTGTTGGGATTCTCAGATACGGAGTGCCAACCTGTACATGTACGAGGAAAAATCATACTACTGTTTGAATGTGCGTGAGATTTTGACACTATGTCTACACCGCAAGTGACGCAACACCACGAACGCTCTCATTATCTGGATGTATCTCATGAAATCTGCCAAAAACATGTCATATTTTACTATGAAATCGAAAGAGAAAAACTGAAAGTACAGTACTGTGCAAAAGTCTTAGGCCACCATGCCAGAAAATTAGATTTGTTTTTGCAATGTTATAGTGATATGAAATTGTTTCTCAGTCTCTTTAATAGAAAACAACCAGAAAATACAGGAAATGTGTATGTAGTATTAAAAACTTTAAAAATGTAAACTGATGTGTCAAGTTTTTAAGGTAAACTCCCCTTCCACTTGAGCAACAGCAGGAAACTGCAGGATCTCTTAAACCTAAATAAAATAAAATCTTTTTACTTCATTCTGCTCAAAAAAGCTCAAGATGTGTTTAGTGCCAAGAGAAGTCACATTAAACATCGACGATGCCTAAAGAAGACATTTAGTCCTGAAAAGTTTTTTTTTAGTACATATTTCCTGTATTTTGTGTTTGTATCTCAATAAAATAGATAAACAAATTAATATGAATGGACATTAAAACTCATAAAACAACAAATATGGTGGTGGTGGCCTAAGACTTGCACTGTACTGTATATTTTGCCTAAAGAAGGTGAATGCTATTTTAAATTCCCCCTCAAAATTCCAATTTCTATGTTGCAAAAATGCTTTCTCATGCTTTATAATTATTTTTATTTTATTTTACTTTAATACCATAATATTGCATATTCTGTAAGTCAGGGGTCTCCCACCTTTTTGTGAGCAAGGGCTACCAAAATGGATAAAACAATCGGAAAGTCTACTTTTAATATAGTCTACTCAAAAAAAGTTTAGAAATTTTATTTTACTTGTTGTTGTGTTTTATGATTGTTTAAAATATTAACATACATAAAAGAAGCCGAGCTTTTATAAAAAATATGTATAAGATAAATATTAAAATTGAGGCTATTTATAATTAATAGCCCGCGGGCACCATGTTGCAGACCACTGCTGTAGATATTCTTATGCAAAATAATTACATTTTTTCATTTAAACTTTTTTCAAGTTTGAGTTAAATATAAACTCCTTTCTAGACTGTAAGCATCTGACCTTTATTATGGATTATATATTGATATCACATGCTTTGTTGATTAAAACGCTCTGATTTTGTTGTAAATATCACATGAGCTGGAATGCATTATGGCCATATTGGCGCAGCTATGATTCGATCAAAGCCGATACTTTTCAACACCTCCAAACTTCATCCACAGCCTCTCATCCAATCAGATTCGAGTACCGGAACTGGCTATTATATAATGGTTCGATAAAGTGTGTTAAATGAAATGACCAAATAACTTGTCAAAGCTTGTTTGTGTGAATGTTTTATGAATGTGTCTAAATATTGCATTTCTCATTGCTATGATTTCTTCGGCTGTTGCCATAGGCAACATACTGTGAGAAACTCACTAGAGAGTTAACGCTCGACCCATTCCCACACCATACACACACACGCCATATCGCTTTAATCCCCATGAGAATATGTTTGAAATTAAATTTTGAAGATTGCATGTGCAATATAATGTAAAAAGATTCACAGTAACAATTGATTAAAAAAATCTAACTGAGATGATTTGATATGACTCTAGCAGAAATATGTGCTGTCACATTCTGTATGTGTGAACTGTTATTGGTTATAATGATTTTGTAAAGATTTTCTGAAGGCTGGTTTCTGTCTCTTTAAATAAATATTTTCTGGCCTGGAGTAAAAAATAGGATACAAATACAAATGCAATACTTCATATTCAATAATTCATTAACCCAGTGTGGGTTTGTGCATGCTATACTTTTATTTATTGTTAGCCCAACATAATAATATGAGACTTTATTGGACTCAGTCGTACAGTATAAGTTTCAAAATATAAGGATTATTTAATGTGGTAATGTTTCATGCATTAGACTTTATTTTTATCACCCATTATTACCAAATTGTGTAATTTAAGATCATATTATTGAAAGGGTTATTGAGCTGGTAATATTATCTCAACATGAAGGGGAAACAGCTTCATGTTATGTATAATAAAAAAAATTATAAGATATTTGTGACCCTGATTTTTTTAATTAGATGATTTATATATTATCTGAAAGTTGAATAAATGAGCTTTATATTGATGCTTGTTAAAATAAGGCAATATTTGGTTGAGATACAACTATTTGAAAATCTCGAGGGCACAAAACATCTTAATATCGAGAAAATCACCCTTAATACAGTAACATATATTACTAATAATAGATACATTTTATGATATATGTATGGTAGTAAATTTACAAAATATTTTCATCAAACTTGATCTTTAATTAATATCCAAATGCTATTTGCATTAAAAACAAATCGATAATTTTGACCCATACAATGTATTGTTGGCTATTGCTAAAATACAGTATACCCATGCGACTTATGACTTGTGGTCCATTTGTCAAAAGAAATGTGTAACTTGGGTAACTTGTGCATCTTGTGCAAATGTTTCATATATTTATTGCCGAAAAATTGACCACGTAGAAGAATGATTGAACGCTCCAGATTGCAAAATATCCGTGATAGTTTATCTTCTCGGTGACGCTGGGAAAGTGTGTGTTTGTGTCAATTATAGTGGCAGGCAGTTAATCTCTTTCCCATGAAACATTCATCCTGTTTTATATTGATTTGTTTTGGACTGTTAGAGACACACACACTCTCTCACACCGACACACTGATTGAGCAATGGCTGAAATCGATACAAGTTCATTCATTCAGTCTGCAAGCAAACAAATCAATACAGTGCAGAACATATTACACCTGAAACACAAATATACCCAGCTGTCTGAATAAAGACAGTACACGTTTGTTACATTAATAAAAAAAACGAAATACTTTACAAAATACACATTTTTTACCACTTTAGACGGGATAAACTGCTGTGTATACTTTTTCATCTTGAGATAGTCAAAACATAGTTTGGTCAGCTTTAGGTCTTCTCTCGGTTTATTTTCAAAAATATCAGAAAGCAAAACCTGCCCCGTACACACCACCTCTCAGAGAGTTTATTTTTAAAGATGTCATTGTTAGTTAATCATAATCCAAAACCAGCAATGATTTAAGTACTGTATCTATAATATTTAGGCTGAAGAATCTATAGTAAAAGTTTTGCAAGAATTCTTCCCCAAGCAGAATACTGGCAGATTTGGAGTTTTGTTTTTGTTTGGAATGCTGCAGTTTTACTGTCCAAAGTGTTTATATATTTATATAAACCCACATGTTTCAAATGCACCTGTAACATGGATATGGTAGATACAGTTGTGAATTTTAGTATGTTTCTGCTGTACTGGTTCAAAAGCAAAATTACTGCATCCACACCAGCTTTTAATTTTGGGATTGTAGCTGATTCATGGTATTCCCCAGAGTTGGATAAGTCCATAAATACCCCTTTCATCTCCGATAACTCTATCTAACACCCACTGCTAGCCTAGCTTAGCACAAAGACTGGAAGTTAATGGCTCCAGCTAGCATACTGCTCCCAATAAATGACAAAACAACGGCAACATTTTCCTAATTATATGTTGTGATTTGTATAGTCACAGCGTGTACAAATAACAAGGTCATATGAGACACAGCCATCTTTTACCATAAGCATACTGGGAACTTTATTTTCAAAAAGTGAAACACTGCTACTTGGGCGGAGTGATAAGCGCAACGCAAACTCTCTGCTCCTCACCAAGGGCTTCTCGGGGCTGCGCTGCAAAAAATAATTTTCAAGAAAAAAAATTATTTGTATTTTTGTCTTGTTTGCAGTAGAATTATCCAAAAATTCTTAAAATAAGATGCGTTTTCTTGATGAGCAAAATGACCTAAGAAAATAAGACCAAAAATATCAAATGTAAGTAATTTTCTCCATAAAACAAGCAAAAAAATCTGCCAATGGGAAAAGCAAATTTTTCTTGAATTTAGTGTTTAAGAAAAATTTTCAAGATTTTTTTTGCCTGTTTTATGCACAAAATCACTTAAATTTGATATTTTTGGTCTAAAAACTAGACTTATTTTTGTTATTTTGTCACTTATTTGGAGCAGTATGCTAGCTGGAGCCATTCACTTCCAGTCTTTGTGCTAAGCTGGCTAGCGGTGGGTGCATCAGACACAGTTACAGGACGCATGGAGATGAAAAGGGGATGTATGGACTTATCTTACTCTGGGGGATACGGTAAATAAGCTAAAGTGCCTCATAAAACGAATAAATCTAGCACACGCAAGGTCAAAAACGATACTATACTAAAATATATATTCAACTTTTTTACTTTCTTTTATTGCTTTATTGACATTGAGAAAGACCGTTTTAAAACCTAAACAGTTAGCAGTTTTTAATTTATGAAAAAGTACCATTTTAGTAGTTTATGCATTATAAACATGTCATTATACACTATTCATGCCACATACCACATATACCAACCCACACACACAGCTGTCTTTGCGAGCTAAAATGTGTGACGGTGTGTGTCTCTGTGAAATCCAGGCTAACGTCTCATAATCTAATAATGAGATAAAGAACATAAAAGTTTGATTTCAATGTGTGGCATGACCTTAGTCAATATTAAAGATATCAAGGTTATGTTTTTACAGAATGTTCTTTACGTTACGTACTTCATATCACAAGAAATGACTTTTCAAAGGTTTCACAGGCAGGGTCACATATGTAATACCTTCCAAAATGTGTAGAATTATTCAAATCTCTAAGGCCAAACATGGGCTCACATTCACAAATGCTCTAATGAGCTCCATATAAACCCAGCTGCTGCACACACACACACACACACACACACACACACACACACACATGCACGAGTGTGTATTTTTAATGAGTTGTGTCTCTGTCACCCTGCACTCCAAGACACTGAGGAATCGCAGCAGACAGGAAGAAACCATTTAACTCTGGTTCTTCTGTGACACAGTTTTTTACCCTACATTTTTAAAAATAAAGGTAATGTTTTTTGTCAGGTTGTATGGTCCGATAAAAAACCTTTAACATCCATAGAAAGTTTCTTTGTAGTGGCAAAGCATTCTATTAAAGGGTAAGCAAGAAATGGGTCTTTACAGGACCTCTGAATGTAGGGTTCTTTGAGGAACTTAATCTGTGACAAACCTTTTTAAAAACCATTATGTTTTAAAAGTCCATGTTGTAATAGTTTTTCTGTATTGTGGGCAGCAGACAGTTTGTATTTATAGATTATTTATGTGTATGCATAAAGAGTTGAGAAGAGTCTCTGGATATTAATTACTTAGAAACGGTTGAAGCATAGTATTGCTAAAAATTGAGGTGCATTAAAGAATATTTAGACAGCAGAACCTGTTTATCTGTCTGTGGTTTGGTATCACTGCACTGTAAAAGAAATGTAGGATGAAGTTAAAACATCTTGGTTTTGCAAGTCAATTCAACCTACTATTTTAAGTTTTTCCATTAAGCTTTATATGGGTTTTTGGTTTAGGGTCAGAATTTGTAGGCTAGGGGTGTAAAATACGGAGTCCACGTTTTGCAACTTACTGTGCAGTACACCCTTTCAGGTTATAAAGCACAAAATCTTTAAAATAATCAACTTCTACATCAGCATGACACATTTGATGTTTTTACAATATGTCACTTTCTAAAAAGTGTTCATTTTCAAGAGTTTTTTAGCTGGGACTATTTTCAACATCATTCGTTCATTTCACAGGCTCAAATGACTGATGAAATGGGAGGGCGTGATAGAAAGAGTAAAAGCAAGAGAAGAAATGAAGAAAAGTTGAGAAATGACTAACAGAACAACACTACTGAAGGTAAGAAATCTATCTGACAGTGAGACAGAGGCGTCAGGATTGAGCTCATTGTTTTTGGAGGTGTGCCGGTGAAAGAGTGTGATCGGGGGAGAGAATGTGATGCTGTGAAATTCGTGACTGTCAGGAATTCCTAAAAATGTGTGTGTGTGTGTGTGTGCAATACACAAATGCCTACCACGACATGAGCAAGAAATGAAAAAAATTCTTGGAACGCCCTTATTGGACAAAATTATATATAGGTAAAACATTATTTTTTACTAAAGGTTTGCTGTGGTAAATACTCATTTAGGTAAGTAAACGTGTGAGTGAGGAACAGAAGCGTGCTCATTAGTCTAGAGGTTTAAGTTTAAACCTGTCAGTAGATGAAGTGTGACTGCAAATTCGCCTACCCACCCACCCACAGTCACACAAAAAGAGAGCGAGACTGTCAGTTACGTATATGCAGAGAATAAAAATATTTCTGTGGAGGAGATAAAAATGGAAAGAGATAGAGAGAGATGGAGAGGGAGAGGTGGATGGAGAGATAATAATAAAATTAATTGATGGACAGAACTGTGGCAGTTTGGAATGAGCGAATATTCACTAAGAAATGTATTTCCAGAGTGAATATAGATGTGCTTCAGATATCGTTTCTATACACACACTTCTTTAATTATAGATAGACCTGTTCATTCTCCTCATGCTCCTCTATCTTCATGCTCTCTTAATGCTCCTTTCTCCTCGTGCTTATTTATCTTTGTATGCATCTCTTTCCTGATCATTTTCATGTTCCTTCTCCTCATGCACATTGTCTTTTTTCCTCATCCTCACTGTCTCCTCTTGCTTCTCATTCTCCTTTCTCCTCATGCTCCACTCTCTCCTCTTTCTCCTCATGCTTCTCTTTCTCCTCATGCTCCACTTTCTCCTCTTCCTTCCCATTCTTCTCCTGCTCCACTCTCTCCTCATGCTTCTCATTCTCCTTTCTTGTCATGCTCCACTGACTCCTAATTCTTCTCATTAACCTTTCTCCTCATGCTCCACTGTCTCTTATTGCTTCTCATTCTCCTTTCTTCTCATGCGCCACTCTCTCCTTCTTGCTTCCCATTGTCCTTTCTCCTCATGCTCCACTGACTCCTTATTCTTCTCTGACTCCTCATTCATCTCATTAACCTTTCTTCTCATGCGCCACTCTCTCCTTTTTGTTTCCCATTGTCCTTTCTCCTCATGCTCCATTGACTCCTTATTCTTCTCTGACTCCTCATTCTTCTCATTAACCTTTCTTCTCATGCGCCACTCTCTCCTTTTTGTTTCCCATTGTCCTTTCACCTTATGCTCCACTGACTCCTTATTCTTCTCTGACTCCTCATTCTTCTCATTAACCTTTCTTCTCATGCGCCACTCTCTCCTTCTTGCTTCCCATTGTCCTTTCTTCTTATGCACCACTCTCTCCTTATGCTTCTCATTCTCATTCTCCTCTTGCTTCTCATTCTCCTTTCTCCTCATCCTCACTCTCTCTCATCATTCTTCATAATCTCCTTTCTCCTCATGCTTCTCATTCTCCTTTCTCCTAATGCTCCACTCTCTCCTCATGCTTCCCATTCTCCTCATTCTCCACTCTCTCCTAATTATGCTCATTCTCATTTTTCCTCATGCTTCCCATTCTCCTCTCTCCTCATGCTCCACTATCTCCTCATGCTTCCCATTCTCCTTTTTTCTCATGCTCCGCTCTCTCCTCATGCTTCCCATTCTCCTCTCTCCTCATGCTCCACTATCTCCTCATGCTTCCCATTCTCCTTTTTTCTCATGCTCTGCTCTCTCCTCATGCTTCCCATTCTCCTTTCTCCTCATGCTCCACTATCTCCTCAGGCTTCCCATTCTCCTTTCTCCTAATGCTCCACTATCTCCTCATTCTTCTCATTCTCCTTTCTCCTCCTGCTCCACTCTCTCCTCATTCTTCTCATTCTCCTTTCGCCTCATGCTCCACTCCCTCCTCATTCTTCTCATTTTCCTTTCTCCTAATGCTCCACTCTCTCCTCATGCCTCCCATTCTCCTTTCTCATCATGCTCCACTCTGCCCTCATACTTATTATTCACTTTTCTCCTCATGCTCCACTATCTCATCAGGCTTCCCATTCTCCTTTCTCCTCGTGCTCCACTCTCTCCTCATGCTTCCCATTCTCCTTTCGCCTCATGCTCCACTCTCTCCTCATGCTCCACTTTTTCCTCATTCTCCTTTTGCTCTACTCACTCACTCATTCTTCTCATTATCCTTTCTCCTAATGCTCCACTATCTCCTCATGCTTCCCATTCTCCTTTTTTCTCATGCTCCGCTCTCTCCTCGTGCTTCCCATTCTCCTTTCTCCTCATGCTCCACTATCTCCTCAGGCTTCCCATTCTCCTTTCTCCTCGTGCTCCACTATCTCCTCATGCTTCCCATTCTCCTTTTTTCTCATGCTCCGCTCTCTCCTCATGCTTCCCATTCTCCTTTCTCCTCATGCTCCACTATCTCCTCAGGCTTCCCATTCTCCTTTCTCCTAATGCTCCACTATATCCTCATGCTTCCCATTCTCCTTTCTCCTAATGCTCCACTATCTCCTCATTCTTCTCATTCTCCTTTCTCCTCCTGCTCCAATCTCTCCTCATGCTTCCCATTCTCCTTTCGCCTCATGCTCCACTCTCTCCTCATTCTTCTCATTCTCCTTTCTCCTCCTGCTCCACTCTCTCCTCATGCCTCCCATTCTCCTTCTCATCATGCTCCACTCTCCACTCATGCTTCTCATTCTCCTTTCTCCTCATGCTCTACTATCTCCTCAGGCTTCCCATTCTCCTTTCGCCTCATGCTCCACTCTCTCCTCATTCTTCTCATTTTCCTTTCTCCTAATGCTCCACTCTCTCCTCATGCCTCCCATTCTCCTTTCTCATCATGCTCCACTCTGCCCTCATACTTATTATTCACTTTTCTCCTCATGCTCCACTATCTCATCAGGCTTCCCATTCTCCTTTCTCCTCGTGCTCCACTCTCTCCTCATGCTTCCCATTCTCCTTTCGCCTCATGCTCCACTCTCTCCTCATGCTCCACTTTTTCCTCATTCTCCTTTTGCTCTACTCACTCACTCATTCTTCTCATTATCCTTTCTCCTAATGCTCCACTATCTCCTCATGCTTCCCATTCTCCTTTTTTCTCATGCTCCGCTCTCTCCTCGTGCTTCCCATTCTCCTTTCTCCTCATGCTCCACTATCTCCTCAGGCTTCCCATTCTCCTTTCTCCTCGTGCTCCACTATCTCCTCATGCTTCCCATTCTCCTTTTTTCTCATGCTCCGCTCTCTCCTCATGCTTCCCATTCTCCTTTCTCCTCATGCTCCACTATCTCCTCAGGCTTCCCATTCTCCTTTCTCCTAATGCTCCACTATATCCTCATGCTTCCCATTCTCCTTTCTCCTAATGCTCCACTATCTCCTCATTCTTCTCATTCTCCTTTCTCCTCCTGCTCCAATCTCTCCTCATGCTTCCCATTCTCCTTTCGCCTCATGCTCCACTCTCTCCTCATTCTTCTCATTCTCCTTTCTCCTCCTGCTCCACTCTCTCCTCATGCCTCCCATTCTCCTTCTCATCATGCTCCACTCTCCACTCATGCTTCTCATTCTCCTTTCTCCTCATGCTCTACTATCTCCTCAGGCTTCCCATTCTCCTTTCGCCTCATGCTCCACTCTCTCCTCATGCTCCACTCTTTCCTCATTCTTCTCATTCTCATTTTGCTCTACTCTCTCCTCATGCTTCTCATTCTCCTTATGCTCCACTCACTCACTCATTCTTCTCATTATCCTTTCTCCTCATGGTCCACTCTCCCCTTTTGCCTCCCATTCTCCTTTCTCTTCATGCTCCACTCTCTCCTCATTCTTATTGTTCTGCTTTCTCCTCTTCCTCCACTCTTTCTTTTTGCTTCTCTTTCTCCTCATGATTCACTCTCTCATCAATCTTCTTATTTACCTTTCTTCTCCTGCTCCACTCTCTCCTCATGCGTCCCATTCTCCTTTCTCCTCATGCTAAACTTTCTTCCTGCGCTCATTTACTGTCACATTTTCATCGCTCTCCTCATGCTTCTTTCTCTCATCCCTCCAAAAGCCAACATCACTATCTGTGTATACTGAAGATCAGGTGCACTGTTTGCTATGATTAAATGGCCTATAATACAGACTGTTCTTCTCAGAGACTTGAATAAACAGTGAGAGAGAGGAAAAGAAATGCTTAAAGATGAAATGCTTAAAAAGAATTTCTACACCAGTTGGACAGAGTACTGGAGTCTATCCCAAGTATCTTGGGCTGAGGAACATTTTGGACAAGTGGCCAGTCCACATAACACAGACAAACCCATCAACATCCACATTCTCACCTATTGGCAATTCGGCCTACAAGCGACACTTTTGCGTAAGAAACAGTTAGTTGAGACTCAATCCAAGGACCTTCTTTTTGTGAGGCAAGGCACGGTGGTGTTTTACATCACATCGAGCCACGTGCTGCCTCTCCACATTCTTAAACCCAACTTACCTCGCAACCTTCACTTACTTGTCAGCATTTTTAGAAAACAAAAACTTGACTCAGCCCATCCTCTTATTTTAAGCTTGGTGTGCAGTTTTTTAACTTGTTATAGAGCTGTGATCGACCTCACCTTCTCTCTTATCTTCTGATGATGCATGAATCCCTCAGTTTTTATCAAGAGATCTTTCAGTCTTTGAGAAGCAGTTGTTGCTTGATATGACAGGAGAACAGAGAGTGATGGCAGCTCATCTATAAATGAATAATTAAAAAATGAATTGATCAAAGTGCAGCCAAACGCAGCATTTTATTCTCCTGCATTAATGCCAAGTTAATGCATTTCTGCATTAATTCATCTTTTATCTTCAGATGACATAAGCACCATGATGATGGTGCTTCAGGGCTCATCAGAGTATCACATTACTATCCTTTTAAAGCAGCGTGTTTATCTTGACAGTGATGTGAGATCCTCCACATCCTGCACTTCACATCATATTGCTTTCTTCCTTTATAGACTCTGAGATCATAGGTTTTAAGATCATCAGCCTCCTGATTGGCCCAATTATGTCTCTATTCTGACTGAGTGTAGGAAAGAGATTTGTAAGAGAGCTCAGTATTTCTGTGAATTGACAATTTGCACATTATCATTAACTACATTTACATTTTATGCATTTGACAGACGCTTTTATTCAAAACGGCTTACAGTGCATTACAAGGTACACATTTTATCAGTTTGCATCTTCCTAAGGTGTGGACACAGAACCATTGCTCTACCAGGGACATTAACTAAAAATGTAATTTTGGCATATACAAGCAAATATAAATTATATGTTTTGTAGTCACAGTAAAATGGACTTAATAATGTACATGATACTACAATACTGACTAAAGTTATTAAATGGTTTCAAAATCTGTTTAGGGAAGGGAAATTTTCCCAAAGACATAAATGTACTGTAAATAGGGTTAGTGGTTGGGAGATTCTCACAAAATCCAGACTTAGAAAGTGTCCAGCATCAGAATTTTTAAAAAAGCCCAAATTTGTTTGCACATATAAGATTAAGGTCTGAACTTCCTATAACCATTATTTTCAGAGGATTTAAAAATATTTCCTATAGAATAATTTAAATTTTTTTAGATTATCATTATCAAAATATCATTACTGCAACATGATTTTACATTAAATATATCCATTTTCAAACTCATGTTTCGGTAATGAGAACTAAAAAGTTGTCTAGGTACTATAAATTTCAACTTTTATTTGGAGAGAAAAAATAAGAACTTTTTTTACAATTTTATTTGTAAATGTTAGTTCTTTGAGGGCTTAAACAATGATTGAAAATTGTTGCAAAGGATGAGAAAATTGGTCTTGGACACATTTATATTTCTTATTATTGTCTCTACATTTACCAATGATCACCAAATACCACATGTTTATACCATAATATTTCCATGTCAAAGAACTCAAATCCAGTCATGGACACGTTGCGGTAATGAAAATTTCCCCTTAAATGTGTAAAAAACAACAAAATTGGTTTGTATGATGTCATTTGAAATCATCTGCAAAATAGTACATGAAGAGATGTTTGTAACTGTATGCTTCTTATTTTGATAGCATTTACTTTTTTAATCAAAATGTTTCATGACCCCCAATAAATCTAATTTCGCGAGAATCACCTGGTTGGATTAAGATTAGGGCTAGAAGATAGAGATATCCCTACATTACTATGTGTGTGTGTGCGGTGCGTGTGTGTTTATAGCAGGGCATGTGCTAACTCTTACTACTTGCTGCCAAAAAATACCACAACCCTGCAGTAACAAAATAACAAAGCTAAGGGCCATATGTTCATCCTTATGGTCTACAATAAGTGCAGATAATGAAATTAAACACCCTATTTGTGTGACACAAACACAGTCGCAATCTGTTCGAGGTGTGTGTTTACTGTAACAATTATCACATTTTCAGATCGCAACTGACCTTTGGTTTGTTGTCATTTTTAAGTGTCTATCTCATAGATGATGGGTTTGTTTTCACATTTACGTGTGCACACACACACACATGTGCACACAGGCTGTCGGTTTGAACCTTTAATCACAATGGTTCAACATTATCCAGACCTCTGATCTACACGCAAACACACACACACACACACACACACACACACACACACACACACACACACACACACACACACACACACACACACACACACACACACACACACACACACACTCTCTCTCTCTCTCTCTTTCTTTCTGTCTCTCTCTGTCTCTCTCTCTCTCTCTCTCTCTGCATCTCTGTTTCCTCCTGTGGTGTATTTCAAACAATCCTAAAGGCCATGTTTACTGTTCTTTCATCCTGTACATAAATTATAGCACCTTTAGACATCTCATTGACTTTCTCAAGTTCCCCCTTCACATTTTCATGCTTTGTTATAATGCTAAGTCAGAGATCTTATGCATGTGGTTATAAAATCATTCCAAGTATTTCAGGTGCAAAAATAAAATCTATGTTTGAATAAATGCATGCTGCTTAAGTAGTATGCTACTGTATTTCAAACATATTATCTGGTTTGATGCCTCTTTGAGCTGCATAACTGCTTAAAGGGCCCATATTTTGTGGCTAAAAAGCACCCCTAAGTCCACCCTTCTGTAACTGATCATTTTGTACAAAGCTCATTGTTCTGAGAAAGCGCGGTGTGAACCGATTGTCCAACTATCCAGTGCATTTTGATTGGCCGAATACCTCAATTACGTAAATGGAAATGTGACGCTCACTGCCATGTTTTAAAAGATGAGCTGCCAAAGCAATAGCTAAGCCAGGGGATAATATCGAATTTACTACCTTATCAACACGACCCTGAATCTGACCCAGAAAATGCAGATCAATCAACTTTAGCAGCGTGATGTAAGCATAACATAACAGATTGGTAGGGTAAGGATTTTAAAAGATAAAACTATGTCTACATTTGTGATTGTAGAAATGACAAACAAGCGCTACTCTGCACTGCTCAAAACTCGCATTTGAATCGTCAGCAGAACCAAATTGTAGATGCTCCACTTTTAGACAAAGTCTTTGTGTACATCCAGCCTTGTCCTCCCCCGTGTTTTGGAAAGTAGTCCTTTCGTAAAATGTGCAGCACACAATCGAACATTTGGGCTGTACTGTTCTGAAACAGTGTTGTAAATAAAACCTAACCCCTGGTTTCTTAATGTTTACTCTATTGGAAGGCCAAACTAAGTAGTTTATCTTTCGCAACGAAACACACAGCGCGTACTCATCATAGCGGAAACAACAATACTACAGCGTGATTGAAAGTTAAACCCTCTAGCTTTGCTATCTTTGCGTGTACATTAGGGCGGTGTTATGCAAATGTTCAAATCAGTATAGAGACAGAGAGCAGTTATGCTAATTTGAAAACCACGCCCACCGGGGGGAAAACAATCCAACCCTCTCTATTGACTTTGTATTGCGAGAGGCCCCTCCTCGTCATTTCTGGCTTATAACAAAAACAGAATAATCCCTAAAAGCTGCTGCAGGGCTCCAGACTAACTTTTTTCACTAGGAGCACAGTTGCCCCCAACTGAAAATTTTAGGGGCGCAGCCAGAAAATGTAGGGGCACACACCGTAAATCAAATATTCACATTTCTACTAATTTCCACTGTATAACTAATAAACACTTTAATGATAGATGCAGAAAGTACAATGTGCTGTTTCAAATTCAGTGTCACATTTCATTGTGCACTTTTGGAAAAAAAGGTCAAATTTACTGGTTGCACATGTGCGACTGGATGTAAAATTCAGTGGCACACTCTCAAATTTTAGGGGCAAAATGCCACCATTTGGGGGCAGTCTGGAGCCCTGTGCTGTGTGAAAATGTGTACAGCTAACACGCCAAAAAAAAAACAGAAATAAGTTTTTATAAGCTGTCGAACCATAAACTTTAAGGAGAATAAAGTGGATTGTGTACTACGTTTCCCTTTAGTGGGCGCAATTCTACTAATAGTAGTACTATAAAAAGTTGCCTGTTTTCCAGTTTTGTGTCTTTAAACGCTTGTTTTTTGGAATCGACAGCTTATAAAAACTTATTTCGGACATCTTTTAACACCCTAAAGGGAAACATGAAATGGGGTCGTATGACCCCTTTAAAAAAACTTATTTTGGTTCCACTGATGTGATTTGCTGTACTGGTTTTATTGTTTAATGTCTTTTTTATGGATTTTGTAAGGTGTCCCTTAGTTCCATGAAAGGCGCCTTTTAAATAAAATGTATTATTATTATTATTATTAATGATTTAATTTTGAGGGGTCAGTTTAGCTTATTTTATAGTTTTGATTTTCAGCTATTTGATATTTAAGTAGAAGAAAATTAAGCTTGGATTTTTGACCCAAGATAAAATTAGATTTTGGTTACAGTATGTTACTGTTTGATGATCTGTGGAGCACCCGCACAGCTGATATGTTCCTGGTGAATAAATATGTTAATATTATGAGTTTCAGTCCAGGTCTTCCAGTCTGGGTTGTTTGAAATGGATCTAGGCCAGTGACTCCAGCCTCCTGAGACAAAAACACTCCAGTGAGACTCTGTGATTACAGATGTAACTCATTACTTCAGCTTTTCTAAAAGGTTATGAGAAAATGTCTGGTCGATTTATATTGGCAATTTGCAAAGCGTATAACTCATATTTCAAACCGATAAAAAGTTCATTTATTTTATTGGGATTTAGTATGGTGTTAAAGCTTCTGCCTAAAACTCTAAATTCAGTTTAAATTAGAGGTTTAAAATAGGGATCATGAGTACTTATCTCTGTGTGTGTGTGTGTGTGTGTGTGTGTGTGTGTGTGTGTGTGTGTGTGTGTGCGTGCGTGCGTGTCTATTAATCTACATTGATACATTTTTACAGTTAATTTAGTGGATGTTTTCATCCACTAACAACACAAAAGGGTAGTCAATTTTCCCACAGTATATTGTTGAGTTTTCAAAAGCATCTTAAAATATGTGTAAATATAAGATTTGTCACCAAAAAGCATTCCATTTGCTGAAACACAGCCAAAGTTGTGGTCAAATTAAGACTCAAAAACCCCACAGTGGATAAAAAAACATCCCCAACAACACATGAAGGTTTATACAGCATGATTGTTGGACATTTGGTCTCAACCTAAATGTAACATATTTGCCAAAATTTTGGTTAACTTAACTATTTTGTGTTGGGACTGATTTTTTACTAATGATTTTTTTATATTACTAAATGAGACTGTCCTCTAAAAAATAATAACCTCATGTGTGGTTTGTGCAAGCACCTTATTAACGTAAGGTGTTAACGTCATAACGCAAAGTGATGTATTAAGGGATGAGTGTCCTCCTGTTACGTTTTAAGTTTTTTGCCTTATACATTAAATTAGACACATTCACGTATCATCGCTTCTTCTGGCGGCAGTTTTTGAATCGGTGTACACCGGATCTGATATTTACAGCGGATTGTCATCACTTTTGCGGATTGTCATCATTTATTTTTCTTCAAATAAATCGATCGTTTGACCTCGGTACACTTGTGACTGTTTTGTATGCAGTGTTTATATCATATAATAAATAAATGGGTACGTTATTTGCCCTAAATGCCTGAATAGTGTAATGTGTAATAAAATACTTAATCCTGGCAGTTTTGAAAATCTTATCCTTATCCTAAATATATATTAATTTCTCCCAAGGGTTTTTGTCCTTCTAGGAGTTTTTCCAACTAGGTTTTCTCCTAGGGGGGTTTTTCGTCCCAGGGAGAGTCAGCCAACTTTGGCTTAACTTAGGACTGTACTGTATACGTTACATTATTAATACGCTCGCTTGTATGGTTTATTCTTAGCCGCTATATTCTACTTCTTATATTATCTATTGATTTTCTGTGTTCTCCTCTACATCTACTCATGTAAAGCTGCTTTGCAACAATTAACAATTGTGAAAAGCACTATATAAATAAAATTGAATTGAAAAAATTGAATTGTACATGTCATCATAGCAAAATGAACCCCAAAATATCATTTCACACACTAATATATTAAGTTTCACCTGCTGCCAGTAGAAACGCTAATTTAGTAAACAAATCTTTTGGTCGTATTTGGTGAAATGGACAAACGAAATCAATCATATGGGTTGGAGGTTGATTAAATGGGCAGTGAATCTGTATTTCCCAGAATACTTTGCATGCAATTTGGAGAGTATTTTTTTAGTTAAATATTATTGTATTTACTTTCAAGTAAAGAGAAGGATTTGTTAGTGTTTAATGTTTATTTATTTTATATTTTTATCGTTTATCGTATATATTTTTTCACTGAAAAAATTACTTGTGGACACCTGTTCCGCATGATTAAATGTTGTTAAAATGAAATTAACATTTATTAACTTTTAATTTTATTTTAAGAAAACTTGTGGTTGTTCAGTGTGGTTACCTTGGTGCAGACGAGTGGTGCTTGTGGTTAAGTTGTGGGATGTGAGGGACTTAATGAACACTAACTGTGTTAATACCAGTGTGAAGATAAGTCTCATCTCATGTGTTTATCCCATGTGTCATATGCAATTATTACCGGCACACTAACATGTGTTTATGCTAATTTGTATGATACACTAACTGACATTTATCAAGTTAGTTCAACAAGACATTGTTCAACAAAAAGAGAACTCTTGTTAAAGAGAACTAATTTCTTGGACGTTTTTTGTAACTGAACAAAGTTTATTGAACAAGTTATTTCATGACAAAGGAATTTAAATGTATTAAGTTGGTGTAACAAAATTAGTTTAACTTATTCTATGCTTGTTTTAGATGTAAATAATGTATATATATATATATATGTGACCCTGGACCACAAAACCAGCCATAAGGGTAAATTTTTTTAAATTGAGATTTATGCATCATCTGAAAGTTGAATAAATAAGCTTTGTTTTGTTAGAATGGGACAATATTTGGTCAATAAAAAAATCAGAGGGTGTAAAAAAATCGCCTTTTTTAAGTTGTACTTAGCAAATGCATCCATTCACAAAAAATTAAGTTTTGATATATTTACAGTAGGAAATGTTAAAAAAAAATTCATGGAGCATGATCTTTACGTAATATCCAAATTATTTTTGCCATAAAAGAAAAAATTGACCATTTTGACTCGTACAATGTATTGTTGGCTATTGCTACAAATATATCTGTGCGACTTAAGACTGGTTTTGTGGTCCAGGGTCACATATTGTTTTTTACCTATTTAATACGGTTCATGCTGTTGTGCTTTCATACCTGGCATTCATTTGATGTTTCACTCTTCCATCTTTACAGGTATCATCAGAGGACTCCATCAATACCTGGACCTATTGATACTAAGAGGGCGAACACACCAATCCATCTTAATGTATGTGATCTTTACTGCATCTACATATGCATGTAACATCTTGTGCATTTTTACTCTCTACATCTGATGTGCATAACATAAAAGAGTGATCATCCTTAAATTTCACACATTTACAGTACTATACATACATGACCCCTGCTGTATCACTACAAATATAAGATCAATAGCAAAATCAAATGATATGTAACTGATTTCAAATATGTATTTATCAGATATAAAGAACACTACTGGTATCAATTAACATTTATTTTTAAATAATACAATAAATATACTACAAAGGAACATGGGCTTTAGTAGAGCGTTACAACAATCATCGCTCTCGCTCCATTTCACAATGAAGGACAGGCCCGTTTTCATCGATCACTTCAAGTCTAGATCATAATACGGCCAAACTGGGGAAAGAAAGAAACATTAAGAGAAAAAGCTTAACAATTTCATGCATACAGAAAAGTTTTAATGCTTCAAAAGACATACAAAGATGGGTGGACACAGAAAACTTGAATTTATTGACACCAGTATCTCTCTATTTGCTCGTACACAGGTTTGACAGGAACTCAAAACAAACAAACAAACATTACAAAGACAAAAACAAATAAGAATAAACTTTATTGGCAGCATTTTCTGCTTGTTTTTAAATGTACAGAAGAATTAGTTGATCATTTTTATTGTTTATCGAACTGGATTGTTCATTTGCATTTCCAATCGTCTTTAAAGAAATAGTTCAAGTCATATTTAAAAAAAAAATTAAAGAGCAAGATTTTGCGGGTCTAGTGGTCAAAAGCGAAAGTGAAAGCGCACGAAGTGGCAAAAGATGCAGAATAGCATTGGACTTTACATGAATCAAAGGGTGGCTCTATTCAATTCAACATTTCTGTGAAGTATTATGTGTGCATGAAAGCAACGTAATAGTACCTAGCAGAAATTTGTAATCTACAACATAATTTTGATTTTTTTTTATTTAAAAACTGAGAAATATCTTTGGAGGAAAAGTTAAAATCGGCAGAAAAAAATCATTCAACTATTCATTGCTTTGCATAAGCGTTTAGTAAGAGATATCCTCCATTAAGATATTCACAGAGTCCCAAACCAATTTTCCAGAGCTATCCGAACTGTTTAAAGTTTTAATATGTTAAACGTTTGAGGTGAAAGCTGTTCCATTGCACTGATTTCCATATAGGAAACGATACAAAAAATTCAAGCCCTCAGATGTGTCGTAACTAAACAACGGTAACACTTTACATTACAAAGCCCATTTTACACGCAATACATGCTGTTATAAATCAACGAAAATGAAACGAGCAGCTGGGCGTTATAAGTCCATTGTACATCCAGCACAACGCAAGATGTTTGAGTCGGAAATCAGTAATATGAACATTGTAATGTAAAGTGTAAGTGCTTCAGAGGATCAGTACATCACTTTTCTCCACAAGTAATAGGAATTGAATCTGGACAAATCAGAGGAATGACATTCAAAGGCAAACATGTTTTCATTTATGAGTGAATATGATTGTACGACATGCATAAAAATACTCCACCTCCTCCCCAAACAACCTAGGCAGAGACATAAGACGTGAAATTGCTTGGGAGTCACCGCAGAGCCAAGTTCAATCAAAACAAACAAAAAACAGGAAAGGTATATATTTGTAGCACCACAGACAAAAGGAAATAGCACCTAGTTTACGGATATTGTGTTTCCTCAGTGTGACGGCCTGTACGTGTGAGCTCAGACTCCCGTGTGAGCAAATCAATGCTGACTTTGTGGCCGTGTGCACTCTCTATCTTACGTTTATTGTCATTTAAAGCACAAAAGACGCCGTTCACATCTGCAATAAAACATTTTCTTATTAATTTCCTTTATTTTGTTGTCTCTTTTTCAGACCCTCTGATGCATATCTTTATTTGGGGGTGTTTCAGATATCTGATACTTTACGTTGTTTTCTACTCTTTCCAAGCAGCTCTGTCCTTATCGCTCAATGGGTTCACATGCACGTTTTGAAGCCAGAGCCAAAAAATCACTTCACCAGAAAAAAAATATACAGAAAGTACTTACAAACATAGAAAAAATATTTATATATATTTATATATATAATCACCATTCCAGGGAATGGAAGACAAGTATGCACAAAAAACCAAAGCTTTGATGTGAATGTGGAAGGGAGGACAACATTAAACCCCAGTAAACAAACAGACAAAACTATTTCTCGTACGTGAAACACGGAGAAGGGGTCTCCCCGCGGCGGAAATAAACCATTATAGCCCGTAGGAGTGGCATCACAGGGGGCGGGGCAGGGCAGGGCGAAGACTCAGACAGGTGTAAAGTGGGCGGGGCTTGGAGATATATGAGCGATGACCTCATCCAGTTTCAAAACTTGCATGTGATGAAGAGGGTACACTGAGGTTTTAATAACCCATTGTTTAGACATCCATTCTTTCTTCAAATTTGTTTTTTTTTTTGGAAACACAAAACTTTACAAATATGTTGTCCTATTTCTTTCTTGTGTTTTGTTTCAGAGGAAATGAATATGTTTTCGCGTGTGCTCGGTGAGCAGTCTTAGCCGATGAAACAGGCCGGTCCGACCTCGAAGCCAAACTTCTGCGTCGCTCCGCCAAAGTCGTTGAACATAATGTCAACAAACGGTACCTGCTCCACCTTTGGCGTGTTGATCTCAAGAATAGTCTTTTCGTAGCCCTTTTTCAACTGCAAAGTAAAAGAAAAAGGAAATGTTAGTATGTTATTTGACGCATCAATGGCAACACTGTAGGACTGACAATTTTGTTACCGGGTCAGTGACGTGAATTTAATCATTTTGTGTCCGTATGGTTAAATGTAAAAGGGTTAAAATTTTAAAATGAATTTGCAGATTACTTGCATTTATTCTCTTTTTTGAGGACCATTCTAAAATTTCTGGTTTTATTTCATTTTGAAAGAATATTTGGGGGATAATTGCAAAAATGTTAATGTGGTGTAACCGGTCTGTGTCAGTTGGTCAAACTTTTTTTTATGAAAATATATTCATATATAAAATATATATTTTTACATAAATTTTTACATCATTTGTAAAAAATTGTTTAGAAAACAGAGCTGTTTTTCAGCATATGTGCGGAAAAATATTACAAAAAGGCATAAAAATTTACATTTAGTAATAACTGATAAAATTTAGTTTTGTGTGATATTTTAAAAATATATATATTTTTTGATGATTATGCTTTTTTTTATGCCATTAAGGTGGATAAAATATTTCTCATTCTTTGTCACAATTGGCGGTTACACCATTTGACATTTTCAGGTCCATTCAGTCTTAATGTGATGTTAATTATTTTGTGTCTGTATGGATAAATTAAATGTAAAAGGGTTAAAATTTCAAAATAATTTAGCTGATTACTTGCATACATTTTCTTTTTTGAGGAACAAGTCTAAAATTTTTAATTAATTTTGAAAGAATATTTGGGGGATAATTGCAAAAATGTCAATGTGGTGTAACCGGTCTATATCAATTGGTGTGACTATTTCTTTTTAAATGAAAATATAAATATATTCATAAAAAATTTGGAGTAAAAAAAAAAGTATAATAATTTAGTTTAGTTTAATATCATTTTTTACATAAATTTTTACATCATTTGTAAAAAAAAATGTTAGAAAACAGAGCTGTTTTTCAGCATATGTCCGGACAAATAATACAAAAAGGCATAAATATTTACATTTAGTAATAACTGATCAAATTTATTTTTGTGTCATATTTTAAAAAGTTTTTTTTATGATTATGCTTGCATCCCATCAAGGTGGATAAAATATTTATTATTTCTCATTCTTTGTCACAATTTGGCGGTAACACCACTTCACATTTTCAGGTCCATTCAGTCTTAACATGACATTAATTATTTTGTGTCCATATGGATAAATTTAATGTAAAAGGGTTAAAATTCCAAAATAATTTGCAGATTACTTGCATATATTTTCTTTTTTGGGGAACCAAGTCTTAAATTTCTGGTTTTATTTCATTTTGAAAGAATATTTGGTAGGGATGCACCGATACCACTTTTTTGGAATACGAGTACTTGCATTTCAGTACTTGCCGATACCGATACCGAGTACTTAATAAAAAACATGATTTAAATTTACAGGTAACAGCTTTAGTCATATAATTTAACAAAAAAACAAAGGACTAGTTTTCAAGTATGTTGTAAACTCTGCCTCTTTGGACAACACAAGAGGCATTAACCCCTTACACGCTGCTCAAACATAGACATTTCTCAGACCGTGGTATCGATCCCTGGTATCGGGGGACTTTTAACGAGTACGGGTACTTTAGAAAATGTGGTATCGAGGCCGATACCCGATACCAGTAGCGGTATCGGTGCATCCCTAATATTTGGGGGATAATTGCAAAATGTCAGTGTGGTGTAACCGGTCTGTGTCAATTGGTGTAACTAGTATTTTTTATGAAAAAATAAATGTATTCATAAAAAATGTGGAATAAAATATAAGCATTTAGTTTAGTTTAATATGATTTTTTTACATACATTTTTACATAATTTGTCAAAGATTATTTAAAAAACAGAGCTGTTTTCAGCATATGTCAGGACAAATATTACAAAAATGCATAAAATTTACATTTAGTAATAACTAATAAAATGTATTTTGTGTGATATTTTAAAATGATTTTTTTTAATAACGCTTACATGCCATTAAGGTGGATAAAATATTTCATATTTCTCATTCTTTGTCGCAATTGGCGGTTACACCATTTGACATTTTCAGGTCCATTCAGTCTTAACGTGACGTAAATTATTTTGTGTCCGTATGAAAAAATTAAATGTAAAGGGTTAAAATTTCAAAATAATTTTGCAGATTACTTGCATACATTTTCTTTTTTGAGAACCAAGTCTAAAATTTCGGTTTTATTTCATTTTGAAAGAATATTTGGGGGATAATTGCAAAAATGTCAATGTGGTGTAACCGGTCTGTGTCAATTCGCGTAACTAGTATTTTTTTAATTAAAAAAAAATATATTCATAAAAAATGTGGAATAAAATATAATCATCTAGTTTAGTTTAATATGTTTTTTTAACATCATTTGTCAAAGATTATTTATAAACAGCTGTTTTCAGCATATGTCCGGACAAATATTACAAAAAGGCATAAAAATTTACATTTAGTAATAACTAATAAAATGTATTTTTGTGGGATATTTTAAAATGATTTTTTTTTTTTTGATGATTACACTTACATGCCATCAAGGTGGATAAAATATTTAATATTGCTCATTCTTCGTCGCAATTGGCGGTTACACCGTTTGACATTTTTAGGTCCATTCAGTCTTACTTTTATAAAAATTTTGCAAATGTAATAAAATCAACATAAATACTTCATGTGCATTGAAATATATCTGCTGCAAGTTTTTAAAAAGATTTTTGAATTTCTCATCTTGCCAGACCGTTTTCGTCACTAACCCTAATGCAAATGCACATCACTGACCCTAATGCAAAAGCTAATGTATTCACTTGCATTGGCATACAGGTTAAAGTATGCTTCTGGCGATAGTTTGCATGAAAGACATTTTCTTTTACTCATTCATATGAAAATGCTTTTTAAACTTTCTGAATGAATTTATTTCTCGTCAGGCCATGTGCTTACCGCACATCCGTCGACAGCGGCTCTGATGTACGGGTTGTTGTCGTATGACATCTCCTCATCGTTGGAGCCCAGGAAGCGGATGGCTTTGTCATAAGAGTCCTGATCCTGGTCGTGCCAAGCCACAGACTGGTAACAGTTGTAGGTGATGTTCTGCCGTGCCGTGGCACTGAGTAAACGCAGGAACGTCATCTGGACAACACTGATCGGGTTTCCTTCTGCATCCACGTAAGAGAGCTACATCCACAAACAAAAAGAAGTCTGGTCTAGATAACAGCTAGATAAACGGCACCCAGAGATTCTGTTGAAAACTACACATCACACCCCTTTGGTCTTATTGTACTTCAAGGTCAATGAATGCTGTTTTGGGTTTGGATTTATTCATATGTTCAAGCTAAAAACTTGATTTTTACCTTAAATTCTCATTTAAAGGTTCAAAGATGAACTTCACATGGAAAGTCAGAGTCGTTTTAAACCCAAAAATAATGATCCTAAAACTTTTTTGGTTTTGTTAATCTTCTCTATGATCTCTTGCTACTGAATGCTTCTGTGTTTCTGATAGCCATGCCACACTCTATTACCCATAATGCACCCTCAAAACAGATCTGCTCTGCTTGTGTTAAAAACAAAACAAATTCACATTCAGACATGGAGTATAATCTTATTTAAATGTTTCAGAGATTTCACTAATGCATTCAAACCAGTTGCTGCTTTATATGCAAATTCCCTTTGTGGTGTGACGCAACATTTGCATGACCAAAAATATGCAAACGTTTCGTTTCCATTCTTTTATTATACCAACCCGTGTTGAGAAGAAAACTCCATCTCCTCTGATCCACAAACACACACATATGTGACTGACTGCGAGAGTGAAGCGCATGCAGCATACATGCCACAAAACATTATAGTGTATACTTACGAGTAGGAGCTTCTTTACACATATTCTCATATTTACTGACCTTGCATGCATGTGTGACTTAACACACACACATTTGTAAACTTGTACACAAATACTTGTGAGGACCCCTGAGATACATTATAGTACTGTGACTGAACCAAGGTATGAATACAGTACTTTTTGTACCTGATAGTGAAGTCAGTTTTAGATCATCTATTTGTTAAAACAGTCAGAAATGTGGTCCTCACAAGCACAGTGAAACAAGTTACACACATACTTTGTGCATGCAACCCACCCCACATCCATCCGCGCCCTGAACACATTACCTCATGTTTACAGCTGCATGTCAAGAGTGGCTGAACCCAGAAGCTCAGTGGGTAAACAGACACAGAACAGCTTTGTTCTAAACCTTAGTCAGCTGCTTTGTTATAAGCTGCTTCCTGCTACCTCATTGTCTGCTGCTACCTGACTGCCGCTTTCACTATCTACAGCTGCCTCGCTGTCAGTTGCCTCATTCTTGCCTCAGTGTCTACTGTTGCCTTCCTGTGTCTACAGTCAGCTGCCTCACTGCTGCCTCGCTGGCTACCGCTACCTTGCTGTCTACCGCTGCCTCTGTCTACCACTGTCTACCACTGCCTCGCTGTCTACCGCTACCTCGCTTTCTACCACTGCCTCGCTGTCTACCGCTGCCTCGCTGTCTACCGCTGCCTCGCTGTCTACCGCTGCCTCGCTGTCTACCACTGTCTACCGTTACCTCGCTGTCTACCGTTGCCTCGCTGTCTACCGCTGCCTCTCTGTCTACCGCTGCCTCCCACTACCTCTCTGTCTACCGGGACCTCATTGTCTACCACTGCCTCACTGTCTACCGCTACCTAGCTGTCTACGATGCATCGCTGTCTACCGCTGCTATACTGTCTACCACTACCTCGCTGTCTACCCCTACCTCGCTGTCTACCCCTACCTCGCTGTCTACCACTACCTCGCTGTCTACCACTACCTCGCTGTCTACCACTACCTCGCTGTCTACCACTACCTCGCTGTCTCCCGTTTCCTCGTTGTCTATTGCTGCCTTGCTGTCTACCGCTGCCTCACTGTCTACCGCTGCCTCGCTGTCTACCGCTGCCTCGCTGTCTACCACTGTCTACCGTTACCTCGCTGTCTACCGTTGCCTCGCTGTCTATCGTTGCCTCGCTGTCTACCGCTGCCTCTCTGTCTACCACTGCCTCCCACTACCTCTCTGTCTACTGGGACCTCATTGTCTACCACTGCCTCACTGTCTACCGCTACCTAGCTGTCTACGATGCATCGCTGTCTACCGCTGCTATACTGTCTACCACTACCTCGCTGTCTACCCCTACCTCGCTGATTACCCCTACCTCGCTGTCTACCACTACCTCGCTGTCTCCCACTACCTCGCTGTCTCCCGTTTCCTCGTTGTCTATTGCTGCCTTGCTGTCTACCGCTACCTAGCTGTCTACGATGCATCGCTGTCTACCGCTGCTATACTGTCTACCACTACCTCGCTGTCTACCCCTACCTCGCTGATTACCCCTACCTCGCTGTCTACCACTACCTCGCTGTCTACGATGCCTCGCTGTATACCGCTGCTATACTATTTACCACTACCTCGCTGTCTCCCACTACCTCGCTGTCTCCCGTTTCCTCGTTGTCTATTGCTGCCTTGCTGTCTACCACTACCTCACTGTCTACCATTGCCTCGCTGTCTACCACTACCTCGCTGTCTACCACTACCCTGTTGTCTACCACTGCCTTGCTGTCTACCGCTGCCTTGCTGTCTACCGCTGCCTTGCTGTCTACCACTACCTTGCTGTCTACCACTACCTCACTGTCTACCGCTGCCTCAATGTCTACCACTGTCTACTTCTACCTCACTGTCTAATACTACCTCACTGTCTACCTATGCCTCACTGTATACCGCTACCTCTCTGTCTACCGCTACCTCATTGTCTACCACTGCCTCGCTGTCTACCACGCTGCCTCGCTGTCTACCGCTACCTCTGTGTCTACCGTTACCTCGGTGTCTACCGCTACCTCGCTGTCTACCGCTACCTCGCTGTCTACCCCTGCCACGCTGTCTACCGCTACCTCAGAGCCTACCGCTACCTCTCTGTCTACTGCTACCTCGCTGTCTACCCCTGCCTCGCTGTCTACCGCTGCCCCGCTGTCTACCGCTTCCTCGCTGTCTACCGCTACCTCACTGTCTACCGCTACCTCACTGTCTACCGCTACCTCGTGGTCTACCACTACATTTACTGTCTACTGCTGCCTCACTGTCTACTGCTGTCTCACTGCATACTGCTGCTTCATTGCCAGCTGCCTCACTGTCTCGCTGAAACTATGTGGAACTATTTTCAATAATTAAAAAAAGGTATTTGCTTGACTCCGTTCACCTGGTTTGAGAAAAGTACAATCAATGCTGTGCAAAGATTTTGCCCTAAATAATTTTTTTTAGAAAGCGTCATTTTGATGCCTGCTGTTCTGACTAGCAAAAATATGCCACCTAAAATGCAATCTACAGTATGTAGAATGCTCACTAGGGTTTAGACCAAAGCTAACAAGTGTGTCAAAAATCATGTGTTTATAGACGAGACAGATTCCATCAGTCAGACCTCTCCCGGCAAAATCTCGAAATATCTACAAATTCATGTTACATTTGGCTAGTGTGATTGTCTGATGGGGTTTACTGTACATCTGTAAATGTTTTTGCTCTCGTTTCTACTGCAAGAGACTGACTCATGGCCCTGCCTACAGCCCTCAGATTACCCATAAATCTGAGCAAAAACACACGTTTTTCGCCGTTCTGATGATGACCATGCCCTGGCGCAAACAGATCTGACAAGCATGCAGAAGCGCAGGTCTCCAGAGACAGAACCCAGATCCTCAGAACCACAGAGGATCGGTGGAACCTCAGGCCTGTTCTCTCATGCACTCCTACTTACCATTGACCCTCTCTTGTAGCGACTATACCATGTGCCCGGACTGTCTTTGGGCCAGCGAGCCATTTTGCTCTGTAAAACAGAAGACTATTTCAGGAGGATGAGGAAAAGGAGTAACTCTTACCAGTTTACCACGTTTGAATTCACTGAACCACGACCCTGGATTCTCCTTCACCCAGGAGGTGAGCCTGGCCTGCACACCACAGCGGGAGAGAGAGACAGAGTTAAATAGAGTCCATGCCGAAAAGAAATGTGAGGGAGGGTAAATACAATATGCTGGTTCGGTTATCAAACAACATACATATTAAAAACAACAAATAAATAAAAAGTGAATTCTGCATCCAGTGTAAAGGTCCACAGGGACCTTGTGCTTTCCATTTGAAAGCTCGTGCTGAGATAAACCTGTGAAGGAACTGAAATGTGGTTGGTTTGTGAGAATCACCTTCACACCCTACTGAGTGATTCTTCATCAGCGAAGCTGAAGAGCTATGAAATGAGAATCGTAATTAAATCAAGATTGGATATTTTTATCACATGATTACGCTCGAGCTTTATACTGTGATTTCCCAAACACGTTACTCTGGAGAATTTTCTTTTGATCTGCAACCCTTTAAAGCTCAGATCTCTGTCTCTGGGACGTTAGCGTGTTTTGTTGAGTAGCAGTCAAGAGAATATTTCTTACCCCTTCACTCTTCTTATCAGGAAATATGCAGCTCTCCCCACCAGCTGTGAAATTACAGTACACTTTAAACGAGTCTCTGGAACAGCCCTGGTTTGGATCGACCCAGTATTCACCTACAAAACACACAGAATGGGTGAATCGTGATGAAAATGCATTAATAAGGATTGCATGTACACGCGTGATCGGTTTCTGACAGAGCATCAAAACATTAAGGAGTGCAGCTAAAAGCTGGAAATTTAAAAGAGGTGTGAAAATAAAACACTTTGAAATCGAAAATTGTGTGTGCGTGATAGAGGGAATGAGACGCTCACCATCTGGGAAATCTGGGTGGCACAGCTGTAGGTCTTTGCAGGTACGGGCGGGGTTAGTCTGTGTGCCCAGCGGGTGCTTCATCTGTTCAATTTCCAGTTTGAGAGAGTTCAGAGAGCCAAAGATCTCCTCCATACCATCCTCATAGTCTTTGTAGTTGGCATCTGCAGCATCGTCCATCATCTGGCTGGCATCGATGTTCCTCTTTGCCCGTTTTGGGCTGGAAAGGATAGGCAGAGGGTGGATGACATCACCGGGTGGACCCTACAGAAAAAGATTAAGTTTATATTAATGTGGCGTCACGTGACCCATTCTATGAGATCTGGAGAATCGAAGTTTAATTTCAATCTTTGACATGACCTTACTCAGTCATGACATATATAGGAGGAGTTGTAGAAAACAGCAAACCACTAAAAATTACTTTAGCTGGGTTTTCACAGACTGGGTCACATATAAAGAGTAAACAAAAAAAAAAAATGGAACAGCGCTTATGACTATAAAATAAAACTCAGCAGAACATTTTTGAGTGGTTGCTAAGGTGTTGCTATGCATTTTCCAAAAGGGTTTTGAGTGGCCAGATGCTTCATGCATTTACATTTACACATTTAAAAGACGCTTTAATCTAAAAACTAGTTTTAAATATAAATTTTTTATCACTATGAATTATCCCAGGAGGTCGAACCTATAACCTTTTGTGCTACAATGCAATGCTCTACCACTTAGCTATATAGCACCAGGGTTTCCCATAGCACATTTAAGTTCAGGCGGCCCGCCTAAGCTTGGAAACCCTACCGCCTTAAGTAGGTCATTATTAGTTGTAAATAAAAATATTTTAATTTTCATCATGACGCATACACCCCACCCCTTTGATTGTCACGCCCTCTGCCCCGCCCACTCACCCAACCCTACCACAGGTTTGTCAGCACTGTGGTCCCCAGGTGAAAAAAAATACCCTTTATTTATTTTCGTGCACTAATTTGAACTAAAATGTGCTTAAAAAATATATTTAAAAAGTGTATTAAGGTACCACTTGTAGTAAACTTTGTAAAAAAATCTTTGTATGAAAGTTTAATACAAGTGTTAACTACTGTAAATGGGTCAATGACGTGACGTTAATTATTTTGTGTCCGTATGGATAAGTTAAATGTAAAAGGGTTAAAATTTCAAAATAAATTTGCAGATTACTTGCATACACTCTCCTTTTTGAGGACCAAGTCTAAAATTTCTGGTTTTATTTCATTTTGAAAGAACATTTAGGGGATAATTGCAAAAATGTCAATGTGGTATAAACGGTCTGTCTCAATTGGTGTAACTAGTATTTTTTAAATGAAATTATAAATATATTCATAAAAAAATGTGGAATAAAATATAATTATCTAGTTTAGTGTAATATTATTTTTTACATACATTTGTCAAAGATTATTTAGCAAACAGAGCTGTTTTCAGCATATGTCAGGACAAATATTACAAAAACACATTAAAATTACATTTTATTAGAAATAACTAATAAAATTATACTTTATTATTATTATTAATTTATTTATGATTACGCTTACATGCCATCAAGGTGGATAAAATATTTTATATTTCTCATTCTTTGGCGCAAATGACGGTTATACCATTTGACATTTTCATGTCCATTCAGTCTTAACTTTTATAAAAATGGTGCAAAATTTTATTGCATAAAATTTACATAAATACACTATGTTCATTGAAATAAACCTGATGCATGCTTTTTTATGTGTGCTTTTAAAACTCGTTTTTTAAAAAGATTTTTGAATTTCTCATCTTGCCAAACTATTTTTGTCTCTGACCCAAAAAAAAAATTTAATACAGAGATAATATGTTAAAAGCGCATTTTAGTTCATTTTCACAGTGTCCCAAAATAGTACAAATAAGTACACTTAAATTATCTTAAGAAGTACTTAAGAGGAATTTTTAGTATATTAAGTACACAATTAGTGTGTGAATAAGTGCACTTTAAGTACACTAAGGAAGTGTACTACTTTTTCACCTGGGTCATGCAGGTGAAAGGAGTTTGAATGTTGATCCCAACATTGCCTAATCATCCCTTGCTCTTTACCTAATCATTTCCTGCCATATCTTTTTCTTCCTTTATAAATAAAAGTATTAAAATTACCAAAAGAAAAAGTAGAAAATGCTGTACTGTAATACTGTAAACTCATACAGCTTCATACAGTTACAAATATAAACAATTAGAAAAAAATACTAATTTAACTTAAAATTTCTCTCTGTGACCTCCGGCTCTTTTACCCAAAATAGAAAGAAATACACATCTGTGGATATTACATATCAGGTTTTCCCGAAAAAGCAATATCCACTGAATCTCACAAAGGTACCCAAATAAAGCAAATAAACAGCAGATTCAGTTCAGTGCCTGTAGTTATATAAGAACTCTTGCAGAATAATTCATTTAAATGTTTTCTCAAAGCAAAATAAATCATTTATGTGTTTGATGTGCAGTTTTGTTCTGTTACATACTGGAGGTCCAGGAGGTCCCGGATGTCCAGATTCTCCCTTCGGACCAGTTTGACCCTACAGAGGCAGAAGAAGAACTGGTTTTGACAAGGGGCACAACAAAAATACACACATCAAAGCTGATGTAAGATTCAAGAATAACTTACACTTGATCCTTTAGCACCTTTAGGACCAGGAGGACCCTAAACGAGATTTCATAATAAAGGTTACAATTAGAAATGGGTTTTAAATATGGTCACATAAAAAAATTAATATTTTAACAGCATTTCTTTATTAAATTTTGAGAGAAATGTCAGATACAGTACCGGAAGTCCAGGAGGTCCGATCGGTCCAAGGGGTCCAGAGGGTCCAGAAATACCCTAAAGAAAAGGGCACACACATAGAGTTTATAAAGCCTGCTTTACTAAAATACCAAACCTCAAACAATTTTTATATGCTTTTTATATATATATGTGTGTGTCGTACATTGTCTCCTTTAGGTCCGGAAGAACCCTGTGGACCAGGCAGACCCCGATCACCCTTCTCGCCCTGCTCTCCTGGAGGTCCAATCAGTCCAATGAGACCAGGATGACCCTGAAAAACCACACGGTTGTTATAAACGTATTTATTCATAATCAATACTGCCATACTGTACATCGATGAATCTACTGAACATATGAATAATTAAAACAGCGCCAAACACTTTAGTAAAACATATCGACAGACTGGGTCATGAACAGTCGCCTTAGAGGAACTTTTAAATAATTCAACATGACCTAATGATGAATTTGCTTTTCTCACCTTTTCACCTTTAACACCAGTATCTCCCTTCAAACCAGGTAAACCAGGAGGACCCTAAAAGAGAGAGAAGAAGTATATTTCAGACACAGCTTACTTTTAATAAGTTTAATAAACAGATTCTGAGAGGAATGTCATGTCCGTACCATCGGTCCAGGAGGTCCATCGGGTCCAGGAGAACCAGGTAGTCCTTGTTCTCCCTAAACCAGAACAATCATACATTACAATACTGTTTAAATAATAGGATCATTATTTCAGATCACTGCAATGAGATTCAAATTTCTTTATTTGTTTATCTATCTAGCACAGATTCTGACATTAATATTTGATAATACCAGGTTGTTCACTCACCACTGGACCAGGAACTCCTCTCAGACCCTCAGGACCAGGCTTTCCAGGAGCTCCCTGAGGTCCAACCGGACCCGTCTTTCCAGCCGGACCCTCCAGACCAGATTCACCCTGAAACACAAAGATAAAGACGCAACATATGACGTTGTTATACATGCAACACAAAATATAAACAGATGAGCAAGTTTGTTTGTTACCTTGGCACCCTTCTCTCCCTGTCTTCCTTCAGGTCCAGCAGGTCCAGGAGGTCCCTGAGCGGGGAAAATAAAAATAAGACTAAGACTAACATCTATATGGTTCTATCTATCGAAATATTGTATAGATGCAAGCACTTACTCTCTTTCCTGGAGGACCGGTGGGCCCAGTTTCACCAGTTGGTCCAGGGGAACCCTACAACAAACAAACAGCATTCAACACGGTCATATACGTGCAGCCAAAAGCTGAGATGCTGACTGATATAGATGCATACTCACTGGCTGACCAGCTTCTCCATCATCTCCCTTATCTCCAGCAGCCCCATCCAAACCCTGTGAGAGGAAGAGGAAGTGATGTCACTACCTACAGAAAACTCTTACTTAATGCCCAGTCATGCATTCATTAATTCAAGACTTACAGGTGGCCCAGGCTCTCCAGGAGGACCAGGATCACCAGGGAATCCACTAGGACCCTGAAAAAAAACAGACGCATTATTTAAGACGCATTGTTAAGCATCAGAGTCTATTTAGATGTAGTAAAACTTACAGGACTTCCTTTAGGACCATCATCTCCTGGTGGTCCTTTTGGACCAGGAGGACCAGCGGAACCAGCAGGTCCAGATTCTCCCTTCTCTCCTCTTTCTCCTCTTGGACCCTAACACACACGGACACATGCAGATAAGTATTTTGTCTATGTCCAGCAGACTAAAATTACTCAATAACTTTATTGTAAGTCAAATGTGTTTTGTGTCATACCAGAGGGCCAACATCTCCCTGTTGACCGGGTTCTCCTGGTTCTCCAGAATCACCCTACAGAAAAGAGAAAAAGAGGGTGAATGATGTGGCCTTAAAAACTAAGGTTAATATTAAAATGCAGCAGGAGTGTACAATATACTCTCTCTCTCTCTCTCTCTCTCTTTAACAGAGTTTTTCTCTACTGGACAGAAGAGCAGTTCAGCATCTTTATTCACTGTCACGTCAGCAAAACTGCCACGCTTTCTGAAAATCTCTTACTGAATGACAAACGGCACCACATCAATATTTCAACATACTGCAATCTAGTGGACACATGACAATCATCAGTCAGCAATCACAACACCGACTGCACCCTGACGCCTTCAAATCAGTTATGCTTTTATCCAAAATGACTCATGGTGTATTCAAGGTATGCAATTTCTTACAACGTATGAGTGTTTCTGAATGGTGCGTGATCATGCCGAATCCACTAGTACATGTTTCGTGTGGTTGCTATGCTGGTATGGGTGTTCTGTACTTGTGGCCTGGGTCCATTCTTTAATGTGAGCTCATTGGATTGTCAAAATTTAAATGCTGTGACCTTCGCTGTGACGTATTTAAAGACTGATTGTGTCACAGCAGGCTAGTAAGGCTGACCCAATTTGAAGGATGCTTAAAATGAAGCCTCAAAATGCGCGTTGGTCATATACAGAAGGTGACGCAAATTATGGATCCTCCAAAGGCTAGACCGTCTCATTTCAGTTCTCTTCGTGGATTTTGGAGGCTGCAACCTTTGAAGACCGAGGGCTCTATCATATACCCGGCGCAATGCAGCGCAATGTGCGTCCCAAGTGTCTTTTGCTAGTTTCAACCCGGCGCAATGATCATTTTCACTTTTAACGCCACGTTTTTTAAAAAGCAAATGCTTTTGCGCCCATGGGCGTTCTGCTCTGAAAACGAGGTGTGTTCAGGCGCATTGTTGGCGCGTTGCTATTTTGAGGCAACTAAAATAGACTACGCCATTAACCAACAAAAACCTGCTCTTAACTCTTTCACCGCCAGCGTTTTTAAAAAAAGTTGCCAGCCAGCGCCAGCGTTTTTCATGATTTTCACCAAAGTTTAATGCCTTCCAGAAAATGTTCTTCTTTAAATATATAAACATACAATATACCAAATGAAAGAACAGACCCTCTGCTTTCAAACAAAAAAAACCGTTTCATCCTACCTTTAGTGGTTCTTTTGCAATCAGCTTTTGAATATGGGTAGGTTTTTGCAAAAACACCATATTTTGAGCAAAAAGCAGAAATAATTCAATTTTTATGACGGACTTTTCATAGAGATCCCATTCAGAGCGATCTTTAAAACAGACACGGACATGCAGCAGCTTGGCATAGGGAAATACTTCCGGTTTTAAAAAGTTGCAGAAGGGCGCCACCTGGTGGATAATAGCGGTATTGTGGAAAGACGGAATATCTCGTCATTGGCGGGGAAGCGTTTTCTCTTAATTGACGAGAAATCTCGTCAATGGCGGGGAAAGAGTTAAGTCTATGGCGCAATATTGTTTTTGTTATTTAATGAGCGAGTTAGAGATATGCGCCTATAAACAGGGCAACAACGCGGGTTTGCTTATCACATACATGCATGCGCAGCACTACAAAAAACCTTTTAAATATGAAAGATTAAAGGATTGAATGTAAAAGATTATTATTGAGTCTCTTGGACATAAATGAGGACCGATTATGAGACGTTAGAAGGTGTAAAGAGCTGCTTCACCTGTAGCCTGGTAAGTAAATAAATGCTTTGCTTTAAACAAATGCATCTGTTTTGCATCCGGCAGAACCCGGATTTTTTTTTACTTCCCCGGCTAAAATTCCGGGGGGGGTTTTCTCCTAGGGGGTTTTTCAACCCGGGGAGGCAGCCTTTTTGGGCTTAACTTCTATACGTTACATTAGTAAATCGTTTGCTTGTAATGTTGATTTATAGCCGCAGCAAATTTAGCTGCTTGTGCTATCGTGTATTATGTTGTGCTATCTGTCGATTTTCTGTGCTTTTCACTACATCTATTATGTAAAGCTGCTTTGATACAATTACCAAATTGTGAAAAGCGCTATATAAATAAAATTGAATTGAATTGAATTTTTAAATGCTACCCTACGGATTTATTGTATATGATGACTCTGTACCTGTGGATATGGTGAGATGAGAAACATTTTAAAGTAATGCTTTTTTTAAAAATCCATGGCGCTGTCCGAGTGCTGAAACCCTTCGGCTCTACACACGTTTGTAAATTCTTTATCTGTTTGTATTTTTAGAGTACAAATTATTTCTTGAAAATTTGCTAATTATTTTATGAGATTACAATGATTATGTAGGATATCAATACATTTACAGCAATTAAAAGCCTGCTATTTTTACTTCCATGACTGAAGAAAGCGGCTTATAAAGGTTTTAATACCAAACAAATAATAATTTCAATACAAATAAACTGGTGGTCTTCTTCCTCCGCTTCTCCAAATTTGCTTTCTATATAGGGATTAGGCATGGCACCAGGTGCAACTTGCTTTTAAAGGGGCTGAGAGCTACAGTAAAACTCCCATTGGTTTATTGCACGTTACGCCTAAAACACACCCATTACTCATTAGGAGAATAGAGACAACCCCAACTATTTTTCATTTCAGTTAATTTTCCAGACCGACAACCGCAGCTTGTTAACAGAACATTAACTGTTAACTGATAAAATTATTTGTTTCATTTACAGGCCATTCACAAATTAAGGATAGAAAAGTGGCAAAATGCATAATATTAATATTAATGAGCCATAAAATCTTACCTTCGGTTAACATTTAACCAGTCAATATGAACAGCCCTAGATTCTATTGGCTTATTCACTGTCACAGCAGGTGAACATCATACAGTACAGCATATCTATTAGGAATGTAGTTAAACACTCCCTCGTACACGATGCCGTGTTTCACAACCGTAGATGAATCAAATCAGTCACTTCGCTAACTTTAACACCCAAAAACCTCAGCGAACCTTCAAACAGGGCTGTGATTACACCCCATCGGTTTAACCTGACAACAAACATCACCCCTCTCTCTCTCTCTCTCTCTCTTTACACCTTACTGTCACTTCAGGTGGTTTTTGAACGTGTATATGAGTGTGCACAGTGTGTATGAGCTCTCTCTCTCTCTCTCTCTCTCTCTCTCTCTCTCTCTCTCTCTCTCTCTCTCTCTCTCTCTCTCTCTCTCTCTCTCTCTCTCTCTCATCAGTCTATGTGAAGTACTAAAGTAAATCTTTCACAGCGGCTGTTAACACCGTCTCAAGCTCTTATTCCATCATCTGTTACTGTAGACATCTCTTCTCTGTTTTCCAGGGTCATTTCTCTTAGCAAACTCCTCTGTGGACTCAAATGGGTCCTTGGTTCCATGGCTGAACGATTATATTCAATAATCTTGACAGCGGATGGCACTCAGTTGACCGAAAACGCTTTGTGTCTTTGTATTAAATTCACAGAGATGCCGACAAACAGCACAGTTTTTTTCTGAACAGTAAAGTACTAAGCATAAAACCCTGCCGATTGAAATCATTCTGAAATATGGCAGCAAATGTGCATAAAACAAAGATTTTAGCCAAATTGTTTTAATACTTAAAAAGTTTCAGACTAAGGGAGATGAATAATAAAAAGAGATGTTTCTGTACCTTCTCTCCCACTGCTCCTGGGTTTCCAATTCCACCTGGAGGTCCCTGGGGTCCGTCGGCTCCTGGGGGTCCAGAGGGTCCTCGGGGTCCGGGTGGTCCAGGAGGACCCTGAGGAGGAGAGAGGAATCAAGTTTAAATGTAATAACAAATCGTATTTTATCTTTTTGATTTTATAGACGAATATGTTTGATCATACCATCTGACCGACATCACCAGTCTCTCCTTTCTCACCAGGTGGTCCAGGTAGGCCCTGCACACAAGCCATTAAAACCAGTTTAGACCAATATACAGTACGAAGCATACTAAAATCAATTTTCGGTAGTGGAAAAAACATTAAGTCTCATTTTCACAAACCTGATCTGAACGACATTTATACAGTAGGTGGTTCGAAATAATCCCAAAATCAAATTTTGGGAAATCTGAACTCTTGGTCTGAACTCTCTGAGTAGTTTTTATTATATTACGTGTTGCGAATGTAACATCATCCACTAATCCACTTCACTCGCTCTTTCCCTAAATAGTAAAAGTATGCAGCTATACCGCACAGCGAACAGTGAGTGATCTCAGACACCTTGCGTATGGATATGTAAAATATAGTTATGGCTTATGTAATGATTGTATTTTCACTTTGCATGTTGATCACAGTGTGTTTTTGAGCTTAATCGCATTGCCTAAAATCAACTAGTTATATAAAAGGATTACTCTACTTTCTGGATTTCTCTTAAGGGTTTTTTCCCCTCCTAGGATCCTACAATATTACTACACTCGCTAGTATTATTTAATCTTAGCCACTGTATTCTGCTGCTTATGTTGTCAGATTTTTCTCCTGCATTTATTAATGTAAAGCTACTTTGAAACAATTAAACATTTGTGAAATGTGCTATAAAAAATAATGGAATTGATTTAAAAAATCCAAATTATCCCCCCCATGTCATCCAAGATGTTTTTCGTTGTTCATTTGTTAAGAAATTACATTTTTTTAAGGAAAACATTACAGGATTTTTCTCAATATAGTGAACTTTAGTGGACCTCAATGGTTTCCAATTTCAGTGCAGCTTTAAAGGCTCTAAACGATCCCAACCAAAGCATAAGGGTCTTATCTAGTGAAATGATCGTCATTTTCACACAAAAAAGTACTTCACCAGTCCAGCGCGACCTTACGTATTGCGTAATAACATCAAAAGGTCATGCGTTACATATGTGAAACGCACACTTGCGGACCACTTTAAACAATAAACTCACACAAAGACTAAATTAATTAGTATCATTACACATAATTCAATGTCTGAACGCTCCTCTTTCTCTACACTTGAAGCAGTAGTTTCGCATACGTCATCTGTGACCTTTTGACGTGATTACGTAAGGTCACGCTGGCACATCACACGGCTAGTGCAAGATAAGTGACGATCGTTTCTCTACATACGACCCTTAAGGGGGTTGCACACCGGACGCGCCGCACAGCACCGTGCCGTTCGTAAAAAAAAAATCGAACACATTGTTTTGAATGAGTATACGCACACCGGTGCCGACAGGTGGCCCCTGTTCGTGGCGCCCAGCTACGACTCAGGAAGTTGCTCAAATCCCTGTCACGCCACAGAGCGCCACTCACATAGTTTAACATTAAATAACATCATATTGGTCCCAAATCATTAACGATTATCATTGGCTGCTAACGTATATTTAGCATTTTGAAGTAGACGCTATTTGACTAAACACGCACTATACCTCCGAGTTGTCCTAGACGCAACTTGATGCTGTGCTGAGCTGCGCGTCCGGTGTGCGACCTCCTTTAAGCTGCATTCAGACTAGCATTAGCAATAGCGACGCGATCTTATTGATTTCAATGGAAGCTTGGCAACTTCCGTCAACACGAGCGTCAGTGACCGTTGAACGTCAAAGTTGAGAAATGTTTAACTTTATGCAAATTATTAGTGACTTTCGGGAGCGACTACCAATGAGAACGAAGCAGTGGAGTTCACGTCATCCATCTCTCGTCAGTGACTGGAGTGGATGTTACTCATTTGTTTATGACAACTAGATAAAGAAACGCCTCTTTTGAAAAAAAACACACAAAAGTGTCAAAGTCGCTTATAATGTAAATGTACCCTTGTGCCTTGATTGGGATCGTTTAGAGCGGCCATTCCCAAACTGTGGTCCGCGGACCACTAGTGGTCCGTGAGGGTACTGCAGGTGGTCCGTGTAAAGGCAAAATTAAATATAAAATAATAAACTTTTTTAAGAAAATTATATATTTTTTAAGAATATGTTTTAAGAATCTGTTGTACTGATGTGATGACCAGTTATAGTTTTAGTGCTAGTAAACCTATTTAGAGGTGTAGATAAATTCAGGACATATTTTATTATGAGTAAGGGTGGTCCGCAAAAATTCTTGATTACTAATAGTGGTCCACACACACAAAAAGTTTGAAAACCCCTGGTTTAGAGCTGCATTAAAACTGTAAACTGTTGAGTAAAGTCCACTATATGGAGAAAAATCCTGAAATGTTTTCCTCAAAATACTTAAATTTCTTCTCGACTGAACAAAGGAAGACATAAACATCTTGGATGACATCCAGGGTGAGTAAATTATCAGATTTTTTTTTTAAGAAAGTGAAGTAATCCTTTAAGGATGAGCCAAGATGGTGCATTAGTTAACCACCGACTGACTAGATGTTTAGAGAGGTTGTCTAGTTTTTCATTTTTCATTTTCTCAGAGAAGTTTTTGGCGTACTGACAGCGTGTTTATGTTACTGTCAGGGAACTTTTCCAAGTGTCTATAAACTAATCCACTTCGAAGCTGCGCTGCTACTGACATCAAAGTGCTTTTGCAATAAATATAAAAACTTCTATTGACCGCTATGAAGAATGTGAAGACTATGATAAGCTTTTAAACATAAACATATCAAGTTAAAAGTAGTTCGCTTTCGAAACCGATGCCTTCTGTCCAATTCGATTGTGCTACGGCCAGATCTTTAAACAGAAATATTAATCTTACGTGAACGCCCCATGACAACACATCTGCCCTGTTTCTGATGCTAAATCAGCAGGACTTTTTTAAGACAGGCTAGTTGACTAGTCATCCTCCAACCGGTCAATGAAAAATGACACCATTTACATCTCTATTATAAAAAGCAAGGTAACAATATGCAAACAAGCTGACAGTAAACCTTGAATAGCTGATGTTCGTAATAAATCTTATATGGATCATACTCCATTCATGAATTATGCATCTCACCTGAAGGCCGACGGGTCCGGGTGGTCCCGGGAAACCTCGAGATCCCTCATCTCCCTTTTGTCCAAACAGACCCTGTTGACCTCTGGGACCTGGCTCTCCATCTGCACCCTGTAAAAAGGAAGTGACATCACTAACACTGCTTTCATCACAAGAAGACAATGGTACGTATGAGGATACTTACAGAAGGACCAGGCTGACCCACGGGCCCCTGGGGACCGGTTGGCCCTGGAGGACCCTGAACATGACAGAAAAAGAGAGAAAAAAACAATCAACACCGGTTAATCACTCATTTTCATAGCAAAGACAACATCTTTATTTCATAAACGCACCGCCGAAACTCTGAGATTTATCTGAGATGATGGATGAATTCGGAGTGACTCACCTGCTCGCCCTTGTCACCTTTGCTTCCCTTCTGTCCTGGTTCTCCAATCTCTCCCTGTCATATAAATACAGCATTTACATATATGCAAATACATCAAATCTTTATAGAAAACAACCCTAAGATCTTGTTAGTCCCAAATATTCTTCCCTTTCCATCTACCCCTTCTGTACCTTATCACCATCCTCTCCCGGAGGTCCAATTGGTCCGGCAGGGCCTGGAAGTCCCACCGGTCCCTGAATGCCATCTCTACCGGCTGGGCCTTGAGGTCCTTTCTCACCCTAATATGAGAGAGATGGATTAGATTTAAGCATTAGCTTAAATGTGATGAAGAATAAAGACTAGATGTGTACTCACAGGTCCACCTTTCTCTCCAGCAGGGCCCGGGGGTCCTTGAGGTCCGGGTCGGCCCGGTAGGCCGGTGGGACCGGCTGGGCCAGCAGGACCACGTTCACCAGGAGAACCCTGAGAGAATGCGAACATGAACTTGTTAATATTTCTTAACTGATTATGGCACAACTACAACGACTAGCGTGTGCTTGTAATCTTCGATTGTCTCTTTTGATTTATTATTCATTTATTCACCCATTTCACACGTACAGGCGTTGACAGCCCGGCATGCAGATACGAGCTGAGATTTTAATGCAGAAATAAACGCTGAGTGCGTGATTTATCCCTTACGCAACTGTGCATATTTGACGTTATATAAGAGGTCTGTATGATTGAATATTAAAATCCTGGTATCAAGAGAAATAGAAAGAGAGAGAATCATCAATAATATATCATTTAAAGACACACTAGCCATCCAAAGGTTGGACATATTCACTCATAGTTTGGACTATTTTTTAATGAAAGTTAAACCATCACGGCTGTGAAATAACTTAAACGTTTTTGTAATTACGTAGTGACTAAAAATCTGAGCATCTTCAAGAGATTCATACTGGACGCATTTAAACAGTACTGAGTAGAGGTCTTCATGGGTCCACTTAGAACCGAAAACCCGAGGTCCCACCCGAGTGAGTTTGAGTCTAAAAGTTTTATGTGTGCATCCGACACGGACGTGTATAATATTAGCGGCATCGTGTCTCAGGTAATTTAACTCTTTCACCGCCAGCGTTTTTAAAAAAAGTTGCCAGCCAGCGCCAGCGTTTTTCATGATTTTCACCAAAGTTTAATGCCAGAGATAATTCCATTTTTGTGACGGACTTTTCATAGAGATCCCATTCAGAGCGATCTTTAAAACACGGACACGGACATGCAGCCGCTTGCCATAGGGCAATACTTCCGGGTTTAAAAAGTTGCGGAAGGGCGCCACCTGGTGGATAATAGCGGTATTGCGGAAAGACGTCATTGGCGGGGAAGCGTTTTCTCTTAATTGACTAGATATCTTGTCAATGGCGGGGAAAGAGTTAAAATGAATGTGTTTTTGCAAAACGGACCCGAACTATCTCACGTGTGTTCATCAAGTCCTTTTCCAACCCCCCCTCTGTTTGCCAAGAGTGCTTGGGACATCGTGTGTCTGGCGGTAGGTTAATTTTCGTTGAGACAGACATGTCAATCAATTTTGAATACACATTTTAGCATTACCGTGGTGTCGTCATCAGATAACAAATGAAATTAATGGAGCAGCGCGCCAAATTGGATGCGAGGCAATGGGGTTTCTTTCTTTTTTTGGCCACTGGTTCGGGGTTTTTAAAAAAAAACAAAAAATTATGCACGTTGGGTTCAGGTAAAAAGTGATTCTTGTCATTTCATGTTGGGTATATTTCTTTGGACCCAAGAAGACCTCTAGTATTGAGTTCCCATGAATCCCATTAACTCCTATCTATTTACCAATTAATGTTAACTTATTTGATTGCATTTATACAGAAGCCTTTATATTAAAAAGGTTTCTAGGATTGACAAATGGACAAATATGAAGTGTTTCCAAACCTTTGACCGGTAGTGTAAATAACAGTAAATCATCTATAGCATACATCTGTCCGTACTTAAGTCACAGTACTCACTGAAAAGCCAATGTTTGTAGCAAAAGGATAAAAGAGAGAAAGAGAATTAAGTAAGACCCGGTATAAAACAAGCAGCGGGGAATAAACAAAGACAGATGAGATGTGTACTCACAGAAGGTCCAGGTGGACCAGGAGGGCCTTCACTTCCTTTCAAACCTGCTGATCCCTGCAAAGAAAACCATAAAACTGCTGAATGAACTCTTTCATGTGTGCCTGTATGACACATCTAATGGTTAGACGGGACACCGGGGATGTTTCTATTCACGGCAAACTGAAAAGCACCAGGTTAACAACAACAACAACAACTGTGAAAGCTCACAAAAGTAGATTTATTTAGAGAAGATGCTTGCCTGGTACACATCGGTACATGATGTTGCTAACTTGCCCAAGAGTTTCCATCATATAAAGTGTTAAGTTTAATTTGTCCTACTCACCACAGGGCCTGGTAAACCTCTCTCGCCTGGGAATCCTCGTAGCCCTGGAGGTCCATCTTTACCTGTGGGACCTGCTGGACCTGGATCTCCCTGTGATTATACAAAATTGGTGATTATCTTCAAAGTATTTCATTGGAGTGGAAATGAAGAGATTTGAGATGTTAAGAAATGTTCACACCTTCGCTCCCTCTTTGCCTGCAGGTCCGGGCAGACCCTGTTCACCGGGTGGTCCTGGGGGTCCAGGGTGGCCTCGTTCTCCCATTGGTCCTGTTTCACCTGTCGGCCCCTGAAAAGAGAGAGAAAGATGGATTTGAAATATTAGATAGCAGATGGTGTCAACTGATTCAATTATTATGTAAGTAATATTTGATAAATTCATGCATTTGCATTGCCAGACATTTTATTCAAATTTCAAACATCTATTTATTTTATTATATTATAAGTCAGAAAGATTTGTATGTAAACTGAATAATCTAGTAAAGCACTTGAAATCGTGTTTTCCATATGCATGTGCGCATGAACGTCCGTCCATATGTGTGTAGTGGGTGGTTGGCGGTTTAAACCTGTGCCCACCTCAGCATTTGCATAATAAGTAAAATCTCATGACTGCTTATGAATATTTCATTACCCGCCAAGCACCGACATCTAACCGCATAAACAAAAGCATGTCGGGAGACAAATGCAGACAGTCCAACAAATGACCCATATGTGGCCTAATAGAGCCATTATGATTCCCAAATGACAACCTCAGGACACCTTAAGATCATCTAATGAACGAGCGATGACTGCTGACGGATTCATGAATATGGATGATGTATCTTTGGCCTCTGTCTGTGGTACTGAGGTGAGAGAAACAAGTATGTGTGTTTACTGTCATTTTTTCAAAATGCTTCATAATGTATTCTTTGAATCTTAGATTCAGCCCAGTGTCTAATGAATATATGTACAGTCAGATTGCTTTCATTGCTTCTTACAACTAGCCAGGTATGAGTAACATGTAATGTGCGATATGATAAATGTGTAATGCTGCGTTCACACCAGCCCTGGTAGAGGCGTCAAGCGCTAGTGATTTCAATGTTAAGTCAATGTGAAGATCCGTTGCCGCGCGTCTGGGGGTCTCGCGGCGCGAATGAGGCGTTTAGCACGGTGCCGTAGCAGCGATTCCGAATTGAATTGAGCATTGCTGTGGGAAAGGCGCAAGTTGAAAAATTTGTACTTTGGTGGAAAAACGTGCCGTGTTAACCAATCAGGAGCTGCTCTAGTAGTGACGTGATTACAGGAATCGAGCGGAGTCGCAGAAGCCCCTTCCATGATGGGAATTTCCGCGTGAATGTCTCGATGACTAGAATTTCACGTGCGAATGAAGCGAGCAAACTATACGCGGTAAACGCGAATTTGACGCCTCAAACGCGGCTGGTGTGAACCCACAGTAACACCGTGAACATTTTATTCCTCTTTATATCTGTGGCAGAGGTGCCAAACACGTTGTCAATCCAAAACATTTAGATGGATAAACCCCGCCTTCTCTGTGTAAACAAATGGGACAGGAGCCAAATGTGAAATTACATATATTTTTATCATGTTGACAAACTTTGTTTTGTGTTTGTTTTCTAATAAGTTTTAACCAATTGCTTTGAAAATGTATTCAGTTTTCGAAGCATTCAAAACACCACACATGCTGGCGACACCTGCTGGTCAAAATAATGTAAAAGCAGTTCTGTTCAAAAATTTTTTTTTAAATAATAGCAAGATTTTTTTATGTTTTTAAAAAAAATTTTTTACTTAATTAAGACATAATTAAAAGTGTATTTTCTGTTTTTAGTTTTATTAAGGGCAAACAAATCATTCAACTATCTCCCCTTTTAATTATGCACATTTGTGTCATTAAATCTGTCTATAAAATAAAAGTAGATAAATAGTAGTGTTATTAGTCAGAAGGATGAATGTTTTATGAACTTCCATAATAAAACTGACCCGAGATCTTCTAACCATATTAGACACTGGTCATTTGTGATCAACTCCCCCTAGTGGTGAATCATCGGATTTTCAAAACGTTATGATGTAATGAGGCCTCGTTTGCGAAAATCACGTGACTTGGCCAGTTTGAAACACGCTCCGAAGCACTGATTCGAAACAAAAGATTTGAAAAATTTCTCGATAAAAGAGATACATGTTGTTCTTCACTCACCTGAGGTCCGACAACACCTGGGGGTCCGGGTGGTCCAGTTTTACCTTGGAAACCCTGAGAAAAGACGGCATGTGTGAGTTTTTGTTTTTACAGATGTGTGGATAAAAGCGTGTAAGGTGTGATATCAAATCACTCACAGTTTCTCCTCTCTGGCCGGGGTGTCCGGGCAGCCCATCCTTTCCAGCTGGTCCCTAGAAATCAGAAAAAATCAAAAGATAAAGACGTGGGTTTAAAAACATTGATTCTGGTAATTGATTTCTTTGGGATAAATGGCACGTACAGGTGGGCCCTTGGGGCCGGGGAATCCAGTAGGCCCTTGTGGTCCCATCAGGCCCTGTAAGAGAACACAGTAATGATTGTTAAGCATCTCTTTCTAAGATGATATTCAACAATCAATACTTTACAACACTAAGAGGAAGGATTTAATCATCATTATACCGTACCCGTTCACCGGGTGGTCCTGGGGGGCCATCGCTTCCTGAGTTGCCCTGTAGAGAAACATTAGGAGATTAGGAGAAAAAGTTTTAAGAACTACAGAATGCCGTATAAAACGCCTATGCAAATGTGCTTGTTAATGATTGGTTTGATAAAGGATGTATCTGTAAAAGCCCTGGTGAATTTACATTTGTTCCTGCTAAGTGGTAAAGAGAAACATTACTTTATAATGTGATTTGAAACCATTAACTGCTACTGAAATTCATGGCTTTAGAAATTATGATAGAGGTTTAAAATATCCTGAAGTTGAAACGGGAAATGTCTCGGTTATAAAAGAGCATTTCGTAGTCTTTTCCAAACTACTGTATCATTGATAATTAATTACAGGTACATGCATGTATGACATGTATGAAGGGAATATCAAATGTATTGCTATTTACTATAAACTGCACACACCTGCTATTAAACTATTAAATGTAAAGGTTGAGAACACAACAGTAGTGAGGTTTCCATCCAAACGTAAAGCGAATCTTTTTAAAATGCGCAAAAAAAATTGCCTTTTTGATGCAGGCACCAGCAGCAAGGGCATAAAGACGACGTTGAGCCCCATATATGAAAAACAATGTCACCTGATACAGCTGGTCGATCAATCACGTGGGTTCACTGCAAAAAATGACTTTCTTACTTAGTATTTTAACATTTTACTTTAACCTCGTACTTACTTAGTAAAAACATATAAAAATTCTTAAATTAAAATGTATTTTCTTGGTGAGCAAAATTACCTAGGAAAATAAGTCTAGTTTTTAGACAAAAAATATAAACTTTAAGGAAATTACACCGCAAAAAAAATTTTCACAAAAAAAATTTCTTTGTATTTTTGTCTTGTTTTCAGTAAAAATATCTAAACATTTTTAAATTAAGATGCTTTTTCTTGATGAGCAAAACGACCCAAGAAAATAAGTCTAGTATTTAGACCAAAAATATCTAATTTAAGTGAATTTGTGGATTAAACAAGCAAAAAAATCTCCCAATTGGGTAAGCAAAAAAATCTTGAACATTTTTCTTAAACACTAAATTCAAGAAAAATTTGCTTACCCCATTGGCAGATTTTTTTGCTTGTTTTATTTACAAAATCACTTAAATTTGATATTTTTGGTCTAAAAACTAGACTTATTTTCTTGGGTCGTTTTGCTCATCAAGAAAAAGCATCTTAATTTAAGAATTTTTAGAAATTTTTACTGAAAACAAGACAAAAATACAAAAAAAAGTTTTCTTGAAAATATTTTTTGCAGTGCTTAAAAAAACCAAAAAAAAAAAAAATCTGCCAATGGAATAAGAAAAAAATTCTTGAAATAAGTTTACTTTTTTCATAAACACTTTTTTTTGCTTGTTTTAAGCACAAATTCGCTTAAATTTTATATTTTTTTCTAAAAACTACACTTATTTTCTTAGGTAATTTTGCTCATCAAGACAATAAATCTTATTTTAAGAATTTTTAGATATTTTTACTAAAAACAAGCCCAAAATACTAAGTAAGCAAGTCATTTTTGCAGTGTTTAATGTCCGCTATGTCAGATTTTATTTGGCAAATTGGATTCCATCTCCCATTATTCACATTTGACTCTTTTTCGCACAAGTCAAAAACCATTTTGAGCTGGCGTAAAAACTTTTTTTTGCGAATTAAGTGTTTCCATCACTCGTTTCGTATGCGATACTTCAAAATGCAGGAGTTAAAGTATCGGCTCACCTTTGGTCCTGCTTTTCCTGTGGGTCCCCTGGGTCCTCTTTCTCCTCGAGGTCCCTAAAGAGAGAAACATAAGAGAAGAGCTATCTGAGAAAGTCATTCATGTCAAATAGTACTGATGTATGGCGCTATTAACAGATTAGAAAAATAGGACGTGTTTTTTATCTTCTTACCGTTGGTCCTCTCTGTCCCCGTGGACCTGGCTTCCCTGGTGTCCCCTGTGTGTGAGAAAAAAAAATATAATTTTAAGGACAAAATTAATTCTGTTGACTGTTTTTGTTGACATAGCTGTTGTGTAAAAATGTAAATATATATTGAAAGCTAATAAATAAATAAATAAAGTTACATTGTCTATACCACAGGGCTGTTAAATGCTTCATCCTCAGTGTTTGATAAACGTTTAAGGGCGTGCATTATTTTTTTGTCTACGCACACCTATGTAGTAGTTCCAGGTCTGTGGACCACATTACAGCTTCATATCACTACCCCAAGATTAACTTCAACAAATAAAGCATAATTATATGTGTGGTAGCGAATGAAAGAAATTAAAAAAGAATGAATAAAATAACTCAAAAGAGAAGAAAATGAATACAGTAAATAAACACTGATTGCCAGCTTGTTCAGTTTTGTTTTTGCTTCATTCCTGATAATATGAAACTAGAACACATAAGAATATAATGAAACAAATAATACAGAAATATTGATAGGCCAACTTGTTCCCATAACTGCAAACACTGAGGCTTCAGATGAGAAAATAGTCCTACTTACAATTACAACAGCATTTTAGGGCCAAAACTTGTCAAATGTCTTTAAATTAAACATCCGGACAATGACTTATTGTGTGGTTACTGTGGTATAAGCAGAAAAATTGACTCCAGTCCATTTAAGAATTTGAAAATAATGCACGATTACCACCTGGGATGTGCATTATTTTAAAATTCCTTACTTAGGCCATTAAACTGTAGCAGAGAAATAATGACAGCTGTAAAATACATTTAGATTTAATTATTTAGGAGATGCTTTTATTTAAAGTGACTTATAGAGGATTTAACAAGTAGCCAACAATAAGTATAGTCACCAATGCGTTAACACTTTACTTGAAGGGGTGTTCATAAGACTGAAATGACACCTTTATAATCATGACACATGCAATGAACATGAAGGAGATTTTATGCACGTTGATGACAACTTTCATTCAATTTGGTAATTTTTAATGCAAAGATGACATTGTTTGAGATGTCTTTGTTATGACAACTTGACATTAACCAACACATCATAATTTGTCATGACAACATAACTGACCACTTTTTACCAGTGACACAAATTGAATGTGTCATTAAAATGTCATTACGTGTTAATACTCTGTCATATAGTTTTATAACAGCATCATGAATATTTTTCTTGACCTCAACTACAGTGGAACAAATATAATTTGTCATTGCAATGTCATTAAGTGTTAATACTCGGGCAAATAGTTTTATAACAATTTCATGAATATTTTTCTTGACCTCAACTACAGTGGTACAAATATAATTTTTCATTAAAATGTCATTAAGTGTTAATACTCGGGCAAATAGTTTTATAACAATTTCATGAATATTTTTCTTGACCTCAACTACAGTGGTACAAATATAATTTTTCATTAAAATGTCATTAAGTGTTAATACTCGGGCAAATAGTTTTATAACAGCGTCATGAATATTTTTCTTGACCTCAACTACAGTGGTACAAATATAATTTTTCATTAATATGTCATTAAGTGTTAATACTCTGTCATATAGTTTTTATAACAACATCATGAATATTTTTCTTAACCTCAACCACAGTGGTACAAATATAATTTGTCATTAAAATGTCATTAAGTGTTAATACTCTGTCATATAGTTTTATAACAACATCATGAATATTCTTCAGTTCATGTTTTTTTTAAGTTTCCTCCATGTGTTTAAGAAAAAAAACAATCATCCAATAATAATAATAATAACAATAATTAAAATGGAGAAAATTACATTTTATTGCATTTGGAGATCGATTCACCTAAAATTAAATGAAAACAGCACATAATGGGTTAAGCCATTGGGTCCATATCGCTGGAAAACAGTTGAATTACATTAAATTAATGAAATGTTTTGTTATTTTTTTCTTCTATGTCAGAAAACGTCAGAACCCTCTGTGTGAGGAAGAACAAATTCTGTTAGTTGTCCTTTTTTAATATATTGCGTGCATATATGAAGTTAAGTATAATCTTTTGACGTGTCTGTTGCGTTTTGTTAAGGTATTTAAAATTATTTGACAGAGTATTAACACTTAATGATAATTAAATGACAGGTAAATATATAAAGCTATGTAGTTTCTTAATTTGGATAATTATTTTGCTATGTCATGTTTATGACAGATTTATGACAAGTTATGATGTATTGTTTATGTCAAGTTCTCATAACAAAGACATCTTTGCATTAAAAATGACATAATTGAACAAATGACACTTAATGACAGTTGTCATAAATGTGCATAAAATCTCCACGTATCATGTCATGATTATGAAGGTGTCATGTCAGTCTTATGAACACCCCTTCAAGTAAAGTGTTACCCTACAATGCTTTAGATGTAGGACTAAAGCTGAAGCTACAGTATAAAAAGATGAACAACATAAATGATTTAATATACAACCTTTTTAACAAATTTAGGAGTTATTAAAAATGCAATGGTCAAATAAAAACAAAACTGTATGCAATACATTCTTTAATCTCATTGAAAATAATGTTAGTAATTGAATTATGTGTAGATTAGCTTAGCACTATCCTTTTTATAAATACTTAATGTATAGAGTTATAGAATGAACCTAATGTAAGTGTATGTGTTTTAGTGCGTGTTTTGTGTGTGTGTGTGTGTAATGGTCTAAAAGAATAAGAGGTTTCTGTATTATAATGTGTTTATGGGAGTGCATTGTCTTCCTAATGGCAGGCGGTTGCCGCTCTCAGCTTAAATGTGCTGATATACTGAGCCCATAAAGTATCCAGGCAGAGAGCAGAGAGTTTACTCTCAGACTTTCCCAGCTTTACTCAGTCATAATGGCTTTGATCGCAGGCATAACTACACTTCTGAGCCTTCCACATACTGAGAAAGCAGCCCTGAACTTCCGAATTAATCCTAAATAATGCACCGCGGAATTTAAAGGGACAGTACACCCAAAATTTCTCTTATTATTTCACTCTTATGTCTTTTCAAATCTACTGGTGAATAATTCATTCACATTTTTACAAGCGCTTATTGCACAGCTTGATTTTTTCATGATAGAGTAACCATTAATGTGCCATTATTGATTGTGAAGTATACCAGCGCATTATACTCAATACTCAGGACAAAAAGAGAATGTTATCTTTTTCTTCGACATACCCTTGTGCCTTTCTCTCCACTGGCTCCTTGGAAACCCTGGAATCCTTGAGAACCCTAGAAAGGAAAAAAGAGAGAGATTAATTCACAAGTCCATCAAAGCGAAAAGAAAAGTGCTGTTGAAGCAGTGCATGCTGGGTCACGGTTAAATGGAAAGCTGACACCAGATGGCATTATGGGTAAATCCACTTAGCTTTGATCAAGAAGTTCAAACATGTCTGCCTTCCAATACCACACTAATGCATGCGCACACACTAATATCAATGCATGCAAACACTCCAACAGCGCTTACGATAACAGGCAGGTATTGAGTAGATTTACCTTGGGGCCTTGTCTTCCTGGATAACCTGGCAAACCGGGCACACCGAGCTTACCCTAAAATCAAAACAAATGAAATTAAAAGCAGCTGGTCAGTTTAGTCGAGATAACAGGCGATAAAGAATGGGTAAAAGTAGTTTTCCTTCCATGGTGTTTCAAGACATCATCTAATATAGACATAATATCCAAAGATTCCTGGTATTGCCATGGTATATTATGGTACCTTGTTAGTATTCGAACCTTGCCTTTCTCTTGAACAAGAAAGCGGACAGACAGAGAGACTCAGGTGTAATGAACAATGAAAAGCGGTCGTGCTGGACGGCCAGCCGTAAGAAAACAAACATCTAAACATCACAGCTGTCGCTCTAGAATTAAGATAAATGAAACTCTCCAGCTAATGAGAGTAAGTACTTTAATGAAAGAATCACACACAAAGCACAGTTTAAACTTTCACCCTGCAACTTCCCTCGAAAAAGTATTAGAACTGATCTTTAAGCAATGAAAATCCATACTAAAATCAAAACAGTGAATATTTTCATTACTTTAAAGGGCACCTATTATGCAAAATCCATAAATAATGGATATGTTTGTTGGACACCCTAGATGAAAAAATCCACCCGCTTCTTGTCTTTTAATCCCCATTAAACCAAATCAGTCTTATTAGACAAGCCGTTTTGATACTCTTATCAGTGTGAGGTCACATTGGTAAAGCCCCGCCCTATTATAGTCCTACATTACCATAGTTTCCACCCTCGTACTCTGTCCACTAGATATTATTGTCTCAGACTGTATTAATCAGATATATTTTAATATAAAGCGCTCACTGTCTGTTTGTAAGTAAGTGAGGAGCTGTAGCTCATTTGCATTTAAAGGTACAGACATTAAAACAGCGCGTTTTTGCTATGATAAATTATGATGTGCATTACGTAATAATACTTTTCTGAAGTAACGAGTAAAGTAACGCATTAATTATAAATGTACACTTTAATATTTCAGTTACTTTTAAAAAAAAGTAATGCGAGTTACTTTTCGGTTTAATTAATTCAATTTGAAAAAATAAAATTATGTACTGAATTAAACTGAACTTATTAACGTTGAATTACGCACTCTGTGCGCCAGGAACAGTTTGAGTCAGAAACGGAGATAGCAGGCCAGTGCTTGAAATTTTGGCGATCATAAAAAACTCCTGCAAGGCCTGAAAGATATCAAGCCTCAGCCAAGTAAGAAAAAGCAACGCAAAAGTAACGTAAACATTACTTTCCATGAAAAGTAACTGAGTAACGCAATTAGTTACTTTATTGGGGAGTAACTTAATATTGTAATGATTTACTTTTTCCCAAAAGTGCTTGTATGTGTAGGTCCCCTTTAAAAATCCCAACATGTAATACTAATTTTGAACCATGGAGGGCGCCATTATGTTTTTTTCAGAGTGCATTCTGGGTCAATGATTTGAATGGTTGTTGCGAAATATAACAACAGTTTACTATTGTAAATACTACGGTATCTACTGTAGATTTTTACGTGAGAATGTTTTATGGGAGAATTTTACTCCTACCTTTTTACCTTTTATGTTTTCTGTATTGTTCATCATTTATGTTACTCTCTGGTTCACATTAAAACTCCTGAACAAAAGACGTTGATGTTCTTGTATTTTAATGGCATGCACGTTTTAAAAGCACAAAGCACCACCTGCCGTCTGTGTGCATTTATAACTCTTCTCTTTCTGTTCAATATCATTTCACAATTTATTGAATGAAGACGTTTTATCGTGTTTACCTCGCTGTAGCGTTAATAGAAGGGATTTTTGATGTCATGGATTGTGATGTTAACAAAATCGCGGCCTCCGAGTAAAAAAATGTGTATTGAAGGGGACATTTCACAAGACTTTTTTAAGATGTCAAATAAATCTTTGGTGTCCCCAGAGTACATATGTGAAATTTTAGCTCAAAATTTCATATAGATAAATTATTATTATTAAAAAAATATTGAAATTGCCACTTTGTTGGTGTGAGCAAAAATATGCTGTGTCCTTTAACATGCAAATGAGCTGATCTCTGCACTAAATGACAGTGCCGTGGTTGAATAGTGCAGATTAAGGGGCGGTATTATCCCCTTCTGACATCACAAGGGGAGCCAAATTATGCTTAACTATTTTTTCACATGCTTGTTGAATGGTTTACCAAAACTACGTTACTGGGTTGATCTTTATCACATTTTATAGGTTGATAAAAGCCCCGGGACTCAATTATAGCATTTAAACATTGCCAAAGTCAGATTTTCATAATATGTCCCCTTTAAATCTATGACATTTGTACTGTTTTGAAATTCATTTAGTCAATCCGAGTTGGGGCTTTTAGCTCAGTAAGGTTTGAAACCGAGCATCTGCATCATATTCACCTTATCTCCGGTTGACCCGAGAGGTCCAGGGTCTCCGGGGAGACCGGATCTTCCTTTGGGTCCTTCTGGTCCATCTTCACCTCTGGGTCCAGCGGCTCCGAGTTCTCCCTGAACACACAAACATCATGAACATTTTTCAAAATTTTTCATTGATTTCATTGCTAATTTAAAGGGTCACAATGAGCAGTGGCTCTTTTTAAATCTACACTCTTAAAACGAATGTGTTAAATTAACACATCTTGTGTCTAGTTAAGGACAACACATCTAGTGTGTTGTTTTTAATTTAACACATCTCTGTGTTATTTTTGGAACAACACACGTTGTGTTGTTTTAACACATCTTGTGTTGTCCCTTTTATTTTTTATGAACTTAAATGACACATAATGTGTTAAAAACAACACATAATGTGTTAAATATTTTAACACAAAATAATGTGTTAAAATTAACACATCCTGGATGTGTTAATTTTAACACACTGTTTTGTGTTAAACTATTTAACACATTATGTGTTATTTTTAACACATTATGTGTCATTTCGTGTTGATTTTGAGTTCATATAAATAAAAGGGACAACACAAGATGTGTTAAAACAACACAAAGTGTGTTGTTCCAAAAATAACACAGAGATGTGTTAAATTAAGGACAACACACTAGATGTGTTGTCCTTAACTAGACACAAGATGTGTTAATTTAACACATTTATTTTAAGAGTGTATATACATCGCTATGTTTTTATTTGATGTAGTGTATTTTGCAGTAGATGGGTTTGGCATGAAAGGTGTAATGTGTTTGTGCTTTATTTAAGAGTAAAGTGAAATTCTCGACCCTTTTAAAGCAGAAGCATTTGCAAACTAGTCCCTAATAACCCAGTAAGATTCATTTGCTATTATTTGATACTCAGTTGAGTCAGCAAACAAAACGTCCTGACGATCAATTAAAAATGTGCAAATATCTGCTATGTCCTCACAGACAAATGAGTATGGAGAGACAAAACTTTCTCTAAAGAACCGAACACAAATGCACTCTTTATCGAAGTGAGATATTGTATTTAGCCGGTCTTACCCGATCTCCTTTGATGCCCATATCTCCTTTAAATCCAGGAAAACCATCTTCTCCCTAAAAGAAAAAGACATTGAGATTAATATTTGACACTGAGACACACATATTACCACTTTTTGACAAATGCTGAGGGACCGATCTCCATGGCAACTGCTATTCCTGCTGTTTGCCTGATTTTATTTTTCTGGCAGGTTGAAACTTTTTTAACAACTCAAGCGAGAGGTCTAAACATCCATCTCTGAGCATTTTATGGGTTTCATATTCAGACGCACAAATGAAACATTAATGGCGCAGGAATGGTGCATTAGCCATCTGCACACACAACAACTCATATCCATACAGCCGGTCCTCGAAACATAAAAACACAAACACAGCCGCACACACGCTAAAATTACCTTTTCACCCTTGTTTCCTTTCAGCCCGCGGATTCCATCAGCACCCTGCAGATCAACAAAGAAATAAAACAGTAAGCCGTCCTGTTGTCCGCTGCCTACATAAATGACTTCTAAAGGCGACATATACAGTATATACTGAAATAGAAGTGAATGGTCTGAAAAAACTGCAACTTTTGTGCCACCCAAATGCTGTTTATTATATGCAAAACTTTCATTTTGATTCAATTCATATTGGTTTTTCCTAAGTAGCTTTAGATGAAAAAATACAGGAACATTACGTTGATTTGACGCTAACATACGGACTGTGAAAATACACAGCACACACACAAATATTGAGTAAAACAAATTGCATTAAATATAGGATGGATTTAGATCAATTGTGATACTTGACTGTCAAAAAGTTTCCCCTTTGACACAATTTTGTAATACTAAATCACAGCTAAAGTTTAACTTTTGCCTCTTTATCGCCATCTCTGTTTGAAAGGTAAAATTGCAGTTTACTTTTCATATCTTAACTGAAACACAACAGACATTTCCTGCGAAATGCGGCCCCGGAAGTTTAACTTATAAATCGTAATTATTTTTATTATTTATTATACAGTTATTTAGTCTATTTTTGACCAAAACTAGTTTTTTGTTTTATATACTGTTAATCAGGGGTTTTCAATCTTTTTGTCAGCTGAACCTCCTTGACCTAAATTATTTACTTGAATTAAATAATTTTAAGTAAAAATGTCAATAATTAAATAGCACATTTTAATTTTTAACATCAAAAACGTAATTATTTTATCTGATTTGTATCAGTAGTATTTTAAATCATTATTATTATTATTATTACATGTTATTGGAATTTAATCTGCTCATTTTCATTTATTGGTGAATAAAATTAGGGCCATCAAAAAATTTATAGCGATTAATCGCATAAAACAAAAGTTTTTTGCATAATATATGCATGTGCACCATTTGTAATTATTTTTTAATATTTATTATAAATTTATTTAGTTCATTTTTAACCAAAAATAGTTTTTTTGTTTTATATATTATAAATCAGGGGTTTTCCACTTTTTTGTCAGCTGAACCGCCATGACCTAAATTATTTTCTTGAAGTACTCCCTAAGATTTTAAGTAAAAATTTCAATAATTAAATAGCACATTTGTAATCTTTAACATTAAAAACATTAAAAAAAATTCCAGTTTGTATCAGTAGTTTTTTACATCATTATTGTTATTATTACATGTTATTGGACTTTAATCTGGTCATTTTCGTTTACTGGTGCATAAAACTAGGGCTGTCAAAAGATTAATCGCGATTAATCGCATACAAAATTTTTATTTTATTTTTTTGCATAATATATGTGTGTACACTGTTTGTAATTATTTTGTATATATAAATACACACACATGCATGTATTTAAGAAACATTAACATGTATGTATATATAAAGTATTTTTGAATACTTTATATTAAATGTAAACAAAAAATATAAGTATATAATTTTTTTTAAATAAATGTATATATGTATGAGTGTATTTATATATACATAATAATTACACATAACACATATATTATGCAAACATAAACTTTTATCTTGCATTCAATTAATTGCAATTAATCTTTTGACAGCCCTACATAAAATATTTTCAGTTTTCTGATATATTGTTGTGTGATGGTTATACGACATATGCAGATTAAACAAATAAAATACATATTTTCTGTTAGTGAGTATTTTTATTTACATTTTATCATTTAATTGTCATTTTAAAAAAAACGCACAAACTCCCTGCAATTCCCTCACTAACCACCAGGGATTTGGGAACCCCTGATGTAAATAATCTTTATTTGGATTATTTTTTATGTAATCATTACTGCATTTTGCATTGCATTTTGGGATTGATGGGCTTTGTGATACACAGCACTATAATGCTTTAGATTTTGTCCATAAAAAGGAAGGCATCACAATTATATTAAAAATGATGCTGTAGACAGCCAAGCACCACTGCCTCTGTGCATTATGGGTAAAAAGCTAAACGCAATGCTTTTAAGCCAATCATGGGACATTTGAATAACATCTTAACCACAAAACTGAAGGACTACACTAAAATCCACTAATAACCGATCGAAGATAGTACTGTGACCAATGAGATGCAAGATTTAAAACACCTACCTTAACACCTCTAGGCCCAGGATATCCAATAGGCCCTTGAGCACCAGGTGGTCCCTGTAAAATACAAAAAAACCTTTAAAGTCTGAGTTTACCTGTCTGAGGTTATATTTGTCAAACTGTTATTTTTCATAAAAGAAAAGACATAAATATGTACCAGATGTCCTTTCTCCCCAGAAGGTCCTTCTTTACCAGGGTGACCCTGTGATTGCATAAAGATGAGAAATTACCAGTTATACCATAATAATTACATCTACAATGAGCTTCCAGCTGACAGAACAGGCCGTGAGATGAACAAATTTGAACAATGGGCATCTGTGAAGCTGGAAATGTGTCAGTCGGGACATCATGATTACACACACAGTACATTAAGCATGACATCTCCCTAATGCGTCAGGAATATAGTCTGTATATATCTGTCTGTGTGTTTTCATGTCTCACCGGAGGTCCATCTGCTCCTGGCATTCCCGGTAGTCCCGGCTTTCCATTGGGACCCTAAGGAGAGAAAAACCAATGTAAGAGGCACTCACAACCCATTACCGGCATAAAACACATTCGCTGCACACTTCAAGTGCAACACACATACATAACACTGAGTACTTCGATTAATCGATGGGTTAATGTGGCCCGCAACGCAATTATATGAACTGTATGCAGAGCGTTAATCCTAGAAAACTGCTACAGTAAAGCGCCTTCTATTTGAACGTAAACATTTTCCAGAATTGATCCCGGGATTTATCCCAGGATGAGGGCCTAGTACCATTGCCGGGATCAGTCCCTGTGTAAACAAAACTGAGGATCTCCTTGCTATCCACAAGCACCAAGTGCATGATTACAAATGCGTCACGTGTCTTAACAGGACGTTTATGGGATGTGTGGAAAAGCATGCATAAATTCCTAAAAAAAAACACTGGTAGTTTGAATGAAACAAAATGAAACCCAGGATCAATCCTGGACACATTTTACGGAATCTCCCAGTAAAAAGGGCTATACAAATACACCATTAAAGGCAAAACAAATATTTATTTTGGGCTTACCTTCTCTCCTGGCGGTCCGATTGCTCCCTGAGGACCTGGAAGTCCCTGTAGAATAAGGATGGAGTTAAAGCTTTCTGATTGGATAATAAAGTAAATAACAGGTGGGTCGAATAGTGTAAATCTGTTTACCTGAGCTCCAGGGTTGCCTTGTTGTCCAGGAGGGCCAGGCTCACCTTGCGGTCCCTGATAAAGACAAATAATAACATGAGCATCGTGCGTTAAAGCATTTCTCTATCGCAGAAGTTGTGGTTTTAAATCTCAGGAAATGCAAGATAAAAATGTGTACACCTTTGTGTGTGTTTGTGTCACATGACTTACAATGTTTCCTTTAGGTCCTGGATGACCGTCCATTCCGGTCACACCCTGGAGATGAACAGCAATAAATCAAAATAAACAGGAATTAATTTGATTGAGACTTTGATAAACAATTCATTAAGCAGGTGATTGACTAAATGATATGAAAGCAGATGGCTGACTTCACAATGAATTCAATTAATTATTTCAGATATTGTTTGTACTCACGGGAGATCCTGGGGGACCCTGGGGACCTTTGGGGCCCAGCAAACCACGAGGACCCTGAACGAGAGAAAGAGAGACAGAGATGTGACTTTTCTATATTTACTAATCTCACATTATAATGTTATTATATTAATAATTTGTTTATAATATTAATTATGTTTTATTAGTGTAAAAAATGCATTCATTATTTGATTTTTGTTTCGCTGGTTAACTCAACTACAGGTGTGAATCTAGCACCTGTTCAATCCAAATATTTTTCATAATATATGCATAATCTGTGAAAAATCTTAATGCATCTTTAAACAGGAAAAGTGTTTATATTTTTGCACCATGTATTCAATCTAAATGCAAATATGGGGCGCCGCCTGCTGGACAATATGTAAAAATACAGGTTTTTTTATTAGTGAATTAATTGACAGTTCATCTAAGGTTTTTTCTCTATAATGGTTTATACTTCTCTCAACCCCATCTTACATCTCATGTACACATGCATGTATATATTTAAGAAATATTATGTGTATAAACATTTTTATATATTACATATAATTTATATCATATATAAATATAAATATTTATTATCAATATATCTGACTTAAAATTATACATACATGTGCTTGTATTTATATACACAATATTTGTTGATGTACTGTGTATAATAATTATGTAAACAAAAACTTTTATTCTGCAAACGAATAGTCGTGAACAGCCCTAGGTGGGATACTTTGGAAATGATTTACTTACTGGCTCTCCAGGCAGACCCCTGGGTCCAACCTCACCATCGTCACCCTAGAAAAACAGAAATTACATCATTACAATCCATTTACAGATGTAAATATCGATAAAAATGACATGGTAAAGGATTAAAAAGAAACAAAGAACATATCATACTCTTTCTCCGTCTTCTCCAGGAGGTCCCGGTGGGCCCTGAGGTCCCGTCTCACCCTAAAAAATAAAATAAAAATAAATGCTCATTAATATTCATATAGGAATATTATAGAGATGTCTTACAGTACTAACAGGTGCTTCAGGTGTATGCTTTAAAAAATTTCAAATAAAAATGATTTTAAAATGCTAAAAAACTTGAATGTTTACTCTGTGGCCTTTTTCACCAGGCAAACCAGCAAGACCATCAAATCCTCTGTCACCCTGTAAAGCACAGAGATCGGTGGAAACATTTACAAAATGCAAAAATACAAATGTAGTTTACATCATGACAGACGCAAAATTAAGTTGTTTTGTAGATGAATTTTTAGATTACTCAGCTATGGGTCACGTTATGTGTGTTGCGTTAACTACCATTAACCATTTTGGTGCCCTCCAGGTTAATTTTTGACCCTGATTGTGTTTCTGAGTCAATTCAACTTTACCTTCGGTCCGGTCTGCCCAGGCATTCCTCTTGCTCCATCTGCTCCGGGTCGACCCTAAAGAAGCAAACACAGGAAAAATTATAACGGGCAACAATCGTAGTGGCTTTAATGTTCAGGTTATGTCCTGGTAGTTTTGGACAGAATGTAAATGTAAACGTACCCTTCTACCTGGCTTTCCAGCAGGGCCCATAGATCCCAATGGACCACGGGGACCCTAAAAAAATACACACACACAGATATCAGAAGAGCTCTATTCTGTATTTTAGTAGTTGAAGATAGCTGACGTCTGAGGATTGTGGGTAATCTGTGATGGGCAAACCTGTGGTCCTGCCTCTCCAGACTCTCCTTTAAGTCCAGGCACACCAGGAGGACCCTGGGGTATAAAAAACAAACGAAATAATGAAGATAACCTATATCATTGTGGTACAGTATTGACCACAATAGCTTTAGACACACTGAGATTCATACCAGAGGACCAGGACGGCCGGTCAATCCCATTGGTCCGGTTGGACCTCTCATTGCCAGCTGTATAAAAACAATGTTAATGTCAATGTCAGCTTTATTTATATACATTGTGTGTTTGTGTATTAGTCTCACAGTGTGTGTGTATTGTGCATGTATGCGGGACTGCTGAATGATGCCTTGTAGGGCTGCACAATATTATATGCAAATATTTCGCTCGAAATGAATATTTTCAATTTTGGTGAAGACACATTTAAGGCTAATAGCGAATGTTTTCCTGAAAACGCGCCGCCTATATCGCGTTATTCGCATTGTCCCACTCAAGGGCACGTGTGATTGCGTCTTTGCATTGACTTTGTATGTAATCTACTCGCGCAAATCGTTGAAATCGCGGCTGGCGTCAAGCCACAGTAACTCATTCCCCGCCAGCCTTTTTTTTAAAAGTTGCCCACCAGCATTTTTGGTAATTTTTGAAAGTTTTGCAAAATGCCTTTCAGGAAAATTTTATAAATATATAAACATACAAATATATCAAATAAAAGAACAGGCCCTCCTCTTTCAAACAAACAAACAAAACGGTGGGAAAAAACTTTCATCCTATCTTCATTTATTTCTCTTTTTATTACCTCTTATATATGGGTAGGTTTTTCCAAAAATACCAAATTTTGAGCAAAAAGCTGAAATAATTGCATTTTTGTAAAGGAATTTTGTTAGAAATCAGATTCAGAACAATTATCAAAACATACTCAGAGTTTAAAATTAGTGAAATTAGTTTTTGCTTCAGTTTTTTTAATTAATTGGGTTAAGAGCACCATCTAATGGATGATAGCAAAATTACAGATTACCGTAAAAACTCGCCAGGAAAGCATAATTGGCAGGGAAATGTTTTCTCTTAATTGACAAAGTAAATTCGTCAATGAGTTCTTTAGAAGTTCTTTAAATCAATTTGAATAATACAATATATGTAAGGAATAATTGACGACGGGCCATCAAATTATAATAAAATAAGTGTGCATTATTTTCAAATAATTCAAGGGACCGGAGTCAATTATTCCTCTTATACCTCAGCTCGTATACCACAAACATTGCTCTGGTGCCTATTTTAAAGAAATTTAAAAGGTTAGGCGTGCGGTTTACAGAAAAATAATCAACACCCGAGGAACATTTCTCAGCCAATCAGAATAAAGCATTCAAGAGGCCCGTGGTATAAATAAAAATTATATAACAACATGCATGATTCACAATAACTTTTTGCATTATTAAATCATTTAGTTATTGCAAATTATTGCAAAATGTGTATCATTGTGATATCCACATTTACAATATTTTGATGATCTTGCAGCCCTAATGGCTTGTGTGTGTGTGTGTGTGTGTGTGTGTGTGTGTGTGTGTGTGTGTGTGTGTGTGTGTGTGTGTGTGTGTGTGTGTGTGTGTGTGTGTGTGTGTGTGTGTGTGTGTGTGTGTGTATGTGTATGCATGCGTGCATGCATGCGTGTGTGTGTGTGTGTCGTACCCTGGCCTGTTGCATGATGGCTTGCATCTGAGCCTCTTGTGCAGAAGCAGCAGGACCTTTACTGTCTCCTCCAGTACTCATGCGGAACTACAGAGAGAAATACAGATCCAAAATACATCACGAAAACTGTGTATGAGTGCAAATAAACTCTTAAAGCCTAAAACTTGTCAGTGAACTATTTCTAATATTCCAAAAATTGTATATTATTATGTCAAATAGTTTAAAATATTAGCCCACTAGTACATACGTCATTCTTTTAAAAACAAATACAATAAAAGTCATGGAATTCTGAGATGAAACTGTAATACTGATTAACAGAAGACATCTCTGTGTTGCTGTATCGGCATCTACAGTATGCACGAGTTCAAGTAATCAAAGGTGCCATCTGGTGGCTGAACAGCATCACTACACTTTCGTGAGTCAGACTGCTGCGTCTAAAGTGAATCTCTCTGCTTAAATGAAAGATGATTATTAATGTGACCTGCAATTGATTTTCACGAGTAGAGGATGGAAATGTTTGACTATATAACTACAATCACATGTTAAAGGTATATATATATATATACACACCACAGACAACATCATCAACATCATATAAAAATGATGTTTGAAAACATCTGTGCTCGCCGTGGAAGCGTTCCAGACCGCTAAACTGAAAGGCACTGTGATGTTTATAGATGTTCCGGTATCAAAGTCCTTGCAGTAAAAATACTGGAGTAACGGCTGGGAAAGAGGACATTTGGAACAGCCGGCAGTATGTGGAATTTGGAAAACGTCTCGCTACATTTACCAGCGCATGATTGATCGAGAAGATTATAGGGACAACTTTGTTTTTGATAACTATCTGACATAATTATCTCTGTTAAAGCACTCGGAGCGTAAATCAAACCAGTGCAGTACAGCAAATCAAAGAGGCAAAATGCTTTACCCAAACAGTTAGATTAGTATTAGTTAAATACACCCATCTCATTTTAAAATAATAACAAAGTTTTTGTGCATTATACATGTACAGATATACATACAGGCAACATCAGAACTGTCCCTGGAGGTCCTGGAAGACCATCAGCACCGGGCAGACCAGAGCGACCAGGTAGACCCTGTCAAAAGAGCAAAGGATTCTGGGTGATGCATTACACAGCATTGTGTGTTAAAAAGAGGAATGCATTCACAAATAAATGTCAAGGTCATATTTTCCATTTAAAATACAAAAAAGTTTTTTGTTTGGTGGCATTTTTAAAACACAATATCCCAACCCAAATGTAATGCAAGAAATGTTATAAATTCATTTTGGATGGATGTAATCTACATATCCGCATACATATTATATCTACAATGTATATTTTTTTTGCATTACAGCATTGAGTTCAATACTTTATTCATTTAATTCATTCATTCATTGCATGCATGAACGGAAGAAAAGAAAAAACACTGGAAGAAAATCTTACAATACCTGTCACTTATTGAAGCACATGTAAAAAAACAACAACAAAAAAGAAGAAAAAAACCCAAACAAAAAAACAACTACTACATAACTGGATCAACCCCAATCCTCACCCCAAACACCAAATTTTTTTGCGTTTAATCATCATCTTTTTAAGCATATTAGTCATCAATTTTTATTTTTTTCTTATACAAACTCTTAAATTTACAAACACTTTTGCAGCACTCAGTTTATAGTCCAAGGTGTTTCACAGTTTAACTCCATAAATAGACAAACACCTCTGTTTTTGTGTGGTACGTGCGAAAAGAATTTATCATCTTCTTCTGATACCAGAGTAAATAAATTATGTATATCCATAAACAAAACTCTCTGCTTAGCTTTCCACATAAAAATCAAAATCTTTAACCAGAGGATTAAAAACATGACCCATACAGTTTTCGTGAAACGCACCCAGTCATAGTGGCACCAACTTGGACGTTTAGCAGCATATAAGATGCATGTATTAGCTTGTGATGGTCGTCAAGGTTACCTACCCTCTCACCAGTCTCTCCCGGGCTACCTGGGGGTCCTGATGTACCTGGAGGACCAGGGAGACCCTAAAATAACACAAAGGCTCGGTAAGAAATGCACACAAATCAATCACATACACCTTAAGCATGGATGCTGATCGGTGAGGTTTGTAGCATTTTTAGGTCACAGACATGTAAAAATTTTGACTTTTTAAAGATTTAAAATAAATCTTTGGTGTCTCGAGAAATTTAGCTCAAAATACCCCACAGATTATTCATTACATAAAACTGTAACTTTGTAGGTGTGAGCAAAAATGTGCAATTTTGGGTGTGTAATGCAAATGAGTTGATCTCTGCACTATATGGCAATGCCGGTGGTTGGATAGTGCAGATTAAGGGGTGGTATTATCCCCTTCTGACATCACAGGGGGAGCCAAATTTCAATGAGCTATTTTTTCACATGCTTGCAGAGAATGGTTTACCAAAATTTAAGTTACGGGGTTGATCTTTTTTAAATTTTCATTAATCATAGCACTTAAACATGACAAAAGTCAGATTTTCATGATATGTCCCCTTTAATAAAACAGCCCTATAGATCAATCAACACATCAAACCTGCTTTATACATCAGTGTTATAATTAGGTCATCATGGATTTTATCATTAATAGGCCAAGCATTAATAACCCTACCTGATTGGCTGAAAGGCAGATGATGGTGCAGTAAGTACTATAAATTAGGCCTATATGGTCAAATTTTGTTTTATTTACATTTTTAAAATTCATCTTTTTATCAATAATCTCTTTATTTTTCATCTGGAAATTCATAACAGGAGCAGCTTGGATTTAATTTACCCTCTAGCTCCTTAACAATTATGAGCAGCTTGGCAAAAAATTCAGTTTCAGATGTTGTTTTCAAACACAGAAATAACACATGTGGACACACACAGACTTACCGTGGGACCCTCTGGACCAGGAGGTCCTTCAACCAGCATCCCCTAGAGCAACACAAACACAGTAACACAATAGTGTCAACACAACATGTACAAAAATGTGATGATCTTTTAGCATAAACAAGCATATTTAATTCCTTTTTTATCCGTTTCTTTCTCAGTGTGTGTGTGTGTGTGTGTGTGTGAGAGAGAGAGAGAGAGAGAGAGACTTCTCTGTAATGAATGTACCAAACAGCATCCCATGACAAAGTCTGGTAAAGCACTGTTTCTCATACTTCTGACTGTTTATGAAGCATTTGATATGATCTTCTGTACAGACTGAACATACCAGAGAGCAGCATGAAATTTCTGAACCTTGCATTCACATCATGTTGGAATTACTGCTACTGCAGATTCCAATACGTGGAAATTATTAATTTTTATGGAAATGATCATAAAGATCAAGACGTAGAGCCAAAAAAAAATTATTGTGCAACTTACGTCATTGCTGACAAACTTTATTTTCACCTCTAGTCCGTTTCACCAAAGCAGTAAGCCAGTGATTTTACCACGGACAGTAAGGATGTTACACTGTGGTTCACTAATCACTAATTTTCTCTTTTTATTTGAATGGACAACCTCTCTGTATGGCCTTCACATCCATGTTTCCACTGCACAAGCTTTACAAATGTTGTATTCACACACACCCAGTAAACTGTGATCTGTTCCATGACTTACAGTACTGTACTGAGATATTTTATCTAGAAATCATCAGTTATGTTTAAAGGTTGATCAAAATATGCAGCTTGCACGAGTTGCATCATAACCGAAACAGTGCAACTGTCATAAATAAAACAGAGCAGTCACAAAGAGGCTTGGAACTTACAGAGAGATTTGGACCACAGAGATATATCAAGAGGACAAGTTTATGGGTAGAGGACGGGTTTATGAGATATCTACAGTAGAGGACAGGTTAAAGGGAGATCTACAGTAGATAACAGGCTTATGCACTGCAAAAAATGATTTTCAAGAAGAAAAAAAATTAGTATTACCCCATTGGCAGATTTTTTTGCTTGTTTTATGCACAAAATCACTTAAATTCGATATTTTCGGTCTAAAAACTACTTATTTTCTTGGGTCGTTTTGCTCATCAAGAAAAAGCATCTTTATTTAAGAATTTTTTGATATTTCTACTGAAAACAAGACAAAAATACTAAGAATTTTTTTTCTTGTAAATACATTTTTGCAGTGTAGAGCACAGGTTCATGAGAGATCTAGCACAGGTTTATGAGAAACGTAGAGGACAGATTCATGACAGACATAAGCACAGGTGTATGAAAGATGTAGAGCACAGGTTAATGAGAGATCTAGAGCACAGGTTCATGAGAGACATGAACACAGGTTGGTGAGAGACGCAGAGTGCAGATTCATGAGAGACATGAGCGCAGATTCATAAGAGACATGAGCACAGGTTTATGAGAAACGTAGAGGATAGATTCATGAGAGACATGAGCACAGGCGTATGAAAGATCTAGAGCACAGGTTCATGAGAGACATGAACACAGGTTTGTGAGAGATGTAGAGCGCAGATTCATGAGAGACATGAGCACAGGTGTATAAACAACATAGAGCACAGGCTCATGAGAGACATGAGCACAGGTTTATGAGACATGAGCACAGGTTCATGAGATACATGAGCACAGGTTTATGATACATGAGCACAGGTCTATGAGAGACAAGAGCACAGGTTCTTGTGAGAACTAGAGCACAGGGTCAAAAGAGACATGAGCATAGGTTCATGTTATAAATAAGCACAGGTTTATAGGAGACATGAGCACAGACTCATGAGATAGATGAGCACAGGTTTATGAAAGACCTAGAGCACAGGTTCATGAGAGATATAAGCACAGATTCATAAGAGACATGAGCACAGGATCATTAGAGACATGAAGACAGTTTTAAGAGATGTAAAGCACAGGTTCATAAAATACATTAGCACTGGTTCATGAGATACATGAGCACAGGTTTATAAAAAGAACCTAGAACACAGGTCTATGAGAGACAAGAGCACAGGTTCATGAGAGACCTAGAGCACAGGTTCATAAGAGACATGAGCACAGATTTATGAGAGACATAGAGCACATGTTCATGAGATATCTAGAGCACAGGTTCATGAGAGACAGGAGCACAGGTTTATGAGAGACGTAAAGCACAGGTTCATGAGATACATGCACACAGGTTTATGAGACATGAGCACAGGTCTATGAGAGACAAGAGCACAGGTTCTTGTAAGAACTAGAGCACAGGGTCAAAAGAAACATGAGCATAGGTTCATGTTATACATAAGCACAGGTTTATAGGAGACATGAGCACAGATTCATGAGATACATGAGCACAGGTTTATGAAAGACCTAGAGCACAGGTTCATAAGAGACATGAGCACAGGTTCATAAGAGACATGAGCACAGGTTCATAAGAGACATAAGCACAGGTTCATTAGAGATCTAGAGCACAGGTTTATCAGAGACATGAACACAAGTTTAAGAGATGTAGAGCACAGGTTCATAAGAGATCTAGAGAGATGTTTATGGGAGACGTGGAGCACAGGTTTATGAGAGACATGAGCATAGGTTTATGAGAGACGTATAAGAAACATGAGCACAGGTTTATGAGAGACATGAGCACAGGTTTATAAAATAGGTAGATCACAGGTTTATGAGCAACGTAGACCACAGGTTTTTAAGAGACATGAGCACATGTTTATAAGAGACATGAGCACAGGTTTATGAGAGACGTAGAGCACAGGTTTATGAGATATCTAAAGCAGAGGTTCATGAGAGACATGAGCACAAGTTCATGAGAGATCTAGAGCACAGGTTCATGAGATACATGAGTACTGCTTTGTGGAAGATATAGAGCACAGGTTCATGAGATACAAGAGGCTCATGAGAGATCTAGTGGAAAACAGTGTGCAACTCTCTGTTGAAAGAGTTTAATGCACTGTGTTTTAAGAGCAATTTTGACAACGGCATCCTCAGAGAGTGCTGTAATGGCAATGGCCACTTCTCCCTTGGTTTGAAATAAGTTTGCTTCCTTTACATATCTTTCTCTCACTCTTTCTCTCTATCTCTTTCAGCTCTTATGCTTTGGTTCCTTTCTATAACCTACTGTAATGTTCAACAACTCTGAGCTTATTAAAAATAAACCCATATGTCCCGGATGGCCTACCACGGCATGCTCTCATGTTGTAAAGGAAATCAGAAATGTAAAAACACACAAATCTACTCAAACACATACTTTACAGTGACATCTGTTTGACATCTCACAGCTGTTTAACATCAAGAGCCACGTGAGCAGTTCATGAAAGTGGAGAGCGTATTATGCAAAGAAAACATAAAAAGTCCAGTGTGTTCCATCATATGAATATAATTTCATGCTTTGCATGGAGAATTCAGCTGCGATGCTGAGTGAATAAAAAACAAGTCACATTGCTGAGTCTAAAACTGAATTGACCTGATCTTTTTGAATGTGAATGCAGATTAGAAGTGAATCTAAGTTACTCTTAGAAAGAAACGGTTATAAATGTCATCAAACAAGTTACTTACTGGTTCAATGATAGCAGGCTCTCCCTTCTGGCCTTTCTCTCCTCTGATTCCATCCACCTTTTGAAACACACAAACATTTGCTTGATTGAATTTAGGCTGTGTGCATATAGATGGACTCAATCTAACACCCATGTAATAAGTCCCAAATTTCCTAATTAAGATCTTTTGAGGTCTGTATAAACTCGGATCACAGATAACCGAGGTGGCAACAAGAGATTACCTGGCCGTAGGACTCGCCGGTCTCCGCAGGAAGCCCTTTAATTGGATCAGTGTATTCGTTGTCATAGTCATAATTCTCCAGGTCTTCATCTGTGTAATCTCCAATGGACTCCTCCTTGAACTTGTCAATATCAATGGATCCCCTCTCTCCGTCGATTCCTCCCTGTCCAGCTCCTGTGGCAATGGATCCCGTCCCCACGCTGGTGCCGGCACTGGTGGACCCGCCCCCTCCCACTGAGCCACTTGAAGAAACAGACACACCTCCAACGGACACAGAGGTGCTGCTGCTGCTGCCGCCACCGCCCAGTGTGTAATCTCCATCTTCATATCCTCCATTGTTACCAACTTCATAGTCTCCGTAATTGTTGTCATCATAACCACTGACCTGCATAAACACACAAAAGTACACATGCCGACTCAATAATGATAATAATCTACATAAATCACAGTAAAATAGGTATAGAGACAAACAGATATTAACTAGTAATTGCAAAGATAAATTTTTTAAACTGACCGAGGTAGAACTGGAGCCGGTACTGACACTAGAGCTGGAGCCGCCACCGACCCTGGAGCCGGAACCTGTACTAACGCTGGAGCCAGAGCCGGTACTCACACTTGAGCCAGAGCCGGTACTCACACCGGATCCAGAACTAGAGGTTCCGTTATGTGTGATAGTGTAGGTTGTGTGAACTCTGCCACTTCCTCCTCCTCCAGATGTGATGACGCGCCTGTTCACTCCTCCTCCCAGTCCGAGATCCACCTCACCGTCCAGTCCGAGATCCACCTCGCCGCCCAAGCCGAGATCCACTTCTCCGCCCAATCCGAGGTCCACTTCTCCGCCAGTACCTGTGCTGGTGATCGTGATGGTCCGAGAGCCGTCGGGCCGCGAGGTCGACTCGTCGTAGTAGCCATCGTAACCGGTATCGTATCCATCGTAGGATTCGTACGCGTCCTCCCCGGTTTTTGGGGAAGAGCCAGAAGATGAAGATGAGGAAGACGAGGAGGTCGAAGAGCTACTGGACGAACTGCTGGATCCTCCAGTTCTTCCTGAACTTCCAGAGATAACTGAGGTAATCACACGACTGTTATCCGGAAGAGACACCTGGTGATTGCGTAGAAATGACACAATTTAGAAATATGTACAGGATTTGACAATGGAGAGGTAAGAATGAATATCATTAAGGCTGGGAATTACAACAGATTTCCAGATTTGTGACCCTGACTGTAACTATCAAGAGCAAAATCCAGTGGCGGCCAGTGACTTCTTTTTCAAGGGTGCATGATGCAAAGCTCATCAAAACATGCATTTAGCCCTCTTCCAGTCAAAATATGTGTTTGGTGCGTCATGTGAACCATGTGCATCGTGCATCATGTCAAAATAAGTGCCTGATGCAGACACTTCGAAGGGGTTTATGATAAAAGAGACGCTCATGTTTGCCAGATACTCACTTAATCTCATGTGTAATCAGAGTTTAGTGTTAAAGGTGCAGTGTGCAATTTTAAAAAAGGATCTCTTGACAAAAATGCAAAATAATACACAAAACTATATTATCAGGGGTGTACAAAGACCTTTCATAATGAACCGTTATGTGTTTATTACCTTAGAATGAAATGAGGGTCCCCTTACATGGGAGTAGCCATTTTGGGCCAGCATGTTTCTACAGAAGCCCTTAACGGACAAACTTTTTTCCAACGATGACATGTTTGTACGGTGTTGGCTTCAGTAGCTTCTCTATGTGTTTCAAAAGCGAGGGGTAAGCAGTGGACTGAGCCGTTGGTTGCAATTCACCACCTCACCACTAGATGCTGCTAAAATTTACACACTGCACCTTTAAGTTAGTGTCTTGTGAGTATTTTGTGAACATGAGCATTTTTTTTAATCATAAACCCTTTCATGCATGTGCAGCAGAAACGTATTTTGACATGTCAGGGTTCACATGACTCACCGAACACATATTTTGACATGATGAGCCACACGCATGACACCGAACACAAATTTTAAGTTCCCACCCCTCAAGGGCAGCCACTGGTAAAATCTCAAAATCTAATGAGCATCAAGCATCAAAATTTAATTTCATCATTGATTACTATATTTGATTTTTCTATATTTCACAGAATGGTCTTTTATATTATGTAAGATGATTTTATGTAAAAACACAAAAAGTAGTACATTACAAAAAATACTTTAGCTGGATTTTTACAGACTGGGTAACATTTGATTATATAGGCCGATATAGATTCAGCTACAATATTGTAAATGTAAATGTAAGTTGATCCATACACACATTCGGCATCTCTAATTTACCAAAAGCCACAAAACTTTTTCGGTTGATCTTTTTTACTTTTTTATACCTTCCTGAAGGTAAATTGTAGGAATTAATAAAAAATATAATAATATTTTTATATCTTAATGTCTTTTCCTTGTAAAATCTATATTTTGTAGCCAGCACCCTATAATTCTGGTTTGTGATTGTATATTGGACAGATGAGGTGCTATAGATGAACAAAGCTCATTACCGTCAGGTCTTCTGTCGTCGTTCCAGTCGCTTCATCGGTTGTCGGCGTTTCGTCCGTCTTCTCCATGTCCTCATAGTATGGATATTCATAATAGTAGTTTTCATCGGTGTTCTAAAAGTAAAATATTACAAATTAATTATCCAATTTATTTTATTGTCCAAGAATAGTTGGTGTTCAAATGCCGCTACATCCAAAAGCCAGAGGGCGCTCTTGTGCATAAACTTATTATGCGCTGCAGAAGAAGTAAAATCACACATGAAGCTCCAGGAAATGTATAAGCATATTTATATTGCTGTTCTTTAAACCATTTCAGGTATTTTCATGATAATAAAGAATATGTATAATGATTATGTTTGACGAGTATTGCTTTTTCAAATGTATAACTCAAACTCACAGGGATTTTAGATTGATAAGGACTTCGTACTGATCAAAGAGCCGTAGTACATGAAAGATCTGTGCATAACATCGCCTTTGCGATTCAGAATCGATATCAGATCGGTATAAGTGCTGTGTATTGCGAATTATCGTTACTAGGAACAGTCAACATTATGTATTCTCCTGATTTAAAGAGTACCTATTTTATTGCTAAAAAACAACGTTATTTTGTGTATTTGGTACGTTGTAATTGGCCTGAATACCTCTGACGTCAGCAGGAAATGTGACGCTCCTTACTATGTTTGAAAGATTCGCTCACAATGCTATGCTAACAGGAGTTAACTTACAGTCCGAAGCGGAGGAATTATGATAATGTCGGTCTTGTCTACATCACCAATCCCAGGAAGTAAACTGTTGCCTACAATTCGTGTGTTTGTTTGTAGTCCAAGAAAAGAGATTTACGTTGGAGACGATAACTCGCGTCATCGTTTACTTTGCGGTATGTACCTTTTGCATATCGTTATATGTAACGATGTACTAATACACACTTACACACCAAAGGAAATTTTTAAAAGTGAATCGAACAATAGGTGCTCTTTAAAAATCCTCTGCTATCATATCTGCGTAAACAAAAAAAATTTTCTAGTGATATGCTATTAACATACAGTAGGTGAAAATAGCGATATATTATTAACTCTTTCACTGCCAGTGTTTTTTAAAAAAGTTGCCAGCCAGCGCCAGCGTTTTTCATGATTTTCATCAAAGCCTTCCAGAAAATGTTCTTCTTTAAATATATAAACATACAATATACCAAATGAAAGAACAGACCCTCTGCTTTCAAACAAAAAAAAAAACGTTTCATCCTACCTTCAGTGGTTCTTTTGTAATCAGCTTTTGAATATGGGTAGGTTTCTGCAAAAACACCACACTTTGAGCAAAAAGCAGAGATAATTCCATTTTTGTGACGGACTTTTCATAGAGATCCCATTCAGAGCGATCTTTAAAACAGACACGGACATGCACCACTTGCCATAGGGCAATACTTCCGGGTTTAAAAAGTTGTAGAAGGCCACCTGGTGGATAATAGCGGTATTGCGTCATTGGCGGTGAAAGAGTTAAGACCATGTAAAAGTAGCAGGTCTCTGAAATAAGTGTCAATAATAATTAGATGCTTTCTATACTTTATATTGGAAGATAATTTGCAACTCATTAACAAGATGCTATAATAACAAAGTGTAAATGATTATATTTATTAAAATTATTAAATGGATGCTGCATTATTTGAAGAAAAAAACTTTCTGTCACCTAACCCCCTACGATTTATACTTTTATTCTTATTTAACCCTTGATCAGCACTTTATTTCCAAAAAATAAATGCTTTTTCGATGTGATACGATGTAGGGAAAGGGAGAAGAGCGAGTGGGATTCAAACCAGTGGCATGGCGTCAAAAGCCAAGGCTATGACCCTTACTCACTATTGTTTGCGCCATTTTTAGTGGGTGGAGCTAGTGTAAATATCATTTGTCAACAAGGGAGGCTATTTGCACTTAGTATAAATAGATAACCTGTTTTTTAAAAAAGTATTTGGTTGTTCAGATAAGCAGCTGAAACGATATTTCATACTTGCTTATTGCATGATAATATGATATTTAAGCATCGGTTCTGATTTAATAAGGATAAAGAGTAAAGAAGGGATTCCCTTCAGCTGAATCCAGAGGAAATCCGTGTCCTCTTATCTAAAGAGAAGAACGTGAAGAATTATAACCGCTCTGTGACCTCTCGCTCAGATCTACCGTTCTGCTTCTCTCCCAAAATCCCACACATTAGTGACGAATAACTCATCACGCGTTCACCCTTAAACACGGTTCTGGTCATTTATTATAGATGGGAAAGTTTCATACTGACACCCCTCACTCTGATTTACTGATTCACATGATGAAGGTGAACATGAGGTTCGTTTCCATGGCGACATGCTGACATCAAAGCTCGAAATGATCAAATGTAACACATGTTTTAGTTACATTATATCCTTTTACAGACGTAACTTATAAATAACATCAAGCAGACAGCCGTGTTTAGATGAGTAGGTAAAAACATTCGGGTATAAAACACATGGTTTAATTGTTTGGCTTACATGCTAAAGTCTTTTATTTAAATCTATTTCTTCCTGTCTAATCTCAGAGGATATTGGCATCTGAGTGTAGCCAGATGGTCAGAAAGACACATAGAAACACTTGATTATTCTGCTATAGATTCTATGGCATCAAATCATAAAGTTTTAATACATGAAGTGACTGAAAAAGCATTCACTTTCATAAGGTATTCCCATGTACAATGTATACCGGCTTATTGTACACATTCTTGGGTTATGTTGGCTGTAATAAACCTCAGCGCTCAATAGGGTGATGGAGTTCAAACGTCTGCTGGACTTAAACCAGATGTGCATTCACACAGTAAATAAATAACATCTTTAGAAGATTTAACTAGCTCAGCAAGTTTCTCTTCAACTTCCATCACGACAATTTTGGACCTGAATGAGAAATGTTAATGCCGGGCCGGCTAAAGCTGAATGCACTGAATACCTAATGCATTCAATTGTTTGATTTAAACTGCATAGGGTTTGCATCAGTACTGGCGAGTTAATAAAGGAATATATGCCACACCCTTACTTCCAGTTGCAATGGGAAATATATAAACACATCAAAGAAATTATTTTATGAGGTTTTAAGGAAAAATTTAGCACCTGTGGTTGTTGTTAGATTTAATAACATAACACAGGTGTGAACGCTTTAGTGTACTGCACCCAAATGAAATACAGGCCGAGACATGATTTACTTACAAAAGCCAAAGTCTCTCTCTCCTCTCTCTCTCTTTCTAAGTTTAATTTTAATTTAAGTGTGCTGTATTGGCAAAAACTATACATTTGTATTGCCAAAACATTTGCTGGGCTGCATACAAAGAGCGCAAATAAAGCTAAAAAGTATATAGTGCAGAATTAAAAGTGCAACCGTAAGTTATAGATATAAAAAGAATAAGAACAAATGCTAAACACAAAGTCTCTCTCTCTCTCTCTCTCTCTCTCTCTCTCTCTCTCTCTCTCTCTCTCTCTCTCTCTCTCTCTGACTGATGAGATCATTTGTTCAGATGGAAAATTAAATTCTAAACAGACCGCCTGCAGCTGGGTCTTTTCCTATGAGATGGAAAAAGCCATAAAGAATAAACACGGATGAAAACACAGACGCACAAGTATGGACAGGTATCATTAGTGCATTTTATTTGCTCCCTATTTCAGTGCATTAAACGAATGCATTAATAAACACACAGCAGACAAGCTGTAGCTGACCGAATTTAAACCCCAAAACCATTTTCCATTAAAGAAAGAATTGAAAACTCATCATGTGAGGATGTGTTGGGACGTTGCCATGCGGCTGCTGTTTATATGGGGTTGCTAGGGTATTCTGGGTGGTTGGTCGATGGGTGCTTGTAGGTTCAAGTGAAAAGCGGTTGTCTAGGTCCCCAGGTGAAACAAAATTCATGCTTTCCGGATGATGTTCTTCAATTCATTAGATTTGATCTCTGTCATAGCTACAATAGCCATGTTTCCATGCACAAAATTTTGTTAATCTGACTGAATTGAATATGATTGAAGGTTACGACGATACAGTTTACATGCACCCTAAACATTGCAATCTGACTTAAATGTTCGTTTACATGTACATTATTTAGAATCTGAACCGAACGTATGCACAAGCGCACAGCCAGGGTTGCCAGATTCTCGTGTGAGAACCATTCCAAATGGAAATTCAAAACTATCCCAAAAGCATCCCAATGACTATTCACAGCTTAAATACTAATAACTAAGCAACGAAACCTTTTGTATTTAAGCCGCAGGAAAAAACAACTGGTTAAAACAATTTAAACAGTAGCCCAAATCTAAACTCGAAAAAAGGCAGAGGACTTGTCAACGCTACGCTGTGGACAGCATCTCTCGAGTTTACGCTTTATCTCTGGATTAAAGTCAAAGCGGAGTTGGAGAAAGTTGTTCTTAAGGAGTTTTCAGATATTGGTAATGGAAACATAATTTTCAAAAGGCACAACACTAATTATTACTTTAAGTAGCCTAATGTTTTAAAAGTACACATAAACGCTTGTAAAGCGGGTGACTCCATTAACGTTACCTTAATAATGCGTGTTGCTATTGCCTTGCTATTGCGTGTTTCTGTGACTTTAATATAAGACGTGAACTTGAGCACAAATTTGCATCCGATTGAGAAAATACTACGATTCACGCGTTTACATGTGTACTTTTCTCCTGCTGATCGGATCACAGATCGGAGTACATCACCCCCTTCAATACGATCCAAATTTGCATCCGATCGTCCTCAATCGTATTGATTAAGGTGTTTACATGAAGGCTTTTCAAAATGATTTAGCCATCAATACAATTACAAACGGATGATTCGGTTGCATGTAAACGTACCTATTGATCAAGACAAGTCCATGCACAATTTACAAACAACTCATCTCTGCTGTCTGTTTTCAGACTGGGCCACACAGAACAGAATTCTGGGAAAATCTTACTGTGAAAATCTTCATCCTCAAAAGTTCTGGAGTTAATTATTACAAATTTCGAAGTACTTACATATTCATCAGTGTTTGGGTCTTGGTTCTGGTGCTGTTCTGGGGCGGGAACCTCACAGTCAGGGCTGTAGTGCTCACAGTAGTCAAATGCTGCCCGGTGGTCTGCTACAATCATCAGCTGCTGGATGTCACCCTGATAAAACAAAGAAACCAAACAGTTATATTCATTTCATAATAAAACACACAACACATACACACAAATATGCAGGGGGGAAATGTATATCAGGTTTTGTTCCTTAGCTCCGAACCACAATATCTGCAGCCGCTTCCCTATATTACCACTTACTTAATACTTTGTAATATATACTACACTGTGTAGTACTCAAGTTGGCATTAGCATGACTGTACATTATATCAAGAGCTTGTTTTACTTAAACATCTCAAAATTTGTCAGATACACTGTTGTCATCACTTTGCAGCATTTGTCACATGACTTCATCACATGATCTGTAGTCAGGGAGTGTTTAGTTACAATCCAAAAACATTTATTTTGCATTTATTTGCACTGATTTAGTTATCAGTAATGTGATTCAACATTTAGCAGATCAAATAAGTCTAAAAGAGATTTTAGCAAGTGTAGTACCAAAGGCGGGTATTTTATGCATGCAGTAAATTTGCTTACTATGCAAAGTATGCATGATCTTTGAGTAGTTACTGTATACTATTCTTAACTTTGTAGGTGTGAGCAAAAATATGCCGTTTTTGGGGTGTGTCCTTTAAAATGCAAATGAGCTGATCTCTGCCCTAAATGGTAGTGCCATGATTGGATAGTGCAGATTAAGGGGCGGTATTATGCCCTTCTGACATCACAAGGGGAGCTAAATTTCAATTACATATTTTTTCACAAGCTTGCAGAGAAACGAAGTTACTGGGTTGATCTTTTTCACATTTTCTAGGTTGATAGAAGCACTGTGGACACAATTATAGCACTTAAACATGAAAAAAGTTAGATTTTCATGAGAGGTCCCCTTTAACACTAGAGCACTAGAAATGCACACAAAAGATGTGCAGGACAATGTCAAATTCATACACAACACACACCGCACAAAATTTATTTTTCTGCATGACAGATGAACCCTTTTATTTAAAAACTAAAAGAAGAAAACACATGCTGAAATAACAAAGACAGGAAACACACACACAAACACTAAAAGTGGGTCAGATACAGGGAGGAGAGACTTTTGACTCACAGTCTGCTGTCCATTTGAATTAGGACACCTGTACACTTATATATCACACATGATAGTCACTGTTTCTGCAGTATGTTATACTATATATATGAGTACTTTTTCTATGTTTCTAGCCATCAAGTGCATTTGTCTAGTTATGCACTATACAATAGAGCACACTGCATGCAATTGAACTGAATTGATTTTTTGATTTTTCAAGTGTGATGAATGAACTAGGGATGTGCCGAAATTAAAATTCTTGGCCAAAACCAAAACAGCGAAAGAAATTATGCCAATTATTAGTACCATTGCATTTATGGCTATGACTGTGTACTAACTTTACTAAAATCAAGGCAATGCAATTGCATTAACTAAAATTCAAGATTCAAAGAATAAATCAATTACAAATTATGCAAATATTTATTTAGCACATTGCAACAATGCACAGTATAAAATTAAATTCAAACTAAAATGTTTGACGCACTCATGTGTAGGAGATGTTGCAAACATGTTGCTTCAGACAAGCATGTGCAGGTCGCGGTTTCTGTTTGCGTCATCACAACATTTCAGCCGTATTGTTTCGGTGATAAAAGTCTTTCGACCAAAAATTTTCTGTGCATCCCTAGAATGAACTGTAACATTCGTCATGATGTTTAATGTTTCATTTTCTTTTAAAGATCGGATGGTGACCCATTGTTACCATAGATACCTTTGCATTGGGCCCCCAATTTGCTAAATCCTCAACTGTGGGTAACATACTTATGCCGCAATAGTTAACCTGTCTGGAACCAAGCTGATTTAAACCACATCACTGTGTGACACTTTACTGGCCGTCCTTCAACATGATGCCCAGCTCATGGCTGACCAACGACCACCGGCAGAACCGCTTAATCTCCTTATACGTTTACATATATATATATCTCTCCCGAGGGTTTTTCCCTCCTAGAACTTTTTTTATTTCCCCGGCTAAAAAGTCAGGGTTTTTTTTCTCCTAGGGGGTTTTTCAACCTGGGGAGGCAGCCTTCTTGGGCTTAACTTAGCATCCTCTTCTATACGTTACATTAGTAATACGCTCACTTATGTTGATTCATAGGCGCAGCAAATTTAGCTGCTTATGCTATCGTGTATTTTCGTGCTATCTGTCGATTTTCTGTGCTCTTCACTGCTTCAATTTATGTAAAACTGCTTTGAAACAATTACCAATTGTGAAAAACGCTGTATAAATAAAACTGAATTGAATTGAATTTATCTCTTGACACATTATTTGACCAGATGGTGTCGAGACCAAGACAAGACCAAGACTTTGAGGGGCCAAGACCAAGACAAGCCTGAGATCAAAGACAGTCGAGACAGAGACAATGCCAAGACCAGCAAAAAAATGATGGAATAATATCTTGAATATAATTTTTTGTATTAATCTGTTGACAGATTTCTTTTTGGACAATCCCCCATTCATATCTTACCGGCACAACAGTAAAAAAAAAGAAAGTCAATGATTGCTTTTAAAGCCAGAAGTTTTGACATCTAATCACAATAATGATGTTAACACATAAATCACACAATGCATCAGAAATTTAGTGTAATTCCCACAGTTGTGGTCTAGTTGTAAGTCTGAGACCAAGACAAGACCAAGACCATCAAAAAATGATGACCGGTCTCGAGTAGTACAACACTACACTTAATACTTAATTAATTTAAACTGTTTGATAACTGTTCTTATGATTCAATCAGAAACACAGCTATTGGTTTGAAGTGTGTTATTGATTGAACAAAAAAAACAAACCTGACCCTATGGTAACAGTGGTTTGGACACTTCTGCAGTCCCTACTCTGACCATCAGCCAATAACTGATCATGAATCAGTCTAAGAGTGACTTTCCTCTGTTGTATACAAATGCACATTTTTCCCACAGCGATCGAATAATGTTTATACAAGAAGGCAAAGCAAAAAGTGTGCAAAGCGATTGTGCATTCAGACAGAAACATGAGGAGACTAACACACACACATGGACACACACACACAAATTATCTAATAGAGGTTAAATCATTATGGGAAAACAAGACAGACAGAGACAGTGAGAGTGAGTGAGTGAGTGAGAGAGAGAGAGAGAGAGAGAGAGAGAGAGAGAGAGAGAGAGAGAGAGAGAGAGAGAGAGAGAGAGAGAGAGAGAGAGAGAGAGAGAGAGAGAGAGAGAGAGAGAGAGAGAGAGAGAGAGAGAGAGAGAGAGAGAGAGAGAGAGAGCAGTGCAGAAGGCTCTCCAGGCTGTATGGAGATTTGGCTGTGAGACCAGACAAAGTTGTGGAGCTCGACCCAAAGAGAATTCAACAGCACAGAGCGAACGGTCCAGTGCCGACCACAAAAACACAACAGCTGAAACAGCTGAACAAATTACATAACACAGTCAATTTTGCATAATTCTCCATAGACACATTTTCATTGCTACTGGGAATTACGTTATTTGTACTACACAAATCATGTTTTTAACATAAAAAACTCTACAAAATATAACAGTTTTGCTGAGTATGCACAAAGGACTTTCAAGTGGCATCAATTTACATTTTCTATTCACAGTATTTTGTTTTGGATGTGGAAAGATGAGATTGTCACATCACTTATGACAATGTACTCTGGTTTAACTGTAGGAACAATGACTGTAGTCATCTCTGCTTGGCTGATGCTTTTTGCCAGTATAAACATGTGTTTGGACTTGACAGCCGTTTCACATCCAAAATCTAAACTCCAGACTCTCCCTAATCCACACACACACAAATTGGAACCTTAAATATTTGAAACCACTACAGTAAATAAACCTTTATGAATCCTATTATTTTTCTTGTGTGAACAACTGGTATTCTTAAGAAGGAAGTTAAATAAATCTTCAATAAATATTGAATTCAAATTCAAAATAACAAGTCCTCCCTTGTTACTGTGGTAGCAGTCACATCACAAAGATATTAAATATCTTGCACTTAAACTGTGGATTCAATTTATGATTAGCAATGTATCATACGGAAAAAAAAAACAATTTGCTAAACTGAATGAAAATTACATTACCAAGGGGGGTTAGGGCCAAGCTAAGATAAAAAAAATATATCGTAATATTTTAAGAATAAAGTCAATATAATGAGAATAAAGAGATTTTTTTTACTTTTTTTTTTTTTAATATTACAACTATTTCTGTAATTGTATTTATTTTTATTTTTCCTCAAAGAACTACTACACTGTAAAAAAAATGCAGCTTTTTTGTCAAATCAACATTTTATGTTACTTTAAAGGTGCAGTATGTACATTTTTGCAGCATCTAGTGGTGAGGTTGCGCATTGCAACCAACGGCTCAGCCCACTGCTCACCCCTCGCTTTTGAAACGCATAGAGAAGCTACGTCAGCCACCACCGGACAAACATGTCATCGTCGGAGACAATTTAGTAAAAAAAGTGGGCACAAAATGGCAACTTCCATGTAAAGGGAACCTTGTGTATGTAGATAAACTCATCTCATTCGAAGGTAATAAAAACATAACGGTGCATTATGAAAGGTCTTTATACACTCCTGATCATATAGTTTTGTATAATATTTTGCATTTATGTCAAGAGATCCTTCTAAAAATTACACACTGCACCTTTCACTAACAAATTAACTTCAACTTGTTTTTATAAGTTAGTTACGTCAACTAATCACAAGTCAAAACTTAAAATAGTAGGTTGAATAGACGTATAAAACCAAGTCATGCTGCATTTTTAACAGTGTATTTAAATCTCGCATTATAATGACTTTAATCTCATTTTTTTTAGCTTGGCAAACCCCTTGGGAAAGGATGACTGATAACCATGCTTGAACTGTGACTTACCCTGTTGTTGTTACTGTTTTTTTATTATTTTTGTACACAGTGGATTCAACATTTGTACTGAAATGTTATGTGTAAAAAAAAAACAATAAAAAATGACAACATCTGATGACTCAATCACAGAAAATGAAACATGATGATGTTCATTTTATCACTTCATTACAAAACTTTATAGCTTTTACTGTAGTATAGGCTCAAAACAAACCACATTGAAATGATTAAGCCATTATATCAAACTGAATAACTAAACTAAAAGCTGACATAAGCACATCACAACTATTTATTATTTGATGCACAAACCAAGAACTGTAATGCAGCTATGACAACCCAAAAAACAAAACACAGAGAACGAAAAAGACGAGGGTGTATAAACAGATAATGGATCTATTCTGGGATTTTGGAGACATTTATCACATTCCTGACAGGGAGAGAAAGAAAATAATAGACACCGCATTGTCAGCATCTCTGAAATATGAGCATCTCCTCCTCCGGATCTCTCCAAATCCCTCCTGAGCTCCGGCAAACTGTTTCAGCATCTGCCCATGTCCACATGTGCAGCCAAAACATCATACACATGCTCACACATGGTGAAAGTATTTCCAAAAATTATCATTTTATGGATGCAATTCCCTTCATCACCAGAGGAGGGCGGTAGATGGTGCTATAGTCAATTACTGTAATAAAACTGTATAAATGATCCCAAACTTTTCTGGTAGGACGCCCGGGGAACAACCAGTTCCCTTTAGCGCTCAACAACATTTTGTCTCGATCTCTTGTTTACCACTGCCAATTTTTTTACCACACATGCATACCACATGTACTGTATGTACATGTCTCATGAAAACAGGCTTAAATTGGATCCTACATGTAAAAAAAACACAGAATAAATAAATTAAAAGCTATTTTAATTACCAATAATATTTTCACAATATTTCAGCACATTTTCCAGCCAAATTTTTCATCTCTTTAGATACTCAGTACCGCAGTATAATTTATTACATAAAATAAATACAACAATACAAAACAACACCATTATGTGTATTTCTGTAGTTCAGTAATAAAAAAATCAGTCATAATAAAGCAAAAAAAAAAATGTAGTGGTCTAAAGATTCTTATTTAACTTGATTATGAAATGGACAATAAGCCAGACATATTCTTGACAGGTTTTCTAGCAATAACACCCATCCCATACAGTATACATTCACACAAAATCCATCCACCCACATATTGCACTTCATTAGTTTCATGACATCATTACATCTGCTTATGACCTCATCAGCCCAAGACAAATATTATCCACATTATATCGTCGTGGCGTGCGTGAAATAAAGCAAAGATCCACACACAGCATTCGACACAGGAAAAAATGATCAGAGCAAACTCAAGACCATTTGCCATAAGCACATATTCACACGCGTGACGTGTGCGCACACACATCCAGACCACGTCTGGGCATTTTCAACATCAAAAAAACCAAACCACAGAAACCGCAGTGACACACACCGTGCCAAAAACCTCTTCCAAAAGCAACATGCCTGTCTACCATGTTCATTCACTCCCACCCCTCCCTCTCTGTCTGTCCATCAGCCGTCTTTCACATTTCATTTCCTAATTTAGAGTTACATTCTTGCATTTGGCAGACGCAAATGTTTGCATGCATTTTTATCCGAGAGAATCAAAACCACAACCTTTGCCAGCGTTGTGGTTCTGGTCCTGGATGCTGATTGGTCAACAGCAATGTCCTATGATGTCAGACAGGTGAGCAAGATGGAGAGAATGCGAGCCAGACGTGTGAACGAGGGAATACAGCCTGCGATTGTCTAACGGTTGATTTTATCCACATGTCTGGAGGACTTTTTCCTATCCGAGGGAGACGTTCTCCCACACACATTTCTGCTGACCTGTTTGGACGCTATGGAAACCCCCCGAATGATGTCATCAGACATCATCGTCATCCTGACCAGAACTTTCCGGAGACGACCTACATCCCCTTATCCCCCATCTCAAAGACATCAAACCAAAATGCTTCATTAATTAACTGCGTGTGTGGTAATGTTAACATTTACATTATGGCAGATGCTTTTATCCGAAGCGACATTAAGAGCATTCAACCTAAACGTTTTTATGTGCGCTCCCTGGAGTCAAACCCATGATGCAATGCAAGCTATTACGTTTACATTTATGCATTAAGCAGATGCTTTTATCCAAAGTGACTATAATGCACTGTAAAAGTTTACATTTTCATCAGTATACGTATTCCCTTTGTTTAAACCCATGACCTTTTGTGGTGCTAATGCAATGTATTATCACTAAGCTATACAAGAACTTGATTTAAGTGGTTGACTAGGCGTTGCTATGCGACTGCTATTCTATATCCTTTGTTACATCCAGAAGTCACAAACAATGTGTTAAATAGCTAACTAAGTTAAAAGGCACCTATTACTGCATACCCAAATTGTCTGTAAAGTTTATTATAACATGGTGGGTGTGCACATTTTATATGCAAATTAGCTTCTGCTCCTCACTCCCTTACCAACAGACAGTGAGCATTTTCAATTAAACTCGTGTGAACACAATCTCAGACAATATTATCTCACTTTTGATATATGGCAGACAGCTTACAACTCGCTGAGGGAGAAACTAGGGTAATTGAAGACTGCCAGTCAGTGGTCGTGGGTGGGGCTTTATCAGTGTGATGTCACATTAACAAGAGAATCAAAACAGCATGGAGATTAAAGAAGAAGGAGTGGGTGGATTTTTTTTATTGTAGGGTTGTTGTGCGCCACACAAGCCCTGAAAAGTGAAGCCAAAACGTCTCGATTGCCCCCCAGTGACTGGTCCCAGTATACACTGAAAAAAATGATTCATTCAATTTAATCAATTTTTTTAAGGTAAGCGGTTGCAATCAATTTATTTAAGCTACATTTAAACAAAAAAAATGTGTTGAACTTAATCAATTTTATTTAGTAACCCTAGTATAAAAAAGCTTAGTAATTTCTGCCATATTTAATTGTGCTACATTCTCGTATATTATTTATTTATGACTGATGAAAAATTATTAATTGAATTTAATAATTTTTTTTAAGGTAAGTGGTTGCAATCAATTTATTTTAGCTACATTTAAATAAACACATTTCATTGACTAACTTTCAACATTTTTAAGGTAATTGTTTGCAATCACTAACCTTAAAAACAATATATAAAAATGACCCTTAAATGGCTTTGCAAATACACCAAGTGGTAAGTTTAATGTTATTCAGCAAATGTAGTGCATGTTCAATAACAATTTCTTTGTGTGTACAAGTGTTTAAAACAAGTGCTCAGTGCACATTCACAAAATAAAAAATAAAAAAAACACAGATGGAAAGAGGCCACAATGTTTGTGAATCAATAAAACAGCACAAAAGTCAAAAACAGTAGTGCTGACTTCACACATTGCACAATAATTATTTTTAAAAAAAGTGTTACATTTTTACAGACAACAGTTATGAATCATTAAAAGCATTATTAAAATGTTTAAAACTACGGATTCCCAGGTCTTAAATGATAAACAGAGTAGACTGTGACATCTGGACTAACATTTCATGCTGAGCATGCACATACATGTCTGCTACAACATTTCAGTATTAAAGGTGCAGTGTGAAATTTTTAAGAGGATCTTTTGACAGAAATGCAAAATAACATACAAAACTATATTATCACGGGTGTATAAACACCTTTCATAATGAACCGTTATGTGTTTATTGCCTTAGAACAAGACCTTTTCATCTACATACACCGAGGGTCCCCTTACATGGAAGTCGCCATTTTGTGCTGCCATTTATTTTACAGAAGCCCTTAAAGGACAATTTTTTGCTAAGTTGTCTCCAACGATGACATGTTTGTCCTTCTCTATGTGTTTCAAAAACGAGAAGTGAGCCGTGGACTAAGCCGTTGGTTGCAACTCGCAACCTCACCACTAGATGACGATAAAAATTACACACTGCACCTTTAAAACGTTTTTCAGTCCTTGAATTTTTGGGGAGAGCTTTAGAATCCATCTGCATAATGAATTTCTAAAAAATTTCTAAAAAGTAGTATTTTAGTTCTTTGGGGTACGCCAAATTAAGCACATAGATTGTACCCAGCATCAATGCAGGCTTGTGCCACAGATTTGAGCTGCTCAAGAATCATCACTCCAACAACGACTCCAATATCGTCATAGTCGCCAAGAACACCTTCTTTCTTTTTGATTACACATATGTCCATGGTGATGTTTTCCAGGTCTTTCAATAAGTCATCTTGTTGACTGTCCTACATTTAAATAAAAATAAGCTGTTATTAGAGATTGTTCTGATTCATAACACTTTGACAAGTCTACAGGCAAGGGTAATTACAAAAACTATGACACCCCTGTTGCCCATATATTATACAGTGCCCTCCATTAATACTGGGACAGAGTGCACACTTTGAGCTGTATTTAGAGGGTATTCACAAATTCCAATTTGTCTTTAGGATTTAGGAATTACAGTCGTTTAAATGGGCCCAACGTAATGGGACAGTTGAGCTGTAATGGACATGCATTTTGTATTTGTTAAATAATTTCCTCATATATGAAGCATGTTGTGATCTAAAGTTGAAGTTTGGCATTTGGACGCTGTGGCCGTAAACACACATCATATACACAATTCACGTCCATAAAACAACTTTTAAGCGAACTGTCCCATTATATTTGGCCCTGAAATACATTTTTACATATGTAATAACATATCCCAATATTTATGAAGGGCACTTTGTGTGTGTGTGTGTGTGTGTGTGTGTGTGTGTGTGTGTGTGTGTGTGTGTGTGTGTGTGTGTGTGTGTGTGTGTGTGTGTGTGTGTGTGTGTGTGTGTGTGTGTGTGTGTGTGTGTGTGTGTGTGTGTGTGTGTGTGTGTGTGTGTGCGTGTGTATATATATATACATACATACATACATATACATATATATATATATATACATATATTATATGTATTATATATATATATATTTATATCTGTGTGTGTGTGTGTGTGTGTGTGTGTGTGTGTGTGTGTGTGTGTGTGTGTGTGTGTGTGTGTGTGTGTGTGTGTGTGTAAGCAACTCAGAGAAAGCGAAAACATAGTGGAACTGCAGGTAAGCACTGCAGCTTTTAAATTTGGACAATTGATAACGAATTTATCGTGACGTGAATATTAAAACACGTTATGAGATATCGCCACTGATATATTTATAAGCAGCATGCAAAAACATCTCTCTGACACTTTTAAAAAACTTTTATATAGTACTGGCAAGCACAAAGTCTCATATTAAGCGAGTTAATAACAGACAAGGCCAACATCAGAGCCAGGGAATTCCTGTCAGAGATGTAGCCCAGAGAGGGCAGTGGTCAGTGGGGCGAGTAAACACTGACGTCCGCTCTCTGGTTCTCACGTACCGTAGCTTCCTTAAGCAAACGTTCAAACAGGCGCTCTCTTAACTTATCGACTGAATATTTGAATATTATACATATATATTCTCGACTGAACTGATCTTAAAACTACATCTTGTGACAAAGAAACGCTAATATTAAGAAACGGCTTGTTATGAGATTCAAAACAGCCGAGTGAAATCCGTGGCGGAAGAAAGTAGTTCCCAAACAAAGTGGCTTTTAAAATAACTCTGTTGTTGTTTTCTAGTTTTCGTTTTTCAAACGTGTGCCGTCGAACTGTTGTATAAAAGCAGCTTCGCTCTCGGAGTCGTGTGGTATTTGGTTAACTTATATCGTCACGGCTGTGATTGCCTCCAGCACTCTGCCTGGAGGAGCATTTATAAACGGCGTATTTTAAGTATATAAAAATATTCACGGTAAAAAAAGGTGCTGTATTACATGAAATATTACTTACTGTGCAAATAGACCGACTGAGCAAAACTCCGGGGCTGAAATATCCCGTCTTCCTTTCCCACCGTCACCGTGAACCTGACTGGAAACTCCTTTTAGCACCAGGGAAAATGTGCATTTGTGCGCATGCGCAAAGAACCAAACTATTTTTTTAAACTGAATTTAATAAATTATAATGACTTGGATTTAAAGCACATATAATTCGCTTAAAACCTATTAATATATACTAATTAAAATCAAAAACTTAAATAAAATAATTAAAACTAGCTAAATTGAATTATGCTTCATTTAATTGGGGCCATAATAATTTTTTTCAGTGTAGGTCATAAACCCCGCCTCCCCATGTTATTCAATGGGACTTGAGACCAACTAAACAATTTAATTACACTTCAATTATCTTTTTCCCAAAGCAGGTTTCTGTCATTTACTGTAGTTTTTATCACGCTGATGTAAATTCAAATGTTTGTTTTTAAAATAAGTTTTATTTTTGTTAGTTATTTAATGCTATAAAAACGATGGTGTCACGTCATGGTTGACAGCTGTACAGTAATATGCGTATTCTGCAAGGGCGGGGCTTTCGCGGCTTTACTTCCTGCTCACTACTCCGCAGGACTGGTCCCGAAATCGCTACTGCACAGACTCGAGATGTCAGCACCATATCGGGACACTGACGGCTTCACTTTTCACCAATGGAAGAGAGCGAACGGGCGTCGTCCATCTTTTTTACTGCCAACACACATTTATTGTCCAAATAAATTTTGAATAACAGGTGCCCTTTAACAAATATATTCTTTTTAAATATTAAAAATCGGTCCTCATTTATGTCCAAGATACTCAATAATATTATTTTACATTTTAATCCTTTGATTTTTCATATTTTAAAACGTTTATGTGCTGCTGCATTCATGTGATAAGCAAACACGCGTTGTCGTCCCGTTTATAGGCGCATATTACTAACACGCTCATTAAATAACAAAAACAATATTGTGCCATTGACTTTAAAGCAAGTTTTAGTCGGTCAATGGCGTAGTCTATTTTAGTTGCCTCAAAATAGCAACGCGCCAACAATGCGCTCTGAACACACCTCGTTTTCAGACCAGAATGCCCATGGGCACAAAATTGGGCGCTAATGCATTTGCTATTTAAACATCGTGGCACTGGACGTGAAAGTTATCATTGCGCCAAGTTGAAACTAGCAAAAGACACTTGTGTTGCGAATTGCGCTGGATATGATGAAGCCCTAAGTGTTTATTATAATATAAATCAGTGCAGAAAGTACTTTTCTGCATCTTTTCTGGGTGTTAAATACTCTCTATGTCAACCCTTAACTTGTTTTCTTACTACCGTATATAAAATATCTATATTTCTGTTTATCTTTAAAATCCAACGTCTATACATTTTTAAGCAAATTACATCGGCAGACTCTTAAAATGAAATATGTTTTTGGTTAGTTTGCAGCAGGGGTTTGGTTAAGGTTCTGTGGTGACCTGCAGTCTCGCTCTGTGGAAAAAAGCACACCACTCTTTTCATTTTCTCCAAACACTTGAGCTTCAAACAAAAAGGTAGACCAAACCGTGAAGACACGTCAACGTTCCATGAGATCTGTGTGTCTGCGGTCGAACCCGCAAGAGAAAACAAAAACATTACCTACTGTCCTTCTGAACGTCTCACGTGTCAACATGGACTGTTCAGACACCACAAGCCTTTGGTTCTTTAAGACATTCAATCCTAATTTACAGCAAGACTTTTTAAATCAGACTAAAGAAAATGTCAGTGCCGCTTGACTTAACAAAGTACTGACCAAAAAAGTATATCATTAAACCTTTACTGTCAACACATTACAGTCTATAAAACCTTGTGGCACAGGTCACCCTACAATCTTAAGTCGGTGCTACATAACCGCAACTAAGTGCTGAACAAACTTTCACATCTTCACGCGACGGTCACAGGAAGTTACTAAACATTTTAACATTCACTAAGGGTGACAGTCACACGTCCACACAGCCCTGATAAAGACCCTCAACAAACTTACCAACACCAACAAAGAAACGCAATCCTCAGACACCAAAACCTTCAGTAAGATTACTTAAATATTTCAATGATCTCTCCTAGACTGCTTGGAGTCTCCTGTAGATCCAATGTTGATCTTGAGATGTGTGTTTCCCCTCTGGAGATTTATAAATCTCAACAATGAGCTCAGAATTACCAACATCAGCAATAAAGTCAAAGATTTTAATATGAAGTCAAATAATTCTTACATTTTATCTAGGGCCACACGATACTGAAGATAAATGTGATATGCAATGCGCAATGCAATAACACTTTAAATTTGTAAATTAAAATTAAATTATAATAAAATATATATGCATCAATCTAACTTTTTGAAGTATTAAAATCATAAATTTATTGTAAATGTACATATTATATAGCCCTTTACTCTTATAATTTGTGTAAAGTCTCAGATCATTTTAATTTCAAACTCAAGAATTTTAAGAAAAACAACAGACAAAAAAACAATAAAGCAACTGTTAAGAAATAAAATCTTTGTTTGCTAAAGTCTGAGGACCGTCTGAGAAGACACTAAGGTTTAGAAGAAGATTTAGAAGAAGGTTTTCTTACCTCAAACACCTCCTCGTCCAGTATACGCGTTCCAAAGACCACAATCCCTTTGGTGTCGATGATGGGATGAGGGCTTCTGGATAGCGTCCGTGTGATCTTTTTCTTACAGTCCAAAATCAGAGTGATGCTCTGTTTGTGAATGCTGATCGCCACACGGTGCCACCTGAAAGAAAATTTTACAGCTCCATTTATTAACTGATCGGAGTGACTAATAATAATAATAATAATAATAATAATAATAATAACAATAATAATAATAGTATTACTAATAATAATAATAATAATAGCCTATTAATACCAATAATAATAATAATAATAATAGCCTAATAATAATAATAATATAAACCTAATAATAATAATAATAATAATAGGTTAATAATAATAATAATAATAATAATAGCCTAATAATAACAATAATAATAATAATAATAACAAAAGCCTAATAATAATAATAATAAAAATAATAATAATAGCCTAATAACAACAATAATAATAATAGCCTAATACTAACAATAATAATAACAATAATAATAACAACAGCCTAATAATAATAATAATAATAATAATAATAATAATAATATAATAACAATAATAATAATAATAACAACAATAATAGCCAAATAATAATAATAATAATAATAATAATAATAATAATAGGGTTCTCTTGGGATCTCTTAAATTGTAAACTAACCTTGTACTTTTGTGTATTGTATATATTTTGTATTTCTTCTACTTTGTCCTTAGTGTATATTCTGTTGTCTTGTAATTTATTTAATGTTACTGTTATTATTTCATTGTGCCTAGATACATTTGACAATAAATATCTTGAAATAAAATTATTATAATAATCATAATCAGTATAAATACAAAAACTAATGATGACTAGGCGAGACACTGGTGAGGACGACAAGTTAAAAAAGAGGAGCTGATAAACAGGATAATGACTATGATGATGAATTAAATGGAAAAAATGAGAAACAGACTAACAAACAAAGACTATGACAGTAATAAAGTAATGAAAATCATTATTAAAAATCGAAATAGCCATGTGTCCATTAATAGGGCGAATGTGGGCATGCTAGCACGTGCTGTATTCCCAGATTATTTATTTATTCATGTATTTATTTCCATCTATATTTACTGTATGTCTGCCTGTCTGTCTCACATGCACATTTGCCACAACATATTCATCTACAGTATGTCTGCCACTTTTGTCTGCACACCTGTGCAGGTGTTTCTTTGTACCGGCATGACAGATTAAGTTGGCCAGACATCAAAGTCAGCACTGAAGAATCAAACAAGTTTTCTTTTCAAATAAAAATTCACAGCCAACATGTGTTTGGTTAGAAATACACATTTACTTACTTTCCGTCTGCCAGGTTGACCCCTCTGAAGAGCGGGTAGTCCTCTGGGCCAGGTTTACCCAGGTGATCCTCGTACAGGAAGACCGGAGACCGGCCAACCTCTAATCCGAGCTGCTGGATGCCCTGTTCATTATAGACCGACAGCAGGAAGGACTGACTGCCTTTCTTCGGCTTCACCGTTGCCAGGATAGAGAAGTCCTCGGGAAACACGGATGCTAAAGAGGGAAATAGTGATGAATAATAACTATTTTGAAAGAGTACGAGAAAAAAGACAGTGTGTGAGACAATATTGCATCACGTCTGGGGCAGAGAGATACTGTCAGGTAACATAGATAAAGTGTGTGACATGGAAAGAAGCACCATGGAAAACTTCTGGATCTTCTGATGGGGACTTGGCACATCTTGGGGAAACTCTGTTACTATCTGTGCGTGCGTGCGTGTGTGTATGTGTGTGTGTGATGATAAGAGTCTTGGATCTACTGAGGTAGTGGAAGAAGAGAAAGAAAGAGCGAGCGAGTAAAGAAAAGTGTAATGAAGAGAACAGCTGTTCCTTTTAAGAGACATTTTATTGCTCCAATTTATCTAAAGGAGACTGGAGGAGAGTATAAACAGAAAGAATTACTATAGTAAAGAAAATAAAACTCTTAAAGGGACACAACACTTTTTTTGAAAATATGCTCATTTTCAAGCTCCGCTAGAGTTTTTACCGTTTTGGAATCCATTCAGCTGATCTCTGGGTCTGGCGCTACCATTTTTAACATAGCTTAAAAATAACCAAAGAGTTTTGATATTTTTCCTATTTAAAAATTGACTCTTCTGTAGTTACATCGTGTACTAAGACCGACGGAAAATTTAAAAGTTGCGTTTTTCTAGGCAGATATGGCTGGGAACTATACTCTCATTTCTGAGCACCATTGACTTACATAGTATTTTTCATCATACTATGGAAGTAAATGGTGCTCCTGTTTCTTGTTTGATTACAAATATCTTCCTTTCAATATTTTACTATGTTCTTATCTCAACTTTGACGAATTAATCTTTTTTTAATGCATGCACTTTTAATCTTTGTACAACGCATTCATTCCTATGGCTCCAAACAGGGATGAATTTATAAGCCACCAAACACTTCCATGTTTTCCCTATTTAAAGACTGTTACATGAGTAAGTATGGTGACACAAAATAAAACTTTTGTTTGGATCCTAAGGAATGAATGGGGCTAGGCTAAATGCTTAGACATTCACAAGCGCTGTACAAAGGTTAAAAGTGCACGCATTGAAAAAAGAAAGGTATATATTAATTCATCTTAGTTAAGGTAATAACATAGTAAAATACTGAAAAACAGTGGTGTTTTCCTTTAAAGGACCAGCTCAGCCAGACATAAAACACTGGGTTTATGTGTGTATGCATGCTTAGTGAATGTGACTCATTGTTTAGTTGTGTCATGTCTTCCTTTTTCTTTCATGTGAGGAACGCAAAAGAAAAAATGCGGCAATATTTCAGAGTTCATCTTTTCTGTACAATTAGGACTTTAAATGGGGGTTTTCTAACTTGGGGTTATTTATGTCCACCACATTTTCTGTGGTTTCTTTTCTTTTCATGTAAAGCTGCTTTGAAACAATGCAACACTGTAAAAAAGTGGCATATAAATCAAATAAACTCAAATAAATCAAATAAGTATGACGTCCTGTTTATATGGGAATGTGAATGAGATTTAAGAGCTTTGACAAAGTCGGTCTCCTGTGCATTTATCACTGTACATGACAGAGTTTGTCTTCCCAAAAGTCATTTGCCAGAAGTTTTCAAGAATAATTGTATAATGCTTCTCCTATAACATCATACCTCAACCTTTTTGATTTTAATAATGACATTTTAGCTATAAAACTTCAAAGAAAGAAAAACAAAATGTTAAAAAGGTGGACGTCAGCAAAAGCGACCGAGACAGACAAAGAGGTGAAATAAAACAGTCCCTTTCTAAAAGTAGAAAAACAGACATGTCTCCTCTCGCAGACACATGTGCCAGACAGATGCCTGTCGCTGAGACCTCTGGGAAAATCTGCGCTGGTCAGTTTTCCAGACAAACAGAGAAAGCATCCATACAGTACATGAGCTCATAGTGTGGGTGGAATGTGTTAATAAAGTCTTTCTGTAACTCAAGAGGTAGTGCTTTGCGCAAGCAGTGCAAAGGTTGTGGGTTCGAACCCCAGGGAACATACACACTGATAAAAAACATATTGATCGATTGCATTGTAAGTCACTTTGGATAAAAGTGTCTGCCAAATGCATAAATGTGAAGCATAACCCCACCTCAGCTCACTGCACTACTATCTGCCCCTTTTTTACCCAACAGGGGTATTTTTGAGTTTTGTGTTTTTTAAGAATGTTTCCTGATAAATTAATTCATTTAAATTGGAGGTTTGATTTTAATATGTGACTTAGGATGTGGAAAATGTTGCATGGGCATACATGTCCAAAAATGAAATGATGGCACCTGCTATTATGTAAGACTCAAATGTAAGTATTTAAATAAAGGTTAGTATATTAATTAATACAGTGTAGTAAATATATTTATACTACAATTATACTACATTATTTACTACAGTTTATTAACTCACTATAGGCAATACTACAGAATAATACATATTTACTATAGTACATACTAAACTATAATACAGTATTTTTGAGCATCACAAACTGTGGCTTTGTTGAAATGGTTTTACTGCTTCATAAGGGATATTATTTACTGTTTTGTAAGTGATGAATGGGTGGGAGTGAAGAAAGAAGAAAATATGAAGGAAGAGTTTCTGTTTTCCTCATTATTTCCCCCCTTCATCTCATTTCTTATTTGATCATTCATTCTTTTCAGAGCATTTAATGCATCTGTGTCTCACACGCCTGTTTTCACTTTTTTTGCTGTGTGTGATTAATCACAAAAGAATTACACTTCACTGTAACACAAACACAGAAATACTCAACTATCCAGTTTTTTTTAAAGAAATGCGCAGCTAACTTTGTAACACATCTCATTCACACACACACACACAGATCCCAACAAGACGTTCAATGTACTTTGTCCTGGTTTCGTGTGTGTGTGTGACAGGGTCGAAGTCAGTCTAGGGGTCAAAGGGTACAAAACGCTGTCCATTCCTCTGGAGACGAAATCTGTCCATCACCAGGGTAACACGAAACACAAGAATTTAGAAATGAAGTCATATCTATAGTCTCATCTCTACTCCATACTGCTCCTTTGTGCACGGAATTACTCAGGCATCATTTTAAAAGCCTTAAATGTCTACAGATGTTTTCTTTATTATCTTTGTTTAAGTCATAAAAATAAAGCTTCCTAAAGTGGTCTTCGTTGGGCTGTATAGTACCTCCAATATGTGCCACAAAAGATCTTTTGGAGTGAAAAAGGTGCGATAGACTATAAAAAGTGACATTAAATGTTCATTAGAGAACCAAACATGGTTCCTCTATGACATCGCTGTGAATACACTGCAAAAATGACTTTCTTACTTAGCATTTTTGACTAAAAATATCTAAAATATCTAAAAATTCTTAAAATCAAGATGGATTTTCTTGATGAACAAAATTACAAATAAGAAAATAAGTTTAGTTTTTAGATAAAAAAATATACAATGTAAGTGAATTTGTGCTTAAAACAAGCAAAAATATATGCCAATGGGGTAAGAAAACAAATCTTGAAATAAGTTTTCGTTTTTCTTTAACACTTACACTGCAAAAAATGACTTTCTTACTTAGTATTTTTGTCTTGTTTTCAGTATTAATATCTAAAAATTCTTACATCAATATGTTTTTTCTTGATGAGCAAAAACAACCCAAGAAAATAAGTCTAGTTTTTAGACCAAAAAATATCAAATTTAAGTCATTTTGTGCATAAAACAAGCAAAAAAAATATGGTAAGCAAAAAAATCTTGAACATTTTTCTTAAACACTAAATTCAAGAAAAATTCAAGAAAAATTTGCTTACCCCATTGGCAGATTTTTTTCTTGTTTTACACAAAATCACTTAAATTTTATATTTTTGGTCTAAAAACTAGACTTATTTTCTTGGGTCTTTTTGCTCATCAAGAAAAAGTTTAATTAATTTAAGAATTTTTAGATATTTTTATTGAAAACAAGACAAAAATACTTCTTTTATCATTTTTTGCAGTGTAACCCTTTTAGGAACTTTATTTTTAAGGGTGTACAGTTATTATAATAATCTTGAACAAACTTGTTTAGGTAGTCTAAGAAATAAAGGTGTAAAAGTTTTTAAAAGTTTCTAATATTTGGCACAGATATGTACCTTTGAGGTACCAGTATGCACTTTTAGGTAAAAAAAGTGTACTTTTTGAAAAGGAAGCACCCCAGTGAAAGCTTTTGCTACCTTCTTGTACCTTTTTTCTGAGAGTTTAGGTACAAATAGGTGTAATTTTAACAGGTCTAGCTCTCTACCTTATATATTCCTATTTCAGTAACCTATGACCCCTCTCTGTTGCCATGGAGACACAGGACAAAGGAAGACATTGCACCTATAGGTATGGATAAAGATGAGTAGGTACTTTTGTAAAAAACTGTGAATGAGAGATTTATTAAAAAATAAAAGGTTGTATACTGAGAAACAGTGTCTCTTCAAAACTAGTGAGCTGTCCTGAAGGCAGTCTACATAGGAAGCATGCTTCTTAGACAGCATCCTAACTTTAACAAAGCCTCAAGTGAGAGATAAGGGTTACTGGAGGTCCTCACATTAACAATATATAAAACTAATACATAAAACACATTAATACTAAATTAAAAGTTGTTTAAAGGGTTATTTAAAGGGATAGTTCACCCACAAAAGAATATTTTGTCAACAAATGTATCAAAAAATGTATATTCTTCATCTTTTATCACAATACTATATAATATTGGTTTTCCTATTATGGAAGTCAATGGTTACAGTCAGCTGTGTGCTTACCACTGTTTATCAAAATATCTTTTTTTAAGAACAACATGAGGATGAGAAAATGGTGACAGAGTTTTCATTTTTGGGTGAATTTTCCCTTTAATACTGACATTTCACAACTCTCTCCTTAATCTTCACATAAACGTTTAGCTCATTGCAATGTATTCTGTGATTGCATTGCCTATAAAGAGTGCATGCAATGCTGCCTTTGACTTTTTAAGTATCTAATAAGGAAGCATAATGTTTGAAAAGCTTTTATATTTATGACAGTTTTATGATACCCACAAATCCTGTCTAAGTATGAAGCTCACAGGAGTTTGAATGAAATCCTCTTTCTATTTATTCTGCATGACGGGCATCTTTCTCTCTCTCTCTCATTCACAGCTTCTCTTCCTCCTTCCCCTAAATTCTTGAAATTTTCGGCATTCCTGCCAAAGGCCGAGTTCAGGGCATGATGATATTACGTCTAATAATGCAGTGATGAGGTGCACAGACAGACACATACACACACACAACCACATACAAACACACAAATCATAATGCAACACAAACATATCGCACTGTGCAAATGTCTTAAGCCACCATGCCACCATTAGATTTATTGTTTATGCAATGGTATAATGAGCATGCATGCATATAATTATGTTTGAATAAAAGCAGAAAATACAGGAAATATGTATGCAATATTAAAAAACGAAATCAATGTATAAGCTATCTGGTGTGATCTCTTACACTTGACCAATAGCAGGAACCTGCAGGATCTCTTAAACCTAAATGTAATGAAAATCTAATTTCTAATTCGAATCAAATTGACTTCAGTCTTCTCAAAAGAGTTCAAGATGTCTTTAACCCCAAGAGGAAAATTTGCCAAAAGAAGCCATTTTGTTCTGATCGTATTGTGACCATATTTCTTGTTCTTTCTGTTTGTATTTTAATAAAAAGAGACGACAAGCTTATAAATTTATATACGGTATATACATGCATTGCATTCTCAGAGCCACACTGGGTCATATTAACAGAAAACTAGCTAAGTGGATTACTTTATACAGTGTGTCTGCCGTGGATGAGAAGATGAAGAAGCGATGAAGGGTATTTAGGGATAAAGTGTTGAAAAGTAATAAACGCTGTCATAAAGATGGTAAGCAGAGACCGTTTGTGTTTGTGTGTGGACAGTTTCTCTAACTCTGAAGACACTAAAATACGCTTGCAGACCAAACACACACCGTGAAAACTAAACAAGACACACACATACTTATATTTTATCCTCCTGTTCCCCTTTATGTTATTATAGACACACACAGAAATCACTTGAAAAGCAATAATGACCAAAATTTGGGTTTAAATTAGATATAAAAAGGTTATGGGTAGAAGGGTATAAAATACAAAGTCTGTAAAAAAACCTTACACGTGTCTGTTTGTGTACTTACAGGGATAAAGTTGTTTAGTCGGAGCGCTGAGTTGTGCATCTTTTGTGACTCTGTAGGCGACGTCGGGCCCTTTCGACGTCTTCCTGTGTGTGCAGAAACCTGTCGTTTTTGTTACGCCATCTGGCAAACTGTGAAAATCTAAAATCTTTAGGAGATCGGCTGGCTGAGCTGTAAAACAAAGAGAGAGAGGTGCAAAATCAGTTTAAAAGCTATTAAAAAACCAAACATATATAATAAAACTACATTGGACAATAAACTAAAACCTATTAAGCCATTAATGATCAAATATAACTTTACAAGCCGGGTTACTTTGTTACACATCACTGAGCAGCAGACTGTGTTTAGGCCACGCCTCCATGTGATATCAGTGACGCAGTACACAGTATATACTGTGCAGTAAGCAATATACCAGTTTTTCATACGTAGCATAGTCGATGTGCCCAGACAACCACAAATGTGTAATAAGCAAACTAAAAGTCACCACTACACAAAAAAAAACAATTCTGACCCACCACAGAAAAATAAACACAGCCAAGCGTTTAATGTGTTTAGAGTCGAGTTAAACGGACCATATGAACACCGAATGCCCGTTCCTACAATGACAATTTACAAACACACACAACTTCATCCCTCCTATCCATTACGCTCTCTTTAGTTGAGATACCGAGTGAAGACCACACACAGTTCATGCGTCTGCTTTGTGACAGGCGTTTAATTAATAAATGATGTTTGGGTGGAGATATTTAGAGAAGACCGTCTGGTATCATCTGAAATCCCCTTTACTGTAACCCTGTAACTAATCATGCACTCACCCTCATTATTTTTCATTACAAACTTTATTTCTTGCATGGAACACAAACGGCGCCTTTTCATTGCACATGACATTCAGACACGACTGTTGAAATTCGCCCCCTAGAGGCAGTCGTAATGAAATTCAGTTTGATCGTAAAGCCCGAAGTATAGCTTTTTTAAGTGTACACAAACGTATGCGTACGGTCAAACATACACAAACGTGGCAATTCATATCCTGGGCTACATACTATATTTTCCTGTATGCAGATGCGCGACCTACGTGTAAAAAGTATGCACGGTTGCAAAAATCCAGCGATGCACGTATAGTACGCGCATACTATTCTGATGAAGAAATTTGCGTCACGTGCATTGTACGTAGACCCTCACGTATGAGTAAAAACTATACTTCTAGCTTAAATCTGTGCCAACATCGGAGAAAAGCTAATTTCGGTGCAAAAGCTTTCATTATACGAACATTTATTATAGTTGAATAAATAGATGAATGCAAATTAATTAAAAAATAAACAGCTATGCATATATGACAAAAGATGGACAATCGTTTTTATTAGTGAACCTATGGAGACAAGATTAAAAATAATAACATACAATTTTAATTAATAAAAATAATAATTAATAATTAATTACTTATTAGTAATCAATAGTTTTTAAGTGTGTTACTGATAAAATTAAAAAATATATATGAATAATGTCCACCTTTAATTTAATTCTGCTTTTGGATATTTTTAAAGCTCAATCTTTAGTCCCCTTACATTGTAATCACATCCCAAAACATTCCTATTTTGTGTTCCACAGAAGAAAAATCCATGGATTTGGAATGAAATGAAAGTCAGCAAATCATGAGTTTTCATTTTTGGTTCGACTGTCCCTTTAAGCCAGGCTTTTAATGATGCAGACAGACAGAAAGAATGAGACAGACACTGTTTATCCATTACAGTCTGATCAGATCTGATTTAGTCTACAAGTCAACAGCACCGGGATGCTTCGAAAAGTTTACATTTTTCAATGATATATTTATACTAAAATCTGTCTGGCCATTTTATTACCACTCGCTAAGATCAACCAAGAAAGAATGTTGGATCTGATACCATCATTTTTAATAGTAGAGAAATCGGATCAGTGGGTAACGTACAGTGACGTGTCATTATGATGTCACATGATTCATTTCAAGTACGCCTACTCAGAAAGTATTTGGACACTTAGGAAACACTTAAGAAATGTCATAACAATATGTCAAATAATTTTTAAGAAAGACCGAAACTTTAAGCTAAACGTAAGTGAGAGATTTGTTAGTTTTAGATCAAAAAACTGTATATAAAATACTTAATTAAAATTAAAAACAGAACACATTTGAACATTTTTCAGTTTTTATTTGTTAAAATAGTCCATGTGACTACAGAGGTTCTTTATTTCACGAAGCGACTACACCGTATTCACGAAAGCAGCATGTGCATTGTGCGTTAGCTATAGACATAAGTATGCATAGATGCCACATTTAATCGTTCCATTTTGACCGCAGCCTTTAATGGTGCGTATACAATATATGACACTTAAACATATGCATGTGCTGCTTTCATTAATATGTGTCGGAGACAAATAAAGTATTCTGGTCGCTTCATAAACTGAGACTGAACCATTGTAGTCACAAAAACTATTTTAACAATGTCTTAACTGTCTTTCTAGGCTTTGGTTTTATAAAAAACAAATAATTTTTAATGTGTTCCGAAGATGAACGAATGTCTTACGAATGTAAAGCGACATAATTAATTAATTCTAGGGTGAACTATGTATAAGAAAATTAAGAATCATAAGAAGCATGTATAGCACACAATCCACTCCTGTTACCCGTATATAAATATATTCATGTCTTAAAATGTATTAATCTTGTCATACCTAGCAGTCATTACCTGTACCATGGAAATCCAGAATCAAAACATATGCATTCTGAGAAACAAGTTATCGTCATCACATAAAACATCTCATCGGTAGCATTACGATCGGATTACAGTGTTGTTTCAAGACACCAAAGTGTTAATAAATCATCATCAACATTTGATTTTAAAGAAAATGTGTGTATCGGCATAGCACTGCATTCAATGTTCAATCCTTCGGGAACACAAATACTGAGAAAAAGCTTCACTTTTCCCTGATAAGAAATCATGAGCAGTATAATATCAGATGTAAACGCTGTATGACCTGCTAAGAGAGACAGAGGCGTCACCGTCAATTCATCTACAGTAACACTTTGAACCACACTGAGGTTCTCTGGTTAGCCAAACCTGTCCACCAATCCCTATCAAAGTAGCAATGAAGTTTGCCAAGCTCGAAACATGAGGCCAAACGTGAAATCCAAGGGCTTCCCCATAAAAGTTTTATTTAAAGGTCTTAAAATAACACGTTTAAACCATCTGATGATATGTTTCTGTTAGAAAAAAAACATAATCCTGGCGAGCATCCACTGCAATTTTGTCTAAATCATAATTTGTACGTTTCGTCAGTAGGGACAAACTTCAAACGCTAGGACACAATCATGCAAGATACAGAAGTGTGCACTAGGTGATTGATAGTTTAAATTGTGATATTATTGCCAGCTATTAAGCATGAAGAAGATCAGTTGGTTTGATATAGGGTGTATATAAAGAATGATCTCTCATGTAAACAGGCACAGATGTTTCCAATATCAACACACGCTTGCTATCGAGCTTAAAACATCAGCACTGGCAGGCAGAGATAATATTTACCATAGTATGCATTTGCTGTCAAAGACACATTAAAGTATATATACATTTTCTAAACAATTAAGTCAATGTTACAGTTAATTTCAAACAAGCACCACCATGTGCCAACGCTAAACTCACAGGAGGACACAAAGACCTGCAAACACAATTTAAACCAGTAACCCACCTACACCATTAACATAAAAGATGTTTTACCTTTATTAGATATAAGACAGCACTTTTGGCAAGCTACACCCCCTCTTTAAAAAAAATTAATGATCTTTAATGATGCCTAATGATTCATCTTTTTATGACATTTTAGCTATGTAAGATTATTGATGTTGCGTTATAATAAGTTCTTTGAACTTAATGTCTCCATAAATCAAAATTGAAAGGTTTTTTTTGCTTTAAAGGGAAACTACACATTTTTGAAATAGGCTCATTTTTAGCTCCCCTAGAGTTAAACATTTGATTTGTACCGTTTTGGAATCCATTCAGCCGATTTTTGGGTTTGGCTGTACCACTTTTAGCATAGCTTAGCATAATTAATTGAATCTGATTAGACCATTAGCATTGCTCTCAAAAATAACCAAAGAGTTTCGATATTTTTCCCATTTAAAACTTGACTCTTCTGTAGTTACATCGTGTACTAAGACAGACGGAAAATTAAAAGGTTTTAATTTCTAGGAGGATATCGCTAGAAACTATACTATCATTCTGGCATAATAATCAAGGACTTTGCTGCTGTAACATGGCTGCAGCAGGCACAATGATATTATGCAGTGTCCAAAAATAGTCCTTTTGGTAACTTTCAATAGCAGCAGACTATTTTCAGGCACTGCGATGTAACTACAGATGTACCTACAGAAGAGTCAAGTTTAAAATAGGAAAAATATCAAAATTCTTTGGTTATTTTTGAACATGATGCTAATGGCTATGCTAAAAGTGTTTCCCCGAGACCTGGAGATCGGCCGAATGGCTAGAGTTTTTTTAACTCTAGGAGAGCTGGAAAATGAGTCTGAAAATGAGCCTATTTTCAAAAAAGTGGAGTGTCCCGTTAATTAAGGATATGTTAGCCTAAAGATAAACAATTGTGCATTAAAACAATGACAAAATTTGCATTTAAATTATAAAAGCATTCAAGCATTCAAAACTCACAGTCTCTCACTTCCACCAATACAGATCAATGAGTTTTATGACATAATTTTGCACTTCAGCTTCTCAACAGAATCCACGCTGTAATGATGTAAACTAAAAGTTACTAGCTATTTTGAAAGGGGGAGTGGTCAATCCATATGCCTCGCCCAAATGTCCTGTTTCAGTGGAAATTACATTATCGCATCAAACAAAGCTGCACACTTCAAGCCACTTCAAAATGCTTATGGCATCAAAGGGGCTGTTTACACTTGGTATTAAGATGTGTTTTCATCGATCGGATAACAAGTGGACGAGAGAGACACATTACGTTTACACCTGGTATTTAAATCCGTCTCTTTTGTCCACTTTCGACCCCTTCTGTCTTGAATACTGTGAGGGGATGGTCTGTGAGACGGTGGGCGAGTCTCTCTGCTGTCATTCAAACGCGAGCGGGAGTAATTATGAGTTTATATGGACGCAAACTAATATTATGTCGGAGTTTACTGCTTGTTTAGCAAGTATACATGCTGCACAGTGTTTTGTACGTGTGTATGTAAGAGCTTTCTCTGAATTTTCAGCGCAATTGATGAAATAGGATCGCGCAACTTTCACACGCTTTCAAAACAAAACTACGGAGATCAGCTGCTTTAGGTTTATCAACGAAAGGCTAAAAATAGCGCTGTTCACCGTATGTTCACGCCAGAAGTCAAAAAAGACGTAAAACTTGTGTTTAATACCTCAGATTAGATAAATGGGCGGAGAGAAGGCGGTCGCGTGTGGCTGTTCGAACACATTCAACCACAAATGCACTCCGCAACTCCAAAGCGATCCAATCGAAAGTGGTTTGGACTACCTCTGAATGTGGTTGCAAGTGGTCGAAAGTGGACGAGCTCAAAACGTTTTGAACACCGTTTACACCTGGCATTAACGTCGTCCACTTGTGATCCGATCGACGAAAACACATGTTAATGCCAAGTGTAAACAGCCTCAAACTTGATCCAAACTAGACCAAAACAAACTAAAACATCACTATAATCATGAATAATTATGCAAACTGATAAGGGAACTTCTAATTACTGTATATAAAAAGATTTAAAGGTGCATCGTGTAACTTTTAGAAGGATCTTTTGACAGAAATGCATAACTATATTATACATCACTATATTATCAGTGGTCTATAAAAACCTTTTAAAATTAACTTTATTGTTCTTATTACCTTACAATGAGCCATTTTTAATGGCTCTAAATACTATCTAAATACACCGCGGGACCCCTTACATGGAAGTCGCCATTTTGTGCCGCCATGTTTCTACAGTCGGACAATCTGCTCTACAAAGCGTTTCGTCACTTTGTTGTCACAGACAATATCACGGACGATTTCCTGTTTGTCCTGTGACGGCTACTGTATCTTCACTATGCGTTGCAAAAGGGACGGTTGTCACTGGTTGCAATTCACATTCTCACCACTAGATGCTGCTAAAAGTCCCACATTGCACCTTTAAGGTCAATAAAATTGCATGCAAACACACCTTTGTCTCTCTCTCTCTCTCTCTCTCTCTCTCTCTCGTTGTAGTGTACTGGTTTAGTCGGTCATCTTCAACATGACATAAACTTTTTCACTTTCTTGTCACTATTCACACCTGCTATGCTGCGTCAGGTGTGTGTTCTCCATATTTTACCTGTCTCCAGGTGTGTGTAAATACTTTCACCCTAAGCGCAGCTGATCTTTAACAAGGTACTTTACAGCTCTGGTTGAGTGGAATCTATCAACATCCTATAAAATCCCATGTAACACACACACACCCAACACACGAGTATTGACTCGCACAGACCTGCTCAGGTAAACTGAGGTTAACCTTACATTAACTGAGCTGGAGTGTTTGTACTCCGCGTGTCGGTATTTACTCTGTTAAAGAGACGTCCCAGAGGAAGAGAAATATTGCTTTTTCACATATACCATAACCACAGCATTTCCTACAGCAAACATCCCGGCAGACCACAGCTCAGGTGTGTATACGTGTGTGTTTGTGTACAAACATAACACCTACAGTAATAACACTGAAGGTATTAGAGAGGGAACTTCTCATCCTAACCACACACCCACACACACTTTGAGATTATTGCAACAAGACGACACAAAACTTGTACAATAAAAAACACCTACAAAATCAAGTTTTAAATGAATATAATGCACATCATAAAACATAATGGGTTTTCAGTGCCAGCTTTTAATAACATACTGAGAGCAAAAACAGATGCAAGGCACACACACACACACTCCCAAACATAAACACAACACTGCCATCAAAAAAACCACATCCAAAACCATATCGCACACAAAGTACAAACTACACAAATAACTACACAACACACACACACACAAAGACACTTTCATACATAAAACACCGCTCATGATCTCAAACCATTCTGTAATGACACCCTAGATCAAATGAATTTATAATAAATGAAATTGGCTTTATAAGACAAAATGTCGTAAATGCAAGCACCTCATTTAAAGTCCTAGCATAATGACTTGATCACATTATACATGTGTAAGCTTCTTTAAAGCTCAATAAATCAAGTCGCACTGAATTAAAGAGCTTTACTGGAATGCTTATCCATCGTTTTACATTTCCTAAAGGAACAGTGGTGCTATTAGACAAGTTTAGATCTTTGACTTTTTTTAAAGGGCACCTATCATGCAAAATCCACTTTGGACATAATGTGTGTTGGCAGTGTGTTAACATAACCACCCTCTGATAAAAAAATCCATTGGTTCCTTGTCTTTGAATCCCGATTAAACCAAAGCAGTCTCATTAGACATGCCGTTTTGATTCTTTATCAATGTGAGGTCACATTGATAAAGCCTCGCCCACTTACAGTCCTGCATTACCATAGTTTTCACCCTTAGCGAGTTGTCCACTAGATCGTCTCAGACTGTATTAATCAGATCTATTTGAACTGAAAGCGCTCACTGTCTGTTTATAAGGAAGTGATGAGCTGTAGCTCATTTGCATTTAAAGGTACAGACATTAAAACACCTCGTTTTTGCTCCCACCCAAATGGGGCAATTTTGGACATGCTATAATAAATGATCTGAGGGGTATTTTGAGCTGAAACCTCAGGGCATACCTGAGACATCTTGTAAAAATGCCATAATTGGTGCCCTTTAAAGGCACAATATGTAGAATTTCAACACTAGAGGTCGCTATTTCATATATAACTTATGAAAGAGAGTGAAACAATGGGAGATGTTTTCATTATCCAGAGACGTATGAAATTCGCTAATCATGTTCATGGATCACATGTCATCGTAATGAATCGGCTGCAAGGCACCACAGCTGCTAAACCTCCACTTTTGCATTTGTCCACTTGCGTTTCCATAGTTTCTACAACTGAAAACTAGACTGGGCGTGGATATTAAGTCACTAAATAGGCAACAATAACAAGGGAGACAAGAGAGGAGACATGATTTAAAATAGGAATCTCTCTGGATTTACAAATCCTTTGGAATTTTTGGGATTATCCAAGTACACAACACCATGAAATATAACACAATCTGCAAGGGGTTTTGGGATATTTTATTACAAAAATCTTACATATTGTGGCTTTAAAGGTCGAATTGCTGCATACTTAGTGCTCTTCTGCCATGCAACATAGTTCAGATTTTTTATCCGCTTAAAAAATCGCCACGTTTTATTTTGTGTCACCATACTCACACGTGTAACTACTCATGTAACAGTCTTTAAATAGGGAAAACATGGCAGTTTTTATGGCTTCTAAATTCATCTCTGTTTGGATCCTAAGGAATGAATGGGGCTAGGCTAAATGCTAACACATTCACGACGCGCTGCACAAAGATTAAGTGCACGCATTGAAAAAAGGGAGGTATGTATTAATTCGTCTAAGTTGAGATAAGAACATAGTAAAATATTCGAAACGGTGGTGTTTTCCTTTAACATTATCAGGTTTAGCATGCATCTTATTTTCTGTCAATCATCTACAAAACTTGGTTGCTTTACATGCCAGCCATATGACTTCTTGGGCAGTCCTGATGGCCATGGTTCCCAGACCTTTACTAAGGGTCTAAATGAACAAACCCAAAACACACAATGGGTTTTTTTAACCAATTGTTGGGTCAAATATAAGCATTTTCTGGGTTATTTTACCATCTTTACATATTAATCTGTAATATAAGCAAAAATACAATCTAACGTCACACTATTATGGGTCAGAATTACCATCTCGATTGACCTCTCAGTGAATATTTAAGGAACTGATCACATGTTTCCCCTGAGGACCAATCACAGCAGGTCAGTGTCGCGGCTGATAAAAATAATGCTCAGTTTCATCAGAGGTCATCCAAGTTTCAGCTCTGAGGGGTCACGCTATAAAAATATTGGATCCACTAGTGCTTGAGATGCAAATATTTTCTATTTTGGATCTTCCTGACACGCTTACTAAGTCTTTAGTGCTTTCGAGCACACAATCTGATGTGACAGCTCAGTCACACCTCAACCCCCCCATGCTTTTAGGAAACACACACATACACAGGAAGGTAGAGAGAGAGAGAGAGAGAGAGAGAGAGAGAGAGAGAGAGAGGAAAGAGAGCTGACAAAACAAGCTCTCTCTCTCTTTCCTATCATCAGATCCCAGCCAGGACTCATGGTCTATTTTTTAATAACACAACAACAGGAAACAGACTTGATCAGAAACTCACACACAAGCATACACACAAGTATATACCAGACAGAGCCATAATAATTTTAACTTGTTATATGTTCATTTGTATACATTTTTGCACACCCAACATGTCTAAAGTGTGTGTGTCCTTTTCCTAACCTGCCTGTCCAAAGGGATTCCTCTTTTCCAAACACACAGAGCAGATAAATATGTGCGTCTCTAATTCTGTGAAGTGGAAAAATTGACTCCACCGCTCGAAACACGTCCAAACTTCTCTCTGCTGTTAACAAAATCACACACACAGTTTTTCTGGATATTTTCCATCTCAGAGTTGTACAGCGAAGTTTATCTACACAATGAGATGCTGTCTAACATACCTCTTAAGTATACATAACAGACTCATGGAACTATATCACTAGACTCGATATGCCATAATGCATCGGCAAGTATGTTGGCACATCAATAACATCAAACTTACATGATAACATGAGGACTACATTTTCGTATTTAGATGAACTATTCTTTTAAGCAAAAAAAAGCATTGAGTCAAAAATTATATGAGCACATTAGTGAAAAGAGCTGTATGGCTGTTTGACAAATGCTTGCTATACTATTTTGTCTCTTTATATGTCATCTTCCAAACATCAGACAACAGAATCGTGTTATGGTACAAGTAAGTCAGAGATATCATGGATGAATGTTGAATGCTTCATTCTGATTGGTTGACAAATGTTTTCTAAGGGTGTTGATTATTCTTCTGTTAATGCACACCTGTGAAGTAGTTCCAGGTCTGTCGACTGCATTAAAGTTCACTACGCCATATCACTACGCCAAGATTAAATTCAACAAATAAAGCATAAATATGTGGGAGTGAAATAAATAAATTAAAAGAATGAATAAAATAAAAGTTTGTGGTACGGACACAGAAAAATGCAGAGATCCGTGACAATGACACGGATAAATGGGCAAAATATTCCGTGACTACACCATGGAAATTTGTGAGATCATGTTGCAGCGACAGTCATCAAGCGTCTAAAATGAACTTTATTTGTACGTTTTCTGACAGTGTATAGTCGCTTTCATCGGACGCACGTGATATACGTCTGGATCCGAACTTTACTTCCGGTTTCGTTTTTTTAATGGTCTGACTAGTGAATAAACTGATCTCTTGAAAGAATGCCTCGTCGAAAATAACAAATGTTTTGGTTTCCTAGGTAATCTATGTGTTGTTGTTTTTTGCTTGTTATATAAATAAACTACGTTTAAAGAACTTTGTTGTTATTTATTCTTAGCGGAGTTTACCGGAAGTTACGTGCGGACCGCGAAAGCCGCTTGTTTATGTTGTTACTGCTGAAACGATCTAAACCATCCTAAATGCTTAACTAATACAAATGATGCATGTCCATCCACATGCGCATTTGAGATTTTGGTTTCGGTTTTAAAACATTCACGTTTTAGAAAATAAAGTGCAGGACATCCTTGATGTTAATATAGTTATTAAGATGGATAAAGTTCGGGACCTGATTAAAGTTTAAATAGTTATTATCTTCAGGCACGCGAGGGCGATATATGCACACGTAGACAGAATTTAAAAATATCTGTTTTGACAAGAATTCATGCAGATATAATCTTTTATGTCTTAAGTAAATGTTTAACTGTTGGGAAAAAATATCTAATGTGTAACATTACATTAGATCCTTTCATTAGAGTAGATCTTAAAGCTGTATGTGTCTCAATGTCAATCAAACAATAAAAAAGGAAAAAGTTTAACATAATACGGGTGTTGTTTTTGAACCTTAGAAAATCTTTAAAGGCTGGGTGCATGATTTTTGAATAACACTTTGGAAAAGCCAGCATTGGCTTTTAGAGATCATGCACCCCCCGCCTTTAACTAGATTTTTATTTTGCCTGACTCTTTCACTAATAATAAACATACATTTGCATAAAGCATCCATATTTGTCCACGCCCATCCTGATCAGAGTGTTTAATTAAGGTAAATATAAAACAGATAAAAATGTGCGATTAAGTTGAGATTAATCATGAGTTAACTCATGATAATCATGCGATTAATAAATAATTTAATCGATTGACAGCCTTAAAAAGAATTAAAAATAAAGTACAGTAAGTACAGTAAACAAACTGATTGCCTTCATTCCTCATATTATAAAACTAAAAACAATAAATACACATATATTAAAATATATACTTTTTTCTCTACTTCAGTTGTGATTATTTTCGAAAATTGCAGAACTAACTAACATGCAGCAACTCAGTTTCCCACAATGCAACACTCTCACATAGTATCAAAATTCCTTCACAAAACTTTATAAGACAACATTGCATCATAAAAACAACTTTCACCAGATCACATCTGGACTGAGTAAAAATGTCTCATGTTTACAGTGAGCATGCATGGATTTTAACCAAAGACATATTTTAAATGTTTTAGCTATATGAGAGTTTAAGATAAAGACTTGGGAGGTTTCATTGTCATACTGTAAGTCGCTCTACCAAACCACACCAGAATTACTATTACGTGCTACTAATCCGACTTTAAGGTGAACAGTAAAAAAATCAATCATTTAAAGCACACCATGATAAAGTACTGTGGCTCAGCTTTAGTGGCATTTGATGTGGACACATTTCAGTAGTTTGGAAATGTTTCAGGAAATTGCAAGCGAGAGGAGGGGTGAGCGAAAGAGAGACTTCCATGTTTCTGAAATACATCCTTCATCAAAGACATTTTTCTGTTGAAAGGCCAGCGGGTTCGTGACTGTCCGTGTGCATTGTAAATCTCTTTCGTTGTACAGTATTAATCACATCTCTTTAATACAAAGACAGACAAGGCATTCAAACAAACATAAATGTTATACTCTTTCTCCCAGAAACGTGAACGACACCGAATCACGATGCCAAGCCATTGCTATGATTGATACGATGCTCTGCATGGCTGCGGATGTTACCACGAGGTTGCCAGAGCAAAAGTAATAGTGAGGCTCGGCCTGGCAGGCACCACTAAGACAATTCAGTAAGTCATTTCCATCTCTAACCCGTGTCTGGGGGCAGGACTAAAACCAGCGCTGACACTTTAATGATAGGCTGGAGCTGAGTGATTGACAGCCCAACAGCAGCCAATCATGCAGAAGGAGTGCCCTGTGGGTAAGACAGCGGTGAAGGTACATATTACAACATGCATGATGTCACTATTTGCTGTTGACCTTTCAACTGGACAAAAGCATAATGAGCAGGAGGGCAGGGTTCAAAGGGCAAACGGGTAAAAAGCACAGGTATTCCCACCAGGTGCATAAAGTTTCCCTGAGGTTGCCATTGTTTTTTTGTGGTTCAAGTATAGTATACTATCTTTCTCCACCATGGCTTACAAACCCATATTTATCTTTTTATTTCTCTCTCTTTTGGTGGTTTGTTTGAAGTACTGTATAATGGTATGGTTTGGTGCTCATGGTGTGCTGGCCTGGTGGTTTGGTCAGAAAACAGTTCGCGAGGGCAGCGACCGACGGTCGACTGATTCAGCAAAAACCTCTCGTCGTCTGTCTGTCGCACACATATCCGTTCATGCAGACTTAAAATGAACTAAAAATTATGTTACTCTTTTATGTGTGTTAGTGCAAAAGCACCATGGAGTGTTTTTCCGTGTTAAACAGCACAGATTTAGTGACTGAATCGCTGGCTGGTGTACGGCATGTGTGTTAGTCGCTGCATGGAAACGTTGACTCATTGGTGCGATCACACACATACACAGACATTCATGTACAAATACATCCAATTTCAACAACATATCCAGGCACGATTGCACGGCTTTGAACAAAGCAGTTTCTCCTATCAGATAATAATAATACTACAAAACAGATGCAATCTCTCACAAACACACACACATGTGAGAACAATAAAACCCAACTAGGTTTACAACAAACAGCAATACCACTTAATGACTTCCATTACTGTAAACAGCATTGTGTTAGCAACAAAAAGGTCTTGGGTTTGATACCAAGTACTGATAAAAGAAATGTAAAAATTGGATGCACTGTAAAGGCACGTTAGATAAAAGGGTGACTCTTGCGAAATTAGACTTATTTTGATAATAAACGTAAATGCTATCAAAATAAGAAGCATACAGTTATAAACATCTCTTCATGTACTATTCTGCACATGATTTCAAATAACATCATACAAACCAATTGTGTTGTTTTTTCTACATTTAAGAGGAACATTTTCATTACCGCAACGTGTCCATAACTGGATTTGGGTTCTTTGACATGGAAATATTTATAATTAAAAATTCTAAAAAATAAAAAGCTTCAGTGCTTGTTATACTATAAACATTTACAGTAAAGAAACATGTGGTATTTGGTGATCATTGGTAAATGTAGAGACAATAATAAGGAATATAAATGTGTCCAAGACCAATTTTCTCATCCTCCGCAACAATTTTCATCATTGTTTAAGCCCTCAAGGAACTAACATTTGTTGGAAGGGACATAATTGACCGTGACACTCAAGATGGCTACCAGGTAAGCAGTTCTTATTTTTTCTCTCCAGATAAAAGTTAAAATTTTGTTTGTCATAGTACCTAGACAACTTTTTAGTTCTCATTACCGAAACATGAGTTTGTAAATGTATATATTTAATGTAATATCATGTTGCGGTAATGATAATTTTTCAGAATGATAATCTAAACAATTTAAATAATTATATAGTTAAATATTTTTAAATCCTCTAAAAATTATGGTTATAGTAAGTTCACACCTTAATCTCATATGTGCAAAAAAATGAGATGCAAGGGCTTTTTAAAAATTCTGATGCAGGACACCTTTTAAATTTGGATTTCGTGAGAGTCACCCAAAAATATTTGCCAAATGCATAAATGTAAATAAAGAGCTCAGGTGCAAAAGCCACTCCATCAAAAATAAGATAATTATATAGACTGAATGCTTTTGGCACATATTATACGTTCATTAAATACGTTCACTTCAAATCTGCTTAATCCTGGCCTCAGGCCATTCAGAAATTTAGATTTTTTGGCAAAGTCCTCTAAGTGCACAAAAAAAGAACTTGACGAATGATGTCATGCATACGTTGGGGTGCAAGAGTTTTTTTAACCAGTTAAATCAGATTTATTGAATATATTAGCATAATTTATTCAGAAGGACAGTAAAGAAGAACTGGACTTTTTTTGCATGTACTTAGAGGGTTTTGCAGCAAAAGACAGTCAAATTTGTCAAATACTAATGAAGTGAACCCTGGACCACAAAACCAGTCATAAGTTGCACAGGTATATTTGTAGCAATAGCCAACAATACATTGTATGGGTCAAAATTATCCTTTTTATATGCTAAAATCATTAAAGATCATGTTCCATGAAGAAATTTTGTTCCTTTTCATCATCGTTAAAGTGAAAACGCATCTGAGCTCCTCAAATATTTATGTACCATGGTGGTACAGTATTAACATGGTTTTTTAAGGTACTTTAAAGATTACAGTTTAAGTATCCTGGTGCATGTGTATAAAGCCATGACACCATGTAAAAAACATGTTTGTACTATTGTACGTTTACATTCTGCTGAAACTATTTCTGCAATCCATCAAAATCATAAACTGTAAAACCGTTCATAAATCAAATATATTGTCTGTGTTTCATTAATTGAAGCCATATGATATAGCTGATGATGACTACAGGCACGTATGACACAACATATACATACAAAAGCCTTTCTGTTCTGCCCTATAAGTGAAGTGTGTCTGCAGATTCACTTTAATTCTTTCTGCTGGAGAGAGATGAACGTTTCTGTGGCTTTTGTGGCTAGTTCATAATGTGCTACTGCAGAGAGCGAAAGAGAGAGAGAGAGAAAGAGAGAGAGACTATTTTATATTCTCTGTATGAGGCCAGTGGAAGGAATGTTAGCTTTCCACAAACCGCTCCAGAATTCAAAAGTTCTTCCCTCGTGTCTGGACCCGCAGGTTTCCTTAAACATCACCTCAATATACCTTGAACATTCAATTATTAATCGCTCATTACTGACTTCAGTCCACGTGTCAGGTAACCAAGGTAAAAACCTGCACGTATCCGTACGAATTTAACACATGACTTCATTAGCATTTCCAGGTGTGCACGGTCAAAACGGTGCTGATGTCAGCTTGCTGAAACGTATAAGGGATATTTAAACATCTGATCTGTACACGCACACCTATATGAAAGAGTCAAGCATGTAACCTTTGGCTCAAATGATCCATTACGGGACTACTGGCTTCATCCACAGCATAATGAAAACCTTCTGAAGACTCGAACAGTCTTGACACTGAAAGCTTTCATGTGCTGACCTTTATGGTCCTGCCAAAATACCAAGTATATAAAAGTTTGCAAGCTTTAGAAAAAAGTATTTTGACAGATTTCCTACGCAGTTTGATGGATATCCCATAGCATTTACTTTGCTATTTTATAGTAACTATGTAACTACCCTATTTTGGGGTAAACTATGATTACTGTACTGGAAATCTGAAAAATCAGACTTCTGATTTCTGGTTATGACCTCAGCATTTGGATCAAGGTCCAGATGTCTGATCTGCTGTGAACATCACATTTTTTCGTGTGAAATTTCTGAGAATATGAATATAGATGTTTTCATCTTTGTACTGTAACAAAGAAACTTTTCTTCTTCTAAAAGATGAAGAGACGTCAGCCTCGCTCCCATAAAAATGTGTGTGTGTGTGTGTGTGTGCCATAAACCCCTGGTAGTCCCATAAAGCTTTGTTTCAGGGTCATGAATGAGGCATATAGGAAAAGGATGCAATAGAGGTCACCAAACACACATGCAAAATATGAAATGACATCTGCTTTTACCAGAAATACATCCTTTATAATCCCATTTTAAAACACACACAATAGCACAAGAGTCCTGCTTCAATCGTCAACATCATGGGATAACGCAAAATGTATGCTTTTCATACATTTTCCCAAAAATTCACCTCTGAATCTCAAACAAACACATAAATGCATGAAACACAAGCCGTTCAGCATACATTTTTTGGGCGATACATTTAAAATTCGCCTTTGAACGTCTAAACCCGAAACTCTCTCGGATTTCTGCAAGGACCGTGTATTTTTCTTCTCTTAATGAAACAGTATTTTATCCCTCTGCTGTTCCACAGAGAGGGGAGGAAAAACATCTGGAACGTATTTTTTCCTTTCCCCCCTTCTTTTTTCCCTCTTTTTCTCCAGAATCAGCAGACATCACAATGACGGCTATAGCTTCCAGATGTGAAAGCAACACAACTCTCCCTTACTCTCTCTCTCTCTCATCCTCCAAAATGCAATAAAATAAATAAAACCGTTAATGTTGCTCCATTTGTGGCTTTTCATTCCAAAAACACAAACATCCCACGATGCTTTGCGATCATCTGCATCTGCTGCCGACCGCAGACGCTAAGTGTGCCGCGCTAGTACAGGTATGTAGGGAATGTAATTCTAGAGGCAGCGTCCGGACATGTGTGGGGTTCTTGACAGCCCTGGGGAATCTCGAGACGTTGCAGGAGCGCTCAGAACCTGAGACGGGCCAGATGCACACACACACGTTTACAGTACACACTTACACACATTCTGACCCGCCCAATTAATCACAACAAAGCCTTAGCAAAGCCCAAACATGGCGTCCGTTTAACAGCGCCATGAAAGGGTCCATTCATACCGAGCAGAAATGCTATACCCCAAAACTTCAACTCTAAAACTCTGGGAACCGGAGATCTAAACGCATGCATGAATGAAACAATGTGATGCATTTGAGCTGCACGGGTGGTGGGGTGTATCAGGACTAGGTGTAATCCGAAAGATAAACAACCAACTTGATAAAATTTATTCAGATAGACCCTAGCAACCACCCTGAAAGATCCTACGATAGTCACGTCTTTAAATATAACTACCAAGCAAGCAACAGGCGTCATTTCACCAGCGTCTAGGTTAACTATTTAGACCCGATATAGTCCGACTATAACCCACTTAAATGAACTTGGTTTGTAGTTGTCGAATTTATGTCGTTTTTTGCCTAAATAACTTGAGGGATGTATGATACTCCAGTTTGAATTCATTTATTTATGGTTAGTCGTCTATTAAATTTTCACTGACAGCCCAAACTTAGTCTAGACGCCTGGGCTATCTTTGGACGGCTATTAAATATCTTTTTTAATTGTTTACTGGGTAAGATCTCTCTGTCAGTAGCTACGATTCCAATACCCATCAAATTGCGCAAACTGAAATAACAAATAGAAAATGAGCCCAATGGAAACACGGCAATTTCGCATAAACTCCCATATATCGCAAAAAAGTTGTTACTCTCGGATGAGGTGTTTTTTTAGGCGAATTTAAAAAAAGGAATATATCGCAAAACTGCAATAGAAACAGTTTTTTTGCATTTACAGGTTACCTGACGTGCGGAAAAGTCACATTATCATTTTTAAATATGGCACGATATGTTTGGTTAGAGGACAAGACAGAAAAGGTGTGTTCGACTTACAACGGTTAATGGGAACACCGTCATTTCGCAAGTTTTTTGTCGACGTTTAGAAAACAACATTAAAGTTTTGCGCAAATCTTTAATGGAAATACCGCAACTGTAATGCTATGTGGGATTTTGATGCATTCGCAATTCTGATTGCTTGGTAGAAAAGTGACAGTGATCGGAAGTGTGCGTGTTATTGTTACAAAGTTGAAAAAAGTTTAACTTTATGCAAATAATGAGCAATTTTTAGGAGCGACTACCGTTGAAAGTGAAGCGATGGCGTTCACGTCGTCTGTCTTTCGTCATTTACTAAGAGGATGGTTAGCGGTCATGCACACTAAAGCATTTACGCCGGCGGTGTTTCCAATGGAAGCGCGTCGCTTTTCAAAAAAAGCCAGCAGCTGGCGTTTTTTTCTGCACTAAGTGCCGAGAGTTAAAATATATTTAACTGTGGGTGAAAAGCGTCTATGTCAGTTCTCACATGGCCATCCAATCACAGTGGAGGAGGGGCGGGATAAAGCGTTTACGCAGGTGGTCAGCGTATGTTTTCAATTGTTTCCAATGGAAGTGCGGCACTTTTCAAAAAAAGCCAGCAGCTGGTGTTTATTTTCCGCGCTGAGTGCCGAGAGTTAAAAAATATTCAACTTTGTGTGAAAAGCTCAGCTCGTCAATGTCAGTTCTCACATGGCCATCCAATCACAGTAAAGGAGGGTCAGGATAAACATCACAACAACCAACCATCGTTTAACGACTAAGCAGAAGTATCATAGCAACCAAACCTCTCAGCTGAAAAAAGCTAGCAGTCGGCGTCCGCCTGGCTTTTTAGCCGCGTTTAAAAGCTTTGGTGTGCACACCCCCTTACTCAATTGTTTATAACTGTTGCTAAGACAACCAGAATTAGGAACGCCTTCTAATGATCTCATTGAAATAGATTGGTGACACAACAACAAACTCACAAAATCACTTTTCATGTCAAAATGGTGTAACATGTATCACACTTTTATACTCTTTCACTCATTCGCTATCTCTCCTTAGTGTGATGTGTTTTCCAGATGCTGTATCCTGGGGTGCAACACTATAAACCTCTGGGGTGGTCATAATCTAAAGGTCACCACCCACAGTATTTCACCTTTAACCTCTGACCCTCTGACCTCATCTCCTGTAGGTCTTCTGTCTTTAGGTACCATAACTCAGATCATTTTTACACTTTCCCTTGCTTTAGTAGACACACATAAACTACTTACTACATAGCCGATTCATTTTAGCGAGTCGAATCATTTGGATGATTCATTTCAATGATTCAATGAAACATCTCAGCCTCACAACACAACAATTTTAGTTGAGTCAATTCATTGTAAAGAATCCTTTTCCATGAACTAGTATACAATTCACAAATTTGTATTTAATTTAACAATGTTGGCTATTATTATTTTTTATTTACATGTATGCATTTGGCAGATGCTTTTATCCAAAGCAACTTACAGTGCATTACAAGGTGTACATTTTTATAAGTATGTGTGTACCCTGGGTTCGAACCCATGACCTTTTGCACTGCTTACCCAATAATCTACCACTGAACTATTATAATATTGCATGTTAAGATGTAAGCATTGCTTTTTTTCACACAAAGATCTTACAATTAAGTAATAAATCATTCTGCTAACTGGTTCAAATGAATCACTAAAAAAGAATCAGACATCAAACGATTCATTTATTAATCACTTGTCTCTGACTGCATAACATAGCAACGACAATTAACTTCATGTCTGGTTTTACACAACAGACATGTGATTTGGGGAAAGGTTGGGTCAACATGTCTGGGTCAAAATGAGACACAATGTCTTATTTTAATTGTCTGTGAATAAAACTTTAAGGTTTTGACCAACTATCTCCCTCCCAGATATGGGTTTAGATTGAAGGGAGAAACAAAGCACTTTAAATCATAAAACACTGCAAACACATGCTATAAACTCCAAACCACACAAACCAAAAGAAGCACTGCTGTCTAATGCTGTACAAAATGTACAACGTCTCTGTCTTATGATCCCAGATCTGGACCTCCAACACATTGAGGGCAGAGCGCCGCTCTGTTACGTAACACCCATCAATTTACATCTGCTGACATGGTAACTATCGAACCAGCATCTAAACTGAGATTTCTGTGACTTCTGAAAGCATTTTATGTGATTTACTGTAAAACCAAATCGCACTTTGCTTCCAGGCTACCCGCGCTGAGACAGCATCCCAACTCGCATATTTTTGACAAGTACGTACTGCTGGAAAGTTTATAGTCTTAAGGGTGAAGTACGCCTGTACAATAGTATTGCAACATACTATGTTATTAAAGTATGCTTTCAAAGTGACTCCCCCAAAGCCCTTGCAAGTTATGGGCAATATTCTCTCCAAAAGCATGCACAGATGCATACTAAAAATCTGAAACAGCATCAGCATACTATTTAGGGTTGCACCGATACAAATGATCTGTGCCGATACCGACATTTGCCGATGCCGATACATATCGACGGCTCTGCTTTATACACTTTGTTTCAAGTTATGTTGAGAAATCCGAGTAGTGCTGAGCTTGCGAAATCCAATTTTGTTATCATCGTCACCAAATTCAAAATAACTCGACAAAAATACATTTTCAAGTTCTGATCCATTTATCTGCCAATACCGATTATGAGTCAATACATTGGTGCATAATTTTGCATACTAATCATAGTTAGGGTTGCAAAAAAGTATCAAGTTTCCGTTAAATTTCTGGAAACTTTCAATGGGAACTTCATCTGGGGTTGACCAAATTATTAAACTTAACGGGAATTTATAGGAATTATTTGGAAATTTGGAGAAATTCATATAAATTATATCATATACACTCCCTCATAAATAAACATTATGTTTGGTCATAAGCAGACATGCATGCATGTAATACAAATTTTAAAGAATCCTGATACTTACGCCCATCAAGCCGTGGATTTATTTGATCAAAAATCCTTCAGAAGTTATTTTAATATTAATGATTTCTGAAGGATTTTTAATCAAGTAAATGCATGTTTGATAGACCTTAAGAGACTTTTTGTTGCAAAAACATTAAAAATAGTAATGTGTCCAAATTTTGAGTGGCATGTTTTGGAAAAATGCAAGTATATGCAGTGGGTGTGGCCTCAATGGCCCTTTAGTAAGAAGTAGGGATGCACCGATACCACTTTTTTGGAATACGAGTACGAGTACTTGCATTTCAGTACTTGCCGATACCGAGTACTTAATAAAAAAAACATGATTTAAATTTACAGGTAACAGCTTTAGTCATATAATTTAACAAAAAAACAAAGGATTAGTTTTCCAGTTTGTTGTAAACTCTGCCTCTTTGGACAACACAAGAGGCATTAACCCCTTACACGCCGCTGAAACATAGACATTTCTCAGACCTTGGTATCGATTCCAGGTATCTGGGGACTTTTAACGAATACGAGTACTTTAGAAAATGTGGTATCGAGGCCGATACCCGATACCAGTATCGGTGCATCTCTAGTAAGAAGTGTGCTGTTTGCATGTGAAATTGCATTAAATTATGCTGTAAGATTTTTTTAACTACATTTAAGTTCCCTGTTATACCCTAATTCTACATTTTTTCAAATTCCCAGTTTATTCCCATTAATTCCCATATATTCCTGTTAATTCCTGGAACTTTGCAACCCTAATCATAACAATATGCAAGTAAATGCATACTTTCAAAATCCACCAAATATAGTACTACAGACATACGGTTATCAACGTCTTAAGATTTGAAAAACGCACTCATCTTATGTTTATAATGAAATTTGGGATTCAGTCTGATTGTGAGGGAAACCCGTCATTCTCCAACTGTTGGAACTAAATGTGAACCTTTTAATACTTCGAAGAAAACACCACTTCTCCAGTTAATGGACCTTCTTAGCCAAAGGCAACATGAATTTGATTTCTGCGTTATCCTCAAAACGACTCTGAAGCTCTGGATGAAGCGCGATTAAGAAAAGACATCTTGTTCTCATTACAAGAAAGAACAATTTTTGAAATGCTCCAAGGGTGTGAAAGTTTGGCTTCGAACGTTTGGGTTTAGGTATGTCCACGATAATAACAAAGAGTAACCAAAAACAGAGAAAACACATGTGGGCAATAAACTATCGTTACAACACGCCATTTGTTTAAAAAGAATCCATTTACTCCCAGGAGTCAAGCACACCCAATGGCCTGAATGAGTGTGGATGGTCCACAGAACGCGTTCGTAAAAACTCATAAAATGGAGTAATAAAGGAGAATAACCCTGGAAAGGAAGTGTAGCTGCCTGCGACCCTGTCAGCCATTTTTATTTTACAAGCTGCTTCTGTCTAATCTGTAACACAATGCACCGTCTCATCGTTTCCCACAATGCACTACTCCACACCAAAAAAGTTCCTGATTACACGTCACCCTTCACCAGCGGATGTCATTCGGCTTTGCCCCTCCTCTTGAATTACATCATTGTTAGATCACATGGAAACAGTGAGAGCTGCTGACTTAATCAAATTCAAAGCTCTCCAAAGTTTATCCTTGAAAACTTGCAATAAATCAAATCCACCATCTTTTCTGCATTACCACACAACACATGTACTCTCAAACTGCCTTGACCGAGGGAGCATTCAGAAACGAAATGAAATGCACTACACAGGGATCACAGCTGAAGACAGAGCCTACATTATTTTGAGGTATTGTGAAGGAAACCAAAGAGTCTCGTTTTAAATCAACGTGACTTTAATGAGCATGATTCGTTCATCTTAAACCTACTCTAATGAGCTTAATAACAGATGTTTTAGATTTAACATCATTAAATACATCACTGCAATCAGTTCAGCCTCTTTTCATTTTAACCAAAAGTGTCAGCAGCACGTATTTGTGAGACACTTTAAACTCGACAGATTACATCAAAACAACCAGCTGGTAAATTCTTACCAAGAAATTTGGAGGTGTGGGGATTGAGTCAGTTCTTAAAGGGATAGCTCACCCAAAAATGAAAGTTCTGTGTTGTAACAAACCTGTATTAATTTATTTGTTCTGCTGAACCCAAAGGAAGATATTTTGAGCAATGTTTGTAACCAAACCGGTTTTAAGCACAACTGACTTCCATAGTAGTAGTATTTTTTTCCTACTAGGAAGTCAATGGTGCTTCTGTTTTCTGCTTCATTACAAATAACTTCCTTTCAACGTTTCAAAGTTTCATCAGAACAAAGAAATTTTGTAACAAAATGAGGGTGAGTAAATGATTTTGGGTGAACTGTACTCTTGGGAAATTCAAGATGTTACATTAAAAAACCTTCAGTGCTTTTTTACATAATGTAGCTGATTTTTAACATTTTAACATTTAAGTGCTATAATTGGGTCCCCAGTGATTCTATCAACCTAAAAAATGTAAAAAAAAAAATCCATTTTCTCTGCAAGCATGTTTTGGTTCCCCTTGTGATGTCAGAAGGGGATCTTATTATAATAATACCGCCCCTTAATCTGCAACTATCAAACCACGGCACTGCCATTTAGTGCACAGAGAGAGAGAGAGAGAGAGAGAGAGAAAGAGAGATAATAATTGACAGCAAATTTGAGTTTAAATTTCAACAAACTAACATCATGGTGATCAGGTTTTGCATTTCATCAGCTCATTTGCATTTTAAGGGACACACCCAAAAACGGCACATGTTTGCTCACACCTAACATGCTATAATAAATTATCTACAACATGGTATTTTGAGCTAAAACATATGTACTCTGGGGATTTATTTTACATCTTTAAAAAGTATTGAGAATAAACATGCATGTGCTTCACCTATGACTTTAAACTGTAAAACCTTTAAGTTTTAAATTAAAGACTATATCTATAATTAGTAAAACAAAGTATGCATTTGCCAAACTACGCCTATATTTACTGTTTTCGATGAGTATGTTTTTAAAAAGTTCATGAACTGAAAATGTGTTAAATGTGTTAAAATAACTTCATTACTGTAATGAGCAGCCAAATGGCCATGATCAGACATGAAGCTAATCGCACGCCGAGCAGAATATCCAACCCACCTCCCCTCCTTCTCTCTCTCTCTCTTTCTCTCTCTCTCTCTCTCTCTCTCGCCCTCCCTCCAGCCTGAGGAGAGTAAAAGAGAGAGAGCGAGAAAGAGGGCGAGAGAGAGAGTACTCCCTGGGATAGGCTGGAGAGCCGAGGAAGATGAGATATTGTATCCCATCTGTTTGGTCTTTGTGATTACTGTACAAATTACAGATTCACATTTACACTATCAAACCAAATAACATTACAATGATGAAACACCAAAACCAGATGTTAAACAACCTTCAAATGTTAACTTTTGCTGAGTAGAAAAAAACTTTTCTTAAAGCACATAGGGCATTCAACATGTACATTCACTTTACCAGATGTTATACAGTTGATAAGTGTGCAATGCTTATAACTTAATACATGCATAAGGGATAAAGTAAATAAATAGTATAAAAACTATACACTGCAACAATCATTCGGTTTACAGGATAATTACAAGTTGCACCCCTTGCATCTTTGATCTAGAGAGGACGTGTGGCGACTCCACCCGACCCACTGATGTTCTCCATTAAAGCACACAAGGAGTCGTGACCCTTCTGAGAGAGGCATTTACATTTATTTATCTCTTATTCTTATCATGTGAATCACCAAACTATCAGGACTTAGGCGAGGTGGGCTGGTGGGATGCTTGCGTTTGTACGTGCCTATGGAAAACTGAACACAGCGTTCTCTCTCCCTCTCTCTCTCTCTCTCTCGTGTGTTTCTCATCTGTATCCTGCATATTTTTCCAATTACGTTCTGCAGTCAGCACGCCTGCTGGAGAAAGCTTCCTTCTGCCAGATGTCTTAAGGAAGAGCATCTCAAACGTTTAAAAACATCTAAAAGTATAAAACATCAGCCGAGTTACGCCTGATGTTCAGACACTTTACACATCGGCACTGATCAAAAGAGACAGGATGTCACAAGAGAACCGTGTTAAGTTCCACAAACTGTGTCTAGTTTTTAAGTACACTACAAAGGTGCACCACAATGCCACAGAAGAACCAATATTGGCTTTAACATCTGAAAAACCTTTTTGTTACACAAAAGGTGATGAACAAAATGATCTTTAGATTATATACAGGTATAAAACTAATGGTTCTTTGAAGATGCCTATCAAGAACCTTTTAAGGACCTTTATTTCTAAAAATGTGTAGTGGTGCACACAAACCAATATGCTGAAGAACAAGCATAGCACCAGGAAGAGTTTTAACCTCAATACAGCCAACTACTAGGAACCTCACATAAGAAATCCTGCAGAGCTGCACACTTTTTAAGGAATTTTTTGGGCTGTGCACTGCACCAAACCTGGACTTTATTGGCATATTCGCATAACAATGGTTGAGTATAGGCTACTACTGTACATCGATAGCGATCCGTGCCGCTCTGATCCCAAACGTAAAGCTGCGTGCACGGGAAATCTTCCCGGTTCCGTTATTCCCTACTCATCCTAACTCTATTATCATGTATGCACAAAAGTCACAAAACTTTTAGTTTTTGCACTCCAGGCCCCCCTTCCCCTCCTCCGGTCACCCCAGCTCCGGGACACCGGAGAGACCGTGCGAGACGCTCGCGCGCAGTCCAGGTTTCGCGCGGCCCGCGTCAACACAGCGATACAAGAAAGTAACAATCCGTGCAAATCTGATCGCCGCTTACCTGCGCTCGCTCGGGAGGTGACAAACGTCAGTAACACAACGAGTACCGACAGCCGCACCTCCTTAAACCTCCTCTTTACTTTCCATCTGATAGGTGTATCCATGACCACCCGTCCACACCACGCGTGGATCGACAGAGCTCGGATTATATTTTTGACAACTGCTTTATATCAGGACACAACCGGTAAGCCAAAAGTCCCAAAAGGAGCAAGAGAGGGGAACGTGGAGGTACAGAGCCTCTCATGCAGCCATAAGTGAATAAAGTCCTGCGGGAAACTTCATAGGATGGATGGATGGACGGATGGATGGGGCAGCCTCCTCTCTTCCCGTCGTTCCCGTGTATTCTTGCCTGCGGTGCGCTGCCTTTCTCTCTCTCTCTCTCTCTCTCTCTCTCTCTCTCTCTCTCTCTCTCTCTCTCTCTCTCTCCCTCTCTCTCCAGCTGCGGTGATGCCCCCGTCACTGAAACTGCACCGAGCCAAAGTGGAAACAAACTTCATTCGCACTGGCCGTCAGTCAGGAGGAGCGCAGCCCATTGGAGAGAGGATCCAAAAATGCGCGGCTCCTGATTGGTTTGTGCTAAAAGAGGGAGGCCTTTTCTTTTTTGTCTGCTACTTTGTGTATTGTTCATTTTGAGGCTTTGACTCATCTTTAGTTTCTAAGAATAGGCGACAGAGGGTTTTTTTAGGGACATCAGAGAGCAAAAGGTGTTCTTGTAGCTCAGTAGATACAATGTAAAAAGTAAAAGTTGCATCAACTTAAAAATTACTTCAGTTAGTAACACCTAAAAATGTGAAGTTTTGTTAACTTCAATTTTCTTCCTTTAAGTTGAAAATGTTTCAATGTTTTAGGTGTTACCAACTGAAGTAAGTTTTTTAGATTTTGAATGCTTTTTACAGTGATATAGAAGTCGTAGAGCATTGCGCATGCGACACAAAGATTGTGGGTTTGATCCCCTCAATTTGATTAACTTGAATGCACCTTAGGTTGCTTTGGATAACATGTCTGCCAAAAATAATGTATATTGGTATAGCCTTATGTTTGCAACACAAAAGTCATGGGCTCGATCCCTAAGAAACACACATACAGATAACATGTATAACTTTAATGCACTGTAAGTTGCTTTGGATAAATTGTTTGCCAAATGTGTAAATGTAATGCATATGGGTGATTCTCGTGAAATTAGACTTGAAATTTTGATAAAAACGTAAATGCAAAGTAAGAGTATCAAAATAATAAGCATACAGTTACAAACATCTCTTCATGTACTATTTTGCACATGATTTCAAATGAGATCATACAAACCAATGTTGTTTTTTTCCACATTTAAGTGGAAAATTTTCATTACCGCAATGTGTCCATGACTAGATTTGGGTTCTTTGACATGGAAATATTTATAATTTAAAAATCTAAAAAAGAAAAAGCTTCAGTGCATGTTATACTATAAACATCTACAGTAAAGAAACTTGTGGTATTTGGTGATCATTGGTAAATGTAGAGACAATAATAAGGAATATAAATGTGTCCAAGACCAATTTTCTCATCCTCCGCAACAACTTTCAATCATTGTTTAAGCCCTCAAGGAACTAACAATTTTTAAAAAATGTTGGAAGGGACATAATTGACTGTGACACTCAAGATGGCTGCCAGGTAAGCAGTTCTTATTTTTTCTCTCCAGATAAAAGTTGAAATTGTGTTTGTCATAGCACCTAGACAACTTTATAGTTCTCATTACTGAAAAATGAGTTTGTAAATGCATATATTTAATGTAATATCATGTTGCGGTAATGATAATTTTTGATAATGATTATCTAATAAATGTAAATAATTCTATAGGAAATATTTTTTAAATCCTCTAAAAATAATGGTTATACAGTAGTAAGTTCAGACCTTAATCTTACATGTGCAAAAAAAATTGGCTTCAATGGCTTTTTAAAAATATCTGATGCTGGACACCTTTTAAATCTGGATTTCGTGAGAATCACCCATATTGGGTTTTATTCTTAAAGAATACACATGTTGAACAAATGCATACATTGAATGCAGTGTGAGTCACTTTGAATTAAAGCATTCAATGTGCATTTGACCCGTTTAATGATTTTTAGTGATGACACATAATTTACAGAACGAGAAAAAAAATTGTTTCATAAATAATTCTCTCGAAAATAAGTAAAATATGTATATTTCATATATAAAATGTAAATAATTGTTTTATTTTTTATTTTTAATAACTTATCTTCATAATGTCACTGTAAAAAAAAAATGCAGCATTCGTTAAACCAACTTGCAAAGTCACACACGCTTCTTACCAATTAAAAAAGTTGATATAACTTATAAAAACAAGTTGAAATTGTTTAACTTAATTTGTATATAAAAATAGACTTTGATTTGACAAAAATGTTGCATTTTTTTTACAGTGTACTGCTTTGTAAACTTCTGGCATATTAAGAGTTAAACAGAAACAGTGCTCTGCACGGGAACCGAGGGTTATATTGAGTTGTACCTAAAATTAAAGTTTGTAAACTATTTTGAGTCTGAAACGATTCAGGACTTCTGACGCACACGACAGCTGAAGCAAAAAAGGCCATTGAGGTCATGACCTTGTGACACGAGTCTGAATGTAAACAGGGAATGACAATTCTGTCTATGTCATACGTAAAACAAAATGAAAAATTTTCACTTCCATTTAAAATCAAGCAAACACATAATAGATGATGGAGTCATGATGATCAAGACATCTGCATCTGAAACATCTACAGTAGGCCATGTCTAAGTATACGGATGTGCAACTCGGGCAACATTGGCTTGCAATCGTGAACTCCAGAAAACTAGTTTGAAAGTGTTACTACAATACAATACCAGTATGCAATACCTAATAGTTTCTTATGTTGCCTTTAAGTGTATGACATCAGAAAGGTGACATCAAATTGTAGTTCAGCACATGTTTACTGTTAAAAGATCTTCCTCCAGGTTACACACATGTTTTAGGGGTGATGTATCACTCCACCTCAGGTTACCTCAGAGGGAATTTGAAGAATGCAGCTTCTTTTGTGCAGGGTGTCACTGAACCAGCGGGGGGCAAACACTCCTGTATGAGCCCTTAATAAAGACACACACAGGGTTAAACATAAGACACATCAAGCAAGGAAATCAGAGTAAACTGGCTTGGGTAAATAACCAAACAAGTGCAACATGGACCTCAGTAAGGACCTCAGTCAGGGAAGACAGAAAATGTATTGGCTGTGAGAGTTTGTTTAATGGGCTGTACTATAATGCATACCTGAGAATACTCTACGTGTTTAAACATCCTTCTGACACCTGAACACCTGCAATAAAAAGATTAAGAAAGGGCCATTAACGGGCAGCCACACATTACAGTACACATATTTATCAACATACTAATCCTAAAAAAGTAATTTTGATTAACGATTGAAAAATGATTTGTATAATTAATTACAAACTGTTTTCTTTATTAATTTTTGTTACCACTCAATGTTAATCAATGCAAACAGTTTTGAAAATAAAAAAAAATATTTTTCAAAGGCTGGTTTCACAGACATGGCTTACATAAGGGTAAAGCGGTAAACTGGTAAAGTTTTTATGGGGTTGTTTGGCAGCAGTTCATTTACACGACATCAGCGTTTTGGGGTCCTGGAAACGCAAACTATCGAAAACTGGTTTCCAAGTGGACGTTGAAAATGACACCTTGTCGTCATCATGTAAATGTATTGTCATGTGTTATGCTGTGTTACAGACAACTTGGATTTCGGATATTCCCTCAAACAGGGAAGTACGACAAATGTCTGGAACGGCAAACAAAGTCCGACCTTTGAATTTGGAAAGTTGAACCCCGACCTCAGTGAAACGCATCATTTGACATTGTGAACAAGATGACGGCTAGCTCTTCGCAAATTTATGTGAACCGTAAACAAACTTTAAACAATTTTAACAGCACACAAGATGTATAAACATAAAGGTTAAAATACCCAGTAACTGTTTCTGTCATAATTGGCACAATAACACAACATTGTCTCATGGTGACATCATGAGGTGCGACATTTAAACTGGCCTTAAATGTGGCATTAATTTAGTTTATGGGCGTGCACCAAAGTATAACCAAAAAAACAACAATGGCAGCTTACAGGACTGTGTTTGTGCCGCTCAAGGTACTGCATTTATTAGCACTTCCCCATCAAATTTTGCCACTTTATAGTCTAGGGTCACTTAGTAAGCGTAGTAATTAACATACCTCATGTATATGTGCAGGCGTGTTGTTTTTCTTTCTTTACAAAGTAACATCGCCATCTACTGGCATGGCACATGTAATACTATTGAGATATTACAGATCTGTGTAAACGCGGATCTTTTTAACAGCGCTGTGGTGTGTACGTGAAATCGTTCATAAATGCAAAGGATAAACTTTTTCGTTTTTTTACTACATCCTTGTTGTGTAGCTTGACCAGGAGTAAGCATTAGTTTTAAGAGCACCTATTATGTTGCTAAAAATAATATTTGATTGTAATATTTGTTGTAATACAATGTGTTCGCGTGGTTTATGGTTTAATTTATTTTCCACATAACGTACATAATTGCTCCTCTATGCCCTGCCTTTGATTTCTACAAAGCTTATCTTTCTCAAAAGCGTGGAGTGCTCCGATTAGCCAGCTATCCAGTGAGTTGTGATTGGCCGAATACCTCAAGTGTGTGACAGAGGTGTGACGAAAATGTGACGCTTCTTAAACTATCAGATCCCATTAGGAGTTAATATCTTTAATACTTTATCAATAGAGCCTGAATCTGATCCAGAAAATGCCGATGACCAAGCTGATCAATTAACTTTGTCAGCATGAATTAAGTATATATTCGTAACATATTAAAAAGGTAAGGATACTAACTGTGCGTTCACACCAGCCGCGGTTAATGTGGCAAAATGTGCGCATAGTTGGACGCTTGAACATTTTGAGTTTACTCGCTTCATTCGCATGTGAAAGTCGTGCATAAAATTCTTATCATTCAAGACATTCATGCGAAAATTCGCGTCATGGCAGGGGCTTCTGCGACTCCACTCGCTCCCTATAATCAAGTCACTACTAGAGCAAGCTCCTGATTGGTTAACGCAGCACAAATATCCGCAAAAGTTCAGATTTTTCAACTTGCGCATTTCCTGTGCGTTCCGCTGCATTCGCATTGCCCCATTCGTGCGTACCGCGCCGCAGGATGCCTATTCGTGTCTTTGCATTGACTTAACCATAGACTGTAAAAAAAAGATGGACGACGCCTGTTCGCTCTCTTCCATTAGTGAAAAGTGAAGCCGCCAGTGTCCCGACGTGGCGCTGACATCTTGGGTCTTGAGTCTGCGCAGTAGCGATTTCGGTACCAGTCATGCGCAGTAGTGAGCAGAAAGTGAAGTCGCGAAATCAAAACCCCGCCCTCGCTCTCGTAGAATGCGCATATCACACGATATCACAGCTGTCAATCATGACGTGACACCACAGTTTTTATATTATTAAATAACTAACTAAACACAAACCTATTTTAAAAACAAACATTTGAATGTACATCAGCGTGATAAAAACTACATAAAATGACAGAAACCAGCTTCGAAAAAAGATAATTGAAGTGTAATTAAGTTTTTTAGTTGGTCTCAAGTCCCATTGAATAAAAAAAGGGAGGCGGGGTTTATGCCCTATACTGAGACCAGTCACTGGGGGGCGATCAAGACGTTTTGGCTTCACTTTTCAGGGCTTGTGCGGCACGCTTGGACTTAACATGTAAATCACTCGCGCTTGCCGCCTCTTACGCGTCTGGTGTGAATGCCACATAAGATATAAATCCTTGCATTCATTGTAGTCCCAGAAAAGAGATATCAGTTGATAACTCGCATCTTCGTATACTTTGGGATTTGTAACTTTGCAGGACGTTAACGTACTAACACACACCAATAGAAATGTTAAATCATAAATAGGAAAATTGGTCCTCTTTAATGAAGACATTTAAGTAGCTTTTATAAATGTGACGATGAAAAAACAATGGCACTGATACATTTTAAGAAATGTCAGGGCAAGATGTTTTCAGTTAAGCATGTCAAACATGCATTTAAGTCTAGGACTCGGCTTAAGCCGCGTCTGTGAAACCGGGCCAAATTCTACTAAGCCCCATTCCAATGTTATTCTTCACATTGATCATGACTGGGGCAAATACTCTACTCTGATTGGTGGAAATAATTACAAAGTGTATTTAACTTATTTTGTGGTGGTGGTTAAACAACAGATGTTCGAAAAAGAGGAAAACAAAATAATCATGGAAAATTGGGGGGGGGGCAGAGAAAAGTTTGATACTGTATATATGAAAATGATCATTATCAAGTAATCTGTCATTTGAGAGTGAGTTGATGTCGATGATTAAAGAACTGAGAACCTTTCCCGTATATAATCTTTCTCTCTCCATCACAGAGAGACCTCAGCAACATGTGCTCATGACAACAGCAATTTCCAATTATGAATAAAAGACAGTTATTAAACATGGCTAAACGCCAGTACTGTACACAACTCATAAATGTAAACAGCATTCATCACTGGAGTCAATCCAGCTGCAACATTCGTTACTCTTGCAGCAATCGTTTGCTAGGATAATAACTTAGGCTATTTGCCTATGTCTGTCTTTTCCAGAAGAACACAAAATGCTTTCTTTGGGTTGAGAGAGCTACTTTATCCAATTTATATCCTCTGGGATTCGAGAGAGAAATTCCAATTGGAAGAATTTAAACTAGAACACGCTCTGAAAGACATGTTGCACACATATGGGCCTGTGTCAAAAGATGGTAGATCTGCAGTAAATTCTTTTCCACCAAGCTATTAAGTTTTCCCTTTGAATCATTTGAAGCGTCTTGAAGAAGCTACTATAGAGCTGTCAAGCAAAATGATTGAAAAGTATTCAGCTAGTGAAGTAGAATTAAATGTCCTGTTCTTTCTGTTTTTAAAGCTTTGATTGTGTTTACAGTGCGCAATATAACATCTGTTCATGTTTCACGTGTAAAAAGCGTGGTATTTTTAACAAAATGTACTTATCTGTATAGCGCTGTTTTCATTGTCTTAAGAACAAGCTGATGTCTTCCTTGTTCTACCAGAAAGACTTGAAGATAGGTTAAGAATTGATATAAGTTTATTTAACAGTAGTTAGCAACCAAGGCTGGAATGTAACAGTATAGTTCTTTGGCATAGGCCCAACCATAGTTCGAATCCGAAGTTCCTACTTCAGAAATATGTAATGTGTTCTGATTGTGTGGTTTGTTTAGTGTGTTGCGATTCGATAGCAGCTTAGCTTAGCAGTGCCGTTAGCTTAGCGACTGACGTATTCCTGTGTTTTATTGGCGTCATTCAACCGGGAAGTAGAGGCCTGTAGTCCATAACCGGCCGTTCGCTGTAGGCTTTTAAAGGGGAATTCTGTTAATATATTGCTTGGCAGTAAACTTTGAGCTTTATCATTTTACAGGTATTATTTATGCAACATTACACACTAACTAAAGTTTGAAAAATGGAAGAACGTGACCTTTAAATCAACAGTCGAAGTATTGGTTCCAAAGGACAGTTTGGGTAGCAAAGGCAACCCCACAGGTTGTGTCCTGAATATTAAACACTGTAAAAAAATTATTTGTTGGTTCAACTTAAAAAAGTAAGTTACCTGGTTGCCTTAAAATTTTGAGTTCATTCAACTTAAATATGTTAGTTGACTTAAAGTTGCATAAAAATATTTAAAAAAAATAAAAATAATAACTTTTAAAAAGTATTTAAAAATATATATATTTAAGTTAAATTAACTAAATTTTACAGTGAGTAATCTAATTCTCTCTATCTCTCTCTCGCTCTCTCTCTCTCTCTCTCTCTCTCTCTCTCTCTCTCTCTCTCACACACACACACACACACACTAGAGGTCTTCATGGGTCGTGAAGACACTGTTTGTGTGAGACTGTTTTTCGGTTTGTGGCGGCACATTGGCGACGCGTATGCCCACATGCATGGCATTTTTGCAACTTAAATAAGGCTCAGCGGAGCGTGTCGACTTAACGCCATACATCTATTTGTGGGGGTCAATTTTGATTAATTTGATAAATGGTGGACTGAGAAGTAAATTAATGTATGGGGATGTATAACATAGGTAAATATAACGACATGCCTAGAAACTTTACCACTCTTAAGTAGTACTAAACTCGATGGAAAAGCTAACCAAGCCAAAGTGAGTTGACATGAACTGACCCATGGAGTACTATGCGATGGAAAAGCGTCATAGATCTGAAAACCCAAGGTCCAACTCGAGACTGAGTGGTTTTGGGTCTAAAAGTTTCACGTGTGTTTTGGACAAGGCCGGGTATAATAATTGCGGAATCAGGTCACTGGTTAATTAAAATAAATGTTTTTGTCGAGCAGACCCAGGACGACCGAAACTATTGTGTGTGCATCAAGTCCTTTTCCAACCCTTCCTCTGTTTGCAAGGCCACCGGGGTTTCTTTCTGTCTGACTGGTGTGTGTGGGATGCAGATTGCACACAAATTGGTGCCGTTTACATTCGGGTTAAAAAAAAATTCACTGATTTGGATCAAATTTTCTTGGGTTTATCTCGGGTCGGGTATTTCTTTAAAAAAAAAATTGTGCAAGTCAGGTTTGGTTAAAAAGTGATTTGGGTAATTTTGGGTCAGGTACTTTGGACCCGAGAAGACCTTGAACGCACTTAATAATCTGATATCCCCACCTGTTGCATGGAGAACATGTAGAAGATAATATGTTGCCAAAAGAACTGAGAGAAAAATTGTGATGGACATATTGGCCTACAGAGCAAAACATCAGAGATTCAGACTGCACTTTTCCCTCGGGTGTCCATCAGTCAATCTATACAGGTAACAAATCTGTGCTTTTTATTAAACTTCCTTCATAAACTCCAAAACACTGAGGTGAGCATTAACAAATCAATCAGATTAACAACTGAGGAGCTCTAATGCAAAAGACACTAAACGCCAGATCCATCAAAAACAAGACAATGATATTAATTGAATGCTCTCAGTGCGATAGGTTATTTAGAAATACTGGTTTGTTGGCAGAATCCATTAAGAGTCTAAAATTTCAGACGCACTTACAGTAAGGTGACCAGATGTTCCCGTTTTCCGAGGACAGTCCCGTATTTTGGTGTTCTGTCCTCCACAAACACAGAACAATAAAAAGACGAAAACATTCAAAAAGGTTTTGTCCCCATTTTTTAATTCATAGATAATAACAAAGGAGATTTGTAATGATATTTTGACCAATAACCTTGGAAATATCCTCGCTTTTCATTTTAAAAACTCACCTCAACTTAGAGGGTTTTGAACCTTTATAGAAATAATAACCCATTGATATTGGATCCAGATTTTCATACATTTCCAATCCTGGTTCTTTTGTGGACACACATTTTGGAAAATCAATTATATGAATTTTATACCAATGTTTATCTTATACAACTCATTTACACATAATCTTTTACACTGAACAATTACAGAAGTTACAGAAGTTTAATGTATGAAGACAAGACTCCTTATCTTTGTATCTCTCTGTACATGTGGAAACCGTGTGTGTGTGCGTGATCTTCCATCATCTCTCTTCATTTCTGCTGAATGCTATCAATCACGGGCCATCGAGGGAATCTCCAGCGTGTTTGGCTCTGATCATCTGAGCTGAATTTACCCCAAGTACAGAATTGCTTCATCTAAATTCTTTTAGTTTCCAGATAAATGTCAATGGTTAATGACCTCATCTCTTGGCAGAAATAATAAAGGGATAAAGAAAATATAAGTTCGAATAAGGTCTGAAACATACAAGCTGAATAAATAAGCTTTCCATTGATGTATGGTTTGTTAGGATAAGACAATATTTGGCCATGAAACAATTTTAAAATCTGGAATTTAAGGCTGCAAAAAAATCTAAATATTGAGAAAATCACCTTTATAGTTGTTCAAATGAAGTCCTTAGCAAAACAAATTACTAATGATGAATACATTTTTAATATATTTATTGTAGGAAATTTACAAAATATCTTGGAACATGATCTTTACTTAATATCCTAATGATAAAAAAAACAATAATTTTGACCCATACAATGTATTGTTGCTACAAATATACCTGTGCGACTTATAGGGGATCGCACACCGGCCGCGCCGCTCAGCGCCGCACCGTTCTAAATCAACTGAACACATTGTTTTCTAAGAGTATACGCACACGGCGCCGCCAGGTGGCGCCTGTCCGCGCCGCCCAGCTGTGACTCAGGAAGTTGCTCAAATCCCTGTCACGCCACACAGCGCCACTCACATAGTTTAACATTAAATAACATCATATTTGTCCCAAATCATTAATGATTAACATTGGCTGCTAACGTATATTTTGCATTTTGAAGTAGACGCTATCTGACGAAGCTCGCGCTATTTAATGTGCACTTCCGGTTTACAATACCTCCGAGTTCTCCTAGGCGCGACGCAGCGCTGAGCTGCGCGGCCGGTGTGCGATCCCCTTATGACTTGTGGTCCAGAGTCACATATTTCTATACTGTTTGTATATTGTTTATACTTCTCTTTTATCTCCGTATTGCTAAAATGTATTGTTTGTAAAGCCAATTTGCAACAACAAAATATTGTGAAAAGTGCTATAGAAATAGATGTGTATATGTAAAGGTACAAAAGCACAAACCTTTAAAGGGGACATATCAGTGCTTTTATCAACCTAATGATTAAGTTAAATGATTAAGTTTTGGTTAACCATTCTTTGCAAGCATGTGAAAAAATACGTCATTGAATTTTGGCTCCCCTTGTGTTAGGGATGCTTAACGATTAATCGCGAGTTTTTGTTTACATCATATATGTGTTAGTGCTGGGCAAAGATTAATCGTGATTAATCGCATACAAAATAAAAGTGATTTTTGGCATAATATATGAGTGTGTGCTGTGTGTAATTATTATGTATAAATAAAGACACACACATTCATGTATGTATTTAAGAAACATTTACATGTTTATATATATTTATTTATATTTTTATATATTCTATATTAAATGTAAATGTAAAAAATCGATATATAAATAAAACAATTCTGAAATGAATATATGAATGTGTGTGTGGTTAAATATACATAATAATTAGACACAGTACACGCACATATATTATGCAAAAAATAACTTTTATTTTGTATGCGATTAATCGCGATTAATCTTTGCCCAGCACTAATATGTGTGTGAACTGTGTATAATAACTTTGTATAAATAAATGTACACACATGCATGTATATGTTTTAGAAATGTTTACTTGTGTATATACATTTGTATATTTATGTATAATTTATATTATATATAAATAAAAATACTTAATATATAAAAAAAAATTTTCTTAAAATTATACATGAATGTGTTCATATTTATATATATACATATTTATTATACACAGTTTACACACATATGTGATGTAAACAAAAACTTTTATTCTGCTAACGATTAATCGTGATTAATTGTTTAGCATCCCTACTTGTGATGTCATAAGGGGATAATACCGCCCCTAAATCTGCACTATTCAGCCTCCGAGCTGCCATTTAGTGCAGAGATCAACTCTTTTGCATTTAAAAAGGACACACCCAAAACGGCACATTTTTGCTCACACCTACAAAGTGTCAATTTTAACATGCTATAATAAATTATCAATATGATATTTTGAGCAAGAACTTCACATACGTACTCTGGGGACACCTAAGATTTGTTTTACATCTAAAAAAGCATTGTGAAATGTCCCCTTTAAATAAAACGAGAACAAAATTTAGAAAGTGTTTTACACTGTCAGAAAAATGGTTGTCACTGGGGCAATTAACATTGCTCTGGTTGTTATTTTACGACATTTGACAGGTCAGGTGTGTGATTTACAGAAAAATAATCAGTACCTATGGAACATTTCTCAACCAATCAGAATAGAGCATTCAACAGCCACGTGGTGTAAATATATCTAACTTATAGCCGTCATATTAGGACATATACTGCACCAGTGACAGCTTGGGACCTTTATTTGACCTTTTTTTTGACAGTATAATAAGATGATGTAAACTTAATGAGACTCCAGCTTAGTAAAAGTTATTTTAATGTACATTAGGCGGGTCGACTCATCATGGTGGAAAAAGACCAGAACACACAGTAGGAAAAATCACTTGTGTTTAGGTGAAAAGTCATCATCCTCATACTGTAGGTCCTCAGACACATGGAACATATGATATAAAACTGTAATGTTTGGCATAAAAACAAAGAAAAGTGTTGTCTGTGATGTTCAGTGAATATGTCTGCAATAATGTCTGAATATGCAATAATAATTCAAATATATTGCTCCGTAAAGAGGACCTGGTAACATTCACGGAAAGCATCCTGTGTGAACAGGCGGCAGCAACGATGCCGTAAGGGGCGTGCCATAGTGAGGACGTGCCATTGCAACAAGAAGTTATGGTTCAGCACTAAGACAAAACGCAGATCAACATTCACAAAAAATAAATGTGGCAAACTGGACTCGTCACTATCCGCGCTGAAGCTGAGATCATTCACCAGTATGACAGAACAGGGCATCACGCGCTCCTTATGATCTTGTCATAAACAAATATGAACGTGTTGTTTCTTGAGACAGAAATCACGAATAATTAGGAAACTTCAGACACTGTGGAATTTTTTTTTAAATACGTCACAAGTATTTTTGATATCTTTACATTATGGGCCCTATCTTGCACCCAGCGCAATTGACTTTGTCAGTGACGCATGTATCATTCATATTTTGGACCAGCGCACAGCGAGTTTTTCCCTCCACAGACGCAAATAAGCAAACTAGGGAATGAACTTGCGCTCCCTGGGCGGTTCAGCACAAAAAAGGAGGAGGTTCTGGCGCAAACCATCCCTGATGCTATTTTGCAGTTTCAAAAAACAATTGCACCACTGACCAAAAAAAACTAGTTTAAAGTCAGTGGCGCGTTGCGCGTTGTTCATTATGCTATTTTAAGGGGGCATGCTTGACCATAATGTATAGCGTGCACAACGCGCACACACTTTGCTTATCTAATCTACACAGATGCAACAGTTATTTTTGCAAATCATAAATTGTTACAATAAGAAATATTAACACATGAGATAAGGGGAATCATAGTGGTGAGTATTGTGGTGATAGTTTTTATTTATTGTGATGCTGCGTTAAAAAATTCTCATGCAAATAACGATTAAAATATTTTCATAAGAAACCTTAATGTATATGAACTTGATTTGTAAGAGTACTTTGGGGTTGGACCTTGCTTGCGTTTCTTGGGTCCGATTTCAAAGCACCCAAAACCCTTTCAGCGGTGAGGGTGGACGCAGCGATGTCCTCTGCTGGCGTCAGGTCCTGAGGCAGATCCACCTACCGTTACACGGCGTGCCCGATTTATGCTGGCAAGCTTGGGATTCCCCCGTCTCCTGACATCATTGTAGCGTTTGGCGCAACGATGGGGATGCCAGCTGATGAGACAATTGTGGCTATTTCCTCTCACGCCTGTTTAACCGACGCTGATTTGGGCGGGTTTCTCCTATCCCCATACAAAACAACTTCTCTGTCTTTGACTGCTCTTACAAGAACGTGGGTCTCCTCGGCTGTGAACCGCTCCTGGCGTGCGCCTGGTAAATCCGCCATAATAATAGCAACCCGCCATGGAACTTGCGCCCTTGCGTTTAAAGGGAATGTTGGATAGCGTTCTGATTGATTTATTTGACGTTACGCCCAAATCACACCTATGAATAATGAACCTACTTCAGACCAACCGCTTATTGATTTGCGCATGGCGCAAGCGTTATTTCTCCCCCCGAGAAAATAGCAACAGCGCCCAAGATCCGCCCACAAAGTCATTTGCGCATTGCGCTTCGCACTTGCGTTTCAGATCATTAAAATAGGGCCCTATGTGTGTGAACAGTGGCGGCCGGTGACTTCTTTTTTCGAGGGTGCTTGATGCAAAACTCGTCACAATATGTATGAATCCCGTCATGTGTGTGGTTCGTAATTTTAAAATATGTGTTGACGTGTCGAGTGAACCTATGTGCATCATGTGTCTTGTCAAAATAAGTGCCTGCTGCAGACGCGTCTAAAGGGTTTATGATAAAAGAGATGCTCGCGTTTCCCATATACTAATCAGAGTTTAGTCTTAAGGGAGTGTCTTGAGTGTGTTTTGTGAACGTGAGCGTCTCTTTTATCATAAACGATTTTCACGCGTGTGCAGCAGGCACTTTTTTTGACAAAACAAGTGATGCACATGGTTCACATGATGCAACAAACACATATTTTGAATTTGCGTCCCTTGGATGAGCAGTCACAAGCCGCCACTGTGTGTGAATGCACGCACAGATTCCGGAAAATCATTGGCAGTGTGAATGAACCAAAATTTCAACGAATCCCGTATGCATTTTACATTTTCCGTAATCTCCGCGTGCTGTAGATTTACCCTGAAGCTTAAAATTAGGTGAACATCGGGTTTGACTGGTGAAATGGAGGCAGCACTAAATGCTCATGGGTACAAAATGTTGGGTTGTTTTATTCAGTAGTTGGGACACGTATAAACGAACCCAACAGTTAGGTTAAATTAACCAAGAAATGTCCATATTTGACCTAACCATGCGTTGAAACAATCCAGCTTTCAGTTTAATTGGTCTGGAAACTCTGAATTGAATCATATGGGGGTTTAGTGAGCTAATACTTCATTCATTCTTCACACATGAGTATGTATAGGAACATGTCTATTTGTTTATTCGTCTATTCCATTTTCTGAAGGTGGTCAGCATCTTTTAATGAAAATAAATGTCTGCCTCATTTTTCTGTCAAAATCAATTTACTTTTCACGTGTCAGAGTCATTCAAAAAGCAGCCCTTCAGGATTAGTTTGCAACCGAAAGCCACCGGTGATGTTTGGTCTCATTTGGTCCTTGATTGCATCTGAACTAAATAATGTGATGGTTTTGTACCATAGTGGTATCACCGAAGAAGAGATAAGAAATTAATCGCTCTTCACTTTTAAAGAGAACACGTGTCACTTTCAAATCTCACGCTTCTTCAGGAAGGCCGATCAATTTTCACTTTTGGCCCACAAGGTAAAAACTGGGGTGGCTTTTATTACACGGTAATTCAATGTAGTTTAAAAAAGCATTCAAATTCAAAGAGCACTAATAAATCCAACATGCGCTGCTACCAAATTTAGCTCTTGACATGAAGATGTGGAGCATTGTGAGCTGTTATTTCAGGTCATAGTCCAGATTTTCTGCTCTCCGGCTGAGTCACTCCAGAACACTACACTGTTTGTTTCAGACATTTAATGTTGAAGGCTCATCTCTGGCTGACTGAAAGGACTGTCAAGGATTTATGTGTATTTAAAAAGCAGTCTCAAAGTTTGTCACCATCACAATGATAACTGATGCAATGTTTCAGACTCAACTTTCTGAGTTCTCATTAGATTACAGGTTTTGTTTAAAGTCACAATGAAACGAAAGCAGCGATTGACTTATTTTCCCTATCGTGACGTATATCCAAGTGAAACGGCTTTTGAAATAAGCAAAAAGATAGGGCGGGACTTGAGAAGTCGTTTATCGAGAATTGATTGGATCGTTGGAAGTTGGGTCATGTTGCTATTTGCCCCGCCCTCCCGCCATTTCTCGTAGCAGAAGTAAAGAGAAATCATTTCAGGGAGGTAAGGAGATTTGCGTTTTGATTAAAGATTATTAGAGCACATTAATTTGAAAAAAAAAAAAAACTAATACTACTACTAATATTCCTGAAAAAAAATAAAGTTTTTAATTTCATTGTGAGTTTAATGTTAAAATTGTTGATGTCTGTACAGTGGACACAAGATCGGACGCTTTTTACGTTTACGTTTATGCCTTTGACAGGCACTTTTATCTAAAGTGACTACTAAATAGATTTGATCAGTATGTTTGTTTCTCAAGGGACCGAACCCTCAACCTTTTGCCATGCTTAGCTACAGGAACACTCAAGACATGTTTTTAGCATTAATGCGCGACAAACATATTTTCAAAACAAAAATATTTACACCGAACATAACTCATTTTTATTATTCTGACAAGTACTTGAAGTAAACAAATCAAAGTCATCCGCACGCAGAAATAACAAAAATGGAAGTAAACACGTAGTCATATAATTAACCATGTCATGTTTTCCTCTTTTGAGTTGTTTGTGTAATTCTAACTAATTTAAATATACCCTGAAGTAAAGCTTTTCCTGGGACTCTTCGAGCATGTTCTCTCATTACTATAAAACACGATGTCCGTGTTAAACGCGGCCGCCTCCCCATCCACAACAGATCTGGCCTGCAAAACACACTTACGGCAAGCGCGCGTAATTACCAACACACCACACGCGCGAGATCTGACGTGGGATCAGTTTAATCAAGCCACGGCGAAACCACATACATCGGCACAGAACCAACCCAACGGTTCTCAAGTCAGTGCTGTCGGCAGCGCAAGATCCACTGCTATAAACACACAAGGGTGGAGTGCCAGACAGTAAGATGTGTTTAATTAACATCACAGGCGACAGTTTTCTACGCTTTTAAATACGATGCCAAACATCAAAGTTTTAAATCAAACTACAGCAACAACATCACATTTTTCATATGACTCAACCATGTGATGTTGACTATGATGTTTTGCATTCAGAACCCCAGGTGACATGGTAAAGTTTTATTTACTACACAGTTATAAATGTTGGGTTATATGGTTGGGCAAATATTGGACAGAACCAATTATTGGGTTAAAAATAAACCTATGCTGGGTTGTTTCAACCAAACCGTTGGGGTGTTTTAAGCCATTGTTGGATAACAAAAAACAGCATCAGTTTATTTATAACCCAACTATTGGTTCTGTCCAATATTTACTTTATCCAATATTTACTTTTACATCTGATACATAAAGCACACTTAACTGGAAACACTTCAACAGATTCAAAGTCGTCCTCTGATTGATTGAATTATACAGGATTTCCGGGAGACGTGTGTGTCGCGTTCTTTAACAGCCCACCCAGAAACAACACAAAGCCGCCTGATTGAAGAAGAAAGCTGCCATATTTAAATCGACAATCAAAAGTGCCGCGGCATAAAGTGATTTTTAAAAGATGTCTAAAAGATGTTTAAAAGAGTTTTGTTTGAAGCAATTTGTGAAGATATTTTAATGTGTTTACCATTGTTGTTATAAACTTTTACGCTTGTGAATGAATGATTTACCGGTTGCACAGCGGTATGTTATTGTGACGTGGCACAAAGCGAACTGTGATTGGTTGCTTTACATGTCAGTCATATAGAGTGTCGCAAGAATGACGCACTTTTGTAGGCAAACCCAAATGTAAATGGCACCCTTGTTCCCTCAATATAAGGCCCACTAATTTTTCCCACATTCTTTTGAATTTGGCCAAAAAAATCAGCTCTTTGTTTAACAAAAGTGTATGACCCTTACATGTTTTGTCAAGTTAAGTTAACACAACTTTTATGAATTTTAAAGGCTAAATGTGTTTACTAGAAATTAAAAGCGGACTACACCACAGTCTTTCAACATTAATGTCATCATCACAAAGTTCGGACAGCTCTTTCAAACACCTTTAGAAACATTTCTGATAAGGAAATAATCTGCGGATGAATCTTTGTTGGGAATTGTGTTTCTGGTGTGAAAATAGACATTAAAATATCTTGGGCTTGTGTTAACCCAAAATCTTATTAAAGGAGTTGAAGCAAAACCCACTGAAAAACAACACTGACTTCGGGAGGATGGAACTGGAAGTGCTAAAATGCTCAGAAAAATACGTCATCCCTGTGGCACCAAAGACTGCAAAAAAAGACGTCGCTTCCTTTTACTGTAATGAATTGAAAGCAAAATGTCCGGCCATGGGTGCTGCCATGTTACGCAAAAACGTCTATTTGGAGCCAGGGCATGCGCAGAAGGAATTGTCCATGGAGCCGAGGTATCAAACTTCCGCCCAAACGCTCTCGCACCCAATTCAACCCAAGTTAAATAAAACTCTTTATTTCAGTGTGACATAACATGGAAATTGAAAATTAATAGTTAGTTATATCTTCCCTCGAAAGCTCTAAGTGTCCGCTCAGAGAAGCTCTCAATCACACATGTCAATCATAACCACACGCCCCGTTTCTATAGCATCAAATTATTAGTTAAAATAAAATGTATCATTATCAAATTACGTGATAACAACTACCTTAAAGGACAAAAAACATCTTTTGGAAAATTTTATTGGAAGAATCATTTCTTTTTATTTAGCACCGAGTACCGTTCGTTGGAATGGAGAGGGCGTGGTTTATGACTTCTACTGCAGCCAGCCACCAGGGGGCGATCAAAAAGCCAGCAGCTTCACTTTTCAAGATGTATAAGGCACTCTATAGGTATTTCTCAATGTCAAGGATACTTCCTTGGCAAGACTAATTACTTTCTTCAGAGGCTAGAAGAGGCTCCTCATTAGCATTCAGAGAACACGTAAATGGAACAGGCTAGCAAGTGCACGTCATTGTGTCATTACATCAGTGAAAAGGTGTGCTTTCAGCGTGGTGCGCATAGGTGGGTGATTTCAGAGCACTAAGGCTACACGTATGCATCTTTTCCTGTATATGGGATGTTTTTCGAACAAAGGACTCAGTCCTTGGTTAAAATTAATTAATTAAAATAAATTATTCTCTGCTGTAAAGTTGGGCACTTTAACATGGGGGTCTATGGGATTGACTGTCTCTAGCGGCCAGTCGATAAATTGCAGTTTAAGTCATTTCTGGTTGGCTTCACGATAAAGATAGGAAGGTTGCCCCTTGGCAACGCGAGACTAATATTTACCCAACCATGGGTTAAAACAACCCAACTTTTTTAGAGTGTATGCATGATTTATCCTGGCAATCAAAATGTAAAGACGCCATTTAACTACAAATAAAACCAGAAACCACGTTTACTAGTTAAACCATGGTTTCCACAAATTAACAACGGTTTTGCTACAGTAACCATAGTAACATGATTTCGTAGTAAAATCGTGGTTTTAGAAATGTAATCAATTTACCAAAACAACAAGTTTATTGCACTTTTACAATTATAAAACTATGGCTAATTTTCATAAGGGCAACTCTGATGCAACTTTAAGGGTTTTTTATCAGAAGCAGAAAGATTTAGTTTCTTTCTTGAGTACACTGAGCAATAAAACTAAAATTGTATCTGTTGCCAATAACTCATGCAAGAAAGTCTTTACAAAATTTATCACCCATCATGTAGTGCAGTGGGGGGGAGCGTGAGAGATTTCTCCAGATGTGATTCAATGGTGACACGTTTTCTTTTGAAACAATGGCAAAAATGGAAACTAAATAGTTGTCACTGTGGCGAAAAGTACACCTAAAGAGTTCATATCAGTACCTCAGAGGTACATATTTGTACCAAATGTATACATACTGTATATGTAGGGCCTTTTTAAAGGGTACTGCACCAGTGACAGCTTGGGACCCATATTTTTATTTTGTTACCATATGGTGTACCTTAGGGAAGATGTACCAGCGCCAAACAGCCACATATTTACTGAGTCAGCATTATTTCATTCAGTTGCATTCCAGAACCGCACCGGATATTTAACAGCGCCCTTCTGTTCCTCTAAAGGTACCAGATGCTTTCAAACAATCCCAGAAATGATGAATTAATAAATTCTGAAAGGTTTAATATGCATTCATCTCAATACCAAACAGAAGTTGGCATATTTTTCTCTAAAACTTTATACCTACTTTCAGATTGAATAAACAAATACAGATTCCTACAGGAAACTTATTATATACCGACTCGGCTCAAATCTTCCAGAGCGTGTCCTCAGGATTGTAGTTAGATGAGCACATGCGGTCTGGAGGAAAAGCTAATTATTATCTGACTCACAGAATCCCAATGTCATTTAGCTGAGCCAATCATTTCCAACCAATTACCCATGATCCTCTATTCACCGATCAAACCTCATTCCCCCATCAAAACAAGTCTATACATGTGTGTATTTGTACATTTATGGTTTTAAAAATTAGACTTGGTTTACGTTCAAGTCTTTGCATTTAAATTGCGGTTCAAGAAACGGTCAAAAAATAAAACGTCTGTCATGTCGATCCAAACCCGTATGAGTTTCTGTTCTAAATGCAGGTCACCTTTAAACCAAAAATTGTTTCAAAATGTTTCAATCAGTATTAAACAAATAAATATTGGGAGCAATCGAGCGAGGCACGTCGCTCTGGAAAACACGCTTACACTGCAGCACATGTGCCCTTCAGATGCTCTCTGTGTTTTTCAGAAACACTCCAAAAAAAAAAAAAAAAATCATCTACAGGACCTAGATATGCATGGATTCATTCAAATGGGCTCAAAAATGGTCCACTGAGGGTTGAGTGGGCTTAAGAAACAACAGGACATATGAAACTCATAAGCATCATAATCACATACTGTACTCTCCCACGTCTACAACGCATAAAGTCCGGTACAGAACTACTATGATAAATCTGTTTGTAAAGCTTGTGTGTAGACTTGAAAGACTTCTAGCCACTTTTCTATCTCTCTTTGATAGTGTAATGAACTGTGGGTTGGTTAGGAAGCATATGGTATGATGCATGGTAAATGTCTTGTTAACTTTTGGCTGCGTACCCTCGGAAACTCTGAACACAGCAGCCTCAAGAGACCACGTTCAATGCTCTGAACACACAAACACGCACACATTTATCCCTTTCCACTGAATGAAGACAGAAAAACGTGGCAAAGGAAATGATCACACATAAAACACAAAAATCAACACAAGCCCACTTCTGATTACATTCTTCCCACGAAAAAAGGCTGGACAGAGCTGGACAGAAGAGCTGAGGAATTTACTGCATGGGGGGAGAGAGAGAACGAGAGAAAGAGAGAGAGATGCAATGGTTTGTTCTTCTGTAAAGATGGGTGAGGGGGAACAGAAAGAATACCATATGGTCTGTAATCGTCACTAACACACACACACACACACACACACACACATAAACACACATACAATGGAAAGGTAGGAGGACAACCTCATTCTCCAGTTTTCCTGTGGTACACATATAGTGAAACATACTTTGCTGGACCTGTGAGGATATTAGCAAATGACTCATTAAGGGGACATTCCACTTTTTTGAAAAAAATTCTGACTTCCCTAGAGTTAAACATTTGATTCTTACTGTTTTGGAATCCATTCAGCTGATCTCCGGGTCTGGCGGTACCACTTTTAGCATAGCTTAGCATAATCCATTGAATCTGATTAGACCATTAGCATTGCGCTAAAAATAACCAAAGAGTTTCGTTATTTTTCCTATTTAAGACTTGACTCTTCTGTAGTTACATCATGTACTAAGACGGACGGAAAATTAAAAGTTGCGATTTTCTAGGCAGAATTACTGGCGTAATAATCAATGACTTTACTAATGTAACATGGCTGCAGCAGGCGTAGTGATATTACGCACTGCCCGAATATAATCCCCTGCTATTGAAAGTAACAAAGGGGCTGTTTACACTTGGTATTAAGATGTGTTTTCATCGATCGGATCACAAGTGGATGAGAGAGACACATTACGTTTACACCTGGTATTTAAATCCGTCTCTTTTGTCCACTTTCGACCGCTTCTGTCCTGAATACTGTGAGGGGATGGTCCGTGAGACTGTGGGCGAGTCTCTCTGCTGTCATTCAAACGCGAGCGGGAGTAATTATGAGTTTATATGGACGCAATCTAATATTATGTCGGAGTCCGCTGCTTGTTTAGCAAGTAAACATGCTGCACAGTGTTTTGTACGTTTATATGTTGGAGCTTTCTCTGAATTTTCAGCGCAATTGATGAAATTGGATAGCGCAACTTTCACGCTTTCAAAACGAAACTACGGAGAACACCCACAGTAGTTTTATCAATGAAAGGCTAAAAATAGCGCTGTTCACCGTATTTTCACGCCAGAAGTAAAAAAAAGATGTAAAACTTGTGTTTAATACCTCAGATTAGATAAATGGGCGGAGAGAAGGCAGTCGCGTGTGGCTGTTCGAACACATTCAACCACATATGCGTTCCACAACTCCAAAGCGATCCGATCGAAAGTGGTTTCGACTACCTCTGGATGTGGTTGAAAGTGGTCGAAAGTGGACGCGTTCAAAACGTTTTGAACACCGTTTACACCTGGCATTAACGTCGTCCACTTGTGATCCGATCAACGAAAACGCATGTTAATGCCAAGTGTAAACAGCCTCAAAGGGTTATAAGTCATTGATTATTACGCCAGTAATTCTGCCTAGAAAATCGCAACTTTTAATTTTCTGTCTGTCTTAGTACACGATGTAACTACAGAAGAGTCAAGTTTTAAATAGGAAAAATATCGAAACTCTTTGCTTATTTTTAGCGCGATGCTAATGGTCTAATCAGATTCAATGGATTATGCTAAGTTATGCTAAAAGTGCTGGCACCAGACCCGGAGATCAGATGAATGGATTCCAAAACGGTAAGAATCAAATGTTCAACTCTAGGGGAGCTGGAAAATTAGCATATTTTCAAAAAAAAGTGGAGTGTCCCTTTAATTATAATGCGAGGAGCTCAGATGCAAAAGCATACTAGTATTGTTAATCTAGTTTGCACAGTCTTGATTGAACCATAAGACTTCTGTCATGCTGAGTAAGCATGTCTGTGTGGTTTGCTTTATGAGGCTAAATTGACACAGTAGATTTACAGTAGGTTTATACAGTAATACTCGATTACTCATATCGATGGAAAGCATGTGGGTGTAGGAAAATCTGTGCCTATATGTCTCCTCCTCTGGTTCTTACTGTACATTTTGGGGTAATTGAGTAATTTGTGTATTTTGTTAATAACGATATGCTCCTACAGTAGTTAAACCCACAAAAAGACTCGAAGAGTCCCATGGCGCAGCTCCGCCATGAGCCCTTCGAGGCTAGTTACAGTGCTGCATGAGGAGGACTACATCTGTAATGTGTAATGTACTGGCCAAAAAACCACATCAGCAAATCACTGCTTGGAAAATCCAGGTCACTCCCGGCCAAGTGTGGTCATTGCTTTTTGAAACATGGTAGCTGCTTTGTTACTACTCCAAGAGGTCCATTAGCTCCAACAAGCTTGAACAAGGTGGTTTACCAGGTCAGACTGACTGGTTTGACTGTTTGACTATGTAAAACCATTTGATTTAAGATGGATTTTCCAGCAGGAATAAGAAGCATTTCTAACATACCCAGACATTTAGACTGCACTCTCAGATAAACAGGAACAAGAGCTGTCACTGGGACTATACACTCACCAAAAGGATTATTAGGAACACCATACTAATACTGTGTTTGACCCCTTTCGGCTTCAGAACTGCCCTAATTCTAGAAGGTTGAAATCTGGTGACTGTGGGGGCCATTTTAGTACAGTGAACTCATTGTCATGTTCAAGAAACCAATTTGAAATGCTTCACGCTTTGTGACACGGTGCATTATCCTGCTGGAAGTAGCCATCAGAGGATGGGTAGATGGTGGTCATAAAGAGATGGACATGGTCAGAAACAATGCTCAGGTAGGCCGTGGCATTTAAACGATGCCCAATTGGCACTAAGGGGGATAAAGTGTGCCGCAAACGTCCCCCACACCATTACACCACCACCACCAGCCTGCACAGTGGTAACAAGGCATGATGGATCCATGTTCTCATTCTGTTTACGCCAAATTCTGACTCTACCATCTGAATGTCTCAACAGAAATCGAGACTCATTAGACCAGGCAACATTTTTCCAGTCTTCAACTGTCCAATTTTGCTGTGCTTGTTGCAAATTGTAGCCTCTTTTTCCAATTTGTAGTGGAGATGAGTGGTACCCGTTGGGGTCTTCTGCTGTGGTAGCCCATCTGCCACAAGGTTGTGCGTGGTGTGGCTTCACAAATGCTTCGCTTCATACCTCAGTTGTAACGAGTGGTTATTTCAGTCAAAGTTGCTCTTCTATCAGCTTGAATCAGTCGGCCCATTCTCCTCTGACCTCTAGCATCAACAAGGCATTTTCGCCCACAGGACTGCCGCATACTGGATGTTTTTCCCTTTTCACACCATTCTTTGTAAACCCTAGAAATGGTTGTGCGTGAAAATCCCAGTAACTGAGCAGATTGTGAAATACTCAGACTGGCCCGTCTGGCACCAACAACCATGCCACGCTCAAAATCGCATTGAATTCTGACATTCAGTTTGGAGTTGAGGAGATTGTCTTGACCAGGACCACACCCCTAAATGCATTGAAGCAACTGCCATGTGATTGGTTGATTAGATTATTGCATTAATGAGAAACTGAACAGGTGTTCCTAATAATTCTTTAGGTGAGTGTATATACACACATATATACAGTGGCAAGAAAAAGTATGCGAACCCTTGAGTTAATGGCTTCAAAATAGCTTATTGGAGTCAAGTTTTAGCACACCTGGAGTCTCTTTAAGATAAAGTGATGCTAGACGAAACAAACTGTGATTGGTTGTTTGACATGTCAGTCAAACAGCTCGTGGGTGGGCTTTGTCCAGAAAAAGCAGCGTAAAACACCAGACCTTCAGTATTGAGAGACTAGCAAAAGAGCACATTGACACTCCACAGCGGTATTGGCAAAAAGTTTTGTGGACTGATAAAACTAAGATGAACTATTTGGCAAAAAACTAAATCTGGCGTAGAAAAGGCATATCATCATCCCAACTGTAAAGTACGGTGGAGGAATTGACTTGAAAAGGGCCATACACATGAGACGTCAAAAGAATATGACAGAGCTAAAGCAGTTCTGCCAGGAAGAATGGGCTAAAATTCCTCCTCAACGATGTGCACGTCTGATTCACAGCTACTGGAAGCGCCTGGTTGAGGTTATTACTGCCAAGGGGGGTCAACCAGTTATTAACTTACCACTAACTTTTTTTCCACTGCCATTTTCAATGTTGAATGAGTGTGTTCAATAAAGATTTTTTGTAATTATTTTTAGACACATTATGTTTGTCAAAACCCTTGATATGAAGATCAGATCACATTTTATGACAAATTTATTCAGAAAACCATGAAATTCCAAAAGGTTCACATACTTATATATGTATATATATATATATATATATATATATATATATATATATATATATATAAAAATTGTAGTAAATATTCCTCTTTAAATTATTGTCATTTGAACTTCACACATCAGCAACAAAATGCAGGCCATGCACATTTGTGTAGCTCATTTTTAGTCACGTCCTAGCATGATGTTATAATAATCATCATCACTAATAAATAACAGAAAAAGCATATTTGAAAGAACATAAAGGTAAACGAAGAAAGACCCTACAGTATATGTAACTTCATCTTACAGTAACATGCAGTTTCAAACATGCATATTTAGCCGTTTTCATTTCAGCCCCTGGGGCTCTCAACCCTTAAAATCTGAAAGCTTTGAAGTGCAATATTTTATGTTTTCAGAACTGCCAAAACATTTAATCTTCATCTGCAATCCAACTTATTTTGAACACGCAGCCGGCCACACAACGTGCACAAACATTAAACAGACACTGTTAGTGATTTTAAATACATATATAATTTTTCTTTCTAATTCATAAACGAAAAATGCCCAATGTTTCAGTCAAGATTACGTTTGTCAGGTGCTATAAGTTATTCAGTGTACAACCCGATTGAGTCCTCAAACGTCTGAATTGTGAGAAAGCAGCATTGGTGTTCTTAATTATTGTTACATAGATTAACATGTTAAGCGTTATACAATGTTTCCGTGCGGTGAATCATGAGTCACCAAACTTCAAATCATTATCATAGCAAACACCCAAAACATAAAAACCATGAGCAGTCATAAATCTGCAGCATAAAAACCAGCTGCATCTCTTCAGATCCACGACCGACAATCCTGACAAGACCACGTTTCTCAAACATTCACAAGGACAGAAGGGGAGTGGACATCTAGTGAAACTAAATGCTGTAGTAGAGCGTTGCGTTTAGCGACACGAAGGTAAAGGTTTGATTTCCAGAGAAACACAAATACTGATCAAATGTATAGAAGCTGCTTTGGATAAATGCCAAATGCATAAAGGTGATGTAAATGCAAATACAGTGTCGCTTTATTGTACTGTCGTAAAAGAAAAGAAAGAGAGAGAATTCCTTCACATCCAGACCAGTGAAAAGTAAAGGGGCGGGGTTTACTGCAAAAGGGTGTGGCTAATAGGAACAGTATCCACCCATCAGTTCGTCATTCCCTCCTGTCTCTGATAACTTTTTCTCCTCTCCCTCCGTTCTTCTTTTCTCCCTCCTCCCTCCCCGTTTTCTTTCCCTCCATACTGTTGCTGTAACAGCAGAAACATATGTGCTCTCTCTCTTTTTCTCTGACATCATTCGAGCTCGCTGCACGGTCCGGCAGGAGGGTGGGGGATTCATGGAGAACCCGCACAACCATCTGCATTCTTTCTATCCAACTCCCTTATCCCCTTTATTCGACTTCTTTTGTCCATATGTGCTTTCGTCACCGTATCATTTCTGTTTTACAGCTGCTTCGGCTTTTGTGTTTTTATTCATTCATGTGTGCGTGTGGCTTTGAATCTTAAGCATGACTGGAGCTCTACCATTTCACCTGGAGCATTCTGATATAATGAACCAATGAGAGCACACCTGAGCCGTCCAAGACAGCCAATCACAGCGCGAGGGAGACTTATCAATAATGAACAGCTGAGAAAACAACTAACTGATGGTAGAAAACAGAGAGAGACGGTGGGTGATGACAAACGCATCACGTGGTGCAGAATCTGTGTCAGGGTGAAATATTTACATGTTTAACTGAATGCATTTGTGTGGATTTTTAATGAAAGGGAGAGAAAGAGAGAAAGATTACACGATCACAAAGGATCGAGGCGCGGGAGAGGGAGGGCTGGACCCCGCCTCTCCTCTTCTGGTGAGAATGTAAAGACTTTTTCTTGGAATTATTGAATATTCCAAAGCTTTTTTCTGCAGACAAACGGAAACTAGTTCGAAATGCAGAGAAATGGATACTTAGACAGACGGCAAAGACAAATAAGAGGAGGATCAGAGGAGAAAAGGAAACAGGATTACAGTGTGACAGAAAACTCAGTGATACAGTTTACATTTCCTGCATGTTAATCTCTCAAATTCAGAGTTCCTCAGTTAATAAATCAATAACTAGAAGAGTACGCCGTGTGAAACTGGTCAAGAACATGCCTCGGTCATATCTCACCAGGAAAATAAAAGAAACACTTTATATTTTGCACACATTTTTCATGCAAAATCAAATATTTTGGTAACACTTTACCATAACGTTGTATTTGTTGATGTTAGTAAATGCATTAGGTATCATGAACTAACAATGAGCAATTACCAACATTTTTGATAAAGGCGGGGTGCATGATCTCTGAAAGCCAATGTTGACATTTGAAATCACCTAAACAAACAAGACCCTACCCCAATAGAATCTGGGACTTCATTTGAAAAACCCGCCCCACACATTTGCAACCCAGGCAATGATGTCGGTTAGTAGATATAGACACGCCCCTTACTGCTGATTGGCTACAAGTGTCTTTTGGTAGTCGACTCCCTTTCCAAAGTGTTTTAAAAAAGCTTTCTTCAGCTAAGCGCTTTGGTAGCCGTGATACTTGAGCTGTGAGCCGGTTGGTTGTTGTGATACTTGTCCCGCACCTCCTCCACTGTGATTGGATGGCCGTGTGAGAACTGACATCGTCCAGCGGAGATTTTCACCCACAGTTGAATCTCTTTCAGCAATTGGCACTCAGCATGGAAAAGACGCAGAGGTACCGCATTTTGAAAAACGCCGCGCTTCCATTGAAAACAATTAAAAACATGCGCCGGCCGTGGGGGTAAAAGCTTTGGTGTGCACGCCCCTTTAATGTTAGTTAATGCCAATACAACTGTTCGTTGTCATTAACTAATGTAACAGTTACAACTCGAAGGTGAAAACTTAAAATACTACATACTACATCAAATATCACACACTTTTGCGTCACCATATGCACACAGATTTCCCCTCAAAGCGCTTGTATAAATGCGGAATAAAAAGTTATAATGCAACGCAAATTTTGCATTTTCTCTTCAGATCGTTTCTGTGTAAACGTAGCCATAGATTCGATTTTAATTAATGTTGCCAAAGTATTGCTAATTTTTAGTTCATGTTAGCTAATACATTAACTTACAAATACAATCTTATTGTAAAGCGTTACTATTTCTCTTTTGATTTTGTGGTGGTTTTAGTGAGATGAACCAACAAGTCCCACTTGCAAAGGGACAGAAAAATGAAAATAAGCTTTTATACATTTCTTTGTCCTGCAGATATTTTGAAGATCATTGACTTCCACAGTAGGAAAAAATAATACTATTGAAGTGAATGGTGCCCCTGATCTTTGTGGTTATTAACATTTTTCAAAATAAAAATCTTTCTATCTGTGTTCAGCAGAACAAAAAAATGATACTGGTTTGGCACAACTTGACGGTGAGTAAATGATGACAGAATTTTCTTTTTTGTGTGAACTATCCCTTTAACTTAATATACTAAAAAGTGAATCAGCTCATACTTAAGCGAAGGAAAATGTTCAGTCTGACTGCCACTTTCCACACACACAGACACAGTCCATACCTCACCGCTCTTTACCATAAAACCAACCTCCTCATTTATGCAGACTGAAACTTTGCAGCCGCCAGTAAAGAAAACACAGCGCGCTTGTGGTCCAAACCTGTAATCTTTTGGCTTAAGTCCGTTCGTGCCGCAGTGTGGCTGAAGCGCTGCGGTGGTTATGGGATCTGTAATGGCCACCGTCAGCTCTCGTGCTCAGTGACACACGGTATAAATCTGTCAGAATGAGGAGCAGGTTGGTTTCGAACGTTGTCTTTTAAGATCCATCTGGATAACAACTTGTGAGTGCACATAAAAAGCAAAGTTGTATTTCAAAAGCTTGGACCTTGGGACATGGGTGTCATTTTAATGTCAAAAGGTGTGATATTAATCCAGATTTATGAGGATTTATATTTAGAGTAAACTTTGTTTTCAGTGAGAACCGACACCAGGCAGAAGATTTCAGACTAACATCACCACAGACGGCTCCTAAAAAGTCGAGAATTATATACATCATACGAACTTATAGACATGCAGATGTCGTAAAGTAATAGTTCACTCAAAAATGAAAACTTGTCCATAATTTACTCACCTTAATGGTGTATTTGACTTCCTTTCTTCAGCCGAACACATATAGGGTTATATAAAATTATATATTGTCTCTTCCTAGCCTTGTAATGGAACTGAACAATGGGTTCATGTTTAAGGGGACATGCACACCAAAGCATTAAAACGTGCTGAAAATAGCAGGCACACACCGACTGTGGGACTTGCCAGCATTTTCAGCTATGCGATTTGGTATGATAGTCGTTGATTCGATATTTGTCCTGCCCATCCTCCACTGTGATTGGATGGCCGAGTAAAAAGTGACATTGACGAGCTGAGCGTTTCACAAGAAATGTTGAACATATGCTTGCCACGGGCGTAAACGCTTTGGTATACACGCCCCCTAATCCTACGATTTTTAGCTTATTTATAGAGCGATTAATCATGTTTAAATCTAAACTAACTAGCTCCTGGTTCCTATGTGGGTTTACTAGGATGAATTTTCAGCGCATGGCATAAGACGTAGCATCTCATCTCTTTCGTCTCATCTTCACTACGTATTGTACGTCTACGTTCTATGTCCTTCGCTGGAAACGCTCTCTCTCGAGAACACGCGTTGGTCGTTACCGGAAGCTAGTTATTTTAGTTTGTAAAGTTTTAAATATTAAGATTAATCTTATAAAATCGCATTGATTGCCCTCAGCAGGCCTTTGGGGATTACTTCTGTGAAGGATGGATGGACTTCAAACCAGTAGCATCATTTTATACCATTATAAAGCTTGGAACAGCCAGGAAATTTTCTAATATAACTATTACTAATATAAAAAGATAATCATATACATCGAGGAAGGCTTTTAAGGGTCAGTAAATCATGGGGTAATTTTCATTTTTGGCTAAACTATTCCTTTAATGTAACTCTGACTGTGGGTTCACACCAGACACGCTTGAGGCGTCAAATTCACGTCTGCCGCGCATAGTTGGTCGCTTGAAAATTTTGAGTATACTTGCTTCGTTCGCGCGTGAGACATTCACAAGGAAATTTGCGGCATGGGAGGGGCTTCTGCGACTCTGCTCGCTTCCTGTAATCACGTCACTACTAGAGCAAGCTCCTGATTGGTTAACGCGGCATGTTTTTCTGCAAAAGTTGAATTTTTCAACTCGTGCTTTTCCCGCGGTACTGCTCAATTCGCGCCATTCGCGCGAACTAGACGCGCAAATGAGGCGGAATCGCGTCCAACTTGCCGCGCTAAACGACTGATTTGCGCTGCGAGACCTCCAGACGCGCGTCAACGCGTCTTCACATTGACTTAACATTGAAATCACTCGCACTTCACGCCTCTGCCACAGCTTAGATGTGTTCAGCTAAAGAAAGGAAGTCATCTATGGCATTAAGGTGAGTAAATCACGAGCTAATTTTAATTTTTAGGGGGAAACTATTCCTTTAATTATAACAGTGTGTATCACAGCTCTTACTCTAAACTGTAATATTACCCTATTTATTAGAAAAGTTATTGAGGAAAGGCGATAAACCCATCGAACTGAACAGTCCTTTAGTTTTGAGGGTCACATACCATGATGTATTATTTGAGGTATTTTGGAGTACCATGTTTAGACCATGGTATGAAAATGATGGTAATCATAAGGTATCATGGTTTATATTGAATTCCCATCAGAAACTGAGATGTTTGCTCATTGTACTATGGTACCTTCACAGTTTCTCTCTTTGTTTCTTACTGGGTCTTTTCCTTTACAGTTCGTACAACTTAATCAGCTTCAATGATACGAGTCAGGAACAATCAATTGCGAATAAAACAAATAATTTCACGGTGTCTCCTACTGTATAAAGACCCTTTTACTTTTTTCCTTGCAATTTTTTCTTCATTTGTGGTCTCTCTCTTTCTCAGCAGACAGCCTGACTCACTCCATAAAATCACTGAGTGCTTTGGGGTTTCGAGAGCTGGAAAATATTCCCTGTCTTTTTTCCATTATTAAGCGAGTCTTAAACAACAGAAGAAAAAGAGAGAGAAATTGAGACAGAGAGATTGTGAGGCATATGAGAAATGTAGGTATAAATATGTTCTGATTTACTGTCAAACACTGTTATTGCACACTTCCACCATACTATATTGACTTAGTAAGCAAATGAATAGAGATCTAGATCTTGCTATTTAAAGAAAAGAGAGATATTCTTTGTTATTGTTCAAGAGAATCTGGAGTTTTTGACAGTTAGGTGTCCTCTTTACATCAAATGTTTCTCCAAAAGTAAAAGATATAACCATAGGAGAAATTTAAAACAAATCGTTCAGTGGCTCACATATAGATGCAGTATTTTGTTCATGAATAAAGTGATGAAGAATGTTGATGCTACCGGAATTTGAACTGAAACTATTTGCTTTCAATTCGATTTCATTCTTGGAGATATTCAATATGTCTTTACTGTGTGTTTCACTAGGTTAGTGTGTCTACTGTGTGTGTTTCACTCGCCGAGATGAATGGTTTGTGTGTGTTTGGTTTAATGGTGATGGATGACAGTGGTAATTCTTTTTCCAGAAAGCTTCTTCTCTAAACGCTTACAAACACACACAGAGAAACACACACAACACACTGACCTCTCCGAAATCACCCATGAATGTTGAGAGGGGGGCCGGGCCGGTGATGTGGAGCACGGAGTAGGGATGTTTTCCTGTTGAGTCATTCCAGACAGAGCGATTGTGCCCTGGGACACAGACTTCCAGCCTCCCCCTACCAACCTCCAGCGTTTCTCCCTTTTCTCTGTTCTGGTGATTAACATGCAAAGAGAAAGAAGGGAACATATCCAAAAGTTAGGAGGGATTTATGATGGAGGTGTTTTGTACTCAGACAGTCTCGTCTGTTCTGAATAAAACTCACAAAATGATTGGAAGTTCTGAACATGATTGCTGTTGTAGTAAAACGTAGTCTGGAAATGTCTAAATTAAACACAGACAGGCCAGTATTTCCGAGTGGCTGAATACACTGAAGGTATTTTACACTTTTATAGGCATTTTATAGGAAAGGAACCTTTGACTGATAAGTTCTTTGGAGTCGGGGAACCAAATGGTTCTTCTGTGGCAGCACTGTGAAGGCCCCTTTATAGGAGCTTTAATTTTAAAAGCATGTACGAAAAAACCAGGTTGCACAGGTGTATTTGTAGCAATAGCCAACTATACATTGTATGGGTTAAAATTTAAAAAATAATATTATTAAATTTCCTAGCATAAATTTATGAAACATTTATTTATTAGTAATATTAGTTGCTGAGGACTTCATTCTGACAACTGTAAATGTGATTTTCTCAATATTTTTACTTTTTTCACCCAGATTGCAGATATTCTTATTATTCTAACAAACCATACATCAATGGAAAGCTTATTTATTCAGCTTTCAGATGATGTTTAAATCTCAATTTCAAAAAATGTACCCCTCTGACTGGTTTTGTAGTCCAGGGTCACATATTTTAAAGGGGGGGTGGGTCAACAGTATTTCATGCATTCTGACGTATTAACACAGTTTCCTCATGCTAAAAAAATGCAAAGTGTCAAAAAAGCAGTTGGACATGTTACAGAGTATTTCTGTGCCGAATGCACTTCGCCAGGGTTCATACAAGTTTCCGAAAGTTTTTTTCGATTACAGGTCCAGCTGACTTTTCAGGGGTACGCCATATGTATCATTTCTTATAAACCATGTGCACACGTCAATCAGCGGGAGAGCGAGAGCCGAGGACGCTTAGTTACAGGCATCACTTCACGCGACAGCTTTGTTTTATATCAAGACTCAACAATGGCATGAATGAAGAAATGTGTTTTTGGATGTAAAGGGAGAAGAAAGCCAGCATTATGGAAACAATAAATATAGTTTGTTTATCCGGGGTAGCAGCCGAGTTTTGTGTGTGTTTGTTTCATTGAAAAGTTCCAACTGGGACATGAGTTGCATGCGGTAGGTAAGACTTCTGTGTTATGTTGGAAATAGGCCCATAAGTGCATATTATATAAACAACACGAACATGTAGTGAATTATAAGTTAAACAGTGTTGTATAAAGTGTTGCATGACTCGTGACTCGCTCCTCCCGCAGCTCATAACTCCTCCTTGCAAATTTTTTGTACGTTATCGGAACAAATGAGTAAAGCTGATTCGTCTTTTATGTAGACTCTTTGGAGATATGAAGGATTTAATACTTTTCTACAGGTACTCCAGATTAACATCAGACACACAGAAACAGTGTGTGTTATGGACGCTATAAGAGTGAATTTGAGGAATAGTTCACCCCAAAATGAAAATTAGCCCATATTTTACTTACTTACTAACCACGCTCTGAAAAAAAAACAAGTACAAAAGTTGTCACTGGGATGTTACCTCCAAAGGGGTACTATTTTGGTACATGTTGGTACTCTAAGGTGCCATTTGGCGCTTTTCCATTGCATAGTACCCCACAAATCAGGTCGTGTCAGCCACTCAGGTCATCTTACTTTGGCTCGGTTAGCTTTTTCATTGAGTTAAGTACCACTTCAGACCGCGAGGGATTATAGGCGTGTTGTTATATTTGCACATCATACGAAAAGTGGGACAGAGCATCGTTGAAATGCATTGTTCCCATAGATTTATGTATTTGTTCAAATCAAAATTGACCACCACAAATAGATGTTTTCACATCACGTTTATCACTTCCTCTGTCTCACATGACAGTTTCTCTACACTTTAAAAATGTCTGGGTTATTTTTGACCCATAATGGGTAAATATTGGACAGAACACACCGCTGTGTTAAAACTGACCCAACGCTGGGTTATTATACTCAATGGTTCCTTAACATCAACCCAGCATTGGGTACTTTTTTACCCAACACGGGGTAATTTTTAACCCAGCATGCGTTCTGTCTTCGCTAAAAGTTGCAAAAATGCTGTGCATACGTGCGCCTCATGGATGTGCCGGCACAAACAGCAAAAAAAAACTGGTATGGTGTTCCTAAATCTCAGTCTGTGGATGTTTTTCACCGCTAAAAGGGAGTTACAGCAAAGCACAGATGACAACAGGTTTGCTCAAGACGGCGCAAACACAAAGCACGAAGGTAAAGCTAATCTTGCAGTGACGAAAATGGTGTCTTCTTCCAGACCAATCAGTGATCTACAGTGTTTCACGTCACGTTTTAGTATTAGCTTAGCTGGCTTGGAACCCCAACCGAGGTGGTTTTTAAAAAAGTATAGTGTACTACAGACTGTACACAGTAGAAAAGACTCCAAATGCTGACCTAACCTATGCACTGGAAAAGTGTCAAAATGTGTACATTTATGGTGCTTTTCCATCGCATAGTACCCCACGGTTTGGGTCAGGTCGGGTCAGCTCACCTCACTTTGGCATGGTTAGCTTTTCCATCAAGTTTCGAGTGGGAGGGATGATAGGCGTGTCATTATATTTGCGCTGCCTACTGCTGTGACATCATACAACTGAGAGCGTTGTTGTACATTCCCATACATTTATGTATTTCTCAGTCCGCCACGAAATTAAAATTGACCACCGTGTTTGCACATCGCGTTTATCACTACCCCGTCTTACATGACAGTTTCCGTACAGACACCCATGGCGTCAGTCGACGCGCTCCGCCAAGCCTCATTTAAATTGCATTTAAGCATATATGTGAACGTGCGCGTCACGAATGTGCCGTCACAAACTGCCAGTCTGGGAAAAAAACTGTTATGGTGTTCCTGATCCTCAACCTGTGGATGTTTTCATTGCTAAATGGGAGTTTATAGCAGAACGCAGATGACAACATGTTTGCTCGAGACAGCGCAAGCTAGCATGAAGGTAAAGCTAATCTTTTACATTATTAGCGATGAAGCTGGTAGTGACGATTCTCTGAGACCAATCAGTGATCTACGGTGTTTTCGCGTCACGTTTTGGTATCAGCTTGGATCACTTGGAACCCCAACCAAGGTGGCACAAAAAAAAAGTATCAGGTACTACGTACTGCACCCAGTGGAAAAACTCCCAAAAGCAAGCTGACCCAAACCAAACCGTGGGGTACTGTGCAATGGAAAAGTGCCATTAGGGTACCAAAGTGCACCATTTAGGTATAAAAGGGTCGTTTTCGAAAAAGGTACCGGCCCTGTGACAACTTTTGTATCTTTTTGTCTGAGAGTGTATGTGTTTATGACTTTTCCTATAACTAACATCATAAAACTTTCAATTTCCAGAATTAACATCTTTTTGAGTGTTGTAGAAAGTACACACAGCACTTTGGAAGATCTAGATCTGGCAGTGAATGCTTTAACACTCGCATTTGTCCTCTGAATGCTATGAATGTTCTAGCGATCACTGCCAAGCACCTGAATAGAGGCGAAGTCACAGCCAGCAAGCTGAATGTGAAACACAGGAAAGAAGACACAGGGGAATCCCTGCTTGAAGCTTTCTGGAGACAGGGGGCCTTTGTTGGGCACGTGGACTGGCTCTGCCATGACGGAGAACCCCTGCAGCGACAAACAGATGGAAAGTCAGACAGAACCAGTGGGTGCGATCTGGATTGGTCACAAAACAGGAATGTGGAAAAAATGACACAAATAAGCAACCCCATCCCCCCTATTAGCCATTTCTGTCTTTCACTCCGTCTTTTACTTTATGATTTTTTTTCTTTTCTTAACGTGTAGACCAGCTGTGGTAAATTCTTTCCATCTCATCCTGTGGGTCAAGCAAATCATTTCACCATCTCTCCCCAGACTACAAAAAACGGGTGCACATTCATGTGTGTGCGTGTTGAAGAAAAAAACAATGAACCATGAATGAGTCTGTTTATCCAGAAACGTGAGGATTTGGAAAGGGCGGAGGAAAGATAAAGACAGAAAGAAACGAGGCTGCTCGTGTTATTATTATCTGAAAAGCTGTTCACACTATATGTCACACAGTTTTTCTCTTTCTTCTCCAATCGACAGTCTGCTTACACCTACAATGATGAAGATGAAAGACAAACGTGTTGATAAAAAAGAGAGAGAGGGGAGGGGGGAGAGAGAGAGAGAGAGAGAGAGAGAGAGAGAGAGAGAGAGAGGGAGAGAGAGATAGACTGCCTGTGTGGTAATGATTTCATTTACAGAGCTTTGTCACGTGACTCTGTAGTTTAAGGGTGATCTGCCCCCTAGTGGTCATTAGAAGTAAAGCAGTCACGCAATCTCCTGGTCCCCATACGAACCCTATTACTCACAGTTAAAGTGAATCCTTCACTGCAGTGCTGTCCTGTCAGACAAAATATAAATTATACAACAGCAAAAACGGATTAATACATGACAAAAACACTAGCACCGTAATCTATAAAGATCTTACTTATAATAGCAGAGAAACGTGATGTCGTGGGTTAATGGTTTACAAATGGAGAGGTGTTGCACGAGTCTGTGAAGCCGACTGGAAGAAGCAGGATTTCCTCCAGGAAGCTGTCAGAATTCCCACCCGTGAAACACACCAGCCTATTAAACGGGTTTATAATGGTGAAGCTGTCAGCTAGCACAGCTACCCAAATGTCAGCCATGAAATCAAAATTGAAGTTTTTTGGAGTTTAGTTACTTATTTGATATTCTAAGGATAAACTAGTATGCTCCAAAACATCGACAAAATTCGCATTAGTAGGCAAGCATTCAAAACTTACAGTTTTTAACATGATTTTTATGACATCAATACTTTAGCTTCTCCACCGGTTCTTGGCTGTGAGGTAAACTAAACCGTTATTGGCTGTTTTAAAAGGGGGAGGGGTCACTCATGATGTCCCCGCCCTAACGTAATGTTCGGTGTATATTACGTCAAACATCAAACAAAAAGACATTTTACAAACAAATTGAATAAAAAAGTTTTGTTTTTATTTATTTTGGAATAGGTTTAAGTTGTATGTAAATCTGTATAAAATGAAAAAAAAAAATAAAAAGAATAACACTAGCCTACTTATGTTACGTAAATTCTCGTAGGATTCTGACTGAACACTCATGCGCTGTTGCTTTGGTTACCAAGTGTGTGGTTCGTCATGTCAAAATATGTGTGATTCTCGCGAAATTAGACTTATGAGGTGTCATGAAACATTTTGATAAAAAAGTAAATGCAAAGTAAGAGTATCAAAATAAGAAGCATACAGTTACAAACATCTCTTCATGTACTATTTTGCACATGATTTCAAATGGCATTATACAAACCAATTTTGTCATTTTTTCCACATTTAAGGGGAACATTTTCATTACCGCAATGTGTCCATGACTGGATTTGGGTTCTTTGACATCGAAATAATTTAAAAATCTAAAAAATAAAAAGCTTCAGTGCATGTTATAGGCCTACTATAAACATTTACAGTAAAGAAACATGTGGTATTTGGTGATCATTGGGAAATGTAGCGACAATAATAAGGAATATTAATGTGTCCAAGACCAATTTTCTCATCCTCCGCAACAATTTTCAATATTTGTTCAAGCCGTCAATGAACTTACTTTTTTTTTTATTGTTGGAAGGGACATAATTGACTGTGACACTCAAGATGGCTACCAGGTAAGCAGTTCTTATTTTTCTCTCCAGATAAAAGTTGAATTTTTTTGTCATAGTACCTAGACGACTTTTTAGTTCTCATTACGAAACATAAGTTTGTAAATGCGTATATTTAATGTAATATCATGTTGCGGTAATGATCATTTTTGATAATCTAAAAAATTGAAATAATTTTAGAGGAAATATGTTTTAAATCCTTTAAAAATAATGGTTACAGTAAGTTCAGTACTTAACCTGTGTAAAAAAAAATTGGCTTCAAGGGCTTTTTAAAAATTGATGCTGGACACTGGATTTCTTGAGAATAATGTGCATTATGTGAACGTACGTGCATCACCCTCATGTCAAAATACGTGCATCGCGCATCATGTCAAAATACGTGCCTGCTACAAACGCTTCATGGTTTATGATTAAAAAAAGACGCTTACGTTTGCTAGATACTCAGCTAATCTCAGTGATTATCTTGTGAGACATCATGAATCCTTTCGACGCGTATGCAGCAGGCACATTTTTTGAAATGACACACGATGCACATAGGTTCCCATGACTCACTAAACACATAATTTGCTTTTTTGCCTCCTCAGAAGAGGAGGAGCGGCCTCCAATGTTAACATGCAATCTAACTTTCAATTTTGTTTGAAAATGCTGTTGGAAAAAATGAATGGATATTAAATATTTATTTAAAGTGATTCAAATAAATTGGTTTAGCTTTATCATTAAAATAAATATTTGATCACAGAAAGATCACGCTTCCAATCAGAAACCGCATCAGAATCAAGAGTAGGCTATTGCTCTCCCAGCTGTGTACAACATTTTGTTTTGACTTCCTTTGTGGCACCCCAAGGAAGTCAAAACAAACTCCACCGTAATTTACACCCTGGTTCTGTCCAATGGCCCACCCTCCTATAAGCCCACCATTCCTCTGTCGATTTCTCCCTCCGCAATGGTGATGCAGAAATTCCAAGATCGTTCAAACTCTCCCCCTTCATGCTCTGAAACTTGAGCGCTTCCAGATGCGAGCTGGAACACAGGGGTGATGATGTCATCATGGGCTCTGCTTCCTGCACGTCTCTCCATCCAAAACAGAGATGCAAGAGAGGTGAGGGTGCTGAGAAACACACACATCGGCCAAAAAGTAAAGAGATGGAGGGGAACATTTGCCTTGCGAGTAAGGAGAGAAAGCACAATGAGTAGACAAAGTGATGGATGGTTTTTGAAAATAATGTAAGAGCGTGAAGACATGTTCTCTCCCACGCTCTCGCTCGCATTACGTTTAAAGATAGTGCTCACCTAAAACATGCTATAAATAAAGAATTGCCTGACATTCCACTCAATCCCTGTTCACTAGACATTATTTATATAGCAAATAACTTTTTGGCAATATACTCTTAAAGCTTTCTAAAGAACATTAAGCATTAGGATTTAAAACAGATAGGATTTATGAAGACAACTTTTAAACACGTGTGCATGTATATTTCTTTCATATATTCAAACATTATCCCTGTTTCACACAAACACAGTATATCACTTTCTTTCTCGTTCACTTCAAACCACCACTTGCACCTGGACATCCCAAAGGCATTCCCTTTCCTCAGTCCAGATGTGTTCGTGTGTGATGGGTCTGCAGCATTTATAGGCTACGCTGATAGGGGTGGGAAGTGTTTGGACTGTTACTCAGCAACACATGTGTAAATAAATGATGTGCATGAATGGCGTGCACTTCTGGAGAAAAGTGTGCAGAGTATGCCACATTTAATTATATGTCAATATATTAAATTAACTTTAAAATCGTACACTGTTGATCGAAATACCCAGCTGTCACTGGGCAGTACCTTTTTACTATTAGTTAGAGATATGTAGACATTTTTACCAATATGTACCAATTTGGGGTGTTTTTAGTCCCAAACTAAAATGCATGTTTAAGCTGCCATAAATTAAAAACATCTTCATGTCTTAAGATGCACACCAGTAATGTTTTTTTAAAGGTTTGTTTGTAAAAAAACTACTTAAATGTCCTAATATAATTAAGGCCTAGTCCTGGATTAAATTAAAATCCCCCTTTAGGTCCAAAGCTGTACTTTTTGATACCGCCCCTGTGACACCCACCTAAAGGATGATTAGGAACACCATACTAATATTGTGTTTGACCCCCTTTTGCATTCCTAACTGCCTTAATTCCACGTGGCATTGATTCAACAAGGTGCTGAAAGCATTCTTTAGAAATGTTGGCCCATATTGATAGGATAGCATCTTGCAGTTGATGGAGATTTGTGGGATGCACATCCAGGGCACGAAGCTCCCATTCCACCACATCCCAAAGATGCTCTATTGGGTTGAGATCTGGTGACTGTGGGGGCCATTTTAGTACAGTGAACTCATTGTCATGTTCAAGAAACCAATTTCATAAGAGTTTTGTGACATTTTGCATTATCCTGCTGGAAGTAGCCATCAGAGGATGGGTACATGGTGGTCATAAAGGGGTGGACATGGTCAGAAACAATGCTCAGGTAGGCCGTGGCATTTAAACGATGCCCAGTTGGCACTAAGGGGCCTAAAGTGTGCCAAGAAAACATCCCTCACACCATTACACCACCACCATCAGCCTGCACAGTGGTAACAAGGCATGATGGATCCATGTTCTTATTCCGTTTACGCCAAATTCTGACTCTACCATCTGAATGTCTCAACAGAAATCGAGACTCATCAGACCACGCAACATTTTTCCAGTCTTTAACTGTCCATGCAAATTGTAGCCTCTTTTTCCTATTTGTAGTGGAAATGAGTGGTACCTGGTGGGGTCTTCTGCTGTTGTAGCCCATCCGCCTCATGGTTGTGCGTGTTGTCTTCACAAATGCTTTGCTGCATACCTTGGTTGTAACAAGTGGTTATTTCAGTCAAAGTTGCTCTTCTATCAGCTTGAATCAGTCGGCCCATTCTCCTCTGACCTCTAGCATCAACAAGGCATTTTCGCCCACAGGACTGCCGCATAATGGATGTTTTTCGCTTTTCACACCATTCTTTGTAAACCCTAGAAATGATTGTGCGTGAAAATCCCAGTAACTGAGCAGATTGTGAAATACTCAGACCGGCCCGTCCGGCACCAAAACCATGCAATGCTCAAAATAGCTTAAATCACCTTTCTTTCCCATTCTGACATTCAGTTTGAAGTTCAGGAGATTGTCTTGACCAGGACCACACCCCTCAATGCATTGAAGCAACTGCCATGTAATTGGTTGATTAGATAATTGCATTAATGAGAAATTGAAAAGGTGTTCCTAATAATCCTTTAGGCGAGTGTATTTGGAGCATTTTCTGACAGTGTAGGATAAAGGTCTCATTTGTGCCACCCTAAACTTATTTGACAAAATTATAAATGATTAAACAAATTAATAATGTATAAATAAAACATACCACGACTATCATTAAAAAAGTACCATGGGTTTACCATGAAAACAAACAATGTGTCCAAAAATACAGTATTATGGAAATTACCATGGTAAAAAACGTATCTTGAAAAGTATCTTGAAATATTATAATGAATGAGTCAACAAACTATACTTTTGTCACCTTTTTTTGTAAAGGTAATACTAACTGTGGCTATATGTGACCCTGAGCCACAAAACCAGCCATGAGGGTCAATTTTGAAATTGATATTTATACATCATCAAACTACAAATTCCATTGATGTATGGTTTGTGATGAGATGACAAAATTTGGCCGAGATACAACTATTTGAAAATCTGAAAGTGCAAAAAATCTAAATATTGAGAAAATTGCCTTTAAAGGGACACGCCACTTTTTTGAAAATAGGCAAATATTTGCAGTGATAGGCTGCAGCCATGTTACGGCAGCAAAGTCATTGATATTACACCACAATGAGAAGATAGTTCCTAGACATATCGGCCTAGAAAATCACACCTTTTAATTTTTCGTCAGTGTTAGTACACGATGTAACTACAGAAGAGTCAAGTTTTAAACAGGAAAAATATCCAAACTCTTTGGTCATTTTTGAGCACGATGCTAATGGTCTAATCAGATTCAATGAATTATGCTAAGCTATGCTAAAAGTGGTAACGCCCGACCCAGAGATCGGCTGAATGGATTCCAAAACTGTAAAAATCAAATGTTTAACTCTAGGGGAGCTGGAAAATAAGCCTAATTTTTTTAAGTGGAGTGTCCCTTTAAAGTTGTCCAAATGAAGTCCTTAGCAACACATATTACTAATAATAAATTCATTTTTGATACATAACTTACAAAATATCTTATTGCCACATATTTACCCTGGTACTTTTGACTTGTTTTGTGGCCCAGGGTCACAAATTGACTAACTGAACGCATTGTTACATTTTCACAGCGACATTAATCAATAAAAACAAAAATGTAAAAAATACATTTAGTATTTAATAATAAAAACACAAAATACAAGCAGTGTCTAAGTAACCAGTCATGTTTGGCATTCTTTATGATTAAATCACTTCTATTGGTATAATAATGGCAATTAAGTATGATGTAAAGCCATGTGTTTTTTTGAAGCATCACTCCTCAGCTCTTTCAATCTCTGTTAGGCTGTCATTCTTAACATCTTTATAAAATAAGACTCTTGTTTTTAAAGCAAATGTTATTTCAAGAGAACACTCGGAGACCCGAGTCATTTTTTAGTAAGGCATCTGGACCATTACACCCAAAGACGTTACTCTGTATTTATTATAGCCGACGGAGGAAAGATTGACAGCTCGGTAGAAAAGTGACCCATCATTCAAGTCCAGAGTCAGAACTAACCGCCAACACTAATAATCACGAAACAATTTCCAGTATATTGCCATGTATCTCTCTACTTTCTGATGATTCTGGGCGATTACTCAATATTTCTCAGCTGGCAGTCTTACTGTAGTTAAAAGTAGCCTGAAGGAGTTGTTGTATGAGAGCGGGGGGCATGCATTTCGATTGTGCAACAAAAATGTATAAAGAAAACTCTGTGAAAACCTTTTAAGGTCTAACCCAATTTGGCTTGGTTTTCACTGTATTCATACTGTATTCCAGCAAGAATTTCCAAAGAAGGGTTTTGTGGGCCTCAATAGATTAATAACATCTGCAATCATACATGCATACAATACATGGGACGCTTATGACCGCTATATGAAGAATTCACCGAACCAGGGTCAATTCATTATTGACGTATAAACATACAGGCCTCATTGTTACTCATACTAAGGGTTTAAACAAACTCGAACTCTAAACATGAAACTTTGGCATAACTTATCCAAGCACTGTTTTTGCAAAAAGTTTGCATATATTTAGGGATGCACCGATAGGATTTTTTTGGGCGGATACAGATACCGATTTAAACAGACAACTTCTGGCCGATGCCGATATTAAACACTTGTATACAATACTATACAGTTGGTCTATTAGCTATTTTATTTTTGCATCAAATAATTTTTACTGAACATGGATTGGATCTAATAAACATTCAACCGACCAACATAATAAGCGAGGCACAAATTAAGCTAAAACAAATATAATAAGACAGCATGACAACCTTCAAAGGTGGTTTTTGCTATTCAGCATTTATTTTATTAACAACATTAACAAATTTTTTTGACATATAATGGATTTCTTTATGCAGTTAATAAATAAACAATCGGTATCGGCCTTTCTCGTGCTATTGCCGATATGCCGATGGTTTCAAATTCGTCAAAAATCGGCCGATAAATATCGGCGGCCGATACATCGGTGCATCACTACGTATATTATTGACATTTTCACCCGGTAAGCAATAAAATAGGTGAAATATAGGGAGCACATAATAGTAGAGCATCACCAAGTATCTATTTCAGCAAAAATACCAAAATCTTTTTTCTGATTTACATGGCATGCAATACGTTTACACACAAGCTTTAACAATGCTTATAATAATCATTTAAACAGTTGTGCATGATGTGTATTTGGTGAGGTTGGGTGTTTTGGTTTGTATTCGCTGTGCCAGGATAAACATCAGTGAAATATTTCCCACCATGATGGACCAATTAAACAAACCATCAACTAATCAAAGTGAATTAAATCAATGAAAAATTACTGTTGAAGTAAACAAAGAAACATTCAAACAGGAATTAGGACTCTTTCAGTGGTTAAACACATGTTTGGCACATGTACACACAAATGGACAAAGAGACTAAAATACAAACCTAGAACATAGTTAACATTGAAAAAAAACATTATACAGGTGGTGACCAAAAATGTGTGTCTCCAATGAACAAAAACCCCCACAAATAGATGGATGGAAGGATAAACAACTCAATATGTACAGCCTTTAATAAAACCTATAAAAGTATTTTAATCTGATGACAGTCCTTATAAAACAAAGTTTTTGTTTTATTTTAACTTTATGTCAACTGCTAGTCAAAGCTTAAAATAGTTCAATTGACATGCATAACCCATTTGATTAAACTTGCATGCAGCATATTGTTTACAGAATGGTTGGAAACTATTGACATTTGATACTAAACATGCATGCAGTTCATAAAATAACTACATGAGAAATGTATTTTGGTGATGGGTGGAATTAATTAATAGTAAAAAAAGAGGAAAAAATAATGAAAAAGAAATAAAATGAACATATAAACAAAGAAGGAAAGAAATGGGGCAAGAGACAGAATACAAGATGTGAAAAAAGAGAAAGAGATGGAGAGGAAATTAAACAGATGGGAAAAGTCCACGTGTACATTCAGGACAAGTCTTCAAACAGGAAACAGTATATCTTTCGAGGGAAGGGGGGGGGACATGGAGAGAGTACATTGAGAAAAGGGAAAAAAAAAATCTTAATTTTCCATCCATCAACCATTTTTTCTGAAAGGAAAGAGGGAAAGGAAGAGAGAAAAAGAGGGAGAATAGGAGAGGATGTGGTCACCGGTTGGAACTTCTGGAGATGGTTTGTCTGACTCCTGGAAGACAAGATGAGTTGCAGCGGTCACACACGCACACAAGACCTAGTGATGACTTAAACTTCTTAAAGATAAACCTGATGATGAAAAGTTTGGAGAACGTTCTGGAACTCCATGTGCCTGATGTCAGAATGTTCCCGAACGGCACCTGTGAGAGGGATCTGGACCGTGGTTCTTTATGAGAGAAACACTACCAAGTCCACTTGGTAATAAGAGACCACATTTTGCTCTGGTAAATGTAATTTGCACCCTCACCTACTCCAAAAATGATTGTTTTTGTGGTTTTTAAAGCAGATGTTGGGTTTTTAAATGTCATGATACATTCTGCCAGAAAAGCGGTCTGTGTGCAATCAAATTCTTATTAAAAATGGCATTAGCTAACAATGCAGGTGGTTATTATAACTAGCCAGACTTTTAAATTGTTTAAACAATATGTGAATAGCTTGCCCATGCAGAAGTCACTTCCAATATGATTGGGAACATTTTGAAGATAGTTTACTGGAAAATTAAATTTCTGTCAACATTTATTAACCCTCAAGTCAATTTTTTCATTTGAAAAATGTTAATTAATAACCAAACAGGTCTGAGGCACCATTGACCTCCATTGTGTTATTTTTCCCCACTATGGAAGTCAATGGTGCCCCAAATCTGTTTGCTTAATTGATGTTCAACAGATCAAAGACCTTTTTACAGCTTTGAGTAAATGATGACAAAATTTACATTTTAAAGTAAATGATCCCTTTAAATGTAAGTATCGTTAATCATAACAGTAATGCTTGGCTTAGCAATGACCTGTAATGAAACGCTCATCAGGATATTTTGCGTAATGTCATCCAGAAAGCAAGACGAGTCACTGCGACCTTTAAAGACCTCACCTCTCTTTCTGGTTTTAACATTTACTTCTGGTTTAATCCACAGATGTTGAACGTTTTGTTCTAACTACATACACTAATGTTTGGCCCGGAAAATCTCGATTTCTCTCACCGAGTTCCCTCAGTGATGAAACCTGTTTGGGTCCGCTGGGTCCAAGTTCTGGCAAGAACGAAGACGAAAAGCACCAAGAAGATGGAAACTTCATCTACAGCCTAAACCGTGGAAAACATTCACACAAACAGCAACATGAAAACATCCGCATGGTGGCCAACAACAAGACCCTGTAACTACTGAAACCGCTTCAACCGACATCAAGAATTATGACAGATAGCCGGATGACATGCTTGCAGATGATAAACACTCACTTAAACTATTTTTAATCCATTAAAACTTTGCTAAAAACAAAGCTCAGGGTTCCCACAACTTAGTTAACTTCAAATTCAAGGATTTTTCAGGTCCAATACCATCAAATTCAAGGACTAAATGTTACATCGTGTTACGTTTAAAGATACATTGTTACAGTTCCTTTTCGAGGGAACTTGCGCTGCGTCACTGCGGTGACATTTTGGGGACGCTTCTAGTGGTAAGTGCGTCTGAATGTGTATATCAAATTCAACCAATGGTGAGGCTTAACGATAAAGACAGGGTGACGCGGGAGCCAGGAAGTATATCGCTATCTGAAATATTGCCAAAGATGGCGTTACAGGGACGCAGGAAGTATGGCAAGGGAGACGCAGCGTCTCGTTCCCTTCTCAGGGAACAACAGTTACATACGTAACCAGAGACGTTTTCATGTGTCAAACACAACTATGCAAAAAAGCATTTTGGTATGAATCAACATACAGAACATACAGAAGATATAAGCATTTAAAGTGAACACTTTAGCACTTGTGCTTAAAAAGTCTAGAATTTTATGATATTATCCTACACTACACAGGGAATAATATGGATTTTTTCCAAAAAACTTCTTGCATAAAATAGATTCAAGCACTTTCAATGACCTGTATCTATATATGTATATTTTCAAAAACTTCCCAGGCCTTGAATTCCCCCCCCCAGATTCACAAACTTTCAAGGATTTCAAGGATCATCTGTGGGAACTGGTGATGGCCTAAGACATTTGCACAATACCGCAAGTAAGAAAAAAATCTAAACACTTTCGAATTGTGGCTACTTAAGCAAAATCACCAGATCTTTATCTCAGTAAACTTTATATTATCAGACACTCCTGGCTGTAGAAGAAATGAATTATGGGTAACTTCTACAATCCCTTTGGTAACTGTAAACTACTGCTGTTGCGTCATGCTGTCCGAGCCAAAAACAACACACATCCAAATCAAACAAAGAAAACTTGTGCGCTCTCTTTTAGTAAACATGCACACATACTTTATTATTCTCTGCTTTTCACTTTTACAAGCTCTCTTTCACTTAACAACATGTTGTCCATTACTTAAAATCTCATTTTAAGCATCAAGTCGAGTTATTTTGCACACGCGTGTTCGCTCGCACCCTGTTGATTGCTTCTCATCGAGTGAGTCACACTACATGACGTGAAGCTTTCTGGCTGCCGGGACGCCGTGTGACCCAAGTTGTGGTTTTGTGAGGGAGACGCAAAACAGATTGGCTTGTCAGGGGGGCTGGTTTTTGAGCGATGTTTGGTTTAAGTGCTCGGCTGTAATGAAACAATGTGATAAATGAAGTTAGCTGGTCCCAGTGCGTTGCTGACTCACGTGCTAAAGAATGCGTATGGGTCAATGCAAGCAAGCAGGAGAGGAGGAAGTCAGGGCCCCAGAGGGCCACAGGGACCCAACAACTCTGGATGGACCTGAAGCATCTGTATTCACCAAACAATGAGAATGCTTCGAATGTGAATTGGATCCAGGATTCATATTTAAATCCAGCCTGGTAAAGCGTTTCAAAAAGCAAGAGGTATCAAGCGTCCGTCTGGGGCAACTGATCTCAAAAACAGACGTAGCCTTGTAAAAAAACGCACGTGTATGTCTGGTTTGCTCATTAGCAAAGTGGAAAAAAGTTGTGGGGAGACAAAACCCAACCTTTATGTCCCCCATTTCGAAAACAAATATTAAACTCTATAAATCAATGCATAAATACATTGCTCATTGAGTCACTATTAGTTTTGCTCACAGTCAGGATTAGGAATTTGAACAAAGCCTGAACTCTAAAGTATTAAACATTGGTATGAAATTAGTCTCGCGCCATTTGTGCAACAGACGTGATTCGTTGCTCAAAACGTTCAGCTTGTTGAAAGGCAAGCATTACTTTTACAAGCAAGCTTTTGTCTGGTAGATAATAAGACACATTTTCCTCTTTCAAAGCTAGTACATCACAGATTTGGGGGTGGAGTCTTATTCCACTTGGTAACCTATCAGAACACCTTAGCAACAGCATAACATTATCAGTATATAATTAGCAGCACTATATACATTATTTCTGGTGTATAACCCAGTAACTATAATTGATAAACTGGCCCTGCACGGAGCATCACTGCCATCTAGTGTTCATAGCACATTAACACTTTTTATTTATGGTCTCTAATGTGTTTAGCTAGGGCCACAACAATCTCATTTAGATTTTCAAAATGTGAGAGACCACAAACATGATGAAAAATAATCGACGATTTAACACGTTTGTTCCTATAGTGTGTAAAGTGTCGCTATGTGGTCATGACAGCACACCACGGCACGCAACATCAGATTAACTTTACAAACATTGCAATTAAATCTCACGGAGATCTCACGCTGTCTTGCAGCCAAACGTGACTTCACAGTTAACAAACATGGTGAACAACAGCATAAAGAAATGGCATTGATACAACAGATTGCTTTTTTTTATCTCTGATGTCCATCTCAATTTGGACTGTGCCCGCTGCGCCATTCTGATTGGGTATCGTTTCGTTCCCATGTGACAATCTAGAGTGTGTGTGTTAGTCCTTGGGGTTCCCCCCACACAACAGGATCGTTATCTTAACACATCACGCACCAGAGGAAAATCGGTTCAACTACGAAGATGATCGGGACTTTACCCAAACTGTCGTAATGCTGGGTACACACCAAAAGATTTTTACATCTTATAAGATTTCAAAATGTGATAGACCACAAACATGAGGATATAAAATCCTAGGTTTAAATGTTTTGCTCCGATAGTGTGTGGTCTGCCATGATGTGTCAAAGACAGCACACCACACACAAACAGATTTTCAAGAGTCTCGACTGTGAACACAGGAAAATCTTGCGAGACTTCAGATTAAGCATGGCGGACGATATGCAGGAAGAAATTTCAATGATAGTGTTTGGAATGATTTTTATAGAGCCCCTAATGCAGAGTTCAGACTGCATGACTTTAGCCCTGATTTTAACTTGCCGACAGGTTTGGAGAAATCGCCGACAAATGCCCGAAATCACAGGCAAATCGATGCTCGTGCACGCGAGTGACAATCATGCAGTGTGAATTATCAAAAAGCGATCTGAGAGAATCGACGACACCCGTGAGATATTTGGCATGCTAAATATCTGAACCGGTCGGCGATTCAAAATCATGCCGTGTGAAATATGTTTTGACTGAAAATAACATTGGCGATGACCTACAGCCAATGAGAGCGCAACATACAGGGCAACTGGAAGTTCGGGGAGGAGTTATGAAGGTACAGCCCATAATATCAGCAAGCATGGATTTGGTTAAGAAAAGGGCTTCTTTTCTTTCATCTTTGCTACAAATGAGCGCATGCAGTGTGTATTGCAAGCTTCTTGCGAGCTAACACTTTTTAATAATAATAATAATAATCCGCAGTGTCACGTGAGAACTCCGGTCTCACACGCGCAACCTCGCGTTGCTTCCTTGTCACTTCTCGCGTGCGTTTGGATGTGAGGCGTAGTTTGCGCACCGGGACAAAGTTGTCGGCGATTCTTCCTATGTTAAAGTCATGCCGTGTGAAAACCCCTGTCGCCGATCCGTTGTGCAGTGTGAAAACAGCAGTGACATAACGCTACCCCAGATAATCATGCAGTATGAAAAGATCTGTGACCCGACTACTTTGAAAATCGTGCAGTCTGAACTCGGAATAAGGTGACATTGGAGTAAAAAAATCAAAAGTTTAGTTTTATGTGCCCATGCGAAACTATCGCGTGAGGACGTAAAACTTTAGCTATATCAACCTGATTACCTTTTGGTGTGTACCCAGCATAAGGTGGAAAAAAATCGGCCTAAATTCAGCCAGATTATCTTTAAATTTGTACTGGGTTTTAAAAACAAAAAAAATTATTTACTGGTATCGACAATGTATTTACCGGTATCGTCAATTACCGTAATATAAAATAATATTAAACCATAATTATTAATACTGTGTCAATACCACACACACTCATTCTGTCTCCCAACTTTCGTTTTTTTTGGAGTACAATTCCTTGGCAAATACATACAAAAATGTATTTGACAGAATTATTTACAACGTTTAAATGGCAAAATTGATCTTTTGGCCACGATAACCGTGTAGTGAAAGCCGTAGCGTGTAATAATAGAAATTTATTGCAAAAGGCAAAAATTTAATGCATCAAGAATTTATTTTTTTAACAGCAGCAATATATTACAAAAATCATCCTTATCTAGAACACAAGACATTTACATTGACAAATAAGAATATATTTACAAGAATAGATATGCAAAGCTTGATTGGGTTAACTTTACATTTGCGTGTTCACCTCTTTTGATTTGGGACGACTTTGTTTCCACTGGTCGCCACAGGAATGAGAAGTTTGCGATACTCCAGTGGAAGATATTTCTCTATTAATATATTGACAGGCATGCTGTCGGTCACAAAGCCTTGCCTGAGAAAAAAAAAAAAACACAGACCAACACTGCAGCGGATAAGACAGGTGAACGATTCATTAATCTTTATCAGAGTCGTCTTACCTTCTCATAAGGAGCTCAAAATCTTCAATCTCAATTGTTTTACGTTTGGCGTGAGTAGCATAGACTTCCAGATCCTCTGCGAGCCGTTCAAAGTATTTCTCGAGACTAAAACAGATAAAAAAATAATCTCAGGGGTTAGTTCACAATTTTTTGAGTGAACTACTAAGGGAAACTTGAATTGAATGTGTCACACAGGTGGTATATTACATTTCATTAATGGCAGGGTAGACGTCACTGGCAACCTTTGTTTTGGCAAAGTGTTTGAAGACGCTCATGACGTAACTCTTGGGCAGAACATCGGAGCCGGTCTTGCGCTTCTGTCTGGGCCGACGTTTGGTAACCTGAGGTGCGGGACTGCGAATAAAGAGCTTTGCATTACACAAAGCACTGGAAAAGGAGAAGTGGAATGATGTCTGTTAATTACCCAGAATTCAATTCTTTAAGGACTGTGGGTGTGGCTTGAGCACTAGCATTTGCGATCACTCTCTTTTGTTTCACAAAAGCAGGAGTTTTCATAGACAGCTCTGAAACGAACAAACAAACACTTCATGCAAAAGCAGATCTGATTTGTGAACAAACATTTAGAAACATTAAGTTCAGACAGCAAAATCATTTTAAACAAAATCTGAGATAATTTCTGGGTGGATTGTTTTAGGAATATGTTTAATACAGCCTTTAAAGGCGATGTTATTAAAGGACAAGTCTATTACAAAAAGTCTGAGCACCGGACCACAGCGATCAAAACTAAGAAAAAGGTGAAAAATGGTCATGAAAATTTTGTAGTAATAAAAAATAATTAAATATTTAAAGGAAAACACCACCGTTTTTCAATATTTTACTATGTTCTTACCTCAACTAAGATTAATTAATACATACCCATCTTTTTTCAATGCATGCACTTTTAATCCATGTACAGCGCTTGTGAACGTGTTAGCATTTAGCCTAGCCCCATTCATTCCTATGGCTCCATACAAAAGTTTTATTTTGTGCCACCATACTTACTCGTGTAACTACTCATGTAACAGTCTTTAAATAGGGAAAACATGGAAGTGTTTGGTGGCTTCTAAATTCATCCCTGTTTGGAACCATAGGAATGAATGGGGCTAGGCTAAATGCTAACACATTCACGAGGCACTGCACAAAGATTAAGTGCACGCACTGAAAAAAGATAGGTATGTATTAATTCACCTAAGTTGAGGTAAGAACATAGTAAAATATAAAAAAAACAGTGGTGTTTTCCTTTAAAGTCACATGTGGACTGTAGGGGTGGCACGGTCCATGAAAAAAATCCGAACCGTTCGGTTCGCTTGTCTCGGTTCGGAGCGCGTGTGTACCGCACGGTTCAACGGTTCATGGCATGCGCAATGTAGTCTCATGCCCTGTATGTGACCTCAGATAGCGTGTTTCCCTTTCGCGCGAAAGAAGAGGTGACTGGTGTGGAGTATAAGTACTGCAGGTTATGTTACGTGTAGAAATGGCAAGTGGGAGAGAAAAGGAAGTCTGCCCGCAGTTGGAGGATGCGCCAGCGTCGTATAAGTTTGGTGTGTGGAAACATATTTTTATTTCATGTTACTTATGATGACAGCGGAAATAAAACAATAGATAGAACTGCAGTCTATGGGTTGAATATGCTCCAACAGCCACAGGAGATCGCCTTCTCTCCGACCATTTATCTAATCTGAGGTACTGACAACAATGTTTTACGTCTTTTCATATTCAGCGCTATTTTTAGCCTTTCATTGATAAAATTAAAGCGGCTGATTTCCGCGTAGTTTCATTTTGCTAGCGTGTGAAAGTTGCGCGATCTTATTTCAGAAATTGCCCCTCAAAGTAATCAGAAGTGGTCAAAAGTGGACAAAAGAGACTTAAAGAGATTTTAATATTACAGGTGTAAAGGTTGTGTTTCTCTCTCGTCCACATAAACTCTCAGTATTAAAGCAGCCTTTCAGTGATAAATCTAAGAGCTACACTGAAGTTGGCATTTTAATAAATGCAAGTTATCTTTGTGTGCTAAAAATGCACATAAAGTTCATGTAGATGGCAATACACATTCTCCTTTTTGCCAAATAAATGAAAAGCATGTTGAAATCATCAATGTCTTCCCTCTTGCTCTATCAAAATCTCATCTGGCTTTCCTCAGAGATGGTCCAATGTGCTTAAAGTCAAATTCAGTTTGTGCATGATTACATGATATAACTTTTTTTAATACTGTATCCTAAATTATGGATAATTAATACATTAATAAGATAATACATTTTTTGGAGTGTTAAAAATTTAAAGAAAAAATAACAACAAGAACCGAACTGAACCGTGAACCGTGACCATAGAACCGTGATTCGAACCGAACCGAGGGTTTTGTGAACCGTGCCACCCCTAGTGGACTGCACAGACACCTGCACTGCGGGCATCATCATCATCATCGTCATCTTCCTGTTCACTCGGAGCAGGTGAATGTGGTTCAGGGCTCTGACTGACTGGCTCAGAATCCATCATGTCCTCATCCTCTGATTGGCTCTCCTCCTCTTGGAAATCATCACCTTCAATATCTGGCAGATCTCTTCCGGTCAGGCTGGTCTCATGCCGTGATCCTTGCTCAGATGTGGTGGCTTCTGCCTCTGACAAACCTTTTCCGGTCAGGCTAGTCTCATGCCGTGATCCTTGCTCAGATGTGGTAGCTTCTGGCAAATCTTTTCCGGTCAGGCTGGTCTCATGCCGTGATCCTTGCCCTGATGTGGTAGCTTCTGGCAAATCTTTTCCGGTCAGGCTGGTCTCATGGCGTAATCCTTGCCCTGATGTGGTAGCTTCTGGCAAATCTTTTCCGTTCAGGCTAGTCTCATGGCGTGATCCTTGCCCTGATGTGGTAGCTTCTGGCAAATCTTTTCCGGTCAGGCTGGTCTCATGCCGTGATCCTTGCCCTGATGTGGTAGCTTCTGGCAAATCTTTTCCGGTCAGGCTGGTCTCATGGCGTAATCCTTGCCCTGATGTGGTAGCTTCTGGCAAATCTTTTCCGTTCAGGCTAGTCTCATGCCGTGATCCTTGCTCAGATGTGGTTGCTTCTGCCACTTCAACATCTGGCAAATCTTCTTCATCCAGACTAGCATCACGTTGCTGTGACCTTTTTTCAGTGGTGACCTCTGTCGTGAGGTTAAGCGTAGGGGACAAATGGCTGCCTTGTGGTTCCATCTCTTCATCAGGAACATCCTGAAAGTTCTCTCCGGTCCGGTTAACAAACTCCAGATAATCTGAAACACATTCAAGTCCTTTAAATCATTAAAGTTGCACACCACATGACCAATAGTTTCTAATGCCTCTTCCAACTGGTTGATTATTTTTACTTCACATTTTCAGGGTTCCCACACCTTAGTTAACATCAAATTCAAGGACCTTTCAAGGACTTTCCAGGTCCAATAACCTTGAATTCAAGGATTTAGGCCCAATCCCATTTCTCGGTCTTACCTCTTCCCCTTAGTTTTGCATATTCACGTAAGAGTAATTGGGCCTTACTGTCACGTGAACATGCAAAACTAAGGGGTAGGGGTAAGACAGAGAAATGGGATTGGGCCTAAATGTGGGGACACATTTCAAGTGAGAGCAAGGTTACATTGTGTTACCTTTCAAGATACATTGTTACAGTTCCCTTTTAAGGGAACTCGCGCTGCGTCACTGCGGTGACACTTTGGGGACGCCTCCAGGGGTAAGTGCGTCTGAATGTGTATATCAAATTTAACCAATCGTGAGGCTTAATGAGTAAGACAGAGTGACGCGGGAGCCAGGAAGTATATCGCTATTTGAAATATTGCCAAAGATGGCGTTACAGGGATGCAGGAAGTATGGCAAGGGAGACGCAGCGTCTCGTTCCCTTCTCAGGTGACAACCGTTACACATACGTAACCCGAGACGTTTGTATGAGTCAAACACAATTATGCCAAAAAGCTTTTTTGTATGAATCAACATTTGCATACAGAAGATATAAGCACTTAAAGCGAAAAGTTTAGCATGTGGGCTTAAAATGCTAGAATTTTTATGATATTATCCTACACTACACAGGGAATTGTCATTAATATCATAGGGAATTGTCAATAATATCATAATTTTTTCCAAAAATCTTCTTGCATAAAATAGATTCAAGCACTTTCAATGACCTGTATCTATTTATGTATATTTTCAAAAACTTCCCAGGGCCTTGAATCTTCCCCCTCCATATTCACAAACTTTCAATTATTTCAAGGACCCGGGGAACCTTGCATTTTTTATGTTTGCAAAACAAACCTTTTTCTCTGGGGTTCAGTCCAGCCCCGAAACTCTTTGTGACTCTCTGTCCTGCTGGAATTCTTAGAATCCCACCTCCACCCTCTGATCGGTGAGCTCGGCGTGTTTTTCGCACCAAACCCGGTGATGTATCCATGTCTTCCTCAGTCTCTGGCTCGTGCGTTTCTGCATCTTGAAATTCAGGTGTAGACTCCGTCATCGCCTGTGTCGGAGCAAGCATGATCTCATCTTCAGGACTCAAAGACACATCACCTGCTGCTTCTTCTTGGGATGAAGGCAGCATCTCTTCCTCATCCTGTAATGCCGATTCCACCTCATGGTCTTGGTTTTCTTGGATAATGGATTCTGGAACATCATGAATTTCATCGACATAACTCAGTTTGTTTTCTTGGTATTCTTCTGTCTCTAGGTCATTGCGCTCAGCATCTCTCTCTGGTTCGGCATCTTGTACCGCCGTGTCATCTTTCTTCAGCTCAACAGTAGATCCGGAAGGCTGGGCGTAAAGTTCTGTGACGTCATTTAGGCCAAGCGTGAACTTCTGCCATGAAGAATCTTCGAGAGTTTTTCCATCCTGAAACTGAGAATGATCTAAAGAAACGATAAGGAGTCAAATATGGGGAGAATATGATGAAAAATTTGTAAACTCAAGAGTCTGTGTGCAAACCTTGGTCAGGTGCCTGCTCCAGACATCTCTGGACAGCCTCATCAAACGAATCGACAGAAGGCAGCTTCCGATTGGACACTTTCCGCTGGAGCCCCGCCCTCTCAGTGCGCTTATCCACAAATGGGGTTTTTAGAGTCAGGTTCAGGCCACTGTAAGAAAATAAATCAAAAAACACATTTCAAACATTTTTAGATAGGGGTGTAAAGATTAACCGTGCAAATGCGCGTTTTCTCAATGAATACATTTGAATGAATTACGGTGAGATTCAGGCACATCCGAACACCAGGGGGCGCTCCCGTGCAGAAACTCCCTTTGTGCCACAGAAGAAGCAGCATTACGAATGCTATTCCAGGAAATGTCTACAGGAATATTTATTTCACTGTTCTTCAAATTGTTTCAGGTATTTTCATGATAATAAAGAATATTTTAAATGATTTTGTTTAACAAGTGTTGCTTTTTTAAATGCACGTTATAAACGACCCCGACTCTTTATGATTTTAGATTGAAAAGGACTTCCTACTGACCAAATGCCGTAGTACACGCACAAGCTGTGCATGAAACAAAGAATCGCAGCCTTACGATTCAGAATCGATTTCAGACAGGCATTTTTAATGAGACACACGGTTGAATCGTTAAATCCCTATTTTTAAATGTAAAACATAAACTATACAAAAATTATTGCAGCGATTAGCAAATAGCAACATGACCAAACTTCAAATGATCCAATCAGTTCTTGATGGACAAATTCAAGTCCAGTACTACCTTTTTTATTTCAGAAGCCGTTTGACTGGGATGTACGTCACCACGGGGAAAATAAGACAATCACAAATTCAATTTCATTAAGGTTCATGTCCATGTTATTTATCTAAATACTGCCTAAATACCGATGGCATGTCTAATCAGTTTTACAATCATAACCAATAACCACCGAGCAGCATTTACCTCTTTGACCCAGCAGATGAATCCAGATCATGAGACACATCAGATTTCTCCCGAAAGACAGATTTATCAGAAGCCTCCTCCACAGATTTATCTGAAAAGTTATGAGACAATAATTAAATGACTTCGATGTCAGGCTGTTTTTATGGCACTCAGAAAAATACTTTAAATGGCAAAATTACTGAACAGTGATTCAGTCTCAGGTTCACGACTAGCTTAACTGATAAAGTCACACTTTATATTTAACTACAAAATAATCCATTTCTTATTGTTGCTTGTCTTTGCAGAAACGTCCAGGGTGCAGTTCAAGGGACACAGATACAACTTAACGTATATACAAGCTGAAGTGTTTGCAATGAAAGTGATTCCACATATAAGGGAAAGGCAACTGAAGTATGAAAACTGCCATATGGTTGCTAGAGCCTTTCAAAATAACAAAATCAAAAGCGGACTGCAAAATGGCTCACAGCAAGAAGGTCCCTGGTTTGAGCCTTGGCTGGGTTGGGAGGTATTTCTATGTGCATGTTTTTCATGTGTTAGCGCAAGTTAATCCAGGTACTCCCACAGTCCAAAGACATGCAGGTTGGGTAAATTGGAGATGCCAAATAGATCAACTTTGTATAAATAACAATGAATATAGCCATAGACTCTAGAATGGCGTCAATAATAAATAAATAAACAAAAGCAACAGAACTACAGGTGTGAATGGATCAGAACCTGGCAGCTGGCCCAGCTCTCTCTCAAACGCAGAAACACTGAAGACACGCTGGGGTTTTCTGCGACTCAGTTTTCTCACCACATGCGTCAGGGGTTCAGTGTGTAGGGTCAGATCAGAGAGCTCCGCTCCAGACAGACCTTCACTAAGAAAACACACACAAAAAAAAAAAAAAAAGAGTCAGTACATCTGCAGAGGGTACGTGAATAAACCAATCACATGACTAATGAAGCTGGTACAAACGTTCGCTCTCCAGCACTGGAGACACTGGACTCTGGATTTGGTTCTGCCTCCTGTGGCGCAGGCTGACCCGACATCAGCAAAGACACCTCAGGGCCTAAAAAAGACAACTCATTTATTTCCAAAGAGCATTTGCAAAGTAACTTAACAGAAAATCATATTGTGTAGCATCTTAATTATCTTGAGTTTCTGTGAAGCAGATCAGATCAATTGAATTTATGTCAAAGTGTCCTTTATTATCTTTCTTGAAAAGTGAAGTGTGCACATAACAACAAGAGTGCATCTTAAACTGAGACTACAGGTGTGTTATAGTTCACGCGATGCTAAGCAGACTAAATTGCTGCTTGCAGTTTATGGAAAAGTTAAAGATGGAGCAGTCAAAGCGGACACCTAGTGCTTGCCGTAGTGCCGTGTTAGTTTCCTTTCTCTTTAATTGCAAATGAAGTGAATCAGATGGTGAATTTGTCAAAAAAGTCTGCTCACCCATATGCATGATTCCCCTAAGCAGACCCCGAGTCGTGATGTCATCATCGAATAGAGAGGGCGTGGCAGCGGCCGGAGGATTTGTCTTCCCACCCATTGACCTCTGTCGTTTAGGTGGAGGGAGGGGTGACTTGGCATTCTGAAACAGATCAAAAAAAAGTTAAATACTTGGAAAACTTTAATCTACAAAGTAGACAAACTTTAACTCTCATTCATCTCTCTCCTCTGACCACTCCACCCTGCTGCAAACCAAACTGGCCAATCCATAGATAATCATGTAATAAAATCATCATGCGTGAAAATCTCAAAAAACGTCAGAATTCCCAAAAAGATTTATCCACAGAGTATTCCCTTATTAGTGAACATATTTTTAATAAAGTTTGAGAGATGTCGGAAGGTTGGGATTATGATGTTGGAGTTGAGTGACCGTGGTGTAGTTCACTTATAGCATAAGGTTACCTTTTTAGGTGTAGTAGGTGCATTTAGATTTTTAATATTCATGAACGTTGTGTAAATTTGTGAAGATTTATATTGATGGACAAACATATAATCATCCATAACCTTTTGTTGATCACAGAGCTTATTTTTTAGCTTATTATGAAAAAATCCCATTGACTTTTTACTGAGAGAACCTATGTGAAGCTAACTTTCGGGTTGGCCTACAAAAATACATCCTTCCATTTACAATATTGACTTACCCAGTTGACATTAAGCTTTATGTAAAAGTTAGCAATTTAAAAGCAGAATTTATTCACATACTGAAGCCGTAAAATAACATTCAGGCCTAAAAACTAATTAAGATCTATCAACAGTATGACCCCACAAAATTGTGTCAGATAAGTGATGGAAAAACTAAATTTAGAAATCGCTTATTCAAGATAACTTCAGATAATGTGTGAAAGTAGCATATAAAGAAGAAATGATACCTGATGAAGTTTTTTCTTGAGTTTGTGGCGCAAGGCGACTCCGGGGCTTTCCAGTCCAGGTGTGTTTATCAGTCGCACACTCCGGCGTGCACGGGTCGCACTAAAACACACAACACAAAACACCTAAAACAACCAGTTCTACATATATGAACAAGTAGACAGTAATACTTGCAAAGGCATTAACTCACTATAGATTATTTTGGAATAATTCACCAGTTTACATAAACAATAGTAGTAGGTCATGTCATTATGGATATGAAAATGCGGCATTTATATGATCTTCATTGTATTCAAAATACCTCGATTAACACTTTGCCCAACCTTGTTAAACACAATAAACCGTATAACATTGTGTAAAAGAGACCGTTAAATGAAGTTAAAATGATATTATGTAGATTGTTTCACCTTCTGGTAACTGGAGATCGGGGTAACGCTGTATGCAGGACTTTCTGCAACAAAACCCGAGGAGATAAATCCTCGTCCGCCGAATCCATCTCTTCTTGTTTTTCTTCAAAACAAAATAACTATGAAAAATCTAACTTTACACCGCGGTTAATCTGAAGTAAACAACGTAGAAGACATCGACCAGCCGTACGTTTAGGAACCAAAATCGCAACTCCCTTCTTCTTCTTCTCTTCTTTTTATGGCGGATGGCAAACAACTATCGCAACTCCCGCCCGTTCGTTCAAACAAATCTCGCGAGATTTAGTATTGCGTGTCACAACAATGACGTACACGCGCAGTGCAGTGTAAATGCATTGGTTTGCTAACTTTTCTATGTTTACGGTTACAGTTGATTTAATATATTAGACCGTAATCTTTTTGTATTTTATGCCCCCACATTGTTCTCAACAAAGGAATCATACAGGAAGAGTATGTGACGTGTATGCTAGTCGCCTCATGATTGGTCTAAACGCTTCCTATGCAAATGTGCAAGCGTGTAAGTTAATGTATCTAACGATTTACAAAACCCGGCTCAATGAAACATAAAGCATATCGCACGCTCATATTTCTGTATTTATAAGTACTGCTACAATATGCAATATATAATATAAAAAGCTGTTTGGTTAATACTGCATTAAGTTGTCACCGTCGATGAATCTGGTAGGTATTCTCTGTCCCTTATATACTGTGATACACAACGATAACTACGTGTTGTATGAAAGGAGAGAAGGTTAGCACTCCCCTTGACAAGGATGGAAGAGGTCCTAGTGGCCTTCAACACACATACGGTTAAGGCATTGCCACTTACTTCGTGGCATCTCTAACCAAGTTTTTTTTTTGTAGTTTATCTTACATTAAACATGTCGCGAACTTTACCATTACAACAGCTCCAACTTAACCCATTGGTTAAGCACTGCTTCACGAGGCTTTTGTTTCGAATAAATTGGTTCGGAGCGTGTTTCAAACTGACCAAGTCACGTGATTTTAGCAAACGAGGCTTTATTACGCCATAACTGTTTCGAAAATCCGGTGGTTCACCACTAGGGGGAGTTGATCACAAATGACCAGTGTCTAATATGGTTAGGGTAACTAGGGTCCGTTTTATTATGGAAGTTCATACAACATGCATCCTTCTGACTAATAACACTACCATTTTGTCTACTTTTTGTATATAGACAGATTTATTGATATAAGTTGCATAATATAGTTGTGTGTGTATTGTGTGGAATTTATTATGTATATATAGTCTGTATTGATTTTTTACCCTAAATAAAACTAAAAACACATTTTAATTATGTTTTAATTAAGTTAAATAATTTTTTAACATATTTTAATAAAAATCTTGCTATTATTTTGTAAAAAAGTGTAAAATGTTTGGACAGATCTAGCTGCTTTTACACAATTTTGACCAGCAGGTGTCGCCAACGTGTGTGGTGTTTCGAACGCTTCGAAAAAATGAATACATTTTTGAAGCAATTGGTTCAATTGATTTGAAGCTTCGAAAAGCTTCGTTTCTCCCACCACTTTAACCAGTTGCAATAAAAAATAAATACATAAATAAATCAGTATCGCGATGTTAACAAGCATGTTTGCGTGCTAATTCTCTGTGGGAAGGCGTATTGTATAAGCCACACTTTGATTTATGTCTTTTGGACCAATAGTTTTTGAGAAAAGTGAGAAATATATATATATATATATATATATATATATATATATATATATATATATATATATATATATATATTTATACAGTCTGTAAGGTTCTCCTAGCATTGCATTGTGCGCGAATCTTTCAAAAATGGTAAGGAGCGTCACATTTCCGGCTAACATCAAAGGTATTCAGGCCAATTACAACGTACAGATTAGCTGGCCAATCAGGGACTTTATATTCTGTGAATGATACTGTAGCAAAATATATGGATGTTGACAACCTTGCAAGAGGTCATTCTGGGGAAATAAAGAAAAACACTGAAACATTTATTTTTTCTATTTTGACTATTTTTTCACCAAGCACCTTGATACTTCAAAATCATTTAGTTAAAAGACAATTTGTTACTGCAGTTTTAAGGCACATGTAATATTCCAATTAATTACATAGTTAATTTTTTATTTTATATGGAGCCTACCTTTCCACTTTTCCTAATTTAAGATGAAACATTTATCAAATCCCTCAGGTTGGTTAAAACAAGAAAATAATTTTTAAATGTTATGATTTTTTGTAATGCATAATGTTTCCTCTGCATATGTTAACCTGTTTATTTGATTTCTTTTTTTTGTATTCATTTCTTTTTCTTTTCTCTCTTTTATTTTATTTGTGAAACTTTACATAGATACTGTACGTATAGAGGTTCTATCTGTTCTTTCTGTTTTGTCTGTAAAATGATATAATAATAAAAAGAAACGGCCCTTATTCCCAACTTTTTTATTAAGACATGTACTTATATACCAACGAAATAAATTATGTCCTATCTTTGTGTGAATATTTCAATGTAGGCAAAAGCCTCATACATGCATTCCCACACAGACACAATAATACACAGACACAATAATCATTTGATTTTCCCATCTATTTTTAATTGGCACAGTTAACACATACAAAGTATTCAGTGCTCAAAAACACAAGCATAACAAACAAACAAAAAAGTGCAAAACAAACAGTTGGCAGATCCCATCAAAAAAAGGTTATTTCATTTAGCAAAGCAGAAAAAAGAAGCTGGGACACTTTTATTCATCAAAATTTAAAAATAGACTCTTACCATGGTTTGGTAGTTCACTCTTATTTATAGACATGTACTTATAGATATACACATATATTTATAATTCTCTTATTTGGGAATGGTGTTTTGTAGGCCATGAGAGCGAATGCGGGACAGGGCAACTGATTTCATGTCATAGAGGCCGAGATATCTTCTCTTACAGAAACAACAGTTTGTGTTTTTGCCATAAAGTGACTGAAAACAGCATGTAACTATGGGCTCAAAAAGTGGAAATGCTCGCAATCATTGTGTGATCTCAAATAGAAACTTGTGTTTGGAAGACAAGTCTAATTATTTATTTTTCATAACTTTCTCATTACTTACACTTCTTCGTATTTACAGTTTCATTAATGGCGAGTCAGTCAGTTATGTTACCCAGATAATTATTTTATGTTGAGGCTGTGCAATTCATTCAACATAAAATAACTAAATCGAAAATAAAAGCTTTCAGCATTAAATGTAAAATGTGTATTTTTAAAGCCTAACGGAATTGCAAAAGTAATGTTTTCTCGCAACAATTTTCTCAACAGTGCCCAAAGCCGCACCCAAAGTCGCACCGTGTGTCGAACAGGACGGGATGCTCAAACAAACAGAGCGGTTTAAGATGTCATAATAGAATCACATGCAGATGCTTTAGCTAGGTTAGAAAAGCATATTTCAGCACAAGAAAAGATCTTCCTCAACTTTAAATAGCAGTTTCGTGGCATGAGAATAATATTATTAGACTTAGTCATCCTAAAACCTCTCCTGAACCAACTTGGGTGTGACAATTAAACAAATATATATAAAAGAAATATAAAAATGATTATGTGCCTCAAGAAGTGACGAGTAGTCATTGAAATAATACAAATCTCTTCATAGACATTACAGGAAAGAAAACTGTCAAACCATAGTAAGTACAATAAAAAAAAAATTATTTAATTAAAAACCTCAAATTCAGGTTAAGATATGAAGGCCACACACCCGCTGCACATCAATCGTCTGGTTAACCTGTACATTTGGCTCAGGATACATTAAAAACCATCATAAGATCCCAGGTAAATAAAACAATGATTCTCAACTGGGTACACCACAGGGTAAAACCATGAACATCACGATAAATACATACCTATTTCAACAGGTCACCATATTCATGTATGTATCTATCATGTGTTAACAGAAAAAAGCCAAAACAGTGCTTGCTTGAGTGTGCCGAGCAGCGATTGGACGGATAAAGAAATCACTGGATGAAGGAAAATGTAAATCATGTCATGACGAAAGTAAAAGTGGAGTAAGAAATGATGAACGGTTAACAAACAAATAAGGTTTGAGTAAGTGCACTGGAAGGGCGGAGACAGAGGAGGTGCCAGGGCAAGCAGACATGCTGTTGGTCAGCGAAGCCCCGCCTTAAAGAGTATAAAGGGGTGTGGCCTGATAAAGGAGCAGACTTCCAGAATGAGTCAATTTTATGTATAGGATCATACATCCTTACAGGCATTTACAACCCAATTATAATTTGTTTCTTTATACTGTACTTCTCACCAAAGAAAAAACATTTGTTTTGGATGTGGTACTGAGGGTTTATTTCCTTTAACAGGCCACATTTAATGGTTCATTGTGGATTTTAGTTTGGGACAGATCAGGGACACACAAACAAGACAGATACAAACATACACACACACACACACGCATACACGCGCACGAGCCGAAACAAATTTAGCACTGTTCAGCGAAGCTCAGCCGTAACGCAAAATGATGCGCAGATCAAATTCACCTTATTATAAAATAACAAACAGGTAATAAATCTAATGTCATAATATTTCTCATTCCTCTGATTTGCTGTTCTTTTCTACAGCAGGAGATTTACAAACGCCTTTAGGCCGAGAGACCTTTATAATCTCTCTCTCTCTCTGTGTCACTCTAGGTTGGCCATGAAGTGTTGGCTGTAGTTTTCCCCACATGTGGTTGCTGTTTGCCCTGCACCACTGAGTCCTCCTTCCAAACTTTACGAATCTGCAGTCATACAAACAAATAAACATGAAAAACAAACAAAAAAACACATTAGACTCGGTGAAATGATGGATGCCTTCCATTTCAAACTTTAGGCTTTTCACGCTTTGTTTGTGTGTGGAACCCTTTGTAATTCGTGAGACGAGGCTCCAACCACAAACAGTGATGTCATACTCAAGCATGTTTATCAGGGGTTAAAATGTATCGCTGATGCTTTTTTGCTTCTATTTTTTATGATCAAATGCTTTCTGTTCATGCATTTGTTGACATATGACTAGGCGTGTTATACGATTAATCGCGATTAATCGCATACAAAATATAAGTTGCATAATATTTTTGTGTGTCTATTGTGTGGAATTTATTATGTATATATAGTCTGTATTTATATATACAAAATAATTACACAGTGCACACACATTATACAAAAACAAACATTAATTTTGTATGCGATTAATCGCGATTAATCGTTTGACCGCCCTACGTATGACATTTAAAGGGACACAAGGCAGCATTTTTATGTTAATAAATCATCTTCGTAAGTCGGTATATGGTTAAATGACTCATTACATGACGAATGAAGACTCTCTCGCCCGCCCCTACCGTCTGTAGGAAGAATACCCCACTTGCAAGTTCGCTGTATCCGACCCGGTGTCCTTCAGTCTCGTATAGTCTTAGATATAGAACGCATTTACTCCCAGACACTAGGGGGAGCTAGTAGAGAAATAATACTCAGACTTGCCTTGTGTGCCTTTAAAATGTAGGATACTGGTGGGATACAAGAAGTCTACAACCAGTTAGGGCGAGAGATTTTACATTTTCGGACATAATAAATGTTTACACTGTTAGACAAAATATGTACCTCAGCTGTTACTGGGGCAGTAGCTACCCTATAAAAAAAGGTCTGCAAATGTACCATTAAGTACCTTTGAGGTACTAATATAAATTACAATTAATGTGCAAAGCTGTACTTTTTAAAGGGTACCGCCCCAGGACCGCTAGGGTAAATATTTGGGTACATTTTCTTCTGACAGTGTAGGACATGACTCTAAAATATAATTTGTGTTTTTGTGGTTGTTGTTGTTTTTAAGGTGATTTCGGTGAACTTTTTGTTTAGTCACACCCAAAGTTTGCATTACATACTCCAGATTTACAAATTCAAGTGTGAAAAGCCTCCACTAAACACACAGATATGACATTTGATGTACTGTATATGCTCACATGACGATACACACAACAAAATGGACTGAATAATGAATAATATGAACACAAAGAAAATGTTTTTTTTTTTTAAATATGTGGTCGATGGTTTATTTGTAGGAGTTATTTTATTATCTGTGTTGACTATACAGCATAACAAATTTAAAGACTATGTGTGCAAACAACCCCCAAAAAACTAAATTCAATGCTCCCATAGAAAATCTTTCATGTTATTTTCACTCATGCATATTTTCTGATCCATTTAGTCTCGAATTTAAAGGTGAAGTGAGCAATGTCATGCATTGTTTTTTTACTTTTCAAAATAAAAGTCCCATTTGACCGACTCAAAACCTTCATTCGGACTAAAACACACTCATGCAGTATTAAAACTCCAACCACCGCAACAGATAAAGCTAAAGTCAGCTCACATATAGCTTAGTAAGTCTTCGGTAAGGCAAACACATTATGTAGCATCTCCAAATGGAAGACAAATTGGGTTAAATTGGTCCGGTACACAGACCAAAACAATAAACACACACACAATGCCTACTGTCTCACCCTCAGGAAGATAAATCCTTCTCCAAGAAAAAAGCTCTGCCAGGAAACATCAAGAAAAGTTTCACATATCCTACCTACACTATTCATTTATTTATATAGTTTTATTGTGCTGCTATAAAATAATATGTCATAAAATCAAATAATCTGCAGATGGATGATCATAATCTCAATCTAAAGCTAAAAGTTTGGTTCATTTTCTATGCGTACAGCTTTGCAAAGCATACTTCATTTGATTCGAATGTGTACATTGGTGTTAGATGCAGGCAATACCTTTCCTGGCCTAAAGGGGTCCCTAAAGAGCAGTTAAGTAGCTCTAAAGGGTAAAACTTGCATCTTTGTATGCTTTTATGGTACAGTCGTATAAATGAGGGTACTTCCTGACCCACTCGCACAATCTTTCATACATGGCCTCTATTGTCGATGTAGCTTGCATCGACTACAGGGCTGTGACGGTTGTCATAACCACCGTACCTCCGTGGTGGTGCAGCATCATTGCGGTGGTGAAGTGCACCCCGTGGTGGTGTGCACGTCACAAACTATGGAAAATATAAAGTACAATCTCGCCCAGCGAGATGTCTTCAAGTTCGTATGAACAGAAACGCCTAGTAGACTCCAAGTTAATGCGCTATTTGCAAGGGCAGGCAACTGATATCAGTGATGACCCGCTGGCTTGGGGGCGAAACAATGAGGCAAGACATTCTCTTCTGGTTACTCAAGGTTGCAAAAAAGTATCAAAGCGCTTCCAGTACACCATCAGAGCGCGGCTGGAAACATTATAACCCCAATAAGGTTCCTCGCTTGACCCGTTTATTGTTTCACGGATGGAAGTGCTACAATAAACACGCACATAGGCGCGATCCCGTGAGTGCCCATTGTGGCAAGCACCCACCAGCGGAAAAAGAAATCGGTGCCTATGAACATGCACGTTTGTTAAGAAACGTATATCTGACCATACATATTTCAAAATATATGTATGCATTATATGTAGGCCTATATAAGCATATATATGCGTCATATATGCACACACATATTCTATAACCACTACGTAAATTGGTGCATTACCATCGGAGTGGTAAAATACTAACACGTCACAGCCCCAATTGACTACCTTGCAAATCTACGCCCCCCAGGGCATGGTTGCCACCTTGTGGATAAACAAATTACTGCAAGAAACATAAATGTGCATGTTCGACTTGCGCGTACGAAGTACTATACTGATGACGAACCACTGTACCCTGACCCTAACATACGCACTTATATGCGTAATTAGGTTTAATACTGACTTTTACGCCGGCGGATGTTTTCAATTGTTTCCTATGAAAGAACTGAGCTTTTCAAAAACTGCAGAGCGCTGGCCCCATGGTGGATTTTGAGCGCCGAAATTGAACAATTTTCTTTTTTGGGTGAAACGCTCAGCTTGTCAATGTCACTTCTCACTCGGCCGTCCAATCACACTTTAGGAGGGGCGGGACAAATATTACAACAACCAAAAGGGACATCGTTCAACGACAGATAAACAAAGCAGGAATTTCATGACAACCAAAGCGCTCAGCTGAAAAAAGCTGGCAAGCGCCTACAGTCGGCGTCCACCTGGGTGTGTGACGGGTAAAGCAATGGTAGTTATACTTGTTTATACTTTGGTTCATTACTCTATTAACTAACTTTAACACCAGTGAACAGACTTACGTCAATAATGTGTCTTTAGGTATTGTATACACATCATTGACTGTCAAAGCCAATTTTGATATCTGGAAAAAACACACACATATAATTTAATATCCCCCTACGACTACAGCATCAAGATCGCACATAAAACAAAAACGGTCCCAAAAATGTGCATATGTGTCTAACATGCATGGCTACACTATACAAGAAGATACTTTTGTGGTTATGTGAAGTGCCATTGAGCCATATTAAACTATGGTGGACTAATAGCTAAAATCATATTGTACAGTATAAGTACATATACAATCACATAGTCATTTAAATAAAGTGTTTCTTTAAAAAAGTCTACCAAAAACAGTCCAACTCCATCTAAAAAAGTCCCTTTCTTTTCTTTGAAGAGAGTCAGGATTATAAACGCACCCTAGACGTTCTTCATCAGTGTCTATACACAAATGCACACTGGGTTATACAGCCCTGTCAGGACCTAAAGCATTCAAATCAAATGTAGGTTATAGCACCTTTGGCGCTGGAGTCCAGAAAGACTTCGACGTAAGATGTGGGGACGTAACCCTCCTCTTCCTCATTTCTCCTAACACGCGTCCATCCGTCACCTTTATCTTCCTCTATAACGTACAGCAGCTCACCCTCTGTCACTGCGATGGTACCTTCATTGTGACCTATAGGACGACAAAATGACAAGAGAGGCAAAGGCAAATAAGTCAATCCCAGAATGCATTGCATCAAGAAAATGCACCGGAGCCTATTTATCTGAGCTGTATATATGAAATACCTTCAAACGGATAAATGGCTTTGCAGGTGCCGATGGTCGGTAGCATGTCTTCATCTGCATCATCAAACTCGTCAAACTCCGGTGGTTCTGGTTGGACTTTATTCTGGACCTCAGAACTCTGTTCCTCTGTATAACTGCCATCCGGACTGCTCCATCACACACACGCACACACACACGTACAGAATAACTATAGCAACTGTATGACCACCAATCACATGAGAGTTATTTTATGTGTGTGTGTGTTTGTGTGTGTGTGTGTGTGTGTGTGTGTGTAATAGAGTGTGTACCTCTCTCGGTCCTGTGCACAATTGTTGTTAGTGGGTGGTGTACTGTTTTGGGTCTCAAACAGGACACTCGTCCTCTTCGGAGGGTCACTCTTCACTGGCATCCTTCCTTCTACCTCCGCTAACCAGCCCTGAACATACACAAAAACACACACAGTCATCTCATCTATTCTAAACTCAAGTACTCACCGATGTCCTAATATTATTTCTATTCGCTACACGCACCTCAAACTTCTGAGCCTCCATCTGCAGTTTATCAATGTTGTTGGCGATCTCTGCTAACCGGGGATCTACGCTGTTAGGATCCCCCATCTGTGGGTTCTTCACATAAACCTCCTTCATTTTAGTCAAAGCATCTCTGTGGGGAACAAACATGTGACTCTTTAATAAATCCTATCAAATCCAAACAGATGTGTTCAGTGTCTTAATAAGAAATCAATCCACAAAAAGATCCTACTGGATAAATAATGCATTTTTTATTCATTGTTTTTTTTTTCAGAAATCTACTTGCATCGTACTGAAATAATCTAATTTAAGCATCATGAAAAAAACAATCCTATAAATACACACAGGGTTCCCACACCTTAGTTAACTTCCAATTCAAGGACCTTTCAAGGACTTTCCAGGTCCAATACCCTCAAATTCAAGGACTAAATGTGGGGACACATTTCAAGTGAGAGCAAGGTTACATCATACTTCCTTTAAAGATACATTGTTACAGTTTCCTTGCAAGGGAACTCGCGCTGCGTCACTGCGGTGACACTTTGGGGACGCCTCCAGGGGTAAGTGCGTCTGAATGTGTATATCAAATTCAACCAATGGTGAGGCTTAACGACAAAGACAGGGTGACGCGGGAGCCAGGAAGTATATCGCTATCTGAAATGTTGTCAAAGACGGCGTTACAGGGACGCAGGAAGTATGGCAAGAGAGACGCAGCGTCTCGTTCCCTTCTCAGGGAACAACAGTTACATACGTAACCCGAGACGTTTCCTTGTGTCAAACACAACTATGCAAAAAAGCATTTTGGTATGAATCAACATTCGCATACAGAAGATATAAGCATTTAATGCTTATATTTTTAGCATGTGTGCTTAAAATATGGATTTGTTTCCAGAAAACTTCTTGCATAAATAGTTTCAAGCACTTTCAATGAGCTGTATCTACGTATGTATATTTTCAAAAACTTCCCAGGGCTTTAATTTTTTTTCCACGGATTCACAAACTTTCAAGGACCCGTGGGAACCCTGTATACTTGTTTTATCTTATTAGTATCCTTTGCATTATTTTAATATTTTTGTATGCTTGTTTATGTTAATGTACCTTTGATCCATCTCTTTCTGTATGTCTTTATTGATGTCGTCTATCTTAGCCTGAAGTTTCTTTCTTCTCTGTTCTGGAGGCAAATGACTAAAATCCTCAGGAGTTGAACCCTGAGAAAAAGAAAGAGAGAAAGAAATAGAGGGGGAAAAATGAGTGTCTGTGTCCATCTAAAGTAAGCAGACATGATATTTATCTCATAACAAGATCTGTTTTCATATACAGTATAGAGGGTTTAAATAATGCATGCACCTTTTATGTTTCATTCATTACTGCATACACTACTGTTCAATAGCATTATTACATGGCTCTCTGGAATGCTTGATTCTGATTGGTCAGTTGAGACATTTGCAGGTTCGTTATTTTCAAATAATAACCGCTCCAAATTAATAACGCATAGCCGGACTACTTGCACTAGTAAAATCACTCCGCGCCAATAAAGATCAATAAGATCTTTATCTGTTTGGCGCAATCTTGTGACAAACACTGGACAACCACGACAAGACACAGACAGCTTACTGAGACTGAACTTGACAAAGTAGAGCATGACAGCTACGAAGCCAACACACACAAAAATACAGAATGGGGATTAAAACTTCTCAAAGACTGGCTAAAAGAGAAAAAATGGAGACAGACAAGTATGAAGACGAGGATCTTAATAAGGTTTTACGATCATTTTATGCATCTGTGCAAAGTTTCGCGGAAGGATAAAAATGTTAATTTAAAACAAATATGCCAATAAAATGTTTCAAATTCATATTCATGTCCAGTTTTTTTCTTATGTGCCAAGTAGCCGTGTAATAAGCGGGATAATGTAGAGGCAGCCGGTAGTTATTGGGAAATAAGCCCCTTCAGTGTGATACAAGACCCTCCGCTTCGCGTCGGGTCCTGATCACACTGTCGGGGCTTATTTCCCAATAACTACCGGCTGCCTCTACATTATCCCTTACTTAAAACACCTCACTAAATGTGTCTTGTGATCTTAATCTTATTTTTTTTACTGACGGTATAAGCTTACAGCGTTTGAAAGTACTTCTGTAGACAATAATATAATTTTTGCCAACATATTAATGTCTTTCTTAAAGGAACACGCCGACTTTTTGGGACTTTAGCTTATTCACGCTATCCCCCAGAGTTAGATAAGTTCATACATACCTTTTTATCTCCTTGCGTGCCGTTACTCTGTCTGACGCAGCCCCCACTAGCGTAGCTTAGCACAAAGACTGGAGGTAAATGGTTCCAGCTAGCATACTACTCCCAATAAGTGACAAAATAACTCCTATTGACATTTTCCTATTTATATGTTGTGATTTGTGTAGTCACACCGTGTACAAATAACAAGGTCATACTGTATAAGACACAGCCATTTTTTAACCATATACATACTTGGAACTTTATTCTCAAAAGGCAAAGCACTGCTACTTGGGCGGAGTGATTAGCGCAACACTTGCGCAAACTCTCTGCTCCTCACCACAGGGGTTCTCAGGCGCTGCGAGCAAATCACTCCATATAAATCCCAAAATATAAATAGGAAAATGTTGCCATTATATTGTCACTTATTGGAAGCAGTATGCTAGCTGGAGCCATTCACTTCCAGTCTTTGTGCTAAGCTAAGCTAGCGGTGGGTGCGTCAGACAGAGTAACGGCACGCATGGAGATAAAAAAGGTATGTATGGACTTATCTAACTCTGGGAGATACGGTGTATAAGCTAAAGTCCCAAAAAGTTATTTATCTATTTGAATTAATGACGGACTGAATAATGAAGAAAAAGCAGCCAATAAGAGCTCAGAATAGATGTTTATAAAGCATCTCAGGGTGAGACATCAAAAAGCATATTATAGTACCGATTTTTTTAAATGTGTTTAGTCCTTATATAATTACAGTAGTTACATGAAGTTATTGCATAGTTTTGATGTGTTTTGTCATTTAAAAAAAGTGTTGACTGGTAGTTTACAGTATGTTTCAATCTAAAAAGCATTAACACTTAACATCTAACCCACTTCCTCTGTTTTTAATCTGGTTGCCTAGTTGACTTTGGAAATAAGCCAATCGCTTTTACAGCAAATGTGCAAAATTCTGTAGCTCATCAATTGCAAATTAATTGACTCATGTAAATCTCCATCATCAGACTAGAGGTCTAAACAACAACTATTATCTACTTCATTTTCTTATCAGACATTTAGGTTAGGACTCTTATTATGCTGCTCTATCTCTCTCTCTCATATCCCATTTCCTGTCTCCATTAACTGTATTGATCCTCTGAACATTTAAGTGCTGTCTTTTTCCACATTCATTCTTCCTGACAGCCATTATTTGCTGTGTTGTGTTGCCCGCTGCCACAAGGAGATGCTAGTGAGCAATAAGTCTGCAGACCTTTACATCTATAACTTTTATTTAACTTTAAGCTTGAACTAAAGAGGTGGATGACAAACCCTCCACCTGACCGCACAACACTGTCATGCAACATCAAACAAGCTGATTTGCTGAGCATGCATTTAAATTTGAATAAATTACACCGCAAATTAACTTCATGAAGTTGCACACAAACAAAATATATTTATTAACAGCAGTACACATGCACAACATACAGGCTACACTCGTATACTCACCTTCTTTAAAATAAAATAAAGAATATACATTTTTATTCGTGTATGATTTAACTATTAAACAAAAACTAAATATATGGAGAAAAAAACAATGTTTAACCAAATAATAATCAATTTAGATTCAAATGCACAAATCAATCTGGATCAAAATTTACCAAGCGATATAATAAATGTTCACACAACACTAAGATTGGTTGGGGCCCAAACTTTGATTGAAATGTGACTCTGGACCACAAAACCAGTCATAAGGGTAATTATTTTGAGATTGATATTTATACATCATCTGTAAATAAATCACTAAATAAATAAGCTTTCTATTGATGTATGGTTTGTTAAGATAGGACAATATTTGGCCAAGGGGATTTTGCATGCAACCTCAAAATTAATGATTTTTTTGTTTGTTTTATATACTAGTTTTTTTTCAATGCAATTAAATTAAAATGTGAAAAATAAACAAAAATGTACAGCATGACATTTACGTTGCATCAAAGGTTTCTTTTTATTTTGTTTTTGAAGTGTTTATCATTAAAGCCAATCACAAACGTGACCGATAATCACATCAATGCAATGTTTAAATGAGTTGTCGGTGTAAAAGTGTATTAATGTGTAAAAAAGCAATTAAATTAACTTCAAAATGCTTCTTAGACTACTGTGTAGTCTATGAGAATATGACATATAAAAAGGTTTAAATGTACTTTATTAATGGACGTTAACAATAAAGATTACAATATGAAGTGTGCACACTGTGCTCCCTTTTTTTATGCACACCCCTGGATAGGTCTATCTAAAAAAAAACAGAATATGAGGGTGCAAATCTAAATCTAAATATTGATTATAATTTTGTATGCGTTAATTTTGACCCATAAAATGCATTGTTGGCTATTGCTACAAATATACCCGCCCAACGTTTTGTGGTCCAAGGTTACATATTTGGCACTATTATTAAATTTATTATAAAATTACATTTTATAAATGATTTAAGACGCCATAAAATCAACTGGGGACAATTAGAAGTGGAAGTCAAAAATAACTTCATTTGGTAACACCTAAAAAAATGTAAACACCTTAAGTCAGAAAATTTAAGTTTAATTTTTTTTTTTTTTTTTTTAGGTGTTACCAATTGAAGTATTTTTTAAAAGTTATTCCAACTTCAAATTTTTACAGTGTATGGACTAAACATTTAAACTTTTTAAGTTACACTTCAAATTTGTTATCCTCACATCCTACAGATTTCTGTGTTCAGCTGAGTATAAAATCACATTTCAGCCCATGCTTTATATCTGGTAAGAAATCAAAATTAAGTTTGAAATGCATATGGACAAAATCAAGATAAAATGGTCATGGATGCACAAATAAAGACGAGGACGTAAGAGGGATTTCACCTCAATAAGGTTCCGCACGTGGGCATTGAGTGAGAGCTACACAGAGGAACATCAGACAGTCACCACAGCAATGAGACAAAACAAAAAACACACATCAACAAAAACATAACATGGTTACGTTCTTAAAATCACACAGAGGTCAAATGACAACAAAAACTTGAAATAACTCATAAGGGTTGAACACAAAAGTACGATGTTAAAGGGCCGTGTGTTACTACGACGACGATCATGCTACGGTCATGCCGCTATGGGCATGCTACTGAATTCATGCTTACCAGCTTCAGAGACAGCTTCTCACGGACGGAAAGAGTGAGAGAGAAGCAGAAGAACAGAACCAAGAGAGAACAGACACAGATCAGAAAGGCAACATCAGGACGCTGTATGCATTAACACATGCAGGTGTGTATGGATGTGCTGAAGCTCACTGCATTAACCTAGAAAATCAGGTTTCAATCTTTCAGATGGTCTATGAGACGGATATCACATACAGAGCATTTGCTTTTATTCAGACACAGGGTTGGGTTTAGTTATATAATACATAATAAGAGATGGTTGTCACCTTTATTCCTTTCAATTACATTTTAATTTGGTTTTGAACTATAATAATGTTTTGGGTATACTGATATTTGTATACAATTAGAAAGGCACCGATATATCAGCCTATATTCGGAAAATAAAAACTAGAGCTGTCAAAAGATTAATCATGATTTATCACTTTCAAAATAAAAGTTGTGTTTGCAGAAAAAAATTGTGAGTGTATTGTGTGTAATTATTATGTATATATAAATACACACATGCAGGTATAAATATTTTTATTTATTTATGTATATATATGTTTTATTTATATATTATATAAAATATATCTAAATAAATAAATAAATAATATATATATATATATATATATAATTATTATATAATCAATTAGTTAATATATATATATAATATATAATACGAATATATATATACACGTGTAAAAGTTTCTTAAATACATAATGCATGTGTGTGTATTTTTATATACAAAAAAAATTACACAATGCACACACATATAGCCTATTATGCAAAAATAAACTTTTATTTTGTATGCGATTAATCGTTATTAAACTTTTGACAGCCCTAATAAAAACATATCTGTAACACTTTACAAAAAGGTTGTATTTGTTATCAATTAGTTAATTCATTAGCTAACATGAACTAACAATACTTCAGCATTTATTAATCTTACTTCACATTAATTTCAGTATTTACTAGTACATTTATATAATTAAGCGTTGCAACTGTTAACATTAGTTAATGCACCATAAACTAACATGAATAGCTGAATGGACATTAACTAACATTAACAAGATTTAATACTTGTTGTTCATTATTTGTTCATGTTGGTTAATGCATTTACTAATGTTTACTACATACAACCTTATTGTAAAGTGTTAAGTATCCTTTTGTCTTTTGTTATGTTAACAGTCTACTGTTTTATATTATTTTTATTTTGTATCTATATAGGTGTAATCTTTTTTACTGTTTTTTGTTATATTAACAGTGTTTGTTTTATATTATTTTGTTCTGTTTCTATATCAAATTTCCTTACTGTAAAGCGCTTTGAGAAAGTAACTTTTACAGGCGCTATATAAAATTAATTAATTACTATTATTTTTATTATTAATATTTCCCCTACTATCGGACATTGGTGTGTTGTTTAAAAACAGCCGATTATCGTGGCAGATTATATTAGCATTCAAAAAAGGCAAAAAAACCCACATCAGAAATGTGGGATTATTTTGAATTACGTCACAACGGCAACAGAATTGCAGCTCTGCACTTCTAGGAATTCATGACACAATCATTTGAAACAAAGAGTAAAAAGTAAAATTATCAGTATTTATCTGTATCATATCATTAGATGTCATTCTAAGTAATCAATATCAGAAATTTTGTATCGGTGCATCCCTATATACAAAAAAAGCTACTTGACAGATGCTACTAAAATGTTCATTACTTGATATTCAAGTTCATATTAAATTGATACAAAAGAGACCTGTTGGTGATGTGCACATCGCACACACTTCATTACTTTACAGAAAAAGCTAAAAAAGCACGACTGTCTCTTTAAATGTGATATTTCACCAGTGAGGTCTAAAAGCCATTGACCATCTGTCATTGTGATGCAGTGAACTTCAGCAGGTTTCACCAATGAACCAATCAACAGGAAGAATGTGACAGAAAGAGTCATGTGGATGACATCATCAGTATAAAGCAATAGTCAGCCAATAGAGAACAACAGCGATGAAACACAAGGACTGTTTGTGAGAAAAAAATAGTAGAGGAAATGAAAATAAGAGAAAGGGAAACAACATGAAAGGATCCTCAAAAGATTTGCTCGTTTCTGAGCCGGCCGAGACACCAGAGAGAATTCTGGGTAATCCTACCTGTGCCGAGATATCAGATCGATAAAGGTTAAATTTGTGCTTGAAAAGCTTATCCGAGGCCAGTTATGGTTGTGTATTATTCTGAATAAATATACAAAATGTAAGACATTAAAATATAAATACAAAAAAGCTTTTAATTATCTTATCTTTTAAATAAAATGCATGTATCAGACAATCAAACATGCTGAAAAACGCAAACCAATTTTTAGCATAAACAAATTGATTTTTTTGAAAAAAATAATAATAATAATAACAGCATATGGCATGAGAACGAACAAAAATAAGGGTACTTTATTTTAAAATGCAATTTTAAACTATTTCTTTAATGTGGTTGTGAGAGAAACTTCCTTATATTTTACAAGACAACTTTCTGCTAGATGTAAACGGCTTCATTAAATTTTAGGGTGCTCAAACTATAAGATTAGAAACGGCAAGACATCGATGTTTCGACAGATGCATAAACTCACCAAAACTGTATTGTTTTTACACTTATAAATGTGCCAACAGGACATATATTTACAGAGATAAAAACAGACTCGATTGTTTATGTAAATGTGATGTACATACACAGAAAACCATCCAGGATATAAAAGCAGCAAAATGACTTTTTGTTTGCAATGCCACCATAAGGGGTAAATTCTGAATGTATCTCTATATATGATAAAGTTTTACGAGCACACGATGGGCCAAAGATACATCTGTTTCGACTACTGATGCGCTCGTGACACTTTAAGAATTAACCCCTCCCACACAAGCTGATTTGCTGCAGGAGCACAGGGGCGGGGCCAAGCTGCTTGGACTGGGTAAGGGAGGTGGGCCAAAAGCCATATTAGCCAATGAGAGAGTCAGCAGATGATGACGTAACTGTTCACTTACAGATGGCTTTTGAAAAGTATTATCAGACGCTAACCTCATTCAAGAGATGAATTTAAAATAATACATTTACATAAACTTTAACTTCATTCAATGTTTATAATATTAACAATATTAAAAATATTTTATATCAGAAAGAAGCACTAAATGAGGTTACGTCTGTAGAAACGTATATACTCATTCCTTGTCTCACACACTTACAACATACTGCCTGGCCTCAAATGCATATGTAGGCCGGCCGAGAGTCCTCTTCATTATCTCTTTATTATAATATAGAGACTGGGCAGACTGCAGCAAAAAATACCCTAATTATCATTAACACACGCGCGCGCACACACGCATAAAGGACAGACTTACAAACACACACAAATGTCACACAAACCCCACAAATCAACACCTGTACAAACATAAACAAACACCTTAAACGTTTACAAAACACACACACAAAAACATGACTTTTACACAACTACATATACAACAAAACATATATTCAACATCCCAGAGATGACTATTAACTATTGACTAAATTATAAATAAATGTTTGACAATCTCTAGTGTGTGCATGCGTGTGCGATTCCTAACTATTTTATAAGAACTTTAGCCAACAACAGAGAAACAGTGAACAAATTAACACGGCAACAATGTGTTTCTTAAAGACATAAAGTTTACATCATAATTCTTTACCAATAAAATACATCATAAATCATCAAAGACAAAACATAAATGATAAACAAGTATATAAAAGCCAGGGGCACAAACAAAGAGCATGAAAATGTCAAACATTTTAGCATATTAGTTTGGTCATGCTAAAATGCTCTGAAATGCTCCCACCCTCACTGCAAAAAATTACTTTCTTACTTAGTATTTTTGGCTTGTTTTCAGTAAAAAATATCTAAAAATTATTAAATTAAAATGTATATTCTTCACTGCAAAAATTTATTTTCAAGAAAAAAAATTCTTAGTATTTGTAGTCTTGAAGATGCTTTTTCTTGATAAGCAAAATAACCCAAGAAAATAAGTCTAATTTTTAGACCAAAAATATCAAATTTAAGTGATTTTGTGCATAAAACAAGCAAAAAAATCTGCCAATAGGGTAAGCACATTTTTCTTGGATTTTTCTTGAATTTAGTGTTTAAGAAAAATTTTCAAGATTTTTTGCTTACCCCATTGGCAGATTTTTTTGCTTGTTTTATGCACAAAATCACTTAAATGTGACATTTTTGGTTTAAAAAATAGACTTATTTTTCTTGGGTTATTTTGCTCATCAAGATAAATCATCTAAATTTAAGAACCTTTAGATATTTTTACTGAAGACAAAAATACTATGAAAATGTTTTCTTGAAAATAATTTTTTGCAGTGTTGATGAGCAAAATGACCTCGGAAAATAAGTCTATCAAATTTTAGCGAATTTGTGCTTAAAACAAGCAAAAATATCTTCCAATGGAATGAAAATTTTTTTCTTGAATTAAGTGTTTACGAAAAAGTAAACTTACTTCAAGAAAATATTTCTTATTCCACATGCAGATTTTTTTTGCTTGTTTTAGGCACTAATTTACTTAAAGTTTATATTTTTGGTCTAAAAACTAGACTTATTTTCCTAGGTCATTTTGCTCATCGAGAAAATAAATTTTAATTTAAGAATTTTTTTAAATATTTATACTGAAAACAAGACAAAAAATCCTAAGTAAAAAAGTCGTTTTTTGCAGTGTAGGCAGCCGGTTGTTATCGCAGAAATTTCACGATAACAACCAGCCGCCTGAACATTATATTGCTTATTACACCGCTATTTACCTCATAAGTAAGTCAGGAACATTAATTATTGATTTGATTTTATTTGCTCATTTTTAACGAATGTTTTTAAGATGAGAAATGTCCTAAATATAATGTCATATATGTTATTAAAAGACATTTTTTGTGTAATATTAAACCTGTCAAGATTATTTGCATCACCCAGGTTATTACTTTTGATCGGTTGTTATGTGGGAATAAAAAACCTGCGAATGTTGCCAACTGTGGCCAATCAGTATCAAGCATTCCAACGAGAAGTGCAATAATGTAACATAGAGCTACTTTCTTTTCTGCAAATAAAGTCTAAAGGGCATTTTAAATGGTTTGTGGCAGTCGTAAGTCTCTAGTTTATTTTAAACAGGAGACATGCGTAAAGCATTAAAATGCGAACGATTTCACAGGTGGAGCGGAGGCGCCCAAAAATCCTCCTCATTCTGTGGGCAAATTTATACCCGGCAGGTACCGCTGAAGATAAAAACTAGGGATGCACCGACTCCAGATTTTTAGGATTTTTATCCGAAACCGAATACCGAATCCTACTCGCATCCTTATTCCATTAACACAGTAAAACACATTAATGAAGTAAACAATGTCCAAAGCAGTGTTTTTTTCATTTTATTTGATTTTAACTGTAAAAAAAGTATTTTTATGCCAGGATGACAAGTGGGAAAAACTATTTTGACAATTACCATAAGCCTATGCATAGTGAAAGCGATGCGGTGTGATGCGCTCGTTTTTTCCAGGTGCGTCCACGAAATGTGAACCGCCCCTAAGGCACACCGAAAAAAAAATTCTTTTCTCCACGTCAGCACCCGATGTGTCTAATCAATGGCCACGTGACAGCGACCAGCGCAAGCCTAGGGTTTGGTGGAAAAAAATCTAAGATTCGGCCGAACCCGAACCCCGTCAAAATGCCCAGTATTCGGCCGAATCCGAATCCTGGATTCGGTGCATCCCTAATAAAAACATTTGCACTAAATGTTGCAGAAACGCTTCCAATACACAAGAAAAGCGGTAGGTGTGTGGGGAAATTACAATGTACGGTGTGAAATGCCTATAACACTTTAAAGAGCACCTATTATGGGATACACGTTTTTAAACATCCTTTTGTGTGTAAGTGTGCATAAGTACATGCTAACGATATTCAAGAAGTACATACCTCAAAGAAAACGATGACACGAGTTATCGTCTCTAACGTTCGAGGACTACAAAAAACACTCGGATTGTAGGCAACAGTTTACTTCCTGGGATTGGTGACGTAGATAAGACCAACATTATCATAGTTCAGCCCTCTCTGCTTTGCTTGGGTACGCCCTCAAAGACGAGGGTGGGGAGCGCCGAGTCAGAAGACAGCTAAAATGGCGGAGGTTGTGAGTTCCTGCTTTGACCCTGTTTGCAAGCTCTTGTTTCATTGTTTAAGCGATTAAATCTCTCGAGTAGACGCTGTCTCTTTAGATGCGAGGGCAAAATAGCACTTTATGGACTTCCACAGAGGACATCATGTTTAATACGGTTCCGGAAAAATCCAGTCAGAAGTTGTTCACGGAGTTTTCACAATAACTGCTTCTCATGAACCGAAGCTGGATTTGCGCGAAGTCTCCTCTTGAAAGTTGGATTACTGCACTTCTGGATCACAGGCTGTAAGTATTCACGTTTATTATTTGCCTTTTACTGTACATTACGTAACCGGTAACCGGAGATTAACATAATGTGCATGTAGAGCTAAGCTTGCAAGCTAATTGTTTTGTGTTGTAATACTGTATTTCATAAACAACGTACCATATTTACACACGTGTATGTTGAATTATGCAGACTATCGTTTTTTTTATCTATGTTGGTTTAGACATGTTTACAAACTTGCTAAGCTAAATACAAATACAAATACCAGCTAAACTGTTACCGGTAATAAAATTTGTTCTCATGATCAAACTCAAGAAACTCTAAGTACAGATGATTTGTTTAAAGTTATATGTATTTTACTGTTGTATTTACTTGAAGCTTTCTTAGATTTTGAAACGAAGTAAACACGTAATGTATGTTGCTAATGTTGGGCCATGTAATATGTAATACATTAACGTTTTAATGAATAGTCTAACGAGTTATAGTCGTTGTACTCTATTGTTATAATATGTCTTTTTGACTGAATACATGTTTGTTTTATTTGTCTATATCCTAGATTCGCAGCTGGACACATCCTTCTACACTGTATGCAAACATGCAACATCATTACACACAGTACAAGGAGTCAGACTGGCATATGAGGAGCAAAGGTGTGTAACACACATGATGTATTTAGCTAGTGAAACCACTACCAGTCTTAGATGTATAACTGATGATGACAAAGTTTTTTTTCTCTGCATAATAATAGGAACCCAGGCAGTAGCATCGTTTCACAATGTTTCCATCACCATCATCAGTGGATGCCTTTGCTGTCCGTAGCCTGAGATTTCAGATTTGCAGCAAAAAAAAATTGATTTTCTCATTTATTGGAATGCTGTGCAGGTATTTAAGTATTTTAGTAACTGTGTTAAATAAAGTAGTATTTACTTTTACAATAAATTAATTGCTTGTTTATATTTTACAGGTATTTGTACCTTGCAGCCATCCATTACAATGTCACCAAGCCGTAACAAAAGCAGGAGAGGGAAAGTACAAGGCTATGTTCCCAAAACACACAAGTGACATACCGTAAGCAGTAATGTTTTATTTCAAATACATTCATAATTAAAAACTTAATGTATGAAGCAGGGAAATAAATGATCAAAACAAAAGATTTATTGACTGCAATATTTCTACAGTTATGTGGAGGATGTGATCAGGCTTGTGTTTGATGAGGTATTTGAAGATAAGCTGAAGGAAGCCCTGATTCCAATGGACCTGGCATCACAGTTTGAGAGACCTTCAAAGGAGGACGTGATTGCATAGCATCTTCAGTGCAGGGGTCGTCGAAAGCCAAAATTGTGACCGATCTGATCAGGAAGCTCCAAGCGTATCTGGAGAACAACACACGACAGGATGATAACCTTATAGTGTCGTCTTAAATAGCACCAGCTGACAAAGCTTTGATATGCCATTTATCTGAATAGATAGCTGTAAGAAATGAATTGAACAATTTTTGAAACAAGAGCACAATATGGTTACTAAAGTATGTTTATTTATATATTGTTTAACATTTAAATATATATTTGTAATAAATAAAAAAAACTTTTGACTGACTATTATATTTTCTTTAAAGTTACATCTTTTGTTCTTTTGGGTACTTTGTTACTATAATGATACTTTAGTGTTATTGGTTTAAAAATGTAATAAAACTTACTCTAGTCCTGCACCTCAAAGGCTTATAGTCGGTACAATAAATGTTCTGTGTGTAGGGATTTAGACAATTTGTGCAAAACCTGGATGATGAATCACGCAGGTAAGAGGCCCTGGAACATGTTGCATTCTCCTTAAAACCTAGTAAGTAAAAACATAGCACAGTCTTTCATAATAAAGTTTACCATAGTAAAATAATGTAGAACTAACATTCATTTCAATTAATACTTTCTTTATGCTACATTTGGTGTTTCCATATAGTTTGCACAGTAAAATAGTATGTAAGCAGTATTTTATAATTAAGTTTACTATAGTAAAATAATGTAGAAATTACCAAGTGAAATCGTTTTATAATCATTTTAACAAATAATTTATATGTGCTACATTTGGTGTTTCCATATAGTTTGCACAGTAATAGAGTATGTAAGCAGTCTTTTATAATATATTTTACTAGAGTAAAATAATGTAGAAATTACCAAGTGAAATCGTTTTATAATCATTTCAACAAATACTTTCTATGTGCTACATTTGGTGTTTCCATATAGTTATGTAGTACGTTATAATTACCTTTTGGATGTCTTTGCAACACATTTTCATCTTCGTTTAGCATTCTGGCAGAGCTAAGGACACCTAAAAAAGTTAAATCCAATCGCGTTCATTGACGGAGATCGTTTATATCGTAACGGCCGTCTGAACTCTCTGGATCGAGCTTGAAGTGGTAAGGCAGTACAGACACCATCGTTTATAGAGAAATAAAGCGCTTGTTTACGTTGCCTCTGAGGCTGTGACTCTCAGTCAGAATCTGTGTCAACCCACGCGTAGTCAGGGGCGTAACCTTTCAAACACACGCTGAACCCAGCTGACCAATAACAGTTGAGTAGTCATCTGACCAATCCGATTACACTAGACATTTTGGGAGGCGGAGACAGGAACTAAACCGAGCGTTTTCCAGACAGTGGGAAATCGGTGAGGTATGTAAGCAATTTATAAGACTCACAATGCATTAGTTCAAGTTTTAATAACATGTATGTACTATGGGATATTGCAATAACGTGCTAACGTGCCAATTTATTAGCATAATTGGTGCTCTTTAAATGACGTACATATCGCCCTACAAACACCTTACTCTTGAAATTTCCCAGAATTACAAATTTAATCCCAGAAATTTACATGTAAAAATGTAACGTAGCAAAACTATTATATAATTTTGTGAATAAAAATGTATGAAATACATATGAAATACATAATCATTGTCTCTCCGAAAACCCTTTTAAGAGGAACAAATGTGTGACCCTGTCTGTGAAATCCAGGGTAAAGTCTCTTTTAGAGTATCAAAGTTTGATTTCAATGGCCTTACTTAGTCATTATAAAAGATATGAAGATTATATGTGCTTTACATAGAAGGTTTTTATGTAGAAAACCATAAATCGCAAAATGGCAGGGTCACATATTGTCATTTTAATGTCTGAACTGTCAGCATGTTTAGAGACCGAACCCAACCTCACACTTCCTGTCTGATGAATGAGAAATGAAAAATCTCTTTTCTCAACATTGATCTATGCATCCGGCAAAAAATATCTGTGTTGACCACAGTTTGAGGAGACAAACAGCTCTTAGATTTACACGGGTACATGAGAAACAGAGCTCTGCTCTTTTATCTGTTATGTTTTGTTTCTCTTATCTTACGAGTCATTCAAAACTTTAAATCTGCGCTCGCACACACGGAAACATGTGGACGCCCTTCCTGAGGGGAAGGTGAATCTATTCTGACTTTTATCAAAAGGTCTGGTGCGCACGACTCAAAGATTGTTTCTGTATGTTTGTGTAAATTCGTTCTGATGTGCGTCTGTGCGTATAATCACACAAAACTGGACAAACCTTTATGTTTGAGCACCCGTTTTTATTTTAAGTTTACAGCAGGGGTTTTGTCTGTGTTAGGGCCCGGGGGTCAGGTCCCCTCACTGGCGCCTCTGTGTTTGTGTGTACACATTTTTGAAAAGGTGAGAGTGAAACCATGGTAAACGCAAACAACTAAAGGTAGAAGATAGAGAGAGAGACAGATAAACAGTGAGAGAGAAAGAGAAAGTTTGATTAGCTGCATGAGGTAAAGGGAAAAAGGAGCCGAAGGATATAACACATTATGACCTCATTTCTTCCAGAATCTGAGTCACGTTATGACATCATTGCTTCCAGAATCTGAGTCATGTTATGACATCATCACTTTTATAACCTGATGCTGCCTTCAAGTCTTCTATGGAAGTCATTATAATTTACAGTGTGATGTCACCTCATAAACCACTGTAGCATAGCTTTATATCTTTCAACAGTACACAAAATGCTGGTAAATTAGCCAAAATTCGCAATTTGCACTTACTTATAACCACTACCAATTTGTTTCTAAAAACCAACAACCTAAACTTCTGACAATTACATCATTGATGTTAATGAGCATTCATTAATGTGATTATATATTAAGTTTTTTTTTTCATTATAAGCTTTCAGTTACATGTATGCCATTGTCTAACCCTTTTATATAAAGGAATATTTTTATCAGTATGTGTGCTCCCTGGGTTTGAACCCATGACCTTTTGCGCTGTTAACACAATGCTCTAGCACTGAGCTTTGTGGTAAATACAAAATGCAGTAAAGACATTTTGAGTCAATTAAGAGAAAACGCTTCACAGCCAATGACGAGTTTTTCCGACAATCCGTATTTTATTTATTATCCACCAGGTGGCGCTCTTACACAACTTTTAAAACCTGGAAGCAACCCCTTAGGGCAAACAGTAAGAACTCAATGTATGTTTTGAGGATCGCTCTGAATCTGATCTCTATCAAAAGTCCTTCACAAAAATGCAATTATCCCAGCTTTTTGCTGAAAATGTGATTTTTTTTTTTTTTTTTTTTAAACGCTGGCGGGGAAATAGTTAAAATATATATTTCACAAAAAATGTACAGTAGATAGTGCTCCTGTTTAGCTATTCAGGAAACACACATACTGATAAAAATGCATACCTTGTTATGCACTGTAAGTCGCTTTGGAAAAAAGCGTCTGCCTCATGCATAAATGTAAATTTTATGTAAACATAGTGATACTTACTGTGAAAATCTCTCTGCAGGGTTGTCTCTATGTTAATCATTTCTACATAGCCTTACATTTTTCCTGTTTTGACTGAATATGGTTATTTCTATAGCTAATTTGTCATCTTTATATATAAGTTATTATATTATAATTTTTACTTGAAGGCAGCTTTAGGCACATTATGACATCATCGCTTGCACAACCTGAGTGACATTATGACATCATTGATCATTGGGCTGTTTCAAATCTATAGAATGATTCCATAAACACCCAAAAATTGCTCATTCAGCTCCTTTTTCTGGCACATGTTCATGTCTGATGACAGGGCAGGCGATGAGACAGGTAAAGAGCGGCGCGCACACACACATGTATGAAAGACACAAAAAGCGAGCATGCACTGATACTTACCCCTCGCCGGAGGCTCCTGAGGCAGTGCATTTTGGGCTTGGAGGTCATGAGGTCGTTGAATCGGTGGGACAGGGGCTCCTTGGACTGTTTGGGGGTCTGAGGAGTGGGGCAGGGGTCAGGGGTCACAGCAGAAGGTGAGGGAGGGTCAGGGGGGGCCTGGCGGGGTATGGGGGACGTTAACAGGGACATAAGCTATCGGTAAGACACGTGCCACAGAGCAGCGACCAGTGAGTGAGATTTAAAGAGAGAGCGAGAGAGTTTTAGAGCGAGAGAGAGAGAGGGTGAAGAAAGAAAGAAAGTGGGGACAATATTGACCAAGAAAGAGGTAAAAAAGGAGGGGGAACACAAAACAAGAGAAATAAGGACCGAAAAATGTTACAGAACTAAAACAACGAATTAATCAATTAATTAATTAATACAAAAAAACATAATCAAATTAAAATGAAACAAAAAGTAAATGCGAACTGAAAGAAACGCTGCAGCTGTGGAGCTATTAAACCTGTGAGTGAGAAAGTTAGTGTGTTAAATTTGGTTTAGTATACTATACTGTATCAGGGGGTCACATGCAGGGGTTTAACTCACTGCAGAACCATTTAAAGGAACAGTTCACGCAAAAATGAAAATTCCGTCAATATTTATTTTCTCTTCACATCAAACCAGTATGACGTCACAATGCAACACAAAGCAGAACGTTTACAATGTTTTCTACAAAATGAAAATGAATAGGGACTGGGGCTGTTGAGTTTTATAAATTGGTTCAGGAAGCAATCAGGTTTTTAGAGTTATTAAAGGGACAGTTCATCCAAAAATTTACATATGTCATCATTTACGCACCCTCACATTGTTCCAAACTTGTATAAATTATTTTGTGCAGCCAAACACAAATGAAGATATTTTGAAAAGTGAACCATACACTGCAAAAAATGATTTTCAAGAAAAAAATTCTTAGTATTTTTGTCTTGTTTTCAGTAAAAATATCTAAAAATTCTTAAATTAAGATGCTTTTCTTAATGAGCAAAATGACCCAAGAAAATAAGTCGAAAAATATCAAATTTAAGTGATTTTGTGCATAAAACAAGCAAAAAAATCTGCCAATGGGGTGAGAACATTTTTCTTGAATTAAGTTTTTAAGAAAAAAGTTGTGTGGTACTTATTTCGAGATTTTTTTCTCACACCATTTGCAGATATTTTTGCTTGCTTTAAGCACAAATTAACTTAAATTGTATATTTTATTAAAATCTTTTTTAGATATTTCTACTGAAAACAAAACAAAAACACTAAGTAAGAAAGGCGTTTTTTGCAGTGCACATCCATAGTATTACTTTCTCCTACTATGGAAGTCAATGGTGCCTCTGATCTGCTTACTTACAAACATTCTGGAAAATATCTTCCTTTGTGTTCATCAAAACAAAGTAATTTAAACAGGTTTATAACAACTTAAGAGTAAGTAAATGATAACAGAATTTAATTTCTGGGTGAACTATCCCTTTAACTCTTTCCCCGCCATTGACGAGATATCTCGTCAATTAAGAGAAAACGCTTCCCCGCCAATGACGAGATTTTCCGTCTTTCCGCAATACCGCTATTATCCACCAGGTGGCGCACTTCCGAACTTTTTAAAACCGGAAGTATTGCCCTATGGCAAGCTGCTGCATGTCCGTGTCTGTTTTAAAGATCGCTCTGAATGGGATCTCTATGAAAAGTCCGTCATAAAAATGGAATTATCTCTGCTTTTTGCTCAAAATATGGTATTTTTGCAAAAACCTACCCATATTCAAAAGCTGATTGCAAAAGAACCACTAAAGGTAGGATGAAACGGTTTTTTTTGTTTGAAAGCAGAGGGTCTGTTCTTTCATTTGGTATATTGTATGTTTATATATTTAAAGAAGAACATTTTCTGGAAGGCATTAAACTTTGGTGAAAATCATGAAAAACGCTGGCGCTGGCTGGCAACTTTTTTTAAAAACGCTGGCGGTGAAAGAGTTAAGAACAAAATTTGAATATATTTTCAGCCATTTTGACCGCCCTAATCTATGGTGCATGAAACAGGTCATACAGGTTTTGAAATGATAGTTATGAGAAAAATTATATTTTTGGGTGAACTATCCATTTAACAAATGCTCACAACATCCACACACACACTCACACATACACACACACATCCTCTTAAAGGGACAGTTCACCCAAAAATGAAAATTCTGTCATGATTTACTTGCGCGATCTCATGTTGTTATAAACCTGTATACATCTCTTTGTTCTGATAAACACAAATGAGATATTTTAAGTAATGTTTGTTAACTCAATTTACTGAGCCACATTTACTTCCATAACAGGAAAAAAATACTATGGAAGTGAATGGGGCTCACAAACGGTTTGGTTACAAACATTCGTGTTCATCAAAACAAAGAAATTTAAACAGGTTGTAACAACATGAGAGTGAGTACATGATGACAGCATTTTCATTTTGGGGTGAACTGTCCCTTTAAAGTACAGAAATCTCCTTTTAGGTCAACCATTCAACCATGCTCTCTTTTTCTCACGTTTCTTATTAGCAAGATTCCCAAAGAAATTCCCATAGAGAAATTAATGAATATGACAGAGCGAACACTTTTGTTCCCAGCAGACTACAAAACCTTGTTAAGCATCTATACAGAGATCCAAATGAAATCTTGATAAAGGGAATAAATGAATAAAAAAATACTCTGATTTTAATACAATTATGTTTACAGTAATGTCGAAAGTTCACATGGCAAAGCAAACAATAACCAAAATAAAAAAGCTGTTTTACCGCAAAAAATATATGATTTAGACAACACACAGCTCCTATTACACACATTTCTGTACAATTTAAAAATAATATAAGCACTTTAACAAACTACAAGCTTCTGCTTTCAGATAAAAGTAGTTTCCCTGTAGACCACAGACCTTGGGATATGTTTGACATTGCACACTAATCATACTATTTCAGCAGTATGTAAACTGTATTTATTTTTAGTATGCATGGATGACCTATACTAAATTCAACAAAAAATACAGTCTACAAAGCACACTGTCTGCAATATCGTATCCCACAACGGCAGGCGTTCAAACCTCTTCTACCAACGTCATGACCCTTTAGCGACATCAACAGCGATTTGGTAACGTAACATAATGAGTTCATGCGACAAGAAAGTAGCATACTACTAGCACATTTAAACTGGCAATACTACACTGTTTCCCATTCCCAACACACACACAAACACACCGACACACAACAATAAATGTATATATTATAATGTTAAAGCTCGTATCCCGGTCCTGCGAGGTTAGGTGGGGTGAAGGCGGAGCCATTGACACAAATGTCAAGGGTCAAAACAGCCACAAGATAACGATAAGAAAGAAGAAGACAAGGAAGGAGAATGTTGTTACCATGGGAACAGGTCGAAGTTTGGGATGAAAGTAAGGGATAAGATTGTGGGGTTACGGTTCTCTGCAATGTCAAAGGTCAAAGTTGAGGCCTCTGTGGGCCGTGCATTAGTACGTTATTACTCAAGTATAAAGGATGAAACGTTTGTTTATCGTGCAGGTGAAAGGGAAAGTGAAAGAAATCGATGGTGGCAAAGGAATAACAGCTTGTGCTAACAGAATAACTACAAAAACACAAACAACCTACAGCACACACAAATGAAAATAAACTGCACAAAATATAAAAAGCTGTAAGCTGTCTCTTATGAATGATTTTTTGGTTTTAATAAAAAAATTGTTACTTTTGATTTGTTTGGCATGTCGAAAAAACGTAGCTGAACGCAGCAGAATACGATGTTGGTGTGTGTTACCTTGTTTTTCTTGAAAGGCCAGAGAGTTTTAGTCTTGCCCTTGCTGGAGCGATCTACTTTGCTGTCCGAGCGTGAGTTAGTGAGGCTCGTCTCAGACACCGTTCTCTTCATCGCCTGACCGTAGTCTTCAAACTCCACGTCTCCTGGAGGCTCAAAGCCAGATTTATATGATTCTATCACCTGAGATGAGTCCTGCAAGTGTAAAGACAGAAGTACATACAGGTTTGTATCAAATAGAGATTATTCTGAACAACATTGTTTCTATCATTAATCCAAACTCGTTTTGTTTGCGTGACCAATATTTCCTATCACTATACACTAGGGGTGCGATGAGATCTCATAAGATTAACTCATTCCCCGCCAGCCATTTTTATAAAAGTTGCCAGCCAGCATTTTTTGTGATTTTCACAAAATGCCTTCCAGGAAAATTTTCTTCCAAAAATATATAAACATTCAAATATATCAAATGAAAGATCAGCCCTCTGCTTTCAAACAAACAAACAAAATGGGGGAAAAAAAGTTTCATCCTATCTATATATTTTTCTTTGCTTATAAACTCTTAAAAATTAGTATTTTCCTTAAAAAATATTTTTTAGCAAACTGCTGAAATAATTGCATTTTTTTGTGAAGGAATTTTTTTAGAGATCAGATTCAGAATAATTATCAAAATATACAGAGTTCAAAATTATTAAAAAAAATTTTGCTTCAGTTTTTTAATAAATTGGGTAAGTGCGCCATCTAGTGGATAATCACGGTATGATGGATTAACATAAAAACTCATCAGGAACATGTTTTATGCAAATGTTTTCTCAATGGCAGTGAAAGAGTTAAAATGTCACAAGATTTCTCGTGGAGATGAAAGGCTGTTGTGATGTCAGCATAAAGTTGAGTTTGTGGCAAAACTCAACTTTTACTCTTTCCCCGGCATTGACGAGCTATTCCGGCAATCCGTATTTCCCCTATATTTCACCAGATGGTGCTCTTACCCAATTTATAAAACACGAAAGTATTTTCTTTAGGGCAAACAGTAAGAACTCCGTGTATCTTTTGATGATCGCAATATATTTTATCTCTATAAAAAAATTTATTATCTCAGCTTTTTGTTCAAAATTCTGTATTTATTTGAGAGATGATAAAAAGAGAACAAATAAAGATAGGATGAAATGTTTGTTTGAAAGCAAAGGGTCTGTTCTTTCATTTGATATATTGTATGTTTATATTAGGGCTGTCAAGATTAATCTTTTGTTTGCATAATATATATATGTGTGTGTGTGTGTGTGCATGTACTGTGTGTATATATTATGTATATATATAAATACACACATACATGTTTGAATTTAAGAAAAAAATTATTTAGGTATATTTTAATTTATATTTATAATGTAAAATATATATAAATATAGACTACATGTAATTGATTCTTAAATACAAGATTCTTAAATGCGTGTGTATATATATATATATATATATATATATATATATATATATATATATATATAAAATCATTTCACACAGTCTACACACATAAATTATGCAAAAAACTTTTATTTTGTATGAGATTATTCGCAATTAATCTTTTGACAGCCCTCGTTTATATATTTAAAGAAAATATTTTCTGGAAGGCATTAAACTTTTGTGAAAATCATAAAAAATGCTGGCGGGAAAAGAGTGCATGTATTATATTTTGTTTTTTACTGCGTGTGCTTTTTGTGGGGTTCCAAAAATGCTCATTTGAGAACTCGTATAAAGCCTGAGTTTACATGATTTAATGCCTGCATGTTCTTGCTCAAAAATGACAATGGCTGTATTAATTTTTATTTATTAAAATAAATATAAGTTCAAATATTGAAGATTTAAATGGATTTAAACCAAAAGTAAGCATTTTCTCAATCTAAAATGAAAGCAAAAAAATAACAATCGCGTGTCTGCAGGCGCCCTCTAGAGGCATTTGTTATAACACATAATGCTGGTTAAGATCAATAGATTATTAGTAGATTAGATTAGTTAAAACATTTCAAAATTTCCCATTCACCGAGGATTTCTTAAAAAGTGTAAAAATCTCATCTCGTTCTCATCATGAACCCAATCTCCTGTCCTGTCTTGTCTCGTGGAGTGAGTGTCTCATCACACCCCTACTATACACAAATATACACATATGGTGTCTACCCTGACCAAATTTTTTATGCCACCCTCCCCTTCATGCATTGCTCTATTGCAGTTCTGAGATCAGGTGTCAGTTGCTTGCTCATAATCGAATCGTATCAAAGTGCAGAAACAGAAAGTGTTCCTGTGGTTGAAGTGTCTGAGGAGAGAGATTCTGGTAAACTGGTGATTTAAAGGAACAGTTCACCTGAATATGAAAATTGTTTCATTATTTACTAACCCTCATATCCAAGATTTTCACGACTTCCTTTGTTTAGTTGAACAGAAACAAATTATATTTTTTATTAAAATGCTACGAGATGACTAGTCTAATATGATACTTTGTCCTGAAACATGCAAGAGTCAAATGAGATTTGAGTTACAGACGTATTCACTTGTTACGTCATGCACCACTTTCAATTTCAAATGCCATTGGGAAATAACCAAAAAATCTCACTAATATACACTCGTATCATAATGCAAAACTACCAAAAACACTAAATCCTAGTTTTAATCTCCATAACAAAATCCAAGATGACCAGACATGGACAATGGATTTTGCCTGTATAGAAATATGGTGTGTGCCGGTATTACTAACAGTCTTGGGTTCGATGGATTCGGCCGACTGTGTCATTCCATCCAGACATTTCCCGATGATGGGCAGAATCTGTCGGTCCACCTCCGCGTACGTTTTCAACGATTCGCCGATTCTCTCTATCCTCTTCTCCTCCATCAACTGGATCTTCTGCTCGCAATCCATACACAAGATCAGAGAGTTACACAATTGGTTTAAAAACTTACAGTGCACTTAACACAAAGGCTGTTTGAGAAGTTAGGTGCCTACTGAAAAAACTTATTTTGGCCTTAACTTCTACTTTATGTGAGGATAAAAGAAGGGAGCGAAAGAGAGAGAGAATACATGTGTGGTGTGTGTTTGCACCTGGAAAACACTGGGGATGATGGTGTAATAATGTTCGTTCTGTTCCTGGTTGAATCTTTGCAGGTACGAGGAATATTCATTCTTGCTGTCAGTAGCCATCTGGTGTCTCATCTGTGCTTGTTGTCGTGCCTGAGAGAGAGAAAGAGAGAGAGAGAGAGAGAGAGAGAGAGAGAGACATTAATATAAGACTATAAAGACACATACTGTCTCTCATGCTCAAAATAACACACGATTATAGCAGTATGACTATAATTAAAGCTTTAATCAAATAACTGCGCTCTTAAAATCAATAACTTACCCAAAATACACACAACAATAATAAAAACACACAAGCCACATAAACAATGCACAATATGACTACTCGCTCACATACATGGCTAAAACCTCAGTACAACTTTGTCTTACATTAAGTACATGAACTTATAACATCACTATTTTAAGAGCATTTTTATATAAAATAATTATTGAACTCTGCCTCACAGAGACAATAAAGAGCTCGAGAAATCTCATGCCTGAACATTTCACAGAGCAACTTTTGTTTTCTGTTTAAAAACTGCAACGAAAAATATACAAATGCATTTGAGGAGGAAAGCGAGAAAGAGCGAGAGACATACAAAGAGTGCAGGGTTAGCATGTTAGCCACATCCTGATCTGATTCTAGGAACTCGAACCCATTAACCTCAGGTTCAGTGTTGTCATGGATATACAAACTTCATCATCAGACCAGCAACAGTTGAACTGTTTGTATGCAAAACATCCTGAGATGAAAACATTGTTTTCCCCTTAAAGGGACACTCCACTTTTTTCAAAAATAGTCCTCTTGGTAACTTTCAATAGCTGGGGACTATTTTCAGGAGCTGCGTAATATCAGTGCACCTGCTGCAGCCATGGTACGGCAGCAAAGTCCTTGATTATTACATCAGAATGAGAGTATCGTTCTAGAAAATCACAACTTTTAATTTAATATCCATCGTTCTTAGTACACAATGTAACTACAGAAGAGTCAAGTTTTAAATGGGAAAAATATCAAAACTCTTTGGTCATTTTTGAGGGTGATGCTAATGGTCTAATCAGATTCAATGGATTATGCTAAGCTATGCTAAAAGTGTTACCGAATGGATGGACTGAATGGATTCCAAAACGATGAAACTCTAGATGAGCTGAAAAATGAGCCTATTTTCAAAAAAAGTGGCATGTCCCTTTAATATTGCATGGTCTCTGTGTCCTGACTGACAATGTGCTTAAAAATACAATATAACTGAGTGAGTGTGTGAGTATATTTTCAAATATAAAGATTATTAAAATCTAAGCTGTTCATACTACATTATAAATGTATGAATTTTGCAGACATTCACGCAAAGCAACTTACAAAAGAGAGTCGTTTGAATGAAATTGGTGTACATGACAGCTAGACATACAAAACAGACCACTTAGTAACACACAAAACAAACCCAGATGCATCAAAACCACACAATACTAAATAAACCCACTGTCTGTGTTTGGTGGTATAGCGTGCAATTTTATTGCACAGTATATGCTGCATACTGCCTAACAAATACAATATGAAAAAGCATAAGAAATATTCACTTGAAAAAATATACAAAATATTAAAGCTTTGACGTAGGACGTAGCATATGTGAAAGCGCAGGCAAAAAAAAAACAACAACTCAATATCCTCTTGTCTATTATCGAATTCCTCAGATATTTTCTTTTTAATTCCCATTTAAAAATTTTCCCATTTTTTTCTACATCACATGCTGGAAAAGCACTTGGGCTTCAAATCAAAAGCACCATTTACTTCCAATATAAACCTTGGAACAGCCAGGATTTTCTAATATAACCCCGGTTGTGTTCATCTAAAAAAAAAAAATCATATATACATCAAGGATAGCTTGAGGGTGAGTACATCATGAGGTAATATTAACTATCCCTTTAACTAACATTAACAAAAAAAAATAATGCTGAAAAACTCTATTGCTCATTGTTAGTTCATCCTAGCTAAAGCATTTACAACTGTTAACAAAAAAACAACCTTATTGTAAAGTTTTACCAAAATAATATTACTTAAATCCATTATTTACCTACATACCAATTCGCCTACTATCCGTTCGAAATAATATTCAAAGTAATAATTAATAGTTCCTAAATTGTAGAATGTTAAAATAAGTGTCTTTAACTATTTCGCCAATTAAGAAAAACGCTTTCCTGAAAATGACAAGTTTTTACAGCAATCCATATTTCCACTATTATCCACTAGGTGGCGCCCTTACCCAACTTATAAACACTTAAACATCTACTGATCCAAAAGCAGTAAATACTCTGTGTATGTTTTGATCATCGCTCTGAATCTGATCTCTTACAAAAATGCAATTATCTCAGCTTTTTGCACAAAATTTGGTATGTTTGAAAAAACCTACCCATATTTAAGAGGTGATAAAAGAGAAAAAATGAAGACAGGATGAAACATTTTACACACCCTCAATTACATTGAATTATGATGATCTGACAGTTATATATGGGACAGCGCAACCAAAAACGTTGATTGTTAATACATTAATATATTCATGCCTGGAGCGATGTGACTGGTGGGGCAACAGCGCAGACAAACTTAAACAAGCCTGTGATTGGTCGGCCATACGGCTGGTGTGTCGTGTAGGCACGGCCGTGGTTGGACAGAAAGCAACATTGTCCCGACACAGACACACACAGAGACCTGCCACTGTGCACCTACCTTAAGATAACATCGCTTCAAGGCATGACAAAAAAACATGTAAACAAAAGGAGTTAGATTTAAAATGCAAAATGTAAAGGTTAACATGAAGGCTAGACAACCAAAGCACACAAGACTAAATAAACACACTGGTTATGTTCGATACGGTATACTAGCGTACACAAAAGGAGTTACCGATTTGAAATGCAAAAAGTAAACCTGAACATAAAGACTAGAAATCTAAAACACGCAAGACTAAATAAACACACTGGCTACGGTATACTAGGGCACTATTGCATATACTGTGTATACTGCCTACTAAGTAAAAAGTACTGTGACAAGTATGTTTAATGTTTAATAGCAGCATGCTGTTAAGTGCAATGCATTGTGGGATTGTGTTTTTCAACACACTATTGCATATTGAAAACACAAATAAAACAGACCACCTGTATTTTCAAGGACATAGAAAATATACTGTGCAGTTTACATACTACATACTTATAGTACATCTGAACGTCCGATGACAAACTGACCCAGCACAGCTGCTGAACCATCATTGACCCTGAACATCTGGATATAAATCAAGATAAGTGTCCTGAACGTTTGCCTGTGTTGTTCATCTGACTTATTAAACACTTTAAGTGTCACGCAGCCATGATAATACACACAAATACTACCTGACTTCCTCACTTCCTTAGCTGTCCTTGGCTGATATTTCTCTCAAGATTCCTACAATGGCAAACTTTTAAATTCTTGGAGACGGTCTCACTTTCCCATCTAAATACTTTGGAAATTTCTGTATTTTAGAGGTTATCACAAAGACATCTGCTGAGCACACGCTCTGTGGTAATAAGGAAAGATTGAAAATGAGTGACGTTTTAAAGGACGTGGGCAATGAGAGCGACTGCTACGGCAGCAGTGATACAGTGAGTGATGTGTTCTGGAAGAAGTGAAATACAGACACATCTGATCTGTCACTGCAGTTATCAATCTCTCTTTGTGTTTATATAACCCGACTAAAACTAAATAATGGTAAAGTGAGATGATTACACAAGTGACATTACCGTCATATCATCATATACACTACATGTTCAAACAGCCAACACATCAACCCATCTGACAATGAACTTTAAATCTCATGAAGCAATGCCATGGACAATAACATCAGAAACACTAAAATATAAAATAGAGCATATTTCATAAAACACACATTCATGCATGCTCTCTCACTCACTTGCTCTCTCGCTCACTCACACACGTGGACACAAACACACTCAATCTCACTCACTCACTCACTCACTGACTCAAACACTCACTGACTCACATACTCACTCACTTACTCACTGACTCACTCACTCACTCACTGACTCACACACTCAATGACTCACACACTCACATACTCACTCACTTACTCACTCACTGACTCACTCACACACTCACTCAATCACTCACACACTCACTCTCTCCCACACACACACACACACACACACACACACACACACACACACACACACACACAATTACTCACTCACTCACTCACTCACTAACTGACTCACTCACTTACTCACTCACTCACTGACTGACTGACTCACTGACTGACTGACTGACTGACTCACTCACTCACTCACTCACTCACTCACTCACTCACTCACTGACTGACTGACTGACTCACTCACTCACTCACTCACTCACTCACTCACTGACTCACTGACTAACAGACTCACACACTCACTGAATCACACACTCACTCACTGACTCACTGACTCACTGACTCACTCACTCACTCACTCACTCACTCACTCACTCACTCACTCACTCACTCACTCACTAACTGACTCACTCACTCACTCACTCACTCACTCACTCACTCACTCACTCACTGACTGACTGACTCTCTCACTTACTCACTGACCGACTGACTCACTCACTCACTCACTCACACACACACTCACACACACACACACTCACTCACTAACTGACTCACTCACTCACTCACTCACTCACTCACTGACTGACTGACTGACTGACTGACTGACTCTCTCACTCACTCACTGACTGACTGACTCACTCACTCACTCACTCACTCACTCACTCACTCACTCACTCACTGACGGACTCACTGACTCACACACTCACTGAATCACACACTTACTCACTTACTCACTCACTGACTCACACACTCACTCACAAACTCACTCACTCACTTACTCACTCACTCTCACATGCACACACACACAATTACTCATTCATTCACTCACTCACTCACTCACTCACTCACTCACTCACTCACTCACTGACTGACTCACTCACTGACTGACTGACTGACTGACTCACTGACTCACTTACTCACTCACTCACTCACTCACTGACTCACACACTCACTGACTCACACACTGACTCACACACTGACTCACACACTGACTCACTCACTCACTGACTGACTCACTCACTCACTCACTCACTGACTCACACACTCACACACTGACTCACACACTCACACACTCACTGACTCACACACTCACTCACACACACACTGACTGACTGACTGACTGACTGACTGACTCACTCACTCACTCACTCACTCACTCACTGACTGACTCACACACTCACTGACTCACACACACACTCACTCACTCACTCACTCACTCACTCACTCACTCACTCACTCACTCACTCACTGACACACTCACACACTCACTGACTAACACACTCACTCACTGACTAACTCACTCACTGACTGACTCACTCACTCACTCACTGACTCACTCACTCACTGACTCTCTCTCTCTCTCTCTCTCTCACACACACACACACACACACACAAACACATACACACACACACATACACACACACATACACAAACCCACTCTTACCTTCTCCACATCTGCTTTTGTCACATTGATATCTGCGTCCAACTTCTCAAAATACTGCTGAGCTCGGTCGGCCTCTTTACACTCCCGCTCAAACTTCCTCTTGCACTGCACACAAACACATTAACACTTAAAACACTGACAGTATCATTGGTACACTCACACACACATCTTAGTGACTATAAAAGTAAGGATGTTCCCCAAAATCAAGCATTGTGACGAACAGCTCACAAATAACGGTTTATTAGCGAGGACATTTGCGCCCCACAAACATATCAAGTGCCCTCACACACAGGCATTTTGCAATACAAATACATGTTCATTATATGATTCACTCAAATTGTTCGCCCTTCATCTCTCTTTTGCATTCATGTTTAAAGGGACAATCAACATTTGTGTCCCCTATAACCACCCGCTCACACACACACACACACAATGAGATCATTCTTACACACTGACATACACAGTTCTTCTTCTCTTCCTCATACTGTACACACTCAACAAATATCAATACTTAAAACAAAACCACAATCCATCTAAAACACAGAAACACACACCTAAGAAAGGAATGCAATGCTATATCCTGTCTGTAAAAAAGGTACCATTTTTTTTATTACAGTCCCATGGTAATACCATGGTATTCTCAAAAGTGCTCTGAAGACCATGTAAATACCATAGTATTTAAAGGGATAGTTCACACAAACTTTTCTGATGAACACAAAAAAGATATTTTGATAAATGATGGTAAGCACACAGCTGATTGTAACCATTGACTTCCATAGTAGGAAAAAAAATATTATTGAAGTATTGTGATAAATGATGAATGAAAATATTTTGATATATGATGGTAAGCACACAGTTGATGGTACCCATTGAATTACAATGTATTTGTTTTTCCTACTATTGAAGTCAATGGTTACAATCAGCTGTGTGCTTACCATCATTTATCAAAATATCTTAGTTTGTGTTCATCAGAAAAAAATAATTCATACAGGTTTAGCACAACATGAAGCTGTGAAAAATATTTTTGGGTGAACTATCCCTTTAACTATGATAATCATGCAGTATAAAATAAACTAACATAGTTTATCATCTGATAGCATCACTGTATATTTTTGCGAAAGATTAATTTATGATAAATGTGAATTATTGATCGGTCATTGATTATATAACTTACAGCCTCCAACTGCTTCCAACTGGATTCAATTTGTTGCTGTGCTTTCCGCCCATCATGGAAATACTGTGAGAGAAAAACAGATGGAGATTATAAAAAAGGGTCAAGTTTTAAAATGCTTAAGTTTTCTCTGACTTATTATTAGTGGCTATCATCTTATGAAATCTGCGCACAATTTTATGACCTCTTTAATAATGTCTTGTAATACTGAATCTTAAAAATGGAGATATCTTCAACAGATATTTCGTTTTTATGACTTTACAAAATTGAATAATTGACAAATCTTAAAAGAAAAAATGTGCTGTCAAGTAGCCATATTGTGAAGTTGTGTGTGTGTTTCTCTAAAAGGCTTCTCTTGGCTCAACAACCCCAGGGAAAGTGTTTAGTTGGCCAACACTCAAAATATCCCCACACACACAGACCACACAAAGGGCCTTGTGTGTCCTTTAGATAAAGTCCTGGTCTGAGACCAGCAGCTATAGATGCTCAGAATCCAATATTATTAGTAGTCTAATAAACATGTCACTGCAAAAAGAAGATAGGGGGCGGGACTATACAGTTGTCCAACCAATAGCAGATGAGGAGTCTTTGCAGTTCACTGTGGTGCCACTAGTGGTGCAAAAAATAAGTTTTGTAAATGTAATGATTATACAGATCAATCTTGGCTCTTTCAGTCAACAGCTAAACCGTTTAGAAACACTGTACCAGGATCAGAATAATGTCCTGAACAGACTGAATGAGTGGCAGTGAGAAAATGAATGAAAGAATGAAATACTCTTTAGTATTCACAACCGAGCTTACAGACTGAATTATAAAGAATGCAGGCATGAGCCGTGTGAACAAAACTCTACAGTGCACAAAGCATTATGGGTAAAAAACGGTCACCAAGTAGAAAAGAAGTCTGGTTGTGTCTAGCATAACGATCAAGTGTCTTGTAGCATGCATACACAAACGCAAACATACACACACTTTCTCTCTCCTGAACAAACACATAAAGACATCAGAAACTCTCATAACTAAATCTGTGCACAGACAAGTTTTATTTCTTGATTTGTTATGGTGTTTATTTCATTTCCTACTATGGCACCGCCTGACAACATGCGCTCGCTTATACAGATTAAAAACCTTGGCACACACAAGGGATGGCTGGAAAAGTGTCAATTATTCTGCTTGCTGCAACCAATTTGAACTTACAAACTAAAAACTAAACTTCTAAAATCAGTGTGTAGTCCGTTTTATTCAGTTAGAGGAAGTCAACCTGCTATCACAGAGGAAGTTGACTTCAACTTTCTTCTAACCGTCTGTTTTAAAAGACCATAAAGCTCGATGGAAAGCCAACTAATGGGAGACTTGCGACCACGACGCAAAAAATTGAACGGACCGGAGTCGGTTACCACGGTTACCACACCATAAGATATGATCAATATTTATATATTTTTTCAGTACTTATGTACAATTTGTTATAAATTTTATATTATCAGGAATTAAGAAAAAAGTAGTTTATTTACTATATTTATTCTCTTCTCTTTTTAATTATTTTATTAATTCTTTTCAATTTCTTTCTTTGGCCACCACACATATATTTATGCTTATTTGTTAAAATTAAATAAATCTGTTATTTAAGTTCTTTCTTCTTCTTCTTCTTTATTTATTATTTACGCCATTCCAGGATCTAAGGCTAAATTCATGGTGAAAACTGGTTTATCCATACACAAGTTGATCCACACAAGTTAATCCATATGTATACTTGGCATAGTGATATGGGGCTGTAATGCAGATGTGGAACTACTTCATAGGTGTGCATTGACTGAAAAATAAAGCACATGAAACCTTTATGGTGCATTCACAACAGCCGCAGTTGAGGCGACAAAAACGCGCTACTCGTGCGTAGTTGGGTGTTTAAAGATTTGAGTTTACTCGCTTCATTCGCACGTGAAATTCTAATCATTCGAGACATTCACACGGAAATTCGAGTCATAGGAGGGGCTTCTGCGACTTCGCTGAGACTCCGCTCGCTTCCAGTAATCACAATACTATTACAGCAAGGTCCTTACTGGTTAACTTGGCGCGAAAATCTGCCGAAGTTCAGATTTTTTAACTCGCACATTTCCCGCGGCAACACTCAATTCATGCAGAACGCGCCATCTGCACAGCGCCATACGAGCCATTCACGCCGCAGGATGTCTAATCACGTCTTTGCATTGACTTAACATGTAAATCACTCGCACTTACTGCCTCTACCGCGTCTGGTGTGAACCCTGCATTATAGTGTACACACCAACCATGGCGTATCTCGCTCTTGATTACTCGCGGGAATTAACTTTGTGTCATGCAAATTTTTTGCTAAAAAATTTGAGACATTTCAGGTAAATAATGCAAATCGTTGAATTCGCTTTTGGTGTGTACGCCCCATTAGCACATTTCTCAACAAATTAAAAGTAAGCATTTAACAGCCCCGTGGTATAGACACTTTCATTGGACGCAGGAACTTAACTTGCGGTCTCTGGAACAAATACCTCGTCGAAAATAACCAATGTTTTTGTTTCCTAAAGACGAGGGGACGGTAATCATGGATCACTGCTATGTGAAGGGAGGTTTGGCAGCAGATGCCAAAGTAGTTAACATTGTATACAATGTTATATAACACATAAATTATATAAAACACATTTTACACAGCAACGTTAGCTCAGTGTAGCTTTTGATACGCTCCTGTCCTTGTTTTACTCTTAGGATCATGACAGGCTCATGTTTTGTGTGGTAGCACATGGCCTTTGTTTTGGCTGTGTGCTTCCTTGTCTAGTCTTCTGACTCCGCCCCCTCGTCTCTTCTTGTTTATCACCATGTTATTGTTTAATTTATGTCACCTGTTCCCCTCTTGATTTGCTCCCTTATTTAATTCCCTTGTGTTTGCTGTCTTGTGTTCGTTCGATTTGTAAAATACCTGCATCTGGTTAGTCTAGTGATCCTGTTGTGAAGTATTTGTTAAGGTTATTGTTTTGTTCTGAGTCAGTTCCTTGTTGTGTGTTTCTAGTTTAATGTCTGTTTTTTGTTTCGGTTTGAATAAAAGTCTGTTGTGTTATAGTAAGCCTGCATTGGGTTTTGTCTCTCTTCACTGGAGAATCCTGACACGCTTTACCTATTATTTGAAATAAGATAATCTACTTGTTATTTATTTTGCTTGTTGTAGGAAATAAACTACTCTAAAACAAAGCCGTTTGTTTGTTGTTACTGTTAAAACCAACTATAAACAGAAGAAAGCAAATAAGCAACGGATTCGAAAAAACTATACTGAAATTGTACCTCGTCCTACTGTTAAATGTAGGGAAATGAAATTAAACAATATAACGATAAACTCATAGCAATGCAAAACAAAACAAAAAGTATATGTATTATGAAATAAAAATGATCTGTATTGTTGGGGAAATTAAACTATATATTTTTTTATCATCTAAAGTGGCATTTTCACACAATAAAATGTGTGAAAAGAGAAACACACACACAGCATGTAGCTGTTTGGCTAATGTGACTGTTGGCACAGTAAAAGAGATGAAAGACCAGAAAGAAAATTAAGAGAGAGCTGTAAAAGAACCAGCGAGAGTGTGATGAAGAGACAGAAAAACAATGTAAACATCTTGATAACTTTTAATAAAATAATCTTAAGCATTTAATTAAAAAAATGTAACTAAAAGTCAAGTCACAGTCCCACCATCATGCTTACCAACTCACCCCTTTCCTGACATACACAGAATCTCACAAAGTACCAACATTATTATTATTGTTACAATCTCTGTGCTACATTATTTCAAATTGAAATAGTTTGGAGTCCCACAGAAACCCTGACAAACTCATGAGTGATATAAACAGATGAGATGCACAAATATTTGGCTGTAATAAAAACACTGACAGAGGAAGTAGCTAGTTGAGTAATTGCTGGTTAGATTTGAAAAGCTCAGATGCAAAAATCAGATAATATATTAAACGTATGCTCTCGTCACTTATTATACATCAAATACTTTCACTTCAAATCCACTTAAACAGGCCATTTTTTGACACTCCACTTTTTTGAAAATAGTTTGATTTTTACCTTTTTGGAATCCATTCAGGTGATCTACAGGTCTGGCGGTACCACTTTTAGCATAGCTAAGCACAATCCATTGAATCTGATTAGACCATTAGCATCGTGCTAAAATATAACCAATTTAAAACTTGACTCTTGTGTAGTTACATTGTGTATTAAAGCAACACTAAAGAGTTTTTGCTCTTTGATCCCCCTACAGGTTGGAAGTGGAATTGTCCATTACCACTGTCTTAAATAATTTAACATACTGCAGCAAAGCTGGCTCTGATTGGATTGTAGTCTGCCGTAAAGCAAGTTTTTGTAGTTTTCACTCGAACTACAGGACCGCGACCCGACGGTTGGAAACTTCTTTAGTGCGGATTTGGCCGATAGGGCTGCAAAGCGAATGTGAAAGATTAGATATAAACGACTGAAACTTTTTTGGAAACGTTATTTTAAGGTAAAAAAACTTCTTTGGTGTTGCTTTAAGACCGATGAAAAATTAAAAGTTGGGAATTTCTAGGCCGATATGGCTAGGAACTATACTCTCATTCTGGCGTAATAATCAAGGACTTTGCTGCCGTAACATGGCTGTAGCAGGCGCAATGATATAACGAAGCGCCCGAAAAAAGTTCCCTTAATAATTCAATAGCAGGGGACTATTTTCGGGCATATCAGCCGTGTTATGGCAGCAAAGACCTTGAATATTATGCCGGAATGAGAGTATAGTTCCTAGCCATATCTGCCTAGAAAATCACAACTTTACATTTTCTTAGTACACAATGTAACTACAGAAGAGTCAAGTTTTAAATAGGAAAAATATCAAAACTTTGGTTATTTTTTTAGGCATGCTGCTAATGGTCTAATCAGATTCAATGGATTATGCTAAGCTATGCTAAAAGTGGTACCACCAGACCCGGAGATCAGCGGAATGGATTCCAAAACGGTAAAAATTAAATCTTTAACTCTAGTGGAGCTGGAAAATGGGCCTATTTTAAAAAAAAGTGCAGTGTCCCTTTAACAATCTGTTTGTACAGGATCTGATGATAAATATAGATGGCAACATCTTGCTAATATCCTTTAATTTAAATATATGAAGGGGTAGTGTTAAAGACTTCGGCTATTGGACATATGGAGGTACGGAAAAGTCTGAGGTCATTTTAGTCTTAAATTTTTTCTTGATGTGCGTGTCTTTACCATTCAGATCTAAAAACCTGACCACCTGTCTGTATAAACTGCATTCCAAGAGAGAAATTCAGCTGGACACACACAGACACATCATTTTTAACACAGACTGACAGAAGCAGTGAAATTCAAAACAGATTGATACGAATTTTAATTTTATATTTCCAGAGAAAATATGAATTCAGGAAAGTAACACAGAAGGAAACAATAAAAGTACACGTTTTTATCCAAAGCAAAGCGACTTACATTGCATTCAACCTGTACGTTTTTTTAAATCAGCATTTGTGATCGCCGGGATCGAATCCATGACCTTTTCCTTACTAATGCAACGCTATGTTTCATTAATGATGTGAGAGGGAAACAGAAATAGGGCTTAGGTGAAGTCAATATGATCCAAATCTTAGCCTTAGATGAGTAAACTCCTACTTGACCATCTAATGCCTATCACACATCAGACGGTCTCAGTTTGTGGCTCTTGGCCAGATTAAGCTGTCAGAAATCAGGCTGGTTATTATAATGCAATGATTTGGGGGAAGGTTAATCCTTTCCTAGATAGTGGGTTCATTTGAATCAGTCTGGTAAAATGATTTAGCACATGTCAGGTTCATATTATACAATAACATACCACCTTTAGAAAAAGAAGGTCTCTCTCTCTCTCTCTCTCTCTCTCTCTCTCTCTCTCTCTCTCTCTCTCTCTCTCTCTCTCTCTCTCTCTATCACACACACACACACACACACACACACACACACACACACACACACACACACATTCTGGTTTCCATGTTTTGTGGGGACATTCCATAGACGTAATGCATTTTATACCATACAAACTGTATATTCTATTCCCCTTACCTGCCCCATTCCCTAACCCCAACCATCACAAAAACCTTTCTTGTACCTTAGATTTTCAATAAACATCATCTTGTTTGATTTATAAGCTTGTTTCCTCATGGGTCATCAAAATGTCCCCACAAGGTCACAAAAACACTGGTATTCCTATCTTTGTGGGGACAATTGGTCCCCACAACGTGATAATTACCAGGTACACACACACACACACACACACACACACACACACACATATTTGAAGGCACTGTAAGGGTTAAGCTGCTTCAACAATGGATTTGAGAGAGAATTACAATAGCAGACCATATGCTGTCTGGATTTAAAGAGGTACAAAACATTGGAGTGCATTGTATTATATAGCTAGAAATATCAGATTTTTCTTACAATTCAAACATATTTTTCTTTAAATACAACTTTTCGTCTTGCACTAGCTGTGTGATGCGCCAGCGCGACCTTATGTAATACATAATCACGTCGGAAAGGTCACGCGTTACATGTGAAATGCACACTTGTGGACCATTTTAAACAATAAACTGACACAAAGACATTAATTAGTATCATTGAATTATTGGATCATATAACTGTGGTATGTAACGTTACGTGTATCTAAGAGCAACCTCACAAGCACAATAGAAATATACAAAGTTATTGATAAGAGCTTATCAGCCGCAGTTTATAATCTGATGCGCGCTTACTGTGTTGTATACGGTAATTTAGTCACGTCGAGTTTAAATTTTTGTTTCTACTTTACTGTACGTATTGTCATTTATGTGTATCATCTTTAGCACCCAGAATCTTTTGTAGCTCAAACATATATGTGTTCGGCTGCTATTTTCACACATTAATGTTTTTATAACATTTCCCCACATGTAATGATGGGGAATGAAGCCGTCCAATCATAGCAGTGGGTGTTTACGTCCAGGTTTTCAATGCGGCCCGCCCCTTCAAACAAAGCTTTTCTCCAGAGAGCCACTAATCCATGTTACAAAATAGCCTATTACTTATTGTTTTTGATGTTTTTGAATGTAAAAACCATGCAAACATCATAAGTAGACCTCAGACAACAGTATAAAACAATAAAATCGACAAATTCACCGCCCCTTAAAATATCTGTTTTTTGGCTTGGTTTATTTTCTATATAAACGTGTATGTATAGTCCAGTGCGACTTATATATGTTTTTCCTCTTTAAAACGCATTTTTGACTGATGCAACTGATGCGACTTATACTCCAAAGCAACTTATAGTCCGGAAAATACGGTACGTAATATGTAAGGTCGCGCTGGGGCATCACACAGCTAGTGCAAAAGTACAAAAGTCACTAGAAAAGACCCTTATGTCTCGGTTAGGATCATTTAGAGCCCTTTGCACCTGCATTGAAACTTTAAACTGTTGAGGTCCAATAAAGTGGAGAAAAATCCTTGTGTAGTAAATGTACAGCACAACTAAACAACACAAACAAACCAATCAGAAATCAGCATAAGCATGCCTAAAATGGCAAACGTGCAGGAGCAGAGAGAGATGGAGAGAGAGAGAAATTTATTAAAAGGAGAAAAGTTCTGGGAAAAAAGCCAATAAGACACAATGGAGCCCTGATTCTGTGTGTGTGTGTTAATGCTGGGAAATTGCTGCTCTATAGGTTGATACGTAATGTAAAGCCTTCATCTTATTTGCTAAATGAAAGAGTGCCCATCTCATTCAGATGCCATCCGTGTGCCCTGTCTTTTAACACTAATAGCCGTGTGTTTTATAAATTATATTCCTCTCTATATTGACCTCTCGACAGCTGAAAGCCATGCTGAGATATCTGGTTGTTATTATATAAAACAATTTCTCATCTGTGTGTGTCTGTAAATGGCATAATGTAAATGGCATGTAATACACAAACCAGACACTTTTAATTTAAACACACAACAACTTTTCTATTTATGGAAGAGAAAGAGAGAGCAAGCAAGAGACAAAAGAGTCAATAATTCTGAGAAGTTCGATTCTTTCTGTCACATTTCTATGAATGCCACCCTCTGTGTTTGTGTTTGCATGCTAACTTTTTGGCTTATTTATTTCTAAAACATTTCATGTCTTGCACAAACAATGACGTGATTTTCGAGTTTAATAGGCTTAACATTCATTACTAAATATCAGTAAAAGTAATAGTGATGCCTGCCTGCCTGCCCTGCACCTCATCTGCCATTGATGAGTCAAACAGGAAGTCCCGCCCCAAACCTGCCACCTTTTCTCTGCTTTCGGTTTATACCACCTGGTCACCAAAACACACATGCACCCAAATACTAGATACAATGGTGGCATCTTCTGTACCTTGATTGCTAAGAGTGTACTGTAGGAACTTGTGAATATCTCTGCATATAAAACCGCGAACGTATTTTAATCAAACAATTTACACTCTTTACCCCTTTAAGAAGGTAAAAGTTTGACCCGAGTCGCCCAACTCACCGCTTTCCTCTCTGATTTGAGTTCCTGCGTGTATCGCGTCAGGTCAGCAATGATTTGTGATGTCATGTTCTCAGCGATGACCTCATGTTGGCCGGCATAATCGTTCATCTCATTCAGCGTTGAATGAAACGACCGACACCACGTGTACCTAAGACAGGAAGTGACATCATTAACACGAGAATTAAACTGGCTGTTGGTTTTATTTGTAGATCATTTGCCCTTTATGGCATTTGGGAAAGTTTTGTTGAACATTGTCGAACACAACAACAAAGACCATAATTTATGTGTTGTTTAACAAGTACAATAAATACATTTTTTGGTACTTAAATCATTTAAAGAGCAGCCCGGTTCATAGATGTACTTTTTTTATTTGGCAGATCCTCAGCTCACATGGCCTTGCGCAATAGTAAAGTGTCCATAAAATGCACCCCCCCCCCAAAAAAATCTTGCTGAAATAGTAGGTGATCTGGGAATTTTATGAATTTGGCAAACTTCTCGCCTCACCTACTAATTTCTCATGTCTTTACTCTTCACACTGACTGTAAATCTCTTTTATTTAAATCCTGCAGTACAGCTAAAGAAACATACTGTAGAAATGGCGTACATGTGTACATTAATATAAGGGTCAGATAATGATATTGACTTTTGTCTTTCATGTGACCCATCTTTATGTCATGCATTGCAAATCTGTAACAAACCAGACAATGAAACCTACTTATTTTCGTCTTCATCTTTCTTCTTAGGCTGGTATTTCTTGGACAGATTCCTGTACACAAAGACAAAAAAGTTAAAAAGTTTAGCAATAGTCACAGAAAATAGACATGACAAAGTTATTGACAAATATGATTGCCTGCTGTAAACTCTTCGAATATAATAGCAATACCTGGACGACCTTATTTGACCATACGTGCAGAACTATTGTTTGATTGACAGCCACCACAGAAACGTTTACTTAATTGTCAACCAGCCATTTTTATTTCTTATCCCTTGCTTTCACACCAGATGCAAATCAAGCGTTAAGTGTGATTTACATGTTTAATCAATGCAATTACGCGACAGACGTGAATGAGGTGGTGCAAATGGCATAATTTGCGCGAATGATGCGGCGAGAAAGGAGCATTTCGGGCATTTTGATTTGCGCAAACCGCGCAAGTTAGGAAAAATCTGAACTTTGTCGGATATTTTGACGCGTTAACCAATCAGGAGTTAACTCTAGTAGTAACGTAATTACGACGTAGCAAGCAGAGGCAGAAATACGAAACAACAATGGAGGACAAAATCATACTGCTGTATGTGGACACCCGGAGCTGTACGATACATCTCCGTACTTTTATAGAAACTGGAATTAAAAGGATTTTGCTTGGAAAAAAGTGAGTGAGGAGGTCGGACAATCTGGTAAGTTGTAAAAAATTTATATATATATATATATATATATATATATATATATATATTTGTTGTTGATTTCAGACATAGCCCTGCACTTTGTATTGTCTCTCTTAATGTATTTAATATGAAAGGTGTGGCTCAATGACATTGTGTGTGTTCTCAGTGCAGCGGGCATGGAAACTTTGATACAAAGGCCTATCTTTCTTTCTCTGTTGTTTTTCTCATCAGTCTCTCTCTCTCACGTTTTCTTTTCTCTCTGTATTCTATTATCACCATCTATAAATACAGTGTGTCTGCTTGCCATCAGTGCCTTCGGGCAGATGTGTGTTCGTGATGTGTTTTATGCGTGTTAGCGTGTGTCGTATGTTTGTGGGATTATACAACATCATGCTCAAGGCTTGGAACATACAAAAATAAACACACACCTACAGCTAATAGATCTCTTAACATATTACTTTACTATAACTGCAGAATGTAGTATGTATATTGTGAACAGAAATGCATTATTTCTACACACATGTCACGCACAGAAATATGCTGTATACAAGCAAGCACACTGCACATGTCTGTCTGACAATCTTTCCATCTCTCTATCTGTATATCCATGATCCATCTGTCTGTATATCTATTTGTCTATTACCTTTTTACCTGTCTGTCTATCCAAGTGTATCCGCCTGTTTGTCTGTCTGTCTTAATCTGTCTGTCTGTCTGCCTGCCTGTCTGTCTATCCGAGTTTATCCGCCTGTTTGTCTGTCTGTCTGTCTTAATCTCTCTGTCTGTCTGTCTGCCTGCCTGTCTGTCTTAATCTGTCTGTCTGAGTTTATCCGCCTGATTGTCTGTCCGTCTTAATCTGTCTGTCTGTCTGTCTGCCTGTCTGTCTATCCGAGTTTATCCGCCTGTTTGTCTGTCTGTCTGTCTTAATCTCTCTGTCTGTCTGTCTGCCTGCCTGTCTGTCTTAATCTGTCTGTCTGAGTTTATCCGCCTGTTTGTCTGTCCGTCTTAATCTGCCTGTCTGTCTCTCTGTCTTTGTCTGTCTGCCTGCCTGCCTGCCTGCCTGCCTGCCTGTCTACCTGTCTTAATCTGTCTTTCTGAGTTTATCCGTCTGTTTGTCTGTCCGTCTTAATCTGTCTGTCTGTCTGCCTGTCTGTCTGAGTTTATCCGCCTGTCTGTCTGTCTTAATCTGTCTGTCTGTCATAATCTGTTTGTCTGTCTGCCTGTCTGTCTATCCGAGTTTATCCGCCTGTTTGTCTGTCTGTCTTAATCTCTCTGTCTGTCTGTCTGCCTGCCTGCCTGCCTGTCTGTCTGTCTTAATCTGTCTGTCTGAGTTTATCCGCCTGTTTGTCTGTCCGTCTTAATCTGCCTGTCTGTCTGTCTGTCTGTCTGCCTGCCTGCCTGTCTATTTGTCTTAATCTGTCTTTCTGAGTTTATCCGTCTGTTTGTCTGTCCGTCTTAATCTGTCTGTCTGTCTGCCTGTCTGAGTTTATCCGCCTGTCTGTCTGTCTGTCTTAATCTGTCTGTCTGAGTTTATCAGCTGTCTGTCTGTCTGTCTGTCTAAATCTTGCTATCTAAGTTTATCCACCTGTCTGTCTACGTTGTTCCACTTGTCTGACTGTCTCGATCTGTCTGTCTGTCTATCTATATACTTACCTGTATGTCTATGTCTCAATCTGTCTGTCTGTTCAAGTTTATCCGCCTGTCTGTCTACGTTTTTCCAACTGTCTGCCTGTCTTGATCTGTCCGTCTGTCTATCTATATACTTACCTTTCTGTCTATGTCTCAATCTGTCTGTCAAAGTTAATCCGCTTGTCTGTCTGTATATCTGTCTGTCTGTCTTTCTATATACCTGTCTGTCTATTTCTCAATCTGTCTGTTTAAGTTATTCCGCTTGTCAGTCAGTCTCGATCCATCTAAGTTTATCCGCCTGTCTGTCTACGTTTTTCCACTTGTTTGTCTTTCTTGATCTGTCTGTCTGTCTGTCTATCTATATACTTACCTTTCTGTCTATGTCTCAATCTGTCTGTCAAAGTTAATCCGCTTGTCCGTCTGTCTGTCTCGATTTGTCTGTCTGTATGTCTGTCTACGTTTTTCCACTTGTTTGTCTTTCTTGATCTGTCTGTCTGTCTGTCTATCTATATACTTACCTTTCTGTCAATGTCTCAATCTGTCTGTCAAAGTTAATCCGCTTGTCCGTCTGTCTGTCTCGATTTGTCTGTCTGTATGTCTGTCTGTCTATCTATATACCTGTCTGTCTATTTCTCAATCTGTCTGTTTAAGTTATTCCGCTTGTCAGTCAGTCTCGATCCATCTAAGTTTATCCGCCTGTCTGTCTACGTTTTTCCACCTGTCTGTCTGTCTTGATCTGTCTGTCTGTCTGTCTATATACTTACCTGTCTGTCTATGTCTCAATCAGTCTGTCAAAGTTAATCCGCTTGTCTGTCTGTCTATGTCTCAATCTGTCTGTCTAAATTAATCCTCTTGTCTGTCTGTCTGAATCTGTCTGCCTTTCTGTCTGTCTAACTTTCTCCACCTTTCTGTCTGCCTGTCTCAATCTTTCTGTCTATCTGTCTAAGGTTATCTGCCTGCCTGTCTGTCTTAATCTGTCTGTCTGTCTAAGTTTATCCACCTGTCTGTCTCGATCTGTCTAAGTTTAGCCACCTGTCTGCCTACATTTTTCCGTCTGTCTGTTTGCCTCCTGTCTGTCTGTCTGTAAACGTATCTGTCTGTCAGATGTATATGTGTCTATTTGTCTATCTGTCTATTTGTCTGTCTGTCGTCCATCCATTCATCTATCTGTCTATCTACCTATCTGTCTGTCCATCTATGTGTCTATCTGTCAGATATCCACGTTTATCTCTGTCGGATGACGTCTTACCTATCTGTCTGAGTCTACCTGCATGTCTGTCTATGTGTCTATTTATTGGTCTGTATGCGCATTGATGTGTTGATCTGTCTATCTATCTGTCTGTGTACATATTTACCTGTCTGTCCTTCTGTTTGTGTCTATCTATCCTGTGCATTTCTACCCCCCAGTATTGTGTAACTACTTCTGCTTTTGCAACACTCATGTTTCCTAACTTGGGGATAAAAAATGTAATGGCACGAATGTCTTTATCTTTATAAAGAAGAATATTTTTCACAAAAGCTTGACAAGACCTACCAGAATGTTACCAACTGTGTGTGCATGCATGTTTGTGCGCAATGTTATGTGCAAGTCTATTCCATACAGTCTGTTGTCCTTACAAAAACTACCATACTATTATCAGAAATACCATGGTAATACCACGTTTATGAACACACATTGATAATGGTTATACCATGGTGTTCTCTAAAGTTATTCCACACACAGACACGGATTGGATTGAGGTTATAAACACAATTCATCACATCCAGTAACCAGCCTGGTATGTGTGTGTGTCTGTGTGTATTGTTTGTGTGTATGCCTGTGTGTGTGTTAGACAGCTAAACCCCCGCTGTGTTTGGGAATTAAAGGGGTTTCCCGCTGCTATCTGGAGGGGGTTGATGATGTACAGTCTGTGTGTATTCTCCGTCAAATCCTATCCCTGGAATGGGGGCGGGGTCACAGCACGTGATTGGACAGCACAAATGTAGGTCACCAACGAGAAACACCATGCAGGCACCTTGTTACTACGGTAACCTGCATTTTCTTCCGAAACACACACACACGTACGCGTGCACACACACAGGGATACACACAAATGCTGCATCCTTCAGCTTTCAACACAGCTGCAAGATCACATTATTAGTCTCTCCCTGTGTGTGTGTGTGTGTGTGTGTGTGTGTGTGTGTGTGTGTGTGTGTGTGTGTGCGTGCGTGCGTGCGTGCGTGTGTGTGTGTGTGTGTGTGCGCTTTACTTTCACATAAACACATATGAGTATGAACGATTGCACCTGTCTTGATATACAGGGACATGAACACATGCTCTGCAAGGTTTTAAACTGGAATTTTGAAGGTGGGGAATCCAAAAATCTGTTGGTCGTCCTATCAACCGATAAAACATTACCTTTGACCTATTCCCTAAAAATGTTTTTCTCGATGTTGAGGTGTTCTCCAAATAAAAACTTTAAAAAAAGTTTTTTCTCACAAACGTATTTGCAAACATGGCAACTTTGTGGCTAGACTTAGTGAATTTTTACACCCCTTTAGCGAACATTTTTACAAAAAAGCACCTAGCAACTTTTTGGATGAGCCGTAGCTTGAGATCTGTATGCATTTCATGTGCCCTGTACTGCCCCGCGAGCGCGAGGTCTTGCTTTCCCCAGGCATGCGGGCATCTCTTTCTGCGTCTGCTCTTTGTAGTGAGCTGGGCAGCAGACAGTTAGATGAGACTGTACGTAGCTAACATGTAAATGAGCTGTGTACTTGCAAAACAGCATTTCAAATCATTTATTTGGGTATTTTTTAAAGGGGACATATCATGAAAATCAGACTTTTTTCATTTTTAAGTGCTATACATTTAAGGGTCCCCAGTGCTTCTATCAACCTTAGAAAATGTAAAAAAGATCAACCCAGTAACTTAGTTTTGGTAAACCATTCTCTCAAGCATGTGAAAAAATAGGTAGTTGAAAGTTGGCTCCCCTTGTGATGTCAGAAGGGGATAATACCGCCCCTTAATCTGCACTATCCAACCACGCCATGCCATTTAGTGCAGAGGTTGTCAAATGGGGGGTTATGACATTTTATAAAATACATTAATTTATCTTAAATTCTGTGTAATTAAACCTCAGAAAAAAGCAACAGCACTACATTTTCAATCATTTTAATCATTTAATTTGTTTTGTTCAATTCAAATTCTAAGTTTGAGACTCCGTAATATCATGAATTTACTTTGGGGGGGCACAAAGGAATGCACAAGGGGGTGCATGCCGAAAAAGATGAAGAACCACTGCTTTAAAGGAATAGTTCACCCCAAAATGAAAATTAGCCCAAATTTTACTAGGATTTCTTTTTTATTTGCCACTGCCGTAACCAAATGTAAATCGTTTTTTAAAGTTATTTAAAGTTTCATTTAAAGTTTGGAGCTTTAAAAAAATAGGGCACTATTCAATGCCATTATACAGCTGAGAAGAACAATGACATTATTTAAAGGACAAGTTCAATATTTTACACTTAAAGCCCTGTTTTCAGATTGTTTATGATGAAATAGACGGTCTCGGGCCAGCATCATATGTCCAAATTTCAGTCAAAACCGTTTTATTTCATCATAAACAATCTGAAAACAGGGCTTTAAGTGTAAAATACCGAACTTGTCCTTTAATATTTACATGTTTGGCTGAAAAGAAAAGCCACATACAGGGCTCCAGACTAACTTTTTTCACTAGGAGCACAGTGGCCCCCAACTGAAAATTTTAGGGGCGCAACAAGAAAATTTAGGGGCACACACTGTAAATCAACATCCTAACCAAATATTCACATTTCTACTAATTTCCACTGTATTACTAATAAATACTTTAATGATAGATGCAGAAAGGAGCCCTGCATATACACCTTGGATGGCTTGAAGGTGTGTAAAATATGGGCTAATTTTCATTTTAGGGTGATCTATTCCTTTAAATGACCGATTTTTGTGATTTTGGAGCTTTTATAATGTTGATCCCCTTTTAAGAAGATAACATGATGGCATTTTATTATAAAATTATTTGCTTGCATTCAACTGAAGAAAGGAAGTCATGTACATCTGGGATATCATGAGGGTGGGTAGATTATGATAACTTTTATGATTTTCCAGTGAACTATTCCTTCAAGTCAAAAAAAATTACATAGCAGCATAAGGCGCTCACCTGATCTGTCTTGCATAGTTAAGCTCGATCTCTGATCTTTCCTTCACGAATTTGGTGTATTTTTCCACAAAGTCTATTCCCCACTGCGTATGCTTTTCTAGGTTATCAAACTGATCCTGTGAGAGAAAGAAAGAGAGAACATTTGATCATTAAAAAGCAAAAGTGTTTGACCACACGTTCACGGACAAGGAGACAAATATAATGGTGGTGATATTGCCGCTGTTCAGGGTCACCAACAAAGACATCAATCTACTGAGGTCAACAAGAGTTGGAAGCAAGAATTTGGACATATTTTGACGTAAAACTGAGCCTGAAAGGAATGGGGGTCTTTGTTCCCCCCATAAATGTCCAGCATTAAAAATCGTCTGTCATTTTGTAAAGATATAAGTGATTATACATACACAAAACATGAAAGTTAAAGTATGTTTAAAATAATAGTAGACAGGTTGCATATTTTCCATGAATGAGGAAATACCCAAAAGCTCAGTGCTGTGGTATTACAAAAGCACAGAGTAAAGTGCACCAGATATAAAAACACAAACCAACACAAAAAGCTTGACTCTCAACAATCAACTTCACCACGTTTGAGATGTTCACCGTTTCCTTTCAAAAACCACAGGTGAACCTGATTCTATTAAAACCTGAAATCTGAGACAATCCTGCATAATGACTCTAGTACATACTGTACTGTTCACCTATAGCTTACAGAAGTCTTATCAAATAAAATACATTCAACTTCCTGGAAAGTTTGTTGAAGCAGTAGACGACAAGAGGCTGTGTGACAGGTAAAAGCTGTTTTTAGTGCCATGTCAAGCAAAAAGTGATAACAACGCCTAATAAACTACTACAGGTAAAAGATGGCAAATGCCATTTGCCTCAATTGTTAAGGTTGTACAAGCACTGAGAAATATAAAACAAAATATTATATGTTTAGATCTTATTATGAATGATTATTTATACACAAGTTTGGTCTGAATCGATAAAACAACTGGCTTGAATCTTTAGGTATTGACAAACAAAAATATTTTTTTAAATGTTCCTCTATTCCTCTTCTTCTTTTTACTTTTTCCCAAATTGCTCTGAAAGGTGCCGTAGAATGTAAAACTGTATTTAGCTAGGCATATATGAACAATAAGTTCTGTGCATGGTAATGACATATCGTGAGCCTCAAACAATATTGTTTCCTCCTTCTTATGTAACCTTGTGCATGCAAAAGATGGCTGAAAATAGGCCAATGTCAACATAACATAACATAAACCACAACGTTACTTTTGAGATGTATGCCCCCAAGTTGTGACAGCGGAGTTAGCGCTATATGCTAGTTAAAGTTATATGCTATGCTAACACAAACACCACTCAGAAACGTCCATTAACAATCTCCAAACAATTGATTATTCCTCAAAATCTGTATTTTTGTCTGATACAGGCTCAAACATAAGGTTTGTTTACACACACACAGAGCTACTGAAGGAGCTGCTCTGTGAAATAGCCAATCAGAGCAGAGTTCAACATTATTATTCATGACCCCTTCAAATAATTTAATAATAGACCATTTAACAATCTCCAAATAACTGACTATTCCTTAAAAATCTGTATTTTTGTCTGATACAGGCTCAAACATAAGGTCTGTTTACACACACACAGAGCTACTGAAGGAGCTGCTCTGAGAAACAGCCAATCAGAGCAGAGCTCAACATTATTATTCATGACCCTTTCAAATAAGGTAATAATAGACCATTTCATTCTAAAGGCAAATCCTATGGTTGTAAATGGATATGTAAAAATGTTTTTGGATAATTTTTGCACGTAATAAAGCCATATACCTCCTATCTAGATATCAGAGAATAATTTTAAATATTATTTTAATGCATTCTTTGGCACATTTAAAATGTTGCAATATGTAAAATAACATGATATTTACAGTCTGGTGCCACATGAGAATCTCAAAGCTTTTACACATAACTTTATATTTACTAAAGCATTTGTGTTTTAAATAACACCAAAACCAAAATCCCTGATCTAAAGAATCCACATTGTAATATTTTATGATCTTTAAAGAACCATATAGCAACCCAATACAGCCACAATATCATTCATAAGAAGTTCTTAACTGGAAGTGTCCAGACAAATACAAAAAGTAGCCTACATGAGAACATCGTGAAACACATTAAACAGAAACCATCACCAACTCATTGTCATGTCTTGAGTCACGAAGACATTTAAGATCACCTTGGTTTGACTGAAGCATCCCCCCATTTTGTCTTCAATCATCTCGACCTGAGGAATCCAGCCAGATCTTTCACTCACGCACTCGATATATCCACATAAACATTAGGCTACGTACACCTGAACACATCACATTCTCCATCAGATAGACACTGTTCCTGTTCAACGTGCTGTTACCTATCAGACAGGATGAGCGTACTGAAACTTGTGCATGTGTATGTGTGTGCGCGTGTGCACACAGGAAGTGGGTATTGATTTGTGTTACTGCACTATGTTACTATTTTTTAAATGTTATTGAAACACATAAGAAAAAAATCAAAGATGACAATTATCTCTCCTAGACATCGATGAAATGGAAACTGGAAAATTTCTCATGACAAATAAGGAGTTTTAAAAGACATCTCAGCAATGTCACAAACTGAGCTCAGATTGGCAAAGTTTATCAATAAAGAGTCAATATTATTAAAGATTTCAACATGAACTCAAACATTTCCTATCAAATTTACCTAACCAGTATTTTTACCTTCCTTCCTATGCAATATTACACAACTATTTAACAACTGTCTCATTTGTTTCTAGTTTTATTTCACCTCTCAACGCAGCCTTTAACACATTTTGACCATAAAGAACCACACCGCTACACAAAGAGCTCAAGGTGCAAACTGTGATGTGATGAGAACGGGCGGAAATCTTGGGGGGGGGGTTGGGGGGTAAGTCCACCCCTATCTTCTAAAATATCATTAAAAACATGTGTATTATAAATAATCTAAAGATGTATACTTTAAATAATTGTGTAAGTATTAAAACAATACAAAGGCAAAGTTTAGACATTATGAGTCTCCCCTCCTTTGCCTCACAGTGGTTTGGTCCACTTGCTGCTTTCTTCCTTTACCACATTTACGCCAAAGATATTTAATATTAAAGGTGGGGTGCATGATCTCTGAAAGCCAATGTTGACATTTGAAATCACCTAAACAAACACGACCCTACCCGTATAAAATCTGGACCTTTTTTCCAGGCTTTTTATTTAGACAGTATAGTGGAGTGTAGACAGGAAAGTGTTGGGAAGAGATAGGGGAGCGGGATCGGCAAAGGACCTCAGAGACGGGAATCGAACTCGGGTCGCCGTGAGCACACTGGTGCTATGTGTTGGCGCACTAACCACAGGGCTATCGGCGCAGACATCTGGACCTTCTTCTGATAGACCCGCCCCACACAAACGCAACCCAGGCAATGATGACAGTAAGTACACATGCCCCTTACTGCTGATTGGCTAAAAGTGTGTTCTGGTACTCGGCCCGACTCCCTTTTCCCAAGTGTTTTAAAATCCATGCACCCCGTCTTTAACAAGATGCGTCACCTGTATTAATATGAATGGGGATATCGCAAAGGTCAGTATGGCCGCTCTAGTCCCGTCTTCCAGAAAAAAGAGCCAATCACAACCGTTAAAGAATAACTTCCTCTTTGCACTTCAGCAGATTATGACCAAGGAGCAACCTTCCAATCACAATCATGAAGCAAACGCAGTGACTTAAACTGCAATGCATATACTGGCCACTAGAGGCTCCAAAAGGGAGTCAATCCCAATTTAAGTCATGCCCAACTTAACAGCAGAAAATAATGTTTACAGCAGGGTACAAAAAGTGATTCTGGTGACTGTCTATATTAGGGATGCACCGAATCCAGATTTTTTGGGTTCGGCCGAATACCGAATCCACTGTTTAAGATTCGGCCGAATCTGAACCGAATACCGAATCCTACTCGCATCCTTATTCCATTAACACAGTAAAACACATTAATGAAGTAAACAACGTCCAAAGCAGTGTATTTTTCATTGTATTTGATTTTAACTGTAAAAAAAAGGATGACAAGTGGGAAAAACTATTTTGACAATTACCATAAGCCTATGCATAATGAAAGCGATGCGGTGTGATGCGCTAGTTTTTTCCAGGTGCGTCCACGAAATGTGAACCGCCCCTAAGGCACACCGAAAAAAAATATCCACGTCAGCACCCGATGTGTTTAATCAACGGCCACGTGACAGCAACCAGTGTAGCGCAAGCCTAGGGTTCGGTTCGGTGGAAAAAAAAATCTACGATTCGGCCGAACCCCTTCAAAAAGCCCAGTATTTGGCCGAATCCGAATCCTGGATTCGGTGCATCCCTAGTCTATATAGCTAATTTTGCCCTTCATGACAACTGTAAGGGGGTGAATTTTTTTGTAACTCATCCGTTTAAATTATATTAAGCTTTCAAATTGTGCATAATTAATGGCGTGCCCACTTGAGTGACGGGTGAACTGCAACTGCTGTCACTAGAGTCGCGCTAGGTGGGCGTGGTTTCAGCAACCAGCCACCTCGGTTTCTCCCAAGTCCCGCCTCTTTATCCATTTTCGGTCATCTGCAACTGATCCATGGTGACGGGCTGTCAAGGTGGCAACAGAAGGCTCCACCTAACTACTGGCTTCCTAAAAGCTACTCAATATTCAACTCGAGCGAAAAATTTGCGTGACACAAAGTTAAATCCTGCGAGTAATCTAGAGCGAGGAACGCGATGCTTCGTGTTTGGTGTGTACGGCGCATAAGTATGCATATTAATTTCTTTACCTGAAGTATTACGGTACATTCACACGGAGTGTAAGCGTTAACGATTCTCATTTACTTTCAATGGGTGACGTCAAGCGTTGCCGAATAGAATTGGGGATCCGTCAACGTCGCGTCACTGCCATTGCTCGCAGCAAATGTTGAACATTTCTCAACTTTTTAAGCGCCATCGCGTTCGTCAGCCAATTAGATCGCCTGGTTATGCAAATAACCTAGTGCGAGCCAGCCAATTATGTTTATGCAAGACCGAAGCATTTGTGTGGCGACTACTATGATTGGCTTTTGGCCACGCTTCAGACAAGCCTTCCGTAAAGCGTTCATGCTTTTGCCCCGTGTGAATGTACCGCTAATCTTCTTTATCTCTAAAAGTCTCTTTCATTAAAGATGCACACATGTAAAGTAGGTAGGTGGTGTTGTTTTGTGTTATTGTGTGTGTCTGTGTGGATCTGTGGGCAGATTTCCCTTTTGTTAAGGGGTCAAATTTTTTGAAAGCAGCTGAACGTAGGAGATACATTTCCACAGGGGAAATAGCTTCAGAGACTAAATAATATCTTGTTTTATATTTAAAAATACTTTAAAAAACTTTAACAGCAATTGCAACTCGACCTACAGTATAAAAAAAATGCTGGGTTATTTTCAACGCAGTGTTGGGACAAAAAGGGTCGAGCTCAGCCGTTGGTTTAAATTAACCCAGAAAATGTTTATATTTGACCCAACAATGGGTTAAAACGACGCAGGATAGTTTAAATTACAAACCAACATGCTCAAAGGTTCATCCCTTTTTGAGTATATTGTAAAACAAAATAGATTAACATAATTTAAACAAAAAATACTATATAAATAAAATCATCTAAATTTACAATTTTTTTCATATTTAAGGATTTAAGGTAAATTTGCTCTATATTTCACAAAAAAAATGCTGCATTGGGTCAAAAAGGGACAAACCCAAATGTTGGGTAAAATTAACTACATAAGAAAAGTTTATATTTGACTCCACAAAGGTTAAATTACAACCCAATAGGTTGAGTTTGTCCCTTTTTGGCATTTTTAGCGTGTGGATATAAGCGACACAAGTCAAAGTCAAATTATATAGCAATTACCCTCTGGTCCAGAATCAGTTTAGTCCATATTTCTTTAAATAACGGAGGTACCCCAACATCCATTGCTCCGCTAAAGCTTATGCAAAAGCAACCTCTCCTGGTCTGTCTCACAGTATTGGATGCACCAATAATCCAGCTGTTCCCTGTCTGATATTAAAGGTGGATTATAATCTAGAGATTTCTGCTCCGGTCTCCGCCCACATGTTAAACCACACCCACTGTCACAAAGATATCATCCACATCTGGAGCAAATCTAATCATCTGTGCTCCAGATTTAACCTAGATCTGCTACTGATGATTTCCAATAGTGATTTATCATCAACAACACCCAGAGATCATCAGATATCTTTAGACGCACACAGTCACTCCCAGCAAACACATTTACATCAAAATATAAATGGAGCCATTAATGATGCTCTTATACAAATAAGAAATGCAACAACACAGGCCATTCACAACATTATGTAGCGTTCATCTCATCAGATGTTTTCCAGACACTCCATTGTGGTTTGGGGAAATGTATGATATTTTAAATGACTACAAATGTCCAGTTTGGTTATGTAAACACAGTACATTGAGAACAGACAGCAGAGGTGATTTTAGTAACCATATACATGTTGTAGTCTAACAGTGACAAGGTCTGCAATAATATCCTGCTGTGTACAGAGCTGGTGTGGATTAATGACGGTCACCGTAGGGTCACCCAAAACAGACACCCGACGGATAGCGGAGCACCTGCATCCGCTGTGCACTCGTGTGCTGGACACAAACGAGGGATCAGAGAGAAAGGAAAGGGTTCAGCGAGCACACTCGAGTGTAGGCGTCTGCGCTGCACACGTCTCGAATCAAAGAACTGCCAGATGATGACAGACCAAGTGGAAAAGAAGATGGAGAGAGTGACTCAGAGAGAAAGAGAGAGAGAGAGATAGTTCACCCAAAAATGAAAATACTGCTATCTTTTAAGCACACAGTTTACATAACCATTGACTTCAATAGTTTGTTTGTTGGAAGTCTATTGGTATCATCAATTGTGTGCTTACTATAATTTCTTAAAATATCTTTATTTTGTTTTATAACTCATACAGGTTTAGAACAACATAATGCAGCATGCACACCAAAGCGTTTTACGCCACCAGCTGGCGCATGTTTCCAATCCTGAGCGCTGAGAAGTGAAAACTGTTTAATTTTGGGTGAAACACTCATTAATGTCACTTCTCACTCGGCCATCCAATCACAGTGAAGGAGAGGTGGGACAAATATTACAACAACCAACCGGCGCATCATTCAACGACTGATAAACAAAGCAGAAGTATAGCGCTCAATTGAAAAATGCCAACAAGCGGGCACAGTCGGCGTCTGCCTGGCATTTTCATCAGCGTTTAAACGCTTTGGTGTACACACCCCTTTAGGATGATTAAGGGTGTTTTCACACCTAGTTTGTTTGAGCCCTCCAAATGCTCACGGAGAAGTTCAGGGTGTATATGTGAACAAACCAACCCCCCTAAAAGGACCCAAAAGTGAACCAAACTTTTCACTTCGGTTTAGGGTTAGATTTGGTGTTTTCGTTAGTATTTCACTTTAAGTGAGTTGGGTTTGGGTAGGGATGTCATTTTATGTAAATCTAACCCTAAACCGAAGCGACAATGGTAAGAAAATAGGACAAAACAGTTGAGTAACCAATTCGTGAGAATGCCACGGAAAAGAAAGTCTATGGCAGGGCCACGGAAATATGCGGAGATCCGTGAGAATGCCACGAAAAAATGAGCAAAAAATTCCGTGACTATGCCACGGAAATTCGTGAGATCAGGTTGCGAATATTCGGCCACCGAAAATTGCCCAAAGGAACATTTTTGGTTTTCATACTGTAATCCATTAACATAAATATATACATTTGCCGAATAAAGCAATGAAAAAAACGTCAAGTTTTTATGCTGCGCTTTTTGGGATTCGCCCTCGGTCTCTGTGCGCGCGCGCATGTTTAAGTGCCCTCAATAGTGCACACACGAGTGAGACGCAAACAAGCAAACATAAAATCTTTTTGTTATTCACAGGACACAAATAAACAAAATTATCTCCACAATATTCTTTTTATAATAAAAACATTTGTTTATGTCTTAAGTGTATGTATAGATTACAGTCAGGAACCAGTCTGTGCTCATTTGCTCTTAAAGAGACAGTAACCTCAATTAACCTACTTAAGTCTGTGTCATTAATGTTAATCAAACAACCCAAGACATAGAGAAAATCACTTCTGTAGCTCTAAAAATAATAATATGTTTAATTTATACAAAGACAGTGTTATGAATCATTTAATTCGATTTCTGTACCTAATGCTAATGTTAGCCCTTATTAATGTGCAACTTTGTTCATTTTTATAAATGTTTGCAATTTCTTTATTTTTTATTAGATTTTCCCCACTCCCTTTTTGCTGATCTGAAAAATAATTCAATCCGTGCCTCAAAAACTGTAATGTGATCCGTCACACACCCCTAGTAAAGTTAGTACACAGTCATAGCCATGAATGCATTTGTACTAATAATTGGCATAATCATTTTTTTCGGTGTTTTGGTTTCTCGGCCTTGGTTTCCTCTTTTTCAGTTTTCGGTTTCAGCCAAGAATTTTCATTTCGGTGCATCCCTACCTTAAATAAAAAGTTTATGCAGCTTTTAAATAGTAAAACATCTTTAAATGTCAAAATAATAATAAACTAAATGTATAAAGTCTACATAAATTTAGCCACAGATAAATAAACTCATTATAATCTTGAACTTTAGACCTTGCTGAGTATTAAAGGGGACATTTCATAAGACTTTTTTAAGATGTAAAATAAATCTTTGGTGTCCCTAGAGTACGTATGTGAGGTTCTAACTCAAAATACCATATAGATAATTTATTAAAACATGTTAAAATCGCCACTTTGTAGGTGTGAGCAAAAATGTGCTGTTTTGTGTATCCTTTAAAATGCAAATGAGCTGATCTCTGTACTTAATGGCAGTGTTGTGGTTGGATAGTGCAGATTGAGGGGCAGTATTATCCCCTTCTGACATCACAAGGGGAGCCAAATTTCAATGAGCTATTTTTTCACATGCTTGCAGAGAATAGGTTACCAAAACTAAGTTACTGGGTTGATCTTTATCACATTTTCTAAGGTTGATAAAAGCAATGGGGGCCCAATTACAGCACTTAGGGAAAAAGTCAAATTTTAACAAAATAAATAAGCCATATGATTTGAAAGTGATTTAGCCTACATTGTTGCATTGTTACAGTAATAAAAAAAAAACTGGATTTCCCCCTTACTTTGTATGAAAACCCAACAACAATTACAACAAACAAATACAAACTAACTTTTATTAAAGTATGAAATGAAACCTTTATTAACCAGTGTTCTTTTGCACTTTTGCCAGATCCGCGTAACAAAACCAGCCCAATGGCTATTCAAAATTTGTCCAAAAGCATCCCAATGACTATTCACAGCCCAAATACAAACAACTAATGGACCAAATCCATCTCTAACCAGCAGAAACAAAAACAAAGAAGAAGCCCAAATCAGAACTCCGCTGAAAGGCAGGGGACCTGGCAACACAGGTCTGCTGGTTGCGTGGTGAAAAAAAAAACGCCAAATAAATGTGCAGCTTGCACTGTATGAAGACAAAGTGCAACAACAATTTAATAATTTTTGGGTGAACTATCTCTTTAAATAATATCCTGGCTCTTTTCAGCTTTATAATGGCATTGGATAGTGCCCCATTTTTATAGCTCCAAAAAGCACATCCATCCATCAAAAACTAATCCATATGGTTATTAAAAAACTTTCGAGGTGAAGCGATAGGATTTTGGATGGAAAATGTGTATTTTAAACTTTATAAACTACGGCAGTACACCTGTTCAAGAGATGTGAGGTCAGGCAGAAGCATGACAGCGAGTAAATAATGAATGTTTTATTTTTAGAGGAGCTATCCCTTTCAAACACATGCAAATACACAAACTTGACATGCAGGCATTATGTCATCAGAGATGATGTCATCATTTACTCTGAATCAAGCATGAGGTCATGCTTAGCATTTGCAAACAATTTTCATAATTACTGTGTCAAGCTTAACAAAAGGGTAAAGCAATCGCACAGATGCTAACGCAACGCAAGCATGAGAAGAGCCGCACGGCATCTATTCCAGCGTCCAGAGACGCACGCACAGCCCCGCTTGGACTATAAATATCCACAGTGTGGTCTGATGGGACGCAGAGAGATCCTAGAGTTCAATCTTCTCCCATGATCTCATTACATCCAAAGATACTAAAGACTTGAGCTCTACTTCACTGACACCACCCGAATCTGCAATACTGCCTGTAAATACAGCAGATTATGACAAGCATCTGACAAGAATTATTGCCCACAAGCCACAAGCTTTAAGTATTAAACTTCTGTGTGTAACTCGCCCTGCACCATATGGGCTACAGACCTGAATGATTATTTAAATCGAGCTGCTTGTTGAAGAGAGCTGTGCTGTTCCTTTAATAATCAAATAACAATGCATTTCACCAAGGCAGACGATACAACAAAGAACTTAAGACCAGAATAGCATAAAGATTTGGGGTGTTCATCTTAGGCTCAACCACTTGGAAACCACAGAACACCATAGCAAACAAGTAGCAATGGGTCTGGAAACTACCTAAGATGATTTAGCATGGTGGTAAACCCCTCATACTTTACCTAGAAAATACCTAGTCTAGTTATTACTAGGACACAAAGATATGATTCTGAAAGCGTCTTGTACGGCTGTCACAACGATTAAATAATAATCTCATCGTGATTGTTTAACCTCATCGCAATGATTTCAGATCACCGCAATGATTGCACATCTCTCTAAAAAACACTAGGGGGAGCTGCAGCGCTGGTATAAACGAGACAGTATCAGATTACTTTTAATGTGTATTATGTGTATTAATAAATACTGCCAGGTAAACCTTGCAAAAGATTTAATTTAAATAATCACAACAATATGTGAAAATTATTTCATAAACAAAGAACAAATATTATGGTAATTAAATGTCAAACCAATAAGAGTCAATTAATCGTCATAATCGTCAAAGCCCTAAAACAGGCAATTAATCGTCATAATTTATTAGAAAATTAACCACCAGGGAAATTTCATAACCGTGACAGCCCTAGCGTCTTGTATGGTTTAAAGGAGATCCCATTATAATTCACAGGGGTAGAAATTAATCTTCTACATTTTTCGTAAACACTAAATTCAAGAAAAAATCAAGAAAAATGTGCTTACCCCATTGGCAGATTTTTTTTTGCTTGTTTTATGCATAAAATCACTTAAATTAGACATTTTGGACTTATTAAAAGCATCTTTATAAAAGAAATTTTAGATATTTTTAATGAAAACAAGACAAAAATACTAATTTACTAATACTATTAATACTAATACTTTTTTTCTTGAAAATAATTTTTTGCAGTGCAAAATTACTGCACCAACCAAAGGTTTGGACACATGACTATTTTTATTGTTTTTGAAAATAATATTAATAATATTATTCTAATATTAATGATTTCTGAAAGATTTTTAATGAGATTAATGAGCGTAAGTATCAGGACTCTTCAAAATTTATTTTACCCTGCACCATGTCTGCTTATGACCAAACAAAATGTTTATTTATCGTATTTTCTGGACTATAAGTAACACTTTTTTCATACTTTGGCGTGTCCTGGAACTTCTAGTCTGGTGTGACTTATACGTCAAAATGATTTCATATAAACAAAGAGAAACCATTACCGTCTAAAGCCACAAGAATCCGCTCTATGCTGCTCCTGTATTTATGTAATTCAGTGATGCGAAATGACTTCTGGACCTTTTTGAACTTGATTTGGCTTCTCGGGTTAATTTAGCCTATTTAACCTCCCAGGTATGTTCTGTATGCTATTGTGTAAATAATTGTTAATGTTATGTTAACATGTACAGACATCTATTCAGCCTGCTGTTCTGTGCTATTGTTTTGTTGAATAACTTGCCTTTCCAGAATAAATGTCTGTTCTTCTGCTTTGATTTTGTGAAATAATTTTCTAAATAAGCGCGACGTATAGTCCAGTGCGACTTATGTATGTTTTTCCTCTTCAAATTGTGTTTTTTGACTGATGCGACTTATACTCCGGAGCGACTTGTAGCCTGGAAATACGGTACGTTTGTAAATTATATAGTTCCCATAAATTCTTGTAAATTCCCATTAAGTTTACAATTGGGAATATTTCCAAAATTCCCCAGATAAGGTTCCCATGGGAAGTTTCCGGAATTTTACCGGAAACTTTTCCGCCTCTTTGCAACCCTAGCTGTAACCCTATATCTGTGACCACAACAAGCAGAATATACTGGATCATGCTTGGAGAATGTCTAAACATTAATGTCTTCTGTTTAAATGAACTGGAACCCTGGAAACATATGGAGCCTTATGTGTCTCAGATCTCAGATCAGCTGTCCTCCAGTGAAACACAGCCAATCATAACAAGGAATTTGTTTACATACAGAAATCTTAAAGCTACAGCAGTTGAAATACCGCTGGTGGTCCAAGAAACCTTGAATTTCATAACGTGAACAAACAATAGACTTGCAAAATGTAACAAAATGTAACTTGCAGATTATAACACACAATGCACACACATCAGCTTACCAACAATAGTCCCTACTGAAAAATCCAGCTAAGACCAGCATAAGCTGACCCACCAGCCTGGCAAAGGTGGTCAACCTTGTGGGTCAGTTGATCTTCCAACCAGACCAGCTAAGTCCAGCAGCTAGAGACCATCTTAAAAAGTGACCAAAACACAGTTAGACCAGCTTGCTACACCAGCAAAAACCAAGCTGGGAGACCAGCATATACTGGTCTTAGCTGGATTTTTCAGTAGGGCTTGTGTTGTGTGTCTTAAATTGATTAAAGTATCTAAACAACACCAGACAGAAATAATCAGGACTTTTTATTGATGTTTGTAAATTGTTTTCCCAGTTATGGTCTATGTGTAAACTGGAGAAACATGTTTGCAAAAACATACACACACTTACACACTGACTTATATCAATAATCAATAATAGGACACCATTTTTTAAAGATTATTTCATACAATGACATTCAAAAGAAAATCTGGGATAAAAAAGCAATGCCTGCCCTGCCTATATTGAGCTGCAGTTCCACTGCCAACCTCATGGGGCAGTAGAGAGGTGAGTATCAACACAAACAACTGTTACCATTACTGAACTGTCAATCAACACACAGATATGCAGACATACACACAGAGGCCAAAAGACTTCATGTATGTTTATGTTAGAGTACTAAATACCACCTTAAAACCTCAAAATGCACATCAGAAAATACAAGTCACTTTTGTGATCAGATAAAGATTAAAGCACCGACCATCTTCAAAGTAGTAAAATTCCCCTCACATCTAAAGTGAATGATTCACACACAAAAGCATGTTGACCTGTCTATTTAAGTGCATATAGTGATATGCATATCGCAATAGTTTGCAATAACTGCTTGATTTTAACACTTCAAAAGTTACAGTCAGTATTTAAGTTTGATGAGAGACTGGCGAGACAAAAAGAGTTATGCTTTCATTTCCCATTAAGAATGTGAAACAGGTATGTGGGTGGGTTATATAATTTAATACATTTTAAAGCATTATCATATCGCATTTCTCTTTAATATTGTGCAGCCCTACTGTAAAGCAAGTTTTTATCTGACCTAGCTAACTTAATTTTTCTCCAATATTCCCCTCAGTTAAACAAGAGAAAGGTTTGAGGTTGGTGGGAACTTAGACAAAATACACAGGACAATGATATTTTCTTTACCTTGAAAAATATTTGTTCAAACATTTGGCACTTATAGCAATTTAAGTCAAGTTGACAAGTTAAAATTGTTTAACTTAAAGGGACACTCCATTTTTTTTTGAAAATAGGCTAATTTTCCAGCTCCTCTAGAGTTGAACATTTGATTTTTACCTTTTTGGAATCCATTCAGCTGATCTTCGGGTCTGGCGCAAGCACTTTTAGCATAGCTTAGCATAATCTATTGAATCTGATTAGACCGTTAGCATCGCGCAAAAAAATAACCAAAAAGTTTCGATATTTTTCCTGTTTAAAACTTGACTATTCTGTAGTTACATCGTGTACTAAGACCGACAGAAAATTTAAAATTTGCGGTTTTCTAGGCAGATATGGCTAGGAACTATACTCTTATTCTGGTGTAATAATCAAGGACTTTGCTGCCGTAACATGGCTGCAGCAGGCGTAGTGATATTACTTTTATTTTTCCATCGGTCTTAGTACACGATGTAACTACAGAAGAGTCAAGTTTTAAATAGGAAAAATATCCAAACTCTTTGTTTATTTTTTTAGCGCGATGCTAATGGTCTAATCAGATTCAATGGATTATGCTAAGCTATGCTAAAAGTGTTAGCGCCAGACACGGAGATCAGCTGAATGGATTCCAAAACGATAAAAATCAAATGTTCAACTCTAGGGGAGCTGAAAAATGAGCATATTTTCACAAAAAGTGGAGTGTCCCCCTTTGCGACGTTAACAAAAATATATGTTGATATGATACCATTTCATACAGTGATGTCCATTCATAAAACCTCCAGATGTACTAGTCAGGATGAAATAATACTAAAATACACATTAAATGTGATAAAGCAGTGACGAATTTCTTCTATTTTAGCATTCTGTCTCTCAGGAGAGCTAAAATAACACTTAAATTCTTCTGACCTAAAAACAGCAGAGACAGGAAGTGGCTTTGAGAAGGTGCAGATGTGTATGTGTGTGTAATAATAGCATTACTGTGTAGTGACTGATGGCCTTATTAACACATGGACATAGTGTGAATGTCCGTACATTTGCATTATTGCTCACACAAACGTTCAGGATGTAACTCACTATATGTGAACCTGACTCGTGTTTAGGGTTGGGTATCGGTTGGGTTTTATTCGATACCAGTACCTACTCGCTATTTCTTTAACGGTTCCGGTTCTTATATCGATAGAAAAAAAAGGCACACACGTTGTCAAAAAAAACAACTTTTATTTACTGGAACTTTTTTATAATAAATAAATAAATAAATAAATAAATAAATAAATATATATATATATATATATATATATATATATATATATATATATATATATATATATATATATATATATATATATATATATATATATATATATACTTCACATGCAAAAGCCTCTAAATGCCATCTGAGATTTTCTTCTAAAATGAGCATTTTTATCAAGCTCATATATTTTGGATCAGAAAATTTCATTTTAATGACAATTAATATGTAATTTTCATTGACATTAAAGTGAAATGAAAATCTCAGATGGCATTTTAGAGGCTTTTGCATCTGAAGTCTTCATATCGGAACACCAGGTGGCGGTAAAGAAAAGTCAGGAACCGAAATCAGGCACCGAATTTTTAATTCGTATTCGGTCTGGTTACTACCATTTACGTTAGAACCGGTTCCCTATTGGCACCGATTTTCGGTACCCAACCCTACTCGTGTTGTATGTTGAGGAAGTGTTTGGATGATGAAACGCGTAAGAAAAGAGAAGATAAGACCTAGATGAGATTCTTAGAGATGAGCACTTTTGCATGGCCTATAAACCACAGCTTGGGAAGTCACACATTTTCTTTAAAAGTCCCAAAATGCACAAACACATTGTGCATTGTGTGTATTCAACATGTGTCGATGGGATTTTTTAATCATCATGAGATGTTTTGAAGTCACTCTCTTTATAGAAAATAAAACTCTCTCTTTCCCATTCAATGGCTTCTGTTCTTTGTCACTGGTGCTTGTAGGCAGTTTGCATTCAGAGAGAAATATTTGTGCGAGATGTCGTCCAGTGTGTGTGTGCGTCTGTGTGTGTGTGAAATGCCAATCCATTTGTCTTTCACACAGGGTCTTTGTGTTGCAGAAAAAGGCAGAACTGAACTACTGTGCTCTTTCGGTCATGATACACAGAGAGGTCTCTCAAACGCACACTTGGATGGTCGTATCACTAATATTTGCCTTTGTGACATGAAAAAGCCAAAGATAAACACACACCATAGTGCTCAGAAACACCCCATCGATTTAAAGAACCCAAGAGAACATCTCTGAAACGTTACCGCAATTGCTAACACCATAAATCTCACATTACTAGAAATCCCTCAACATCCGTTAACACACAATGCATTAACTCCCATCAAACTGGTTCAAACTGCTTTATGCTTGGTGTCGGTCAAGTTGGTTGATCAGCAATGCGTAAAACATTCGGTGAGGCTTATTAACCACCTGCATGGCTTTTTTTGATAAAGCTGGTTGACCAAACTCTTCACTAACACTGAGAGAAAGAGAAGTTCATGAAGGTGATTTGCATATTTGCACACTTCCTGAAGTTTGACTAAGCGTGAGTTCTCAAAATAGGAAATGGAACGGTTTGGGGTGGAGTCAAGCCAGTCTGTCATATTTAACACCCATTACAGAAAGCTGGAATTTGAGTCGCTTGATAGAAATGATGACACATTTTTGGTCTTCCTGTGTTATCTAAGCCACACAAACTGAATGGTTGTTCAAAATCTAGTAAAAAATCACAATAATAACTATCCTTGGAGAACCACAATTAAAGGATTAGTCAATTTTCTTAAAAAATCCAGATAATTTACTCACCACCATGTCATCCAAAATGTTGATGTCTTTTTTTGTTCAGTAAAGAAGAAATTATGTTTTTTTGAGGAAAACATTCCAGGATTTTTCTCTTTTTAATGGACTTTAATGGACCCCAACACTTAACAGTTTTAATGCAGTTTAAAATTGCAGTTTCAAAGGACTCTAAACGATCTCAAACGAGGCATAAGGGTCTTATCTAGCGAAACCACTTTCATTTTTGACAAGAAATATAAAAAATATGCACTTTTAAACCACAACTTCTCGTCTTCCTACGGTCCTGTGACGCGCCAGCGCGACCTTCCGTTATTGCGTAAGCATGTCGAAAGGTCACGCGTGACATGAAATGCACATTTGCGGAAAATTGTAAACAATAAACTGACACAAAGACATTAATTAGTATCATTCCACAAACCAAATTGTAGGAACGGTCCTCGTTCTCCACACTGGGGCGTAGTTTTGCATACGTCATCCGTGACATCTTGAAGTGATGACGTATTGTGTGAGGTCGCGCTGGCGCGTCACAGGACCGGAGGAAAACAATAAGTTGTGGTTTAAAAGTGCATATTTTTAATTTTTCTTGCCAAAAGTGACACTCGTTTCGCTAGATAAGACCCTTATGCCTCGTTTGGTGTCGTTTAGAGTCCTTTGAAGCTGCAATTTTAAACTGCATTAAAACTGTTAAGTGTTGGGGTCCATTAAAGTCCGTTAAAATGCGAAAAATGGAATGTTTTCTTCAAAAAACACAATTTCTTCTCGACTGAATAAGAAAGACATCAACATTTTGGATGACATGGTGGTGAGTAAATAATCTGGATTTTTTTTTTTAATGGACTAATCCTTTAAGTTAATTGTTTCAGATGCTTTCAGTTTACCACGTTAAAACCAATGGTCAGGTTTTATTAATTTTAGCTTGTGGTCTTTTGAAGCTATCAAAAATGTTGTTATTTTCCTTGAACAGATGATCAATTTGCATTAATCAAGTAGCACATCCAGTGCTCTGAGCGACATCACACATAAGCAAACCAGGACAACCAGCCAAGGGATGCGGTCACTAACTATGACTACTTACATCGCTGACCATCTTCATGTGTAGCATCTTCTGCAAGTACTCCTGCAATGGGGTAAGATGAAGAGGCGACGGGAGGTCCGGGTCCTCCGTGATCCATCGCAACGAACACACTGATCGGCGTCGGTTCAAAAAATCATGAAGCTCATCGTGCATCATCATCATCAACGACCCTCACGCAATAACAACCAAATTTCAACCTAAGGCTAAGAATGTGCCACTAAAAACTAAACTCAAACGCATCGATTTCTGTTTCTAGTGAAAAATATATTCCTATTTCTCCGTTCAAGGAGAGAAAAAAGTTTCTGCTGATCTGCTGCAGAATGTGAGTGATTACCCATCATGCACTGGGGGATTTTGTAATGCAATGAACTTTGTTTGTCTGTAACTGGTTATTAAGCAGATTACGAGCTATAATTCGACTCAAGGAAACAGAAGCAATTGTTAACTACAAATTCATCCAGACGTAAACACATCACTTCAAAAACACAATACGTATACACCCATCCTTCATTGTTTAAGCACATTGTTGCACATCCAACTTTTGTTCTAGTGCCAAATGATTTCGATTTATTCCATTACATAATTTCAGATTTCACCTCGACAGACCTAAAAAAATGAGATTTTCACAAGCAATAAAACTCATAAATGAAATTTTGAGGCCATTAAGTGATATTAAACCGATATGGGGGGGTATGATGTGGAAAACAGGGTTCCCACACCTTAGTTAACTTCAAATTCAAGGACCTTTCAAGGACTTTCCAGGTCAAGTACCCTCAAATTCAAGGACTAAATGTGGGGACACCTTTCAAGTGAGAACAAGGTTACATCATGTTACCTTTTAAGATACATTGTTACAGTTCCCTTTCAAGGGAACTCGCGCTGCGTCACTGCGGTGACACTTTGGAGACGCCTCCAAGGGTAAGTGCGTCTGAAAGTGTATATCAAATTCAACCAATGGTGAGGCTTAACGACAAAGACAGGGTGACACGGGAGCCAGGAAGTATATCGCTATCTGAAATATTCCCAAAGACGGCGTTACAGGGACGCCTGAAGTATGGCAAGGGAGACGCAGCGTCTCGTTCCCTTCTCAGGGAACAACAGTTACATACGTAACCCGAGACGTTTTCACGTGTCAAACACAACTACGCAAAAAAGCATTTTGGTATGAATCAACATTCACATACAGAAGATATAAGCATGTAAAGCGAACAGTTTAGCACGTGTGCTTAAAAAGTCTAGAATTTTTATGATATTATCCTACACTGTACTGTACAGGGAATATATGGATTTTTTTCCTGAAAAAGTCTTGCATAAAATAGATTCAAGCACTTTCAATGACCTGTATCCATGTATGTATATTTTCAAAAACTTCCCAGGGCCTTGATTTTTCCCCCAGATTCACAAACTTTCAAGGACCCACGGGAACCCTGAGAAAAGCTTAAAAAGTAAGTGTTGTAGTATGAAAAAAGGAGGATAATAGCACACATATTGGGCTGCACATACATACAGTTTTGTGCTACAGACTTTCTTAGGTGTTTTTCTTCATGTGGTAAACATGGTATGCATGTGTTTGCGTGCGTGTGTGCGTGTGATTTGTAGGGAAACTATACTGGGTATGCGTGGTATGCGTTCCAGTAAAACCTAATATGCATGCACACAATCTAAATATTCAGTCTGCCAATCTGAAGAGGTGAGAGTGAAATGCTAAATTTAGACCCATGCTCTCTTTTATACACATGCATGCAGCCATGCACACAGTACTCAAATGAACCGCTTAGCAGAAGAAAGCGGGTGAACCCATATATCTCAGGTTATAAATCAATTGTAATGAGATTGAATACAATAAGATATCAGGGGAAAAAAATGGAAGACTGGGTCAGTATCAGCATATTAAAATCTGTCTCACAGACACAAAGTCTATATACTTGTACATTACGTAAGACAAGAATTAAATTAGGAAGAGAAAACTGTACCCTTAATCCTTTCTACCTGCACCTCATATAACAAATACATCTGGAATTAATCATTAAATAGCAAACATCTGGCAACCCTATTAACCATACACACACATCACAGCTGTGACTTCGTATAGACTTACAACAAATCAACCATGCTAACCTTGCAATGCTGCCAAATACTACAGTTACCACCGCTGTTGTTTTTTTTACTACTATCAAAATAGTTTATGGTTTTAAAGATGTCCTATGAGATCTCCAAATTTTTTTACTTCATGCTATTTAATTTTGTAAACCGTTATGGGTGATATAAATTTACCACAGTTTTATTGTTATAAATAGGCTACCATGGTAAATATTTTTAATGGGTGGTACATTTGTGTTTGTCCTGCGAATCGACGTCAAACTCTATGGCCTCTTGTCTTACAGAACGTTCTCTTAGTAAGATATTGAAATAAGCACTTGTTACTACTTCCTGTTTCTGACTCTTACTTCCTCTTCCCCAACGATACAAAGAGGATCTAAAAAAACAAAATCTCTGCCTTGTGTACTAGAGAGAAGAGAAAACACTTTTAGCCGCAAAACTAACTTTAAAATTTATCATTCATAATACGCCCACTGTAAAGGCCAACCTCAAACTAAAATAAATTAAACGAGAGCTAAAAGCATTTTCAAGAATCATGACATTAGCATACTAGTTTAACTTTGCTATGACATTTGCGCAGTATTCGCTGAAGTACTGTGTGGTATGATGCCATCTTTCAGCGTTACACACAAATACGTTTATTACTAAATTCGCTCAAATTTTGGTTTGGTCTGAGAAATGCCCCATCTGCTGTTGTTTCCATGGTAACAGATCGTTCTGTGATCAGACAGGGAGGACACAAGAAATGAAATCCTAGGTTGAGTGAAAAGGGAAGTTGTTCAGTTGACAACAAAGGATAAACATGGAAGTGAGAAAACTGCATAAGAAAGATGTAACAGTATGCAATACTTTTCAAACAGTGGTGGGTTCTGCATGTATTCATCTTAGAAATAAAACCCAATGTTTGTGTCTACTGTTACATTTACTATTTTTAAATACAGCAGGCAGTATACAGTCTAAGTAAGTGTGGTAGTGTACAGTCTAAAATGTGTAGAGTACATTCTAAAGTGTGTACTGTGTAGTAAACATTTAGGGTTGTAGATTGTACATTTAAAAGTGTGTAGTGTACATTCACAAGTGTGTAGTGACCATTCCGGGGTGTAGATTGTACATTAAAAAGTTAGCAGTGTACATTCACAAGTGTCTAGTGTTCATTCGGAGGTGTGCAGTGTACATTCAGAAGTGTGTAGTGCACAATCAGCGTATATTTTGAAGTGTGTAGTGTACATTTAAAAGTGTGTAGTGACCATTCAGGGGTGTAGATTGTACATTAAAAAGTGTGCAGTGTACATTCAGAAGTGTCTAGTGTTCATTCGGAGGTGTGCAGTGTACATTCAGAAGTGTGTAGTGCACAATCAGCGTATATTTTGAAGTGTGTAGTGTACATTTACAAGTGTGTAGTGACCATTCCGGGGTGTAGATTGTACATTAAAAAGTGTGCAGTGTACATTCAGAAGTGTGTAGTGCACAATCAGCGTATATTTTGAAGTGTGTAGTGTACATTTACAAGTGTGTAGTGACCATTCCGGGTTGTAGATTGTACATTAAAAAGTGTGCAGTGTACATTCACAAGTGTCTAGTGTTCATTCGGAGGTGTGCAGTGTACATTCAGAAGTGTGTAGTGCACAATCAGCGTATATTTTGAAGTGTGTAGTGTACATTTAAAAGTGTGTAGTGACCATTCAGGGGTGTAGATTGTACATTAAAAAGTGTGCAGTGTACATTCAGAAGTGTCTAGTGTTCATTCGGAGGTGTGCAGTGTACATTCAGAAGTGTGTAGTGCACAATCAGCGTATATTTTGAAGTGTGTAGTGTACATTTACAAGTGTGTAGTGACCATTCCGGGGTGTAGATTGTACATTAAAAAGTGTGCAGTGTACATTCAGAAGTGTGTAGTGCACAATCAGCGTATATTTTGAAGTGTGTAGTGTACATTTACAAGTGTGTAGTGACCATTCCGGGTTGTAGATTGTACATTAAAAAGTGTGCAGTGTACATTCACAAGTGTCTAGTGTTCATTCGGAGGTGTGCAGTGTACATTCAGAAGTGTGTAGTGCACAATCAGCGTATATTTTGAAGTGTGTAGTGTACATTTAAAAGTGTGTAGTGACCATTCAGGGGTGTAGATTGTACATTAAAAAGTGTGCAGTGTACATTCAGAAGTGTCTAGTGTTCATTCGGAGGTGTGCAGTGTACATTCAGAAGTGTGTAGTGCACAATCAGCGTATATTTTGAAGTGTGTAGTGTACATTTACAAGTGTGTAGTGACCATTCCGGGGTGTAGATTGTACATTAAAAAGTGTGCAGTGTACATTCAGAAGTGTGTAGTGCACAATCAGCGTATATTTTGAAGTGTGTAGTGTACATTTACAAGTGTGTAGTGACCATTCCGGGTTGTAGATTGTACATTAAAAAGTGTGCAGTGTACATTCACAAGTGTCTAGTGTTCATTCGGAGGTGTGCAGTGTACATTCAGAAGTGTGTAGTGCACAATCAGCGTATATTTTGAAGTGTGTAGTGTACATTTAAAAGTGTGTAGTGACCATTCAGGGGTGTAGATTGTACATTAAAAAGTGTGCAGTGTACATTCAGAAGTGTCTAGTGTTCATTCGGAGGTGTGCAGTGTACATTCAGAAGTGTGTAGTGCACAATCAGCGTATATTTTGAAGTGTGTAGTGTACATTTACAAGTGTGTAGTGACCATTCCGGGGTGTAGATTGTACATTAAAAAGTGTGCAGTGTACATTCAGAAGTGTGTAGTGCACAATCAGCGTATATTTTGAAGTGTGTAGTGTACATTTACAAGTGTGTAGTGACCATTCCGGGTTGTAGATTGTACATTAAAAAGTGTGCAGTGTACATTCACAAGTGTCTAGTGTTCATTCGGAGGTGTGCAGTGTACATTCAGAAGTGTGTAGTGCCCATTTAGCGTTTATTTTGAAGTGTGTAGTGTACATTCAAAAATGTGCAGTGTATGTTCTGAAGTGTGTAGTATACATTGTTTAGGGTGTAGTGTACGTTTAACTTCTATAGTGTGTATTCTATAGTGTGCCGTGTACATTTTATAGTGTGCAGTATGAAGTGTGTAGTGCACATTCTGAAGTGTGCAGTGTAAGTGATTAGTGCACATTCTGAAGTGTGCAGTGTAAGTGATTAGTGCACATTCTAAAGTGTGCTGTATAAGTGATTAGTCCTGATTTTATAGTGTGCAGTGTACATTTTGTAGTGTGCAGTGTGCAGTATGAAGTGTGTAGTACAAATTCTGAAGTGATTAGTCCCAATTCTATAGTGTGCAGTGTACATTTTGAAGTGTGCAGTATGAAGTGTGTAGTACACATTCTGAAGTGATTAGTGTCAATTCTATAGTGTGCAGTGTGCATTTTGAAGTGTGTACTATGAAGTGTGTAGTGAATATTCTGAAGTGTGCCATGCACAGCATCTGAACTGATTAGTGCTGATTTTATAGTGTGCAGTGTACATTCTGAAGTATGCCGTGTACAGCATCTGAACTGATTAGTGCTGATTTTATGGTGTGCCGTGTACATTTTATAGTGTGCAGTATGAAGTGTGTAGTACACAATCTGAAGTGATTAGTGCCAATTCTATAGTGTGCAGTGTACATTTTGTAGTATGCACTATTAAGTGTGTAGTGCATTTACTGAAGTGTGCCGTGTACAGCATCTGAACTGAGTAGTCCTGTTTTTTTGGTGTGCCGTGTACATTTTATATTGTGCAGTATGAAGTGTGTAGTACACATTCTGAAGTGATTAGTGCCAATTCTATAGTGTGCAGTGTACATTTTATAGTATGCACTATGAAGTGTGTTGTGTACATTTTATACTGTGCCGTGTACATTTTGTAGTGTGCAGTGTGCAGTATTAAGTGATTAGTGTTGATTTTATAGTGTGCAGTGTACATTCTGAAGTGTGCAGTGTAAATAATTAACTTAGTGACTAGTGCTGATTTTATAGTGTGCAGTGTACATTCTGAAGTGTGCAAGGTACAGAATTAAGTGACTAGTGCTGATTTTATAGATTGTATTGTATTGTACATTTTGTAGTGTGTAGTGCACATTCTGTAGTACGCAGTGTACAGTCTGAAGTGTGCATTGTACAGTCTGAAGTGTGTAGTGCACATGAGAAGCAGTCTGGGAGTTGAAGGTGAGTTCACAAGCATAGAGAGAAACCAAAACCTTTATCAGTTTACCAGAGTTTCTGCTCACAAAGCTGCTATTCATACAAACTGTTCATGTGTTTCACAGACCTATCAAACTGAGTTAATGCAACACACTACAGATATCTAATCTTACAAAAAGAAAAGTTAAATCATTGGCAATGAAGTCAACTTTCAACAACAAGCCTACAAAGGCGGTGCAATGATCTATAATAATATTAACACCATGGTACTGAATGATATCCTGATTCATATACTGTACTACACCAATTTGCATGCTATCCCAAAGAATAACATGATACTATTGTGGCAAAACATGGTAGCATGGTACTGAAAACATAGTAATACTGTGTTGTGATTTGCATACATATGTCTGAAACTATTTTCATAATGATTATTGAACACCAGCATGATGTGAAATCTCTTTTGAGTTACAGTCCTGTCTTGAATTAAAAAAGATTTCCTCATTTGACACAGCGATGCACATTTCTCATCTTTGCGATATATTAGGGGAAACGCTTGCACCGCACAGATATTTATTTAGCTGCCTGGGTGGTCGCTAGGCAACGGCAGGGGAAGACGGAAGCGTTACACACGCTGCACAGATAGGTGCATATCACAATCTGATACAAATACACAAACACCTTGCTTTGAACAACATATACCATGGTATTGTGATTGTATTTGATACATATGGCATTTAGAAGTCTATGGCACCGTTACCATAAAAACCTTGGCTTATAAGCCAAATATTTGGATCGATCTCAATGCAAACTACAAAAATGACAACAATTTAACTAAAGAATGTCATGTATTTCACAGAAGAGAGGCTGAGATTTCATCTTCAGTTTAACAGACACCAAATAAGTGCTGAAAACAACAAGCAGAGAGTCCCAAAATAGAGTATGCGAGCTGCCGATGGGGGTATGCATACTTTTTCATTAAAGACTAAAATAACTTTTATAACCGATTTTGTGTATTTCTCAGAGGAAAAGTAGCAATATTGTGTGTACTCTCTAGTGTCACACTCCAACCAATATATCTTTTATAAAAAGCGTGATGGTGCATCATAGGCCCTGTTTACACCTGGTATTAACATGCATTTTGGTCGATCGGATCACAATTGGACGACACTAAGTGTAAACGTTTTGAGCTTGTCAACTTTCAATCACATTCAGAGGTAGTCGAAAACGCATGTGGGTGATTCTCACGAAATTAGACTTATAAGGTGTCATGAAATATTTTGATACAATTTTCATTACCGCAACGTTTTTTTGGGTTCTTTGACATTAAAATATTCATAATTAAAAAAATCTAAAAAAATAAAAAGCTTCAGTGCATGTTATACTATAAACATTTACAGTAAAGAAACATGTGTGATCATTGGTAAATGTAGAGACAATAATAAGGAATTTAAATGTGTCCAAGACCAATTTTCTCATCCTCCGCAACAATTTTCAATCATTGTTTAAGCCCTCAAGGAACTAACTTTTTTTTTTTAATGTTGGAAGGGACATAATTGACTGTGACACCAGGTAAGCAGTTCTTATTTTTTCTCTCCAGATAAAAGTTGAAATTTTGTTTGTCATAGTACCTAGAAAACTTTTTTGTTCTCATTACCAAAACATGACTTTGTAAATGCATATATTTAATGTAATATCATGTTGCGGTAATGATACTTTTTTATAATGATAATCTAAAAAATTTAAATTATTCTATAGGAAATATTTTTTAAATCCTCTAAAAATAATGGTTATAATAAGTTCAGACCTTAATCTTACATGTGCAAAAAAAAATTGGCTTCAAGGGCTTTTTAAAAATTCTGATGCTGGACACCTTCTAAATCTGGATTTCGTGAGAATCACCCATTCGGATTGCTTTTGTGGTGTAGACGCTCATGTGGTCGAATGTGCATATAGAGGTCCAAAGAAATTTGATCACTCCTGTAATCACGTCACTACTAGAGCAAGCTCCTGATTGGTTAACGCGACATGAATATCCTCCAAAGTTTTTAACTTTCTCATGTCATCCTGCGTCTTTATACCAGGTGTACACAACAGCATGGATTTTTTTTACATGCACATATATTATTTTGTAAAGCAGTGTCATTGTCAGACAAATGTCCTAATGACACATGCATTGATGTGTGTTTAGGAGTAAAATGTATATGTTCTTTACAGGAGTCACACAGTCGAGGTTTTATTAGAGGCTTTTGAATGGCTTGCAGTAATATGACGGTAATTTGTCTCTTCCCTAACACAAAATACAGACAATTTAAAGGTGCCACCGCTAAGATCATTTCTGCAGGTAACCAGATATTATCCGCGCACTGAAACAAACACAGGGTATAAGAGGAAGTCAACAATTTATAAACTAGACACTGAAGTCGAGAAGACTAAAACAGAAAGATATATGAAACAAAACCGTGTTGACTGAACTGTTTAAGAGTGGATGGGATATTTCAAATCATGTTTAACAGCTGAAACATGAGATCAGATTTCATTTACACTTTAAAGAATAGTGCACCCAAAAATAAAAATTCTGTCACCTTTTACTCACATGTCATACGTGAAGATATGCCATGACAGGTTTTACATTAACACGATGAACAAACAAGGTCTGACTTTGACTGTAAAAAGCTAAATCTTAGACAAGGTCACACACATTGTCTTTCCCTGTGTCCAAAATTGCCTACTTCCATAAAATAAGGTAAAATGATCATGCATATTAAAAAATTCTTTCAGTATGCAAACATAATGTTAGAATACCTGGATGGTCTACTGCATCTGTCGAGATTTCTTAGTAGGAATCAGATGAACAATTTTCAATCCCATGATGCAACAAATATAAAAAAGTTATAAAACTGGAAGCTAGGCATCTCTTTTCAGGTGTAAGTAATAGGCTATACGTACCAAAAATGTTTCTTTGTGGTTAAATTGTAACAACACCTGAATAAATGATATTTGTGGGTGTTATTACGTTGAAAGGTTGACAAACAAAGGCATCACATGACAATGACCCCATGACAATGGTGGAGTCTGTGTGTCCTGATTCTGAATGCCTGCATACTGTTTTAAAAAAGTAGATACTTCATCTAATTCACTAGTATGTATGTACTGTCATATGCGATATATTTGATCAAAGTATGTATCAAATCATGTGACTTAAGGCTGAAGGATGGTTCACTTTTTACGTGAGAATCCACGTACAGGGCGCGTGACATAATTTATGTCATCTAAATAGTGCACGCCCGCTTAAATTGTACGCATAGGTCACGCATGCACATACAAGAGAATGTGACAAAAACGTTTGGGCAAGATGAGAAAAAAAAATTTTATTTAAAAAAAAATTGTTTTAAAAGCATGCATCAGGTTAATTTCAATGCACAAAGTGTATTTATGATCATTTTATGCAATAAAAAATTACATTTGCACCATTTTTATGAAAGTTAAGACTGAATGGACCTGAAAATGTCAAGTGGTGTAACCACCAATTGTGCCAAAGAATGAGAAATAATAAATATTTTATCCACGTTGATGGCATATGTAAGCATAATCATAAAAAACAATCATTTTAAAATATCATTTTATTAGTTATTTCTAAATGTAAATTTGTATGCGTTTTTGTAATATTTGTCCTGACATATGCTAAAAACAGCTCTGTTTTCTAAATAATCTTTGATAAAATGATGTAAAAATGTAACAAAATCATACTACACTTAAACTACATTAATATATTTTATTATATTAAGAGTATATATCTTATTTTGGTATAAATAAATGTATATTTTAATTTAAAAAATACTAGTTACACAAACTGACACAGACCGTTTACACCACATTGAAATTTTTGTAATTATCCCAAATATTTTCGCAAAATAAAATAAAACCAGAAATTTTAGACTTGGTCCTCAAAAAAAGAGAATGTATTCAAGTGAAATTTTAACTCTTTAACACTTAATTTAACCATACGGAAACAAAATGTCACGTTATTGACCCATGTAGTATGTTTCTCAGGAAATGCATTGCATTTTGTCACAATGCGAATACGTCCAACTGTGTACACATAAGAGTCAAATAAACTAAGTTTTGCAAGGCTGTGCGTTCAACCGAGCATGTATATACGCATACACATAAAAAACAAACTATGCTCCAGGCTTTAGTTCAGGTGAACACTTTCCTGTGACCATTCGGCACTTCCGCCGCACCTTTGCATTGCACTATGGGTACATGTTTAATTATTACCCACTTCTGCACTGTCATTTCCTTCTGATTCATCTGAATGAGCTTCTCTTTCAAAACACAAGCATACTGTACACTTCTCTCATCATTATGATACACCGACAGACACAGCAGGAAACATATTGGCTCCGGTTACAGGGTTGAAAATGACCCCAGCAGCAGATCAGTATGTGTGTGAGCACATTTGCTTGTCATACCAGAGGCCAGTAGCCTGGGTTGGGCTCTGGTCTGTGTATGTTTTTATGGAAGGGGAAGACTCGACCCAGTCTTACAGTCTATTTGCAGGTCGTATTTGAAATCGTTTCATCTTTCGGCTTGAGAAACAATCGCCTCGGCTCAGCGGCAACTAAACATCCAGATAATTCAAACGTCCACCATACGGGACAAATTTAACCTCCACATGCATCTGTACGTGCGTGTGTGTGTTATATTAGTTTAAAAGCTGCCTCACAAAACCACATGTGGACACAATTACGCAACTACACCATTAGACTAAATCTTTCTCACTATATCTCACTTTTATGCACCCAAAAGCAAAGATAATACAGATTATGTGTGCCTGCATGCATTGCTGGTTAATACGCTATCCAATTAAGAGCAATACCATAGATTTATATAATTTATAAAGACTAACAATACACTGAGAAAACTGTTTGCATGATTAAAATTAATCGAAAACTATATACATTTTTATTTACGAGTTGCACGATGCTGATGAAAACTGCTATATGCAGTAACTTTCCAAATATTGCGACACTCGATTGCAGTCAAGGTTATGAACAATTTGTTTATATTACGTTAAAATTTATTTAAAAACTAAACATTTTTATCAACCTGAAACTTTACATACCTTTATAAAGTACTACATTTATTCAGTTTGCAAACCACTGCTATATCCATTTTGTGGTATGCACATTTTGCAATATTTTTGCTGCTATCGCGATATATTTCGCTGCCTTAATAGATTAAATTAGCTTACTTTAAACTATACACACACACAAACACACTTTATCACATACACAAACATAAAATCCGAATCTCAATCTGGCAACAGATTTTGTCTCCTCTGCTTGCATTACCATAAAAGCACTGCAGGTTGATCAGAGACCGGTTGATCTGCCAAGTATTGATCTCAGTAGACAGTTTAATTAGATGTGGATGGGGTCTTACCCTCAACTGCTGAACCTTTAACATCGTCTCCCCTTTAAAAAGGTCCATGACTCCCTGAAAACTTCAACCGTGGGTTGTTACCGGGTCGTTTAACGGTACTGTTACAGTAGCCACACCCGAGCCGAACAGCTGAGACCGTCCGATCAGTGTGTATAAATGTTTATTTGTGACTGTGAGAGTTGTGTGTGTGTGAATTTACCTTGCCTTATGCCAAAAATACTAAGCTCTGAATTCAGCCTGACAAATACGCACACACACGAACATTGACACACATAGAAGTGAAATTCATGAAGGTTAATGTAAAGGTTACAGTTTATGCCTCAAAATGGTTTTCATTGTTTTGTTTCCTGTTTCAGAGCAGAACAGAGATTAATGTTGTTCACATAAAGTAGTACAAGTTCACAAGTACCTGGATTCATTACTTTCACATGATCATGACTCATTAAAATTTACATTATATTATATTCGTGCGACTTACAAGGTATATGTGGTTTTTTCCATCAGTGTGTGTTCCCTGGGTTCGAACCCATGACCTTTTAAGATATTAATGCAATGATGTACCACTGAGATATACAGGAGTACAGTTGGGTGATTCTCACGAAATTAGAATTATGAGGTGTCATGAAACATTTTGATAAAAAAAGGAAATGCAAAGTAAGAGTATTAAAATAAGAAGCATACGGTTACAAACATCTCTTCATGTACTATTCTGCACATGATTTCAAATTACATCATACAAACCAATTTGTTGTTTTTTCACATTTAAAGGGAACATTTTCATTACCGCAACGTGTCCATGACTGGATTTGGGTTCTTTGACATGGAAATATTTATAATTAAAAAATCTAAAAAAATAAAAAGCTTCAGTACATGTTAAACTATAAAGAAACATGTGGTATTTGGTGATCATTGGTAAATGTAGATACAATAATAAGGAATATAAATGTGTCCAAGACCAATTTTCTCATCCTCCACAACAATTTTCAATCATTGTTTAAGCCCTAAGGGAACTAACATTTTCAAAAGAAAAATTGATGGAAGGGACATAAATGACATAAATGGTAAGCAGTTCTTATTTTTCTCTCCAGATAAAAGTTGAAATTTTGTTTGTAATAGTACCTAGACAACTTTTAAGTTCTCATTACCGAAACTTGAGTTTGTAAATGCATATATTTAATGTAATATCATGTTGCGGTAATGATAATTTTTGATAATGATAATCTAAAAAATTTAAATAATTCTATAGGAAATATTTTTAAATCCTCTGGATTTCGTAAGAATCACCCAGTTAGCTGTATAGCTTTGCTACTGAGGCCACAGCTGATGAAAATAAATAAAATAAATAAAAAGGCTCTGTCCACACGTACACAGGTATTTTCAAAGCCATACCTTTTCTATGCAGTTTTGCCATTTGTTCACATGTATAAGGTGACTGAAATCAAACTCTTATAAAAACTCTTGCCAGGGTGAACTCCCGTTGTCGTGTAGCCGTTTTTGGCGTGCTGAGAGAAAACTCTGCAATGGCTTCTGATTGGCCAACATGGCTTTACAGTTAGGAATATAGAGGGTATGCATTGACGTCACTTTAACACGTGAACACGCAGGAAGACGCCCCTGCCCCGAAAGAATGATTGACAAAACATTGAACAAAATGGCTGGGTTTAAAAAGAAAACGGCAGTATAACAAACAATTATCAGCTTAAATTGAATTTAGTTGGCCTTAACAGCGACCCTAACAACTTGCCAAACAACCATTAGTCTGGGGACCTTGGCATAGCCAGACATCTCTTTTCCCGACATATATGTTTGTCCTGCCTAATATTACTAAACGATCGCTACAAATTCTTGTTGAATCTGTTTGCACAGTCAATCACACAACAACTTCCGCCATTTTACACGCGTTTTTCACGCTACATGCTAATGCTGTAGCTCAGACTTTTTGCCACTCAGTGGGCGTAACTACAGCCACTTTCGCCGAAGGTGACGTCACGTGCATACCGTCTATATCGAGATGTGTTGGTTTGGCATGCTCTTGACAGGGTTTTATACTGGGATTTTGCATATTGGTGTGGACTAACACAGTCTCACCCCATGGCGTCAATATTTGACGACACTTGACCATGCGTCAGTATGTTGACGTGGAGGGTATACCTTTCGCGTCATTTTTTGACGAACTGGATACTTCAATACTATTACGTCCGTTGCATTCTCTTTCCTATTTTCTTACCATTTTCGCGTCGGTTTAGGGTTAGATTACGCAAAATTAAACAGTGTACGCGAAATTAAACAGTTGTCACCTGGCGTTGGGGTTAGAGTTAGGTACGCGAAATTAAACAGTTGTCACCTGGCGTTGGGGTTAGAGTTAGGTTTGGGTAGGGATGTCATTATGTAAATCTAACCCTAAACCGACACGAAAATGGTAAGAAAATAGGAAAGAGAATGCAACAGACTTAATAGTATTGAAGTCCCCAGTTCGTCAAAAAATGACGCGAAAGGTATACCCTCCACGTCAACATATTGACGCATGGTCAAGTGTCGTCAAATATTGACGCCATGGGGTGAGACTGGGTTGTGTGGACACATATTTTTTTTTTCGAAGGACGGAAAACTTGTGTCCGTGTGCCAATGTGTGAAAATTGTTATGTCATATACCAACCCAGTCTCACCCCATTTCGTCAATATTTGACGACACTTGACCATTCGTCATATGTTGACGTGAAGGGTATACCTTTCGCGTCATTTTTTGACGAACTGGGGACTTCAATATTATTACGTCCGTTGCATTCTCTTTCCTATTTTATTACCATTTGCGCGTCGGTTTAGGGTTAGATTTACATAATGACATCCCTACCCAAACCTAACTCTAACCCCAACGCCAGGTGACAACTGTTTCTAACCCCAACGCCAGGTGACAACTGTTTAATTTCGCATACACTGTTTAATTTCGCGTACACTGTTTAATTTCGCGTAATCTAACCCTAAACCGACGCGCAAATGGTAATAAAATAGGAAAGAGAATGCAACGGACGTAATAGTATTGAAGTCCCCAGTTCGTCAAAAAATGACGCGAAAGGTATACCCTTCACGTCAACATATGACGAATGGTCAAGTGTCGTCAAATATTGACGAAATGGGGTGAGACTGTGTTACATATACTACCAGTTTGGCATGCATAATACAACGGTTTTATCATTTCCCGGATACGTAGGTGAACAGCGGTTTGACAAAGTTGTCATCATTATGTAAGAATTATCTATTTTTAGTACATTGTTGTTGTGTAAACATACATTAAATCTGATAAGAGAAGAAAAATAATTTATACTTAAAAATACGCTCCTGAAAAAAAATCCATAAGGAGACGATATGAAGTCAAAATGAGTAATATTTGCATATATTTGCATAATCATATATATCTTATATATTTCTGTCAATGAAGATCTTTTATCTGACTGCTTACATAATACAGGTTTACATGAGTATGTGGAATTCCCCTTGGCTTATGAAATCGACATTTTTTGTAATTCATATTTTCGTTACACTGACATACAACAGTTCACAGAAGCTGTTTGCACTCATCTGAATAAACTCCTGATTCCTGACCTTAAGCATCACGCTTTGACTGATCCGGCACATTTGTACTACGGACATTACTGACATTTACTGTCAACATTATCTGGAAAAGAAAAACTTTACTGATGGATCTGTTTGCAAAACATATTACAAACATAAGATCAACAAATGAAATGTAGAGATAACTCTCTGTGGATATCAGTGCATATCTACAGGAAGAGACTCAGTGTGGTCAGATGTGTGGCGGTTTATCACGTCTGACTCTGAAAATGTGCTGCATTTATGAAATACACTTCTCTGTGTGTTTCCCTCTCTGAAACAATCACATGTTTTTCCACACTTGTGAATAGATGTATTTGTGAGCCTCCACACACACACAGACTCTTTTCAAAGGCTTAAGTTTTCCTATTCAAAGGCTTTGTCTGAAATAGAAAGCATATTTAGTGGACTTGTATTAGGGATTTGTGTTAATATTGCATCATAAACCCTAAAAAATGCAACACACAAAATAAAAAATGCTTTATATAAAACTCATTAACTAATAAGTCTAAGAAAACTGTGTAGAGATGTGCTTACATGTATTATACAGGGTTAAAGCAAATAATGAACTCAAACTTTTTATTGTGCGCTGTGAAACAAGCTGCTTCCTTTTTTCTCACCTTTAACTTCATTTCTAATACGTGAAAAAACATCCAATTATTATACTATAAAGAGAAATGAAGATTGGAGAAAAAACAAAGTGGGGTTCTCACTTCAAGTACTACAATAATATTTGAAGCCCCCCCAACTCACATTTTCTATACCAAGTAAAATATACCAGAGCTTGGGTTTAACTAGATAAATGTATATTTGTTACAAAAACACAATTACTACAAAATATATTTAATTTAGCTGTTTAACCTTCTTTTAGTTATTTTGTCTTATTTTGAGTCATCTTGGGGGTTTGTTGAGCCCCTAGTGGTTCCCAACCCCCCTGGTTGAGAAACACTAGACCATACAATGTAAAAAAAAGATGGATGACGCGGCATCGCTTTCTTTCATTGTAATGAAACGAAGCAAAAAATGTCCGACCATGGGCGCTGCCATATTACGTAAAAACGTCAATTTGGAGGAAATTGTCTGTGGAGCCAGAGGCGGAGCCGCGGTATCAAACTTCCGCCCAAACGCTCGCATGAAATTACTAGCTAAAATAAAACTTTTAAAAAATGAACAATTGAACATATATCAGTGTGCTAACAACTACCTTCAAGGACCAAAACCATCTTTCGGAAAATATTATTGGAAGTGTAAATATTTTTTGATTTAGAGCCGAGTCCCATTCGTTTGCATGGAGAGGGCGGGGTTTATGACTTGTACTGCAGCTAGCCACCAGGGGGCGATCAAATGGCGAGCGGCTTCACTTTTCAAGATTAAAGCCAGATTTATAGTCGCGCGTAAGCTCTACGCCGTAGGCTATCCATAGCCTGACGTGCACCTCACAAAAATTTTAACAGCGCATCAGATCTACGCGGACCGCAAGCACTGTGATTGGTCCACCAGAACCCCTCCTGTCAGGTAAAAAAACTGCGTCATAGGTATTTCCTTTTGTGACGGCGAAAACAAAGATGAGCCAAGTTGAGGAGTGATTTAACTCAAGCTGCATTAAAAGTCGTTGTTTATTTTATTCCATCATTGCTGGTCTTCTCAAATTATACACAACAAGTTGCTGTGGGTTAACTTGCTAAGCTTCTTCTTTGACGTTCGTGCTGCTACTGTGGTTACACGCGTGGTTACTGCCTACCAGCGGTCTGCGCGTGTGTTTGCACGTCGACGCGGACGACGACGCAAAAGTATAAAGGAAAACCAACGGGGAACCTATGCCGTCGCGGCATTCAATGAACCCTATATTATCCCGTGCACTATACAATGCTAAGGCTATGAGTCAAAGCGGGATGAATTATGATAATGGCGGTCTTGTCTACATCAACAAGACCAGGAAGTAAACTGTTGCCTACAATCTGTGTGTTTTTTGTAGTCCAAGAAAAGAGATTAACGTTGGAAACGATTGCTTACTTTGGGATTTGTACCTTTTGCATATCATTAACATGTAATAATACAGACTTAAATACCAAAGGAAATGTAAAATCGTGAATCGGACAATAGTTGCTCTTTAACGGTCAATGAGTAGCTGCTATTTCATCTAATTCAGTAATAGTATGCGATTTCGACACAGCCCCTGTATTGACTCAGGTAAATACTGATGATGTCATCAATCGGTGCCCAAGAACTACAAATTGATGTTTACTGTGCCAAAAACTGTCATCATGTGTAATAAGGTTGGATTGTTTGGCATGCCTGAACAGTATGTCTTACACATACAAAAATCTACACGCACGCACACACACACTTTGTAAGTTGTTAGTTTTCCTGTGTTGCAAACTTGACTCAGTCAGGGCCTCTTACCACATGACAAGAGAAAAAAGCTGAGGCAGAACTTCATACATTCAATGCAATGGTATCGCTCATGAGGATGTACGACCTCACTTCCTGTCATGCCATTTCCTTCCGCTAGCATGACAAGAGGAGTCATGATATTGTGCATGGCAAATCTGTGTCTGTGTGTCTTCTTGATTATCACCGGGGCGAAAGCAGATCACACAACAACATACGAATGTGGTCAGACGAATTATACACATCGAGAAATATGTACGAAGTGCCATGAGATTCACCTGTGGTTTACACCTGTGTGAACTTAAGGTGAACTGACTTCATACATCCAATAAAATTACATTATAACCAAATGCGTCCCTGGACATAAACCAGTCATAAGTCGCACAGGTATATTTATAGCCAAAGCTAACAATACGTATGGGTCAAAATTATCGCTTTGTTAGTGCCAAAATCATTAGAATATTAAGTAAAGATCATGATATTTTGTACATTCCCTACTGTAAATATATAAAAAATGTATTTATCATTATTAATATAAATTACTATAGACTTTATTGGACAACTTTGCAATTTTTTGGCACCCTTAGATTCAAGATTTTCAAATAGTTGTATCTTGGCCAAACCATACATCAATGGAGACCTTATTTATTATTCAAATCTCAATTTCAAAAAATTCATCCCTATGACCGGTTTGTGGTCCAGGGTCACAAATGGTTAAATATAACTGCAAAAATGTCTCAGAAAAGTATTCATATGCAGATGACACCTGGTTTGATATATTGCTCTCTATTGCATTAACGTTCCTACACTTGTGGCTCGAGTGTTTTGGAGGTCGCTGTATATCATGAAACATACAGCTCATGTCTTTGACACGTCTAACTACTCGCATGCTTTACAGTCCTAAATTAATCTCACATGACCTTATCCGTGATAATTCATTTGGACTCAGCGTTCAGACGGGAATGAGAGCGGACAGTGTGTAATTAGTTACACACGGCAGGAGGAAAAATATGACATCATCTTTAAAACACGTCTGCACCAGCGCTCACCTTCCAGCTAAACGCACACACACACGTCTTTACATCCAACATATCTATGTGTCCTTTAAACATGTCTGTCTTTCCTCACATGACAAACTCTTCCCCCTCATAGGATTTAAGCAGATGCTAATCATTATCCATACATTGAAGAGATTGCAAACCTACACAACATATATCTTACACACATACACCCAGAGGACCCATGGGGATTATAAAGTAGGATGGAGATACAGTAGAACTGGTCTTCATTATAGAGCCACTGCAGCAGGGCACTCAAGGGCGAGAGAGAGAGAGAGAGAGAGAGAGAGAGAGAGAGAGAGAGAGAAAGAAAGAAAGAAAGAAAGAAAGAATGTTAAGTTTAAATATGGCGGCATGTTGAAGATATCAACTCTCATTGGTTCTTGTGACTACTCATATGCATTTCATCACACGTCATGCAAGAACCAGTGAGATTCAAGGTTATCTGCATATATATTAATCACTAAATTTGTCAAATAAGTGAGAACAACAAGCAAATGGTTTAGCTTCAGTAGTCATATATAGCACTTTTCTAAAAACGGTAAAGAGCGGTAAGGTTTCAATTTAAGCTTGGTTCGGCACGCTATGATCGTAAACCGTTTTCGACACGGACAATTCAGAATGGTTGTTTAATAAAATGTGCGGGGACGGTGATGTAACCGGTCAGGATCGGTCACTTGGCAACAAGTTTCTCTATGCAGCTGGAAAAGCGCATTATTTGGACGTAAATAAACACGGATTACGCAAAAAATTGTTCGATATGGCGGTATACAAAACCTTGCAGTGTTTAGGGTCACAGGAACTTAAACAACAACCCACTAAATAAACATACAATAGTGGGGTTTCCATTCAAACATTCAAAAAAAAAAATTCGGGAAAAAAAATCGCAAAAAAAAGAAATACCAACAAATGCTAATTAGGTGCGCTTCCATCAAGTTGTTCGAGCGAATAACGGTGTTATTGGTAACATAGTAACAAACAGTAAATAAATTAAAATAAATCATTTTTATTAAGTAAAGTAATTAAGTAATTATTAAGTAAAATAAATCATTTAATTATGATTGGGCAAGTTATAATTTACTAGCATTGCAGCTTGAAATTACTCAAACTAATGCTGTGCAACAAAGAAGAAATACAAACTTTTTGATGCAGGCACTAGTAGGGCTGTCACAATGATTAAATAATCGTCTTATCGCGATTGTTTGACCTCATCGCGATGATTTCAGATCACCGCAATGATTGCACATCTCTCTAAAAAACACAAGGGGGAGCTGCACCACCTGTATAAACAAAACAGTATCAGATAGCGCTCCTTAACTGACAGTGTGACGCATACAAAGCCATTCAATACAGTGGAAAAAAAGTCAGCCAAATTTTACAACTTTGACAGCCCTAGGCACTAGCAGCAAGGGCATTTGCGACGACGTCGAGCCCCATGGTAAAGACAACCTAGGGGAAACAGCTAGGGAGTCAATCCCGTGGGTTTAATGGTCGCTATGTCAGAATTTATTCGGCAAATGCGTTTCCATCTCTCATTATTTGCATTTACACACATAAGTCAAAAACCACCTGAACTTTTTTGCGAATGTAGAGATTTTATTCTAAATATGACACGTTATATTGTTCCTTATGTGATACTTCATAATGAGCATAAAATCAGGGTGATGGAAACCCTCTAATTGTGGTGTATGGACCAGTAAATGACACATATTTGTGTGTTCATGTGGTTGCTGCTGAACTAGTTTTGTCACGTCAACGTCGCATTCTAGCACGATAAACTAGACACGCAACACAAACCCACATAAGCGAGGAATTACTCGAGACATACACGATAAGAGCTGTCATACACATATTTAACGGTGGGGTGCGTGATCTCTGAAAGCCAATGTTGACATTTGAAATCACCTAAACAAGCGCGCCCCTCCCAAATAGAATCTGGACCTTCTTTAGATAGACCCCATTCTACACATACGCAACCTAGGCAACGATGTCAGGTAGTAAACACGCACCTTACTGCTGATTGGCTACAAGTGTGTTTTGATACTGGGGCCAAATCCCTTTTCAAGTGTTTTTCAAAAATCATGCACCCCGCCTTTAAATGATTATGAGACATTTCAGGATCCCGTTTTAGGAGCCAATTGCATTCCAGCTTTTGTAACTGGGTGGCCAATGGCATTACTGTTTTTGTACTGCCTTTTTTTACTGTTCTCCTGTCTGAATTGACTCCCTGCTGATCCTATGAGTCAACAGTAGTGAATCAGCAGGGCTGAACCTCTGAATCACTCAAAGGATTGAATGATCAGGACCAAATCAGCAGGGATGAATCATTTGATCTGATTCTCCCACAAAGAGCCTATGTAGTTTAAACCCAGCGGGAGTCATTCTCACAGCCTGAAGCCAAATGAATAAAGACAAAATAGTCAGAAAAAGAATGTGAAATGAAGAAAATGAGGAAGAGAAAATTTACCTGTAAATGATAAATGATAAAATCTCACGTTTGTAAAATAAAATAAGATAAACGCAGAAAAGAGAAAGTTATGTAGTTGTATCAGGTTTTCACCAACAATTAAATAACAGACTAGTCAAACAGATTCAGTGTTTACCAGGACACACAGGTTTGAATTTAAATTGGAAACTTGCACTACTACCGAGCACTGTGCACTGCATACTAGTTTTTAAATAGACAGCTGGTCAACCTATTTCCGGTTCATTCATACATTGGGTTTCTGTAGCTCAGCTACCGCCAAATGCATAAACATGCATCACTATTAAAATGCAAAATCAAGTTAATACGCATTGCATTGTGGGATATAATAATACAATCTCTGTTGTCTAATATGCAACTGATTACAATGTAGTAGACCTACATTATATCTCATGCACACTGTGCACAGTGTCCATACTATACAGCATATAGAGAAAAATGCAATGGCATGCTAAATTTATTATGCAATATTTATTTTGTAAGGTAAAATCCATGTTGTATTGTTGCAAAAACATATTTTAACAATGTAAACAAACAAAATTTATTATTTTAAATATTCGCCATATACTATATTATACGGATCGACCTAAAACTTTGACCATATGTTACTTTTTGAAGTATTAAAAGTATAAATGACCATAAATTATAGTATGCACATTTCGATATTGTAATAGTTTTGGCATATTGCACAGCTCTACAATATACTGCAGAGATAAATGCTAATATTAAAGTAAAGCTGTATGCTAATATATTATTCCAAACATAGCCACAGGCACAGTAACTTCACACATAAACAGTCCGATTTCACTCTTTGTGAAGCTTGAAGGACTAGCTTACGCATGCTGATTTTTAGTTTACAGGTCATCAAACATAACCTTTAACTAGAAATAGTTTGCCTTCACCTAAGGAAATACAGAAATAGTGAAAGAGAGAAGGAAAGGAAAGTTGGGGAGTCTGTGTGCGACATGTGCCACATGTTTATGTTTATATACATTTTTGTGTATGCCAGTTTGGGCATCCACAACATGGCAGACGGTAGCTTATGTTCATGATGCATGATTTTGGACGTCTTTGTATCTTGGCTCTTGTGTGTTTGTGTGTGTGTGCGCTCTGTAGGTGTGAGTCATGCGCTAGTCAGATAATAAAACCACAGCCAGTATTTTTTCAGCTTATAACGTTCTGACCACCGAAGTCGGAAATGCAAAGAACGAAGCTTCAGAAGAACACGCTGTGCTTGCAACATTTCAAACTTTCGATTGATCTGAAGTTAAAATGTAGCTCGATCGGGTTCAATATAAAGATACAAATCATCCCAGAGTATGTAAAAATCTGATTTCCCGGTAACTGCGTGGGTCAACCGGGTCACTGAGCTACTGTCATGCAGTCTATAAAACCTGATCAATACAAACACACTGATGATTCGGATAGCGATCGATCAGGTATTCAGCAGCATCAGGGGCCTGACCAGAAAGCTGGACTGTGAACAGCTCTGTCCTGTCTTTATATTTATATTATTCAAGCCTAAACTAAAAATGGTTGACCAGCACACATAAAAAGTCAAAGAAGGTGACTGTGGCAAGGAAAACCCCATACAATAAAAACTGGTACAGAGCTGTCACTGGGGCAGTACCTTTTAGAAACGGTTCAAAGTACAAAACATTTTGTACTATTTGTGCCCCTGAGGTAATAATATGAACACTTTAGATGCAAATTAGATGCCCCAGTGACAGCTAGCAACCATTTTTGGCCAATTTTTATTTAATTCCTACACAAAACATTATTTTTATTCCCGGTTGCATATATATAATCTGACATCTCAAGTCACAGTAGGCCATGGCATGCAACAGCTATCTCTTATCTCATGAAAATTTGCTACAAACGGTGCATTCTCGTGCGGATATTTGCATGGTGCCACACAACACACAAGATAGGGAGTGTGTCTGACATTTCTCTGATCACCAAAACCACTGTGGACTAAAAATACACTGAGGTACAAGCACGGTCACCGGAGGAACGTCAGGAGAGTTCAGATGCATAGAAAAAGTCTGATCGCAAGCAGCAGGTTGAAGGGAAAATCTCAGCCCTTGGGCCAAGATGGTTCATAGCCAACGGAGACAAAGCACAAACAACCCCTTTGCACATCTGAAACAATGTCACATCACGAATACGGTATTCACACTGTGACAACAATGTATATAGGCATAAGGCATACCTATAGTGTTATGTATACAGCACATTATATAGCTAAATGTTTATAGTGTATAATATAGCTTTAAGTGCTGAACTTGCTAATGCATGCAATGCACAAAAACTAAAAAAAAAAATCAGTTTTGCATAAACACCTATGGGATTGCACGCATTGTCAAAGTCAATACCTAAAGCAATTTTATATTAATATATAGCTATATTTTATATACTGTACACATTTAAGCAATATCAATATATAATCAGATATTATATAATGCATACATCATATATAATACATAGACATATACTACATACTGTAACATCTAAACACATATTAAAATATGTAACGTTAGGTAGATAAAGTAACGTTACACATGATAAAGCTACTATTACATAAAGCTATACATTAGATACTATATACATGAATATGTAGTTATAATGAATAACGTTACTGTATCCACCTAATGCTAATCATATAGACACCGTATACGTGATACCTAAAGCTATATTATGTATTGGCAAACCCAAAGAGGCTTTGCTTTACGCATACCGTGCACGCACGGGGCCGTTATCGTGTGAAACTCACCCATAGCTCGGTTCCCCAGCTCATGGTTCCCCGCGTTATCCGCGTAATAATCCACGACTCGTTCACACGGACGCGTTTAAACTCCAAACCACAGCAGCGGAACGGAGACTGACTCTCGGTTCGACTGACTGTATGTGTGTGTGTATGTTTGCGTGGGGGGTGGGTGTGTGTTCTCCCGGGGCTTTTGCGTACTGCTGCTCTCTCTCTCTCTCTCTCTCTCTCTCTCTCTCTCTCTCTCTCTCTCTCTCTCTCTCTCTGGTGATATATGTGTGTGTAAGAGTGAAACCGCCTAAAGAGCTGTCATTTACACGTGTATTTCCTCAAAATGGCTCGGACCGAGCCACAGAAACATGATGTTCAAACGAACACACACATATGCGCGCGCTTTCATACGCAGAGCTCGTGCACGCGCTTCATTGCCCCGGTGACAGCTGCACCCGGGAGCGCGCAGGCGCTGTATCTGGAAAATATTTCGTAAGTGATAATAATGCTCTCGCTGGGCAGATGGTGGGATGTTCAAAACAATAAAATAAGTTATTTAACAAAACATTTGCATTTCATTTTTATTAAAATAATGTATATGTAGATTTCAGGGATATTGGGCCACTTTTGACAGCGAGATTTACCTGTATTCATCCATAAACTATTCCAGTGCCTCGCATTGCACACATACAATTAAAAAAAACATTCCATTATGATTTTTATGGAGAGCAATATGTTATTGAATAGTATAATAAATAATAATATATAATACATAAGTATATATTCATATTACACTATATTAAGATTTTAAAAAAGCATTTCAACTTTGCATGCAAGTCGATGGGGAAAATATTAAGTAGCCTACATCTAAATAAATAAGAACATTGAAAAGTAATTGATAATTCAGTGCCATAAGAATACATGGATTCATGTTATTGTGCCAGATTTTTAAGATGGCTAAAGTATGGAGATAACCTACATAATTTAAAAATATGGAAGATTTTCCTGTACTGAAGTGGTACATGAATTTGCCATTAGCTTAGATAACGAAATGAAGAAAGGTCACTGCATTTAAATTATCCTGCAGCGACATCTCGTGGACAGATGCTGTAAATACGCATGTGTGGTCAAGAAAAAAAAACATTTTAAATTGCCTAAAATAAATTATTTAGTTTTACTTTATTTTACATATTGTGCATATTACGATACTTTACATAAAGTAAGCTATTTAAGTATTTAAAAAGGACAATACAAACAATGTCAACAATAATACACTTATAATTTGCTTCCACATCCACACACAAATACAATTTTTAAATTTAAAACATAACAAAAATACTTGCAAAACATTAAGAACTATTATACATATATACATAATATATATATAAAGTTAAATCTGCATATTTTATCATTGGTGTTTGCGTTGCATTGTGGGAATTTTACTTAATCAGTGCCATGACTACTGAATAAGGGAGCTAATTGAGAAGCAATGTAATTATTCTCAACAGAGATGTCAGTAAAGGCATTTCTTTGAATGCAAAGAAAAGCTTATGGTGAAGGTTTATAATTTTATATTGATTTAAGAACTGCCAGGTCTGAAAATCACTGATTTGGTCATGTCAATGCAGCTATAAAATTAAGCTGATGTTAGAGAGATTTTACAAAGCAGTATTTATCCTTCACAGTATTTACTGTAACTGATATAGAAGTTAACATGGAAAGTAAATGACTGTGCAAATAAATTGTGAAATAAATCTACTTAATACTATTTCTGTTGCTGGGTGATCCAGGGCAGGCTACATACATTTGTAGTCATTATTAGCTGGCACGAGTAGAAGCATCTGGCTACAGACTTACTGTAGGATGCCAGTCGACCCTGTGTGATGTAACAATTACATCTGTTTCTGTGGGAAGTGTCCTGAGTTCTGGTCATCTAACTCAGGGCTTCTCAAACCTGTCCTGACACAATGAATTCAGGCCTTGCTTGTCTCTACCTATTAGCTTATGACTTAAATTAAATTTGTGAGAAGAAGGGAAACATACAAAATGTGTAGGACTTTAGAGACTTAAGACTGAAATGCTAGTATAGACAAGGATCATTTTCATTTTAAAATGCCTTTTTAGAATGTTTTAAAACGTAAATGCTCTAATGTAAACAGGGCCCAAGTGTGTCTGCCTCCCGGACAATGCTGGGAAATTTTTTTCAAAATTTGAGTTTGCTAGATTCAAGGTTTAAGGTCCTGTAGTTTTCTGAAAAAGAAATCAGAAACTAAGTATTAAAAATATTCATTATAAATTTAAGCCAATGACAAAATTATCTTATATCTTATATATTATTTATATCTGTCAATAATAAGCTCACCTCCTCTTGGACCTGATACATTAAAGTCTGACGCTGCAAGTAAGTGTGGATCACCAGACACTAGAGATGAAAAACAACAAAATTATCATTTTATGTAGAAATAGCACTATGGCAGGTTAACATGATCTCATGATTGTATAAAAAGATGAAAATAGTGACAATCAACAACAGGAAGAATTTTCAAATGGTATAATGTTTGTTTATACCTCCTGTGCAACCTTTAATTATAGATTAAAGATTATTCATTTATTTAACTGGTTTAAAAGTGATTAAATGCTCACAATCTGGTTTTAACAGTTCCATGCTTTTCCATCGAACAAGGTTCACTTTATTTGTCTCCTGTGACTTCTGTATTTTCTCCAACATTCTCCTCTCGTCAGTCTTGCATCTTTGATAATCAAACTCCAGTTTGTCAGGCATTCTTCTCTTCTCAAGGGGTTTTACAATTTCCATTTCATTCATTGTTGTCTGGTTTAAACAAATGTACACAAAATATAAGATTTAGATTACACTTGTTTGAAGTTCATATGGCCCTTTGTCAAATTGTCAAAATCCAAGTCACTCGCGCACAACCATTTCTTGGCTTAAAATAGGAATTGTTAAAAAAAAAAAAAGCTCGGTTCTCTGGTTGACAAAGTTCTTGTTGACAGAGGTCAGATGAGAATGTCCAGACTGGGTCTGTGTTTTAGACTACATATACCTACATTTTAATTTATAAACCTTAAGCAAATTTATAGGGCTGATGATGGGTCCTTGATGAGCTTCATATAGGGCTGATATGATTTAAACAGGTAGCTCCCATTTGGTGCCTACAGGAGTCTGTCTACAGGAGTTAGTGATGGGACCCAGCTAGGTCTTATGTAGGTTTCTCATGGGCCACAACAGGTATACATAGATATTTGTTTTATTTGTTTGAGAAGGTGTCATTATGTCTGGGCCTAGATCTCGTTGACTTTACACATTTTGACCAGTAGGTGTCGCCAGTGTACAGGTGTTTCAAACACTTCGAAACAGTGAATCTGTCTTGATTCAATTGATTCAAAGCTTCAAAAAGCTTTTTTGTCCCATTACTATGGCTGTTTCAAAATTTGAAAGCTGAAGCCTCCGGAGGTCGCAGGCAGATTAAATACGTCATCAAGACGTAAAAGCAGGCATTTAGCTTCTCGCTGTTGCCCCCTAGTGTTACTCGTAATAGATAAAAAAAAAATATGATAAGTATATGGCCACCAGTTATAAAATATTAAAACATTAAATCTATAGTAATCACACATTATGCACAACTCATTAAAATATAAAAAGTTTACTAGTTATTATTAACGATAATCATTACCTACAGCAGAGTTCATAAAATATCAGTGTTGACTATATTCATGAAATGTCGAAATGTAAAGAGAAAAAGTAATTTCATCGATTTACCAGCAGGTGTCATTGTAACGAATGGGCTTCAGTGCTGCGTCAAAAAGTATTAGAAGCACAAGAGGGGAAACTCGCATTCGTTTTTGGCAACAGTCACTAGGAGGCGCTACAGTAGCGTGGCCGCCATTTTGGAATGAAAATTCTCACAGCCAATTCATTCTCAATTCATTCTAAGCGAATCTCACAGCCAAATCAGAAGCGCAATAGTAAGTTTCTTAAATTAAAATTTTGTTCACTTGCTACACCTACACGAAATTCTGTATTGTCTTGTATGTATGTGTTGATTTGTTGTTGTTATCAGTTGTGGAATCCAATCATTAAATAAATAAACATTTGAGGTAGTTTTTTTCTTGCTTTATTATGTAATTCTATTTTATGCTACTTTACACATTTACTACTATTATTAGTTACCAGCTCCACTAGGTATGAAATATATTTTGTACATATTAATCCCCTGGATCCTGCTACAAACATTATTATCTTATAGAACATGATGCATTGTTCTGTCTGTTATCCTACACTATAATTGCCACTTTGCGACAGTGGCTGTGTTTTTTTTTTTTACTTAATCCATTTCGAGCAATTCAGATGTGTGTATATGTGTATGTATATGGAACCAAAATATTATGTGTGGATGAGTTTGTCGGTATGTATCTATGTAAAATTAGCCTATATAAAAGTGGAAGACTTGACTAAATATTTGAAAACAAGCTGTAAAAAGGGATTAATGATCACTGGTCTGATTGTATGTTATTCTGTGTAATCATCATTCAGTTTGAATTTGATCTTTTAATGTACAAAGTGACTCTTGCCATTACTTCTATTTGACTCCCGATTCGCTTTCATTCCAAAATGGCGGATTCGTGGGGCTGCTGCTGGGCGTTGGTGTTGCAATGGAACGTTCTATTGAGTTTCCTCTCTTGTACTTCTATAATCTTTGCCTAAACGAAAATGGTGAACGTCTGTACTGTTATTTAAGAGAAGACAGACTCACTAATGGGATAAATGTAAAAAATCAAAATCCTCGACCGGTGTGTAGCAGCCGATCCTGTTCCCCTCGGAATGTCTGTTCCTCTTGTCGCTTTTTGTACACCCAGCTGTTTTTTCTGAATATTTATTTTATAGTTTTAATTGTTGTAAGCTGTATTAGGTTGTACAAACTCTGCAAATATGCTATACCATATTAAAAAATTTAAATAAATAAAAAACACGCAGATATTCTTAGGTACCTGCGCCTGCGCTGTCAGCAGAAACGCTTTATCGACTGGAAGGGGGAACAGACATTCCGAGGGGAACATGATCGGCTGCTACACCGGCCGAAAAGTTAAGCAGTGTTGCCAACTATTTTCAATGGAAAGTAGCTAAAGCTTGCTTGGAAAGTCGCTAAATGTCGCTAGATTGCGTCATTGCGTCATTTGCATAACAGTGATGTCATCACGTCGCATTTGCATTCTACCTACATTAGCTTACTACATTATTTCACGTTTCTCTTTCTCTCTGAACTGTCAAAAATGTTATTTTAATACACGTGAATGCTTGAAAATGTTTTCTCGTTTGTTTATCTGCTTATGTTCTCATAAAACGAAATATTTGTATGTTCATGTTTATATGGCCAAACAGTCCAGTTTCAAAACATACAATGATAAATGATGGGAAACGTTGTTTTGTAGGTAAATAGCCCATTAACGCGTCAGCTCCGTACAGTTTGTCTGTTCTAAATGTGCTGCTGCTCAGCTCCCTCAAGTACATTTATTTTATGTACAGTGATTCATTTTATTCAAAGACCATTTTACATTTACATCTCGCCATTAATGTAAGCCATCGCGGGATCCGCCTGCTCCTGAACATGTCTGTTGTATATATATTCAATTATATTTGACACTGACAGATTTTTATTGGGGCCAGTGAAAATTTTGGCAGGGCAAGTGAAATCCTGAACCACTGGCCCGACCGGGCCAGTATAAAACATTTTTTGCGTTGAGCCCTGCATTATGAATCTATACCAAATAAAACCATTAGAGTGTCACCCTAAGCTCGTGAAGGTAAATCAAAGCGAGGCATGAAACTCACCATGAGGCCCGATTCTCTCTGTGATATCAACCTGTACAGAATACCTCCCTTTAAGCAAGGCGATGTTTACAAACTCGGCGCTTTCCTCCAAGTATCAGGCAAGTGCACTTCAGTCTGGGACCGCAGCAAAGCAAAGTCTCCGAGTCCGAGGGTGGGGCGTCCAATGTTGTTGAGCCGTCGGGCCGCTACCAAAACAGACTTGTAGCCAATCAGATGTAAGAAGCGTGACGTAACTGCGTGAAGGTGAAGCCAGCGCAGAGTTCGAGCCGCCAGGGGGGGCGCTCAAGATCAACAGTATCTGTCTGCGTCCTGCAAGACGGAGGCGTCAGTTGTAGTAGGCGTGTCTTGTAGTAGGAAGAGGCGTGTCTTGTACTTTTCTAAATCGCGGTCCACCACGCGAGATCTTCCTCGAAGTCAGAAGCACATCAACAACGAAAAGCTTTTTAATGGTAAATTTCGTTTTCTTAATGCAGATTCATTCAGTTTTGTGTAATTAGAGAGGCTATTAAAACGGTGTCGGTACATTGTGCATATTTATGCATAAAACGTATGGGTGGAGTGTTTTTGCACTGGGATTCTGCTGGTTAATTAAAAGCAACAAATTAATTTATTAATTCCTTGTATTAATAAAATCTATATATTTATTCTTCCAGGGATTAATAATAAGTGAAAGTGGCATTTCCAATCAGATATTTAAATCCACAAAAGAAAATGACACTAAGCCAGGGGTATTATTATAATTAACAATAAATTAAAGAAGTGCCTTATGAGTCTATTTATCATCTTGTTCTTTGTATATTTACAAATCAAACCGGTATAAGATACAAACACAGCACACAGTCAATTGTACATTATAAACATGCATAAACATCATAAGCTTACATACTACACAGTGTTTACACACACAATCAGGAGGTTATCATTCTTTAATTATGTTTTTGAAGGAAACTGGCTTAATAAACAGAATTTAAATTATCTCATTAAAGGAAGTTAATTATCTGATGTTGTATTAATATAATAATAATTATTGTTAGTCTTTTTTATTAAATATATATATATATTATTATTTTTTTTATTTTATTTTTATTTTTTGTATTAAGTTTGGGTAGATACTCTGGTTCACACTCCAGCATAGTAGGTGGCGGTATTGCACCTTAACGTTGGATGCCACCCGCCATAAAACATAAGAAGAAGAAGAAGAAGTGTTTACACACACACACACACACACACACACACGTAAACATTGCAAATTAATTATTGTAAATCAATGCGTTACAACAACCTCCTTCCCTATGTCCCCGTTTTAATAATAATAAACACCTTTAACAAACAGACAGCAGATTAATAATTCATTTATATTTAAGACGTTTCTCATTGAACACATTCATTTTAGACAGTAAAAGAAATGGACACAGCGACCCCATTGGATTCAACGGAGACAAGTGAAGTCAATTAGAAGCACGCACTTCCTGGGTGTCGAGCGTACTGCGCAGACTCAAACTGAGCTCAATGACGTGGATGTCACGTGAGCAACCTGTGTGACAATTGTAAGTCTTCTAATAGCCGTGCCACGGGAAATCTGAATCACCTACTGAATCTTGCAGAGACGGCGAGTGTGAACAGGAGCACATTTTGATTAGTATTCTGATTAATAATCTCCCTTGACTTTATGCCTCCACGTCCACCCGATTGCCTCATAGTCAGTAAAAGATTGCCTGTGAGCTTCTCTCCCAGTCCATACGGTAATTTCTCTACTGTGCGACAGAAAGTCGCAGGTTATGACGCAATCGTTAGCCTATTTTTACAAAAACTGCTTCTACTGGGACATAACGTAAGATACATGGTAATGGAGCCTTTTATACATTTTCGTGTTTCTTTAGAAATAATTAATGGACAAATGGAGTCTTTAATCGCCTCAGATGTAAAGTTATTCGCTGTCAAAGTGACGCCAAAATGAATGGGAGTCAATGGGAAGCTAACAGCAGATGGGTGTTCGCTAAGCAATGGCGGCGTCCAGGGAAGCTTCAATAAAATATGAAACCCTGCCCCCCTGTGGTCACTACATGAAACGCTGTTACTTCCGCATTCCATTCTTACAACGGACGTCTATGGCCCTGTCCCAAATGGCGCACTTCATGTGGACTTTCGGTCTCGTGGCCTTAAATTGCGCGTTCTCGCTAGTCTACGAGTCCGTAGGGTGTCCCATATGTCATTTTTACGCTTTGAAGTGTGCTCATCAGCGCCTCCTTTACCCCCTTGATGCGGTCTTCAGCGAAGCCCGCACTGCAGCAGGCTTCGCGCACTTTGCCAACCCAGAAGTCCTTGCGAAAGGGCAATCAGACCAATCAGACGACGGAAGGGAGGAGTTCACACTGACGGGCAACTTCTCTACCTATTTCCGGTGTGATGCTCGAGTCTGTCCCAAAATACGACACCGGTGCACCCACGTGGACTCGCATCAAGGGTCCCTAAAGTCTGGACTACGTGATGTCATCAAAGTGTGGACTCTGAGGAGGACCACAAGTCCGGAGTGTGCCATTTGGGACAGGGCGTATGTGAGTGTCGTAACTCTGGTACAACCCATGCAGAGGCTGCGCACTGCAGTGTCAATGCTAAACGTGTGAAGTGAAGATAGACTCCCTAACGTGACAAATGTAAAAAAAACAAAAAAACTCGACCGGCCCAAAAGTGACGCGGCCCACCGGGAATTCTCCCGGTTCTCCCGATTACCCACCCCGGGCCTGGTTCAGATAGTGCGATGAGATTGAAATAATAATATCGTGCAATAACAACATTTGTAGTTATCAAATAAACACTATTTTGTTTATTTTTGTTTTATTTGTTTAGTTTGAGAAATATTTTCTATAATAATTACCATTAATTTAATAAAACAGTTAATGTAAAATATATAAGAAACATTAAATTTAAACAAAAATGTAATAAAATAATAAGCTCATATAGGGAATGAAGTGATGAATATGATGGCAGACAAACAGGTGAGTGAGTGGAGCATTATGGAAAATGTAGTCCAGGGGCCCGTTCTTCGTACGTCGCTAACTCAGTTAGCTGGATTTGATTGTTGATGATTTGGCATGATCTTGGATTATTTGGTTCTTCGAAGCTCATTCTAAACTTGGTGTCATAGCAACAGGTCCCTAAGCTCAAACCTGCTCGGGAGCAGGCTTATTTCATGTAAACAAGATTAGTTTGTACCTTTTTAAGCGGATGTGATACGGAAAGTCTGACGCAGTCGCGTATTCTTCATTATACGAGCGCAATCTGCGTAAGATGCATGATTAATATAAAGAGCTTTTCAAATTCAACACGTAATAAAAAAAGAATATATTAATTAAATCTTTTAGCGATGTTATTTAAAAAATATATAATATAACAAATATATTTTTTCTGTACTTGTGCGACTTGTTTTTGTGTAACAGGTGTTTGATTATTATTCTTAAACGAATGACATGCTGATCACATTCATTTTAAATTTGTTTGAATTTTCCTTAATAAAAACAGCAATTAATCATACCCAGCACTATAGATGTTATGTACAATAAAGACTATTACTCTAATTTTCATTTGAATAAACTAATCTCCTATTTTAGTTTTGTCTTTAGATTGTCAAGTAGCTTACAATGTCATGCATGAAAGGGTTTTCGTTTAGTAATTTCTATCTGTTCTATCTTTAAAACGTTGTCTACAAATATGTTACCCTGTCCCTGTTCTGTGACAAAAATGACCAAAATAACCAAATAAGTTTTTTGCACATATTTTCACATATCTTTATCTTCTTTACTACACTTTTCTGTGCAGACTCAGCAGATGCAGGACTTTCAGTTAACGTGGAATACTGCTAATATAGTCAGAAATCAGTTAAGAATAATGCAATTGAAGTAAACTTATTTAACCACTTGCATATAGTTTCTCTAAAGGACTACCATCTGAGAGGATTTCTTTACTGTCATGTGCATTGCTATCAGAAACGGTTGTATTTTATAATCTTTTGATGTAGAATAATATTACCATTCCCTTACTGCACATCATACTTTATTTACCACATTATTGGAAACTGCTAAAAGTGTTGGTGTATTATCTAAAACTGCACAAAAGAGAGGAAAACACTATCTTATAATACACTACAATTAAAATTTTATTTATCAGGAATTAAATTGTTGCATTGGCTGTCGGTTTAAGAAAGAGCAACTGCTCCAGAGATGATCTGTACAATCAGCCAGTTTAGAGACATCACTCCTGCCAGCACATCACATGAAAATAGAGGGCCACCACCTGTGTTTTTTTATTCTGCTTTTTAAGTTGCTGTTACAAACAGACAAAATAGCATTTAACTGTTTTTAAAAGAGACTTAAAGTACTTTAGGAGCATCAAATTTTAATTACAATCATTAATTTCAATCTTTGACAAGCATAGTAAAGATATCAAGATTATATTTTTACAAAAAGATTCACATTATTTATGGTGATTTATGTACTAAAGTAGCTTTAACTGGGTTTTTAAATTCAGTCACATAAAAAGTTCACAACCTTCCATCAATAGCTCTCAGACTGCAGGGGTTAAAAATGGGCGTGTTCTTGGCCATTGTAACAACTGGCCAATCACAGCGTGGCTGATCAGTGTTTTCTACTATCGATATGTATTGACTTTTCTTGCAGTGCCCGAACGCGCAGTGATCTCAGATAATTCAATCCTGCCACAATAATCATCAACAGCAGTGGTGTTCAAAGAACCAAATAAGCGAGATTATAATTAGCCAGATCTAAACTTCTCGGATGTCTCATTTGATCTCGGATGTATTAAGCGACGTACGAAGAACGGGCCCCAGATGTGGATAAACAGGGAAAACAACAAGGAACAGACAGAGTCATATACAAACATTAAGATCGAAAAAAAGTCAAGTTTAACATAAAAAAATTGAGTTCTAATAAGATGGGAAAACGAAACAAATAACTTCTCTGATGTCTCGGCCTTAGGGAACACGCCTTTAAATCCCTTTTGATGGGTTCGATCACCGATTACAGTAAGTACATTAATAGACGCGCACACAAAAAAAGTCCGGCTTGATTTTTCGAATCGCGGCCCACTGATCGCAGTTCAGATGATAAGACGGTATCGCGCCTTATACTTAAAAAAGCATCATTCTCAGAAAAAACATGGAGACAATTTTTAAGCACATGTTAACAATACCTTGCAACCGATTTTTATTGTAGACAATAAGAAGAGCTTGTGTAAACACAACATATGTCACAAAACAATGTAAATTACGTCTGCCTACTTGTAGATGTCCAAAGCAACACAATAACTGGAACAAAAACTCAAAAAAAGTATTATAAATATATTGGGTGGGGTCACTATTGGTTCTACACATTCACCCAATGCTATGTCTTTTCTTCTCTTGACCAACCATAACATGTCCAAACAATAAACCAATTCAATCAAAAAACCCTGTCGAACTCTGATTGGCTGGTGGTGGCAGGATTCCGATTCTGATTGGCTGGCTGCTGAGGCATGTGACCTCTTCTGCGAGGTGGAGCCAGGTATTCAAACATAGATGTGTTGTGTGTAGAAAGCATGTTTTTGAGGTCAGAAGGCATGGGGTCAGACCAGAAGAAGTCGTGGTTAAGAGCATCATCGCTGTCTGTTCTCTGAGCCGGATCCAGAACAAGAAGTTTGTCTATGAGGTCCAGAGCGTACGGATCTTTCACATACGCCTTCAGTCTGTCCTTCACTTTACGCTTCTGACCCTTTGGTAGCTCCATCTTCTGATAGAGCTCATACTTCTTATCCACATCAGGCCAAACCTGAGGCACAATAAGAGATGGGATTAGTGTTTGAGACCAACATACAGCCCAGTCATCTTTTTAACTTTGCGTGTTACTTACTTCTGGAGTAATGGATCCACACAGCTGACTAATGAGGGTGAGCTGATGTTGCTCGGTGTTGCCCTGCATGATGGGGCTTCTGGTCCACATCTCTGCCATGATACATCCACCACCCCACAGATCTATAGGAGGCCCGTAATCTCGCTCACCTAAAAAATACAACAATTTTCAGATTTGCAAAATGACCACAAGCGAACACATGAAGTGTGACATCACAGTGTTTTATTTAATTTACCCAGCAGCAGTTCAGGTGGTCGATACCACAGTGTGACGACTCGGTTTGTGTAACGGTTCCCCTGACTGTTCTTAGCCAAACTGAACGCTCTGGCCAATCTGAAATCAGTCAGTTACAAAACTCCAAACGACAAAACCAGTTGTAAGTCGCACAGGTATATTTGTAGAAAAAGCCAAACATACATTGCATTGGTTAAAATTGTCGATTTTTCTTTTATGCCAAAAATCATTAGCCTATATTATGTAAAGATCTTGTTCCGTGAAGAGATTTCGTTAATTTCCTACCATATTTATTCAGACTTTATTTTTGTAAATGGTTGCAGCAACTTCGCAAACAAAATTGGCCAGAAAGTCTCGTGCCCTCCTGGGTTCCTCTTGAACTCTTTGTGGAAGTTTGGTTCCCATTCAATTTTCAAGTTCAATAAACAAGCTCATTACAGCTGTAAGCCAGTAGAAACCACTAAAACAAAACATTTGTTTGTAAAATGTGTTGCTAGGACTTTATTTGGACTTTGATCTTCATTTGACTACTTGGTTTTTAAATTGTATGATGATTTGTCTTGAATGTTATTATGGGTTAAATATATAAGCTGCATACTTTATGCTTTAAAACATTCAAATATTGCATTCAGAACGACATGGGAGAATTTATTAAGAGGTCTATATGATAAAGTAAATAAAATTAAAACATTTTAAATGAATACATTTTGAATGGATTCTGACAGCTCACGCTGGTGTTCCTACATTAAAATGAAGCAGTGACGCCATCTCGTGGCCAAAAGTTTGTTATACGCACGCGCGGTCTAGAATGAAAAGGGGAATAAGAACTTGTGTCAATAAGTGATTTGTTTAGCGTTATTTCACACATTTAGATCACAAATGTTTTTGATTATTTATTAAGTGAATGAAATTAATCCACTTTACACAATTTCTAAACTCTAAATCACTGTTAAACTAATAAATAAACCTCACACAGCTTCACAAAGTATCACAATAAGATGCTTTTGAAACAGTATCTATCCTGGGCTCTTATTAACTGTTTATCTTTATTATTCAGTCCATGTCATCAATTTCCAAAACATTTTCAAAATCTTTTCAAATTAAGGATATTAATATTATTGGCATTGGTCACCATACCTTTGTCAAGAAAAGTAATTTCAAACATTTAGGCAAGTGCCTTAAGACTAAAAAGATGTCCAAGATCATAAGGAACAAGTGAAGTAACCCTACATTTTTGAATGTTACAGCACTGGCACAAAAGTTTATAATAGAAAATCTCCTGGGAGTCTGTAGTTACCAGCCTGGATATCAGTTAAAACTATTTACTGCATTGTATTATACCCATGATTACCGGGAGTCAGTCAGTGATTTTTAAACAGATCTTATTGTTTGCAGACAGTTTTTCAATAGAAAGGGAAAAAAAATCTACATGCAAATTCAGTGATGCTCAAGTGCATGTAAACCTCTGAAAATGATATTGTTATTGTTATTATTTTGTCTTATTGGAAACGTGTGTATTCTAGCTGAAGGATATTACTAAATGAAAAAATAAGTTATTTAAATAAGATAAAAAATTACACTGGCCGCTCAGTCCAAACGTTTACATACAACTACATATTAAATGTATGGTGTTGATGTCTTGAGCATCACTGAATGTTTGTATCTATTGTAATAATTGTGTAAGTTGAGTCTGTTGATTGTCCTCAATGTGTAATAATGAATCCTACAATCATACAGTTATTGCTGGACAGGATTCAAATATGCAGAAGATGCTGAAAAGCTAAGATTTCAGCGTAGGAAGATCAATAAACAGTTTAATGGCTCAGTCAGGACGAATAAGAAACCCTTAAACAACTATCACATAACATAAAAACTGTCATTGATTCTCCAGGTAACATTGTGCACCAGTATTCTTTTTCCTACTATGGAAGTCAATGGAGCTTCTGATTGCTTTGGTTACATTCCTCAATATCTTCCTGTGTGTTCATATTTCCACCTATTCACTAACACAACTAAATTCTTTAAATATTCTAATGATGATGCTTTGGAGGATATTATTACAAAGACAAAATTTTCAATACATGAAGGAATTTAAACTGTGTTGGTAAAATACATTAAATAGTCTAGAGATTATAATAAATTATTATATTTAAAATGCCACGTGTATAATTTAGGATTGTGTCAAATAATAAATAAACATGGTGAATTTACCTGTAATAGAATTAAAATGAATTTTCCTTTAATTTAGCATTGACCTTCATTGAAATGTGATTTTGTCCAGAATGAATTCTGAAATTTTGTTCCAACATTAAAAATTAAACTCCAGCGCCGCCTCGTGGATAAAAGCGCGCAATACGCATAACAGTGGGGAACAACAATTTGATGTTTAAAAAGAATAATTTGATGTTAATTTCTCATATTTAGGTCCTAAAAGTATCTAAGTATCACTTCAACAAGTATCCACATATATGTGACTAATGTACAACTAGATAACGCAGCATTTCGTTTGAATCATCAGCATTTGTTTGTGAAACACTCAAGCAGCTTTTTTTGCTAATTTGGGAATAACAACACAACATACTTACATAAAATCATCTAATAGTCTGTAGATGTCACCCTATAGTTATCAGTTCAAAAAAAAGATTACAATAGATGCCTATCATCACCGTACTTACTGCGAGTGTTTTTTTAAAAGTCATTTCTGAACAGATCTTAACTGTAGTTTGCAGAAGTCTTTTATTCTCAGTAGAAAGGGAAAAACACAGGATCATTTCAATAAGCCATAAATAGTGCTCAGGTTTGGTGCGGATAAACTTAAGGACAAAATTCACTTCATTTGTTCTGAAAAATCTGTTTTCTGCAGTTTTCAATATAACAGCTGGACTGAAAATACAGCCAAATTAAAATTACTGCTCAAACAACATTTGCAACTGTTATGATCCCAGATCCAAACATTCAGAACAGACATGTAAAGCTCTTATATGTGCAGTTAATCATAGCTAATGGTTTATAAGGTATTAAGCTGTGCTGTATTGTGCTTTAAACCGTTAAAAATGACTATTGTTACATTACACCTCCACATTCCTCAAGCTTGTACTTTGTACTCAAATTTTCTGTGAGGCAAATCCTAAGTGGCTAAAAGTTAGTCAAGTTGAGGCGAGTCAAATTTTGGTTTTAAGTTTCCAAATCACAAAAATATATTGTTAAAAAGTAAATGTGAAAACAGTTGTTTGATAGTTTTTTTAAACGTTTTTCAATACAGTTCAGATGGCATAATATAAGCCTACATAATATAAGTTACTGATTTTGTGTTCACATCAGAACAGAAAGATATGTGAAAAAAGAAAATGTGATGTAAAGTTCATGTTAAATAAGTAAATTAACTTAAAAACTTTGATAAACTGTAAAACTGCGTAAAACAAAGTCATGTAAGCTAAAGCAGAAAGTGCTGCTCCAGCTCAAGAACGTAACAATGTGATCAGAGGAAGACAATGGAGATGAGGAGCATGTTAAACAAATAAACTTTAATTATAAATAAAACAACAAACAGGATGACAGGCAGTAATCACATTTAAACATTGACAAAAAGTGACCACAATGGGGAGAACAGACAGATTATATATGGGGTAGAGTTGATGAGGATAATGGCTGGCAGGTGAGGATAATTATAACACAGTACAGGTGAGGGAGTGAGAAAGATGATGGGAAATGTAGTCCAGATAACTGAATGAAAACAGACTAGAAACCTGACAATGAGAGACTCATGTCACTACTGGAGTTCATTCATCTGCAGTTTTCTAAAAGAGAAATCAAACCATTAAGTATTATAAAATAAAAACAATAATTATTGGCCAATGAGAAGATTATATTAATTTAATAAATGATCATTGTCATAACTGTATAAGAAACTCACCTCATCCTGGATCTGCTCTGATACATCAGAATCAGACTCTACAGGTAAGTGTCGATCACAAGAGACTGCAGATGAAAGAAAGTTTAGATTTTTATATGTAGGTAATGGAGGTACTACAGCAGGTTAATATTATGTAATGAATGTATTTTAATAAGATGAAAATAGTTATATTTTATTACTCCATTAAAATCATAAAAAACTAATTTATGAGAAGATTTAAAGTTAAAGTTCTTAAATACTCACAAATAGGCTTTAATCCCTTCATGCTGTCCCAGCGAACAGGCATCACTGTTTTTGTGTCTCGTAACCCATGGGTTTGTGACCTCTGTCCATTTCCCATATTTTTCTTCTCAGTATTTCTGCTTTTCAGATGATCAAGCTCCTTATCGCTTCTTATCCCACTTGTTCTGTCTATTTCCATTTCACACATTTCTGCCTGGTTTAAAAAAGTACATCAAATTTAAGATTTACATTGCACCCATTCAAATTTTATGTCTAATGTTGCTTAATCCTTTTCAAGAAAAAACATCTCTCAGATTTACAGAAAATTTGTTAAAAAAAGAAAAAAAAACAGTGATCTCCAGTTCTTTGTGTGAAACTGACAGACGGTTTTTTTAAGCTAAAAGTAAAAGCAAAAGTAACTTAAATATCCACTCATTACACCCATAGTATGCAGAATATGTCAGTATCAACACAACATGCGGAAAGGTAAAGCAGATGGTTATAGCAGCAGAAAAACACCACTATCAATACAGCATCTTTTAAACATCACAGACCACCTTAGTAATGTTGCTGCTAAGAGCTGACCATGATTTCTTTATGACTTACAGAAGGGTAACACCCAATGTCACAAAGCTCAGATCATCTCAAACTGATTTGTTGAACATGAAAATGAGGGCACTTACTTAAAAGCATAATTTTAAGAAGCATGTTTAATGCTAATCATAAACTAATGCCACAAGAGACCTTACATCACACACACACACACACACACATATATATATATACACACACATGTGATGTTTCAGTAGCTCTTCAGTAAAGTGCCAGTTGCCTTAAAATGGTAGAACCACAGGTAACCAAGTTATATTGACAATTTATGTTTATTTTAGGCAGATTACACAAATATCCCAGAGTCTGCATTGTTTGCACTAAATTCAATGGTCTCCATAAAAAGTAGCTTTGTATGAAGGGTTGCAGGCTCATGCCAAAGTTGATTTGTTTGTGTTGTCATTAATGTTTAGCATATTACAAGATTTTTTAACAAGATTAAAAACACCACATTTTTAAAGCCTTTAAAAAAAGCTATACAAAAATAAGTCAATATTAAGGGGCGATGAATTGCTTATTTGAAGTTTATTTTTAAAGAAGTTCCAGCTCATGTGGGTAAAACATTGAAACAGCTAAAGGTCGACGCTGGATTTGTAGAGAGACTGCAATGAAAAAGCAATGCTGTTCCATCAACGTTTGATCCGGACAGAATGATTTTTATGCAAGTTAAAATTAGCATTTAAAACATAAGTTTGACTATCGATTCTGTTATTTCTCATTAAATGATCTTATTAGCATTCATCATCTAGCAAATAATGTGCTTGAATAACACTAGTGGACATTGCTTTATGGTACTTTTAGGAAATGTAGCATGTTGTGTATTATCATCATCATAGTTTGTTGATCCATCATATATTTTCCTTGTTTTTGCCAACCTATTCTATCTCTAAAATGCTACCTTCGGAGGCAGCAGTCCAAGGCCGGACGCAGAAAAAAAGGATACCCATGAGAATTTTTTCAGCCAATGGAATCACGCGGGGTCCTAGGGGAGACCGAATTGCTCGGGGGGACTGAATTGCTCATGACACCGGCCCTTTAGTTAGTAATGAATAAGGCTACGTTTGAAATCTTAGGCAGCTGCCTTGTTGACACGTATGCAATGATTTCTAATTATTGCCAGCACTGATATCCTAAACAATTAGGATAGACGAAGGAAAATAGCGGTACCACCATTGCAAACAAACAAAGAATAGGAATCAAACATTATCGTGTAACCACAGTAGCAATGATTCATCCAAAGAAGCAGCAGCTTGGCCAGTAACCCAGGCCTTCCACTACTGTTTGGTAGTTTCTGTGGCTGCGTACGCACACGCACACACACACACACACACACATTAAGTTGATTCATTAATGCATTCAAAAGAGGTTCAATCATTGAGTTATATATTTAGCCTAGTATATTTTTTACATTTTGACACTCGTTTTCTCTGATAACTTTGTTTATTTTCATATTACTTTTACAGAAACTAAAGAAACACGATCAATCACAACAGCGCCAATAAGAGAAGAGCGCTAGGTCCCCATAAAGCGCCATTTAAGGTGGAACGAATAGCGTCAATAAGAAGCTGCAAATAAGCGGAACTCAGCCTCATGTTGTGGGAATTTTCTTGACTCAAAGTTGTCCTGAGGGCAGAAATGTTTGTGATTGGTTTAATCTGACAACCAATCGTGAGAGAGGAGAGAACTGCAGAGGCGGGGCCACCATTTCCAAGCTCAACCGTCAAAGTCCCGCGGCCGGGGATGCAAGAGGCAAGAGGACCAGCGTTTCTAAGTAAGTTTGTAAAAACAAAAACGTAATTCTCGAAAGTGGAGCCTTTTATTAAAAAAATAAATGAATATTTAGGGCGTTGTAGTCAAATTTATAAATTTGGCTTTTCTTCATTACTGTTTAGTCTCATCTGGTCCCAGGGCAGATACTTTTTCCCACAATTTTGTCCTAGAGCACGGTGAATCAATCCTGACATATCGTTAGTAATTATCTTAAGACAAATAGTCTGACTAACTAAACTGAAGAAAGACCATTGCATAAAATAAGCTCACATCTATCTCGGAGGACCATCTCAAATTGAAATGGACAACGGAAATGATAATTGAAATATACAGAGACGAATCTCCGATGTTTTGGGGATTCCCCGGGGGGAGCGAGAGCGGAGTACCGGGCGCACGTTACCCACAGCAGGGAAAGATACACGCGGTCGCGCCGTCGCGGTCTCCGCTGTCGCATCGATACTCTCGTGAGTAATAATGTTTTGATGGCGATTATTATTATTTGCTTCATTTTAAACACTGCAAGCTAGCGGGCGCACGTTACCCCCAGCAGGGAAAGATACACGCGGTCGCGCCGTCGCCGTCGCGGTCTCCGCTGTCGCATCGATACTCTCGTGAGTAACGTTAATAATGTTTTGATGGTGATTATTATTATTATTTGCTTCATTTTAAACACTGCAAGCTACTGCCGTTTTAGATTGAGTAACACTTATAATCTTCTAGTTGAATATGAGATGAAACTTGGCAGTTTATTTGTTTCCATGGCAACATAGATTGTAAAGGAAAGTTAGCCAAGGGGTAGCCTACCAGTCGTACTTTTTTGGCTTACTGTAAATTAGACCAGTCTATAATGTTATGCAACTGACTTAAAAAGTAAATACCAGCGGACGGTTGCATAAACATAGCCATAATGTTTAGACAGTGTCTTAAGTTCTAGTAGCCTATGACCTACTATCAGCTAGTCACCGGTTAATTACTGTCTTAATTTTCGGTATCAATGTAGGCTTATCTACGTTTTTATGTAACTGATTTAAAAAAGCTATGAACCGTTATGAAGAAAATAAATTGATGTCTAACTTGTAAGACTAGTCTTAGAGGTTTATGCAACCGGCCCCAGTCTTAAAGAAAAAAAAATAGACAGGGCAGAAGTCATATTTTGTATGTATTATTTAGTATATTAGTTGTAGGGCTGTCACGATATGATATTGTGATTATCCTATCCAAAAGATAAGTTTGTATTTACATTATAAATGTTTGTGTACTGTGTATAATTATATATATGTGTGTATATATATATACACACACACACATGCTTGTATATATTTATGAAAAAATTGTTATTAGATATACAAAATGTATATTTAAATAAATTATATATTAATCTATAAACATGCATACAAATATTTATACATGCATACAAATATTTATAAATTTATACATGTATATACATGCAAATATTTCTTAAATATATACACCTTTTGTATATTCACCTGCTAATTGCATGTGTGTCAAGCTAATCAAGCTATAATCAGGTAAGCTAGAAAGCTTGTTTAAGTCCATTGCAATAAGCTTTACTGTACTCTTATTAAAACTATTTAGGGCATTGTAGTCTACTTTATAAATTTGACTTTTCTTAATGACTGTTAGTCTCATCTGGTCCCAGGGCAGAGACTGTTTTCCAAAATTTTGTCCCAGGGCAGGTGAATTCCTCCTGGTCTCAGGGCAGACAGATATTTCTAAATTTTTACTTTTCTTTATGACTGTTTAGTATTATCTGGTCTTAGGGCAGAGACCATTATTTTCCACATTGTCCCAGGGCAGGTGACTCCCTCCTGGTCTCAGGGCAGACAGATATTTCTAGATTTTGTCTTTTCCTCATGACTGTTTAATCTTATCTGGTCCCAGGGCAGGTAAGTCCCTCCTGGTCTCAGGGCAGAAGTCGTATTTTTTTCTTCTCAGGGCAACATAGTTGGACAAAAGGGAGTCAGGTGTCTTCTCTGGTCTCAGGGCAGAAGTTGTCCCAGGGCAGGTGAATTCCTCCTGGTCTCAGGGCAGAAGTTGTCCCAGGGCAGGTGAATTCTTCCTGGTCTCAGGGCAGACAGATATTTCTACATTTTTACTTTTCTTTATGACTGTTTAGTATTATCTGGTCTTAGGGCAAAGACCATTATTTTCCACATTGTCCCAGGGCAGGTGAATCCCTCCTGGTCTCAGGGCAGACAGATATTTCTAGATTTGGGCTTTTCCTCATGACTGTTTAATCTTATCTGGTCCCAGGGCAGGTAAGTCCCTCCTGGTCTCAGGGCAGAAGTCGTATTTTTCTCTTCTCAGGGCAACATAGTTGGACAAAAGGGAGTCAGGTGTCTTCTCTGGTCTCAGGGCAGAAGTTGTCCCAGGGCAGGTGAATTCCTCCTGGTCTCAGGGCAGACAGATATTTCTAGATTTTGGCTTTTCTTCATGACTGTTAAGTATTATCTGGTCTTAGGGCAGAGACCATTATTTTCCACATTGTCCCAGGGCAGGAAAATCCCTCCTGGTCTCAGGGCAGAAAGATATTTCTAGATTTTGGCTTTTCTTCATGACTGTTTAGTCTCATCTGGTCCCAGGGCAGGTGAATCCCTCCTGGTCTCTTGGCAGAAGTCGTATTTTTCTCTTCTCAGGGCAACTTAGTTAGCAAGTCATATTTTGTATGTATTATTTAGTATATTAGTAGTAGGGATGTCACGATATGATATCGTGATTATTGTATCCAAACTAAAAGTTTGTATTTACATAATAAATGTGTGTGTACTGTGTATAATTATTTTGTATATTTAAAAACACATACATGCATGTATATATTTAAGAAAAAAAAATGTATTTAGATAGATATACAAAATTTATAATTATATTAATCTATAAACAGTATATATTCGCAAATATTTCTTAAATATATACACCTTTTGTATATTCACTTGCTAATTGCATGTGTGTCAAGCTAATCAAGCTATAATCAGGTAAGCTAGAAAGCTTGTTTAAGTCCATTGCAATAAGCTTTACTGTACTCTTATTAAAAAAATCTATGACTATTTAGGGCATATAGTCTAATTTATAAATTTGGCCTTTCTTCATGATTTCTTCTCAGGGCAACGAAGTTGGACAAAGCTCTGCACTGATCCCAGGCTACCCTGCTCTCTCCATTTAAGTTTTGCCTCAGAAAAGTAAGTATCATAGTCATAGGTTGTCATACAGTAAGTATACAATTTAATGCTTCAGGAGAAATACATGTTTTTAATTTCTGTCTTTTATCTTTGCCTGTAAAGGGAAACGTAACCAAGCCAAATGAACAGTAAGTTATTCAATACTATTTTTCCCCCTAATCTATAATGCTCATTTGCGTCATCTGAATACATAGTGATGTAATTTGCATATTTACATCCGACTAGGTAGAGCACATTCCGGTACTTTTTTTAGTTGGTGTTTTTAGGACAATTATACACATGGGCAACACAAGGTCCAGGCACTTGAATTTTTTTTTTTATGTAATAGGCCCATGATGAGGCTGTAGCCTACCAAAAAATTTTGAACTAATGAGAAGTGCTACTGTAACATAAAACATCATTGGCATGGCATTCAACACAACTAGGCTATTTATAAATTGTATAATATGTGGCCCCGACTTGCCTCAACATAGTACATGTGTCTAAAACCTTGCCCATATGCTCTATCTGCCTGTTTCAGCCTAGTGTGACATCACTAACTCACAGACAAGCACTTGAAACAGAGTACTGTAGGGAAGTTAGACTGTGTATTTTGATGGTTATCACAAAAAAAAAAAATGTGTGAAACCTAAACATTCAGAAGTCATCAAAAAAGTTGCTAGTCCATAAATGTGATTTTTAGTTGCCAGAGATTATAAAAATCTGGGGGAAAAACTAATTTGCTAAATTGCCAACACTACTTTAAAGTAGTTTTCTATGCTACATGTAATAGTTAATTCCATTCCATTTGTGCCTGTTAGCCTAAGTAAGGTGACCTATTTTGAGACTTTTATTTTATTCACCCATACAGACTTAGAAACACTGAAGTCCCAAGGACTTCATAGTGATGATGTCCTTGGGACAATTGGGCCTTTTAAAATCTATTTGGGCAGTTTGGAGGCCCTTTTAGGCCCTTTCGAAATTCCAGATGAGGTAATTTTCTATTTCTTTAAAAAAATATCCTCTTTAAATATATATATAATATAATATATAAAAATTATTTATTACTTCCCCAGGTGATGAATGCCTTATTTCTCATCATGAGCAGGGTAACTTTACCTTTTTATAAAACTCACTCACTCACTCACATACATGCATACATGCATACAAGTCAAATATAGATATAACATGATTTAATAATAATAATAATACATTTATAATACAATAATAATGACTTAAACCATTTCTTTCCCTCGCTTAGAGCCAGCCTGGGACAGAGGCTATTAATAGTCAGGCTATGAGCCTGATTTTGGAGGGCAGCTCCAGGGCCAGGAGTACTTATTTCTTAAAAGTAAGAGTTATGTAAATGTTTAAGGTTATTGCTCAGTGCTGAAGAACACATTAGGGGTGTCAAGTTTATTTATGTTTTTTCATGAATGTTTTCTTCTTTTCCTGTCAGAAAAACATTCTTAAAGAAGCCAGTGCCGTCTTCGGGCCCTACTTGGTGGGAGAGTGCCACTGGACCCTCTTTGTATGTTGCTGTTAGGTTATGCAGAGACTATTATTCACATCACACAAGTCATTATTGTTGCTATTGTATTATTCTCATTTGTGTTGTTTGAGCTGTAAGTCCATCACATTTTAAAAGATTGGTTGAAATTCTCCTTCAACCCTTTCTCATATGTTTTCCCATCTTTTTTATAGCATTGCAACTTGAAAGAGGGAACAATAACTTACATTGATTCCTTGGGGGAGCAACCACAGCGTTGCTTCCAAATAATAGAAAATTGGAGGTACACGGTTTTTGTATTGCTCTATAAAATGAGATTTTACAGAAAATTTACAATTTAGCAGAGATCCCCTTCACAATTATTTTGTATAATCTTTCAGCTTATTTGCTGCTAGCAGAGGCTGCCAAGGGCCCTGGAAGCTGATACAGAGGGACCATGACTTGCAAAACGACTCTGTGTCATGTGGAGTGTTTGCAATAATGGTACAGCTTGGTAGTTTTCTGCATAATGTTTCTGTTTTCTTTTGAAAATATAAATAATTGTAGTTTTCACTTTAGAGTAGGGATGCACCAATAGGATTTTTTGGGCCGATACCGATTTAAACAGGCAACTTCTGACCGATACCGATATAAAACACTTGTATACAATACTATACAGTTGGTCTATTAGCTAGTTTATTTTGCATCAAATTTTTTTTACACAATGGATTGGATCTAATTAACATTCAACTGACCAACATAATAAGAGAGGCACAAATTAAGCTAAAACAAATATACACACCAGAACAATCATTTTAATTAAACAACAGACATGCAACTCATTGCCTTTATGCGGTTAATTAATAAACAATTGGTATCGGCCTTTCTCGTGCTGTTGCCGATATGCCGATGGTTTCAAATTCATCAAAAATCTGCCGATAAATATCAGCGGCCGATACATCGGTGCATCACTACTTTAGAGCAATTTTGAATGAAAGTTGCAGATCAAATATTAATGGATTTTGGACATGGACACTGTTCAGCATACGATACAGGAGTCATGATCGTATAATTATTAAATGAGCACAATAATCTTCCTTTTAATATAGTGCAATTTTTTTCACAGTTTGTTGTTCACATTTATTATAAGTTACATTATTTCATTCTGTTGCTCTTTTAGTTTGCAGAAATGGTCCTCCAGGGACAAGAAGGTCACCTCCAATGCCTCCCCATTGCTCAAGAGCGGGAGAGACTTGGGACTTTGTTGATTAACTCCCTTGGTAAGTAGTAGACATTTGTACATTATGTGTGTTCCTTATTTAGCTCTCCTGGCTACCTTAGTTTAACTTATTGATGATTTGGAGTGGTAGCTTTAACTTGTAAATTTCGAGGATGTCATACTTTGAGGTAGGTACATTGTTACTACATCATTTCATGCATAAAATACAACATTTAAGTTTATATTCAAAATCAGATGCTATTTATTAACAATCTTTCTTAGAAGGGTTCTTGGTTCTACGCACATTGAAATAAGCATGCAAAATGAATAATTATTTTCAAGATTATTATTTGGTTTTTGAAACATTATAATAACATTATAATAACATTAAAATGACATTAAGAAACATGTTCATTTCTTTTAGATACGAAGACTCTAAGGAGAAAAAAGGCAAGGGTTAATGATCTAAATATACATACTGTTTCTCAACACATTGTATACTTAACTAAATTATTTTTTTCTTTCTTTTCTAGGGAAAAATTGACAAGCCTAAAAATATAGGTAAGAACAGCCACAGACTGGGACTAATATTAGGTGTATTGAGATTCTAGGCAAGTCTGTTTGGTAAGTAGTGCTGATGTATGTAGACAAGCTACAACCAAACCTAGTATAATTGTTTACATACATACAGAGGGAGGAATGGAAGTAAATTTGTACCAATGTTGTTCCAAGACTGGTTCTGCTCTTGATTAACTTGGACACACACTACTCACACACAGTCTTAAATATGGTAGATGGTGATCAGCATTCAAGTCCCTCACAACGTACATACCAGGATCTTTTCAGTAAGCAATTGTGTCTTTGATGTATAAACATCCACATAGCACTGTCTTTTAGGTAAGAACTACAAACACACAGCCCAACCAAAGATCTTTCATGTAGGCATTTGTTTTTTTTTTATGTTTTTGGACAGATAAACCTGTTGGAGAGCACCCATGTGCAGGTAAGAAACATACAGAGAACACACGCACATACACACCTTTTCCTCTGTATATAGATCTTTAATTTGAAACTGTTTGTTCCCTGAATGCTGTCCTCTGATTGTTCTTATAGTAGATGGTGACCCTGCACAGGAATCTGAGTCTACAGAGTGTAAACAAGGTAGGAAGATATTGTATTTATGCTCAGCATTCGAGTCACTCACTCACAAATCTTTCAGTGTAAGCAATTGTGTCTGATGTACTAACTTTGCTGTTAGGAAAGTACAAAAAATCTTTTTTTTAAACTGTTTGTTCCCTGAATGCTGTCCTCTGATTGGTCTTATAGTAGATGGTGACCCTGCACAGGAATCTGAGTCTACAGAGTGTAAACAAGGTAGGAAGATATTGTATTTATGCTCAGCATTCGAGTCACTCACTCACAAATCTTTCAGTGTAAGCAATTGTGTCTGATGTACTAACTTTGCTGTTAGGAAAGTACAAAAAATCTTTTTTTGAAACTGTTTGTTCCCTGAATGCTGTCCTCTGATTGGTCTTATAGTAGATGGTGACCCTGCACAGGAATCTGAGTCTACAGAGTGTAAACAAGGTAGGAAGATATTGTATTTATGCTCAGCATTCGAGTCACTCACTCACAAATCTTTCAGTGTAAGCAATCGTGTCTGATGTACTAACTTTGCTGTTAGGAAAGTACAAAAATCTTTTTTTGAAACTGTTTGTTCCCTGAATGCTGTCCTCTGATTGGTCTTATAGTAGATGGTGACCCTGCACAGGAATCTGAGTCTACAGAGTGTAAACAAGGTAGGAAGATATTGTATTTATGCTCAGCATTCGAGTCACTCACTCACAAATCTTTCAGTGTAAGCAATCGTGTCTGATGTACTAACTTTGCTGTTAGGAAAGTACAAAAATCTTTTTTTGAAACTGTTTGTTCCCTGAATGCTGTCCTCTGATTGGTCTTATAGTAGATGGTGACCCTGCACAGGAATCTGAGTCTACAGAGTGTAAACAAGGTAGGAAGATATTGTATTTATGCTCAGCATTCGAGTCACTCACTCACAAATCTTTCAGTGTAAGCAATCGTGTCTGATGTACTAACTTTGCTGTTAGGAAAGTACAAAAATCTTTTTTTGAAACTGTTTGTTCCCTGAATGCTGTCCTCTGATTGGTCTTATAGTAGATGGTGACCCTGCACAGGAATCTGAGTCTACAGAGTGTAAACAAGGTAGGAAGATATTGTATTTATGCTCAGCATTCGAGTCACTCACTCACAAATCTTTCAGTGTAAGCAATCGTGTCTGATGTACTAACTTTGCTGTTAGGAAAGTACAAAAATCTTTTTTTGAAACTGTTTGTTCCCTGAATGCTGTCCTCTGATTGTTCTTATAGTAGATGGTGACCCTGCACAGGAATCTGAGTCTACAGAGTGTAAACAAGGTAGGAAGATATTGTATTTATGCTCAGCATTCGAGTCACTCACTCACAAATCTTTCAGTGTAAGCAATTGTGTCTGATGTACTAACTTTGCTGTTAGGAAAGTACAAAAAATCTTTTTTTTAAACTGTTTGTTCCCTGAATGCTGTCCTCTGATTGTTCTTATAGTAGATGGTGACCCTGCACAGGAATCTGAGTCTACAGAGTGTAAACAAGGTAGGAAGATATTGTATTTATGCTCAGCATTCGAGTCACTCACTCACAAATCTTTCAGTGTAAGCAATTGTGTCTGATGTACTAACTTTGCTGTTAGGAAAGTACAAAAAATCTTTTTTTTAAACTGTTTGTTCCCTGAATGCTGTCCTCTGATTGGTCTTATAGTAGATGGTGACCCTGCACAGGAATCTGAGTCTACAGAGTGTAAACAAGGTAGGAAGATATTGTATTTATGCTCAGCATTCGAGTCACTCACTCACAAATCTTTCAGTGTAAGCAATCGTGTCTGATGTACTAACTTTGCTGTTAGGAAAGTACAAAAATCTTTTTTTGAAACTGTTTGTTCCCTGAATGCTGTCCTCTGATTGGTCTTATAGTAGATGGTGACCCTGCACAGGAATCTGAGTCTACAGAGTGTAAACAAGGTAGGAAGATATTGTATTTATGCTCAGCATTCGAGTCACTCACTCACAAATCTTTCAGTGTAAGCAATTGTGTCTGATGTACTAACTTTGCTGTTAGGAAAGTACAAAAAATCTTTTTTTTAAACTGTTTGTTCCCTGAATGCTGTCCTCTGATTGGTCTTATAGTAGATGGTGACCCTGCACAGGAATCTGAGTCTACAGAGTGTAAACAAGGTAGGAAGATATTGTATTTATGCTCAGCATTCGAGTCACTCACTCACAAATCTTTCAGTGTAAGCAATCGTGTCTGATGTACTAACTTTGCTGTTAGGAAAGTACAAAAATCTTTTTTTGAAACTGTTTGTTCCCTGAATGCTGTCCTCTGATTGGTCTTATAGTAGATGGTGACCCTGCACAGGAATCTGAGTCTACAGAGTGTAAACAAGGTAGGAAGATATTGTATTTATGCTCAGCATTCGAGTCACTCACTCACAAATCTTTCAGTGTAAGCAATCGTGTCTGATGTACTAACTTTGCTGTTAGGAAAGTACAAAAATCTTTTTTTGAAACTGTTTGTTCCCTGAATGCTGTCCTCTGATTGTTCTTATAGTAGATGGTGACCCTGCACAGGAATCTGAGTCTACAGAGTGTAAACAAGGTAGGAAGATATTGTATTTATGCTCAGCATTCGAGTCACTCACTCACAAATCTTTCAGTGTAAGCAATTGTGTCTGATGTACTAACTTTGCTGTTAGGAAAGTACAAAAAATCTTTTTTTTAAACTGTTTGTTCCCTGAATGCTGTCCTCTGATTGGTCTTATAGTAGATGGTGACCCTGCACAGGAATCTGAGTCTACAGAGTGTAAACAAGGTAGGAAGATATTGTATTTATGCTCAGCATTCGAGTCACTCACTCACAAATCTTTCAGTGTAAGCAATCGTGTCTGATGTACTAACTTTGCTGTTAGGAAAGTACAAAAATCTTTTTTTGAAACTGTTTGTTCCCTGAATGCTGTCCTCTGATTGGTCTTATAGTAGATGGTGACCCTGCACAGGAATCTGAGTCTACAGAGTGTAAACAAGGTAGGAAGATATTGTATTTATGCTCAGCATTCGAGTCACTCACTCACAAATCTTTCAGTGTAAGCAATTGTGTCTGATGTACTAACTTTGCTGTTAGGAAAGTACAAAAAATCTTTTTTTTAAACTGTTTGTTCCCTGAATGCTGTCCTCTGATTGGTCTTATAGTAGATGGTGACCCTGCACAGGAATCTGAGTCTACAGAGTGTAAACAAGGTAGGAAGATATTGTATTTATGCTCAGCATTCGAGTCACTCACTCACAAATCTTTCAGTGTAAGCAATCGTGTCTGATGTACTAACTTTGCTGTTAGGAAAGTACAAAAATCTTTTTTTGAAACTGTTTGTTCCCTGAATGCTGTCCTCTGATTGGTCTTATAGTAGATGGTGACCCTGCACAGGAATCTGAGTCTACAGAGTGTAAACAAGGTAGGAAGATATTGTATTTATGCTCAGCATTCGAGTCACTCACTCACAAATCTTTCAGTGTAAGCAATTGTGTCTGATGTACTAACTTTGCTGTTAGGAAAGTACAAAAAATCTTTTTTTTAAACTGTTTGTTCCCTGAATGCTGTCCTCTGATTGGTCTTATAGTAGATGGTGACCCTGCACAGGAATCTGAGTCTACAGAGTGTAAACAAGGTAGGAAGATATTGTATTTATGCTCAGCATTCGAGTCACTCACTCACAAATCTTTCAGTGTAAGCAATCGTGTCTGATGTACTAACTTTGCTGTTAGGAAAGTACAAAAATCTTTTTTTGAAACTGTTTGTTCCCTGAATGCTGTCCTCTGATTGGTCTTATAGTAGATGGTGACCCTGCACAGGAATCTGAGTCTACAGAGTGTGAACAAAGTAGGGAGATACTGTTTTTTTGGTCAGCATAGTTTTGGGCATGAAATGAGTTGACATTAAAATAAAAACTTTTTTTTTTCACTTTTACAGCATTATTTGAAGTGGAGAGTGTTCTCCGATTACCTGACGGGACCAAAGCCAAAAGGTAACTTTGTATGTTATTACCATCAATATTTCATACATTTTCATAATTCTTCCTAAGGAATTAATAGTTCCAAACAATTACTGTGCACAGGTCTACACATTGCAAGTTTGTATTAGACTGGGTATAACCCTCTGTTTTGCACGCTGTTATATTTAAATTTATTCTGCATTACTGTCTGGCCGTGAGAAATTACCTTTTTGGGAGGTACCAACGAACGTAGACAAAAAATGTTTCTGTGTACAAGGGGGAAACGTGATTGGTTCGGTATGTTTTCAAAGTACGGAACTGTGATTGCGCGGGGTCACACTTGCTGTATGAAAGGAAGTAGGTGGGGCTGGTAACCAGGCTATCAAAGTACACAGAAGGAATTTTTCAGCAGAAATTGGTTTCTCTACAGACAATTACTGATTTCCCAAATTATGATTTAAGACATATTTTCCCATAAATTTAGGTAAACTTATGCTGTAAGGACAGGTGCATATAATATTCCTAAGCCTTTACAAAAGTTCATAACAGCCTCTTACATGGCTCATCATAACATGGCACACAATTCCTACTTGCAGCACCTTTGCTGTGGAATAAATCTTTAAAACTCCCTAGCTTCCACCTAGATATACTGGGCCTAAGCCATTAAAGGGATAGTTCACCCAAAAATGAAAATTGTGTCATCATTTACTCCCCCTCAAGTTGTTTCAAACCTGTATGAATTTCTTTCTTCTGCTGAACACAAAAGAAGATATTTTTGAAGAATGTCGGTAACCAGACCGTTGATGGACCCTATTGACTTCCATAGTTTTTTTTCCTATGATGGAAGTCAATGGGGTCCATCAACTGTCTGGTTACTGACATTTTTCAAAATATCTTTCTTTGTGTTCAGCAAGAGAAAGAAATTCATACAGGTTTGAAACAACTTGAGGGGGAGTAAATGATGACACAATTTTCATTTTTGGTTGAACTATCCCTTTAATACCGAGTCAAGTCTTAAAGGTATAGCGGAAGATTTTCCAGAATTATTTAAAAGAACCGCCCCTCCATATTTTTTTTACAAAAATGCACATGCTACACTCTCCCTCCTCCCGAGAGGGAACGCCTGTTAAACGCGTGCACGAGACAGAGAGAGAGCGTGCAGGAGCTCAGTTCTTGTCTTCGCTCTGTTTACAAGTTGCTGTCGGTCAGTTTACCGTGTCTGTGCGGTTTGTGACTTGTGCCAGGGCTAGCATCGCTAATCATAGCTTACATCAACTTTTACTAGCAGTGATTTTAAATGGATTTCTCCAAATAGCATGACAAAATGTACCTTTCCAGTAGAAACTTCGCGTGGGAAGCCCAACCTGTCCTTTTAGCTCAAGCCAGCGTGTGAAATAGTCTCCCATAAACATCTGGTCTTGTTTCTTTATTTATAGTCCTTTCTCTTCTTGTCATACAATTCGTAGACACTTTTTCTCTTGCGACCCTCAGACATTTTGAAAAAAAAAAACATCGTGAGAATGCGACCTTTAATGAATGGTTGATACCGTAGCACAACACACATACACGTGAAAGTGCGCATGTGCAGAAAGCGAACCTAGATGCGAGCACGTACGACGGTTATATGTCAACATATAATCAGAATGATTGACATCTGGGATGACCAATAACAGAGGTGATCCACCCCGAAAACGAAAATCTTCCGCTATACCTTTAAGAAGCTGTTAGGAATAAGTTATTTAAAATCCTTTTTAAGGTGTCATGTATGTGTTCTCCTGTTCCTTTTGTTACCTACTAACATTTCTACAAGGTAGAAGATGGTTTTAACTCTATATGCCTGCTTAAAATCTCCACTGATATTGCAGATATAAAGTGACTAGGGAGGAACTGGTTAGAAGGTGTGGGCCACCAGAGGGCTTTTCACCCAATGCTCTGGTGGCCTACTTAAGGAAAGGCAAGAGCCAGAAAGAGGCGCTCATGGCCAAGTTGCACGACTCACAGGTGGAGCCAGGACCACGAATCAGGCTGTCAACAAGTGTCAGCAAGTTGTGTGAAGGTAACTGAGGTTAAGAGGTTAAGAACATGTGCGAGAGTTGAAGGGCAGTGAACCATCCATCACTTCACACAGCTGACATAAGAATCTTTTCTAAATAGTCTGGCTAGGTGGATATCTTTGTTACCATTAAAATTTTGCACTATTTCGGCAGGATTTGAAGGCATTGAAATTGGTTCCCGTTACGCACAATACAAACACATTGCCAGAAATAACTATTCTGCATGACATTAGGCAGTGATTTTTTTTTTACCTTGAGTACCACCTCAGAAAATATTTGGCTTTTCCAATACCACCATCTTACACTATACAGCAGTATGGCATGCAATCGGTGTGAAATTGCAACCTCAGTGTGATGTCAAACTATAAGAATGAATAAGACAATAAGCAAAATAATTTTTAATTCTTTTAATAATAAAATAAAATTTAATAAAATAAAGTTAAACAATTATTTATTGTGATTATTGCATCATTGACCTATTCACTTAGAATTTGCCACCAACACGGATGCACATAAATTATTAACTGATGTAAATGTTTTTGGTTGCAGAAAACAGTGAGATAGGAGGTTGGGTAAACATCTTTTGTGTATAGCTCTCATTATCGTGTCTTATGTCTCTAAGATATTAGCCCACTTAAATGAAGATGAAGATTATAGGATGGGTAGGCTCAGGAAGAATCCACCTTGCCTTTGTCTTACTGAGAGGTCTTGAATTAACAGGACTTTTCTCTTCTCCAAGTAACATTAGGCTGTAATTATGAAATTTTCATAGATCTTATCAACTAGGCGGACTCATCAAGTGGCATCATCAAGGCACTTTCACATGTTGATCAGAACTTGTTTGGAATGACTGCATCTTGTTTCTGTCCTTAACAGTCTATACTCCATTCTTAGTTTGACAAAAAATATAATTTTTTGTATTCTCTTGCACTATGCTTTTGTAGAAGAATGTCTGGCCCTTGCAGAGGATTTAAATTACATGGGTTTTAAATACCTACCAATTCAAAAAATGGGCCAGGCTTGCCTGGAGGAGGACCATCTTGAGGCCATCGTCAAGGCCCAACACTGCAGGTTCATTGATCTGTTGTTACCAATTCCAGTATGCACAATTAAAAAGGCTTAGATCTATGCAGTATTGTATTAAAACACCTCTACCACTGTTCTTTATGTCAATAACATCTGTTTTCAACTCTTTTGCAGGCAGACACTAACAAGGATAAAGACAGCGATGGAGGCCAACTGGTCCGATTACAATCTTGCTACGCATGGCCTTGGGCCAGAAATTTTGAAGGGTGCGTTTTCTTTAATTGATGCGTGCCTGGTCGAGGCAGAGAACCTCCACTGCTTCCAGAAGTAAATAAAACATCTCAATTTTAAAGTGGTATCAGCATTTATGGGTAGCCTTGACAAAGGAATAGCCTCAGATTGTTTACTGAATAAACCACTTTGCACAATATAGATGTGATTTAAACCATGTGTTGAAAAATCAGTTTTTGACCCGATTTCAATTTTTGTTTCATATCAGAAAATATGGGATGTCAAAAATAAGTGCTGAAAATGTGTAAAAGAAAAAATTTACAATTTAAAACGTTGGAAAAAGCAAAAACAAACTCTGGCGTCAAAGTGTTTTTTTTTTCAAGGTAGACGGGAAGACAACATAAGGGTGAAAATATAATTTGCCAAATAAATGTTATGTTTGACCATAAGAATGTATCTGAGAATGTATCAAAGCATTAAAGTTATAAAGTTCTTTTCTTTATTTGTAATTGTGAGTACATATAATTTTATTTATGATCAATACTTTTACTAAATTACAGGACCTGTGTACTTCACCACTGCTGGTATAATTTACATTTCACATTGGTAAAACACTGCTATTGCTTGTGCCATTAATGTAAGTAGTCTATATATTTCCCAAAACTTCATAAAGCTTTGATTTAATTATCAGTATTTTATTTACCTTATGAACTACCAAGAAAATTAATCAACCAATCAAGACGGGCACTTTCACATGCAAACAGTGGCACCTCCAGAAAACAGAATTAAGTGCTTCTTGCTCTTCTTTTGTTTTTAAAGTTCTCAACTACTGCTCTCTGCAGTCTAGCTTTTTTAATTTTTTTACGGTAACCATGTAAAGGGGTAATTTTTCTTTTTCTGGACACAGCAGTGAATTTTCCAAAAGCCCGCTTGTGTGCTCTTTGGATGGTATTGTACAGTTCAGGGGTATGTTCAAATGCTTCGGACTTGCTCCACTCTAGTAGGTCTAATAACATGGACTGTATGGGAGGATTATGGGAGGCTTCAGAAACGTGTGCATTTTCGTTGGGGTCTGTGAGAATGTCTTGAGGCTTGAGGACATGTGTGACATGTATGCAAACACATCTTTCTCCAAAACTATTAGCTATGCATGTGCACAAAGTCGGAGTTTTCCTATTCACAATACTCATAGTCCCATCACTACTGAAGATGGTTATTTCATCTTCAGTCTGCTGGTAGAGACGGAGGCTGATGATTTCTAACGCTTTAGTATTCCGCATTTTTTCAATGTCAATACCTCTCCTGTCTACCTCCATCTTCACCAAGAGAAGATGTTTGCATATGTTTCCCATCCGGAAATTGGTGCATTCACACGTGAAGTGTAAAAAGTTAACTTTGTAGGCTGTGTTGGTTGATTGTGACGGCACAGAGCACTGCCCTGCTTCTATGTCCAAATCTTTGCCCACGCCATTTTTAAATAGCAGCGCAGCAGCCTGGTGAGCAGCAGAGCTGGATAATGTCAGTCGTCCTGCTTCGCTGAGGCCATCCATGTAGCTGCAGTAATGAAAAACAATACACAAATTTGGAATTACAGTAAAATAGTAGCCTTTAGATTTTAGCTAAATGAAAGTTTCATTGTGTAGTCATTGCCATGGTGATTGTTTTTTAATGCAACAGCTCCATAAAAAAAAAAAAATTCACTATTAAGACTGAGAGAGTGGCAAACTTCATAAAAGTAGCTATGCGTCTCATTTTATTTTATTCTATAACAGGCTGAAATAGCCATTTGGCAACATCCACATTCCCTGTTAGAGACATTACTAACCTGTAATACTTTTCTACATCTCCACATAGCAAGAGCAGAAGTTGGTCGACTCTTCGGTTTGCCTGGCCTCGCAGAAACTGGTATTTCAATGTAAGGAAGAATCTTTAAGACAGAAAGGCATGAAAACCGTGAAAAGCTTGAACAATAGACTTTATGTCAAGCTGCACTACTTCCTAAACTTCAGCCTGCTCCTTTGTTTCCTGTCTGTCATTATTGGACAAACGGATTAATCCAGGTGTGCCTGACCTATGTAGTAACAGCAACACTAAACAGACACACCTGGATTAATCAGTTTGTCCAATAATGATAGACAGGAAACAAAGGAGCAGGCTGAAGTTCAGGAAGTAGTGCAGCTTGACATAAAGCCCATTACAAATCTGACACCCACCATACCATTGGCTTCCTATTAAATTGGGAGAAAATAATTGACATAATTGAAAGCTGCATTAACTGCTGATTTGGGGAATATGGGTTTTTCAGCTTGTGGTAAACTTTGCCTCCCAATAGTCAGGCCACGAGGTGAGCCGACCTTGTGGTAAGACGTAACGTTCAGGGCATAGTAAGTCAGTGTTCAGTATGTGGTATTTAGTAGGCCCATGCCATTTTGAGAACAGCTAGAGACTGGCACTGTATTTGCATGCATAATTTTAGCAACATGATCCCAGCTAACAGAAAAAAGTTCTAAGAACGTTCCCTGGAAGTTCCCAAGGTTCCCAAAAACGTTCTGCCAACGGAAAAAGTGTCCAGTTTTCTTGACGTTCTAAGAACGTTTTTGTGTTGTCTCAACGTTAGAGGAATGTTACATTTTACCATTTTTAAACGTTATGACAATGTCATGTTTTAATGTTCACACAATGTTTAAAACAACAACTGTTTATTATGCTGACTTGTTTAACTGTTATGTAAATGATAGAGAAACATTGCATTCTATTATTTTATAAAACATTATTTCTGAATGTTCAGTAAATATATTGCTGTAGAGAACACAATTCACTTAGTAGGCTTAGATGTTGATGTTTTGTTTAATTTTAAGTCATCATTATTGTGATTAGTGTTTGTTTTAGTTGGACTCTTGACTCTTGACTTTTTGCTTGCTTGTTTTTTCCCTGGTTGTGTTAACTTTGTGCTAATACACCACATTTGTTCTGAACATGTAAAGTTAATAGTGTAATTCTGTGGTAGTTGGTACATAATGATAAAGATCATCACCTAATTAATTTACTGATCAAAAGTTTATTTTCTGTCAATAATGTAAATGAGATCCAGCACTTTCACAGCAGTTTGTCATTAAGGAGTTTTAGAAACTTTGGACAAAAAATATCCGCTGTATAATTGGGACGCACAAACATCAAGAATCAGAGTATGAATCTCAACCATGGTGACAAATAAATGAAAAACTTATCATGGGTATCAACAACTTATGGGTATCAACAAATTACAAATCTCATTCAGGATTCCCAACATGCACTGCAGCATGGATAAATAATGATTTTTTACAATTTTATTTGTCACCATGGTTGAGATTCATACTCTGATTCTTGATGTTTGTGCGTCCCAATTATACAGCAGATATTTTTTTGTCCAAAGTTTCTAAAACTCCTTAATGACAAACTGCTGTGAAAGTGCTGATCTCATTTACATTATTGACAGAAAATAAACTTTTGATCAGTAAATTAATTAGGTGATGATCTTTACCATTATGTACCAACAACCACAGAATTACACTATTAACTTTACATGTTCATAACAAATGTGGTGTATTAGCACAAAGTTAACACAACCAGGGAAAAAACAAGCAAGCAAAAAGACAAGAGTCCAACTAAAACAAACACTAATCACAATAATGATGACTTAAAATTAAACAAAACATCAACATCTAAGCCTAATAAGTGAATTGTGTTTTCTACAGCAATATATTTACTGAACATTCAGAAATAATGTTTTATAGAATAATAAAATGCAATGTTTTTTTCTATAATTTACATAATAGTCAAACCTGTCAATATAACAAACAGTTGTTGTTTTAAACATTGTGTGAACATTAAAACATGACATTGTCATAACGTTTAAAAATGGTAAAATGTAACATTCCTCTAACGTTGAGACAACACAAAAACATTCTTAGAACGTCAAGAAATCTGGACACTTTTTCCGTTGGCAGAACGTTTTTGGGAACCTTGGGAACTTTTAAGGGAACGTTCTTAGAACTTTTTTCTGTTAGCTGGGGCAACACCTTGATGTTTTAAGCAAATCCTCTGACTCCCAATATGAAAATAAATGATTTGAAATATTATTGGCAAATGTAAGTACAATACCTTTCAGCCTTGTTGTTTGTCTCACTGCTACAGTGATAGAACGTTCTTCCAAAGTTTACCCACAGCTCGGCATAAGTAAACCAATTTGTCTTCAGATAAGTTGTTACATGGGGACTATCCAAAAAGTTGTCGATCTCACTGCATTTCTTGGCAGATACATTGAGAAACTCTTCCTCCTTAGGGAAAAACATATTTAATCTGAGATATACAAACATTAAAAAGCATAAATAATTGTAAACGCACTAATATGTAGACTACAGAATGCATAAATTGGTCAGGACCACTTAGTTGCACTGGGGTTATGAATGTTAAAAATATAAATATAAATATAGTACCGTCAGGCATGCTTTCATTGATGCCATTGCATGAATGACCACATTTCTTTGTTCAGGTGTCAGGTGACCTCCATCTGTCTTCACAAGCCACCGGTTAACAGCCTATCACAGCATAAATTGCTTCAGATGCACATTAGGTTATATTATTTCACCCTGTCACATAGGAGTTAGTCTCCATTGCTTGGCCAAAAGGGAGTTTATGTTATTGTACTGCAATGTAACTGTATATATCCCAAATTTTCACCAGAAAGCTCAGGTATGTACAATGTAAGTAGAATTCGGGATTTTAAATAGGCATACTGTGAACTATAAGTATTTGTCACAACCACCTGCAGTTACATTACAGACCACTAGTTGATTGCCCTTAAATATACACTACAGTTAAAGATTACACTTGTTTACACACACACACACACACACACACACGTTTAAAGACACTGTTGAAAACAGCACACTGTGCCAAAGATCCTTAGATAGCACTTGTACCTGCTCAGTTGACCTTTCCTGTTAGTTTGTCAATGTCAACTGCATAACATCGTAGATAATAGCGATGTTGTATATTCATCGACTTACCTGAAGCACATGGAACCAACAAAGGAGAAGCTTTGCCTTTGGGAAAACGCTTTTAATAGCATTAAGCACTCTCAAGTCACGGTCCATCATCACTGACCTGTAACATTGAAAAAAGGAAAATAAAAAAAAGAGGAAAAAGTTGCACTACACCCAAAAACATTCATTAGACAGAGTGTATTGTATACAGTGTAAACATTGTATCAAGATATTTAGAATAGAATGTTACGAAACTAGTGAGATCCAAAATGCAAAAGCTGTAGCTCAGTGCAGTACTTTCAGATTCAAACATGCCTATTTCTTGTAGTTCCAATGACAAAGAAAAGAATAAATACATCATAACAAAAATGATGCTAACATGTGACTGACCTTGGATAGAAGCCTGGGTTACTCAATTGAAGCTTCTGTAGGCAGAGGCTTACGGTTGCAGTAGTTTCCTTGCTCAGGATAAAATATGCAAATGGCACGCCTCTTCCAGTTTTGTTTATCAATAACAGTGCATAAAATGCATACCCGTAGGCTGTTATGCCTTTGTATGAAGCATCCATGAAAACCATTGGATGGGGGTTCTCTTGCAAAAGTTGTTTTTGAAATGGTGTTTGTACAACTAAAATGAATGGTTCTTCATTGTGAAGTGGCTGATAAAAACAGATGTTGTCTCTGAGTTCCATGGAAACCAAATGGTCCACACTGACAGAATCACTGTCACTCACACCTCTGAGTTTTTTCTTTAAAAGTCGAATGTCATTAGGGGTCACGTAAAACCGGCGGTCTTTTTTGTCCACATGCCCATTTTGTTGAGCCCAATCATAGCTTTTTATTAAGATCTCAGAAGTGGAACAACCGTGTTGAAGCCATATTTCGATGAGGGAATGCAGGTCTGGATGGATGCGGTTTTTCTCTTTAGAATTAGCCTCGTCATGGCCAGTGTGTTGTAGCATCTTTTGGATTATGGCACCTGATATTCCGGCATCCGTGATGACTTTGAAAGAGATGTATGCCTTGCAAGAATTGGCCCGAGTTTGTGTGGCTTCTCCCTTACTTTTGCCTGCAGCATGATTCCCACGGTCACAGCCATAGTAATAATAGTCTTGCCGGGGGCAGACTGGTGGTCTGAAGTAGCAATGCTCCTTCTCCTGCACTTCATTGATGTAACCCTCCATGAACTCCTTGGCATCCCCCCTAATAATAAGAACTTCTTGGTGGACCCTGGAGTCACATGGCTTCTTCAACCGTTTTTTAACACCATTCACCCAATGTGTCGCCATATTCTGAAATTAGAAATGACACTATACTTGAACATATAGATTTTTGGAGAAACACAGGCTAAGCATCAAACTGATCGGTTCTGATAAATATTTTGAATATTTAACTTACATAGTCTATATTATAATAATAAGAAAATAAACATGTCTTTTCATCTTGCGCTTTTCTATTTTCTATTTTCTATCAAGTCTTGGCTGCATTTATCTCTCCCCTGACTTCTTTTTCGCTTTATGGAAAATTGAGCCCTCAGTAGCGTCTTGCAGGCAGCAATGCAAATTATAAAAAATACTAATTAGGGCTGTCATAAAATTATATTGCAATTATCGCATCCCAAATAAAAGTTTGTATTTACATATAAGCGTGTGTGTACTGTGTATACATGCTTGTATATATTTAAGAAGATTTGCATGTATATACTGTTTATAGATTAATATATAATTATATCTAAATAAAACATTTTTCTTAAATATATAAATGCACGTATGTGTTTTTAAATATACAAAATAATTATACACAGTACACACACATTTATTATGTAAATACAAACTTTTATTTTGGATGCGATAATCGCAATATCATTTCGTGACAGCCCTACTACTAATATACTAAATAATACATAAAAAATATGACTTCTGCCCTGAGACCAGAGAAGACAGCTGACTCCCTTTTGTCCAACTAAGTTGACTTCTGCCCTGAGACCAGGAGGGATTTACCTGCCCTGGGACAATATGGAAAATAATGGTCTCTGCACTGGGACCAGATAATACTAAACAGTCATAAAGAAAAGTCAAAATCTAGAAATATCTGTCTGCCCTGAGACCAGGGGCCTCATTTATAAAATGCTGCGTAAAAACCATCCTACATTTGATCTTACGATCATTTATCAAAAATGCGTACATGTGATTCATAAACCGAACGTACGCGCAAAAAACGCGCGTACCCCTTTCAAATCTATAAATCGCAAATGAACTTGAACTTGTGCACAGCCGAGCAGTTTCAGATCTCCGCCTTTAAACGATGCCTAATCAATGTCACAGACATATAAAAGAGCACTTCTCAATGTTTAAACCAAATTTCGAGCAGCAAGATTGGCTTATATTCATAAAAACCTGCAGCAATCAGACAAGCATAAGTGCGTACGTCTGCTCAGACCCTGACGTGGCGCTAAGCACTTTTCCACGTCAAAGACAGCTTTTATAAATATGCACTTTGCCGTGGATTTTTGCGTACGCAAACTTTACGATCAAATCTGTGCGTACGCACGCTTTATAAATGAGGCCCCAGGAGGAATTCACCTGCCCTGGGACAACTTCTGCCCTGAGACCAGAGAAGACAGCTGACTCCCTTTTGTCCAACTATGTTGCCCTGAGAAGAGAAAAATACGACTTCTGCCCTGAGACCAGGAGGAACTTAGCTGCCCTGGGACCAAATAAGATTAAACAGTCATGAGGAAAAGCCAAAATCTAGAAATATCTGTCTGCCCTGAGACCAGGAGGAATTCACCTGCCCTGGGACAACTTCTGCCCTGAGACCAGGACGAATTCACGTGCCCTGGGACAACTTCTGCCCTGAGACCAGAGAAGACACCTGACTCCCTTTTGTCCAACTATGTTGCCCTGAGAAGAGAAAAATACGACTTCTGCCCTGAGACCAGAAGGGACTTACCTGCCCTGGGACCAGATAAGATTAAACAGTCATGAGGAAAAGCCAAAATCTAGAAATATCTGTCTGCCCTGAGACCAGGAGGAATTCACCTGCCCTGGGACAACTTCTGCCCTGAGACCAGAGAAGACACCTGACTCCCTTTTGTCCAACTATGTTGGCCTGAGAAGAGAAAAATACGACTTCTGCCCTGAGACCAGGAGGGACTTACCTGCCCTGGGACCAGATAAGATTAAACAGTCATGAGGAAAAGCCCAAATCTAGAAATATCTGTCTGCCCTGAGACCAGGAGGAATTCACCTGCCCTGGGACAACTTCTGCCCTGAGACCAGAGAAGACACCTGACTCCCTTTTGTCCAACTATGTTGGCCTGAGAAGAGAAAAATACGACTTCTGCCCTGAGACCAGGAGGGATTCACCTGCCCTGGGACCAGATAAAATTAAACAGTCATGAGGAAAAGACAAAATCTAGAAATATCTGTCTGCCCTGAGACCAGGAGGGATTCACCTGCCCTGGGACAATGTGGAAAATAATGGTCTCTGCCCTAAGACCAGATAATACTAAACAGTCATAAAGAAAAGTAAAAATGTAGAAATATCTGTCTGCCCTGAGACCAGGAAGAATTCACCTGCCCTGGGACAACTTCTGCCCTGAGACCAGGAGGAATTCACGTGCCCTGGGACAACTTCTGCCCTGAGACCAGAGAAGACACCTGACTCCCTTTTGTCCAACTATGTTGCCCTGAGAAGAGAAAAATACGACTTCTGCCCTGAGACCAGGAGGGACTTACCTGCCCTGGGACCAGATAAGATTAAACAGTCATGAGGAAAAGCCAAAATCTAGAATTATCTGTCTGCCCTGAGACCAGGAGGGATTCACCTGCCCTGGGATTGTGGAAATTGTGGAAATTGTCTCTGCCCTGGGACCAGATGAGACTAACAGTCATTAAGAAAAGTCAAATTTATAAATTAGACTGCAATGCCCTAAATAGTTTTTTTTTTTATAAGAGTACAGTAAAGCTTATTGCAATGGACTTAAACAAGCTTTCTAGCTTACTTGATTATAGCTTGATTGGCTTGACACACATGCAATTAGCAGGTGAATATACAAAAGGTGTATATATTTAAAGGAATAGTCTACTCATTTTCAATATTAAACTATGTTATTACCTTAACTAAGAAATGTTGATACATCCCTCTGTCATCTTACTGCGTGCACGTAAGCGCTGGAGCGCGCTGCGACACTTCGATAGCATTTAGCTAAGCCCCATTCATTCAATGGTACCACTCAGAGATAAAGTTCACATCAAACACATCAACGTTTTTCCTATTTAAGACGAGTAGTTATACGAGCAAGTTTGGTGATACAAAATAAAACGTATCGCTTTTCTAAGCGGATTTAAAAGAGGAACTATATTGTATGGCGTAATAGCACTTATGGGAGTACTTCGACTCTGCGCAGTAACACCCTCCCTCTCCCATTATGAGAGGGAGAAGGGGAGCAGACTTTTCCAGTAGCGCCTCACTGCAGAACGCGACATCCAGGGGGCGGGTTGGATTTAGATCCAGGGGCGGAGCTGGATCCCGATCCAGAGATCCCATTGGTCGGCAGTTTTACCACAAGACACGTCATACACGTGTTGCTGCGTTACCAGTTCCGCATTAAGTCGTAACTAAATTAAGTTATTATTTTGACATAAAAACTAAATTTACTTATGACTACAATAAAAGTAGTGCCTTTAGGGTGAAATGTAAGTTTTTTGCTATAATGTTTTGGAGTAAAACATTTCGGGTAAGCCTACTATGAGTAATCTTACCACATGCAGTTTAATACCTATTAATGGATACAGTACAAATATGCATAATTATTAAAATATATAGGCTATGGCATGTTATTTAGAAATTAATAAATTGAATGTTTATCTTGTATGGACTTTGAACTTACAGCGTCTTTGCTTACAGCCATTAGGAAACAGGTTTCCCTCGTAGATGGTTTCCTTTTTTTTATTTGCTAATAAAAGATATCAAATACATTTGTTTTTATATTTTCTCGTATAGGAATAGCTGTGTTATAAGTGGGATAATGTACAAATAAATCCCTTAAGTGATATCAAACTGTCGGGAACGTGTCCGTACCTCTCCTTACACCTAACTGTGATACTTTCTAAATTATGAATCTTTCTCAACTATATTATTAATCAAACGTACACTTAAATTGATAAGAGCAAACGTTGGCGACCACAGGTTGCAACTAATTGCGGGCTGCAACAACGCAAATATACTGGTTCATTTGGCGGAACAAAGTATATAAAGTGGGAGGAGTTGGATCTAGATCCAACCCCGCCCCCTGGATGTTGTGTTCCGCAGTGAGGACCATCTCGACTTTTCAGGCGAGTCGAAGTACTCCCATAAGTACTATTACGCCATACAATGTAGTTCCTCTTTTAAATCCGCTTAGAAAGTGCTACGTTTTATTTTGTACCACCAAACTTGCTCGTATAACTACTCGTCTTAAATAAGAAAAACGTTGATGTGTTTGGTCACTTCTAACTTTATCTCTGTTTGATACCATTGAATGAATGGGGCTTAGCTAAATGCTATCGAAGTGTCGCAGCGCGCTCCAGCGCTTACGTGCACGCAGTAAGATTATAGAGGGATACCAACTCTTCTTAGTTAAGGTAATAACATAGTTTAATATTGAAAATGAGTAGACTATTCCCTTAAGAAATATTTGCATGTATATACATGTATAAATGTATAAATATTTGTATTCATGTTTATAGATTAAAATATAATTTATATAAATATAAATTTTGTATATCTAATAACAATTTTTTCTTAAATATATACAAGCATGTGTGTGTGTGTGTGTATTTATATATATAGTCTATATATATATATATATATATATATATATATATATATATATATATATATATATATATATATATATATATATATATATATATATATATATATATATATATATATATATACACACATATATATAGTGCTGCACAATTAATCGCATCGCAATCGCAATCGCAATGTCAGCCTGCGCAATTATATGACAGCAAAATGTTGCAATTATATTAAATAAATCCATGTATGGACTTGTTAACACCAACTTTCTGATAACAGTTTGATGATTTTCCTTGCTGTTTAAAAAAAAGAAAGAAAAACGAACCAAAAAGGTAGTGCATGTGTGACATGCGCCTGTGTGGTGTGCGTCGTCACTTGTGTGTGCGCAGCGCGGAAATACCAAAGCGAAGATGGATGCAGAGGAGGTTGACAGTGATCTGGTAGCTAAAAAAAAAACTTTACGTCTGTTGTATGGCAGTATTTTGGATTTAGGATTACTGACACTAAGCAGTTGCTACATCACGTGGCAATACGAAAGCATTTCTAGTTTTACAAATACACATTTTAGCATTATCACTAAACTGTGTGTGGATTTTCCTTAAAACCCATCAAGTTGACTCATGATACCATTTATTATAATCGCAATCGCACATCGCAATATTAGCATGAATAACCGCAATGGGAAAAATTACCCAAATCGTGCAGCCCTAATATATACATATATATATATATACATACACACATATACATATAATTATACACAGTACACACACATTTACAATGTAAATACAAAATTATATTTTGGATACGATAATCACAATATCATATCGTGACAGCCCTACAACTTATATACTAAATAATACATACAAAATATGACTTCTGGCCTGAGACCAGGAGGGATTCACCTGGAAAATAATGGTCTCTGCCCTGGGACCAGATAAAGTGTCATAAAGAAAAGCCAAATCTAGAAATATCTATCTGCACTGAGACCAGGAGGGTATGGGATTCACCTGCCCCTAGACAACTTCTGCCCTGAGACCAGAGAAGACAGCTTACTCCATTTTGTGCAACTACGTTGTCCTGAGAAGAGAAAAATATGACTCCTGCCCTGAGACCAGGCCGGTTGCATAAATCTATTTAAGACTAGTCTTGCAAGTTAGTCGTCTATTTTTTTTCTTTAAGACTGGGGCCGGTTGCATAAACCTCTAAGACTAGTCTTACAAGTTAGACATCAATTTATTTTCTTCAAGACGGTTCATAGCTTTTTTAAATCAGTTACATAAAAACGTAGATAAGCCTACATTGATACCGAAAATTAAGACCGGTAATTAACCGGTGACTAGCTGAAGGAAAGGTCATACTAGAACTTAAGACACTGTCTAAACATTATGGCTATGTTTATGCAACCGGCCGCTGGTATTTACTTTTTAAGTCAGTTGCATAACATTATAGACTGGTCTAATTTACAGTAAGCCAAAAAAGTAAGACTGGTAGGCTACCCCTTGGCTAACTTTCCTTTACAATCTATGTTGCCATGGAAACAAATAAACTGTCAAGTTTCATCTCATATTCAACTAGAAGATTATAAGTGTTACTCAATCTAAAACGGCAGTAGCTTGCAGTGTTTAAAATGAAGCAAATAATAATAATAATCGCCATCAAAACATTATTAACGTTACTCACGAGAGTATCGATGCGACAGCGGAGACCGCGACGGCGCGACCGCGTGTATCTTTCCCTGCTGGGGGTAACGTGCGCCCGCTAGCTTGCAGTGTTTAAAATGAAGCAAATAATAATAATCGCCATCAAAACATTATTACTCACGAGAGTATCGATGCGACAGCGGAGACCGCGACGGCGCGACCGCGTGTATCTTTCCCTGCTGTGGGTAACGTGCGCCCGGTACTCCGCTCTTGCTCCCCCCGGGGAATCCCCAAAACATCGGAGATTCGTCTCCGTATATTTCAATTATCATTTCCGTTGTCCATTTCATTTTGAGATGGTCCTCCGAGATAGATGTGAGCTTATTTTATGCAATGGTCTTTCTTCAGTTTAGTTAGTAAGACTATTTGTCTTAAGATAATTACTAACGATATGTCAGGATTGATTCACCGTGCTCTAGGACAAAATTGTGGGAAAAAGTCTCTGCCCTGGGACCAGATGAGACTAAACAGTCATGAAGAAAAGCCAAATTTATAAATTAGACTACAACGCCCTAAATATTCATTTATTTATTTTTAATAAAAAGCTCCATTTTCGAGAATATTACGTTTTTGTTTTTACAAACTTACTTTGAAACGCTCGTCCTCTTGCATCCCCGGCCGCGGGACTTTGACGGTTGAGCTTGGAAATGGTGGCCCCGCCTCTGCAGTTCGCTCCTCTCTCACGATTGGTTGTCAGATTAAACCAATCACAAACATTTCTGCCCTCAGGACAACTTTGAGTCAAGAAAATTCCCACGAGCCATGTTGAATACTGTCACGAGAGGCTTAATTAGGTAAACAAACATTTTTTTAAACTAATATGCTATCAATTTAATCAATAGCATGCATCAGATTGTATTAACTAAGTTATATGCATTCAGTAATCTTTTGCCATCTTCAAACCTGCATAAGCATATGCATAATGATACTTACAACTGACGGTGAGTAGAGAACAGCAGTTCTTGTCTTCAATGGGAAGTAGTGATGTTACCAGTGACACCGAAGCTCCGAAGCGTGTGTCAAAAAAACGAACCGATTTTCATTGAAGCTTTGTATCGAAGCTTGATTCGTTCTGGCAAAATCACGTGACCAATGACGTCCGAAGCTTCGTTTCCCACACACCCACGTGACTGCTTCGTTATCTGATTCAAAGGTTTAGAATTGTGCGATGCGCGGCGCGCCCTCATGGGTTGTATTGGAGTATTACATTACACGGAATCGATTACTGTATAGTGAGTTTATGATATATATATATATATATACTTTATACTTTTGAGTCAAGGTCTATCCTTCATTTGTTTTTTTGTTTGGAGTACCATTTGCATGAAATGGAACATGCTTTGGTCATGTATTTAATATATTGTTACATTTATTTATGAATCTATCCTTAATTTGTCAATCCATTATCTTTTGCATTTATAATTAATACGTTGTTTGGTTGTGGAACATGTTGTGAAACAGCACTTTCACCAGCAGAGGTCCTCATTGAGGTCTGATTTGAAAAGCTTCGAGTAATAAACCTTTTTCCGATACAATTGGGTTGAAAGCTTCACTGCTTTAAGAAAGCTTCAGTTCGCCATCACTAATGGGAAGTAATGTCTGTTTGAAAAGTTGCCAAAGGCATAGGACTTGCGACCGCATCCGCTTCTGGTTACTGGTGAACGAATCGGACACAAAATCGCATGTGATCATAAAAACACATTTGTCATGTTTTATTTAATGTAACTTAATGTCTCTTAATGGACCAAAGGATCTCTGCAGTAACATTTGTAAAAGTTGTTCAGGAAATCAAAATTTCATGATAAACCTTAAACTTACTTCAAATAGCAGAGCACAAAACTAAGAATATTTGGCAAAAAAAAAAAAGGCAATATAAGTGTCACGACTGGGATGCAGGAGTGAGGACGCAAGTGCAGAGTTCACGATGAAATGAATAACATTTAATATAAAACAGGAAACAAAACCAAGTAACATACAACGGCAGGTAAAACAGGAGCAGACAGGGAAGTAATGACAATGATCCGGCAAGTGCACATACAACAAGCAGGGGTATATATTGTAATATTTGTCCTTATTAATAAGCTGCTGCCACCACCTTTAATTATTATAGCCAGTATGGTCTGGCAAGAGAAGACAACACACCACCTGCTTCAATCACAATATACGGTTTTATTAATATAGGGGACCAGAAGGACAGGCCTAACCTAACCTAGAAAGCCGTAGAACTACACAGAGTACTACGTGCATTCACTCATTTCATTGGTGACAACACCCATAATCAATTACAGTGGCACTTCAAAACTTATTTAAAACATCAAGTTCATGCATGTGCAAACAAAACCAATGGGTACTCAAGGCTGTTCCTTAAACCTTTTTAGATTTAGTACAACCTCTCCTTACTACCCCCCCCCCCCCCCCCACACACACCTTAAAAACATCACTTAACTCGCCCACAGCGACGTTGCCCCTCCCAATTACTGGGGGGGGGATTTCCCACACGTTCAGAAAAGTACACAATATCACTGCGGTGTGTCGTCGTCACATCATAACTCACGTGGACCCTGGGGAGTCATTCATAAACTGGGAGGTATGAATAGTATCGCCGCGGTGGGTCGTCACACCAGCATTCACGTTTGCATAAGAGAGTAATTCACAAATAGAAAATCCCGCCGTAAGTCTGTTTCCAAAAGGCGAAGTCCAGCCGAGCTCGTAATAATATTAGCATTCGGAATCAGCACAGAAACGACGGCACTCCTAACTTCCCATCTCTATCTAATCTTTCCCCGCACCCGCTCTCTGTCTATCTTGATCGCCTGCGGCCCTAACCCCCTTCCCAAACAAAAGGTGAGTACCGCCGTCTTGTGATCCACACTGTCACTCGCATTGTCTTTTCCACTCCTTTTCAAACTTCTCCCACACCATCTCTCAATACACGGCGCGCGCCCTGGTGTTTCTCATTTCTTAATCAGTCTCATTAATTAGTTGCCAGGGCAATATCCAAAACGCCAAATACAAACAGACTAGCGAGACACTGAGGGCTGGGGCCCGTTCTTCGTACGTCGCTAACTCAGTTAGCTGGATTTGATTGTTGATGATTTGGCATGATCTTGGATTATTTGGTTCTTCGAAGCTCATTCTAAACTTGGTGTCATAGCAACAGGTCCCTAAGCTCAAACCTGCTCGGGAGCAGGCTTATTTCATGTAAACAAGATTAGTTTGTACCTTTTTAAGCGGATGTGATACGGAAAGTCTGACGCAGTCGCGTATTCTTCATTATACGAGCGCAATCTGCGTAAGATGCATGATTAATATAAAGAGCTTTTCAAATTCAACACGTAATAAAAAAAGAATATATTAATTAAATCTTTTAGCGATGTTATTTAAAAAATATATAATATAACAAATATATTTTCCTGTACTTGTGCGACTTGTTTTTGTGTAACAGGTGTTTGATTATTATTCTTAAACGAATGACATGCTGATCACATTCATTTTAAATTTGTTTGAATTTTCCTTAATAAAAACAGCAATTAATCATACCCAGCACTAATAGATGTTATGTACAATAAAGACTATTACTCAGTGTGAAATAATCTTCATTTGAATAAACTAATCTCCTATTTTAGTTTTGTCTTTAGATTGTCAAGTAGCTTTCAATGTCATGCATAAAAAGGGTTTTCGTTTAGTAATTTCTATCTGTTCTATCTTTAAAACGTTGTCTACAAATATGTTACCCTGTCCCTGTTCTGTGACAAAAATGACCAAAATAACCAAATAAGTTTTTTGCACATATTTTCACATATCTTTATCTTCTTTACTACACTTTTCTGTGCAGACTCAGCAGATGCAGGACTTTCTGTTAACGTGGAATACTGCTAATATAGTCAGAAATCAGTTAAGAATAATGCAATTGAAGTAAACTTATTTAACCACTTGCATATAGTTTCTCTAAAGGACTACCATCTGAGAGGATTTCTTTACTGTCATGTGCATTGCTATCAGAAACGGTTGTATTTTATAATCTTTTGATGTAGAATAACATTACCATTCCCTTACTGCACATCATACTTTATTTACCACATTATTGGAAACTGCTAAAAGTGTTGGTGTATTATCTACAACTGCACAAAAGAGAGGAAAACACTATCTTATAATACACTACAATTAAAATTGTATTTATCAGGAATTAAATTGTTGCATTGGCTGTCGGTTTAAGAAAGAGCAACTGCTCCAGAGATGATCTGTACAATCAGCCAGTTTAGAGACATCACTCCTGCCAGCACATCACATGAAAATAGAGGGCCACCACCTGTGTTTTTTTATTCTGCTTTTTAAGTTGCTGTTACAAACAGACAAAATAGCATTTAACTGTTTTTAAAAGAGACTTAAAGTACTTTAGGAGCATCAAATTTTAATTACAATCATTAATTTCAATCTTTGACAAGCATAGCAAAGATATCAAGATTATATTTTTACAGAAAATTTTGAATTATTTATGGTGATTTATGTACTAAAGTAGCTTTAACTGGGTTTTTAAATTCAGTCACATAAAACGTTCACAACCTTCCATCAATAGCTCTCAGACTGCAGGGGTTAAAAATGGGCGTGTTCTTGGCCATTGTAACAACTGGCCAATCACAGCGTGGCATATCAGTGTTTCTACTATAGATATGTATTGACTTTTCTTGCAGTGCACGAACGCGCAGTGATCTCAGATAATTCAATCCTGCCATAATAATCATCAACAGCAGTGGTGTTCAAAGAACCAAATAAGCGAGATTATAATTAGCCAGATCTAAACTTCTCGGATGTCTCATTTGATCTCGGATGTATTAAGCGACGTACGAAGAACGGGCCCCTGTTTCATAAAACTCGATTACAAAATAAGCCAGGCTTATATATTAAATTAGATAAATTTTGTTACAATAATAATTAATAATTTCATAATATGGTATGTTATAGGCCAACAGTCTCACACCCATGGCGTCAATATTTGACGACACTTGACCATGCGTCAATATGTTGACGCGGAGGGTATACCTTTCGCGTCACTTTTTGACGAACTGGGGACTTCAATACTATTAGGTACGCGAAATTAAACAGTTGTCAACTGACATTGGGGTTAGGGATAGGTTTGGGTAGGGATGTCATTATGTAAATCTAACCCTAAACCGACGCGAAAATGCTAGAAAATGGTAAGAAAATAGGAAAGAGAATTTCGCGTACCTGATAGTATTGAAGTCCCCAGTTCGTCAAAAAGTGACGCGAAAGGTATACCCTCCGCGTCAACATATTGACGCATGGTCAAGTGTCGTCAAATATTGACGCCATGGGGTGAGACTGGGTTGTATAGGCCTATCAAATGTTGAATATAAATGATAATCTTAACTACCCCAATATAAGGATAATAGTTTATTAACAAATTTAAGATGTATCTAAATTCATATAATTGCAATGTATTGATGAAATATATATATATTTTTTTTTATTCAGTCTGTCACACAAAGAGGAAAATTAATTTAAATATACAACACACAAAAGTCAAGTACAGTCTTTTAATTTTTTTATGCTTGGTGTCCATAAAAATGCACATTATTTTAAAGATCTACAGTATTTGTATCCTGTTCTAGTTGTTACATTTTTCTTGAAAAAAAAAAAATGTATGGTGTCTGCGTGGCTGAAGGAATACAATATAATTATGTGATGGTATGCTCTTGGCATTTTGTTGTAATGAGTTAAAATTCTTTTTTTATCACAGAGAAGATTGTTAGTGTCCTGTAGAAAATAATTATTCACCTCACAAGGCTTGTACTGACTTACAGTATAATGTGCTTATACCTCAGGCTTCTCTTCAACTGATCCTCACCCTGTAACCATTCATAAAACTCTGTTTATCTATCAACACCTAACACTACACTGTTAAAAAATTATGTAGAACTTACAGTATTACTGTCAGCTGCCAGTAACTTACTGTAGATTTAAATGTATGTTATTTACTGGAAACAGTATGTTCAAAGTTAAATAAACATTAAACATTAACAAGTCTTTTTATTTACAGAATAAAACCATCAAAAAACAGCCTCATGCAAAGCATTCTGGGAACCAAAATATGAAGGAAACAACAGAAAAGGTTGATGAGGATTTCTGGCTCACAAAATGCTTTGCATGAGGCTGTTATTTTATAGTTTTATGCTGTAAAATCATAGACTTGTTAATGTTCTACATTACATAAGTAACATAAGTAACTGGCAAACAGCTGCATAACTACAGCTAATGTTTTAACAGTGTGATAATAAACCTGTGGTTTAAGTAAGGGATAATGTAGAGGCAGCCGGTAGTTATTGGGAAATAAGCCCCGACAGTGTGATCAGGACCGGACGCGAAGCGGAGGGTCTTGTATCACACTGAAGGGGCTTATTTCCCATTATAAAACGGGCAGTTCTGGTTCTTCATTCTGATTGGTTGAAACGCGTTCTAAGCCGTGATAAAATACACCGGTAACCTCACGGTTCAGACCACATTACATAAGTATCACTGCGCCACTGTTACTGCGTATTGATTTATGAAAATAAACACCACAGTCTTAAATCATATTTTTATTTTGTCTACAATTGCACAATTAATGGCGATATCCAGATGAATGTCAATAAATATTGTTGAGTCATCTCGTCGATAAAGAGAAAACGTTGTCTGAGGATTTTATAACTCAAGTTCATACGTCCGCTATTATCCACTGGGTGGCGATCTTACCCAACTTAAACACTGACGCATTCACTGAAAACACCGTGTAGTACTGTTCATGGCTCCGTCTGAATCTGATCTCTTACTAAAGTTCTTCACAAAAATGGAATTATCTCCGCTTTTAATAAAAAAATTTGAGAGGTGATAAGAGATCAAATGAAGGTAGGATGAAATGTTTTTTTTTTTTTTTTTTTCAAAGCGGATGGTCTGTTCTTTCATTTGATATTTTATGTTTATATAAAGAAGATAATTTTCTGGAAGGCATTAAACTAAAACTGGGTGGCAACTTAAAAAAAAAAAAAACGCTGACGGGGAAAGAGTTCAGCATGCTTCCAAATTTGATCATCACTTCAACAGTTGCACGATATAAATGTTAATGTATAAATTAGATGAATGGTGATTTATAAAATAAACACCACAGTCTTAAATCATATTTTCATTGTGTCTTTGCTGTGTCTGTGTTGGTTGGGAACTGCGCTCTGTTTCAGTCACACTTGATTCTGAGGAACTACTTTGTTTGGCGGAAGAGTAATATTTGTACTAATATAATTACAACTTATCTCAACTGACCAATCAGAATCAAGCATTCCAGAGAGCCGTGTAATAAAATCTCTCATACTCCCAGGGTTTAACACGATGACTTGTGGCTCTATAACGCACACATAATTTGCCATCAAAATTTTTTTGAAGTAACATGTCAAGTAATAATGACTGGTCAAGAATATGTGTAACATATATGATTTTACACAATCATTTCTTGTACTACTGTAAATTCAGAAATGCATATGCTGTTCACCCACCATGCTCTCAGTGACCCCATTTTTTTCTTTCAAGAACAGTTCATCTGCAGGAGTAAAGCTGTGCTGCTGATAGATGCCAGTGCTCTCCTCATTGCCAGTTAACATCTTTGGCAGCTGACTTAATGAGATTAGACACTTCTATGCTTAAATCAACTACAGTTCTTATGAACAATATATTTATGTTTTATTTTCACCTGTTATTTTTTTGTCCACTCAAGTTGCTGCTTTTGAAATGTACCCCCAAATAAAAAAAAACTTTAAATTTAAGTTACATTTAAAGTTAAATGTATTAAAATCATTAATCTGCTAATTATGTATTATGTAGGTTACTTAGTAACCTACAAATTGTCTTTTAAAAGTTAAGATTTGTGTTATTTTTAAAAAGTACAGTATATAAAATTAAGCAAATTATAGTCACATTACGGGGATCGAACACGGATCCCTGCATATGCTGCTGAGATCACTAACCACTAGGCCATCACTTCTAACGGTTTATCATGCTTTCATGTGATCGCTTTAAAATAAGTCAATATATTTAAATTTAGTTTCTGCAAGAAAGGATTTAATCCATAAGGACTTTCCAACTGTTTTATGGGTTTGTGTATTGCAGCAGAACTATAATTTTCAGTCAGTAGTACATTTTTCATAAATTTTTATCAAAAATTACCGCTTTCTCTTTAACTTTGATCGATTTGATCCACGCTCGACCTCTAGGGCTGCTCAAGAATAGCGTGCACGCGCAATTATCTTGACTAGGGAAATCTGGATTATATTAGTTGGATAGTACCGAGCCCCTCTGGTCACCCCTTGGAAAAAAGAAAACAATCCGTGATCACGGTTTTGTAATTCGTCCCCTCAGTTTATAAACTGTACTCACGGATTATTAAACTGTTCCCTCAGTTTTACAAACCGTGCGCTCGGATTAACAAACCGTACGCACGAGTTAACAATCCGTGCTCTCAGATTTGTAAACCGTACCCTCAGTTTTTGCAATCCGTACCCACGAATTCATAAACCATGCGCACACTTTCTCAATCCGTACCCACGGTTTTGCAAACTGTACTCACGGATTTGTAGCCCCTCCCTCATTTTAGAAATCTGTAGTCCACAAGCACGACAACTGAACAAGATTCCGGGTACGTAATATTATCTGGTTATTGAATACTAATCAATGTATAATCAATACATTCAACTGTTTTAACTGCATGCTTAAATTCGCCATCGAAACGGATAGAATAATTAATTCTTTTTTTTTTATGAATGTTTATTTTAAATAGGCTATTGTACAGAATACTGCCCAACTGTGTTAAGACAAAGAAACAGTCCTCCTGCATATCTGACCACCTAGGAGAAACACAAAAGACAGATATATACATATTAGGTAAGTATAATTAATGAATAGAAACACAAAAGACAGATATATACATATTAGGTAAGTATAATTAATGAATATAACAGACCAATTCTCTCTCTCTCTCTCTCTCTCTCTCTCTCTCTCTCTCTCTCTCTCTCTCTCTCTCTCTCTCTCTCTCTCTCTCTCTCTCTCGTTTTTTTGGGTACATGGTTGTCAAAATCAAAAGATAAAATAGAGCCAATACATGTAATTGATTTAAAAGGGATAGTTGTTTTCCCAAAAATGATAACATTGTCATAATTTACCCACTCTCATGTTGTTTCAAACCTGTATACATGTCTTTGTTCTGATGAACACAAAGGAAGATATTCAAAGGAATGTTTGTAATCAAACCGATCATAAACCCCATTTACTTCCATGGTAGGTAAAAAAGAGTACAACAGAGGTAAATGGGCCTCACAATCAGTTTTATTATAAACATTCATCAAAATATCTTCCTTTGTGTTTATCAGGAAAAAAAGACATTTATACAGGTTTGTCACAACAATTTCTGTAAGTACTATAATGCAATGAGTAATGTTGAAACATGTATAGAATTAGTGTTATAGTAGCTGTTGTGGTGGTGAGGGGGGGGTTGTGTTTTGATATTTTGAGGTGTTAACTCTTTAATGGAATGAAAAAGTGATGCAAGAATGTTACTTTCTCTCTCTCTCTCTGTCTGTTTACCATTAGGTGTTTAAAGCTGGCCTCCATCAACCTTGACATCACTGGATAGGATGGACAGATTTAGTCTAATTCAGTATTACTTTGACCTGGGTTTACACTATAAAGAAATCCTTAATGTTTTAAGTGTTAAACACGGAATTACTATCAGCATGAAGACACTTAAAAAAATCCTGAATAAGAATGGACTATTTAGACGAAAACATTTTGACAACTTATTTAATGTTATTCAGTTTGTAAGGGAGGAGCTCCAAGGCTCAGGACAATTGCATGGATATAGATGGATGTATAGTAAATGTAAGGAAAGAGGATTTCATGTGCGGAAAGAAGACATCCGCCTCATTCTGTCAACTCTTGATCCATTGGGCACAGAAATGCGAAGAAAAAGAAGACTGCACAGGAGAGCGTACTTTTCAAAAGGCCCCAATTTTGTGTGGCATGTGGACTCTTACGACAAATTGAAGCCGTTTGGCATATGTATCAATGGGGCTATTGATGGATTCTCAAGAAGAATACTATGGCTAAATGCATACTGCACAAGCAGTGACCCTAAAGTCATAGGAGGTTACTTCCTTGAAACAGTAAGAACTTTTGGTGGCTCTCCTCGAATGCTGAGAGCAGACATGGGAACCGAAAATAGTGTTATTAGGGATGTCCAAAGGTACTTGCGACATGGTGATGCTGATCCACTTGCTGGAGAAAGAAGCTTTATCTATGGCAAAAGTACAGTCAACCAAAGAATTGAGAGCTGGTGGGGAATTCTTAGAAAAGAATGTGTGGATTTATGGCTTAAATATTTCCACCAAATTAAAGATGAAGGCTATTTTGATGGCAGCTTTCTGGACAAGAACCTTGTGTTATTCTGTTTCCTGGGTTTGATCCAGGTAAATATTGAACACACACACAGTGCATTTTTTACCTTTTTAATTACACATCATTTTGTATTTGATAGGGTTTACAAGGCCCACACCATAAGAGAGAGAGATAATAAACAATACTCTTTTTTACAGGAATAGCTGGATTCGACCAAAGACACATGGAACAGCCACCTGATTCGTCCATTAAGAAATAGCCTTGTACCCCATGGTCGGCCGGATGTCATGTACACCCTTCCTGAATTATATGAGACAGAAGACTACATAAGCCAAGTGCCAGTGGAAGACTGTGACACCTGTGAAGATCAATGTATCCATCGCTCTGACATCCCCTGTGATGAGGACATTTTCACCCTGTGTTCACACATCATGGCACAACATCAGCTTCGTATTCCCAAGGATATGTTTACATCACTTAATCTGTATCTTGCAATAAGACAAGAGCTTACTACAATGTTAAATATTGTGAGATAAAGACATGTTAAAAAGCCATTAGCACTAAAAAGTTGTAATGGACAGTTTAACAGACAGTTCTCTCATTAGATTATTATTATTATAGTTCCTTTCATTTCACAGATGTAGTAGATATGTCATTAATGTTATTGCTGAAGTCTTGAATAGGCCTACTTCATATGCATATTTTAATAAAAGGAGACAGCTTTCTTTTTATTTTTCTTTATTTTTGAAAACTGTATTCAGTTTCTAATTAATGAACTTCTAATGAATAAAATTTCAACATTTCAAACATGAAACTTTTTTTACAATGTACTGTATTTTAGAATTCTATTAAGACAGTATACATTTTGAAAACCTGAGTAGGCCTACATTAAAAATGTGAATCTGTATGTGCTTTGTAGTTTGTAACACATATGCCACATTGTAACACTGCTGTAAGAACATCTGAGCTTTTATGAAACATTATCTTGATGTGCAGGATAACAAAAATAACAACAAAAATAAGTTTATGTCAGGAAACTGAGTGTGAGATGGAGACTGTGAATGAGACAAAGAAACAGTCATATCCTGCTGCACATACTGTCTGACCACCTAGGATAAACAGAGATATAGATAAATGTAAGTCTATTGAGAAATATAACATTCTTATTCTTTCTTATTATTGGCAGCCTTACCTTTACACAATATCCATCACCCATATGTTTGCATCAAGGATATTTATGAACTCCTCTGCAAGCTCAGGGTATGAAGTATAATTGTTTGGAACTTCTTACACACATCCACAGGTGTGGGACTGGGGAGATCTTGTGAAGGAACTTTGTGGCTGCACAAATCGGACATGAATAAACCTTGCAACAAGGAGGTCAGCTCCTACCAAGAAAAATTGTGTTAACAATTTCAAATGTATACATACAATTTATCAATGCACGACAGCTAAAAAGCATAACAGTTTATTAAAGTATATGATTTTACATTACTATTTAATATAAAACTACATATTTAATAAATATAATGAAAGAAAATAAACACCTGTGCAGAAACGCAGAAATTTCCTGAGCCGAACATCACTACAGTGCTTGATGAACCTCTTTAGATAATCCATAATCTGGCATTCTCTGTTATTGAGTGTTTCATGTTGTAATATGCCTATAACTTTTCTTGCTGTTGGAGTGAGGCTCATCATCAATTCATTTAGTCCCCCTGGAGGTAGCTTTAGTTTTTTTAACACCAGACTCCAACATTCTGCTATGTAAGCTGGATCTTGCACAATTTCTTTGTGTGCGACATCAAGTAAGATCTGCTTGACATTATTCTCAGTGATAAAAAGTTTCACATCATGAGCTTCCAAGAATTCAACCCATTCTTCTCTTTCAGAGACAGATGTAAAGTCTCTCATTGCTTCTTCAACAAGCTGCTTTTCCTCTGGAGAAACTATCTCCAGAAAGGCTGTAAAGAGCTCATCCTCCTCAATGTTAAGTCCAAGACAATAACACAGAAAAGGCTTGGCCAGCACAATGGGAAAGTATTGGACAGTGTTATAACCAAGAACCATCACTTTAGCTACATTTTCCCATTCATCTTTCATATCATGCCTTGTCATGGGTACTTTTAGTGTGTTTCCTGATGTACATTTCATGATAAATGTACCCCAATACTCACTCAATGCATCTCTAAAAATTCCACCATTGTCTTCTCCTTTCTCTGTGCTACCATTAGGTAGGACCATCTCAATTTCTACAAGACAATCATTGACAGATACTAAGCCATCCGTAAAAGCTCCATTAAGATCTTGGAAAATGTTTCCCCTGCGAAGTCTTAACTTTGTGGTTTGTAACTTGTCTTGCACTATTTCAGTGGGGTCCATTGGTAGAGTGTCATCAAGCATACCGTCTTCTAAAACTGCATATCCAAACTGAATTTCTTCATCAACTAAAATTGAGCTTTGTATTACATTCATAGTCCCTGGTTCAATCAACATTACACTGTTGTCCGACAACAAAGGTGAATCAGTTATGGAACTGTTGTTCTCAGTTATGACAACTTTTGCTTGTACTTGGAGTTGTGTCTATCCTCTTGCAAGATAGATACAGTCTCAGCATCTTTACCTTCCTCAGTTCATATTGTTCACCTAATGTTGTCTGCGGGTGTAGTTCTTCTTCTGTGAAGTCTCTCAATTTCAACTCAAATTCAGTTATATCTCCTAGTTTATTTTTCCCATTTGGAAAGAACAGCTCCTTGCCACACTCTAACAGTTCTGCCATGGTAGCACTCTTCAAAGATTTTAGATGCCTGGTTCCACCACCACGCTTTTCTTTGATCTGGATAAAGGAGCCACGGATCTCTTCAAACAGTCCCATTTGGTAACTTCGCTCTGTTTTTTGGGCATTTGAGTTTCCACTGAGTTTTTCTGAACGATTATCACCATGCTTTCTCTTGAAGGCCCGCTTTTCTTGCAATTTTGACATGAGGTTTTCTGTGGCTTTAGACAATGTAGTGCTGTTTCCTTCTAATGCAGCTACTTCTCTTTTGCAGTACTGTCTTATTGCTATCCGGTCTCCAAATCTGGGGACAATTCTCAAAAGCTGTTCATCTGACATACTATTGACTGCATTGCAGTCAATCTAAAAGAGGAAAAAAAACTTGTGTTAATGTTGCAAGATAATCAGCCAGCAAAAGTTTAATATATGTTTTAAAGGGTTAATGACGCTTGTGTTGTTTAAAACATGTAGCCTAATTGACTTTCTTCTGTGGTACACAAAAGAAGATATTTTAAGAAATGGTTTAGTGTTCACAGCAAAATCCCTAGTGTTAAATCAACACTGCTGGTGTGTATATATATTATATAGGTATCACCAGGTCTGTTGTTACTCATTTAAACACCAGCGGTGTTGATTTAACTGCTGATTTTGCTGTGTTCATCAATGAAACCAGGCACCAATGTTGTTTGGGTTACTAATATTTATTATATCATCTTTTGTGTTCTGCAGAAGCAATTTGGAGGTTAGGTTTGGAATGGTAATTACGATTTTACATTTCTAGATAACTTGTTTATTTTAATATGTATTTTGATGATATGCCCAAAAGATGGCGCAGTTTCGCTTTGTCGCTTTTAATCGTGCTTTCCATGCTTCCCATTCCTGTTGGATATTTTCAGGAATTACTGAAGTTTTTACTCTGTTTACACTTTCCCAACCTGAATGTGCTTTACGTTGTACGTAATATTTAAGTAATATTTTAATCAGATTTTACTTTCATTCGTACATTTAAAAGTAGCATGCAATTTTTAATAGTTATGCAATTTTATAAAATTATTTAAAGACTTATTTGGTTAATATGTTATTATTAAATAACTATAATTCTTAATTCCATTCAGCCAAAGACTAAATAAAAGAATATGAGCATAATTCGTATTGTATTTGTTTTTACCTTCTCCTCTTGAAAAGTTGACACAGTATGGTCATCCAACTCTCTATCATATTTTAGAAAATTAAGGAAATTCTCCATTTTAAATAAATCAAGTTTGTGTGCGGAGAGCTGTTTTCGTGCTTGTGGACTACAGATTTCTAAAATTAGGGAGGGGCTACAAATCCGTGAGTACCGTTTGCAAAACCGTGGGTACGGATTGCGAAAGCGTGCGCATGGTTTATGAATTCGTGGGTACGGATTGCAAAAACTGAGGGTACAGTTTACAAATCTGAGAGCACGGATTGTTAACTCGTGCGTACGGTTTATTAATCCGAGCGCACGGTTTGTAAAGCTGAGGGAACAGTTTAATAATCCGTGAGTACAGTTTATAAACTGAGGGGACGAATTACAAAACCGTGATCACGGATTGTTTTCTTTTTTCCAAGGGGTGACCAGAGGAGCTCCGTAGTAGCCCGCAATAGGGCTTGGGCGTCGTGACGTCATTACTTGTCGTGGCGGCCATGTTGGTTGCCTCCTTTACTGCTGCGCTCCATGCTGCGCTCTGTTTATAGACATACTTTCTCTCAATTGTGTGTCTTAATTTAATTAATTTGTTGTTATTTTTCAACCATGGTAAACCGTTGCTGTATTAATAATAAAGTAACACATTAAAAGTAATTTACATTAACCTCAACCCCTCAGTAATGTGTATACATGACATATAAATGACATTTATATATACGACAGTGAAGTATAACATCTGAATATTAATTTATATAGCTTAAGTCAACATTGAACATAAGGGAACTGTCCCGGTTTACTCGCCCAAAATACGGGAAAATTTCAACATTCATCTTTCTGTTGCTATCCCTCTGCTGACAGCAAAAACTGCTGCATCAACTAAGCTACTTGTGAAGCTAGGTCATACGTGACTTTGCTTACAGATTGGCGTGAAATCGTGCTCTCACAACAACCACGCTGTTATCTTAAAAGGCTCTTTATTAACTCTTTTTTCATATGGATCCTAACCGTTAATAGTTCCGATTTTGTCCACATACCGGTCCCTGCTTCCCTGTTTAACGTATCCCAGTAAATTCCACATCCTTTTCCGGATTTTAACATCTTTTTTCTTTCTTTTAATTCTACTAACTCCGCCGCTTCTCCTCGTTCAACTTGCTGTATGTTTACATTCGCGAGGCCACCAACATGGCCGCGACGTCCCAGAATGCAACGCGGCGCCCAAGCCCTATTAGTTGCAACCTGTGGTCACCAACGTTTGCTCTTATCAATTTAAGTGTACGTTTGATTAATAATATAGTTGAGAAAGATTCATAATTTAGAAAGTATCACAGTTAGGTGTAAGGGGAGGTAAGGACACGTTCCCGACAGTTTGATATCACTGAAGGGATTTATTTGTACATTATCCCACTTATTACACAGCTATTCCTATACGAGTAAATATATAAACTTATTTATTTGATATCTTTTATTAGCAAATTTTAAAAAAAAGTAAACCTGTTTCCTAATGGCTGTAAGCAAAGACGTTAAAACAAGTTCAAAGTCCATACAAGATAAACATTCAATTTATTAATTTCTAAATAACATGCCATAGCCTATATATCTTAATAATTATGCATATTAATACTGTATCCATTAATAGGTCTTAAACTGCATGTGGTAAGATTACTCGTAGTAGGCTTACCCGAAATGTTTTACTCCAAAACATTATAGCAAAAAACTTACATTTCACCCTAAAGGCCCTACTTTTATTGTAGTCATAAGTGAAGTTAGTTATTATGTCAAAATAATAACTTAATTTAGTTACGACTAAATGCGGAAATGGTAACGCAGCAACACGTGTATGACGTGTCTTGTGGTAAAACTGGCGACCAATGGGATCTCTGGATCGGGATCCAGCTCCGCCCCTGGATCTAAATCCAACCCCGCCCCCTGGATGTCGTGTTCTGCAGTGAGGCGCTACTGGGTGTGTGTGCAAACAGAGACAAGGGGGAGAACATAGATATGTATATAAAGGCTAGATGGCTCGTCCGCGCTGATGGCCAATTGAGTTGAACGTCCGCATTTTGGCGGCCATCTTAGGACAGGGCGCTCGCTCACTCGTAGCATTGAGTTTTATTGATGCAGGTACTTTTAAATGACCATAACTTGCTTAATTTTTTACCGATTTTCAAACGGATTGGTTTGTTATAAACGTCAAAGATGTACCTATGACACTGAATACGTATACTAAAAATAAATAAAAAATTCATGAAACATGTTAAAGCATCCATAATTATAGCCACGTTAATAACGTTTGTAAAAAACCAAACCGTTTGTAAATCCGTCAAGAATTCAGCAAGTTACGAGCATTTTAGTTGGCGTATGTCACTCACCTTCCGTCCACAGCAGCAGGGAGCAGCACTATGGCAGCACTGACCTAAGATGGCCGCCAAGTGACGACACAGCTGACTCCGCCTTGAGCCATCTAGCCTTTATATACATATCTATGGGGGAGAAGGCAGGCGCATGCCAGAGAGAGCGTGAGCGCGCGTATTAAAGACAGAACGCCTGAATTTAATAAAACACCTTGTGCTGGGGCTTTACCTATTACCACACTACAGTGACTAACATTTCATAGGCTACTCAATTCTCCATATCGCCAAATTATGTGTGCTGTTATACTCATTAACCAGAAATAAACTTAAGAATGGCACACCACCAATCACTGCATTGTCTTGTAGAAATTTGTCATAAGTCAACAAAATTACCAAGCTATAATGTATAAAGCTTAATTAGGAAAATAACTTTTTAACACACAAGCCTTACTAAAAACATTATTTGTGTGCATTTTGATGCAAAACAAAGGCACTGATTTATTTTAAGATACGTCAGTGCAAGTTATTTTCAGTTTGGACAGCTCTTAAATTCTGTTTCACATGTATTGTTATGCTAATGTTCAGTAAAAGTTCACAAATGTTACAACGGTCTCCACTGATTATTCAAGTCTCACACGTTTAGCAGTACTTTAATATCTTCTATTTTAAAACCACTTAACACACTGCAATGTGACAATGCCTTCAGTAAAAGCTTATCTATACTTTCTGTTCTTATTGCTAAAACTCTACAATCATACTCAAAGACTTTAGACACTTTAGGTTGCATGTGAATAAATAGTAGAGCTCATTCGATGATACACAAGTCGTGTATGGAAAAACTCATACACATGAAAAAATAGTACCGTTTCTTCCCAAAAATGTATTTTGAGTAGAGTAAAATCTATTTCAAGTATAATGGCACTTCAAAAAATTTGGGTTAGAAATGTGAAGGTTTAATAAGAGTATAATACTTACAAGTAACTTTGACACCAAGAACCCAACACAGATCTTGATCTCATAAAATAAAATCATTTAAAAAGGCGTAAATTAACACAATAAAATCTTAAATGTGAAGGATGACCAGCGGTATACATAGAAAGCATTTATTTTTATTAAAGTATTTTTTCCAAAGAAATCCAATGTATTTTGACAGTTTGGTTAACCTTTAGCCAAAACAATCTCAATGTCTTTTCCCCCCCAATAATTCACCATCAACACTATAAAACACTCATATCAGCATTAAGCAGTTTATACAAGTACAACTGAGACTGATGCTCGACAGAGCGTGTAAGCACAACATGTCACAAAACAATGTAAATTAAGTCTGCCTACTTGTAGATGTCCAAAGCAACACAATAACTGGAACAAAAACTCAAAAAAAGTATTATAAATATATTGGGTGGGTTCACTATTGGTTCCACACATTCACCCAATGCTATGTCTTTTCTTCTCTTGACCAACCATAATGTCCAAACAAGCAGCAAATTCAATCAAAAAACCCTGTCGAACTCTGATTGGCTGGTGGTGGCAGGATTCCGATTCTGATTGGCTGGCTGCTGAGGCATGTGACCTCTTCTGCGAGGTGGCGCCAGGTATTCAAACATAGATGTGTTGTGTGTAGAGAGCATGTTTTTGAGGTCAGAAGGCATGGGGTCAGACCAGAAGAAGTCGTGGTTGAGAGCGTCATCGCTGTCTGTTCTCTGAGCCGGATCCAGAACCAGGAGTTTGTCTATGAGGTCCAGAGCGTACGGATCTTTCACATACGCCTTCAGTCTGTCCTTCACTTTACGCTTCTGACCCTTTGGTAGCTCCATCTTCTGGTAGAGCTCATACTTCTTATCCACATCAGGCCAAACCTGAGGCACAATAAGAGATGGGATTAGTGTTTGAGACCAACATACAGCACAGTAATCCTTTTAATTTTGCGTGTTACTTACTTCTGGAGTAATGGATCCACACAGCTGACTAATGAGCGTGAGCTGATGTTGCTCTGTGTTACCCTGCATGATGGGGCTTCTGGTCCACATCTCTGCCATGATACATCCACCACCCCACAGATCTATAGGAGGCCCGTAATCTCTCTCACCTAAAAATGAAAAACAACATTTATCAGATTGCAAAATGACCACAAGCAAACACAAAGTGTGACAACACAGCGTTTTATTTAATTTACCCAGCAGCAGTTCAGGTGGTCGATACCACAGTGTGACGACTCTGTTTGTGTAGCGGTTCCCCTGACTGTTCTTAGCCAAACTGAACGCTCTGGCCAATCCGAAATCAGCCAGTTTCAAAACTCCATCTCTGGTGATCAAAACATTAGCCGCTTTCATGTCTCTGTGAAGGATCTGAAACAAAAAACAAAATAATTAATTCACTCTGAGCCTTTAATTTTATTTTTAAAGCCTTAAAATGTTTTACTTTATTCTAGAAACATTGTTTTGCATACAGTGTATTGGTACATTCACACGGGCATCAGCTTAAATGCTTGGCGGAGGGCGTATCTGAAGCGTGGCTCTGATGTGATTATTATAGTGAGAATAGCCAATTACCTGGTGGCATTGGCAACACATTCACCTTTGTTCTCCAGTCTTGCATAAACAATTTGGGGGCCCGCATAACATCTCCCATTCAAAGTAAATGAGAAGCGTTAAAGTCGCAATGAAATTGAAATGAAAAACTATATTTTTTTAATATTGTGGTATTATTAACAAATGACTTATCTGTGAGCTTCATTATTTTTTTAAAATTCATGTGTGCTCATAATCGTTAATCAAAAATGCAAATCTCCTCCCCTCCTCAAAACGATCTCTCTTCACTTCCGGTTAAAAGTATGGCAGGTGGGCGGGGTCCGGGAGAAGATCGCATCGATTAGCAATTAGCAACACGACCCAATCAGATCTCGATGGACAAATTCAAATCCAGCCCTGCCTTTCTTCTCAAAAGCTGTTTCATTCGGATATACGTCACCACGGGGAAAATAAGGCAATCGCTACTTCCGTTTCATGGCGACTTTAACAGCCTGTGTGGGTGTACTGTAAGAGGTTAAAACGCATCATCCAGTCAAATGTAACAGATGGCAACTAGAATACAAAATGTGACCCTGAACTACAAAACCAGTTGTAAGTCACGAAAAAATTTGCCAGAAACTCGCACTTGTCCTAGTGCTCTTTCAAGTTTGGTTCCCATTCAAGCTTAAAATTTCCAGAATCAGTCCACAACCCCGCTTTTTGTTTGTAAAATGTGTTGCTAGGTCTTCATTTGGACTTTAAATGCAATTTTCTCAATATTTTCATTTTTTTCCAAATCAGACTCAAGATTTTCAACTAGTTGTAAAAATAGTGGTAAATATTATCCTGTTCTAACATACCACACATTAATGAAAATATATACCATAATCAGCTTTCAGATGGTGTATAAATCTCAATTTCAAAAAAATTGACCCTTAAGACATATCTTACCTTGTTTCTGTGTATATAGTAAAGTCCATTCAGTAGCATCTGCATAACCTTCTTTATCTCCGCCAGGGTGAATTTAACATTGGCATTGCTTAGCAATCCAGCGAGGTCATGCTCACAGAAATCAAACACTAGATAGATGCTCCCCTTATAACGGTTAAACTGGGTGGCTAAACAGAAAGACAAAAAGGAGAAAAGCAGAGTGAATCAAAGTGGATTTATGTCCAATCAAAAGCATGCAGAGTCTTCAGCATCAATAGACTAAATAACTCCAACAAGACCTTAAATAGCTTGTCTAGTGATCCATGACAATGAGTACCAAATTATTAATATAATTAAAAATATCTGAAAAATAATGACTATGGACACCAAATGTACCTGCAACTATATAATATATACCCAGCTGTAGGCATCTTCTCAAAGACATATCTAGGAAAAGCTTTGTAAAAGGCATTCTGTGTGAGAAACTTACCTTTTGTTCTGCAGATCTCAATGAGATTCACTACATTTTCATGTTTTAGCAGCTGTAAGATCTTGATCTCTCTTAGGGCTGTGATGGGAAACTGAGGAGAAGAGCGTAAAGATCTCACAACTGTCACACAATTTGAATCACAGGAAACGTGAGTTTGGTGTTAGGTGTTAAAATGTCCTCACCCCTTCTTTTTCATTCTCCATGAGTACTTTCTTCAAAGCCACCTTCTTCCCCGTTTGCCTGTGTTTGGCCTTGAAAACCTCCCTAAAGAGTCAAAAAAGATCAGACAACAAGCAACCAACAATAGATTTGAAAATTGAAACAAAGACACAAACAGTGAAAATTATTACAGTAATGTTGTATGCACTGTACAACAATACATAACACAAACTTATTTGTTTTACATATATAGTGTACAGTAAGTAACCCATGTTAAAACACTGTCATTGCTGCTATCGTCGTCGTTGCTGAACTTTTTTGACAGCAAAGAATCAGTTTTAGTCCTGCTCGAGGTTTGTTGACTTCGAGTAAAATAATTGAAAAATAAGTTTTTCATAAAATCCCCTGTGGGCAATGTGTTAGCATGACAGAAACTTCATGCTGTCCTATGAGAATTTTTCGTCGCCCGAGTGGCTTAGGTTTCTTCCCCGCCACAGAAAACCACCACAGGTTTATCAAATTTATCGCGTTTTAGGGGAAAAGATAACAATAATACGGCGAATATCGGATTTTGCGTAAAATTAAGCATTTACTTTTTGATACTGACCTGATATAATACTGATTTTGGTGGTAACTCATTTTTTTTAAAGGCGTTTATCGCGTTTTGGAACCAACATCTTCATTTATTGACACAAGCTTTAAATACTCACCCGAATGTGCCCTGGCCGATCTTTGCGAGCTTCTCATATTTGGAGAATTCATCGCAGAAAGGAAACTCGACCCCATCATAATATTTAGACATGATGGCAGTCTCTCTGTCCGGCCTGTAAAAAACGTGTTTGTTTTTACATCACGATCTGGACTTTCTTTAGACGTACATTGTTGTTCAATATGCTGTTCGAATTTACTACACAGTTAAAAACACAATAAGCCGATTTACATTTAATTGATCCATTTAATTACGTGTTTTCATTGTGTACACGAGAACAGCTAAACCTGGCTCACACACACAAACATCAGCTTTACACCGTCATTTAAAACACAAGCCATATTAAAATTGATAAAACACGTGCTAGGCACCCTAAATAAACACTAAAGTAATGTTTTAACATTGTGAATTTAACATAAGTGATAGAAAATCGTTAAAATATTCATACTTATCCCCGCCGCCGGAGCTTCCGGTTTTATCGCGCTGCATCCTTGCTGCTACTGTTCCTCTGTGGTCCGCAGAACAGATTTAATAGCGATTAGAGGAAACATCAGCGCCACCTGTCGATGAACTTCTTCTTCTTCTTCTTCTTCTTCTTCTTCTTCTTCTTCTTCTTCTGTTTAAATGGCGGGTGGCAAACCAACTGAAGGTGCATTTACCATAGATATGTATATAAAGGCTAGATGGCTCGTCCGCGCTGATGGCCAATTGAGTGGAACGTCCGCATTTTGGCGGCCATCTTAGGACAGGGCGCTCGCTCACTCGTAGCATTGAGTTTTAATGATGCAGGTACTTTTAAATGACCATAATTTGCTTAATTTTTTACCGATTTTCAAACGGATTGGTTTGTTATAAACGTCAAAGATGTACCTATGACACTGAATACGTATACTAAAAATAAATAAAAAATTCACGAAACATGTTAAAGCATCCAGAATTATAGCCACGTTAATAACGTTTGTAAAAAACCAAACCGTTTGTAAATCCGTCAAGAATTCAGCAAGTTACGAGCATTTTAGTTGGCGTATGTCACTCACCTTCCGTCCACAGCAGCAGGGAGCAGCACTATGGCAGCACTGACCTAAGATGGCCGCCAAGTGACGACACAGCTGACTCCGCCTTGAGCCATCTAGCCTTTATATACATATCTATGGCATTTACCATAGATTTTTTTACAAACGTTATTAACGTGGCTATTATTCTGGATGCTTTAACATGTTTCATGAATTTTTTATTTATTTTTAGTATACGTATTCAGTGTCATAGGTACATCTTTGACGTTTATAACAAACCAATCCGTTTGAAAATCGGTAAAAAATTAAGCAAGTTATGGTCATTTAAAAGTACCTGCATCATTAAAACTCAATGCTACGAGTGAGCGAGCGCCCTGTCCTAAGATGGCCGCCAAAATGCGGACGTTCCACTCAATTGGCCATCAGCGCGGACGAGCCATCTAGCCTTTATATACATATCTATGGCATTTACCGCCACCTACTGGATTGGAGTATGGATCACTACTTGGTTGAATACATTTGGTGAAAATAGAAAAAAAAAATTGAATAACGTTATATCTTTTTTACCAGTTCTGTATCCTTTAAACATTTTAATAGTTCCTCACGTATTTTATAATTTGTTCCTTCTCCTAATATTTCCTTGAGTGAAAAACTACTAACACCCCCATCCTTTAGTAACTGAACTAGTTCAATTCTTTCTCTGTTGTATGCTATACATTCTAGTAATATATGCTTTACTGTTTCTGGATATCCACATTTATCACAATTACCAGTTTCATGTTTACCTATTTTATATAAACTTTGATTTAGTGCTGTATGCCAAATACGTAACCGGATGAATGAACACGACAATGTACTTTATATAATTTTTTATATACGGTGTATAATTTTTAAATATACTGTGTTTTTTAGAATTAAATCAAGAATCAATAACTTTACTGTATAAAATACACAGTATACAAAACTATTCATTTTTATATATTTTTTATTTCATGCTTAGTGTTTTTCAAAAGCACTATTTAACAAACTAATTAAAAAATTACAACCCAAATACCAATCTACAAAGATAGATCCACCTATAGACATTAGTTTATGAACTATTTACACTACATTTTTTTTCAACTACAAAACCTTTTTCAAAAATTAATTACAATTATAATCAAAATTTAAAGAAAGATTTACGAAATGTTTTTTGTATAATTACATTTAACCAATCTTTCACCTTTTTATTATATAATCATATATATACATACACACATAAAACATCTATGACACATTTTTATTTTTTATGAACGTGGGCATCTTGTGGTGTGATGATATTTGTTAGAGGTATAAATGCATATTTCTCATGCATTTGTTTTTACTTTGCATATTAAATATTACATTATTAGAGAACAGTGTTTTATGGCACCATTCTTAAGTGCATTAAAAAAATTACAGTAACACAAACACTAAACATACTCCTTAAAGAATTTCAAAAATTCCATATGGATTGATCTTATTAAGAACATCAAAACTGTACTGTACAACAAAAAGGAATATGAACAAAAAGCCAAAATACACAATGTATTTTAAATAAAAGTAAACAGAAAAAGCTTAAGTAAACATGACTTGATGTGTTCTGTAAATTAAACACACTTTGATCACAACTGGTCCAAACTCTTCTTCAGTCCGGTTACAGAATTTGATAACCGGTTAAGACAAAGAAAATAATGAAAACTTCACAATTGTAACAGGTTTTAGGCACTAGGTGGTGCTCTTGTGTAAGAGTTTGGCTGTATGACATCTGTTATTGTGTATTTAATGCAGGGTCCAAGTGTTTTAAAGCCCCTCCCACAAGGTGCAGGCTACCTGTGATGAGGATTTGTATGTTAGCCGCCTCTCTCAGCTGTGCGGCTTTTGCATTTATGCTAGGTTTAACAGGTATGACACATTTGTTAGGGTCCGACAGGACAGAGTCTCTTCCCTGACTGATCCACTGGAGAGCGCTGAGGATGCAGGGAAACACCAATGTATCGCAGTGTCTTTCCGCCATCATTGGCAGACCGCCCCCGATCAAAAGCTCCGCCTCCGGTTTCTCCTCCTGGCCATTCAGAATGCGCCAGCTCTGCTGGTTGTCCAGGCAACGGGTAAGCATGTTTTCCACAGACACATTAAAGTTCTGCTGGTCTGAAAGACACAATATTACCGCTTTTAATGCAACGAAATAAAAAAAAAGATTATTGCAGAGATTTCATCACATCTACATCATAAAACACAACTGCAAACATCTCTTACCCGCATTACAGGTCGCTATGGTCTCGGTGATGTTCGGACAAAACACGGCAAAGTCGAAATGACAGTGCTAAAAAACACATCACAAATCATTAGCACAAAAAATTACAAAATGTAAGCATTATTATAAAGTCCATTTGGTTCAATATAACAGAATGATCAATGTGTGAAATAATTATTTACCACAAGTAGTTTAAGCATAGCAGCACAGTCTCTCTCTCCTGTCGCATTAAATAAGAGGACCCTCACCACCGGACCCCTACAAACACACAGAACAACACAAACACATTTATTATCAATCTGCTCTCATAAAATATTTAGGATGCGTGCATAAAGTTAAGCAACCAATCGCAAAGCTATCTTTTCTACTTTAGTATTCTAACACAGTCAACTAAACTGATTTTTTGCTGTGTCCAATATATACAGACCACTCCAGTATTGACTTTAATCATCATTTCTAGATATATTGTGACCATTTTTGTTGAATATTAACAAAAGCAAACTTCAGAAGTGACCCAACAGCAAATTTTAAAGAGTGAGAGCATGACAAGACCCATGAAATGTGTTCCTAAAATACATGTAAAAAATGTAGTATTTCGTTGTGAGAAATTAAATTGTTTTCTCTCTAGTACTGAAGATAAAAAACTGCATCTTTAAATAAATGCAAATAAAAAAAATCACTTTAAGAAATTGCCAGAAATGTTTGTAGTTGACAAAATGAAACAAAAATTATAATTTTACTTGAATACATACCAATAAATAGGAATTTTTTTATATCTTCATTGACCATTACATTTTTCTATTCACTAAATTTGTCATTGATAATAAAGAGACACTGTTTTAACAGGGTTCCCACACCTTAGTTAACATCAAATTCAAGGACCTTTCAAGAACTTTTCAGGTCCAATACCCTCAAATTCAAGGACTAAATGTGGGGACACATTTCAAGTGAGGGCAGCGTTACATTGTGTTACCTTTAAAGATACATTGTTACAGTTCCCTTTTGAGGGAACTCGCGCTGGATCACTGCAGTGACACTTTGGGGACGCCTCCAGGGGTAAGTGCGTCTGAATGTGTATATCAAATTAAACCAATGGTGAGGCTTAACGACAAAGACAGGGTGACGCGGGAGCCAGGAAGTATATTGCTATCTAAAATATTGCAAAAGACGGCGTTACAGGGACGCAGGAAGTATGGCAAGGGAGATGCAGCGTCTCGTTCCCTTATCAGGTAACAACAGTTACAGACGTAACCCGAGACGTTTTCATGTGTCAAACACAACTATGCTAAAATAATTTTGGTATGAATCATCATTCGCATACAGAAGATATAAGCATTTAAAGCGAACAGTTTAGCACGTGAACTTTTAAAGTCTAGAATTTTTATGATATTATCCTACACTACACCGGGAATAATAAGGTTTTTTTTTTCAGAAAACTTCTTGCATAAAATAGATTCAAGCACTTTCAATGACCTGTATCTATGTATGTATATATTCAAAAACTTCCCAGGGCCTTTGTCCAGGGATTTTTTCCACCCAGATTCACAAACTTTCAAGGATTTCAAGGACACGTGGGAACCCTGTTTTAAACAAAAGGCTGACAGACGGTAAAATGACCAAACATAATTGACTATTTCACATCACGTTACGTTACACAGCATCACTCCAGCCTGCAGAAAAGTCTTAGTTAAACTGAGGTGTCAGGTGTCATGTAAATATTTGTTCAAGTAAATAAATATTATACATAACGAATTTGTATTTTGCTTGACTAATTTTCTGGTCATCTCTGCATGTGTGTTATATCGGCCACATTGCTTCCTCAATATCAGCATCGACTATAAAAAACATATTAGTCAACCACTCATTTTAAAACTAACAGAAAGGTTTTCTCACTCTGCGTTCTCCTCATGTTGTGTTGCAACCTCATTAAACCAGCGGACACAGGCCTGCATGCTGCGGGTGGTGTGAGCTCCATCCAGAAAGTACGTCAGGGGTCCGTGTTTCAATGTCTGATTACGTCCAGGCCACTTCGTCTCCATAAGACCTGCAGACACATCATAGATTACAGCTGCTGGATTCACCAAACCCTTACAGAGGCTGTTAACCCTAATTCATGAGTATGCCATATCAACAAATCTGATAAACAATAAATCAGATGACACCGTAAATGTCTGACTCATCGTATGAAGTGTTTTGGGACCTTTGATCATTGCAGGACTGGGCTGAAACGCTGGAGCTGGATTCAAACCATTGAACTCCACTGGAGATGAAGCAGGATCTGAAAAAACAAATTAACAAACTGATTATTTAATATACACACGCATACGATAACTCGCACAGAAACGGACCGTCCGGATCACATACCTGTGAGAAAGCGTCTGTGTAACCAGGCGTGTGAGAGCTGTAAGGCCAGAGAAGCATTACAGCGTTGATGATGTCCGGCTAAACCCAATGCAAGCGAACCTTCGCTTTTATACTCATCCAGATCAGGACAAACTGATAGTGAACACTGATGGGACAAACACAGAGCAAGAAATGAACATGAATACTGTGTGAATTGCTGCAGGTGTATTTGGATATGTTTATAGTGCGCACCCCAATTTCTTCTGCTCTCTCTTGAAGCACCTTCATCGAATCATCAGGCTGTTTCACTGTGAATGCAGGAACTCCAGGCTGGACAAACCAGATCAGAGACAATCTGAATATATTTACATCTTTATCAGACGAATTTTACAGTCTATTCAAAGTTATACTTTTAATCGTTTGAATTAAAGTCATACGTTTATCTTTCTAGAGCTTTGAAACTGTACAAATACCTTTAAATATGCTCCGTTACATTTATGCATTTGGCAGATGCTTTTATCCAAAGCGACTTACAGTGCATTACATAATTATCTGTATGTGTATTCCCTGGGTTCGAACCCATGCAAGGGCACACACATGCAGTCTTACCTTAAATATTCCTCCTTTTTGCCATGCAATTTTCTCAATGGTATCTCCCAGTATGCTGGTGTGATCTATGCCCAAAGATGAGATCCCACACACCCAAGGCCGCCTTTAAAGAATGACTTCAATTAGATAAGCATTTTAATCATTGCTTTTTTAGTGGCAAAAAGTTCATAAAGGATCATAAAAGTAAAATCATAAAGGATCCATTGTGAATAGGCTTTATGCCCAGCTGCACTACTTCCTGAACTTCAGCCAGCTCCTTGTTTCCTGTCTGCCATTATTGGACAAACTGATTTATCCAGATGTGCCTGACCTCAGTAGTCGCAACAACAATAATCAGACACACCTGGATTAATCAGTTTGTCCAATAATGGGAGACAGGAAACAAGGAGCTGGCTGAAGTTCAGGAAGTAGTGCAGCTGGGCATAAAGCTTATTATAATCATGAATAAATGATCGATTGTTACGTGTGGTCAGTCAGATATGAACCATAAATAAAGGTCAGCGATTGGTTCATTTCAGAGGAACGTGCCACGCTTTAATAGGGTCACAATAATGATCAGCATAAACTAACACAGTGCAAAGAGAAAATCAAATCCGTGTGCAACACATGAAAGGGAAATCACTTTAATATTAACAAATCACCTGCCTGATAATGTTAGTGCAGTCATACGCCCCACCGATCCCAACCTCGATCACGGCCAAATCCACCTGCACAGAGTTAATAAAAAACATCCATGAGTCAGAAAGTGTAATGATCTTTGAAATAAACAGCTCAGATCAAATCACTGTGTCGGTAAGCGTCAGCTTTAAACTTTTATGTGTGGGTATCAGGTGTGTCACTATTAAAATCTTGAACTTTGATATTAAAACATGTACTAAAGGTCCACAAACAGAACATGTGAGTATAAACAGAAGTGTAATGTTGCATTCTAACAGGTTTTGTCTGTAAAAGAAACCTGTAGATATACTTTGTAACTTTGTTTAGCACTTTTCATATCATTGCCTCTTTAACTGTGCATTCACACCAGCCGCGGAAGAGGCGGCAAGCGCGGATGATTTACATGTTAAGTCAATGCAAACACGCGATTAGGCATCCTGCGGCGCGGTACACGCGGTAGCCGCGGCGCGGATGGCGCGGAACGCGCGGCGAATTGAGCGTTGCCGCGAGAAACGCACGAGTTCAAAAATCTGAACTTTGGCGGAATTCCGCGCCGCGTTAACCAATCAGGAGCTTGCTGTAGTAGTGACGTGATTACAGGAAGCGAGCGGAGTGGTGTAGTCTCCGCGGAGTCGCAGAAGCCCCTCCCATGACGCGGATTTCCGCGTGAATTTCTCGAATGACTAGAATTTCACGTGCAGCGTTCACGCGCGGATTAAGCGAGTAAACTCAAAATGTTCAAGCGGCAAACTGGACGCGGTTCACGCGTTTTTGCCGCCTCTTCCGCGGCTGGTGTGAATGCACAGTAAGACGAATCACTTTGTTTTCGTTCTTATCACTTTTGCAATAAAGAGTCACTTTGTATACAAGAATCTTGTAAATACCCAAATATGAACTAACAGACTCACCTTCTCTTGGAGGAACACATGGAAGGATAAGATTGTGAGAAAGCGAAAATATGCAGGCATGCTTCCTCCATGAGCATCCTGTAAGGTCAAAGGTTTAAACAACCATTATCACATCAGTTTATATATAAATTTTTACAGCCGTGCTGTATTAATTTATCTACTATCAGTGTCTGCATGGGTACAAACAAATGCTGTTGTGATTTTAAGACCAGAGCTTTCAGATGTACATCTAACAGATTTATATAAACTTCAGTCTCACCCTCGTCTCCTCCAGTCGTCCGTACACCTGCCAGAAATATTTTGTGAAGAGCTCTTTGCCGATTGGCTTACCGTTGATTCGGATTCGCTCTCTCACTTCAACCAGATGAGGAGAACTACAGTCAAACAAACATAAAACAGATCACAAAGAGACTACATGACTACATGCACAGACTCAGTCCTTTTCGATTCAAGTTTTACTGTATAAAGCTTTTCATAATGCACAACGCAGAACTTAATTTATGGCAACTTTAAAGGCGATTTTCTCAATATAAAGACTTTTTGCACCCTCAAACCCTAGATTTTGTCCTAGCTTATTTATTCAGCTTTCAGATGATGTATACATCCCAATAAAAAAATCTTACCCTTATGATTGGTTTTGTTGTCTAGGGTCACATTTATGGTGATTGTATTGTGAAAACAACATATGTAAACATCTGGTGGGATGATGGTTTAAGCCTTATATCTTATTTTTATCACTTGCGAGGTCAACGGTAGTTTAAATGGACATTCATCAGATAGTGACACATGTGCTACAGTCCACAAGCATGCAAAACCTTTGAATTCTTGCCGCTAACAATGGTCAATCATTAAGGATAATTCAATACTCTCACGTGTTAAAGTTTAACTAAGAAAAACAAATAACCGACTGATTACATCAATGATATAACAGTACTGACACACACACATAGATTGACACGAGTTGTTATTTGAAGGGGCGGAGAGATTAAAGTTCATTGTGAACTACAATCATTTTCAGTTTGCTATACATGTGTGTACAAGTTTACAGTGTTATGCAATGCTTGCTTTGATTTCAAACACTGTCACTCCCATGCTCACAAAAGTAAACAACAAATCCCTTTCATAGCCAAAAACAAAATGTAGGGATGCACCGATACATTTCTCCATACCGATATTCAATAACTTAGAATGACATCTACCGATACCGATACATATCGATAGTTTTGCTTTTTACCCTCCGTTACAAATTATTACTTTATGAAATCCTAGAAATGCAAAGCTTGCAAACTGAAACTATATTGTGAACAATTGGATGATGTCTGAAAGTAAGAAAAATGCTTTTATCGGCTGACACAGATTATAGCCGATATATCGGTGCATCCCTAATTATTAACAATACCTGTAAAATCCTGTGCGGAAGCCATGATTTCTCAAAATCTGTTCTGTGAAGGCACATGTTGAACCCTGGAAGGTCAACAAAAAAATATAGCATCAGTTTACTGTACATTAAACTTCAATTTCAATGTGTTTATGTGCCACATACACAGGATACAACTTGCAGGTAACTTCTTTACCTTTCCTTTTGTCCCCGTTACATGAATGATATTAAGTTGATCAAGTTCTTCTACCTGTGGATACACAAAACAATCTGAATGATTCTTTACAAACAAGGACAAAGGAACAGATTAAAAAGCAAAAATACAGTCCCAAACAAGTCAAGATGAGGACGAACGTGTTTTAGTGGACGTTGTTTAGTTGTAAACTTAATAGTACACTTGGTATGACTGTAGATTCACATTAAGGACACAGTTTAAGTAATCTTTTATTTGATATTAATAAACATAGTTGTGGTTGATACCTTGAGACCGGCTCGCTGAAGAAAGCCTCTCATGGCCTGCAGCTGGATTTGAGGATGACCCCTCTCTCTCTTCACCTGTTCAAGAGCACTGGCGTTTGTCTGCAGGGTGTTGAGGGTGCACACTGCATCCTAAAGGTCACCATGCAAAGCACAAAGATGCTGATGATGGTAATAGCGTTGTTGTAGCTTTATTGTTATAGCATTATCACATAGACATTTAATTATCAGGAAACACATAAGAATCTTGTGGCATATTGTGGCTTTAACTCATGGGACATAAACCCAGCTCAAAGGTTTATGCTAAAATTAAACTTTATGCTTGATAATAAGCTTTTTATTTTTGCTTATTACAAAGAAATTTTGGGAGCAGTCGATGTCCAATAGTCTCAAGTGAAAATGGGTATTTGCTTCAAAAACAGCACTGAACTTCTTAACCATTTCATAAGATTTTGTCAATGTTTAGCCATAATATTTGTGTACAGGCTGTCATGATGAATACTGACAGTTCTGACAGCTGGATGCTAAATTTGTCTTTTTGCTGAACATAATTAGGTAGTGAAAGTGATCAGGGGGATCATTTGAAATTTAAACAGCATAAGGCAATATTTGGACCCTCCATGCTTTATATCATAAGAGCAAGTGTGATCACACCAATGCTGGGAACCACAAAATAACAGAGCAAAATTAATTAATTTATTTATTGTTATTCTACAATTAATTGTAAACAATCATGTTAATAACAATTTGAATAAAACTTAGTAAGGTTTCCAACTAAGTGCGTCACCTGTATTTCCAAGATATAAAGCATAAAGATCACACATTAACTTGGGTGATTTGTTTAATCCTTTCTATGGCTGCCTGTATACTAAGCACATGGCATGACTGCTTAATGCTAAATACTGTACATGTACCTCCATTTAGTGCACTCAGTAGTGTGCATTCACCTCAAAATAGCAGCGCGCATGATCGCGTGTGCTTATTATCGACACGTGCAGATTTCGCGGAAAAGCGCAGATGCGTTACTGTCCAGATGATGTAACATCTATAAAAGCTGAATCAGCCATATGTTTAAAAATAACCGCATATCGCTTTAATTTATTCGGTGTGTCAAAGTCGAAGATCAAATTTTAAAACGCGACTTGAACTGAAAATATTTTGCATATATTGCAAATTCGTACAGTCAAATATAATTTATTGCATTTGCTTGCTTACCTGATACTCCATTCTTCGGAACCGCGGAGCAGCTTCGGTGCTGGAAAACTTGAGTGACAGTTCGGTGATTCGGTTGCAGTGTCGGTGACGCGCCAAGTTCTCAGGCGCGCGTAAACGCTTCAGCACGCGGTAAAGGCGCATCATGATGACCGACAGCGATGCAGGAAGCAGCACCAAATTTGGGGAGTTTTCCTGTCAGTCTAAAACTCTGGCGTCATGCCACACCTCCGTTTTGCCAACCATACAGATAGCCCTACTGTTTGTATTTTTACGAGTGACAGTTTAGTGAACTCGGTTAAATTGATAAAACTCTCATTCTAATTTGTAATGCGATATAGTAAAAATATATTTTACAAAGCATGCCAGCACGCTGCAAAGCGGTTAGTTACAGTAAGTTACCACAAGGCATATGGGTTAACTATTCCAGCATCTGTCGTTGAGCTCACAGCTGGCATCTTGTTTTACCCGGGATACATCTTATTAATCTCAGAAAAAGATGTCGTATCGGAGAGATGCATGTCGAAATAAAAAACAGTATCAAGCCACTGAAATGCCTCACGTGCCAGCTGTCTTCTTGAGCTAGCGCTAGCACGCACCGTACTGCGCATGCGTGTTCTCACTCATTCATAATATTCTGGCGCCATCTACTGGTAAATATTGGATAGGTCGGATAAAAAGGTTGACTAAATTCGTTTTCATTTATGGTACTAAAAAGTATTTAGAAGAATACTACGGAAATTTCACGGCACATTCCCTAAAACAATGACTTTACAACGATTCCCTGCCTTTAATAAAATCATCAATATATTGATTTTTCTTCAAAAATGGAAAATTAATATATGCGAAATACATTTTATAAAAAGTAAAGCTTAATTAAAATTTGCTGTTGAAAATATATTTAACCTGTTATGTTTACAGGTTTGTAACATACAATGTATTTGTATTTTTCTTACGAGGTGAGGTGAATATAAATGCTTTAAAATGGAATTATTTTAAATATATATTTAAGAAATTGCCAAAAAGTGTGAAAATGCTAAAAAAGTGAAAAATATTTTTGTAATCATATTTAAAAAAAAAAAAAAACATTTCAGTACATATATTTTTCGGGCATTTTTTTGTATATTTTGAAATATATTAAAAAATTATGTTTTCTGTATTGGAACCAAAATATTAAAGTAATTTTACTATAGTGAAATGGTGAGATTTATGGTGTTTTTAAACCTTGCCATAGTAAATATTAAAGCATAAAGCATATATAAATAAATAATGATTGTATGTATGTTAAAGTTGATGAAACATTCACAATAAGAAACAAACTCTTTAGGAAATGTTAAACCAGGCTGCTCAAAATTGCTTCTTAAAATCTGCATTCTTGAATTTGATTCAAACTTTATTTTCTAGTTCCTTTGAATATTTTTTGTGTACATGTGATCTGCTTTTGTTCAAGAAACAAAAACCGTAATGTCGCATAATGACCACTAGATGTCAGTAGATGACAGTGGGTTATTCTCTAATACTGTTGAGATACCATAGTAAATATTATTGTATTTGCCCACTACAGTATTTTTTTATGTGAACTGATACAGACCGACAGACATATCTAACAACATGTTTCATCGTCGTTTTTATTTTTTTGACGTGGACGTTTCGAACATCTTGTCAAAAGTTTTTAGCTTGTTAACAAGCAGATACCATTGCATTTTATGAGTATAGGACAGTTGGTGTCTGTTGCAATCCGTGATAAAAGCCACATATCACAAGATGAAAGTGACTGCTAATGAAATCTGTCCAAGCGCGTGATGACGTTCAGTCCACTGTGCGTAATTTAGTGACGTAGCTTTGGGTAATCCATTCGCGTGATGAGATCCATTCGTTACTAAAATGGAAAGAATGTGGATCTGAACTTATCTTTTTCTTGGACGAGACCTGTCCCGTGATAGAGAGCAATTTAAGCAATACCTAGCCATCCTTGTCCATTTGATAGAAAACGCAACTTATCTCTGTCAAACACGTGGGTTATAGAGATTTCAGGGCACATGTAAAGAAGGATTTGTCAGAAAGACACAGAAGGGAAAGGGAATGTGAATAAAGATTACAAAGACACAGTGTCCTTGGTTTAGCCTCTGGGATTTTATCCAGATTAAACTTCCTTAAAGTTCCTCTAAGATTCAGTTACCTTTCCTCTTTAGTCTGTGCCACCTTGACCTTTGAGGTCAATTAATATTTAGAAACCATACTGCAAAAATAAATATTTTTTAAATATATTTCAAAAAATGGCCAAAAAATATATATGCGGACGGGAATATGTTTAAAAAATATATTTTTCACCCATATATTTTGGCAATTTTTTGTATATTTTGAAATATATTTAAAAAAAAAATAAATACATTTTACAACATTAAAAAATATATTTTGCCCTCCATATATTTCAATCCAAGGAAATATACAGTTTTAAATATATTAAAATTAAATATAGTTTCAACTTCAAATAAATATACTTTATAAAAAATTGGTATTTAGCAGCATAGCCTATATTTAAAATATATTTTTGTAAAGAATACATTTTTGCAATATGTGATTAAAATTAGAAATGTATTTGCTTGCCCTTGAAATACATTTGTAAATATATGTTGATATATGAAAAACTAAATAGATTTTCAAATTCAAATATATAATAAATGTAGCATTACTTTCTAAAAAAAAATGTACAGATGTGGCCTTTAAAAACGCGCGTTTTCTCCCGCGGCATTCGCCAAATCGTCTCGCGGAGTCACGCAGAATTCTGCAAGTGTTTTCGGGGGGGCTACTTTCCCTTTTCCCTTAATGTGTTTCGCTTCACAGAAAATCCACCAGGTGGCGCATAAAAAACTACATTTTTATATGCGTTGTCATTGCGGTTGTTTCCAGAAGTTAATAAGGGCATTGCTGAATATTTAATATTTCTATTAAAACAGCAAAGTGACGTCAACCCCTTCTTGCCAGCATAACAGCGCATACATTTATTAAGATGACTGTACGTGCAATGGGCATTTATACTAAGTGCAACAAAGAATTTAGTGTGAGCCTAATACCCTTAACTCTATTTACAATGAATATCTTAATTATTTGTGTTGTCGAATTTTGACACCGTTTCATTGTTTGTTTATAATATTAATAATTATGTCCGTTTTTCTAAAAGTATTACTATTTTAAAGAGATTCATGTGGTATAAAAATACATGTTTTAAAGTTAAAAATGTTGTAAAAATATATTAGTATTATTGTTCTTAATATATTAAGAACAATAATATGACACATGTATATTGCGCTAAAATGCTATACATATGGAAAGAGGAATTCTTCTCAACCACCACCAATAAAGTTAAAAAAATATTCTTTAGAAAAATAGCGTTTAAACCCACGCAGAGCGAACAAGAAAACATGGGCCTATGCTTACATACTGTACAGTGGGCATATGATATCTTTATTTAGTTTTACATATTTAAAACTTTAATAATACCTTTCTTGCGCATATAGGCAGTCAGTGTTATGATTTTTTTTTATCCTTTCAGCCGTTATTCATAACAATAAACAGATTTCCTTATTGAAAGAAAAACGTAGAAAATGTTATTATGGGTATAGTTGATGCAAATAAAGTGTGCAGTATACAAAAAATGCAAACAAATTATTTCTAAAAGTGGCAAGATTTTAAAAAGATAAAGGTGGTATAAAGAAAGACATGAGAAAAGTAGAGGTATGCAAAAGAGCACAGTTTAGTTATTGTTAATTAAAGCGGTTTTATACACCTTTGTTTGAATTGACAAGCATTTTATTCGCCACTTTCAACACATTTTGTGATTCATTTACTGATTTATTACAGAAAATTGTTGTCAGAAGCAAAGCTATTGTACAAAGCATCTTTATATGTATGTTTTAAAGTTAAAAATGTTGTAAAAAATATATTAGTATTCTTTAATTTAAGAATAACAATATGATACATTTATATTGCGCTAAAATGCAATATACATTATTCTGCAAGCAATATAAATTATTCTCAACCACCACCAATAAAGTGTAAACATTATTCTTTAGAAAAAAAACGGCGTTTAAACCCGTGTTGCGTGGAGCGAACAAGAAAACATATGCTTACATGCTTATTCGGCATATGATATCTTTTTTATTTAGTTTTACAGTTTTAAAAGTGGCAAAAAAGTTCTTAAAATCTAATGAATACTGGTTTTGTAAAATGTATATAACTGCAGATGCGTGCGTGGGATCCGGGCAGGTATCATTTTCCTCCAGACCTTGACGCATGGTCGCGGGAAGGCGAGAAATATATTTTTTTTAGGTTAAAATATTTTGCACAATTGATATATTACTTATGAATATTTTAGGAAATTATTTTTGACACACGTAGGTTATTACGTGTATTTTGGATTTTAATTTCATTACTGTGCCTATCCGTGGCCTCATCCGAGCGCACTTTCTCCGCCTTGCATCTTTTGAAGACATTGGTATGCAGCACCATGACCCAGAAAAGACTCACACACCTTTCCCTGATGCATGCCCACACAGAAATACTGAACTCCCTGGATATTTGTCCTCTAGCTCATGAGAGACTTTGGAATCTCTATACAACCGGCGCAATTCGCGAGGCGAGTTTTTTCTGTTCGAGTAAAGAGCGCGTTGATAATATGCGTATTAACGGAATGACAACGCGGGTTTGTTTATTACATGGATGCGCAGCAGCACAAAAACGCTTTTTAATATGAAAAATTAAAGGATTAAAATGTAACAGATTATTATTGAGTCTCTTGGACATAAATGATGACCAATTATGAGACGTTAGAAGGCGCAAAGAGCTGCTTCATCTGTAGCTAAGTAAATAAATGCTTTGCTTTAAACAAATGCATCTACTTTTAAATGTTTTTTTTTAAATGCTACCCAACGGATTTATTGTATATAATGACTCTGCACCTGTAGATATGGTGAGATGAGAAAACATTTTAAGTAATGCTTTTAAAAAAAACATTTCGCTGTCCAAGTGCTGAAATGGCTCTCCACACGTTTGTAAATTCTTTATCTTTTGTTTGTAACAAATAAAGTATTTTTACAGTACAAACCTTATATAAAGCCTATTCTAAAAATGTAATTATACACCATGTTTTTCTTATTAAAAGTATACAATATCAGAACTAAACCCATTATTATTTTTGTTCAAATTATGAATTATTTATATGTTTAAAAAAGACAGTAATAGTACTATTTAGTAAAAAAAGATCTATATAAAAATATACTAGGTATGTTAATGTAAGAATATTTTACATCTGTTAATCGACGTGTGATCTTAACTTAAAAACGAAAGTAAAATATGTTCGTCCGCATGGACATTGAAAACTGTGAAGTTTAATTAATATTATATGTTGTTATAATATTATATGTTGTATGTAAATTGTAACGAAAGTAATTCCCCCTGGGATAAGTATTTTTGCTTCTGATTAATAGCGCATATTCATCTGAGAACTGATGATGTCTGTGTTTCAGACCCTGGCTGTGTGCCCTGAAGTGTATATGACAATAAAGTAGTAAATCTCAATGTATTTATTTTTAAAATGTATTTTAAATAGGCCTATAGGCTCATAGGTTTTTTGGTTAAAAAAATTCACAGCACCCCCTGTTCAAAATGACTTCCAGCGGCCCTGCCTTGACGCTTTGTGTGTTCGACTTTAAATGGTGCGGCGCTGACTGGTCGGCGTATGACATCAGAGTACCGCGAGAGCAAAGGTAAAGTCGGACCATTTGTAACATTTCGACTTGCTCTCGCGGTACTTTGATGTCTTAGTTGCCGAACTGTCTGCGCAGCGCCACATAGAAACGCCCTTTGACTCTTTAAGGCAAAGTACCAGCAACATGAGAAGTGGTGGCACGCAAAAGAAAGTGAAGGTACGCAGTACGCTAAAATATAAAGTGTCTGTACTGCGAGCACTGGTTTAGTTATTTACATCGTGAGTTGCTCTTTCACCATTGTGCACCCGCGCACTCGCTCTGTAGTTTGTAGCTCGCGCTCCGGCTTCGATAAACAATGCCCGTTTCTCAATACCAAGTAGGGGAGAGTGGGGCAAAGTGAGCCAGTGGGTAAGTTGACCCACCCCCTTTATCTAGGCAACCATACAGATTTGTAGCCGTGTGACCACAAATACAGGTAGCAACCATAATTTATATTTGGCTATGTTAAAGAGAAGGACAAATTAAAGAGTTATGATTAAAGTATGATTTAAAAAAAAAAAAAAAACAGTTTTTATCCTATCAAAGTAAAATGTATACATACCAGGTATAATGGCTGTTATGTCAAAGTAGATTTATCCAGGTCTAAATATTTATACCATACATATTGGTGATAGGCTAATGTATAAAACCATGTGAATGATTTAGCTAAAGATTAGCCTGAATTACTAAGCTAGGCAGTTTTCCAAAACGGTGGCTGTGGGGCAAAGTGAACCAGATGGGGTAAACTGAAGGCCCGGGTATACTTTTTTTCCGCGTCCGCGTCCGGCTCGCGCGCGCACGCGTCCGCGCAGCTTTCCGGGTATAGTCCTCGCGGCTACACGCGGATGGCCGCGTTCGACACTATACGCAATACAAATGATTTCTTATTCAAATTATTAGTCTAACAGGCTGTCAGGGCAGCACTGATTTGGAGACATTTACAGTACATTATAACATTAGGATAGGTGAAGAAAAGTAACTGATCCACCATTGCAAACACAGTTTAGAACAAACAACAAGACAACAAAGAACAGGAATCAAACAAACATGCTCCAGAGCTTTCTGTTCTTGGAAGAAGTAAAAGTTAAAGAAGAAAAACGATAGTGTGTGTGCAAATGCTGTCTATTTCCTTTTTATAATTGTTTATAGTGGAGTGTCCTGTCTAAATATTTTCATGCGCATGCGCTGTCGTACGCGGACTGTACGCGCACTGTCCGCGCGGTCTCAAATTTTGGGCTGCACGCGGACGGTCCGCGCGGCCGGCCGCGGACCCTCCTGATGACGAAAATGACGTCATGCGGACGGCGCGCATACGCGGACGTCCCGAGTATACTTTCGGCTTAAACCAGGGGTTCAACCCCACCATGAGGCACTGTAACCATTGAACATGTTTCATAACAAAAAGAGCCTAGGTTATATCAACATATGTCAAATTAAGTTACCTGATATCCACTTAATTTTATAAGTTATAAACATTCATTTAAAATAACATACAGCGTATGTATTAGGCCTATTTGCTTAAATAGCATTTTAACAAAGAAACTGCAAGGGTTGAAATTAAAACCCAACGCGCTGGTGAAAACTGGATAAACCGGTTTTCTTTTGATTCCCTGATGATGAGGTGATCGATTAGCATTGGGGGTTGGCAAAGAATTGGCAGACCTAGGGGTGGGTGGTTTTTAATTTCTTGACTCTGTGTCACTGGTAGCTGCTAAAACAAGCAGCTAAACCATGTACAATTAATTACATTTTGGAATTAACTTCCTTCATGTCTTTTTATTTATACACTGTAAAAAATATTTTCTGAATTTTTAAGTAGTTAGCATTAAATATGTTTACAAACAATTGGTTTACAAACTCTGGGATGTTTGTGATTATCATCATTCAGAAAAGTGGTGCTTGTGTTTAGACTTGTGTTTTACGTGATTAAATCATGAAGATTACATTAGTTTCTTTTCAGTGTAGAACAGTTTGTAATCAAAATGCAAAAATATAGTATATTTATAAACATCGCTGAAACAAAGAGTGAATTAAAATTAAAAAAGTAATAAAGTTAAAGCTGCTGATAATTTTGTTTATATTTACTAGCCTTTTCTGAGTGAAAAATGTTTAGATTTTGTTAAGTAGCCTAAATCCTACTCCAATTTATTTCAGTGTGGGTTTCTCATTTTTATCAGCTTTCTTTTGCTTTTCAAAGGGCCGTCTACCTTTGCTACCGCCAGTGCTTTAATGTGGGCCGGTAGGCGCCAGTACTCAGTACCGCCACTTCCAAATATAGCTCTTGCGTACCACCACCTCTCCCTGCGCCCAGAACGTACTTCTAGCGTACCAGAACGCTCATTTGCACATCTGTTTAAATCAGAGGCTTAATTTAATTATTTGGCTGCGCTGCCGCTTTTCAAAGCGCCCTTCACAATGCAAGCTACCTAATTCGTCCCACCGAGAGCAGAGACTACATTACCCATACACCTTTGAGTTTTACAAGTTAAAAGCGCATGCGTAGCTTTTGCTGCTGTCAATAGGCTTGTTCGACTTCATGCGGCGCCCCGAGAATCGACAGCCGGAAGACGTCACAGTATCGCGAGAGCGAGGCGAAATATGATTTCTTGAATCATTTTCGCGGTACTCTGACGTCATCCGGCTGTCGGTTCTTGTGGCGCCGCATGAAGTCGAACAAGCATAGTGTTAACAACGTGGTTTGGAGAGGTGTGTGAAACGCGCAACCATAGCTGCTCTGTTAAAATGAAAATACAATGAATACTTAATATGCCCTCCTGGTTTTAGACTCTGAGGAGTAAAAGAACAAGGCCAGAATCAGAGGACTCTCGCTGGCTGACATCCCACCAAGCCAGAATGATATCGCTGCAGGTACCCTTTTGTAGGTACTACGTGACAATCTCTGCTGTCGCGGCTGTCAGCTTGGTTCCCCTCGACGCAACTTCGGATTTCCTCAGACGATGTGCAGTGTAAAAACATTATTGAAATTGTATTATACATACTTGCTAAACTACAAGTGAACAAAATTTCAATGAATTTGAACGACGTGCACAGGAGTTTTATCACCCGCAAAATGGAAAACAATGGGACAAAATAAAGTGATGACTTTCGAGTTTCAAATGGCCAATATTTTGTTATTCTTGAACCCATAGACATGGTCTTGGTGTCCAGAGAGTATCTTTGCCCGACAGCGACAATATGTTATTAAAAAATAAATTACATCATTATGGATAAATGAGTGCTTGCAGAATATACATATTTGAGAATGCTTATCAGTACTTTTTTGTTTCTTTAACTTTAAAGATGAATATTCTTCTTTAGAGATGGGCAATTTTCAGCAATAGCACATTATATTCAACATTTTGAGCTCATAAAAAAGATTTTTCGCTTATTTAAATGATTTTTTTTATGTTTTTATGCACGTTTAGTTTTGGTGCAATTTCATCAAAAGCTTATAATTAGGAAATACACACAACACGCTTAACGTATATTTTATATATCTTAAAAATGTTGTAAAAATTGCGTATTCTTATATAATAAGAATAACAATATGATACATTTATATTGCGCTCAAAATGATTTAGAAATGGAAAATGGAATTGTTCTCAACTGAGTGCTTGCAGAATATATAGGCTATATTTGAGAATGCTTGTCAGTACTTTTTTGTTTCTTCAACTTTAAAGATGAATATTCTCCTTTAGAGATGGGCAATTTTCAGCAATAGCACATTATATTCAACATTTTGAGCTCATAAAAAAGATTTTTCGCTTATTTAAATTGCTTTTTTATGTTTTTATGCACGTTTAGTTTTGGTGCAATTTCATCAAAAGCTTGTAATTAGGAAATTCACACAACATAACGTATATTTTCCATATGTTAAAAATGTTGTAAAAATTGCGTATTCTTATATAATAAGAATAAAAATATGATATATTTATATTGCGCTCAAAATGATTTAGAAATGGAAAAAGGAATTCTTCTCAACTACCACCAATAAAGTTTTAAAATTCTTCTTTAGAAAAACGGCATTTAAACCCACGTGCACCGAACAAGAAAACGTATGCTTACATACAGTCCGTGTATGATATATTTTTTATTTAGTTTTACATATTTTTATTTATATGCATTTAATAATAGTCTACCGTAAGGTCATAATGTACACACTGTTAAAAATGATTCAGTGGCTTTGTAAATATCTCTAAAATAAATGATTAAAGTAACTTAATAAAATCTCTTAATGCAGTTATGCGATTTTTTTAGTTGGAAAATAAATTACTTAAAATAGAACAGATATTTTGTGTAAAATGTACATATATTATTTGATGTATACGCCTTAATAATATAAGTATTACATTTACAGATTATTTTAGTCAATATATTTAAAAAGGTCAGAGTAATATATTTAAGTTTTTTAAACTGTAATAATTGCATATTTCAAATTATTATTATTTCTATTTGACATCAAAAATGTGTAAGTTTTACGCCTAACTTGAAGTATGAATTACTTATATTTTCACATTGATATTATTTGAGTAAATGTAGGCAAAAAATAAATTAATAATAAGTAGAAAAAATGTCAATTTTAAACAATCACATAGCCAACGGTTTTTAATCAGCAACAAAGAAACTGCACATTTTGCCGATGACAAACACCTCAGAAACTCCTCCAATTTATGAATATTTACACTCACAATATGATTTTATTTCCTTAGTACAAAAGTATAACATATTATACAAATTCTCAGTGAAATGTATTAAACACCAATGCATACTTTTTATCGTGTTTCATACCATGTAAAGGGAAACATGATAATATAAAAAGTAGCCTACTGTTCAGTAATGCAGAAAAGCGCACCGTACATGTTAAAGCTATTAAAACGTTCAGATGCAAAAATGAACTAAATGTAAAATTAGATAAACTAGTTAATGATATTGCGTAAATGCGCTCGGTCTCTTCAAAGGTCTTCGCGAATTATTTTGTTATTAGACTCGATTATCATACATCACGTCTCTTCTACTGTAAGTACACGGAAAAAATAAGACAAATGATGCGCGTTTGAGTCCGATTTTTATGAAGAATATGTGACTGTTTATGTAACTGGCAAAAGAAAACTTCGCCAACAAAATGTTTGCCAAAAAGCATGCATTTGTATGACATCAAAGTCTATCGCCTAAACATTGATAATCCGTGTCATGTTACTTCAATATCATACAGTATACGCTAAGCATGAAGTCGAGCACACACATTGTCGTCAGTATGGCCTACATGAAACACGCCTGCCCTCTACAGGTTTTTATATTTCCTGCGTCCCCCACCGAACTCCCCTTCTGCGGGATCTCGCAGAATTTCGGAAGTCTCCGCGGCATTCTGCTCTCAGAAACGCGCATTTTTAAAGGCCACATCTGTATTAAGCATGTATTTAAAATATATTTTTGGTCAAATAATTTTTTGCCGTATGATAAGTATAAGGCATCATGCATGGCCATAGCATTTAAGCACAAATCTTATAATTTAAGGTGAGAAGCTTGTTTAAGTCTTAACAATAAGTATAAATAATAGTAATAGCAATGCAAGCATTGTTGTTTGTATTTTATACATAGCATAATAAAGTGTCTGTAAGTGTGTTATTCTAGGCGTTATACCCATTACAAAAAGCATGCATGCAGGAAATATCTTTTTGCAAAACCTGCAAATAGATATTTCCTGCATGCATGCTTTTTGTAAAAAAAAGTGAATGAAATATTTTTGGGTGGTTTCCCCAACAGGGTTTATCCTAGTCCCAGACTAAAATGCATGTTTGATCTGCTTTAATTTAAAATCGTCTTACACCAACATATTTTAACATATATTACTGGCATTGTTTGCCAGTATTGTGTGCATCTTGAAACAGTATTGTTTTTGTAAGATATGTTTGTAAAAACTACTTAAATATCCTAATATAACTCAGACCTAGTCTTGAATTAAGCTAAACCCTGTCCAGGAAAGTTTACACTTTCCCTTTGTAAGTTAAGTGGAGTGAAAATGTCTCTATGATCAAAAACACAGTCATTTTAATGCATCACACCATCAGAAAGATCCGTTTTTATAATCGCTTTAATTTGCCTGTCATGTCACAAAGTCACAAGGTGATTCCCTTTTACACAACAGCGATTAACTGCAAATCTCATCATTATTGCCTTTAGCATCACCTTCATAATAAGAGCAAATACAATAAGAGTCACCAGAAGAGAGAAGGGTATAATAAATACAGAAAACAAAAACATCTGTGTCGAAAAGAAATGACTTCTATAAAAACCTGCGAAGGTGATATCGCACTTCTCTCCTTAAAAACGCACAGACAATTTAATACAATCAAAAGAAATACAACTCGTGGAAGACATCATTGATTCGAGATAATTTGCTATAAAAGATCTATTTACAAACACTGACTTGTGTTTCTATATTCAAGTTTTAATGATTGTTGATCATTTCATGCATATTTCAAAATATACTACACCTAATTTGCTGACTGATTGTATAGCAGTGTTGAATACAAGCTTTAATAGCAGTTACATAAAGGAAGTTTGCTCAATGCTGTGCTTCCATGTTCCACTTTAAATATTGAGTCCATACAAAGAGGAAATAAACTCCTGTCAAAGTCAGTAAAAAAGACGTCTTTATCTACATTATTACTTCTTTAAAAAAGCTCACTGCTAAAAAATCCAGAAAATAAAATCATCATAATCGATAACTGAATAATCACAGTAAATGCATGAAATCATATTGCAACACATCTGTTCAAAGCATCTCATTCATCCCATCAAATCAACATCACACTGATTTTAAGATCTGTAACGTACTGCATAGAGAAATGTGTCACTCAAACACAGAGTGCCTGGCACCTACAGTGAATTAAGAGGTAGAACTAGAACATTATATTCATATTGAATGTTTCCCATTATAGGAAACAAATACATCTTTAAACTCAAGTGTCTTGTTAAGTGCAGGAAAGATTTCAGTAAAGTCTATGAACTACATTTTCCCTTACTGGGAAAAAATTATGACCATCATTGTGGTTCAGTCATATGTAGTACCGGTTTTGAGATTCACAAACACAAACAAGAAAGGTATAAAAGAAGTGAGATGCTAATATTTGTTCTTTGATACATGCAGATTATTTGATCTTTCCATGAAGCACAGATTTTGGCCAAAAGAAAAAGAAAACTCAAACCACAAATATTCATCATTCAATCAGATTGTACATTAAGACTGATTACGACATCATTGTGTCATTACGTCATCATTCTGTGATTATGACATCATTTTGTGATGACAACATCTTTCTGTGGCTACGACATCATTCTGTGATAATGAAATCATTTTGTAATTATATCATCATTCTGTGGCTACGACATCATTTTGTGGTTACGACATCAATCATTCTGTAATTATGACATCACTCTGTGGCTACGACATCATTCTGTGATTATGACATCATTCTGTGATTACGACATCATTCTGTGATTATGATATAATTCTGAGATTATGCCATCATTTTGTGATTATGACATGATTCTGTGGTTACAAAATCATTCGGTAATTATGACATCATTCGGTAATTATGACATCATTCTGTGGTTATGACATCATTCTTTGGCTACGACATCATTCTGTGATTACGACATTATTCTGTGATTACGACATCATTTTGTGATTGCGACATCGTTTTGTGATTACGACATAACTCTGTGATTATGACATCATTCTGTGGTTATGACATCTATGCTATCTGTCTAATAAAATATTGTGGTTCTAAAAGTTTGAAAAGTATTCATAATTTATCAGAAGATGAAAAACATAAATGGATTCATAAATGTCTGGACCCACAACCGAAAACTAACACTTAAGCGACAATATCTTTGTTTTAATGACAGTAATGCTAGGAAAAACATCAAGATAAAGACACTTGGAGAAGTAAAAGCAATAAATAAAAATAACTCTTTGGTAAAGAGCGTGTGCAGTTATTGATTTTAGTGTTTAAATGTATTCTGTTTAGATATGAAGAAAACTCAAATCCTGTTTTAACAGGAATCTGAACGAATAAACCTTCTGAAGGCCTTTCTTAGGAGTTCATTGTTTCTGAGTGTTTAAAGCGACGTTTCCGTAGTCGGAGATTTCCAGAAGAACTTCTTGTTGTCAGGGTTCAGATCGATTCTAATCTGAGGCACGGTCTTCTTAAATAGGTTTAAATTCTGACTAGGAAAGAAAAATGGGACTTAGACGTGTATATGTACACAAAACACACAAAAGACATGAATTACTGTATCCTACAAATATTAATTTAATACACACAGATTTACCTACACGGTCATGGAAGGGGAAAAGTGCTTTCCATCAGTATGGAGTGAGGAAGGACGTGGATTTACTTCCTTTAAAAAAAGAAAAGAAATAGACGGTTAATATAGGCACAATGCAGATCAACAGAAGGTTTAAATGTGTTATGATGCTGCTGAAAAGGAGATTTAATAGGTTAATAGTTGGAAAACAGAAAGAGTTGAAAATGTTATGACTTATTCACAGTTAAAGTCAACATGCCAGGCTATTTCACTTTCAAATTGTGAAACTGGATATGCAACGTTATGTCTATTTTACATTTATGTATTTGGCAGATGCTTTTATTCACAGCAACTTTCAGGGCATTCAAGTTATGCATTTTATCATTATGTGTGTTTCCTGGGAATCGAACCTACAACCTTTGTGCTGCACTACACATTGAGCTACAGTAACAAATTTTTCAAATCTTTGTACATTATTATTTTTTAAACATTGGCACCAGTGAATAAGACTACAATATCGATACTGATGTTGACATATATATGCAATAACATTATAATGATCATTATCATCTGTTATAAGAAGATTATTGATCCACACCAAACCAGAAAGCCAAAAAGTTGTGTTTGTCAGGAGCAAAAGGAAGAAAGTTTGAAAGTTGTTAGAAACAAGACGGTGACGGTTGAGACCCGTACATGAGGTCGAGGGAAATCCGGTGTGTTTACTTACCGGCTGAGGGCTCCTCCCCCAGCATTGGCTTCTGTTCCATCATCTCCATTGAGATTTTTATACTGGGAACATTTTCAATGGCTGGATAATCCGACTGTGAACGCAGCGGGTGGGATATTCTTACTACTACAGCTTTAGCATAGTTTCTATTAAGCACGGTAAACACACAACAAACTAACTCACGTCGTTCGCCTCGCTGTCAATGGATCCTTTCTTTTTCTTCGTCTTTTTATCGTCCTCCTTCTTCTTCTTTTCCTTCTCAGGCATGACATCATCCAGGTAACCGAGATCATGCTGAGAGAACAAGTAATCCATGGCCTTCCTGACCGCCACCAACGCAAGAATCTAAAAACAACATAGACAGAGATCTCAGAATCACACAGATTGACAGACAGACATAGATAAACAATAGATAGACAGACAGATAGGCAGACAGATTAATAAACAGAGGTATAGATATGGATGGATGGATGGAAAGACAGACAGACAAACAGACCAATAAATAGATAAACAGACAGGTAGGTAGATAGACAGACAGACATAGACAGTCAGAAAGACAAACAGATAAATAGACAGACAGAAAGACAGGCAGACAGACATAGATCAATGGACGGAATGACAGACAGACAGACAGACAGAGGTATGCATAGATGGATGGGGGGATTGATGGACGAACAGTCAGTCAGACAGACAGACAGACAGACAGACAGACAGAGATAGATAAATAGACAGTGATATTGCTTGCTAGATAGATAGTCAGAGTGATAAATAGATAGACAGGTAGGTAGATAGATAGATAGACAGACAGACAGACAGACAGACATAGATAAACAATAGATAGACAGTCAGAAAGACAAACAGATAAATAGACAGACAGAAAGACAGGCAGACAGACATAGATCAATTGACAGACAGACAGATAAATAGATAGACAGACAGAAATAGATAGATAGATAAATACACAGTGGTGTTGCTGGTTGGGTGGATGGATGGATAGATGGATAGACAGACAGAAAAATAGACAAACAGACAGACATAGATCAATGGACAGACAGACAGACAGAGTTATGTATAGATGGATGGAGAGATGGATGGAGGGATTGATGGACGAACAGTCAGTCAGACATACAGACAGACAGACAGACATAGATAGATTAATAGACAGTGATATTGCTAGATAGATAGATAGATAGATAGATAGATAGATAGATAGATAGATAGATAGATAGATAGATAGATAGATAGATAGATAGATAGATAGATAGATAGATAGATAGATAGAAATATTCAGATAGATAGAAATATTCAGATAGATAGATAGATAGATAGATAGATAGATAGATAGATAGATAGATAGATAGATAGATAGATAGATAGATAGATAGATAGATAGATAGATAGATAGATAGATAGAAATATTCAGATAGATAGAAATATTCAGATAGATAGATAGATAGATAGATAGATAGATAGATAGATAGATAGATAGATAGATAGATAGATAGATGGATAGATGGATAGATAGAAATATTCAGATAGATAGAAATATTCAGATAGATAGATAGATAGATAGATAGATAGATAGATGGAAAGATGGATAGATGGACAGACATACAGAAGTATGTATAGATGATGGATGGATGGATGGATGGATGGATGGATTGATGGATGGATGGATAGACAGATAGACACTGATAAATAGACAGACAGATAAATAGACAGAGGTATAGATATAGATGAATGGAAAGACAGACAAACAGTCAAAGCGATAAATAGATAGACAGACAGACAGACAGACAGACAGACAGACAGACAGACAGACAGACAGACAGACAGACAGACAGACAGACAGACATAGATAAACAATAGACAGACAGTCAGAAAGACAAACAGATAAATAGACAGACAGAAAGACAGGCAGACAGACATAGATCAATTGACAGACAGACAGATAAATAGATAGACAGACAGAAATAGATAGATAGATAAATACACAGTGGTGTTGGTTGAGTGGATGGATGGATAGACAGACGGATAAATAGACAGACAGACAGACATAGATCGATGGACAGACAGACAGACAGACATATAAATAGACAAACATAGATCGACAGATAGACAGATGTATGTATGTATAGATGGATGGATGGATGGATGGATAGACAAACAGATACAAATAAATAGACAGACATACAGAGGTGTAGATGGTGGGATGGGTGGAAGGACAGACAGAGGTATGTGTGTATGTATGTATGAATAGATAGATAGGTAGATAGGTAGATAGATAGATAGATAGACAGACAGACAGACAGACAGACAGACAGAAGTATGGATGGATAGATGACATCCAGACATATGAATAGACATAAAGCCACACAGTTTTGAAACTTTTCCCATGCTTGCACGTACAGCTTCATGTTTGTGTGTTCATCGCTCGAAGAAAATACTCACCATAACAGGAAATATGATGGCTGCTACTGTAGACTTCAGTATCCACAGAAGAGCCAAACAGAGCACCTGTGTGCACGACATACAAACATGTGGTCATCATATAACACATACAGATTAATATACATCATATGACCACACACACACACACACACCTGTATGAAGGTAAAGAGATGAATGCGTCTGAGTGGTACGTGTCTCAGGTAGATCAGATCTGGCTGATGTTTGGCTGGCATCAGCAACAACTGCAGGCGATCCATAAACTACATACACACATAATATACAATCATTATTTATTTTTCTAGGTTGCTAAGGTGTCCCTATACCATCTATAGTCTTTATATTCTGTAGATTAGTATTAACAATACTATGACTTTGAAAAGCTGTCCTGAAATCTCCAAGGTTTAAAAAGCCATTAGATGTATTACACTGTAAACTAAACCTAAATTATATTGACATTCACAACTATTCCAAACTCGGATCGAGTTCTGGAATCTGTTGGGTTCCCAGGCTCCAGTGCAGATCCGGTACTCAGTAGGATTAGTCTTTTACTTCCAATGGGTAACATGATCCTCCTAAAGACACATGAACCCACCTGTACACCATTGAGAGAGGCCACGCCCATGTAGAGAAACACACCATACAGTACAGGCATAGGAATGAACTGTTGAAACACAATATGACAAGATTACTACAGTTAGTCTTTAAGCACATAAAAGCGTTAGTGTGAGTCACAAAATCAAAGGTTAAAGGAAGACAAAAGTCGTCAGCAGACACACCAGATATCGATCAAAGCAAACACCTCACAATGAAACAGAATTTGTTATGTTGACACAAAGCTATACGTGAATCTTTGTTCCCACATGAGCACACAGAGCGTCTCTATATACATCTGACATCTTGCAACAAGTGTTTTTCCACTTAGAGACCGACAGCCTCTAGCAAGTCAGGTTAAAAAAGGGGGCACAACGGCAACCAAACATGTCCCATGATTATTCTTTTGGACTGATACTATGGTGCTCTCATAGTTTTTTTAAAGATGTGTCATACACTGTACATCTGTGAAACTCAGGCCAAAGTGTCATAATCTAATAATGAGATCAGGACCATCAAATTTTTATTTGACATTGATTTTAATCTTTGCCTTGACTTTACGCAGTCAATATTAAAGATATCAAGATTTTATTTTTACAGACTGGTCTTTAGATTATTTAGGATGAAGCATTGAATCACAATAAATTACTTTAGCTGGGTTTTTACAGGCTGTTCCAGATCTGCGTAACAAAACTAGCAAAAATGCCCATATCTTCAACAATCAAATCCTTCCAACTTTAAGGTAGATAGATAAATAAATGGAAAGACAGACACAGACACAGATAAATAAACAGACAGACAGACAAATAGACAAGAAGACAGATAGGAAAACAGATATAAATAGATAAGTATACAGACAGACAGACATATATACATAGATAAATAGACAGACAAACAGATATAGTAGATAAATAGACAGACAGACAGACACAAAGACAGACAGACAGAAATAGATAAACAGAAATACAGACAGATATAGATAGATAAATAGACAGACAGACAGACAGACAGACAGACAGACAGACAATTATAGATAGATAAATAGATAGAGACAGAAAGGCAGATAGACAGATATAGATAGATAAATAGACAGACAGACAGACAGACAGACATAGATAGATAGATAGATGGATAAATAGGCAGACAGATAAACAGACAAACATAGATAGACAGACAGGTATAGATTGATAAATAGTCAGACAGAAAGACAGACAGACAGACAGACACAAACAGAAAGACAGACAGATATAGTAGATAAATAGACAGATGGACGGACGGACGTATACAAAGACAGACATAGATAGATAAATGGACAGAAAGACAAATAAACAAACATATATAGACAGACAGAAAAACAGATAGACAGACAGAAAAACAGACAGACAGACAGAAAAACAGACAGACAGACAGACAGACAGACAGGTATAGATAGATAAATAGATAGATAGAGATACAGAAAGGCAGACAGACAGATATAGATAGATAAATAGATAAACAGACAGACAGATAAACAGACCGACATAGACAGGTATAGATAGATAAATAGGCAGACAGAAAGACAGACAGACAGACAGACAAACAAACAGAAAGACAGACAGATATAGTAGATAAATAGACAGACAGACAGAGAAACATACGGACAGACAGACAGACAGACCGACAGACAGACAACAGATATAGTAGATAAACAGAGAGACAGAGAGACAAACACAGATAGACAGACAGACAGACAGACAGATAGACAAACCGATAGATAGACAGACAGATAGAAAGACAGACAGGCAAACAAACAAACAGAAAGACAGACAGATATAGTGAATAAATAGACTGACAGACAGACACACATACGACGGACAGACATAGATAGATAAATAGACAGACAGACAGACAGACGGAGAGACAGACAGACATAGATAGATAGACAGACAGAGAGACAGACAGACAGACATAGACAGACAGACAGACAGACAGATAGATAGATAAACAAACCGACAGACAGACAGATAGACAAACCAATAGATAGACAGACAGATATATAGATAGATAATAGATAGACAGATAAACAGACATATAGACATAGACAGCAGACAGGTATGACAGATAAATAGACAGAAAATTGAAATGCTAAATATTCTGTGCTGTTCACTTTTTCTATTGGCCAATTCACTAAGAACATTTAAATTGAGAATAAGATTACAGACTTGAAAAAGGTAATTCACAAACCTTCAGAACAGGTGCCATGAAGACAGACAGACCCGTCAGAATAAACACAAGTATTCCTGTCACTCTCTGCTCCCTACAAGAGAAAAAATCAATCATGACCCAAAGTCAATCTGAATCCACATCATGTCATCCTGCTATTACCTATTTAATACCCGTGTGATAAAAATCAAACTTATTATCACATTTCCTACATTTTCCTTTAATAATTCTCATTGAAAATATGTTATATTGGCCTATTTGCAAATCCATACAAACTGGAAAGTGCTTTCTAAGGACACTGCTAGGAAATTTTGGTTGGTTGCAGGGTGTTGCCACAAAGTTGCCAAATAAAGGTCCAAATTATAAGATTATACTCTATAAATATGACTCTTCCATTGTAACTACACAGGTGTTTTTCACCTGTCTCTTCATTGTAATCATACCTCCATGTGAAGTGCACCTGTCCTGAGGTTTCAATTATGTCAAGTTAACGTTTAATAGTCAGAGATAAAGGTTCATATACATCTCTAACTGCAGCTGAGGTTTTCATACTTTGACTAAAGTTTTGTCTCACCTAACTCCCAAAAATTTGGGCTGTTCACCAGGTGCTGACGTCTCTGTTTCCATCTTTAGGGAGTCTAAGTGGGCAATGGAGATGACGGTGGCCGCCACGTACCAAGGCAGTCCCATGAACGAGCACACGATAATGAGAATAGAGACCCAGAACAGATCCAGATGGTACCCAGCCCCCTTCTGCACTCGGGTGGAAATATAACACGAGCGTTATCTATGATATATAATTCTTTAAATCACACATGCATGTCAAATAAAATTCCTTCCTATATGACAATAATAGCGGTGTGCGTGCAGTAGCGGTCTGTGTTTACTGGCATAATCCAACCATGATTAATCCCAAATAAAATTCCACAACATTCCCTGGAATTAGTTTTACATGTGACATCGGCACATATGTACCGTAAGTTTGTGTTCCTTGCGGTTGACAATGACGGCTGTGATCTGTTGGTCCATGAAGATGAGGATGGTGACCAGGAGAGCAGGTAAGCTCGCCGCCAGGTACACCCACCAGGGGTTTCCTCCAAACGGTGGAACAAACCAGCCACGGTGTGGACTTGTCGGCTGTGTTTACGGGAAAAAACATGCGAATATATTAACAATATGACATCATAAGCACATGAATGTGCACTTATGTTATGTTCTGGATTACAATATATCAAATATAAAAGCAACACATTATATCTCCTAAGCGTGTGTCAATAAGATTAGTCTGGGATATAATACTTATAAGCACCATGTCCTGTGTGTTTTTGAGCAGGTGTGCACACGAATTACAGGTTCAAAGAACTTCAATGAGTGGTTTTGATGTTAATATCATACTATTAAAGGATTACTGGGAAATCACACAGATTAAATCCATTTACAACACACACGTACACACCTTGAATTCACTTGGCACTATTAATTTGGGTGTATCCACACCGACCAAGGCGTCCACTCCGCAGAAGATCAAGATGGCCAGAATAATGGCGAAATCGCTGATTAGTTTGCGAACCTGTGAAAGTGTAAAGATTTAAAAGTCGATTATGAGCATGCATTTTTTTCTTTGCAATAATTTCGTAGTATAGCGTGTCACTGTGAAGTCACCTGAGTCCAAAAAAGCAGTGAAGATTATAATCTCTAAATCCATAATCTCTAATTAGTGAAGATTAAGGGCGACTAACCATTTTTTAACGAGCACAGAATCAGATTGATAACAAGCTTGCATTTTTGTACGGATCAAAGCTGACGATTTTCCATAACAGGTGCCAAACCAAGAGCGGTTTAATTCAAAAGCAATGACTTTCAGGTACAGCTCAAAGTCTCCGTTCGTGTTTGGACAGGTTGTGTTATTCCACCGAGGATAAAACGACATCCTCACGGGAATGCTAAAACAAGATTAATCTCCTCATTAACGTGTGATGTTGACGTGTGCGTGTACCGTTGTCGGGAAAAATCTGCTGGTTTTGAACTTCTTCAGACCCATGGAGCAGGTGTACGTGCCGAAGAAGAGGATGAAGGACATCAGCGTGATATCGGGGACATAATCACAGGCTGGACCAATCAGCGTTCCTCCAAATTCCAAACAATCGGAGCGTGTCAGCGATGACCACGTCGCATTCATGTGCTCCTGCACAAACATAGGGTGAGGAGTATTAGTGATTGCTGGGCAACGGTAATTCTCATCCTTATCATTAACTAGGCAATAGTGTTTGCTCATAACTAATCCAAGAGTACAGGTGCATTGTGGGTATCTCACACACTGTTTGTACCTGACCAGTGCTGTTCATCAGAGCTTCAAGTTTCTCCATGTAGATAGCCGAATTGTTGCCTTTAAAAGAAGGACATTTTTAAGAAAATTATTAATTAAGAGCAATTTTAAATTTGTAAATTTTTGTGAACGAAAAACTAGTCACTGTTCGTTAACTCTTATTTACTTTCTCTCACCGTCTGGAGGATTACAGTGACATCCGTACTGGGTGACGAGATCCATGTTGTAGTCGGAATTGATGGGGTGATAATGTGCCAGTTTGAGCATTTTCTTGATAGCGTCATAGATGAAGATGAAGCTGATGAGAGCAGAAAATCCTTCCTCTGTGAAGCGCGTGAAATACTGCACCAGAAAACTGGCATCTGTGGCCACCAGGACAAGACACATGAACCCCGACCACAGGCCGATCCACAGACGAAACTCCAGATAGTCAAACTCATGATCCCTACACCAATGAAAAGTGACATGAGAAACAATCAGAAAATCACAGTTAAGGAGTAAAGCAATGAACTAATGAGATAAAAATAAAAATAAATGAACAGCCTTCATAGGCAGCGTAATGGAATTCAGTTTGAAATATAAACATAGAACGCTTTGGTGATAACTAATCCCATATATGAAAAATACAAAACCAATTGTTTTGCTGTAAATGCAATAAAAAGGTGTAAAAGTGAAAATATAACGAAAAAATTTTGGTTCCAAAACGCAATAAACGTTTAAAACATTTAAAAAAAATTATAGTTACAACCAAAATCAGTATTGTATCAGGTCAGTATTAAAAAGTAAATTCTTAATTTTACACAAAATCCAATATCCGCCATGTTATTCTGTCATCTTTTCTCCCTTTTTTCCCAAAATGTGATAAATGCCACTCCTCCTTCTCTGCAGAATGCAATAAATCTCTTTGACCAATCACAGCGCACCATTCCACGCACTGTAAACAACAATGGCGGGGCATTAAATACACACTTAATCCTAGTTTTCCTCATCTACTTTGTACTTCGTGATCAACAAACAAACAAAAACAAAATAAAACTTTTGTTAGCATTGATAAACCGGTGGTGGTCGAAAAAGTTTAGCGAAGACGTCCCACGGATGACAGCAGCAATGACAGTGTTCGTAATATATAGGTAAATGTTTTGATTAATGCAATTAATGTTTAGATTTTTATTCAGTGTATACCACTAGTCAACTAAATGAATATAACATGGCAAAGATGAATGTACATTTATGTATTGATTCAATAGATTTATAGCATTTTGAAAAAAACTTGTCATTGATTTAATGCATTTTGGGGAAAAAAATATTCAGTTTTTATAATAAATCTTTGAAAAAAATCACTGTAAAATTATGCACTGCAAAAAATAATTTTCAAGAAAAAAATTCTTAGTATTTTTGTTTTGTTTTCAGTAAAATACCTACAAATTCTTAAATTAAGATAAATTTGAAAACAAAACAAGCAAAAAAATATTTTCTTGAATTAAGTGTTTAAGAAAAATGTTCAAGATGTTTTTGCTTACCCCATTGGCAGATTTTTTTGCTTGTTTTATGCACAAAATCACTTAAATTTGATATTTTTGGTCTAAAAACTAGAATTATTTTCTTGGGTCATTTTGCTCATCAAGAAAAAGCATCTTCAATTAAGAATTTTTAGATATTTTTACTGAAAACAAGACAAAACTACTAAGAAATGTTTTTTTTGTTGTTGTTGTTTGTTTTGTTTTGTTTTGTTTTGTTTAGTTTTGTTTTGTTTTGTCATTCACTGTGTGGTAAGGAAGGACAAAAGGGAGGGAAAAAATATATATATATTGTGTCAATTTTGTTGTGTTAATTGTATGATAGTATTATGAAAAATGTCACAATAAAAGGTATAAAAAAAAAGAATTGTTTTTCTTGAAAATCATGTTTTGCAGTGTGGATTTGAAATGTGATGTTATTTTAACCTAAAGATGCTATGTGAAGGTTTGTAGAAAATAGTGGTTTTCATCTTGTCACTTTCTTGGCATAGAAAACACATTTTTACCCAAATTAGTCATAATGGATTTATTACTCTTCATATATACCATGAAATATACAATTACTGTGAAATAAAATGACTCTGTGAAATTGATTTTCATATAAACATAGAGCGCCTTGGTAATAACTAATTCCATATATAAAAAGTCAATGCCAATTTCTAGCTGGAAATGTAATCAAGAGGTGTGAAATATAATGTGAAAGTGAAACAAAAAAGTGAAAATATAACGGAAAATATGTACCGTGAAATATACTGTTACCGTGAAATAAAATGATTTTTAGTCATACCGCCCACCCCTATTTCTCGCTATCACAATTCTGTAAATATGACTCAGCATTTTAGCTGGAAACCCTGAACGTGATAAAGTCTAGCAGACGGAGACATGAAATCTGACTCAATTATTCATAATGGAACATAAACAGAGAAACATGAACCATGAAAGAGAGAGAGAGGGAGAGAGAGATTCACATATTGACATGCATACAGGACTACTGGACCTTGTCGTTAAACAGAAAACAATAAGAAGTATCTTAATCCCAGATAACTCAGAACATTTTGTTCCCAGTAATGGTGCTTGATTTGTTCAAGAATAACGTGACATATCAATGACAAAAAAATCAAGCTCCAATACAACCAGACCTTTATCAAAGTGAAACAGTAGTTACCTTTTATCATTTTCTAGATTTATCAGCTACTGTGTCCCAACCATTACATCAGTATATACGTCAAAGCCTTGACGTTTTTCTAATGGAAATGGCATTTAAAGGGAAACTCCACTTTTTTGAAAATATGTTCATTTTCCAGCTCCCCTGGGGTTAAACATTTTATTTTTACCTTTTTGGAATCCATTCAGCTGATCTCTGGGTCTGGCGCTAGCACTTTTAGCATAGCTTAGCATAATCCATTGAATCTGATTAGACCATTAGCATCGCGCTCATAAATAACCAAAGAGTTTTGATAGTTTTCCTATTTCAATTTTTACTCTTCTGTAATTACATTGTGTGCTAAGACCGATTGAAAATTAAAAGTTTGTGAATTTCTAGAGCGATATTGCTAGAAGTTATACTCTCGTTCTGGCGTAATAATGAAGGACTTTGCTGCTGTACTAAAAATCGCAAACTTTTATTTTCTGCCAGTCTTAGTACACAGTGTAACTCCAGAAGTTTTAAATAAGAAAAATATTGAAAATCTTTGGTCATTTTTGAGCACAATGCTAATGTTCTAATCAGATTCAATGGATTACGCTAAGCTATGCTAAAAGTGGTACCGCCAGACCCGGAGATCGGCTGAATGGTTTCAAAACGTAAAAATCAAATGTTTAACTCTAGGGGAGCTGGAAAATTTGCCTATTTTCAAAAAAAGGGGGTGTCCCTTTAACTATGGGAAGCCACTATGGTAAAATCATGGCTTATTGCTTTATTAAATACTGTACTTTTATATGAATGTGTTTTTGTACCCACTTGCTGAAGTTAAACAGCAGACGTTCAAAAACGAGAACGGGCCCAGTACTGCTCAGGATGGTAAGGGGTTGACCCGCTAACAGACAGAAGACGACACCAGTTAACGCCGTACCGACAAAACTCTCCAACACGCCCTGTGGAGAGAAACAAAGAGAGATTTACAAAATATATAGGGGCAGGGAGTGACCGTAGAAAAGAAACCAAAGTAATCTATTTAAACGCTTGTCTAGTAAACTCGAGCGATTCGACCGACGTCAGCTATTTTTTGAGAGCACACCTGACATCTCAGATCTAAAACTGCTTATTTAGACAAACTTCTGTTTCCAACACAAACTACTGAAGCTTTCTCTTATTCTGTGTTGCTTGCTAAAGCAATATCCCTAAATAAAAAAATCCCATAAATAATCAAGTTACCAGTTTAATAACATCAATCTATAATACACTGACATACGATTTTTATTTGACACTGGTTTAAAAGTAAAGGCAAATGTCACAAAAACAGCTTCCCTTGCTTAGAGGGATTTCACAAAAGTGTATTTGTGTGATGTGATATTTGTGGGTGTAATCTGAGGGTTTTTTTTAGCTGATCCTCCTTAGCCTACCCATATAAATAAACTGCTAAATATACGCACAACTTTGCACTCAGCGCATGTGCCGGCACAATCCTGTGACTATATATACACACACATGCTTATTCGGGAAAAAACACGTATTACTGTCCCTCAGTATTACACAACGTGCAACAGATAAATTTGATCTTGCACTACACAGATTTTTATCCAAACCCAATTGCACCTGTCACCGACTAACAACTGGCCATTCACGGTTCATGTCTGTGACTATTAAAAAAGCGGGACAATTCCATTCATTTGGACATGAGAGATACACACAAGAGTTAGATGTGGCTTTTAAATACCTGGACTTGTACATACAATGTAAGCTTCAAAATAAGCTTACATTTGCTAAGCCCTACTTTTGGTACAAAGCACAATATGTTAACATGCTCAAATACAGAACTGCTTTCTTAATAAACTGTTTAACCTGCATGTTTTCTGTAGCGTCTCCCAGCAGTCCCCCAAAAGTGATGGCGTTAGTTACGGTCCCCAGATAAATGAACAAGATGGCGGACAGAGACTGAATGTTCAGAGCATCGTAGAAGTCACTTGCGAAAAACGGGAGTTTCCTTTTGACGTCCAGAATTAGACCGCCACAGAACCTGTAATAAAACAAGAAAACAGAAGTTAAAGCAGCTCCAGGTCCACTGTGTCAATTTTAAGCGGCATTTAGCGGTGAGATTCAGAGTAAAAAAAACAACGGCACAGTCTACAGCTCACCCCTCCCTTTCGAAACACATAGAGAAGCTACGATAGGCGCCACAGGACAAACATGGCATCGTCTGAGACAACGTAGTGACAAAACGCGCTAAATAGAGCAGTATGTCCGCTTAGGGCTACTGTAGAAATATGGCGGCGCAAAATGGTGACTTCCATGTAAGGGGACCCGCGGTGTATGTTGATAAAAGCGTCTCATTCTAACACTGCAAAAAATCATTTTCAAGAAAAAAAAATCTTAGTATTTTTGTCTTGTTTTCATTAAAAATATCAAAAAATTCTTAAATTAAAATGGTTTTTCTTGATGAGCAAAACTACCCAAGAAAATAAGTCTACTTTTTAGTCAAAAATATCAAATTTAAGTGATTTTGTGCATAAAACAAGCCAAAAAATCTGCCAATGGGGTAAGCCAAAAAATGACTTTCTTACTTGGTATTTTTGTCTTGTTTTCAGTAGAAATATCTAAAAAATCTTAAATCAAGATGTATTATCTTGATGAGAAAAATGAATTAAGAAAAAAAGTCTAGTTTTTAGATAAAAACTATACAATTTAAGGTATTTTGTGCTTAAAACAAGCAAAATTATCTGCCAATGGGGTGAGAAAATTTTGCTTAAATTAAGTGATATACAAAAAAGAAAACTTTAATATTTTTAGAGTTTTTTTCTCACCCCATTGGTAGATATTTTAGCTTATTTTAAGTTTAAATTTACTTAAATTGTATAGTTTTTGTCTATTAACTACTTATTTTCTTACGTCATTTTGCTCATCAAGAAAAAGCATCTTAATTTAAGAATTTTTAGATATTTCTACTGAAAATAAGACAAAAATACTAAGTAAGAAAGTCATTTTTTGCAGTGCAACAGCAATTAAAGCAACAGCTCACTAGAAAATGAAAACTTTAAAGGGGACATATCATGAAAATCTGACTTTTTTCATTTATAAGTGCTATAATTGGGTCCACAGTGCTTCTATCAACCTAGAAAATGTAAAAAAAAAAAGATCAAACCAGTAACTAAGTTTTGGTTACCATTTTCTGCCAGCATGTGAAAAAATAGCTCATTAAAATTTGGCTCCCCTTGTGATGTCCGAAGGGGATAAAAACGCCCCTTAATCTGTATTATCCAACCACGGCACTGCCATTTAGTGCAGAGATCAGCTTATTTGCATTTTGAAGGACAAAAACGGCTTGCGCTAACAAAGTGGCAATTTTAACATGTTATAATAAATTATCTATATGATATTTTGAGCTAGAACTTCACATACATACTTCGGGGATCATCAAGTCAAGTCATTGTGTTTGTTTAGACGTGAACCTTTCAGTACTCACTTGCCAGTCATTTTAAGTTCATCGCCAGCCCCATGGCCTCCACCGTCCCCGGCTCCTGCGCCATGTGGTGTAACTCCATTCACCTGAATGTTTTTACTACAAACACACAAAGACCCCCAATAAAATCCTGTGGTAGCCGTTCATTTTACTGGTCAGTCAAATGTCATGCAGGTCACCGAATGAAAGATAATAAAGTTAAATACCGTTTATCTGCAGAGGGAACAGACTTAGGAGGTTCGATTCTGATATCCGGGTCCCACTCTCCTGGAGGCAGAACAATCACTTCATCCAAAAACTCCTCTATTCCTGCCAGCAGGTCACCACGATCTTTAGCTTTGTACGCTATATCATGAAACACCTGCAGATAAATGAAACCACAGAGCGTTGAGCACACAAATCAGAGGTGTGGGAACACACAGACTATATTAAACACACACACACCTCATCAGACATAAGCGTGGCAATGGCTCGACCGATCTCATGGTATGATTTAGCTTTTCCTTTGGGTCCCAGAAGAACAAACAGGAATCTGTAAAAAACACATTTAACCATTCTTGTTACTATATGAGTGAGTTTATGAATTGCACAACTTAAAAAAATGGTGGTTATGGTGCTGCCGTTGGTTACCGTGTGGGAACAGGAACCTCAGTGAAACCTCCTAACATGAGGGCCTGCTGAAGACGCACGAATGCCACGAATGGGGTGTCCAAAAAATCCACCTCACCGACCAACACATTCGATGCCTCCGCGTCCCGAGGAATTTTCTTCATGAACTTATTATTCAACTGGAGAGAGAAAAACAGCAAAGGATTAAGGAGACTGGTGAACTTAAACAGATCTAATAATTATTTAATCAACAGAAAAGCATCTGTAGTTTTTTATTGGTTGGTTTGTAGACTACAATTCTGAATATGGTCTGAAAGAGATTTTAAAGCAATAGTCCAAGATTATTATTGGGGCGGGGCTAAAATGGTGGCTCAATGATGCACTGGAGCCACCGAGCATGTCCCCGCCCCTAACACAATCTCGAGCATCCATTTAGGTTGTATCGGTTTTTGAAAGTTAACATAGACGGCAGCTTTCCCGCGAGTGGGCGTGGTTTCAGCGCAGATAGAGGACACGCCCCCTGTATTTAATGAAAGCAAATTTAACAACCTGATCTTACAAATTTCCATTATCGCTTTGGTTTGGGGTTAGATTTGTGGTTTGGGTTAGGATGTCACTTTAACTATAGGTTTATAAAAAGAGATCCGGATTTTTAAACAATTGTCGCCTGACGTTAGGGTTAGAGTTGGGTTTGGGTTAGGATGTCATTTTATGTAACAAAGTCGTTCTAACCCCAAACCCAAGCTACGAAAATAGTACAAAAATAAGAAAAACAATTGAGTAACCAATACGTGAAACTGACACGGATAGGAAAATCTGTGGTACAGACACGGAAAATTTGGAGATCTGTGACAATGACACAGATAAATGAGCAAAATATTTCATTACTATAACACGGAAATTCGTGAGATCAGGCCGAATTTGATGATTTGCGCGAGTAGATTACATATAAAGTCAATTCAAAGAAGCGATAGACTCGAACTCGTGCAGGGAGATGAGAATGACGCAAAATGGGTGGTGCGATTGCCACGAAAACCCGCGTTATTCGCCTCAACTTATTGGAAATATACAACTCAAGCGAAAAATTTGCGATGCTTCGTGTTTGGTGTGTATGCAGCATTAGAGCAAAGAATCCCGCATGTTTTTGCAAGATCTTGATAACTTATTTTTTTTATTTGGTGATTTATTTAATTGTTTTAATTTATTTAAAAACTCTGATCTTTAACAAAAATTGCAGCTTTTTGCTCAAAATTGGGTGTTTTTGAAGAAACCTACCTATATTTGAGAGGCGATAAAAAAACTAATGAAGATAGGATAAAACTTTCTTTTTTTTAAGCAGAGGGTCTGTTCTTTCATTTGATATATTGTATGTTTATATATTCAAAGAAGAACATTTTCTGGAAGGCATTAAACTTTTGTGAAAATCATGAAAAATGCTGGCGCTGGTTGGCAACTTAAAAAAAAAACCCGCAGCAGCTTGAATGGATGCTCTCGATTGTGTTAGGGGCGGGGCCATGCTTGGTGGATCCAGTACGTCACCCAGCCACAGTTTTAGCCCCGCCCAAATTATCCTAAACACAGAAATGTGGAAAGACTATTGTAAATGCACATCTCAGTACTAGATAGTTCAAAGTCTTTATAATGTATTTCGGCAATACATTTATAATGCATTTAAACAATTCTTTGAAATGATTTTCAAAGCACTCGCGTGGGCTTGTTTGTAATATTTAACTGACATGTTTGCGGTCCGAGTGATTTTCATCTCAGGTTATCTGTGTCTTTTATACAGCCGTGAAAAAACCACACAGCCAGAGAAAATGTTCCATACTACATCACTCTCCAAATATTGACGCAAGAGACTGCAGCTATTTTTGTCCTTGGGCTTAAAATGAGCCAACGGCTCAAATACAGTACAAGCTACTGTATGCGAAAAACCATCTTATTTGTCCTAGAAATACACTGGAGCTACAGAGCTGTGCAATGACTTCAACCAGCAACAAGTACTGAGAAAACAGAGTTGATTTTAATATGTTCACACATTTTTATACTTGCCAGATGCTTTTATGCAAAGTAACTTAAACAGTGCATTCAAGCTATACATTTATCTGTATATAGGTGATTGCAAGTACATTTGGTGTCCAAAGTCATTATTTATTTGTAAACTATTTATATATTTTTATTTATGACATTGGACACTAAATATACCTGCTAATGCTTTATCAATTAAGCTACACACACACACACACACACACACACACACACACACACACACACACACACACACACACACACACACACACACACACACACACACACACACACACACACACACACACACAATGCACAGTACCTGATCTTTCTCAGGCTTGTCTGAGAGATCAACCAGGCTGTTGGAGGTCAGGTTACGATGGGTTGTGGTTGGGCTACCTGTATAGGTCAAACAGGGTCAAAAGTCAAGAATTGATCTGCTGATTTAAACACATGTGTAAGGAAAACATGATCAGGTCAGAAAAACATTCAGGTTTTTCCCATATAGCTCAATTTGTTTTCTGAATGCCATTATCTAAAGTGAGATCTCTGAAACTTTGGACAGTCAAGATCGATGAGAAGAGATCATAGAGAAAAGCTACTGTAAATCAGCATGTAGTGTAATGCATACTGTATACTGCATACTGTTTCTTTAAGAGATTAAAAGACAACAAAAAAAGTTTATAATTTAGTAAGTGGTACCTGGTAATCATCATGCGGATGTTTTGTATTTGTAATGTGGGGGGGGGTGCCCTTAGGGGTCTCATTAGAAAGACAAATACGTGTCAATTTACATTGACAAATATTACACTTAATATTACACCTTTTTTACGGAAAAGGTAATAATGTTGTGTATATACAATTATTTATAAACTTACAGAGGACTGAATCAAACATTTAATCGGCAAATCTGCATTGGACTAAACCTGAATCTAAAGTCTTAATCTTCAGCTCCAGACTTACAGAAAAGTCCTGTGCTGTGCCTTCTCAGCATCTCAGTTTGTTCGTCGAGTTCAAAGGTGGTAAAGCAAGGCATAGATTGATCGATAGAACTGCGCGCTTCACATACAAACACACAGAGAAAAGAAAGAGAAAGAAACAGAGCGCATGCGTGTCATTCAAGACAAGTGGGAAAAAAACAAGAAACAGGAAAAAAGTGAGAAATTAAAGCAATAGAGCTGGAAAATTGATTCGGGACTTTAGCATTGATTTAAGGTCTACCCTGAGTTTCCAATGAAAATAGCAATCATTAAATCAACACTTTCTATATAGATTTATGAGGAAATTAAATATAGTTTGAGGATTATGAGAAAATTTGACAAGTCAAAACCAGTTTTGACTAAGTCACACTCCTAAACATTAAGGTGCTTCAAGTCACAATGAAACAGAAGTAGCGATTACGTATTACGACTAACTGTGGGTTAACACCAGACGCAAGTTCAATGATTTTGCGTTAGTAGATTACATACAAAGTAAATCAAAGATGCAATCAGACGCGTCCTTGCGTGGGGCCATGCGAATGACGCGATACGGGCGGCGCGTTTGGCATGAAAATATGCGCTATTCACCTCAAACGCTTCTTTGTCCAAGTTGAAAATATTGAAATCGAGCAAAAAATGTGCGTGACACGAAGTTAAATAGAGTTATCTAGAGCGAGTAACGCGATGCGCCGCGTTTGTTTGTGTACGTAGCATAATGGTGGTTCAGACTAGACACGGAAGAGGCAGCAAGCGCGAGTAATGTTGAGTCAATGTAAAGACGCGAATAGACATTCTGCGGTGCGGTAAGCACAGATGGCACGGAACGCGCAAAATGAGCGTAGCAATGCGAATGACGCAATATGGGCGGTGCGTTTGGCATGAAAACACGCGCTATTCACTTCAAACGCTTCTTCGTCCAAGTTGAAAATATTCAAATCGAGCAAAACATTTGCATGACACGAAGTTAAATAGAGTAATCTAGAGCGAGTAACGCGATGTGTTGCGTTTGTTTGTGTACGTAGCATAATGGTGGTTCACACCAGACACGGAAGAGGCGGCAAGCGTGAGTAATGTTGAGTCAATGTAAAGAAGCGAATAGGCATTCTGCAGTGCGGTAAGCACGGATGGTGTGGAACACGCAAATTGAGCGTAGCAATGCGAATGACGCAATATGGGCGGCGCGTTTGGCATGAAAACACGCGCTATTCACCTCAAACGCTTTTTCGTCCAAGTTGAAAATATTCAAATCGAGCGAAAAATTTGAATGACACAAAGTTAATTAGAGTAATCTAGAGCGAGTAACAAGATGCGCCGTGTTTGTTTGTGTACGTAGCATAATGGTGGTTCACACCAGACACGGAAGAGGCGGCAAGCGAGAGTAATGTTGAGTCAATGCAAAGACGCGAATAGGCGTCCTGCGGCGCGGTAAGCACGGATGGCGCGGAACATGCAAATTGAGCATAGTGATGCGAATGACGCGATATGGGCGGCACGTTTGGCATGAAAACACGCGCTATTCACCTCAAACGTTTCTTCGTCCAAGTTAAAAATATTGAAATTGAGCAAAAAATTTGCGTGACACGAAGTTAAATAGAGTAATCTAGAACGAGTAACGTGATGCACCGCGTTTGTTTGTGTACGTAGCATAATGGTGATTAATACCAGACACGGAAGAGGCGGCAAGCGTGAGTAATGTTGAGTCAATGTAAAGAAGCGAATAGGCATTCTGCAGTGCGGTAAGCACGGATGGCGCGGAACACGCAAATTGAGCGTAGCAATGCAAATGATGCGATATGGGCGGCGCGTTTGGCGTGAAAATATGCGCTATTCACCTCAAACGCTTCTTCGTCCAAGTTGAAAATATTCAAATTGAGAGAAAAATTTGCATGACACGAAGTTAATTAGAGTAATCTAGAGCGAGTAACGTGATGTGCCGCGTTTGTTTGTGTACGTAGCCCAATGGTGGTTCACACCAGACACGGAAGAGGCGGCAAGCGCGAGTAATGTTGAGTCAATGCAAAGACGCGAATAGGCGTCCTGCGGCGCGGTAAGCACCGATGGTGCGGAACATGCAAATTGGGCGTAGTGATGCTAATGACGCGTTATGGGCGGCGCATTTGGCATGAAAACACGCGCTATTCACCTCAAACGCTTCTTCGTCCAAGTCGAAAATAATCAAATCGAGCAAAAAATTTGCATGACACGAAGTTAAATAGAGTAATCTAGAGCAAGTAACGCGATGCGCCGCGTTTGTTTGTGTACGTAGCATAATGGTGGTTCACACTAGACACGGAAGAGGCGGCAAGCGCGAGTAATGTTGAGTCAATGTAAAGACGCGAATAGGCGTCCTGCGGCGCGGTAAGCACAGATGGCGTGGAGCGCGCAAATTGAGCGTTGCCGCGTGATCCACGCGACGCGAGTTGGAAAATCTGAACTTTGGAGGATTTTCTGTGCCGCGTTAATCAATAAGGAGCTTGCTCTAGCAGTGACGTGATTACAGAAAGCGAGCAGGTGCCAAAAAACAAAACAACAATGGAGGACAATCATCATCGCTATACGAGACATCTTCATACTTTAACAGGAATTAAAAGGATCTTGTTTGGAAGAAAGTGAGTGAGTGATCTGGTAAGTTTACTCAATTTGAGCTAAATAAGCCCCTCCTATGACGCAAATTTATCCGTGAATGTCTATATTGACTAGAATTTCACGTGCGAATGAAGCGCATAAAACTCAAAATATTCAAGCGCCCAACTATGCGCCTCTTCCGCGTCTGGTGTGAACGCACAGTAAGTAGCGTGAAGTATATCCGAGTGAAATGGCATCTAAAATGGAAAAAAAAGGTAGGACGGGACTTCAATTCGTCTAGAGAGAATTGATTGAATCGTTGGAAGTTCATGTTGCTATTGGCTTATCACTGCGATCTTTTCCCGAGCCCCGCCCACCTGCCATACCCCTTGACTAGAAGTAAAGAGAGATCGTTGAGGAGAGCAGATTTGGGTTTTTGCATTTTTGATTAAAAATTATGAGGGCACATGAATAAAAAATAATAATAATGAAGCTCACAGATAAGTCATATGTAAAAAAATACCACAATATTCCAAATCGAATGAAAGTTTCATTGTGACTTTAAAAGGTTCTTGACAGCGATGCCATAAAATAACCATTTTTGGTTCCTCAAAGAACCATTCAGCCCAAAATGGTTCTTCCTTGGCATCATAAGGTTTACAAAGTTAACAAAGATTTATTTAAAGATATCGTTAACATTTTGCAACCAAAACTAAAAAATTAAGCATTAATGGCAGCATTAAACTTCGATACATGTACAATGAGTACAAATATGAAACAAATAAAACTGTACACTTGAAATAAAAGTTAAAAGCTATAAAAATAGTAGTGCTGGAAAAGCTTCATTGTTTTGCAAACATCACATTACTGTCATGCTAATAATATAATAGTTAAGTCAATATTATCTGTTCTTTCTGTTCCTCCAAAACAATGAAAGAAAAAAATGCTGAGATTATCGTTATGTTTACTTGAGAAAGTAGCGTAGAGTAGTTCTCAGAAACGCATCTCAAAAAAATTCATTCTTTTAAAACAGTTTGACAACATTGTATGAATGCAACCTTGGGCAACATGAGAGAAAAATAAGAAAAGAGCCTCAGAGGAAGAAAGAGAGAGCGAGATTGAGCAGATAAGTGCTGATGATGAAACCGAGGGGAGAGATGTGAAAAGTGATACGGTGTAAGCAAGAGTTTTGAAATGAGCCTGTGTTACCGTTCTCCGGATTGCTGAACAGACGACTGGCACTGGACACGCTTTTCCCGATCTCAGCCAGAGACCGCAGGTTGGACTTTTTGGTTTGGTGCCGATGCTTTCTTAACAAAGTGTAAATGACCGTCTCCTTCAGATCGGCCTTCAGCTGCCCGCTCTCGATCTGATTCTCCGTGATCATCTCTGAAAGAGGACAAAGATCTCATGCTGAACATATTCTACCTCACATTCTTAAAAACAAAAAGGGTCTGATGTCATGAGAGCTTTTTAGGCTTTACAAAATACTCATAATTGTCAAGTTCAATTTATGTATTGGTGCTTGTAAGACCCCATGAAATGCTCAAGCTATAGAGTAAAGGTTACTGCAACTGAGGCATGACCTATCAAAGGGCTTGTGTCTTATTTTAAAATAGCCAAAAAATTTTAGTTACATCACAGCCGTGAACACAAGTTGCTACTTGCTATTATTAGACTATGTAGACTATTTGAATCGATGTCAGTGCAAATTTGGCACATCTACAACAACAACACAGCCTTGCTTCTGTGTTTACGTTTAATGTGGTGTCAGAATGATACAAAATTAAAAGCTGTGCCAAATCTGATCAGAGCGTTCAAGACTAAAATGGATTTCCAGAAATGCGATTTGAATATGAACCACAGATTCAGATTCTTTGCCATTCACACTTGCTGAATATGATCCATTTCCAAACTGATTTGCACCAAAATCGGATTTGGACTGACAGTGTGAACGTAGTCATAGGCAGGTGAATCGTGTGAGTCCAAGATGGTGCAGAAGCTAGTTATTATTTTCGCAACGATTACTTGCAAAAGACCCTTGAAGCCGTGTGGATGACTTTTGTTCAGGATGAATGCACATTTTTGAAGTTTAAAGTTGTTCCCTAATCTGTGTTTTCAACTATTATAAAGCTTGTAAGAGCAAGGCCATTTACTAAAATAACTCCAGTCCATATTTGCTTGTCTGAAAGATGATGGACATGTATTTCGGATTGCTTGACGGTGAGTACATCATGGGGTAATTTTGATATTTGGCTGGTGTATCGCTTTAAATTGGTTGCACACCGGATTAGAAATGCTGCGTCGGGCCATGTATCTAAATTGCACCACTCACATTGTGTAACATTAAATAACATCATATTTGTCACAAATTGTTAACGGTTAACATGGGCTGCTAACGCATATTTTGCTTCTGGAAGTTGACTCTTCCTGACTAAGCTCGAGCTATTGAATATACACACATGGTGTGCGATACCTGCGAGTTGTCCTACACACGACGCAGCGCTGTGTTTCTTGCTAGCTATGCGAGCTCCTTTAGAAGAATTTTTTTTTCTCATCCAACAAATTATAACACATTTGTGTCACGCTTTCACATAATAGTGATTTAAAATGAAAATTTGATTATTTTCTCATTGTTTACAATAGGGCTGCATAACGATTAATCGCAACTAATCGTTTGCAGAATAAAAGCATTTCTTTAAAAATATACAGTACATGCAAGTGTGTATTTATATATATATATATATATATATATATATATATTTATATATACATAATTATTATACACAATACACACACATATATGATGTAAACAAAAACTTTTATTCTGCAAACGATTAGTTGCGATTAATCGTTTATAAGCACACGAGTTTATAAGCACACGGGTATATCTAGATGACCTCAAAGGTAATAGACATGGACTAAAAGCCACAAAAGTGCGTAAATTCATTTAACAACATTTATTTTTAACAGCGTCATTCTTACCAACGACCTGCTGGAACAATTAGTTGTGATTAATCGTTTATAAGTACACACGTTTATAAGCACACGAGCATAGTACATAGTATTTCTTTAAAAATATACAGTACATGCAAGGGTGTATTTATATAAACATAATTATTATACACAATACACACATATATATGATGTAGACAAAAACTTTTATTCTGCAAACGATTAGTTGCGATTAATCGTTTATAAGCACACGAGTTTATAAGCACACAAGCATATCTAGATGACCTTAAAGGTAACACACATGGACTAAAAGCCACAAAAGTGCGTAAATTCATTAAACAACATTTATTTTTAAGAGCGTCATTCTTACCAATGATCTGCTGGAACGATTAGTTGCGATTAATCGTTTATAAGTACACAAGTTTATAAGCACACAAGCATATCTAGATGACCTTAAAGGTAACACACATGGACTAAAAGCCACAAAAGTGCGTAAATTCATTAAACAACATTTATTTTTAAGAGCGTCATTCTTACCAATGATCTGCTGGAACAATTAGTTGTGATTAATCGTTTATAAGTACACACGTTTATAAGCACACAAGCATATCTAGATGACCTCAAAGGTAACACACATGGACTAAAAGCCACAAAAGTGCGTACATTCATTTAACAACATTTATTTTTAAGAGCGTCATTCTTACCAACGATCTGCTGGAACAATTAGTTGTGATTAATCGTTTATAATTACACACATTTATAAGCACACAAGCATATCTAGATGACCTCAAAGGTAACACACATGGACTAAAAGCCACAAAAGTGCGTACATTCATTTAACAACATTTATTTTTAAGAGCGTCATTCTTACCAATGATCTGCTGGAACAATTAGTTGTGATTAATCGTTTATAAGTACACAAGTTTATAAGCACACAAGCATATCTAGATGATCTCAAAGGTAACACACATGGACTAAAAGCCACAAAAGTGTGTAAATTCATTTAACAACATTTATTTTTAAGAGCGTCATTCTTACCAATGATCTGCTGGAACGATTAGTTGCGATTAATCGTTTATAAGTACACAAGTTTATCAGCACACAAGCATTTCTAGATGACCTCAGAGATACCAAACATAGACTAAAGGGCACAAAATTACGTAACTTTATTAAACAACATTTATTTTTAAGAGCGTCATTCTTACCAACGATCTGCTGTAAGGAGTTGGCCTCCATATCCAGCATGATGGTTCCCTTCTCAATGCAGTTCTTCAGCTGGAAAAGTGAGTGGAGAGAAAGCGTGGCCACGTGAGGTTTACTCCAGCGTTCTCCACCCTTCTCCACCTTCTCCTCAAACTTTATCCATCTGAGACACACATAAAACACAGTAAATGCACTGAAATCACATTTGTTATCCTGTGACACGGGTCATGTACTGTGGTATTACCACATTTTTAATCATGCGAATATGGTTACACCATGTTACCATATCATGTATCAATTTATGCAAGGGGTTTTATTGTATGTGTGAATGAAAACACAATATTACTACTCTAGTGCACAAACTCATTGTATTTCAATGATGATTAAAGAAAAGTTCCTGTAGCTCAGTTGGTGAAGTGTTTTATTAGCAGCGTAAAGGCCGTCGGTTCGATTCCCAGAAAACACACTTACTGATCAATTGTACTGTATGCCTTGTATGCACTATGATTTGCTTTGGATAACAGCATCTTCCAAATGCATGAATGTAAATTAGTAAATTAATTAAATTTATTACAAAACCACAGACAGAAAGACACACAGATGCAACACAAGCTCTGACTTTCTGACCGCTGAAAGCTTTTAAATGTAAAACAAGAATCAAAATCATTCAGTTAAGCTTCTTAAACCTCTGCTCGTCCTGTTATCAGCTTACCCATGTCTGCTCAAATGGCCATCCGTCTTAGAGAAACGACACCTGACCTCCGTACGGACACGCACAGATATTCTTTAGAGCTTTGTAATTTTGTGTGGAAAGGCTGTTAAGTTGGGTTTAGCCAAGCGTGGGTTTGATATCCGAGACAAAAGTGATACATACTCACAGACTTATACTGCAACCTGCAGCTTTGATATGTTACCTGAGACACAGGTGAACCCTGTAACCCATGAGAACTCTGGGAAGTCGGTTCACACATGCGCGCACGCACGCACGTGCACACACTGCATATGAATGGCTCTTCTGTTAACAAGTGGATTCATTTCAACCTAATCCATGTGGTATGGAAATTCGTTCTTGAAATGCAAATACATGTGCAGCGTTTAAACTATATAACGCCAGATTCAACAACTAATCAAATTTATCTTGCTTTTGTTTTTAGAAATGTATAATTAATAGGGCTGTCAAAAGATTTATTGTGATTGATCACATATTTGCATAATATATGTGTGTGTGCCGTGTGTATATATTATGTACATATAAATACATACATGTATGAATTTAAGAAACATTTTATTTAGGTATATTTTTTATTTATATTTTAAATATAAAATATATCAAAATATATATAAATATACATGTAAATGTTTCTTAAATACAAACATTAACGTGTGTGTATTTATATACTCTCACCTAAAGGATTATTAGGAACACCATACTAATACTGTGTTTGACCCACTTTCGCCTTCAGAACTGCCTTAATTCTACGTGGCATTGATTCAACAAGGTGCTGAAAGCATTCTTCAGAAATATTGGCCCATATTGATAGGATAGCATCTTGCAGTTGATGGAGATTTGTGGGATGCACATCCAGGGCATGAAGCTCCCGTCCCACCACATCCCAAAGATGCTCTATTGGGTTGAGATCTGGTGACTGTGGGGGCCATTTTATACAGTAAACTCATTGTCATGTTTAAGAAACCATTTTCAAAAGAGTTTTGTGACATTTTGCATTATCCTGCTGGAAGTAGCCATCAGAGGATGGGTACATGGTGGTCATAAAGGGGTGGACATGGTCAGAAACAATGCTCAGGTAGGACGTGGCATTTAAACGATGCCAAATTAGCACTAAGTGGCCTAAAGTGTGCTACAAAAACATCCCCCACACCATTACACCACCAGCCTGCACAGTGGTAACAAGGCGTGATGGATCCATGTTCTCATTCTGTTTACGCCGAATTCTGACTCTACCATTTTAATGTCTAAACAGAAATCGAGACTCATCAGACCAGGCAAACATTTTTCCAGTCTTCAACTGTCCAATATTGGTGAGCTTGTGCAAATTCTAGCCTCTTTTTCCTATTTGTAGTGAAGATGAGTGGTCCCAGGGGGGTCTTCTGCTGTTGTATCCCATCCGCCTCAAGGTTGTGCGTGTTGTGGCTTCACAAATGTTGGCTGCATACCTTGGTTGTAACCAGTGGTATTTTCAGTCAAAGTTGCTCTTCTATCAGCTTGAATCAGTCGGCCCATTCTCCTCTGACCTCTAGCATCAACAAGGCATTTTCGCCCACAGGACTGCCGCATACTGGATGTTTTTGCATTCTTTGTAAACCCTAGAAATGGTTGTGCGTGAAAATCCCAGTAACTGAGCAGATTGTGAAATACTCAGACCGGCCCGTCTGGCACCAACAACCATGCCACTCTCAAAATTGCTTAAATCACATTTCTTTCCCATTCTGACATTCAGTTTGGAGTTCAGGAGATTGTCTTGACCAGGACCAAGCCCCTAAAATGCATCGAAGCAACCGCCATTGGTTGATTAGATAATTGCATTAATGAGAAATTAAATAGGTGTTCCTAATAATCCTTTAGGTGAGTGCATATAAAATAATTACAGTGCACGCACATACATTTTGTAAAAAACTTTTATTTTGTATGGGATTTATCAGGATTAATCTTTTGACAGCACTAATAATTAATCTTAATAACTGCACTAATCATCATTTATATCATATATTAATATTTCTCAGATTCAAAAGCCGCTAAACGTCAAAAATGAGGTAATTGACCGAATGCTCTCAGCAAGTATATATTTTTATCAAATACTTTCACTTCAAATCTGCTTAATCCTGACCCCAGGTCATTCAGAAATACCGTTTTGTTGGCAAAATCCATTGAGAGTCTGATAAACTCTCTGTTATTTACAAGAAAACATTTTGCAGCTGACCCAAGAGTGATGATAATTTGAGGACATTAAAAAAGACTTTACTCAAAAATGAAAATTCTGTCATTGGTTACTCACCCTCAAGTTGTTTTAAACCTGTATAAATTTGTATCAAATAAGGGTGTCACAATTCTCCAAATCCTTGATTCGATTACATTTACGATTCTAAGGTCACAGTTCGGCACGGATGTCATTTTTAGACTAGACTTTTTTATGAAATATAATATCTGACTTTGAACCCCGGAGATGCCATGCCATGTTAATCGTGCTGCCAGTGGAAAAATTTTGATCGAATAATACTATGGAAGTCAATGGTGCCCCAGATATATTCATTTGTATTTGGCAAAACAAGGACATTTATACGGGTTTGTAACAACTTGAGAGTGAGAAAATGATGAGAGAATCACTAAAATGATTTTGCAATAAGTGATTCTGAAAGTCGATATCTGATTTGTTTAACTTCCACATTGAACGAGCGTATTTCTGGCCTACAGCTCATTGCAATCCAGTTTGCATTTTGTGTGGTTTGGTTAGGCGCATTGGCACATTTTGTAACAGGAGACGCTGAGGTGACTGCAAAAGCCACAAAACATGCTTTGCATGTAGTTTGCATTTCAGGTTTGAATTGCTCTGATCAAATGAAAAACTCAATGCAGAATTTGCATGTGGGTTTAATTATTTATTAACAAATGTATTAGACCATCACTCAATGTAAGGTTTGCGCCACAACTGCCCTAAACTAACAGAATTGGCGATAACCAAAATCATGTTTAATGTTTCTGTAATGTTTAATCCAGCGGTCTGTGTACAATCTTTAGTCACAGTAGTATTTCTTATGCTAAAATGCTAATCCATGCATTTACTATTTTACAAGAAAATCATTGAGTAATTTCTGACTTCTGAGAAGTTGAATGTGGCACCTCAAATTTGGGTATAAAAACATGAATTTAATTTGACATTATCTGTTCTAATTATTCAAACGATTCAAACACAAATAGACAGGTAGTCTAATCATTTTAAGTCGTGCATGTTATAAAGTTATAATCATATTATAATCGAGTCTTGGTTTAAGTAAGTGCATTTGTGTGTTGGACAGTTTTTATGTCCTTTGCAGGAAAGACCTGAAAGAGCAACTCAATACATGGAGGAAATAAAATCTATCTGTAGCAAATGAATGCTGCTTTGTCTCTCTTGTCGTCTGCTGACTCATTCTGATAGTTTACTTCATCCGTTCTGTCTATCTGAGTCTCAAATCACAGTGTTACACAACATAAAATAGCATTTTCACCAGATGTATAATTCTGATAACATTTACATTTTTAGTAAAATTTTCTGCTTGGCTTATTGTGAGTTGAAAGTGTGTGAAGAGTCAAGTGGTGTACTAAATTCACGAGCACCTGTAAATGACGTGCTTTTGTTGTTTAAGAGGCGAGAAAGAGACGTCTTCCTCTTCAAGTGTGCGCAAGTGCATTTTCCAAATTTAAGTCTACGTTTGCTGACACATGTGTAGCTTTAAAGTATGCAGACGTCACCTGGCTGTTTCCGTCCACTCCATCTCTTGACCGTCGACCGCAAGAAGTTCGTCCAGTTCGGTGAAGAGCTGAGGTGGAGGTGGGCCGCTGTCATCCTCCCCCAAAATAAAGCGGATTCGCTCGGCTGCAGGAGAGACTGAGGAGAAAACAACCAATTAGGTTGAGAGATGTCACCTGACCATAACCTACTTTTTGAGAAGAATCTTTAGTTTTATGTAACAGAGTTTTCGGGTATATTTGTTGCTGCTAACCGCTGGACAGGAAGTGAAAGTTTATTTCCAGAAATAGGATAGCTGTTGTGAAAGGCGACGGAGCCAGAAGAACCGATGATGTGCTGCGTTAAAAGAATTTCATGGGGAAGTTTATCTTTTAAAAAGCGGAGACAAAAGAAATTCCAGATGAGTTCATAACAGCACTGCGAGTATAAGGAAGCTTTAAAAATATTAATAAATAAAGTTCTTGTTACAACATTGTTATTGTACGTAGCACCACACCTTTTTTTAAATGTGTACACTCTTACAATTACAAAGACTCGAATCACTACATAGGCAGGGTTGACTTTCAGGTGAAGCGAGAAAAACAAATTTAAACAATTTAAAATGATGCCTTTGGAACGGTAAGGAAATATTAGTCTTAACAGAAACTTAAAATAAGAGGATTTCTTTATATAAACTTCTGGTAAGGAAAGTCACAATCATTTTCAATTCAAACAGTGACACAATGTTGGGTTATTTGCAATTATTTTGTAATTGAAGTATTAAAATGATGGATGTTTTTTTTTTAGTTTTGCTGTGTCGACCCTCCTGTAAGAAAGGTAACTTGATGGCAATTTAATATAAAATGATTCATTTGTGTTCAATTTAAGACAGAAAGTGTTTGTTACTTAGTGTTACTTTAAAAAATGTTTGGTTATTTTCAATCCAGTGTTAGATTAAAAAAGGAACAAACTCGTTGCGGTAAATTAAGGAAATTTTTATATTTAGACCCAAAAATGGGTTAAAACAACCCAGCATAGGCCAGCATCTTAATTACATTTTAAAACATCCTTGGTGTTTTTTAACTGTTGGGTTAAAAAATAACCTTATTATTGGATGTTGTCACTCAACTATGAGTTAAACAATTCAGAATTTAGGTTGAAATTAACCCAACTGTTGGGTTGGTCCATATTTGACCCAACTATGGGTTAAATATTTATTATATTTGTAATAAATATGTTGGGATGTTTAATAAAAAAATAACACTACATATAAACACGAAGTATCATGCACAGAGGCTCATTCCAAGAGCAAATGTCAACCATGGCATACTTATGAAAATTAAAGTTTTTACCCAAAATTTTCAGCCATACTGATGTATCAGATGTCATTTTTTACATGTTTCATAGTGCACATTTCAGAATTGTCACATCTATAACAGAGAAATTACACATCGGTAATGTTGTTTTCCCTCATAAATGCGCATACAAAAATGTGTAAAATAAATATTATTTATTTTTTGAAGAGTCTTCCCTTCTCCATTTGTTGGGTTTATTGCTTTTGGTTTGTGCATCTTAATTCACAGAATTCCTACAAAGTGTTTTACCTCCCAAAAACTTGGGATGTTTAATTTTTTGTCACATCCATAACACATGGATGCGTCCCTTATCTAAAACAGAAAACATGAGTATAGACAGACATTTTTCTAATGTTTGAAATCTATTATCAGGGGTTTAGGAAAATATGGTGCAAAATATTGGTAATAAATGCATAAAATTATATTTCAAGTTTTGACAGCAAATATCAAATGCATAACGCTAGAATTGCTCATTTACTGTATAAAGCACGTCACCAATTTAATAAATAAATGAATCAATAATTGTAATCAAAAGTTTTAACACATTGAACAAATCTATTTATCTGTTTATGGATTTAAAAAAATCATGGTTTATATGTGGCTTATCCAACAGTATGAACATTTTTATTTCAACATCATGTTTATTTATAAAATAGCTCAAGGAAACTGGGAGTTTAGAAAGCAAGGCATGGGACATCAACTGCATAGGTCACTTTGTTTGTACAAAATGTTGGGTTGTTTCAACCCATAGTTGGGTCAAATATGGACAAACCCAACAGTTGGGTTAATTTCTACCTAAATGCTGGATTGTTTTACTCACAACATCCATAAATGGGTCCATATTTGACCCAACTATGGGTTTAAACACACCAAGGATGTATTAAAATGTAATTAAGATGCTGGGTTATTTTCAGCGTTGGGTCAAAAAATAAGTTAGCCAATGCTTGGCTGTTTTAACCCAAAATGTTGGGTAGTTTTACCCCATTTTGGGGTCTAAATATAAACATTTCCTGGGTTAATTTAACCCCAACGAGTTAGTTCCTTTTTGACCTAACGCTGGGTTGAAAATAACCCAACATTTTTTAAAGTAATACTAAGTAACAAAGAGAAACACAACTACAAACTTTACAGAGGTCCAAAGTACAAAGGTACATTTCCTTTCAAGAACAAACTGCAAATACGACTTTTTGTCTTCAGTTGAACACAAATGAATCATTTTATATTAAATTGCCAACAAGTTACCTTTCTTATAGGGAGGTCGACACAGCAAAACTTCAAAAGCACAAACATCCATCATTAAAATACTTTAAATGACTCCGTTGGGTTAATATAAAGTATCCAAGGGAAACCATACACTGTCAAAAAATGGTCAAAATAAGAATTACCATTTCGAAACATACACCTTTGCATCTAAAGAGGTCATATTAGTACATCATTGGTACATATTAGTACCAAATGTATGCATATTTATACCTAAATGGTGCATATTAGGGTCTTTTAAAAGGTTTTCTTTGTGTGAAATTGAAGTATAAACAAACAGATGAGAGCAAAAAATTGAAACATGGTGGCACTGCACTGCAAAAAATGACTTTCTTACTTAGTATTTGTGTCTTGTTTTCAGTACGAATATCTAAAAATTCTTAAATCAAGATGTATTTTCTTTGATGAGCAAAATGACCTAAGAAAATAAGGCTAGTTTTTAGACCAAAAATATCAAATTTAAGTGATTTTGTGCTCAAAACAAGCAAAAATATCTGTCAATGGCCAGGTCATGTTTGTAAATGAGAAGTGGTTCTCAAACAGTTTACCTGGATAAATAAAGGTTTAATAATGAATTTTGTGGTTCTCAAACAGTTTACCTGGATAAATAAAGGTTTAATAATAATAAAAAATGGGGTGAATTTTTTTTTTTTATTAAGCGTTTAAGAAAAACGTAAACTTATTTTTAGATTTTTTTTCTTAACCTATTGGGAGATATTTCTGCTTGTTTTAAACACAAATCACTTAAATTGTATATTTTTGTCTAAAAACGAAACTTATTTTCTTGGGTCATTTTGCTCATCAAAAATATATTTTAAATCTATTTTTTATATTTGTACTGAAAACAAGACAAAAATACTATGTAAGAAAGTCATTTTGTGCACTGTGGGGTCATTAGGAATACTTTAATAATAAATGTATGCGTTTTTTGGAGCTCCACAAGTTCAACTTCGAACCCCATATAAGAAATTAAAATGATGACATTTTACTCTTAACTTTTTCATCAATGTTAAACTGAAGAAATTAAGTCACATACATCTGTGATAACATTCAGGTGAATAAATCATATTTTCAATTAACTATTCCTTTCACATACTGCATGCATGCTAGGTTGCTCTACACTAGCCAACACTTGACTAATGCTTTCCTCCTAGTTGCCTAAATTGGCCCTTCAAGAATAAATAAGGCCACAGTGTACTGAACAGACTGAGAAAAGAACATCCCTACCACCCATGTTTGGCTCTGGGCCTGTTAACCTGGGCAAAGAGTTAATGCCTTCACCACAAGTAACTAAAATTATCCATTATACACCAGACCGCAAGTACACACAAAGACAAATGACATTATTACAATCAGCTGACCGCTAATGCTATGACTGTGAGATTGTGGACTATATACACACACACACACAAATCCACTGTACAAACTTGTGCGAGAAATGTTTGCACTTGTCACAATAGTGAGAATTGAAGCTAGTGACTAATGTGTGAAGTCTGTGCTTTCTCACAGCTTTTGTTACAACTTCAAACAGAGAAACTGAGAGATGAATACACAAAACAAGTAAGTGAAGATATAGAGACAGAGGGAGGTCGAAAGAGAGGATAAGCACAGATACTGGTGACTACGCACTTGTTCTCTTTGACGCTTTGTCTTTTTAGCCATGTCGGTGATTAGGAGAGATTAGCACATAAACACAAAGACCTTAAACTAAGGCCACGGGGATTTGTTTTTATCTGTTCTTCAATGCTGATTCATATTTAATCACTTACTTGTTCTTTATAACATCCTGGATTGCTCTGTGGAATATTTGTTTATTGCTTTCTGACGGCTCTTTGAAGAAAGTCTGTTTAATGTTTAGTTAAAAACGTTCATGGGTTTCTATATAGGCCTAAAGGAGTAGTTCATAGAAAACTAAACATTTCATCAGGGTTGACTCATGACGTTTCAGCCCAGTACAATCTTTTTTCTGAGAAAAAGGTGTAAATCGGGTTGAACAATCGATACTGACCGAAATTTATCTCTGTGATTTTGAATTTATTGTCGACTTTCTGTGAATATTGCTGTATTTACAATGAAGTGGAAGCATTTTTAACATGCAAGTCAAAGCCTCGTGGATAGCTCATAATAAATAAAATTTCTTCCTTGTTTAAAAATGGACCACTGGTTGGAAAGCTAACATCTGAGCATCTAAATTTAAGTATTTTTAGATATTTTTACTGAAAATATGACAAAAAAAACTTGAAAATAATTTTTTGCAGTGTATCATATCAGGATCACACCATACTGATGCACTGCAAAAAATGATTTTCAAGAAAAAAATATCTAAAAATACTTCAATTAAGATGCTTTTTCTTGGTGAGCAAAACGACCCAAGAAAATAAGTCTCGTTTTTAAACAAAAAAATATCAAATTTAAGTGATTTTGTGCATAAAACAAGACAAAAAAAATCTGCCAATGGGGTAAGCAAATTTTTCTTGAATTTTTCTAGATTTTAGTGTTTAAGAAAAATTGCTTACCCCATTGGCAGATTTTTTTGCTTGTTTTATGCACAAAATCACTTTATTTGATATTTTTAGTCTAAAAACTAGACTTATTTTCTTGATTAGTTTTCCTCATCAAGAAAAAGCATCTTAATTTAAGAATGTTTTGATATTTTTACTGAAAACAAGACAAAAATAATAAGAAATATTTTTCTTGAAACTATTGTAAACAGCAAAAAAAATACTTTTTTTTTACTTAGTATTTTTGTCATGTTTTCAATTACAAATATCTAAAAAAATTCTTAAATCAAGATGTATTTTCTAGATTTGCAAAATGACCTAAGAAAATAAAAAATAAAATATACAATTTTAGTTAATTTGTGCTTAAAACAAGCAAACAAATCTGCCAATGGGGTAAGAAAATATTTATTGAACTAAGTGTTTAAGAAAAAATGTATAGAGTTTTCTTTTTCTTTTGTTTTAAGCACAAATTAAATTAAATGTTATGAGTTTTGTCTAAAAACTAGGCTTAATTTCTTAGGTCATTTTGTTTAACAAGAAAATGCATCTTCATTTAAGAAGTTTTCAGTACAAATATCTTAAACAAGACAAAAATACTAAGTAAGAAAGTCATTTTTTGCAATGTAGTGAATCGCTCATGTGTTTATTGTACTATTTGTCACTGTATAAATATTGGGGTGGGGGTATACTGGAAATTGTGTAATTTTTAAAGTGTTTTACTTTTCCACATCAAATAAAGAAAGTCTACAGGCATGTCTATAAAACAAAACAAGAAGATAAGTGGATGTTGAATTTACTGTCATAAGACTTTCTTGTTTGGTAAACTGTTCCTTAAAGATGCTTTGTCACTTATTACTATGTATATGACTAGTAAACCTATAAACACAATTTAAGTCTTCCTGGAAATGTTTAACTAAGAGAAGTACACACAGTAATATTTTTACTAAACCTACTTTGCACGGCATGTAAACACAGCAACATTATGTGAGTAACAATTGCATTTAAATGAGGAAGTGAATCCTTTGAATCCTATTGTTTTGCGTGTGCATGGAAAATATGGTTGGCACAGATGATAACCACGTCGGCTATGTTTTTATATGCACAAAATTTTGTCAATCTGACTGAATTTAATCCGATTGCAGGTTACGACAGTTATAGTTTAAATGCACCCTAAACATTGCAATCTAGCCCAATGGACATTCAAAACTAGCCCAAATATTCACAGCCCAAATACTAATAAACAAAATCATTTCATCTTTAACCTGCAGAAAAAAAATAAACTCGCTGAAAGCCTCCTATATCAGATAATATCTGTGAGATGGGCAAAGCTGTATGCTACAGTAGCCATTTTTGAAGGCAAAATCGTTCAATTGTTAAACTCTAAAGGGATCACATGCAAAACACATGTATACAGAAAGAGACAGAGTGCATGATGGGTATTTTTTGTAATTTGTGGCGTGTCACTTACTGAGCGGTTTAAGGATGCTGGAGGCAGGTTCATCTGTATTCTCAGCATCCGATTTGTCGCTTGTATTTTCTGTCACACGTTCTTTCCTCTCTTTGTGACTGGACCGTCGTCTGTGTCGTCGTCTGCGACGATAACTCTTAGGCACGTGAACGCCAATGTAGACTGTGTGATGACCTGCGCGCCAAACACACAACACCACACACAAAATGAATAGAAAGCAAACCAATAATCTACACAAATGCACACCTATGTACACATACATACTGTATTTACATTTGTGCAGTAACTAAACATAAAGCATCTGATTTATAACCAGATTACAAAAAGTGATGTCATTGTGGGAAATACAGATCTATTTTGAATATGTCCTACTGATATGAAAATACTATGAAACACTGATAAAGCCAACGTGACTAATGTGTTAGTAAAATAAGTAATATATTTGGAGTTTTATGGCCTGGTTAATACCAAATATGACACATTGAGAGTCAACAGAGGATGTCTCAATTGTTCAATGATCTCAATATTACAGGTTATTGCATTCACATTATTATTATTTAAGGTGATGTGTGCAGGGGCAAAATCAATTAAAAAACAGAATAAAATGTATAAAAATTAAAGTAAAAAAGTGCTGTATACGTTTTACTGAAAGAACGTTCTGACCTTAAGATTACAGATAAATGGCAACAACTTCCTGTACAACTAACTGAACAGGAAATGGAAGCACATCTCCAGGAAGTGGATGCAGTAACAGAGAGCAGTGTGTTTTCCTGACACACGTAATTTAGTACAACTAGTCATCATTCAAGAAACATCTCCATTGCTCTTTATGTAATTTCATGTTTGTCTTTAAACAAATACATCCATCAGGTTTTATCTCAGAAAGTGTGACGTATGTGTGGGGGGTTCATGTGAAAGTCCAAAGTTCATGTTGTGAAGTGTGTAATATCCAATAGGGATCTGTAAAATTCCATTCGGACTGGTTAATGTTCTCAGTTTGTCATTGGCAGGTGTGGCAAGAAGTTAATTTTGGACACTGGGTGCAGCTGTTTAAGGAAATCCCCCCCCCCAGCATGTGTTTGTGGATTAAGATAGTAAAGATCTTCATGTGTAAATTTATGGTTTATTACATCTGTACCATTCATTATTTTATTTTGCCCTAAGACACAAACTACTACCAGAGAGAGAGAGAGGAAACGAGAGGGAGAGAGAGAGAGAGAGAGAGAGAGAGAGAGAGAGAGAGAGAGAGAGAGAGAGAGAGAGAGTGAGAGAGATCTTCACAAAACATATATACATTTCAACAAACTTTATGAAAAAACCAAAAGCTGTACTCCTCAAATAAAAATGTTTGACACAATTGAAGGCCTTTTCCTGATCCAAAGACATTAAGCCGCAATCCAAATCACACAATTTAGAAACATACAAAATATCTTGAATCAAATTAATATTGTGGCAAACTGACCATCAGGGATACAATATGTTTAGTCTGGATGGATAACCTGATTCAATACCTCAGCAAATCTGTTAGCCAGTGCCTTGGAAAGTCATTTATAGTCAGTACAAAGAAGTGAGATGGGACGCCAGTTCTTAATTAAAATGTAAGAATCAGTAAGATCCCTCTTTTTTCGAATAAGAGTAATAGCTGCTCTCGAGCAACTCCATGGCAATTTTCCCTATTAAGTACCTCAATTTGCTATTGAGTACCTCTAGCAGGTCGACATCCAAATCCGATCAAAAAGCCTTATAGAGGTCAACCCAGAAGCTCGCCCAGGGTAAGAACCCCTGCTAGGTTGTCGTTTACCTCCTTCGATACCTTTGGTTATCTTTTACGAAAGTCATTCTTCACACAGCACCCTGAAACAAGCTCACTTCTGTAGACATTTTGGTAAAACGCAACTGCTCTTCTACGAATATCAGCAGGATCTAACAATAGAGCTCCATCTTTCGAGGGCAAAGCATGAATAAAACATTTCTGGCTATTCTTCTTTTCCAAACTGAAAAAGTATTTGGATGGTGCATCTATCTAATCTAAATTTTGGAGATGTTAACGGACCAGAGTCCCGTGTATTTTATAGCCCAGAAGATCAGCCAACAGAGCCGTCTTCTTTGAGCAAACTTCCAAACAAAACGAGACTCTAAATTGAGGTAGCTACTGAAAAATCTCTTTCTCCAAAAACTTTAATGAGTGAGCCAACTCCTAAAGGGCGATTTATAGTCGTGCGTAGGTCCTACGGCATAGCAGCGACGGCGTAGGTTCCGCGTCGGTTTTCATTTGTACTTGTGCGTCGCCGTCCGCGTCGACGTGCAAACACACGCGAAACCGCTGGTTGGCAGTAATCACGCGTGTAACCACAGTAGCAGCAGAAGTCGTCACAGAAGAAGAAGCTAAGCAAGTTAACCCACAAACGAAGAAGAAATAGCAACTTGTTGTGTATGATTTGAGAAGACCAGCAATGATGGAAGTAAATAAACAGCGACTTATGTTTCAGTTTGAGTTAAATCACTCCTCAACTTGGCTCATCTTTGTTTTCACTGTCTCAAACGGAAATACCAATGACGCCATTTTTTTACCTGACGGGAGGGGTTCTGGTGGACCAATCACAGCGCTTACGGTCTGCGTTAGAAATTTTGTGAGGTGCGCGTCAGGCTACGCAGAGCTACGCACAGGCTATGGATAGCCTACGCCGTAGGACCTACGCACGACTATAAATCGCCCTTTATTGACATTAACGATAAATTTACACAGGGCGTAAGCGTTAACGCTTAACAGAAGGCTTGTCTGAAGCGTGGCCAACAGCCAATCACTGTGGCCGCAACACAAGCTCCGGTCTTCCATAAACGTAATTGGCTGGCTCTGCCTAGGTTATTTGCATAAGGCAATATGATTGGTTGACGCACGCGTTGCCGCTTGAAAAGTTGAGAAATGTTCAACTTCTGCCGCGAGCAACGGCACTGACGCGGCGCCGACGGATCCACAATTCAGTTCGCCAACGCTTGACGTCACCCATTAAAAGTGAATGGGAAGCGTCAACGCTTACGCCCCGTGTGAATGCGCCGTAAGAGTGTACTGCTGAGTAAACTGCCTAATCTAGACATTATCAACATCCCATCACTGGTGTAATAAGACATTGAAGTCTCCCTTTGTTTCATGAAATTCCAGTTACAATGTCAGTACGCACTTTTTGGTTTTATGAAACTCAAAACAAACTTGCACCATACTGTGATCAGAAAAACCCACCGGTGTAATATAACAATTACTAAAAAACACTAAGATGATATTTAAAAACAATAAAATCTGTCTAGTCTGGCTAAAGACATAACACATTCACGTGTGTGGCTGTGGACCCAAGTCTATTGCCTCACATCGCCCTTTAAGCATCTCCAAATGTCACACAGCTCATATTTTTATAATATGGGAAAGAAGATAACTTAAAGCCAAATTAGGCTCAATGTGATTTCTATCCATATTAAGCTCAGTACAATTCAAATCCCCTCCAAGAAACAAAAACTCATTAGGGCAGCAATTTTTTGTAAAGTCAAACAAAGTGTATCCCTAAATAACGTTCTTTCCACTGGTGCAGTTGCAACATACACACACATAAAAATAAACACATAACTTTCAAAAATAGCTCTTACTTTTAAAAGCCTACCTTTTACAACTTCATCTACATCATAAGAAATAGGCATACAATTCTTAGTAAATTAAATGGCAACTCCCCCACTCACTTTAGTGTTATGACTTAACACAGGTATGCCATCAAACTACCTCTCCCAGTCAACAGCATTATTCCAATCACAGAGAGATGTTCTTCCTCAATTCTTTCACAAGTTATCTCACTTTCCTCTTGCAACACCGCAACATTATTCTTTATATTTTTCCAAGGAGCTGCGTCGCACCCAAAGAGATAGGTTTACAAGAAAAAAATCAGGATGTGCCCAAACCAAGTGCTCCTTATGCAAAAAGGATAGACTGGCCTCCCTAGGAGAACCCGTAGATATCACAGCTACAACCGAGCCTCACCGTGGGCGACAATGCCTTACCAGCCACACAGTCATCTTTCGTTAGTGCATTCGCAATATTAATTTTATTCCCTTTAACTTTATCAGGGCAATTGCGGAATAAATGTCCAGCTTTACCACAAAGAAAGCACTTGGTCTCCGCAGTAGTGACAAAAATAGCGTAGTCAAAATCATCGATTCTAAATTTGAGCATCAGGTCAAGTTTGGCATCATCCTGAATAATCATGTAACCCAATCATCTACATAGAAATATATGTTTCAACAGAGGAGATTTTTAGTTTTTAAACAACTAGTAACAACACTAATAAAAGGCACATTAAGAAAATAAAAGGAAAAAATTGAGAGTGACAGAGTGAGACAAGGTGAAATAAAGTGCAAGAAAGAGACACAGTAAGTAAGAGACAGACAGACAAAGTGAAAGACAGACAGAAAAACAGACAGACTGAGAGACAGACAGACAGAGTGTGATAGAGACAGTCAGACAGAGAGACAAAGTGAGAGACAGACAAGAGTGTGAGAGAGACAGACTGAGAGACAGACAGACAGACAGACAGACAGAGTGTGATAGAGACAGACAGAAAGAGAGACAGACAGACAGAGTGAGAGAAACAGACAGACAGACAAAGTGAGGGACAGACAAGAGTGTGAGAAAGACAGACACACAGACAGACTGAGAGACAGAGGGACAGACAGAGTGTGATAGAGACAGACAGACATAGAGACAGACAAACAGAATGAGAGAAACAGACAGACAGACAAAGTGAGAGACAGACAAGAGTGTGAGAGAGACAGACTGAGAGACAGACAGACAGACAGACAGACAGAGTGTGATAGAGACAGACAGAAAGAGAGACAGACAGACCGAGTGAAAGAAACAGACAGACAGACAAAGTGAGGGACAGACAAGAGTGTGAGAAAGACAGACACACAGACAAACTGAGAGACAGAGGGACAGACAGAGTGTGATAGAAACAGACAGAAAGAGAGACAGACAGACCGAGTAAGAGAAACAGACAGACAGACAAAGTGAGAGACAGACAAGAGTGTGAGAAAAACAGACAGACGGACAGAGTGTGATAGAAACACACAGACAGACAGACAGAGAGACGGACAGACAGAGTGTGATAGAGACAGACAGAGTGTCAGACAGACAGACAGACAGACAGACAGACTGAGAGATAGACAGACAGACAGACAGAGTGTGTGAGAGATAAACAGACAGACAGACTGAGAGACAGACAGACAGAGTGTGATAGAGACAGACAGAAAGAGAGACAGACAGACAGAGTGAGAGAAACAGACAGACAGACAAAGTGAGGGACAGACAAGAGTGTGAGAAAGACAGACACACAGACAGACACACAGACTGACTGACTGAGAGACAGACAGAGTGTGATAGAAACAGACAGAAAGACAGACAGACAGACAGACCGAGTGAGAGAAACAGACAGACAGACAAAGTGAGAGGCAGACAAGAGTGTGAGAAAGACAGACAGACCGACAGAGTGTGATAGAAACACACAGACAGACAGACAGACAGACAGACAGAGAGACGGACAGACAGAGTGTAATAGAGGCAGACAGAGTGTTAGACAGACAGACAGACAGACTGACTGAGAGATAGACAGACAGACAGAGTGTGTGAGAGACAGACAGACAGACAGAGAGACGGACAGAGAGACAGAGTGTGATAGAGACACACAGACAGACAGACAGACAGACAGACAGACAGACAGACAGACAGACAGACAGACAGACAGAAAGAGTGTGATAGAGACACACAGACAGACAGACAGACTGACTGAGAGACAGACAGACAGAGTGTGATAGAGACAGACAGAGAGACAGACAGACATACAGAGTGAAAGACAGACAGACAGACAGGGTGTGAGAGAGAGAGAGAGAGAGAGAGAGAGAGACAGACAGACAGACAGACAGAGAGACAGACAAACAGAGTAAGAGAGAGTCAGAGAGACAGACAGAAAGAGAGTGAGAGAGACAGACAGACAGACAGACAGAGAGTGAGAGAGTGAGAGAGACAGACAGACAGACGGTCAGAGAGACAGACCGAAAGTGTGAGAGACAGACAGACAGACAGACAGACAGACAGACAGACAGACAGACAGAGTGAGAGAGACAGACAGACAGGGAGTGTGAGAGACAGACAGACAGAGTGTGATAGAGACAGACAGAGAGAAACAGACAGACAGACAAAGTGAGAGAGACAGACAGACAGAGAGAGAGAGAGAGAGTGATAGAGACAGACAGAGAGAAACAGACAGACAGACAAAGAGAGAGACAGACAGACAGACAGATAGACAGACAGAGTGCAAGTTGGTGAAAAGATGAGGTTGAGACTCAATCCACAGTACCTGGGACACCACAGATCACCTATACTACCTGCGCATAGGTGTGTGTGTGTGTGTGCGTGCGTGGGTGCGTGCGTGGGTGTTTCTTACCCTCGACTTCTTCATCACACACGTTTTTGATGTAAGATGCTCCTCTGTCCACCACTGCTTCATCTTCCACTCTGAAGAAAACAAACAGAGAAAAGTATAAACCAGAACTCACCAGACTTTGACAGAAATAGTAAACATGTTTAATCTCGCCTACGTGAACTCCATGATTTGTTGCTGTGTAAACTTCTCAGAATGTTATTTCTCCTCAAAGCAGCACCTGCCTTTAACCTTTCAGCTACTGCTTGTTTCTCAGGCGTGATTTTGATTCAAGTCATCACATGTCCAGGATTGAACACTAAGCGTTCTTATGCGCTCGAGGAGAAGCTTGTAAAATCTGATTGGTTCTTTCATTTTCACAGATTTAAAACGAACTAAATATGGATCACGTGGTTCAAACTATGTGGTTTAATATCAATTTGATGAGTAAGTGATGATAAGACAGAAATGTTTTTATTGTCGACTACTGAAAATGGCCTGAAGCCGGATTCACACCGCACAATTTTCCGCTGTACCAGATGAAAGATAGTCATCGTGAATCATTCGATTTCTATGAAAAAAAAGCTCTTAAATGATTGGTCTATCTAGTGAGAGAGATTTATAGCCACCAGTTATCAAAGTCTTGTGATCAAAGATAACCTTCAATTATTTTTTTTGCAGTGTCAGAAATGTAGCATGACCTATGACCTACACTTACTCGGTAGCCAGCCTGATCTCACGAGGATTCATGCATATTTTTAATTAGTGCGAAGTAAATCGTGCAAAAACGTACGATTATCATAAAATAACAATAACAAAACCCCACCCCTAACCCCAACGTAAAATGGGTCAAGGCAAATCGTACAAAAATGTACAAATATGGTTGTTTAAATTAATACGAATTAGCCACCTCGTAAAATGCGTACGAATTGCTATGAGATAGCGTTGCAGTAGCCAATGAAAATGCTACATTAAAAATGACGTACTGATCACTTCAAATACAGTGCATTTATCATTATGCATCTTTCCAAACCCATGAACGGTGCTATTGCAATGCTCTACACACTTAACTACAGTATATACACTGAAAATACACTGGTCATTTGGAGTCTAAAAACAAAGTCTTCAGGGTTATACAACTGACCTGACACCATAATAAGAAAACAAACACATACGCTCACTCACATTCAATGAGTCACTGATAGGGATAAATAGTGTAGTCGAAATGTCATGTTGCTCAAGTAAATACATGCAGTAAAGGTGAGTAATCACAAATGCATAGATGCATGAGATCCTCCTGACCGTCTCTTATCACTTTTCTCTTCAGAGAAGAGGTGGATGATACAATCACAAACAAACAAGAAAGAAACGCACAGAAGGATAATGACATTCACACTGATAGCGTACAGCAGTGGTTCTTAAACTTTTTGGGGCGGAGGGTGCATCGTGTTTGCGGACCCCCCCCCCGGCATAAAAGATTCCTGGCATAAAACTTTGAATTCGAATTAAACGCAATTGCACGAGATAAATAATCATTTTTATTTAAATGTCATAAAACTGGGGGGCCCTTGGCACCATATCACACACCCCCAAGTTGAGAACCATTGGCATACATCCCTTACAAAACTTAACCATGTTTTTTATGGTAAAAGTGTAGAAACCATGTGTTTTTGCTGTATTGATTACTATTAGCAAAACCATGGTTTTATTATAGTAACCATGTTGTTGTTTTTTTGTTTAAACTGTAGTAAAACCGTAAATTTTCATAAGGGATTAAGATTTTCTTATCAATGTCACATGTAACCTCCAGAGCTGGTTTTATAAAAGTGATCAATCACATCCGAAACAAGGCAGCCACTGAAACCTTTCAAAAAGTTGACGTTTTCTAGGGTCAAAGGTTACTTGGAACTTGATGCCTATACTGGTTTAATTGGGTGCTTGGGAGGAACCATCCCCCTGTAGAGGATCATTGAACCTAGTACTTGAGTTAAACTTGTTACTTGACTACCAAGCAAGCAGTTTTGCGTTTAAAAGACGACTAATAGGTGTCCAAACACAGCCCAGACGTCTAAGCTATTACAAGGCAAAATTTGGGCTGTCAGTGAAAATTTAAAAGACGTCTAACCATAGCTCAAAAATAAATAACATATATAAAACTTTTGACACTTTTGACTTTGCTAACATGATGGAATATCAATGATTTTTTTTTGCAAAAACCACAAATTCAAGTTTATTTTGGCCACACGTGGGTTATAGTTAACCTACACTGTGAAATGATGGCTATTGCTGGTTAACATTAACTTGCTGGTGAAGTACTAGTTTAGGGGAGAATCCCATCTGTGAGGTTTACGATCGGTCAGAACGAAACCCTGCGGCACAGATTGGCACTCGCACCAAACTTAAAATCCTAAAAGCGACTTAAAACGTAGCAACAACATTGTGTAACTAAATTAACCGTGGGATTTCAACAGAGTTAATAAGATCTACTGATCTTTAAATCCCTCTCATATGTTCTAATTCCTTAAATGTTGTGGCTTCTGTGGGAACAGCAATTTGTTTTGGTTTAATCCGGTTTATAGTACTTAACATTTAGATTTTTTTGTACTTCATAATCAACTCTCCGATCCAAGCAAATGCATCACTTCTAAAGTAATGGAATAGTTTATCGATTAACCAGATATATGAGTAGTAGTATAAGACATCTAGTGACGTTAATATTTACCCTAGTATTTAGTATAATAACAGTTGTGTTCAGAATAACTCACTACTATACTACTCTTCATAAATGTGCAGTATATAGTGCAATATGCAACTTTGACAGCGGCACTGCATGCAGAAATGTATCCCACAAACCTCTCTATTCTAAAGGTGGGGTGCACGATCTCTGAAAGCCAATGTCGACATTTGAAATCACCTAAACAAACACGCCCCTACCCCAATAGAATCTGGACCTTCTTTTGATAGACCCGCCCCACACATACGCAACCCAGGAAACGAAGTAGGTTACTAGACACGCCCCCCTTACTGCTGATTGGCTACAAGTGTGTTTTGGTAGTCGGCCCGACTCACTTTTCCAAAGCAGTTTTCAGAAATCGTGCACACCACCTTTAAAACTGTATAATTGATATATAATTTTCATTATCAGGAAAGTGCATTCGGACTGTACGCGCACTACCAGCTTTTTGAAACCTTGCATACATTGTATGCATATGTTGCGTATGCACGTACATAAATATGTAGTATGTTGGCCACGAGAGGTACTGCGATTTGTCGCAACGCCCATGCGTCAAACGTTAGTGCATGCATAAAAAACAGACTATACCCAGGGCTTTGCAGTTATTAAACTAAGCAAAACTTATTCAGCATTAAACTAAAATAATTACCCATGCACAACGGCAGCGATTGCCTATATAACTTTCTAGCAGTAACTTTTACGTAGCCGGTGTGTTAAGCAAGCATTTAGTAGCACAACATCTGTTAAAGGCACATGGGCTAGCAGATGGTGTAGTAGTCAAATGGTGTCCATTTCTTTAAATCTCAAGCAGCCAGAGCCATTTAATCATTCCAGATGACAGATCTGGAGTAATAAAAGACAGAACGGAAAAGATTAAACTAAGTCAAAAACACAGCCGCAGACTAGCTCTGTCTCCAGACCTGATCAATAAAATCAATACTAATACTGATATAATACTGAGAGTTTAGCCCTGACAAGTGTTTACTAAAACTTTTCAGACCAAAAGTTGCTTAATTTATTGTGACATGATTCATGATTCATCAGTCCATGTACTTGTGAAGTATAATGTTTGGTTTACATGACCAAAAGATGAGTGATTTGGTTACTTGCATGTTGGTGTTTGCACAATACTTCTTAACCCCCTGGTAAAGGTGATCTACTACTCATTCAAATTAATATAACTGGGATTTTTGTTTGTCTAAAAGCTTAATCTTGGACTTGTTTTAAGGAAAAGACAATTTAAAGTGGAGGTGAGTGTAATACACTGAAATAATGCAATAAAGTATATATTTTATACATGAAATTTCACAAAAAATTAGGTTTTGTGTTATACTTTAAGTGGTTTTACAAACAACAACTACTAAATGTCAATGGTTTGCTGCGTACTCTTGTCACAAATTAATAAATGACTGTCACTGAATTATTATTCCTAAAAGGGGACAGCACCAGTTAAGGGTTAACTAGATTAATCAGGAAGACTTTCTATGGTCGGCCAGCTTTACCAGAAAGGCCTGGTGAGCGAACTTCAACAATTATTTATTGCTTGTCTACACCAGACAAATATCTCCACCTGTATAACGGCTTTAAACTGGGAGGGAGGAAATTCCAATATGATGAGTTTATAAAATACTATGCTACAAAACAAATCATATCAAGTCAGCATGAAACTCCTTTATCTGCTCAACCCATTTTACTTTTAGGTTACAAGATTCCCAATTAAAAATATAAGATATTAAGTATTTATATGACATAAATTGACTGGATTGTGAAAAATTGGTGATCTGTAGGGGAACTAAGCCAAGGGCTTTGAGAGGATTGTGTCCAAAACAATGCCAGCAAAACAAATACACACACTTCACCTTTTGATTGATTTACTGTAAGAGTGTTAATCCATCAGACAGGTCAATAACCTCTGATTCATTCCGATCAAATTAGGGATTTTCATATTGAATGGGTAACCGAAGGTAAAAATTAATGACCGATTAATATTATCAATAAATAAAAATAAAAATTGTTAACGCACTAGGGCTATAACGATTAATCGTGCAAATGCGCGTTTTCTCAATGAATGAATTTTAATGAATTAAGGGCGATTTATAGTCGTGCGTAGGTCCTACGCCGTAGCTACGTGCGTAGCTCTGCGTAGCCACGTGCGTAGCTCTGCGTAGCCACGTGCGTAGCTCTGCGTAGCCTGACGCGCACCTCACAAAATTTCTAACAGCGCGTCGGCTCTACACGGACCGCAAGCTCTGTGATTGGTCCACCAGAACCCCTCCCGTCAGGTCAAAAAACTGCGTCATAGGTATTTTCGTTTGAGACGGTGAAAACAAAGATGAGCCAAGTTGAGTAGTGATTTAACTCAAACTGAAACATAAGTCGTTGTTTATTTACTTCCATCATTGCTGGTCTTCTCAAATTATACACAACAAGTTGCTATTTCTTCTTCGTTTGTGGGTTAACTTGCTTAGCTTCTTCTTCTGTGACGACTTCTGCTGCTACTGTGGTTACACGCGTGATTACTGCCAACCAGCGGTTTGGCGTGTGTTTGCACGTCGACGCGGATGGCGACGCACAAGATAAATGAAAACCGACGCGGAACCTACGCTGTCGCTGCTATGCCATAGGACCTGCGCACGACTATAAATTGCCCTTTACGGTGAAATCCCGGCACATCCCAAAGCCAGGGGGCGCTCTCGTGCAGAAACTCTCTTTGTGCCACAGAAGTAGCAGCATTACAAATGCTATTCCAGGAAATGTCTATAGGAATATTTATATCCCTGTTCTTCGAACTGATTCAGGTATTTTCATGATAATAAAGAATATTTTGAATGATTTTGTTTAACGAGTGTTGCTTTTTTAAATGCACGTTATAAACGACTCTGACTCATAATGATTTTAGATATATAAGGACTTCCTACTGACCAAATGCTGTGCATGAAACACAGAATCGCAGCCTTGCGATTCAGAATCGATTTTAGACGTTATATGTGATTAATCGTGATTAAATGTTTGTATTGTTTTTACCAGGTCACAGTCAACCTCAAACTGTATTTATACCTAATGACAATTGAACTCTTTCCCCGTCATTGACAAGTAAACTTGTCAATTAAGAGAAAGCGCTTCTCTGCCAATGACGAGTATTTCTGGCAATCCATAATACCGCCATTATCCACTAGGTGGTGCTCTTCTGCAACTTATAAAACCCCGAAGTATTGTAACAGCTGTGAGTCCGTGTATGTTTTGAGGATCACTCTGAATCTGATCTCTATAAAAAGTCCTTCACAAAAACAAAATTTTTTCAGCTTTTTGCTCAAAATTTTGTATTTTTAAAGAAACCTACCCATATTTGAGAGGTGATTATAAAATAACTAAAAAAGGAAGAAAGAAAAGTTTTTTTCTTGTTTGAAAGCAGAGGGTCTGTTCTTTTATTCAATATATTATATGTTTATATATTTAAGGCATTAAACTTTAGTGATAATCATGAAAAATTATTGATAGCAACTTTTTAAAAAACACTGGCGGGGAAAGAGTTAATATTAATATATTATCTGGGCTCGAGGTCATGATCTTTTGTGAACCCATGATTTGTCTCCACCAATGCAAGCAGACGAAAAACGACCACATGCCCATGTGATTTATGAACTTACATTCACAAGTTCACAACACAAGACCCTGTTCTTTACTCTCTAAAAATGTGACACCTCCAGGCAGCTGTTCTGTTTAAGACATCACTATCTGTACTGAACAAAAGGCTATGCAACATGCATTATATGCAGTCACCGGCTTCTGGAACACCAAATGAAGGACGGGTTGCTCCGGGATGCTAATTGGTTTTGACAGGAGCTTCTTAGAAAAAGATTAATCTGACCGATCAAGCCGCAGCTTCAGAGGACCTGTAAAGAGGGCGACTTAAAGCAGTGCTGTAACATTAGATCAACCAGAATGACTCACTCATCGTGACCAGCTTCCAAATGGAAACTTCTCGGGGTGCCGGGAGACCCCCTAAAATATTTCATTCAGCTATATTACACTCTTACAAAATAAGAGTTACAGGAGAATCATTATCAAGAGTCATTAAAGGGATAGTTTACCCAAAACTATGGCATCGCTGTGAAGAACCTTTTGTAGCACCTTTACTTTAAGGAGTTTATATCCAACTTAAAGGGATAGTTCACCCAAAAATGAAAATTCTGTCATCATTTACTCTCATGTTATTACAAACTTGTATACATTTCTTTTTTCTTGTGACCACAAAAGAAGATATTTTGAGGAATGTTAGAAACCAAACGCTCATGAGCCCCATTGACTTCCATTGGCATAAAGAATAATATGGAAGTGAATGGTGCTTATGATCGATTTGGTTACAAACAATCCCTTAAGAAAATATCTTCCCTTGTGGTCATCAGAACAAAGAAATTTACAAGTTTACAATTTTCATTTTTGGGTGAACTACCCCTTTAAATTGGATATAAACTCCTTAAAATAAAGGTGCTATAAAGGGTTCTTCACAGCGATGTTTTGGTTCCCCAAAGAACCATTCCTTTAAAAGATGTTAAAGGTGGTTTGTGGAACCATACAGAAAAAAATAAAAATAAGACTCCTTACACTTAAAATAAAGGTTCTTTGACGAGCTGTATGGTTCCATATGGAACCTTTAACAGAACCTTAAAGGTTATCTGTAGTGGAAAAGGGTTTTGCATACAACCAATAGTAATGACATCTGACTAAAAGGTTCTTTGGGGAACCAGTATAATTCTTCTATACTACAATCATTATGAAGAACCATTTGGACCTAATTTGTAAGAGTGTAGATAACTGTCTGGGTTCTTTTGACACTAAATATGGTTCCTACAAAGAATATAAAGTTATTTTGGAACCCCAAAAGTTCCTCAACATCTTTTGCTTTTGTAAGAAAGTACAAACGCATGACTCTGGTAATTGTTTGACTTTAGTTGTTTGACTATACGTGTTTAACTGGCGTTAATAACCTGTGAAACGCGTGCAAATGTGCAGTCTTTAATAGATAATAAGCTTCGTCACTGAAATTTGAAGCCCTCGCCACACAGAACCCAGATCAGTGTGTGCTAAAGGTTTGAATTACACCTTTACTTTTTGCACAAGAAACGTGACTTGAAACTACACTTACGCATGCAAACACTAGCAGTCTCAATGTGGAAGAGGAAGATCAGTACTCACTTGTTTTTGTGGCTCATTGTGACTGTGTTTCGCGCGTCTCCGTAGGATTGGAGCGCAGAAAGTCTCTCCAAATGCGCGCAAGTGCGATTTCACTCCGACTTTAGGTTTCTATGCGTAAAAACAGAAAAACATTCGCTCCTCTCCAAGTCTTTGAGTTCACGTCTATTTATCTGGAGCCAGGGCTGTTTCACTGTCTCTGATAACTGCAGGACATTCAAGCACCACAGCACTCATAACGCAACAGGCTCATGAACTCTTGTAGTTTTGGAAAACGCTCCACGTCGCGCGTAAAAGCTATCCGTCGCTCGTCACGCCTCGAGTCTCGCTCCATATTTAAAGATCTCGCCCTCCTCCCGCGTGACGCCAGCAGTGGGAGGCAGAGACACGCGCAGAGGTCACAACACCGCATCCTTACACACGAGACTACAGTGAGCTTCTGAAATATTCAGGTAGTAATACACAAGTAGGGAAATTACTGTTTTTAAATTATATTTTTGTATAAAAGTAAATATAATTTATAATATAATAAAAATATTAATATTATGACAAAACAGTTAATGTATTGGGGTTTAGAGGATGAAATATTCAGGTGAGGTAGCAAACTATCCAATATGGAAATCAAATGGAATTGCTATTTTGAAATAATATTTTGTATAAAAGTACATATAATATATATATATATATATATATATATATATAATTTTTTATACAATAAAATATGAATATTATATAAAAAAGGCAATATACTGGAGTTTAGAGTATGAAAGAAGGCACATTAGTATGGACATCAAATACAAGTACTGTTTTAAATTATATTTTGTAAAAAAAAAGAAATATTATTTGCAATACGATAAAATATTAAAAATATGACAAGCTAGGTAATATACTGGGGTTTATAGTATTAAATATTCAGAAGACACATTAGTATGGAAATTAAATTAAAATACTAATTTTCATTATACTATTTGTAAATAAGTAATATGATATGAAGTATATACTAAGTAATACAAAATATTTAATAAGTAAATAATGTTTATTTCTTGTGTTTTAAGTCTTGCTAAGGGTGGATATTTTTATCTGGTCATTTGGTTATGTGCAAATAATATATTATAATTTTTTGTGTCTATTTCTTCTATAATGTATAGCTTTAATTTTAACTTTGTATTTATCTATTGTACAGCACTTTGACTACATAACTATGTGCCATATAACCAAACTAAACTAAGTAGGCCTATTACTTAAAAATAAAGGTTTTGAAAAAGTTCTCCACAGCAAGATGTATACCATGTTTGGATCCCTACACTTTCAGAATAAAAGGTACAAAAGTTGTTGCTGGGACGGTACCTTTAAAAAAGGCAATTTTGTTTCACTTTGGTACAGATATGTACCTCTGAGGAACCTGTATGTACCTCTAAAGGTACCAATGTGTACCTTTAAGGTACCAAAATGCACTTTTTAGCTACAAAAGTGTACTTTTTAAAAATGTAGCACCCCAGTGACAACTTTTGTACATTTGTGTACCATTAAGAATAAATTAAAGAATAATTACCACTTTTTACATTTTTTCAAACATTTTGTGCAACAGCAAGGTCCTGTGGATTACATTAAAATAACTTTCTGGAAAACCTTTAAGGAACCTTACATTTTAAGAGTGTACAATAAAATATTATGATGATGAAGTTTATATGCAGTGGTTTAGTCACACAAGTCAGAAAATGCAATAAAAATTTGGTTTGTCATTACATAGACAAATCAAAGTAAAATAAATTAGAGATCATTTAAGTTAAGGAAACTTACGCGTTTATTCTATCCTGATTGATGTGACTTAGATCCAACAACTTAATTGATGTGATATATATATATATATATATAAACACATACACACACAGAAAAAATAAAGAATGATTCACAAGGGTATTCAAAGTCTTTTAAACAAACTTAAGAAGTTAATTTAGGTTACATACACAAATCTGTGACATTGACCATGTGAACTTAAATGTACAAAAGGTCAAACTTTCTTGCTCTTCATGAGGTTCACAAGGTGATCTTAAATACTAGAAAAAGCTTAACAAAATTTTTCAGAAATTCTGCTTCCAACTTTATTTAGAAATCTTGAATCCTCATCAGATGAGATGTAACGTAACAGTCCATTAGAAATGAATTACATAATAACAAAATGTGTAAAGGTTAATGTTCCCACAACTTTGTTTATCAATTCCTTTGTGATTACTGGAAAAGCATGAAAAGAAAAATTTCTTGCTGACATCTGAATGCAATTCAATGAATTATTTATCTCTCTGCTACTGAATGTGAAGCATAACTATACAAATCTATTTTCAAAACATGATTCTTTCCAGGAATGACTTTTATTTTAAACCCTGAGGGGTAAATCTGTTCATGATATTTTTAGCTGTACAAATAGTGGGTATTGTATAATTGCACAACATTTACGAAAACTCAAAAATGCAAACAAGTTTGACTTGTTTCATAACTCTGTTATTGTCAAGAAAAAGGCTGTTGGGTAATCAGAAATTCAGAGTAAGGGAAAGTTTCGTCTCTTTATCATTACGATGATAAATTATTACCAATAACATTTCGGAAATTTCCTTATTGCTTCAAATGAAGTGTAGAACTGTGTGTCCTTAAATATTATAGCACCGCTTAACAACAAATAAAAAGTGAAAACACTGCAATAAAAGCAAGATGATAGAGGATACATTTTCTTTAAAAAGAAAACAGAAGTTAATTATAACTATTATTAAGCATTTAATTCACAAGACTGTATAACATGTACAAAAAATATATATCACTTTATAAACAAACACAAAACATAAAAGCACAATTCTTCTCATCACAGAGTGCTTAGAAATTCTTTCACCTACAAAGAAAAAAGACAAAATAGAAGTTACTAATATGAAATTTATTACTGTACCCATTGTTTTCAGCATCTGTAAATATGGATTCACAATATGCGCAGTATGCATATACAGAATGACATGACATGTAGGGAATGCGTGAAGCAATAATGTGTAATTTGGGTGTGTTTTGCACAGTTAATGTGTCATACCTTCTCAATCATATCAGCACACTTGATCGTGTTGTCTTTGAAATCATCATTGACATCCAGAGTAAGAACCGGCACTTCATTCAGATATTGAAACTCCATACTGCAAACACACACAAACATTTGATGCAAAAACTGTGTTTTTATCTATAAAATTATAATATATAATCACTTGTTATTGTTTCTTCACTATGCCTCCAACTTGTCTATTAGAAAAGATCCTGGTTTGAATGAACTCATAAGTTATTTCTTTACCAACCTAAATCCAAGATTTAGAATCTTTAAGTCTTTCCATTAAAAGATTACCAAGTTCATAAGAAATATTGTGTGTGTGATACCATACCTCAAATTCCTGTGATGTAACCAGCACTCATGTTTATAGTGAAGTTTTTCCAGATATTCCAGAGGAATTCCCTGTTCCTCTTCTCGGCCTCTCAGATGCAATCTTTCCAAACACCGCTGGAACATAAATCACAAAACCGTATTAGACGTTTAGTCCTGCTGCATGCATGAAAAGTCTGTACACGCTCTGTAGTGCATTCGTGCGTCTTATAGCATGTTGCTAATAATAATTTAAAGTCAGTTTGATTATCAGCAAACAAATAATGCATGACTAAGATGGAAGGTGCTTTATATTAAAATGCCCGCCAAACGCAAAACAGGAAGTAAATGTACCTCTGGCTTTGCCCGCAGGTAAATGATGGCATCCAGTTCAATGTGCCGCCCGAACTGTTTATGCAGCCAGCTGTGCCAGTCCTGATAGATCGCCCATTCAGTTTCATTCAAACACTCGCTCTCGTATAGGTTAGAGGCAAATATATACCTGCAACATATACACATTAACTCATCCATACTCACAAAACATACCCATAACCCTTAAATAACATCTTATTTACCTGTCGCTGTACACTGAACGTTCAAAAAACTGCACCGGATTCTCCGCCTCTCGCAGCTTCCCATTGGTGGATTTGATCTGGGCTCGAATGCGACTCATGCAGGCGTAACTTTGGAAGGTGTACGCCCAGCGCTCAGGCTTCTCGTACATCATCTGGAGAACGTTCCCGCCGCTTTTTTGAGATGTGGTTAATTCCTGTAAAGGCACACATATATTATATACCATGTAGATGTATTATCCATCTCTGCAATATGCCAAATGCTTCAACTAAAGCATCTGTTCCAGTCTGGATGCTGATTGGTCAATATAGAGCAAAATCAGTTGTATTATGGGGTCTTTTAAAAATCTAAAAATGACGTTCTTTAAATTTTGTTCGTTTTAGGTGTGCACAATCTGTCTCTCTAAAAAAATCTTCTTAGCTCTTAGGACTGTGATATTTGCATACACTGTAATACGATTTACATTTCTGTATTTGTAAGACACATTTTATTAGTTTGCATGCTTCCTGGGAATCCAAAAGTGCTGTGTTGAGCTACAACATAAGTTTAGATGATATGCAAGTAGTTGCCTTGTGAGTGAACAACCCAAGAGAGAGAGAGTTCATGTACAGGAAACATGCATGCATTTTAACTATAGCAAATGAGTGTATATAGATAAGCTCTGTTCTGGTTCAATGCTCAGCTGGTGACTACTAAACCATCTGTCGAGTCCCGGGGGACGTATGTGTTTACAACGACTGTTTCCATCGCAGCGGTTGCTTACGTGCCTCATACAGAGGCTATCGCATAAACATGTAACGTACAGTGGCCGAATAATATTTGGTGCAGTGTATGAATACCAGTGCATTAGATGACAACATATCAAACCGCATGGCACCTGCAAACCAATGATGCAAAAACATATCGAATTTCACTTTGCTAAGCCATTAGTCCAATTACCCTTAACCAAATATTGTCTAGGGAATATTTTGTCGTTCGTGTTTAGTTCCCCTTGAGCTCACACTGGTGTTAATCATCACATTTACTATAGACTTGTTTTACTAATGTTTGGCAAGCAGAAGATAACAGCATATATGTAAGGTTTTAATATTTAGCATCTAACAAATTTCTATTGTATGTGTTTGAGAGAGGAATACAGAAAAAGAAAGAGCAGATAGAATTCTTTTTTATGTCAATAATGTCTGAGAGAAAGACGCAGTTTCTCAATCCGAAGGCTGCAGCCTCCGGAGGTCGCATACGTCATCAAGTCTGGTTTATTTAAGTTAACTGAACATTACATTCGCAAGCATATTACAACAATTTACGATTAACTTATTACAACAGTCAACTTTACAATTGTTAATATTATGAAATAAGACAGGATTGATTACGTATGCAGCCTACAAATGCGACCTCCGGAGGTTGCAGCCTACAGATTGAGAAATCTGACTGTACCTCGTGGTCTTCGTGTTGCGTTTGTACATTGCACCATCTAGCGATTGGTTCTGGTACGACCTCCCATTCCTGTTCATGGTCCTCCAACAAACGAACAAAAGTGGATTTTCCTGCGGCTAAAACACACCAAGATTAAAATACAAATGTAATTTAAATACGTTAATACATTTTAAAGGAATAAACAACCAACAGTCATGAAGCTTCCCCTCAATAACCGAAGAAACCGAACATGACATGCGCGCTTGACATGAGCGGCTGGCATGAAAATATGCTTTTAATAACATACACTCACAACTTACGCAGTTAGAAACACGACTATTAATATTTACAAAACAAAATATAAGAGTATATATTCATTTTAAATGGACAAATAGAAAATGCGCGTAACCTTTGTCAGAACCGCGCGCGCGCCAGAATACAGGAAATGTCAGATTCAAGTTTATTATCAACACATGTGTTATTACGGATAAAGTTGAAGCTCTACATTGATCGAAATTCATAAAAGGTTATTAAATCCATAAGTAAAACGCATTTGGTTGTATTGAGGACGATATATTTAATGAATGACTTACCGATGTTTCCTTCAATAGAGATGCGTTTAATCCTCTTCTCCAGACTGTCATTCAGAGGACTCGGACAGGCTCTTTTAGCTGTGGGAGACATTTTATTTAAGGCTATAACGGAGCAAAATTTAACAACACTCGTTACAGTTACTGTACAGTAAGCAACACGGCTAGGAGGCGGGAGCTTAAATTCTGGCGCTCAAACTGCAGGCTCCGCCCATCCGGATACAGCTGATATACATTCATAACAATACACTAAGTTAAGTGTAAAAAATAAATTATATAATATAATGCAACAAAACAAACGTGAACAAAATGTCGTTTTATTTGCTCTATTTACAGCAGAAATAACATCAGTTGATATTGTTACAATTATTATACAATCAAGGGAAAATAGATTATTGTTTCTGTGACAAAAATGATATAAATATTTCAGCTTTCTCCTATATTATTCAATGGTTGGCACTTTTACACGTTTAGCAGAAACACCAGATTTTATAACCTCCAAAAGTATAACCATAAAGATTTTAAAGTAAAGATTAAAAAGCATCTCGAGCAAAGTGATGCAATGAATAAAATATTAACATGGGAGGTAGAAAAAAACAATCACTTCAAAAACAAAATCTTTCATATAAACCGACCAAAATCCTAATGTATTCACATACACTTCAAAATGTTGCATGAATTACCTCAGATAAGCTGAAACGGTTGGAGTGGCTTTGCAAAACATACATCTTACAGCAGTCTTCAAGCTGCTATCATAAAAACGACAAGCAGCTTCATTGCATCAAGGCCGTTTTTATCATTATCCACCTGGGTTCAACAGACGGGCTATTTCAACATGCACATTTCATCACAACATTTCCGTTTTAGTAGTCTGAAAAACCTTATTTGTATAAAATCCAAACTTTATAAATGCATCATGACAAAACAAGCTAAATAAAATATGATCATATAACTCTAATAAATGTGACCTTGGACCGCAAAACCACAAGTTGCATGGGTATATTTATATACCCATTATAGATTTTTTAATGCCAAAAATAATTAGGATATTAAGATCATGTTTCGTAAACATTATGTAATATTTTCTACCATAAATATATTAAAAATGTTTTAATGTTGTTCCTAAGGACTTCATCTGGACAACTTTAAACCCTCAAATTCCAGATTTTCAAAAAGTTGCATTTACCCCAATGGAAAGCTTATTTATTCAGCTCTCAATTTGAAAAATTGACCCTTATGGCTGGTCTTGTGGTTCAGGGTCACATATTATCAGCAAGGATCATTAATAATATTGCATAGGAAAAAAGACTTCACCTATTTAACCGCATCTGTTAGGCATCATCATTACAGTTTTTAAGACTCAAACATCTTTAAAACATTCAAATCAAATGCTGTTTTACGTGATACAGGCACCATGCTAACAAGTGGAATCACTGCAGTACATAATTCAACAGTCTTCAGTAAAATGTTACCTTTTCTGTGACCACAGAGTAAATTCATAATGTGAAAAACTTAAGAAACTAAAAACAAAGTGTTATAGTTTCATCTTTTTATCAAAACTTCAATAAATGCCCCTGTATGTATATGTATTATGATAGGCCTGATGTTATTAGGCATGATCCCTTTATAACCGTTGGCAATGTGCAGATTCTATACATTTCCTACAGTTCATCTACACTAGCATGTGTTGTTGGGCTAAAATCATCTTTATAAAGCAAATGAGTAGTTAAAGATACATATCACGGTTTTCCATCAGCATTTAGTGCTCTTCGGCTCTTTCCCTCTTTATCTGTCTTTAGTTGTTAGCTTCTCGATGAGTTCTTGAAGTGGTGCCAACTCCTTGCGATCCATCAAGTTAAACTCCTAAAAAAAGATCAACAACTCGAATCAACATATTGTTACACTTAAGAAAAAAAGTTTCTGTAAATGATCATTTTGTCATCATTTACTCCCTCATATAGCTCTTTAACCAAAATGTGTGGAATACAGTTGGAGATGATAAGCACCTGGACGAAGAAGATGAAGTGTTTGAATGATGTGTTGAGGTGGGCTTCTTCCTGTAACTGCATGACTGCGTCAAAGTGTTGATGATAAATATGAGCATAAACTCTGAACAGGCGCTTCAGAATGGTCTTGGCCACCGACATGAAGTTCTTGCGGAAGGGAACGCCTGCACAGATGATAGGGTAACGCAAAATATTGGAGTTAATACTTTATAAGCATTTGAGTATATGCCACATCGTGAAGTTGTGATGTCACTGGGTACCTATTTTAGAGGGAAACAGAGTCTCGTCATCAAGTTGATCTTGAACCCACGTCATCAAATAATCAATGTATTTGGGAGCCGAGCACTTGATAGGCTTCTTAATGTTGGTCCCATCCGCCCAGTGATACTCGTATCTAAATAGAAAGAGATGAGTGAAGTGCAGAAGAAGAAAGATGGATTTGCTGACACTACGTCCAGTCTCACTTACTTGGGTCCAGCTGACATGACCGGGCAGCTGCTCTCGGAGCAGAAATCTGTGATGGTGCCGTACAGCATGTTTATCTGGTTGAAGAAATCAACAGCTGCAAAAACAGAGAGATCATATCAGGAGATACTTTAACTTTTCAGTTTTTTCTAAATTAAAATATGCATAAATGAAGACAATATAGTGTAATTTTCATTCTTTGTTTTTTCCTTTTCTCATTTCCTCTTTTCTTCCTTCCTTACTTCTTTCTTTCTTTTCTTCCTTCCTTTCCTCTTTTCTTCCTTCCTTTCTTTCCTCTTTTCTTCCTTCCTTCCTTTCCTCTTTTCTTCCTTCCTTCCTTTCCTCTTTTCTTCCTTCCTTTCCTCCTTTCTTCCTTCCTTTCCTCCTTTCTTCCTTCCTTCCTTTCCTCCTTTCTTCCTTCCCTCCTTTCCTCCTTTCTTCCTTCCTTCCTTCCTTCCTTCCTTCCCTCCTTTCTTCCTTACTTCCCTCCTTTCTTCCATCTTTTCCGCCTTTCTTCCTTCCTTCCTTCCGCCTTTCTTCCTTGCTTTCCTCCTTTCTTCCTTCCCTCCTTCCTCCTTTCTTCCTTTCTCTTTCCTCCTAACTTCCTTTCTTTCCTCGTTCCCTTCAACCTTCCCTTCCTTCCTTTCTTCCTTCCTTCCTTTCCTCCTTTCTTCCATCCTTTCCTCTTTTCTTCCCTCCTTCCTTTCTTCCCTCCCTCCACCTTCCTTTCCTCCTTTCTTCCTTCCTTCCTTTCTTTCTTTCTTTCTTTCCTTCTTTCCTCATTCCCTTCAACCTTCCCTTCCTTTCTTTCCTCCATTCTTCCTTCCTTCCTTCCTTCCTTCCTTCCTTTCCTCATTTCATCCTTTTCTCTTTCCTTCCTTCCTTCATTCCTTCCCTTCCTTCCTCTCTTCCTGCCTTGCCTCCTTTCTTCCTTCCTTTCCTTCTTTCCCTCTCCATCTTCCGTTCCTCCCTGTCTTCCTTTCATCCTTCTTTTTCTCCTTTCTTCCTTCCTTCCTCCCTTCCTTTCTTTCCTCTTTTTCTGATTCCCTTCATCCTCCTGCCTTTCCTCCTTTCTCACTTCCCTCTCCATCTTCAGTTCCTCCCCGTCTTCCTTTCATCCTTCTTTTTCTCCTTCCTTTCCTCCTTCATTCCTTCCTATCCTTCCTTTACTCCTTCCCTTCCTGCTACCTTCCTTCCTTTCTTTCCTCTTTTTCTCCTTCCCTTCCTTCCTTCTTTCCTGCCTTCCTTCCTTTCCGTCTCCCTTTCGTCCTTTCCGTCTCCCTTTCGTCCTTTCTGTCTCGCTTTCGTCTTCCTTTCCGTCTCCCTTTCGTCTTCCTTTCCGTCTTCCTTTCCTCCTTGTCTTCCTCCTTGCTTCCTTTAATCCTTCCTTTCCTCCCCGTCTTCCTCCTTGCTTTCTTTCCTCTCCTCCTTTCTTCCTTTCTCCCTTTCTTTCTTTCTTTCTTTCCTTTCCTCACTTTCTTCCTTTCCCCATTTCTCCCTTACCTCCTTTCTTCCTTATTTTTCCTTCTTTTCATTCCTTATCTTTCCTTCCTTTCTCCTTCCTTTCTTACTTATTTCCTTTCTTTCCTCCATTCTCAAGTTCGTCCTTTCTTCCTTATCTTTCTTTCCTTTCTTACTTATTTCCTTTCTTTCCTCCATTCTCAAGTTCGTCCTTTCTTCCTTATCTTTCTTTCCTTTCTTCTTTCTTATTTCCTTACTTTATTTGTCGTCTTCTTTACTTTTCTTCTTTCCTCCTTTCTTCCCTTCCTTATGTTTCCTTTCCTTTCTTCCTTTATTTCTTTATTTCTTTTCTACATGCTTTCTTTTTGTTTCTCTCCATTTCGCTCTCCCATTCATTTTCTCTCTCTCTCTCTCTCTCAATGTCATGCCAACTTCTATGGCTATGTTCATGGCAAGAAGAATAAGGTGTAGTTATTAAAAACAAAACAAAGATGTTTGGGATTCATTTTTTTTTTTCTAAAATTAAAAAGTACAGTTATTATTTTCTTGTATAACTAAATTTAGACCTACTTGATTAAATATCTTTAAAAAGTTACAGTACTCAACTCTACTCTCCTTAGTGACTGCTTATTACTTTTAGGTGAATAGAAAATCCTCCTAGGTGTTACCAAAACCTAGTGAGCTGTCTAGAGAGGAAAGATTTTAAGGCAGGGCATCTCAAACCTGTCATGAACATTTTGTCTTCCTCATCTGACTCACCTTTTCAACTCATCAGCTCATTAGTAGAGACTACAAGACCTGAATCAGGTGTGTCAGATGAGAGGAAACATATACAAAGGTTTGAGAGGCCCTGTTTTAGGGCACTGGGGGAGGTGTGTAAGTAATTCTGAAATGGACAAAAGGTCCACTGGGACTGACTGGGTGATTGGTAGGTGGGTCTGGCTCGGTGTGATCAATAGGTCAAGGGTCAAAGTTGTTAAGAAGAAAATGAGAAAAGCATACAAACACACAAAGGGAAACAAAAAAAACAACAGAATAATCTACACTACAGTAACAAACGTGTGGTCTGAATGTCCACGCATATGCATATATATATATATATATATGCTATTAATCAAGATGCATTAATAAAATATGACATCACTCCTTACTGTTAACAGCAACCCATTCATTAAGATCTTCTCCATCAGGAAGCATGACAGCCATCCGGAGGTTCCCGCTGCCCAGCGTAGCTTCGGCATGTTTGAGCAGCTCATACTGGTGTGAACCTTCTGGAATGTTCTTCTTCGGCTTAAATGTCTTTGATGAACGGTTCCCACTGGATGAGATGGAGAATAACAAACAATTGGCAAACTATAAAAGTGCATATGAACTAATGCTATCAGTAGCAAATCAGTACTGCATAAGGACTTTTGTCTCATAACGTTACACCGTTTACATCGAAAGGCAAATCTAAAGATACAAAAATCAGGTTCATCCAGTTTTTATCAAACACACATTCCAATCAACATTTCTTAAAATGCAAACCATAACATAACTCGAAAATAAGACAATGTATTAACATCACATGTCTAGTAGTTCTGATGGACTTCTCTAAATATCACCCCTCCAATGATCCATCACGAGAACTTAATGTTTTGAAACAGTTGTGACACATTCTCAGCTGATCTGTAAAAAGCAGCTTCCCTATGATCATCATGTCTGCTCATAATTTCACTTAATAAATTCAATTTCAGATATATCAAAACAAACAAATGTAAACCCATTAGAGTCCCGGATCAGATTAAGTAATGTTCTGCTTAACAGAGTTTCCCAACTCACTTCCTTTTAGTGAAGATGTAAACATATAATTACCAAGAAAAGCAAATACAACCACCCTTCCCCAGTTCCCCTTAAAATGATTAGACTAAAGCCAATTCGTTTAGTTAAGTTAAATAATGCTTTTTATATATAATTAGACATACAACTGTCTTTATACAATCCTAAAAAGGTCTATACGACATATGCACGATCCTCTTTATTGTTTTCAATTAAAATAGAATTGCACTTCATGCATTTTGACAAAGGCACACTAAGGCACAGATTCCCAGGAAAGCATTTATAGAGACACACAATGCAACTCTGATACAAAGTGACAAGGCACGCGGCGTGTTTCTGAACATACTCAGCCCAGCATGAACGATAAACAACCAGTCATTACATAAGAGCTACCCAGTTTCCAATCAAACACATCAAAAGCCAGGATAAATGTGTCTGAATCGGGTAAACAAAGATGCCCGAACACGAAAGTATTAGTCGTGTGCAAACAGAGACACATTTAATGATAATTAAAGTCAATCCGATCCAAACAACTCAAGGAGCTCTTTAGCGAGACGAGATAAACCGGTGTGAGTCGATCAATTACATAGTCAAACTCACAATAAGAAGCTCATCTTCTACGGTCCGGTTCAGAGTTCTGCTGCTGGTCTCGGTCCGAGGTTTCGGTTCGTGAATGTAACGCAGTTCAGCCACCTGGCAACAAAACTTCGCACAGCAGCTGTGGATCCTTTAATCTTGTGAGCAGATTTATAAACCGGATGATATTGCGATATAGCGCGAGAGTGTCCTGGGTGAAGCGGGGTTTATGGTTTACATATCTGCACTATGACGGCAAACGGATAATCTCGCGATTGTTCGTGGCGCTGACGTCAGCCTGGGACCAGTCTACAAAATAATTTCTGGGTTGATCTTAGTTCGTTTATTTTTAGGCCGACAAATGTAAACCACTCCTCGGTTCTCAGAGATATTTTTTCTCTTATGAAAACCCTGATCATTTAGTTATTAATATGTTCAAAACTTTATTTATTTTTTATGTAAATGTTATCTCTTTACTATTCTGTATTCATTTTCTTTTTAAATATTCAAATATGTTATTTCATCCCAAAATTAACATAATAATAATAAAAAGTACTATATTTTGTTACTTAATGAATGTTTATTCAAAGATTTAATTTAACTTATGCTAATTGTAATACTGCTACTAATTGTAATAATACTCAGCTTTTCCTTTTTTGTAGCATTTTTATTATAAATATCGTATCATATTTGATATATAAATATATTACATCTGTTTATTTTTTGCATTTCTATATTTTATTTTTTATTTAAAAAAATTATTGCGCAAATGCTGCGGCTGTTGATGCACCTGAAGCACCAATGTGTGCAGTGACGCATTATTGGCTCCGCCTACAATGCAACGCAGACAAGGGAACCTCCAACAAGACAACAGGAGCAAATGCTCTACTACGCTAAACTGACATTATAGACTCGATTATACTATTCTGAAGACACGGATTCAAAGATAGTGTAATAACACTGTTTTTTCAACGCGGAGGAAACCCGACAACAATCTTCAGAGGTTTGAATATTATTTTAATGTGTTGCGGCTTTCTGCCTTTAATACCCTATATAAAACAGCGCCGCCACATAAATAACCCAGGTCGTGTTTCAGTCTAATTTTTTAACCAGGAAAACATCAACTATCAGATCTTTGCGTCATATTAAGTGGCGTTTTTTTGATAACTTTATTGCGCTATTTGTTTATTTGGCTGATATTACAGTCAACTGTACTTCACAGCCATTGTCCGTGTCGGGAAAAAGCGACAACTAAAGGCCGCCGGTGGTACTGCAGCTGCCGGGAGTTGTAAGTGAGACATTGGGAGTCTGAATTATTTAACGGTGGAAAATGAGCTCCGAGGAGGCGGCAGCTCCAACGAAAACGGGAACAGATGACGATGGCATGTCCTGGTGGTACCGGTGGATCTGCAAAATATCTGGTGTGCTGGGTGGCATATGTAAGTAGTATATAAATATGTGCCATGTGCTTGAGCCCAATGCAGAATAACTGTGACAGGTGTATCATTGTGTGATGGTATCTGAAAACCTTTCCAAATGCTTATACCCATTTACACCCAACATAATCAATCATTTCTTTCAACAAAGACTACTTTAATCAAGAAACTCACACTAAGGTCCTCTATTCAATTGTGAAGGTCTACTACAGATACTTTTCATTTCAAAACTGTCATGGTAACACAGGTATCATAGCAACAGCAACTTTTTCTTCTCATCCCTTGTTCACGTCATCTTATTCCTTTGTCCTGTCGTGTCTTTTGTTAAGAGTTGCTTGCGCTGTTGCCTTCTTTGCTTAGAAGGAGGCCTGAGGATCAATAATACACTTTCTCAGTTTATTATCCAGAATGATTTGACCTCAGGCAGATACTCTAACAGATTACTTACAAAGGATTCGGTGTGCATAAGACAAACTGCTGTGTGTGAAGGTTGTTTAAGCGTCAACCAGCATCAATTGTTCTCTGTCCTCTACCAAAAATGCTGAGACATGGATGATAGATGCAGCTGTGCAGTCAAGCCCAACAAATGCTCCTGTTACTTCAGCTGCTCTGCACAGATTGTCTGTCATTTCTGGGTTTTACTGTCAGCTCGATCTGTTAATGTAAAAGCCACTCCGCATGCATGAGATATAAATCCTCTATTCAAACCATTTGGCCAGGTTAAAGTCAATGTAAAGTCTGATATTAAATGTGTCCTCTGATTGTGACACAACAGAAAAATGTGATATTAAAGGTACAGTATGTAACTTTTAGGAGGATCTGTTGATAGTAATGCAATGTAAAATACATAACTATATTATCAGCAGCGTATAAAGACCTTCAGAAATGAACTGTATCGTTTTTATTACCTTAGAATGAGCGTTTTTTATCGACATACACTGCGGGTCCCCTAACATGGAAGTCGCCATTTTGCGCCATTGTGTTTGTACCTAAATGGAAAACTGCTCTATAGAGCGCGTTTCGTCACTACGTTGTCTCAGGCAACAACATGCTTGTCCTGTGGCAGCTACCGTAGATTCTCTATGCGTTCGAAAGAGAGCCATTGCAACTTCTAATCTCACCGCTAGATGCCCCTAAAATCTACACACGGCACCTTTAACCACCAAGCCAAATTTATATTATTTAAAAACGTCAAATAAAATAAGTTATCAAATTCTTGGAAAAACAGGCAGGATTCTCGGATTCTCTGCTCTTGCGGGAAAGCTGTCGGTCTCTCTGAACCTTCAAATACCGAGCAACCTGAATGGATGCTCGCGATTGTTATTAATTTATTATTAATTCAAATTATTATTTAATGCATTGGTAGATGTGAAAAGTACTAATTATGTACAAAATCTCTTTTATAGCATGTGCAACAATGGGAGTTTGGAATTGCGTGACTGTGAATCCCTTAAACATTGCAGCTGGAGTCTGGATGGTGTAAGGACATTATACTTTTAGTTATATATACCTTATTTAGTTTTAGTTTATGTATGTTAGCATGAAAAGTGGTCCTTAAGCTGTGAGTGTAAAGGGGGCATATCATGAAAATCTGACTTTTTCCATGTTTAAGTGCTATAATTGGGTCCCCAATGCTTCTGTCAACCTAGAAAATGTGAAAAAGATCAACCCAGTAACTTAGTTTTGGTAATCCATTCTCTGCAAGCATGTGAAAAATAGCTAATTGAAATTTGGCTCCCCTTGTGATGTCAGAAGGGGATCTTATTATACAACCCCAAAACAGAAAAAGTTGGGACACTGTAGAAATTGTGAGTAAAAAAAGGAATGGAATAATTTACAAATCTCATAAACTTATATTTTATTCACAGTAGAATATAGATAACATATCAAATGTTGAAAGTAAGATATTTTGAAATGTCATGCCAAATATTGGCTCATTTTGGATTTCATGAGAGCTACATATTCCAAAAAAAGTTGGGACAGGTAGCAATAAGAGGCCAGAAAAGTTAAATGTGCATATAAAGGAACAGCTGGAGGAGGACCAATGTTTAGGAATGGGAATGTTGTCCTATTCTTGTCTAATACAGACTTCTAGTTGCTCAACTGTCTTAGGTCTTCTTTGTCGCATCTTTCGCTTTATGATGCACCAAATCTTTTCTTTGGGTGAAAGATCTGGACTGCAGGCTGGCCATTTCAGTACTCAGATCCTTCTTCTATGCAGTCTTGATGTTGTAATTGATGCACTATGTGGTCTTGCATTGTCATGTTGGAAAATGCAAGGTCTTCCCTGAAAGAGACGACGTCTGAATGGGATCATATGGATCTAGAACTTGGATAAACCTTTCAGCATTGATGGTGCCTTTCCAGATGTGTAAGCTGCCCATGCCACACGCACTCATGCAACCCCAAACCATCAGAGATGCAGGCTTCTGAAAAGAGCGCTAATAACAACTTGGGTTGTCATTGTCCTCTTTAGTCCGGATGAAATGGCATCCCAGTTTTTCAAAAAGAACTTCAAATTTGGATTCGTTGGACCACAGAACAGTTTTCCACTTTGCCACAGTCCATTTTAAATGAGCCTTGCCCAGGGAAAACGCCTGTGCTTCTGGATCATGTTTAGATATGGCTTCTTTTTTGACCTACAGAGTTTTTGCTGGCAACAGCGAATGACACGGTGGATTGTGTTCACTGACAATGTTTTCTGGAAGTATTCCAGAGCCCATGTTGTGATTTCCATTACAGTAGCATTCCTGTATGTGATGCAGTGCCATCTAAGAGCCCGAAGATCACAGGCATCCGGTATGGTAGAGAAACTCAGAAAACTATTTTTCGCCGCAGCATTGGGAGAATTGGTGATTCTCTGCTCATCTTGACCTCTGAGAGACACTGCCAATCTGAGAGGCTCTTTTTATACCCAATCATGTTGCCAATTGACCTAATAAGTTGCAAATTGGTCTTTCAACTGTTCCTTTTTGGTACATTTAAATTTTCTGGCCTCTTATTGCTACCTGTCCCAACTTTTTTTGGAATGTGTAGCTCTCATGAAATCCAAAATGAGCCAATATTTGGCATGACATTTCAAAATATCTCACTTTCAACATTTGATACGTTATCTATATTCTACTGTGAATAAAATATAAGTTTATGAGATTTGTAAATTATTCCATTCCTTTTTTACTCACAATTTCTACAGTGTCCCAACTTTTTCTGTTTTGGGGTTGTAATAATACCGCCATTTAGTGCAGAGACAGAAAAAATAATTGACAGCACAATTGTTTCAATTTCAACGAATCACCATCAGTGTTTGAATTTCAGCAGCTTATTTGCATTTAAAAGGACACACCCAAAAATTTAATATTTTTGCTTACACCAACAAAATTTTAATGCTACGATAAATTATCTTTTGGGTATTTTGAGCTTAAACTTTACATACGCACTCTGGAGATGCCAAAGATTTATTTTACATCTCAAAAAAGTCTTGTGAAAGTCTTCTTTAAGTCGTATAAAATCCCATTTCTTCTTCAGGTTAACAGCATTTGTGCTGTTTCTCTGTGAGGTCCCCTTCTGCTGTCAGTTTATTGAGTTTGCAAATGCAGTGGCGGCGCGTGCAGACAGATTAAAACCATGGCAGAAAGCTCTCTTCTACTGCGGGTGAGCTCCAATCTCCATCATTTCTTATCTAGTACCTAATTTTCTCCTAAACTAAAACTGACCCAAACGTATTCTTCAGGATGGCACTGTTTCCTATTTGTCTGAAGTTGAACATTACCACTCTCTTCGGGAATGCCATCGCCTTTGCCACTGGAGTGCTGTATGGACTCGCATCCCTTGGAAAGAAGTAAGTGGGATATCTGGTCTTAAACCCGTATACATTCACGCTTTTATCCAAAGTGACTCTTATTCTGCACTTTTTTAATTGATATGTCTAGGGGGCTGCAAAAACTAAACAATCAAATCGATGATAATCGTTTATGAACTTCGTTGTCAACATGCTCCCATATGTACCAGCTTTATACAGCGCCACCTGTGCGCTTATAATTAAAGTCAGGCGCTGTTCCGTCATACATTTTTTTTTGTTCTTTATAACTATAATAAGTAAAACGTCCTATTAAGTTAATATTTAAGTTTTTATCCGATTAATCGAAAATAATAATCATCCGATTAATCGATTATGAAAATAATCATTAGTTGCAGCCCTACTCATTGGGTTTGAAGTGAACACACAACCTTTGAGTTGAAGACACTCTGTTAATTATAAATGAGGTTTATTACTAAGTTCGAGAGGAGCATGGTCATGTAATCCAACCAATCAGCGCAAAGGTACATGCAAACTCATGAATGAATTTAACTACTATACTTATTGATAAAAATCTTTTTTCTCACTTTCAGAGGTGATGCTGTGAGCTACGCCCGGTTGCAGCACAATAAACAGGGTGATGACGAGAAAGTTGCAGGCACCACAGATGGTTCTTTGCCGTGATCTCCTCCTTCACCTCCTCCTTTACTCCTCTACCTCCATTCCACCGCCCTCTCTTTGTGTGTTTGTAACCTGACTGGAGTGACCCATCACATCATTGTTGGGATACAGATATACCAAATTATTTTTTGATCTGTGAAGTAATTGGGTTTTAGGTGAATATTTGATTTAAACTCTAATGCACAATTTAGTCTTTTTGTATTTATTGAATAATAATTTTGTCTCGCATTATCAAATTCGTATCGGGTTGACCTTCGGTTTTTAACTTTAAATGTTTTTTGTGTGTCATTCATGAGGGTTAATTAACTATCGTCACCTGCCTCATATTTACATCAAACAACCTCAGCACCAGCACAGGGATTTGAAATTATGGCCATTGGGAATTTCCCACAATTCTTTGCGCTGCAGATGATCACAAACAGAAGCATTTGTGACGTGTAAATCCGTTAAGACACTTAACAAACTTTGAATTATAAGTTTAAGCATGGTAAAACGTGTTTCAACAATTGCAGGGATAAAAAAACTGAATCTGTGAGTGTTTATGTACCTCCGTTAACAGGCCTTTACACTAAATCCTGCGCTGCAGCATGATGTGTTGATCAATGCTGGAATGTATTTTTGCTACGCTGCTTTAAAATCTCACATTCATTGATTTTTGGCGGATGAGTATTTGTGTGTGTACTGGTTGTTTCATGTAAGAGCTTGTAATTGTGAGTGATGGGTTAGATTTTAAGGTTGCCCCAAGTTTACTCTGCGTCTTCAGGAACTTGTGTGTGTTTCTCTAAAGTTGTTCATGTCTTGCCATCTAAAGAAGGGCTTTTTATCTAGAACAAAAAAATAACTGGGATGCTTAATGATGCAGTGATCACATTTTGCATGTTTTGTCAAAGGCGGTTGTGCAGAAAATGATTGTCCTTCTCCACATCAAGAAGCATATATTTAACATTTATTTATTTATTTACAAGAGAAAACTTACAGTTCTGAAATCTTAACAGTTTTATAAACTAAAAACGATTATTTTTCAGGAAAACAAACTAAACTGAACCAGTCTGGTCCCAACACTGAACACTATAAAAAGCTATCATTAAAGTCTGTGTAAAGTCCAATCATAGATATGTATAAAGGCTAGATGTCTTATGGCCGAGTCCCTAACGGCATCACCAGGCGGCCATCTTACCACAGGGCGCTCGCTCACTCGTAGCATTGAGTTAAATGGTGCAGGTACTTTTAAATGACAATTACTACCGATTTTCAAACTGTTTGTTTTTTTTACAAACGTTATTAACGTGGCTATAATTCTGGATGATTTAACATGTTTCATGAATTTTTATTTATTTTTAGTATAAGTATGCAGTGTCATAGAGTCATCGTCGACGTTTATAACCAACCATACCGTTTGAAAATTGGTAAAAATTTAAGCAAGTTATGGTCATTTAAAAGTACCTGCATCATTAAAACTCAATGCTACGAGTGAGCGAGCGCCCTGTGGTAAGATGGCCGCCAAAATGTGGATGTTCCACTCAATTGGCCAGCAGCGCGGACGCGACATCTAGCCTTGATACATATTTATGAGTCCGATATTAAATGTGTTCTCAATTTGTCACATCACAGACCACCAGGCCAAATTTGAATGATTAAAAAACGCCACGTAAAAAAGTAAGTTAATAAAATTCTTTAAAAAAAAATTAGGCCGGATTCTCTGTTCTCAAACGCTGAGAGGGTGCCCGCGTCGGCGCCGAAGCCACGCCCACTCGCGAGAACGTCGCTGGGCCTAGGGGCGGGGCCATTCGCGAAGGCTGCAGTGCGTCGCTGAGCAACTGTTTAGCCGCTCCCAAATCATCCTCAACACAGAAATGTGGGAAAACTAATGTTGTAACTCCACAATTCAATAGTGCTTCATAGTTCACAGGCTTTGTAACGCAGTTCAGCAATATGTTTCTAAAATTTATAATGTGTTTACAAACAATTCTCTGAAATGACTTTACACAAACTTTAAAAAAAAACCAAACAAGACTAACGCTCTTTATTGCTGAGGTCATTCTGTACTGTTTCTACTTTAGTGTTCATATGGTTACAGCATTTATTCTGTATTAAAGGTCACATGTTGTCTCTAAACTTTTTATAATACTGACATGCGGTGAAAGTTAATTTTCATGTTTAGTTGGATGTTAGTCTTTTACTAACACTATTGCGCTTTTGCATTTGTGAACCAGTTTGGTCTCCAACTCCACCAGCACATTAATCTCATTATACAGATGGGATTTAACTCACATTTCCAGTATAGTAAGACTATCTGTTACTAACTTTGGTAGACATTTAGTTGTGTTTATAGCAACACTTGACTTACAGTCACAATGATTACATATAGACACTATTGCTTTAAAATATGGCAACGTTTAGTAAGTGATAAACCTAAAAAATAAAGTCTTTAATGTAGCTAAGCTATGATCCTGGATCTGTGTGTAATGTATTTGTTTGATCGATGAATGTAACTCATTACTTTTGCATTGATGCATTAAAAAATCTCATCCATGATGATGTTTTCTCCATGTGATAAATAAAGTCGTCCATTTTTGACTTCACCAGTCTCCGTCTGTTTCTTCTCTGTGTATGAGTTTATATTGGGATTCAATATTCAAACTCTGAGGTTTACACTTGTCTTCTGTACATGCCTCAAATACTATTGCTTTTATTAAAGTTTGCATAATACACAAATATTAAGGAAACGAAATTTAATAGTCTCCAAAGTTGTGTAGTGATATTTCATTGCATTAGAAACATTTAAGAATACAAATCTTTCTACTTTTATAATAAATAAGACATGTAGTGAAACCTTGTAACGTAAAAACAAGGGTTTAAGTGCAGTTAAATATTAATTCAAATTGATTCAATTGATTCAAATGTTGTTTAATATCAATTCAGACATTGAGGTCAACATCAATGATTAGTTAGAAGTCAACTCATTTTAAACAACACCGTAACATTTATATTACCCAAAATAAAAAGGTTGTCAAACTCTCAAACTGACTTTGTGTGTCCAAACAACCGTTATAGACCAACACAGTATAAACAATGCTTTGAAACAATGACACAACAGCACACAGTTTATATTTTATAAGATTTATAAGATTTTTCAAAGAGCACAAAGTGTCTAAAATTCAATTAGATGAACAATTCAGGCTAACATCAGTGAAACAGCATTTGAATAGGATTATAAACTGAGATTACGAATAAACAGGCACCATGAAGACATCTAACAAATATATATTTATATATGTGAAGATTACAAGTCTCTTTTTTGCATGAGATCACTTGTTTTTTACTTTAGGGGCTTTGGGTTTCCGTGGAGTTTTTGGCTCTTTACCCAAAGATCTGCTGGCTTTTAGCTCCGCCTCCCACTGCTTCTTTACTAAAGTATACAACCTCATGGTAGCCTGAGCATCTTGAACCTGTGAAGCGCACACACACAGACACACAAATAAATCAACAGCAGAACAAAAAAAAACTATTAACACTATTAAAAAATGTATAATAATGTGCACTAGTCTAGTGGTCTTAGACAATTAAGTCGCTTTTCCATTGTGTGGTAACACTCGGTTCGGCACCACATGGCTCGCTATACTTTGGCTCGGTTTGCTTTTCCATACAGTTTAGTACCGCTTAAAAAAGTGGGTGGGATTAGAGACTTATCGTTACAGTTGCGCTGCCTCTACCGCTGTGACATCATCATAAACGTCACAAATGGACTGTGTGAACTTGTATAATAAAGCACAAATGATGACATCACTTGGTTTGCTCGATGGCGCGCACAGGTAAGCTAGTCTTGCATGTTGCAATGACGCTTGTAGTGATCTACAGTAATTACATGTCAATTTTTTGTATCAGTATGGTTATGTTGGAACCTCAACCAAAAAAAACAGGAACTAAAAGTGAGCTGAACTTTGCAATGGTAAAGTGCCATTATTTCCTAAATTACATAAGGGTCATTTTTTTTCATTTGTCAGGGATACTTACTGATGAATGTTCACCCTTCTGTACTTGAACATTGAGAATCTCTTTGCATAAAACTCTCAATGCAGGACGTCCACTCTGAAACAGAGCAAATGACAAATCTATCAGTCACAGCTTACATACAGAAGTTGTGGCGCTGAGGGATTGTAAAATAAACTATTTTGGTAATACTCACCTTTACCCTCTGCTTAAACGGTTTGTATTTCTGCGTGTCTCTGATCATCTTCTTCGGATGATCCAACAACAAAATCTATAAATAAAACAAAGGTGTTTGGAATAAATCAGATAGAGACAAATATGAAAAGAGGTTAAAACGATAAGCTCATTCAAAAACTTTTTTGTACATCATCATGCTACAAACCAACATGCTGTTATTTTTCACAAAACACAAAGTGAGATCTTTACATTTATGCATTCAGCACACAATTTAACCCAATGTGCCTGGAGAGTCCACCACAAGCTATACATTTCATCAGGGTATGTATTCCAACAACCTTTCATGTTGTTAAAGTGACACTCCATAATTGTTCAGCTCCTGTAGAGTGAAAATTTTGATTTACACACGATTCAGCTGATCTGGCGATACCACTTTTAGCATAGCTTAGCATAATACATTGAATCCGATTAGACCATTAGCATTGCACTCAAAAATAACCAAAGAGTTTCGATATTTGATGATATTATTCCCGAAAAAAGTCCCCTGCTATTGAAAGTAACCAAGGGGACTATTTTAGGGCACTGCGTTATATCACTACGCCTCCTGCAGCCATTGTACGACAGCAAAGTCCTTGATTATTACGCCAGAATGAGAGTATAGTCCTAGCCTATCGGCCAAAAAAAGCAAGCCTTTTAATTTTCAGTCGGTCTTAGTACACGATGTAACTACAGAAGAGTCAAATTTTAAATAGGAAAAATATTGAAACTCTGGTTATTTTTTGAGTGCGATGCTAATGGTCTGATCAGATTCAATGGATTGTGCTAAGCTATGCTAGAAGTGGTACCGCCAGACCAGGAGATCGGCTGAATGGATTCCAAAACGGTATAAGTAAACATTTTCACCCTAGGGGAGCTGGAAAATGAGGATATTTAAAATAAAAAAAAACCTGAAGTGTCGCGTTCACACAATGCTCTACTAGTTGTAAATAACCCTATACCTTTAAATCATTGTGTATGGCGTGTCCCACTAAAATTCGTCCTTTCATAATTTCAGCCACTTCCTTCTGTACCGTACTGATGTTCTCACCTACCAAACACATTATCAAGTCAGAGTCAGTTTGTATCCAAGCATCACTTAATTAATTTTTCTCTGTATGAGAGAAAACCTAAACTAATCAGGTTTGTCCTGACCGTTTTTGATGTCATTCGGTCTGATGCCACTAACATCCGTCCTGTAGTCTGTGACCTTCTCTGTGGGTTTGACGTATTTATCATAGATGCATTTGCCAAAATGGTTGACAATAGAAACTCGTGCTAGAATGCTTTCCTCTCCGTCAGGGCCGACGCCCACCATCTCACAATCTATAGCAACAGCACGGGTCAACCTGAAATCACCATGACAACAAAAGAGGAAAGTGTTTACATCCAACAGAGGCATTGTAAAGTTACTATGAGACAGGGTCATCAAATAGTAATTCTCTCACCCCTCGAACCCGTGTTCCTTCACGAGTGCTTTCTCTGTGCTCTCGGTGTCGCTCTTTATCATACCGTTACGTTTGCGCACGATGTCAGCAGCCTCGGACCCCACGGCAGCCTCGATATCATCGGGATCAACGTCATCAAACCAGATATCAGGCCTGATGGAAAACAAAGAGAAATTGATTTTTATTAGGGCTGGGAAAAGATTAATCGTGATTAATCGCATATAAAATAGGGCTGGGTATCGATTCAGGTTTTCCAGATCGATTCGATTTCAATTAACAAGCTATCAAATCGATTCGATTTCGATTCTCGATTCAATTTTCGATTCCGGTTCTTGGGCCGGTTTTTATACTCGATTCAACTCGATGAATATAGATTTAATACAAATACTATATTAATAAAAAGAACAGTGAACAGCAGATTACAAGTGGGTAATTAGTCATCTAGTGAAGAAGACTAATAATTCGATTAACGTTAATCTTTCGTTCAATGTTTGCAGAAATAAATATGAAAGGAAAAAAAAATCGATTCTGCTCTTTGAGAATCGTTTCTGAATCGACCAGGTTTTAAAAAATGATTAATCGAAAAATCGATTTTTTTGCCCAGCCCTAATATAAAATAATAGTAATTTTTGGCATAATATATGAGTGTGTGCTGTGTGTAATTATTATGTACATATAAATACACACACATTCATGTATGTATTTAAGAAACATTTACATGTGTATATATACTTATTTATATATTCTATATTATATGTAAATTAAAAAATAAATAAAAATAATTTTTTTTCTCAGCCCTAATTTTTATTACCTTAACTAAAAACGCCTTTTTGAGTGGTGTGGTGAAAAGGTGATGTACACCTTCAAATTAATATAACTGGCATTTCTTTGGGTCTAGAAGCCTAATCTTAATCTTGTTTTAAAGACGAAACTTTAAAGTTTTTTACAGAAGTGTCTGGAGGTAAAAAAAATATTTTTTTATAGCAGTTTACATGTATTGTAATAAATTGAAATAATGAACAAAAATAGAATATATTTTATACATAAAATTATCACAAAAATTAGGTTTGTGTTACGCTTTTACCAACAACAGCCACTAGAGGTCAACGTTTTGCTGCATACTCTTGTCACAAATTAATAAATTACTGTCACAAATTACTGCTAACTGTGGGTTCACACCAGATGCGGCAAAAACGCGCTATTAGCACCTAGTTGGCAACTTAAACATTTTGAGTTACTTGCTTCATCCGCTCGTGAAATTCTAGTCATTCGAGACATTCACGAGTAAATTTGCATCATGGGCAAGGCTTATATAGCTCAAATTGAGTAAACCTAACAGATTGTTCGACCTCCTCGCTCAATTTCTTCCAAACAAGATTCTTTTAATTCCTGTAAAAGTATGAAGATGTCTTGTGTAGCGATGATGATTGTCTTCCATGGTTGTTTTGTTTTTCTGCCTCCACTCATTTCCCTATAATCACACCACTGCTTGAGCCTTTAGCGTGGTAGGCGCGAATTCACCTCGTTCGCGTGAATTGAAAGTTGCCGCATCAAACGCGCGCATTGAAAAATTTGAACCTTAGCGGAAAAACGCGCCGCGTTAACCAACCAGGAGCTTGCTCTAGTAGTGACGTGATTACAGGAAGCGAGCGAAGTCGCAGAAGCCCCTCCCATGACACGAATTTCCGTGTGAATGTCTCGATGAATAAAATTTCATGGGCGAATGAAGCAAGTAAATTCAAAATGTTCAAGCGGCAAACTAGACGCGGTAGACGCAAATTTGAAGCCTCAAACACGGCTGGTGTGAACCCATGGTTACACTTTTCCAACAATATATAGTTTGTCGCAATAGATTAAAATTTACATGCAAAATATTGAAATAAACTCCAGATAAGGGGTTTTAATAAAATTGTTAGTTCTAGTCTTTGATTCTAATTGGTCAACAGCCTCCAGTACCATATTGCTTACATATTTGTATACATTTGAATATTTGCAATGAACTTAAAAGATCTTTATATTTATATGATTTACTGTTGCATTTCACAGATGTGTCATCCACTTGCCACAACAGGACAAAGTTAGTATAAAGATCTACATCATCACAAAATTCGACAGGACTGTAAAGCGCCTAAAAATTCACACACAAAATTAAAAGGTTTTAATGAAAAAAGACGACTTATCTCATTTTCCAAAAATGTCACAGTCGTTTAAAATAACGCAGCAGTAATGTATTTAAAGGTAAAGAAGTATTAACATACTCTGTGCTTTTCTTTTCCACCTCATCTGCTTTCTTTTTCTTGTTCATTGGCTTCTCTTTATCGTCATCCTTTCTTTTCCTTTTCTCTGCTTTGTACTGTTTGTGTCCTGTTGAGTCTTTTCCGTTCCTTGGATCTTCATCTTTCCGGTTTTTTTCATGTCTCTCTGCAGCAGGTTTGGCAGTTTGTATGGGTTTATTCAAACGTTTAACTGGTTTCTCAGAGTCTTTGGACTGTGATGCTGGTTTCTGAGCTTGTTTCCCTTTAACATCTTTTGGTTGTGTGGAGCTTTTAGGCTTATTATCAGGATTTGAAGCAAGAATCTGAAAAAAAAAAACAATAATTTCTGAATCATCATCTTTTAGCAGCATGTCATACAGAAATTCAACATGGCTGTCATGTTAAAAACATCTCTTACCTGCAGCAAATTCTTCCAGTTACATGAAAACTCTTGTGCATCTGTTGGTGGCATGATGCTCATCTTTGTAGGTTTTGTTTCTTTTGAAGTCTGAGGTTTGGAGGGAAAGAAAGCCTTCTTCCCAGCGTGCTTCTTCTTCTTACCAGTATTCTTTGATGGTCCATTAGTCTTAACAACGTCATCGTGTTTCTTTAATTTAACTTTAGACATCTTACAAGTCACAAAGAAATAAAACACTATACTAAAGTGTCGTACAAGGTTTCTTACTACATTAAGCACTAACCCACTGCCGATAAAGATTTATGCATTTGGTGTCCCCATCAGTTGATATTAACCAGTTGTTTACATGTGTTTTGTACGGTCACATGTCGACGTTAAATGACGGAATGCACAATAGCGCGGATAATAATAAACATTCAACAACCACTTATGTCTTCGTAAGAATGAATCAATTTAAAAATATTAAACGCAAATAAAACTGTCAGATTTATCTGTAACGTTACCATGAGACAAGCATGCTTGTAGAAGTTTCTGCAGTGTGCGTCACCGATGTAGTTCGTACAGAAACAATAATCAGTGAAACATCGTTCCCCTCTCAATCCGAAGCAGCCTTCGGAGGTCGCATATCCAGGCTGCATACGTCATAAAGCCTGGATTATTTAAGTTAACTGAGTATTACGTTCACAAGTCATGAGCAGATTACGGTTAATTAAGAATAATAGTTAACTTTATAATTGTTAATATTCGAAAAAAAGACAGTCTTGATGACGTATGCATCCTGCAAATGTGACCTCCGGAGGCTGCAGCCTTCGGATTGAGAAACGGCCATAAACTTATATAATTATTATAATAATAGTAATGTGTTTGTAGAAAGGTATTATCCTTAGAATATGAAACTATGGAGATGTTTGATTTCATCAGATGAAACAGATAAACAATTTTTCAGAATATCTCATGGGTTGTGGACTACACTGCATGCAACACCGCGACCGGATGTGATGTATTCCAATGTTGTCCAATCAGGTTCGTGTGCGCGAGGTGACCATTATTAATACTTTCAATAATTCTTAAACTTTAATTATTGTAAAACTTTTATCAGTAACCATTCTTTTAAAATGATTATTAATAAAACGTAAAAAATTATTAATATAAAATTTATATTGCATTATTTTTATTGTTGCGTTAATGTTTCCTCCAAAATTATTGTCCGTCTTTCTGCAATTAGTGTTTATTGTTTGCATTCACTCATTCATTAAATTCACCACCGTGATGCTGGTTTCTGAGAGTTTTTGCACTGTGATGCTGGTTTCTGAGAGTTTTTGCACTGTGATGCTGGTTTCTGAGAGATTTTGCACTGTGATGCTGGTTTCTGAGAGATTTTGCACTGTGATGCTGGTTTATGAGAGTTTTTGCACTGTGATGCTGGTTTATGAGGGGCTTTGGGCTGTGATGCTGGTTTATGAGGGGCTTTGGGCTGTGATGCTGGTTTCTGAGAGTTTTTGCACTGTGATGCTGGTTTCTGAGAGTTTTTGCACTGTGATGCTGGTTTCTGAGAGATTTTGCACTGTGATGCTGGTTTCTGAGAGATTTTGCACTATGATGCTGGTTTCTGAGAGATTTTGCACTGTGATGCTGGTTTATGAGGGGCTTTGGGCTGTGAGGCTGCTTTATGAGGGGCTTTGGGCTGTGATGCTGGCTTATGAGAGATTGTGATGCTGGTTTCTGAGAGATTTTGCACTGTGATGCTGGTTTATGAGAGTTTTTGCACTGTGATGCTGGTTTATGAGGGGCTTTGGGCTGTGATGCTGGTTTATGAGGGGCTTTGGGCTGTGATGCTGGTTTCTGAGAGTTTTTGCACTGTGATGCTGGTTTCTGAGAGTTTTTGCACTGTGATGCTGGTTTCTGAGAGTTTTTGCACTGTGATGCTGGTTTCTGAGAGTTTTTGCACTGTGTTGCTGGTTTATGAGAGGCTTTGGGCTGTGATGCTGGTTTATAAGAGTTTTTGGATTGTGATGCTGGTTTATGAGAGTTTTTGGATTGTGATGCTGGTTTCTGAGAGATTTTGCACTGTGATGCTGGTTTATGAGGGCCATTGGGCTGTGATGCTGGTTTCTGAGAGTTTTTGCACTGTGATGCTGGTTTCTGAGTGTTTTTGCACTGTGATGCTGGTTTCTGAGAGTTTTTTGCACCGTGATGCTGGTTTCTGAGTGTTTTTGCACCGTGATGCTGGTTTCTGATAGTTTTTGCACTGTAATGCTGGTTTCTGAGTGTTTTTTGCACCGTGATGCTGGTTGCTGAGAGTTTTTGTCCTGTAATGCTGGTTTCTGAGTGTTTTTGGGCTGTGGTGCTGGTTTCTGAGGTTGTTTCTTTATATTTGTTTGTTGTTTGGTGCTTTCAGGCTTATTTTTAACTTTTGTGAATATCACCACGCTTTTTATACTCCAGAACAGGGTTTCCTTTTTGTTTAAATTTATTAAAAGCCAAAGATAACAGTGGATAGTCTTACACTTACAAACTTTTGAAATAATATAATGTTTATTAACATTTTTTATATACATCCATCCATATTGTATTTTCATGTTGAAAGTTTAAAACAGTGCAAAACAGCCTAAAATTACCCTGACCAGAGTAATGTGCGCTGTCACTATGCATTATTTACATGTAAAAATAGATATGTAAATAATGCATACAATTTAAAGATTCACATACACACTTAATCTTAAACATCTCAAACCAAAACTTACATTTAAGCAGCATTTTGTTTGTGAATAAGCAAAAAACAACCTAATTTACATTAGTAGCCACAAGTCTCACAATATTCAGTGCTAAAATGCTTTGAACCGGTCAGTGGATAAGTTTAAACATAATTCATTCATAAAGAGACTATACATAAAGTATTACTGTCTATATATACAAACATTATAAAAGACAATCTTTTTTTAAAAGAAACCTTCATTCATTTGGTGCTACCGTCTAAAAATATACTGCAATATATACTGCAATTTTGCAATTGTTGTGATAAACTGTCTTAACATTTGGCAGTTCAGTCACATAATGAGTAAAGAAAAAGAGTATTTTTCCAGTTCATTCATCACATGTTTGAAATGAAAGGTTGATCACAATGCATTTTGCTATACTACATTGTGCTATATATATTGTGTATTTTGGCATATAGATGGAATATAGCAAACTTGCATAATGAAAACTGTATGCATTGTGCAAAAACAGTATGAGTAAAACACAAGTATCCTATGCGGAACATAACCGGTTATGGCTAGAAGGGATACAGTTCCGGCCAAAATCTCGTGAAATATCACCTGGATGAGTGCTGTTTCCATCCTAATCCTAACCCCAAACCCAACATCTTGCAAGATTTGTCCGTACCTGTATCTCTTCTAGCCCTCTGCCAACATATCCAATGACAACATTTAAGGCCAAGAGTCTTGAGAGTTGTTATTACACTGCCCTCTAGTGAAGTTAAAGTGGAATGATTAAAATCTTATCTAAATACGGCATGAACTCAAAATCGACCCCGTTTACCATCTTACAAAATGTCAAGGTCTTTTTAAACAGAATTCAGTAGCATTCATTATCTTTCAACAAAACTAACACCGCCTCTGACAACATTTCTGTTCTGCTGATGCAAACCGATGCCTCGTGGGTGGGTAAAGATAAAAGTATGATCAATGACATCATAAGATTCCCACTTTCACAAACCAATCGGTTAAATAAGTCAGATCCTACACGATAGTCCTCCAGAACATTCTGATTCACTTAACAATGTCTGCCAACGGGGACATCGTCTCACGTAGTCAATCTTCACCTACTTTGACAGGAAGAGTCATCTGATGGCAACAAATTACAGTTCATTTTGTTTATCACATGCAGTAGTGGATGGGTTCATTAGAGAGTATACCATAATAATAGACTGGCAGTGAAAACTGGGAAACGCCAGGTCAGATTAGCCCTAACTAGTCCCTCTCCAGTTTTTGAATAGTAGGCGAGAGCAGGTTAGTGATCTGTGCCCTCTGAAGCTAAAAAACTGGAGTTTCTAAAGTACCGATTTAGATATTGTGTTGTTTAAATACAGTTGTGTGGGTTTGGTTTAGTATACAGGTTTGTAAAGCAGTTGTCCATTGAAGAGTCTGCGTTGGAGTTCTTTCCACAGCAAACTTCGTTCTCTCTGAGAACCCTTCATGATGCCGCGGTTCTCCTGCGCTCTGCGTGACAGGTAAGGGATGACCTCATTCACCGGCCCGTAAGGAACGTACTTGTAAACCGGAAATCCTGCCTGACCTGTTAAAACACAGACTTATTTAGACATTTTTCAGGTTACCAAAAGTTTTATCCTATTTAATACCATGCTGGAAAACCAAGAAATACAGAAAATAAAAGTTTGGGTAAGAAGCATAGGTATATTTGAGAATTTATGTCTTTTTTTCATATTAAACATGAACATCTGTTATTGCCACATATTTTTTTTATTCCCACTTACCCAATGGAAAACTGATCTGGTCACACATTCCCAGCAGCTGCCCAAAGTAAACTTTATTCTCTGTTGGAGAGAGACCCATCTCATTCATCCTGTAAAGAGAAACACACATTAGCACAGATACTGAGCAAACATCAATCCATCGTGTGTGTGTTTGTGTGTGCATATACCGCCGGCTCTAGACTCACTTTTCTAGGGTGAATTTGACTGTATCCTCATTATGAGATGCCACCATGACATTTGCCGCCTTATTGAGATGAATCTCTTCCAGCACGTATTCCAAACACCTTTCAGAGAAAAAAAAACATCAATCTTATCTATAAAATTTTAATCATAACAGAGGATAAAAACAAATATAATCTCAAAATTCTTGTTTTGTTTTTTGCCTGTAGAATTGTTACATAATAGCTTTGACCTTGCAGTGTACATAAACAGGTGTGTATGTCTGTGTGTTAATATTTCCACCTTAGTTACATAAGAGATGTCGAAAAACAGGCTTAGCACACTTACACACACAGACACACACACACACACACACGTGTTTGTTATTAAAGACAGCAGTCATTTGACTTAAGAAAATAAAACACCGTCCTATGGTACATTGTGTTATCACAGAGTGTCTGCAGGAGTCACATGAGAAACTGCTTGTAGCACATCTGTGTCCTCATAACTTAATCATGTTGTTAACAGGATAATAACTTAGTAAATATAGCTAATAATGTGACTATTAAATGTGTAATGTAAAAGGTAATTTTTATATGTACATTTTAATATGAAATATTTCTAATTTTTAAATCAGCTAATTTTATCCATCTTTGCATGCATGTAAAAAATTTAAATAATACGCAAATGTATCTATTTTTTTGTATAATGCTTTTATTGTGGATTTTTTTCAAATGTTTTATCAGCAAAGAAATGCAAAAACAGATTTGCTGTGTTTAATGAAGTGGAAAAATAGTAAATACTACTCAAAATTACTTATAAAAATGCACTTTAAATTACGTATAAATATGATTTCAAAATAACGTATAAATACTACTCAAAGATACTTATAAATACTACTTAAAATTACATAAACACTACTTAAAATTATGCATAAACACTTCTTAACTCTTTCCCCGCCATTGACGAGATATCTCGTCAATTAAGAGAAAACGCTTCCCCGCCAATGACGAGATTTTCCGTCTTTCCGCAATACCGCTATTATCCACCAGGTGGCGCCCTTCTGCAACTTTTTAAAACCGGAAGTATTGCTCTATGGCAAGCTGCTGCATGTCCGTGTCTGTTTTAAAGATCGCTCTGAATCGGATCTCTATGAAAAGTCAGTCATAAAAATGGAATTATCTCTGCTTTTTGCTCAAAATATGGTGTTTTTGCAAAAACCTACCCATATTCAAAAGCTGATTGCAAAAGAACCACTAAAGAAACCGTTTTTTTGTTTGAAAGCAGAGGGTCTGTTCTTTCATTTGGTATATTGTATGTTTATATATTTAAAGAAGAACATTTTCTGGAAGGCATTAAACTTTGGTGAAAATCATGAAAAACGCTGGCGCTGGCTGGCAACTTTTTTTAAAAACGCTGGCGGTGAAAGAGTTAAAATTACGCATAAAAATGCGCTTTAAATTACGTAAAAATACTACTCAAAATTACGTATTAACACTACTCAAAATTACGTATAAACATTACTTTTTAATTACTTATAAATACTACTTTAAATTATGTATAAATACTGTTCAAAATTACATTTAAACACTACTTAAAATTACGTATAAACTCTACTTAAAGTACTTATAAATACTATTTTAACAAACTTATAAATACTGCTTTAAATTACGTATGAACACTACTCAAAATTACGTATAAACACTACTTTAAATTACTTATAAATAATACTTTAAATTACTTATAAAATGCACTTTAAATTACATATAAGCACAACTCAAAATTATGTATAAACACTACCTTAAATTACTTATAAATACTACTTTAACATACTTATAAATACTACTTTAAATTACATATGAACACTACTCAAAATTACATATTAACACTACTCAAAATTACATATAAACACTACCTTAAACTACTTATAAAAACTATTTTAACATACTATAAAATACTAATTTAAATTACGTATGAACACTATTCAAAATTATGTATAAACACTACTCAAAATTACGTATAAACTCTACTCAAAATTATGTATAAACACTATTCAAAATTACGTATAAACACTACTCAAAATTACGTATAAACACTACTCAAAATAACATAAACACTACTCAAAATAACATAAACACTACTCAAAAATTTATAAACATTACCTTAAAATACTTATAAATACTACTTTAAATTACATATGAACACTACTCAAAATAACTTTTAAACATTACTCAAAATTACGTATAAACACTACTCAAAAAGACGTATAAACACTACCTTAAATTACGTATAAACACTACTTTAAATTACTTATAAATACTACTTATATTACGTATAATACTACTCAAAATTACGTATAAACACTACCTTAAATTACGTATAAACACTACTTTAAATTACTTTTAAATACTACTTTAAATTACATATAAACACTACTCAAAATTAAGTTTAAACACTACTCAATATTACGTATAAACACTACCTTAGAGTACGTATAAACACTACTTTAAATTACTTATAAATACTACTTTAAATTATGTATAAATACTACTCAACATTACTTTTAAATATTACTCTAAATTACTTAGAAATACTATTTAAAATGACTTGAAAATTTTATAGCATTCGATTGCATTGACAATGCAAAGGTCATGGGTTCGAGTCCCAGGAAACACAAAAATAAAATGTACAGCTTGAATGTACTGTAGGTCACTTTGGATAAAACAGTCTGCCAAATGTGTTAACGTAAAATCTAATATAAATTTTAGGACCAAACTATGACCCAATGAGTACTGGAGCAGGAGACAAAGATTGTCATATATATTTTAAGAGGGCATACTTGTGGTACATCCTGTTGGTGGCTTCATAATCAGTGTTGATGGGATCTTCGTAACCGATTTCTGCTGCGCGGGATCTCTCCTGATACATGTACGCTCCACGAACCAGCTTGGCACCAAAGTACCAGCCCTCCCGACGCGAGAGCTCCACGTCTACTGACACATTATCATACGCCTCCTGCACACACAAACACACAGTTTTTTATTGTCATGTGATCCATCATCCAAAACTAGAGCAACAAAACTGAGACAAAATTACTGCCATTAAAAAGCCATATGGAAGCTTTATTTGTTTTTTAAAAGCGATATAGTGGCTGAATCTGAACCGACGTTTCAAAAATAACTCAGTCTGTTATAAATGTATGACATAGATGTCAAAAACGCAAAACTCATAATCCTTTACACTGTGACATGTGAATAGAGAGGCCTGGGCGTGTAGATGCGGATCAGAGTTCTTCAGGCGATTAGCAGGCTTTAAAACACAAATGAGACTTTACCACAGGCGTCATGAAGAACACACGAGGAGTGTTAGGCCCGGTAGCATTGTTTTAGGTGCATGTTCACGTGACTCACTTTAAGGTAACACTGGTAGGTGTTAAAGATGTTGGGCTTTTCTCTATTAAAGATCCTTTGCATCTCCAGGGTCAGTCTGCTGATCGCTGGCTGGAAATACGTCTGCTCTGCGTCCACCATCAATCTCACACCGTTCTCCACAGCGTGCTGGAACACACAAACATACAATTATACAATACCCTGCATTGTGCACTTCAGTAAACACAGTTACACAACCATCTGTAATCCTCAAAGGAATGTTCCTGCTCACAAAAGAGGATATTAAACCAGAGGCTATAACAGAAAGAGCAGCAGTCAATCAAACTTCAAGTAGAAAAACAAAATGTTAAATCCCCCGGGGCAAAAAAAAACTACACACACAGGACCGGAATAAAAAACTGTACTTTCCACTACTGATTTGTCAGTCATACAGATGATATTTGGACATTTTTAGATAATTTTTAGCTGATAATACAGCTGCTTTGTAAATAAAAGGATTGAAAGATTACTCGACTTTTATTACAAAATTCTGATAATTTACCCACCCTCATGTCATTTAAGATGTTTATGTCTTTCTTTGTTCAGTCGAGAAGAAATTATATATATTTTTTTATATATTTTTCTCCATATGGGGACTTCTACAGTGTACAGTTTTAATGCAGCTTCAAATGGCTCTAAATGTTCCCAACCGAGGAATAAGGGTCCCATCTAGCAAAATGATCGTCATTTTCGCAAAAAATAAATACAACTTCTGGTCTTGCACTAGCCGTGTGACACACCAGCGTGACCTTACATATTACGTAATTGTACATTACATAATACATAATGTATGCGAAACTCCAGTGTTTACATATGTGGGGGGAAACAAAATAGTTTGAAAAATATCTCAGTTCAATCAAAAAAACGATGTCTGTCTGTAATTATTCTCCTTTATTTGATCTCCTATAATTCTTCTATTAATGATCAACACATTTCATTTATATTTTCATTATGGTTGTTCTGTTTTGTATCCTTTTTTTGTTGTTGTTATCATTTGTCATTATTTGTTACTTGTACATTTGTTTTGAGCATCAAATAATAAAAAAAGAGCATTACCAAATAAAGCTAATAAATGTAAAAAAAAAATAAAAAAAAAAACATCTGTGTAAGAAGAGGACCGACGATTATTATACTAACTATTATACTTTGTGTCAGTTTATTGTTTAAAGGGATAGTTCACCCAAAAATGAAAATAATATAATTAATGACTCATGTCATTCCAAACTCGTGAGACCTCCGTTCATCTTCAGAACACAGTTTAAGATGTTTTTTATTTAGTCCGAGAGCTTGTTGACCCTTTATTAAAAAAATCTATGTACGGTATACTGTGCATGTCCAGAAAGGTAATAAAAACATCATCAATGTAGTCCATGTGACATCTGTGGGTCAGTTAGAATGTGTTGAAGCATCGAAAATACATTTTGGTCCAAAAATAGCAAATATTTACAACTTTATTCAGCATTGTCTTCTCTTCTGCATCTGTTGTGAAGCGCATGTGCGGGACTAAAATCACGTGACTGCAGTGACATGGATGATGTGTTATCTTCAGATATTTTTGTGAAGTTTTTTTTTTCAAACTTGCAGCGCGTGTCTTCCTCAAGCGAAGCTTGGCGCTAAAAAAGGTGGGGCGCACCAGATAACACGTCAGCCGCGTCGTACGTCATCCGCATCACTGCAGTCACGTGACTTTAGTCTCGTACGCAGATTTTCAAATATAAAATAAATATAAAACATCTTAAACTGTATTCTGAAGATGAACAGAGGTCTTACGAGTTTGGAACGACATGAGGGTGAGTCATTAATGACATTATTTTCATTTTTTGGAAACTATCCCATTAAAATGATCCGCAAGTTTGCATTTCACATATCTAAAACCTTTTCACATGAGTAGGTAATACGTAAGGTCACGCTGGCGTATCACACGGCCGGTGCAAGATGAAATACTTTTTTTGGCGAAAATGAGAATTGTCTCGCTAGATAAGACCCGTACGGTACATTCAGACGTACCTTAAGCGTTTACACTTCTCATTTACTTGGTGACGTCATGCTTTGCCAAACTGAATTGTGGATCCATCAACATCGTGTCACTGCCGTTGCTTGCAGCAGAAGTTGAACATTTCTCAACTTGTCAAGTGGCAACGCGTGGGTCAGCCAATCAGATCGGCCAATTACGTTTATGCAAGACAGGAGCATGTGTTACCGCCATTGTGATTGGCTGTTGACCACGCTTCAGACAAGCCTTCCGTCAAGGGTTAACGAATTCGCCCCGTGTTAATGTATCATTATGCCTCAGTTGGGTTCGTTTAGAGCTGCATTGAAACTGTAAACTGTTGAGGAAAGTCCACTATATGGAGAAAAATCCTGAAAAAATAACATATTTCTTCTTTTCTGAACAAAGAAAGAAATAAACATCTTGGATGACATGGCGGTGAGTAATTTATCAGGATTTTTTATGAAGGTGGAGTAATACTTTAAAGAACATAAACAAAGAGTCATGCACTAGATAACTTGTTAAAAGAAACATTTGAAAAGTTATATAAATATAATATTATAGACATAATATCAGCAACTAAAAGCTTTTATAATCTTTTTTAACAGAAATTCAGTTTATTACATGTATTACTGCAGAATTGACAGATTTCAATGCTTTAGATAAATGACTACGGTATATAATAAGATTAAAGAAAAATTTCTATATAATGTGTCGGAGCCGATGGTGTAGTAGTGGGCAGTGCTCCGAAATACAATGCAGACGCACTTTCAGTGACACAAGCTCAAATTCCATCAAATCAAGTCCTTTGCCGATCCCGTACCCCTCTCTACACCCGGTACTCTCCCTGCATACCATCAAATAAAGGCAAAAATGGCCGCCCAAAAAATACCTTAACAAAAACCTTTAAATGTCCAACATATTATTTGTCATTCATTCACAGAAGATCCACAGGGTTTTCATTATCACACATCCTTGAGTGCGACCTTGTATTTTTACTTTTTCATTATCATGTTGTCTCACATTGTGCTTCTCTGTGTGCTTTCCGCGTATCTGGTGTAAGATAACTCGAAGTTTGACACTTGTAACCTGAGCCTGTTGAGAATCTTCTCGAGAACAAAATGTTTGCAAAAATGAAATAGAGACGGCTGAAATACGCAGAAAGATTTGCTTAGTTTAAAGCGAACTGTACATGTGCGGGAAAAAAAACGAATTCAGGCAGGGAAATAAAAAGTGAAAAATAGACTTACATAAAAAAACTACTGGCCTTATTCTTAATCCACCAAATGATTATGTCACAACAACAAAATTAGTTTGACGCTGCTGAACTATGGGGACTAAACATATATGGTAGGAAAATTTGGCTATGTGCCATATTTTGTTGGTGGTACCTTGGCCAGAACATCCATCCTCTGTAGCATCCTCTTCATCTGCTTCTCCTCTTCATCAGTGAACTTACTCAACAGAGGCTCCAGGTGACCCGTCTGAGGAGTACACAGAGATTTTTTATGTTCTGAACATTAGCGGGGATATGCGTCATTATACAGTATGTGTGAGTCCATTACCTCCATGTTGGGCACCACGAGCAGGTTGGAGATTATGGTTGTGTCATTGATGAGACTGTTCCAGTCCAGCAGATCAATGGTTCTACAGAAACAGAACAAAACCACATAAATTGTAAAAGAATGAGGATAATATTGGTAAAAAACCTAGATTAAAGCTCCACTGTGTAGATTTTTAGCGACATCTAGTGGTGAGCCTGTGAATTGCAACCAAAGGCTCAGTCCACAGCTCACCCAGCGCCCTCCTTCAAAACGCATAGAGAAGCTACGGTAGCCTCCACAGGACAAAGATATCATTGTCTGAGACAACGTAGTGACAAAACGCAGTTTGAAGAAACATGGTGGTGCGAAATGAGGACTTCCATGTAAGGGGACCCGCAGTGTATGTAGATAAAAATGCCTCATTCTAAGGTAATAAAAACAACACAGTTCATTATGTAAGGTCTTTATACACCACTTATTATATAGTTATGTAGATTATATCGCATTTCTGTCAAGATCCTTCTAAAAATTACTTGGTGCACCTTTAACTCTTTCTCCGCTATTGACGAGTTATCTCGTCAATTAAGAGAAAGCGCTTCCCTGCCAATGACGAGTTTTCACGGCAATCCATATTTCCGCTATTATCCACTAGGTGGTGCTCTTACACAACTTATAAAACACTGAAAACAGTAAAAACTCGGTGTATGTTTTGATCATCCCCCAAATCTGCTCACTAACAAAAGTGATCTACACAAATGTAATTATCTCAGCTTTTTGCTCAATTTTTTTTTTTTTTTTAAACCTACCCATATTTGAGAGATGATCAAAAGAGAACTAATAAAGATAGGATGAAACTTTTTTGAAAGCAGAGGGTCTGTTCTTTCATTTGATATATTGTATGTTTATATATTTAAAGAAGAACATTTTCTGAAAAACATTGAACCTTTGTGAAAATCATAAAGCTGGCTAAAATGCTTCCGCTGGCTGGCAACTTTGGAAAGAGTTAAATGACACCAAAAGAGTTTTACCCAGATGAGCCCAGTTTCTCTCCAGTAAACCAGTTCTCAATGTCTGGTTTAGCGCCAACTCCCAGTTTGATCAAACTGTCCTACAGGTGAAACACAGAAAGAGCTTCATCTTAACAATATAGACAAACAATTTATAATGCATAATACACAAAAAATACCCAGAAAATGTTTATATTTGACCAAACAATAGGTTGAAACAACCCAGCATAGGCTAAATCACAACCCTTTTTGACCGAACGCTGGGCTAAAAAATAACCCAGCATTTTTTTAGACTCTTAAGGGGATCGCACACCGGCCGCGCAGCTCAGCGTCGCGTCTAGGACAATTTGGAGGTATTGTAAACCGGAAGTGCACATTAAATAGCTCGAGCTTCGTCAGATAGCGTCTACTTCAAAATGCAAAATATATGTTAGCAGCCAATGTTTATCGTTAATGATTTGGGACAAATAGGATGTTATTTAATGTTAAACTATGTGAGTGGCGCTGTGTGGCGCGACAGGGATTTGAGCAACTTCCTGAAGGGGATCGCACACCAGCCACACCGCTCAGCGCCGCGCCGTTCTAAAAAAAAAAAAAAATCGAACACATTGTTTTCTATGAATATACGCACACCGGCGCCGCCAAGTGGGTCCTGTCCGCGCCACCCAGCTGTGACTCAGGAAGTTGCTCAAATCCCTGTCGCGCCACACACATAGTTTAACATTAAATAACATCATATTTTTCCCAAATCATTAACGATTAACATTGGCTGCTAATGTATATTTTGCATTTTGAAGTAGACGCTATCTGTCGAAGCTCGCGTTATTTAATGTGCACTTCCGGTTTACAATAACTCAGAGTTGTCCTAGACGTGACGCTGAGCTGCGTGGCTGGTGTGCGATTTCCTTCAGTCACAGCTGGGCGGCGCGGACAGGCGCCACCTAGCGGTGCCGGTATGCGTATACTCATAGAAAACAATGTGTTCGATTTTTTTAGAACGGCGCGGCGCTGAGCTGCGCAGCCGGTGTGCGATCCCCTTTAGTCTCGTAAAATTAACATTTTCTTTCGGTTACTCATATTTTCGAATTCAATCACATTTATTATTATTATCCTTCAGAATATTTATTGATAAATATATCATTTATATTTCTGATATGATGATGTCATCACCCCACTTCTCGACACTAGTCAGACACCGCTACGTCATGTGACAGCAACAACAACAAAAAGGCAGATTACATGGACAACAACTTTATGAGATTTATGTCCATGCTCCAAGTCGTCTTCTCTGTTTTTAGTGCATCTCTGCTGCAGAATTTCGATTTGAGTCGGTTTCAGTTGTTTCGTATATGCAGATATTTCTTGAGACAAAACCGTTTAACATACTTTTTTGTAATACGAGGGAAAAAACGTTTGGATAGGGAAAGCTCTGCTTTTGTGTGGATGTGGCCAATTGTTATACTGTAAAAGACCCTGAAGATGCCAAACCTGCAGTTTTTCCAGTTCCAGTTTCTGTTCCAGTAAAGCCATCCCATCCAACCCCTGATGTGCTGCTAACAGATTGAAGAACCTCCTCCACTTCACCAGAACCTCTGAGAACTGAAGCTTTAGGAGAAAACGAAACAAAATAAAACTTGGAGCTGAGATCTAATCCAAAAACAATAGCAAGGAGCAAGTTTCTTATTTACCAGGAATTGTGGCCGTCCCAACGCGGTCATCTTAATGGCAGAAAATCCATCGACCGAACTTCCCGCTGCAACACACCAGCATAGACGATGTCAAAAATTATGCAAGATCAGACATTTGAATATGTCATATCACTGGCAAATCAGCTCACCCGAAGCTTTAATACAGTTGATGAAGGTTTCCATGTGATGATCACATTTGGCCTCATCTGCATAGAAATACGTCCGAGCGCTGATCACCCCTCCACGTCGATCTCCAAACTGACGATGAGCTTTGTACTTCTTCTCACGATGATCCATACCTGAATATCGGTTTTAGACAATGAGATCAAAGTTCAACTTAGTTTACAAGTCAAATTAAAAAGGCATTTGTAAAATGTTACATATTTTCAGATCCTTGGGACCTGATCACAAATTATGCAAAAAGCTGTCAAATAATTTGGGATAATGAACTCTTCTTCTCACGAAACGTACGAGTCTCAACATGACAACATCTGACATGATTTTAACTAAGTCTTGTTATTAGAACGAAGGAAGCACATTTTACTTGTATACATGTTACATCTTTCCCACCAAACCAGTATAGTGAATGAGAAAAATATTGACAGCATTAATACCTGATTGTTTTAAGCAAAATGCTAACTTTTATAACACCTTATAGAGGAAGAGTTATTTACAGAATACACCTTATATGAGCTTGCAAAGTTAAATTCAGCCCCTTCACCAGGAGAACCCACGGGTAAACCAGCTTTAACCAGTCTAAACGAGTGACGAAACACAAGACGCACATACATCAGTCTATTTCAGCTTCAAACACATGGACAACATGTGCTCACACGGCACTATCCCAAAGGCAAAGCAGATCAAAACCAAACCCAAAAACAACCACTAAACACCAAAACACCCCTCCAACAGAAACCAAATTTGACACCATAAATTAAAATTAAATTTAAAACAATACTCTTAGTATCCTGAGCCGTGTAAATGCTGGTTTCCACTGAAAACAAAAACAATCTTTTATTAATTATTTTTAAATAAAAAATAAAATGTGTGCTTTTGAGTAGTATGAAAATTAATAGATTAATACAATTATATGTGATATAATAATACATCAATAATAAATATATCAAAGTTATATTTTCACAGTAAATTTATTTCCTTTATATTATGTAGGATGATTATATAAACAGCAAATCACAAACAAAATATTTTTCACATGGGTCAGATATTTCTTGTCGTATCCTTTGCTTTTAACTAGGGCTGTCAAATGATTAATTGCATACAAAATAAAAGTGTGTTTTTGCATTATATACATACATACATACATAAATACATATAAACATACATATACACATATATATGTACGAAACATTTGCATATATATAAATCTTTTAGATTGACATTTTATTAAATGATATATTTTATTAAATATTAAATACTTAATAATTACACGCAATACACACACAAATATATTAGGCAAACACAAACTTTTATTTTGTATGCGATTAATCTTTGGACAGCCCTTTCAGTGGCGGCTGGTGACTGCTCTTCCGTGGGCGCAAATTCAAAAATGTGTTCGTAGTGTCATGTGTGTTGCTCATGTTTTTAAAATATCTGTTTGTTACGTCATGTGAACATATATGCATTACATGTTTTGTCAAAATAAGTGCCTGCTGCACACACATCGAAACTGTTTATGATAAAAGAGAAATACTCACAAGACTTAAAAGTAAAATCTGATTATGCATGAGATTATACAAGTATCTGGCAAACGCAAGCGCCTCTTTTATCATAAACCCTTAAGGCGCGTGTGTGTGAGACACATGATGCACATATGTTCACTTGACGCACCAAACACATATTTTGAAATGATGAACCACACACACATGACGGACTTCATACATGTTATGACGAGCTTCACATCGTGCGCCCTCGAAAAAGAAGTCATCGTCCGCCACTGACTATTTGAAAATGTTTACTCTTTAAATATCATTAAATTAAAATCTCTGCATTGTAATATTAAAAACATTTTTAGTACAACTTGCTCTGTGAGTTGTGAACTTTTAACGGATTATGTTTCAATGTTCTTGGAAGGTGGGTTGATATGCAAGAACACGCGTGCAGATCAAATATCCACACTGAAAGCACTGGTCGGCAAGTGGATAAATGGAAATGCACAAATGATTTACTCACCATGATTCTCTTTCTCAGCTTCAGAGACACACGAGCTGAAAAATAAATCAAAATCTTAATACACTGCTACTGACACACAGAACGTTCGGTTCTAATTTAAGAAGTGACAAATTCACCTGGAACCATTAAACCACAAACCAGTGACACGATGTTCAGACTGACATACGCACTGGCACGGGTCTGATTTTGCAGTGCGTCATTCACTTTGCAACATAAGGTCAACACAGTCAAAGTTCAACAAATACAGAATCAATTCAAGATAAGTGTGGAAACTTGGATGTGCTTGAATATAAAAAAAAAAAAGAATTTCAGAACTGCACGTACGAATGACGTCAGTATGAAAGGTACCCGACCTGATCTTTCAGACCTTCAAACATGATGTTTGGCCTGAAGCGTGCAAGCTTTAACACAAGCACAAGAGAGAGAGAGGTGTGCATGCTCAAAGACAACCTCGATACATATGAACTATTTTAATATTGCAAATACAGCATGTGAATCATGGACCACAAAACCAGTCATAAGTCGCACGGGTTTATTTGTAGCAGTAGGCAACAATACATTGTATGGGTCAAAATGGTGGATTTTTATTCCAAAAATTATTAGGATACAGTGCAAAAAATGATTTTAGGTATTTTTGTCTTATTTTCAGTACAAATATCTATATCTAAAAATTCTTAAATCAAGATGTATTTTCTTGATGAGCAAAATAACCTAAGAAAACAAGTCTTGTTTTTAGCGACCCAATCTCACGTAGATGCGTATAAATAGCACAAAATGTGAAATACATATGGCACATTCCAATTTGGCGTGCATATGATACGGCAGTCCTGCCCAAGTGAAAATGGTAAAAAAACAGAAAATATTTGAGAAACAAATACATAAAACGACAAAAAATTATGACGTTTTAAGTGAACGGGAAGAAACGGTGTATCATATGTATGCCAATTTGGAATTTGGCATATGTATTGCACGCGTTTTCACACTTCCTGCCATTTATACGCTTCTACATGAGACTGGGTAGGTCTTTAAACATAACAAAAACATAACATGTAAGTGAAATTGTGCTTAAAACAAGAAAAAAAACTGCCGATGGGATAAGAAAAAAATCTTTCACTTTTTTCTTAAAGACTTAATTCAAGAAAATTTTTCTTACCCCATTGGCAGATTCTTTGCTTGTTTAAAGCACAAATTCAAAATTGTATATTTTTTGGCTAAAAACTAGACTTATTTTCTCAGGTAATTTTGCTTATCAAGAAAACACATCCTGATTTAGGAATTTTTAGATATTTGTACGGAAAACAAAACCAAAAGTCATTTTATGCTTTGTATTAAGTAAAGATCATGTTCCACAAAGATATTTTGTAAACTTCCTACCACAAATATATCAAAAATATATTAGTAATATATGTTGCTAAGGATTTCATTTGGACAACTTTAATGGAGTTTTCTCAATATTTTAATTTTTTGCACCCTCAGATTACAGATTTTTTTAATAGTTGTATCTCTGCCAAATATTGTCATCCTATAATATCCTAACAAACAAACCATACACCGATTATAAGCTTATTTATTCAGATTTATTGCAAATTGATCCTTACGACTGGTTTTGTGATCCAGGGTCACATATTACTTGCAACAACTTGATATAGTATTTTTCATTTTTTTTGTGAGGGACCTGTCTAAATGTTATAGATTATGTCCATTCAAAAAAAAAAACACAGCGACATAGCAGTGGTTTCCCGGACTGGGCTTATCATAGTCGCAGACTAAAATGCATGTTTGAGCTGCCTTAATTTAATTTATCTTGCACTGACGTATCTTTTATCTAACATATATTACTGCTATTGTTTTGCCTCACACCGTGCACACCAGTAATGTTTTTTGTAAAGTATGAAGTCTCATCTTCTTCAAAACACATTATGTAACATTCACATGGTGCCTTATAACTTAAACAAAACGATACATCTGTACTGGAGAGTACAGATGAAATGAGCTAAGCTTTAATGTCCCAAACAAGCTTTGACGAATTCTGAGAAGAACTTGTTTTTTGTTCTGTTAAGCTGTCTAAAATAAAGAAATGAACCCATGTGAAAGACTTTGTTTGGGCGTTGGTATCTCTCATTTGCAGTGGTTACTCAATACGCTTGGCATCCTCGCTCAAACTCACGTGACTGCTTTCTATTACGGTGGGAATAAACAGTAGGCACTGGCCAAAACCAACCAATGAGGATGAAGGTAATCAGAAACTTTTGCAGCCAAGAATGTGACATGTTGTTATGCAATAAATATAGTGAAACATCAGTTTAGAAATTATTTAAAGAGACCATATAACATCCATGCATTATAGATGAAAGAATCCCCAGCAGGCATATGACTGACCTTCAACGTTGAAATATGGTTGAAATAATGTCAGTTCTTTGTTCAATGTTAAAACAACGTTACAACAGTTAATGCTAAACGGTTGCAAAATTTTTATAAAATGCATAAAAAGCAACATTGAAATTTGGTTGAAATAATATCAGTTGTTTGTTCAACGTTGATTTAATTTGCAAAATCAAAAGGTAATTCAACGTTGATTCAATGTTGAAATGCCGGCTGGGTCTGGTCTTTTTAAAGAACCGATTTTTGTTCTGCTGGTGTAACATTTACGATTTTTGAGTCTTGTAAATGTTGTAAGCGTATCTATTTCAATTTTGGGAATCAAATCCTAAGAGTCATACTCACTCCATCTCTTTCTTCTCAGCTTCCTCCTGGGTCAGATCTTCCTCTACGCTGTAGTCCAGAACCGAGCCGACCCCAAACGCTTGGTTCTTCTCGATCAAGGGCTTGATGGTGTCCTGGTCCTCGCCTGCCACAAACTGGCCGTAGAAAGTCATCTTCATCAGTTTCTCGAAAAGCCGCTGACCAAGAACCTTCTTACTTAGAAACATCAGCTGTGGATGGAGACAGGGAGAGGTGTAATGTAAATTAAACCAGATTTTTTATTATATTATATTAATATTATATGAAAATATTAATACAGAATAAGTATGTAATGCTAAACTTTAATCTATCCAGAGTTATTGTGCATAAATGTGCATGAATTACCTCACATGGGAAACTTTTGAACTCTCTTCATATGTATGTCACAATTCTTACAAATATCTCACCTCTTTGTTTTTATCGACCAGGAAGTCAACAGAGCATAGTTTAAATACCAGCAGACTTCTGAACAGCTCAAGTGTGTCTTTACTTTTGTACGCTTCTTGTGTGTTGTCAAAATCGATGGAGATCTTCGGCTGGCTGCTTCTGTGCGCTTTGGCTCCGTTGATGACATCCCGAGTCTCCACTAAAGCGCACGAGGAATCCAGCTGCGCGTCTTCTGATTTCAGCTCCTTGCGCTGCGTGGACGCGACCGTGGAGCGCAATCTCATTCCGAATAATTTATCAGGTTTTGCTCTGGCCAGAGCCGGCATCACTTTAGAGTAAGGCATTTTTGTGAAGCTTTGGTAGACTCTGCTTTGTTGAAGATAGTGATGGATGCTCTCGCGCCGGACTCGTAAGGAAATGAGACGGAAACTTCTCGAGAGGCGTTAAATCGCGCTTAAAAGAGGATGCAAATTAATTCGGCGTTCTGGGAGATGATTGGCCACTGCGCCGTGACGCATCGCAGTGAATCTTATTGCGTCATTACATGTAGGGATGGGTGTACTGAAGGCTACTTTGTAGCCTCGGTTTGTTGGCAAACCAAAAATATTGCCATCAGAAATCCTTATAATAGCCTCGTGTTTCTTTAATATACATAATACCTGTGCATGTAAACTATTTTTATAGATAGATTAATTAAACAAGATTATATTAATTTACTAGTGTGGCTTTATTATTATATTATATTATTAACTAATTTAAAACACATGACTTCATTCATTCATTGCTAGGCTGTACATTGCGCAACAAACTGGGATTTTATCCAACTCATGTGACTGCTTTCTATAAAGGAGGGATGTTGTGCCTCTTTTCTAACCAATCAAGCTGTGGGCCTTGGCCAGATCTGACCAATGAGGAAGAAAGTAACCAGAGACTGTTTCCACTTGTGATGCCAAAAATGTGACAAGGTTTTAGTATAACCTGTGACTGTAAAAACTTTCAGCCTCCTATAAGCACTTATTTCAATAGTTTGGCATCTTTACCAGCAAGTAAAAAGGCTATTTTCCTACTAAAAAAGCAATACAATCTTGAATGTGAATAATACTGTCCAGGCCATTGTAGCATGACAATAAAGGTAATGATTTTACAATATGAACACTGTCAATAAAAGTTGTGAATGAGTATAAATGTTTACTCATCTGCCAGATATACTGAAATGTGTTTCTGTCCCCCACACAAATCTAATGTATTGAAATATATTTAATCACACTTTTAAATACAGTAATATCAGATTTCTGTTTTGGGAGGCCAAACTAATCTCTGTTTAAATCCATGACGTCCTGTACTAAGGTTGACCTAACCAGCATTATGTTTCAAAGTCAATGCAATATTGAACAGTGTCCCTGGGACCAAACACCTTTCTTAATTTCTTTTCTGGTTGGAGACCGGGAAATATTGGTATGGTTGAGTTTTCTGTCAACCAGTTGTTTCTGTGTAGCTGTCTGGTTTGTCTTATACATTATTTTATGTTATAAAACCCTTAAAATTGACTTTGCACCACCTCAATGTGTTTACATGAAAAATGTATTGTATTACTTATCAAGTTGCTCACCAGAGACTCAACTACCTCAGCATTTGTGTGTATAGCCACATAAGTGTGTTACTAAAAAAGTGTGGTACTTAAAAAACAATGCAACCCTCCCCATAAAGTCTTTCTGAATATGGGTGTTGGTTTATGTTCTTTTGACCACTGTAAAACCACAATGGATGTGCTGGTTTTACTCGTTTAACAGCGCTGTTCAAGCTAAAAAAAAAAAAAGATTAACATTAAATGAGGAAGCATTTTAAATTTGGCAAAACACAGAACCCAAGGCTATGTTTGCACTTGACTTATTAGCTGCATTCAACTATAGACTTAATTTATAATACCTATAGGAAATGTGAAAACAAAGATGTTAAAAGATTACGTAATACCATTACAAAGCGCTCTAGTGACACCACGTGGTGGCCCCGGTCATTACATTTCACATAGCAGATTTGCTTGAATGTATAGCTGTGTAATATCTTTAAATGCGTATTTAATTTGATTTACATTTTACCAATGTACATCTATAAACTCGATGCGTTTTGCACATAAAAAAAACACATTTTAAATAACTGTGGGTTGTTGGGTTTATTCACAGAAAATCAAGTTATCAACGCATAAATTACAAAGGTGACATTTCACACAATAACGGTGGTCACGTGACATGTTATCAGGATTTGGGAATACTAGTCAGTCTCTGTACATGTGCCCAGACCATTCCAGCTGGAAGAGATATCACACATCCGCTGTAAGACACAGCTAAACCAGAGGCTGATCCAGATGGGTCACATCAGGAAATGGGATGATGGTAGAATGAACATTTCGGAAGCTGCATCAAATCCAAGACTTATTCCTCACTCTTCTGCTCATAGTTGTGTTTGATGTGTTTCCAGAGTTTCTAGAGAGAGGAAAAAAACATTGAACCAAACTGTGTTAGGTGTGAGAATTAAAGATGTACACAAATTGTACTAAACTATGTGTAACTATGTTGCAGCTCTTCTTAATTTCTTATATCAGTTGTATTACTAGTTAACCTTTGTCATTATGAGTTATCCCCCCCCCCAAAAAAAATTTGATAGCAAGTTAATTTGTATTACGTTTACCCTCCCACTTATAGTAGCAGCACATTGTCTTTTAATAAACCCCAGTCTTAAACGTTTGCAATAAATAAATGGGTTTTGTTATCTTTATTTAAGATGGTCTCATTGAATAAAAAGTTATGGAAACATTATTATTATTTTTTATTTCGAGTAAATTGTATGTGTACTCAATGTTTTATATATCGTGCAACCTTAATAAAACCGTGTCTGTTACATTTGTTCATTACAAAAGTGTGTTACAAATCCCTCTATTAGTTTTTTACTCAGATAATATGTTAATTATACAACTAAACATTGAGTTCTGCCGGTTAGCTAGCAGGCTAAATCAAGGTCAGCCTATTGGTGGGTCACCGTAAAATTAGCTTAATTCTAATAAAAATACAACTCACCCCCCGATTAATGTTGTCAAATATTGCGTCTCCACCCTGGTCAAACGCCCTCTCAAAAACAACAGCTCCCACCATGATAGTTATGGCGAAAGTTGATGTTCTTCTGAAAAGCAGATTGTAGACACTCTTTACTAGCGCCATGATGGTCGAACGAGTCTTCCGGAAAATGAGGCGGGGCAAGGAACTGTCTATCAAACCCCTTGACCAATGAGGAGATCCTTCTTATCTTTTATTATTTAATTTAAGTACATTTTAAATTAAGTTAAATACACATATTTTGGGGCACCAAGCATATTTAACATATTTAAAAACTATATAAAGGAATATACATTTAAAAATGTATACCCATGAATGGTTTGTAAAAGGATATCGCAATCCCAATTAGCAACTCAGTAAAGTTTTCACTCTTTACTGCAAATTACATTAAATATTGTTACAAAACAAAGGTACTTTAACGAACAAAACGTAGCAATCATGCTTGTTAAAACCCCCTATTTAAGAAAGGAATGGAAGATCCCAAAACCCCTCCATCACGCATTTAGTTCCGTCCGTAACCCGGTAGATTTTCCCACGTGACCGCTCCAACTTCCTTTCTTGTGGCAGCCATCGAGCAAAATGGTGAGGAGTTTACCGAAGCCGAATAAATCTAAAGCAATCCTGTCTGTTTAAATGTTAAATGACTCTAAAACTTTGTTATAAACACACATTGATATGTGCGATACTGATTGTTCACTATATTTTAAGCGATGACCTCAAGATAAAGTAAATTTTGAGTGATGAAATGTTCCCTTGACGCGTACTGGTGCCTGATAGCCTTAGCCTGTGATTTAAAATCTATGTGAAGTTAATATTTAAATAAAGTTTTAGAAATATGGAAAGCACTTATTATACGAATTTGATGACAGGGACGTTTGCGTTAGTTGAATGCTAAAATTGACATGACACTTGGTAATTCATAATATATTTCTTCTTACTATATGGGACCAAATGCACAATTCGTGTTTTTAAACAAACGTAGTTTCGGATGTAAGTCTTTTACTGAGATGTTCTGCAGCACGATACATTTTGTATATGATTTCTTATTGCTTATGTAACACGTGACTGTATTTGTGTTTAGGCAAAGATCAAGGCCAGAGACCTGCGAGGAAAGAAAAAGGAGGAGCTGTTGAAACAGCTCGATGATCTGAAAGTTGAACTTTCCCAACTTCGCGTTGCCAAGGTTACAGGTGGAGCTGCCTCCAAACTCTCAAAGATGTGAGTACTGCTGGGAAGGGCTTCTTGTTGTTTCTATGTTTACCATAGTACAGCAGTATGGGTCTTGTAACTTAACTGATGTGTTTTTCTGCAGCCGAGTTGTCCGCAAGTCTATCGCCAGAGTTCTCACAGTTATCAACCAGACACAGAAGGAGAACTTGAGGAAGTTTTATAAGGTCAGTTTAACACGCATACACTGTTAAGATGTCTGAGAACATTTAGTAGTGTTGCTGATGTAGCTGTGCTCATCAGTTTTCCAACGCATTTCTCATGTGCGTTGGATCGAGTAGTTTTGTTATTTATGCATTATGCATTGAGCAGGCGTTTTCATTGAAGATTTGTGCAAAACTTTTTTAAAAATGTTTTACAAAAACCTATTTTGAAATTACAAAATTTCTATTAATCAATGTTATGCGACTGAAGCCCAGAGTATAGTGTTTTTTACGTGCACTGTTGAACGCACAGACTTACAAAGCATAGTTTATTCGACACACGTGTACACAGATGTTTGATGCATCCTTACTGCAACAATACTAGGTTACATACTACATTCTCCTGTACGCGCATGTGCGACCTAAGCGTAAAAAGTATGCATGGTTACAAAAATCTACGTGTAAAAATTAGTGATGCACCGATGTATCGGCCGCCGATATTTATCGGCCGATTTTTGATGAATTTGAAACCATCGGCAATAGCACGAGAAAGGCCGATACCGATTGTTTATTAATTAACTGCATAAAGAAATCCATTATATGTAAAAAATGAGTTAATGTTGTTAATAAAATAAATGCTGAATAGCAAAAACCACTTTGAAGGATGTCATGCTTTTTTTAAATTTTTTTTGCTTAATTTTTGCCTCTCTTATTATGTTGGTAAGTTGAATGTTAATTAAATCCAATCCATGTTCAGTAAAAATAATTTGATGCAGAAATAAACTGGCTAATAGACCAACTGTATAGTATTGTATACAAGTGTTTAATATCGGTATCGGCCAGAAGTTGTCTGTTTAAATCGGTATTGGCCTAAAAAAATCCTATCGGTGCATCCCTAGTATAAATGGAACAACTACTAACTACTAAATGTCATTTAAAAAACTATGGGATGGGTGTGTTCAACTTTATACAGTGTCATGCAGGCTGACATGCGGATGATATCAAAATAAAGCAAGAGCGACTCAAAACCATACAGAGTAGTCGACTCCCTAATCGCTCTTGTGGTATTTTGATGCCTTGCACTTGTCGGTTCTTGTGACGCCACATGAAGTCAAACACAACTTTTTTGGTTTGTCATACAACCAAAGATACCGTGCCTTATTTTAAGAATGATGATGTGACTTTTACACACATCAGGTGACCTTTAAATGCCAAAAACATTGACGTTTTTGTTGCAGTTTTGCCTTGTGTTCCTTTTTCAAATTGCTTGAAAAACCACCTCACCCAGGTAGAAATATTGTAAAAAAAAATTACGATATATGGGAGTTTGTGTGGAATTGCTGTGTTTGTGCTATTTCAATGTATGCAATTTGATGGGTAATGGAAACGCAGCTAGTTACGCAATCTATCATCTTCCTGCAAGAAGATCACCCAGCACTCCTCCTCCTGAAATGGAGACAGTGTGAATATTCTCTTGCTATAGAAATCTCGACTACCTGCAGCCGTGTCTTAAAATGACGTTCATCTGCTGTAGCTAGCTGACAATTCATATCCTGTCTTTTAATAGTTTGTTGCCTGGATGGTTATTTAACTGTAGGATAAAATAAAAATGCCATTTTTAGTGAATGCAATCACATTGATCAATTGTTTATTTTTTTTATTTACCTGTTTAGTCTGGTGTTACTTGCTATTTTATCTCTATGCTTTTTTCTTTGTCTTTGTGACCTCTTTCTGATTGTTGATCTGTCATTCCTGTAGTTTCTGATGGCTGCTTTTTCTTAATCAGGGAAAGAAGTACAAGCCTTTGGACCTGAGGCCCAGGAAGACCCGCGCCATCCGTCGTCAGCTCACAAAACATGAGACCACCCTGATGACCAAGAAGATGCAGAGGAAGTCCCGCCTCTACACCATTCGCAAATTCGCTGTCAAGGCATAAGCGGCTGTACTGTTTTTCACTGAAAATAAACACCACACCCTGGAGTTAAAACGACCTCTCTCTGTGTCTGTCTCAAGCTGATTGTATTTGATGATATAAGATGTTAGCATATGGTTAACCTAATCTATCTAAATGAATTTAAAGGTTTGTACCTGCTATTACAGAAGTCATTTAGCTGTTATTAGTCTTAACAAAAACCATCAGATGTGTTCACATGAGCTCTCTAAAATGTCCACCTACTGTTATTAACCTTTAAAGGTATTTGGATTAGACGTTTGTATAAGCCTCTTAAATGCATACAATCTGTTGGAGCCAATTGTGTATCTGGCAGTAAATCAACTTTTATGGTGCAGAAGCACTTTTGGCGACCTGAGTTTGAATCCTAGCTCGAAGTCTTTGGTGATCCCGTACCCCTGTCCTCTCCTTACATGCCGTGTATCAATAAAGGCAGATATTGCCCAAAAAGTATACAAAAATTAGGGTTGTAACAGTATGGCGGATGGTATACCATGATATTAACTTTCACGATTATCATACCGTAAACATTTGCTTATACACAGTTTTGGGAAAAACAAATGCAGGGTTTTTCTTTAAGATGGATATTCAGTTTGCAAGAAATGTGGACGAAGATTGGCTGAAAAATGAGACACTAAAGCCCATTTAAGTGGTTTATATTACAAATCAATTTAAGATGATTATAATTGATATATAATACTATAAAACTATAGTATTACTATAAAATAATATATAATACTATAAAACTACACTCACTATTACTCACTATATGACAATGTGAACAAATTAATATATCCAGAGCAGCTCTGAGATAATTTAATAAGTATTTCATTATTTTATTAAAAAATTTTTTTTAAAAATAGTAATAAATTAAGAATCAAAGTTTATTTTTTTCAAAAGTGTTTTTTTTCCAAAAAGTTTGACATAATAAACCATATGTTCAACCCAAACCCCCTATCTGATTTTTATTAATTCAAGGGTCATTGTAGCTAATGATTATAATAATAATTGTTCAATACCGCCAAACCGTTATAGTTTCTGAGACGATTATCATACCGTGGAAATCTCATACCGTAACAACCCTACAAAAAATGTATGCAATCTGACAAGTTTAAAGACGATATAAAACCTAAATGTAACTTACATTTATAAAGCAAAAGGAATAATGCTTTGCTCCTGGAAGGTTTATATTTAAGGTTCCAAAAGTGAAAAATAGTGTTAATGAAATGTTTTGTGTATTTGGCATTTGATTCGCATTATTGTGATGTTAGACAATACTCATAAGTGTAGTTTTGTAGCACAGGCCAGCTGTTTCTAAAAAAAGTTATTTTCTGACAACTTTTATTTGTATCAGCACATTTCATACAGACTGAAGTGTACAGTCCAGTAGCAATTAAAACACATATTTTGAACTTAATTGTAAAAAAATGTGAATGTCTACACAATTTTAACATTTACGGAGTCTGTGTAGATCATGGGTCTATAACTCAACTATTAAGTAGTTAAACTATGTACAATTGTTGTTGTTTTATTCAGCTGGGCTGAAAGCCAGTCTTTATCTTCTTCATTTCTTGCTTATCTCCTTTATGTTCTTCTGTTCCTCATCTACATCCAGCTGGTCAGAACCGCTGGTGAGAAGTTCTCCATCAGGGGTGAACGCACACCCGTATGCTGAGTCCTTATGACCCTAAAACACATGTAATATGTCATACCATACAGCTTTTACAATATTGCAATGATCATTTGTAAGTCAAAAGATTCATACCTGTAACAACTTAAGACAGTTTCCATTAGCCATATCCCAGATCCTCACCTGATGAAGAAACGTTTGACAAATAAAGCATTGCTACTATAGGTTGTGTGTGTTTGAGAGAGTATGTGGGTTTGTTATACCATGTCACCCTCAGCGGTGGATGCTAAAGCCAGCCCGTCTCTGGAGAAAGCCAGACTCCTGACCCATACACGCTCACGTCCTCCTAAAACATACAGACACGTCTGTTGCTGCGGCAACCACACACGCACCGTTCCATCCCATGAACCTGAGGCCTGAAACACACACATGCATATACCAAATACCAAACCACACTATCATAAACGATCTCTGATGAGCTCACCAGCATCCCAGTGACCGAAAAACAGAGACAGGCCACATTTCCCAGGTGACCGTGCAATGTCACAACATCTTTATCATCATGTAGTCCCCATACTCTTACTGAGTGATCCCATGAACCTGTGGCCTGAACCAAAAGAGAAGCAATTCTTGCACGTCATACTGAATGGATCAAAACACATCATCTACACACACACGCACACACACAGTGAGTATGTGAGTCGTACCACCCATTGTGAATCTGATGAGAATGCACTGCTCTGGACAGCTGCAGTGTGACCCCGCAACTCCTGAACCTTCTCACCAGACTGAAATATCAAACAATGAAACACATAAACATTAAGCTATCAACATAACAATAAAATTGCCCTGCGGTGTACTGGCCATCTATCCAGGGTGTGCTCTGCATGTGGCCAAAGATGTTGGGATAGGACAAGAATGTTCGGAGAATGGATATGGATTACAGTAAATAATGTGGTAGTGCTACATTCATCAGTTGTTGTGGTGAAAGACACCTGTTACTACATAAGGAATCATTTGATTAAATTTTTATCCATGTTCCTGCTTTCAAAGCGAAGAGTTTTATGATTTGTTTCCTGATTCAGCTAGTTTAAAAGGTGGTGTTTGGTTCTCACCTGAACGCTCCAGATCAGTGCCCTGGTGTCCCATCCACCTGACACCAACCACAGACCGTCTGGACTGAAGCTCACTGTATCTACACTGCGGCTGTGAGCCGACATCACACAAACACATTCTGCATTCACACTGCGCCAGAGTCGGACAGTACAGTCATGAGACGCACTCGCAAACAGCTGACCATCAGTGGAGAAAACACAGCATTTCACTGGACCTGTGTGAGTAATGCATAACAAAAACATTACAAACACACTAAACAAACAGATGTTTGCCAGACAGAAAGGATGGATGAGTGGACGGACAGGCAGGCGGATATAAGCACACAAAAGGAATTTGGTGCGCAAAAACATAGAAAGACAAACAGATGGACAAAAACAAAAAAGTGAGAGACATAGACAGATAGAGAGATGAACATAAACAAAAGTTGTTTGGTACCCTGACAGATAGGTAGATTCACAGACAGATAGATGGGCAAACAGACGGATTTGTAAACAGAAAAAAACAGATAGATGGATGGACAAGTGGATGAACAGATAAAACACAAAAAAGGTGAGATACATAGACAGACAGACAGACGGCCAAACGGATGGATCCACGGATGGATGAACGGACTGACAGACAGGCCAATAGACAGATTCACTGAATGTATAAATAGACAAACAGACAGCCAAATGGATGGACCAACAGATGGCTGAACGTACTGACAGACAGGCTAATAGACTGATCTACTAAATAGCTAGATAGACAGACAGACGGCCAAATGGACGGATCAACGGATGGATGGATGGACTGACAGACAGACAGGCCAATAGACAGATTCACTGCATGGATAGATAGACAGACAGACAGCCAAAAGGATGGATCAACAGATGGTTGAGCGTATTGACAGACAGGCCAATAGACAGATCCACTGAATGGATGGACTGATAGATAGATAGACAGACATATGGCGAAACGGATGGATCCACGGATGGCTGAACATACTGACAGACAGGCCAATAGACTGATCTACTAAATAGATAGATAGACAGACAGACGGCCAAATGGACGGATCAACGGATGGATGAATGGACTGACAGACAGACAGGCCAATAGACAGTTTCACTGAATGGATAGATAAACAGACATACAGACAGCCAAACGGATGGATCAACGGATGGTTAAACATACTGACAGACAGGCCAACAGACAGACAGGCCAATAGACATATCTTCTAAATAGATAGATAGACAGACACATGGCCAAACGGATGGATCCACAGATGGATGAATGGACTGACAGACAGGCCAATAGACAGATTCACTGAATGTATAGATAGACAGACAGACAGCCAAATGGATGGATCAACGGATGGTTGAACGTACTGACAGACAGGCCAACAGACAGACAGACAGGCCAATAGACAGACAGACAGGCCAATAGACATATCTACTAAACAGATAGATAGACAGACAGATGGCCCAATAGACAGATCAACAGATGGTTGAACGTACTGACAGACAGGCCAATAGACAGAAAGACAGGCCAATAGATAGATTTACTAAATAGATAGATAGACAGACAGACGGCCAAATGGACGGATCAACGGATGGATGAATGGACTGACAAACAGGCCAATAGACAGATCCACTGAATGGATGGACTGATAGATAGACAGACAGATGGCCAAATGGATGGATCCACAGATGGATGAATGGACTGACAGACAGGCCAATAGACAGATTCACTGAATGTATAGATAGACAGACAGACAGCCAAATGGATGGATGAACGGATGGTTGAACGTACTGACAGACAGGCCAACAGACAGAAAGACAGGCCAATAGATAGATTTACTAAATAGATAGATAGACAAACAGACAGACAGACAGACGGGCCAAATGGACGGATCAACGGATGGTTGAACGTACTGACATACAGGCCAACAGACAGACAGACAGACAGATAGACAGCCCAATAGACAGATTCACTGAATGGATAGATAGACAGACAGACAGCCAAATGGATGGATCAACGGATGGTTGAACGTACTGACAGACAGGCCAATAGACAGATCCACTGAATGGATGGACTGATAGATAGATAGACAGACAGATGGCCAAATGGATGGATCAACAGATGGATGAATGGACTGACAGACAGGCCAATAGACAGATTCACTGAATGTATAGATAGACAGACAGACAGCCAAATGTATGGATCAATGGATGGTTGAACGTACTGACAGACAGGCCAACAGACAGACATACAGGCCAATAGACAGTTTCACTGAATGGATAGATAAACAGACATACAGACAGCCAAACGGATGGATCAACGGATGGTTAAACATACTGACAGACAGGCCAACAGACAGACAGGCCAATAGACATATCTTCTAAATAGATAGATAGACAGACACATGGCCAAACGGATGGATCCACAGATGGATGAATGGACTGACAGACAGGCCAATAGACAGATTCACTGAATGTATAGATAGACAGACAGACAGCCAAATGGATGGATCAACGGATGGTTGAACGTACTGACAGACAGGCCAACAGACAGACAGACAGGCCAATAGACAGACAGACAGGCCAATAGACATATCTACTAAACAGATAGATAGACAGACAGATGGCCCAATAGACAGATCAACAGATGGTTGAACGTACTGACAGACAGGCCAATAGACAGAAAGACAGGCCAATAGATAGATTTACTAAATAGATAGATAGACAGACAGACGGCCAAATGGACGGATCAACGGATGGATGAATGGACTGACAGACAGGCCAATAGACAGATCCACTGAATGGATGGACTGATAGATAGACAGACAGATGGCCAAATGGATGGATCCACAGATGGATGAATGGACTGACAGACAGGCCAATAGACAGATTCACTGAATGTATAGATAGACAGACAGACAGCCAAATGGATGGATGAACGGATGGTTGAACGTACTGACAGACAGGCCAACAGACAGAAAGACAGGCCAATAGATAGATTTACTAAATAGATAGATAGACAGACAGACAGACAGACAGACAGACGGGCCAAATGGACGGATCAACGGATGGTTGAACGTACTGACATACAGGCCAACAGACAGACAGACAGACAGATAGACAGCCCAATAGACAGATTCACTGAATGGATAGATAGACAGACAGACAGCCAAATGGATTGATCAACGGATGGTTGAACGTACTGACAGACAGGCCAATAGACAGATCCACTGAATGGATGGACTGATAGATAGATAGACAGACAGATGGCCAAATGGATGGATCAACAGATGGATGAATGGACTGACAGACAGGCCAATAGACAGATTCACTGAATGTATAGATAGACAGACAGACAGCCAAATGTATGGATCAATGGATGGTTGAACGTACTGACAGACAGGCCAACAGACAGACATACAGGCCAATAGACAGACAGACAGACAGACCAATAGACATATCTACTAAATAGATAGATAGACAGACAGATGGCCAAATAGACAGATCAACGGATGGTTGAACGTACTGACAGACAGCCCAATAGACAGAAAGACAGGCCAATAGACAGAAAGACAGGCCAATAGACAGAAAGACAGGCCAATAGACATATCTACTAAATAGATAGATAGACAGACAGACAGACAGACAGACAAATAGACGGATCAACGGATGCTTGAACGTACTGACAGACAGGCCAATAGACAGACAGACAGAAAGACAGGCCAATAGATATATTTACTAAATAGATAGATAGACAGACAGACAGACAGACAAACAGACAGACGGGCCAAATGGACGGATCAACGGATGGTTGAACATACTGACAGACAGGCCAATAGACAGATCTAATAGATAGATAGATAGACATACAGACAGACAGACAGACAGACGGACGGATAGATTGACTGATAGATAGATTGACAGACAGCCAAATGGACAGATCAACGGATGGTTCAATCTACTGACAAACAGGCCAATAAACAACCAGACAGGCCAATAGACAGATCAACTAAATAGATTGATAGATAGACAGACAGACAGACAGACAGACGGGCCAAATGAATGGATCAACAGGTGGTTGAACGTACTGACAGACAGGCCAATAGACAGACAGACAGACAGGCCAATAGACAGATCTAATAGACAAACAAACAGACAGACAGACAGACAGACGGATAGATGGACTGATAGATAGATAGACAGACAGACGGCCAAATGGACGGATCAACGGATGGTTGAACGTACTGACAGACATGGCCAATAGACAGACAGACAGGCCAATAGACAGATCTACTAAATAGATAGACATGCAGATGGACGGATAGATGGACTAATAGATAGACAGACAGACAGACAGACAAACAGACAGATGGACTGATAGACAGACAGATAGATAGATAGATAGATAGATAGATAGATAGATAGATAGAGACAGACAGACAGACAGACAGACAGACAGACGGATAAATGGACAGATCAACGGATGGTTGAACGTACAGACAGGCCAATATACAGATCTAGAATGATAGATAGATAGACAGACAGGCGAATGGAGGAATGACAGACAGACAGCTACACAGAAAAAACACAAACAAACACAAACAAACAGATGGACGAAAGGACAGATAGATGATAGATGGATGTTGTGATTTATTTTCACCTGTGTGTCCACTAACAGTTTTCATGAGTTTGGCGCTCTTTGAGTCCCACAGATACAATCTGCCATCATCACAACAGGTGAGCAAAGTCCGACAGTCAGGAGAGAACGCGCAGCAGTTCACCTGATAATGTTTTTAATTATGTTATTATATAATTATATAGACAAAACCTATTTACAGACAAACCTTACGAAAATCAGCCATCGTTTTACTATAGTAAAAGTGTAGTCACTCACTATGTTTCTTGGTGTATTGATTAACATAAAAAACATGGTATTACAAACCGATTCAACAGTTTCTGTAGAAAAATCTGTGGTAGCCATGATTTTTTGTTTCGATTGTTTTATTTGTTGTAAAACAATTGCTAATATAAATACATACATATCTGATATATAGTATATGAAAAAAAAATCTAAGTTTACCAACCTCTCCTTTGTGTCTGGAGAAATATCTGACGTTGGAAACGCTGAACTTCTCCGCACGATGGCGCCACATTCCTCTTTACGCGCGTGAATGCAACATCCCAACAACATCAAAAAGTCTAAATAAATATAAAAACTCGACAACTGTAAATGTATTTTACACTTTAGATGAGATGTATAGTCGCAATGGTTTGAGTTTCAGTTGGGTTTGTTTGGGTTGTGTGAGTGTTACTGTATCCACAGTGACGGTCTCTCTTGAGTTTCTTCTCTAGTTTAGAGAGTCATTAACTTTGCAAAGACATTAACAAGATCAGCTTGAGTGCTCACTGCCTGTGCCATTGTTTTAAACCAATGAAATTGTTTTAAACTAAATGACTTTATGTTTTAATAATATTTTATAATAATTATGGAACATATAATTACCCCATTTCAAATGCCAGGATTATATACACAACAGTTAGGATTTTAAGCACATAAGCAAAAATATGCTAGGATCTTCTTTATTTATTTGCATACAAATAAATAACATCAAAGGGATGTTGTTTACACCTAACTGCTAAATGTATCAGATGCATGTCTGTGCACCCATGCCCATGTGTGTCATAAGTACACAACGAACTTTTGTTCATATATGTATACCATGTGACTCTTCAGAAATACTAATGTGTCAAACTTTTTCCAGTAAAATGTAAGCTACACCCCCAGGTCGTAATTCTCCATGGCTGGATTTGTTCTGACCTGCTGCTAAGATAAAACATCTGCGTTTCAGTCTCACAGAGAGGAACTGACGCAGGTTCTCATCTAGATGTTTACTCTTAACAGCAGGAAGTTTAGTACTGTAGGTTGTTTGCTTGATCTTCACAGCGATAGATGAATGTTTGTCACATTTGCATGTTCACATTTTTATGCAGAAACAACATTTTCACCGTTTGATAGAAAACCAGACGGTTTACAAAGCAAAATAGAAATTGTGTTGTCCACAGTTTGTTGTTTATGACTCATTGTGTAGACATAAGTCATTCGTAACATCAACTACTAAAGATGGGTTAGGGATAAAGTAAACAGGTTAGCTCATATAAAAACAAATGACTATCATTACAATACATAGTTTCTCAACCTTTAAAAGAGGAAAAACATAAAAATATTCATTACATTATAGGAGTTAAAAATACAGTCGCATTTCCTCAAATCAGAATTGAAATTCTTAAAGGTGCAGGGTGTAATTTTTAGAAGGATCTCTTGACAGAAATGCAAAATAATATACAAAACAATATTACCAGGGGTGTATAAAGACCTTTCTATAATGAACCGTTATGTTTTTATTACCTTAGAATGAAATGTTTTTATCTACATACACCAAGGGTCCCATTACGTGGAAGTCGCCATTTTGTGCCACAATGTTTCTACAGAAGCCCTTAACGGACAAACTTTTTTTACTAAGTTGTCTCCGACGATGACATATTTTTCGGGTGACAGCTACCGTAGCTTCTCTATGCGTTTCAAAAGAGAGGAGTGAGCAGTGGACTGAGCCGTTGGTTGCAATTCGCAACCTCACCACTAGATGCTGCTAAAATTTACATACTGCACCTTTAAAACTACCTGTTCGATCTTCACATCATTGTGTCACGTGTGCACATCAAAAAAGCAGTTTCTAATTTCTTTGATGAAGTTGCAAATGCTTTGGTACATCCATGCAAATAATTATGTAAAATTTTCTGCTGTTTCCTACATTATCAGTTATCTTATGTCATGTTGATCAAAATGTATTTGTCTCTGTTGAATAGTCTCACCGCCCACAACATTTATAGGCATTAGTTCAGAGTAAAAGTCTTTACTTGAAAAATATACGTCAAGAATATTTCTATACATTTCCATTAGACATTTTTTCTAAATCTGTCCTGAATTGGTCAATTATTCCCAGGTGCATCTTGACTTTTTCTAACAGACAGGAACGGAAAACTGCATTGGAATTCCTATAGCACTGCATGTAAAGTTTTCCCTATAAGGAGATTGTCCTATTTTCACATTTCTACTTTTTTCTTTGTGCTATGCAGTGCTTTTTCTTTCTGTATCGCAATGACATGGTCTGTCAACAAATTACAGTACAAACATTCAAAGCGTAAATATGAATCTTGTCCAGTCTCTTGCAATCAAACTCCCACCGTGTAACCTACAATTTACAACAATTGTCATCAAAACTTTAACCATAGTTTACATCAGAACATCCCTCGGTAAACTGTTATATTGACAACATGACTAAGCAATTTGATTTATCCAGACAATGACTTGCCACTGACATTGACACAGATATTTAATTTTGAGAGATGGACTAAGGATTTTGGCTTTTGCAGGTAATCCATGTTGTTTTGCTATTTGTGCAAACTGTTTTGAGAAATGCACTTAATGTTTAACAAATGTCGAGGATGATTTAAAAATGTACCAAAGCAAATGAGAAAAACTGTAATACAGTTTATTACAGTTTATTTAGTAATACAGCTTTTATTTAAATTTTGAGTTCTTCCATGACAATAAAATAAATAAAATATAATGTAATGATCTTAAAAAAAAAACTTTTAATATTATTTTATAAACTATGAAAATTATGGGCATTTTTGTTTACTTAAAAACAATAAACAATTTTATACAGTGTTGAGCGACCGCTTCAGAGGAAGTCAAACTTTTGAGATTTTTTTGACGTGTGTGTATACACACAAAAATAGGAGTAACAGTATTTTTATGACCTTGTGGGGTCCCCATGAGGAAACAAGCTTATAAATCAAACAGAATGATGTTTCTAGAAAATGTGAAGTAGCAGAAAGTTTTCTGTGATGGTTGGGGTTAAGGGAAGGGTTAGGTTTGTAAATGTACAGTTTGTAGAGTATAAAATGCATTACGTCTATGGAATGTTCCAACAAAACATGGAAACCAGAATTTCTGTGCGTGTGTGGATATGTGGGGGTGTTTAAAAACGAAATCCAACCCTCCCTTTTATCTTATTCGTCATTTTTGATATTTGAACTGCTCTCAGCATCACAACATCATGCATGATGTTAATAGTTCACACAATAACCACAATGTGAAACCATTTTACAGAGAAATACTGTAAAGTGAACATAGATGCATTCATATTGATATAGTTGTCATTTAGTCTACTTCTCTTAGTGTTACTCACTGCATGTCACCTTCATACTTCTGTTATCTCTGACAAACAGACATTTCCTTTACATTGTTGTGAATCTTTCATGAGCGGAAAATTAGGACAGCAGGACATCACTTTGAAGAAGCAGACAGACAGGGTATATCCTGAAACAGCAGTTTATGTTTTTTATTTGTAGTAGGAGGGCAACTAATTCTGATTTGTTTTATTTATTTCAATAAATAGTCAATTGGAATTAAACCACCTGCTGCATGAATATACAGTGGTGTGAAAAGGTGTTGGCCCCCATACAGATTTCTGTTTTTGCATATTTGTCACACTTTAAAGTTTCAAATCACCAAAGTAATTTAAATATTAGTCAACGATAACACAAGGGAACACAACGTGCAGTTTTTAAATAAAGGTTTGTATTATGAAGGGAAAACAAAATCCAAAACTACATGGCCCTGTGTAAAAAAGTGTTTGCCCCCTAAACCTAATAACTGGTTGGGCGACCCTTAGCAGCAACAACTGCAATCAAGCGTTTGCAATGAGTCTGTGGATGAATTTTGATCCACTTATCTTTGCAGAATTGTTGTAATTCAGCCACATAAGAGGGGTTTCGGCCATGAACCACATTTTTAAGGTCATCCCACAGCATCTCAATTGGATTTAGGTCAGAACTTTGACAAGGCCACTATAAGGCCTTCATTTTGTTTTTCTTCAGCCATTCAGAGGTGGACTTGCTGGTGTGTTTTGAATCATTGTCCTGCAGAACCCAGGTTCGTTTCAACTTGAGGTCATGAACAAATATCAATATTGGCTTTCGGGGATCATGCACCCCGCCTTTAACTGAGGTAAGTGAGGCCTGCAGTTCTTTAGATGTTGTTGTGGAGTCTTTTGTGACCTCTTGGATAAGTCGTCAGAGCACTCGTGGGATAATTTTGGTCGGCCGGCCACTCCTGGAAAGATTCACCACTGCTGTTTTCGCAATTCAAGGCTTTCTAATCTATTCCAGACTGATAGATCTCAATAACTTTCTTTGTCATTTGTTTCTGAATACCTTTGGATCTCGTCGTGATGGCTAGCTTTTGAGGATCTTTAGGTCTACTTCACTTTGTCAGGCAGGGCGGCAACACTTTTCACACCACTGTACGCAAATATAAACTTGTGAAACCGGTAACAAAAATACACGACTTGATATTCTTTAATTGTGTCTCAAGAGAAATGAATGATCTTGGATGCCAAACACAATGCAGTATTGTTGAATATGCTGACAAATAAATGCTGAGATCTGTGTTTGTGGGCAAAAGTTAATTAAAATGTTCTTCACACAAAGCTCTCAAATCTCTTTAAACTTAAGATATTATTTATTGTTCCTTTTTTCTACTTTTTGGAGCTTCATAACCCCAGGGCAGTACATTCTTTCTGTGCATGTTGAATTTGAAACACTTAAAAACATCTGCTTTTGTGCTCCCTCGATAAAATAGAACCATATGGGGTTGAACCCAAGCTTATATAATGACAAATAATGCGTAAAAAATGACAGGATTTTTTATTTTATTTTAGACTAGACAGAACTAGACATAACAATCAAACAGATTACACTTTATTGTTATGGGGTTCATCGGCGGAAGTGGTGACAAGGATGATGTCATTGCCATGGAACGTCACATACATGAGAGAGAGAGGAAGAGAGAGAATGAGAGAGAGAGAGAGAGAGAGAGAGAGAGAGAGAGAGAGAGAGAGAGAGAGAGAGTTGCAGTCCGAGCGCGTGTGTGTCGGGTTAGCACTCGTTTGCATTCCAGACACACCGAGAGAAAACTGCTGAGATTAAACCGCTCGTTTTTTAAAGACTAAACTCAACTAAAGCAGAAGTTATGGGGAAGATTTTTCTTTTATTTTTGATCACTTTTCTTCTTCTGTATGCGACCCAAGCTAAAGGTAAGAGAATTGATTTGTTTACTATATTTTTCTTTAGTTACCCCAAAACTTCCTTTACAACGACATATTTGTGTAATAAACGATTAATTACTACATTGCAAACAGACTAAAACAAGCATTAAGTTTGCTACATAAAATCATTTTTGCTATAAAAATTACTTAAAGAAAATGTATCATATAAAAAAAGAATGCATAGGCTATGTGATATTTTTGAAAACTGAAGAAAAAATGAACAGTAATGGTTATTGAATTATTTAAGAAAAGTTCACTGTAAAATGCTGGACTGTTTCCCCAATGGTTGGGTAAAATGTGGATAAACCCAACTAATGTGTTTAAGTTATGCTCAACCTATGCTGGGTTGTTTTAGCTTAGTTAAATCAAATATTGACATTTTCTATATCTATTGGTTGGGTTTGTGCATATTTTATCCAACCATGTGTTGAAAACATCCCAGCATTTTTTTTAGACCGTACCCCTGTGCATATCTGTGTACGTAAAAGTTTTTTATTAACTGTTAAACTGTGATTTTTTAAATGTTTTTATTTATAAATATTAAAAATGTTATAAAAACAATTTAACAACTATATTAAAGCACACATATGCTAAAAATGATGGGTGATTTTCAGTGGCGGCTGGTGACTTCTCTTCCGAGAGGCACAAATTCAAAATATGTTTTCGCAGTGTCATGTGTGTTGCTTGTCATGTCAAAATATATGTTTGTTGCATCATGTGAACCATGTGCATCATGCGTCACGTCAAAATACGTGCCTGCTCGTGTCAAAAATACGTGACAAATGGGTTTATGATAAAGGAGACGCTCACGTTCACAAAATACTCACAACACTGCAAAAAATGACTTTCTTACTTAATATTTTTGTCTTGTTTTCAGTAAAAATATCTAAAAATTCTTAAATTAAGATGCTTTTTCTTGTTGAGCAAAATTACCTAAAAAAATAAGTCTAGTTTTTAGACCAAAAATATCAAATTTAATTGACTTTGTGCATAAATAAAGCAAAAAAATCTTGAAAATTTTTCTTAAACACTAAATTCAAGAAAAATTCACAAATTTGCTTACCCTATTGGCAGATTTTTTTGCTTGTTTTATGCACAAAATCACTTAAATTTGTTATTTTTGGTCTAAAAACAAGACTTATTTTATTGGGTAGTTTTGCTCATCAAGATAAAGCATCTTAATTTAAGAATTTTTAGATATTTTTACTGAAAACAAGACAAAAATACTAAGAATTTTTTTTCTTGATAATCATTTTTTGCAGTGTATTTTGACATGTCATGTGATGCACATAAGTTTACATGACACAGCGAACACATATTTTGACATGACTAAATACATGATACATGACTAAATACATGTTGTGACGAGCTTTGCATTGTGTGCGCTCGAAAAAAGAAGTCACTGCCCACCACTGGTTATTTCAAAAATGGACAAAACCAGCCATTAGGTAAATGTTTATATTTGACCCAACAATGGGTTAAAACAACCCAGCATGGTTAAATTGCAACCCAACAGTTTGGTTTCGTCTCTTTCTGACCCAATGCTGGTTTAAAAATAACCAAGCATTTTTTCTAAACTGAAAACTTCTCTGTCCCCATCCACAGGAAAGAGGGCCCGGAAAACCAAGCGCAACGTCACTGATAGCGCCAGACCGAGGACCTTTCAAGGAAACGCTATCCCAGTTAACATTCCTCTTCCTGCCAACCGAACAGAACCACACACGCGTGTCCGCACCTTCGCCGTGGGTTATATAGAAATGGAGTTGCGTAGCAACAACACTGCAACGTACCTCAATGGTCCCGTGAGCCGGTGGTTCATCCCAACTATCTACATCATTGCCATCCTCGTTGGGATTCCCGCCAATATTGCAATTTTGGTTGCTCTTGGAGCCAAAGTGAGAACAATTTCATCCGCCATTTTGTACTGTAGCTTAGCAGTGTCTGACCTGCTGCTGTTGCTAAGCCTCTTGTTGAAGGCGCATTATCACCTCAACGGCAACCATTGGATATTCGGCGAAACCGCCTGTCGCATCACTACCGCCTGTTTCTATGGCAACCTCTATTGCTCAACGTATACGCTAGCTTGCATTAGCATTAAACGCTACCTAGGTGTGGTTCACCCCTTTCTCTACAAGAGCCTGCCAAAGCGGACATTCACTGTGTCGTGTTGCTTGACCATTTGGGTCGTATTTATCATCGCCATCCTTCCAGAGCTCCTAGTCAAACAGAGCTACCGCATAGTCCATCTGGATATCATCACGTGCCATGATGTTCTTCCGGGCAACTTAGATGCCTATCAATGGCTCGTCTACTATAATCTTGGCCTTACTTGTTTGGGCTTCTTCCTGCCCTTGGTGTTGACGGTAGCATGCTACACTTCTATAGTCTGGCATCTTAATCGCTCGCACCGGGACTGGGCTCTGTACATCCGAGCAAGCACGTTTAACTTCATCATCTTCATCGTTTGCTTCGGCCCGAGCAGCTGTTTTAATTTTGTGCATTATGTGCTGCTGTCTACAAGCACTGATGAGAATTTCTACATCTATTTTAGTGTGGCTGTGTGCTTGTGTTGCCTTCACAGCGCTCTCGACCCGTTTCTGTTCGCAATCATGTCCAGGACTGTTGGGCCGAAGCGCTATTTTCTTACGCGCAAGGGTCGTGCACATAGCATTTCTGCTTAAAAATATAAAATGTTATGAAACGTTTTAGTATTAACGTGCACTTATGAATAAAAAGACCAGAAATGTGTCTCATAATTTGGGTCAGTTTTTGATTTAGTGTCGACCTTAAATCTTAATTAAAAAGTTGTTTTGCTCCTTTATAGCTCATTGCGTTAGCAGCGTAAAAGGTCATGGGTTTGAACCCAGGGAACACACATACTGATAAAAATAAATTGTAATGCACTGTAAGATGCTTTGAATAAAAGTGTAGGCCAAAATGCATTCATGTAAATGTTTTTTGGTTTTGATTTTGATTCTGAATACGAACGGTATTCCTATTCTAGAAACTAAGTGTACTGTATTTACTGGCACAAGGACAATGAAGACTAATATATTTTGGCTTGAATCGGTTGGACAGAACCCGGCTCCCTTTATACTGAATACAAATGGAGAGACATTTGAATGCGTTAGACAGAAAGGAGTGTAATAAACGGCCTGGACTGTGTTCAGAATTTGTGTATGTGTGTGTTTGTTTGTGTGTGTGTGTGTCTGTTTGTGAACAGGGAAGTGTTATTTAAAGCCTTGTTGACCAAGGTAAAGCTTAACTGTACACGCTTTTGTATAGAAATCTAAATGCTTTGTGAAAATCATGATATATTTACTGTAACCTTATGTAAATGTAAATTACAGTATTAATATAGTCATTAAAGCAAATAATAAATCAAAAGTTTCACTTGTCTGGTATTTTTATACAACTGTGTCATACAGTCTTTCCTGACTTATGTCTGTCTGTTAATGTGTAATGGGGTTTTCTGGCTGCTATGACTTATGTCTAACAACAATTTTTTTATATTTCCTTTATCTCGTCTGGATATGCACACACTGCATCATGGGTAGACAAAAGAAGTTCTTTGTTTTACTTTATAATAGGTAAAGTTCAAAAGACTAAACTATTGCAATAAAAAATAATGCGTCAACTGTTAAGTCAGATTTTCTTTTATTTGTATGTCTTCCTTATACTTTGTTTATTGCTTCCTTTTTTATTGTTTCCTTAATTTGTGTTTATTACCTGTGTCGTCTCAGTGTACAGTTTTTGCCTGAGAGGAAATACAAAGTCTGTTATTGTCATGGTTTTTATAAGCGGAAGTATTTAAGAATTTGGACACAAAGAAGAAACCAAATATATGTTTATGTTTATCAGTGGCATTAAAATGGTCCTTTTGATCTGTCTATTCAGTAGTATCAAATGTTTTAAAGAAAAAACAACAGCTGACAGAAAGTAAAGCTATCATCCAAAATGAAAACTGACCTTAAAGCTAGATGAAACTAAAAGTTTCAGACTAACAGACTAACATAAGAGATTAACCCAGAGAATATTCCTAAAATTTATGCCCCAATAAATGTTTAGGAATGCATCCCATCCATTAAAATGTTTAATAAACAAATATAACCTGAAACCAATAAAAACACGTTTGAAACGTGACCTTTTTCAAAATGTTCAGACTGAGAATTGTTTTATTTTTATCTAAAAACACACATTATATCAAAATAAACATTAACACCTGACAATTATTCAAAAAATTATATATTTTTTATATATTTTTTTTTTATTATATTTACCAAACAAATACAAACAAAACAGGTACAATAAAAAATCTTGTTACAAATCTAAAATGTATATCTTAGAAGAAGAACATGGGGCATGGTATAAAAGGCAAAGAAGAGAAAAAAAGAAAATACATATTCAAAATAAACGAAGTCAAAAGGGCAATTATTCAATAAAAATGTTTATAAAAGAGGCCAGTTTCACTGCATTCTTATTATTACACAGTAATAAAGACTTATAAAAAAGTTTTAACTCATTCCTCTAATGCGTTATGTTAGGATTTACTTTGAAAAACAACATTTATGTATAAAATGTTTACTTATCAAATGCCAAAGTCCCAAAAATTATAATTGATGGTCAACATTAAGTGATATAAAAAGTATTATTCCGGCACTTGTTAAAAAGTAAGGAAAATTATCTAAAAAAATTTTTTTTACTAATTTGTGGTTATTTTTTACATGAAATGTTTTTTTGTTGCATGAAATGTTTTCCCCTTCATATTTCTGCACTTTCGACAATGCGCTTACAACACAAACTGTTTAAGTTCAGACCAACAAATGACGATTATTTACCTAATATTATTTAACTAATTATTTTGTGTTGTTTTTATTTGTACATCCGTACACTTAGGCTTTTATTTTGAAACATTCGACGTCTGATACAATGGTTTTTATTTTGAAATGTTTCACCGTGGCGGGCATTTGAAGCGAATCTTATTACGTCTGGCTTCCCCGCCGCTCATCAGCTGACGCATGTGACGTGAGCCTCGCCGTTGAGTTGTGTTTAGCTCCCACGCGGTCGTTCGAAAGCCACGATGTTCACAAACACGCGATTTTAAACGTTACGATATATCGAGATATGACTATCCCATAACGGCATTTTAACACATTAGCGTATTAAGATGGTGTCAAAATGGATTTAACCGTGGCACCTATCACTTTGGGGTGCACGTGATGACATGCCCGGGCTTGTCTGATTATTTGGCCCGGTTGGACAGGAGGTCCACGCGCCCATCATGGACGGCAGCTTTCCTAAACAACTTTTTCCACACTTTTATTTGGATGGACCGCCGGAGACTAAACCCAAAAGCAATTATGCAGGCTGGGGCTCATATGAGCGAGTGTTTGACTCCTGCGCGGAACTGGTAAGACTTGAAACGCCATTATTATAATGAGATAAATGAAGCTTATTGACAGATCCACCCTGATCATAGCATTTCTCATTTGCAAATCATGTATTTCAATACCCACGAAGCACGTGTATTGGTTTGCATGTAAATGTGTATTTGGGGAAATTATACGTGCAGTATAATGTTGTATTTTGGATTTACCACCATGTAATGAATGACCATAATTCACATCTGTATTGTGCTTTGTATTTCCAGGGTGATGCTGAAGGAGACGTCCAGCATCGTTTTGAATCCCAACACACTGTGAGAGGAGACCAGTGGGTACCAATCAAACCAGCAGTTACCCCTTTATTTCCACCATGTGAAGGTATTAAATTCATTATTATTTCTTGATATAAATTAATTAATTTTTCCAAATCCTTTTGGACTCCATTTGGGCCCTATTCTTCTGTTTATGTTTACTTTTTGCACTGAACATTATTTTATTTTAATTTAACTATGATTTACCATATAAACTTGAATTTTCTGCAAATTATGTCTTTTCCCTTTGATTGTGAATCACAAAAAAACGTTGGAGTTCGTCTAGTCAAAAATAATGTCCGAATTACATTTTACAAAAACAGTTGGGATTGGGTTATCCTCAATATGGAAATTTTTTTGTTGTTATAAAATAACGTCACAATGGTCTTAACATCTATTCAGGCACTTAATTTTCTTTTTTATTGTGAAATCTTTAATACACTGATAATTGATGTTGTTTGTTCAATTTTTTCCTAAGATGCCAAAGTCTTGTCTGGCCCTCCACCCGATCCGATGGATTTTGCAGAGCACGTAAGCAACATAACTTAAAAAAAATATTTAGTTTTAGATCAGGGTTCCTCAAATCTTACCCTGGAGGGCCGGAGCAGGGTAAGATTTGAGGAACCCTGTTTTAGATGGTACTTTTTGAATCTTATGAAGTTTGCACTTCTTTTAAATTTTGAAATTGAAATTTTCATCAAATATTTTCGCATATAAAAATATAAATATGACCTCACTTTGGGTCTGTCGTAAAAAAAATTGAACCACGTTTAATTTTCAACTTTTTTGCATCTGTAGCAATTATTTTGAAAGGTGTTTTGACAATTCAGAGCCACCATACAAGTGAACGGCCAAATCCAGAATAGTTTCTGACATGTTGATTCACTTCGTGGCAAATACAAAGAGATAAAGACAGATTGTGACAGATAACTGCGGATCCTTTTGGAAAATACGAAGTGTATGGAAGATTATACAGTATTGAGCTCAAGTTAACTACAATGTAAAAAAATTTTTTTCATTTAAATTAAGTATAATCAACTTTGACTAGTTATGAGTTGCTATAACTTTTAAAGTTGAAATAAGTTAAGCTAATTCAACTTTATTTTATAAGTTATAGCAACTTATCACTATCACCTCATAACTTCAGTATAAAAAACTAAAAGTTGATTGTTTTGCACTTAATTTTTTTATGTAAGCTTTTTGTCCTTCATCCATTTGTAGTGAATAGTATTAATGTTATGAAGACTTTATTTGTGTTGTTTTGCCAGTTTTTTTGCATCAAATTAATTGATACGCATCAGACTTTGTGTGCAGGATTTCGTGTGCGTGACAAATTTTTAGGATGACGAATAGGGAAAATTCTTGGACTTTTCATCTTTCGTCTTTGCCACTTCAGTGTAATGTGCTTTTACAACACAAACAACTGTTTTTCCTTTAGATGCAGTATTTTTACCAGCATCACTGTATGGATGCTTTCTCCACAATGGGTCATTTGCTTCAGGATGACTACTCATTTAATAGGGATCGGGCGGAGGTGAGTAGGGTCGTGTGTGTGTGTGTGTGGTGTTCACAACTATTGTGCAGTCTTTATTTTCTTTATTGATTTTGGTAACCCTGCAATAGTTGTGTTGTGTTTTTATGTCAGGGTGTTGTGAACGTGAGCTGGTACAGGAAATATCTCGAAAGAATGAATTACAAAAGGTAAAAATATTTTTTATATGAATGCACCATAAATGTCCTATCCTGAAGGAAATGAACTTATCAGACTCTTAGATATCAGAACACGCACACAGACACAAAATTCAAAGTGTTTTAGCGTTAATTTGCATTAATAAACAACCTATTATTATTTTTCTTATAATAAATATCATTTGGTTATATTGAAGGGTAATTTTCCAATTATTTTATTTGAAAGGATAAGAATCATTCATTTTCATACACACTATAAAGACACTTGATAAATAACATTGTCAAAAGTATCTGACTTAAGTAATCACATAAACCTGGTGTGGTTTTAGGTGTCATGTTGGGCGTTACACGAGGAAGATCCGTCGAGTCCATCATTTGCTGGCTGATATTGTCTGTGATATTCCTTCATCCGTTCTCGGCAAACTCCTCCATGAGGAACTGACATCACAGAGGGAACAACAGCAGTTCTGTTCAGATTTCACAGGGGGCGCTCTTGGATACACCAAACTGTTTGAGACACAGGCCGGTGGTGGTGATGGATGTCTGATCTTTCCCAGTGGGCCGGCATTAAACAACCTCAGTATCCTTCTCTTAAATTCTGTCTATTATACCCTGGATTCTGGAAAATATTTTGATAATATGTCCAGGGATTTGTCACGGGATCGTTTAATTCTTGGCTTATTCACACTGCCACTGATTTTCTGAAGATAAAGTAAAGACACGTGACATTATTGATTTTGTACACTTGGTGTAATATTTTCTGCTTTGTTTTAAGTTTGCTTATGATCAGCAGTTTCTCGAAATCACGCTTGTGCATTTATCTTTCTTATTCGATCATAAATTAGTGCATGGCTTACAGTTTTATTAGGCAGGGTGAATGTTCTCCAATTCCTATGTTTTTCATTGTTTCAATTCCCGATCAAAAAGATTCACGATAACTATTAAATTGCCTCATCGCTACTGTAGCACAGGACGCATTACTGGCCTGATCTAGGCAATGTTACTAAGTCCTTATCCTGGGAAAGATCCTGGGATCAATCCCATGGTGTATTTGGGTTTACACCGAGGGCACTTTTTGTAGCAATTTTCTGGGATCACCATTATAACAGTTGTGTGAAAGGGGTTTAATGTTAAAAAAAATTTGTATTCTGTTTAGTTCCTTTATTCCCATTCCTCAGATTTCCACAGGGTGGTGCCAAAGTACAAGGCAGACAAGCCTCCCAGTTTTCTCATAGACCCTAAACCTCTCACATTTGAGGTGAATGGAACCATTAAACAGCTCAGTCTTGGAAACATGGAGGACAAAGGTGAGATCTAACGTATGCACATAAAACACCACCTAGATGTTGGGCCAGAGTCATTGTCATTCATTTAATATTTATGTAAACTAATTTCTAATATGTTACACACCCTTTCTCATACCCCAGTAAAATCTTAAGGGACGTAACAATAATATTGTTGTTGTTGAAAGATGTTGTTTTTTATTGATCTTGTTTGCTTTCTCAACATGTCAACAAACTTGTGCATTACCTTTATAAGCAAATGCTTGTTTATCCAAGTCTAAGCATGTTTCATGTGCTATCAGAATATCACAAGTCTTGACACAGTTTAATATGTGTGTATGTAGGTAACTTGGCTGTTCGATCAGACTTTTTCTGTGGTGTTTGGCTGCTGGGAGACCGCCTGAAGCCATATACACAGGAAGTCATCCAGACAAAAGATCGATTCTCCTGCGTCACTGTCAGGTGGGTTTAAACCTTTGTGTCAGATGCAGCAACCCTTTCCCAATATAACAACTCGGCTTTTAAGTTTTAAGTCATGTTTGGGTTGAACATCAATACTTTGCACTCGCAGAATGTACATATTTAGACTAAGGCTCTTGATCGATTAAAATATGGATGCATTATGCAAATGTATGTTTATTAGCGCCTTTTGCATGCTTCAGATGTGTCAGTCACCGCGAGATAGATCGTCTTTGAGTATTATCGCTCTTAATAAGTATGCACTGCATAAAATAATACTAGTTTTTAGACAACAAATATACAATTTAAGTGAATTTATGCTTAAAACAAGCAAAAATATCTACGAATGGGGTGAGAAAATTTTACTTGAATTAAGTGTTTAAGAAAAAAGAAATCTTATTTTACATTTTTTTTCTCACCCCATTGGCAGATAATTTTGCTTGTTTTAAGGACAATTTCACTTAAATTGTATATTATTTGTCTTAAAACTAGACTTATTAATAGATGTTTTGCTTATCAAGAAAAAACACCTTAATGTAAGAATTTTTAGATATTTCTATTGAAAACAAGACAAAAATACTAAGCAAGAAAGTCATTTTTTGCAGTGTGCACTTTATTTTGTAATTCCTGCATTTGTAAAAGCTAAAATATCAGGCGTGCAAGTGGATGGACACGCATTATTTGTATTAGGTAATCATTTAGGACCGTACAGCATTCAGAAAACATACAAATTAAGATAATTTTAGACTTTGAGTATTTACTCTCTAATGCTGCATCTCAATTTATCCAAAAACGGGCTAGGTCAAGGGTTAAACAGAAATTGTGTGTAGCAGTAATTGCACGTTAATAAAATTAGTGTCATTAAAATAAATTGACCTTATGTGTTAATTTTGACAGCCCTAATTTAGACACATTCATGTGTCTCACCTCATGAACATGTTGGAGGTATTAATATTATTTGTAGTTATGATAATTGTATCTAAGGATAATGGCACGTGTGACTTTTAATGTTACATACCGGTAGTTATTCAAATAATCGCTAGCAGATTAGGCTGGGTGGTATGTTGAGTTTTGTTAATATATCAGTATTTTGATGCAGGATGAGATACGTGAAGAAAACTTACGTTAAATGTGATCGTGACATGAGGCTTTAACTTGGAAGAAAACATTAATTCCACTTTTTTTTAGTATACAAGGCTATATTGTATACTGAGATATGAGTCTGAGTCAATACCGCCCAGCCCTACAGCTGATACAAAATGACCTTCCTTGTTAAACTATTATACAAATGACTTATTTTACTATTTCAGCTGAATGACTTCAGTTCCAGTGAATGTTTTACAATGTCAGTACATCCTTGTGAGCAAAATTTGTATATTTTATTTTTCACTTTGGATTCAAATGGCAAACTAGTTTTATCTAAGGTTAAATGAATTTGTCTTTTTGCTGTTGCCAACTGTTTAAATCAGACTGGCATGTTTATAGAAATGTTTTGGTTAGACTCTTTTTGTCCCCATGCCATACCCTAACATCATAACCCCATATTTTGCACCGATTAGCAATGCTAATAATTTCTTGAGTAAAATTTTTTTCTTATATTATTTTCTGTTATATTTCAGATTTGATTTAGCTTTATAAATTAGAAGAGATATGGTGAAAGATTGAAGAACGGTTGTTTTGTTCTTTCTCTCTCCAGTCCACATATCCCAGATGAGCTCGTAGTGGCCAATGAACGTGGAGCAGCGTATCTCTGGACCGTGAAAAAAGGGTACGTGTGTGTTTTTGAGAACAATTTGTGTTATCAGTGTGCTTGGCGTTCATCCATGACATCTGTTACTGTTACAAACTGTTCTTTAGTTTAATACGTCCCGTTCTTTAAGTTTATCTCAGTAGATGTCTTGATGTTAGTCTTGAACCCATCCTTCCTGTTTAGTTACGGCAATCATTCACCCAAAAGTACAAATTCTTCCTTCATTTACTCGCCCTTGTGCCATTCCAAAGCAGTTTGACTTACTTGATTTTATAAAGCACACATTTCTTTCCAACATTTTTGCAAAAACTGTGTTTTTCAAGTTACAAATCTATCAGAAAGGAAAATGAAAGCATTAAAAGACTAGTTCATGTGACCCGTGTGCCATATTGTTTTCTATATGATAGCTTTGTGTGAAATTGTTTCTAATGAGCTGAGGCTAGAGCTGTATGAAATAGACAAAATTTCGATATTATTTTGGTATACTTGTGCATTTTCAGGCTATACGGTATAAATTTGATAGCTATATGAATGTTAAAAAAACCTTGGGATAAACTGCCCACAACAAATGTCTGTATGTACAAACTTCTGAACTAGTCTATGAAGCCTCCTCCTATAAAACAATATAATATTAAAAAAAATAACAATAATATAAATTGATGTTCGTTTTTAATTTGTATTTAGCTTTTATACAAAATTGAATGTACTCAGTCAAATAAATATAAGAGTTTTTGGTTCACCTTTAAAATGAATAAGGCCTCCCTTAAGTCAGTCAGTGATAAATGCTGTAATGCAGGGGTCTCAAACTAATGTTTTATTAATTTATATTTTGACATTTAAATATGTTTTACTATTTAAAAGCTGCACAAACTTTTTTTTATTTAATTAAGGCTTAAAATATAAAAAATTAAAACCATGCTAGTAAAACTCTGTAGTAGTGTGTCGCTTTTGCACTTTTTGAAGTACATTTCTACACATGAATACCCAAATTTTTGTGCCTTATTTAGTTATAATAAGTGAAAAATCGAATTAAGTAAATATTTGTTTTATCCGATTAACCGAAAAACAATCGACCGATTAATCGGTTATCAAAATAATCGTTAGTTGCAGCCCTAAATGACCGTATACAATAAATCTTTATATTATGTTTACATGGAAGTCAAAGACTCATGTAAGATGTCACGATCATCTTTATTAAAAAATATTTGTTTTATCCGATTAACCGAAAAACAATCGACCGATTAATCGGTTATCAAAATAATCGTTAGTTGCAGCCCTAAATGACCGTATACAATAAATCTTTATATTATGTTTACATGCAAGTCAAAGACTCATGTAAGATGTCACGATCATCTTTATTAAAACCATGTATACTAAACAAGCATTGGTTTTAATCCAGTGAACGCATAGACTGATAAATTGTATAAGAATATTGCCTTGGAAAAAGGCGTTTACAAATGTAAATGTTTTGTGAACAATTATAAAATTTTTGGTGTGATCTTTTGCTTTAGAAGATGCTTTATGGTGTCTGACAGTCCAGTCCCTCTTTAATTTTATTAAAAGTGCTTCCATTATTTTCATTCTTGAATGAAGATCCAGTCATACAGGTTTATGACAATATAAGTGTGAATTGATCTTAATGAATAGATTACACCATATTTGCACTCAATGATAAAACTTTATTGTTCAGAGTTTCAGCCGGACTGGAATGAGGGTGTGCATCTTTTGTTTGCTCTTGACTTTTGTCGTCAACGCAAGAACCACAGAAATCTACAGCAGTTTTTCTGCTGAAAATCACAGTTTCCCAAACTTACCACATAAACCAAACTTGACGGTCATTTGAATCTGTCCCAACACCGAAAATTCACTGGTTAAGCGGATATGAAGCAATCCTACGTCACATTATCACTGTGTGAATGTTGTAATGTGTCCAGAAGTTAGTAACACAATGTTTTATTCAGATTGCAGAAGTTTCGAGAGGAGGATGCTAACCTGTATTTCAATGCGAAGTCGCCATGGCGATGGTGCGAGTTCTCGTGCCACCCAAGAGTGATGGTCTTTGCTGACAGGACGGGGGCGGAGCTTGCAGACGCAAGGGTAAAGTGATGTCACTGTTGTACATTAGTAGTGGCCTAAACTCAATTTTGGGAAAATTTAAAAAATTTCATTTCCCAAACCACCAATGACACAACACACATCAGCATAAATCAAACACAGCAAACTCTTTATACCTGACTAGTATTATTGACATACAGTGCCATATTTTTGTAATAATAATAATTGTATGTAATAAATGACTTTGTTAATAATGTAGGACAATCAAAAAATATTTGCTTGAGCCAGCTTTAGCTGGGTTTAAATTTAAGTTGTCACTTCCTCTTTATCAGAATCGTGACTGTTATCACACATTGTTTCGGATCGGAAAGACACCGGCTTGTGTAACAGGAGAGAGGGTGATGTTGACCAAGTATCTGAGCGAAAGCCACGCCCATCATCACCTCATCACCACCCAGGTAATGACATCACGGTTAGTCACACGGTTCATGTGTCTGAAGCCTTGCGTCAGCTGTTAGGCTGAAGGGCGTGACTGTCTCATTGAGCAAAACAAACATCCTGTGAGTTCACGTGATCCTCCAGTAAACAACCACTATGAATACTGATCTAAGTCAATGAAACGATCCGATCACTGTACACATACAGATTAAATCAATTTTAAGGACTTTTATCTTTAAAGGAAACACTTATTTTGGGATTTTTGTATAGCATTATGTGTAATTTAAATACCCATAGTATCATTCTTTACATTTAGCATGTTTAAGGTCATGTTTTATGTTGTAGCGTAAGTAACCTGAAGTAACGTCAACATCGTGGTACATTTTTTATGTGGTACTCATTTAATACCATCTGATACTGGCAACCACAGTATTTTAGGGAAGGAAATAAAGCACTTTTTATTTCCTTGTCCACAGTTTTCTGCCTACCTTATGGATGAGCGCGTTCCATGTGTGCCCATGCTGAAATGGGATCATATGATGGAATCCCCGCCGGTGTTTGCCTGCGCTCTTCCGGGACCGACCCAAAACGACTGCAAAGTGCTACTGGGTGCTCAGAAATCACAGGAGATCATGTTATTGCAATACAAGGGTGAGCTTTACATTTGATCAGCACGTGTGTTATATCGGAGTAAAACCATAATAAGCACAACACAATTGTCAAATATAAAAAGCATTGGGTCACATGATCATTAATTCCGGCTAACCCCACTGAAAGATGGAATGTTTAAAGTCTTAGAGGGATAGTTCACCTAATAATGATAAAACCCCATGATTTACTTACCCTCCAGCCATCCTCGATGTATGATGATGACCTGTTTTCAGACGAACACAATCAGCATTATATACGAAAATGTCCTGGCTGTTCCAAGCTTTGGTAGTAAATGGTGCTTTTGATCCTTTAAAAATTGGATGGCTACCGTATAGCCATTTTGCATTTTAAAATTTTTAACTTCCTTTTTTTAAAGAGATAGTTCACCCAAAAATGAAAATTACCCCATGATTTATTCACCCCTTAAGCCCCCCCTCAATGTATATGATTTTTTTTATTGGAGTTATATTAGAAAATGTCCTGGCTGTTCCAAGCTTTATAGTGGTAGTAAATGGTGCTTCTGATTTGATGCCCAAAAAAGTCCATCCATCCTTCACAGAAGTAATCCACATGGCTTCAGAGGGTTAATAAAGGCTTTCTGAAATTTAAAACGGGGATTTTTTCATTCCTACGCTACATCCTATACTTCATACGCTGGAAACACACTCTCTGGTGATTGTGCGTCTGTTGTGCCGGAAGCTAGTTATTTAAGTTTGTAATGTTTTAGATTTTTTTTATTACAAAATCCCATTGATTACCCTCGAAGGCCTTTATTTACCCCCGGGAGCCATGTAGATTACTTCTGTGAAGGATGGATGGACTTTGTGATGCTTCAAATCAAAAGCACCATTTACTATCATTATAAAGCTTAAAACAGCCAGGACATTTTCTAATGTAACTACAAATAAAAAAATCTCATACATTGAGTCTGGCTTAAGAGGTGAATAAATCATGGGATAATTTTCTTTTTTGGGTGAACTATCTCTTTAATAAAAGGTAGTTTTATTAAAGAGAAAAAAATTGGTGTTTGGGGTGAGGATTGGCGTTCATCCACTTATATAGTAGTTGTTGGTTTTTTGTGCGTTTCGTTTTTTTAAATGTGAATAAATAAGTGACGGGTATCATAAGATTTTCTTCCTGTTTCTTGTATTTCTTCCGTTCATGCATTATAATGAATGAAGGAATGAATGATATAAATAAACATGTTTCAAAGTTCAAGTTAAAAATTTTAAAATGCAAAATAGCTTTCATAGCCATCCAATCTTAAAGGATTTGTTTTTAGTACTGTAGGTAACTGATTGAATCCCATTACAAAGATTTATTTAGATTATACAGAAAAAACCTGGACAAATAAATGACTTAATCATAATCTGATGATGTACAGGTGGCCGGGAGCATGCCTGTCAGACTCGGGGTCCCATTCAGAAGCTCTTCAGTCCCAATGAGAGTCTGGACCACGTAAAGCTTCTGCTTCCCCATAAGAGACACCTCGCTCAGAAGAGACTCAGTGTACCTGCTGCAGGTAAGCATACATCACACTTCAGACCTGATTTAATGCATTTAAAGCCTGCTCAACTCCATTAGATCTTAACTAAAGTGTCTTCTGATGCAACAATTGATTGTTTTTATATTTTTTTCAGGTCTCGCAGCTGTACAGAATAAGGACTACATGTCTTTATTCCAGCTCACAGAGACTGGAGACATCTTTTATCAAACGCTAAAGTTACACAAGCATCAGGCCAACACCAGTGAGAACCTTAAAGAACCAGCTTCATCATCTGCCAATGTAGGAGAAACTGGAGCGACATCCAAGGACATCCAATCCGCTATAAGCAATGTTGATGATGACTCGGATAGTGAGGCACATCAATCCGAGATTGGTCAGTTGGATAAAAATCAATCCCATGCTTTGGATACAAATAAAGATGCTGAAGAAGCATCAATGCGGAAGAACCATAAATCAAAAAAGGATCGTGGTTTCCAGGATGCTTGGGATCAGTGGTTAAATCCCATTTTCCAAAAGGCTGCTTCCAAAAAACAACATTTTCGTCACCAGCAAATCAAAACCAAAGATATAATGGACTTCCGGATCATCGCGTCTGATAAACTGGAAGAAGATCGCCTTGAGAGTTTAAGGGGAAGCCTTCACAATGTCATGAGGAAGAAAGAGCCGGTCCTTCATTGGTTAACGTACCTGCCTCATTTAAAGGTTACACCCGTTCCTGATCCTGTAGATCCTGCACAGTGGCCGGACGATCTGAGCCAGCGATTGACTGCGGCATGGGAGGGCGAATGGAAAAATTGGTGGGAGGAGAAACTGGGTTTGAATCGGAACGAGAAAATCGCAGCTCTTCGTAGAAAGCGACGTAGAGAAAAGCAGGCCAGAGCCGGGAGTCGCGTCTCGCTTTTTGGAAGTTTCACCTCGTCTATGAGTTGTCAGGGCGATCTGTCCGGTTGGTCATCCGCGGCGAGTCTTTGTTCGGACGGAGAGGCTTTGGAGAACTCGCAGGCCATGGAAGAGGTGGATGTGAGATCGGAAACGGAGATGGAGCAAAATTGTAAGACTACGGTGAACGATCAACAATCTATAAAATCTGCCCGAAGATCTCCCCCAAAATCTAAAACTCAAAGCCTTTCAGCTTCCCTGTCGAATGACCAACCAACAACCCAGAACCAGAAGTCTGCAAAAATGCCGGATTTGGGAGTTTCAACTTCGGTCAGCTTACCACGATCACCAACTAGGCAATCGAAACGACTCAAAGTGGAGCTTAGTTGTATATTTGGTTCCCAAAAACTGGAATCTGTATCGGATGGTGGAGTTTCTTTTTCTCAGGTATCTTCCTCATCATCCCAAAGATTTTCCCAAGTCAGAACACCCACACGAGGCTCCCAGCCAAAGAAAAAGTCTCGCATGGGTTTCTAAATGCCGGCTGCAAACGAGGAATGTTGCAAGGCAAGTGACCTACTTTTTGTTTGGTGTCGAATGTTAGCGTACTGTACAGGGGCGGGTTGTGTTTAAAAGAGGAACTTGAGCCAGTATAGGCCATTGCGTAAATCTTGTGTGTATTTGTAATGAATATCAACTATCCAATGTTTGGACCAATCAGAGCATGCCTTCATTACTTTCTTTATGCTACTGCGTGCAACCATTGTTTGAGTTTACATAACAAGTACTTGCAAAATAGCTATAGGGTAAAACCAGGCTCGGTATCGCAGAGCAACGTCAGAGTCATGTTACTGCTTTACATTTATTTCTTTATCTTTCCATTTAATCCAACAATAGCACGAAGGTTTTTAATGTGGTATTCAGTGCAGCTCTGGTGTTGTTGCTCAATGTTGTCATGGTATGCATGTATTGTGGTTCATTTGAAATGAGTTTTGTGGTGTTTTAATGCCATGATGCCCATCTGTTCTTCAAAGGGAACCGAGAAAATGTTGCTACACTGTAGGGCTGGGTAGTATTTTGAGTTTTGGTAAATACATCGATTAGGCCTGTACTATATTTGGGGGGGGGGGTTGACTAAATAAATGGCTAACAAAAAATCTAAATTCTAACAGTGACATTGCAATGTTTTGTTTTTCTGCAACATGAATTGTGGTATAATGCTGTTTCAAAGGAATTAACTGTCATATAGGGCAATACTGGAAAAGGAATCTGAAATAGTTTTCTTTCTCTTTTTTTTTTGCGATGCTACAGTAATATAGTGTGCAGACTAGGGCTGAACGATAAGTCGAATTTTCATCGTCATCGCGATATGAACTCGTGCGATAAACACATCGCAACAGACAGCCTTGACGCGATGAATGAAGGGAAAACGGTAAGCGCATGTAATAAACGTTTGACCTATCACGTTTAGTCCTGAAGACATGCACTGCGTCCCAAACCGCATACTTCCATACTATATAGTAGGCGAAAAGCACTACTTCTCGTACTCTTTGCATACTATATTATAGTATGGAAGTAGGCAGTTTGGGACGCACGGATGGTTTGCGCGTTCATGCTATTAGGCCAATCAGGGGAACCCCCAAGTCAGCTACGCTCAGATTGATTTGTGAGGTGTCAGTTGCGACGCTGTGCCTGTTAGCAAAAACATTGGCAAGGAATGAGAGAAGAGTGAGGAAAATGTGTTGTCAGACGAAGACCTTGTGGTGAAAAGGTACAGCACTTCAGCTATATCATAGAATTATTTTGGATTTAGGAGAGATGACGCCGCAAACACCGGTACTGTGGAAGTGGTGATTCACATATTGCGTCTATTGCACGCTCAAGTTCATTATTTCAAATGTATGTGCACTCTGGAAGCGCCGCGGTCGCGACTTGCACGCGGTGCGATGCGCTCCTTATTTCCAGGTATTTCAAAAACATTTTAACTTTTCAGAATCACAAAAGCGCAGCGTGCAGGTCATGTGACAATAACCTACGTGTCTAGCATTTTCCACGCGTTTTAGGCACGACATGTGAATGGCCCCTAAAACACGAAAAAATATAAAATATTTATCGCAACTCACATCGTCATCGCAACATTAAACAATGTCATTGCACATCGCAACTTTTCCTCACATCGTGCAGACCTAGTGTCGGTATTTTATACCGGCTGTAGCTCTCTGGACTGATATGGCCCTCGGTATTCGACGCATATTGCGATTCATCCTTAAATTACAGGGATATGAATTTCGATCTATCGCCAAGCCCTACTACGCGATGCAAGTAGGGATGCATAACAATTAATCGCGATTAATCTATAACAGAATAAAAAAAATTGTTTACATCATATTAGGTCTGGGCAAACAAATTCGATTTTTCTGTTTTTTTTTTACAAGGTTGATTCAAAATCGATTCTCAAAGAACAGAATAAATTTTTTTCTTTCATATTTATTTCCGCAAACATTTAACGTAAGGTTAACGTTAATCTAATTGCGCGATGTTACCAAGGAGCGAGATGAAAGCCTGTCATTCATTCATTTAGTGCTTAAAATGTCAGTGGCTTCATCGACGTTTATGCCACCTTCACATAAAAAGTCAGAGCTATGGAAGCATTTTAGATTTCGCAAGCAAGACGACGACGGTTGTGTTGTGGCTTTTTAATTTCTTTTTATTAATAACCCACTTGTAAACTGCTGTTCACTGTTTTTTTTTATTAATATAGTATTAAATCTACATTCATTGAGTTGAATCGAGAATAAAAAAACTGACCCAAGAACAGGAATCGAAAATTGAATCGATATATATATTGAAAGGAGATAAATAAATATATATATATATATATATATATATCCTTTAAATTATAATATGCTTTCAAAAATATATATAATATTTTCGTAATGTATATTAAATGTAAACATCAAATCAATCACATGACTTAATGATTTATTGAAATTTGTATAAACACGACTCGTACCCTTGGAGACAGTATCACATAACATTTTAGTGGTTTTGAAACCTTGTTTAAAACCTCTGTATACCTTGAAACAGGTAACTGGCCTATGCCTACATTTTGTCATAAAGAGCCCGCTATCGGCCATATGTCTGACGATTGTCAATACATAATGGTGTCGTCTATTGGCATAACCCTAGTGTAGATTACTTCTGTGAAGGATGAATTAATTTTTTTGGGCTTTATAATCAGAAGCACCATTTACTACCATTTATAAAGCTTGGAACAGCAAGGACATTTTTTAATATAACTCTGTGTTAATAATAATTATATACAAAAAAGATTAATGTATACATTGAGTATGGCTTGAGGGTGAGTAAATCATGTGGGTATTTTCATTTTTGCTAAACTATCCAATCCACTGGTTGTGCATTGGCTTGTCATGTTGATAATGTTGTAGTTGTACTGTATTTTTGCTGGGTGAAGATCAAATTTCGCTGGTATCTTGTGGCATTGAGAAAATTTCCAACATCTGTTTTCAGTTTTCTGCATGTTTATGATAATTCTGCTTGACATCTGATTGGATGCGGTTGTTTTGAGATTTATAGCCATTCCATATTTTCGAACATAAAACAGACACACAAGATCAGAATTTCAAAATAGCTTTTTTTAATCATCAACATTTTTCATCTTCGCATGACAAAAATAATAAGTTAATATCTACAAGATGCTATACATAAAGTATGTTTTTTTTACATTTTACAAATGTACATTTTTATATAAACATTTTTTACATTTTAAGGTTTTTTAGGCTTTTTTGTGCAATGCACATTTTCAGCATACAGTAATTGTGTTCGTACACACACACACACACACACAAACATTGGCTAATGTGAAACTTGTACTAAATTGGCAAGTAGGTTAACAACATCACCCTCACATACACGCAAAAATAAACAAACACACTTTTCTGTTAACACCGAGTGCACCACGAAACGTCTCTTGACCTGTATGATCAGAGTCGGCGTTCTCCAAGCATACAGCTTTCTTCGGTCACACATTAACAATCATTTTACAAAACTGTGCAAAGCACCAAAGTACAAGTCCTACGGTGTTGAATAAATAACAGTCTACTGTACCTTGGATATGTACTATTGAGCTGCCTGGAATGTTGACAAATCCGGACATGCACCGACTACTAAAAACAATACGCTACAGGTATTTTTTTTGTCTACAAATTTAGCTGCCAGTGTTGTGCAACGGTGATTTTTTTTCACTTTAGCTTAACATGAATAATTAAGAGAGATGTATACAGTATGTAGACAGGCTTTCAAGCCCTAAAGAGTTACAAAGTTGAAAATACAATTCAGATATTTTGTGGTTTCACTGAACCCAGGCACAATGGCACCTTGCTGTTGAATCAGCCAGGAGAAGACTATGACATCATGGAAGATAACAAGGAAGTTCACAAAGCTTCCAGAGTTGATTCGATCACTTCCCCTTTGATTTTTGAAAAGTGACGCATCTCCATTGGTGGTCGTGCTCTTCGGCAAGTGGTTACGAATGTATTACAGTCTGCGTCGCTGGGAGCGGAAGTGAGGAGGGAAGTAGGGTCCTTCCGCGTCACTTCCCAAGGAACTACTGAGAGACTCTTCTCCAGAACTTAAGTCCTCACTCGAGTCCTCACTATAACAAGAAAAAAAAAAAACAGTCAGATGCTATCATGTGATGTCAACAAAAAGTACAAACACCTCACACACCTTTCCTTACTCACAGGTGATGCACAATTTCGTCACTATTCTCCACCTACATTCCATTGCTACACCTAGTTTGGTGTGTGTGCATATTTTGTCTAGTCCTGTATGAATTTTCTGCGTCACTCAGACCTAGGAATTTAGTCAGTCATTTAGTGCCCTTGATGAGTAGCAGCTATATAAACTCAAGGGTCGGTTGCTAGGATGCGACAAACCATTTGTCGTTATCATGTAACACCAATACAGAACATGATAGAGGAACGCTGGGTGGAGCGTACAGAAGGAACTTCAGCCTGTGCTGACAAGACCAAGGTTGTGACGTAAATGTGCGTGTTTGTAAAACACCGGGGTTAAGTAATGTCATTGTAATGGAAAAACCAAGTCTGGTAATGCCAGGTGGTATTGAAACCAGAAGTTGTGATGACTTACAAATAGCAAATTTCTTCCTCTTAAAGAAATTGTTTACCTCAAAATGAAAGTTAGTTTATATTTTACTCGTCCCCAAGCCATCCTGGGTGTGTTTCTTTCTTGTTTCGGGCAAACTCAGTCGGAGTTATATTAGCTAATATCCTGGCTCTGTACAGCTTTATAATGGCATTGGATAGTGCCCCATTTTTAACCCTCACGAAAACCCATCACTTACCCTCCAAAGATATTTAATAACATTATGGATTCGTTTTTGATGGATGGATGCACCTTTTGGAGCTTTAAAAATGGGGCACTATCCAATTCCATCATATAGTGTTCGGCTAAACAAATAAAGCCATATACACCCTAAAATGGCTTAAAAGGTTGAGCAAAATATGTTTCTTATAATTGACTGCTAAATAGGAATGTGACATTCATTTGTTTTTTCACAGATGGGATGTTTACCTCTCGCTCTCGTCCCAGACCCCTTCCGGGATGGTGGGTAGCTCTGGAATACTGCAGTAGCTGCTGTGCAAATTCTGTGCCGTTCTCCGCGATACGATCCAAACCAGTTTCCTGTGGTCAGGTTTGGCACATTCTGGAGAGGAATACTGCTTCATACACTGATCTACGAGACCTCGCCAGTGCGCCAGGTCAGCCTGAGAGATCTAAAGAGAGCAAACAGATACCGTATTAAACACCAGCTTACATAAGACCAAGGCAAACGGCCAGCATAATTTTGGAAAGGTCTGATTTGACAGGTGTGTCAGCCAACAGTCTGCAGGAAAAGGCTTTGACTTTTATGTGCCATGGTATATTTTTGAAAAACATTTGTGGTGACTATTTTTGTACATAAAACTGCCTTTTTTGCATTGACAGTGTTGCGATTAAACTTGAAACCAAACAGCAGTCTGTTTTTATGAACTATTTCGGGTGCGTTTGCAATGTCTGATCTACTTTGATTTTTACCTTCAGATGTCTCTGTATGCGATGGGCGATCTCTAGGAGGTCTGATGACTTTAAGGCATCGATCTCCTGCATCAGCAGAGATAAGGCAAGCACCGAAGGCTTTAAAAAAAGAGGAACAAAACCATTAATATAAGCTTGTGCATAACTCATTTCTGACATCTGTATGTGTTTGTGTGGTAATTCTTACTTTAGCTTTGGAGAAGACAATTCTGCACAAGCAGGCTTTTAACTCCGCTTCTAGTTTGTCGAGGTTGAGGACGTTTTTCCTGAAATGGAGAGAAAATGCATGTCAGAAAAATTGCGTTTAAGACTATCCTGTCTAGTGTGACATTAAATCAGAAGATAATCTTCGGTTTTGACAGCTGACTGCCATATACACTGAGAAATGTTCAAAGTGCAAACGCCAGCCCTGTTTATCAAGTCAGTTTTTTTTATCTGCTATGCATGCACATTTATAAAGTTTATCTGGGTTTAAATTGAAGGTTTATACTGTGGCTGGCGTCTTACCTGCCGGAGGTGTGCGAAAGTGCGATGGCATGGTATAAATGCAGGAAGGTTAAGGCTGTGACGGCTTTGAACTGGAAGTTCAGTTTCTCTGAAATGATCTTCTCCATACGGCTGAGGTCTGAGACGGTAAATTTGAACTGGCTGATGCGAATGAGCTCGTGGCTGGACGAAACATCGCACTCTTCTTCGGTCGCCCGGGCGGCGATCTGGAGGCAGCTTAGGCTGATACATGCCAAATACTTTGGTTGAACCTTTCATTAAAACACAAAGCAGATCAGTTTAATCCAAATGGTATTTAGACTGGGAAAATGAGTTGTTTTATAATCATGGTAAACTGTTTACCTTCATCATGGCTAGAAACCTATCCAGCAGGTTAACGGCCAGCACAAAGGTCTGAGCGCTGTAACCAAAAAAACTGGTCAAGCTCCAGAGATCCTCCACCCGGGCATCTCGACATTTGGCTGAAACTCCATTGCTATTCTGTAAAAGTAATATTTTTGGTTAATTGTGACTTTATTGTTCAAATGTTTAGGTGTTTAAAATAACTTTGCACATGAATGGTGTTTTTTTACAGGAGCTGTCATTTATTGTATCACATGATGTATTTGTAAGGGATTTTGTTAAAGCAGATCACCTCTTGGGTGGACTCGATCAAACTCAGTCCCGTTTCCTTTGGCAAATAATAAACCTCCTGCTCCAAATTCGCCTTCAGCTCTTTCATTAGTTTGAAGGCATCCATGTTTTCACTTTATCTGGGTTTCAAGTCTTCAAAACCTTTAAAAGGACATAGAAAAACAAGTGAGTATATGCAGTTCACCCAGGGCGGTGGGTCAAGGTTTGCCCAGCCCCCTCTGCTCAGCTGAGCCTCGGTGTCGGGTTTCGCTGGTTAACGCCTTCTCACTGGAGATCCAAACAAATAAACCCCGACTGTTCACGGAAAAGAAATAAAATCGTCGTTTTGCGAACTCTTTACGTGAAATAAAAACGTCAAGAATGAAAAAATGAAAGTGAATGTCGCAAAGTGGATTGCAGTTGATCCGTCAGCTGGAAAATACCTCGGACGGAGGGGGAGGGGTTATAGCTTTACACTCCTGTACAGTTCGTGTTTTTAACATTTAAATGCAAGAATTTATGTTTATTTACGATATAATAAGTCGACACGTGTGGTATTAGACAGATCTTTGCGATTGAATTGAATGTATTCCGAATTAAACGTAAAACGATAAAGTTAACGGATTAAAAACATCGAAGACCCATAACCATTGAGAAATTCGGTTATTCCATAAAAATAAATTCTAAATTTTCATAAGGTTAAATAATAGAACGTTTCCTTTCAGTAAAAAGCAATGTAAAAATGACTCGATAAATGCCAATGAAAATCCTGTTCACAAATACAAGCATAACCAAACATCAAGCCATTTTGAGCGTACAAAAAAATAACAGGACATTTAAAAAAGCGACATTTTATCTAGAGAAACGTTAATAAAGAATCAAACATGTTAAATAATGACACCAATTGAAGATAACCATAGATACATACCGGAGATGTTAAAAGGGCATATTGTGTTTGTATATCCGAGTCGTATCGTCTTGTTTTTCTGAGCTTCTCTTTCCTTTTGTTGATGTTGAATTTGGCTCCGCCCATTTGGGCTGTCACGTAGGGAACGTAAGGTTCTGTGTGTAGATACAGTTATGTATTTTAGGGCTTGAACTTCTGTTAATTCTTCATTTTAGTGCGTTTGTTTTATGTTATGGATGCGAGGCGTTGTGTGTGTTATGTTGTATTTAACACATAACGCTTTATAAACTACGGTTTTGCCTATGAGATATAAATCTCACGGACCAATAGGAACTGCCAAAAATGTAGCGTTCAAATAGTCCGCCCAAAATCCTCGACGCTCATTGGCTACTGGATCGTACGTAATCTTCTGCAATGACTGGGAAGGCGACAGCTTGAGCTGTTGGGTGGCATTAATTTTCTTTTAAAATGTAACTTTTCGGTTGACAAAATCCCAATTAAATTGGCAAACTTTCATAAGCAGGCATTGCTGGCTTGGCAATTAATTTATAAACATAACTTTTCTCCGCATCGATACTTTATATGGAATAACAAAGATATCCTGTACAAAAAAAAATCTATATTTAATCAGACTTGGTATGACAATGGAATTCTTACTGTTAATCAATTGCTTAATGAACAAGGTTTACTCTTAACATATTCTGAATTTCTCAACAAATTTATGATTCCTGTGAGACCAAAAGAATATGCTATTATCTTTGATGCAATCTCTGATAAAATTGTACTACTATTACGAAGTCCTGGATTCTATCCTGTAAATGTTGATCTTCAAACCAGTTTTTGTAGTGATACAATGTTTATTGGGGATGTTGATATAATGAAAGATAAATGTAATAATAAATATATAAGAAATATTTTAAAAACAAATTATTTACCATCTTCAACAGTGTTTTGGTCCACAATATTTAAAGATATTAATTGGAAAAAAGTATGGTCAATAACAAATAAATTTTTTATTAGTAATAAAATTAAAGAAGTTTCTTATAAAATTTTACATAGAATTTATCCTGTCAAAGAGGTGATTGAACGTTTCCATTTGAATATTGAAAACTTGTGTGAATTTTGTGGTGTTGCCAAAGAATCTATCACTCATCTTTTTTTTGATTGTGTATACTCAAAAATGTTTTGGGTAGATTTGTCTAACTTCATTTCTAGGATGTGTGAAATATGTATACAAATTGATCTATATGATGTAGTTTTTTTCTTTGTGCAGGACATTGTTGATTCCAAAAGTAAGATGTTTTTCCTTATTCAACTTTTTATTTTACTTGGAAAATACCATATTCATGTAAAAAGATGGACAAAAGCTAAGCCAAACTTTGAACAATATTTAAAAGAAATTAAACAATATGGTATTACACTGGACAAAATCAAAAACAAAAAGGCAAGAAAAACCCATGAAATTCTTTGTTATTTTAAATTGTTGTAACTTACCACTGGCATTTTTTTTTCTCTTTCTTTTTCTTATTATTTATTTTTTAACTACTCTATAATCTATGTTTACTTGATTTTCTATTGTTGCGAGCTGTATATTTTTTTTTTATAACTCCTTGTATATTCTTTGAATTTCTGAAATAAACTTTCTGTAAAAAAAAAAAAAAAAAAAAAAGACAGCTTGAGCTGTGCTTTGATTGGTTGTTGCTGGTTTTTGTTTTGACAGGGTTTCTAAGGGTGAAGTAGAGAATGTAGTTAAAACATTAATATAGCTGATATTCATCATATGTGTATTTGTTTCACGTCATTTGAATTTATTGAAATATCAGTGTATAAATCTATCCCAAATGCAAAGTGAATGGAAATACAGTTGTGTTACTGATGTGTTATACACTCACTTGGGTCATGAATCATGATTAAAACTGTTTCGGTAACATAAAGTGAAATACATTTTCCTTTGACGACTTGTTTATTTATGTTTTTCCTATTAAACTTAATCTGATGTATTTCAGAGGTGTATATATAGTTTAAATGTTCGACTATATTCAAGTTTAACCACTATTTAATTTTTTGCTAGGCTTTACATGTATAATCGTGAGACCTTGTACTGTATATTCATTGTATGTGAAAGAAGTCCCTACAAAACCTTCAACACTCCAAAAATCCCTTCGCCAGAAAAAGTAGTCCTCTGATGACACATTTTCTAACTTCCAAATAACCTCCATTGAAAATGAAATCTCGATCACATCTACATTTGCTTTTGGTGCCTTGTGGCGTTTTTAGTCGTTTATTGTTTTTCATGTTCTTATTTCGTTCCTTAAAAAAATATTTTCGGTGAAGGTGCCTGTGTGCGTCGAAGGAGGTAGGCGGAAGGTTCTCCTTCCTTCTCAGTCCCCTCCTCGGAAGTAGACGGTCCTGTCTATATTCCGTTCATTTTATTTTTTAATATCAGTTTGGAAGGATCCCTTTAAGTTTTTTAAGCCCCTGCCAGATTCTATGTCGAAAATGGAGGCGAAGATGGACGCGTAAAAAGATGACGGAGTCCGATTTGCTACTTCATTTTACCTCAGTTTAATGGACCGGATGATCTGCGTTTCCCACAACCTTGCAGGGGAGGTAAAAAAATCTCGCAATTGCTAAGGGATTGTATAAAGAAATCTTAGTATTTCACTCAAGTAACCCAGTCCTAAAGGATAAAATGTATACATTAAATACTTAAATGTCATTTTTGGTGTAGTTGTCTGTCGGTAAACAGGTTATTGTTGACGTATCGCTCTGTGGCTAGTCCGCTAGCACGCATTTAATGTAAACTGCGTCAACAGCGTCTTACACCCATGTTATCTGTTTAATAATCATCTCTTTATATCACATAATACTGATATACACCAATACTTCATTTTCAATGTATGGATTGATAAATGGGATGCTAAATCAGAAGTGTTTATTTTTCGTCCAAACATTAGAAACCGAATGACAGTTGAGCATCACCACAAACATCAATCCAGATACATCGTAAATGGGCTTATGTTATGGATTTTGACGGTTATCGTCATGTCATAAAGTTTATAGAGGTGCTATGATAAAAGTTAAATAGTAACTTATGCTAATAAAGTATCTAAACATCTCCCTTGGCTGTTTGTAAGAATATTATAATAAATACAATTATTTATTAATTAAATAATTATTTGACAGATTAATGATATGCCCTATATGCATGTATGTTTTACATATGTATGTGTTAAAGCTGTTGTATGTGTCCTATGTTCAGGTAGCTGTATCCAGTGGGGAGGTAGGCTTTTCCAGGGTTCGTGATGAAATTTGCCGAACCCCTGGAGAGCCAGAAACTGTCTTCTCTTTTGGAGAGGGCAGTTTCTAGGGAAGCCAAACTGTGGAAGGTTCACGTGCCAAAGAAACCTACCAACCAGGTGAGTGATACTAGGTGTGCTGCTGATATATCCACATTGTTGGGTGTAACAAAAAATGTTTACATTGTGCAAGGCAGATAGATATGCAGATAAATGATTCTAAGAATAACTGCAGTCTCATTTTGTGGATAAAAGATGACTGAATAGATTGAAATATCATGAGTAATCATCAATAATTAGCCAGTAGGGGAGAGCCGGGCACAAACAAACGCTTTTTGGCTTTGGCTGTATAATTCAAAAATATTTAAATATTTAACTTTATATATATATATATATATATATATATATATATATATATATATATATATATATATATATATATATATATATATATATATATATATAATTACTTAAATATTTAAAGTTAAATTAATAACTGTTTTACACATCACACACATCTCTGCTACAAATGAACACTTAATGTTTGTTTGTGGGACCTACCGTTATCATACAATTACACAGAAAGTGACAGAAGTGCAAATGTTACCCTATAGATATCCACACATTCATCCATCCATGATCCTTCATCTAACCATCCTTGTGTTATGCTTCGATGCATATAAATACATTTATAAACAGGGCTGCAAAATTAAGACAAAAATCATAATTGTGAGTTATTTCCTCTGATATTGTATTAACAGTTATCATTTTGATTATTAATATTTACATCGTTATAATTTCATTATCATTGCATACCCGAGGCTTATTTGCAACACTGTGTGACAACTAACCCCGCTGTGTAAAAATGATTTCAATCCCAGCTATCACTTACTAAGATTTGCTGACATGGTTCAAAATGCTGGTATGTGTTAGATAACAAGACAGTGATTATAATAATGTAAGGTTGGATTTGGAAGAAATCGAAAAAAAAAAACATGATGAAAAAATTTACTTCTAAGCCTCCTCTTTGTTCAATATCTTAACCAAAACACATCAAAAAAACCTTTCACAAATTCACAGGAAATCATCTTCTGACAGTAAGAGAAAAAGAGCAAAAGCACAGATTGCTCGGTCTGGTATAAATATCAATGTCAAGTGCACGGCTCCTAAATATGTAAATAAAGTTAGTGTTAGTTTGTGCCCCGCTCACCCCTACTTTGTAGTTACAGTATTTGGCACTATCATGTACTGTGTGTTTTAAAGTGTGAAAAAACATAAAGTACTTTGAAGGTCACAAGTACGGTACTTTATGTATGAGATTTGTAAAACCTAATAATTGTGCCCTGTACCGTTTAAATGCTACAGTCAGTCACAATTATGCTACGGTTCATGGTCATAAGTCAAATAAAATACTGAGATAACAGGCGGTGATTTGATGTCTGCAAAATGCAGTCTAAAGTCTCATATATCTAATGATGAGGTTTGATTTTATTCATTGATTTCACTTTAATTTCAATCTTTGATGTGGCCTTTCTCACTCAGTATTAAAGATACCAAGGTTATATTTTCACAGAATGATCTTTACAATATGCAGTACATGAGCTGGGTTTTCACAGGCAGGGTCACATATCTGCATGAATTACACTGGGTTTGGTGCTATTTTATGAGCCTCTGTAGATACTGATGTCTGGTTACTGTTTTGTCTTTTTTTTAGGATACAGATATTTCCCCTGAAAAGCGTGATGAAGCCGTTCGGTGGTTGAGGGAAGTTCACTCCCAGCTGAAGCTCTATCCAGAGACCCTATGCTTGGCCATCAGCATACTGGATCGCTTTCTCTCCGCCATTAAGGTAATTTTTAAAACGGCTGTCCAATCCAGGTCATCTGCCTCTGTCAATGATTGTGGTTTTACAACTATATATTCTGTTATGTCAGCATCCATAGCAACTGTGCATGCAAAACAATATTGCGTTATTCAGGTTGCCTTGAAAAATATGTTTATATGTTTGTGCGCAATTGTTACGTAAAATGTACTTATGTAACAGTAAGTCCTAAAGAAAGTTGTATGACTATTAAATTATACTCAGACTGTCAGTATTTGTTTAACCCTGTGTATGATGATGTGTACCTTTTTAAAGGTCGTAAAGCATTTCTTGTTGAAGGACTGCAGAGGTCATTTGAGAATCTTAAAGTGAGAAACAATTAAGATGCAGTTATTGTGGTTTTACTTGGGTTCTTACACTTTCAGGTTGTGCAGTTACATGGCAGTCGGTGTATATCAGATTAGCCCGTTTGCTTGGGCATCAGAACAGGAAATAAACACAGGAAGTGTATATATGTGAGAAACATTTGCCCTTCATTGTGTCAAACTCAGGGTGCGGGTGCAGTTTGAGGGCTGAGTCTTTCTAAGGACGTGATCTTTGAAGGCGAGACTCGGTCTTTGAAGGCTGCATCCTCTGAAGTACAAGAAGCAAAACGACATGAGACGATCTAGCCTACAGAGAGAGTTGCGTCAGTTGCTGTTACGCCGCGGCTGTCAGCGAGACCACAACGGAGACGTTTCAGACTTTTAAAAATAAATATGGAGCCAGATTTTTTTCATTTTGTTTGTGAGAATATGATACGTTGATGCAGATGAACAGGATATTAACTTTAACAACCTTAGAAATATACAGAAGTAAAATGCATCATGCACACTACTGCAGCAATAATATTAATTTACATCATTAAAACGTATTTTATAATATATAAAAATGTATAATTTATAATAATAAAACATTGACAAGGACCTCAAATTAGCTAAATATACACTTTTAATTAACTTCAGTTATATAAATATATATTTATTTTAAAATACCCAGATGTCACAGGCACGCATAAAAACTTGGAACAGCCATGTCCGAGAAGGATTGCATGTGAAGATGCCTTCGAATTGGGACAGCCTTCGTTGCGGCCCCTCCTTCAAATACGGCCTTTGAAGGACTCAGCCCCTGAATTGGGATGCACCCTCAGTGTGTGCAAAAGCAGTAGACCCATAGAAATTGACACACTTGTTCATTGATCTCTCTCTCTTGCTGTGTCTCTCTCTCTTTTTCAGGCCCGCCCTAAGTACCTCCGCTGCATTGCCATCTCTTGTTTCTTCCTGGCTGTTAAGACCAATGAGGAAGATGAGGTGAACATAATATTAATATGCTGATCTACGATCAGTTTTCCCCAGTCCAACATGACCTTTTTTATTATAAAGAACAGCTGAGCTGATTCATGGTCAGCAACCATCTCCGTGGCTTTTCCCTTTGAAATGTAGTAACTGATATTTTTCTTCTTGTTTCCACCTGAATGGGCATTGTTGGTCTCGTATGTAATCCGATTAGGTTTTGGCAGACCTCTTAAATTTGTTCTTGGCCATGTGATTCGGCTTAAATTTACTAACTCTGTTACATTAATTCAGTTAAGTCTTTTGCTAGATTTTTCTATTATACAGTATAATAGTATATAATGGATGTTTATTAGTAATAGATCAGCATGGTTTGTGTGTTTAATCTTTGATGTGTGTGTTTCTATAGCGGATCCCATCTCTGAGAGATCTGGCATCCAGCAGCAAATGTGGCTGTTCTCCATCAGAGGTCTTGCGAATGGAGAGAATTATTCTGGATAAGCTGAACTGGGACCTGCACTCTACCACTGCACTGGACTTTCTTTACATCGTAAGTTCACTCACACACACACGCTCAGTACCTATGCTTCAAATATTAGCAACGAAGTCTCCTTAGGTCGTTGACACACTGTAAGCGTCTTAGCTGCATGGCATGTCTGTTTTTAATTCAGCTACCATGTTAACAGGTTAGAGCTGGCAGACTGCATGCGTGAGACGCGCGTCTCAGGCGCTTGAGCGGAAAACGCGTGCATGCTAGAAATAGAACCGACGTCTATTTTCCTGCCAAAATAGAATAGGAAAATATGTTTATATGTCTTTTTGTACACACATACATATTAATTAATGACATTTTTGATGTTTGAAAGTCTATAGGTTGACATAAATTCAGATATAAATGTAATTTAAATAAATAAATAAATATTGATTTTCAAATATTGCCCCTGTCAAACATATTCTATTTTGCTGTCAATACTGTTGACGGTGTTCGTATCTGTAGGCTTTATATTTATGCCTGGTCTGTCGGAGGCCTCCCTCTATGTCATTTACAGCAGCAGCGCGCCAGCGCCACGTCAGGCACGGTTCTGGTGTGTAAAGTCACAGAAAACGCGACGCAGCCGCCACGCAACTGAAACGCCACGCTCGCGCAACGTAGCCAGTGTATCACCGGCCTTATAATAATTGCGGACTACATAAAATATTTGTAGTTTAAAAAGTAATTTCATGCTGTTAAAAGATGAGTAAAGTCTTTAGGTTAAAGTTTGTATTCGAAAATATACAACTTTAAAATTTCAGTGTCAGTGCTTTTCAAATATGATCACACTTTCTTTGTTCTCCTTTTCTTTATCTCTAGTTCCATGCGATGGTTCTGAGCTGTAAGTCTGGGCGCCTCACCACGGTGTTGTCGGATTTCAACCCGTCACAGCATGTGGCTCTGCTTACCCAGCAGCTCCTCCACTGTCTGTCCCATAATGCCTTGCTGCACATGCGTGGTTCGGTGCTGTCCCTCGCCCTCATCACGCTAGAACTGGAAAAACTCTGTCCTGATTGGCTCGCTCTCACTGTCAACCTGCTTCGCAAAGCACAGGTGAGACCTCAGCCTCTTAAACCAGATTTAACAGGTTGATTTATTACCTGTGTCCTTTTTGCTTTTTTAAATCATTTAGGGGCGGTTTCCCAGACAGGGAATTAGGGATTTATAGTTTAATTAGGAAATATAACTCGTTTTAACAAACATGCCTTACTAAAAACATTACTTTTGAGCATTTCGAAGCAAAACAAAAGGTATTTTAAGTACATTTTAAATGTATTTTAAGATATGTCTGTGCAAGTTGTTTTCAGTTTCAGCTCTTACATTTTTTTTAGGCTAGGACTAGTCTAATCCCTGTCTGGGAAACCACTTCTTAAAATAAAACAAGTTATTGAAATCGCAATTTGGTAATGTCCTAATATCTAGTTTTGCTTTAAAGGTCTGTTTTAAAGGTTATATTAATATGTCCGCCACCATGTTTTTTTAAAGATTGCATCAGCCACTGAACAACCTGGTTGAATTCACAGACTACTAAACCATCTACAAATATAAAAATAAATGTATAATGTTGAAACTAACAGCTGTTTGTTTCATACCCCGCTTGTCTGGAGGATTATGATACTACACACTTCCTTTTTAACATGTTAATGGTTATTGCTTGCTTGTGGTTATGAAAAGAAATAATAAAGTTTAAAAGCTGATTGTTTGAAAGATAAGGGTTTAGTCCTGATATTTTGTAATACATGTCAATTTAAATGTAGAGACGGGTTTCAATTAACCTGTTTAAAGTTTAATTTAAACACATTAAGGGGTCATAAAAATTACAGTAGCTAATGATTATCCAAAATTTAGCTGAATTGTTGTCTGACGCCCCTATACAAATCTAAAATAATTTATTATCAGGGTCAAGCATTATTCACTTCAGTTATCCAAGTTAACTAGTTAAAGGAGTAGTCCACTTTAAAGATGGGGTCCATTGACTTTTCATAGTAGGAAAAAAATACTATGGTAAGTCAATGGGCCCCATCTGTAAAGTGGACTACTCCTTTAACTCTAGTAAGTATCTTGAGATCACTGTCAAGTTACAACACTCATTATGTCACATTGCACACTAGATAGCATATAGAAAGGCTAGTCAGTGAAGGAATGGTGTCCAATTATTAATATTAATAAAAGTTTATTTAACATTTATTGTTTTCATGATACATATGCTCTTGTCATTGTTGTCTTATTATAGTGCTGTTGTCAGAGATTAACCCACCAGGGGGTTTGGGTGGTATTTCTTTGTACAACCCAACCATGGTACAAGCACAGTAGCATACATCTGTTGCCGTATTGTTTATCAATATGATACATGCGCTCACCTTTATTTGAAAAGTAACGCGTTTTCCTATATCTTTGTCTTTTTTCTCAGATTGATAGTTCACAGCTGATTGGCTGTCGAGAGCTGGTTGCACGTTGCCTGTCCACACACAAGGCTTCCCTGCCTCCTAACACTGTATACATCTGCCATCCCCTGCCTCGTGCTCCGGATCCTCGGGTAAGGGGAGCCCTGTCCACCCGGCAGGTCTCCCCCGATCCGACTGCACCGGGCTGTGACCCTCATCGACCCACTGACCCCAACATTACCCGCACCAAGCTTCCACTTCACTTCAAGTCCTCGGCCAAGCGGAAGGTGGAACACATGGAGGTGGATGAGTATTTTGACGGGATCAAGCGTCTGTACAACGAGGAAAATCCCCAGGAGGGGGCGCTCCCGTGCACGGGTGAAGTGACCCGGCAGAAGGCTGGCTCCTCCCCCTGCCCGCCTCTTCAACCTGTCAGCGAAACGTAGAGCAAGGAATTGCCTGAATAATCACACAACCGCAGCGACGGTGTTTATCTGTCGACCTCAGAGCAGAAGAGAGCCAAAAATACTAACAAACATATATGCTGCATGATGCTGTTTCATGACCATTTACTGTGCATAAAGGTTTAAAAAGCTAGAAAAAAAATGATATACAGGAAAAAAGGTTTGGAAAAAAAGTAGAAAATATTCAATTGTTGCTGTTTGTCTCTTTTATCTGTATTGCCAACTCTATTATTTTTACTGTCTATACTTCATCCTTAATTTTTATGTCTGTTTGTTTTTTTTTTTTTGTCAATCAGCCCCCAAACTTTTTTAAGGGCTTTTATTTGACGTTTCAATTAAAATAGCCGTGGTTAAAGATGTATATTAGTTTTGTACCATCTCCATTCTCTTGGTCCATGGCTTGGCCTTAACACTTGTTGTGATGTGTGTGTGTGTGTGTGTGTGTGAGCAATGATTGTGTGTGTGTGTTGGAAGGGTGATAATTTCCCTATCACTTCCTTATAACTGAGCATTAAAAGTGTTATACATGGCCTGATTGATATTAGATGAATTGTTTGTCAATTGTTCTTAACATGATAATAAGCTGTGACTGTGTTATATTGAGTAGAATAAAATGCAAAATAATATTCTGAACGAATAAAGCTTTAGACCTTCACCATTCCTTTGCTATACCTGACGCTCTCGTCTGCTTTGGGGTTGATGATGATAAACTGGACTGCTGCAGAGAAACCTCCCAATGCTCAAATAAATGAAAAAAGTACTGAACTCAAAATGTCTTGACCTTTTCTTGTGTGTTGAGTTAATCTTGATAAATGATCTGTTTGTGTTGAGGTTACCCAAAGGATGCCATTATTCAGTAGTGTAATGTGAGATCTTAACTGGTTGGTTCATTGCACTGCCTGACACGAGAAAAACAGAGTGGTCATGTGATCAATGCATCAGACGTGGGCTGCACTAGCTGGTTATCATTCATTTGCTGTAACAAATGAAAGGCAAATGCTACTATCTAATGCCCAAAAAGACCATCTGCTTTGTAATTGTGGAAACGTTGCACTAGTAAAAATATGACCAGTATAAGATGTAAGCAAATGATGCAAAGTTTATCCTGAAACTAATTTAACTTTTCTGAGTCATCTTAGGAGTTAGGCTCTAGCTATTTGGTTTCACACTACCCATGCTAAAATAAAGGTTCTTTATACTTATGATTTAGGTTCCCTGAAGAATAATTAATTTAAAGGTTCTTTAAAGATTTTTTTTTCTTTTTATAGTCAAAGAGCCTTTAGTAAAACAAAGTTTGTTGTTAATGGTCATTTATGGTCATCGTCAATGCTTAGCTTATAAATTATATAATTGTGTTGTTTTATTAAGAAGGGGATATTTACAGGACCATCTCTGAGCCATGTCAGTCTTGCTACTGCTCATTTTTTTAAATGATGCTGAGTCCAAATTTAATTTGAACAGAATATTCCTCTTAAAAACACACAATTAACATTATGAGAGAATGTGTTTTTGTTTATCACTATAATAAATAATTGTAAAAATATGCTTGGTAAATGTTCCCTAGTAGTAAAAAGTTTGCAAAAAGTTTGAGAACTCCTACTTTATGGAACCATACAGTCAGACAAATAGAGAACCTTTATTTGTATGAACATGTTGAATGTTTTATTTCAAAAAGTGGTCTATTTCATGTTTTTTTTAAATGGTGCAATTCTTAATGTAAAATAATGTTTTGCGTGTGCTGTCTTTTTAAAAAAAAAAAGTTATTTAATTTGTTAAGTGTGGCTTAGGTGTCCACAACTTTTTGGCACTATACATGAATATGATTTTATTGACGCTTTCCTACTGAAAAAAAAACCAGCTAAAACCTGTTGGTTGGTTTAAGTCTACTAGCTGGTGTAGCAGGCTGGTTTCGGAGGGGTTTTGGACACCTTTTTAGTTGGTCAAGCTGGAAGAACAGCTGACCCACCAGCTTGCTTTGACTTGCTGGGACAACCAGCTTAAACTAGCTACTTCCACTGTAAACCAGCTAAGACCAGCCAACCAGCTTTAGCTAATTTGGCCAAGCTTTCAGCCTAACCAAAGTCCGAACCAGCCAAGACCAGCTTGGCAAGCTAAAAAAAGCGTAAATATATTTAAAAATATACAATAAATTGTCAAAAAAATATATGTACTGAAATATATTTTAAAATATGTTTACAAAAATTTATTTTTTACCAATATATTTTTTAGCCATTTAAAAAAAAAAAAAAAAAAAAAAAATATATATATATATATATATATATATATATATATAAGCATTTATATTCACGTTAAATGCAAAGAAAAACTTTGTATGTTACAAACCTGTAAACATAACAGGGTTGAAAAGATTAAAATGAAATATATTTGGAAAAATATACTTATCATTTTATATTTTATACATACTTTTACATTTTATACTTATACTTTATACAACCTTTTATATTTTGTCCAGGAAAATATATTTTTTAAAAATATTTTTTGTAAATATATTTAAAAATATACAATAAATTCTTAAAAAATATATGTACTGAAATATATTTTAAAATATGTTTACAAAAATTTATTTTTCACCAATATATTTTTATGCCATTTTTTGTAAATGTTTAAAAAGGCTGTATTGTAAAAATAAATATATTTCAAAGCATTTATATTCACATTAAATGCGAAAAAAAAAACTTTGTATGTTACAAACCGGTAAACATAACAGGGTTGAAATGATTAAAATCAAATATATTTGGAAAAATATATTTATCATTTTATATTTTATACATAATTATACATTTTATACTTATATTTTATACAAACTTTGCGGTATGGGTTGCAAAATTAGAAATGTATTTGTTGCCCCTGAAATACATTTTGAAGTATGGTAATATATATAGAGGTTAAAACTAAGTCTATTTTCAAATTCAAGCTTTACTTTCTACAAAATATATTTAGCACATATTTAAAACATATTTTTGGCCAAAGATATTATTTTTTTTGCCATACCAGCTAAAATCAGCCAACCATCTTAGGCTGGGGTTTATTCGGTAGGATTATTTAAATTTTATTTAACCTGAAAAGGTGTAATGCATTTTAAAACCTTTTTATTATTGACATAATATTAACAGGTAAATTCACATTTATCAGTACAAGCTTCAAGTTTAATTGAAGGCACAGGCATAAACAGCAGTACAATATAGTAAAATATAAAGAGCAAATAAAACAGATACAAATTAATGAGCATGTGTGTGGTCTTTAAAGTATTTTTAAAGTGTCCCTAAATGTCTTTAAAGTTCAAATGCTTGTACCCACTGGAAATTGGGCATAAAGTATTTGTATTGGAATGTATGCTAAGTGCAAATGTAAACAAAGTCACATGTGAACATACAATGCAACATTTCTCATACTACTTCTGTTTCAGTCAGTTTATGGCTTAAAGTTTTAATACCAAAATACGTTGTAATAATTTATATGCGCGGGGTACGCTAGTCAGGTGCACATGTGACGTCAGCACGCAGGTATGCAGGTGGACCTCAGAGAGAGCAGCGTGTAGGCGGAGTCGCAATGTGAACCGGAGAAACAGTTTGTCAAGCTCTTTCTGTTTGATCGTGAGATCCCGCGCAGCATGGCCACAGATTTCAACCAAGAGTCCGTGCTGCGATTTATTATCAACAACGGCGGCAGAGTGCGAAACTCGGAGTTACTGACGCACTACAGGCGATTCCTGCGCGAGGACGAGGAGAGAGAGCAAAACCGCGAGCTGTTTAAGAAATACGTCAACTCCGTGGCGACGGTGAGACAGGAGGACGGGGCGTCTCACGTCGTGCTGAGGAAAAAATACCTCGCGCACGTTGGAGACATCGCCAACAACCGCGACATCCAGAAAGATCCGGACCCTAAACCAGGGGTGAGTACAAACCAGCAATATAAACAAACTGCGTTACCCATCCAACCTCCTCAGACTCGTGTTGAGATCTTGCCTGTTGCTGGTATTGTGACCAACACAACCAAATACAACAATAACAACGATTCAACGCCCAGTTTGGAAAAAGATCTCCAAACTTCAACCTTTAAGAGAGAACCACCTGTAATCTCAGTGTCCTGCCCTGAACAGATTCGTGACACACGTCCAGCTCCACCTGACATTGACAGTCGCTCGAGTGGGAGTGGCCAGAGTTTTGTACAGCCATGGGAATCGAAAGCGCCCCGGGAGGCAACCGGGCTGGAACACAACAATATTTATCCAGGCAAAATGAGACAATTACGGGAAGCAGATGGTTGCGAGCAGTCTTTTGTCAACTCCACACATTGTGCTTACTATGAAGTTAGAGCGTCACCTTCACCTGAAAAACCAAAAGTGAATGTAAACACGCCGGAGGCTTACAATAAACATTCTCAGGAGCCTGCTGCCAAGGCGTGGCCTCCTCAAGCATCTCTTGGACTGTCTCACATATCCACCTCTACCCCTTGTCTAGTGGACGTCCCTCAGTACATCCGTGCCCCCCTGTACACCCAAGCAGGACTGAGCAAAAGCAACGACAGTCTACTGAAACCGCATGTACCTCAAATAGCCCAAAATGCGCCTCCAACTTATCTGCAACTTAATTGCCCAACGATTCCCACCACTAGTCACGACAGTCTTTCAACCACCTCCATTTCTTCGCTCCTGTCCGACACGGGTTGGTCACCGCAGGGCTCCGGGCGCGAGAAGTGGCCTAGCGATGAAGGTTTGAGGTATCAGGAGCTGCCAGGACAACAAGATGGGAATGATGTCCGTGCTTTCCTCCGTCGCAGTCAGGAGAACAGATTGTTGTCCCAGCTGCACCAACCGAGTCGCAACATCGGACCTTTCCATCATTCCACCGGTCACCTCGAAGACGAGTCGAGAACGTCTTCACGTAGCGCGTCTCCTGAGACGCATTACAGACCGGCCGGCCATTCTCACCTACAGAGTCGCATGTGTCGGAGTCTCGGGGAAAACCTGGATCAGTCGTTCCCGGAGGAGGCCGGCTCGACGCGACAAAACCGTCTTCAGCTGCTGTCCTCCACGTTGAGCATGGGAAATTTAGTTTCCAGCAAGGGGCATAGTTCCAGAGACCTTCTTTCGCCAGCCGGGTCCACACGAAGTTTGGGGCACGACGGGTCCTTCAGCAGCAAGCATTCCTCCGTCCCCCTTGACCCTCGAGAGCACGAGTGGTTTGTTAAAGCAGCATCAGGCACTTGGACAGACATCTACGCTCTCTTCAGAGATGATTCAAGTCTTTTGTATAAGCGTGACTTTATATCCGGCTTTACCATTCTCCACTGGATAGCCAAGCATGGCGACCATCGTGTTCTGAACACGCTTTATTACGGAGTGGAAAAGGCCGGCATGACTTTTGACGTGAACTCCAAGACCTTGTGCGGCTACACGCCGCTTCACCTGGCGGCGATCCACGGCCACAAAAAACTCATTCGAGTCCTGGTGCAAACGTACAAAGCAGACGTTCGGATCAGGGACAGCAGCGGGAAAAGGCCGTGGCAGTACTTGAGTAAAGATGAAAACAGGGATATCTTGGAACTCTTGGGAGCACCACAGAAAGTGATCAACTGCGGTACGGCAGTGCTGGACAAACACACAATGAGACCTGCAAACACCAAACCCAATGTGAAGAGACACACGTCTATTGCTGCACTGTTTAAGAACAAGTCCCACTTGAGGGTCGCTTCTGGTCCTGAAGCTTTTTAGGCTCATGGTTCATATAGTGTAAAGGTGGCACTTTTTTGGGGTGAAAAATGATGCACTGTCACTTGTGTTTGTGAATGACCCTTGGGTTTCTGTGCTTTGAAAAGCTTTTCTTTTCAAAGCAGCTTTAAAGGGATAGTTCACCCAAAAATTAAAATTCATCCTCATGTTGTATGAATTTCTTTTATCTGCTGAACATATTTTGATAAATGATGGTAAGCACACAGCTGATGGGAACCATTGACTTCCATAGTAGGAAAACAAAAATGTAATGGAATTCAATGGGTACCATAAGCTGTGTGCTTACCATCATTTATCAAAATATCTTCTTCTTTATTTATCACAATACTTTCATGATATTTGTTTTCCTACTATGGAAGTCAATGGGTACCATCAGCTGTGTGCTTACCATCATTTATCAAAATATCTTCTATTGTGTTCATCCGAAAAAAGAAATTCTTGCAGATTTACAACAACATGAGGCTAAAAAATTATGACGTGATTTTTATTTTTGGGTGAACTATCCCTTTAAGTTCATGTATACCTCTCATGTAATTTGAATATGTTTATGTGTATCGCATTAAAGCAGAGTTTTGCTTTGTAATGATGTAAACTGTGAATCCAGTCATGATGTCACAGATTGGGGATCCTCAGAAGTTTTATTCATAAAAACTTTCCAACATTTGGTTCTCTCTCTCTCTTTTTCTCTCTCTCTCTCTCTCTCTCTCTCTCTCTCTCTCTCTCTCTCTGGTCATTGTGTGTCCGCACAAAATGAAACCCATGTTTCACTATCATTTGATGTTTACATAGTTTTTTTATATGATGGTGTCCGTCTGTCCAGATATGAATGTGCTTACGTTAACTCTTCAACCCTGGATTTGCTCATGCTGGAAGCTCTCAGCTGGTTTAGTCTGTTTAATATTTAACTCACTCATCCTCCTTATCTTTAAAATGGGGGTTGAGAGAAAAACGTTGCTTTCTGACACTAGGAAGAACATTCCAGCACTGTTTGAACTTAAAGACCTCCTTTACTGTTTTTGTAAGATTATCTGCCCATTTGTTTTTCCTCACACTTTTGCATTTTTACACTATAGGTGGGAATGAAAGTTCTGTTCGTGTTATGATGATTTGTATTTCGAGTCAAACCTGAGTCTTATGTTATCAAATTGTTTATCTGACAGGAGGGAGGGCAGGAAAAACAAAGTTTAGGAGTTTGGATAACATCTCATGAGAGCGTTGTAGTGTTGTGTTTTTGCAGATGTGTTTGGACATGTCATGGGGTGTGTTGCTGTGTACTCTGCTGTGTTTGTGCTCAGCAGATTTTATGTTATGTGATGCACCTTTAAACTTTATTATTATATGAATTAAAGACAATACTTTGACCTTTAATGCTGTCTTTAACTTTGTTAACCAGCATGCATTTGCTGCTTTAATGCACAGGTAATCAAGTAAATCTCTGGAATTCATGGTAAACAGTGGGGTAAACATTTGAAGAGTTTCGTTGCAAAACGAGGTAACTTCTTTTTTCAGAAATCTCGTTTTTTGGTTGTGCATTCCAATTAATATCAATTCAACTGCAGTTGGTTTGTTTTGATTGAAACCTTCATAAAATACAGCTAAGTAGCACCATAAAACAAAATAATAACATGATAACATAATAATAAACATGTTTTGACAAAACTTTTTAAAACGAAGTTATCTTGTTTTGCAACGAAACGAAACACTATTTATCTGTGTTTCTCCTGAATCTCCTAAAGAAGTAGTTATCTTTTAATTTTTTATAGGAATGTATTAACACTGAAACAGTAGTGAGATGTCCTTTACACTGCATGCTACCTTTTTAATAATTCAGATGTTGTCTGCACAGCCAGGTAAAAATAAATATGTACCAAAAATAAACTTAAATACTTGCATTTAGTTCATTGTTATTTTGTGCTAAATAAAATTGTGAAAATTATATACTACAAATATACTGATTAAAAGTATAGTTACTTCTTCCAAATAGTACACTACAAATAGTACACAGTAATAATTACGTTTTTAGTGTATAAAAATATATGGTGTCTCAGTTGAGTACACTTAGATGTTACTTAATACACAACATGTAATTTTTTGTATATTGAATGAAAATAATTAGGGCTGTCAAAAGATTAATTGCAATTAATCGCGTACAAAATAAAAGTTTGTTTTTGCATAATATATGTGTGTGCACTGTGCGTTATTATTTTGTAAATATGAATAAACACACATGCATGTATGTATGTATTTAAGAAACTTTTACATATATATATATATATATATATATATATATATATATATTTATTTTTATATATATATATTTATTTTTATTTATATATATATATATATTTATATATTTATTTATATATTTATATATATATATATATATATATATATATATATATTTTATATATATATATATATATATATATATATATATTTTATATATATTTTATATATATATATATATATATATTTTATATATATATATATATTTTATATATATATATATATATATATATATATATATATATATTTATATATATTTTTATATATATATATATATATATATATATATATATATATATATATATATAACATTTTTCTTATGTATACATGTATGTGTGTATTTATATATACACATTTTTCACACACAATAGATAAACAAATATATTATGCAACTACAAACTTTTAATTTGTATGCAATTAATCGTGATTAATCTTTTGACAGCCCTAAAAATAATACATTTTCTAAGTGTACCTTAAGTGCATGTTAGTGCACTTTTCACCTGGACAGCCCTTATAAACATACAGAGCATATTGGTTGAATTGTTGATCTTGTTACTACTACATTGTTTGTTTAGTAGTTCCTGTTCACCTATCAGTTTCCTGTTGCGGTTTTCTTTAATGTACAATGTAAAAAATTCCTTATTGCACTTACATTTTTAAGTTGAATCTACAATTAATTTAAACGTGTTCGACTAGTGAGGAGTTGCTATACCTTATAAAGTTGATAAGCTTAAGATATTTACTTTCCTATCAAGTTACCTGAATTTACACCTTTACACCAATGAGATTCATTCACTCTTGATTATTAAATGATTTATCTTCACCAAGGATGACAAGAAGAAAAATGTAAATATTTTCAATAGTTTGAAACATTTTCATTTTCATCTTTATTTTTGCTGTAACGTCCTGCCCTTGTATTTGATTGAGCGACTTGTTTTGCACAAAGGCAAAACATTTAAAACATGCCTGAAGAGTAACCAAAACATGTTCTGTATTTAGGAGTTAAATAGTTCAGATGTTTAACATATTTCACATTTAAAGCTTTCAAAGGTAATGTGAAATACAAAACAGGTGTTTTGTATCAGGTTCTTCTTATGTACCTGTATGTGTTTTGTTTGAATTTGTGCAAAAAATAACACCACCACCACCACCACCTATAGTCTTGCAGTATTAAAATAAGACTCATATGCAGTAATGATAATTCACTTATAATGAATAATAATGTTACTCAACTCGTCTTTCCTGTATTCATTTCATTTTGACCTAGTTTTATGCTGTGGTATGTATAATCCTTTAATATGGAAATGATTTGTAAACTAAAAATAATCAGTATTTATTTACGTTTATTTGACAGGGACAATGCACAATATATAATTGGACCAGATTATAGCCGCAAGGCTCATTTACATCTGTTTTCCCTGATGTAATTATTATAATAGATCAACACTGGGTTGAGTAGACGCCAAGGAAAATTAAAGTATACTTAAATGTACTAAAAATATACTTAAATATCAACAAGTACATTTTAGTCAATTATTTTTGTGCTAAATAATAAAGTAAGTACATGTGCACTTGAAGAAGCATACTAAATACCAGTAACACCACTATTGATTTTTAGTGTACTGACCGACAACCACAAACGGTCATTAGGGCCAATTTTATTTTAAATTGAGATTAGAATTTAGAATTGAGATTTTTTGGATGAATATTTGGAGTCTGATGACATCACAAGGAGTGTCATCACAAGAGCTCCTTATGACATCACAAGGAGTGTCAAATTTCAAAGACCTATTTTTTCACATGCTTGCAGAGAATGGTTTACCAAAACTAAGTTACTGGGTTGATCTTTTTCACATTTTCTAGCTTGATAGAAGCACTGGGGACCCAATCATAGCACTTAAACATGGAAAAAGTCAGATTTTCATGCCATGGCTCCTTTAAGTAGAATTTTAGTGGATAAAAATAGTACACATAAGTGTAGCTAAAGTGTATTTTAGTGCACATTTTTACATATTAGTGCAGCAAATAATATATATGACAGACAATGAGCTTGTATTTAAAAAATAGATTTATTTTGCCTTCCAACTGTGCTCTTCATTTTTAACAGCGTGAAGCTTGGCTGAAAACTCTCTTTAGATTCGACCTCTGTCATGGAAATCAATGTCACGCGTATTAGATCACAACCGCAGGCTCTTTACATAAACAAATCCATGACAAAAGCATCTAAAATCTGCTGTAGTGTGCATGTGTAGTTGTATGGGTTAGATATATGATAAATTCAAAAAAAGAAGAACTAAACCAAACAACAGCAAAAAAGTTGGCAAAATAGTTTGAGGATGTGCATTGTGATAAAACTAGGAAGGAAGCATAAACACCCTGTAATAACATTCACACTTTCTAATTGTCATTGAAGCTACGTCCTGTATATTGTGTTTAAGTGCCATTAAACATCAGCTCAGGGAAATATTCACCGTTATAACAGATGTCATGGTTTAGCACATTTTACAGCCATACAATGTTTACTGTAATTTGCATACAAAAACCCCACATCTATTATTTTTAACCATCTACTTTAAAATCACAGGATTGTTCAGATTATATACAGCAACATACAGAGTACAAAAACATTTCTAAAATCATAAATAATTGGTGCTATTGCTGTAAAGGTGCCATTTCAGATGACATTCAAAGACAACAGGAATTTATGATGAATATGAAGAACAGACAAAAAGTGTTGCGTGTTTTCTCTCTGTGACGTCAAATGCGATTCTGTCTGGCATCTCTGTGCTGTTTGCATTGTGTTTCAAGCTCATGAGGATTTAAATGCACTGTGCATACTGTATCGAAATGCCCTTAACTGGCACACAAAACCTGTCAAAAAATTTTTTTGGGTCACATTTAACCTCAAATTAAATGTAAAAATCTATTTTGCATATAAAAAGTAAAGTCGGGATGCACCGATACAATGTTTTAAAGTACCGATATGTTTTTTTTTGGGTACTTGCTGATACCGATACCTATACTTTTTTGTTATATGTTTTGCAAAACCTACACAGAATAATGATTTAAGGTCAGCTTCTTTATAATTATGAATAACTATCTCAAAGACATTATGAAAAATAAACCGTTTTATTGGCTTGCCACAGTTGCCACTCATACTTACTCCACTATCAAACCAAGGGCATAATAAATAAAGATAATGTGTATAATAAAAATAAACAAACATGTATAAAGAATAAGTTGAATATATGCTGGTCTCTTGTGTATTGAAAGTTCATTACAAAAGGTATTGGATTTAGGTATCTAAGCACTTTTATGGTACATGGACGCAATATCGGTGCCGATATGTATCGGTGCATCCCTAATTCTAATGCTTTCAACATTGTGACATTATATTTGTTTTTTTTTAAACTATGTATGATGTTAAAGCGGCGCTATATTACATTAATTGGAATAGTGAACGTAAAACCAGAAACACTTCATTTAAAAAACCTGGGAGGAGAAATGTGCTTCATTTCTTTAAAATGTTTTCTTCAATTTCTTTAAAGATTGATAATGTTCTTGTCAGCCTTTGTGAGATTGGGATTCCCAGTCACAATGTCAATCCTTCATTTAAGGCACTCTTCGTGTGCATTGTCTAGAAGTTTATTTTCAAACTCAACCTCCCCAGCAGCTCTGAACGCCGTCGGTCCATGACGTGCAGAGTCAGAGTGAGGTCACGGTGGTGGGGCGTGGCGAGTGGGCGGGGTTAAAACTTTGTGACGTCACGGAGGTGGGCTCAGCGTTCTTTGGCTGGGATTCATGGGGGAGGTTCTCCTCCAGCCTTCGCACCTGCTCCTCCCCCTGACGGATGAGCTCGTCCAGGTGGCGTTGTCGTATCAGCAGGGCGGGCTTTATGCGGATGTAATGCTGGTAGTCGCGCAGCTGCGGCCCGCTCAGGTAACCCGCCAGGATGTCCAGAACGAGTCGCTCGCGCCGGTCCAGGTTATCCTTCAGCTCACGAGCGTCCTCGTGCTGACTGCACAACTGCTGCCGTTTCAGCTGCAGGGACTCCTGAAGATCAACACAGAAAATATTTTATTCATGAAGATTATTAATAGATTTTCTGCAATCTTTGCATGCCTATGCGTTTAACACGTCTCACCCTCTCTTCTGCGCTCTCTCGACTCTCTTTATCTCTGAGCGCAGTCAGAGCGTTCTCCACACGAGCGAGGCGTGCGCTCAGGGACAGCAGCAGGTTTACGATCTTCTCCAGGTCTCCGACAAACATGCGATATTTCTCTTTCTCATTGGGTTTACAACGTTCCTGAACTAAAGTGTCCATGCTGCCTCCCAGAGCGCTGAATCTCTTCAGCTGTTCTGCCAGCACCTGTCTCTCCACCTGTAGTGATTGTATGCTAGCGTGCAATGCTTGCAACAGCTCCACCTAAAGGAGAGAGGGTAACATTGCATCTTATGATATTTTTTGTGCTACTTAAAGAGTAACTAAACCCCTGGTCAGAGCCTGACTCCACCCACTGCAATATTTGAAAAATGCAAGAAAAGTGGGCAGATCCCAACGGAGAAAGAGGGGACGAACTAAGTGTGTGGTGAGATCGTAACAAGGCGTGGTGAGCTTGAACCTGCTTACGTCAGGAGTTATTTCTTGGACCCAACATCCAATAGGAAAATTCAACTGCAGTAGCCACCGTTCAACCTGAAGAGGGCAGCACTCAGACGTTTTTACACCATATATTGTAGTATTGAAACACTTTATATCCAAATGTCAAAAAACTTACTAAAATCAATGAACAGCACTAATAAAGCATCATTCTTACAGATCATTAACTAAAAAAAGTTGGTTTAGGGTTTAGTTACTCTTTAAGCTTTAAAAAAAACAATAAATCTATGAGTAAAAGAATGTTTATGAATATAAATCTGACCTTCTTTTGATTCATATAAGCCTCTTCATCATCCAGGTCCGTCTCCATTGTTCTTGGAACAGTCTGTGAGCGAGTATCTGTGCTACCCAAACCATCTTGAGCCCTAATGGGGGTCAAACACATAAATGATGCATTATATTAGAAGATAATATCATGAGAAATTATTGTCTTTATTACATGATATACACATACGGGTTTGATTCCCTTACAGGCAGGTTTTCCCACGTAATAAAAATGTAGTATACTTCAGTATTTACTATAATAAACTATAATTAAATTCCTAAATGCTACAATGTTTTTGAACCTTACCACAGTAAATATTAAAGTATACTGCAGTATCTATTACAGTTTATCTATTCAATATGTAGTTAATAGTAAAGAATACTGTAGCATACATGATCAAATATAGTATAATAATATAGTTGTACCATGGTATAGATCAAAACATCATGACAGTACCATGTACTAAACCATAAAATAAAAACTAAAATAATCCATGCCAATACTGTTTACTGTATTTTACACATGAATTTGTTTCCATAATAAACAAAGCCCGTCACGTAAATAAATTCACGATTATGTGTATTTCAGTTTCAGCCGCTAGATGTCACTGTGGCGCCACATTCACCTCCACACCGCCAATTATGAAGATGGATAAAATATGAACGATTTAAACTACGAGTGTGGGAACTGATTCTGACCGCTGACAACAAAACAAGCTGAACATTTGAGATTTCGAGGTGAGAGATTGAGTTTGAATTGAGTTCGTATTGTGTATGAAGTACAATAATTCAAATTTTCTTTAAAAAATAGCAGTGCTTCATTTCTTCATATCAAAACTGCCGCGTGGTTTGTGTTGTTTGGCGCTAGTTTGGCGCTGCTAGCAGAAAACCTTTTATAAATAAAAATACAGTATTATATTCAACAAATGATTTTCTTCAAAACCAGCACCTTTACCCCTAAAGCAGGGCTTTTCAAACTTTTTTGTCAGGCGAACCCCTTTGACCTCAACTATTTATTTGAAGTACCATTTGATATTAAGTAAGTATTTTTAAATAATTTAATAGCACATTTCAGGGTTCACATGGTCCTTGAAAGTTTGTGAATCTGTGGGAAAAATTAAGGCCCTGGGAAGTTTTTGAAAATATACATGCATAGATACAGGTCATTGAAAGTGCTTCCATCTATTTTATGCAAGAAGTTTTCTGGAAAAAATCCATATTATTCGCTGTGTAGTGTAGGATAATATCATAAAACTTCTAGACTTTTTAAGCACACGTGCTAAACTGTTCGCTTTAAATGCTTATATCTTCTGTATGCGAATGTTGATTCATACCAAAATGCTTTTTTGCATAGTTGTGTTTGACACATGAAAACGTCTCGGGTTACGTATGTAACTGTTGTTCTCTAAGAAGGGAACGTGAAGCTGCGTCTCCCTTGCAATACTTCCTGCGTCCCTGTAACGCCGTCTTTGGCAATATTTCAGATAGCGAAATACTTCCTGGCTCCCACGTCACACTGGCTGCGTCCGAAACCGCATACTGTATAGTAGGTACTGAATTAGATGAAGTACCTACTTACTTGGCGTTAAAACAGTAGGTACTGTATAGTATGAATCCTGGTAGTATGAATGAGATTCGGACGTACTACATCCGCCATGTTTCTACATCACGTGACATACGTCGTCATCACGTTGTCAGTCATTTCAGCGCGAAAACAGCCGCGTGCCTATTCTTCTTCGTTGGATAACTCCTCGTCCGGGGCATCATGGGATAGTGAAGCGTCCATCGTATGCACACTGCAAAATCTAACCGGAAGTAGTAGGTCATCCGGGTACTTTTCGCATACTGTTCTTCGAATGCTAGGTATTCGGACATACTACTCGCCTCGCCTACTGCTTTTCGCATACTATATAGTATGTAGTAAGCGGTTTCGGACGCAGCACCTGTCTTTGTCATTAAGCCTCACCATTGGTTGAATTTGATATACACATTCAGACGCACTTACCCTTGGAGGCGTCCCCAAAGTTTTACCGCAGTGACGCAGCGCGAGTTCCCTCGAAAGTAAACTGTAACAATGTATCTTTAAAGGTAACACGATATAACCTTGCTCTCACTTGAAATGTGTCCCCACATTTAGTCCTTGAATTTGAGGGTATTGAACCTGGAAAGTCCTTGAAAGGTCCTTAAATTTGAAGTTAACTAAGGTGTGGTAACCCTGACATTTTAATGTTTAACTTGAAAAACATATACATTTTTTCATTTTGTTTTCATAAGTAGTATTTTACATTACAAATTTGCACGAGTTCAGTTTTCTGATATATCGTAATGTTTTGTAATGGTCACGTGACCCTCAGATTAAACAATAAAATATCCCGTTTTGTCAGTAAGTGTTTTATTTATATATTTTTAATTGATTTATTTACATTTTATTTAATTGTAATTATTTCGGTAACACTTTTCAATAAGGTTGTATTAGTAAACATTGGTAAATACATTAACTAACATGAACAAACAATGAACAATGTAGGTTTTCAGCATTTATAAATTTTTGTAAACATCAATACAGTTATTCATGTTAGTTCATGGTGCAGTAATTGCATGAACATGAACAAAGATAAATAAATGCTGTAGAAGTATTATTTATTGTTAGTTTATGTTAGCTAATGCAACTAATTGTTAAAAAATACAACTTTATTGTATTGTAAATGTTACCATTATTACCCATCTGCTCACTAACCCCCTGCAATGCACTCGCAAACCCCCATTTTTAAAACACTGCTCTGAAGAGAATTTTTTTATTGGGTGTGCAGATGTGTGAGTACACAAAATACCAAAATTAGTAACGGCATTGTTTTTTTTTTGGACATATGATATTAGTACACTATAAGTGTATGAAAATTTCTATATTTATATGATCCATTGTTCTGAATAAGGCATTGTTGTGCCTGGACTTTTGAGCAATAAAATTAAGCCATGATGACCAAGGATCACTGGCAGATGCTTTTATCCAAAGCGACTTACAGTGCATTACAAAGTATGCGTGTCCCCTGGGTTCAAACCCATGAACTTTTGCACTGCTAACACAAGATCTACCACTAACCTATACAGATGCACAAAGGTTTGCGACATTGTTAAGATATCTTCTAAAACTCTTAATAGAGACATTTGTGAGATTTCTGGATCTTAAAAAATAATTGAGAAGATTAAAAAGATCTCATCTGTGATTTTTCGTTCTTATACTTGGCTTTAAACAAAGCGCTGTTGTGTATATTTGGCATGCGGGCATGATATCTACCTGATTACTCAGTAACACTATATACTGTGCATGAGATTATCTGCTCGCTCTATCCGGCCCATGTGATTACACCTTCACCATCTGTTCAACTCTCACCTGTCACCTGAACCGCTCCCGCGCCTGTCGTGTTGCCACGGAGACAGCGAATGTGAGGGGAAGATGTCCTCCATCAGATCCAGGGTGGTTTTACCTGCCCAGGTGTCCAGGAGCGGGGTAAGGGATTTGTCCTTGCTAACCAGCTCTTGGGCTAACGTCTCTACGAGGAGTTCGGCTTGAGTTCTCTCTCTTCTGGAGAGCAGTTGGTAGTCAAGTCCCAAAATCTGAGAGGTTTCCTCTCCTAGATGAGCATCACTTGGTGACACAATTTGATTCTCAGTGCTGATGTAGTCTGTGATGTGAATGGACGGAGGGTCAGAGGTCACAGACGGAGGTGTGAGGTCATTTATTGCCGGATTACCAGAATCACTAGAACAAATAAGGGAAATAATTATTCTATGTTTGGTTTGACAGAAAATACAGTCTGAGCACAATGTAATGTCGCCAAGTTGTAATATTGCTACAGTATATTGGTGCATCCCAATTAGTCCAGTTATACTATGCACTAAAATGTATTGTGTACTGCTTTTGTGATGGAAAAGTACATATATTTGAGTGCAAAGCAGTATGCATGTTGCAAAAACAACAAATCTAATGGTGACATGGTGGCCTAAGACTTTTGTCTTTATCAGAGGTCACCATCATTGGTGACCCCTGGTCTTTATATATAAACACACACTCCTATACGCAAATTACCTTATAGGCCTCAATGATCTTGAAAACTGTAGAGCTTCTGTTCGACCCAAGTCCTCCTCGGCTGAGAATGTGGGAGGTGGTGGAGGAGGAGGAAAGTCCTCTGTAATCTCAGTCTCTTTGATCGGTAATGGTGGTGGTGGGGGAGAAGGTGGAGGTGAGGCTAAAAACACTTCATCTTGTAACAAAGTTGGACTGTGAACATCCTGAAGACTAGACTCTGATATCCGAAGAGAGATGAGTGGCTTTGTTTGCGAGCCTGGACTTTTGGGGAGAGTGGGAGGCCTTGAATCAGATGTCCTTGCAATTGGGTTAGACGAGGGAGTGTCTATGACTTGAGGGTGTGGAGGTGACGGGGTGAAGGTGGACTTTGACGTTGCAGGAACCACCGAACATGGAAAGTCCTTCAGCGTGTCTTCTGAAGTGCTGGTATCGTTGGAGTTCTGTCGCCTTACTCCTGGTGTTCCGGACGGATTCTTCGGACTTTGGGTACCGGTTTCCGGAAAAGCAATGAAATCTAGGTTTGGCTGACACAGTCCTTCTCCATTATGCCAGTCTTGTGTGGCAGCAGTGCCAGGAGAAGTAAAAGGGCAAGGAAGTCCCACAGACGCTGCCAGACCTGATGCACTTTGTGCCCTGGGTCGGTCAGAATGTCTTTGACGCTCTCTCCTCACCACAGGTGTGTTTTGCTGGACAGGACCCCGGTTTAACTGATAACTCTTTTCTGGAATTGTTGTATATAACGATGACTGTTTGGGTGCAGTATTCTCCAGCAGCCTATTAAACAAACAATGAAATAAGAATATTCAGTAAGATTTGCCATCTCTATGATTTCCATAAACATAAAATATTTAGCATTCTGAAAGCAATGCTTAATTCTTGAGTGATCTACACATACAGTAGATGTCTGATTTGAAACATTAGAAGCCCACAGAACACAAACATAAGTTGTCCAATGATAAGTTGGGACAGATTGAAGATAAAATTGTATTGTATTATAACAAAACGCTTGTTATGTAAAATCTGTGTGGGAAATAATGTCTCCACATTCTGTGTATGGATGGATGGGAATGTTGTTTGGATAACACAATTATATATACAAACCTGTTGTCTAAGGATTCCTTGGAGCCAACCACAAACATTTGAGGGTCTCTGGACATGAAGTCCTAAACAAAGAACAAAAATAATTTTCTTTGAGCAGGTAGAGAATTAAAAGCATTTTCCAGGTATGGTAAGATTCAAATACCAGGAACAGGAAGTAAATCATTATTTCAAGGTTACCGCTTAAGTTTAGAGAATATTGCCTCATTCATTTTCATTTCAAACGCATGCCATGATTACTGATAAACCAACATCCGTTAAAAAAACGGAGCATGTCAACATCCTCATAACTGAGCTATGCTGTATTCAGTTAAACAGGAGCTGCAAGGAAATGCATAAACTCTCACCAAAATGGTGTGTTTACGTATTATTTATTTATGGTCTTTGTGCATGTGTTGTTTATTTATCGACAATAACAATATTTAAGTAGCAAAGTCATCATGCTGGTATTTTATCTACAGCTTGAACCAGTGCCAAATTTGGAAATGTTGGCATAGTCTGGGATTTCACAGGACAGTTATATCTACTGTACTTGTAGATATCAGAACCATTTGTTTACATAAAGGATAATTATTCTCAGAGATAAATGGTCTTCTTAACCATTCCAAATATTTCAAACCCAAAACCATGACGGTTTGCCCATTATCTCCAGCTCTTTTCCCCAGGCACAGGAGTGCAGTTATCTGTTGCAGCCCAGGCTCAGTGGCACCAGACAGGAAGTGAAAAGCATTGGCCTCTTCCTGTGGCCAACTGGGGGTGGGCATCAAAATCATTATCTGCCCATCTTAGCTCATCAGTAAGATCTGAGAATCTGACAGACCAATTGCTCTGCTAGGTATTCCAAGGAAAGCTTTTCTTTCCATTATTACTTGAAAAAATGTAATGCGGTAACAAACACCAGCTTGAGTTTCTTTCATAAGTAACAGATTACACTGAAAGATCTATGGGGGTGGGTTTTTAAAAAAAGGTTTTGACCCATATCCATTCCTGCTATGCACCAGCTCCAGGAGAATAAACATCTGGACCCTCCACAAAGCTTGTAATACTTAAGAAGGTAGGAGGAAAGATTTTATCATAGTTTTGTTAGAAAGAACTGGGAGTGGAGAGGGTTTCATCCTTGGAGAAAGACAAATTATATTCAGTTCTGAGATACTGGAAGTTTTTGTTTGTGCAACTAGGGGGAAACTCATTTCTTTATGAGTGAGTAATCCCTTTTAACTATGCAATGGGGATTAAAATGAGCAAATTTGCTTTGCCGTGAAGGTTACTGTTTAACTTTGTGTGCTATGACATCATGTCACAAAGATCTGACCAGCGACACCAGAAAAGTCCAACTGGTCTTTTTTGCCATCTAATATCAGTAAATGCTTGGCTGTGAAACAGACAGGTCAAAGACTATTGTTAATTTTAAAATCTAAAGCAGAACAAAAAAATCTATATTGTGAAAAACTTACAAGGCAAACACTAAGAAAGAATTAATATTCATGTTACCAGATTAAAGTTCTCCACTGATGGAGACGATCTGGAACGGAAGTGCTGAGGACCTGGCCATTCTTCGCTATGGTCCAGCAGATCCTCAGCTGAAGCTGACCTCCCCGAGCTTCTCGCTGATGTGGCTCTCTCAAAAACTGCCTCAAGGTGCTGAAGAATGGGATGTCCGGCTAGGGCTGGGCCTGGGATGTTTGCAGTGATGGGTTTCTCAGTTACTAGTTTCTTAAGCTCACATGTGTTGCTTTGAGACTGATGGCCAATGGGGAACTCAGACTGTGTGGGATGTTGTCTGATTTGGTAAAAAGAGCTTTGCATTGCTGTTGGAAGGGTGGAACTTTTATGAACACCACCAGAAAGACTATCATATCCTGACTCTTGCAAAGAACACATACTTAAAGTGGAAGTTAGGCTCTGCGAGTCAGTTAAAGATGCTGATTGTACATAAGCGCTTTGTGGGCGGTTGGAGCGTCCATTAACTCTTCTACCTGTTTTACGTTCCATGTACTCAACAAGGGCATCTTGCTGCATCTGCCTCAAATCAGGCCGTGAAGAGGCAAATCTGGAGTCAGCATTACGATTTGCAACCTGTTCAAACATCCTGCGCCGGTCTGCAACACTGGTTTCACTTGACAGTAACTGCTGGGTAGCTTTCCTCTCAGCCTGAATGTTTTCATTGGTCAACACTCCAACTTCATGCATATTTTCTGGCTCAGAGTAAGATCGTTTCTTCTTTTCCATTGTAAATCGTTTACGTCCACAAATGCGCATAACAGGAGGTCCCACAGCTGGGACAATGGGGAGTTCAGGAGGAGTGGTTCTATTTGGTATATCAACAGGTACAACATGTCGTTCTTTTGGAGTGTGTGGGGAAGTAGCAGGTTTAGGACTTGTATTGGGTCCTTTCCTCTCCAGGGACATGTGTTTAGCTTGCACTGGTGGAGGGTTAATACTAAGGTCAGGTCTTCTGAAGGAGGTAGACCTCAGCACCTTAGATTGGGCATCTTTAATGCTATCTCTGTATTCTCTGTTAAAAGATGGGTCATTGATAGTGCCTGAGATGCTATAAAAGTCGCTTTTCCCATGGAAGTCTTTGCCATTTTCTTCACCAAGCTGGAAAGTGCTTTTACTTCTTTGAAGGGTTATAGCAGGGTCTTTTGGGTGACGATTATGGGCATAATCACTACTCCCACGTCTCAACCGCAAATCTTGCTGCACTTCTACATGCCCATCATAGCTTGCCTTGCTAGAGGTACTCCGTGTTCTCCCAGGAGGGACAGAGCTCTCCAATGTGTTGTGCAGGTCCTCTACACCAGAAAGAGAGCTCTTGGCACTGAGAGGTCTTTGCGCTTGACGAGTTGTACAGTTAAGGCGAGATACACTGCTATGACTGCGAGGTTTAACTTGCTGCCTCTCAAAATGACTTACTTTCTCCTGCACAGACATGCTACGTTCACTCTGAAAACTGGATTGGCTAACTGTACTTTCAGGACTGGCACATCGTTGAACTTCAGCAAGTGCATTTTCCAGTCTGGTCAGGGGATGATCAAGGTCCTGACCTCTCTGCTGCAAAGCCATTGAATCACTGTAGTGTCTTGAATGTTTAATTATGTGGTCACTTCCTTGTGTTTGGACTAAGTTTCCTTTGTAAATTTGTCCAACCTGTCCCAGTGGTACTCTCCCACCTGAATAAAGTGTCTCTGGATGACTGTTTCTCTCATTGTATTTGCTTTGTTCTTCATCTCTGGGTTGCCTGCTGTTGTCATAAACTTCCATGCCATGCGAGAGGCTTGATTTTTCACTTCTTGGTTGAACAGTAGTGTAGGGGTCCCTTCTCTCCAGGATTACAGATGTTCCTTGTGGCTGCAAATGAGAGCGGTAAACACTTTTCACTTGAGTGTCATCTTGTACTCTCTCTGAGAGTTTAGGTTGGGCTAAAATGTGGGGATGGACAGAGCTTGGGCTGGGACCATTGCTTTGGTATCCGTTTGCAACTGTGACCCTGTCCTCGCTTGCATTTCTACCCAAGTGGTCGCAGTGAGAGTTTTTGTTCTCCTTGGCCAGTGCTGGGTAAATTGTACCAGAGCTAGGGTTGCTAGTTGGAATTTGTGCAAAATGTGGCTCGGGTGGTGGAACAGGGTATATGCTGGTGGGCAACATGAGGCGGCCCGGTTGGGTGGCCTGAGGAATACTCTGTTTGGGTTTGATTGTGGGGCTACTTTCAGGGCTTTTTTCGATCACAGTGTGCAGCTGACCTTCAGCTCCAAAGGAGGACTTTCCTGTTGCTACAGAACTGCTTGAGTGATGATAGGAACCCTTATGAATTGCCCGCTGTGACCGAGCATGCTCAAGACTCGACCAAGAGTTAGGACGTTCATGATTACGAATTGCTGCATAGCTGTCACTGCGTAATGGAGGCGCTGGTACCCCCTTTATATTTTCATAAGATAGCTGGTTGGGAGTTGGATCCCAGACTGGCCCAGCACTGTGACGTTGCGAGTTGGTGTTGCCTCCACTGCTTCCACTACTGTTGTTGCCACGATGACAGATGCCATGGACACTTGCACTTCTAGACTGTGTTCTGCTTTCATTGGTTCTCATTAGTGCTGCTGAGGTAACATCGTGCTCTTCAGACACACCCTGTTGCGGGTCGTAGACTGTACGTACATAGCGTAAATCTGCCTGCTGCATTCCTTCTTTCTGTGGAACATTTTCCATGGAATATGACCTCTCTTTGTTAAATGATGGTGCAGCCGTAAGGTACTCTGGGATACTGGAGCTGGTCGAGAAGGAACTGTATGCAGAATCTCGCTTACTGTGCAGGTGATCGATGCTGCTGGAGGATTTGGAAGATGATAGTTGATAGCAGGAGCTATAGACAGGATGAGTTTGATCCAGACTTTCCATGCTTCCCCGGGAACTATATTGATCTGGGCTCTTTCTAAGAAATCCCGTCTCATACCCTGAAAGGTCTGTAGTAGAGGCACTGCAAATTAATGAAAAAGAGAGTTAAGTAATATACTGTGAACTGAGAAAATAGTTCTAATGTACTCGGGTAAATGTAATGCAATACTTAAATAAGCTAAAGGTGTAAATGGACCACAGAGCTAATGTTATTACTGAGATAAAGAATTATCTTGAAAAATTAGATACTATTGTAGACTTTGATTGGCTCCATAAACATCAGTTACTGCTTCTTGGGAAATAGGCCATGTGCCCTTTGCCATTCTTTGTTGTCTGTACCTGTCTAAACTATTCATTAGAAAGATTTGAGATCAGATATTTCTGGTGTTGATTACACAACAGAGAGCTCCACAGGGGTCTTGTGAATACCGCAATGGATTTTTTCCCTTCTTGCTACAGTATGCCTTTTCTGGCATAATGATAACATGTTATATCGGTTAACCTTTGCCTTCTTAAATCTGTAACCATAAAGTTTGATAAGTGTGTTGTGTGTAACGGTGATGCCTTAAGTCTGCTTAGGCAGCTGCCCTTTTATGGCTATGTGGTTGCTGAAGTTGGACTGGGTTAGCTGGCATCAGACTGGTATTTCTGCTGGCACAATTAAAATGATGTCAACGACCCATTGTCAACAGCCTTGCAGTCACCCCTCCTTAAAAAATGAACTCAACCAATCAGAGATCAGTCCACTAAACAATGACCACCAGGTCTCAGAATGTGGCACGCTATTGGCGTAGCCCACAGTGATCATCGCCATGGGAACTTTTGGAAGGTTGTGAAGGGAGTGTCATCCCAAAGAATGTTTATTCATTATACTCCGTGCCAAATGCCTTGCTCCCTGGATCTCTAAATGTTTTTCTCTCAGTGTCATCACTGATGGCCCTTGAATGTTCTGGTCTAAATACCGTGATAATGACTGAGATAAGGCGCACACAACATTCATCACATTACAGCCAAAAATAAAAGGTTTGTGAATGTTTGGGGTAAAGTGGCAGCTAAATAAATTGTGTCCATTGCACAATGCAGATTTAATTTGATTGTTAAAGGTTCAGGTTAGCAATTTTCTCCTAAATAGAACAGATAACTAGTAAACTAATGACCTTGAGTGGTAGTTCTGGTGCCAGGCAGCTCCCACACCACCCTGGGTGACTTGCATCATGCTGTCAGAGTCCTGAGGGCCGTCACCAAGCTTTGTTGAATGCCAGGAATGAGGTCGAGAACCAGGCTCACCCCGTCTGAGAGAGAGCGAAAGAGAGAGGCAGTTGAGAACATGCAGAAATCCACACAGGTAGCAAGACATGGATACATATGATACAATAACATAAATCACATTTTATTTTTCAAAATTTGGTTTAACAATCTACCCTGTATTTTGCAGTGCAATTTGAAGCTTAATCGATACTCAAGGTCAGATAGAATAATGGATTTAAAATGCCCTTTAAAGAGTTTGTACCAGGGGTGGGCAAACTTTTCTTACTTGAGGACTACATCAGGTTTTAAAAATAAATGCGAAGGTCTGCACGACGAATGTAGTTTTATTTATTCCAAATCAACATTCAGTTACAACCGTACTATGGACTTTCATCTTCACCCTACTTTTATGAACAGTTTTCAATACTTTCATATAAAAAATATACTCTTGGGCATATCACTGGATACATATACATGTATAAAGGACTTTGCTGCCGTAACATGGCTGCATGAGGCGCAATGATATTACGCACTGCCCGAAAATAGTCCCTGCTATTGAAAGTTACCATGGGGACTATTTTCTGGCACTACATAATATCATTGCACCTCCTGCAGCCATGTTACGGCAGCAAAGTCCTTGATTATTACACCAGAATGAGAATATAGCTCCTAGCCATATCTGCCTAGAAAATCACAACTTTTAATTTTCCATCGTTCTTAGTACACAATGTAACTACAAAAGAGTCAAGTTTAAAAAAAAGGAAAAATATCGAAACTCTTTGGTTATTGTTTTAGCCGCGATGCTAATGGTCTTATCATATTCAATGGATTATGCTAAACTATGCTAAAAGTGGCTGACCCGGAAATCAGCTGAATGGATTCCAAAACTGTAAAAATCAAATGTTTAACTCTAGGGGAACTGGAAAATGAGCCTATTTTCAAAAATAATGGAGTGCCCCTTTAAAACCAGATTCTCATTGTGTACACACCAGCAAACACTGATCATGTTACAGATTTTGTTTACCGGTAGATATTTGTTTGTTCTCCAAAATAAATGCATTTTAAAACATTTATTCCAGAGCATGGGTCAACAAGGGGGTCCAGAGACCCTTGGGTATCCGTGGTGGTATTACAGGAGATTCTCCAAAAACATTTTTAATGCAATTTTTTATAGCATCAGTAAGCTAATAATAAAATTAAAACCTAAAATGAAAATCATCATTTTCCAAATTAAACTGTTATGTAGTATGGAAAATAAATATTTGTATAAATATCTTTGTAACATAACCCTCATAACAAAGTATGTGTTATAAATTATAATAAATATAATTTTTTATACATGTACTGGGGGTCCCTTCTCCCCCTCTCTATCCATTTGGTCTGAGAAAGGTTAAAGAGAGAATAAAGTATAAAGGTAAATATAAGGTTCTAAGAAAGCCACCGTTGTCTAGAAAGAATTTTTTTTGAATAATGGAATAATGAATGCAAAAAAAGATCAGCAGACTGTCTGCGCCTACTGCTGCTACAGACGTGCGAAATCCTGCACATGATGTCAGTTTGTACTCAGTTTGTGGTGACCCGTGGTGTTCATTGTGTGTGATGTGAGATCAGCACCCAGTAAGACAATGCCAGTAAGAGTCTAAAGACGTATTAGACTCCGTGTTCTCTTAGCTGACTGGGCAAATCCAGAACACAGCTCTTTTTTGTGTTCTACAAGAACTGTGGCATTCTAGGCTTCTTAACTGAACTTGGACCCCTTAATTTTTTTGGACCCCTTAAATTTCTGACTAAATGTCAGCATAGCCTACATGTGATTATAAAGCAAGCCAACAGTGGGAAAAGATTTTGTTAGACAAGTTATCACAAATGGTCATGGATAATAGTTGAGACTTTTTTAGTCATTTTGAGAATAAGATATCACTAAGGAGATAGCAAATTTGTGTAAATCTGTGTTTGGGGAACTGTAATGCATTCTAAAAAGCCGCACCTAGAAGATTTAGATCGATCCCATTTTTCAGGTCAGTGGATTGCCTTTTGTTTCCTGCAACCCACTCCACTGAACTTTAACCCTGCTCTGTGAAGACAGATTAGACATTGTATTCAAACACATCTGGCTTTCAAGAAATGTTTTTATGGTAGCAACTCTCTTTTTGTTTTACACAGCCTACACGTCGTACCTTATCACCAGGGGAAAGTTGGACAAGATCTGTCATGATGACTCCCACAATAAAAAAGATTAGCAAAGTATTTTGCAGTCAGCATCAAGTAAATTAGGAGAACTGAATAGCTGTAATTCTTCTAAACTATTCAGATTGTTTACATGTAAAAAATTTTGTCAATCCAACTGAATTTATTCCGAATGCAGGTTACAACAACAGGGTTTACGTGAACACTAAACATTGCAATCTGATTAAAATGTTCGTTAACATGTACATTCTATATAATCCGAACCAAACGTCTGCACAATCACACAGCAAGGGTTGCCAGATTTGCATATTAAATCCAGCCCAATGGCATTCAAAACTAGCCCAAAAGCATCCCAATGACTATTCAGAGCCCAAATCCTTCGATCTTTAACCTGGAGAAAAAATCAACTTGCGGAAACAGCAGCCCAAATCTGAACCCCATCATAAAGCAGAGTATTTGGCTACGCAGTGCACATAATCTTTTGTCGAGCTTACGCTTTATCTGAGTTGTTCTTATTTCAGAAAGAAAACACGCTTATCAAAAGGTATGATGCAATTTTATTGCTTTATGCTATGTTATAAAAGACATGAAGGCTGCAAAATGTACAGCATGTGACCCAATTACCTTAATAATGCGTGTTGCCATTGCCATGCCACACGAGAATCATGTGATATGTAAATAAAAGGTAAATATAAGACGTAAACTTAAGCACACTTCTTCTGCGCATGCGCACAAGGTATTTTTGCATGCAATTGAGAAAATACTATGATTAATGTGTATACATGCATCCGATTGATTGTATTGATTAAGGTGTTTACATGAAGGCTTTTCAATCCGATTCAGCCATCAATATGATTACAAACAGATTATTTGTTTGTATGTAAACATCCCTAGTGACAGGTGTCTGTAATCTGAAAACGATTAACACACCGCAGTATTTGTGCACCATGCAGACAACAGAAACGCTTTGGACCATCTAAGAGAGTAAACAGTAACACTGATCTTGAACAACTTATGAAGGCATTTCTGGAATAGTTGCTATATCCATTAATCACAGATTGGGGTTCCTTGCATTGGTACGAAACACTAAATTACAATATGCTTACATTTCAGAAATGAGAATCAGAAAGTCCATTCACGGCCATGCAAGGATGTAGAACACAAAGTCCTAAATTATCCAGTTATACACCTTGGGGGGCTTGAACATATAGTCTTTCGGGTAGCCAAACTCTTCAGCTACTATGCCTACTTCAGTAAGTCCTCACAATGCCATCGACTACAAATTGTAACACTATATACACCTCCCCCCCAACACATTGCTTCCTAGTCTTACTGAGCACCCTACAACTGTTACCTGGTAGTAAGCCTCAGCACTTTTGAGATAAGTCCAGTGGCCAGACCGTTGACGCTGGTCTGAGAGGGTGTCTTGCACAGTGCTCCATCCGATCGTCCAAGATTTGATTTCTGCTTCTTCCGCAGTTTTTTGCGGTAAAAGGCCCCGAGCAGCTCCATGGCGTCTAAACCGTCTCCCGATAAACTGAGAGTAAAATGGGAGGTGGCAGGCAGGGTTGACGGGGTACAGCTCAACGACGCAGAGATTGTTAAAATACGCAATTAAACGTCATTAAAATGAGACGATAAGGCCTAGAGTAAACATCCTGCCTCGCCAGCCCAGGACTCAGAACAAACATCAAAAATGGAGATAGCCAAAGTCAGGAGAGGAGTGAAGGGAGAGAAAGACAGAAGACAAAAAAGCTTGAGGAAAGAAAGAGCTGGAGAATAGGACACGATGCAAACAACGAGAAAAAGTCTCATGAAAAGTAAAGTAATCTAATGCAATGCCTAATTTAGAGTGATTTACCCGTAGACAACTGGAAGCAAATGTAACACATGATAGCATGAGTTTATAACACCGAACAAAGACTGCCCTGTATATCTTCCTCTCATCCTTTCTTTTTCTCCCTTGTCGTCATCATGATTATCCTTTTAACACGTGATCCCAGACAAGTCAACAACCCAATCCGTGCCCAGAGGGCATTATGGGAGCAGCAGGGCCACAGAGCTCCATCTTCAGGGTGTGTCGCAGGGTTGCTTTCATGTGCCACTGACGGCCGTCTCCGGGCCTGAGGGTAATAAGGGCAGGTGTCCTCACTTGTCTGCGAAAAAAGGCCACTGGACTTGGGAAATGTGGTGACATGTTGCTCAGTTTTCCCTTGTGTGCAAGTATTAAGAATCAGAAAACAAAGGAGGTTTTCTTTCACAAATACATCACACGGTGGTGCACATCCAATCATTCCACCCATATCCTAAAGGACACCAGGATATTCCCTTTTCGCCACGCTCTCATGGTAACCCGGTAACCTGACCCCTGGGAATCCAAAGGGTCTGACCCACAAAAACACTCTACCCAAAACCGCCTTTTCGTCGCCTCCGTTGGGCCAGACTGCAAAGGGTGCGTCTCACTGCAGAAACCTTATCTGATCCTTGGGAACTCAGCTCGTCATCTGAACTAATCGGTTTGATCTGAGAGGAAACTGAAATTGGAGAATTGGATTATACTTGGGAGGGGGGTCTGTATGGTTTGAGAGGATGGAGGTTGTTAAACACTGTCTGTCTGGAATTCTAACAATCACAAAGAGGCGATGTTGGGTTAGATGTAGTTTAGTGATGAAGTAGTACTAAGACAAGTAGGGGGAGGTTATTTTTATAGCACAGGATGCATCCTAGTTTGCATATTTTTGCGAAGTACTTTTGCTAAGTTAAGGTCATGGGAAGTATATCATTTTTGCATGCAGAAATATAAAAGCCACTCCATCTGGTCACCGACAGGTCACTGGGTTTAAGGCCCTGCGTCTACCAAAGCATTTTTTATTGAGACCAGCATATTTTTCAAATTAGATTAAAAATAATAACATATAAGAATGAAATACATATAAATGCATTAGTAATCAATCTTTTTAATGGATCCAAGTGTTACTGATAACTTTCACCTCGCACATAGTGTTTTGATTGGAAGAATACACTACAATACATCACTTCCGGTCACATGCGTTCCAGTCGGCCAAGTGAAAAATGTTTAATGCATCAAAAACTCATATCGAATCCGAAAATATTGCATTTGCAGACGATCACAATCTCATACTGACTCTCCACAGGAAATGAATGACTTCCGGTTAGTGGCCGTCATTGGTCATTCCTACTTCTCCCATCCACCATTATAGATCATAAAATGTAGGGGACATTTTGGGCGTTCATACATATTATCTGACTTTCCATCTCCTATAACCCAACAGAAGTTCCCATTACTGTAATGAGAACTGAAGCAAGGTAGAGTTCTTTAAACTGACATGTTTTGGACTGAATGTATCTAGGAGAGAACAGGAATGTTATTAATGTGTGTCACTGTGGGATTATTGGAAATCCTATCTCTACGTGTGCTAATAACTTTGGAATGTTCACAACTTAGGAATGTGGAGAAAACAGCAATGAGGGATGAACTGCAAGTGAACTAGACATTATTAACATCAAGCTAAGGACTTATTACTGAATAATGGGGAAGAGAGAGATAGGAGGAGGAAGGGATAAAAAAAGAAATACTAAGAGGACTTTTCGATTCTGAGGGATGTGAGTATTTGCACACAGTCAAATTTTAATCTTTGTCCCAACAAGATCACTTCCTGTAATCATTCCATGCATACCTAAAGGCATGCACACGATAACACATGCATGTATGTAAATACACACAAACATACTGCTTTTAATTGTTTGGTAGGGTGGGGTGGGTGGACCCAACCCAAATGGATTATGATAAACTAATGTCTGGGGTTTATCTCTATATAGATGCTAATTTTGTGTGTAAATTGCTAATCCATTTGAACTTTAAGTTAAAAAATGCATCGCGAGAACTCAAGATTACACTATCACAAATGTAATCACTTTCTTGAAGTAACATTGTATGTACTTTTGTACAGTAAAGGCCCTTTGTGTGGGGTCTCAGGTGTTCTTTTGAAACACCCCTACAAAAGGCGCCCCCCTTCCGCTAGTGTCCGTCAAGGGCGGGGAAACGCTGTTTGGTAGTCTCCCTTTGACTTCAGATGTGAGTGGACTGAAAATATAAACTTCAGCAAATTTTCACAAAATGCTTATCTCAGGGGATTCAGATAGGGAAGTAAACATGGACACATCTTTCATCGCATTTAGTATCTGTGTTTATATAACGGAGCAGTTGATATGATGCACACTGTCTGTATGTATTTCTGCTGTGATTTAGATCAGCGCGCCATCTGTCGGAACAATGCTAACATTAATAAAATGTACATGACTGCATATTCAGTCATTTTTTATTATAAAAACTAAGTTTTTATACTTTATGATGAAAATCTGAGCATTCTTTGTCTTTACCAGTGTTTGCTATGTGGTTGATAATTTAACAAGTTGTTGTCCCGTTCTTAAAATCTAGTGGTTGGCTAAGTACAAAGGCAACCCCCATCAAGTCTATATCATATTTTTGGATAGGTCTCTCCTTCCTTGTATTTTTTTGTAATTCGTATTGGTCCGTTTAATCAAACGTCTGATTACTTAAAGATCCACTGTGTAGATTTTTAGTGGCATCTAGCAATCAGACTGTGAATTGCAACCAATGGGTCAATCCACAGCTCACACAGCCACAGGACAAACATGTCATCTTCCGAGACCACGTAGAGACAAAACGCGTTCTGTAGAGCAGTTTGTCCGTTAAGGGCCACTGTAGAAAAATGGCAGCGCAAAATGGGACTTCCATGTAAGGGGACCCACGGTGTATGTAGATCAGGGATGGGCAACTTCGGTCCTGGAAGGCGGGTGTCTTGCAGAGTTTAGCTCCAACCATAATTAAACACACCTGAAGCAGCCAATTAAGGTCTTACTAGGCATAATGGAAACTTTTAGGCAGGTGTGCTGAGTCAAGTTGGAACTAAACTCTGCAGGACACCGGCCTTCCAGGACCGAAGTTGCCCATCCCTGATGTAGATAAAAACGGCTCATTCTAAAGTAATAAAAACAATACAGTAATTTTTTTAAGGTCTTTATACACCACTGATAATATAGTTATGTATATAATATTGCATTTCTGTCAAAATATCTTTCTAACAGTTACACAATGCACCTTTAAAGTCAAGTCCAACTGCACAAACATTCTTTAAAGGTTTTAGCATTCCATCAAGTCCAAATCAGTGCTCCTCAACGGCATGTGACCTTTCCATTTTAACCTTATACGGGTGGAAGAGAGATCAAGAAAAACCTCGTCTCTGTTTACAGTCTCAGTACAGTTCTACTGCTTTATTTACACACAGTAGGAGAGAAAGAGAGAGAGAGTAAAGGAATAAAGGTCATTTTAGGACGTGTGACTTGCACAAGATTCATCTGCTGAAAGTTTTAAAACAATGTAAGCAACCCAAAAACACTTGAGGATTTTTGTGAACCCACATCCACTTTAGCACATCCTCTTCATATAAGGGACAAGTTTATTGCCTGTTTCCCATAGAACACAACAAAAAAATTAAGATTCTGTTTCCTGAGAAATAGCTTGAAAGGATTACCCTATGTATACAGACGCAAAGAGACAAAGAAAACACAAGTCGAATTCTTCACGCACAGACAAACACACCTGTTTTTAATGCGTAGTTTCACTCCTCCAGTGCATCTGTTGTCTCTGGGAGGACTTAGAGGACGTGAGTCAGGAGAGCAAGGACCTGGACAACATTCCCTATACACAAAAACACAGAAAAGTTTAAATACATTTGTTTAAATACACAACACAGTGTAACATAACATAGTGTTTGGTAACATAGCGTAACATAGTGTAGCGTAACGTACATAGTGTATCATAACGTAGTTTAGCGTAACAGTGTAGCGTAACGAACGTAGTGTAGCACTAACGTAGTGTAGCACAACGTAATGTAGTGTAGCGGAGCACAACGTAACGTAGTGTAGCGCAACGTAATGTAACGTAGTGTAGCGTAACGTAACATAGTGTAGCGCAACGTAACGTAACAGAGTAGCGCAACGTAACATAGTGTAGCGTAATGCAGTGTAGTGTAACATACGTAGTGTAGCATTTACATAGTGTAGCGCAACATAACGTAGTGTACAACGTAGCGTAGTGTAGCGCAGCACAGCGCAACATAACGTAGTGCAACGTAACGTAACATAGTAACACAATTTTTCAATATTTTACTCTGTGATGAATTCGATGAATTAATACATACCTATCTTTTTTCAATGCGTGCACGTTTATTCTTTGTACAACTCTTCTTGAATGTGTTAGCATTTAGCTTAGCCCCATTAATTCCTTAGGATCCAAACAAAAGTTTTATTTTGTGCCACCATACTTACTTGTGTAACTACTCATGTAACAGTCTTTAAATAGGGAAAACATGGAAGTGCTTGGTGGCTTCTAAATTCATCCCTGTTTGAAGCCATAGGAATGAATGGCGTATGCTAACACATTCACGAGGCGCTGTACAAAGATTAAAAGTGCACGCATTGAAAAAAGATAGGAAAAATCCTTACGAGTGTGGCCAGCCTAAAAGACGGGATCTGTCTTTTCTATTTGTCTTCTATTTTTCATTCACATGAGCGTGTTGTATGCATGGTTAGGTTTAACCGGACTCATTCACATGTCACAGTGGCCATATTTGACACAGGAGGCAGTGTAGCCACTCTTTTTATTATACACAGGGATGTCTTACACCGGTCTAATTTTAAGAAACATGAACAATCAATATAAATTGGTTTGCAAAGAGACCAATTTGGGTTTTACATTTACATTATAGCATTAGGCAGATGCTTTTATCCAAAGTAACTTGCATTACAAGGTACACATTTTTATCAGTATGCGTGTTCCTGGGTTTGAAACATTTTTTTTTCTTCTTTTTTCCTAAAGCTAACGTCAGACAGTAAATGCTTAATCTGTCCACTGGGGCAAAGAAACAGCAGCTTGCGGATAACAAGGAGATATGTGTGTGTAATGTTGACACAGCATTTCTATTGTTAGAAAATGTCACTACAACTTTTTCAAAGATTTTATTAAAGGTTTAAAGTGCAGCTTATAAACAACAATGCACACAAAGGCATTTCACAAATACCCAAAATAAACTTCTACTTGAGCATAACCAGACACTATTGTTTTGTTAGATTCTTCCTCTTTTCTTTTCAATCAGTGTTTATTTATCACTCTTTCTTTAGAAGGGTGTGATCGGTCTGCAATGTTGTGATCAGTTGTGCTTTAAGGCTCAGCTGCAGTCAATCTGGATTCATTATCCATCACTTCAAGTGGCCTTTGAGGGTTTATTAAAGCAGGGAATCTCTCGGATCAACACATTTTTACCCAACAGTATATATGTGTGTGTCTAAGTTCTTGTGCTCAGATGCCCCCCAGCATTCCTAACATGCCTGCCCCCCCCTGGAGTACCTTGGTGGTCACCATAGAGACGGGACCCGCCATGAAACTTCCTGTAACTACCCTTCTTACCCCACACACCCACCCCAGAGCTAAGGTACTGCTAGAATACTGAATTGACATAATAGACTTGTTTGCTAAGGATCACTACACTTAAACTTCCGGGGTATTTCAACGCTATCTCATCATGGCATATTTTATGAGCTGGCTAATTTGTATTCATTCGTACAACCATATAATTTTTGTATGCTTTGCTTTTACCCCCTGATGTTGGGGTAAGGGGTGGGGTTCAGTGGCGGCCGGTGACTTCACTTCTGTGAGGCAAGAATTCAAAATATGTGTTCGGAGTGTCATGCGTATGGCTCATCATGTCAAAATACGTGCCTGCTGCACATGCGTCGAAACGATTAATGATAAGAGACACTCACGTTCACAAAATACTCACAAGAAACTCACTTAACACTAAACTTTTATCATAAACCCATTCGAAGCATCTGCCGCAGACACATATTTTGACATGACGCGTGATGCACATAGGTTCACATGACGTGCCAAACACATATTTTGACATGACTAGCCACACACATGACGGGAGAAATACATGTTTTGATGAGCTTCAGATCGTGCGCCCTTGAAAAAGAAGTCACCGGCTTCCACAGGTGGGGTTTCGTTGTTTTTTTCATTATAATAGTAGTTTTTGTAAGATTCACTGCATACAAATTCATGCAAATTAGCAAACTCATAAAATGCATTCGAATTCTCATAGGATCAGGCTGCTTATTTTCAACCCAGTGTTGGGTGAAAAAAATGACAAACCCAGCAATTGGGTTAAATTGCTCTTGTATAGCTCAGTGGTAGAGCATTGCATTGGCAGCGCAAAAGGTAATTTGATCGAACACAAGGAACATATGTACTAATAAAAACTGTATATAGAGGTGTAACGATAAATTGCGACACACACTTATATACCTGACCGATATCGATTCTGAATAGCAAGGCGATATTATGCACAGCTGTTTCATGTACTACGGCGTTCTGATTGGTAGGAAGTCCTTATCGATCTAAAATCACTGTTAGTTTGGGTCGTTTAACATGCATTTGAAAAAGCAACACACATCAATCATTATACATATTCTTTATTATCATGTAAATACCTGAAAAGGTGTAAAGAACAGCAATAAAAATATGCTTATAGACATTTTCTGGAACTGTACTTCTTCTGCGGCGCATACCGAGTTTCTGTACGAGAGCGCCCTCTGGCTTTTGGATGTAGCGGGATTTCAACATAATTCATTAAGAAGCTTAGAAAGCAAATTGCGCAATTTATCGTTACACCCTTACTTGTAATGCACTGTAAATCACTTTGTAAAAAAGGGTCTGCCAAATTAATAAATGTAATTTAAAGGCACTCTAAGCGAATCTGTGCGACGTCACTTCTTGTTGAAGTTCGAAGTGTTGTCAAACAAAGCGTAGCGTAGCTAACTCCTCCCCCTTCCTCTCCCCTCTCTCCCAGTCTCCCCTAGCCCCTCCCTCTCCCTTCCGTGCTTCCTCACGCGCACTAACCTCCCAAACCCCACCCCCAAATCCTTCTTGTCGTTTATTGGATGGAAAACGTTTGTTATATTTCATGGTTGTAGGCTTCGCCAATTTGTTTTTGTTGCCGTTTGTGGAGTCTGGGCTGTCTACAGAGACCGTGTTTTTTTTTACAGTGTGTTCAGGGGACAGGCAGCTAGCAGATAGTGAGGAGATGTTTACTGTATGAAACAAAAAATGGTTTATGGCCTAAAATGCATGAATTCGCTTAAAGCCCCTTTTAAAGAAAAAATATATATTTGACCCAACAATGTGTTAAAACAACCCAGTGTATTGATCATGCTACACTTAATTTTTATAATCAACTTTAGTTTTACAGTAACTTTGCAATTACATGTCAACTTACTGTCATTAGCGTATATTAAATTGACATAAAGTTAAAAAGTTACTTCTTGTTAATAAAATGTCTAAAGTGGACTATCGAAAAAATGGGTTATGGGTTAGGATTATTACTTAAGAGTTAGGGTTCTGTTTAAATCCCCAACCTAGTTTTAAACTGTTGCGAAACTTGTTTGTGCACCAGACGTGGATGACACCTCACATACTGCAGATTGTTGAAAAGGCGTGCTATTAGCACATCTGAGAGATGATAAAAGAACCAAAAAATATAGCGGGAGGAGGTACTTGGGTCATATTTGTATAAACAACCATGTAGAAACACCTATCAAATGTGCAAAATAACCCCACCAACACCTTGACAACCAACTACCAAACTAGCACCACTTGCATATTTTGTTTCACCCGCAACCTTTTTTTTAGGTACCTATGTTAATAAATAGCTTAACCCAAGAACTCTTTGGAAACTGTTAAGGGAAATAACTTTCATGGATCTGTGAAGGTTTGGAAAACATTAAACTCCACACTTCTGTTGTTGTCATCATGTGTGTGTGTAAATATTCCACACCACCCACACGCTTAACCTTCTTTCCACAGATCTGACCCCGTCTCTTGTTTATATGCGTCCCGAGCGAAACGCACCCAACCACAACATCAATCAGCCACCGATAATAAATGCACAGATGCTCTTCAGAGATCTCCAGAAACAATGTCGACCAGAAGGTCCAGAGAATACCGGCAGTTCTTCAACAATTCAGATGTTGGCAGTCACCCTGACCTCTCATCAGAAAATAAAGAACAGAGGTAATTATAAATAAACGATTTTACGATTTAATTCCTTGTAGACATCTCAAAGATCAATTTTTTAATGGTGTAACATGAAAAATTATATAATCTCCAAACATACAGCGTAAAATGTAAGAGAAAATCAAAGAGATGTTCCCTTTAAAAATGGCATTCACCTTGAACACACCCTTTAGCTTCATTTAGAGGTTATTTAGAAGTTTAAAAGCTAAACCAGCTTTACTCGCTACTGGAATGCTACTAACAGAGAAGGAATGTCAGACAAATTAACAACAAACGAGAGAGAACGAGAGGTCACTACGTCACCTGTTTAATACGACTGGATTCTGCACGTGCAACTAGGAACCTGATATTAGTGATGTTGGCTTCATTTGTTCAATGACAAAAGGACATTGTTTACTGATCCATGAAGACAAACAATTGGACATTGAGGAAGTTCAGTCGTAACAGCTGATTAATATCAACTAATCGGAATGTGTATGCAGAACAGGACATGCGAGTTTCAGAAGAGTTCTTAACATTATCTCATCCATAGCTTAGCTATGTTCCCATCCAAATTTGCATATTAAACTTATGCGCACAATTGGAATATCCCATAAAACATTTCCAGTGATATCAGTAAGAAAAGCCACTAAAGATAATCTTTTGAATGTATAATAAATTAGTTGCTTCCATTGTAGTTTATGCGCATTGTACTTTTCAGTAAATTAATTGCATGCATTTTTTATTATTCAGCGTTTTTTAAGCAATATCCCAAAGAGGAGCTAAAAATAAATGGAAACATACCGATTTTTATATTTGTCATCAAATTATTCCATGACAAAGCTGACACCTAAATGAATGAACTCCCAAAATGTGAAGGAGCCAAACTTGGTCAATCCTCTGCAATTGAGCAATTTCTCTGGATAAACAACCTCAAATAGCATAAAAACAAAAGAGAGAAATATAATAACAGGAAGAGACAAGATACCCTGGCAGAAGAAGAGAACAAAGGGATGTAGATAAAAAATAAGATAAGAGCGGAAAAATATTTCTTTAAAGTGGAGATTAGCTGTTCTGTACACAGACAAAGTCACGCCATAAATCCAACAAAGCTTTGCTAATAAATTAGGTGACAACCAAATATGCTGACCTTGTGTTGCGGCTCGTAAAAACAAACAGGGTAATCTGACTTAACCATATTATGAATAAATAACTCATCCTTTGTTTGCCTTCCAGTCTATACAGGCTTTATCTTCCTGGCCATCATTTGCTAGTAATTGCATACAAGTTGTGTACTTCAGTGTACTAAAACGTTCCTACAAATACACCTGTTGCATTCAAAGCATTATTATATATTATTATTATAACAGCCGAAAGCTTCAACACATTTGGTTGTAAATAGAGTGAATTTAATAACATTAGTAAATGCATTAGGCCAAAGCATGAAAATCTGACTGTTTCCAAGTTTAAGTGCTATAATTGTGTCCCCAGTGCTTCTATCAACATAGAAAATGTAAACAAGATAAACCAAGTAACTTAGTTTTGGTAAACCATTCTCTGCAGGCATGTGGAAAAATAGGTCATTGAAATTGGTCTCCCCTTGTGATGTCATAAGGGGTTCTTATTATTATAATAACGGCCCTTAATCTGCACTATCCAACCACGGCACTGCCATTTAGTACAGAGAGAAAAAAATAATTGACAGCAGTTTTAATTTCAACAAACCACCATTAAGGCGATCAGTGTTTGCATTTCATCACCTCATTTGCATTTTAAAGGACACACCCCAAAATGGCACATATTTGCTCACACCAACAAAGTGGCAATTTAAAAATTTTATAATACATTATCTATATTAGTGATGCACCGATGTATCGGCCGCCGATATTTATCGGCCGATTTTTGATGAATTTGAAACCATCGGCATATCGGCAATAGCACGAGAAAGGCCGATACCGATTGTTTATTAATTAACTGCATAAAGAAATCCATTATATGTAAAAATGAGTTAATGTTGTTGATAAAATAAATGCTGAATAGCAAAAACCACCTTTGAAGGTTGTCATGTTGACTTATTATATTTGTTTTAGCTTAATTTGTGCCTCTCTTATTATGTTGGTCAGTTAAATGTTAATTAGATCAAATCCATCTTCAGTAAAAATAATTTGATGCAGAAATAAACTAGCTAATAGACCAACTGTATAGTATTGTATACAAGTTTTTCATATCGGCATCGGCCAGAAGTTGTCTGTTTAAATCTGTATCGGCCCAAAAAAGTCCTATCGGTGCATCCCTAATAAATTATCTATATTAGTGATGCACCGATGTATCGGCCACCGATATTTATCGGCCGATTTTTGATGAATTTGAAACCATCGGCATATCGGCAATAGCACGAGAAAGGCCGATACCGATTGTTTATTAATTCACTGCATAAAGAAATCCATTATATGTAAAAAATGAGTTAATGTTGTTAATAAAATAAATGCTGAATATCAAAAACCACCTTTGAAGGTTGTCATGCTGTCTTATTATATTTGTTTTAGCTTAATTTGTGCCTCTCTTATTATGTTGGTCAGTTGAATGTTAATTAGATCCAATCCATGTTCAGTAAAAATAATTTGATGCAGAAATAAACTAGCTAATAGACCAACTGTATGGTATTGTATAAAAGTGTTTAATATCGGTATCAGCCAGAAGTTGTCCATTTAAATCGGTATCGGCCCAAAAAATCCTAACGGTGCATCCCAAATCTATATGGTATTTTGAGCAAAAACTTCACATATGTACTCTGGGCACACCAAAGATTTATTTTACATCTTAAAAAAGTCTTGTGAAATGTCCTGTTTAACGCGCTCCAACAATGAACATTGAGAAAGATTAAATGGTGAAAAACTATTTTGCTTCTGGTTAGTTATTGCATTTAGTACTGAATCTTATTGTCAAGTGTTACCAATTTCGAAAAACAATGTTCAAATATCAATGAATCTACAAATAGGAGAACAAATGCATGCAGGTGTAATTTACATAAATCAAACACTTTATAGACGGTTTCAGCAGTAACAACATAAACAAGCGGCTGTCGCGGTCCGCACGTAACTTCCGGTAAACTCCGCTAAGAATACATAACAACAAAGTTCTTTAAACGTAGTTTATTTATATAACAAGCAAAAAACAACACATAGATTACCTAGGAAACCAAAACATTTGTTATTTTCGATGAGGCATTTGTTCAAGAGATCAGTTTATCAACTAGTCAGACCATTAAAAAAACGAAACCGGAAGTAAAGTTCGGATCCAGACGTGTATCACGTGCATCCGATGAAACGGTCTATACAGTAAGGGCTTTTCTATACAGCAAGCTATTGATCACTTTAGTTCACTTCACTTTTCAATTCCAAATAATAGTTTCCAATGCCACCAGTAGCCTGTGAATTTTGTGTACACGTATTTTCAGTTTATCCATAATTTCGCTATGATCTCTGCACAAAAACCTGTGAACACTGGATTTACACACAAGTCTTTCTGCTACTTCATGTTAACTGCGTGACTTTATTTTGTGTGTCACAAGCGAGTGTAGCCTACATACATTATGAAGTACATGCTCTCTAGTTGCTAAGGCAGTCTGTAGGTATTTGCTAAGGGGTTGCTCAGAAGGTCAAAAAAGCCCACAAGTCTCCATGGCTATGTCTACATGCACAAATTTTTATGAAATTACAAAAGATTACGAACATGTCGTTCATGCTCTGGATGGATGTACAAAGTCAGGTTGGAGAAAATTGTTTTTGAGAAGTTTTTAGCTGTGTGCAATGGAAACACAATTTTTTTTATGTAAAAACACTATTTTATTATTTTTATGTAATGTTATAAACCATCACATGAACCCTGCAGAACGTTTCCTTAACGATGCATGTTGCCAATTCCTAACAATGTCATACATAAATATAGCTTAACATAAACACAATTCCACTGCGCATGTGCACAAGTTTTTTTTTGCATCTGATTAAGAAAAACGTGTTTACGTGCGTAGTTGATTGGATCACAGATCGGTCTGCACCACGCCTTTCAATATGATAGAAATTTTAGTCGGATCGACCTCAATCAGATTGATTAAAGTGTTTACATGCTGGCTTTTCCAGATCAACTGAGCCATGAATCCGATTACAAACAGATTATTTGGTCGCATGTAAATATAGCTACTGATGTTGTGGTCTCCTTGTATAATGTCTGAAACACAATGGCTGCATCCCAAATGGCGCACTTAATGTGGAGTCATTTTAGGTTCGGAAAGGGTGCTCATGGGCTCCCCTTTAAGGTTTATATGTTCCCTAGATGTGCACTTTTCCTGAGTCTGCACTTGTGTGAGCTTCACAGCAGACTTCTTTTCCGACACAAAAAGTGGCGTTACATCAAAAAAGTGCGGACTTGTAGGTTTAGGGTGCCATTTGGGACAGGTGCCAATGTGAGTTAAGCACCAAAGTTTAATACTTGACATTAGTTGATTTAAAATTAAGACAAACACCCTTAATTCTAAACTATGAACAGCAGTAAAAGTAATGCAAACATCTTAAATTCGTTGAGTTGCATAACCTAAAAAATCACAAACCTATCCCAGTCAAACTGATTTACATATGTAAACGAGGAGCGCAGATGCAAGTCTATGCAAAACAAAACAATGATCTCACGCTCAAATCTCAAACCAAACCAAAGGTCTCATGCACACATCGGTGGTGTAACCTAATAAATATTCAGCTAAAAGCACCTGAAGGGTACAGTACATGCAGTAAAGAGTATAACACCTAACTTTAAATGTATGTACAATATATTTTGCCTGTTGAATCACCTGAGCTTTTCTATTCATGTCCTGCATTTAGATTAATGATTTGTTAAAGAGTATAAATATTTCATGTAATCTTTCAACCAATAAGGTCATAAAAATTGTGCACAAATCGTGAAAGAACAAGCAAGAATTAGCATACATCAAAGGACACCAATTTATATAACAATTATAGTCTAGCATGCAAATAAACATTGACGTAAGATGCATTAAAACAAACGTCATCTACCAGTTTAAATGTCTTTAGTGGTGCATGTAAGAATTGGACTACCTGTCTCATTCATATGATGTCAAAGTATCCGGAATGTTTTTCCAAACTCAATCCAGCCGGAGAACTAAACAAAAGAAATAAATTCAACCCGCATTCACTCGATGCTAACAGAGCAAAGCTCGATCTCTCCACGCTGACAGGGAAAGAGCAACATCTCTCGTGCCTGCCCTCAAACACCGTCGACACATCAAAGGCAACAAAAGAGAGTTCAAATTACTGCCGTCCTCCCAGCCAATCAAAAGAGCCGCAGGGCTAAATGGATTTTTGCAGTGATGACATCACCAAGCAGGTTCCTCTTGTACCGCCCTCGGGCAAAACTCTACCTCTGCTCTCGTTCTGGCACTTTCTCTCTTTGCCTCGTTCATGCTTGGGTTAATGGCTATTTAAATATATGTGACTCAGCACAAGGTTCACATGAGAGTCCCCGGTCAGATAAACATTCAATACACACAGAGATTGTATAAACAGATTAAATGTTTAGTCAACGCTGTGATCGAAAGTGAAAATTTACTACATATTATTTTGAGGTAAACTTTCCTTCTGCACTGCGTAGGGGTGCGTGTGTGTGTGTTTGGGCAGGTGTGCAGGTGAATACGGTAACACTATCAGGAAACGAATATATGCTTCCTATTGCACACCTGTTTCAATCCTACACCTTACATCTGTGTGTCACCATCACCATAGAAACATACAAACCTAAACCTCAGGACAGACCAGGAGGGTTGCGATCACATCCATTGGTTTACCAGGTGCAGGACAAAACTATCCTATTCAAATTAATCAAATACTAGCCTTACATTTGCTAGAAATGATATCTAACATTCTATAGGTTTGTGTACAGGACGTTTCATGTCTGGCTACCTCAGACTACATTTACATTTTCGATTTAAATTCATTACTCTACGCATGGCATCACTACTAGTTTTGGGCCTCATAAACAGAGACGTTTGTAAATGCAGCAGACCCTTTAGTTTGAAACTCTATCATGAAAATCTGACTTTATTCATGTTTAATGCTATAATGGGCTTTTATCAACCTAGAAAATGTGAAAAAGATCAACCCAGTAACTTAGCTTTCGTAAATCACTTGAAAAAATAGGTTATTGAAAATTGGCTCCCCTTGTGATGTCGTAAAAGGGGTTAATATCACCCCATCCAACCACGCCACTTAGTGCAGAGATCAGCTCATTTGCATTTAAAAGGACACACCCCAAACAACACATTTTTGCAATTTTAACATGCGATTATAAATTGCCTGTGGGGTATTTTGAGTTAAAACTTCACATATGTACTCTGGGGACACCAGCATCTTAAAAAAAGTTTTGTAAAATGTCCCCTTTAAACAAATTCAATTCAATTTGTTTATTTGTCACATACACAGATATATGCAGGACACTATAAAAGGCGAGGGTGCCCACATTTGTACCCTGATTGGGTGTTCTGGATCATTGCGTATCCTTCCCTGATTGGTCAAGCCACTATCATGTCACCGTTACGCTATTGAAAGGTGATAATGACCAGCCGCAATGACCGTGTAAACAACAACGCGGAAACCGAACTGCAGACTTTTAGGCGTTCAAATGCTCTTTTTAAGCACATTGTATGTTTATTCATGACACAAACACCCAAAACAATAAGTACTATGTAATTATTGATTATTAACTCTGACTTTTGCCTCAGTAAACTTCCAATTTACTGCTAATTAATAGCTAATGATGTAGTTGTTGTAGTGGTTAGGTTTAGGTATTGGATTGGGTTGGTTAAGGGGTGTACAATATGGTCATGCAGAACAAGGCATTAATATGTCCTTAATAAACAGGAAATATGTAAGCTAATAAGTGAGAATTGAACATTTTGGATGACATGGTGGTGAGTAAATTATCTGGATTTTTTTTAAGAAAATGGACTAATCCTTTAAAATGTCTCAATGGTTACATTGCATAAGAATACATACAGACAAACAGAAAATATATTTTAGTGACTGAAGAGCTCTGTTTACTGGCCTGAGCATCTCTCAGACTTAAAGGTCACTCTGTAAACTTTCTGTTTGTTTAATGCAGAAGGCCCTCTCTCTCTTTCTCTCTCTCTCTCTCTTTCATGTGTAAAGTGGTCTGGCAGAGTAAACTAAAACGCATTGCAAACAATATTCCTGCCATAATATTACTGAACCATCTCCATGTGTTTATACAAATAAACCGAGGGTGTCTTCTACCATCTAATATCCTAAACAGCCCATAAACCAGTTCAAGGTCCATCTGTGATGCGTATGATGAGTTTCAGGTGTGCTGTCAAGGGTTCGGTCTGAAATGCAAGTGCTCGATGCCCAGTCAGTCAATAGCCTCTTTCACACAGTAATTCTAGTAAATTACCATGAATTTACCAGAACAAATTTACCAGTAAATACAAAAATGTGCTGTTCACACATGCAGTGACGTTCCGTCTTTTTACCAGTAAGACATCATTCACACATCAGTATCAAATACCGGTAAACTCGGAGAGAAAGCGGAAGTTACCTGTGGTGCGCGGCCGCGAGCTCCGTGTCGTATTTGTACACAATGGCGGGTTATGACTTAATATCGTCGGTCCGTATTTTGTTGTTTTCACATCTGTGGCAAACGGTCGCGAAGTTGCTCGTGACCAAACACTGCGTTAGGCTGCGTCAAACGGAACCTGTGTTTGCACACTCAGGCTTCACCAAGGGTGTGCTAAGGACGTCGGCAATTTGGCAAATATATGGTAAGCTGTTTTAAACAAATCTGGTGAAGAAATGTGGATCTTAACTTCAGTTGTGCTCGACTTTTAAGCAGCATGGGTGTGGAAACGAACGTAAACAGTGCAGTGGTAAACGCGTCATCTGTTTAAAAACATTCTGATTGGCCCGATCTGTCAGCGCGGTCTGACGTCGTTCGTTCTAAATGCCGGTAATCCTATATTTTTCGTTCACACATAGTGCTTACCGGTAAATTACTGGTAATCTTACAACCTGTCTTACTGGTAAATTGGGAGCACTGATTTACCGGAAAGGTTCGGTTCACACATGACATGTTAACTGCAATTTACCAGTAAATTACCAGTAAAGACTGTATGTGTGAAAGGGACTAATGACTTTCTATATGAAACTGGTTACATTTCCTTTTAAAACACTTAAGATCAAGCCAATGTTTAGTCACTAGTACAATGCTTCTTCATAAAAAGCTTACAAAAATGCATGTATAAAATGCATGTATACCTTCATCAGAGTTTTTATTATTTTAGATCACCAATAAACCACTTCGAACGCAGCCAAGACTGAACGTCACCCGCCAAATTACGTCTTAAACCCGATGCTCCTCTGCAGCCATACGCAGGTCATGACACAGATGCAATTGTTTAAATCAATGATGAGTTAAATAATTAAATCATTTACTTCATTCTAGCCTGAAGCTCAATGCCTGATAGGTTAGATAACACACATACCTGAAAGCATGCACATGCAACACTCTGGGCCTGTCGGACAGCTTTTTTCATATAGCGAATAAAATGTGTTCGAAATAGGGATGGGTCAGGATGGTTAACTAGTGGTTAATTAGTTTAAACGTTAAACCCTGCCAATAAGTAGTGACATTTGCTTTTGTAATAAAATCCAATTACTGTCAGGTTTCAAACTGTGCACAGCAAATTTCATATTGCATTTCACAATGTGCTTGACCTTCCATTTACAGTGTGACAAATGAACCGGAAATAAAGTAACATCAGCATCTCCCTCCCTTATTTATTCAGACTGCAAAGAATATTGATTAAAAATGTGAAATAACTTCCTAAAGTAGCATACATTATTTTCTGTCTGTATATCTGTGGGATGATTGGCAGAGAGCGAGCGAGACAGGTGTTGCAGGTGTTAGGTGGAACGTCCTGGCATATGAGCATAAGTATACTGGGGTCAGATGTAAGCTTGCCCACCAGCTTGCATGTTGTGCAGCTGTATATTTTCAAACAGGAAGAAAAACTCGGTCTTTGAATTAAATTTTCATTCATACTCCGTTTTGACTAATCCTTTAGTTAAAACGGAGTATGAATGAAAATTTAATTCAAAGACCGAGTTTTCTTTAAAAAATCCGGATAATTCACTCACCACCATGCCATCCAAAATGTTGATGTCTTTCTTTGTTCAGTCGTGAAGAAATTATGTTTTTTGAGGAAAACATTCCAGGATTTTTGTCATTTTAATGGACTTCAATGGACCCCAACACTTTTAAGGGCTATAATGATACCAAGCGAGGCAAAAGAGTCTTATCTAGCGAAACAATTGTTGGCAAAAAAAAATAAAACATGCACTTTTAAGCCACAACTTCTCATCTTCCTCCGGTCGTGTGACGCGTCAGCGCGGCCTCACGTAATTGCGTAATGACGTCGAAATGTAAAGTGATACCTAAATGAAACACGCATTTGCGGACTATTTTAAACAATAAACTGACACAATGACATTAATTAGTATCATTTGACATACAACAACGTCGGAACGGTCCACTTTCTCAACACTTGTAAACACTGGGGTGTAGTTTCGCACACGTCATCCGTCACCTCTTGATCACGTGTTATGTGAGGTTGCGCTGGCGCATCACACAAATGGAGGAAGACGAGAAGTTGTGGTTTAAAAGTGCATTTTTTTTGCCAAAAATGACAATCGTTTCACTAGATAAGACCCTTATGCCTCGTTTGATATCATTTAGAGTCCTTTGAAACTGCCATTTTTAACTGCATTAAAACTGTTACGTGTTGGGGTCCATTAAAGTCCATTAAAATGAGAAAAAACTCCTCAAAAAACATAATTTCTTCTCGACTGAACAAAGAAAGACATCAACATTTTGGATGACATGGTGGTGAGTAAATTATCAGAATTTTTTTTAAGAAAATTGGCTAATCCTTCAAGGTGATCTCACATGGGGGTTGGACTTGCATGTTAACATAATGAAATATTTACCGTATATCGCAACTCATTACAGAGATGAATTTTGGTCAGTATCGTCCAGTCCTAATTGTTATCTTAGCAAATGTGAAGATTGTGATATAAAAGATTTTTGACAAATTTTCCCAGGCCAAATGATCTGAGCTATGTTCTCCACATTCATTATTCATCACTCTATATTTCTGCTGTGTGTCAACAAATGCCCTGTTTGTGTCTGTGTTTTATTCTCCTGATGACTTTTAACAGAAACATATGAGAAACATTCGATTCTAAAATTTTATATAATTTTAAATAGTCTCCAGAGCTATGAAAGAGCAACAAAATTGTTCAATGTAAAAAAGCCACCATCACAACATCTAATAAAAACCCTGTTTGCATCCTCTTGCATACACAAACAAAATGCACATTCACCTCAAATTGTTATATCTGGCATTGTGATGATTCAGCATGCACGAATGTGTTTTACATACCTGTCTGAGTCAATATGTGCCTCATCTAATGAGTTCCTCATTTAAACTGGACTGAGATCAGTCTGACCACAGGGATCTGATCTCTTCACTCACGTGAGCTCCAGTGAGCTGATCTGATCAACACTAGTTTTAAAGTCCTTCAAAGTTGTTAATCTGAGAAGCTTCGGACATGCCCTACACTCACTAAAAGATTTGGACCCAACCGAATCGAATTTCCCTCTCTTCAGAAACTCATAGCAGTCACACATTACTTCAACGTCTTTAGATTGTGCTAACCTCAGTGAATCCTCCTCCTGATCTAATACCAGCACAGGCACCTGACGCCACCTCTTTCCTTTGACACAGAGTCCCAAGTCCTCTGTCTTGTATAACTCTTCAGAATGTCGAGACGATGATGTCATAGGCCACATGGCGCCCAATGCAGGGCCTGACAGGCTGTTGGATCTGTCTTTGTGACTTGACTCGTCCCGGATAGATGGGAGAGATCACATGAACCTTAACAGTCTCAACACAGCCACTGACCCAGAGACTAGGAACATGACAGAACCCAAAACCCTTGAGAGAATGTGTGTGCGTGCGGTGTCTTTCCTTTGTGTTGTTTGTCCTTCCTTCTCATCAATGGTTGACCTCTGGACTCATATGTAAATCAACATCCTCCTTTACCAGACTAGGTTACACCACTGAGCTGTTTTGCACACAAGCACGCACGCATACACAGAACACTTTTATTGAACCAAATTAGTGAGGTTAGTTGATAGATTTCCATAGATCAGAAATGTGCCATAATGTTGTTGTTTTCTGGTGTTTGTGACCATCACAATATACATAACACTGTAAATCTACATTTAAGCATTTGGCAGATGCTTATCCAAAGTGACTTACAGTATATTACAAGGTATACATTTTTTTCCAAGTATGTGGATTCACTGGGTTTTAACCCATGAACTTTTGATCTACCAATGCTATTAACCACTGACCTATACAAGAGCACAGTTTTCATAACTCTGAGCTACTCTGAATAAAATGCATGAAAGCTGACATATGCTGGATATCTAAGATGTTTATCTTTTACTTCCATGGAATTAATATACTTTGACAAATCCAGTAACTACTTCCTCAAGCTTTTATTATGGCAGGATGTCACCGCTTTTGTTCCTTGAAACAACACTGGCATAAAATTTTTATGTTGTAAGGTATTCTGGCAAACAATTGTCCACTTAGAAGAAGAATACTTAGAAGTAGAGCAAATACTTAAGAATATCTTTTTGCTAATATGTCTCAAAATTCTTGAAGACAACAAGTTCAAACTTCAAAGTCAGGTCAAGAGTTGCCCACTTATTCAAAAAGGGGCCATTTGGTTGGTTTGACAGACGAACCAACCAAAGTTTGCTTTTCACGTGATCTTTAGGCACTGGGTCGGTCTGAAAATACTCCTACATATATCCTGAATATCTTTCAAAGATTTAACAACAGGAACCCTAACTTTGTTTAACAAAGCAACAACCAGTATTTCTCTCTTTCAAGAATTCATTGTAGCAGCCTGGGAACTGAACTGTGTACCTGTGCAACCAACCAATACAGCCAATCATATTGAAGCTTGTTGTTCTGAGAAAGACCTTTTTGCAAAATTTTTGACAAAGGCACGTTAACTTGTTTCTTTTTCTCTCTTTTCCTAGTAATCACAATTCCTCTCTTTTTGGAGTCAGTCTCTGTAAACCTGACACCATCCTCACACAAGCAGGTGTGACACAATGCTTTCCTTTCTAACAGCATTACCCTGGCTGAGAGGGGCCTTGTATACAAGTGTTTGTTTGAGTAAATTACAGGGTCTGATGTCATTATCACCCACTTCCAAGAATCACACTTCCTATCCAAATGACATCAAAACATTCAGAAACACGGCTTATAGATGTTAACAAATAAAGTGCCGCAGGGATGACATACTTTTGTAGGCAAAACATGTGGACGAGTTAGCATTTTAGCACTTCTGGTTCCATCATCACGATTTTTGGAATAAGGTTTTAATTAAACACCTTAAGAAAGATCTTGGGCTAACATAAGCCCAAGATATTTTTACGTCTTATTCTACAACATAAAACACACCAGGAATATCCCCACTCGTGACTTTAAGTGTTTTAAAGTGTCTTAAAATAGGTGGTTGCCAACAAGTTGCTAAATGTGATCACGCTTGACGTTTAAATTAAATTTATATAGTGCTTTTCACAACTGTTTAATTGTTTCAAAGCAGCTTTACTTTAAAAATGCAGGAGAAAACAGAAAAATTGGTGGACAATATAAGAAGCAGTTCGACAAAAATTAACCTGTAATAGTGAGTGTAGTAATGATGTAATGTAAAATTAATAAAAGTTGTGCTAATCTGTGATGATAATCTTGTTGGACAAAACGTGTACATCTTAAAATTTTGTTTAAAACAGAGCTTAATTTTTGCGATAATCCAAAAGTCTATGGGAAAAATGAATGGGCTTTATGGCGAGGGAACCAGTGTCCCGCTAACATCCGGGACTGGGTTGGCCTAAAAAAATGCAATCCCTGTGATTTTGTATTATTTAGCAAACACCACTAAATACAATTTTGAAAAATTCAAAACATGGCACTCAATAATGCGGTACAGAAACAATTGGTTTTACTATCAAGATAAATTATCAGAGTGCCTTAAATTAAATGGCATTAATACATCTTAAAATTTAACATATTAACTTGTATACAATATACAAGAGATACATGTTTTAAAAAGAAGAAAAACTCAATCTTTGTATTGTTGTATTATGTAGCTTAGTTAGCAGGGTTAGCATTAACAGTACACAAGGGTCATGGGTTTGAACCCAGTGAACACAGATACTGATAAAATGTTTTGCTTGTAATGCACTTTACATCTCTCCAGATCAAATGCATGAATGTAAATAGCTAAAACAATTAACTAATATAGATCAGTGTTAACTATCACTAAAATACAACATGTAACAATGTAAACTACCTTGTATCTGTCACTACTGCCAGAACACAGACGTCTTTGTGTTCCTCTCTTTCTCTCTCAAGGGACAAACTCTACTCTGCCTGCCCCCTAGAGGCCTCACAAAATAATTCCACCTGTCACCATGACAACGCTCCACACCTGCTGGTGTCACCTGTATCTCCAGCCTGTATCATATGTCCAAACTTCCTGCTTTTACTGGGTTAACGTGCCAGCCAACGACAGCACAATTTCACAAAAAATGTATGCGTTTCTTTATCTAAAGGAAAGTGTTTTCTATATTTAGTGATGTTAAACACGTCCACCCTGCTGTGCTAATGTTGATAAGGGCAGTGCCAGGCTTGGTTTGGTTCCAGTATGCACTGAACACCTCTTGTATTTAGACATGAGAAAGCTATGACACACAAAGCAACAAAGTACCTGTGCTTAAACCTCACCAACAAGGAGTTTTAATATAGAATGGGTTTGATTTCCTAAAACCACAAAGAACCCAGATAGCAAGCAACCATTGAAACAATGTTAAAAATAGTTGATTTGTCAATGTTAATCCTATTGAATCAATATCAGGCGTGCACCCTCCATTAATATTATAAAAATATTGAAATTTAATAAACCATCATTATGGTGATCAGCGTTTGCTTTAGTTAAGCCATGGATTTTCATTCTTTTAAGTTAAATCGTTCTTTTGTCAGTGTTTGTATGTGTTTATGTAAAAACACATGTGCATTGGAAAAGAAAGATGTGTTTCAAAGATAAAAGTTGAAATTGGTTGCTTTTAATTAAGAAATCAAGAATTCAAGCTGCTTTACATTCCCATGTTGATTCTTTTATGATTGGTATGGTTTGTAAATGGACTGTGACAAGGTAAACAGAAAACAATACTGACACATTTAGACATCATCAGTCATCCTACAAATTTCAACAATCATCAAACTAATTCATATAAAACGATCAACTGTAATGCATGCTGGGAGTCATGGATCAGATTAGTACTAGATTGAAACCCAGCAAGCATTGCAGCATGAAGCTTTCTTTTGTTAATAGTCCCCACTGATGAGCTTCATAGACTGATTCATGATGCCAGAGATTGATTCAGTAGTTTAACCTTCTAAGTATGTTTTTATAATTCCGAAAAAAAACAACCAGAAATAATATTTAGGTAAATTTACAATTCAATTACTTAATCACATTAGATCTAAGTTTTATTTGCAATAGCAAATGTATCTTAAATCATGCTTCAACAGCTTAAGAAAATTTAACATTAAACACAAGAGTCATGGGTCCAACTAAAGCAAACACTGATCACCATAACGCTTGTTTGTTGAAATTGCAATATTTGTTCAATATTAATTAGGGTGCAAACGTGATATTGATTCAGTGGGATTAACATTGACAAATCAACTATTTTTAACATTGTTTCAATGGTTGCTTGCTCTTTGAGAAGCTATGCATTACATTGATTTAACATGTTTAAAATAAATGTAAAGGTTCCAGAAATGGTCTGTATAAAACCATAAAACTTGTATAAATTTCTTTGTTCTGATGAACACAAAGGGATGTATTTTGAGCAGTGTTTTTAAGCATCACTGACTTCAATAGTATTTTTCTTTCCTACTATAGAAGTCAATGGTGCTCCTGTTTCCTGCACGATTACAAGTATTGTGTTCAGCAAAACAAAGACATTTATACAGGTTTTGAACAACTTAAGGGGGAGGAAATGATGAAAGAATTTTATTTTTGGGTGAACTATCCCTTTACAAAGACAGTCATATACATCTAGGATGGTTTGAGGGTGAGTAAAATATGGGCTAATTTTCGTTTTTGGGTAAAAAAAATTTGTTGCTGTGAACAAACAAACAAACAAACTAACTAACTAATAACAGACTTTAACCCTTCACAGTGCAGTGTGTGTATAGTCATACCTGCGAACCGTGAGACGCAGTGTTTTGTAAGATCCTTTCACGAGAGAAATGGCCTCCTGTCTCCATCCGCTCAACTCAACCTCATTAATTATGACAACCTCATCTCCAACCTGTAGTGGGTGCTGTAACAGAGATGCTTTGCCGCCCTCCTCTACCTGTGGATACACACAAACACACACATAAAGATTGTGTGCACTCAGTATGATAATACATGGAGGCTACAAAGGATTTATGAAGAAAATTAAAAACACATGCTTGCTCAACTGCACAGAGCCAGCTTAGAATTCAAAGAATGTTTTCTTTGGACCTTCTCGTCTACACATTCAGAGTCTCCAGACACTAATATTTCATATAATCTCTCGCCCCGTATACAGAGGACGGAGTCCCACGTTACAAAAGCTCTGCGGTGCATCCAGTCAACAATGTCATTATACACCTGAAAAGAGCCAGAAAGACTTGCATTCATTCTGTTCCTGCTTCTGAACAACACAAAGAGCACAAGGCATTAGTCATGCACAGGAAACCTAATGTTTAGATATTTCCACCACAAAGAAACCTCTGTGAAGCCCAAGAAGCATCGTACCATTAACAAGAAGGGCAGAATTTGTTTATAGATAAGATCTGTTAATGTACTTTTATTTTAGACATGTGATGTCTCACTCTGGATTGTTCCAACAATGAAAAGTCCTGTGGTGTGACATTGAAATATTTCCCCTGGAAACAAATGTTTCGATTGTATATGTAACAAAAGCAATTAGTGAGCAGTCAAAATGATCCAGAATTTTGTTTATTTAAAAAATAATCACGGGTATGCGTCTTGCTCAAGGGGACAATGGAGGCAGTCATGTTATTTTTTGCCAAGCAGAAGATATTCTTGTATTAATAACATTACTGTCAAACAAACCTAGTTCCAACCCTAACTATACCTGGACGATATTGACCCAAATTCATATCACATTAATTCCTGGATTAATATGTGTGCACGTTATTAAAGACAAATGCAATACATGGTAATTTGCTGAATTATGCGATGAACAGTATGTGCTTGCAAAATAAAATTGAACTTATTAAAAACATAACAAAATACATGCTTCACATTCTTTCCGATCATTGATCATCTTCCACATGTCAAAGCACCCATTTTCACTTTACTTAAACTTTGAATATACATAAACCTTTCAAGTATTAAAATGACTTATTGCAAACTATTGCCATATGCAATAATTTGCTAATTTTGAAATATATGTGCTGCCCTATCGGTATACGATAAATATCTTGGTAGGGCTGCACGATTGTGATAAGATTCACGATTCACCTTGATACTGTAATTGTGATTATTATTGCCGTTAATAGATTTTACATTTAAGTTTTTAAATGTTTTATACATTTCCGTGAAGCAGCTGCTTTGTAAATTCTAAATATCCAAAACTAAATAATAAAATGTAAATAACAAATAATTATGAGAGTTATGTTGTTGATAAAAAAAAATCCAAAACGAATGGCTAAAGGACACGTCAACTTATCAATTTTAAAATCTCGGATTCACCACTATATTTGGTCCCAAACATACTACTCAAAACGCACAGAAATGAGCACAAAAGGCTTTTGTGTAAATGTTTTACCCATAAATGTGTTCCCGATTAGTTTTTTAATTTATTGTGCAGCCCTACACTGCAAAAAAAAAAAAAAGACTTTCTTCCTTAGTAATTTTGTCTTGTTTTTTAGTACAAATATAAAAAAAATCTTAAATCATTATGCATTTTCTTGATGAGAAAAAATAAGTACAAAAATATACAATTTAAGTGAATTTTTTAATTACCCCATTGGCAGAAATGCATCTTAATTTAAGAATTAATTTGTACTGAAAACAAGACAAAAATACTAAGTAAGAAAGTCATTTATTCTCATGTATCTATTCTTCACTGCAAAAAAATTATTTTCAAGAAAAAAAATTATTAGTATTTATGTCTTGTTTTTAGTAAAAATATCTAAAAATTCTTTCATTAAGATGCCTTTTTTTAATGAGCAAAACGACAAAAAAAAATAAGTCTAGTATTTAGACAAAAAATATAAAATTTAAGTGATTTTGTGCATAAAACAAGCAAAAAAAATCTGCCAATAGGGTGAGAAAAATCTTACATTTTTCTTGAATTTAGTGTTTAAGAAAAAAGTTCAAGAAAAATTTACTTACTCCATTGGGAGATTTTTTTGCTTGTTTGATGTACAAAATCACTTAAATGTGATCTTTTTGGTCTTATTTTCTTGGGTCGTTTTGCTCATTAAGAAAAAGAATCTTAATTTAAGAATTTTTTGATATTTATACTGAAAACAAGACAAAAATACTAAGATTTTTTTTTTCTTGAAAATCATTTTTTGCAGTGTTGGTATTTTCTTCGAAGTTTACATTCAAGTCAAATCCTCATGTGAGATGTCATCATCTTCCTCCTTTATTTCTTTATGCCATTCCAGCATCTACGGCTATATTCATGGCGAGAACAAGTTAATCCATACACAAGTTTTATTCAGACAATTTGGTCCATACACAGGTTGGGGGAGGGACAATTTGGCATCTCCAATCTGCCTAACTTGCATGTTTTTTGCCCGTGGGAGGAAACCGGAGTACCCGGACTAACCCATGCTGACACAGGGAGAACATGCAAACTCCACACAGAAAGGCCCTAGCTGGGCTCGAACCGGGGACCTTCTTGCTGCATGTAAGATGTCACAATTACCTTCATTAAAATAATGTATGATGAAAATAAAATTCAAAGATAGTTGGGATAGTTTCCTCCCTGAAAATATACAGCTGCAAAACATGCAAGTTGGCTGAAAAGCTTACGTCTGACCTCAGTATAGATTTCTGGCAGAGCTTCTGTTGCAAAGGAGGCTCATATCAGACCGTACCGATAAAGACAATATCGTCTCACGCAGTATCCCGCTGGGAAAAATACAGATATATTACCAAAACTCAATATACCACCCAGCCCTAACACTAACCACTAACTCACTTAAAATAACTGTAAAGAATAGGTTGATAATAATAGCCCTAACCAAACCCTAAAATGTGATTCCTGAGTCACACCTACTGTACCGACTATGCATGTGTCACTCTGTGTCAGCAGTCAGATATCGCCTTTAAAAATTAAACTTTTGCAAATGACTTTGAGTTGCTTAAATAAAAAAGTGCCTGCTAGATGATTAATAACCAATAACCTACTGGCAGATGTCCAAGCAAATTCTTCCAATGATTAATAGGATTTGACCGCTGGTTTATTGTTAGCATTCCTTAACTACAGGCAAATCCGAGCCAAGAAAAATAAATCCGTCAGGAAGCCCTTTCAAGAAAACACAGAACAAACTAGCATTTCATTATCCTTCAAAAGACACGCATTTGGGAAGCGTTCACGATTGTCTAAGGTTTCCTGTTAAAACCTGTCTCTATCCTGACGACACTCCTTCTCAAAGGACGACCGTGAGCGACTTCCTCACGCTATTCGAATCGGGACATATTCAGAATAATCGTAAGGGCAAGCATGTCTTCCTTTTCACTGGTTATTGAGCGTAAAAAGACCGCTAGCGGAGATTTACTTAACACTCGGCCTCTGGGCCGTGAATAGGAGTGTTTGATTGTAGATGTGCTGCCAAACCGGTGACAACGATTCCATTAATATGTAACCGAACGAAGTGCCTAATTCCCTTAACCTTATTTTAACCCCCGACATCCCGAGGTCAGGTCGCTCTTAACTTGCCGTTTACTGTCGACACGCACAAAACAACACTGGACGAATAAAAGAGCAACTTCACAGAAGAGGCTAAATCAGCATTCAAGACTGGATAAAGTACAATTGGAATTGCGATGTTTTTTCCCCATCCTTTTTTGATCATCTTTCTTCTTTTGTTGCTTTCCAGGCTAGCGGGGCTCTCGCAAATTCCGTAGCTGACATTCTGCACTCTCGCTCTCTCTTTTGGGTCTTTGCCAGACGCTTGGGCTTTATACTGCCCTGTATTTGCCTGTTTTCAAGAAGAAGATGAAGGGGTTAGGACAGTGTGTGGGGGGTAAGAGAGAGAGAGGGAGAAAAATGAACTTTGTCTCAAATGTTTCTCCTAAAACTCAAACAATTGTTGATACGCATAAGTGCTATAAAGATGTGAATAGCATCGCTCAAATAATTTGTTGTTTGAAGATTATTATGACAAATGTTTAACTTCATATCACTGACTTTGATGCCGGACTTTGATATCAATTCAAATATGAGCACATCTGAGACTGTTTGAAAGGTGCCGAAATTTCTACATCTTGAAACCAATATGTAAATAAACTCTCACCATTAGGTCAAAAAGGGACTTCGTGCTGGGTTGTTATTTAAACCCAACGGCTGGGTTTATCTTTTTTTTGTAAAAATACCTTTTAATAAAACCAGACAGTAGCTGCATTTCCATTACAGATCTGCGTAAAAACTATGCAATATTTTCTAAATGATGAAAAGAAACGTTTTTTCCACTTACCAATGATATGCACAGTGGCGGGCGGTGACTTCTCTTCCGAGGGACGCAAAATCAAAATATTTGTGTGTTGCGTAATGTGTACCATGTGCACCATGCGTCTTGTCAAAATACGTGCCTGCTGCACACGCGTCGAAACCGTTTATGATATAAGAGACGCTCACGTTCACGAAATACTCGCAAGACACTAACTTAACAATAAACTCTGATAACGCATGAGATTATGCGAGTATCTGGCAAACGCGAGCGTCTCTTTTATCATAAACCCTTTAGCAGGCACGTCTGCAGCAGGCACGTATTTTGACATGATGCGTGATGCACATAGGTTCACGACGCGCCGAAAACATATTTTGAAATGACGAGCCACACACATGACAGGCTAAATACATGTTGTGACGAACTTCGCATTGTGTGCTCTCCAAAAATAAGTCACCGGATGCGTTTAAAACAGGGGTCTCCAACCTTTTTGTGAGCAAGGGCTACTACAATGGATAAAACAATCTGGAGAGCTACTTTTTTAATGTAGTCTACTCAAAACTTTTTTGTTTTAGTTGTTGATTTTATTTTATTTAAAACTAAAATTTTAACATGCATAAAAGAAGTCAAGCTAATATAAAAAAAGTAATAAATATTAAAATTGAGGAAACTCACAGACTCCGTGCGGGCAACCTGGAGATCACTGATCTAAAACATAGTTTTTCCTCTTGCGATAAGTCATTTCAAACATCACGTCGGGCTATTTTAAGCCATTATTTTAATTAAAGGAGACATAGGAGTGTTACCCAAAGATTAATGCAAATAAAAGCCCCTTATACTTGGGAGCGGCAACATATGAGATGTTTCCATTGCAGTTTCGCGGAAAAAAAACTTTTCTGAATTGACTGAAAAACCACCTTATGCGAGCACAAAACGTTTTTTTTTTTTTTGTGATATATTGGAGTTGCGGTTTTATATTGGAAAAATTTGAAATTGACGTGTTTCCATTGACCGTATTTTCAATTTGCAAGGTCAATTTGCGCAATTTGAAGAGTAATGGAAACGTACTACACAAGTGGACTTACAAGGAAAAATACAGAAAAATAATCTTAAAATAGTTTTGAAAAATAGTTTTTTTCGCAAACATTATAGAGGGCACTGTATACATACACTCACCTAAAGGATTGTTAGAAACACCGGTTTAATTTCTCATTAATGCAATTATCTAATCAACCAATCACATGGCAGTTGCTTCAATGCATTTAGGGGCTTGGTCCTGGTCAAGACAATCCAAAGACAAACTCCAAACTGAATGTCAAAATTGGAAAGAAAATTGATTTAAGAAATTTTGAGCGTGGCATGGTTGTTAGTGCCAGATGGGCCGGTCTGAGTATTTCACAATCTGCTCAGTTACTGGGATTTTCACACACAATCATTTCTACGATTTACAAAGAATGGTGTGAAAAGGGAAAAACATCCAGTATGCGGCAGTCATGTGGGCGAAAATGCCTTGTTGATGCTAGCGGTCAGAGGAGAATGAGCCGACTGATTCAAGCTGATAGAAGAGGAACTTTAACTGAAATAACCACTTGTTACAACCGAGGTATGCAGCAAAGCATTTGTGAAGCCACAACACGCACAACCTTGAGGCGGATGGGCTACAACAGCAGAAAACCCCACCGGGTACCACTCATCTCAACTACAAATAGGAAAAAGAAGCTACAATTTGCATGAGCTCACCAAAATTGGACAGTTGAAGACTAAAAAAAATGTTGTCTGGTATGATGAGTCTCGATTTCTGTTGAGACATTCAGATGGAAGAGTCAGAATTTGGCATAAACAGAATGAGAACATAGATCCATCGTACCTTGTTACCACTGTGCAGGCTAGTGGTGGTGGTGTAATGGTGTGGGGGATGTTTTCTTGGCACACTTTAGGCCCCTTAGTGCCAATTGGGCATCATTTAAATGCCATGCCCTACCTGAGCATTGTTTCTGACCATGTCCATCCATTTATGACCACCATGTACCCATCCTCTGATGGCTACTTCCAGCAGGATAATGCAGCATGTCACAAAGCTCGAATCATTTCAAATTGGTTTCTTGAACATGACAATGAGTTCACTGTACTAAAATGGCCCCCACAGTCACCAGATCTCAACCCAATAGAGCATCTTTGGGATGCAGTGGAACGGGAGCTTCATGCCCTGGATGTGCATCCCACAAATCTCCATCAACTGCAAGATGCTATCCTATCAATATAGGCCAACATTTCTAAAGAATGCTTTCAGCAACTTTCTGAATCAATGCCAAGTAGAATTAAGGCAGTTCTGAAGGCAAAAGGGGGTCAAACACAATATTAACGCAGAAAATGTTTATATTTGACCCAACAATATGTTAAACCAACCAAGCCTTTTGGGTTAAAACAACCCAGCATAGGTTAAATTGCAACCAGACAACAGGTTGGGTAGGTTCCTTTTGGACACAACACTGGATCAAAAAAGAACCAAGCATTTTTTAGAGTATTTTTAGAGAGTATTTGCCAAATAAAAAAAACATTATTCAACCATTACCTTTTTAGGATTGATATACCGGCCATCCTACAATTTTTAGGATGAATAGCATGCAAATTGGAATACTGGCAGGGAGTCCAATAACAAGCAGTGGCTGGTGCTGACATCTCTCCCTACCCACAAACACTTGCATGTCTTTCAAGAGCAGATCAGTGTGTGTGGTAATGAAAGAACCTCCTTAGTGATATTTACACCAACCATAACCTCCACTTTCTCGCTCTCTCTACCATCACTGTCCCATTGCATACTCAACTTTCTTTTCCTCAGATCCGAGAACCTCTCGAGGCCTAAAGCTCCTCTTCATCATCGTGTCTTATCTCCCGTTTCGGCCGGGCGTCTTTACTTGTTGCCGTGGTAATGGTGACAAGCTCTTAAAGGGGGTACGAAGGGCCGTGGCTGTTGTTTAAATCCTGCTCACAATTCAGCACAACACACTTTAAAGCTCACCACAACACACAAGACGCCGCTCACTATTGAAAACAAGACACCACTCTACATCGCGCAACAGAAAGCTAGCCATTCAACACGACACGCATTACCGCACAAAAGAGCTACATAACAGATAAAACAGCAGAGGTCTTTGTTGAACACAATGCGTTGGCACGTAAGTGTTTGCATTGTTACCTTACAATTCATTTAAGCTTAAAGTTAATGAATATAATAAAATGTAGATGCTTGTGGCTTGTCACCATGTTCGTAGTGAAAACGTAAATGGAAAACCATCACAAACTTTATTATTGCAACAATACCCAGCAAGCAATTTTGCATACGTTTAATACACAGCCCAGGCGTCTAGGCTAAAACGAGGCAAAATTTGGGCTGTCTGAAAATTTAACGGATGTCTACAAATTAAAGGAAATAAACTAAATAAATAAATTAAACCAAACACTGTTGACTTTGCTTACATGAAGGGATATCATACATCTTACAAGTGATTTACGTAAGCAAATTCATGTTTATTTTGGCCAGAAGTGGGTTACTAGCCGGACTACATCGGGTCTATAGTTAACCTAGATGGTGAAATGATGGCTTTGCTTGCTGGGAAATCGAGTCCACTACTAGTAATGGTTGACCAATATAAGAGAGGATGATGGCCAGTAAATGCCAGTATTTAGCGCAAACACTTGATCATTCAATAAGAGTTAATCTAAATCTCAATATGGGCAAAAATCTATATAAATATATACACATAACTTTGACTAAAATGCACAAATACTGAGGGAAATACAGCTCACCTTCCAGACACCTTTGACATTCTCATTCGAAGTACACGCTCATGCTAATCTTTCATGCCATTAAGAAGGAACCGAATACAAACTGGGATTCAGCCAAAGTGTTTATCCAATCCGAATGTGAACTCCCTGAGCTTGAGGACTTTGATTTTTAAGGATAAACCGAGCATGCAATGCCAAAATTAAGCTTTGGATACAAACTCGTGATGTTTTCTTAAATAGCATCCGTTTCCGAACTGAAAACATCATTGTAATCAATTCCTGTTTATGCGGTATAGGGCAGAGCAGGTAGCTACTGAACACACAAACACAGTCAGGCACCTACATCACATTGTCATAGCAGCAGCCAAATCACAAACTATCTGGATGTTTTGTGTTGTTTCTCCAAGAAGCTATAGAGATTGGAGTCGGGCGGTGGAAGGGATATTACTCAAGAGCACAAATCCAGAACACCAAATAAGGCCGGATGGGGATCTCCTAAACTTTTGCTTCTTCAGACTGACATTTCAGCCAAGAATTACTCCCTGTATAAAATCAAGTTTACAGAGTCGAACCGACAGGGGGTTTATAGCCTGATATCACTGCAGAACGCTCTTAAGTTCCACAAAGAACGTCTTGTTCTCTAAGAACCAGTACACTGATCTTAAAAAACCAATAATGCAATGGTCTAAGCCAGGGGTGGGCATTCCTGGTCCTGGAAGGCCACTGTCCTGCAAAGTTTAGCTCCAACCCTAATCAAACACATCTGAATGTCATTTCCAAGTCATACTGATTGGGATTTTCAGGTGTGTTTGATTAGGGTTGGAGCTAACTTTGCAGGACAGTGGCCCTCCAGGACCAGGAATGCCCACCCCTGGTCTAAGCCATATACACAAAAATTGATCCCAAGCTGTCACTGGTGCAGTACCCTTATAAATGTCTGGATTATTTTTAACCCATACAGGGTAAATACTGGACAGAACACACTGCTGGGTTAAAATTGACCCAATGCTGGGTTGTTTTAACCCAGCTGCTGGGTTTTTATAACGAATGGTTGCATGTGTAACAATACATTCATATGGATCAATGCATCGATTAAATGTCTAACGATACAATGCATCGATGACACACATACAATATCGATATAAGGTACCTTTATTTTGACACTCTCTGCTTCCTCATTTCTTAACGTTAATGTCCAACTGCGCATTTGCAATGCAGCAACAAAGCAGTTGTAGCAGCGAAAACACAGCGAAAGAGGCAGAAGACGTTGCGACTGCTATCGGATGCAAATCAATATGTTTTTTTTAATGGACAATGCCGATATTAAAAAAGCTGTATGGCCCATATAACACAAACGTTAATTAAGAGGCAAACAAAAAATTGGTTAAAGGTGCAGTGTGTAAGTTTTAGCTGCATCTAATGGTGAGGTTGCGAATTGCAACCAATGGCTCAGTCCACTGCTCACCCCTCGCTTTTGAAACGCATAGAGAAGCGTCAGTAGCTGCCATCTGACAAACATGTCATCTTCGGAGACAACTTAGTAAAACAGTTTGTCCGTTACGGGCTTCTGTAGAAACTTGGTGGCTCAAAATGGTGAATTTCATATAAGGGGACCCTCAGTATGTAGATAGTTAGTTAGTTAGTTAGTTAGAAAACTTTAATGTCCCCGAAGGGCAATTTGTTGTACAGTACAGGCATGACGACACATAATCCACAACCAAACATTTAAACAGACATCTACAGGGCTATTTATCCAACCCATCAATAAATAAGTACAATAAAAAAAAAAAAAAAAAAAAGTATATTGCACAGGGTCATATATATATAAAATAAGCATTAAAAAATTCATCGTACAGCCCCCTACACCTTATTTAATTGGGTTATTGCCATAGGAATAAATGAGTGTTTTGCTCGGTTAGTTCTAACATTGGGGTATCTATATCTGCGACCGGAAGGAAGCAGCTTGAGTTCCACGAAAAGTGGATGGGATATGTCCATGCTCACCTTATCTGCCTTCTGTACCAATCTAGTTAGATATAGTTGGTACAGATCTACCTGTTGCTTACCTATAATTTTTCCACATGCTTTAACAATCCTCCCCAATTTGTTCCTATGTGTAATTTTAGAATGTCCATACCAACATACAATACAATACGATAGAATACTCTCGATAAAAGACTTATAAATGACTTATAAGATGAAATGTCTCATTCTAATAAAAACATAACTCTTTATACACCTCTGATAATTCGGTTTAATTTTATGATAGTTTCGTATATTATTTTGCATTTCTGTCAAGAGATCCTTCTAAAAATTACACACTGTACCTTTAAAGTAAAAAAATGTATGCATAACATTTATAAATAAAACCTTTTAAAGTACTTAAAGGGACACTTCACCCATTTGCATTACGCTTTGTTTAGTTAGAACCCCAGTCATGTTTTTGAATGGTCATGCATCATTTCCCCTGTTTCCCCTGAGACAGGAGAAATACAGATTTCAGTGTTGCACTTCCTTCTTTCAATGATGTAAAAATCATCATTTTGCATCATTGAAAGAAGGAAGTGCAATATTTTTGTTGAGGGAGTGAGACTACAAACACCCCTTTCTCTGTCAAATAGGCACCAAATTCTAAATGTATGTAACACTTCGACTACAAATATGACACACTTTCAATAAAGATTAATGTTTCTACGGGTGAAATGCTCCTTTAAAATATATTTAGAAGACATAATTAATGTGTATCTGACATCTTAGGGTCCTGTTTAAATAAGTTTTAAACATTTTAAATAAGTGTTTCCTTTAAATAAAATGTGTTAAACACAACATAACATCATATTAAAAAGTGAATAATGATCGTTCATTTTACTGTCTGTCAGACTTTGGCTTTACATTGAGTGACACTGAGTGTCTTTTTTATTACAAACATCAAATTTAAGTAAGAGAAATTTACTGCTGATCGAAAAAAAAAATGCATCATCATTTGTTGATAAAAAAATCTAAATATTGGCAGATATATTGGCCTCTGCAATATATTGTCACAACGACCAGAGCTAATCGATATCGTATCGTACCGCAATTAACCGTCCGATTTACACCCCTAATAATAACAACAACCACCCAACATTGGGTCATATTTAACCCAGCTTGTATTCTGTCCAGTATTTACCCAGCATGGTTAACCCAGCTATTTTTATAGTTAAATATTTACCATTTACTGTATGTACGGATGTGTATTTACCATGTACTTCTGAGGTACTAAAAGCTAAAATTTATATGAGTACATATGAGTAAAATTCATGTCAATATTTTGTATAGACGGTTTCATCGGACACACGTGATACATGTCTGGATCCGAACTTTACTTCCGGTTTCTTTTTTTTAATGGTCTGACTAGTTGCTAAACTGATCTCTTGAACAAATGCCTCGTCGAAAATAACAAATGTTTTGGTTTCCTAGGTAATCTATGTGTTGTTTTTTTGCTTGTTATATAAATAAACTACGTTTAAAGTACTTTGTTATTTAATATTAGCGGAGTTTACCGGAAGTTACGTGCGGACCGCGACAGCTGCTTGATTATGTTTTTACTGCTGAAACCGTCTATAAAAGGAACGTTTAAACTATGTGAGATAAATAGTAATTGTGATATTATAAACAGTATTGGGGAAAGTTACTCTTAAAAGTAATGCATTACAATATTAAGTTATTCCAAAAAAGTAACTAATTGCGTTACTTAGTTACTTTTCATGGAAAGTAATGCTTACTAGGGCTGTGTATCGCCAACAATTCCCCGATACGATGCGTATCCCGATACAAGACTATTTTGAATTACATTTTTGTTCAGAATTAAGTAACATTTTTATTATTATTATTTGTTTATTGTACATTGAATAAGCAGTGTTGTAACAGTTGTGTTTTTGCCATTCATTTATTAGCTATTAGAAATATTTAAAATCACAGAGTTAGTACTTAACTTATATTTTTTTAAAAGCAGTTTTACAAAGATGGTGCCTTATTCTTGCCTCTCATTATTCTACATCTATGAATATATCTATAAAGATGCAGTCAGACTTAATACTATTTAATAGAAATCAGATTATTAATGTGACAGTTATAGATTGAAGTAGCTCTGTATCTCTTCTCTAGAAGTACACTTTTCATGCAAATCTTTGTCGTGTTTCTTCTCAAATGCGTTAGTACTGTTTTATAAAAGCATGGCTAATAAAGCCCTTTGCAGTAGTATAGGCTAAGATTTCTGCGCTTTCATACTGAACTCATTGACTTTAATGCGCGCACGCGCGAGAGAGCGCGAGTACGCGGCTCACTATGCAGACACGTGCGCCAGTGAGACAGACACGCAAAGTGAAAGTATACCCCGACACCTTTAACTCTACGTACTCCGCGGGACACATGCGTCCTTTCCATATGGATCACGGATCAACAGAAATTCGTCACGTTAATTTCAAAAGTACATCCGAATCGATACGGAAGGTGCTGTATCGATGCGTGCATTGTCAGGCGCCCATGACGATGTTTCGTCGTATCGATATTTTGAACACAGCACTAATGCTTACGTTACTTTTTAGTTACTTTTGCATTACTTTTTCTTGGCTGAGGCTTGATCTCTTTCAGGCCTTGCAGGTGTTTTTATGACTGAAAGGTTCTGCATTCAGAAATTGCATATGTGAACACAAAAATGTCGAGCTCTGGCCTGCCATCTCATGTTTCTGACTCAAACTGTTCCCACAGGCGTGTACGCATAAAGTGCATAATATGACTATGTTTAATTTAATTCAGTACATATTTTTTTTTCATCGAATTAATTAAACTAAAAAGTAACTTGCATTACTTTTTTGAAAAAGAAACTGAAATATTAATGTGTACATTTAAAAAGTAATGCGTTACTTTACTCGTTACTTCAGAAAAGTAATATTATTACGTAATGCACGATACTTGTAATTTGTTACCCCCAACACTGATTATAAAGACAGAAAATTGTTTACAAACATAAATAATTTACTACGCTGTACAATTTTACCATTTTTGCTTTGTCTTTTGAAAACACCTGGCAGCTTTATACTCAAAATGATTGTCAAAAACATAAACAATGATGGACTTTATGTTTTGCAATGAGTAAATATACAGCCACTGAAAAATTAAGAGACCTTTTCAGTTTTGCCTTTAATAATCATTTCTACATGTATTGTGACCATTTCAGTCCAGTGTCTGTCAAATTCAAACAAAAGCAACCCTCAGGAGTGACAAAGTTACCCAAAAGCAATATAAAAGACTGAGAGCATGTCAAGAAGACCCATGACAAATGTGATTAAAAATCAGGGTTGTTCCATCAAATATTAATTTGTGAAATAATGTAAAAAAAAAACATTAGCATTGTGTTGTTTAAAAATTAATATAGACTTGCTTTCTTTCTTTGCAGTGTTCAAGATCTGAAAAACTGCATCTTTTTGTTCGTTTGTTCGGTTTCAGTTTTCTGCAAATAAAAATAATATATATTTTTTTGGAAATTGGCAGAAATTATGCCGGTAGTTGACCGAATGAAAAAAAAACATTTATAGAAAATAATCTTGAAGTTGTCTCTTAATTTTTAATCCATATGCAAAATACACTAAAGTTCTCAAATGTAGAAATCAGTCACTACGTACTGCTGTAGGAATGGGATACATTACAGGAATGGACTTAACCCTCTGAGAAATTCGGGCTGGGAGGGTAAGTGTAAAATGAATATTCCCAATGTGATTTCCTGCTATTACTTTCTCCAGCACAGGGATTTGTGTTCAGTGTAATGGTTTTAAGACACCTGCTGATGTTAATGCCAAGATTATTACAACATTTCCAAAGATTATTTTTCTTCCCAAAATAAGCAAATTCACATTGATCATTTGCTGTCTACCACACACATCGAGCAGCATGCTGACTTTGGACTGGAGTGATTCTAGTGTTTGTAATCTCTTAGACTGATAATCCTCACACATAGACACTGCACAACAGTGATAAAACTCTTATCAATACCAAGGCGAAAGCATTTAACCCCTACAATGCCAACAATTAATCTCCATTGTTCTTCAAACAAACAGTCGTAAACACATTGTGGGTGTTTCTGTGTATGAGACAAAAAGACAGGAATGCTCAAATCGGTGCATTTCACTTTCTGTCTTTATGGGATGTTTTCCTTTCATTCCCATGTGTTTCCTTGACAGCAGCGATTAGCCGACATGACAGATCACGAGACTAACAGCCACACTACGTGAACCCACAAAATTCTTACCAAGCAACATCATAAATAACTTGATGTAAATTCAAATGCAGTTACTTATTGCACAATAAGTTACAGTACTGTGACTTGTTTTGCCACACGTGTATGAATAAAACACATTTTGTTTTAGTTAACTTGATAGCTAGGATTGAAATTAGTTTTGCCTACATTGTCCCTAGCTGTCACTGGGGTGGTACAGGTACATATTCGCACCTACAGAGTTCATATTAGTACCTCAGAGGCACATATTGGTACCAAAGAGTTCATATTAGTACCTCAAAGGTACCAATTGCTACCAAATGTATGCATCTCTGTACCCAAATGGTACATATTAGGACCTTTTTAAAGGGTAATGCCCCAGTGACAGTTTGGGACAATTTTTTGACCTTTTTTCTGACAGTCTACGGTTTCAGATTAAAAGTACACAATCATGAATCTGTAATGAGAATGCATTGGATATCATTGCATAAGTGTTGATTGCCTAAATTTCACCTTTCAACTTGTTTCTCTGTATTGAAAGATATCTCAAAGGCCTTTTGTGCTATTGTTTTCCCTGAGTAATCAAACGTATGACAGATAGCAATGCAAAGGCTGTGGGTTTGATTTACAGGAAACACACATACTGATAAAAATGCATGGCTTGAAGGCATTGTATGTCTGCCAAATGCATAAATTTAAAACAGGCTAAAAAATCCCAAAGGCTTACACTGAGGCAGTGAGACATAAAGATTTTAAAAAAGGCTTAAACTTGGGGCTGTGCGCTTTAGATTTTAGCTTGTAAGTGACCTCAGATCAACTTCAATAGCATGAAACCCAAGTTAACATTAAAACATCTTTGTGCCTCCAAATGTTTTCCCACAACATATATCTTCTTTATATAGATATATGTTTATAAGGAGAAACTGGAGCTCTATACAAAGATGCTATTAAACATCTCGGCTACAATAGATTCAATTCCACTGTCTATTGTGTTTAAAGTTTGGGCTCCAGTTGTGTGGAAAACATTGAGCATGTGAATACTTGTTTTGTGAAAGTAACTGGTCAAAATCTGTTATTCACGCTGGTCTGGGTATCACACTAAGAATCTGACCCTGTACTTAGTAATTATAGTCTAGATGTGTGAAGGACGCTTTCATTAGAAGTATGTGAGACGTTTGGGCCATGCAGTCTACGTGTGAAATAACTTTATTAGACCACATCTGTTGTAATGAAAAAACTTAATGCAAATGTGTTTATGTTGTGGATTACAGTTCGAATTAACCATAAAAATGCCATTACACTCTTAAAGGATAACTCCAATTTCATAAAAAAATCCTGATAATTTTATTCACCCGTATGTCATCTAAGATGTTTATGTCTTTCTTTCTTCAGTTGAAAAAAAAGTTTTTGGAGGAAGAATTCCAGAATTTTTTTTCATAAATTGGACCTTAACAGTTTGCAAGATGAGAAATTGTGGTTTAAAAGTACTTTTTTGCGAAAATGACATTCGTTTCGCTAGATATCACCCCAGTTGGGTTCATTTAAACTTCATTGAAACTGTAAACTGTTGAGGTCCACTAAAATCCACTAGAAGGAGAAAAATCCTGGAAAGTATTTTCTTTTCGACTGAACAAAGACATAAACATCTTGTATGACATGGGGGTGAGTAAATTATTAATTTTTTTATGAAAGTGGAAACTTCCTTTAAAAATAAAAGGTGCTTGAAAGGTTCTTCACAGCAATACCATAGAACCATTTTTAGGTTCCTTAACTCTTTCCCCGCCATTGACGAGATATCTCGTCAATCTGCAATACCGCAACTTATAAAAACCGGAAGTATTGCTCTAGGGCAAACAGCTGTATGTCCGTGTATGTTTTAAAGATCGCTCTGCATTTGATCTCTATCAAAAGTCCTTCACAAAAATGGATTTATCTCAGCTTTTTGCTCAAAATTTGGTGTTTTTGATGAAACCTACACATATTTGAGAGGTGATAAAAACAGAACACATGAAGGTAGGATGAAACTGATTTTTTTGTTTGAAAGCAGAGGGTCTGTTCTTTTATTTCTTATAATGTATGTTTATATATTTAAAAAGAAGCATTTTCTGGAAGGCATTAAACTTTTGTGAAAATCATGAAAAATGCTGGCGGTGAAAGAGTTAAAGAGAAGTTCAGTCCTTTCTTTCATACTTTTTTGTAATCTAAAGAATTTTTTTTTTCACTACATTAAAAAACTTTGAAACAAAGGATAAATCAGGGGAAAAAAATTCTACACAAAACTATAGACATGTCTCAATAAACATTAAGCCAACTCATAAAAACAGGGTTCCCACACCTTAGTTAACCTCAAATTCAAGGACTTTCAATGACTTTCCAGGTCCAATATCCTCAAATTCACAGACTTTCAAGGACTTTCCAGGTCCAATATCCTCAAATTCACGGACTTTCAAGGACTGTCCAGGTCCAATATCCTCAAATTCACAGACTTTCAAGGACTTTCCAGGTCCAATATCCTCAAATTCACGGACTAAGTGTGGGGACACATTTCAAGTGAGAGCAAGGTTACATTGTGTTACCTTTAAAGATACATTGTTACAGTTCCCTTTCGAGGGAACTCGCGCTGCGTCACTGCGGTGACACTTTGGGGACGCCTCCAGGGGTAAGTGCATCTGAATGTGTATATCAAATGGTGAAGCTTAACGACAAAGATAGGGTGACGCAGGAGCCAGGAATTATATCGCTATCTGAAATATTGTCAAAGACGGCGTTAATGGGACGCAGGAAGTATGGCAAGTGAGACGCAGCGTCTTGTTCCCTTCTTAGGGAACAACAGTCACATACATAACCAGAGACATTTTCATGTGTCAAACACAACTATGCAAAAAAAACATTTTGGTATGAATCAACATTCACATACAGAAGATATAAGCATTTAAAGGCAACAGTTTAGCATGTGTGCTTAAAAAGTCTAGAAGTTTTATGATATTATCCTACACTACACAGGGAATAATATGGATTTTTTTCCACAGAAAACTTCTTGCATAAAATAGATTCAAGCACTTTCAATGCCTTGTATCTATATATGTATATTTTCAAAAACTTCCCAGGGCCTTGAATTTTTTCCCGCAGATTCACAAACTTTCCAGGATTTCAAAGACCTGTGGGAACCCTGTAAAAATAAAGGTGTTCTTTGCACACTCTCAGAAATTTTTTTACAAGAAGGTACAAAAGTTGTCACTGGGCCAGTACCTTTTTAAAAAGTACACTTTTGTACTAAAAGGTGCGTATTGGTACCTTAAAGGTACACACAAGATACATACTGGTACCTCAAAGGTACATATCTGCACCAAAATGGTACATATTAGGACCTTTTTTAAAAGGTACCATCCCGGTGATAACTTTTGTTCTTTTTTCTAAGAGTCCAGCGATGTAATAGAAGAACCATTTTTGGTTCCCCAAAGATCCTTTTAGTCTTTTTATAGTTTATTGAACTTTATGTACAACATTTGTTGTGGATTTTAACATTTTTAATGGAATCATACATGGTGGAAAATAAATTTAAGGAACATTTATTATCAAAGTCTAACATAAATTTTACTTTTACACAATCGGACAGTGCTCACCCTTATGCATGTTTTAGCTGCCTATTAAAAAAAACATGTAAAATTTAAAAACATCTTGCACTGACATATCTTAACATATATCAGTGCCATTGTTTTGTCTCAAGATGCACACCGCTTTTGTTTTTGTAAGATATGTATGTAAAACGACTTAAATGTCCTAGTTCTGGATTAATCTAAACCCTTTTAGAGAATCTGCCCAAATATCTACCATGCATTTAAGATCCAACAGGCTTCTTTTTTAAAGGAATACAATACAATTGATGCATAAAGTAAGTGTCCAAATACCTAAAATCACACATGCAATATTTCATTCATCCTTTTCCTCAATTCCCCCACTATCAGGTGAAACTTTTCTCGCGTTTCTCTCTGGTGTATAGAATAACCTGTTGACTGACAGATTTAAAGGCCTCTTAGGAATAAAGCTGTTATATTCAGATGAAGTGATTGACAGGTGGGTAAGATGATCTCTCAGATAATTTACCTTTGATATGATTAACGGCTCGTCGTGTTCATGTCCACCTTTCAGCGTGAAACCCCAGGGCGCTCCGCCCTGCAACTCAGCCTCGACGAACACCAACTTTCCCTGATGGATCACCGCGCTGCTGCCAGGAATACAAGTATCCATGGTGGGAATGCGACTGTAGTTTATCAGTCAACGACTAAAAACAACACCGCCAAGGATGTCGCGAGGATGAGGGAGGTCAAAATCAGCGCACGTCAAAACTTCAAATACGTGAAGGATCATTTCCTCGCGTTAATTTTTTCGGGATCGCCTCGTAAACTTCCCATTCCGAGCACCTTCCAGTACATCCTACCTGTCGGACAAATGAAAAACGACTTGTCCAACCTTGTGAAATGCAAATGAGCAGGCAAATGTGAACTAGAGTACCATTTTTACTCTCCTTTAAAGTCCGTTTGTCAGCGCGCACTCGCGTCCGAGTTTACATCACAATAACATTTGATACATTTCACTGCGTGCGCAGAAAGAGCGAACGCTCGCGCCCGAGACTCCTGTCAAACAACGAAACAACTTAGCCGTTCCCGCGATCGTAAAACCGGCGCTTTAAAAGTGCACAGTCCTAAGTTTACTTTGCCTGTTGATGCGCTGAAACTCGCCGCAGCCATGGATGAGGGAGTTTGTGGTCGACCACCCCCCCAACCATCTCCTCACGGTTCATCGGAATGGTGCCCCGGCGCGCATGCGCGTACTGACACCGCTCTGCTTCGGCGAAATAATGCAACAATTCCCAAAATCACGTACTCACGCTTATGGTCGAAACTAAAGCCAGACACAATGTAGTCAAATCAGCACCGTAACTCTCGGTCCTCCCACTTAATGCAGGAGAAACCACAGATATATACACTCATGCTTGCTTGGCTCTCTTAACAGATCCAGTTTAGTGTTTGTACTTTGTAGTAAAGTGTTGCTTACACCTTGAAATACAATATGGGCAGAACACAAAAGAGTTGAGTGGATATATCTGACCGACAGGATCCTTACCAGGAGTTGAGAATATAAATTAATAACACCGTTTCCACGTCAAGTGACTGGTTTGTCATGGAACATCACGCATGCGCCCTTTCACCTCATAGATATTACTGAATATAGGTGTGTTTTCGGATATATTACACCTGATAGCTTGCCTCAGGGGCTGTAAACTTCATAGATGTACGCGCAATGGCGCGCTCTTTTGAACAAATCATGTAGTGATTCAGACTTCACGTGCCTTTGGAAGGCGGGGCTTTATAAAGAGAGCGTGTGTTTGAATGGATGGAGATGAATAAATAAGACCAATATAACTTATTCAAGGTTTATTTTAATGTAGAACTTTTGAAAGCGACATTATGCAAAATTTATGCTGATAGATATACTATCAATTGAATACCACTCTAGTAGTAGTTAAAGTATTGTTTTTTTCCTTATTTAAAACCAAAGTTTACTGCATAACACAAACAGTTAAAACATTTGGCTCAGTTGGTAGGTTTATCTGGGAAGCATGTTGCTTCACATCTTTTATGATCACTGGGTTGTACGAATCTTTGGAAACACCTAAATAAACCTCAAAATCTACCTTTCATCTTTACAATAGCACACCTGCGGTGCAGTACAACAGGTGTGGCCCGCTGTGCTCTGCAGCCTTAAGACACATCTGAACATGTTTACCAATGACATCATAGCAATGAGGTCATGTCCTGATATCACTTAACTTACAGGACAAACAAACAACAAAACAACACAACAAACCAAACTGTTTGTAAGATGATGTGCTAAAGAACAACATAGCCAAGCTGAACATGAATTGATATAGACCTTGTTTTTAACAGTTAAACATCCTACATGTAGGCTATTAAATTTTCTTAAATACTTCATATTTAATTTTCTAAGTATATTATTAAAGAGAAACTCTACACAAAGTCTTTAAATACAGAGATAAAATCAAAAGAATGATAACTGAAGTGTTCACTAAATTAGATGCTACACACAACAGTTAGGCTAACCATTGTTAGTGTTACAACATATTAAGACCGCAAGGGGGCGACAGAAACAAATGTAAAACATTTAATCTTTTTATATTTGCGTGCACACACAAACACTGGGATTTTCTAAATCTGGACTGACCTGTAAATGTCTGGGTGGTCTCAGTGTCTGATTTTAAACACTGTAAAACAATACGTTGGAGGTTAAAAGTGTTTAATTAAACGTGGTTTTGATGTTTAATATGATTTAAATGTTTATGGTGTAGATAATAAACATTGACAGACAGTTTGTTATTTTTGTATTTACAGACACAGCATTGTGAGAGGTTTTGAGAGTTTGTCAATAAAACAGTATCAAAGGTTTCTGGGTAGTCCTACCACATCTACAATATTTACTTTTATTGCCATTATTGTTCAAAACATACACAAACTCCCAGCACAAAAAGTTCATAAAAGCACTCAGGAAAAAGTTAATAAAAATAACCACAAATTTTAATAATATAAAATGTTTTAAAAAGTTTATCAGCCTTGTAAGACCTTGTATAAAATTGTGGTTTTCTGGTGTTGCTAACTACAAATAACATTTTATTCCAAACAATTATTCTTTAGGTGACATAGTTGACATAATACAATTATCTAAAGTTATGAAAATCTATGAATGTATAATTGTGTTTGTGTGATTTTGTTTAACAACAAAAACAGTGTTTGAAATCCAGTCTAAAGTCTCATAATCTAATGGTGAGATTTTTAGGATCAAAGTTTGATTTCAATCATTGATTACACATTGATTTCAATCGTTGACATGATATGACTTATTCAGTCAATATTAAAGATATCAAAGTTATATATTTACAGAATGTAGCCTACTATGTAGGAAGATTTTATGTAGAAAACAATAATCCCAAAATGACTTTAGCTGGGGTTTCACAGGCAGGGTCACATACGGATAAAGGACCTTTAGAATAAGGAATGAATGGTGTAATATTTCCATATTTTATAAAAGAGCTGTAGTACCTTGCAAAAAACATATGGAAACAGCAGTAATGTTAAATTGTAGTTTCTCTTTAAGATGCATAGACAAAAAATATTTTTCTCCCCAAGTTTAATACTTTTTGGGATGTAACCTTTTAAAAGGTAACCTTTTAATATGTACCATTAAGGTACTGATATGCAGTTTTGGGGGTAACGCATTACAAGTAACGTGCATTACGTAATAATAATAATATTACTTTTCTGAAGTAACGAGAAAAATAACGCATTACTTTTCAATGTACACATTAATATTTGAGTTACTTTTTAGTTTAATTAATTTGATTAAAAAATATATGTACTGAATTAAATTAAACGTAGTCACATTATGCACTCTATGCGTAAACACCTGTGCGAACAGTTTTAGTCAGAAACATGAGATGGCAGGCCAGAGCTCGACATTTTTTTTGTTCAAATATCCAATTTCTGAATGCATAACCTTTCAGTCATAATATGAATGAGGTATAATTCTGCCACATGTCAAGCCCTATATCTACCCTGTACATTTTTTCTTAAAAATACCAACCACCCCTTACAGTTTAATCTTCTGCTAAACCGAATAATCAGGATGAAGGAGGTGTGAAAATACAGAGGACACAAAAGCCTGTCAGTGTTGTATTTGTTCTGTTGCTCGGCTCTCCTGCGATGCTATTTCTGTGATCTGTCCTCTCATAGTCTATCCTTTTATAGCACAGCTTTTGAAGGGCAACAGCAGTCATGGGTTATAGCAGTGTTAGAGATATGTTTTATTAATAGTCTCAAGTGCAGTAAATTTTCCATTAAAGTCAGTAATGCATGATGTGTGCGTGTTGCTATGCAGTGAATTTTGGACTTTGTGTGTTTGTTATTGGGTCACTGTGGATGAAGTGCTAATAATAGACAGACTTCAGGTTCATGAATGCAGGTGTTTGTATATGGTTTTACATATTAAATACTATATGTAGTTGCCCTCGAGTTCAATGACAAAGGAACACTCCTGTTTGTGAATCATCCTTATGCGGAATTGAAACTGAGGGATTTGCAATCAGGAAATGATGTAATAAATAATGTCTCATAAAATATGTCTCAAACAGCAGGAAATGGATTGGGAAAACCCTGTACAAGGCTATGAAGAAGGGAGGTCAGAGGTCAAAATCAAGTTATCACCTAGATGTAAAATGTCATCTCTTGTCATGTGATACATAAGCTCCCCCTGGCTGTAACATGTGAGAGTATCCACCAATGCAGCACGTCTTACATCTGGTGTGGACGTGCCGTAAATTCTGTTGATCATTAAATCTCACAGGGACTATATTGACAGCTGGAGGGTGTAAATTAGGAATCTATTACAAGCTAAAGCTTAAAAAAACCTTTCACCTTAACACATATACTGTAGTCACATTAACACCTTCAATATATAAACACTCTACTTGAATAGCTTGTAAGTTTAAATTAGAAATGATAAACCATTGCACACTACTATAAACACGAGTGTGTTTAATATGACTAATGTTTTTTTAAAGTCAAAAGAGTCAGATCGCTCTGAAGGGGTTGGGTTTTTCAGAGATGACCTCATTTTTTATCTCTGTCTGGAACGTTCATCATTATATTCTTCAGATGAGTTACAGCACGATACACTTTTAAAGGGAGTATAATGTTTATGAGGTACAGATCAGCATTGCTTTATGTAAATTAATGCTTTCCCTGAGCTGCTTTGCTAATTTTAGCTGACCTACTAACCTGTTTATAGGCACCATGAGCATCATCAGATTACTTTTTAACCTAATTTTTCCCCATAGGGATGGCTGATGTATCAGTCTAAACCAACTTTGTTTTGTTTACTTGGGTGGCAGGTAAAACCGCTTCTCTCTCCATTCATCAGCTTCTCTAATTAGTATATTTTCTGATATTAAGTTGCTCTTCATGTTGTGGTTTTTACAAAAAATATTTGTTAATCCAACTTATAAAAGTAAGTTACCTGGTTAATTGAAAAAAAAAGTAAAATTTTTTTTGTCAACTAATATTTTTAAGTTAAATGATAATTAACACTTTATTTGAAGGGGTGTTCATAAGACTTAACCACATACCCGTCACCCCACCCTTTTGAGTGGGGGGTGAAAAGTTGATGTGCAGCTTCAAATGAATATAACTCTGGCATTTTTTGGTCTAGAAGCCTAATCTTGGTCTTGTTTTAAAGAAGACAATGTAAGGTTTTTCACTGATGTTTCTGGAGGTGAAAATATTTAATAAAAATTGTTATAGCAGTTTAAATTTAATTTAATAATTAAAAATAATGCAATAACATATTAATTTGATAAATAAAATTATAAATATGAAAATGTTTCATAAAAGTAATAATGTAAACATGAGGCCATATGTCTCAAGCAGTTGTGATCCAAATTTTAATTTAAAATCACAAAAAAATGAGGTCACACTTTTAGTGGTTTTACCCACAACGGCCACTAGGTGTCAACAATTTGCTGCATTCTCTTGTCACAAATTAATAAATTACTGTCACTGCATTATTATTACTGCTAAAACGTTTTGAAATATGAAAACAACATTCTTAGAGCTTTCCAATGATATATAGTTTGTCAACATTTCTGTAGATTTATACCAGGATATAGTGTTATGAATATATAAAATTAATATGCATTCCTATGGGGGTTGGGGTCATGTAACTAAAAACTGTCACTACATTATTTCTATCATCAGATGACCTTGAAATATGAAAACTAAATTCTGAGAGCTTTCCAGTGATATATAGTTTATCAAGATTTTTTAGGGTTAGAGTAGGGGTTTAGTGTCATAAATATGTAAAAACAAATTGGGCCTACATGTTGGCCTATGACCTTTTAGAAATTAACTCTCACTACGTCATTTCTTTCCCCAAATTGTGATGAAATATGAAAACTACACTCTAAGAGCTTTCCAAAGATATATAGTTTGACAGGATTTTTTAGGTTTAGAACAGGGCATTAGTGCTATACATATGTAAAAACAAATTGGGTCCACCTGTGGCCCGTGACGTTTTAGAAACTGACTCTGACTACGTCATAATTTTCCAAAAATTGTGATTAAAAAAGAAAACTACACTCTTAAGAGTTTTCCAAAGATATATAGTTTGTCAGGATTTTTAGGTCTAGGATAGGGTATTAGTGTTATAAATATGTAAAAACAATGTGGGCCTGCTTAAGGGGCCCGTGACCTTTTAGAAAATTAATCGCACTATGTCTATCTTTTCCCAAAATGTTGATGACAAATGAAAACTTACTTTTGCGTTTCATTTTCTTATTTGGCTGAGGCTTGATCCCTTTCAGGCCATGCAGGAGTTTTTTTATGACTGAGAAGTTCTGTGTTCTGAGATATTGCATACTTCCATCGCAAAAATGTCAAGCTCTGGCCTACCTTCCTCGTTTCTGACTCAAACTATTCCTGCTCAGGTGCGCACACATAGAGTTTAATTCTGTACATATTTTTTTATTAAATAAATTAAACTAAAAGGAAACTTGCATTACTTTTTAAAAAAGTAACTTAAATACGAATGTGTACATTTATAAAGTAATGCGTTATTTACTTGTTACTTCAGAAAAGTAATATTATTACGTAACGCACGTTACTTGTAATGCGTTACACCCAACACCTTTAACTGACGACTTTTTACCAGTGATACAAATTTAATTTTTTATTAAAATGTCATTAAGTGTTAATACTCTGTCAAATAGTTTTATAACAGCGTCATGAATATTTTTCTTGACCTCAACTACAGTGGTACAATCTTTTCATGTGTCTGTTGCATTTTGTTAAGGTACACTCAAAAAAATGAAATGTTGGATTTACTTAAAAATATTTTGTCAACAGGTTCCACATAATTTGTTAAGTAAACTCAACGAACAATAATTTAGTTCATTTAACAAAAGAAGATTAAGTAAACTTAACAAACAACAGTTGAGTTGATTGTACCTAAAAAGATTAATTAATGATGACAAAAATTTGAATAATGCCATTTTATAAACTCCACCCCTTTTATCTAATAACTCCTAACACTGAATCAATCAATCAATCAATCAATCAATCATAGTGCAGCTGCATAATACAACTAATCATATAAGCCTCTTAATTATAACTTATCAAGTACATCACAAATATATTTTAAATGAAATGTTACATTTTAAACCATTAATTTGTTTGTTTTTGTTCTAATAATATATCAGAACAAGTTAATTCACTCATAGTTGGCCACAGGTACCTATCTAATGGTTCTACACTTCTGCAAGAGGGTGCCAGAACAACAACAATTACCCATAGTAGACTGCAACATCATCAGCCAATGAGATGCCAGTCTGTATTGGTTTTATTAATCTGTTAATTTTACACAACACTGTTATGTTGGCTGAACAAATAATTTTTAAGTAAAGCTGACAAGACACAGTCTTTTGTTGAATAAACTCAATTAAATTAAGTTCACGTTGTTAAATTTTTTTTTAAGTAATCACAATATGAAAGGATTAAGTAAAACTGGCAAAGGCGAAAGGTTATGTTTTTGAGTGTATTTAAAATTATTTGACATAGTATTGTAAGGGAAAATTCTACTACAGTGGTTCAATCTGTAGGAACGCCGAAATGACTGTAAAACTGAATGTAAAACTGTGTATTTCTTGTCAATTATTACCCTTCTGCGACTTATACCAACGATGGAATTAAGTGCAGTTATGATAGCAAAATAAGAAGCAAAAAAAGAAGAGTCCCAAGACCCCCCAAACATATTCTTTCATCCCCTTACCTTGACCATGTGACTAAACCCAACATGATACAATCAAACTGAACCATCAGAAGATCACCATTAACCCCCACTGTACTTGACCAAACCCTAATACAATCAAACTGACCAATCAGAAGACCACCTTTAACCCCCACTGTATTAAATAAACAGCTGTGACAATAGTCTTTGATCACTATCAGTAAGCACAGGAATGCAGATGGGACATGATGGAAATGGGGGTTGTGACGGAATAATAAATTCATATATTTTCAATCAGTACAGTATTAACACTTATTGACAAGTTCAATTTGTACCACTGTAGTTGAGGTCAAGAAAAATATTCATGATGCTGTTATAAAATTATTTAACGACCGTTTAAAGTAATATTAACTCATAAAGCTAGGTAGTTTCTTAAGTTTGATAATTATTCTGCTTTGTCATGTATATGACAGATTTATGACAAGTTATGACGTATTGGTTTATGTCAAGTTGTCATAACAAAGACATCTCAAACAATGTCATCTTTGCATTAAAACTGGCATAACTGAACAAATGAAACTTGATGACAGTTGTCATAAACGTGCAAAAAAAATCTCCTCCATGTTCATGACACATGTCATGTCAGTCTTATGAACACCCCTTCAAGTAAAGTGTTATCAAATGATTTTAAGACAACCATGTAACTTACGTTTTAAGGTGAACCAACTTGTTCATCATCTCTGAGGGCTAAGTTACTGCAGTGAACTGTTGCCTAAGCACATCAAACACTGCCAGGGAATGTGACATGATTCATTTCCTTTTGATTTTTATTAAGACAGTAGAACTGGGTTTGTGATTGTGAAAGTTTATCTTATTGGCCGCATGACAAGAACACACAAAAAAAACATTTATCAGAATTGACTTCACAGTGTAATTGTATGATTAGGCTTGGCCAGAGAGTGATATTGATTTTAGTTTGTATTGACACTTGAACAAACTGTTTAGACTAGCCAAGTCAGAGAGTTTCTGTAATCATATCTATGACCTGTACTGGGAAAAGAAATTTAAACTAAGCAACAAGCGTGAGAATTTCACAATTTTGTGCATGATCTTTACCCTGTTTTGAGTTTTGTAAATAGTCCAGGATCAGCATTGTAAATAACTGGTTCATTTAAAGGAGTAGTCCACTTTAAAGATGGGGTCCATTGACTTTTTATAGTAGGAAAAGAAAATACTATGGTAAGTCAAATGGCCCCATCTTTAAAGTGGACTACTCCTTTAAACATGGATTTTAACAACACTTTTAAAAATTGGGTAAAGAAAATGTTTTAGATTTTATTGCTTGTCACCATAATGTCTTAAAGGGATAGTTCACCAAAAATAAATAATAAAAGGGGATATTTTACAAGACTTTTTTATATGTCAAATAAATCTTTGGTGTCCTCAGAGTACGTATGCGATGTTTTAGCTCAAAATACAATATAGATAATTTATTATTGGTAGGTTTTAGCAAAAATGTGACTTTTTGGGTGTATCCTTTAAAGGAACACTCATATGCTCATTTTCCAAAAACATTTGATTTTTACAGTTTTGGAATCCATTCAGCCAATCTCTGAGTCTGGCGCTAGCACTTTTAGCAGAGCTTAGCAAAATCAATTGAATCTGAATAGAACATTGAACTGTAGATCCTAGTCATAGTCGCCTAGAAAATCACAATTTTTAATTTTCCTTCGGTCTTTGTACACAATTTAACTACAGAAGATTCAATTTTTAAATAGAAAAATTATTGAAACTTTTTTTTTGCGCGATGCTAATGGTCTAATCAGATTCAATGAGTTATGCTAAGCTATGCTAAAAGTGGTACAGCCAGACCCGGAGAACGACTGAATGGATTCCAAAACTGTAAAAATCAAATGTTTATCTCTAGGGGAGCTGGAAAATAAATAAAAAATTGGCATCACAAGGGGAACCAAATTTCAGAACCTATTTATTCACATGCTTGCAGTGAATGGTGTACCAAAAATAAGGTCTGGGTTGATCTTTTTCACATTTTTTAGGTTGATACAAACACTGGGGACCCAATTATAGCACTTAAACATGGAAAAAGTCAGATTGTCTTGTTTAATAAAAGATATTTTGAAAAATGTTTGTAACCAAACAGATTCGGAGCACCATTCCATAGCATTATTTTTCCTACTACGCAAGTCAATGGTGCCCCAGATCTGCTTGGTTACAATCTTCCTTTGTATTCAGCAGTATCCGTTTGGAGTCAGTAATGACAGAAATGTCGTTTTTGGGTGAACTATACCTTTAAGAGGGGTATTTGTTCATTAATCGTGAGCAATAGTGTGCATTTGATGCCATAGTTCACAAGCAAACTCATTGAAGATATTACAATTCATTTTATTGGATTAAATAATTTGCTACTGATTGACAGGTAAACATAAGTTTAAAGGTCAAAAACAGTATTACACCTGAAATACACAGAAAAAAACAAGAACAGTAAAAGCTAAAAGTCAAATATAAAGTTTAGTACAAAGTGTGAGCAGCACATGTTAATCATTTTAAGGCAAACACTGTTGAGAAAAAAAAACTTTTGATTAATTCATTGTTTTGCTACTTAAGATATTTACCTCAAAATAAACAGCATAGAATTTCAGTAAGGGCAAAACATGGCTAACAAACAAATACTGGCATCATTAGACATGCTAATGTCATTGTAGCAGAACTGAACTATATAATCGATTCAAAAGATCTTAAGTATCACCTGAACTCAGTAAAGGATGACAGTCAAAATTTACCGGCTGGATCTGTAATGCTTGTGATTCGATGAGTAGCTGACAGTCCAAGCAGGGATTTAAAAAAGGATAAGCTGACCATCTGTCATGATTTTAACATATTGTGCCACCGGAGCAGATTTCAAATGAACTATGAAGTGTTTTTGCTGGTTAAATAGCATTTTACTACTCTCAAGCTGTTTTTAAAGCATTCACAACAAAGTAATGTCTGAAACATATTCTGCACAAGCACGATCTGAGCTGGATTTTCATCTTGTAAAATGTGTCAGATTGTGTTGCATTCTCAGTGTTGTGTCGTGTAATTTGCATAAACATTCACAGTGGATTATCTCTTTAATATCTGCGTGAGTTAAATTGTTACTGAATAATAAGACATCCGAGTTTACTGTCACACACTTGATACCAGGGTGCTTCGGTTTGCACGTTGTGTAGAATGTGTTTCATAACATTAAGTAAACAAAGTAATACATCTTTATGAACATTATTGATTTTTAACAAATCTGCCAATAGCACTGAGAATAGAGAAATATTGTTATACAACAAAATGATCTCGATCTCTGGAAGAACATTGATTTTTCCTTGCGCACAAAATGAAATTTTGGTTTGTTGCTGTTACAGGGTTGTAGTCTTGTAAATAAATTTAACACAGAAGCAGATTGTTCGGTAAAAGTAAAAATGTGCATATTTGTAATATTATACAACCTTATTGCTATATTAACAGTTCCACAGCCTCATGCTTTATTTGAATAATTAATATTACAATACAATATTGGCTTTAGGTAATGCACTATGGATTATTATTGCTATATAGAGTCGAAAGGTGTTCAAATATATCCCCAAGACTTATTAAGATGTAGCTCTTCATCATGGCTAGATAAAACAAGATAACGGTTACCACATTCCTCCCAGCGAGAGATTTTTCCGTCATCCACCACGACAAACTTCCACTCCACCTGGCTGTCCACGGGGAGGGTGATGGTGTTGGCCCAAAACCCATCTTTGGCTCTATGGAGCGGAACGAAGCTCTCCCAAGCCCCCAACTCCTGCAGGCTCCCCGTAACAGCCACCAGCTGGCTGGAAGAGTATGTAATGTAGTGAACTCTGAAGGTAATACGAACCTGTTGTGGCAAGGGCTGAACAGTTGCTACTCTTTTATTTGCCAGTTCTTCATCATGTTTGTCCTTTAACGCAACCATCACCTCTTCTTTTTCTCTATTTGTGTGTTTTTCGTCAGTGGACGATGCACTGGTTGCAGTTAACCAAGGAAGATCTTTGAACTCTGGCCCACCTACATTCAGCCACTCATTATTGTCCATAATGGCGTCCATGATGCTAATCTCATTCTTGTCCTGTTTCTTCTCCATTGATGCACCGTCCTCATCCGCTTTTTTCTCGACAGACTCACGCGTGGAGGATCCACTAATGAAGGAATTATCCGTCTGGAAGCCCAGGTAGTTCTGCAGGGGCTCGGTGGGATAGTCAAACTTGTTGCTGGGGTTTTGATGCTTGATCGGAGGCTCCACATTCGGGCTTCCACATTGAAACCACGGCTGGCCTTTATTGTTTCCTACCGGATCCGTTTTTTTATCATAGCAACAGCAATCAAAGTCTTTTGTCCTGGGGAAACGCCAATCATGGTGATCCTCAAACTTGCTTCTTAAACTTGTATTATCCATTACATCCACGGTTGATGTTTTGTGGTCGTCCTCAGATCTGATCTTACTGCGATTGGATGGATCTGCAGCTTGGTTTGAAAAATAATTGCTTTGAGAAGTGAATACGTGCCCGCGCAAATCATCCTGAGGTTTACCTGTAAGAGCATCTTGATGTTTCTCAGAAATGATCTCTCGAGCGCTTTCCGTTTCAGACGGCTCATCCGTGTCTCCGTTCAACTCCGTCTCATGATCTTTCAAATGTTCCTCAGTTTCCTCTTTGACCGTTTCACCAGTCTCAAGTTGGCACGCTAATCGGGTGAACTGTTCATTAACATCATCACAGATATCTTCCACACATTCACGACCTGCATCCTCATGCTGAATACGGTCCTGAAATTCCAGGTTATCATCGGGTTTATCGGGATCCATTTCCATGCTTTGATCCAGATCAGAGTCTGCTTTCTCTTCTGATTCAGGTTCCAACTCTGTAAGGAGCTCATCTGTAATTTCCTCCAAGTCCTTGAGAGTGCTTTCATTCAGGTCTTTTTCTGATACCTCAGTAGAAAGAAGGCTGCTATTGGTTGCTAAGAGGTCTATATTATCTCTAGACTCTGACTCAATACAACACGTCTTCTGTTTTGCCTCTGCCTCCTGATCTTCTCCTACAAGAAAGTGAAAAACCATTAGCTACATTATATGCTCAAGGTTTTAAAAATGTATTTCTGAAATCTTTTAGCAAAATTATTGAAGGTTTATTTAAATTTTCTGTGATTTTTAAAAATGTATGTTTTTCTTTCATTTTACATGTTCTGATGCTACATATACTATCTGAAAATTTTAGCTAAAATCAGCATAAGCTAGACCAGCTTACAAAGTGACCAAAACCAGCTAAAACCAAGCTGGCAGACCAGCTAAAACCAAGCTGGCAGACCAGCTAAAACCAAGCTGGCAGACCAGCTAAAACCAGGTCACCATCTTATACTTTTATTCTTTTTATCTTTTATGGTTTTAGCAGGTTTTCCAGCTTGGTTTCAGCTGGTTTTGCAAGCTGGTCTAGCTGTGTTTTGGTGACCTTTTTAAACTGGTCTAGCTGGACTTAGCTGGTGAGGCTGGAAGACCACCTGACCCACCAGCTTTGCCAGGCTGGGAGGACCACCTTAACCACCTACTAACATTTTAAAACAGCTAAACCAGCGAATGATGGATTTTTATAGGGATAATAGTAGGGATATTATACTGCGTTATGGACAACTCGGATTTAGGAATTTTTCCACCTCAAAACCGGAAATAACGTCTGAACGAAGTAACATTAAAAGTATGTTTTCTTTTTTTATATTAAAAGTATTTAGTAACATTAAAACATTTATGTTACAAAATATTTACTAACATCAAAACATTTAAACTGTTTAGAAAAATAAAATAGCGCCATTTCAGACATCATTTCTGGGTTGAGGTGGGAAATATCCTAAATCCGAGTAGCATTATCATTGTTTTTAAACATGAATGGTACACACTAATAGCATGTTTTTGGGACACGTACCATGGTAATAAGTTTCTTTGATGTCTTGCAAAAAACAAATATGGTAAATAAATGATAAATAGATGTAAGAAAGATGTGAATCGTAGATTTTTGGACAATGCATAAAAACGACTATTTTTATTTTAATCATAATTTCATTTAAATAATATATTAGTTTGTAATATTAATATATTACATGTAATATTAATATATTATATTAGTTTGCCTATTATTAACGAATCTAAACAAAAATTAAATAAATTGTCATCTCTAACTTTTCTTCAACTTCAATACCACGCCCCTGAAGCTATGTCAACCAATTCGATTCTAGTAAACCCGCAAACGCTAAGTGATTGACAGCCAGATAGCGTTTCTGATTGGCTGATTTTCTGACTGACTAAAACAGCGCGGGTCACTCCCCTGACAGGTACTTATTCTGTTTTTATATCAAATCACGTCTTTAAGTCAGAGACAAGTGTGATTTGTTTGAATTTCAGCGATATCTGTCAGGAAATGCAGACATAATGCGAGTGGTTTTACAATAAAATCACGAACACATTCTTTCACTCTGTGACGACGTTAGAAATGCCAGCAACTCACATGAATGAGCGCGTGTTGGTGGCGTGCACGCTCACAGTATCATGATTATTATGAAAGCAGAGAGAAAGACTGAAAAAACACCGATTAATTTACATTTACATCCTCCTCTGGTTCAACAATTGTTCGGTTTTACCTGTTGACTCGGTCTCAGTAGGTTGATCCCCCCTCTCTCTCCTCATCCGGGCCGAGGTCCCATCTTCCTTTGCTGCGGTTGTGTCGTTACCGTTATTCACGCGACCCTTCCCACGCTGACCTCTAACGGATCGGTAAATGAGAAACGCAGCGCATACCGACAGCGTAGCAATGATCCCTACGACGACCACGACACCGTATCCACCGATCAGATCCAGCAGAACGTGGCGATCCACCGCAATCGGTTTGCTGTTTGTCATGGCGATGCTCTGAGGGACAGAGAGCCGCGTGTGTAAATGTGTACAGGTGAAGCGAAGGAGAGGAGATCACTTCATTCTCATTGCCACGGCTGAAATGAGGCACTGCTGCGCAGAAGGATCCAGACCCCGCAATCAGGTGAGTACACTGCCAATGGGCGTCTCTCTCTCTCTCTCTCGCTCTCTCTCTCTCTCTCTCTCTCATGCAAACACACACTTGACGTTTGTCTAAATATCATTGTTTTCACTCACTTCACTTCATTTATGTCTAATCAGTTGTTCTCAGTGGTTTGGTTATTTTGTTACAAATAAAAAATTCAATTTAGCTCTAATATACTTTATTTGGTAGAAATTGTGAGGGGGTAAGTTAGGCCTTTAAATAGTTTTGTGGTGAAAATGGGGGTAAAGTAAAAGAGATGGTATAATCTATAAAAATTATTAAATTTTTAATAATTGTATTAGCTAACATGAATTTATAGGGGTGGTTTCCCGGACAGGGATTATCTTAAACTCGGATTAGACCTTAGTTTAATTAGGAAATATAACTAGTTTTAACCAACATGCCTTACTAAAAACATACTTGTGTGCCTTTTGACTTAAAACAAAGGGCACTGATGTATTTTAAGATATGTCAGTGCAAGTTGTTTTCAGTTTGGACAGCTCTTACATTTTTTTTAGTCTAGGACTAGTCTAATCCCGTCCGGGAAACCGCTCCATAATGAACAATGTAGTTTGTCAGCATTTTCTTATCTTGGTTAATGTTAGTTTATGTATGTGCAGCATCATCTACCGTATATTAGCAGTAACCTTTAGATTAAAACTATTAGTAAATGCTGATGTTAACATAAATTAAGATTAACAAATGCTGTAGAAGTGTTGTTCATTTTTAGGTAATGTTAACTACTGGTAACACAAGCATCCCTGTTTCATGACTCATGGTCAGTTTGTTGGTCAGAATATACTTGGTCAAAGTTTGGTTATTGATTGAACAGATTCTCGGTCAAGGTTTAAACATTCCAGCACAACATTTTTTTTTGGGTCTGTAACTGAACCGTTTGCTTTGGTTATTTGATTATATTTTCCATAGAGTAACCTACATTTGGGGCTTTATATATATAATAAATAAACAAACATATATACTATGTTGAATTAACAGCACAATTTATTCTGTGCATGCAAAATATCTTTTTATGCAATTAAATTATGTTTGTGTAGGTAAGTGATGCTTTAAAAATATTTTTTAATTCTGGGGAAAATGCAAAACACCGTCTGTTCTGTCATTACACACATTTTGGAGCATCACTAACAGTTTTTACTAAGTTAATTTATTGATTAACTGATTTTGCTTTAGTAAGGTAAATCAATGAGTACTCGTGATAAGACATTTTTAGGAACATTTTTTATTTTTTTCTCATTCTGAAAGCCCAAATAGAAATGCATATAAGGAGTTGTAGTCTACAGTAGTCAGCACATTTGAGGATTGATTCTCTACAATACAAAATAATCTGCTGCCACCTACTGGTAAATGAAGCTATAGCTATACATTTTAAATTTGCTATTTATTTACATTCATTACACATCTATATATCTTCCTAACATCAGCATGTTGCAGGTCTGCTTTACTACACTATTGAACATATTTCCAATTTATATTGCACTTTACACCTGCTATGTACAGACAATATCACACAGATTATACACTTCTGCACATTTGCAACAGTTAATACTGCTGTTGTCTGTTTGCATTTTATATTCATATGCATGTTTATACTTCATTCATATGCATACGTTGTATAACTTTTATCAGGTGGAGTGCCCTCATGCTCCACCAGAGGGCACTCCTGTCTTTTACATTCAATATCACTCTTCACTATGTTTCCCATAATGATTTGATTTTAATGATTTGAATTATTTATACACTTGATTGATATGATTAATAACCCTTTGCATGGACTTTTTATCTCTGATCACATATGTTTCTCATTACATTGTAATAATGACCAGCCTATTTAAGCCCAGTCATTTTTGTAATGCAAAAATGCCTGCATCTTTTCCCAGTTCTCTCCTAATGTTTTTCCAGAGGTGGACACTTAAGTATTTTACTTTTTACATAAAAGTAAATTTTCAAGTATTCGTATTTTATTAGTGTTTTTCTTTGGAAACATTAATTCCAAAGCATTTTATCATAATTTTTATTCCAACTACATTTCATAATTTGAAGTTTTTGGTTTATATTTAATATTTAAGTACATTAAACATCTAGAACATTTTTACTTTTACTTAAGTAAAAAGTACTTTCCTACTTTTACTCAAGAAAAGTAAAAGTACACAATTTTTAATATGCAAAATAAAAGGAATACACAGTATGATTCTATGCTTTAGAATGTAGAATGAAAGTAAAAGAAAAAAAATTCCCAAGACAAACAGATGCTTGGAAAATGTAACTTAAATACTCAAGTAGTGTCCACCTCTGTATACTTTATATTTATTTTTGGGTTGCTTACCTGTGTTATTGACCTCTGCCTGTGATATGGGCGAATGATTGTGGATTACCCTTTAATAAAGTTTACTCAATAAAAATAACTTCGTTATCACCTAACAAAAAAATTGTTTGCAAGTCCTAGATTAGTTCAAAAATTTCAATTGTATGTGATTTCAGTTAAATAAAAGACTATTTTCCATTTTTAAACTATTTTCCATTTCTTAAAATGTAAAAATCTTGTTTCGTTCTCATGAACCTAATCTCATTGTCTCGTGGGTTAAGTGTCTTGTCACACCCCTATCAAATGCCTTCAGGTGCATCTTAGTCATATTTTCTCTCATATTTGTCATAACTGTCATATCTTGTGATGATTAACAGATGTATTACATACGTTTTATATGAGTTACACACAGATTATTAGTATGTATTACAATACTGATTATATGATTGATGGATTCATGTATTGTGGTTGGACTAGTGAAACTATTGGCAGCGCAAGTAAAAACTACTAAGCTAGCAGAAAAATCTTTATTGTTTATGCAATAATAAGGGGGTAAAAAAAACACAGAACACAGAAATATCTAAATAAAAGATATTTTAAGAACCTTTATTTGAAATAGTTTGTATCGAAATTATTAAATTACAATATTGCATGAATAATAGAAAACACAACCATTGCGCTATTAATTTGGCAGATGCTTTAATCCTAAGCGATTAACAAACATCGTAATATCATTATTAAATTCAGTCCAATAGTTTTTGTCTAAAAATTATGGACAATGTTTAATGTTGTGTCATATTTTGTTTTTATATGTTTCACAGTATCTATTTTTTTTTCTTAAAATAACATCAAAGATAATGCATTAAATTCTCAAGCTATATTGCATAAAGCATTTTATTCCAATAAAACATTTTGTTGTTGCAGTGATAAGTGGTATATTTTAAAAACATAAAGCTTTGTCACTTTCACACTTTTTAAATTTAATGGATCAGGATGTAGAAGATGAACGGCCATAAGAGAAAGAGGAGGTGCTGAGTGATGCTCTTAGCACTGTTACACAGATTCCCCTGACAGCATGAGATTCCCACGAAACCTTGAGTCACTTGTGATGTAACATTACAGATTGATTTAGAGGCGCATCCTTTTAGAGCTGTCACAGAAGTTACTAATGCAAAGAAATGAAAAGTTAAAAAATTAACCATCCATATAATACATGTCATTTTTTTAATCATATACACTAGCAGTCAAAGTCACACCTTATTCAGTGTTTTTTCTTTATTTTAATTGTTTTCAACATATGTCAATACTGAAGACATCATGTCAAAACAAATATGGAATTATGCAGTCAACAAAGTGTGTTAAATAAGAGAATATTCTCCAACTTTTGCTATGATGACAGTTTGCACATCTGTCATTTTCAGTCAGCTTCATGAGGTAGTCATCTGGAATGATTTTCCAAGAATCTTAAAGTTCCCAGAGGTGTTCTTCATTGTCCAGTTTTATTTAAATCTGGTGATTGTGGAGGTCACGTTATGCAGCACTGCGTCTTGGACAAATAGGCTAGCTTTTACGGTACACCCATGGTTTTATTTTCCACTGTGGTGCAATGTAATACAAACGCGTCAGTCATTGCCTTAGTAACGCAAAAGTTAACCAGAGTATATATAATGTAAATAGCGAGCCCATTGTGGAGTACGATCATATTTTATTGCTTTTAGGACTACTTTTTACCCGATCTATGTTTATTTTGCACAAATAGTGCACTTTACCAGCTTCAGAGATAAACTTGTAGCCAGACAGCATATAGCTGCACAATAAATTGCATGCGATTGTTAATGCTCATCTTATCAGTTAAGCCGGTTCCTTGATTAGTAGTAAATCCTTATTGGAGACGTATCACCTGCGATAATGAATGCGATATTGCCCAGCTTGTCAGTAAACTATAGCTTTGTGTAGTAAATGCCGCTCCATATGAAAGCAGGTGATGGCGATTAACTACTATTCAAGGAACTGGCTTTACTGACGAGATGTGCACGACATGTAGCCCTAATGAGGCGTACACACCAAGCGCAAATTCAACGATTTGCGCAAGTAGATTACATACAAAGTCAAAGCACAGACGCAAACTCGCGCAATGCAATTCGATTTACGGGAATTTGGCGACACGATTGCCGCAAAAATGTGTTATTCACCTCTAACGAGTCTTTGTGCAAATTGAAAATATTAAACTCAAGCAAAAAATTGCATGACATGAAGATAAATGCCATGAGTAATTAAGAGCGAGGAATGCGATGCTTCGCATTTGGTGTGTACGCACTAAGACAGCTGATAAGGGACTGATCCTGAGCGGCGACATTTTTTGTGCAATGCTACTTTACCTTCATAACTCGCCCTTTGCAGCAGTTTAGGTAACGACATTTGTGCTTTCATACTGAACTCATTAAGCGGAAGATAAAGAGAGAGTATGCGGCATGCTTAGGCAAGGACACAGAAAGTCAAGTATACCTTGCTACTGTACCTTTCACTCAACGTACTCCACGGGTCATATGCGTCCTGTCCATACGGATCAACTGCAATTCGTCAGGCTACCTTCAAAAGTGCATTCGAATTGATACGAAAGGTGCTCATCAGGAGTTCATGATGATCGATATTTTGAACACAGCACTACTTCAGCACATTAATGGCACTTTTCGATTGAATAGCGCCTTCCCATTCAGTACAGCTCATTTTCGTGGGTTTTCCACTGTGTACAGTACCTTGTACGCATTTTTTTTTTTTTGTAGTACCACTTCGGTTGGGCCGCACCAATACTAAAATGTGACGTGTAACACTGCAGACCACTGATTGGTCAGTAAAAACTAGCGTCATTGCGAAATGCAAGATTAGCTTACCCTCATAAGTGCCAATTTCATTGGTTTGGCGAATGTGCACTTGGGATTGCATTCAAATCTTGATTTTTCAGATTGACTGACCTTTATTTCTTAAATTAATGATAGACTGGTTTTCTCTTTACTTAAGTGAGTGTTTTTTGCCATAATATGGTTAGTTGTAGTGGCACTTATAGGGCTTTTGTGCTCACCCGTCCTCTGCAAGACAACTGATGCTCTAAAACAAATTAGGCAAGAAATGTAAAAAAATAACTATTGACAAGGCACACATGTGAATTGGAAACCATTCCAGGTGACTACCTCGTGAATCTAATGAGAAAATGCCATGACTTTACCAAGCTATCATCAAAACTAAATGTAGCTTTGGACAATATAAAATATATTCTGGGTTGTTTAACATTTTTTTTTTTTGCTACATAATTTCATACATGCTATTTTGGATGTTTTTGTTATTAATGTGTTATGCTGAAAAAAAATTTAAAAAGAAAAAACTTAAGGAGAAGACGTTTCCAAACTTCTTCTACTGTACATATAATCATAGAAAATGCACATTTATGCACTGTAAAAAATTAGCTGTAACTATGCAGCTGGTTGCCAGTAACTTACTGTAGAAGAAAAAGACTGAAAATGTTTCATGTTCATTTAACTTTGAACAAACTGTTGCCAGTAAATAACACAAATGTAAAATCTACAGTAAGTTACTGGCAGCTAGTTGCCAGTAATAACCAGTAATACTGTAATTTTTTTTACAGTGTGCAGATATTTGAAAAATACATAGTTGAAAAAAAAAACTGTGCAATTATTAAGAGACAGTCATCCATTAGAAACAAATGTACTTATTGTGTTACCAAATTCTCTATTACCTTGTGCTTTAATGCAGTAGTCTTCAGTTCCCGAACAGTTTAATTTGTTTGAGCAACTGATACCATTACAGTAGTAACATTGCATCCCATTAGGGGTGTTAGAGCTGTAATCTGTAGAAGAAACAAATCTTATTTTTTCAGCTTCTGCAACAATTAAGCTTCAGCTTAGTGCTACATATCAAAGACAATACCTGTGACGTCTTTGCCATTACAGAGGTCAGTGTTACAGCAATCCATAGATAAAGCTGTCCTTGAAATGCCAAAGTTAAGGGTTCCATTTACACAGCTTTGTGGCGCATTACACTCCTTAACCGCTACGCTAACCGTAGCGAGACCTAAAAGAACAAAAATAGAGAAAAAAATTGAGTTTTTTATGTGTGTTTCTGAGAGATGACTAAAATTTGTACTAAAGAGTAGGCATCTGTGTTGTATTTCATTTCTTAAGCATTTTTGCATTTATGTAAAGTACATTCTGTGAAAATATAACCTTGATATATTTAATATTATTGACTTAGTTAGATCATATCAAAGATTGAAATCAATGTGAAATCAAACTTTGAAGCTCTTATAATTACATTATGAGTCCTTATTGGATTTCACAGACTCCATTATTTAATTATTGTCATTTACTTTTATGATGAGACTTTTTTTGTAGGAATAAGGCTATAGCTGCGTCCCAGTTTGAAGGCTGGATCCTTCAAAGAACCTAGATTTCGAAAGCGATTAATTTGTCTTTGAAGGACGCAGCATTCAAAGTCTCTAACTGAAAGGAGACGATCTATCCTACAAAGGATTTTCTAGTAGTATCACCTGCCGTTTCCCCTCACCTCACCTGTCACTTATTGATATATCTGGGACATAGCAGAGACGTTTCTGCATTCAGATATTTTAATTTTATATCAGAGAATATAACACACTGATGTAGATTAAATTACCCAACAGTATATTAAATGCATTAACCTTAGAAATAAACAAAAGTGCAAAACACATGTTGCAATAATAATGCTAATACAAAACATTTATCTTAAGGTTTTCAGTAGCAACTCAAGACAATGTACAGTAATATAAATAATGGAAATAATAGAAATGGAAAATAAGTAAAAAAAAAAGAACAATGGTAAATGCAGATACAGATAAGGAAATAATAAAACAAAATGTGTATCTGTACTCTCGAGTCGAAACCCAAAAGTAAACAATAACATTAGCACACAACCGACAGGCTCATCCAGCAGAAAAAAATCAACAATATATAGCATCACAATAAATGTATCATCCATACTGATCTCACCAATGGATTCTGTGACTGTTACACTTGTACATGTAGTCGAATTAGAGGGACACGTCTTCTCTACACCTGCACAAGAACCCGTCACACCTGCACACTCATAACATTTAAGTGAGTGTCCTAAAAACAAAATAAGAGAGAAACATTAAACGATCTGTATTTGTAGCTAATAAAACGTTAAACAGGCTTTTGTGTTTCGTACTGTACCTCCAGCGAAAAGAGCGCAAAGAAGAACAACGAAGATGTTCAGATTCATCTTTGGTCAGTCAGAATGTGAATAATCTAGAAAGACTTTTCAGTTGCCTTTATATGACTGAACAAATAAGGGTGAAACTGCATTAAACACCGATAGTTCTGATTGACTGAGTTCGTGGACCAACAGGATCTTTTGGTTGTATGTGTCGTGTACATATTTGAGATTCTTCTCATCCTGATTTTATCTTTTATTTCGTTTTTCCTGTGTAAAGTGTTTTCTGCTTGACAATAACATTAAGAAATTTCATTTAGGTTTTAAACACCCCGGTTTGTTGCAGGGTTTTAATGATGTTTTGGCGTCTGATTCAGATAAAACCTTTTCTTTTATAGTGTGATGATCATTAAATGCTTATCGTTTCAAAAAATGTGTGGGTATTCGTGGAAATTCTTTTAACTGGATTAAATCACATTTTTAAAGATAAGGTTTTCTGTACGTATGGGAAAGTTTTCATTTGCTGTGGTATGTTTAACATGTGGCATCCATCAGAGATCTATTTTAGTTCCTGTTTATTTTTTAGTATTTTCTTCCCATTGCTTTCAAAAAACCTGAGGTGTATAAAAAGGCCTGAGTACATTTTAAGTGCTGAATTGATACGTTTACTGTGTTATTTTTTTCTCAGTCTTAACACAGTCTCACCCCATGGCGTCAATATTTGTCGACACTTGACCATGCGTCAAAATGTTGACGCGGAGGGTATACCTCATTTTTTGACGAACTGGGGACTTCAATACTATTACGTCCGTTGCATTCTCTTTCCTATTTTCTTACCATTTTCGTGTCGGTTTAGGGTTAGATTACGCAAAATTAAACAGTGTACGCGAAATTAAACAGTTGTCACCTGGCGTTGGGGTTAGAGTTAGGTACGCGAAATTAAACAGTTGTCACCTGGCGTTGGGGTTAGAGTTAGGTTTGGGTAGGGATGTCATTATGTAAATCTAACCCTAAACCGACGCGAAAATGGTAAGAAAATAGGAAAGAGAATGCAACGGACTTAATAGTATTGAAGTCCCCAGTTCGTCAAAAAATGACGCGAAAGGTATACCCTCCGCGTCAACATATTGACGCATGGTCAAGTGTCGTCAAATATTGACGCCATGGGGTGAGACTGGGTTAGCCATTGCTAAATGTGATTGGCTAGGGGGACTTATCATCAGTCCCATCATGTCACGCATAGCAAACTTGTGACCAGGCTGTCAACATGGTGCCACCTTCTTTAAACAATGGATGAAGAAGGATAAAGTATGGTGTATGCTTCTGCAAATACTTTATGCCAGTACAACAGCTATAGGGTCCTCTTAAAGGGACACTTCACTTTTTTTGAAAATAGGCATATTTTCAGACTGTCCTCCAAAAATTACGAACTAATAGTTTGTTTATTCATGCACCATAATACGACAGATAGTGACGTAGTGCCCTCCGTCAACCAAAGCTTATATGACCTGTGGTTACGTTTTAAGGACCTTTGCCTTATACAGTACTCAGATTAGATGCATTTTATTTTCTACATTTGTAAATGTAGAAATGGTTTCATAAACATTTATGGTTTTAAAGATATTTTGGAGGATCTAAAATTTTTCTAGACCAATACGGCAAGGAATTAAACTCTCATTCTTGCGTAGTAATCAAGGACTTTGCTGCTGTATATTGTGCAGCCAGATATTACGCAGCAGCCGAAAATAGTCCCTTGGTATCTTTCAATAGCTGGGGACTATTTTCGGCCGCTGCCAGACCCGGAGATTGGTTGAATAGATTCCAAACGGTAAATATCAATTGTTTAACTCTAGGGTAGCTGTAAAATAAGCCTATTTCCAAAAAAAGTGGAGTGTCTCTTTAATCGTATATTAAGGAAACTTTAATCTCGGTTCATCTGTTTCTCTTAAAAACATTGCTGTAGCTATTCTTTTTTTGAAACATGCCTTCCGTGTGTGCTTTTGTTTTAGTCTGAGACACGCTAAGATCTAATTATAAAAGAAAAGTTAGCCTACTGTATTATCTGAATCGGAGGCCAAAAAAATCATTAAAACCTGTAACAAACCGGGGTGTTTAAAACCTAAATGAAATTCTTCACAGATGTTATTGTCAAGCTGTTGTATGCAGGGTTCCCACGAGTCCTTGAAATCCTTGAAAGTTTGTGAATCTGGGGGAAAAATTCAAAGCCCTGGGAAGTTTTTGAAAATATACATACATAGATACAGGTCATTGACAGTGCTTGAATCTATTTTATGCAAGAAAAAATCCATATTATTCCCTGTGTAGTGTAGGCTAATATCATAATTCTAGACTTTTTAAGCGCACATGCTAAACTGTTCACTTTAACTCTTTCCCCGCCATTGACGAGATATCTCGTCAATCAAGAGAAAACGCTTCCCCGCCAATGACGAGTTTTTCCGTCTTTCCGCAATACCGCTATTATCCGCAATTTTTTTAACCCGGAAGTATTGCCCTATGACAAGCGGCTGCATGTCCGTGTCTGTTTTAAAGATCGCTCTGAATGGGATCTCTTTGAAAAGTCCGTCACAAAAATTGAATTATCTCTGCTTTTTGCTCAAAATGTGGTGTTTTTGCAGAAACCTACCCATATTCAAAAGCTGATTACAAAAGAACCACTGAAGGTAGGATGAAACGTTTTGTTTGTTTGAAAGCAGAGAGTCTGTTCTTTCATTTGGTATATTGTATGTTTATATATTTGAAGAAGAACATTTTCTGGAAGACATTAAACTTTTGTGAAAATCATGAAAAACGCTGGCGCTGGCTGGCAACTTTTTTTAAAAACGCTGGCGGTGAAAGAGTTAAATGCTTATATCTTCTGTATGCAAATGTTGATTCCTACCAAAATGCTTTTTTGCATGTTGGGTTTGACACAAGAAAACGTCTCGGGTTACGTATAAAAATGTTGTTCCCTGAAAAGGGAAGGTGACGCTGCGTCTCCCTTGCCATACTTCCTGCGGCCCTGTAACGCCGTCTTTGGCAATATTTCAGATAGAGATATACTTTCTGGCTCCCGCGTCACCCTGTCTTTGTCGTTAAGCCTCACCATTGGTTGAATTTGATATACACATTCAGACGCACTTGCCCCTGCCTGGAGGCTTTTCCAAAGTGTCACCGCATTGACGCAGCGCGAGTTCCCTCAAAAGGGAACTGTAACAATGTATCTTAAAAGGTAACACGATGTAACCTTGCTCTCACTTGAAATGTGTCCCCACATTTTGTCCTTGAATTTGAGGGTATTGGACCTGGAAAGTCTTTGAAATGTCCTTGAATTTGAAGTTAACTAAAGTGTGGGAACCCTGCGCATGAAACACTTTACACAGGAAAAACTAAATTACAGATAAAACCAGGATGACACAAAAATCTCAAATATGTGCACGTACAACCAAAAGATCCAGTTTACCCAATAGTGTAATTTGACAGCTCGGTTGCCAGGCGGGTGCTTAAATGAAACCGCAATGCCCATTAATGCCACCACCGGTGGACGCAACCTCCAAAATGAGAGATTAAGTTATAAAAATCCTCACAAGCAGGTTTGTAATTTACAGATGACAAAACATTGCAAACATAAAAATTAGTAGATAAACTTTCCATTGTCAGTTGTGCTCCTGTTTGTGTCTGGCAACCCTGATTTTTTCAATTTTCCTCTATATCACATTGTCTGCTTTACAAACAGGGCCAGATGAGCACCATGGAATACATATTTAAATAACATAACAAATAATTACTTGCTTTCAAATTCAAAGTACTGCATAAATAATAACAAATAGCATTAATCTGCCACTTCTAAAACCAGTGAGCTTTCTTTTACATTTAAAATTTTAGGAGCACTTTTAATTTTTCTGACTGCATGTAAAAGCCAAAACAGAAACGCTTGTCAGGAGTTGTAGTCTCCACTAATCAGCAAGTTCAAGTCCTCTCCAGTACAAAGAATCTGCTGACACCTACTGGTAAATGACGCTTCATACAATTTTGCATTTAAAACCAAGAATAACTTTGTTTCAATACTTTGCAACAGTTAAAAAAAATGAGGAAAAGACGGTTAAAAGCATTTGCTTGGCTAAAATATATTTAAAATATAATAAATTTACCAAAATGTCTGGACAAATATGGCCTTCATGTCCTTTGTCATAATGAACCACATTTATATTATATACTTCTTATGTGAGTTACACACAATTTTTAAGACTAAACTGTTGCTGCTTCAGGGGTTTTCTTACATGGAGACTTTGCATAATGAAAGATGTGCAGACCATAATAAAATGAACAATTTAATTTTAAAATGTAAAAAGTTAATTTCTGGTTCTCAGTCATCTAATTATTATAACACTTAAAATATGCAGTTTGCAAAGCCACGGTATGCATGTGTGCACATGATTAAGTTGGCACCACATCCACCTCTTCCTGGTGATGAGCCAGGAAAAACCTGTTTTGTTTTTTGATTAATTGATTGATTGTGGTGAGACTTGACTCACCCAGCAGAAAAAAATCTTTATTGTTGATGCAATAAAAGCAATTCAATTACCACAGAATGATAATGGCACAATAGAAAGCACTGAAAATTGTAAACACAATAGAAAGGTATGATTATGCGTCAGAACATAATTGCTTGATAACACGAAAGATCAGGTACAGTTGTGTGAAAGGTGTGTGGTTTAAAGTAGATATACCACAGACAAGATCCACCCAGGAACGGTTTTAAAAGTCTTCAGGTTCAGGTTACCTTAGTATATCTTTCCCTTACAATATAACACAAAAGATAATGCAACGAAGAAAATTAAGTTTGAGTAAATCATCGTATTGCGATGTTGTTTTAGTGATGATGAAGTTTTGATGAAATTCAGTGGATCAGGATGTAGAAGAGGAACGGCCAGGAGAGAAAGACAAGGTTCTGTGTGATGCTCATAGCACTGTTACACAGATTCCCCTGACAGCATGTGAAGTTATTAAAACCTTGAGTCCCTTGCGATGCTGAGTCACAGATAGATTTTGTGATACATCCTTTAGTAACGGGCTTATCCGTAATATTTGCTAATGTAAAGAAAAGAGAAGTTGAGTCAATGATTGATAGGTGATATGTTAATAATTCTAAACTAACCATACCGAAACATCACAAGTCTAAATTTGATAATACATGTCATATGTTTGAATGATTTCACAGATATAAAAATATGTTTAGTACTAAATAGTGCATTTAGAAATAGAATTTACTTTGATGATTTAGAGACAGTCACCTACTGGAAAAATCGTATTTAAAATTCTTACATGTTGTTGTAAGGCAGTAGTCTTCATTTCCTAAACAGTTTACTTTGTTTAAGCAGCTCGTCCAATTACAGTAGTAACATTGTTTTCCATTGGGGCTGTTAGAGATGTAATCTGTGCAAAAACAAATCTTATTCTTTTATTTTCTGCAACAATAGACTAAAGTTTATATACTGTATAGCTATATATCAAAGACAATACCTGTGACATCTTTGCTATTACAGAGGTCTGTGTTACAGCACTGCATCGATATTTTTATCCTTATATCACCAAAGTTAAAGGATCCATTTCCACAGTTCTGTATCACGTCACAATCCTTTGACTGTATGGTAGAAGTAATGTTACCTAAAACAGAAAATTATTTATGCTTAACACAGTGCTTGACCAATGGGGATAAAAAGGATAATTACAGATTTTTTTTCAAGAAATGTGTGTGTGTGTCTGAGAAGTATTGTGTCTCGAGGGTTTCAATAGTGTCATGGGACATGTTGTGAAGCAGACTTTTTTCATAAAGATTAAACAACTGAAATATAAATTATGGAAATTAAATAATGAATATATATATATAATATATATTCATTAGAATGAGCAGATGAGCATTAGTGGGGTTTTTTCATATTTTTCCACACTTTAGAATAATAATGAACTCATCAAAACTATTGAATAATACAATTTTAACTATGGGAATTATTTTGTGACTACATATATCCAAAATAAATCAAAATGATGTTGTATTCTAGGGTCCACATAGTACAGTTTGCTTAATCGTACCCATGTAATTATATCAAGCTTCTTCTTGAGGTCTCAGCTTGGGGATGTTTTTTAAATAGTATTGAAGGAGTTTACATCTGTTCTGGACTCTTATTGACTGCTTCGTCATGAGAAACATTTCAGTTCAGTGTCCTAAAGCTTAGTGTTTCAATGTACCATGGTAGGAACACTGTATTATTTGAAAGAACAACTCAAAAATAAAAAGCCAAACATGCTACATATATTTGGAAAGATGAGATTCTTGTGATTCAAAAGATGTAAACCGTTTTGAGATACAATCAACACACCAGATACAATTAATATCATTTTTAGGCATTTTTAGGAATGATAAGGGGTTAAAATGGAAGTGTATATGGATAGGAAAATAAAAATTGAAGTATAACACAAATGTCTGTGCTCTCAAGTTAGAGTTGTAGTCACACACACAAACACAGAAAGGTTGCTTTTAAGAAGCATTTTATCACCCCCCAAAAAAGTTAACAACAACAACACTATCACACAGCAGAGGCTTTAAAGAGATCCATCATACTGAACTCACCAAAAGTGCTTGTTGTTGTACTTGAACATATCGCATTTGTAGCGTTACACGTCGTCTCTACACCTGCACAAGAACCTGTATCATTTGCACACTGATAACATTTGAGCGAGTGCCCTAAAAAAACAGAATGAAGGAGAAGCATTAAATTATCTATATTTGTAATGAAACATTAAATACGATTTTGTGTATACTGTACCTCCAGCGAAAAGAGTAAAAAGGAGAACAATGAAGATGTTCAGATCCATCTTTGGTCTGTTAGGAGGTGAATAAAATGACAAACCCTTTTCCGTTGCCTTTATAATTTTAATGAAAAGGGGGTGAGGCTGCATAGGTGAAGCTTGAATAGTAATATGGGTGGGCATTCTGTGAAAAATAAAACCAGAATGTACTTAAACATATTTGGGATTCTTTCATAGTCTTTACGCTCTAATGTTCATAAAAATAGGCTAAAACTGAGAATGTAATCCCGCACTCTTAAATAAGAAAGTTCAAAAGCTGTCAGTGAGGCAAAAGTACACCTAAATTACCTCAACACTAGTATGTACAGCCGTAATTTAGGGCTGGGCAAAAAAAATCGATTTTTCGATTAATCGTTTTTTTATACATGGTCAATTCAGAATCGATTCTCAAAGAGCAGAATCGATTTTTTTTCCTGCAAAAAATGAACGTAAGATTAACGTTAATCAAATTACTAGTCTTCTTCACTAGATGTCACCCTCTTTTTTGCCTTGCGCAATGTTACCAAGGAGCCTTTCATTCAGTGCTTAAAATGGCGGTTTTAGGTGCTTAATCAACTTTGATGCCACCTAAACTTAAAAAGTAAGAGGTATGGAAGTATCCCGAGAACCGGAATCGAAAATTGCATCGAGAATCGGAATCGAATCGATTTGATAGCTTGTGAATCGAAATCGAATCGATCTGGAACATCTGAATCGATACCCAGCCCTACCATAAATATCTGTACCCAAATGGTACAAATTAATACCTTTGTAAAGAGTACCGTCCCAGTGACAGCTTTTGTACCTTAACTTATGATGGTGCATGCCAAGGGTTATTCTAATATTTGTCTCAAGCCAAGTGACAAGCTTTTAGGTTCTGTATTTGTAAAAATAAAAAATAGCTGTGAAAATATAAAATACTCTGTGTAAAATACCCTGGTAACGCCACGGTTCAGACCGCATAACATAGCTTAAGTATCACTGCGCCACTGTTGCTATGTACTGATTTATGAAAATTAACACCACAGTCTTTAATCATATTTTTCAACAATTGCACAATTAATGGCGATATCCTTATGAATGTCAATAAATATTGTTGAGTTATTTTGTCAATTAGGAGAAAACGCTTCCCTGAGGAGTTTTTAAGCCGATCAATATTTCCATTATTATCCACTAGTTGGCGATCTTAAACAACTTACGGTAAACACTGAAGTATCCACAAAAACTCTGTGTAACTGTGCGTTCACACCAGACCCATAAGAGGTGGCAAAAATGCACTATTTGTGCGAAGTTGGACTCTTTTGTGCTTACTTGCTTCATTCGCGCGTAAAATTTCTAGTAATTCGAGACATTCTCGCGAAAATGTGCGTAATGGGAGGGGCTTCTGCGACAACGCTCGCTTCCTGTAATCACGTCGCTACTAGAGCAAGCCTTTGATTGGTTAACGTGGCGCAAATATCTACCAAAGTTTAGATTTTTCAACTCGCGCATTTCCTGCGACAATGCTCAATTCGTGTGGAATGCGCAGCGCCTTTCGTGCCGCGCCATTCATGTGTACTGCGCCTATTCGCATCTTTGCATTGACTTAACATGTAAATCAATCGTGCTTGCCGCCTCTTTCGCGTCTGGTGTGAATGCACAGTTAGTTTTGATCATCGCTCGGAATCTGATTTGACAAAAGGCCTTCACAAAAATGCAATTATCTCAGCTTTTTGCTCAAAATTTGAGAGGTGATAAAAAGAGAACAAATGAAGGTAGGATTTTTTTTGTTTAAAAGTGGAGGGTCTGTTTTTTCATTTAATATATTGTATGTTTATATATTTAAAGAAGAATTTTTTCTGTAAGGCATTAAACTTTGTGAAAATCACAAGATAAGCTAAGCTTCGCGTCATGCCTAACAACACCCCTTAGCTGTTATAAAATGCACTGCTTCTTGCCATGATGGTAAATTTTCCCCACAACCGAAATTACGTGAACAGAATGTAAAACAATTTACAAAATACTTTTTTTAAAATAAGCTATTATGCTGCTTATGTGTGTATTTTACTAAATCAGAATGCTGTATCACTTATCCATTAATCAATAAAATGCACAACTGGTTGTTAAATTTGTTTAATACAGGGCTCAATAGAATGCTTGATTCTGATTGGCCAGTTGCTACATTAGCAGGTGTGTTCCTATAACAACCACTCAAAACTAAAAACACCCGGAAACTCGGATGCTACATATCATTTTGACAGGAACAGTTTAATATTACCCAAACAAATATCATAAATTTAATGACATATGTGACTTTTTATTTATAAATGGTTAAACCAAATATCAAATGAAATTTGAAAGTCTTCTGCTTGCATCGGGTCCTGATCATTAGACATTAGACTTATTAATAACCAGTTATCCTTCATCTAAAACCGGAATACATGCTGCTTAAGTTTATTCATTGCATTTGCACTGCCACTTTAATTTTCTTTCATGTAGCTCTGCAACACCTTACAATAACATTCTTCTACTAATCTCTTATATTAGTAGCTCATGACCACTTATAACTCTTAATATTGTATACTCTTATTGTATCTGTTACTGTCCCTTATTTGTATGTAATGCTCTGTTCGTGTCTGTTAAAATGTAAGTACCCTTCATGTATGTATTGGGTTGTTTTTAACCCAGGAATGGGTAACTATAAGACTAGAATAAATAAATGACTCTTGAAATCTTTATCACACTGTCGGGGCTTATTTCTGCTTATACATGATCTCTTATGTGGGTCACGAAATAAAAAGTTTGGGAATCCCTGGTTTAGAGGGTGGCCAGCAAAAGCTATAATGTTCACCAGGAAAATGTAATCATATCAAATTCGACATTTTTTTTATGACTAAGAGAATGGTTGAGGAAGTTCATAAGAACAATGTTTTACCTAGGACGACGCTCTGTCTTACATGATCTTAAAGGAACAGTATGTAAGAAATTTATATCAATTAATCATTAAATGGCCCTGAAATGTCACTAGACATTAAGAAATCATTTTAATTTCAAATACTTATATCACTGACAACAGCAGTCCGGCCAGGATATTGTCATGTAAACAGTGGAGTTGCAGCCCTCAACTGATGTTTATGTTGTCGTTTGGTATATTGGCCACCAGCTGTGTGATTGCAGTACCAGTTTTAGCCACACATTTTGTGATTGCAATACCAGTTTTGGCCACAATCCTACATACTGTTCCTTTAACTGTGGTTTTTGTGGTTAAGGGCGAGTCATGTATTTTTTACTCGTTTAACCTGTGTCTAACTTGTCTAACTTCTTCTCTTGAATTTTAATTAACAATAGTTAATTGATTGTAAACAAGGCTTTGAAGACAGCAGTAAAAAATATTTCAAGTGTTTTCTCGTATACCTTTAAAAATGTATTATTATGCATATTCAGCGTCATTTAGCTTAGTTTTTTATCATTTCGTTTTTTTCATGATATCACTAATTCTTCTATAGAAGTAACCTACAAAATCATCTGTCCGATGTCCCGGAGGATTTTGTCTTCCGTTTCGGCTACCCAAATGTAGCACCACCTTGCTTGACGTGTTTGCTGTCTCATGAAGTAAAAATCCTTTTGATTTACCTTGTTCACTCCCTTGAACTGTTATTATTGATGTTCATTTATTCCTCCCTAAGTGGGAACTGATGCTTATCTAACTAATTATTAACCATTAACCAACAAGTTTTGAATGTTAAATAAAAAAATTATAAATCATAATGAAATAAAATATTAATGACTAAATTGTTAACACCCACATTGGGGGTGGTCCGTTCAGCACAGACCCTTTCCTGTTATTTTATAAGGATCGAATCGACCCAAGTGAAATCCTTGCTCCTTATTTAAAGGTAATTCTGTATTATCGAACATCAGTAGCATTTATTATAAACATTAAAAATATTAAAACTGTAAATTAATCACATACTAGAGTATAAAAATATAGTAAAAAACTGTAAATATCAGTTGTTGTACAAAAGAATCTCCTGCCATCTACTGCTAAATGAGTTTTGCATTTAATAAGAATAATTTAGTTGCAATACTTTGAAGCAGTTTCGAATAAAAAGAAAAGAAGCAAAGTATGTTTAAAGTACTTCCTGAACTAAAAGCTAATATATAATATGAATTGATCAAAAGCAAGTCTAGTCAAAGGCCTGTCTTCTGGTGGTCCTATGTTATATTTCTAATTGTCATATCTGTTGATAAATCATCATTCAATCAATTAAAATGTATTTATATACAATGTTAGATTGTTTCAAGGCAGCAACCAGAGATATATTATATACCTCTTATCTAAATTAGACACGGATTCATATATTGAGACTAAACTCGCGCTGAAACTGTTTATTTTTATCATAAAATATTTTATTTTGATTGTGGTGGAACTAGTGATGAAAGTACAAGACTTAGTATAGCAGGAAAAGGTGTTGATGCAATAAGATAATAAAAATATGAAATGAGGCATACAACTAGTAACATAATAGTATGATAGTAAACATAATAAAAATATGTATACGCATCATATACGCATCTTGGTAACACAAAAATCAGGTAGCAGTTATGTGAAAGATGTAGGTGTGGTTTAAAGGTAATATATGACAAGATCTGTGCAAATTTTTAAAAGTTATATTTTATTATTCATATATATCTTTCCTTAACAATACATATAGTAACACAAAATAATACAATGAAAATAAATCTACAATGCTAAACAAATTTATAAGACCACTGTCTATTTGTCTCAAAAATCATCCAGCATCACAAAATGCTTTAAAGTAAACTCTTTCCTTTAAGTTCTTCATGTTTCATAATTTTAAACACGATTAATGAATGTCAAATTGAATTGTGTTTTTATACCCAAATGTGAGTTCAACTTTTCTCAGAAGTCAGAAATAAATCAAGTGTAACATTGAACTATTAAAATCTAGGTTCCTATATAAGGACTGCAAGTAAATAGCAACAATAATTTTATTTTAGCATTAGAAATATTACTGTGATTAAAGATTACTAATACAGAAACATAAACAAATGAGCAGCTGTGGCACAAACCTTACATTGGGTGGTGGTCTAATAAATGTGTTAAGCACTGTTCCAAAATATGTCAAATTCTGTTGTCGTCATTTTTAGTTTTCATGCTGTAAAGTTGAATTTAGTGGATCAGGATGTAAAAGAAGAGCGGCCAGGAGAGAAAGAGGAGGTTTTGTGTGATGCTCTTAGCACCGTTACACAGGTCCCCCTGACAGCATGATAAGCCCATGAAACCTGGAGGCGCTTGTGATACATCATCACAGAGAGATTTAGTGGTACATCCCTTTACAGTTGTTGGCAGAGATGCAATATTTGCTAATGTAAAGAAAAGAGAATTGGAGTCATAAATGATTTATGGCTTATATGCTAATCATTCTAAACAGTCTAAAAAATGCTGCATTGACACATACTTTATAACATACACTTTGAATATAGTGCACTTATACATTTAATTTAATCTACTTTAATTGTATCAATTATTATCATCAGATTATCATCTATTGGGAAAAAAATAATCATTTTGTTTCCAAATTCTTACTTGTTGCTTTAATGCAGTAGTCTTCATTTCCTAAACAGTTTAAAGTGTTCCAGCAACTCTTCCCATCACAGTAGTAACATTGTTTTCCATTGCCGCTGTTAGAGATGTAATCTTTAGAAGAAACAAATATTAGTCTTTCATTATCTGCAATGCTTAAGCTTATAGTGCTACAAATAAAAGACAATACCTGGGACATTTATGCTATTACAAAGGTCTGTGTTACAGCACTGCATGGATACTTTTGACCTAAAAACGCCAACGTTAAAGGATCCATTTCCACAGCTCTGTATCACATCACAAGTCTTAGCCTCCATAGTTACCGAAGTGTCGCCTAAAAACAAAACAAAAAAATTACACACACATACACACACAAAGGATGCTTTTATAAAAACTCAGATCCTCTAATCCACCTGTAATATATTGTAGTACATTTGATATTTGATTACCTTAAAACAGTTAACAACAACACTATCACACAGCAAAGGCTCATCCAACAGTACATTTACTCTCCATCATAATTAACTCACCAATGGTTGTTACCACTGTTGCACTTGCACATGTATTAGCTGCAGAGGAACACGTTGTCTCTTTGCTTACACAAGAACCCGTCACACCTATGCACTCATTACATTTAAGTGAGCGTCCTAAAAAACAAAATTACAGAGAAATATAAAATTTTCCATAATTATAGCTATAATAAAACATTAAATACACTTTTGCGTTTGTACTGTACCTCCAGCGAAAAGAGTGCAAAGGAGAACAATAATAAAAATGTTCAGATCCATCTTTGATCAGTCAGGAGGTGAATAAAATAATGACAAACTCATATCAGTGGTCTTTTATAGCTGATGAAAATAGGGTGAGGCTGTAGAAACTTGAAAATGAATGTGGGTGCATCTTATGAAATAGAAACTTAAAATTTTCGAAATAACTGAATTCATAGACTTACTGGATTTTCATTGTCTAATGATGCGTGACAGGTTCTTATTGATTTACTGTTCATTAAAAAAATTAAACTGAGAATGTTGTTCAGGCGTTTAGTGGTGCAGAAAGCACTCAAATCAGTTACCGGTTTTACTGAAAAGGGGCCGTGAAAAGTCGTTTAATGTAATATTTCTAATCTTGTGAAAATTGCCCAGGACACATTGGCTCAGTTAGTAGCACTGCTGCCTCATAGCAAGGTCACCGGTTTAAGCATCAACTGGTTGCCAGGTCATTCATTTGTGTGTTCTCCCTGTGTCAGCGTGGGTTTACTCCGGTTTACTTCCACAGTCCAAAGACATGGAGGTTAGGTAAATGCTAAATCGTTTCTGTGTGGAACAACTTGTGTATAAATTAACTGGTTCTCGCCATTAATAAATGAATAAAACATTAATCATGTGAACTTCCTTAACCTTTCTCTTTACCAGGAAAACAGGGCTAACTTGATATGAGATCATTACCTAAACGGAACCCGGGTGAAAAAGTAGTACACTTCTATAATGTACTTAAATTGCTATATTTTTGCACACTAATTTTGTACTTTATATACTAAAAATTCTTCTTTAGTACTTCTTAAGATGTTCTTAATATTATCTAAGTGTTTTTGTTATTTTAAAGTCGCCATGAAACTGAAGTACCGATTGCCTTATTTTCCCCGTGGTGACATATATCCGAATGAAATGGCTTTTGAGATCAAATAAGGCAGGCCTGGATTTGAATTTGTCCATCGAGATCTGATTGGATCGTTTGAAGTTGGGTCGTGTTGCTAATCGCTGCGATCTTCTCCCGGGCCCCACCCACCTGCCATACTTTTGACCGGAAGTGAAGAGAGATCGTTTTTAGGAGGGGAGGAGATTTGCATTTTTGATAAAAAATTATGAGCACACACGAATTTAAAAAAAATAATGAAGCTTACAGATAAGTCATTTGTTAATAATACCACAATTTAAAAAAAAAAAAAAATATATATATATATATATATAGTTTTTCATTTCAATTTCATTGCGACTTTAAGACACCATGAATATTAACTTAGATGCACTTTTAACATATCTCTGTATTCAAAAAATTATTTAGTTACACTGTAAAAAAAATTCCGTAGAAATTACAATGTTATTGCAGCTGGGTTGCCGGTAATTTACCGTAGGTTTGTGTGACACTCTTAACAACGTTACACAGATTCTCCTGACAGCATGATAAGTCCATAAAACCTGGAGGCGCTTGTGATACCTCATCACAGATAGATTTAGTGGTACATCCCTTTACAGTTGTTGGCAGAGATGTAATATTTGCTAATGTAAAGAAAAGAGAATTGGAGTCATAAAAAATCTGACAAAATGCTGCAATGACACATATTTTATAACATACACTTTGAATATAGTGCACTTATAAATTATTATCATCAGATTATCATCTATTGGGAAAAAATTATCATTTTGTTTCCAAATTCTTACTTGTTGCTGTAATGCAGTAGTCTTCATTTCCTAAACAGTTTAAAGTGTTCAAGCAGTTCTTCCCATCACAGAAGTAACATTGTTTTCCATTGGGACTGTTAGAGATGTAATCTTTAGAAGAAACAAATATTAGTCTTTCATTATCTGCAATGCTTTAGCTTATAGTGCTACAAATCAAAGACAATACCTGGGACATTTATGCTATTACAAAGGTCTGTGTTACAGCACTGCATGGACACTTTTGACTTAAAAACGCCAAAGTTAAGGGATCCATTTCCACAGCTCTGTATCACATCACAAGTCTTAGCCTCCATAGTTACCGAAGTGTCGCCTAAAAACAAAACAAAAAAATTACACACACATACACACACAAAGGATGCTTTTATAAAAACTCAGATCCTCTAATCCACCTGTAATATATTGTAGTACATTTGATATTTGATTACCTTAAAACAGTTAACAACAACACTATCACACAGCAAAGGCTCATCCAACAGTACATTTACTCTCCATCATAATTAACTCACCAATGGTTGTTACCACTGTTGCACTTGCACATGTATTAGCTGCAGAGGAACACGTTGTCTCTTTGCTTACACAAGAACCCGTCACACCTATGCACTCATTACATTTAAGTGGGCGTCCTAAAAAACAAAATTACAGAGAAATATAAAATTTTCCATAATTATAGCTATAATAAAACATTAAATACACTTTTGCGTTTGTACTGTACCTCCAGCGAAAAGAGTGCAAAGGAGAACAATACAAATGTTCAGATCCATCTTTGATCAGTCAGGAGGTGAATAAAATAATGACAAACTCATATCAGTGGTCTTTTTATAGCTGATGAAAATAGGGTGAGGCTGTAGAAACTTGAAAATGAATGTGGGTGCATTTTATGAAACAGAAACTTAAAATTTTCGAAATAACTGAGTTCATAGACTTACTGGATTTTCATTGTCTAATGATGCGTGACAGGTTCTTATTGATTTACTGTTCATTAAAAAAATAAAACTGAGAATGTTGTCCAGGCGTTTAGTGGTGCAGAAAGCACTCAAATCAGTTACCGGTTTTACTGAAAATGGGCCGCGAAAAGTCGTTTAATGTAATATTTCTAATCTTGTGAAAATTGCCCAGGACAGTGGCTCAGTTGGTAGCACTGCTGCCTCATAGCAAGGTCACCGGTTTAAGCATCAGCTGGTTGCCAGGTCATTCATTTGTGTGTTCTCCCTGTGTCAGCGTGGGTTTACTCCGGGTACTCCGGTTTACTTCCACAGTCCAAAGACATGGAGGTTAGGTAAATGCTAAATCGTTTCTGTGTGGAACAACTTGTGTATAAATTAACTGGTTCTCGCCATTAATAAATGAATAAAACATTAATCATGTGAACTTCCTTAACCTTTCCTTTACCAGGAAAACAGGGCTAACTTGATATGAGATCATTACCTAAACGGAACCCGGGTGAAAAAGTAGTACACTTCTATAATGTACTTAAATTGCTATATTTTTGCACACTAATTTTGTACTTTATATACTAAAAATTCTTCTTTAGTACTTCTTAAGATGTTCTTAATATTATCTAAGTGTTTTTGTTATTTTAAAGTCGCCATGAAACTGAAGTACCGATTGCCTTATTTTCCCCGTGGTGACATATATCCGAATGAAATGGCTTTTGAGATCAAATAAGGCAGGCCTGGATTTGAATTTGTCCATCGAGATCTGATTGGATCGTTTGAAGTTGGGTCGTGTTGCTAATCGCTGCGATCTTCTCCCGGGCCCCACCCACCTGCCATACTTTTGACCGGAAGTGAAGAGAGATCGTTTTTAGGAGGGGAGGAGATTTGCATTTTTGATAAAAAATTATGAGCACACACGAATTAAAAAAAAATAATGAAGCTTACAGATAAGTCATTTGTTAATAATACCACAATTTAAAAAATATATATATATATAGTTTTTCATTTCAATTTCATTGCGACTTTAAGACACCATGAATATTAACTTAGATGCACTTTTAACATATCTCTGTATTAAAAAAATTATTTAGTTACACTGAAAAAAAATTCCGTAGAAATTACAATGTTATTGCAGCAGCTGGGTTGCCAGTTATTTACCGTAGGTTTGTGTGACGCTCTTAACACCGTTACACAGGTTCCCCTGACAGCATGATAAGCCCATGAAACCTGAAGGCGCTTGTGATACATCATCACAGATAGATTTAGTGGTACATCCCTTTACAGTTGTTGACAGAGATGTAATATTTGCTAATGTAAAGAAAAGAGAATTGGAGTCATAAATGATTGATGGCTTATATGCTAATTATTCTAAACAGTCTAAAAAATCTGACAAAATGTTGCAATGACACATATTTTATAACATACACTTTAAATATAGTGCACTTATAAATTATTATCATCAGATTATCATCTATTGGGAAAAATTATCATTTTGTTTCCAAATTCTTACTTGTTGCTGTAATGCAGTAGTCTTCATCTCCTAAACAGTATAAAGTGTTCAAGCAACTCTTCCCATCACAGTAGTAACATTGTTTTCCATTGGGACTGTCAGAGATGTAATCTTTAGAAGAAACAAATATTAGTCTTTCATTTTCTGCAATGCTTTAGCTTATAATGCTACAAATCAAAGACAATACCTGGGACATTTATGCTATTACAAAGGTCTGTGTTACAGCACTCCATGGATAATTTTGTCCTTAAAACGCCAAAGTTAAAGGATACGTTTCGACAGTTCTGTATCACATTACAACTCTTAGTCTGCAAGATGGACGTAGTTTCGCCTAAAAACAAAACAATAAAATTACACACACACACACAAAGGATGCTTTTTAAAAACTCTGATCCTCTGATTTACCTGTAATATAGCCTATTGTAGTACATTTGATATTTGACTTTAAAACAGTTAACAACAACACTATCACACAGCAAAGGCTTATCCAACAGATGATAGAATTCAATGCATTCCAGTAAATTTACCCTCCATACTGAACTCACCAGTAGTTGTTACCACTCTTGTACTTGCACATGTATTAGCTGCAGAGGAACACGTTGTCTCTTTGCTTACACAAGAACCCGTCACATCTATGCACTCATTACATTTAAGTGAGCGTCCTAAAAAACAAAATTACAGAGAAATATAAAATGTTCCATATGTATAGCTATAATAAAACATTAAATACACTTTTGCGTTTGTACTGTACCTCCAGCGAAAAGAGTGCAAAGGAGAACAATACAAATGTTCAGATCCATCTTTGATCAGTCAGGGGGTGAATAAAATGATGACAAACTCATATCAGTGGTCTTTTATAGCTGATGAAAATATGTGAGGCTGTAGAAATTTGAAATGAATGTGGGTGCATTTTATGAAATAGAAACTTAAAATTTTCGAAATAACTGAGTTGATAGACTTACTGGATTTTCATTGTCTAATGATGTGTGACAGGTTCTTATTGATTTACTGTTCATTAAAAAAATAAAACTGAGAATGTTGTTCAGGCGTTTAGTGGTGCAGAAAGCACTCAAATCAGTTACCGGTTTTACTGAAAAGGGGCCGCGAAAAGTCGTTTAATGTAATATTTCTAATCTTGTGAAAATTGCCCAGGACACAGTGGCTCAGTTAGTAGCACTGCTGCCTCATAGCAAGGTCATCGGTTTAAGCATCAGCTGGTTGCCAGGTCATTCATTTGTGTGTTCTCCCTGTGTCAGCGTGGGTTTACTCCGGGTACTCCGGTTTACTTCCACAGTCCAAAGACATGGAGGTTAGGTAAATGCTAAATCGTTTCTGTGTGGATCAACTTGTGTATAAATTAACTGGTTCTCGCAATTAATAAATGAATAAAACATTAATCATGTGAACTTCCTTAACCTTTCTCTTTACCAGGAAAACAGGGCTAACTTGATATGAGATCATTACCTAAACGGAACCCGGGTGAAAAAGTAGTACATTTCTATAATGTACTTAAATTGCTATATTTTTGCACACTAATTTTGTACTTTATATACTAAAAATACTTCTTTAGTACTTCTTAAGATGTTTTTAAGATTATCTAAGTGTTTTTGTTATTTTATGACACCATGAATATTAACTTAGATGCACTTTTAACATACTATCCCTGTATTAAAAAATTATTTAGTTAACTAACAAGTTTACTACAAAAAAATTATTCATTTAATTTACTCAAATTTTTTAAGGTAAGTGGTTGCAATCAATTCATTTAAGCTATATTTAGTTTAAGTTTTTTGTTTAAATGTAGCTTTAATAAATTGATAGCGACCACTTACCTTAAAAAATTAGTTAATTGAATTAATAATTTTTTCAGTGAAGTTGTACCTAAATATGAAGAGTTTGGTTCCAAAACGAGATAAACAGCATTTAAAAAAATCAAAAATCTTCCGAAATCAGTATTTTATCTTAATTTTACGCAAAATCCAATATCCGCCGTGTAATTCTGTCATCTTTTCTCAATTTTTTTTCCAAAACACAATAAACGGCACTTTTCTGCAGAATGCAATAAATCTGCTCCACAAATTACAGCGCACCATTCCACGCAATGTAAACAAACAATGGTGGCGCGTTGAGTTTTCCTCATCTACTTTGTACTTCGTGATCAACAAACAAACAAAAACAAAATAATACTTTAATGGCATTGATAAACCTGTGGTGGTTTTCTGTGACGGGAAAGAAACGTAAGCCATCAACATCTAATAATTTACGCGAGAGGCACTCGGGAGCCGTTTGCTTGTTCTCCTGACAGCATCAAGCTTTTATCATGCTTACACATTGACCCCAGGGGATCTTATGAAAAACTATCAATAATTTTACTGAAAGTCAATGAAAATCGAGCAGGACCAAAACATTTTACATTCGATCGCTATGAAAAATATTAAGTGACGACGTCATGTTAATTACATCCTGTTAACCCCTGACACACCTCAAAAGGTGTTTCAATAAATGTTACTTTTTTAAATTGAGACTTTTGGCGTCATCGTGCCAGTTTTATGATGTAAATTGAGTGAGCAAAAGCAGTATCTGCTCCAAATATCGGCTCAAGAAAATTGGCAGCCTGTATCGGTCATCGGCTAAGGCTGATGAAACAAAAATCGGCATCGGCACAAAAAAATCCATATCGGTCGATCCCCAAATTTAATTCATAATTTTTTTCAGTGTACAAGTGGTACCTAAATATATTTTTTAAATATATTTTTATAACATTTTAGTTCATATTCATGGTGTCTTAAAATAGCACAGACAAGTACACTTAGATTATCTTAAGAAGCACTAAAGAAGATTTTTGAGTATGTAAAGTACAAAATTGAATTGTGATAATAGAGCACTTTAAGTACACGGTAGAAGGGTACTTTTTCACCTGGGAAACCAGAACAAAGCTGCATAAAAATGATTTCCAGTCTAAATGCTTTTTGTCCGTTAAAAAACATGGAAAAACATACTTAACTTGGTAGGTTAATTCAACACTCGCTCTTGTTACATGAATTGGTTTCTGCTATTTTTTAGCTGTATAACTTTCTTTGTTGGTTTGACAACATTATTTAATTGCAACATTTCTGTGAAACCAGAACAAGAATATTTTCATCCTTATCGGCACGAGAGTTAATTACATCCTGTTTACCCCTGACACACCTCAAAAGGTGTGTTTGAAATATTTACACAACTTTATAAGAAATAAAATCAACGTTAGGAAACTTTCACGGAAATTGAAACCTAAGTTAAGCCCTGAGGACCTGTACTTGCACTTGATTAAACCCTTTACTGACATTGGCTTTTTTAAATCCTGACATTATTGAATTAATGTTTAGTATTAAGTAAACTGCCTTTCAATAAGAAAAACATAAACCTCAACAGGGGCGCCAATAACAATTTTTGGCCCTATGCAAGAATATAAAGTTGGGCCCCCTTCCGCACTCATTTTGCACCAAACATACTGTACAAGTCACCCTAGCGGTTACTTTTGCTATTGCTTTTGACCACTATTATCAGTATTTAGTCAGAGACGTTTGTTGCTATAAGATAATTAATTGTGTAAACTCAATATTATAATGAGTAAGATCATGTTTAATAAGTTGTTTAATAATTGTTTTAATTTTAAAATGTAGCGAAAAACATTTATAATCTAATCTCTATACTAATTAATGTCTTTGTGTCAGTTTATTGTTTAAAATGGTCTGCAAATATGCATTTCGTAAGGAATAATTGACGATGGACCATTGAATTATAAGAAAATAATGCACACCCAAGTTGCAATGCTGCACGACGCGAAGTGCCGTAACACCGTGGGTGTGCATTATTTTCAAATAATTCAAAGGCCTGAAGTCAAATATTCCTCTTTTACCACGGTTACCACAAACATTGCTCTGGTGCCTATTTTTAAGACATTTGAGAAGTAAGGTGTGCCGTTATCAGAAATTAATGCATACCCACCGAACATTTCTCAGCCAATCAGAATACAGCATTCAACAGACCCGTGGTATAAATATATGTAACAGGTGACCTTTCTACGTCATTACCCAATTACATGAGGTCACGCTGGCGCGTCACAGGACTAGAGGAAGACGAGAAGTTGTGGTTCAAAAGTGCATATTTTTTAGTTTTCTTGCCAAAATTTACAATCGTTTCACTAGATAAGATCCTTATGCCTCGTTTGAGATCGTTTAGAGTCCTTTGAAACTGCAATTAAAACTATTAAGTGTTGGGGTCCATTAAAGTCCATTAAAATGAGAAAAATCCTAGAATGTTTTCCTCAAAAAACTTCTGAACAAAGAAAGACTTCAACATTTTGGATGACATGGGGGTGAGTAAATTATCTAGATTTTTTTTAGAAAATGGACTAATCCTTTATTCATTTATTGGGCACTTGTAAAACTATTGGCAGGGCAAGTACAAACTACCAGGCTAGCAGAAAAAATATGTATTGTTGATGCAATAATAAGGGCATTCAAATCACAGAATGAAAGCAGAAACAACAACAAAACCCAGAAGTACACAGAAGTAAACACAATAGAAATATATGTGGATTATGTATATGTGGATAGAAACAAATTGTTTGGTAACACATAAGCTCATGTAGCAGTTATGTGAAGGATGTGGGTGTGCTTTACAGTCAGTATACCACAGACAAGCTCTGGGAAATGAAGTTGCTGGATTACAGTAGATATTCAGTGGTGTATCAAATAAAGAATTGGGGTTGTCACCTAATTAAAATAAAGGCAAACTTTGTGTCTGTTGAAGCTGTAGTTCAGTGTAAGTCATGGTTTCGAGTCTTTCTCTACTATACCAAAAATGTGATCTGCTTTCACCTGCTGGTGTATATCACTGTAAACAATACTTTGCTGCCTTAAAATTTTTTGTTGAATCAACTCGGATTTACAAGTCATTACAACTTATTTATCTTGACTAGAGATGAGTTGTTATAACTACAGGTGAGTTGTTATAACTTATAAAATTAAGTTGGCTTTTCTCAACTATATTTTATAAGTTGTGACAACTCATCTCTGTTGACATGAGTTGTAAATCTGCGTTGAGTTAACAAAAAATTTTAAGGCAGCAAAGTATTTTTTACAGTGTACATATCATTTTAGTTTGAAAATGTTTGTGCAACAGAGAGGTTTTGTGGATGTTAAAGGTTTTATGTGGGAACTTTTATTTTAGTGTAGGGACAATGAGAATTACAATAAGTACAGCACGATAAATAAAAGACAACCACACCATTGCATTTACCTTTATTAATTTGTCCGACACTTTAATCCAAACATTACATTATCACCATTACATTATATAATAAAGCGGGTTTATTCAAAGTTCAAAGAGTTCAAAGACTTAACAGGTTTTTGTTGTATGTTTACATATATGGGGTTCTTGTTAAACTTGATTTTTTTCCAACCACAGGCATTCCTTAATGATAATATCTGTCACGTATTAGCACTGAATGACGTTTAGTGATATTTTTGGCTACTTATTCATGTTATATATATTCTTTTGTTTAAAGATCTTAGCGCTGTTACAAAAAATTGTCAAAATATGTACCCCACCTGTCACTGGGGCAGTACCCTTGTAAAAATTCCTAATATATACCCTTAGGAACAGATATGTATATATAACTTGGAGGTACTAATAAGCACTTTTTTGGCACAATACCAATATTTCCCTTTGGGGTTCATATTTTTTAGGGGATTTAGAAAAAGAGTGTGAAGTTCTGCTGAATTCAGTGGATCAGGATGTAGTAGATGAACGGCCATAAGAGAAAGAGGAGGTTTTGAGTAGTGACGCTCACAGCACTGTTACACAAATTCCCCTGACAGCATGAGATTTGCCCGTACCCTTGAGGCACATGTGATGCAGCATCACAGATAATTTTAGAGGCACATCCTTTTACAATCGGTGGCAGAGATGTAATATTTGCTAAACAAAAAAGAAAACAGAAGTTGAATCATAAATAATTAATATGTTAATCATTCTAAACTGACCACCATAAAGAAATCTAATAAAACAATAATGGATAGTCTTGTATATGAACTTCAAATGTTAAAACATTTTAACTGTCATGTTCTTGTTTTCACATATAGGGCCCTATTCTAACTATCTGAAACGCAAGTGCGAAGCGCAAAGCGCAAGTGACTTTGTGGGCGGATCTTGGGTGCTGTTGCTATTTTCCCGGCGGGAGAAATAACTCTTGCGCCAGGCGCAAATCAATAAGGGGTTGGTCTGAAGTAGGTTCATTATTCATAGGTGTGGTTTGGGCGTAACGTCAAATAAACCAATCAGAACGTCATCCAACATTCCCTTTAAACGCAAGGGCGCAAGTTCCATGGTGGGTTGCTATTATTATGACGGATTTACCAGGCGCAAGCCAGGAGCGGTTCACAGCCGAGGAGACCGACGTTCTTGTAAGAGCAGTCAAAGACAGAGAAGTTGTTTTGTATGAGAATAGGAGAAACCCGCCCAAATCAGCGTCGGTTAAACAGGCGTGGGAGGAAATAGCCACAATTGTCTCATCAGCTGGCATCGCCATCATTGCGCCAAGCGCTACAATGATGTCAGGAGACGGTGGAATCCCAAGCTTGCCAGCATAAATCGGGCACGCCTTGTAACGGGATGTGGATCTGCCTCAGGACCTGACACCAGAAGAGGACATCGCTGCGTCCACCCTCACCGCTGAAAGGGTTTGGGGGCTTTGAAATCGGACCCAAGAAACGCAAGCAAGGTCCAACCCCAAAGAACACTTACAAATCAAGTTCATATACAGTACATTAAGGTTTCTTATGAAAACATTTAAATTATTATTTACATAAAATAAAACGTAATACAGCCACACAACAAACTTATGAATATATTGTAATCGTTATTTGCATGAGAATTTTTTAACGCAGCCACACAATAAATAAAAACTATCACCACAATGCTCACCACTATAATTTCCCTTATCTCATGTGTTAATATTTTTTATTGTAACAATTTATGATTTGCAAAAATAACTGGTGCATCTTTAGATAAGCAAAGTGTGTGCGCGTTGTGCATGCTATATTATGGTCAAGCATGCGCCCTTAAAATAGCATAATGAACAACGCGCAACGCGCCACTGACTTTAGACAAGTTTTTTTTGGTCAGTGGCGCAATTGTTTTTTGAAACTGCAAAATACCATCAGGGATGTTTTGCGCCGGAACACGCCTACTTTTTTGCGCTGAAAGGGAAAAACCCGCTGTGCGCCGGTGCAAAATACGAATGATACATGTGTCACTGACAAAGTCAATTGCGCTGGGTGCAAGATAGGGCCCAATATTGTATAATGTTTTTAACAAGTAGTGCAATTAGAACTATAATTCAATAAACTTTGTCATCTATTGGAGAAAAATGTCCTTCTTCTGCTAAGAAATTCTCACCTGTGGCTGTTGCTGTAATGCAGTAGTCTTCATTTCCCACACAACTTAATTTGTTTGAGCAACTCTTCTCATCACAGTAGTAACATTGTTTTCCATTGGGGCTGTTAGAGCTGGAATCTGTAAAAAGAAACAAATCTTATTCTTTCACCTTAGGCTTAAAGGGGACATATCATAAAAATCTGACTTTTTCCATGTTTAAGTGCTATAATTGGGTCTCCCTGCTTCTGTCAACCTAGAAAATGTGATAAAGCATGTAAAAAATAGGTCAATGAAATGTAGCTCCCGCTGTGATGTCATAAGGGGATAATACCATCTCTTAAAGGCAGAGTGCACAATGTTTGAAAAACGCTTTTTAAATGAGAGTTGGGTCGACTACCAAACCGCACTTGTTGCCAATCAGCAGTAAGGGGTGTGTCTACTAATCGACATCCTTGCCGGGGTTGCGTATGTGTGGGGCGGGTCTATCAAAACAAGGTCCAGATTCTATTGGGGTAGGGGCGTGTTTGTTTAGGTTATTTTAAATGTCAACATTGGCTTTCAAACATTGTGCACTCCGCCTTTAATCTGCACTATCCAACCAAGACACTTCCATTTAGTGCAGAGATCAGCTCATTTGCATTTAAAAGGACACACCCAAAACGACACATTTTTGTTCACACCTATATTTGTCATAATAAATTATCGATGTGGTATTTTGAGCTAAAACTTTACATGTGTACTCTGGAGACACCAAAGGTTTATTTTACATCTTATTAAAAAAGTATTGTGAAATGTCCCCTTTAATGCTAACATATTGTATAAACAGTATATGGTATCAAGGTCAAGGTCACTTTTATTTATAGCACCTTTAAACAACATTTCTGCTGACCAAGGTGCTTCACAATAACACAATAAAAAAAATCATACATAGGAGACATACAAAAAATTGTTTAGTATATAAATAAAACCCATAAAACCAGATGAAAATCAAGACTAAGTTTTAACGTACTAAGACTAACAAATCTAAAAATAACGAAAAGGCCTGAGGAAAAGATATGTTTTCAGAGATGACTTAAATAAAGATAGGGAGGAGGAAAACCTTATCGACAGAGGTAGCAAGTATAATGTACAGTACATAAATTATGTTATATATTAAAGACAATACCTGGGACATCTTGGCTATTGCACAGGTCTGTGTTGCAGCACTGCATAGACACCACTGTCTTTGAAACGCCAACATTTATAGATACATTTCCACAGTACTGTGGTATATAACAGCCCTTAAGTTTAGAGGTAGACGTAACACCAGCTAAAAATGAAAAACAAAAATTATTAAAGCATCACACCTGACCAATGGGGTGAAAAAAATGATATTTAGATGTAAGGTACATATTCATTTTATATTACTCCATATTTCCCATCTTCATTATTTCATCACTGCTTCCTAATCTTTTGTTGAATGCAGTATTGTTTTTATTGAATGCGGCATGGGTCGGTAATATGTGTGCTCCCTGGGTTCGACCCCATGACATTTTACGCTGCTAATGCAATGCTCTATCACTGAGCTATAAAGATTAAACAACAGTAATGAAAAATGGGAACAAATAAAATAAAATAAGAAAATAAATACAACACAGATGTTACTCTCCAGTCAGAATTTCAGTCGTCAACCCCGTTACTTGCAATAGTAAATTTACCGGTACCCTCAAAAATACTCAACTCACCCAAAGTTGAAATACTTGTTGCACTCATACAGGTGGTATAGTTTGCTGTGGGACATGTCGTCGCTACGCCTGTACAAGAACCTGTCACTGTCACATTTACACACTGATAACATTTGAGCGAGTGTCCTTAAAAACAGAATGAGAATGTCTTGAACATTGTGCAAGTCAGTAACATACGTAAAAACAGTATACAAAAATATACTTTAGTGTTTTGTACCAGTACCGTACCTCCAGCAATAAGAGATAAAAGTAGGATAATGAAGATGTTCAGATCCATCTTTGGTATACGTCAAAAGGTGAATAAAATGAAAAGCATTTTCAGTGCCTTCTGTATTAAAGACAAAAGAGGGTGTAGCTGTAATGAAAAAAGTGAAACCTGAATAATTAAGTGGGTGGACAATCTACGGCCAGGTTTACACCTGGTATTAAATTTCAAGTTTAATTTATTTCTAAAGCACATTTAAAAACAACAGAAGTTGACTAAAGTTCTGTACATGCTGTAAAAAGGATCATAAAACAAACAACAATAAAAAGCAAGAGGGCACTTAAGCTCTCAGACTGATTCAAACGCTGTATGTTTTAAGACTGGTTTTAAAAAACAGATTAGGGGCCATCCTCCCAGACAAAGGTAGGGAGTTCCAGAGTTTGGGGGCAACTACGTAAAGGCACAATCGTCCCTGTGCTTCAGTCTAACTTAAGTGACCGTCAGCAGCATATGGTCAGCGGACCTCAGGGACCTTGATGGATCATGCATTTTTATAAGTTCAGAAAGGTAAGATGAAAGTAGGCCATTTAACCATTTGTAAGCAAACATTAAAACTTTAAAATTAGTGCTGGGCAAAGATTAATCGCGATTAAAGGAGCATTTCACCCTTAGAAACATTAATCTTTATTAAAAGTGTGTCATATTTGTAGTCGAAATGTAACATACATTTCAAATTTGGTGCCCATTTGACCGAGAAAAGGGGTGCTTGTAGCCTCACTCCCTCAACAAAGATATTGGACTTCCTTCTTTCAATGATGCAAAATGATGATTTTTACATACATGAATGTGTGTATATATATATATATATATATATATATATATATATATATATATATAAATATATATATATATTAGGGGTGGCACGGTTCACAAAACCCTCGGTTCGGTTCGTATCACGGTTCTATGGTCACGGTTCACGGTTCAGTACGGTTCTTGTTGTTATTTTTTCTTTACATTTTTAACACTCCAGAAATGTATTATCTTATTAATGTATTAATTATCCATAATTTAGGATACAGTATTAAAAAAAGTTATATCATGTAATCATGCACAAACTGAATTTGACTTTAAGCACATTGGACCATCTCTGAGGAAAGCCAGATGAGATTTTGATAGAGCAAGAGGGAAGACATTGATGATTTCAACATGCTTTTCATTTAATTGGCAAAAAAGAGAATGTGTATTGCCATCTACATAAACTTTATGTGCATTTTTACAAAGATAACTTGCATTTATTAAAATGCCAACTTCAGTGTAGCTCTTAGATTTATCACTGAGAGGCTGCTTTAATACTGAGAGTTTATGTGGACGAGAGAGAAACATAACCTTTGCACCTGTAATATTAAAATCTCTTTAAGTCTCTTTTGTCCACTTTTGACCACTTCTGATTACTTTGAGGGGCAATTTCTGAAATAAGATCGCGCAACTTTCACACGCTAGCAAAATGAAACTACGCGGAAATCAGCCGCTTTAATTTTATCAATGAAAGGCTAAAAATAGCGCTGAATATGAAAAGACGTAAAACATTGTGTTCAGTACCTCAGATAAATGGTCGGAGAGAAGGCGATCTCCTGTGGCTGTTGGAGCATATTCAACCCATAGACTGCAGTTCTATCTATTGTTTTATTTCCGCTGTCATCATAAGTAACATGAAATAAAAATATGTTTCCACACACCAAACTTATACGACGCTGGCGCATCCTCCAACTGCGGGCAGACTTCCATTTCTCTCCCACTTGCCATTTCTACACGTAACATAACCCGCAGTACTTATACTCCAAACCAGTCACCTCTTCTTTCGCGCGAAAGGGAAACACGCTATCTGAGGTCACATACAGGGCATGAGACTACATTGCGCATTCCATGAACCGTTGAACCATGCGGTACACACGCGCTCCGAACCGAGACAAGCGAACCGAACGGTTCGAATTTTTTTCATGGACCGTGCCACCCCTAATATATATATATATATATATATATATATATATATATATATATATATATATATATATATATATACACAGTGTTGGGAACGTTACTTTAAAAAAGTAATTAGTTATAGTTACTTATTACTTCTCACAAATAGTAACTGAGTTAGTAACTCCGTTACATTATTATAAAAGTAATTAATTACCAGGAAAAGTAATTACTGCGTTACTTAAAAAAAAAAATTATATTTCAAATAACTTGAATGCCCCTTACAAAATTAAATATGTTAAATTAATAAAATGGATACTAAAGAGAAATCACTAATTTTGTGGCAGCATGTGACGATGTGAGGTGCTTTATTAGATCAGAATTACTTGCCACAGACGTGGAGAGACTTTTTCTTCATGGGCATAAGTTGCACATTACACAAACATTCTTGCCTTTCACCTCAACAATGTAAAAGTAGTGCTTTATACTTCGTGTCTGCGACCGCTACCTTTGAGCTTGTTGTACTTGCCATCGCCCTGTCGCCGGTGTTTTCGGAGTGATTGATGCGCGATGACCGGGCTGCATGTCAGTGCTTTGAGATGGGGCACAGTCATCAGCAGCACCGCTGCTCGTTGAGAAGAGAAAACGACGCGTATTTTCATGTCAGTCTACAAAAGTCTCCAACCAAGCCAGAAAAGATAGCTAGATTTGTCCTATAAAGTCGCTGAAGTGATAGAAAGTTGCTAAATCTAGCGACAAAGTGACCAAGTTGCTCAGACTTTTTAACACTGCTGCTCGCTCCTCTGACTTGGACTGCGCGTGTGGGCGGGCCTTTTTGTGAACTCTGCCTCTGGTTGGCTACCGATGGAAATTAAGCCAATCATCATTCGTTATGTTTCTCACAACACACACAAGAGAAAAACAGTGTTTGGCTGAGAGAGTGAGCATACGCGGCTGAAAATCACTACAGTAAAATCAATTTTAGTAACGCGCCGCATTTTAATGTCAGTAACGATAACGGCGTTATAACGGAGGAAACAGTAATTTATTTGATTACTCGTTACTGAAAAAAATAACGCAGTTACTAACGCCAATTACTTATAACGCCGTTATTCCCATCACTGTATATACATAATAATTAGACACAGCACACACTCATATATTATGCCAAATATCACTTTTATTTTGTTTGCGATTAATCGCGATTAATCTTTCAAGTTTCTTTATTTTTTGCCAGAGCGACCTACATCGCCTGGAATTCATTTTGGTGAATTAGCTCACACAAGACAATACAACATAACATATAAAATAAAAAACATACAATTTAAAAAGAAAACAAATACCTAAATTCTTACCAATAAATAGTAATAAAACAAATTTAAGAACAAAGCTATGTCTGAATAAATAAAGTTAGTGCTGTTGTGAGTTGAGGGCCCTCACAGCCTGTGGGTAAGTACTGTTGGCAAAACGAGTGGTTCTAGTTTTTATACTTTTTAACCTTCTACCTGATGGTAAAGGAATAAAAAGTGAGTTAGCAGGGTGTGATGAATCTTTAAGTATTTTCATACCAGTTTTAATCAAACGGGTGTTATAAAGGTCACAGATCTTAGGGAGCTCCAGCCCAATTATTCTTGATGCAAGACTAACTACCCTATTCAGTGCAGACTTATCGTCAGCCGAACAACCTCCCCACCATACTGTAATGGAGAAGGTGAGAGTGCTCTCTATTACAGCCCTATAGAAGTATAGCATACCAGCCTTGGACACTTTAAATTTCCTAAGCTGTCTCAAAAAGTAAAGTCGCTGATGTGCTTTTTTAACAATCTGGCTAACATTGAGGCTCCATTTGAGATTTGAGGATATAGTAATCCCAAGGAACTTAAAACTCTCCACCCACTCTATAATTTTGTCATTAATAGCCAGAGGCTGGGGCGACCTAATATTTTTGGTCCTAAAATCAACAACCATCTCTTTTGTTTTGGAGATGTTGAGAGACAAATTGTTAATTAAGCACCACTCAGCCAGCAAGGAAACTTCTATTCTGTATGCTGATTCATCATCATTAGTTATGAGGCCTACCACAGTGGTATCGTCTGCAAATTTAAAAATCTTTACTGAATCATGATGAGACAATCTTTGCCCAGCACTGCTTAAAATCAATCTTAAAACGGACCGGAAGCCAGTGTAGCGAAGCCAATAAGGGCGAAATATGTTCCCGTTTACGTGTTCGAGTTAAGATTAAGATGCGTTTTGGTTGATCGGATCACACGTGGATGACGTTAAATACAAGTCATCCACGTATCAAAAAGTGGACATAAGAGATGGATTAAAACCATCTGGCTGTTTCCACTTGGCATTACCATGCGTTTGCCTCAATTGGATCACAAGTGGACGACGTTAATGCCAGGTGTAAACGGTGTTCAAAAAGTTTTGAGCTCGTCCACTTTCGACCACTTTCAACCACATTCTGAGGTAGTCGAAACCCCTTTCGATCGGATTGCTGTTGTAGTTTAAACACACAAGTGGTTGAATGTGTTCAAACAGCCACACACGACCGCCTTCTCTCCACCCATTTATCTAATCTGAGGTACTAAACACAATGTTTTAAGTCTTTTCTGACTTCTGGCACGAACACACGATGTGCAGTGCTATTTTTTGCCTTTCATTGATAAAACTAAAGCGGCTGATCTCTGCAGTTTCATTTTGCAAGATTGTGAAAGTTGCCTGATCCTATTTCATCAATTGCGCTGAAATATCAGAGAAAGCTCTAACATACATGTACAAAACGCCGTGCAGCATGTTTACTTACTACATAAGCAGCGTACTCCGACATAATATTAGTTCCCGCCCATATAAACTCATCATTACTCCCGCTTGGGTTTAAATGACAGGAGAGGGACTCGCCAACCCGTCTCGACAGACCACCCCCTCACAGTATTCAGGACAGAAGCGGTCGAAAGTGGACAAAAGAGACGGATTTAAATACCAGGTGTAAATGTGATGTGTCTCTCTCGTCCACTTGTAATCTGATCGACCAAAACGCATATTAATACCAGGTGTAAATCCTTTGGTTTGTATTTTTAGATATTTGGAATTCTTGTTCCCAAGATTTTTGATTGTTGTTTAAAAGTTGTTAAACCTAATGGCTTTAAACGGGAAATGTTGTCCCATGTTTTTTAACTGGCTATCTCTAAAATCAGTTTACTGAAAAGTAATTTCTGTATAATCTATTGTTTCTAAAAATAAAACAGGAATTCATTTACATGTCATAGGGTGTGTAAGGTTCATGTAACAACACAGCAACAAAACACAAGGTTGCCCTGCCTAACATTACACCCATTTCAACCCATTTTGTATAGTCTCATGCCTATACAATTCATAAATGAATGGATGGATAGGCACTTTAAAAATCACTTGCAATAATCAATTACTACATTCTCTTTACGCTCACGTCTGTGATCCTTGCTGGATCCTCTTCAGTTTGCTAATGGAGCAAACAGGTCTATGGATGAGGCAGTCAACATTGGACTGTATAGCAGTATATCCTGCATCTTGATAGACCTTGGACTTACAGTATGCAAGGATCTTATTTGTGCACTTCAGTTCTGCTTTCATTACCATCATGCCTGGTCTTTTATCATCCAAACTGAACCAGGTCTCTGTGTCAACCCGAATCTGTAAGTGGATCACCAGCTTTGATAGACAGCAGGTAGTGATGCTGCAGAAACTTACATCCAGGTCCTTGACTATCAGCACTGGTGACCCGCAGGGTTGTGTGCTCTGTCCACTACTCTTCTCTGTGTATACAAACAACTGCACTGCGTCAAAAGATCCTGAGCCCTTTTTCAAAGATCCTCAAATTTGCAGACCACACCCCGGTCATCTGCCTCATCCAGAATGGTGATAAGACTGGAAGTTGAACTGATGGCTGTCTTTTGCAGTCACAAATGCTCAAAACAGTGAAGATGATAGTGGACTTCAGGAGAAACCTCCCATCACTCCTCCCACTAATCATCATTGAACAGCACTGTGGCAGCATTGGAGTCTTTCAGGTCCTCTCAGGTACCCAACAAAGGTTCTTCTTTTTTCACCTCTTCCTGGCATAGTAGCTGTTCAATCTGTTTTAGTCGCCCATTATCGAATCTGCCCAGTGTTCTTCTCGTCAGGCTAGGTTCAGCTGCTAAATCAGACATCAGGTGATGGACAGGCAGAGTCAGGTCAGCTGGAAAGATCATTGCTTCCCCTCTGCCCAAGATCTTAACACCTCCAGAAAAAAACCTAAAAAATAATTTGGACTCCACACACCCTTTCTTCGAACTGTTTTCCCCTGACAAGGCTACAAAGTGTGAAAATTTGAAGTATATCATAACTATATATCGTACATAACCCTGCAAACTGTACATCTGTAAATAATATCTTAAACTGCACACCTACCTCTTAATAATATATCTGTACAAATAAGCAGAATCACGAAAAGTATGTTAAAAGTGCTGACAAATCTAACGCTAAAATTAGTACATCAAAGCAGTAATGGCCCTTAGAATTGTCCTTACTCCCCTTCCCATTGGAGCCCCTGAACCTCAAATAGTGAGTTGTAAGTTGGAGTTTGTGCAATATTTATTAAACTTTATTGAAATATTTAGCATACGCTCTTAAATGAGACAAGTGACACAAATAGCTTTTCATTTCAAAATGAACAAAATGAAACCACACTATAGTATTCAGTCAGGAAAGGGATAATGAAGATGATTTTAACCTATAAGTTAAAGTGTGTTCTCAAGACAACAATATCTTTACTTAATGTCAAGATGGGCCAAGAAACATGTATTTTAAATTTTATATTAATTTATTTGAATTATTATTTACATTTATTGACCAGTTACATTTTACAGATGTTTAAAGAGTTGTTTGGTTGATCCTAATTGTTTTACTTTTAAAATGTTTATATTCGCTTTTTAATATTTATGCATATTATTAGTTGAGAAAAGTAAATTTCTATATCTTTCAAAAACCACAATATAAATTTGAATAACCAGATGATTGCATGACATTGTCCTGGGAAACAAGTAGAGTAAGCTGGATGTATACAGTAATCTCACATGGCTTGTTTTTAGTCTGTAAATAGTGAAAAGTTGGTTCAACATAAAAATTTACTTCAAGTGGTAACACCTAAAAAAATTCAATTTACACAACTTACATTTTTCACTTAAAGTGAAGCTTTTTCTTCTGTGGTGGGACTCCTGAATATTTTTGTGAATGGATGCGATTAAAATATAGCAGATACAATCAGTAATTTTGTACTCTGTCCCTTTTTGTAAAGGTGAGCATTCCTTATTGTGTATAAAACAAGCGAGATGGTTTTAAAGTAGAGAAAATTGTCTTGACAGAGTCACGTGCAATCTTATCTGTATGTTAACTTACACTAAAAATGCTTGTTGGTTCCTGGTTATAAATCATACATTTGTGTAGATTCAAGAGCAGCATCATTATTACATTTTATAAAGTAACATACAGGCTGTGTTTAAATTAGCCCTTATTCCAGTTTAATTAGTGCACCCTTTGAGGGGACAGCCGTATTGTAGTCGAAATAATAAAATCACAAAAGAAGATATTCTGATAAATTATAGGAACCACACAGTTGCCGGTACTCATTGACTGGGAATACTGCTGCCACCTACTGGCTATATTTTGCCTTTTGGAACAGTTTTACAGTCGCTTTGGTACATTTGTCGAATCATCCTCGACATTTGCAAAACAATAGCCGTTTCTCAAAATCAAGCACGCCGAACTCGGACTTGTGTCCTTCGTAGTTCGAACTTGCAAGTTCAGACTCCGAAGAACGAACTCCTGACGCGAAATGCATTCTGGGAAACTTCGCTGTCATAAGTCCACACAAGTCTCCTCTGATGCATCCTCGATAAAATGGGCGGATCAAGAACACATCCGGGGATTTTATGTGAACTTGGGCTTGATGCGAACTTTAAATTGGAACAGTACTTGGGCCGCGACTGATGACGTTTCACAAGTCCACAAGAACACAAGTACAGACAAGAATGCATATTGAGAAACGGCTAATAAGTGCATTTCTCAAAAGTAAATATCTGTGTCAATGAACATGTCAGTGCCATCAGAATGACAAGTCATTGTATACGGATAAGACAGTCTAATTGTTTAGTCATGTTGTCAATATAACAGTTTACTATGGAGGGATGTTCTGAAGTAAACTTTGGCTAAAGTTTTAAGACAATTATTGTAAATTGTAAGTTACACCTTAGTGTTACCATAAGTTATGTGGGAGTTTGATTTAAAGAGACGACAAAATTTACATTTATACTGTTTGTACTGTAATCCGTTGACTGACCATGTCATTGCCATACAGAAAGTGAAAAACAGCACTGCATGGCACAAAGAATAGAAATGTGAACATATACTGAAAAAATGATTCATTAAATGTACTAAATTTTTTTTAGGTAAGTAGTCACAATCAATATATTTGATTTATTTATTTATTTATTTATTGTGGATAGTGAGCATGGCATGTACAAACTATCAGGCTAGCAGAAAAAATATTTATTGTTGATGCAATAATAAGTGCATTAAAATTCCAGAATGAAAGCAGACACAACAGCATAACACAAAACACTGAAGTACACAAAAGTAAACATACCAGTAATATATGTGGATTATATGTGGATAGAAAAGAATTGTTTGAAAACCCATAAGCTCATGTAGCAGGGTGTGCTTTACAGTCAATCAATAGAGCACATACAATATCTTTCTGTGTGATAAATAATATGAACTCTTTAGATGCAAAGCTGCACTCTTTGAAAGGCTATAGGTAGGCATACTGAAGTATATTTCATTTATTTTTAGGGGATTTAGAAAAAGAGTGCAGTTCTGCTGAAATCAGTGGATCAGGATGTAGAAGATGAACGGGCATAAGAAAAAGAGGAGGTTTTGAGTAGTGACGCTCACAGCACTGTTACACAGATTCCCCTGACAGCATGAGACTAGCCCGTACCCTTGAGGCACATGTGATGCAGCATCACAGATAATTTTAGAGGCGCATCCTTTTACAGTCGGTAGCAGAGATGAAATATTTACTAATGTAAAAAAACAGAAGTTGAGTCATAAATAATTAATATGTTAATCATTCTAAACTGCCCATACAGAAATCTAACAAAACAATAATGGATTATATATGAACTTGAAAGATATAAAAACATGTTAAATGACATTTTTTGGTTTGCACATATATATTTCTAATGTTTTAAACAATTAGAAGTGTAATTCAATATACTTTGTCATCTATTGGAGAAAAATTTCCTTCTTCTGTTAAGAAATTCTCACCTTCTGCTGTAATGCAATAGTCTTCAGTTCCTTCACAGTTTAATTTGTTTAAGCAACTCTCCTCATCACAGTAGTAACATTGTTTTCCATTGGGGCTGTTAAAGCTGGAATCTGTAGAATATACTAATCTTTATCTTAAGCTTAATGCTAGCATACTGTATATAGGGTAGGGGAGAACAGGGCGAAAGTACCATTTTCAGAAAAACTTCATTTTAAAAGATAATGTTATAGACAGAGATATATTTTTGCTGTGGTCAGTAACTCACATGTGTGTTCTATCAATACCAGGTGGAATTTTGTAAAAATGTAAAACTGCTTCGGGATAATTTTACTTTAAACTTAAGTAGTGAATTGTTACTTTCGACCCCACCTGCAGGGACGAAAGTAACACACAGGTGGGACAAAAGTAACACAACAAAACAAGATATATTTTTGTGTTACACGTGTTTTTATTAAATATACATAACTATGATCTTGTTAATATGTAACTGCAAATATATTTTGTAATTTATCTTTGTAAAAAATAATGAATTTTCATTTTAAATTTCAGTGTTATCAAATGTTTCAAAAGCAACCAACAATACAAACTTAAATTGTTGAGAATAAAAGATTTTCTAACACTATGAAAATTAAATCAAATTTGAATAGTATACATTTTTACATATACAACACTATTAGCAGCGGTAAGTATCTCCTCACATTTAAACACTATTTACTTTTATTTTGAAAAACTCTGAGAAGTCAAACTTCAGGATGTGTTACAGAACTAAATAACCTGTAGATTGATCAGTATTTTAACACATGAAACGCATTATAAGAAAAAAATGACCGCTTTAGGAATTTTCTTATCATGGTTGAAAACACCTTTATGGATCTACGTGCAAAAAACAAGATATTTGTCAGCTTTGTCAAGGGTTTGTGTGCTTTAGATGCTGTCATAGTTTGGGATGCAAATGTTATCAGGGCTCGGAGAAAATCTCTTTTTTTTTTACTTTCGTCCCGCGTTACTTTTGACCCGGTTCTCCCCCGACCAGTGTGGTGTACAGTACATAAATTGTGCTATATATTAAAGACAATACCTGGGACATCGTGGCTGTTACAGAGATCAGTGTTGCAGCACTGCATAGACACTATTGACTTTGAAACTACAACATTAGCAGATAAGTTTCCACAATCCTTTGGTATAATACAGCTCTTAGATTTATAGGTATATGTAACACCATCTAAAAAAATAAATAAATAAATAAAAATAATTATTATAGCATCACACCTGACAAATGGGGTGAAAAAATGATATTCAGATGTTAAAAACATTAATTTAATATTACTCAATATTTCCCATTTTCATTATTTCATCACTGCTTTTTTAATATTTTGTTGAGTGCTGTATTATATTGAGTGCGGCATGGTTGTAAAGCAGTAATTTTTATCATGACCACTATGCATTTGACAGACACTTTTATCCAAAGAGACTTACAGTGGAATACATTTTTTTTATTAGTAAGTATGATCCTTGGATTCGACCTGACCTTTTGCACTGCTAACCCAATGCTGTATTACTGAGCTATAAAGTTAAACAACAGTAATAAAAATGACTAAAAATAGTAATAAAAATAGTCTTCAACTCAGATGCTAAGATGGTTTACCTACAATAGTACATTTACCCTCAAAATTACTCAACTCACCAACAGTTGTAATACTTGTTGCACTCATGCAGGTGGTTTGATTTGCAGTGGGACATGGCGTCGCTACGCCTGAACAAGAACCTGTCACATTGACACACTCATAACATTTGAGCGAGTGTCCTGAAAAAACAGAATGAGAGAGAAAGCTTCAATTCAATCTGTATTTGTAGGTAATAAAAATTAAATACACTTTAGTGTTATGTACTGTACCTCCAGCAAAAAAAGTAAAAATGAGAACAATGAAGATTTTCAGATCCATCTTTGGTCTGTCCGGAGGTGATTAAATTGATGAAGCATTTTCAGTGACTTTTGTATGGTTGACCAAAGAGGGTGTGGCCAGGGGCGTCGTTAGGCCATTTTTAGGTGGGCTTTACAGTATGTTAGCTCCATAAAATGAACATTTGCAATCGCTTTAGTCCCCTTTAAATTTTATATGAAAACAGCAACAGGGTTCAGCGCGTTCAGCCCATCTATGCAAAACAGTGGAATACTCCAACTTTTACTCCCTCCAATAATTTATTTTTCCGTTAATTTATGTTTTTTTTTTTATGTGCACACAAAAATTAAGAAAGTATTAACTACCGCAAATTTTACATAATGATTTAATCACAGGCTAAAAGAAGGTGCATAGTATTTGTCTTTCTGTGTACTGAATGAAGTCTATGCTTTTAGACTGGGCTTTCTTTTTCTCTTCGTAATGTTTTACAACAAAACTCAACGCTATGTTTTTATTCTTGAAGTGATATTTATATTTTATGTTGATGAGATTAACTGTGTTGTACTGGACTGGTGCCTTGAACTTGAAAATGCTGTACATATTGGATGCGCATGAACGGAGCTTCCTACCCAACAATAGCGCACATGCACAGAGCTAAAGGAGTTCATGTGTCTATTTGGTTTAGAGACAAATACACATAAACATGTCTCAAAATAGCTGTCTTAGTGAGTAATCATAGTAAACAATTGATTATCTTAACCGTATGCATACATTTTATTGCATTTTGGTCTTATAGGCCTAGCTGTTGAAGTCTCTGCCATCAAAGTTAACTAAATAAGAAAAGAAGGAGAGAAAACCACTTCTATGACTGGCTAACTGTAACTTTGTAACAAAGATTTATCCATACTTATCTTAAATATGCTAAATTACTTTTTTTCCAAAAGTGCATCAAGGAATCAGATGTGAGAAATAGAAAAGTGTCAAATTCAGCATTACATTATATGTTCACATCTGTGCCAGTAATCCATGCAGTCAGTGCAGTATAGGAATTGATCTTATGTGGGGTAATATGAAGTAATCCTCAATCATGAGATTCATTCATACTTTTTTCTTTCATGGACTATGAACCCTGTAAAGTAGCCTTGGCAACCCCATTTAATTCTAGCTCTGCCACTGTTCGTATACAGGCTTAACCCTACAATGCATTTAAATTTATATTATTTTATTATTTTATTATTTATTATTATACCCCCATTGGGGGTCTGAGCCCCCCAAAATGAAAATCCTAGAATTGCCCCTGGGTATGAGAAACAATGGAATCAATGAATCATTATGTTGCACTTTTACATATTCGTTTTCTTGTTCCCAAGATGTTTCATTGTTGTTTAAAAGTTGTTAAATCTAATGTCTGCAAAAAATTGGGAAATGTTATCTTTCAATGTTACCATTTCAGAAAGGTTTATTTTTAAATATACATTTTCTAGCTATAAAATCAGTTGGTTAACTGAAAAGAGGAAGAGAACATTTCTGTTTTATCTAATATTTGTTCATATAAAACAGGAACTTTTGTCCCAGGCCTGCTGACAAAAGGATTATGACTGTTATGTTCATTTTTCTAAAACACGCAGGGTCAGTCATAGGCATATGCATGAGTGCATATACTGACTCAAATTAGTGAAGTTAAGGGTATTTAAACAATAAGCGCATGGTCTAAAGTGCACTGCGCACAGTCTAAAAGGGTTGTTCCTATTCTCGTAATGAGTAATGAGTGTGTTTTGTGCATAACTTGCAGTAAACAAATTAAAGTCTTCTCTCTCATCCCCTTTAAAAGGCTGTTGCCCTCGTGCCAAATTGTGTTGTTTTATTTATTGAAATGGTTATTTTTGCAATTAAAGCTTTGGTTCTCTTTAAAAGTCGTTATATCAGTAATGGAGTAATAAGTAAAATAAGCAGTTTTATTTGCTAATAAAGTATGATGCATGATCACTGTAATTTCAAAAAGTTTTTATAAGAATTATTTACAAATTTGCAAAAAAAAGTTTTAAAATACTTTAATTGTAACAAACACAGGGTAAAAGCATGCAGTTTCAGCACTGGGACAGCACCGGGAGTGTTTTGAATAATATTACTTAAAAATGGTTCTCATCTCAACATATACAAAGGTACAAAGTCATCATATACAATAAATATGTGGGGTAGCATTAAAAAAATCTTAATAAATGCAATATTAGCACTTTTAAAAGCAAAAAAAATTCTGCTTACTTACCAGGCTACAGGTGAAGCAGCTCTTCACACCTTCTAAAGTCCTGTAATCAGTTTATGTCCAAAAGACACAGTATTAATCTTTTACATTTTAACCCTTTTTATTTTTATATCAAGCATGTAATGCGGCCAAAACATGTCCCATATCCTATCATATATGAAACTCTATCTGAGCTTGATTTTGGTAAAATGCTAAAACGTTTTACAACACTGTGTTTAATTATAAAAAAATACAGTGTAGTTTTCTATGTCCTAATAAGTTGTGGTTTTCAACATACAAGGTTTCGACCGCAAAGTGACAATATGTTACATGTAATTAAGCTGTAATAAAGAAAATAGGACATGTAATGTAATGACTGTAAAAAAGGTAATGAGAAGTAATTGCGAAAAGAGAGAACTAAAAAGGACACTTTGGTCATACAGGGAACAAAAAAGCAAAATAACTGTAATTGATATGAAAATTTGTTCTACATGGAAGATGATTTGTCCAGAGGTAGACTGGCATCTATTAGAGATTAAAAGGAAGAAAGCGGTGATTTGGTGTTTAATGATCATATTACAAAAGTATATAAAAAATACTTTTTACTCTAATCTATACAGAACCCTGAGTCAGGATTAACATAAATTGGTGTGATGGTTTCAGTAAGAGAAATTTAAGTTCATTTTATTATTAACTTCGATTAACTAAAGTTTATCCAGGTTTTAATTTGACAGTAAACCTAGATTAACTGATAATCCTGTTGCTCCATGACTTTAAACTGTAAATCCACATGAACAACTGTATTTATTTTTATCATTGTTGCTGTTTAGTTGCACTGGTGAATCCATATTGGACAGTCAAACTTAATCAAAGATAAAGGTTTTAATACAGGTTAAAGTTTCAAACTATTTGTTAATCTGTGTTTAAAATTTTGATGTAACAGAACTCAAATGAAAATAAAAACAAACTTTTTTTGTTTGATGTTTTAGTATTTACATATATTCAAATATACCTTTAGAGCTCTGACACAGAAGCAATGGTAAAATGAGCTTCAAATTTCAACCCGATCAGATAAATCATTAATATTTTCTCAAGATGTATTTTTGTGAGCATGTAACTTCTTTATTTAAAACTGACAAAAATCTACTAATTTTCTCTGCTGTTGTAGTGTGGCTGTATACAAGCAATAATCAGAATCTAATGTATGTGGAGATCACCGTAGTAAATCCAAAAAGAGAGACATAATCTTGATGAACATGAGAACATACAGGTAAGCAAGACATGAAACAACCACCAACAAACATACAATAGAAGTGGCACATATATGATGATCGCTGGAAACAATGAACACCTGGATTCAGTACAGCTGGGTGGGGCATCACAAACAGAACTAAGGGAAGTACACCATAATTAAAAATACAAGATAATAAAACACAGAAGCACAATTTGTGCATACAAGTTTTATTTTCTCACTTTTTCCCTTATGTCAGAATTCTGCCCCCTTAGTATGGAAGAAAAGGATGTGAGGATAGGACCAGAGGATAAAAATAAACACATCGAGTTTATAGTCTCCCAAAAACATGCTTGAAACGGTTTTAATATGTACGTTGCATGTGTCAAATGCAACAATATTAAGTATATTGCTTTTACAGCCTGAAATGAGTCCACTTTTATAATAATGTATAAATGTATCTGTGTTTAAACATGATTGTGAGGCAGAGGGGGGTTACAAGTAGTTCAGGTTTTTATGACAAAACAATTCTGCATAGAATCCTGTGTATCCTTGCTCATACTAGTACTAGCATTACTCAGATAAACCTTGGTACTTGGTACAGGTTACTTATTTATGGGTTGCTACAAGTAACCTGCACTCATTTCAATTAGGTTTTATGAACTTAATGTTCTTGGTAAAATTATGAATATAACTTCAGAAAATAAATCTAAATGTCTATCTAAGCACTAAAGTGATTAACTTTACATTAACATATTTTGTCAATAACAATTAAATTCAATTGAAGAAGAAAACCATAGGAAGATAGATAATTATTGAAAACAATAACATTTATTTAATGTCAAACAGTGGTACCTTTAACTATACACAATTACTTCTGAACAATGGTAACTACAAAACTCAAAGAATAAACAGAAACTAAACTTCTAAATCTCAGAGATAAATGAACATTACAACTAACAAGTCTTTCTTATTAGTTAAAAACACATAAAATAGCGTTCACTTTCAAATTTTACTTTCCAAATGCAGTCCCATGTTCATAAAAATCATCCAGGTATTTCAACACAACATTATTAAGTTAATTACAAATTTAAGTGGATTATACATGATAAAATTAAGTCGAGTTTACTCAATGTGTAAATTTAGAATTGCTCAAATTAATCAAATTTTTATATTATTTTAACTCGTATTTGGTAAAAAAACAAGAATTCAAAATGTTTAATACCATTTACTCATTTATTTTTGTTAAATTTATTAAGGCACAGAAACTATTTTTACAGTAGGGAAAAATTTTGTGGACAGTGTGTATACAGTTGCCTGACTATATAAAAATTTTGATAAAATAGCAAGCTTATAAAATGTAGCATTACTATAAACTGCAAAATATTCTAAATCGGCCATTCCCAAACTGTGGTCCGCGGACCACTAGTGGTCCATGAGGGTACTGCAGGTGGTCCGTGTAAAGGCAAAATAAAATATAAAAAAAGTATATATATATAAATATATATTAATAAAATATATTCTAAGCATAGGTTTTAAAAATCTGTTGTACTGATGTGATGACCAGTTATAGTTTTAGTGCTAGTAAGCCTATTTAGAAGTGCAGATAAATTTAGGACTTTGTGTAGACATATTTTATTATGAGTATTATGAGGTGGTCCGCGAAAATTCTTGATTACAAATAGTAGTCCACACACACAAAAAGTTTGAAAACCCCTGTTCTAAATAATGGTTTGGCAACAGTGCCACCTGCTGGCCAAAGCAGTGGGCTGTTGCATTAAGCAAATTGAACAAAACTCAGTTGTTAATTCAGGTAATCTGCTTCGTGATGCTTCCTTTCTCAACTCAGATTTATGATATTTCATCATGTGTGTGCACATGATAGACTAACAATTTTAGTGAACAGCCAATAGATTTCAACACTGAAAAATTAGGTATGCTTATATTTCTCCATTGAAAATAGTAATATGCGCTAATAGGAGTTTATTAAGCATAAGCACACTGCAGAAAGCAACAGCGTTTGCTTTCAATTAAGTTGATTAGGAAAAAGGTCTCGTGTTTTATCGCTTCCAAGCATTCATTCATCTGCTTCATGGGAAGTGATGCACAATCTCTGTTCATCTGTTCTCTTCACAAATAAAAACACATATTTTAACTTACCGTTATATGCTCGTTTTGTAAGTTCATGATTAAAAATTCACATACACGCAGTCAAGCTCTTTATTTTATTGCATTTTCAAATTTATTTATGTAGCGCTTTTCACAATTTTTTAATTGTTTCAGTTGCTTTACATTAATAAAAACTATGTGTTGCAATGTAAACTTATGCTACAGCATCAGTTTATGCTTTGTTTTCATTTTAACCAATAACCAAAGTGCTGTGGGTTCCCTTTCAATACGGTTCACTTCGCATTGCGTCAGTTAGCTGACGCTATGGGGGGGGGGGGAACTCCTGTTTACTCCGTGACTGAAGCCTATTGGTTAACGTCTGTACAAAGTACAGACCAATGACGTTTGAACCCGCGCGCGGGAGGAACGCGTCCCTATATAAGCGCGGTGCAATCGTCAGGAGCTCATTATTTTCTCCTTCAGCGCGAACCTCTCGCTGCTCCGAAGAAAAAGAAGAAGCCTTACCTCGCCGTTGACAAAAGCCCTGCAGCGGAGTCCAGGCCTAGCGTCTTCCCCTGCCGTTTTCCGGCTGAGAACCGAAGATAGCAGAGTCCAGGCCTAGCGTCTTCCCCTGCCGCTTTCCGGCCGAGAACCGAAGATAGCCTTCGCTTGCCGTGGTACGAGCCCTGTGCAGCGGACACACGCCTGACGAGGTCTCCCCTGCGGCCGCCCGGTAAGATCAATATTTTTAATATAAAGCTATAAGCTAAAAGAGCAGGCGCTGTTGTAATAGCGTCCAGCACAGCGGCTCGGTGAGCCTCTCTGCTATGAATTTCCTCCGAGCGCGTTACCGGTCTGGCACCTCCCACGCCGGGACCGCGCTTATGCTTTGGTTGTCTTATCCATGTTTCGTGCTCCCCCTGCTGTTCCTCTCTCGCCGGGATGAACACACAGCGAGCCATGAGACTAGATGGATGCATAGACAAGCACACACGGACTAACCCCCCCTGTGTTCTGTCACACCGCAACCGTTCATGCTTACAGAGTCCCTTCGCTCCTCTTACATTCAGTGGCGAGATCTCTGGCACATATATATTAATCCCCCGAGTGCATCGGGTGATACCGTCACGACGCATGGCTGTTCTGTCTGTGTTGCTGCTCCCCTCTGCCGTTCCTCTCTTGTTGAGATGAACAAGCGGGGAACCGTAGACCTGGATAGATGCATACGACAAGCAAACACGGGCGGTCTGCCCCTGTCTCTGTCATAGCACAGCCACTCGTGCTCCACGCTCGCGGAGTCCCTCGCTCCTTTCCCCACAGTGGTGAGGTCTCTTAACGGCTTAGCTAGCACGCGGTATTACGGCTCGCTGCCTCTAAATGCAGCTGTCCAGTGTTCAACGATTACAGAGCTTCATGCCCCTCCCCTCCTGGAGCGGCGCGATCTCATTCGTCTGCTCGATAGGGCCGATTCGCCGCTATTGGAGCACCAAGAACACTCATTATAAGAGAGCTTCATGCCCCTCCCCTCCTGGAGCGGCACGATCTCATTCGTCTGCTCGATAAGGCGGACACGCCTCTATTGGAGCGCTAAAACACTTATTATAGAGCTTTACTGGCCTGAGCCGATCTCACTTCAGATAGCTCATTCTTTGTCTGCCTGGTAATTTCTCTCTGGTTTAGACGGAATCAGAGGCAGAACGAATTTGTTTATAATATACTGAGGCCCGAATACCTCCCTTTATTCAGTCCCGTCCTATATCAGTGCGCTGAATATTGGTACATTCTTATATATATACCCGGTTTTTCTGCCCTTTTAATAAACGGCAAAACCGCGGGCCTCACGGCAGACTTCCTCTCTGCGATGGGTTCAGTCTGACATTAAACCACCTAGACATACACTCTAAAAATGGTTGGGTTAAAAACAACCCAATTGGCAACCCAGCGCTGGGTAAATATTGGACAGAACACATGCTGGGTTAAAGTAACCCAACACGTTGGGTAACACATTTTAACCCAGCAGGTTGGGTTGTTGAAAAAACCCAACGTGTAGTCATTTTAACCACTTATGAGATTAATATTCTGGGTTTGGGTTATTCTTGCTGGGTTATTTTTATCATGTGCTTTATTGTAAATCAAGACCATTGTGAACACCAAATAAATGTTTATTTGACTTCAAAATAACTACAAACTCTTAAATTTTTACAGTTGGCAGTTGCAAAATCATTTAAAGGACTGCTGCTTACTGACATCAAGTATAAATATATTTATTAAATATCAGAAATTATGCACATTGAAGTAACAATGTAACAGGTTAAATAGTAGTAGTAGTAGTTTATTTATATAGTTTATGTATATTTATAGTCAATTTGTTTGAATTTAAGACAGAATTTGTATATACAATATATAAATGAAATACTGAAATGTACATAAACAAAACTGCAGCAGTGTAAGAAAATAAACAATGTAATTGTTAAATTAAAAGTAAAATCATTTACAGATGTGTAAAGTTTTTTACAGAACAGATGTTCCAAGTTTCAGAGTATGGAATGTATTTGACTAAAAATACTTCATTTATTAAAGTTACTCCTCACGAACAAAGATGTACAAAGGAACCGAACAGCAGAGGATTCATCCATTTGGAAAATGACAGACTACAGTTATGCACATTGCCTGGGGTATTTATTTTCAAGCACGTAAAATGCCTTTAAACCATAGACTGTAAAAAAATATGAAAGTAGTGTCCGTGATGTCACCCATTGGTTGTGAAGAGCATTTTTGAAGCCTAAAGTAGGCGGTGCGTGCCGTCGCCATCTTGGCCGAATTGCAGTTTAAGTCACTTCCGTATTGGCTCCATCAGAGAGACTGATAGAGAAAAAAGATTGAGAGATCTGTTGCATGTTTCCCATGGCCAGGAAATAAAGGAAAGGATTTCGAGGATTCTGTCCAGAGAAGAACTTCCACCACATTTGTTGCAATCTACAAAAGAGGAAAAAACTTTTAGTGGTCTGAACTAAATGATCAGATTTAAGTGTTCAGAAAACCATGTGGGCCAAGTGAATTATACATTTTATAAAAATTATAAGACTTTCTTTTGCATCCCTGGCCGCATTACCACCACCACGTGTGAGATTTTTTCCCCCAAAAATGCAATGGCCTGTCGTCGGTTTGCATAAGACTTTGGTGTTACACTCCTTTAACTGTTGTGCCAACAACAAAGGCTGCAAACCACACAGACTGACATATATGATGATCTGACTATAAAGAATAAAGTGCTGCAGAATAAAATGCAGCAGATAATTAAGACATTCCCAATACATTTTAAATAGGAGTTATTAAATGTTATACTTACTGGCTGAAGTTGTATGAAGGTCTTGCTAGCCTCATCAATGGATGGACGTAAAAACTCTGCACACTCTAAAAAAAGAATGGGAAAACAACATCACATCTGATCTCTGCTAAAAACATAACATCTCTGATACAGTATCAGCCACAGATCAGAGGGTTGGTCAATATAAACTTGAAATCACAGGAGACAACCCAAGAATATTATTAAATTAATATAAAATAGTAACTAAATACGACTCAATAACACATCTTCATTCATATAACACATATAAATGTTTGTTAAACTGTACACGCAGTGACACGCAGTGACACGCAGTGTCTTGGTGACAAATGCGTTTATGTATTCAGTTCATGTCCAAACACTTAAATTATTGATTCATTTTAAAAGAGAGGACCAAGCAATATACATATAAGACACCGGTTCTTGGAAACGCTGTTTCGTTTTCATTTATTGACGCGTTACCTGCCGTACCGACTGTGAAGTGAATGTGCTGCTTGTGCCTGCCTCTCAGTGACAGAGTAGACGCCGGCTCCGCAATTCTCCGCCGCCGGTTAAGTTAACTTGTGCTCGCGCCTCGCGGTCTGTCTTTCCATATCGAATGACAAGAAAGCAACTCGTTTGTCATCAACTTTAATTTAATAGTGTCGCTATTGCTAAGCTGGGAAATCTATGCGCGTGTGTGACACAAAAAGCCGAAGTGGGGTTGCGGAGGTCGACTCGGTACCGGTTTTGACTCGCTTTGTTAAAAGGCTTTCAGAAATTGTCATGAGTTAACGTAATCAACCGTATGATGGGGATTTTGTAACATCGATTTTATTAATTGTATTAATTTTATTAATATGCCATATTAAACATCTTAGAACGATTATTCGAGTCAATTTGTGTAAATGGCGATCTGAGGTAACAGTCGTCATTCCTCTAAATTACACCCGTCGTCTTATAAATTAATAAATTAACACGTTGCTGTCTCGCAAAATGTTATAATCTTGTTTATATTCATGAAATGTTTACAAAAACATATAAACTTACCTTGAAACAACTGCTTCCAGTGACTCTGTCCTTTCACGACGACCGTTGCTGAGCACATTCAAACATCAAAGGCGCGAAGCACGTGAGCCTCTTCAAACAACCCCGCATAATAACCCAGCAGTTTTAACCCAACAACCAGAAAACTGAAACTACCCAAAAAGTGTTTAAAATGTTAAAAATTAACCCAGCAAAACAACCCAACAGACTCAACCCAGCATTTTGGGTTAAAAAATAACCCAGCCATTTTTAGAGTGTACTACCCTGCTCCGTGAGCCGTTCGGTCACCGTCACTACTGAGGCTTGTGCACCTGAACGGCTGAGCTCTGGTCTCCGCAGCACAGCTGCATCAACAGAGAACGAAACTGTCTGGGAGAAAAGGGGTTATGTCGCGCCTCGGCTGGACTGCCCTGAAATGTTTTCTGTGTGCTGTTTATCCAAACATACTGTGTAATACTGTCGGCTATGCGACCTCACTATAGTGGCGAACGGTATTTAATTCCTCTAAAAAGAGTAATTTCCGTGCTTACTATACTGTGTTTTGACACCCACGGTTGTACGGTGTCTCTAAACACTTTATCGCCTTACTGACAAGCAATCAGTAATACGCACACACGGCCCGCTGTCCATAATTCTATCGACGCTAGCCGAAAAAACCCCGGTTTGGCCATATACTGTGTATTGACACCCCACGACTGTACGGTGTCTCTAACACCTTTCTGCCAAATTCGCTCGCAGCCCACCTCAGTTTCTCCGCTACGATGCTGATGGCGCAAACGAGCACGGTCTTACGGCTGTTATTCTCTCTTCCTAGAGGAAGGACAGCCTCAGACTTTTGCATGGCTCCAAGCGTTTGAATCGCGCCCTCTCCGGACGGCCACTCAAAGGCTTACAGCCAAGCGGTTTATGACGTTTTTCGGCCATATAGCTGATTTATATTAGCGGATCCGAAGACGCTCACACCTCCGCTCCAATACTCGGAGATATTAAGGGTAATATCAACCTCAAGTGAGCTTGCTACCCGCCACAATAAGTTTCAAAGCTTAAAGCGCGCGCACAGTCAGACGCGCGCGGCATCTCGTTTAAGACGGGCACACGTACCCCTCTAACGAGCCTCAGAAAGCTGAATATCGTGGCATTCTGTTCATAAGTCCACTTCAGTTTGACTAAGCAAAGGTCCCGCCCCGAGCTGACGGCCGGGAAGCTTGCTTAAGTTACACACGGCTGCATGAAGTGCTGTCATTACGAGCTAGCCCAGCATTTGCTGTGCGCTGTGGGTTGAACACGCTTTACGACGGCAATCAGCCTTCGGCGCGTGGAACGCCGTTTGTCTCATATAAATCACCTTGTACTGTGAATACGGTACATTAAGAGGATGATTTAGCACTGCAGCACTCTCGACCGTGTTATTGTGATAATGCGGTCGGGCAATCTACGGTGGTTTCATTATTTACCGAACCAGACTGAGATCTCGCCCCCTGAACAAGCTGACGAGTCATCTCCTTTATAAACTCATTGCATCGCTTTATAAGCTATGTTCAATCAGAGTGATACGCATCTCATGCTTAACTACCAATATTAACCCATTACGATGGGCGTGCGGAGATGGCATCCGTGGGACACGACCTACATTACGTGCCTTATGACACATTGACACAAGCTGCTAGGACCCCTTTCACGAGGCGTCCTTATGCAAAGTCTGATCCATTCTGTCTAGTGACATTTGAAAGTCAAAACCCCCCGCGAATCGCCGGTGGAACACTTTTCTCCTCACTACAGAGGCACGGCGGCTCTCTCCCCTACCTATATCTATGTGGCCGTGATAACAGCGAACCACGCTTTTACGACCGACCATTCATTTAATTCACAAGCCTGTCATCTCTCAGATGCGGACGGCGGCGGTAACAGCGAACCATGCTTTTACGGCTGGCCATTCACTTTATTCATAAGCCTGTCATTTCTCAGATGCAGACGGTGCCCGAGGCACAGCGCTCTGGAACTGTCCAAGGTCCTGTATGACACATACGTCTGACGTACATCAGACGATCAGCTGTTCATCTGCGTCACAGATCACTCACTAGAGCACCTGTCAATACAGGCTATTTATGGATCGTTGACGTTATCACCTCCCGTGACAATTATGCTCACTTGTCTTAGAGCATGGGCATGGTCTTAGAGGTTTCTCATTGACAATTGTGACACGGCCGGCTGGTCCCCGCCGTCCACGTTGTCAGTTTACAGCTTCGACATCCCTGCTTCGCGCACTACTGAGGTTTGTTGCATTAAAGGTGCGCCCATTAGCTCACCTGTATGCACGATATGGTTTTTAATTATATGCGTCCACCGTGCGCTTAGAGAAGCTCAAATGTACACGCTATAACATTTTGGTATACAATAAGATGCGCTTGGGAAAGCTCACCTGTATACACAGCTGTGTTATGCTTTGTGACACATACATTGTTGTTCATCTGTGTACGTTCACGGTGCGTTGGGTGCCCACCGTTACGTTCATCAATCATATCTGTACACATTCGCGGCGCGTTCTGTGCACTGATTTATCTATACGCATTCACGGTGCACTGAAGAGTTCACCCGTGTGCGCACAATTTATTATCAGAACACATGACGGCGCGCTCGAGAATCTTGCCGGCCTGTGCATTATAACACTCTGATTCATCTATATGCATTCACGATGTATTCAAGTGTTCACCTGTGCCCGTGCAATTTATAGTCAATACACATTTACGGCGCGCTTGGAAAGCTCACCGATCTGTGCACTATAATACTACCTATATGCATCCCGATGCGCTCGAGGGTGCACCTGGGTTCACACTATTGTGGTATCTGTATAATCCCACGCTACGAACCGTTCTGCCGCATATTATAGTCAGATCGGCCGTTCGTGAGCTGCGCAGATCACTCACTACGTATGTCTGTTGCTAACAGTGGTTATTTAGATGGATCGTTGAAACCATCGCACTGGCTCACGCCCCTCTATGAGCTATGTCCTATATAGAGCCCACTCTGTGCGAGTTTGGCTTCTTCATGAACTTTGTCTACAGGGGTATCTATATCTATATTTGATATCTGCTACGCGGCCGGCTGGTCTTCGCCGTCTACGTTGTCAGATTGTACAGCTTAGACGTCCCTGCCCTACGAGCGCAGGTTCTCTCGGCTCAATCATGCACGCTCATGCGTTTTATGTGTACACCACGGTGCGCTCAGCGAGCTCACCAACGTGACTCTGAATTTACTTATCTCGCACAGCCGCGGCGCGCTCGGTACCTCGCCGTCTTGTGCTATGTTATGTGCCCCCGGTGCGTTTAAAACCCCACCGTGTGCGCGTCAACAATTTATATGGTGCTTACACATTTGCTTTTAAAGCTGTGAATATGCCGGGTATAGGGCCACACGCAGTGTCTCTCCGGTAAGGCACTTCAGTACGTTGTGTATGCACGGCGTGATGGGATTACGTTCCCCCATAGCGTCAGCTAACTGACGCAATGCGAAGTGAACCGTATTGAAAGGGAACGCTTAGGTTACTCACGTAACCCCGGTTCCCTGAAATAACGGGAACGAAGCATTGCGTCTCTTGCCGTGCTACAAACGTCTACGCAGCGAGTGTTATTCGGCTGCGCGCTTCAGTCGAATATAATGAGCTCCTGACGATTGAACCGCGCTTATATAGGGACGCGTTCCTCCCGCGCGCGGGTTCAAACGTCATTGGTCTGTACTTTGTACAGACGTTAACCAATAGGCTTCAGTCACGGAGTAAACAGGAGTTTCCCCCCCCCATAGCGTCAGCTAACTGACGCAATGCTTCGTTCCCGTTATTTCAGGGAACCGGGGTTACGTGAGTAACCTAAGCGTTTTCAGTGGAAATGAGCTGCATATGTGGTTTGTGTGTGTGTTGTGTTGGTTTCACTAAAACATGTAATTTAACCATTAACTATTTCCAAAGAAGATTGACTGCTACATTTCCTAAAGAGCCACTATTATCCCAGTCATGATTTTACATTTCCTTTGATGTGTAAGTGTGTGTTAGTACATGTTAACGACATGCAAAGTTATGAATCAATAATCAATAATGCAAGTTTTCGTCTTCAACTGAAATCTTTATTCTTACACTACAATGAACGCAAGCATTGTAGGCGACAGTTTACTTCTGCAATGAGTTGATGTGGACACCATGCACATTATTATAATTCAGCCCCCCCCAAAAAAACAAAACAAATGCGAATAACCTACTGCAGAGCCAGCCAATTACATTTATGCAAGCCCAGAGAACAGAGGAGCATGTGTTGCGACCACTGTGATTGGCTGTTGGCCACACTTTAGACACGCCTTCCGTCAATCGATAACACTTACGCCCAGTGTGAATGAACCGTAACACTTGTTTGTCATTTCTATGCCCACAAATGTAGACATGGTTTAATGTTTTAGTAATCCTTCAACGTGATCTCATGAGAATACGTGTGTATTTTTACGTTTCAGTGTGGTTGTACAATACGTACATTTACTTACGTTTAAAACACACTGAAACGTCTAATATCAACGTTTTGACAGGACTAAAACGTACATTATTTGGGTGATTCTTACGAAACCATTGAAACACCATGGCACTAATGATTTTAGCTATAAAATGTGTAATATAGTAATATTAAAAAGCATCAGAATTAACACAATACTGTGTTCTACCTTGCACAATGTGTGATTTCAACATAAGAATTTATAATTTGTCAATTTTATCTCATTTACTGCTGAAATTCTCATTACCGCAATGTGTCCGGCTGTGTTTGAACGTGCGTTATGTTGTAATTTAATCAAATTAACACAAAAATATTTAGAAAAAAAATAAATGGATGTTTTGCTAGACTACTGTAGATGACAGAAAAAATATTTACTGAATATTCATGTATAATAATAAAGAAGAAAAATTAGGAAAATGATGTGTCCATGCCTGATGTTCTCATCCTCCGCAACACTTTTTGAAAACAGTTTAAGCACACATACAGAATTTTAATAAAGTTTGATTTTGAGTGACCAAGCACATGGACCAGTTACTTCAAGATGGCTACCAGGTAAGATCATTTTTTTACAGTTAATTTGAAATATTGTCTTGTCAGAATGCTTACACGACATTTTGATGATCATTATCGCAACAGATGCTTATTAAATGTTAATTTAATTAATAGAAGCATAATACTTTGATTTTAAATGCATGTGCAGAATCTCCAAATTATGTTCTTTCAGGTTTGTCATGTCATTTTGAAAATATGTCAGTGTTGATGTTTTCTGACTGTTGCGGTAATGAGATTTTTTAGGACTAATTTTTTTAATTATGTTACAAAAAGTGTTAAATGATAAGTAAAAGTGTTTCAATTAATGTTCCCATTTACTCCAGACTTTGTTTTCAATGTCTGGTGGGAAAAAAAGTAAATTTAAGCAATTTTAAAATTTTCATGCTTGACATTTTTAAAACCAAGTTTTCTTGAGAATCACCCATTTACGTATTTACAGCTTTACAAACATACAAATTTGTACGTAAGTTATTCCTATTCTTAAATATTAAAATCGCGGGCATTGGCGTTTCTTACTCATAACAATGACGTTTTCAGTCATATTTACTGACTTATTTATTTAAGACAGTTTATCCATTTACCTAATGAAATGATTATGATATTCAGAGAATTTTACAATATGTAACATTTTAAAACTTGAAAATGAATAGCATTTCTGTATTTATATTTAGTTTGTTTGCCATGACACACAAAAGCGCAGTTCTCATCAGCAACCGTAAAGTCAGCGTTCGTTAAAGGCGTTCTAAGCGAATCTGCGAGACGTTAGTTTTTGTTGACGTTTGAATTGTTTTCAAACAGACGGAGCGTAGCTAACTCCTCCCCCTCCCCCTACCTTCCGTGCTTTCATGAACGCACCCAACCCCCACCCCCAAATCCTTCTTGTCGTTTATTGGCTGGAACACTTTGTTATGGTTTCTGTTTGTAGGTTTGGCCACTGTGTTGTTATTGCCGTTTGTGAAGCCTGGGCTGTCTACTGAGATCGCGTTTTTTTACAGTTTGATCAGCGGACAGGCAGCAAGCAGATAGTGAGGAGATGTTTGCTGTATGTAACAAAAAATGTTTTATGGTCTAAAAATTCGCTTAGGGGACCTTTAATGTGAATTCAAATTAGTGATGGTCGTTTTTGAAGCACTGCTTCATGAGGCTTCGAAACATTTACGAATCTTTTGTTTCGAATCAGTGGTTCGGAGCGTGTTTCAAACTGGCTCAAGTCACGTGATTTTAGCAAACGAGGCTTCATTACGTCATAACTGTTTTGAAACGTTTCAAAAATCCGATGGTTCACCACTAGGGGGAGTTGATCACATGACCAGTGTCTAATATGTTTAGGTGAACTCGGGTCAGTTTTATTATGAAAGTTCATAAAACATTTATCCTTCTGACTAATAACACTGCCATTTTGTCTACTTTTTGGTTATAGACAGATTGGTCACACTTTATTTTACGGTATCACTGTTACAGTGTAATTATACATTTAAGTACTAAGTAATAATCATTAACAACATGTACTTACTATAGGTTTGGGGTTAGGAATAGGGTTTGGTTTAGGGTTAGTTGCATGTAATTATGCATAATTAACTGTTATTACTATAATAATTACATGTAACATGTGTAACAAAGACACCGTAAAATAAAGTGTTACCGACAGATTTAATGACAAAAATGTGCATAATTAAAAGGGTAGTTAGTTTTAATGATTTGTTTGCCCTAAATAAAACTAAAAACACATAATACACTTTTAACTATGTCTTAATTAAGTTACATTTTTTTAAAACTTATTTTAATACAAATCTTGCTATTATTTTGTTAAAAAAGTGTAAAATGTTTGGACATATCTGCTTTTACACAATTTTGAACAGCAGGGGTCGCCAACGTGTGTGGTGTTTCGAAAAGCTTAATTTCTCCCATCACTAATTCATATTTCCCACCTCAAGAAGCTTTACTACACATTAGGTGTGTTCGACATTGGCTGTGGCTGGATGTAACCGATCGACGAAATTAGCCGCGTGCAGGCGGGGAGGGGCTGAAAACGGAGACGTGAAGTCGGACGCGCTGTGGTTCCCGTAGTTTGCGGCATTTACGTCAAGCATGGCTGATCACGTGTCGTTTGCTTGCTTAATCGCATTAAACATGATTTGTTAGATGTAATCTACATAAAAAGTGAATTATACTGTTTTGAATGTCCGTGTATGAGCATGAGTGGAACAGAAGAGGCTTACAGCATCTGTTTTTACAAGAATAAAGTTCAACATAAGCATATTATTTAAATACCAATGTAGTGGGGTCTACGTTTTTCATCCATTTTATTTTGATGAAGATTAAACAATATATGTACACATACATACAAATACTTTCCATACACGTAATGACTTTTATACTCTACAGACTGTATATTCGATCCCTTTCCCCTAAACCAATCTCCAAACCAAACCATCACAGAATTTTCAACATTATAATTATCCAGATGGAAAAAATAAAAAAGTTTAAAATTTTACCTTATGTTTGTGCTATTAATGCCTGCGGTGCACTATATGAAAATGTATCTAATGTGGGGTAATATGAAGTAATCAGCAATCATGAGATTCATTACAAGGTTACGCATCATTTTCTTTCATGGACTGTGGACCCCCTAAAGTAGCCTTGGCCACCCCCTGGCTACCCCATTTATAAAATTCACTGCAGACATTACGTATATATCACAAATCCGTCTTTGCATTAAACTGGTAAGCTAACGCTGCTTTGTATAAACACCATACAAGGTGTAATTCACAGTTTTTTTGTATTTTGCAACATAGCGAAATTGCAACCTGTCTACATCTAGGACACATCTTGACATATACAGTGGTGGCTTATCTGATGAGACAAAGCTGAAGTTTATTTTATCCATTATGTTAAATTTGATATGTTTATTTTTTATTTTATGTTACGTTTCCTATATAATCTGAGTATCTCTTTTCTCAACAGCACCAAATATAATGACAATTCAAGCTATATTGAATAAAATGTAATGTCACATATGCCATACATTAAAAACATGAAACTTCTTTCTTATTAATCCCACCATCATATCTAAAATGTCACATTGACATTTTATGCTGAATTCAGTGAAACATGATGTAGAAGAAGAACGGCCAGGAGAGAAAGAGGAGGTTTTGAGTGACGCCCATAGCACTGTTACACAGATTTCCCTGACAGCATGAGGTGTTGGCGTAACCTTGAAGCACTTGTGATCCGGCATCACAGGCAGTTTTAGAGGCACATCCCTTAACAGTCGATGGATATGTAATATTTGCTAATGTAAAGGAAACAGAAGTTGAGTCATAAATAATTGATGGGTGATATGTCAATCATTCTAAACTACTAAAACAAGCATGCAATAGATGTTTTTATATACAAGAAAGAGCTAAAAATATGTACCATGTTCTCAAGGGTTTGTACATATGTCTTGACCATATATGGTGCAATCATCTTTTGGGAAAAAAATGTCATGTTTCTTTACTAAATTCTTACTTGTTGCTTTAATGCAGTAGTCTTCATTTCCTAAACAGTTTAATTTGTTTAAGCAGCTCGTCCCATTACAGTAGTAACATTGTTTTCCATTTTGGTTGCTAGAGCTGTAATCTGTAAAAGAAACAAATCTTAAACTCAATTAATGCTTAAGCTGCAAAAATAAATAAAGAAATAAATACAGATGTAAAGAATTCATTCGACTTGCAAATAATTTTTAATTGCCTGATGAAGCTCATTGGACCGAAACGTTGCTATTGTTAATACAGGGTACCCACGGAGTCTTAAAAGTCTTGAAAAGGATTGAATTTCATTTTCCCATGTTAAGGCCTTAAAATGTATTGAATTTCACCTTAAAGTCTTGAATTTTTCACGGAGGTCTTAATTTTTCAAATGATCAATAGATTTATATGCTGTTAATTCAGACACAAAACTTGCGTGCACAAAAACCACGCGCGAGCGACAGATACGAGCGCAGAACACTATCCGTGTTTGGAAAAGCATCTTAGCGAGCGCGCAGAACACTATCCACGCGCGGGAAAGCATTCTCGCGTGTTCACAGAAAAACGTCCTCGAATTTACAATAAATGTACATTTAAATCTATTAAATCTATTTGATTGTTGGTTTTGATTGTTGGGTAAAGATAAGGGTTAGGCCATTTGGGCCTTATTATTTGAGGTATATTACGTTATTTAAAATGATTTATTCTACCCGAATGGGTGCGATGTAGGTATTAAATTTCATTTGAAGTGGTATTAAAAAGGTCTTAAAAAGCCTTGAATTTAGGTTTAACAATCCTGGGGGTACCCTGTAATAAATATTTAAGCAAGTACTGTGTGGGATTTCATTTATACTGTATTATTAAAAAATGAACTAAAAGAGAGTTTCAAGTCCTTGTTTTGCAGTATTAACAAAAGAATGGAAAAGTGCTTTCCTGTCACACACTTGTTTAAAATTGCAGAGATGTTATGAACTGCAATTGCATGCATGGGGCGCAATCCACCTCCATGTTTCTTAAGTCCCCTGCACACCACCACTAATGCACATAGTGCTATACAGTACATTACAGACAATACCTGGGACATCTTGGCTATTACAGAGGTCTGTGTTACAGCACTGCATAGACACCACTAGCCTCGAAAGCCCAATGTTAACAGACGAGTTTCCACAATTTTGGGACGAATAACAACTCTCAAACTTTGAGACAACTGCGATGCCACCTGAAAAACAAAAAAGTAAAGTTTTATTATTATTACAATGATTTATAATAATCATTTTAAAAATTATTATAGCTTCACACCTCACCAATAGGGTAAAAAGGATGAAAAACGTGTGAATTTTTGTGTGTATTGATTCTGTGAACTGAATGCTCATTCATTTATTTTCAATAATGTCAAATTGAAAGTGTATTTTCAGTCAGTGTCAACGTGCTCTGGAGAGGTGTGTGATGTGAAACGCGCAACCATAGCTGCTCGGTTAAAATGAAAATACAATGAACACGTAATATGCCCTCCTTGTTTTAGACTCTGAGTAGTAAAAGAACACCGTCAGAATCAGAGGACTCGCTGACATCCCACCAAGCCAGAATGATAGCTGCAGGTCAAACGCAAGCCTTGTAGGTACGTGATAATCTCCTTTGTCGCATCTGTCAGTTTGTTTCCCCTTGACGCAACTTCGGATTTCCTCAGGCGATGTGCAGAAAACATTCTTGAAATTGTAATATACATTTAGTTTAATTGCTAAACTACAAGTAAACGAAATTTCAATGAATTTGAACGACCTGCATAGTAGTTTTACCACCTGCAAAATGGAAAACAATGGGACTTTAGAGTTTCAAATGGCCAGTATTTTGTTATTCTTGACCCCATAGACATGGTCTTGGTGTCATTTTAAAGTTTTTTTTTCAAGCTCTTTCTATCTGAACAACTAGTTTTAGCATTTAACCATGCTGAAAATTTTACTCCCATATCTACCTTTTGCACATTTTATTTATGTTCAAAAGCTCTTTCTACAGTAGCTCTTTCTAATGGTATTTTTTCAAAATCCTTTTGCACATTTTATTTATGTTCAGTAGCTATTTCTAGCTCAAGCAAATCCACAAATTTATAAAAGGATTTATTATTTTTTACAAGGTCGTTTGTTGACTGCTGAATATAAAACCCTTCAATATAGGAGTCGAGTCAGCAAAAAAAAAAAAAAAAAAAAAAATAGAGTACCGGCAGCTCTTTTGGGCCACTTAAAGCACTGAGTTAAATTAAATGAAAATTATAAATAAATAAATACAACACAGATGCAAGTCATATAAACATGCAAACACAACACTGAAAAAAAAGATTAATTCAATTGACTAAATTTTTTAAGGTAAGTGGTTGCAATCAATTTATTTAAGCTATATTTAAACAAAAAATATGAATAAAGTAAAATAAAATGAAAAACTTTTGTTTAAATGTAGCTTAAATTAATTGATTGCAACCACTTACCTTAAAACATTGAGTAAATGGAATGAATAATTTTTTTCATTGAATAATGTCAAATTGAAATTGTCATTTTTTTGATAAAGATCAAACAATAGGAATAAAAATAATGGAAACTGGGATATAAGTTAAATAAAATGAAAATGCTAAAGAAATAAATACAACACAGATGCAAGTCATATAAATATAAACACTGAAAAAAATGATTCATTTAATTTACAAATTTTTTTAAGGTAAGTGGTTGCAATCCATTTATTTAAGCTACATTTAAACAATAAAGATTAGTAAAGTAAAATAAAATAAAAAACTTTTGTTGAAATGTAGCTTAAATAAATTGATTGCAACCACTTACCTTAAAACATTGAGTAAATTGAATGAATCATTTTTTTTCATTGAATAATGTCAAATTGAAATTGTCATTTTTTTTTATAAAGATCAAACAATAAGAATAAAGATAATGGAAACTGGGATATAAGTTAAATAAAATGAAAATGATAAAGAAATAAATACAACACAGATGCAAGTCATATAAACACTGAAAAAAAAGATTCATTCAATTTACTCACTTTTTTAAGGTAAGTGGTTGCGATCAATTTATTTAAGCTACATTTAAACAATAAAGATTAGTAAAGTAAAATAAAATAAATTAAAAAACTTTTGTTTAAATGTAGCTTAAATAAATTGATTGCAACCACTTACCTTAAAAAAATTTAGTAAATTGAATGAATCATTTTTTTGAATCAGTGAATAATGTCAAATTGAAATTGTCATTTTTTTGATAAAGATCAAACAATAGGAATAAAAATAATGGAAACTGGGATAAGTTAAATAAAATTAAAATTATAAAGAAATAAATACAACACAGATGCAAGTCAGATAAACATGCAAACACAAGTTGGCTTTAGGAAACTGAGATGCTGAGCTTCTTTAGCTGATGTGTACATTAACACTCAATCACACCCAACTCACCTGTAGTATTAACCAGTGTTGCACTGGTACAGGTGTTATATGTCCCAGCAGAACATGGCATCGCTACACCTACACAAGAACCCGTCCCACCTTGACACAAATAACACTGGAGCGAATGTCCTAAAATAACAGAATGAAGGAGAAACATCATCTATTCTGTAGCTACAGTAATAAAACATTAAACAGGCTTTTGTGTTTTGTACTGTACCTCCAGTGAATAGAGTAAAAAGAAGAACAATCAAGATGTTTACATCCATCTTTGGTCGGTCAGGAGGTGAATAAAATGACAAACCCTTGTCAGTGGCCTTTATATACAGTAGCTGATGAAAAAAGGGTGAGGCTGGAGTGAGAAAATGAAACTGGATAGGTGAACAGAAAACGTTTTTCTTTTTTCACATATTTGGGAGTGTACACTAGATAGATAGATAGATTAGATTGTAATAATATATTAACTGTTTGTAAAAAAATAAAACAAGAAATGTTGTCCCAGGTCTGTATGCAAAAAGATTCATTTTAGTTTACTGGAAATCTGTAAGGGGCCACCAAATGCTGTTTAATTGCATGTTTGTAAAAATTATTTGGGGACTGTTGTTCCAGGTCCAGTGACAAAGTGAGCCATACAGTAGGTTTTATAATATACTTATTGACTATACACTCTCAGAAATAAAGGTACAAAAGTTTTCACTGGGACAGTACTCTTTAAAAAGGTACACCTTTGTACCCAAAGAGTGCATATTAGTACTTTGAACTGCCAAAATGTACTGTACCTTTAAAGGTACATATTTGTACCTAAATGGTACATATTACGACTTTTTTTAAAGGGTACTACCCCGGTGACAGCTTCATACCTTTATTTTTGACAGTGTACATTAACCATGTTATTCGCTAGGAAAACACGACTAATGTGACATGAGATGACCATAAAAAATTATGAACACCTTATTGGGTTACACTTTATTTTGATAGTCCACTTTAGACATTCTACTAACTATAAACAACTTTGCAACTACATGTCAACTAACTTTCAATAATTTGCAACTATACGTCAACTAACTGTCATTAGAGTATTAGTAGATTGTAAGGGTTGGGGTTAGGGAAGAGGTTTGGGTTAGTGGAATAAGTTGACATGCACCTGCAAAGAAACTTATAGACAGTTGAATGTCTGTTGAGATATCATCACAATAAAGTGTTAGTAGATTTTAAGCAGACAGTCTACTAATTCTCTAAAGATTGGTAGTTGATAAGTAGTTGCAAAGTTACTTATAATTAGTAAAATGTCTAAAGTGGACTATCGAAATAAAGTGTTACCCCTTATTGTCCCAAATATAAGACCCAAAGTGTACCTTTTTTTAAGACCAACTCTTGTCTTTTATAAAGAAAATGCCTTAAAATGATTTAAGTTAAATGGGACCAATTTGGTTTCCTACATTCTTTAATACATTCCAAATGGCATATATAACCTGCAGTCCACCTGGATTTAAAAACAATAAGGCTGTCGATCTCATTGTGAAAAACATGTAGCCTATCGATATTATATTAACATTTTTTTTGAGAGGCATTTCCATGAAACAATTTATATTCGGGACAATACAGTATAATCAACTTGGATTTTCAAGTCATTTTAACTTTGAGTGACAATTGCTGTAACTTTTAAATAAGTTGAAATAAGTTAAGTTAATAAGTTTTACAGCAAATATTTTTTAAGAGTGAACATTTGTTGTTCAGGTTTTATTAATTTTCACTCAAAAGATTACATTTGCTTTCTGTTTAACCAGTTTTATGAAAAGACAGATTCCTCAAAAGCATTGTTTGAATAACAGGTGTGACTTTTAAAAATCCTGAAAGAAAACGAAAGTACTTCTGTAAACACCTGGGGCCTCATGTATAAAACTGCGCGTAGGATCCTTACTAAAAGTCTACGTACGCAGAAAAGCCAAAAATGGCATACACCAAAAATTATGAAGACTTCTAAAACAAAGCAATGTTCCCTTTATAAATCACAGATCACCTGCAAGTGTGCGACCATGAATCATCCTAATATCCCACCCTGCAAGCCATTCTCCCATCAAGTTTGTTTTTTTATAAATCACAACCTTTGCGTGGAAACTGGCGTATGCACATTTCCAGCCCCATGCTTTATACATAAGGCCCCTGAGGATTAGCATTTGACTTTAAACCCCTTTCCTGACATTGACATTTTTACTATAAAGTTTTATTGAGGTTTTTTAATTTAAAAAAATTGCCTTTCAAAGAGAAAATTATGAGATAGTACAATATAAAATGAGTCACACAAAATGCATTGATGCATATAGATGGTTTCAAAGTAACAACATAAACAAACTGCTTTTGGGGAACAAACATAACTTCCTTTAAACTCGGCAAAGAATCAATAACAACAGAGTCATTTTAGAGTAGTTTCTGATAACAAGCTAAATAAACAAGTACCTAAATTCAAATCATAAGCATACTGTATTAAAAACTACACTGAGCTAAAATGTGTACTATATAATGTATACAATCTTATCTACAGATCAGCTGCCAAAATGCATTTTGCAGAGTTCTCAAAATGAGGGTATATTTTGTAAATTCAAATTTTTACATGACTGCATGTTCACATTTTGTTTTTAATTGTGTTTTCACATTTTGTGTTTCAAAGATCACTGAAAAAATTGACTCATTCGATTTACTAAATTTTTTTAAGGTAAGTGGTTGCACTCAATTTATTTAAGCTACATTTAAAAAAAAAACATTTAAATATTAAAATGTTTTTTTTGTGTTCACTATAATATAAATTAGTAAATTAATTGACAAACATTCATTTAAACAAATTCTGTTTTTTAGTGTGAATAGGCACTACTGTGGCCTCCATCTTCCAGTCTTATTAATTTTATGATAAGGTTTTAAGCACAAATATTTTAACATATTTCTCACATATATCTTATCTTAAGTGCACATTCAATACACAAATGTCATCTTATTGTTGAGCCCTGATTGTGTTTTTGCAAGATGCTGCAGTCAAAATCAAGCAGGTACAACCAGTAATGTATGTTGATACGATTTATTCAGTGTGCCGTGACTCTCTGTAAAGACTTCATAGGAATAAAGGTTAAGGTGAACATTCTTCGTGGGGTTAAAATCTTGTTTTAAAAAAAAATTGTGAATTAAAGAAACTTGTCTTGACAGTGATGCACAGTATATGTGAAATAAACTTTATACCGATTATGTTTATTTTTCAAACAGATTTTTAATAATACATTTGCAATGTGTATTTTAAAGTGCAGCATAATTATTCAGTGTTAAAAAGTCAAAGAGACCGTCGATAGACTTTTCATTGCATTATTTTTACAAATGTGTGTCATGAGAAATGTGTGTTCATGTGGGATCACTAAAGCATACAATTTACACATGAAATCTATCTTAATAGACTGTCTAAGAGTAGGTTAAACCAGCATGGATTAGTCTTAATTCTAGATTAAATCGATTCTTATTTAATAAATCTGCTGTAACAGACTTGAAACTTTGATTAAAAATTTTGAAATGATACAGTAAACCCAGATTAACCCTGTTGCTTCATGACTTAAAACTCTGATTTAAGTCTCAGTTAGGGATTAACTTTAAACTTGCAGCTGTGAAAGTGTACACTGTAAAAAAATTCCGTAGACATTGCAGCTGGGTTGCCGGTAACTTACCGTAGATTTAAATTTATGTTTTTTACTGGCAACATTTTGTTCAAAGTTAAATGAACATTTAACATTTACAAGTCTTTGTCTTTACAGAGTAAAACCAAAAAACAGCATCAAGCAAAACATTCTGGGAAACAAAATCTGAAGCAAAAAACAGAAAAAGGTTGATGATGATTTCTGGTTCCCAGAATGCTTTGCATGAGGCTGTTATTGTATAGTTTCATTCTGTAAAGATAAAGACTTGTTAATATTTAAAATTTATTTAACTTTGAACAAACTCTTGCCAGTAAATAACATAAATGTAAATCTACGGTAAATTACCGGCAACCCAGCTGCAATAACATTGAAATTTCTACGGAATTTTTTTACAGTGTATAGTAAACAAAAAAACTACAATTAAATGTGCAGCTAAATAAGCAGAGACAGCATGAGATGGTGAGATAAGATGATGAGAGATGCCTTTATTGTATATGAAATGGAAATTAAAAGCATGCATTCAGTGTCAGCAGAGTGTGAAGAAGTATGGCGGCGGGTAAACCTGAATTACCAGCATTGAAGCGTCAAGTCTTGTCTTCTGTCAATTTGTCTTTTCTCCGAAAATTCCTACTGCGGGTTTCTGCTCCATGTCTGTGACTACGTATGTTAGCATTAAACTTTAACCTTGTTCAAGATTATTATTAGACAATGGTATGATTTTACAATTCAATACCCTATGAGATTGTCCTAAATAAACAGGTTTACAGATTATTTTACAGTGCAAAAAAAAAATCGGATTATCATACATAACGCCAGCGCAAACCATCATTTTGCTCGTTAAATAACAACAATTTACTAAAGACACGCAGTGGATCATTAAGGTGTGGTCTAGTTTAGGGGTTTTCACACCTGTCCCGGAGGACCACTACTGCACATTTTGCATTTTTCCCTTTTGTGACACACCTCATTCAGTTACCTTACACACCCAGGTCAGGTCTTGCAGTCTCTACTAATGAGCTGAAGATTTAAAGCAGGGGTGTCTAATGATGGAGACATGCAAATTGTACAGTACTCAAAACTATGAGTACTGTGAACTTAATTATGAGTGCATTTTAACATATGACTCATGTTATTCAAGTTCACAGTACTCAAATGTATGTGTTTTTAAACTTAAATGGTCTTAAGGCAATCAGTTTTCTTAATGGTTTGAGTTGAGTTAACTTTTTCGGCCCTATTCTAACGATCTAAGCGCATTGCCTAAAGCGCACAGCGCTAGGTCTAAATGGGCGTGTCCGATTCCATTTTTGCTAATTTAACGACAAGAAAAATGGTTTGTGGTCGGAGCCAATGGTGTAGTGGGTAGCGCTCCGACATATGGTGCAAACGCACTTTCGGCGACCCGAGTTCGAATCCAGGCTCGAGGTCCTTTGCCGATCCCATACCCCTCTCTTCAGCTTATACTTTCCGGTCGTCTCTTAATTACTGTCTATCAATAAAAAAAGGCAAAATGTCCCAAAAAAATAAAAAAAAATAAGAAAAATGGTTTGTGCACCAAGCGCACGGTCTAAAAGGGTTGTTCCTATTCTCGTAATGAGTAATGGGTGTGTTTTGGGCGTAACGTGCAATAAACCAATGAGAGTCTCAGCTCTCATCCCCTTAAAAGCCAGTTGCGCTGGCGCCATGCCGATTTCCTATTTAGATGGCGGAATTTGTAAACTGAAAAACTAAGCGGGGGAAGAAGACCACCAGTTTAAGATAGGTATAAAAAATGAGTTGTTTTCATTTGTATTGAAATTGTTATTTTGGGGTATTAAAATCTTTAAAAGTCGTTTTTTTTCCAGTCTTTTCAGGAAGTAAAATTAGCAGGCTTTTAATTGCTGTAAATGTATGGACAGCCTACATGATGTATAATCTCAAAGAATCATTTACAAATATGCAAGAAAAGGTTTGTACTTTAAAAACACTTTATTTGTAGCAAACAGGAGATGTTTACAAACATGTGGAGCCGAAACGTTTCAGCACTTGGACAGCGCTGCGAAGGTTTTGATAAAGGTTTTCATCCCACCATATCCACATGTACAAAATCTGTGGGGTAGCATTTAAAAAAAACATTTCAATATATGTAATATTTGCATTTGTTTAAAGCAAAACATTCAATTTAGCAGGCTACAGGTAAAGCTGCTCTTTACGCCTTTTAACGATGAATCATCGGTCCACATTTATGTCCAAGAGACTCAATAGTAATCTTTTACATTTTAATCCTTTAATTTTCCATATTTAAAAACAGTTGTGTGCTGCTGTGCATCCATGTGTGTGATAAGCAAACACGTGTGGTCGTCCCTTTTGTTGGCACATATTACTTACGCGCTCATTAAATAACAAAAACAATATTGCGCTATTGACTTTAGAGCAGGTTTTTGTTGGTCAATGGCGTAGTCTATTTTAGTTTCCTCAAAATAGCAATAAAGAGTGGGAGAAGGCCTTTAAGTATTTTGGCAGTATATTTATTTGTAATAAAGCAAGAGAAACACAGTATAAAATTTTCCATCGTTTGCATTGTACCCCTTTACATTCTTAATAAAATTAATTCGCAAAGGTCAGCATTGTGTTCAAAGTGTAAAAGTTGCATTGGCACTTATAGCCATATGTTTTGGTTCTGTCCTTTAATTTCAAGGTTTTGGAGCCAGGTTCAAAGAAGATTACAGATTATATTTGGTTATCCTATATGTAAAGATCCCTGGCTCTTTATTCTAGGTCTAGTACAAAAAAATAACACAATTGCATCAGGGGATTTGATTCTTGCTCAGAAGTTGCTCTTTCTTGCCCGGAGATGTATTTTATTTAATTGGATTAAAGACACACCACCATCAATCCATCAGTGGTTCCAAGAGGTTTATAGAATTCTTCCATTTGAAAGAATTAGTTCATCACTTAAGGGTAATATGGACACCTTTAGATGTATCTGGTCCCCCTTTTTTGACATTTTACCAGACTCAACTAAAAGAACTCTAGAGCTCGGACAGCTAGACATATCTTGAATGTTGTATTGCCTTTTTTATATTTGATGATGTTGCTATACACTACCTGAGGGGTGGGAGGGAGGGGGATTATTATTTTTATTATTATTATTATTTATTTATTTTCTTTCCCTCCTTTTTTTTATGTAATTTTTTTTTTTTTTTTTTTTTTTTTTATATATGTCTGGTTTTTTTTCTCCCTTTATATGTGTTAATGTGTGTATGTTATTTTTGTTAAAAATTAATAAACATTAAGTAAAAAAAAAAAAAAATAGCAACACGCCAACAATGTGCCTGAACCAAAAGACCAACAGATTTAAAATGCAGCTGACTTGGTTTGTAGAAATAATTTTTTCTGAAAGCCATATTCATGAATGCATATCAGGAGTTGTAGTATCCATTAGTCAGCAAATTAATAAGACCTCATACTCAACTTTACAAAAGAATCTGCTGCCACCTACTGGTAAATGATGTCAGATACAGTTTTACATGAATAGTTCACCCCAAAATTTTATTTCTTCATGATTTACTCACTCATCATGTCATTCCAAACCTGTATGACTTTCTTTATAGAACACAAAAGCAAATATTTTGATAAATGTCTCAGTGGTTTTGTGTCCATACAATGGAAGTCAAAGAGTTAAATGTTTAGTCAGCAGCTTGGACTACTGAAATACAAACAGGTCGTGTACAAACTACATCATTTGCTGGGAACAAAACACAATCTTTATTGTTAGTGCAATGGCAACACAACCAAATTAAAGAAGGCACAGCAAAGCACAACAGAAAAGCAAACTTTCAATGTAGAATCATCATTTATTTGATAAACTAATATATTGTTTATATAGCAAATATATTTGAATGTATGCAGCATGTGTGTTTTAGGCATACAAGAGCATATATGCATATGTGACTCAGTGATTTACAGTCATAAACGTCAACAGCTACAGTGTACCACCACACATAGAGGCATATGCCTATTCAAACTTAGGGGGTACGTACTGCCCAATAGAGTTTGCATGCAACCTCCAAATTTAAAAGCTATGTTACTTGTCTTTTTATCTGTTTAATATGCACAATATTATCAATCCTGGGCTTCATCATTATCACGTTTGGCCATTTTAAAATTGTTTTTGTTGCTTTCTTCAAACGGTTGGCGCTGCAGATGCAACAGCGTAGAGGTCATCAGCATCTTAGCGTGGTCACAGGCTTCTTGCTGCTGTATTTTGCTATATCTGTAGAATTAAAACCCCAATTTGGTAATGTGCACTTAACCTCCGCTGTGCAGAAAATGTGTGGTTTAAAAAGCGACAGTCTCGACCATAGACATACATAGACGCCTCATAGACTGACGCTGCCTATTGACATCCATAGATAAATACACTAGATGTTGCCTTATAGGGTTCTAAGCATACGTCAAAACCGCCGCCATCTTGGAACAGGGGTCTTGTCATAGGAAGTAGCTAGGTAATGCTCCTATCTCGGCCTGTACTTTGAATTCATGGATGATGCCGGACTTTTTTGCTGTGTATGAATGTTAGGCCTACTATAGCACTATGCATTATATTTTAAAAAAGTAGATTTTTTGTTAATATAAAAACTTTACATTTTCTCATGACTCAATGCTAAATATATGGCTGAGCGTTGGAAGGAACCTCCCAAAAAAACAACAACTAGAAAATTGCATTCATGATGATTTTATTTCTGTTACACCTTTGCATAAGCTGATGCATTAAAGATGACAGCTCTATTTGACGCATTCATTCCAATGAACTGCAGTAGCCAAGGCGACATCTAGTGTATGTATCTATGATTGACATCTTGGATGGATCCTCAAAGCGCACCCCATGCATTTATTTCCCCAACTACAATCATAACTTTCCCAAATTTTTACCGGATTATCACATTCAAGTAACGTTAGTTACGATGACATAATGTTATAAATGGTAAAATAACCAAAATTATTGTTCAATCTTACTGGTGAAAGGTAATCCCATGCGTTCTGATATCAGTACTGCGCCAGTTATTGTACAAAATATGGGCATAGTAGACGACTCTGATTGACTTTATGAGGCGTCCACATATATAATGTCTATGGTCTCGACGTTATATAGTAGATTTCTAGATTCATCTTTGTACAACGCCAGAGTACGTTCACGGGGGTGCAGAATCACATGCTCACATATGAGGTAATATTTTTGAAAAAAAAGCGTTCCTCTAATAATTTTATATTAACATATGATTTAAAATCATTATTGAACATTAAAATCAATCACAGGACTGTTGCTTATGTAATTTTCATTGTTTATGGATTTAAAATTACATTAATTTTATAGCACTAGGCAGTTGTTGTGCAAATGCATTAATGGCACAATTACACAACTCATTAAACAGAACGTTAATAAACAAAAAATGTCATTTCAGATGTAAATGGCAATATGTCATTATTCTGATTGAATTACTTTGATATAAGTGTTTGATATGAAAGTTAGTCCACACATTTATTTTAGTGGTTTTTACATAAGGGTGGGGGGGCTCAGTTTGTTATAAGTGGGAGTACTATGGAAAAGACCCTCTAATATTTGCTCTATATATTTGTGTTAATGTCTGTGTATGCACAAATTTCTGTGAGCCGTGCACATGTGCCAACTTAAAAAAAATGGTGCATAACCTCACTGACCACAAAAAGTGGAAGTGGTAAACAAAGTGGCTGTGTGGGTGCCAGTATGCAGTACAAATGTGGTATGCAGTACAAAAACAAACTTTTGATGAGGTTGCAGTACAAGTTTGATGTCTTTTTATTAAAATATCATTATTACATTTTGACAAATATTTTATTCTGATTATTTCTGTTTTATAAAGGCTTCCTGAACAAAAAATACAAGTGTAAATTTGTTGTGGTTATATTTTATTTCTTTTTTTCTGTTTCCAGAATATATTTTGCTAGAAATACCACACCAATGAAAATGCAATAAAAATTAAAGGTGTATTGTGTAACTTTTAGGAGGATCTCTTGACAGACATGCAATCAAATATTTTATCAGTGGTGTATAAAGACCTAACAAAATGAACTGTATTGTTTTTAAGAATGAGACCACCGCAGGTCCCATTACATGAAAGTTGCCGTCGTTTCTACAGTAGCCCTAAATGGACAAACTGCTCTGCGGAGCAGACGATGAAATGTTTGTCCTGTGACGGCAACCATATGCGTTTTAAAAACAATTGAGGGATGAGCTGTTGTTTGCAATTCGCAATCTCACCACTAGATGCCGCTAAAATTTACACACATCACCTTTAAGCTATCACAAGAAAAGTATTTTCTTTAGTTAAAAAATATTTTGTTCATGCAGTAATAAAGCTCAAATGTAAGCAATTGATAAAGTCTTAAATGTAAGCAATTGTGAATTATGTTGTTTCTAAGCTCAAAACTGTTTAACAAGCATTATATAGTAGTAAACAATTTTGTAAATTGTGTTACACTGAAGTTCAGTGATTTCAGTGAAACAAGATGAGGAAGAAGAGCAGACACAGGAGGAGGATGAAACTGCCCTTATAGAGTCCACCTGATCAAGACACAAAATGTTTTATTAACACAAAACTAACATCAACATGACCAGAAACAGCGCATTTTTTCAGCATTTTTGTTAAATCAACATTTATTGTTTTTTACATTACTTTAACTTAACAAATTAAGTCATTTAATATATAGAGTCAAATGATTACACTATGAAAAATATTTTGCTGCCTTAAAATGTTTTGTGGTTATAGCATAAAATATAGTTAAAATAAGTCAAATTCATTTATAAGTTGTAGAAACTCATCTCTAGTCAAGATGAATAATAGTAAGTTCACAAAAAAAAAATGATTCATTCAATTTACTCAATTTTTAAAGGTGGTTGCAATTAATTTCTTTAAGCTACATTTAAACAAAAGTTTTCAATTTTGTTTTATTTTACTATTTTCTTCTTCTTAAATAAATTGATTGTAACCACTTACCTTAAAAAAGTGAGTAAATTGAATGAATAATTTTTTCAGTGTTGAAATTACTTTTTAAATGTTGAATTTAAGGCAGGAAATATTTTTTTACAGTGTAGGTTTGATTTAATGATTTAAATACAAAACATGAAATTTAATATATAAAATGTCCTCTAAATTAACTGCTAGTTTTTTTCTTCTGTTATTAAATAAGTAGCATATAATCTATCATAAATATCATAGCTTTCTAAGGACAGTAGGGGAGAGCGGGGCACAACCTAATACTTTTGGTCTTTGGCACTATCATTCAAAACATATTTAATTTAGATTAATAATTTTTTACACAATCAACACATAAATTAAGTTTGTTTGTGGGACCTACCTTTATCGTACAATTACACCAAAAGTGACAGGAGTGCAAATGTTACAACTTACATCATAGCTGGGGTTAATTGTAACAAACCGAGGGTTTGTTGTTGCGCATGCTAAAAATGTTTTCAATATAAATAATTCAATAAAATTCTGTCTTTATACTAAAGGTAGATATTGTTTATATATCTGCCTATAACAGATCAATATCCACACATTCTTTCATCCATGATACTTCGTCTAACCATCCGTTTATTATGCAACAATGTATACATATGATCAGTGCTCAATGCAAATAGTTTTTTATAATGGCCCGGTCGGGCAAGTGGTTCAGGTTTTCACACGCCGTGCCAAAATTTTAAATGGCCCCAATAAAAAAATTCTGTGTCTGTCACATTTTTAAAAATAATAATTCAAAAGTCAGATATAATTGTATACATTTACAACAGACATGTTCCAATGAAAAAAGGCTCCCAACTTTTCTGCTTTATCTGTAAACTGACGGCAAACTGTGCAAAATATTGCATTGTTTCTATCGTTGTGTTTTACCCAAGTAAATGTCTGCTTTCAAGATGTTAAATAATATACATTGATGAAAATATATTTTAGTGACTAAGGCTGATGCACTGGCTCGATCGGGCAAGTGACAATACTTTTTACTGGCCCGAACGTCTCTCATGCTTGCCCCGGGCCACCTCTGATATAATTAAAATAATATAAAGTTGGATTTGGTGACTTACACTCCCAACTCAGAAAAAAAACAAAAAACATTAGATAAAGAAATGTACTTCTATGCCTCCATACAATTTTTTTTCAACATCTTAACAAAAACACATCAAAACTTTTCACAGATTCACAGGAGATCATCTGACAGTAAGAGAAAAATATGTCCCTGTATAAATATGCAAAGTAGCCGTGTTACAATTAGTTTGTGCCCCGCTCACCCCTATACAGTACTTAATAAAAACAAATTGTCATTTTGAATCATTGTTTTTAAAATTACATTTGGCAGATTATGCAAGGTTTATGCAAACAAATGACCCAAAGTAGCTGTGTTTTGTAGAAAAGCATCAGTAATACTGTACATTAAATATAAATTAGCAGATTAAAAAGTCAAGGTAAATACCTGTGCCGTTGCAAAGGTCAGTATTACAGCACTTGGTTGATATCCCAGTGGTGACGTTTATGCCTTTTTCTTCACAAGTCATTTCACATCGTTTAATTGTGGATATCTTAGTTGAAGCTACACAACAAAGCAAGCTTTCAGACAGTATATACTAAAATAAAGAAAACAATTTCAGTATGCCAATCTTACTGTATACCCAATTGGTAGAGCATTGTGATAGCTGTTGGTTTGATCTTGGGTAACACACGTAATGATAAAATGTATAGCTTGTAATGCACTGTAAGTCTCTGCGATAAAAACATCTGCCTAAATGTAAATGTTTACAAGCCAAATCACATTTGATCATTTCCACTCTAATCCTACTTTAATTGTACGATATGACAGTAAATTTCCACTACATTAAACTGGAGTTACCTAAAGCGATTGTTTTTGTTGAACATTTGGATTCTCCATTAGCACATGTCTTCTCTTTTCCCTTACAAGAACCCAGACCAGTGCACTCATAACATTTGAGTGAATGTGCTTGAGTAAAAACAAGAGAGAGGAAAAGATATTCAAAAGTCTCTTAATGTCTATCAAATAATAATACAAATAATGTATGCAGAGTTTTTCATACCTCCAGTGATGAAAATGAACAGAAGTACAATGGAGATGCGCTGATACATCTTTGCTTGTAGTAAGAATGATCAAGATACGTTTCAGTCGTCTTTTATTACTGTTTAGAAAGGGGAGGGTTTAATGCACAGACTTGTCACTTTACAGCAGTGGTTTTCTTTCTGGAGTTCTCCATTGCTTTGCACATTTTGTATGTCTCTCTTACCTGACACACTTATTAAGTCAGTTCATAAAGATCTCACCTATTGAGCTGATGATCAGAGTCAGGTGTGTTAGATAAAAGAAACATAAAAAATGTGCTGACATGGACAACATGGATATAAACAAAAGACTTCATGCAGTAGGCTTCATGTCCCAGCATCATAACATTTTCATCCAGCAAAATCAGTCACTTATTTATGTTATTTTACTTTTTTTTTTCAAACCAAATGAAGTCATGCTATTGATTGTGTTGTGTTCATTGCAGTAATTTATCATTAAGCTGGAAAAAGTGAAAGTTGGATTAACTTAAATGAGTTTAATTTGTAATTTTGCTTATTTTTTAGGTGTTACCAATTGGTGTAATTGTAAAAGTCGATAAAAATGCATTTTTGGGGGTGTTACCAATTGAAGGTATTTTTTAAGTATTCAACTTTCACTTTTTACAGTGAGAAAATCACACATTTTATATTAGGCTTCATAGTCTTGTCATTTTGCAGAGGAAATCCAACATATTTATACCAAAGCCTAACCCTATACGGCTCTCCTGATTTTGTCAAGTGAGAGATGTCCTCAGGCCAACATATTGTGTTGACCCAAGGACAACATTTTTGTAAATAAAACATAAATCCTAACCATAACCAAACCCTAAAATCAGGGGGAAATAATAAGTGAAAAACAATGGTCTAGAAGCAGCTAATCCTGGTTGTAAACTTAAACTCATTTTTAAAATCTGATTGGTTGATTGAAATGTTGTCCCAGGGTCAACATAATGTTTCCCGGAGGAGATCAACCACTTGGCAAAATCAGGAGAGCCAACAGGAAACATAGCCAAGTGATTTTTTTGGAACAGAAAATTGAAATATAGAAAAATAGAAAAAGATGTTAAACTTTGAATTATAAGTGAGGTATTGATGGAAGAGATGGGTTTTTAGCCGAATCTTAAAGATGACTACAAAAGCAGAATCTTCCGGCAGATCATTCCTCAGAATAGTGTTTTTTTCCCTTTTCGAGATGGCATCACAAGGTGTCGGTCATTGTTAGAGCGCAGGGTACATACAAGTACATGTAAGTCTGTATGAGCGAGTGAGTGAAGGTAAGGGGATGCTGACCCAGTGGTGGGTTTAAAGGCCAGGAGCAGACATAGGTGTCATTTACACTGGGGACGCTGGGGACATGTCCGCACCACTTTTTGAAATGGCTGATTTTGTCCCCACCACTCTTTGAAAGCATTTGGTTAAAATGTTCTGAAAAATCAAACAATACCTGTGCGACTTACACTGCAAAAATGACTTTGGAATAAGAAAAATGCTCTTGATTTAAGTGTTCATGAAAATGTTTTACTTATTTCAAGAAAATTGTATTATTGCATTGGCAGATTTTTTGCTTGTTTTAAAGGGATACACTGCAAAAAATTATTTGTCTTGTTTTCAGTAGAAATATCTACAAATTCCTAAATTAAGATGCTTTTTCTTGATGAGCAAAATGACCCAAGAAAATAAGTTTAGTTTTTAGACAAAAAATATACAATTTAAGTGAATTCGTGAATAAAACAAGCAAAAATATCTGCCAATTGGGTGAGAAACAAAATCTAAAAATAAGATTTCATTTTTTTAAACTCTTAATTTAAGCAAAATTTTCTCACCCCATTGGCAGATATTTTTGCTTGTTTTAAGCACAAATTCACTTAAATTGTATAGTTTTTGTCTAAAAACTAGACTTATTTTCTTACGTCATTTTGCTCATCCAGAAAAAGCATCTTAATTTAAGAATTTTTTGAGATTTTTACTGAAAACAAGACAAAAATACTAAGTAAGAAAGTCAGATTTTCAAGAAAAAAATTCTTAGTAGTTTTGTCTTGTTTTCAGTAAAAATATCTACAAATTCCTAAATTAAGATGCTTTTTCTTGATGAGCAAAAATCTAGTTTTTAGATCAAAAATATCAAATTTAAGTGATTTTGTGCATAAAACAAGCAAAAAAATCTACCAATGGGATAAGCATTTTTTTCTTGAATTTAGTGTTTAAGATTTTTTTCTCACCCCATTGGCAGATTTTTTTGCTTGTTTTATGCACAAAATAACTTACATTTGGTATTTTTGGTCTAAAAACTAGACTTGTTTTCTTAGATCATTTTGCTCATCAAGAAAAAGCATCTTAATTAAAGAATTTTTAGATATTTTTAGTGAAAACAAGACAAAAATACTAAGAACATTTTTTCTTGAAAATCATTTTTTGTGCAGTGTACGACTGGTTTTGTGTTCCAGGGTCACATATGTTGCGTTGTATGCTTATGGTGTGTTTTCTTTTACATGTGTTGTATGCTGCTGTTTTCTACAGTATGGTGCTTTGGCACTGTTCGGTTGAGCTGTAGGGACTGTTACATGTCAACATTGTTGAGGGTTTTATGCTGAATATTTTTGTGTTGTTGACCGGCCTAAACTATGCCCATTTTTGATGCGCCGTTATTCAATATTTTTCCCGTCCTGCTGTAATGTTTTTTCATCTGATCTTTTGTCCCCACCACTTTTCAACACAAACTGATGCCCCTACAATAAAAAATATTATGCCATATCTACTCAATAAAAGTGTGGAAACAGATTACAAGCAATATCATTAATTAAATTCAACAAATAAAAATTGAGTTAGAATCACTCCATAAACTCCTTAATAGTAACCCATTCAAAAATGTTAACTGCAATTTGCAATTAGAAATTAATTTAAATTTAAACAAAATATTGGGTATACAGGACAAAGACCTAGCACTATACAATAAATACTATTCAATTATACTATTTTAATTTAACATCATCCATTAATATTATTATTAATAATGAGTATATATCTGATTTCAGAATGACAGACAAAGATGAATCAATTCTTATTTTATTGCAGTCAAAAGAACAGGAAAGCATCTCATTTTTAATGGTGTACAACAGTGTAAACTTAAAGTATTTTACAGTCTTTAAAGAAAACCGTCCACATTTCCCGACGAAAGGTTCCATGTTTGTGTTCTGTTACATTGATTCACACCCAGAACATCAGACAGCAGTTTAGACTTACTGTACTATAATCAGTTTATAAACTTTGAAGAATCCAACTCCAAGAAAAGTTTCTGAAACACCTGAAAAAATGCCTAGGATACTGGAGATTCAAGGCATAGATCTAATCCAATCCAATAAAACATGCCCTGGGAACACCTTTAAGGCCTCCCTTGGGCTGCCACTCCCAGAAGATCCATTCTTTACAATTACAGCCATCACAAGCTGCTCAAGTCCCGCCTCTTCATCATTATCCTGCAACATTAACACTCTGGGGTCGACTGCGCCGCGGGCACCGCAAACTCTTTATTTTTCAATCACTCCGCAAAGAGACTTAGATAGCTCTGCTGATTTTGGACATACAGATATGATTTATACATCATTTAAAACCTTAAAGTGTCTAGTTTTTTTCTGTCCAGTCCCAATAAAAACAGAATGTTGTGCTTTTCGCAAAATTAAGAAAATAAACATGATTCGCGTTTTGTTCTCTCTCTCTCAGTGAAGTCCTTTCAGAAACACGTCAGAAAAACTGTTGGTGTAAACTGTAGAGAGGTACCGTCTTTCTCCTGTTACCAGTTTATCTGTAATGAGATGAGATCGCCACACCCCTGCGCCATTGAAGTGAATGAGCAAAGACATCCATATGCATGACTCGTGCCTCCTGCAGTCAATGGATACGCAATCCTCAACCCAGTCTCTCTATTCCTTGTTATGCTGAGTTGTTTCATCCGAGTGCATCAAACATGACATCTAAATCCTTATGTGTGTCAGTATCTCCAGACGTGAGTGTTTTCTTTGTCTTTCCGTCAAACATTTCACGCGACCCAAAAGCACATACACAAATACATGAGTCAGGAAACTCAACGCGCTTTTTGGTATTCTTATAAAATACGCGATTGCAAACAGTACAATCCTTATTTAGTTGCGTCTAATCTCCGCACAGCAAGTTTATTAAACACAGGATCACTCGCGTGTGCACACATCTCTGCTTTCATGATCAACACGTGAGGTAATGGCGGCTGTAAACAAACATTGATAAGTTTATCACGCGTGTCCCTTGTTGTGTTTATACTATAATGATTACAAAAACACAAACAATAGTCCAGACAACGATAGGGTGTTCTTCTTTTGAGCTTTTTACTGCAAAAAGGTAAACCTCTCGCTGTCCAACCAAACACTAACCCTATGTTCATTACGATGGCCAAACAGTACCCTTTACCATGCTTACCATGGTTTTAAAGGTATACTTTGAAATTAATAGAAAATATTTCTATATATATATTTAATGTGTGTGTGTGTGTGTGTTTACATTCTATTGAAATTTTTTGTTATAACTTCCCAAGTAAACCTTATCATGGTTTTACTACAAAGTTAAATTGTTGAACATTCCTACAAGGCTCATTATGTGGCTCATTATTCAACTCTTTTGTTCTCCAGCTGTCAATCACAGATTATTCAGGAGCTTTCCCGCCTCCACGCATACGGCCTTTCCCAAGCAAAAGTGTCTTAGAAATTGTAAATCAATATATTGTTTTATGTGAATGAGTAGGCTAAATGATTTTCACATCATTTTGAAGAAAAAACTCTACTAGATCCTGTTTTAAAAAGTCTTGGGAAAACATGTTTAGAATGAGTTTTGTGGACTTCTATCAGTGACTTAAAAAATTTGCTTTTTCAAAAACCACGCATCAACATTTTTCTCTTAAAAATACAAACATGTAATTACATGTTGATCATATAATATTGTAGCCCAGTTTGTGCTGAACACAGTGTTATGAGACTTTTGCCATTAATATGTTTTAAGCAACTGGAAAAAGCACAAATGTCAGTGCATGTCAAAACTTCCCCATGGCCCTAAAAACCCCAGAGGGTTAAACAGCAATTATGTCTTAAAAACTTTATACATTTTTACAGCTTGAATATTGAAATAATCCACACATTAAACTTGGATATTAAAATGTTTTAAAGAAAACTGGAAGATATGTGCAATGGAGTTCATCTGAGTTTGTGGCTAATTATGAATGTTTGAAATGTGCAATAATATCGAAAACTGATAATAAATTCTCATTGGAAAATACAAATAACACGATAAGATACAGTCACACCAAGTTACTCACATGTGTATATACAAACACATACACTATACACAATATAATATGTAAAATATATTTATTTAATAATATTCCTCACCTTTTCTTGTGAATAAAGTTCTCCCTCAGCAATGTTTCACGTTGCCTGCAGGAAACTGCAGTACAGGCCTTCATGAACACACAATTTAGATAATAGGTCGCGAAATTAATAATAATAAATGTTCAATTTACCTTTAAACGTTTTAAAAAGATAACTTATACATTTAATATCTTCCTCACCTTTTGTGGAATTAAATGAATAATGTTATATTTCCCTCAGTAATTATTTAAGTTTCGGTGGGAAGCAGAAAACTCAAATAATTCAGTCAGCAATGGTTCATTTTTTCCGTGGGAAAATTCAACACAGGGCGTTGCAATTGAGCACACAATTAATTTACAGCGGAGAATAGTTTTACATTACCAATTTATTCGAATACTTTGTGGATATAATTAACACAAAACTAAATAAACCGAAAAAGACCACCGTAAAGTCACATTTATCTTTAAAACACGAATTTGTCACAATAGATACATACATATCTATGAAAGTTAGTGATAAGAGAACCCACCCATTCAGAGGAACAGTATGATTGGTCAGTTTTTCTGTCACTCAAAATGAGTTACAGCTGGACCACCAATCGCAGGCCGTTTCTGAATCCGAAGGGTGCAGACTGCGGAGGTCACATGCAGACTGCATATGCCATTAAGCCTGGTTTGTTTTAGTTAACTAAGTATTACATTCGCAAGTCATACGCATATTACAACAATTTACGATTAACTAGGAATAAAAGTCAACTTGTTAACTCTTTCACCGCCAGCGTTTTTTTAAAAAGTTGGCAGCCAGCGCCAGCGTTTTTCATGATTTTCACCAAAGTTTAATGCCTTCCAGAAAATGTTCTTCTCTAAATATATAAACATCCAATATACCAAATGAAAGAGCAGACCCTCTGCTATCAAACAAAAAAAACCGTTTCATCCTACCTTTAGTGGTTCTTTTGTAATCAGCTTTTGAATATGGGTAGGTTTCTGCAAAAATACCACATTTTGAGCAAAAAGTAGAGATAATTCCATTTTTGTGACGGACTTTTCATAGAGATCCCATTCAGAGCGATCTTTAAAACAGACACGGACATGCAGCCGCTTGCTATAGGGCAATACTTCCGGGTTTAAAAAGTTGCGGTATTGCGGAAAGACGGAAAATCTCGTCATTGGCGGGGAAGCGTTTTCTCTTAATTGACGAGATATCTCGTCAATGGCGGTGAAAGAGTTAATATTCTGAAATAAGACAGTCTTGATGACGAATGCATCCTAGATATGCGACCTCCTAAGGTCCTAAAGCTAATGTTATGTCCAAACCCAGTTCATATTAATCCTTTTTGTAATTAATATTTACAAATTACAAACAAATTATACAAAGAAACACTGCTTATAAGACCAAAGATTGTTTGTTAAATTTACCCTAAATCAATTTTATCCACAGTTTATAAACACTACATTGACGTCACAGCCAGCGGTCATTTTCAGCAAGACTGGCCGAGTTGAGGCGCCGTTGTCCGGTATATATGAGCGCTGAGCGCCCGCTGATTATCTGGAGCTACCATCGCCAAAAACTCGAAGGAAATGTTTCAATAGACAATATCTTTATGATCCTACTGCAGATTCTTGTTTAAAAAACATACATTCTCGACTGAATTGTTTTCAAAACTTAGATTTTTGGCACAATAACAGAAATATTTCCTAAATACGTCTGGTCAGCGCTCACGACCTGCATATCAACCTGAAATGGTTTTTAATTTAAAACAGCTCATTTGTATTAGGTTGGATTTATTCAGTATTCGCTACATTCGCAGATACACAATAAGAATAGCTAAATCCTTTACAAAAACAATAAGTTGTTTTTATTCCAGTCATTTTAAAAGAATTTTAACACAAAAAAATTACCAAACTACATGAAATTAATTTTATTAAATAAAGTTTACATATTCAATTTCATCAAATCTACAAGCCTGCAGAATGACTTTTTAAAGTGTAGTCCGGTCTGGACAGGACAAGAGCCTGTATCATGCTCAGATAGGAAAGCATGCTTGTGTCCCTCGCAATGGAAATAACACTAATTTTACTGGCTCACCCCAAGTTTTACACAATAAAGGTAAAAGATGGCGGCGCCCACATTTACTTCAAAAATAGGGTAGATTCATTTGTATGCCGCATACTTTGAAAGGTTTTGACACATTGTTTTAAAGGAAGTTGTCAGACCACAGAGAGTTGTGGTTCCAACGTCATCTTTGCAGTTTTTTTTTTAAATAAATGTGGTGTGAGATGGATACTTTAAATAGTTCTTTGACCAGTAAAGGTGTTGCTCTAGCTTGCATTTAACTGCTTTCTTCTGATGTGGTGCAGCTTGACCTTAAACTCACATCTTACACACTGGAGACAATAATAGAAACCATTTCAAAATCACACGCTCAGGGCCGTGCACAGGGGGGTGGCCCGGTGGCTAGAGCCACTGCCCCTCTGCCCTAATCGGCTGAGGTGCCCCTCTCACCAACAGTCAACCCGGGTCAAAGTGTTCTGTTACCGCTCGTCTAAAGATCCATAGTTTCTGGTAATCCACTTCGTGATTTCCCGCCCGCTACGCAGCATCTCTCAAAATCTGTGTCCACTCTTTGAAGGGCGGAGAGGACAGTTTGTTGTATTAACAGGTAGATTCATTACATTACCTCAGTTGTTGAGCTGCTGAATTAGTAATTGTGTAGTTTGAAGCAGAGAGAGGTCGTGTACTATATTTATTTTGCTTGGTTATTTTCTTGTGATCACGACTTAATTTTCTCCTTATCTCGAGATAACAACAATTGTATTATTGTAATGTGATTAAAGCTTACGTGTATTCAAAAGAATATAATTTTTAGACAGCAAAAGCATATTTAGCTAAATGAACAAATGAGATTTTACTTGGATCAGGGATTCGCTATTTCGCTCATTTGATAGTGGTGAATTTAGGGACCGTCTATAAAGTAACTCCATATATGTTTCTACTTTAAACAGCATTTAAATGGAATAACTTAAAGTCAACAAATAGTCACAAAAACAACTGTAAAGTGTTCATGTGGTTCTCAACTATGCACACTTTTTTAGATTTCTTATATTTATTCAAATAAACTGTTAAATACTATTGAAGATAGAAACTTGTACATTGTTACTTTAGAGATGGTCCCTAAATTCACGAACATCAAACATCCAACTTTATTTATTTATTAAGTCTATCGACAATTAGCTACGCGTGGTAATGGCGAAGATCCCAACTCATATATGCATCAGCAGTCCACTTCAAAATAAACAAAATATTATGGACAGGAAATTACATTATGGCATTTGGATTATCATGTCAGGATAACAAGAAAACAAATTTTGTTAAGTCGCGATCACGAGAAAACAAGCAGCAAAAATAAAAATGTGGATGACCTCTCTCGTATTTCGTATGTTTTTGTATTTCTGTGGGTAATGATTTGCTCTCGGTCTTCTAAAAGTGCCACAACTTAGCAAGTTAACATTCTTAGAATTACAGTGATTGTCTAATATAAATAACACCAAATTTGCTGTTGTTGGCACACTTTGTAGACAAAAAATAAATATAAAAAACAATGTTTTCACAAAAAAGAAGACAGAGTTGGAAAGGAAGGCTGCAAAAGCTGTTCAAAATTGCAAACATGGATTCAAAGCTTCAGCACGTAAATCATATAGAATATTAAGCAGTTTTGTCACACTTTAATGCTTGTTATTAAGTAGATTTTCCATTATAATCACTTCTCTTATTTGATACTAATCTATAACACATCATATTGTTAAAACCATATTGTGCCCTCCCCCAGTGCCCCCTTTTTGGTTCGGGCCACTGCCCCTCAAAATGTCTGTGCACGGCCCTGCACACGCTGCTAGCTTGCCAAGACTATCATTAACTATAACATTTTATTATCTATATATAATTGTTGAATAAGGAATACATTTATTACAGAAAATACAAAAATGCTAAACTTAAATGTATTTAAAAAAAACAAAATACTGCAGCAGTGCTCTCTGTTATGTGCAGTATAAACTCACACCAAGGGCTCAGTTATGAAATTTAATACAAATGTCTGAAACAGTTACAACAGATATGACGTTCTGAGCTATTTTACTAAGATGACTGATGATCAATAAACTCTACCTAATAAAACACTTCAATTTCATTATTTCTGAATATTTTGCTCTGAATGGACAAAGTTATTCATTCAATAGGACAAAAGAGCAACAGATTTTAAATACACTGCAATGACGTGTTAATTTTTTACACATTGTGTGTGTCATGCCATTTAAGGCATTATTTCAGGTTAAAATAAATGAAAGGGCCAACACAAGTTGTGTTAAAAACAGTGACGGGAGTTATGCATTACAAAGTAATTCCGTTACTGTAATTCCACTACTTTTAGCGGTAATGAGCATGTAATTTTTTTTTTTTAAATCAAGTAACTTGGTTACAATTACTGAAATTTAAATGAGTTGGTTACTCGTGTTTTGTGATAAATGAACACTTGCAGACAAGACATTTCTGATCTAATGTCGCAGGACCATGGTGGGTGGCACAATGAATAATAACACAGTGTGTTAGTATAGGGACAACACATTTAATAAATACAAATGTATACATATACAACAGACATGTTTCAATGAATAAAGGCTCCCAACTTTTTTGCTTTACCTGTAAACTGACAGCAAACTCTGCAACATATTGCATCATTTCTTTCGTCGTGTTTTACATAAGTAAATGTCTGCATCCAAGATGTTAAATAATATACATTGATGAAAATACATTTTAGTGACTGAGGGTGAAGCACTGGCCCGATCGGGCAAGTGACAATACTTTTACTGGCCCAAACATGACATTTACTGACACAAAATGTGTTATTTAAAAAAAAACAGAGATGTGCATTCTGTGACAATGCATTTAGTGTGTTGTCCCTAAACTAACACAGACAGTATTGTATTTAACACATCCATTCTAACAGTGTGGGGTTAGATGCTCCAAAATATCTTTACAACCATAAATGTTTATGAAACTATTTCTATATTCACAAATGAAGAAAATAAAATGCATCTAATATGTGGCAAAAAACCTTAATACGTAACCACAGATTGTAAAAGCTACTAGGCACTTGTCATCGTCATTTGGTGCTTGCACAAACAAACCGGTTGTTATTTTTGGAGGACAGTCTCAGTTTTTCTACTACCATGTTTACATCATTATCATATTATGCGCATTTTGAAGTATTGAATCAAAAATGAGTGATGGAAAAGCCAAATTTCGAATAAAAATCCTTTAATTTTCAATGTTTTTACGCTATAGCTTGAGGTATTTTTTGACCTATAAAGAGTAAATGCAAATAATGTAAGGTGGAAATGCTTTTGCCGAATAAATTCTGACGCAGCCAACATTAAACCCATGTGAATGATCGTCTAGCTGTTTTCTCTGAAGTTGTCTTTATCATATATGGGGCTCAATGTCGTCGTAATGCCCTTGCTGTTAGTGCCTTCATCAAAAATGCTGCATTCCTTCTTCCGTGCACAGCATTCAATTTGACAATTACACATTACAAAGTCCTGTCTCCATTTTCTAAGGGTGCCTTGTTTTATTTACTGTTGGTATAGGTTACCAATAACACCGTCATTTGCTCAAACAACTTGATGGAAACACACCTAATTTGCATTTGTTTTGTTTTTGTGTTTTTTTTTCGAATATTGAAAAGATTCACTTCACACTTGGATAGAAACCCAGCATATGGCATTGATGTCAAGAACCTTTTAGCACCTTTGTTTTTATAAGAAATGTGCACTTTATTATTACTAAGAGGCTGTTTACACTTGGCATTAACATGCGTTTTCGTCGATCGGATCACAAGTGGACAACGTTAATGGCAGGTGTAAACGGTGTTCAAAACTTTTTGAACACGTCGACTTTCGACCACTTGCAACCACATCCAGAGGTAGTTGAAACCACTTTCGATTGGATCGCTTTGGAGTTGCGGAACGCAATGTGGTTGAATGTGTTCGAACAGCCACACGCGACCGCTTTCTCTTCGCCCATTTATCTAATCTGAGGTATTAAACACAAGTTTTACGTCTTTTTTCGACTTCTGGCGTGAACATACGGTGAACAGTGCTATTTTTAGCCTTTCATTGATAAAACTACTGCGGGTGTTCTCCGTAGTTTCGTTTTGAAAGCGTGAAAGTTGCGCGATCCTATTTCATCAATTGCGCTGAAAATTCAGAGAAAGCACTTACATACACACGTACAAAACACTGTGCAGCATGTTTACTTGCTAAACAAGCAGTGGACTCCAACATAATATTAGTTTGCGTCCATATAAACTCATAATTACTCCCGCTCGGGTTTGAATGACAGCAGAGAGACTCGCCCACCGTCTCACGGACCGTCCCCTCACGGTATTCAGGACAGAAGCGGTCGAAAGTGGACAAAAGAGACGGATTTAAATACCAGGTGTAAACGTGATGTGTCTCTCTCGTTCACTTGTGATCCGATCGATGAAAACACATCTTAATACCGAGTGTAAACAGCCCCTAACAGTCTCTCAATTTACTGCAAAGGGGCCATCAGTCGTAATCTAATATTTGTAACATTAAAATGGGTGACAATAAAAGCGCTCCTATGTTCTGCACAATGTAGTTTAGTCACTGAACTACCATAACCATGCTGTTTAAATCTGATAAGAGATCATTACCTAAAGTTACCTTATCAGACTGAAAGAAATAAAGGCTTTCAGCAGAGCATATCATTATATTTACAGGTGTTCCCTTTAGAAAAACTTACAGGAAAAAGGTTTTTGTAGTAGAAAACTAAGCAGCTGTGTTTGACACTAAACCTCTTCCTGACATTTACATTTGTAGAACTTTATAAGCATTACAAATTTGATATGCATTTAAATGATGCATATAAAACTACATTAACATGAATTGATTAAATTACATTTGTTTTACATGTTATACTGTATATCCCCCTGTATTTTGAGTTGTTTAGATGCAGTGCAGTAATGTATGTGAAGTAATATATATGTTACACCAAACATGTTTGTATTCTGCATATTCAAGAGAATGACTTCTGTTTTAATTAACACACATAAGCTCTCATATTCATTAGATATATTTGGAATGTAGCATCTTTGCATTAAGGTTTAGAAATATACTAAAACATCCTTGCATCCGATATGAAAAAAACAAATGACATCAGCATTCTGTGTGTTTTTTTTTTTTTTAGAAATAAGCTGTGTGTGTTTGTTTTACTAAAGCACATCATTTAACCACAAAATATTTCTAACTATGACTTATTAACACCTTAAATATTTGTTCCGGTGACTGACAATCAGTCACTCACAGAGGAAGTGGGAAAATAATGCTGTTTGACTTGTGTGACCAATAACAACGTCCAGTTCTTGTTGCTCATATTTATATTTTATTTAATCAAAAATGTTAAATTTTTAAATGAGTTACAAAGTTACAAATTCATACAGATATCTTACATATTGCTTTCCAAAGCCATGACACCAATCCTCCTTTGACATTTTATTATATCTCCCCCATCTCAATACTCCACATAGTGTACAAAATAAAAATAACACCACATATGGCTCTTACGATATTAATGTAAGCAATTGTAAATTATGTTGCTTCTAAGTGTTTCAAACTTCTTAATAGTAAACACTTAAAAAATGTAACATCCATACAGTAAGTGCATTTGATTAATTTACAAATTAACAAAGATTAATATTATTATTATTAAAAGATAAAACTATATTGCTCTTTGTTAGTTCACGTTGCAACAAATACAGTCTAAAGTGTTAATAATGCATACATCAGCAACAAACAAGCATTTATTTCATTTTTGATTCAAGTCAACATTTGAAGTGGATCAAAACATAAAGTGAAATTTTATAAAAGTTGTCTTTGTGTTTTGAACAACACCCATATGGCAACTTTGATGAATGTTTTTGATCCACTTCAAATGTTGACTAGTGTATTTAAGAGATTAGACTTTTGTTTCATGTACTGTACATTATAGTCCAGAGCTTTACAATGAACCAATTTTTTTTTAAGGGGGCACAGTGTGCACAGCTTACAGAAATTTGTGCATACACAGACATCAAACTAAATATTATAGAGCTTTCAGTCTTTTCCATGGCACTTACATTTCTAACAATCCGAACACCCCTGTACCAAGATGAATCTAGAAATCTCTACTAATATAATGTTGAGACGGTCACATTTAAACCATACATTTTCTATACAGAGGGAATGAACTGCACATTACCGTACTAGGGTTTGGAAATGTTGTGAACGTTTCTTAAACATTTAATTCTTCAGATAGCAAAATGCAGCAGCAACAGCAAGGAGCTCGTGAGCGCGCTCAGATGCTAATGACGTCTGCGACTGCGCTGCAGAATAAAGTAATGTAACATGATCAAAACACTATCATAACGGCAAAAATCTCCAAAAAGTGACAAAGATGCAGCACAGAATGGATAATATTGTGCATATTAAACAGATTAAAAGACAAATAACACATTAATTGACGCTTCTTTGATTTTGAGGTTGCATGCAAAATCCATTTGCATAAAAAACCGTGTCCCCTCAGTTTGAATGGGCATGACACTTCTGGTTTGGAGTAAGTCGTCACATGCTTTTCACACTGGAAAAAGTTAACCCCAGGTTCTTCTAAACCCTGGGTTATCCGTTTCAGTTTCACACTGTTTGTAATAAACCCTAGGTCAGGTGTCTGAAACCCTGCTCCTACACCTGTCTTTAATTATCACACAACCCTGAACACCTTGATTAGCTGTGTTTAATTGGGGTCATCATTTTCTAACCCTGGGTTAATTTCAGGGATAACTCAGCTTCTAAATCACAAGTGTGAAACGCACCTTAACCTAGGGTTTAAAGCAGGGTTTAGAACGAAGATAACCCAGAGTTAAGTGCAGTGTAAAAACCCTAGAGTTATTTCCAGTTATGATTAGAATTTTAAAATTAAAATCAATAATCACAAGTAAGTAGTTGTGTTCTTCTTTTTAGATAATCCTGTGTGATACCCGACATTGGGGTAAATTGTGAGGTGAACATTCTCTATTCAACAGTCTACACCTCCGTAATGAGATAAAATACAACATGTGTCCAAGACTTACTTCTTTCATTTGGTATGAGATTTATACCATTGTGATGTATGGTGCTCAGTAAATGTTAGACAGTGTGAAAAGTGTGACAACTTACCCCGCTCTTCCCTACTCTACTTTATCACAAAACACATTGGTCTTGACTGTTTCTTTGTGCTGTTCCTTAATAAATGGACCTTGAATACTTTCAACAGAATTTTTTAAACACTGTTGAAAACATTTGACAGAAAACATAATACATCAGGTAAATGGGGGTCCTAATAATAAAATCGTTCCCAGTTCCTGTGGTGTGAACATTTTAATAGTTCAGATACTATAAAAAGGTACCCGCTGTTATGGGGCTGTAATCATTGACCCCAGAGATCATCGAGGTACAAATCTGCATTGCCCCCCCCCCCCAAGTTTATTTTTGCAGTGCTGATTGTATTGTGTTAAAAGCACTGGAATTTTTTTTGTAAAAAGTTGTGTCCTAGTAAATAAAATATGCAACAAAATGTATGTAGGTGCCTGCATGTGTTATCTGCTGTCACCTGCTGGTTCATACCAATAATTACAGTTAGTTAACTTCATTTAGAAACTTTGTGCATTACAATTTCATTGTCAAATGTTAAGGCTTATAAAGGCTTATTGAAAAAAATTGAATCAAGTGTATAGTGGTGTGGTTAAATTATATTTCATGTTTTTCTCTATTTGCAGTATCTTCTTTTTCTAATAATATTAAATATTATTTAACTTTTACCTTATTTGTTGAACCATGATATTAATAAAAACTATAGTAAGAGCTGAACTGTTGCTTTATTTCTCCGGTTTGAAAAAAGTGCTAATTTGGAATAACACTATGGAAAAAGTGGGCCGGTCTTGGGCCTGAAACTCCCGGGCTCAAAAGTAGCCCCACTCCGGCCCTGGTTTCTTGAACATGACAATGAGTTCACTGTACTAAAATGACCCCACAGTCACCAGATCTCAACCCAATAGAGCATCTTTGGGATGTGGTGGAACGGGAGCTTTGTGCCCTGGATGTGCATCCCACAAATCTCCATCAACTGCAAGATGCTATCCTATCAATAGGGGCCAACATTACTAAAGAATGCTTTCAGAACCTTGTTGAATCAATGCCACATAGAATTAAGGCAGTTCTGAAGGTGAAAGGGGGTCAAATACAATATTAGTATGGTGTTCCTAATAATCCTTTAGGTGAGTGTGTATATATCATATATATATATATATATATATATATATATATATATATATATATATATACATAAATCATAGAGATACATCAGGAAAGACTAGAATTCACTGGCAGGCACAACAAGTCAGTTTTGAGAAGTTTGTAGGAAAGGAAATTACACTTTAGAAATGCAGAAACTCAGTGGAGGAGAACAAACTGGCTAGCTGATGAACAGGATGACACACCGAGGGAGGGAAAATCGGGGCAGATTGGCACGGTCTGAGAAGTCACCTTATTGGAGTATTCCACTGTATTGAATAGATGGGCTGAACGTACTGAAAGACGCAGAGGGGAAAGAGCCGAAGTCTGCCCTGCTGTAGATTTCAAATGAAATTTATAGGGGAATGAAGCGATCATGACTTCCTTTATGGGGCTAACATAGCAAAATTTTTAGCAGTGGCGGCCGGTGACTTTTTTTTCCGAGGGCGCATGATGTGAAGTTCATCACAACATGTATGTAGCCCATCATGTGTGTGGTTTGAAAATTTCAAAATATGTGTTTGGGGCGTCGAGTGAACCTATGTGCATCACGTCAAAATATGTGCCTGCTGCAGACGCGTCTAAAAGGTTTATGATAAAAGAGACGCTCACGTTTGCCAGATACTCTCATAATCTCGTAATCAGAGTTTACTATTAAGGGAGTGTCTTCTTTGTATTTTGTGAACGTGAGCGTCTCATTTATCATAAAAGATTTTGACGCGTGTGCAGCAGGCACTTATTTTGACAAAACACATGATTCACATGACACAACAAACACATATTTTGAATTAGCACCCCTTGGAAGAGAAGTCATGAGCTGCCACAGATTTTTAGAAGGGTTGAGAAGAAATTTGGAAGGGCTAAAGCCCCCCCAAAAATGGTCTAACGATGCCCCTGGAGACGGCACTGACAGAGCTTTGGAGCCTAGAGGAGATGATAGGCTGACAAGAACCAAACAGCAACCACAACTAACATGAACTAACAATAAGCAATATAGTTTTTCATCATTATTAATCTTTGTAATTTTGTATATTAATAAAATGCACTTAATGTATGGATGTTACATTTTTAAGTATTCACTATTAAGAAGTTTGAAACACTGAGATAATTCACAATCTTACATTACAGGGATAGTTCACCCACAAACCAAACCGTTCGTGGACCCCATTGACTTCCATAGTATTTTTTTCCCTACTATGAAAGCCAATGGGGTCCACGAATGGTTTGGTTACAAACATTACTCAAAATATCTTCATTTTTGTTCATCAGAACAAAGAAATTTATACTGGTTTGTAACAACATGAGAGTGAGTAAATGATGACAGAATTTTCATTTTTGGGTGAACTATCCGTTTAAGAGCAAGAGTCAAGATTTGGACGTTGTTGTTGGTTTCACGAGTCAAACAGCATTATTTTCTGATATGCAGTCACAGTAACAAGTAATTAAGGTGTTAATGATTCATACTTAGAAATATCTTTTGTGAGTTAATGGTGTGCTTTTATAAAACAATCACAACCACAAACACATGGCTCATTTTTACAGAAACCCCACAGAATGCTGACGTCAATTTTGTTTTTTTCATATCGGATGCAAGGATGTTTTAGTATATTTGTAAACATTGATGCAAAGCAAATTTGATGCCAAATTTAAAGTTTAAATTTCAATATAATGAATTTGAGCATAGAAGTCATTCTCTTGAATATGCAAATTCCAAACATGTTTGGTGTAACATATATTACTTCACATACATTACTGCACTGCATCTAAACAACTCAAAATACAGGGTGACATACAGTAGTAACATGTAAAACTAATTTAATTTAATCAATTCATGTTAATGTAGTTTTATATGCATCATTTAAATACATATAACATTTGTAATGCTTTTTCAAATGTAAATATCATGAAGAGGTTTAGTGTCAAACTCAGGGTCCTTAGTTTTCTACTACAAAAACAAAAAAATTCCTGTAAGTAAAATAACGACCTAATGGTTTGTTTGTGCAAACACCAAAAGACGATGAAAAGTGCCCAGTAGCTTTTACAACTTGTGGTTACATTTTAAGGGTTTTGCCTCATATTAGATGCATTTTATTTTCTTCATTTGTGAATATAGAAATAGTTTCATAAACATTGATGATTTTAAAGATATTTTGGAGCATCTAACCCCACACAATGGATGTGTTAAAACAACACTGTCAGTGTTAGTTTAGAGACAACATTAGAATACACACATCTGTTTTTTTAAATAACACATTTTTTATTACTTTTAACACAACTGGGTTCTATTTTAACACAAAATCAACACAAAACATAAAATAACACATAGAGTGCACTAGGCATGGGCCGATTACCGGTTTCAAGGTATACCGAGGTTTAAAACAGTCAAGGTTTCAAAACCACTAAAATGTTCTGTGATACCGTCTCCAAGGTATGAGCTGTGTTTATACAAAATTCATTAAATCATGAAGTCATGTGATTGATTTGATGTTTACATTTAATATATATTACGAAAATATTATATATGTTTTGAAAGCATATTATAATTTAAAGGCTTTATTGTACCTGGCATTTGAAAATAACACATTTTAGTGTTGCAATGGCAATACCACAACACCGTGAAACCGTGGTATTTTTGCTAAAGGTTATCATACCGCCAGAATCTTATACCGGCCCATGCCTAGAGTGCACCCTTTACCTAAACCAAACCAGTTCTCAACCATATAAAACACAACACGCAAGTTAATGTACAGTCACATTTATTGCCTAAATTGACCAAAAAACAACAGTATAAAAGTATTACAAACAATTATCTTTGTTAAAGAGCAACTATGACCCGATTCACGTGTTTACATTTCCTTCGGTGTGTAAGTGTGTATTAGCATGTTAATGATATGCAAAAGGTACAAATCCCAAAGTAAACAATGACGCGAGTTATCATCTCCAACGTAAATCTTTTTCCTTGGACTACAACAAACACACGGATTGTAGGCAACAGTTTACTTCCTGGGATTGGTGACGTAGAGAAGACCGACATTATCATAATTCCTCCCGGTTCGGACTTGGCCTGTAAGTTAACTCCTGTTAGCATTATATTGTGACCGAATCTTTCAAACATGGTAAGGAGCGTCACATTTCCAGCTGACGTCAGAGGTATTCAGGCCAATCACAATGTACAGTTTAGTTGACCAAAGCTTTGCATAAGGCTGTTATTGTATCGTTTTATTCTGTAAAGATAAAGACTTTAAAATTATTTAACTTTGAACAAACTCTTGCCAGTAAATAACATAAATTTAACTCTACTGTAAGTTACCGGCAACCAGCTTTTTTTTACAGTGTAGCAGCTTGTGATTTTTCCATCCTGTTTCCAGTGTGTAAGATGCAAGTTAAAGGTCAAGCGGTTAAATGCAACACCTCTCTGGTCAAAGAACTATTAAAGTATCCATCTCACACCAAATTTATTTTAAAAACTGCAGAGATGATATTGGAACCACAGCTGTCTGTGGTCTGACAAATTCCTTTAAAACAATGTGTCAAAACCTTTCAAAGTAGCATACCAAAAAATGCATAATATAAACTTGCGGTGAGCCACTAAAGCTAATGGTAGTAAGGGACACAACATATGAGTTTGTGTATGTATATATGTGTGTGTGTGTGTGTGTGTGTGTATGTGTGTGTTTTACAGTACAGTACAGTACAAAAGTCTTAGGCCACAATAACCAGCTTTGTTGTTTTAGCGCAGTTTTAATGTCCATCCATATATATTTTTCACTATTTTTTAAGATACAAACAGAAAATACGGGAAATATGTACACAAAATTAAAAACAAAACAACATGCCACCATGCTACGATTAGATTAGTTGTTTTTGCAATAGGGCTTGGGCGTCGTGACGTCATTACTTGGCATGGCGGCCATGTTGATGGCTTCCTTTACAGCTGCTCGGACTACTGCGCTCTGTTTATAGATGTACTCCCTCTCAGTCGTGTGTCTTAATTTTAGTAATTGGGCGTCATTATTTCAACCATGGTAACCGTTGCTGTATTAATAATAAAGTAACACTTTACATTAAAAATGACAGATAAGGACAACAACACTTTATTATGTTTTATTCTAGGAAACCAAACATTAACCTCAACCCCTCAGTAATGTGTATACATGACATATAAATGACATTTATATATACGACAATAAAGTAACATCAGAATGCATTCTGTAAAAAAACAGTGATTAAAAACATTAATCGAGTAAATGCCTGAGTAACTACCCAAACATTTGGGCCCTAGATCTAAAGTACACAGCACAAGTACACTGAAGGTGGCCCGAATCCACTTTTGCTAGATTAATGACGGAAAAATTAGCCTGGTGCACAGTCTAAAAGATTTTCTATTATCTTAATGAGTATTGGGTGTGTGTTGGGCATAACATGCAATAAACCAATGAGAGTCTCATCTCTCATCCCCTTTAAAAGACAGTTGTGCTTGCTCCATGGCGGATTCCCTATTTACATGAGGGAATTTGAAAGCAGAAAATCTGTAAGCTGAGAAAGAAGACCACTCTATCATACACCCCGCGCAATCCGCGATGCAAGTGTTTTGCACCTATAGGCGTTCTGGTCTGGAAACGAGGTGTGTTCAGGCTCTAACCCTAACCAAACTTAACCACCTGTCTGTCTTCTGACCATGAAGACCTTGATTAGCTTGCTCATGTGTGTTTGATCAGGGTTGGAGTTAAACTATGCAGTGCTCTGGCCCTCCAGGGTAAGATTTGAGCACGTTAGCAATACGGGATGATAATGAGCGTTTGCTTATCACATGCGCAGCAGCACACAAACCTTTTTATAATATAAAAAATTTAAGGATTCAAATAGAAAAGATTATTATTGAGTCTCTTGGACACAGGGGCGGAGCCAGACATTAGGGGCTTAGAGCTAAGAAATCTATGGGTTCCAAAGCATGGTCCCCTGCTCGTATTTTTTCTCCATTTATGGCAGCTTTATAAATTATTTTTTTAATCTGTTCTCTGTACTTTCATTCTGAAACTGTAACATAACCAATTTTGACAGTGACACTTTAACTTCTCTTATCCAAAAATAGGCAAAATATGTTTGCTGTATTCCAGTAACTATGACGCTTCATAAGAAAGAATAACAATTTTGAAAGAACAATTTCTCTCTCTCTCTCTCTCTCTCTCTCTCTCTCTCTCTCTCTCTCTCTCTCTCTCTCTCTCTCTCTCTCTCTCTCTCTCTCTCTCTCTCTCTCTCTCTCTCTCTCTCTCTCTCTCTCTCTCTCTCTCTCTCTCTCTCTCTCTCTCGACAATTATCACACATAAGCATATTATAATGTAAGAGAACGAGAATTCACAATTTATAACTGTCTATCAAATGTAATCATTAGGAATTTCAGTAAAATGCATATAGACAAAACATAAGCTTCCTAAGTAACTATATATTTTCTCACCTACTTGCTTCTGATGTCTTAAATTTTTTTTATCGTATATACATTTATAAAATGAGATATAAGTCTGTGTACCTTCGGCTAATTAGTTTATTTGTTTTTGTCTTCCAAACGGAATTTATTACATATTGCACTCTACTCGTGAACATAAAATACTAGTTTTGGATTTGTTTTTGTCAGAGTTTGTGCGAATGCAACAAATAAATATATTTCATAAAACCAAAACTAAAAATCAAGCATTTTATGATCAAAGTGCGTTTTGGTCCACCAGAAGTTTAGCTTCTGTTCTGATTGCTTGTGAACAGCAGTATGAATATTAACATTAGCATCTTAAGGGGAACACAACATCGCAGTACATCATATCACTTTAGGGAGCGACAGACACATAAAGATCATGATGATGGGTGTAGCATATACTGTATGTGCCTACCAGCGAACAACATTACTATAATAATAATAATTATATACTATATAATAGGCATATACTATAATAATAAATAATACACTTTATAGGAGTTAAGTGTGTAGAACTGCCCAGGGGTCTCATTTATAAAGCGTGTGTAAGCACAAAACGGGGCTAGAAACGTACGCTAGATCCAAGGCAAATGTTGTGATCTATAGAAAAACAAACTTGACGGGAGAATGGGCTTGCAGGGTGGGATCTGAAGATGATTCATATGCGCACTTACAGATGATTTGTGATTTATTAAAGGAACATTGCTTTGTTTTATAAGTCTTTATATTTTATTCTTTATGACAGAGCTTTGGAGCCTAGAGGAGATGATAGGAACCAAAGAGCAACCAACAACTGCAACAACAACATGCACATTAAATGCTTGTTTGTCGCTGATGTATGCATTTTATGGTAACACTTTACAATAAGGTAATTTTGGTTAACATTAGTTAATGCATTAGCTAACATGAACTAACAATGAGCAATATATTTTTTCATCATTATTAATCTTTGTTCATTTGAGAATTGATGTTAAATTTTTAAGTATTTACTATTAAGAAGTTTGAAACACTTAGAAGCAACATAATTCACAATTGCTTACATTACAGGGATAGTTTACCCAAAATTGAAAATTCTGTCATCATTTACTCACTCTCAAACCCTTGTAAATTTCTTAGCTTTGATGAACACAAAGGAAGATTTTTTGAGAAATGTTTGTTCGTGGACCCCATTGACTTTCATAGTACTCCTTTTCCTACGTTGGAAGTCAATGGGGTCCACGAATGGTTTGGTTACAAACATTACTCAAAATATCTTCCTTCATGTTCATCAGAGCAAAGAAATGTATACTGGTTTGTAACAACATGAGAGTGAGTAAATGATGACAGAATTTTCATTTTTGGGTGAACTATCCCTTTAAGATCAAGAGTCAAGATTTGGACGTTGTTGTTGGTTTCACGAGTCAAACAGCATTATTTTCTGATATGCAGTCACAGAAAGAAATAATTACGGTGTTAATGATTCATACTTAGAAATATCTTTTGTGGTTAAATGGTGTGCATTAGTAAAACAATCACAACCACAAACACATGGCTCATTTTTACAGAAACCCCACAGAATGCTGACATCAATTTAGTTTTTTTTTATATCGGATGCAGGGATGTTTTAGTATATTTTTAAACATTAATGCAAAGCTAAATTGATGCTATATTTCAAAGTTAAAATTTCAATATAATGAATTTGAGTTTAAATTTGTGTTACTATTTAAAATGCAGAATACAAACATGTTTGGTGTAACATAAATTACTTCACATACTGCACTGCACTGCATAGAAACAACTCAAAATACAGGGCGACATACAGTACTAACATGTAAAACAGTTGTTTTGGCCGACAAATGTAATTTAATCAATTCATGTTAATGTAGTTTTATATGCATCATTTAAATACATATCAAATTTGTAATGCTTATAAAGTTCTACAAATGTAAATGTCAGGAAGAGGTTTAGTGTCAAACTCAGGGTCCTTAGTTTTCTACTACAAAAACCTTTTTCCTGTAAGTTTTTCTAAAGGAAACACCTGTAAATATAATCATATGCTCTGCTGAAAGCCTTTATTTCTTTCAGTCTGGTGATTCAGGTAATGATCTCTAATCAGATTTAAACAGCATGGTTATGATAGTTCAATGACTAAACTACATTGTACAGAACATAGGAGAGCTTTTATTGTCACCCATTTTAATGTTACAAATATTAGATTACGACTGATGGCCCCTTTGCAGTAAACCAAAAAATGAAAGGACTGCTAGTAAAACTAATAAAATACTGACAGTATTGTATCCAGATCGATCTGGAAGTTTGGGCCAGACACGTAACCCTGACAACACGCATGCGTCCAATGAAATCGTCTATACATGCATTAGCTAACATGAACTAACAATGAGCAATATATTTTTCATCATTATTAATCTTTGTTCTTTTGAAAATGGATGTTAGATTTTTACTATTCAGAAGACTTAGAAGCACCAGATGACACCAAGCTGGAGTGCTTGTGTGTTTTAACCAAAAGGTCAATTTTGAATAGGTAGAGTTTAGTAATCATAATTAAAACAGAAGATCCAGTGTTGTTGTGAGGGGGCTACAAGAGGCGTAACATTGTTTTTACTTAAAAAAAGAAAGAATATACATTTTACAATTATGATTGGAAAACTGTAAAAATCAGTATAAGAAAAAAACAGATCCTGTTCTGACCAGCAGCTGGCCCTGTTGTCAACAAGCAAACTGCCACTGAGTGCTACCAACTTTGGTCAGACCCTTTAATTTCACAACAACATGGAAAAAATCAATGCATGCTGATGAATAGTTGTCTTAATCCCTAATCAATCAAACCATTTATGACTCAACTCCTAATATCAAATGTGATTTAGCCAACAAATCACATACACACCTAACTTACAGTACAAGTTTGGTGCAAGGGATTAAGGTCTTTCTCTACTGTACTTAAAAACATATCTGCTGCCACCTGCTGGTGTACACCTGTAATACTAGTTTGTTCATTGAACTTTGTTCATTAAAATAGCATCATTACATTTTATATATTTTAGTCTGATGATTTCTGTAGTAGGGTGACAGGCGGTCAGAAGTAGGCTCATTTGACTTAAGAATGCAAATGAAAGAATAAGATTTGTTTCCAGCTCTATAAGAACCCCAATGGAAGACAGTGTTACTACTGCCATGGGATGAGTTTTAACTGACTAAATGATTGACTTTCTCTACATTATTTATTAAAGTAGATTGAATTAAACTTCACTCTACAGCATTAATTTGAGATATTGTGGTGGTATTAGTAAAATAAAAGAGCTTCATTCAGCTTATCATGGCAACTGTGGCATATTTTGGAATTAAAGGCAATGTTTTATTCAATAGAGCATCATTTCAGTTGTATTTTTTGGTGTTATATTTGTACAGTAGGAAAGATTTTTTACTGAAAACAGAAAAAAAACATTCAATAAAATGTAACCACACCACTTGTTTCGATTTTTTTTGCGTTTGTAAGCTTTTACATTTGACAAAATGTAATAATGATAACAAAATCTCTAAACGAATAAGTTAAATTACTGTAATTATTCATATGTTACCAAACCATTCACTTTTGTTTCATAAAATATTTCTTAGTAAATGCTAGCCTTTATGCATAAAATACACATAGTCTCTAGTTTGCATTTGTCTCGCCAATAGTTTCAGTAGTCCAAGCTAACCAAACAAAATTTGTACCTTTAACTTCGTTGCAACCATCAGCTGAATAAACTCTGAGAGGTCTCTCAAATTCACAGCATGCAGAATCAACACCTCTTGAACCCATAGACAGTAAAAGAAATGGACACAGCGACCCCATTGGATTCAACGGAGACAAGTGAAGTCAATTAGAAGCACGCACTTCCTGGGTGTCGAGCGTACTGCGCAGACTCAAACTGAGCTCAATGACGTGGATGTCACGTGAGCAACCTGTCTGGCAATTGTAAGTCTTCTAATAGCCGTGCCACGGGAAATCTGAATCACCTACTGAATCTTGCAGAGACGGCGAGCGTGAACAGGAGCACATTTTGGTTAGTATTCTGATTAATAATCTCCCTTGACTTTATGCCTTCACGTCCACCCGATTGCCTCATAGTCAGTAAAAGATTGCCTGTGAGCTTCTCTACCAGTCCATACAGTAATTTCTCTACTGTACGACAGAAAGTCGCAGGTTATGACGCAATCGTTAGCCTATTTTTACAAAAACTGCTTCTACTGGGACCTAACATAAGATACATGGTAATGGAGCCTTTTATACATTTTCGTGTTTCTTTAGAAATAATTAATGGACAAATGGAGTCTTTAAACGCCTCAGATGTAAAGTTATTCGCTGTCAAAGTGACGCCAAAATGAATGGGAGTCAATGGGATGCTAACAGCAGATGGGTGTTCGCTAAGCAATGGCGGCGTCCAGGGAAGCTTCAATAAAATATGAAACCCTGCCCCCCTGCTTGAACCCAGACAGGTGGACCACCAGCACCTGCAACAAAGATAACTTTATTTAAACGGCTGTCCGCTGTGACTCTGGAAGCTGCCACAGAGCGCCACTTAATATTTGCAGCATATTAAGCATATTTGTCTCAAATCTTTAACGATTAACATAGGCTGCGAATCAGAGGTGTCAAGTAACGAAGTACAAATACTTCGTTACCTTACTTAAGTAGATATTTTGGGTATCTATACTTTACTTAAGTAATTATTTTTCAGACGACTTTTTACTTCTACTCCTTACATTTTCACGCAATTATCTGTACTTTCTACTCCTTACATTTAAAAATCGCTCGTTACTTCTATTAATTTCGGCATGTTTTTCTTTTTTTTTTACATTCCGGTTTGTCAAAGCTAAAAAAAGCTATCTTGATAAATTGCATCATCCGGATGAATGCGAATGTGGTTGGATGAGAAGTATAAACATACACAATTCCGACACCCTATTGGTTTGTACGCAATCCCCGCCCCCCAGCTGACTGCAGATTATCAAAAGTTTGTTCGATAGCACCATAGATATCATATAGAAGACTAGATGCCCTATTGGCCGCTGGGGACTGAGAAATACGGCCGCCATCTTAAACCGGTCGTTCTCCTAGTTTCGTTGCATGGCAGCAGATAAGATGTCAGAGCACTGTGGAGCATTTTCCTGTTCTAATCGGCGGACGATCGCAAATAGAGCCCGGAGGATTATTTTCACAAGTACTTTTTAACATCGCGGTACTATTGGTTGTATTTTGTGAATAGAATATTACCAGAAAATTGATAAAGAGCCAGCTTATTGATTTTACTGTACTGAAATCGTAGCCAGCTAACGTTCGCTAGGCTATGTTTACTGCACCAGCCGCTGTTCACCCTGCAAGGAGAGTGGGGTAAAGTAAAGTAATAATTACAAGAGTTTCTCTGTTGTGAGTATTGTGTAAAGCGCTATATAAATTTGTACTATTATTATTATTATTATAAGGTGCTGTGAGCTGCGTGATCCGCCGAGCTTTAAAAAGCTGAGATGTCAACAGGAACAGAGGATGTTTTCCTTCGTAGGGAGGACATTGAGGAGACTCGGGCTGCGTCCGAAACCGCATACTGTATAGTAGGTACTGAATTAGATGAAGTACCTACTTACTTGGCGTTAAAACAGTAGGTACTGTATAGTATGAATCCGGGTAGTATGAATGAGATTCGGACGTACTACATTCCGCCATGTTGCTACATCACGTGACATACGTCGTCATCACGTCATGTCATTTCAGCGCGAAAACAGCCGCATGCCTCTTCTTCTTCGTTGGATAACTCCTCGTCCGGGGCATCATGGGATAGTGAAGCGTCCATCGTATGCACACTGCAAAATCTAACCGGAAGTAGTAGGTCATCCGGGTACTTTTCGCATACTGTTTTTCGAATACTATGTATTCAGACATACTACTCGCCTCGCCTACTGCTTTTCGCGTACTATATAGTATGTAGTAGGCGGTTTCGGACGCAGCATCGGTTTGGAATCGACAACTATCAGTCTGACTCGTTGTCACTGGTTGTGTCTGTGTTTTTAAAGATAAGGCTCCACCATGTTGCCAAACTCACCTCTCTTGAACTACAGAAAGGGAGCACGGGAAAGAAGCTCTGGAAAACAGTCCTCTTTCAGGGGTGTGTGCATAGATATGTATATAAAGGCTAGATGGCTCGTCCGCGCTGATGGCCAATTGAGTGGAACGTCCGCATTTTGGCGGCCATCTTAGGACAGGGCGCTCGCTCACTCGTAGCATTGAGTTTTAATGATGCAGGTACTTTTAAATGACCATAACTTGCTTAATTTTTTACCGATTTACAAACGGATTGGTTTGTTATAAACGTCAAAGATGTACCTATGACACTGAATACGTATACTAAAAATAAATAAAAAATTCATGAAACATGTTAAAGCATCCAGAATTATAGCCACGTTAATAACGTTTGTAAAAAACCAAACCGTTTGTAAATCCGTCAAGAATTCAGCAAGTTACGAGCATTTTAGTTGGCGTATGTCACTCACCTTCCGTCCACAGCAGCAGGGAGCAGCACTATGGCAGCACTGACCTAAGATGGCAGCCAAGTGACGACACAGCTGACTTATCTATGGGTGTGTGTGTGTGTGCGTGCGTGCGTGGGTGCGTGCGCGCGCGTGTGTGTGGGGGGGTTTACAAATCATTTTAAATTGTTTCTTCACCATATTAAAAAGTCTTATTTTATTGCAACTATCTGTTTCTGCATCTTTGTCATATTTATAGTGTGTGATTTATAAAATATCTTATGTCCTACACCACATATTTTGATTTTGGACTCACTTTATATCTTATATCAGAATATTTTATTACTGTTTAGTGAATATTCATTCATTCCTACTATGAACATTAAGTGGCGCTGTCCACATTAGTGTTGGTAACACTAAGATTCTAAACCTAAATATTGACAAACTATATATTGTTGGAAAGCTCAAATAGTATAATTTTCATATTTCATTACCATTTGGGGAAAATTATGACACAGTGAGAGTCAGTTTCTAAAAATGTTACGGGCCCACAGGTAGGCCAAATTTGTTTTTGCATATAACTCTAAAACCCTACTCTAAACCTAAAAAATCATGGCAAGCTATATATCACCGGAAAGCTCTCAGAATGTAGTTTTAATATTTCAAAATCTTTTTGCATGAATAATATTGCGGTGACAGTAATTTATTAGTTTGTGAGTATACAAGAGTACAAGAGTATGTGGCAAAATCTAGTGGCAGTTGTTGGTAAAACCATTAAAATTGTGACCCAAACATAATTTTTTTGTGATTTGGATCACAACTACTTGGGACATATTGCTTCATGTTAACATTATTTATTGTGTGAAACATTAACTTTTATGTAATTTTATTTATAAATTAATATGTTACTGCATAATTTGATATATTAAAATAAAGGTAAACGGCTATAAAAATATTTATATTTAATATTTTTACGTTCTAACTCATTTGTGAAAAACCCTAAATTGTCTTCTTTAAAACAAGACCAAGATTAGGTTTCTAGCCCAAAGAATCCCAGAGAAATATTCATTTAAAGATGTACATCACATTGTCACCCCCACTCAAACGGGATTTGCGGCACATAAGGGGTTAAAATACGCCGAACCATGTGTCCTATATCATAGCTCCATGAATGACCTTTGCAGCAAAAAAACCCGCGTGAAAATCTGTTCGGTGTTCACTGAGATATGATTAATTAAATGCGCTGATAGCTCAATCCACCAGTCATCCAGATTACACTGAGTGGAGCGGGTGACCGATCTAAGATGGCGGCCCCATATCTCACCGCGCCAGTAGGCAGTAGCGGTCGATAGGGCGTCTACCTATATGATGTCTATGGATAGCACTGCAAAGATAAACATAAAAGAACCGCGAGAGCGATTAGAAAGCATGCGGAGCAGTTTGCTCTCGCGATGCTTTGATATCATCCGCCATCCGTTTGTACAGTAACAGAACGCGGCATTCTGTCTTCAAATGGAAAAGTACGAAATAAAACTCTCGCATCACTTTCAGGTCAGTTCACATTCACAAGCCTGTGTAAATATATAGCTGTCTGCTGACACCAACTCATCTGTGTGATTTAAATAGTGTAACAAGACCAATTTATATCAGGTAACTTCAGTTGTTCAACTTAAATGACATTGTGCTGCTTTGCGTTTTGAGCCATGGCAAATATATCTATGCCAAAGACATCTGTTGTTTTGTATATGCTAATAACTGTCCTTAAATTTATTTGCATTAACAAAACCTACTTATCTGAATGCTTGAGTGTTAAATCAATCAAACACATAACCATACATACCAACTTTTGCTTTTGTTAATATACATCAACTGTTTCCTTAAACCTGACTTTTAATTTACTTACAAGAAATATGTAAGTATACTGACATGTAAGATCAGCTCACATTAGATTAAGTTAAAGTCCATTAGCTAACACAAGTACAGATGCAGAAATATAGGCTATAATATATAATTGCATATTTGTAGTTTGTGTTGCTGTCAAAATAAAATTATAAATGATAGCAATAGCATATTTCTATTCTCACGCATACTATAGTTGTGTGTGATTTTATTGTTTTTTAACTAAAGAGGGCACCACTGTAAAAGTTTTTTTTACTCTGCTCTGAAGTTTGACTTTTTGCACCATTACAATATTTATAGGCAACTAGTCATCATATCTTCCTCTCTATGGAACACATGTTAATGCTCAGTAGTACACATACTGTATATGGTTCTTTAATGCAGTGGTTATCAAACCTTTTTTTGCGGCCTCCCTTGTGTACAGTGGATTCCTTCGCGGCCCCCAAAAAGAAAATGTACGACATAAACATTCTAAAACTTAAAATTTGAATTAAACAAAATATATTAAATTATACAATGTATTGCTTTTGTTTAGTAGCCTTATTTTTCTGAGGTTTAATAACAAAGAATTTATAATAAAGTAATGTATTTCATAAAATATTATAAAACTGGGCCCCCTGGCACCATCTCGCGGCCCCCAGTTTGAGAACCACTGATTTAATGTATTTGTTTGCATTGTACTAAAATGCGTTCATTTTTAATGGGCATATACCGTATGTGGTTGAAACAGATAGCCTAGTGCAGGGGTAGGCAACTCCTGCAGTGTTTAGCTCCAGGTCTAATCAAGCAGACCTGAACAAACTAATCAAGGTCTAAAAAGTCACCTGAAACTACAGGTAGCCAAGGTTTTATAAGGGTTGGAGCTAAAATCTTCAGGACATCGGCACTCCAGGACGGACGTTGCCTACCCCTGGCCCTAGTGCATCCCAAATTTTTTAACATTAACATTTTAATATAACACTATAGTTATTATGGCCTTTAGAAACATGTTTTAGAGGAGATAGGGTAGTGCACAAAAGGCCCCTGTGGTGCGGCCTAGGCTTTTTTCCGTAATGACATTTTTTTTCCTTACATTACTTTTACTTTTATACTTTAAGTAGTTTTGAAACCAGTACTTTTTCACATTTACTTGAGTAAAAAGCTTAAGTTGATACTTCAACTTCTACAAAAGTCTTTTTAAACCCTAGTATCTATACTTCTACTTGAGTAATGAATATGAATACTTTTGACACCACTGCTGCGAATGCATATTTTACATCTGGAAGTAAACTTTGTCTGACTAAACTCACGCTATTTAATGCGAACGTCTGGTGTGGTGTCTACAACCACATTATGCCATTATTAAAACGATCAGAAATGATTATTATGCACACATTTCAAGTAGCACAGCTGAATAAATACGTAAAATAAAAATATTAATATTTAATTGATTAATCTAGCAGTATGTGCACAGAAAGCTGTTATTGTACCCAGTTTACGGTATGGCTCCGACAGGGGCGTCATGCACCAATTTTTTTTTAGGGGGCACAGTGTGCACAGCTTACAGAAAGGTGTGCATACATAGTGATGCTTGTTTTCGAAGCACTGCTTCATGAGGCTTCAAAACATTTACTAATCTTTTGTTTCGAATCAGTGGTTTGGAGCTTGTTTCAAACTGGCCCAAGTCACGTGATTTTAGCAAACGAGGCTTCATTACGTCATAACTGTTTCGAAAATCCGATGGTTAAGGGGAAGTTGATCAAAAATGACCAGTGTCTAATATGTTTAGGTGAACTCTGGACAGTTTTATTATGCAAGTTCATAAAACATTTATCCGATCTGACTAATAACACTGCCATTTTGTCTACTTTTTGTTTATAGACAGATTTAATGATAAAAATGTGCATAATTAAAAGGGTAGTTAGTTTTAATGATTTGTTTTTCCCCAAATAAAACTAAAAACACATAATACACTTTTAACTATCTTAATTAAGTTAAATATTTTTTTAACACATTTTAATAAAAATCTTGCTATTATTTTGTAAAAAAAAGTGTAAAATGTTTGGACAAATCTGCCTTTACACTCTTTTGACCAGCAGGGGTCGCCAGCGTGTGTGGTGTTTCGAACTGCTTTGAAAAACTGAATCAATTTTCGAAGCAATTCGTTCAATCAATATTATATAACTTTCAGTCTTTTCCATGGCACTATTTTGAGCCTTCCTGCCTTCATGACAAAAACCTCTGTCACAAGCCAGGGGCTGGCTGCTAGTGGTTAAGCCACGCCCCTTCTAAATTCCCACCTCGAGGAGGTCCCCAAAACCAACCCAATGACCAAACAACAACGAGGAACAGGTAAGTATAAAAAAATATTCTTTATTTGTTTAAATATTTAAAAGATTCTGGGGATTGGGGAAAGGGAAATTAAAACTAATGTCTGGATCTGTCCTCCAAGGGGCCACGAGCAAGTGAGTGACAGGGGGGTGAAAGTTGCGTCGGGGAACGGGCTCCCGCCTCTGGTTCCCTCTGCCCGTGGCGCGCTCCTCTTCCTTCCTGGAGGCAGAATAAAATCACAATGAATATGGGCATGTACTGTTTCCCGTCCGTGTACCTGCGTGTAGTTCGCGGCACTCCGCCGTCTTCCCACGCAGCTCCTTGGTTGTCGACTCACTCTCCTTTCCTGTTCCTCTTTCTCTCCACAGGCTACCGCTGGGACCCGAAGACACAGTGGATCGTTCTCCCGAGAGTCTCCTCACCTCTCCACCGACTACAGCTGCTGGGTAAGTATGAATTTTCCTCCTCGACTCGTTACTTTGGTGCTCACACTTGTACTCTCTCTTCTCCCACAGATGACAGCTCGTCGCTGATTACAGCTTCTGGTACGTATGGTTCTCCTTCACAACGGGTCTCCTTGGAGCTCACGCTGGTTCTCTCTCTCTTCCTCCACAGACAACAGCTGGGACACAAAGATACAGTGAATCGTTCTCCAGTTAGTTCTCTCACCTCTTCGCTGATTACAGCTTCTGGTACGTATGGTTCTCCTTCACAACGGGTCTCCTTGGAGCTCACGCTGGTTCTCTCTCTCTTCCTCCACAGACAACAGCTGGGACACAAAGGCACAGTGAATCGTTCTCAGTTAGTTCTCTCACCTCCTCGCTGATTACAGCTTCTGGTACGTATGGTTCTCCTTCACAACGGGTCTCCTTGGAGCTCACACTGGTTCTCTCTCTCTTCCTCCACGGACAACAGCTGGGACACAAAGGCACAGTGAATCGTTCTCGGTTAGTTCTCTCACCTCTTCGCTGTTTACAGCTTCTGGTACGTATGGTTCTCCTTCACAACGGGTCTCCTTGGAGCTCACACTGGTTCTCTCTCTCTTCCTCCACAGACAACAGCTGGGACACAAAGATACAGTGAATCGTTCTCAGTTAGTTCTCTCACCTCTTCGCTGATTACAGCTTCTAGTACGTATGGTTCTCCTTCACAACGGGTCTCCTTGGAGCTCACGCTGGTTCTCTCTCTCTTCCTCCACAGACAACAGCTGGGACACAAAGGCACAGTGAATCGTTCTCAGTTAGTTCTCTCACCTCCTCGCTGATTACAGCTTCTGGTACGTATGGTTCTCCTTCACAACGGGTCTCCTTGGAGCTCACACTGGTTCTCTCTCTCTTCCTCCCCAGACGACAGCTTTCTTCCCTATTGATGGACAGACTGAACAGGTTATGCTCTACTTCTCGGGGTGGCGGACTTACGATCACGGCTAGGCGTACTGCATCGACCGACAGTGGTTTCCAAGATAGCGCCGGGGACCAAACCCTCTCGGCTGACTCGTTGGCTCCCCAGAGGGGCGGGAGTGTCACGCCGTCACACCGGGTCGAGCGCTGCCCTTTCCTCGACGCCCGTTGACAATCGAACACCGGACCGGGGCGCCCCTTTGTAGAGACCTCGGGGCAGCGGATCTCCTTCGCCTCTGACTCTGTGATGATAAACGGCACACGGGTAAAGTAGCAATGAAACTGGTAATACTCACACCGCCTGTCGTACAGGTCTTCACCGCCACTCCTAACACAAGTCCGCCAAGCGTCTGGCTACGAAAGTACTTCAGGAACTCCTCCGTGGTTTTCTAAGGCTGAAACACACTCACAGCATAATCGTACACAGGTTTATTCTAGGATCCGTCTTCCTCTTCAGCGCCCCTAGCGAGTGACTGGAGGCGGGGTACGTCAGACACGACACAGCAATCTCACTGCAATATACACAGCACCACTTCAAAGTGAAATTTCTACATCCAAGACTCACCCACCACGCTCAGTGCACACAATAGACGCCCGTCTTCCTTCGCCTCGCTCTGGGCAGGAATGTGGAGATGGTAACACGGCCTAGCAGTTGTTTTCCGTCACTGTGGCTGTCTCACACAAAGATCCGGTGGCTCACCCACCACGCTGACTCAGGGGCAGGGCCACCCACTCTTGCTGGAAAGCGCTTAAAAGATATCCAGGTCAAGTATATACAAGGTACACTCAATGAATGAATTCGTTTACTCACAACTGTGGTGCTTCGGTTATCTCACGTTTCCTTAGGTTAACTCCTCCGTATGATGATTCCAGCTACACAGATAACGTTTTCTCCAGTCGTCAATACCACCATTACACAGATGGGTACTCACGATAGCACGTTCCGTCTTCTTTCACTTCATTCCTACAAGGTCAGTCTCCGTTTACTTTCCAACCCGTAAGGTCTTCAATATCTGCATCAGCCGAAATCCCACGATACACAAAGAGAGAGAGAGCGAATCCAGCAATCCGACTGGCGTACCCGGTGAGTTTAACTCAGCGCTGCAGCACACACCAACACTGGTCCTAACAACAACAACAACTGTGGTTTAAACTGCTCTTAAGTATCTGCCTGGGTGTTGCCTTCGTCCAATCACCCGGCGCTCTTGTTAATAACTCACAGCTGTCCGTAGTTTGGCTGATTACAGCCCTCGCGGTGCTACCGGATGTCCGGTGTTTTCTCTTCCCGGTCCGGGCGGAAACATCCGGGCGGAACCAAAACTTTCCAAATCTTTGGTTCCGCCTAAAAGATCGTCACTCCTGTGACATCCTCCCCCGCCAATGCATTCTAGTCCCTGGAATGCCTCGGTGTCGTCCACTCACCGTACCGGGCCGGGGGGCGTCCTCGGTTCTCCCGTTGGGAGCGTCTCACGGGTGAATCGGGTTCAACGGGCTCGGGTGCTAACTCTGGTTGCCTCTGGGCAGCTGGAGGTTCGGCCGGTTCAGGCGCCAGCTCTGGCTGCATCTGGGCAGCTGGAGGTTCAGCCGGTTCAGGCGCCAGCTCTGGCTGCATCTGGGCAGCTGGAGGTTCAGCCGGTTCGGGTGCCAGCGCTGGTTGCATCTGAGCCGCCGGGGGCAGCGCCACCACAGGTCGACCCGGTACCACAGCCCATCCCTCCGTCCAGGGGGGCGCCGGTACTGGTTCCATGGGCCCTTCCTTCGCAGCCTCGGGGTAGTTCGGGCAGGGGCGAAGCATGTTTCGATGTACCACCCGCTCGGGGCCAGGTTTTCCCTCGGGCCGGATGGTATACACCGGTTGTCCCGGCCTCTGCTGCTTACAGACCACATACGGGATAGCCTCCCAGCGGTCGCTCAGCTTTCCTTTTCCCTGTCGCCGGTTATCCCTCGCCAGGACCCTCTCACCTGGTAACAGGGGGGCATCTCGAGCAGTCCGATCGTACAACCGTTTGTTCCTTTCTCCCGCTGTCTGTATCTTCTTTGACACTTGCTCATATGCAAAATGTAAACGCTGGTGGTGGCGCCCCACCCACTCCGTCACACTCACTTCTTCCCGGTCCGCGGCCACTCCCAGGACCAGGTCAGTGGGCATCCGGACGTGTCTGCCGAACATCAGGTAAGTGGGGGCATACCCCGTCGTGCTATGAACACTGTTATTGTATGCTTGCAGAAGATTTGGTAAAGCACTCACCCAGTCGCTCTGCTGTCGTTGATCCAACGTCCCCAGTAGTCCCAATAGGGTCTGATTAAACCTCTCACAGCTTCCATTTCCCTGGGGATGATATGATGTCGTATGGGTTTTAGTACATCCATACAACTGGCATAACTCACGGATTACTTTAGATTCGAAATTGGTCCCTTGGTCAGAGTGCAGAAACTCGGGACATCCAAATGTCTGGAACACATTGCGCCATAGAGCTGTGGCGGTGGTGTTGGCTGTCTGATCAAGCGTCGGGACCGCCCAGGCGTACTTAGTAAACAGGTCTGTGATCACCAGGATGTTCTGATAACGGTCCTGGGGACGGCCCAGCGTCAGGAAATCCATTGCCATTATGTGGAGGGGGGCCTTTGCATGGATGGGTACCATCGGCGCTCGGGCCTCTCGTCTAGATTTAAACAGTGTGCACCGGGGGCAGGCTTGAATTGAGTCATGCACAGACGCCTCCAGCCCAGGCCAGTAAAAGAATCTCCGTAGTAGGGATACGGTCCTCTCCTGTCCCTGGTGTCCCAACTGGTCATGATAGGCTGTGACTAATGCGTTTACCTGGTCGGCGGGTACCACGATCTGGCTCACTTCCTCGCCCGACTTCGGGTCGCGGGTCTTCCTACAAAGCACCCCTTCCTGTAGCTCCAACTTCTCCCACTGCCCCAGTAATCTTCTCCCAGTCTCCGTCTGGGCCAATCTTTCCACCGACGTTGGCCGTTTGCTCTGCTCTACCCACATTTTCACCTGGCACACGTCCCGGTCCTGGGCCTGCCTCTCTATCCAGCGGCGGGGGTCCCACCCCCAATTCCCTGGTGCAGCTTCCTGCTGACCTCCTGGCGCCTCCACGGCCCCGATCATGTAGCCCTCCTCACGGCTATCCTCCCTTTGATACCCCTGGCGTCTGGGGCTCTTTCCCTCAGGTAGTCTTGAGAGGACGTCCGCGTTCGTATGCTCTCGTCCCGGCCGATACTGCAGCTTATAATCAAAGTTGGCCAGCTGAGCCACCCATCGCTGTTCCACGGCCCCCAGCTTCGCCGTCTGTAAATGTACTAGAGGGTTGTTATCGGTGATGACTGTTACCTTAGCTCCCCAAAGGTAGTCCTTGAACTTTTCGCTCAGGGCCCACTTCAGGGCCAGCAGTTCCAGCTTGAAGGAGCTGTAATTTGCGTCGTTCCTCTCTGCCGGATGGAGACTCCGGCTCGCATAAGCGATCACCCGCTCTGTTCCTTCTTGCCGTTGGGCCAATACTGCCCCCAATCCCAGGTTGCTCGCGTCTGTATATAAGACAAAAGGTTCAGAAAAGTCAGCATACGCCAAGATGGGGGCCTGTAACAACTCCTGCTTCAGCCTCTGAAAAGCCATCTCACACTCATTGTCCCAGTTAATAGAGGGCGATCCATGGCCCCGGCTTCGTCCCGTGCCAACCAGCAACTGGTTAAGGGGCTTGGCAATCTTCGAAAAATCCTTAATAAAGCGCCTATAATATCCCACGAACCCCAGAAAGGATCGTACTTGCCTCACAGTCTTAGGCGCGTCCCAATTCTTAACTGCGGAGACTTTCTCGGGGTCCACGGCCACCCCCGCTGCGCTGACCACATGGCCCAGGAACTTCACTTCTCGCCGCAACAGGTGGCATTTGTCCGGCTGCAGCTTCAGCCCGTACCTTTCCATGGCTCGGAAGACTTCCTCTAGGTGCTGGAGGTGGGAATCGAAATCTGGGGAATACACAATCACATCATCCAAATACACCAGTACTGACTCCATCAACTGACCTCCAAGACAGCGTTGCATCAAGCGTTGGAAGGTGGCTGGAGCGTTGCAGAGTCCGAAGGGCATCCGGTCCCATTCGAATAGTCCGAACGGGGTCGTGAAGGCGGTCTTCTCCCGGTCGGCCTCGGCTACTTGCACCTGCCAATATCCACTGGCCAGATCTAAGGTGGAGTACCAGGCTGACTGCGTGAGGCTAGCAAGGGAGTCTTCGATTCGAGGTAAGGGGAAGGCGTCTTTCTTGGTTACCAGGTTCAGCTTGCGATAGTCCACACAGAACCTCCAGGCTCCCGTCTTCTTTTGTACGAGCACGATGGGGGCCGCCCAGGGACTGCTACTCTCTCGGACAATGCCCCGGCCCAACATGCCCTGCAGGAGTGTACGTACTTCCGCATACAAGGTAGGTGGAATCGGTCGATATCTCTCCCTACTCGGCCCTGCATCCCCGGTGGGGATGTGGTGTTCCACCACCCTGGTGCACCCGTAGTCCTCATCGTGCCTCGCAAACACATGTTGCCACTTTCGAAGGAGTGTCTGCAGTTTCTGTGTCTGTACCTGTCCCAGGTCGTCCCCTTGCAGTGACTCACCCGCTAGGTGTCTTGGCACACCTCCCTCCTGGCTACTCGCCGGGGCATCCAACTGGGTCAGGGCCACCTCGATCACAGTGGGGCACACCTGACGAAAACTGACGTCCCTCTCTTCCCTCACCTGGTGGGGTGTGACCGTCGTCAGCCGGGCCAGTTGTTGATGCCGGTGTAGCTGTACTGCATAGGGGTGCTCGTTTCGTACCCTTACCGGGATTCTCCCCCGGTGGACCGCCGCTAGTCCCCGTGCTACCTCCACTTGTGGGCAGTCTGTATGTGGCTCTACCAACACCCACTCCTCTGGGCTCGCTTCTCGAAGGGGCACTCTTGCCCATACGATAGCCTCACTCCTAGGGGGAATAGACAAAGCAAAACGACACATTACTCTTCCCACTTCCTCCCGATTTCTACGCACCTGGTTCATTTGGACCCGACGGCAGTCGGCCACTACACGCTCCCACTTGGGTCTCTCAGTGGGTGAAATCCTCGGACCAGGCCTAGCCTGGAATATCTCCTCCCAGCATTCGGAGAGGACATTCATGCCCAATAGGGCTCGGTGGCCGCCCAAACACCTATCTTCAACAATGATCACACCTTTCTGGGGGACGACCACCCCATGCACTTCAAGATCCGCCAGGCGATAGCCAATGTAGGGGATTTCTAGGCCATTAGCGCCCTTCAACGTCAGCCAGGGGGCCTCTGTTCCTCGTGTTCCTTCCTGTCCGAAGATCTCCTTGGAGAGGCTTTCTGCGAACATCGTTACTTGTGAGCCCGTATCTACCAGGCACTGAATCCATTTGCCACACACTTTTACTTCTGCCACCGGGCTATGCCCGATCATCTGCTGCCTAGAGCTGTCCCTCCTTCCCGGGTCTTCTCGAGGGGTCCCGGCCACACGACCCACTGTGGCCGGTCGTCCTAAAAACCCCCTTCAGATGCCCTGCGAGGCCCACACTGACGACTGTAATGTCCAGGCTCCCCACAACGATTGCAAATTGGTCGTCCCTGGTCATCCCATTCGAAACGGGGTCGATTATAACGGTTTGGGCGTCCCGGCGGCTCTCGGCTCCTCTCCGAGTATACTCGCTATCGGGGTGCCGGCCTTGGCTCCTCCCGCGCCCTACCTTGGCGCAGCTCTCCCAGAAGAGTTTTGGATAATTCTGACATCTGCTCCCGGACATCCTTCAACAGTTCGACTTTTAGAGCCTGCTTCCAATCCGTGCGTTCTGGTGGTGGTGGCACACTCTCGTTTACCGCTGCACATACTGGGGTCTCACTCACCTCGACCTCGTCGCCCTCTAAGGCTAACGCCTCCTTCCTTAGATCTTCAAATGTGAGGTCGGGGTCTCGGCGAAACTGGACCCTCAAACTCTGTCTCACGGGGCCCTCTTTCATCCCCAGGAGGAATTGGTCGCGCAGCAAAGTCTCGCCATCTCCCAATCCATGGTCGCGGCGGGCCTGTAGCCGGGTGAACTGTTCTCGCAGTCTCAGGGCAAAAGCTCTAATGGGTTGTCGGGGGCCTTGTTTACTGTTGAAGAATTGGGAACGGAGGACAGCTACGGGGGTGTGGTCACCATATTGCTCGGTAAGGAACTGAAATATAGTTTGGGCACTGGCTCGGACAGCTTCAGGGGCGGCCTGTACTTCTCGCCGCGCTTCTCCCTCTAAGGAGTTTAACACGAACTGGAGCCGCTGGGCTACACTAAGGCTTTGCAGGTCGGCTAAATACTCCAACTGGGCCTTCCATTCCGTTAGTCGTATTCCCGACTCTATCCCTCCATACTTTTGGACCCAAGGGCTACCCATAAAGACAGGCACCGCACGGGGTTGGGCTGCGGGCCCCGCGTTGTCGGTCATTGGGCTAGTCTGGTTACTCAACTCGAGGTGGGGCCCTGCCGACTACGCCAAAATCTGTCACAAGCCAGGGGCTGGCTGCTAGTGGTTAAGCCACGCCCCTTCTAAATTCCCACCTCGAGGAGGTCCCCAAAACCAACCCAATGACCAAACAACAACGAGGAACAGGTAAGTATAAAAAAATATTCTTTATTTGTTTAAATATTTAAAAGATTCTGGGGATTGGGGAAAGGGAAATTAAAACTAATGTCTGGATCTGTCCTCCAAGGGGCCACGAGCAAGTGAGTGACAGGGGGGTGAAAGTTGCGTCGGGGAACGGGCTCCCGCCTCTGGTTCCCTCTGCCCGTGGCGCGCTCCTCTTCCTTCCTGGAGGCAGAATAAAATCACAATGAATATGGGCATGTACTGTTTCCCGTCCGTGTACCTGCGTGTAGTTCGCGGCACTCCGCCGTCTTCCCACGCAGCTCCTTGGTTGTCGACTCACTCTCCTTTCCTGTTCCTCTTTCTCTCCACAGGCTACCGCTGGGACCCGAAGACACAGTGGATCGTTCTCCCGAGAGTCTCCTCACCTCTCCACCGACTACAGCTGCTGGGTAAGTATGAATTTTCCTCCTCGACTCGTTACTTTGGTGCTCACACTTGTACTCTCTCTTCTCCCACAGATGACAGCTCGTCGCTGATTACAGCTTCTGGTACGTATGGTTCTCCTTCACAACGGGTCTCCTTGGAGCTCACGCTGGTTCTCTCTCTCTTCCTCCACAGACAACAGCTGGGACACAAAGATACAGTGAATCGTTCTCCAGTTAGTTCTCTCACCTCTTCGCTGATTACAGCTTCTGGTACGTATGGTTCTCCTTCACAACGGGTCTCCTTGGAGCTCACGCTGGTTCTCTCTCTCTTCCTCCACAGACAACAGCTGGGACACAAAGGCACAGTGAATCGTTCTCAGTTAGTTCTCTCACCTCCTCGCTGATTACAGCTTCTGGTACGTATGGTTCTCCTTCACAACGGGTCTCCTTGGAGCTCACACTGGTTCTCTCTCTCTTCCTCCACGGACAACAGCTGGGACACAAAGGCACAGTGAATCGTTCTCGGTTAGTTCTCTCACCTCTTCGCTGTTTACAGCTTCTGGTACGTATGGTTCTCCTTCACAACGGGTCTCCTTGGAGCTCACACTGGTTCTCTCTCTCTTCCTCCACAGACAACAGCTGGGACACAAAGATACAGTGAATCGTTCTCAGTTAGTTCTCTCACCTCTTCGCTGATTACAGCTTCTAGTACGTATGGTTCTCCTTCACAACGGGTCTCCTTGGAGCTCACGCTGGTTCTCTCTCTCTTCCTCCACAGACAACAGCTGGGACACAAAGGCACAGTGAATCGTTCTCAGTTAGTTCTCTCACCTCCTCGCTGATTACAGCTTCTGGTACGTATGGTTCTCCTTCACAACGGGTCTCCTTGGAGCTCACACTGGTTCTCTCTCTCTTCCTCCCCAGACGACAGCTTTCTTCCCTATTGATGGACAGACTGAACAGGTTATGCTCTACTTCTCGGGGTGGCGGACTTACGATCACGGCTAGGCGTACTGCATCGACCGACAGTGGTTTCCAAGATAGCGCCGGGGACCAAACCCTCTCGGCTGACTCGTTGGCTCCCCAGAGGGGCGGGAGTGTCACGCCGTCACACCGGGTCGAGCGCTGCCCTTTCCTCGACGCCCGTTGACAATCGAACACCGGACCGGGGCGCCCCTTTGTAGAGACCTCGGGGCAGCGGATCTCCTTCGCCTCTGACTCTGTGATGATAAACGGCACACGGGTAAAGTAGCAATGAAACTGGTAATACTCACACCGCCTGTCGTACAGGTCTTCACCGCCACTCCTAACACAAGTCCGCCAAGCGTCTGGCTACGAAAGTACTTCAGGAACTCCTCCGTGGTTTTCTAAGGCTGAAACACACTCACAGCATAATCGTACACAGGTTTATTCTAGGATCCGTCTTCCTCTTCAGCGCCCCTAGCGAGTGACTGGAGGCGGGGTACGTCAGACACGACACAGCAATCTCACTGCAATATACACAGCACCACTTCAAAGTGAAATTTCTACATCCAAGACTCACCCACCATGCTCAGTGCACACAATAGACGCCCGTCTTCCTTCGCCTCGCTCTGGGCAGGAATGTGGAGATGGTAACACGGCCTAGCAGTTGTTTTCCGTCACTGTGGCTGTCTCACACAAAGATCCGGTGGCTCACCCACCACGCTGACTCAGGGGCAGGGCCACCCACTCTTGCTGGAAAGCGCTTAAAAGATATCCAGGTCAAGTATATACAAGGTACACTCAATGAATGAATTCGTTTACTCACAACTGTGGTGCTTCGGTTATCTCACGTTTCCTTAGGTTAACTCCTCCGTATGATGATTCCAGCTACACAGATAACGTTTTCTCCAGTCGTCAATACCACCATTACACAGATGGGTACTCACGATAGCACGTTCCGTCTTCTTTCACTTCATTCCTACAAGGTCAGTCTCCGTTTACTTTCCAACCCGTAAGGTCTTCAATATCTGCATCAGCCGAAATCCCACGATCCACAAAGAGAGAGAGAGCGAATCCAGCAATCCGACTGGCGTACCCGGTGAGTTTAACTCAGCGCTGCAGCACACATCAACACTGGTCCTAACAACAACAACAACTGTGGTTTAAACTGCTCTTAAGTATCTGCCTGGGTGTTGCCTTCGTCCAATCACCCGGCGCTCTTGTTAATAACTCACAGCTGTCCGTAGTTTGGCTGATTACAGCCCTCGCGGTGCTACCGGATGTCCGGTGTTTTCTCTTCCCGGTCCGGGCGGAAACATCCGGGCGGAACCAAAACTTTCCAAATCTTTGGTTCCGCCTAAAAGATCGTCACTCCTGTGACACCTCCAAAATAAAAGTGTTGACTAACTTTCACATCAAATACTATTCAATCGGAATAATGACATTGGCATCATGTTTACCTCTGGAACGGCATGTTTTTTATTAACTTTTTGTTTAATGACTTGTTTAATTGTGTCAATGCATTTTACACAACAACTGCATAATCCTATACAATTAATGTAATTTTAAATCCATAAAGTTTATAAACAATGAAAATTACATAAACTATAGCCACGTGATTGAGTTTAATGTTCAATAATGATTCAAAAAATGTTTAGATAAAAATTATTAGAGGAACAAATTTTTGCATTCAACTTTACCTCATATGTGAACATGTGTGATTCCGCGTCCCCGTGAACTCTGGCGAACTTTGCCTTGTACCAAGAAGATTAATCTAGAAATCTCTACTAATATAACGTTGAGACGATCACATTTTAAACCATACATTTTCTACACAGAGGAGGTTAACTGCACATTACCGTACTGGGGTTTGGAAATGTTGTGAGCGTTTCTTACACGTTTTAATTCCTCAGATAGCCAAATGCAGCAGCAACAGCAAAGAGCTTTTGAGCGCGCTCTGACGTTGATGACGTCAGCGCCTGCGCTGAATGCAGCGCCTGCCGCCAGAAGTAATGTAACACGATCAAAACACTATCAGAACGGCGAAAATCTCCGAAAAGTGACAAGGATGCAGCACAGAATTAATAATATTGTGCATAGTAAACAGATTAAAAGACGAGGCTAAATCTAGCTTATTATTCGCAGCTTCTTATTGACGCTTTTCGTTCCACCTTAAAAGACGCGATACTTCCGCGTTAGCAGTTTCTTTTTCACGCACAGCTTAGGGACCGTAGCGCATTTTCTCTTATTCGTGCTGTTTTGAGTGATTATGTTTATTTTGTTACTGTGAGAGTAATATACATTTGAAAATAAACAGAATAACAGAGTTATGAAAGTAAACTGAGTGTCAGAATGTAAAGATACACGAAATATGTTAATGTAAAATTAAATTGTTAAACGTGTCATCTTTGGATTGCATTAATGAATGATCCCGATCTATATGTCTTTGTGATGTTTGTGTGGGTGCGTGCCTGCTTGCAAGTGTGTGTGTGTGTGTGTGTGTGTGCGCGCGCGCGCGGATGCGTGCTTGCGTGTGTGTGTGCGCTCGCGCGCGAGTGTGTGTGTGCGCTCGCGCGCGAGTGTGTGTGTGCTTGCGAGTGTGTGTGTGTGTGTGTGTGTGTGTGTGTTGTGCGCGCGCGGATGCGTGCTTGCGTGTGTGTGCGCGCGAGTGTGTGTGTGTGTGCGCGCGCGCGCGGGTGCGTGTGTGATTGCGAGTGTGTGTGTGTGTTTGTGTGCGCGGGGGTGCGTGTGTATTTGTTTGAAGTTTGCAGATGACTCTAGAAATGATAAATCTACATACAGAAGAGAGGCTGGCTGCTTCAAACTGTGGACATGAGAGAAGATTTCTTGAAGAGCCCCTATCACTCCCTCTCACCATTCTCAAATTTGTGCCAGAAAATTTGTCCCACAAGACATCTTCACCTTAAGCAGTTAGTAGCATATTTGCTCCGACCTTGCTGTTTTAAAGTGCAGTATTGCATATTGCAATATCCAACACTAGGGTTTAACAGGGTTAACTGTGTAAATACATTTGTGCAATGTACATTATATGCATTTTTATATACAGTACTTGTAGATATTTGTAAATAACTCTCTCACTTGCTTCTTATCTATATTATTTGTTTTAATTTTCAATTTTACATTAAATGAAAAGACAAATAACAGATTAATGGGCGCTTCTTTGATTTTGAGGCTCAAAAAACCAAGGGGGCAACTGCCCCCTCAGTTTGAATGGGCATGACGCCTCTGGGCTCCGAAAATATTCAGATAAATACACATTAAGTTGTTAACGCAAGGACACATCAAATATTTCATTAAAAACAAGTGTAAATATTAATAAACTCAACACTTACCAGGATTTTTGAGGAGTTTTGGGGTTGTTTGCCTTCCTGCAAGAGGTGCAGTTTCTTCTGCTGCTGATTAAAAAACCGTTGGCTTTGTGATTTTTAAATTTACATCTGATTTACTTAATTTTTTTTGCCCACATTTACTCAAATAACACAATGTAATAAATGTTTCACCAAAAATATTGAGTAATTCATAGTTAAAGTTATGCATGAAATTTACTAATTTTTTTGTTGATGTTAAATACCTATGTTAACTTGAAATGAGCAATTATTACAGTTTTAAAAACTGAAGTGACATTCTCAAATATATTGATTCAAATTTACAACAAATATTAAGGATATCTATTAGCAACAATCTGTTAGTTAAATACTTATTTTATTTGATGTATACAAATAAATAATATCTGTACATTTTACACAAAAATATCTGTTTATTTTTTAGTCATTTATTTTGGTTTGTCCAACTCAAAAAATCAACTTAGTGACATAAAGAGATTTTATTAAGTTATTTTAATCATTTATTTTAGTGATATTTACAAACCCACTGAATAATTTTTTTACAGTGTAGTTGTGTGGTTGTATATTTTGATAACAGATGCATTTTCGGCTAAAGACCAAATCATGTGCTGATGTGACCCGCCAAGAAAGTTGGTAGCATCAGTGTAACCAATTGAAAAGTTAGTCTGGTGCCCAGGCTCATTAGTTCTTTTTGCGAATGATGTTCAGTGACAGTTTGCTTGTTGACAACAGAGACAGCTGCTGGTCAGAACAGGTACTGTTTTTTTCTCTTTAATATTTTTTTAATGTCTGTGAATGCACAAATATCTGTGAGCTGTGCACACTGTGCCAACTTAAAAAAGGTGCATAACCCCACTGACCACACATAGTGGAAATACTAAACAAAGTGGCTGCAAAATGGCTGTGGCGGTGCCAGTATACGGAACAAATGTGGTCATGTCCTAATTTTAAAAACATCTTTGAATGAAGTTGCAGTATACGTTTGATGTGAGGGATTGGTTTCTTTCTCTTCTTTACTTAAAGTACTTTATTTATTAAAATATCATTATTACATTTTGACAAATATTTTATTCTGATTATTTCTGTCTCAGTTTTATAAAGGCTTCATGAACAAAAAATACAAGTGTAGAATTGTTGTGGTTATATTTTATTATTTTTTTTTTCTGTTTCCAGAATATATTTTGCTAGAAATACAACACCAATGAAAATAAAAATTAAAGGTGCATTGTGTAACTTTTGGGAGGATCTCATGTTTGTCATGTAGCGGCTACCATATGCGTTTTAAAAACAATTGAGTGTTGAGCTGTTGGTTGCAATTCGCAATCTTACCACTAGATGCCACTAAACTTTACACACATCACCTTTAAGCTATCACAAAGAAAGCATTATCTTTAATTAAAAAAATATTTTGATGTTGCAGTTATAAAGCTCAAATGTACTGTAAGCCATTGATAAAGTCTTAAAGGAGCATTTCACCCGTGGAAACATTAATCTTTATTAAAAGTGGATCATATTTGTAGTCGAAATGTAACATAAATTTCAAATTTGGTGCCTATTTGACCGAGAAAAGGGGTGTTGAAAGAAGGAAGTGCAACACTGAAATCTGTATTTCTCCTGTCTCAGGGGAAACTGAGGGAATGATGCACGACCATTCAAAAACATGACTGGGTTTCTAACTTTACACAGCTTAATGCAAATGGTGGAAGTGTCCCTTTAAATGTAAGCAATTGTGATTTATGTTGTTTCTAAGCTTATACAAACCTAACAACTAAATGTAAATTAGATGCAGCATACATTGGCAACAAACAAGCATTGCAGTTACAATTTTGTAAGCTGTGTTACACTGAAGTTCAGTGATTTCAGTGAAACAGGGTGAGGATGAAGAGCGGAGACAGGAGGAGGATGAAACTGCCCTTATAGAGTCCACCTGATCAAGACACAAAATGTTTTATTAACACAAAACTAACATCAACATGACCAGAACGGCACAGAGAAGACAATTTGCCATCTTGAACTGTAAAAAAAATGTAGCATCAACACACATATATATATATTTTACATTGACTTAACAAATTAAGTTAAACAATTTCAATTTGTTTTTATAAGTTATGTAAACATAACATCATCACAGGTCAAAACTTAAAATTGTATGTTGAATTCATGCTGCATTTTTTTTACAGTGTGGTATGTACTGTAAATACAAATAAAATATGCATTTAATATATAGAGTCAAATGATTACACTGAAAAATATTTTGCTGTGAAATAAGTCAACTTCATTTATAAGTTGTAGAATCTCTAGTCAAGATGAATAATAGTAAGTTGAAATAACGTTGATTAAACATTTAAGAGAGCAAATATATTTTTATAGTGTAGGTTTTGATTTGATTTAATGATTAAATACAAAACATGGAATTTAATATATAAAATGTCCTCTAAAATTAACTTTTTTCTTCTGTTATTAAATAAATAGCATATAATATATCATAAATATCATAGCTTTCTAAGGACAGTAGAGGAGAGCGGGGCACAACCTAATGCTTTTGGGCTTTGGCACTATCATTCAAAACATATTTAAGTTAGATTAATAATTTTTTACACAATCAACACATAAATCTAATTATACAACAGTTCTTTCTGGTTCTCGAATCTGATTGGCTAAGAGCTATGCGATATTCTGCTGAAAACGGCACAGTAACCGCTTCACCTTTCGTATCATTCCGCCACCTGGTGAATGGAGGTCCTTTAAACAGGCTCATCTCTGAATGGAAAAACTGTGCACGGACACACAGAGACGCGCTGTTTTTAAACACTCTCCATGTGTCTCATTAGTTCACTAGCTCATAAATCAGTCTGTGAATCCCCAATCGGAATGTAATAAACCTCGTCCCTGAGGTACTGGGGAGCCTTAATTTATATAGGCTAAATAAACTGCCACCACCTTTAATTATAACCCGGTCAGGTCCGGGAAAGGAGAATGCCAAACACACAACCAAACACAACTAGCAAAATATCACTTTATTCCAAAAATAGCAGCTCAGTAGCACTTGTTGACATCTCTTTTCCTAATAAATATCATACGCTGGTCAGCTCAAACCATATCAAAATACACACTATAAAATCAACCCAGTAAATATAAATACACAGCACGGCACATTTGATTAGTGTCAAATCACAGCACATTTGATTAGTGTCAAATCACAGCACACCTTTAAAAGTCTTCTCTTAATACAAACCCCCTGCCCATATGTGAACCCTTACAAGTAGAGTTATCCAACATATGACATTAGAGGAAAATTAAGTGCATTAGCGGCCCAACACAACAAGTTCAAACACTTTAATCATGTATAATTAAAAGACGGACTTCCCTGCAGTGTCTAATGACACCCCGCCGTCACGTTGAGGATCCCTCTTTCTCTTCGCATCGGCAACAGGTGATCCTCTCATATGATTATGGCAACCAAGAGTCGTTTACATCACAATTCGGAAGTCTTTGCTCGTTTTCCACGGAGAGATAGTCCGAATTATTCCCCGCAACAAGCACAGAGTTAAATGGGCTCGCTATTCACAACCGAGAGAGTCTGCGCTTGTCATCCGCCACAGAGCGTGTCTTTACTTCCTTCACCTGCCGGCGTCCACCTATATGGTCCCTTTCCTCTCTATCTTATATTTTCCCCCACTATCTAACTCCGGGCCAGTAAGTGGACCCCCGGTTTTCTTCAGCGCCGGTGGTGCTAGCCAGCCACGAACGCCACAGTACGATCCCCTTTCTCTTTCACGGACCCAGCAGGTTTTCTCGTTTGTCTCTCTCCCGTGCCTTTTTCCCTCTCCCTTTTTAAAACCTTCGGCTCATCACTCCGCAGCTACAGGTGTGCTTCATTAACAAATTACTCATGCTGTCAACAATGACTGACATCACTTAGTTACTTCGATCTCACGTTACATTACCCCCCCTCATAAAACTGGACTCGTCCTCGAGTCCCTAAGAGGTTCCAATATAGTCCTTGAACCAAACAGGGGGTTTTCGTATACGCACTGGTCGTGCCCCTTCAGTAATATGGTCTTTTGGATCTTCTACCACCTCTGGATCAAAAGATGGAGACTGTTCAGCAAGTACAGGCAAATCCCAGAGGTCACCCCCCTCCCTTATAAGGGGCGAAACAGGTGTAAAGGGTTTCCTAAGGGAGGAAGCTCCCTCCACTGCTGGAACAGCAGACCCTGACACATGTGCCTCTGCCGGCTGATCCGATACTCCAAGACTTGAAGTCACAGCAGGCCGGCCCGATACAGCTGACCTCCCCGCAGCTGTAGATGATGCCATTGATGGGGACCCTTCTGGGACAGCAGACAGCACCGATGAATGAGGGTGTCCAACATCAGGAGGGAGATCCAATGGTCGTGACCGTCGAAACACCCAACTTGATCCGAACCGTAGACTCTTGTCTCTCTTCCTTCTGGTCGGAATAGGTGAGTTCTCTTGGTCAGCCACAGTCTCCACATGACCCCCATCAGATCCTGAAAAAACAGAACCAACAGGTTTCAACTGGTTGAAATGCACCACACTATTTGTCGTTTCGCCTTCTGGTTGTATACGATAGAGCACTTCAGATAATCGCTCCACTATTCTGTAGGGTCCCTTAAATCGCTTCTGCAATTTTGGACTCACCCCCTTTCTCCTAGCTTTATTCTTTAACCACACTAACTCTCCCACTTCATAATACTGACACTGAGCTTTAAAATCAAAATAAATCTTCTGATGTTCTGAAGCTCTAGCCTGATGACGTTTCACTGCCTCCAGCACAGTAGAGAGACTTCCTGCTACCCTCTCCACATAACCGTTCACAGTTGAAAACCTCTCTTGTGATTCCACATTCATCATTATATCAATTGGTAATACCATCTCTTGACCAAATAGAACTTTATAAGGAGTAAAACCGGTACTAGAATGAACACTACTCCTATATGCCATCATCACATAGGGAAGCAGCACATCCCAATTGTGTTGATTATCGTCAACATAAAAGGACAACATGGACAGCAAGGTGCGATTAAATCGTTCAATCATACCATCTGACTGTGGCTGGTATGGGGTAGTCCTTGTCTTGTTAATCCCCAACAACCGACACAATTCCCCAAACAAGTTGGATTCAAAATTTCTACCTTGGTCTGAATGTAAACTTCTAGGAGTTCCATATCGACAGACCCATTCTTCTACAAAGACTTTAGCTATTGTTTTTGCCTCCTGATTTGGGAGCGGATATGACTCGACCCACTTCGAAAAATAATCTCCTACCACTAACACATATTTATTTTTCAGGGGAGTCTCTGGCAGGGGACCTAATATGTCAAGCGCTACTCGTTCGTAAGGACGAGATGTCACAGAAGGAATCAAAGGCGCACGGGGGGTTGGACCGGTGTCCTTATGAACTGCACACTCTGGGCACTTCTGACACCATTGCTTTACATCCTTATACCACCCCGGCCAATAAAACCGATCTCTTACCTTTCCCCCTAACTTCTGCACCCCCAAATGACCCCCAGTTATCGTATTGTGTAACAGTCCCAACACTTTTGGGACCAGAGCTGCTGGAACAATCATTTGAGTTTTTGCTATCAACCCAGGCTTTGGAGGCAACACTCTTACTAATCCTGTCTCCTGAGCCTGTATCTGTTCCCAGACTAAAGCATACTTCTTAAGGGGGGGATGAGCACTCATCATTTCCTGTCTACTACTTCCCTGCTTTTTTAGTTCCCACAGTACTTTTAACTCTGGGTCACCCAACTGAGCTCTTGACAAATCATAATCCTCCACCCCTTCTTCTCCAACCTGCCGATTTAGTCCAAGTTGTTCCTGATCTATCACACAACCTTGAACAGTGGGTGGTATTTGCACCTCACTAACACAATTGATAGTGGCCTCCTCTTTATACCCCGGCAGCCTCGACAAGACATCTGCATTGCAATGGTTCTTCCCAGGGCGATGGACAATCTTATATTGAAAGGCTGCTAGTTGTTCCAGCCAACGGGCCAATTGGCCTTCTACACCTTGAAAGTTATGCAGCCACCGAAGGGAATTATGGTCTGTTCGTAAAAGAAACTCTTTTCCTAAAAGGAAGTGTTTAAAGTACTTTGTAAAGGTAACAACACTTAACAGCTCTTTCTTGGTGGTGGCATATTTACGCTCTTGCTTACTTAAAGCTCTACTTGCATATGCCACCACCCTCTCAAAACCCCCTATCTCTTGGGACAACACAGCCCCTATTCCAGCATCACTTGCATCAGTATCTAAAATAAAGGAGTGTTGGGGGTCTGGATAAGCTAAAATTGGCGCGGTTATCAGACCTGATTTCAACTCTTCAAAAGCAATTTGGCAGCTCTCGTCCCACTGGAACCGCCTCCCTTTCTCAGTCAATCTATGTAATGGTCTGGCCACCTCCGCAAAACCCTTCACAAACCGCCTATAGTAAGACGCTAATCCCAAAAAGCTTCGCACCTCAGTCTGATTTTTCGGCGTTGGCCAAGTTCGCACTGACTCCACTTTATTAGGATCGGCCATAACTCCCTCAGCTGAAATCACATGCCCAAGGTACTGTACCTGGGCAGCAAAAAGATTACATTTTGATGGCTTTACTTTGAGGTTTGCAGCCTTTAATTTAGACAAAACCTGGCTCAACCGCTGAAGATGTTCCTCAAAATTCCGTCCAAAAACAATGATATCGTCCAAGTACACTAGACATGTGGACCACTGTAAGTCAGCCAAAATTAAGTCCATAAGTCTCTGAAATGTACTTGGACTGTTAGACAACCCAAAAGGGAGAACGTTAAATTCAAATAATCCCTGCCTTGTTATAAACGCAGTCTTAGGACGAGTTTTAGGATCCACTTCGACCTGCCAATATCCACTGGCTAAGTCCAAAGTAGAAAACCATTGTGCATGAGTTAAGCTATCTAACGCATCATCGATGCGTGGGAGGGGATATGCATCTTTTCTAGTGACATCATTAAGTTTACGATAATCGACACAAAATCGCAATCCCCCATCTTTCTTCCTTACCGGGACAACCGGAGCGGCCCAAGGACTACAGGATGGTTGTATAATGCCCATCTCCTGCATCTGCTTCACATGATCAGCCACCTCCTGTTGTAAATGAAGCGGTACACGGCGGGGGGCAATTTTAATGGGTTTTGCATCTCCTGTATCAATTTGATGAAAAGTTTCATGGGTTCGCCCTAAGTCTGAATCATTCCTACTGAACACAAGGAGGTGATCACTCAACAATTTATGGATGGCCTGTAATTGGGTTGATTCTAAACCCCTTTCATTTAGCCCCAATTGCTGCATCAGCACATCAGCCGTCCAAGGCGGCTCTGTGGGGTCTTCCAATAACTCAGAAGGGTTAATGGCTTCATCTCCTACTTGAATATCAGTACAAAGGGTTCCCATAGTCATTCCTTTTCTCAACATAAGCTCCTCGCTCGTTACGTTGATAACTCTAATTGGTAGCACCCCGTTTTCTACCTTACACAACACGCGAGCTATCAAGACATCCCTACTTAGTTTCTCACATGGCTCTAACATTCCTTCAATACACTCTGATCCTATCCCCTCAATACTGCCAGGAATTATCACCTCCGTTCTTGGGGGAACAGTCACATCCTGCCTTACTGACACGGTCCGGGTCTTTTGACCAGCATTTTCCAAATATAATGGAATACTGTTTCCCATTAACTTACAGCATGATGTACTCAAATCAATTACTGCACCAAATTTCATTAAAAAATCTGTGCCCAGGATTATTTCTTCTAAGGGTATATCGGCTACCAAAAACTCTGTGGCCAAACCCAACATCCCGATCTGACAAACAGTAGACCATTTACCCACAATGTCAATTTGTCCCCCATCCGCTACAGACACTGTCCCTGCATAAGGCATTAATGCAGAACCTCCATTAGTAACTTTTAACCAAAATTGTTTGGAAACTACAGAGACCTGCGCCCCAGTGTCGATCAATAAAACACAATCTACCCCTCCTACTTGGGCAGATATAAACACTCCCACACCCTGTTCACTACGAGAGACACTAATCTGTAGGCCAGTCGTATAATCAGGTAAGGGGGCAGGCATTTGGCCCGCTTTACCTGCCCCCTCTATTTTCCCTGTGCATAGGGGCATTCTTTTCTCAGATGACGATCACAGCCACACTCCCAACATGCATCACCACGACCTCGTGGGCCTCGATTCAAGCCCTGGGACTCAGAATAGGAAGGCCCCCTAGCAGGGGAGGCATTATTAGTTTGAGCTTTAGTAAGGTTCTGAACCGTCACCTGTAACGCTCTGACATCTTGGCGCAGGCTCTCTACAGTCTCCAACAAAATGGCCAATTGTCTATCATCTGGCTTATTATCAGACACCCCACGCACTTTAGCATCAGTTGTAATATTACTGCGCTCTAACTCCCGAATAAGCTCGAGTTCTGTGACCAAATTTATAGCTGCTTCTAAAGACGTTGGTCTAGCACTACGGAGCTGTATCCGCAGCTCACCTACCCCGATGTAAGCAATAAAATGTTCTCGTGCTAATAGATCTTGTGTAGCACCATCAGCTGCAGGATAAGACTTAGCCACCAATCGCCTTAAAGAATTCCCAAACTCTCGTGCAGTTTCCCCAGGCAACCTTCTTCTAGAAGAGAAACTAGCACGATTCCACTCTTCACTTTCACATGGATTAAAACATTTATTTAAAGCTTCCTTCAGATTGTCGTAAGTACTACGGTCTTCATTGGTCAACCCACAGAATACGTCCCTAGCTCTACCAGACAATAAAAGGGACATAAATTTTAGTTTTAATTCTCCATTCCAATTATTAACATCAGCTGCCATCTCAAACTGTTGGGACCAATCTGACCAATCACGTCCACTACCGGTAAATGTCTCTGGCATAAAAACAGGTCGATTTACTGGGCTAAAGCTGTTACCAGCCCTACTACTGGCTGCTAAAGCAGGAAGTTCCTGGCTGGAATGTGCATCTTCTGCATTCTCCATTCTAAATATCCTATTCTTCTCTACGTTAGAAAATGAATAAGATCCCACCGCTGCCACCAGTGTAATAAACCTCGTCCCTGAGGTACTGGGGAGCCTTAATTTATATAGGCTAAATAAACTGCCACCACCTTTAATTATAACCCGGTCAGGTCCGGGAAAGGAGAATGCCAAACACACAACCAAACACAACTAGCAAAATATCACTTTATTCCAAAAATAGCAGCTCAGTAGCACTTGTTGACATCTCTTTTCCTAATAAATATCATACGCTGGTCAGCTCAAACCATATCAAAATACACACTATAAAATCAACCCAGTAAATATAAATACACAGCACGGCACATTTGATTAGTGTCAAATCACAGCACATTTGATTAGTGTCAAATCACAGCACACCTTTAAAAGTCTTCTCTTAATACAAACCCCCTGCCCATATGTGAACCCTTACAAGTAGAGTTATCCAACATATGACATTAGAGGAAAATTAAGTGCATTAGCGGCCCAACACAACAAGTTCAAACACTTTAATCATGTATAATTAAAAGACGGACTTCCCTGCAGTGTCTAATGACACCCCGCCGTCACGTTGAGGATCCCTCTTTCTCTTCGCATCGGCAACAGGTGATCCTCTCATATGATTATGGCAACCAAGAGTCGTTTACATCACAATTCGGAAGTCTTTGCTCGTTTTCCACGGAGAGATAGTCCGAATTATTCCCCGCAACAAGCACAGAGTTAAATGGGCTCGCTATTCACAACCGAGAGAGTCTGCGCTTGTCATCCGCCACAGAGCGTGTCTTTACTTCCTTCACCTGCCGGCGTCCACCTATATGGTCCCTTTCCTCTCTATCTTATATTTTCCCCCACTATCTAACTCCGGGCCAGTAAGTGGACCCCCGGTTTTCTTCAGCGCCGGTGGTGCTAGCCAGCCACGAACGCCACAGTACGATCCCCTTTCTCTTTCACGGACCCAGCAGGTTTTCTCGTTTGTCTCTCTCCCGTGCCTTTTTCCCTCTCCCTTTTTAAAACCTTCGGCTCATCACTCCGCAGCTACAGGTGTGCTTCATTAACAAATTACTCATGCTGTCAACAATGACTGACATCACTTAGTTACTTCGATCTCACGTTACAGGAAGTAATTATTCAGTCAAAGATCAGCGCTCTTGGATGTTACGTTAAAGTTAATGGGAGTAATGTCTTGTCACATCGTGTGGACGATAAACACTTGGAAAGAGGAATGTAAACAATACATTTTTTTCTGGAGCGATGTCTCTCCTCAGAACGCGAAAACACAGTGGAACTGCAGGTAAGCACCGCAGCTTTTAAATGTGGACATTGATCATTTATTTAACCGTGACTATTAAAACATGTTATGAGATATCGCCACTGATATATTTATAAGCAGCATGCAAAAACATCTCTCTGACACTTATAAAAAACAGTTTTATATTGTACTGACCAGAACAAAGTCTAATAATCTAATAATCTCAATCAAGTGCTCGTATTGCGTAAAGAATAAATGGGAAAGCAATAGTAATATTATATAAGTATGGTTTTATTAATTTTTATCTTGCGCCAAAACAATAACAACACAAAAGACACTAAATATGAATAAGTAAACAAGTAATAGTTTGATCATGACACCAAATACTGCTGATTTGATCTCATTTTTGACCATTTTGACACAGGCAAGGCCAACATCAGAGCCAGGGAATCCCTGTCAGAGATGTAGCCCAGAGAGGGCGGTGGTCAGCGGGGCGACTGACGTCCGCTCATGCTTTGGTTCTCATTCGTACCGAATCTCACTAAGCAAACGTTCAAACAGGCGCTATCTTTACTAATCGCCTGCAGATTAAAATATAATACATATACATTCTCGACTGAACTATAATCTTAAAACTACACTTTGTGACCAAGAAACGGTAATATAAAGAAACGGCTTTTCCGTCCATTGAGTTAATATGAGATTCAAAGCAGCCGAAAATTTTACCTGTCATTCTGGCAGCCCTCAAATCTGTGGCGGAAGAAAGTAGTTCCCAAACAAAGATCTTTTAAAATAATAAAAACAATTTTGAATCATTGTTTTTAAAATTACATTTTGCAGATTCTGCAAGGTTTATGCAAACACATGACCCAAAGTAGCTGTGTTTTGTAGAAAAGCATCAGTTAAATCAATACCTTAAATATAAATGAACAGATTGAAAAGTCATGGTAAATACTTGTGCCGTTGCAAAGGTCCGTATCACAGCACTTGGTAGAAGTTGTAGCTCCACCCATCTCTTTGCTATCATTATTACAAATCGATGCACATGATTTGGTTGTGGTAGATGTCTTAGTTGAACCTACACAACAAAGCAAGCTTTCATACAGTGTATACTAAAATTAAGAAAACTATTTTTTGGTAGAGCATTGTAATAGCTGTTGGTTTGATCTTGGGGAACACACATAATCATAAAATGTATAGCTTGTAATGCACTCTACGATAAAAACATCTGCCTGATGCCTAAATGTAAATGTTTACAAGCCAAATCACATTTGATAATTTCTTCTCCAATAATACTTAAAATGTACGATATGTAAGTAAATTTCCACTTCATCAAACAGGACTTACCTGAAGCGGCTGTTATTGTTGCTACATTTGGTAAATCTATCAGTACATTTCTTCTCTTTTGCTTCACAAGATCCTGACCCCACGCTAGTGCACTCATAACATTTGAGTGAATGTGCTTGAGTAAAAACAATAGAGAGGGAAAGATATTCAATAGTCTCTTAATGTCTATCATACTGTATAATAATACATATTAATGTATGAAGAGTTTTTTCATACCTCCAGTGATGAAAATGAACAGAAGTACAATGGAGATGTGCTGATACATCTTTGCTTGTAGGAGTAATGATCAAGATACGTTTCAGTGTCTTTTATTACTGGTTAGAAAGGGGAGGGTTTAATGCACAGACTTTTTTTTAACACAGTTGTCACCCATTTTTTTTGCACATTTCATATGTCTGTCTTACTTGACACATTTATTAACTCAGTTTATAAAGATCTCACCTAATGAGCTGATGATCAGACTCAGTTGTGTTAGATAAGAGAAACATATGTGCAACATGGATCCAAAAAAAAGACTTCATGCAGTAGGCTTCATGTCCCAGCATCATAATATTCATCCAGCAAAATCACTGTCACTTATTTAGGTTATTTTTAGTTTTTACATATTTTTTTATTAACAATTCTTTATCAAACCAAATCAAGTCAAGATTCTGGATCATCTGTAGGGGTTTGGTTGTGCAGGCTGGGAGTCCAGCCAGTAAGTATTGCAATAGTCCAGTCTGGATAGGACAAGAGCCTGGACTAGAACTTGTGTAGCATGCTCAGATAGGAAAGCATGCTTGTGTCCCTGGCTACCTTTAGTTCAAGTTCAAGTTCATTTATTTATAGAGCACAGTTTCACACAGTCAGACGACTGCCCAAAGTGCTGTACAATGCAAAACAGATCAAGGTACAAATGAACAATATTAAAATAAAAAGGAATAAAGTTATTTAAATAAAACAACAGTAGAAACACACAATTATAGTGCGTGGCTTCCAACAATAGTAAGTGCAATTCCTATGCACTCCCGATAGACCACAACAAGCAAGGCAGTAAACAAAACTTAAAAACTATACATGAATATCAGCTGACGTCACTCACTTGTCTTCCGCCATTTTAAGGACTTGAAGTGATCGCAAAAGAACTAGAAGCTATGCCTTCAATATGCTGTGAGCATCAAAATCGCTATTTTAACAACACTAAGAAGGCTCAACACAACATGATATTTTGCTCGAAGTATCGCCTGTGTCTCTACACGTGAACTCGAGCATTGAGAACATTGTTTGTGAACAAAGAGTTAACTAAATAGAAGGTTTTGAACAACTGACTTTGGATGATTTGGCGTCCGCTCGCCGCCTTCTTCCCAGTCAAGATGTATCGATCTCCAATTGCGACGTAAGGAGGGAGGATTGTAAAGATTGATATCTCCTAAAGCATAGTTCCATAAAAATGCACGGATAAGTTGTTGTTTTGTCGCAAGTGAAAAACAATATTGACCTTCTAGTTGAAAAAGGAGCCTCATGTGATATTCATTCATTCCCCTTCGGAAATCGATTATTTACGTCTGGCAGAGATGACAAGCGGACACCATAACAGCCAAAGTCAGTTGTACAAAACCTTTCTTTTTAGTAAACTCTGTGTACACAAAAAATGTTCTCAATGCTCGTGTTCATGTGTAGAGATCCAGGTGATACTTCGAGCAAAGTTTCATGTTGTGTCGCGCCTTCTTATTAGGGCTGTCACTTTTCGTTCGAAAATCGATTGCACAATCGATCGGACCAACCAAAAAAAGTTTCGAAAACGAAAATAGGCAATCGATTTTAACCAAATATGTACCAAATATGTATTAATTTAAAAAGAATTAAACAGTTAAAAATATAGATGTAACAAAACTCACAAACAAGCAGAAAAAGAAAATAACGAATTCCGAAAGTGCAGTAGGTGTGCGAAAGCTAGACAGAAAATACCCAGCAATTTTACGCACCTATAGTTTCACGTTTTCAATCGCTGCATCTAGTTTTTGCAAAGAAAATGGAGGATAACGTCAATAAACCTGTGCAACACGAGAGAGCGTCGAAATTGTGACCTTACAGGAGATGATGAGTTATGACAAGGAGCCACCCTTGCGAGCTGACAGCGACCCGCTTTTGTGATGGAAGATTGGCAGTACGAAATACGCAGCTGGCAACGAAGTACCCGAGTTTCCCTGGGACATCAGTGCGGTCGGAGTGCGTCTTCTCAACAGATGGACATATAGTGAATGAAAAGCGCTCTGCTCTTGACCCCTAAAATGTTGATCGACTTGTTTTCCTGACCAATAATTTGTAATGGCCCTAGTTTTTTGCGCATTTCATTATGCCTGCCTAGTGCCGCCTAAGTGTCGGTTACGTTTAATAAAAAAATACACAGCATGTTCTCAACTTCAAGTAAGTCTATTTAAAGTTTCACTTTTGAACAGTTGTTTGAAATGGATCGAATCATTATTTAAAATAATTTTTGAATTGCCTAAATCATAAAAGCAGCCGGTTGAAGCCTGCAGTAATGTTTTTCATTTATGGCAGCAGTCCACTCTGCATATTTTTTTTTAGAGTATGTTGCACTACTGTTGCTGTTTTTTATTCTGCACGAAACTTCATGACAATGAATAAGATTGCTGACTTGTGCGTTTCAGGCGCTCTCTTTACATTTGTCTGTTATTTGGCGTTGAAAATGGAAACGTCTTTTTTAGACATGGAAAATCGATTTTACAATCGATTCAATGAACACTTATGTATAAAAAATCGAAAATGATTTTTTCACAAAAGTGACAGCCCTACTTCTTATGTTGTAAAATAGTGGTAGTTTGGTAGCAGCGGACAGCGGCTGGAAGAACGCATCAGGGATCGAGCAGGCATCACACCTTAACCAAGATATATTTTATAAAGTAGCGTTTATTTTCATGACGGTCGAGATGCGACATGTTGTCTTTCGTAGCCCTTTACTGTATCCGTAAGAATCATAGACAATAAAAGATAAGAAATCCGTAAATCGTAGCAAGGTAGCCAATGCTTGTCAATAACGTACTGGTACTCGGTAGGTCCTAAAGATGGCGGCATGATGTAAAAGGTCACGTGACTGAAATCCATCTATACGTGATCATCAGGGAAGGCAAGGGAAAAAAGATGGGTTTTTAAGAGCGATTTAAAAATCCCTAAGGAGGGAGCAGTTCTAATATGTAAAGGTAGGCTGTTCCACAGCCTTGGGCCTGTGATGGAAAAAGCTCTGTCACCTCTACGTTTTAACCTGGATGAGGGAATCGTTAGTAAGTTTTGGCTTCCAGATCGGAGTGCTCGGGTGGGGTTGTGAGGAGAAATGAGTTCAGATAAATAGCTGGGCGCAAGACCGTGTAGACATTTATAGACAAATAAAATTAATTTAAAATGTACACGGAACTGGATCGGTAGCCAGTGGAGGGCACGAAGTAACGGAGTGGCGTGGTCATATTTGCGGCCATTTTTTAGAAATTTTGCTGCCGCATTTTGGACAAGTTGTAACCGAGCAAGTTGGGATTTTGAAATGCCGCTATACAAGGAATTGCAGTAGTCCAACCGTGAAACAGTAAAGGCATGGACTACTGTCTCGAGGGATTTTACAGGCAATGCATTTTTGATTTTAGACAACAGACGGAGCTGGAAGAAGCTAGAAGAAACTACAGAGGAGATGTGTTTGTCAAGAGTGAGCTGGCTGTCCAGCCAAACGCCGAGGTTTTTCACACACTTTGTTTGATGGACTGCCAGATCACCTAGAATAGAGGTTTCAGTCTTACAAGCGTTTGAAGAATTAAACACAATAACCTCTGTCTTTGAATTATTTAGGAATAAGAAATTTTTTGCCAGCCAGTTTTTAATCTCATCCAGGCAGGCAAACAGTGAGGTGACAGAGGGAGAATTACCTCTTTTTATAGGCAGATAGATCTGGGTGTCATCTGCATAAAGATGGTACTGAACCCCATGCTTTCTTATAATTGAGCCTAGTGGCAACATGTAAAGAGAGAAAAGCAGGGGAGAGAGGATGGAACCCTGAGGGAGGCCAAATTCAAGACGAGCCGTAGAGGAGGAGTAATTTCCAATTTTTACTGAATAAAAACTATCTCTGTTAGATAAGATTTAAACCACTCCAGAACATTTCCATCTAACCCAACTAGAGATTTTAGTCTTGAGAGAAGCACCTAGTGGTCAATGGTGTCGAAAGCAACAGTTAAATCTAGGAGAACTAGAATCATGGAATTCCCAGAGTCTGTGGTGACTAAAATATCATTAAACACTCTTAATAGGGCAGACTCAGTGCTGTGGAGAGGTTTAAAGCCAGACTGAAAGTGCTCGGAGATGTGATTTGTACAAAGAAATGACTGTAATTGAAATAGGACCAACTTCTCAAGTACCTTAGAAATGAATGGGAGCACTGAAATAGGTCGAAAGTTATTTAGCACTGATGTATCTAGGGAGGGTTTTTTGAGCAGAGGGGTGACAACTGCCTGTTTTAGAGCCGCAGGTACCATCCCAGTAGCTAAGCACTTATTAATGAAAATAAGAAGTGTGGGACAAACTGACTCTGTGATCAATTTAAGGTAGCGAGGGTGTATGTCATCATACGGGCTCAGAGAGGGTTTAAGTGCACTGATAACTTCAGAAAGTTGTGTTAATGACACAGGTTCAAAAGAGTCCCAAACAGATGAAGGTTGTGGAATTTCTTCCGACACAAACACAGAATTTTTAATTGTTACCTGAGACCTTAAATTTAAGATTTTATCAGAAAAGAATCTCAAAAAGAGTTCACAAAGTTCATCAGAAGGGTTTGGAATGCAGTTGACAGGTGGATTTAACATAGAATTTATCACAGAAAAGAGGGTTTTGGGCTTATTGTTATTGCACAGAATTAAATTTGAGAAGTATGCCGCTTTAGCGGATTTTGATGCAGACTGATATGCCAGCAGAGCAGATTTATACAACTCAAATGAAGACTGCAATTTGTCCTTTTTCCATTTTCTTTCCTTTATTCTGCATGCTTGCCTAAGCGCACGGGTTTCAGATGTTATCCACTTCACTGAAGTTTGTTTAGGTTTAAAAACCTTTAAAGGTGCAGTTTTGTTTAAAATAGTCACCCAAGAATTTGTTAACAATTCATATTGTTGGTCTGCATTTAGGTCGGAGTCAAACTTATCCAGACGCCAGTGAGATGACAATTCATTAAAGAGAGCATTAAAAGTCAGATGGAAGCGGGAGGAGTACACACGTGAAAGTTTTATGCCTTCACGAGGCAGAGTTACATTTTGTAAGGAGGGAGTGAAAGTTATTGGCTTATGATCTGAGATCAAGGTGTCCACAACAGCAAGCTCAGAGACCGCTAGCCCATAGGTGAGCACGAGGTCCAGTGTGTGCCCCTGAAGGTGGGTGGGCTCGTTAACCCATTGTTGGAGGTTAAAAGAGTCAATCAATGTTAAAAACTCCTTGGAAAGGGAGTCTTGGGGGCAACAAACATGAACGTTGAAATCACCTAATAGAATAAAACGGTCACAGTTTGTTGAGAGGTACCCTAATAGCTCTGTTTGTTCTAAAATAAAATTTTGATACATATGAGGAGGGCGGTAAATCACTGCTAACATAATAGGGCCATTCCACTCAAGGCAAAATAACTGAGCTTCAAAGCTATGAAACTCTCTTAAAGCAATTTTATGGCAGCGAGAGAGAAATGATTTTTTTAAAATAGTCACTAGCCACCCCCTCTTCCATGTACTCGGGGGGGAATAAAAAAACGAGCATTCATTAGGCACCAGTTCTGAGAAAGGAGTAAGATCTCCTACCTGAGTCCACGATTCGGTAATAAATAGAAAGTCCAGTTTGTGAGTGAGGAAAAAGTCGTTCAGCAGAAAGGTCTTATTAGTCACTGAACCAAGAAGTCCTCGCTGCAGCCTGCAGCGCGATGACGTAGTGGAATTTATCCAGTACGTAGTGGATGTTCAAACACGCATGCGCAGTAAATATAAATCCAAATCCAGTACGTACTACGTAGTGGATGCTGTAATACACATGCTCGGTTGTGTGTTTTTGAACACAAACATTAACACATTCGCCGTGATAATGCCGATAAACGTATTTGCTGTGATCCTAGCTTAGTTAAGAAGTCATAAGTTTACGTGGATACCCACGTGCAAAATAATACCATGTTTTCGGGTGTTCAGTGCAGTTATTATCACATAATTCATCCCTAAAAGCTGATCGTATTGGATGAGTAGGCTACTGTAAACTCATTTTACATTTTTAGCATTGTGTAATGTATTATCTTAACATGTGGCGTACACAGCCGGTATTAAACAATCATCTTTAAACAAGATAAGGTATAGTAGCAATGATATGCAACGTTTTAATTAATAATTTATTGAGTGTTGTATTGGAGTTATTAAAAAAATTATATATATATATATATATACATATTCAAGTTATTTACTGTTATATCGAAACAAAAATAACTTGTCTTTTATTTAAGTTGTTTATTTATTTAACTTTTACCCCACAGCTTATTCAATTCACTGATGATCGGTGACTGCAAATATCAAAACATTTTAACAATAAACATTAGGCCTAAACATGAACTTAGTGAAAACCCAGCTATAGTCATCTTTCTGTGATTTACTAGTTTCTACATTAACTCATCCTACATAATGTAAACAACATTCTGTAAAAATATAACCTTGATATCTTTAATATTGAATCAGAATCTGCTTTATTGCCAAGTATGTTTTTGTCACATACAAGGAATTTCTCTTGGTGGCATGTTAAGGACATACATAGAATAACTAAGTAAAATCACTAAAGACAATAACACTAGTCACATAAAAACAAAAATAATTTAAATAAGCAGTATGGTACAGTAAGTATATGTATATATTTTCTCCTTTTTTACAATTGTGTGTAGTGATGCATGTATGGATGTTCAGATGCTGTTATTGTACAGATAGATAATAGGTGATATTTACAGTTTAGAATAGTATTTACAGATGTACAGGATGTGGTGATTATAAACAATATACAGTTACAGATGTGGAAGTTATGGGTGCTTTAATTGTTTAGATTTTAGCCTGAGGAACAAACTGTTGTTGTGTCTAGTATTCAGTGCCCTGTAGCGCCAAATGGCAAAAGTTCAAAGAAAGTGTTGTCTGGGTGTGCGGGGTTGACTGAGTAAAATCATGTCAAATATCAAAATCAATGTGAGATTAATGAAAATAACACTTTGATGCTCATTATATCATAATTACATTTCGAGACTTATCCTGTTTTTTCACAGGCAGGGTCACATATAACTGACTGCAGTCAGGTCAGGTAAAGCTTTTGTCACAGTTTGATCTTAAATAGTTTAAGGTCAGTGCCACGCCACCACTGCTTTACTGATGCAGAATAGATGAACAATTCCTCCCTGGGACACCCTTCCTCCAACTCGACCAGGTGGACAGTCTGTAAATAAATCTCTACACCATGGAGAATGGGTTCCAGTTGACAACACCTATTTTAAGAAAGAAAAATAAATATTAAAAATTAACTTAAATGTATAGTCTAAATCTAGGGATACTTTATATGAATAAAAAAAACACTGTTACTACAGTATAAGCATACACACCCATTTACATTTACACGTTTGGCAGATGCTTTTATCCAAAGTGACTTACAGTAACATGCTTTATTTAGTATGTGTGTTCCCTGATGATATTTGCTAGTAATGTAATGCTCTACCAATTGAGCTATGGGAAAATGTTTAAATTAATAACTCACTGTCAAGCCAGACAACATGAGCCTTTTCTCTGAAAGATGCTTCACTAACAACATGGTGAAAAAGCTGGCATGTCAGAGAAAGCCACATCTCCATCTTCTTTAATGAGCAAGGGCATCTTGCCAAATCCAGTCAAATCTACAAAAAAATCTCATTAAGTTGACCATTTCAAATAAAAAAGCAAAGGATTGTTAACATACAAGTACTAAGTCTCTTTTATAAAAAAAACAATCCAGGGGGCGTATTACAGAAAAGTCCTAACTTTAAAATCTTATCTTAACTGTTTGGCAACCATGGTAATTTCAGTTAGGACCTCATTTAAGACAAAAGCTATTACAGAATGATGTTCCTAAATGCATTATCTTATCTTAACTGCAGATAGGAAAGTGGTATTACAGAAGCATCCTAACTTGACAAAACATCCTAAAAACGGTCTTAACTTTAGGGTAACCTCACAGGTGTCCTACTGTAACTTAAAACTTTAATGAGAGCCAGCTGAAACAATCACATTATGATAGTGCTGCGGGAGAATGACATTACATTTTTAACAAAGTGGAGGATGAAAAACATCAATGTTTGTTTTTGGAATACTCTTTGAATGTTTTTTACCTTCACACATTCACATAATTACAATGTTTCTCACTACTGGAGCGATCTTTCAATTTCTGTCATCCCTCATTATTAAAAAACAGTTATCTTATCCGTGAACACTTGATGGGATTATAGTGAATACAGTACACACTTGACTCAGCATCTATTTCTTGTCATGTCTCTATCAAATTTTGAAATGTACAATAGTATCCTTGCACTTAGGAAGAATCATTTTTTTAATTTTTGTAAGTCACATTTGCTAAATGTTTAAATTGAATGGTAACTGATAGATTATGTGCTAAAACACTAATACAAAAAACACAGACTATGATTACAATGAATTTAATAACATGTATTTTTCTGGCCCATTGAAATTAAAAGGACAATTCTTTTGTTTACTGTAGCAGCAGCTCACGCATTGCTGGTTGCTTGGTAACAGACCTGACAGTTGATAGCCGAACATGATTAAGCGATTTGGGATTTCCTAACTAGAGATGAGATAAGATTTGGTGAGATAAGATGAGAATCCTAAATCAATTTAAGATTTGCTTCTGTAATATGAATTTGTGAAAAATCTTAACTTAACACATCATATCTTAAGTTAAGACCTAAGATAGAAAGTTTCTGTAATACGCCCCCAGATGTATTAATTTAAGATTAAGTGATGGTTACAGTATGTGCACCTTGAAATTGCTGGGCAAATGTCCTTTTAAGAGACATTCATCTAGAACAATGCAATAGCAAAAAAAAAACATTAGTTAGCCTAGCAAAATCAGGTTAGTTTTACATTAGACCTGCAGTCTGTCCACGGTTGGCATATATGTTCTGAAGTAATGTTATAAGATTTAAATGAGAATCGCTGTGAGCATATAGGGCTTGGGCGCCGCGTTGCATTCTGGGACGTCGCGGCCATGTTGGTGGCCTCGCGAATGTAAACATACAGCAAGTTGAACGAGGAGAAGCGGCAGAGTTGGGAGAATTAAAAGAAAGAAAAAAGATGTTAAAATCCGGAAAAGGATGTGGAATTTACTGGGATACGTTAAACAGGGAAGCAGGGACCGGTATGTGGACAAAATCGGAACTATTAACGGTTAGGATCCATATGAAAAAAGAGTTAATAAAGAGCCTTTTAAGATAACAGCGTGGTTGTTGTGAGAGCACGATTTCACGCCAATCTGTAAGCAAAGTCACGTATGACCTAGCTTCACAAGTAGCTTAGTTAATGCAGCAGTTTTTGCTGTCAGCAGAGGGATAGCAACAGAAAGATGAATGTTGAAATTTTCCCGTATTTTGGCCGAGTAAACCGGGACAGTTCCCTTATGTTCAATGTTGACTTAAGCTATATAAATTAATATTCAGATGTTATACTTCACTGTCGTATATATAAATGTCATTTATATGTCATGTATACACATTACTTAGGGGTTGAGGTTAATGTTTGGTTTCCGATATTGAATAAAACATAATGAAGTTTTCTGTAATCTGTCATTTTTAATGTAAATTACTTTTAATGTGTTACTTTATTATTAATACAGCAACGGTTTACCATGGTTGAAAAATAACAACAAATTAATTAAATTAAGACACACAATTGAGAGAAAGTATGTCTATAAACAGAGCGCAGCATGGAGCGCAGCAGTAAAGGAGGCAACCAACATGGCCGCCACGACAAGTAATGACGTCACGACGCCCAAGCCCTATTAAGCCACCTTTATACCGCTTCGGACACCTAACACTAACGTTACACAAGACTATACATGTTGAAACAACAAATCAGTAAATAAAGATTAATTACCTACCTTTATACAATCACTGTTGTTAAATAATCCATCGTTTTTCGGCAGATTCTTCTTGAAATACCAAAGCACGTGCGATTGTTCACCAACAACAACACACCACCGCGCATGCGCGTAACATTATATTCACTGCGCATGCGTGTTTGAACATCCACTACGTATTGGATTAATCCACCATGTCATCGCGCTGCAGGCTGCAGCGAGGGGTGTCTCCACTGAACGGGCGTTTATCACAGCCATCATCGGGGCAGGGATCGTATTACCGAGAGTCGCCGGTTCCCGGCGAACAGAGCGGAGATTGCCGCGGTTAACACCGGTTTGTCGTCTGCCAATGCTGATCGACGACGGCACGGGACGGAGATCTCGTAGATGGTCAGGGAGGATGAGGAGGAGCCAGCGTGGACGCAAAACCAGCGAGGACCCCGCGTAGATAGTCCGATGGGCCGGCGTCCAGACAGAGGAGAGCGCATCAGAAGCGCAGCTGGCCCTAGCGTAAAGTTTCCATCTGACTGAAAGTCCAGCACGTTTGCCCCGTCGTCTTTTCCGTTTCCTTCGATTTGGATCCAAGTGCCAGCAACAGGTACAGTTCCGTATCTCTGGAGGCAATGACCCACACGACTCAAAAGTAAATTTAGCAGGCACAGCATTGTAGGCATCAGAAAGCGTAGTACGAAAGTTCAACAATGATTGGCGATCGTAGGTAAGTAACGCAAGACAGGGCATAAGCCGGAGTATACCAAGTAAACAAACCAAACCCAGGAGCATCAGACGGCATGCCACCAGCGGCGCCATCTTTTCAAATTAAGTGAAATCTTTAGCTTTAGTGGCTCACCGCAAGTTTTACACATTAAAAGTCAAAGATGGCAGCACCCACATTTAGGTAAAAAATGAGCTGGATATATTTTATGCATTTTTTTGTATGCCACGCACTTTAAAAGGTTTTGACACATTGTTTTAAAGAAGTTATCAGACCACAGACAGCTGTGGTTCCAACATCATCTCTGCAGTTTTTTTTTTTTTTAATAAATGTGGTGTGAGAATGGAAACTTTAACTTTGCCCAGTGAAGGTGTTGCTAGCTGGCATTTAACCACTTTCCTCGGATGTGGTGCAGCTTGATCTTTAACAAACATCTTACACACTGGAGACAGGATGGAAAACATTTCAAAATCACACGCTGCTAGCTTGCCAAGACTATCATTAACTATAACATTTTATTATCTATATATAATTGTTGAATAAGGAATACATTTATTAAGTCCAGAGATAAAAAATACAGAAAGTACAAAAATACTGAACTTAAATGTATTTAAAATACAAAATACATTTACTGTATCGGAAATACTGCCGCAGTGCGCTCTGTTATGTGCAGTATAAAATCACACCAAGGGCTCAGTTATGAAATTTAATACAAATGTCTGAATCGATTAAAACAGATGTAATGTTCTGACTGTGCAAAATGAAAGCTTTTTTACTAAGATGACTGATGATCAATAAACTCTACCTAATAAAACACTTCCATTTCTTTATTGGTGAATATTTTGCTCTAAATGGACTTTGTCAAAGTTATTCATTCAATAGGACAAAAGAGCAACAGATTTTAAATACAGATGACTTTGTTTTTAGAAACAAATACATTTTTTTAAATGATTGCCATACAGAAATATATATCTGGAGTCTCCAATAATCAGCAAATTAAAGTATAAACATTCTCTACTGTAGAATCTGCTGTTTTAAAATGTCAATAGACAAACATCCTATAGTGTTAAATGACTAATTCACATCTTTTAATCATATTGAGATGGAGACACCCTCTTGTCTCTACTTGTGAAGACAACACATCACCAAACATAAGATTAACCACAGTAATAAAATAATGTGGAAATTAATATAACAACTACACTATCAGAAAGAAAACTAAGCTGTCACTGGGACGGTACGTTTAAAAAAAGGTCCTAATGGGGCGGTGGGGTTCCTGATTCCAAAAAATGGTTTATCCAACCTATACAATTGCTTTGGTCATTTGTCCATTCCCTTAAATACGACCAACAGATGTGTTTACTAAATTAGCGCCTCTTTTGGCAGCAGGTGAAACTTCATTCAAAAGAAGCAGTAATGATTCATCATCTTTGTAAACGTGTTACATTCACGAATTTCTTTATATAAGTGATCGTATGGCTTCAGTTAAACTGCACCTATTTTATTGCTATTTCACTCTTTTCCTGAAACACACTGATTTTGTACAAAACTCATAGATTTGAAAAGCTCTGTGTCCCTCAATAGCCAACTAATCTGTACGTTGTGATTGGCCTGAATACCCCTGATGTCAGCCGGAAATGTGACGCTCCTTACCATGTTTGAAAGATTTTCTCACAATAAAGGAAGGAGTTAACTTACAGGCCGAGTTCGAAGCGGGAGGAATTATGATAATGTCGGTCTTGTTTACATCACCAATCCCAGGAAGTAAACTGTTGCCTACAATCTGTGTGTTTGCTGTAGTCCAAGAAAAGAGATTTACTTTGGAGACGATAACTTGCGTCATCATTAATTTAGGGGTTTGTAAGAACCCAGAATGGAAAATAGAACCCAGTTGTGTTTATTGTATATTCACTGTGTATATTCTGGGACAATGGGACAATGCATCCCTAAACTAACAGTGATAGTATTGTTTTTAACAAATCTGTTCTAAGAGTGTGGGGTTAGATGCTCCAAAATATCTTTAAAACCATAAATGTTTAAAACTTTATAAGCATTACAAATTTGATATGTATTTAAATGATTGCATATAAACTACATTAACATGAATTGATTAAATTACATTTGTCGGCCAAAACAACTGTTTTACATGTTATACTGTATATCCCCCTGTATTTTGAGTTGTTTAGATGCAGTGCAGTAATGTATGTGAAGTAATATATATTACACTAATCATGTTTGTATTCTGAATATTCAAGAGAATTAGTTCAGTTTTAAGTAACACACATAAGCTCTCAATTTAAACTTTGCAATTTAGCATCTTTGCATAAAGTTTTACAAATATACAAAAAAATCCTTTCATCCAATATGAAAAAAACAAAATTAACGTCAGCATTCTGTGGGGTTTCTGTAGAAATGATCTGTGTGTGTGTGTGTGTGGTTGTGATTGTTTTACTAAAGCACACCATTTAACCACAAAATCAGTCACTCACAGAGGAAGTGGGAAAATAATGCTGTTTGACTCGTGTGGCCAATAACAACATCCAAATCTTGATGCTCATATTTATATTTTATTTAATCTCATATGGTTAAATTTTTAAATGAGTTACAAAGTTACAAATTCATACAGATATCTTACATATGGCTTTCCAAAGCCATGACACCAATCCTCCTTTGACATTTTATTATATCTCCCCCATCTCAATACTCCACATAGTGTACAAAATAAAAATAACACCACATATGGCTCTTACAATATTAATGTAAGCAATTGTAAATTATGTTGCTTCTAAGTGTTTCAAACTTCTTAATAGTAAACACTTAAAAAAATGTAACATCCATACAGTACGTGCATTTTATTAATTTACAAACTGACAAAGATTAATATTATGATTATTAAAAGATAAAACTATATTGCTCTTTGTTAGTTCACGTTGCAACAAATACAGTCTAAAGTGTTACTATGAAATGCAGCAACAAACAAGCCTTTATTTCATTTTTGATTCAAGTCAACATTTGAAGTGGATCAAAACATAAAGTGGATTTTTATAAAAGTTGTCTTTGTGTTTTGAACAATACCCATTCTTGTCTTATGGCAACTTTGATTAATGTTTTTGATCCACTTCAAATGTTGACCATTTAAGAGATTAGACTTTTGTGCACTAATTTTTTTTTAAGGGGGCACCGTTCGTCAATAGTCCCTGAAAATGGGGGTTCTAAAATCATTCCCAGTTCTTGTGGTGTGAACATTTTAATAGTTCAGATACTATAAAAAGGTACCCGCTGTTGAATGGGGCTGTAATCATTGACCCCAGAGATCATCGAGGTACAAATCTGCATCCCCCCCCCCAAGTTTTTTTTTCAATGCTGATTGTATTGTGTCAAAAGCACTGGAATTTTTTTTTGTAAAAAGTTGTGTCCTAGTAAATAAAATATGCAACAAAATGTATGTAGATGCCTGCATGTGTTTGCTTATCTGCTGCCACCTGCTGGTTCATACCAATAATTACAGTTAGTTAACTTCATTTAGAAACTTTGTTAATTACAATATCATTGTCAAATGTTAAGGCTTATAAAGGCTTATAGAAAAAAAAGTGTATAGTGGTGTGGTTAATTTTATTTCATGTTTTTCTCTATTTGCAGTATATATTTTTTCTAACAATATAAAACCACAAAATACAATAAAAATTAAGCTATATTAAATAAAACATTGTTTTTTAATACAAAATATGTCACATACTGCATAAGCTGCATAATCATAATCTTTATTTTACTAATCCCACCACAATATCTTACATTACTGCTGTAGAGTGAAGTTTTCAGTGAATTCAGTGGATCAGGATGTAGAAGAAGAGCGGCCATAAGAGAAAGAGGAGGTTCTGTGTGACGCTCTTAGCACCGTTACACAGATTCCCCTGACAGCATGACAAGCTCGTGTAATCTGCAGTCGCTTGTGGTGCAGCATCACAGACAGATTTAGAGACGCATCCTTTAACAGTCACAGACACAGACCCAACAGTTTCTAATGCAAAGAAAACAAAAGTTGAGTAAGTGAATCATTCAAAACTTGACCACACAGAAATCTGATAAAACACATATAGAATGCATACAGTATATATTCATGGTTATAGATTTCACACATTTATTTTTAAAGACATTATCGTAAATATATGATAAATACAGTCTTGTTCAAAATAATAGCAGTACAATGTGACTAACCAGAATAATCAAGGTTTTTAGTATATTTTTTTATTGCTACGTGGCAAACAAGTTACCAGTAGTGTAGTGTTTTTATATATGCACGGAGCACTTTCCATAAACTGCAGACACAGAGTGATGTATGTCTTTTAGCTCACGTTTTTAATACTGAACTGCTCGAGGAAGTCACAACAACATAACACATACACCGTCTTAGACTGCCCCCTAGTGGCATTAACATGTACTAGCAACATGAGTGTATGCAATACACTACATCCCCCTTTTTCTCAGTGAACCTTACTAGGTGAAACAAAACTAGTGCAAACATAAACACTTAACACAGGACCTGAAATCCAGTAGCAGCTCTTATTTTAATTATTTCAATAAACATCTTGTATAATAATCAGTTTAAAGCTTAAACATATCTGACCCATATTAACAGTCATATTTACATACAGTAACAGACATATTAATCAGTGCATATAATAGTCTTGAAACCGTGCAGGAATTTTCACAATGCGACCACTCCTGGTCGTACTAGTGTCAGAGTTATGTAAGGGTTGTTCTGGGACCTTGTCAACAGACTGATCTAATACCACCTGACCATCTGAGGTATCAGTGTGTATGTCATCCTCAGGCTCATCAGTAGAATCAAATGTTTCTTTATTTTTGTGAGTTGTTTTCCTCAGGTGGCGCCTGTTGCGTCTGAACTGTTTTCCGGCTACATCGACAACGTTGTATGATCTCGGTTCTTCTCTCTCTGAGATAACAAGACCAGGTTGCCACCCTTTGTCAGTCTCAATGTGAATTGTGTTTCCTGCATGTAGCCTTGGCAGGGCTTTTGCTCTTTCATTGTAGTAACACTCCTGTTTCCTTTTCAGAGACTCAAGCGCCTGATGAACACCTCTGGGAGTGGTGGGCCGTAGGACCTCGCTGGATGTAGGTAAGGTGCTCCTCAGAACTCTTCCCATTAGAACCTGAGCTGGTGAATGGGATGTGCCAGTGATAGGAGTGTTTCTCAGCAAAAGTAAAGCAAGATGTGAATCTGCTCCTGTACGTTCTGCCTTTTTCAGGACCTGTTTGACAGTTTTAATTGTTCTTTCGGCCAACCCATTTGATTGAGGGTATCCTGGGCTTGAGTGTGATATCTTGATGCCCCACTCTGCAGCAAATTGTTTCATTTCGTAGCTTGCGAATGGTACATGATCGCACACTAGCTCTTATGGGATGCCGTGTCTTGCATATACTGCTTTCATCTTTGCAATTACTGTGCGTGCTGTCTTGTCTTTGATAGTCATTACCTCAGGATACTTTGAAAGGTAATCAATGATTAGAAGAAATGACTGACCTCTGATCTCAAAAATGTCAGCAGCCACTTTCAACCAAGGAAGTTCCGGGATTTCATGAGAAATGATTGGCTCTTTCTGGTTCCTAGGCTGGAACTGTTGGCATGTCGGGCATGTCTCAACCATCTGTTCAATATGTTTGGTCATTCCAGGCCAATACAGAAGTTTTCTGGCATGCGCTTTTGTACGTTGCATTCCTTGATGTGAGATATGTAGCTTCTGTAGCATTTCTGATCTCATTGACTCAGGGATCAAGATTCTATCTGACATCAGCAATATGCCATCTTGCACAGCTATGGTGTGTCTGACAGACCAGTACTGCTGAATTGAGCGATCGAGTTGTTTTCTATGTTTTGGCCATCCAGTCTTTTGTGTTTTTATGAGTATCTGGAGTGAACTGTCTTTTGCAGTGGCATCTGTGAGCTTCTTTAGCATTTCCTCACTAAGAGCTTCTGTTGCCACCAGCGCATATACAACGCTTTCATCATCGAGATCCTCTGTGGTTAAGTGTGAGCCTTCAGCAACAGCTCGTGACAGTGCATCAGCAACCAGCATATCTTTTCCAGGTGTGTATTGGACATTGAGATCATATTTCTGTAGCTGTAATAGCATACGTTGAAGTCTCGCTGGTGCTTTGCTCAGAGGTTTCCTGAAGATGGCTTCCAATGGCTTATGGTCTGACTGTACATTCACACTGCGCCCGTATACATACTGATGGAACTTTTTGGTGGCAAAGACAATCGCTAGTAGCTCCTTTTCAATCTGGGCGTAGTTTTGTTCTGTGTCAGATAGCGCCCTTGACGCGTATGCTATTGGTTGTCCTTCCTGTAACAGACAAGATCCCAAGCCATCTTTGGATGCATCAGTTTGTATTGTTAGTTTTATCTCAGGGTTGTAGTACCTGAGAACAGGTGTGTTGGTCAGCGCCGTTTTGAGCGCTGTCAGTGCTGCGTCATGTTCTGCCTGCCATTGAAATGTAATGTCTTTTCTCAATAGCTGTCTGAGAGGTGCTGTGAGTGATGCCTCACCTGGGATGTACGGAGCAAGATATCTTATCATACCCAAAAGGCGCTGCAGTCCTTGCCTGTCTGTGGGTGCCGGCATGCATAAGATTGCCTGTATCTTGCTGTCATCTGCTTTCACTCCGTGCGGGGTTATCACATGTCCCATGAAATGTACTTCATTCACCTTGTACTGGATCTTTTCAGGGTTGAATTTCACATTGTATTGTTTCGCCCTCTCGATGATTGTAGCAACGATTTCATCATGTTCTTTCTCAGTGGCAGCCGCAACAATCATATCATCAGCTACAATATGTACACCGTTAATGTCTCCAAACACTTCGTTGTTATACTGCTGAAAGACTTCGCTAGCAGACTTGACACCGAATGGGAGACGTTTGAATCTGTATCTACCCCATGGGGTGTTGAATGTACATAGTAGGGATGATTCTGTGTTGAGTTTGACTTGCCAGTATCCATCCTTTTCATCAAAGATTGAGAAAATTTTCTTGCCTGAGAGTTTACACAGAACATCTTCAGTCGTTGGAATGGAGAAGTGTTGGCGAAGAACAGCTCTATTCAGGTCACGAGGATCAAGGCATACTCGTAATGACCCATTCTTTTTTTCAGTGACTACAAGGCTGTTAACCCAAGGTGTGGGCTGAGTGACTGGCGCTATGACATCTGCCTGCAATAGCTGGTCCAGTGTGCTTTTCAGTTTACTCATCACTGCTAAGGGAATTTTTCTGCAGCCATGTATGACAGGGACTATTTTTGAATCCACATGTATGTGATGTTCGCCAGGAAACTGACCAAGACCTTGAAAGACTGTTGGATGTTGAGCTATCAGCTCATCTTTAGAGGTAGGATGCTTGGTTGTGATAGTCTCGACTTTTTGTAGCAGTTGCATTTTTTCACATGCTTCCTTACCAAGTATTGGAATGGATGAATGTCCTGTGATATAGAAAGGTAAGCAAACTTTCACTTTGTGTGAGTTGCACTGTAGATTGGTCACACCTTCTGGTTTCAGTTTTGTCCCTCCGTATGCCACTAGCATGGTTGAGGTAGGATGCATCGGTGCTGCTCTCTTCAGAGAACGATAGATGTCCAGGGGGAGGATATTTGCTTCTGCCCCTGAGTCCAGTTTGAACTTCACAGTGACTTCTCCTATGTCTATGTCTGCATGCCGTGCTTTTTCCATAGAGTTAGTTCTATCTTTTAGTTCTACTGCACCAATGAATAATGAGTCAACATTAACATGTCTTTTCTGTTTTACCTGTGTGTCTCTTTTCAGATCTGCACACTGAGGCGAAGTGATTATTTTTTCCACAGGCATGACATGTGGCACCAAAGGCAGGACACTGTCGTGGAAGATGTGATTTTCCACACTTTTTGCAGCTGAATGTGTCACCATTTGCTTTTTGCCGATGAGGTGTTATTTTTTCTTGTCTCTGACTCTGTTTTGGATCTTTTGTCCTCTTCTTGATAACATGAACAGTTTTGGTCTGTTCAGCCATAGCTTGAATCTGTGTCTTTGCTGCCTCCGCTGCTCTACAGATATCCACAGTTTTTTCAAGGGTCAAATTGACTTCTCTGAGGAGTCTCTCTTTCAGACGTTGATCAGTAGTGCTAAACACTATCTTGTCTCTTATCATATCAGACTCCATTGTGCCAAACTCACAGTCTTTACTCTTTTGCTTAAGGTCAGTGAGGTACTTATCTATCGTGATTGAATCCGGCATGTGGTAGGCCCAAAACTGGTGTCTTTCGAAAACAACATTCTTTTTCGGCAAGCAGTACTTTTCTAGTGCTGTTATTATTTCTTGCATTGTTGCATTCTCCCCTGCTGTTTCAATAGTCAGCGAGTTATACACCTCTATAGCCTCCTCTCCTAATGCATGAAGAAGAATGGCTATTTTTACCTTTTCATCTTTCGTGTCAGATCCAGTTGCAGTCATATAGATGTGAAATCTCTGAATCCATCTTCTCCAATTTTCGCCTGTATTTCCCGACAGGACTAACGGAGATGGTAGCCTGAACTGATCCATGTGTCTGTATTTACACACTCGGCGAGCTAACGTTAGCTTCAGTCACGTTGTCCAGACTCTTTGCTGTCTTAATGCTTTTTAAATGCAGGCTTGAGTTCGTTTTAAGACTCTTTTCTGACACCATGTAGTGTTTTTATATATGCACGGAGCACTTTCCATAAACTGCAGACACAGAGTGATGTCTTTTAGCTCACATTTTTAATACTGAACTGCTCGAGGAAGTCACAACAACATAACACATACACCGTCTTAGACTGCCCCCTAGTGGCATTAACATGTACTAGCAACATGAGTGTATGCAATACACTACAAGTAGTATCAGTAGATTCTCAGAAAACAAATGAGAGCATTCATGATATGCACGCTCTTAAGGCTGTGCAATTGGGGTATTAGTTGAAAGGGGTGTGTTCAAAAAAATAGCAGTGTGGCATTCAATCACTGAGGTCATCAATTTTGTGAAGAAACAGGTGTGAATCAGGTGGCCCCTATTTAAGGATGAAGCCAACACTTGTTGAACATGCATTTGACAGCTGAGGAAAATGGGTCGTTCAAGACATTGTTCAGAAGAACAGCGTACTTTGATTAAAAAGTTGATTGGAGAGGGGAAAACCTATAAAGAGGTGCAAAAAATGATAGGCTGTTCAGCTAAAATGATCTCCAATGCCTTAAAATGGAGAGCAAAACCAGAGAGACGTGGAAGAAAACGGAAGACAACCATCAAAATGGATAGAAGAATAACCAGAATGGCAAAGGCTCAGCCAATGATCACCTCCAGGATGATCAAAGACAGTCTGGAGTTACCTGTAAGTACTGTGACAGTTAGAAGACGTCTGTGTGAAGCTAATCTATTTTCAAGAATCCCCTGCAAAGTCCCTCTGTTAAAAAAAAGGCATGTGCGGAAGAGGTTACAATTTGCCAAAGAACACATCAACTGGCCTAAAGAGAAATGGAGGAACATTTTGTGGACTGATGAGAGTAAAATTGTTCTTTTTGGGTCCAAGGGCCACAGGCAGTTTCTGAGACGACCCCCAAACTCTGAATTCAAGCCACAGTACACAGTGAAGACAGTGAAGCATGGAGCATGATATGGGCATGTTTCTCCTACTATGGTGTTGGGCCTATTTATCACATACCAGGGATCATGGATCAGTTTGCATATGTTAAAATACTTGAAGAGGTCATGTTGCCCTATGCTGAAGAGGACATGCCCTTGAAATGGTTATTTCAACAAGACAATGACCCAAAACACACTAGTAAACTGGCAAAGTCTTGGTTCCAAACCAACAAAATTAATGTTATGGAGTGGCCAGCCCAATCTCCAGACCTTAATCCAATTGAGATCTTGTGGGGTGATATCAAAAATGCTGTTTCTGAAGCAAAACCAAGAAATGTGAATGAATTGTTAAAGAATCATGGAGTGGAATAACAGCTGAGAGGTGCCACAAGTTGGTTGACTCCATGCCACACAGATGTCAAGCAGTTTTAAAAAACTGTGGTCATACAACTAAATATTAGTTTAGTGATTCACAGGATTGCTAAATCTCAGAAAAAAAAATGTTTGTACAAAATAGTTTTGAGTTTGTACAGTCAAAGGTAGACACTGCTATTTTTTTGAACACACCCCTTTCAACTAATTGCCCAATTGCACAGCCTTAAGAGCGTGCATATCATGAATGCTGGGTCTTGTTTGTTTTCTGAGAATCTACTGAACCTACTGGTAACTTGTTTGCCACGTAGCAATAAAAAATATACTAAAAACCTTGATTATTCTGGTTAGTCACATTGTACTGCTATTATTTTGAACAAGACTGTATATTTCTGTGATTAGGTCATTAGAAAACCATGTTCTCTGATTCATGTTATCACATATTGATATGTCTCCAACAAATAGCGCAATTAAAATGTAACCTAATCTACTATAATAATGCAAAGAAAGAAAAAAAAGACTTTATTCTCACGTGTAGCTTTAATGCAGTAGTCTTCATCTCCTGAACAGTTTAATTTGTTGAAGCAACTCTTCTCATCACAGTAGTAACATTGTTTTCTATTGAGGCTGTTAGAGCTGGAATCTGTAGAAGAAACAAATCTTATTCTATTATACCTAAGCTTAATGCTAGCATAACTATATATATATATATATATAGTGATGTGTATGAAAGACATACCTGGGGCGTCTACGCTATTACAAAGGTCTGTGTTACAGCATTGTGTAGATGTAACTGTCCTTTTAAATCCGAGGTTAACAGATGTACCTACACAATTCTCTGTCACTGCACAAGCCTTAGACTGCATTTTAAATACAGTGCCACCTAAAAAAAAGAATATGATTAATGTTTTACACTTGACCATTGTGATTTGTAAAGCAAACATGCATGTGTGTGTGTGTGTGTGTGTGTGTGTGTGTGTGTGTGTGTGTGTGTGTGTGTGTGTGTGTGTGTGTGTGTGTGTGTGTGTTGCCTGAGAGGTTCCTGAAATTCTGAAGTACAGACATCTTACATCATAGTAAAACATTTCTGCTTCACAACTATACTGATAATCTTGAGATACGCATCTCTACTCATGAAGACAAGATCATACAATCAGCAGTTTATAAGAAAATAAGAAATGAAATACAACACAGATTTTCAGTAATTTCATAGATAATATATCCACAAAAATAGTCTGCTTTAAATAAACCCCTTTCACTTGCATTAGTTTATGAGGAGTTCAGATGTAAAACCCTTTAGGCCCTATCTTGCACCCAGCGCAATTGACTTTGTCAGTGACGCATGTATCATTCGTATTTTGCGCCGGCGCACAGCGGGGTTTTTCCCTCCACAGATGCACGTCAGCAAACTAGGGAATGAACTTGCGCTCCCTGGGCGGTTCAGCGCAAAAAGGAGGCGTGTTGCGGCGCAAACCATCTCTTATGCTATTTTGCAGTTTCAAAAAACAATTGCGCTACTAACCAAAAAAAACTAGTCTAAAGTCAGTGGCGCGTTGCGCGTGGTTCATTATGCTATTTTAAGGGCGCATGCTTGACCATAATGTATAGCGTGCACAACGCGCATACACTTTGCTTATCTAATCTACACAGATGCAACAGTTATTTTTGCAAATCATAAATTGTTACACTTAAAAATATTAATACACGAGATAAGGGGAATCATAGTGGTGAGCATTGTGGTGATAGTTTTTATTTATTCTCATGCAAATAACGATTAAAATATTTTCATAACTTTGTTGTGTGGCTGTATTACATTTATTTTATGTAAATAATAGTTAAAATGTTTTCATAAGAAACCTTAATGTATATGAACTTGATTTGTAAGAGTACTTTGGGGTTGGACCTTGCTTGCGTTTCTTGGGTCCGATTTCAAAGCCCCCAAACCCTTTCAGCGGTGAGGGTGGACGCAGCGATGTCCTCTGCTGGCGTCAGGTCCTGAGGCAGATCCACCTCCCGTTACACGGCGTGCCCGATTTATGCTAGCAAGCTTGGGATTCCCCCGTACAAGGACGTCGGTCTCCTCGGCTGTGAACCGCTCCTGGCGTGCGCCTGGTAAATCCGTCATAATAATAGCAACCCGCCACGGAACTTGCGCCCTTGCGTTTAAAGGGAATGTTGGATAGCGTTCTGATTGGTTTATTTAACGTTACGCCCAAACCACACCTATGAATAATGAACCTACTTCAGACCAACCCCTTATTGATTTGCGCCCGGCGCAAGAGTTATTTCTCACGCCGGGAAAATAGCAACAGCGCCCAAGATCCGCCCACAAACTCACTTGCGCGTTGCGCTTCGCACTTGCGTTTCAGATCGTTAAAATAGGGCCCTTTAAGTGCATCTGACATGTTTTCTTGTAAATGAGCATTTATTTATCAGACTCTTATGCTTAGGTTTAATAATTCCTTTTGATGGCACTGAAAAGGTTACTAATTGAAATGGCTTATTTTCACAGATGCCACTTTAGTAATTTCATTCGTATTTAACAAATTTGACTGTCTTTAGCTGCAAAACCCTCTAAGTGCGTTCAAAAATCTCCATTTCTAAATAGGTCTTGAGTCCTTCTTAACTCTCCTTTCTGTTTTTTTTAATTTATGATACTTCAAAAATAAAATGTGTTTACATGTTGTTTTAATTTGAGAAATGTTTGCGTCATACATACAACAGATATTTGATAGAGACAGAGGAGGATATTAAGAAGTTCATACACTTTTATCAGAGATTTGTGGTAAGGTAAGTTGTAATGAGGCAATAATTATCTAATACAACTATACATAATATTACTATCTACATTTTATAAAGTATTATTTTAACGTTAGGGTTTATCCCAATGTCTGTACAAGTGCCACAAATTACACATTTTATCATCATTTAAATTGTTGGCGATGACAGCTGTAAATACGAGCAAAGATGTTTAGAGGAAATCTTACTTACTTTATTTTAATCATCTTACTTTATTTAACTACACTTTATTCTCGGCATGAATATAGCCTCAGAAGCTGGTATGGCGTTTAATAGAAAAGAAAGAAATGTAATTATTTAATTATTGCTTTGTTACCCTACAACTTACCTCAAATCTCTGATAAAAATGGATAAACTTCTTCTTAATAGCCTCATGTAACTAAGATATCTGTTGTATACTCTAATGCTATGTAAACACCAAATGCGGGGCATCGCGTTAAGTTCGTGTCATGCGAATTTTTCGCTCGAGTTGAATATTTTCAACTTGGGTGAATATGCGTTTGAGGTGAATTGCGCATATTGCGTCATTCTCATCGTCCCACACGAGGATGCGAATGCGTTCTTCTGTGTTATCCTATTGAACACAATATGTGTCATTTTGTGTTGATTTTGAGTTCACATTAATAAAAGGGACAATACAAGATGTGTTAAAACAACACAGTGTGTTGTTCCAAAAACAACACAGTTGTTTTAGGTTAAGGACCCTCCATATATCCCACTCTTTAGAATTTTTTAAACTGTGGGTCGGGACTCACTAGGGTCCCACAGTGGGATCAGATGGGTCACAAAGTCACTTGATTGTTGTAGTGAATGACACAAAGGGCCCTATTTTAACGATCTAAGCGCATTGTCTAAAGCGCACAGCGCATTGTCTAAATGGGCGTGTCCGAATCCACTTTTGCTAATTTAACGACGGGAAAAATGGTTTGTGCGCGGAGCGCATGGTCGAAAAGGGTTGGTCCTATTGTAATGGGAGTATTTTGGGCATAACGTGCAGTAAACCAATGAGAGTCACAGCTCTCATCCCCTTTAAAAGCAAGTTGCGCTGGCGCTATGTCTAATCCCTATTTAGATGACGGACTTTGTAAACTGAAAAACTAAGCAGAGGAAGAAGATCCCCAGTTTAAGATTAATGTTAAATAATTGTGTTGTTTTTCACTTGTATTGAAATTGTTATTTTTTTATTAAAACCTTTAAAACCCGTTTTCTTTTAGTCATGGAAGTAAAAAGCAGGCTTGTAATTGCTTTAAATGTATGGCTATCCAATATCATCAAAAAATAATTTACAAGTATGTAAGATAAGGTTTGTACTCTAAAAATACTTTATTTGTAAAAAACAGGAGATAAAGAAAATACAGAATTTACTCACGTTTCAGCACTTTGGACAGCGGTTTTTTAAGCATTACTTAAAAATGTTTCTCATCTCACCATATCCGCAGGTACAGAGTCATCATATACAATAAATCCGTGAGGTAGCATTAAAAAAAACATTTAAAAACAGACGAATTTGTTCAAAGCAAAGCAGTTATTTACTTACCAGGCTGCAGGTGAAGCAGCTCTTTGCGCCTTCTAACGTCTCATAATCTGTCCTCATTTATGTCCAAGAGACTCAATAATAATCTTTTACATTCAATCCTTTAATCTTTCATATTTAAAAGCATTTTTGTGCTGTTGCGCATACTTTGTGATAAGCAAACCCGCGTTGTCCTCCCATGTATAGGCGCATTTTACTAATGCGCTCTTTAAATAACATAAAACACTATTGCGCCATTGACTTTAGACTTTAGAGCAGGTTTTTGTTGGTCAATGGCGTAGTCTATTTTAGTTGCCTCAAAATAGCAACGCGCCAACAATGCGCCTGAACACACCTCGTTTTCAGACCAGAACGCCCATGGGCGCAAAAGGAGGCGCAAATGCATTTGCTATTTAAACAACGCGGCACTAAACGTGAAAATTAGGTTGGAAACTAGCGAAAGACACTTGCGTCGCGCATTGCGCTGCATTGCGCCGGGTGTAAGATAGAGCCCAAAAACTGTTTTGTTCTATTAATGACGATGGTTTTGATATCAGGTATTTTGGGATTGTAATTAAACTTACATTTAATTCAATAACAATGATATAAACTACTCTTTTTTTAAAAGAATACAAATTTTTCTAAATTTAGTTTTTGAGCATATTTTTATAAAAAAATTATTTTGGTGGGTCCTGAGATTATACCTGTCTAAGTGGGTCGTGAAATTATAAAGTATGAACCACTGCTTCAGAGGATGTAATCTCCAGAGGATGTGAAGGACGCAACCTTCTGAAACGAGACACAGCCAGTATATCTACTATAACTCGTATATCAAGACCTGTGGGGACAATTGTAGGTGTGGCGGGCAGCAATGGCAGAATTAATGTAGGGGAACAGATATTAACCACATGCTCTTAACACTTATAGACATCAAATACTTTCACTTCAAATCCGCTTAATCCCAGCCTCACACCATTCAGAAATATCGGTTTCATGACAGTATTTGTTAAGAGTGATAAAAAAACTAATTTACAAGAAAACAAGCCAGACGCACTTATGAGTTTTTTTAGGTTTTTTACAGTTTATTATAAGGAAAAACATTCAGTTGAGTTAAGCTAACATTCATGTTAAATGACCCTAATTTCCATTGGAAAATCTATCATATTTTTGTACATTTATCCTCCATCATACTGAACTCACCAGTAGTTTGTACAGTTGTATGACTTGCACATACGGCAGTGGCATTGCTCGGACATGTTTTCTCTTTGCTTTCACAAGAACCCATCATACCTGAACACTCATAACATTGGAGTGAATGTCCTGAAAAAAGAAACAGAATGAGTTAGAAATATATTTTGTAACTAATAAAACATTAAATAGGCTTTTGTGTTTTGTACCTCCAGTGAAAAGAGCACAGAAGAGAGCAATGAAGATTTTCAGTTCCATCTTTGGTCTGTCAGGAGGTGAATAAAATCACAAACCCTTTCAGTGGCTTTTATATGAATGATCAAAAGAGAGGGCGAGGCTTTGATGAGAAAAGGACATTTAAATAAAAAGGGCGTAAGTTTGATTTTGACATTGGTGGGTACATAAATAAAATTGTCTTTAGAGCCACATAGTCACAAAGGTTTATTACTGTTTACTTGAACAATATTTAAAATAGTATTTCTGTTGCTATAATCTTATTTATAAAGGTTACAGGTCAAAAACAACAAATATACAATAAGCTAGAGCTGCACGATAAATTGCATATGATTGTTATGCACATCTGGTATTTAACCACACAGAGCCGTAGTTCACCGACAAGCAAGTCAATTATCGAATCGCCTGCAGTAATGAATGCGATATTGCACAGCTTGTCAGTGAATTAAACAACATACAAAAAATATAATTGCTAACTACATACTGTACAGAAAGCTCAATGTGGACATATACTGTACATATAAACGAGACACACAAAGTTTAAATTTGCTCATCCGCTTATTATGGGATTGTCATAAATTGGGAGAAAACACTGTTTCTGGATCAATGTCACACAACTTGTGCTGTATTTTGTGCTTAAAACGGTTGATATAAGAACGTTTTCTTTCTCACCACCGTTAGCCTGCAATCATGACATGATGATCACATCACGTCTTGTTGACAGAGATTTCACACTTTTTATTGAATCTTTGAAATTCAGAAATCATACAAAAGGGCAAGTGCATATGATGTCACATATTTTGACATTTCGTGTTTCGTAAATCCAATTGCAGCATACGTCAGACAGGAAGTAAAGACAAAGCCAATCATAAAGCGATGTGGGTTAGAGAAGCGGGAATTACGAAAGGCAAAGCCAATCATATTAGCGACTTAAGTTACGGAGGCGGGATTCATTTAAATGATTCCTGGGTAAATTAATGTTACATAAAATAAAATAAAAAATAAAAAAAAAACACAAGGAACAGGTGGACATCAGTGGTTATATATAGCAAAAATGCAAGTGAAAAGCATAACAGACCAGATATGAATTCTGAAATTCTGGCCTAAATGCTTGTAAGCAGCTCAACATAGCACGGAAAACAGCATGAACTAAGTCAAACGTTTAGCTCTAGTAATAATACACTTGATGTCTGGCTTTTTAACAGCACTCATTTTAAAAGCTGATAATGTTTTTATACTTATTCTTTTGAGAGATTAAACTTGTTTCCTTTTATCCAGTTGAAAGATATTTTGTTCAACACACCTCAAAATGTGTTTTTGAATTGCATGTGAAGCTGAAACGAAATCAAATCAAATCTTTGATCAGTATACTTTCAGAAAAAAACAAAACCTAGTGTTTACTCAGAGAGCGCCTCAGGGAGCACCTGCATTTACTCCCAAACCCCTTTCCTATCCAACTCACAAATGAGGTAAACAACAGAAGCTGTGTTTATTTGTCTATACCTGAAATAGCATCTGCCCTTTGTTCACTATAAACACGTTTTACTGTAAATTAACCACCTGATTAGTTTTGCCTTACAAATTAAATAAATATTTTGAAAAAGTTATGTTATGTCACACCCATTCCTTACACACTGGAATGTAACAAGTGTACAACTAGACAGAAAGGTTTGTTGAAAAACTTTATGTTGGCTTGACAAAGCCAGGACTGAATGTTTAAAACACATTGACAGAAACTTTAAATAAGTTTAGTTAAGTCGTCTACCTGGCTGTAAACATGTTTAGCATGAAGCTAACATAATGGTAACATGATTTAGCACGAAGCTAGTATGATGCTAACATTATTTAGTATGAAGCTAACATTATGCTAACATTATTTAGTATGAATTTAGCTTGAAGCTAACATGATGTTAACATGAATTTACATGAAGTTAGCATGATTTAGCATGAAGCTAACATGATTTAACAAGAAGCTAGCATGATGGTAAAATGATTAAGCATAAAGTCAGCATGATTTGACATGAAGCTAACATGATTTAACATAGCATTAGCATGAAGCTAACATGATTTAACATGAAGCTAACATGATGCTTACACAATTTAGCAGGAAGTTAGCATGATGCTAACATGATTTAGCATGAAGCTAACATGATGCTAACATGATTTCGCATAAAGCTAACATCATTTAGGATGAAGTTAACATGATTTAACATGAAGCTAACATGATTTAACATGAAGCTAACATGATGCTAACACAATTTAGCAGAAAGTTAACATGATGCTAACATGATTTAGCATGAAGCTAACATGATGCTAACATGATTTCGCATAAAGCTAACATGATTTAGGATGAAGTTAACATGATTTAGCATGAAGCTAACATGATTTAACATGAAGCTAGCATGGTGCTAACATATTTAACATAAAGCTAACATGATGCTAACATATTTAGCATGAAGCTAACATGATGCTAACATGATTTAGCATTAAGCTAACATGATTTAACATGAAGCTAACATGATGTTAACATGATTAAGCGTAAAGTTAGCATGATTTAGAATGAAGCTAACATGATTTAACATAAATCAAGCATGAAGCTAACATGATTTAGCATGAAGCTAACATGATTTAACATAAAGTTATCATGATAATAAGATGATTTAACATGAAGCAAGCATAATGCTAACATGATTTTGCATAGCATTAGCATGATGCTTACATAATTTAACATGAAGTTAGCATGATGCTAACATGATTTAGCATGAAGCTAACATGATGTTAACATGATTTAACATGAAGCTTGCATGATGCTAACACAATTTACCATGAGGCTAGCATGATGCTAACATGATTTAACATGAAGCTAGCATGATGCTAACATGAATTAGCATGAAGCTAACATGATTTAACATGATTTAGCACAAAGTTAGCATGATTTAGAATGAAGCTAACATGATTTAACATACATCAGGACAAGTTTTGCGCCGAAAAAAAGTGTCCTGATATAAGAAGAAGAAAAAAATTTCCCTGAGGAATAATAATTAATCCGGACCATGTGACGTCACTGTGTGTCGTCGCCGCCATTTTTGTGTCCGGTCACAGCTGCGCGCCCTGCTTTATTCTATGGTCACAGCAGCCACAACTACCAGAGAAAGATCAATAAAACACTCCTAGGAGGTTTACAATAAGATTACAATTTGTCCGGGATATGTTGCGATGTTGGCTGTAAGAACAGTCGTCAGAGGAACCCCGAACTACAATTTTATTCTATTTCAAAGGACTTAAATTGGCGGAATAAGGATTGCCTTCAACAGAAGTGCAGATCCTTGCATGACAGCAGGTGCGCCAAGCAGGTTTCACAATGTCTTTTCACGTGTGTATTGTCATGAAAATAATGCATAATAACTTACCATTAAACTTAGAAATATAGTAGATATCATGGTTGTATGTGTACTTAGAAGATGTGATTCACTGTTAACTGTGGGGTGCATGGCTGTTATGATAACGGGATACAGCGTGCTATGAGAGGGATTGTTCATTCGCATTAGTAAATTAAAGCCAAAAATATTCACCAAGTTGTCTACTCTATATATAATGACAGAGATATTACATTTAATGCATTTTTATTAGACATTTTTAATTTCTGGAAATATTTAATACAGAATATGACAAATAATGCAGGATACCAAAAATTCGACATGTTGTTGATTTTGCGCTCTTCCGCAATCGCGAACAACTGGAGGGACTCACTGACAGCCGACATCTAACTCCACAATGTAAAATCAGTATTTCGTCTCTGGTCAATTAAACTAATAAATGTGACAATTTAGTGCATTAGATACGCTGTATTCACTGCCAAGACCGACACAAATATGGTGGCGGGCATGGCGAAGTGACGTCTTTGGTACCCATGAATAGTGATGCTTTGCATAAATGCAAGCAACACTAATAATACGTTTAAATACAATATCAGTAGGTTGGCTTTGTAAACCAACATAATTAAACTTCATTTAGGTTTGTTGGCATTCTATGAAACTCAAACAAAGTAAAATTATTTTTTAGTAAAAAAAATAGGCTGACTAATGATTACAAACTACCCAATAAAACACTTAACTTTGTTTATTGACTTATTGGTGTCATGGTCAAAGTTCAGTTATTCATTCAAATGGACAAATGAACAATAGATTTTTAATACAGATGACTTTGTTTTAAGAAACAATTGTTTTTATTCTGATAGCCAAACAGAAATGTATATCAGGAGTCTCCAATAATCAGCAAATTCAAAAGTCCTCATACTCTACTGTACAAAGAATCTGCTGCCACCTACTGGTAAATGACCTTATATACAGTTTTGCATTTAAAAGATAAGTTCACACACAAAAAAATCTGTCATCAATGACCCTTATGTCATTCCAAACCTTTATGACTTTCTTTCTTCTGAGGAATACAAAATAAGATACATTTTGAGAAATATCTCAGTAGTTTTGTGTCCATACAATAGAAGTTAAAGGAACAAATTTTGTTTGGTTACCAGCTTGGACTACTGAAACTATTGGCAAGACAAATACAAACTACTAGGCTGGGCCTGCAGAAAACAACATCTTTATTGTTAATGCAAGGGTGACACAAACACAATGCAAGACAACAAAAACAACAAATATTTAATGTAGAATGATAATTTATATAATAAAGAAATATAACATTTATATAACAAATATATGTAAAAGTATGTATGTGTGTTTTATACATAAAGAAATAAACATTTACTAAATATATTTTATTTAACACAAATTAATTGTTTGGTAACATATGAATAATTACAGTAATTTAACTTAGAGAGATTTTGTTATCATTATTACATTTTGACAAATGTAAAAGCTTACAAATGCGTATTGAAAAAAATCAAAGGATTCAAATGTAAAAGATTATTATTGAGTCTCTTGGACAGGCACGGATTAACGCACGGGCCTACTGGGCACTTGCCCAGGGCACTGGGCCAGCAGGGGGCCCTGTCAAATTTACTGTGTCTATTATTTTCAAATAAATATTTTAATTTTAATTTTATGTTCAGTAAAGTTGTGTTCAATATTGAAGAATAATGTAGTTTTTTTTTGCAGTTGCAAAGTATTAACTAGTAAATAAATCAAATAAATAATTTTAATCTATTGCTGCGCTGTTAAGAGAGACATCTAGAGGCGAGTGAAAAGCATTGCGTAATATAAAAGTCACGCGCAGAAGATGGTTACTCAAAAACCAAAACAAAAATGAGTTTAAAACCACAACCAAGTGGATCAGTGATAAGAAAGCACAAAAAGACAGCTTTTCCTCACCCTGCCAGTCAGCAACTGTGAAGGAGAACGTTCATTTTCTCTAATGGCAAGAGTAAAAAACGAACTAAGAAGCAAAATGTGTCAAGGACGTATAAATTCACTGTCTTTAGGGGCTGGACACACAAAGCTTTTACGCCCGGGGCCAGCGCATGTTTTCAATTGATTCCAATGGAAACTCTGCGTTTTTCAAATAAGTAATCAGCTAGCGGGTTTTTTCCGCGCTGAAAACCGGCGCTCTGGGTTTTTTCCGCACTCAGCGCTGAGAGTTCAAAAATAATCAACTTTGAGTGAAATCTCCGCTCGTCAATGTCAGTTCTCACACGGCCGTCCAATTAAAGTGGAGGAGGGGCGGGACATTACCACAGCAACCAACCGGCTTAAGGGCGATTTATAGTCGTGCGTCGCTGCTACGGCGTAGCAGCGACGGCGTAGGTTCCGCGTCGGTTTTCATTTATACTTGTGCGTCGCCGTCCGCGTCGACGTGCAAAGACACGCGAAACCGCTGGTTGGCAGTAATCACGCGTGTAACCACAGTAGCAGCAGAAGTCGTCACAGAAGAAGAAGCTAAGCAAGTTAACCCACAAACGAAGAAAAAATAGCAACTTGTTGTGTATAATTTGAGAAGACCAGCAATGATGTAAGTAAATAAACAGCGACTTATGTTGCAGTTTTAGTTAAATCACTCCTCAACTTGGCTCATCTTTGTTTTCACCGTCTCAACCGGAAATACCTATGACGCAGTTTTTTTTACCTGACGGGAGGGGTTCTGGTGGACCAATCACAGAGCTTGCGTTTCGCGTAGGTCCGACGCGCTGTTAGGAATTTTGTGAGGTGCGCGTCAGGCTACGCAGAGCTACGCACAGGCTACGGATAGCCTTTAAGCCGAAAGTATACTAGGGACGTCCGCGTATGCGCGCCGTCCGCATGACGTCATTTTCGTCATCAAGAGGGTCCGCGGCCGGCCGCGCGGACCGTCCGCGTGCAGCCCAAAATTTGAGACCGCGCGGACAGTCCGCGTACAAGTTGTACAGTTGTATTGCGTATAGTGTCGAACGTGGCCATCCGCGTGTAGCCGCGGGGACTATACCCGGAAAGCTGCGCGGACGCGTGCGCGCGCGAGCCGGACGCGGACGCGGAAAAAAGTATACCCGGCCCTTTACAGCTGAAGTATTACAGCTACCAAAGCGCTCGGCTGAAAAAAAAGTTTTGGTGTTTCCAGCCCCTTAAATGCCTGTGGTGAACGACTGTGAAATGTAATGAAATGTCTGCTAAATGTAGAAATGTAAAATATTTATGGAATCTTCTCCTGTGATATGATTTGGAGAGGTCAGAATCTTTTTGATTGAGTATGTTGTACAGTATGTATGTTGACAGATACTGGTAAGATATAAATAAACCAATTTGTGATGTGAAAGTAGAATATTGTGTGCATTCTCTCCCCGTGTATTAGTGCCATTGTTAATCCTGTAAGATGGGGCATACAGGCAGAGGCGAACCAACACTTGAGCCCTGTGCATACAGGTGCAACACTGTTGCCCAAAAAAATGGTAAAGGGGGCCTTTGAGACATCCGTGCCCAGGGCACATCATCGCCATAATCCGTCCCTGCTCTTGGACATAAATGAGGACCGATGAGACGTTAGAAGGCGTAAAGAAGAGCTGCTTCACCTGCAGCCTGGTTAAATGTTTTGCTTTAAACAAATGCAAATATTGCATCTATATTAAATTTTTTTAATGCTACCCCACAGATTTATTATATATGATGACTTTGTACCTCTGGATTCGGTGAGATGAGAACCGTTTTCATGTTATGCTTAAATTTCCAAACACCAACGGCGCTGTCCTAGTGCTGAAACGGCTCTGCACGTTGGTAAATTATTTATCTCCTGTTTGTTACAAATAAAGTATTTTTAAAGTACAAACCTTTTCTTGCATATTTGTAAATTATTCTTTGTGATTAATCTTATCGTGTAGGCTATCCATACATTTACAACAATTAAAAGCCTGCTATTTTGTACTTCCATGACTAAAAAAAAAGACTTTTAAAGATTTAATTACCAACAAATTACAAATAAAGTATTTTTAGAGTACAAACCTTTTCTTACATATTTGTAAATTCTTTGAGATTCACTGATCATCTGGGCTATACATACATTTACAGCAATTAAAAGCCTGAAATTTATATCCATGACTGAAAGAAAACGACTTTTAAAGGTTCTAATACCAAAAAAGAACAATTTTATTACAAATAAAAATAACAACATTTTTTAATATCAATCTTAAACTGGTGGTCTTCTTCCTCCTCTTAGTTTTTTTAGTTTACAATGTAAAAAAATTCCGTAGAAATTGCAGCTGGGTTGCCGATAATTTACCGTAGATTTAAATGTATGTTTTTTACTGGCAAAATTTTGTTCAAAGTTAAATGAACATTAAACATTTACAAGTCTTTGTCTTGACAGAGTAAAACTAAAAAACAGCATCAAGCTAAACATTCTGGGAAACAAAATCTGAAGCAAAAAACAGAAAAGGGTTGATGATGATTTCTGGTTCCCAGAATGCTTTGCGTGAGGCTGTTATTGTATAGTTTTATTTTGTAAAGATAAAGACTTGTTAAAATGTAAAATTTATTTAACTTTGAACAAACTCTTGCCAGTAAATAACATAAATTTAAATATACGGTAAATTTCCGGCAACCCAGCTGCAATAACATTGTAATTTCTACGGAATTTTATTACGGTGTACAAATTCTGCCAAAATAAGGAAATCGGGATGGCGCCAGCGCAACTGGCTTTTAATTGGGATGAGAGATGAGACTCTTACTGGTTTATTGCACATTGCACTTAGATTGTTAAAAAAAGCCCATACAGGCTTTTGTTCTTATTATACGGTGATATATTGAAGCTGGTGTAGTTCTGTGTTTGTATATTTTGATAACAGATGCATTTTCGGCTAAAGACCAAATCATGTGCTGATGTGACCAACTAAGAAAGTTGGTAGCAGCAGTGTAACCAATTGAAAATTAATCTGGTGCCAAGGCTCATTAGTTCTTTTTGTGAATGATGTTCAGTGACAGTTTGCTTGTTGACAACAGAGACAGCTGCTGGTCAGAACAGGTACTGTTTTTTTCTCTATAATATTTGTTTTAATGTCTGTGTATGCACACGTTTCTGTGAGCCGTGCACATGTGCCAACTTAAAGTGGTAAACAAAGTGGCTGTAAAATGGCTGTGGGGGTGCCAGTATACAGTACAAATGTCCTAATTTTAAAAACAAACTTTTGATGAGGTTGCAGTGTAAGTTTGATGTGAGGGATTGGTATCTTTCTCTTCTGTACTTAAAGTACTTTATTTATTAAAATATCATTATTACATTATGACAAATATTTTATTCTGATTATTTCTGTTTTATAAAGGCTTCCTGAACAAAAATTACAAGTGTAGATTTGTTGTGGTTATATTTTATTTCTTTTTTTTTTCTGTTTCCAGAATATATTTTGCTAGAAATAAAACACCAATGAAAATGTAATAAAAATTAAAGGTGCATTGTGTAACTTTTAGGAGGATCTCTTGACAGACATGCAATCAAATATATTATCAGTGATGTATAAAGACCTTACAAAATGAACTGTATTGTTTTTAAGAATGAGCTGTTTTATCTACATACACCGCAGGTCCCATTACCTGAAAGTCGCCGTCATGTTTCTACAGAAGCCCTAAATAGACAAACTGCTCTACGGAGCATGTTTTGTCCCTATATTGCCTCAGACGATGATATGTTTATCCTGTGGCGGCTACCATATGCGTTTTAAAAACAATTGACGGATGAGCTGTTGGTTGCAATTCGCAATCTCACTACTAGATGCCGCTAAAATTTACACACATCACCTTTAAGCTATCATAAAGAAAGCATTATCTTTAAAAAATATTTTGTTGTTGCAGTTATAAAGCTCAAATGTACTGTAAGCCATTGATAAAGTCTTAAATGTAAGCAATTGTGAATTGTTGTTTCTAAGCTTATACAAACCTAACAACTGAATGTAAATTAGATGCAGCATACATTGGCAACAAACAAGCATTATAATTAACAATTTTGTAAATTGTGTTACACTGAAGTTCAGTGATTTCAGTGAAACAGGGTGAGGATGAAGAGCGGAGACAGGAGGAGGATGAAACTGCCCTTATAGAGTCCACCTGATCAAGACACAAAATGTTTTATTAACTCAAAACTGACATCAACATGACCAGAACGGCACAGAGAAGACAATTTGCCATCTTGCACTGTAATTTTTTTTAGCATTTTTGTTAAATCAACACATATTGTTTTTTTACATTACTTTAACTTAACAAATTAAGTTAAACAATTTCAATTTGTTTTTATAAGTTATGTCAACATAACATCAGCACAGGTCAAAACTTAAAATTGTATGTTGAATTCATGCTGCATTTTTATACAGTGTGGTACGTACTGTAAATACAAATTAAAATATGCATTTAATATATAGAGTCAAATGATTAAACTATGAAAAATATTTTGCTGCCTTAAAATGTTTTGTTGTTATAGCCTAAAATATAATTGAAATAAGTCAACTTCATTTATAAATTGTAGAATCTCAAGTCAAGATAAATAATAGTAAGTTGAAATTACTTGTAAATATCATAAAAAGCTTTCTAAGGACAGTAGAGGAGAGCGGGGCACAACCTAATGCTTTTTGACTTTGGCACTATCATTCAAAACATGATTAATAATTTTTTACACAATCAACACATAAATCTAAATAAACACTTTTTTGTTTGTTCGTGGGACCTACAGTTATCGTACAATTACACTGAAAGTGACAGGAGTGCAAATGTTACAACTTACCCCATAGGTGGGGTTCATTGTAAAAGAGAATTTGTTATAATGCATGCTAGAAATTTTTTCAATATAAATAATTCAATAAAATTCGGCCTATATACTAAAGGTGGATATTGTTTATATATCTGCCTATAATAGATTAATATCCACACATTCATTCATCCATGATCCTTCATCTAACCATCCTTGTATTATGCATCTATGCATGATTAAAATAATATAAAGTTGGGTTTGGTGACTTACACTCCAACTCAGAAATTGAAAAAAAAATAAAAATAACATAAGATAAAGAAAATTACTTACATGCCTTCAAAACACTCTTTGTTCAATATCTTAACAAAAACACATCAAAACTTTTCAAAAATTCACAGAAGAAACTGACAGTAAGAGAAAAAGACCACATATTGCTCTGCCCTATATAAATATGCAAAGTAGCCGTCTTACAATTACTCCTGCGTTAGTTTGTGCCCCGCTCACCCCTACTTAATAAAAACAAATTGTCATTTTAAATCATTGTTTTTAAAATTACATTTTGCAGATTCTGCAAGGTTTATGCAAACACATGACCCAACATAGCTGTGTTTTGTAGAAAAGCATCAGTAAAATCAATACCTTAAATATAAATGAACAGATTGAAAAGTCATGATACATACCTGTGCCGTTGCAAAGGTCCGTATCACAGCACTTGGTAGAAATTGTAGCTCCACCCATCTCTTTGCTATCATTTTCACAAATTGATGCACATGATTTGGTTGTGACAGATGTCTTAATTGAACCTACACAACAAAGCAAGCTTTCATACAGTATATACTAAAATAAGAAAACATTTTTTGGTAGAGCATTGTGATAGCTGTTGGTTTGATCTTGGGTAACACACATAATGATAAAATGTATTGCTGTAATGCACTGCAAGTCTCTGCGCTAAAACATTTGCCAGATGCCTGAATATAAATGTTTACAAGCCAATTCACATTTGATAATTTCTACTCCAATAGTACTTAAACTGTATGATATGTAAATTTCCACTCCATCAAACAGGACTTACCTAAAACGGTTTTTGTTGTTGTACTGCTACATTTAGTCTCTCCATTAGTACATGTCTTCTCTTTTACCTCACAAGATCCTGACCCCAGACTAGAGCACTCATAACATTTGAGTGAATGTGCTTGAGTAAAAACAAGAGAGAGGGAAAGATATTCAAAAGGTCTCTTAATGTCTATCAAATAATAATACTTATTACACGGCTCTCTGGAATGCTTGATTCTGATTGGTCAGTTGAGACATTTGCAGGTTCGTTCTTTTCAAATAATAACCGCTCCAAAATAATAACGCATAGCCGGACTACTTTCACGAGTAAAATCGCTCCGCGCCAATAAAGATCAATAAAGATTACTGTCTGTTTGGCGCCATCTTGTGACAAACACTCGACAACCACGACAAGACACAGAGAGCTTACTGAGACTGAACTTGACAAAATAGAGCATGACAGCTACGAAGCCAACACACAGAAAAATACAGAATGGGCATTAAAACTTCTCAAAGACTGGTTAAAGATAAAAAAATGGAGACAGACAAGTATGAAGCAGAGGATCTTAATAAGGTATTACGATCATTTTATGCATCTGTGCAAAGTTTTGCGGAAGGATAAAAATGTTAATTTAAAACAAATATGCCAATAAAATGTTTCAAATTCATATTCATGTCCAGTTTTTTTTCTTATGTGGCAAGGAGCCGTGTAATAAGCGGGATAATGTAGAGGCAGCCGGTAGTTATTGGGAAATAAGCCCCTTCAGTGTGATACAAGACCCTCCGCTTCGCGTCGGGTCCTGATCACACTGTCGGGGCTTATTTCCCAATAACTACCGGCTGCCTCTACATTATCCCTTACATATTAATGTATGCTGAGTTTTATCATACCTCCAGTGATGAAAATGAACAAAAGTACAATGGAGATGCGCTGATACATCTTTGCTTGTAGGAGGAATGATCAAGCTACGTTTCAGTCGTCTTTTATTACTGTTCAGAAAGGGGAGGGTTTCATGCACAGACTTTTTTAACACAGTTGTCACTTTACACCCACTGCTTTGCACATTTTGTATGTCTCTCTTACCTGACACATTTATTAACTCCGTTCATAAAGATCTCACCTATGAGCTGATGGTCAGACTCAGTTGTGTTGAATAAAAGAAACATACAGAATGTGCAGACATGGACAACATGAATAAAAAAAAAGACTTCATGCAGTAGGCTTCATGTCCCAGCATCATAACATTTTCATCCAGCAAAATCACTGTCACTTATTTAGGTTATTTTACGTTTTTACATATTTTTTTATTAACAATTCTTTATCAAACCAAATCAAGTCAAGATTCTGGATCATCTGTAGGTGTTTGGTTGTGCAGGCTGGGAGTCCAGCCAGTAAGTATTGCAATAGTCCAGTCTGGACAGAACAAGAGCCTGGACTAGAACTTTTGCTTAGATAGGAAAGCATGCTTGTGTCCCTGGCTACCATTGGCTTTAGTGGCTCACTGCAAGTTTTACACAGTAAAGGTCAAAGATGGCAGCACCCACATTTAGCTCAAAAATGAGCTGGATATATTTTATGATTTTTTTTGTATGCCACGCATTTGAAAGGTTTTGACACATTGTTTTAAAGAAGTTATCAGACCACAGACAGCTGTGGTTCCAACATCATCTCTGCAGTTTTTTTTAAATAAATGTGGGTGAGAATGGAAACTTTAACTTTGCCCAGTAAAGGTGTTGCTAGCTGGCATTTTACCACTTTCCTCGGATGTGGTGCAGCTTGATCTTTAACAAACATCTTACACACTGGAGACAGGATGGAAAACATTTTAAAATCACACGCTGCTAGCTTTCCAAGACTACCATTAACTATAACATTTTATTATCTATATATAATTGTTGAATAAGGAATACATTTATTTAGTCCAGAGACAAAAAATACAGAAAGTACAAAAATACAAAATCCATGTATCTGAAATACTGCCGCAGTGCTCTCTGTCATGTGCAGTATAAAATCACACCAAGGGCTCAGTTATGAAATTCAATACAATGTCTGAAACGATTAAAACAGATATAACATTTTGACTGTGCAAAATGAAAGCTATTATACTAAGATGACTGATGATCAATAAACTCTACCTAATAAAACACTTCCATTTCTTTATTGGTGAATATTTTGCTCTGAATGGACTTTGTCAAAGTTATTCATTCAATAGGACAAAAGAGCAACAGATTTTAAATACAGATTACTTTGTTTTTAGAAACAAATTTATTTTTTGATTCTGAAACAGAAATGCATATTTGGAGTCTCCAATAATCAGCAAATTAAAGTGTCCACATTCTCTACTGTAGAATCTGCTGTTTTTAAATGTCAATATCCTATAGTGTTAAATGACTAAAGGGCGATTTATAGTCGTGCGTAGGTCCTACGGCGTAGCCGCGACGGCGTAGGTTCCACGTCGGTTTTCATTTATACTTTTGTGTCGCCGTCCGCGTCGACATGCAAACACACGCGAAACCGCTGGTTGGCAGTAATCACGCGTCTAACCACAGTAGCAGTAGAAGTCGTCACAGAAGAAGAAGCTTAGCAAGAAAACGAAGAAGAAATAGCAACTTGTAGTGTATAATTTGAGAAGACCAACAATGATGGAAGTAAATAAACAGCGACTTATGTTGCAGTTTGAGTTAAATCACTCCTCAACTTGGCTCATCTTTGTTTTTACCGTCTCAAACGGAAATACCTATTACGCAGTTTTTTTACCTGACGGGAGGGGTTCTGGTGAACCAATCACAGCGCTTGCGGTCCGCGTAGAGCCGACGCGCTGTTAGAAATTTTGTGAGGTGCGCGTCAGGCTACGCAGAGCTATGCACAGGCTACGGATAGCCTACGACGCACGACTATAAATCGCCCTTTCTTCACAACTTTTAATCATCTTGAGATGGAGACACCCTCTTTTCTCTACTTGTGAAGACAACACATAACATAAGATTAACAACAGTAATAACATAATGTGGAAAGTAATATAACAACTACACTATCAGAAAGAAAACTAAGCTGTCACTGACGGTACCTTTAAAAAAGGTCCTAATGGGGCGGTGGGGTTCCTGGACAGGGTTTATCCCATAGTCCCAGACTAAAATGCATATTTGAGCTGCCTTTATTTAAAAACACCTTGTACTGACATATCTTAACATATATCAGTGCTATTGTTTTGTCTCAAGATGCACATCAGTATTGTTTGTTTTTTGTAAGGTATGTTTGTAATAACTACTAAAATGTCCTACTACTGTATAACTACTGTAAAAATGTCCTATATAAATAAAGCTTAATCTAAACCATGTCCCAATATGTGCCATTTATGTACAGATGTTTTTGTAGTGAAAAATGTTATTTAGACAGAAAGAAGAGAGAAATGTTTTTTCTAAGAAACTTTGACAGAATGATTCCAAAAAATGGTTTATCCAACCTATACAATTATTTTGGTCATTTGTCCATTCCCTTAAATACAACCAACAGATGTTTTTACTAAATTAGCGCCTCTTTTGGCAGCAGGTGAAACTTCATTCAAAAGAAGCAGTAATGATTCATCATCTTTGTTAACGTGTTACATTCATGAATTTCTTCATACAAGTGATCGTATGGCTTCAGTTAAACTGCACCCATTTTATTGCTATTTCCCTCTCTTCCTGAAACACACTGATTTTGTACAAAACTCATAGATTTGAAAAGCTCTGTGTCCCTCAATAGCCAAGTAATCTGTACGTTGTGATTGGCCTGAATACCCCTGATGTCAGCCGGAAATGTGATGCTCCTTACCATGTTTGAAAGATTTTCTCACAATAAAATGAAGGAGTTAACTTACAGGCCGAGTTCGAAGCGGGAGGAATTATGATAATGTCGGTCTTGTTTACATCACCAATCCCAGGAAGTAAACTGTTGCCTACAATCTGTGTGTTTGTTGTAGTCCAAGAAAAGAGATTTACTTTGGAGACGATAACTTGCGTCATCATTAATTTTGGGGTTTGTAAGAACCCAGAAAGGAAAATAGAACCCAGTTGTGTTCAAAGTAACACAAAATGTGTTATTTAAAAAAAAGCAAAGATGTGTATATTCTGGGACAATGCATCCCTAAACTAACACTGACAGTATTGTTTTTAACAAATCCGTTCTAAGAGTGTGGGGTTAGATGCTCCAAAATATCTTTAAAACCATAAATGTTTATGAAACTATTTCTATATTCACAAATGAAGAAAGTAAAATGCATCTAATGTGGCAAAAACCCTTAAAATGTAACCACAGGTTGTAAAAGCTACTGGGCACTTGTCATCGTCTTTTGGTGTTTGCACAAACAAACCGCTTCACGCTTGGATAAGAACGTCTCGGTTACGGATGTAACCCTCGTTCCCTGAAGGAGGGAACGGAGACGTCACGTCGTGACTGACGAATTGGGAACTCGCTTAGAGAGACCAATCTGCTTCGAATACTACTAAAACGCCAATGAACTTGGCATTGTGATATTTGCATAATGCTGGCGCCGCCCCGCCAGGTGCGTATATAAGCAGCAGGTGCAAATAGGGAAATTAGCTTCTTTTTCGCTGAGAAAGCCGGAAAGTGTGACCGGCCGTAACAGCAGGTGGCAGCACCTGTGGCGACGGGACGTGACGTCTCCGTTCCCTCCTTCAGGGAACGAGGGTTACATCCGTAACCGAGACGTTCCCTTTCAGTCGGTCACTACGACGTCACGTCGTGACCAACGAATTGGGAATCCCTACCAAAACGCCACTAGGGGCTGACCTCTTCCAGTGTCTGCAGAAAAACCCTCCAAATCCCCTTAGGGAATGGAGAAATAGGATAGGCAGAAGGCCGGGCACTAGATGTTCCTTTAACCCCACAGAAGTGCCAGCGACTGGGAAGCGCCCTACCTGAGCGGGATAGGAACGCTGCGGAAGCCGCCGCCCCTCTTAAGGGCTAATGGTGGACGATAAAAATAAAGACAGCCGTGGCTGTGTAAGCAAAGCAGTGCTCTGCTAAGGGAAACGTGGGCTGGTAGGATTAACCCCACGGAAAAATACTCACAAAGGAACCCGGTGGGACACAATGTGGAGCCCGAGCCAGACACGTAGGTTCGCGAGGATACAGCTAGTGAAAGGCTGACAGCCAATGCTCCGCAACAAAGGCTGCCAAGGCGGCAAAGGAAGAACAATTCAAACCATTACGCATTTTTGCTCTGAAGGCCTTCCATACTGACACAGTTATGAAGCATCAGTTGGAGGCTGCAAGCCGACCTGCGAGACTGCTCTCCGTGCTCCCCCTGCTGAGGAAAGAACACGAGAGGATACAGGCTCGATACGAACACTGTAGAATCTAATGAACGTATTAGGTGTCGCCCAACCAGCAGCTCTACAGATGTCTGTTAGCGAGGAACCACGAGCGAGAGCCCAAGATGAGGCAACACTCCGTGTGGAGTGCGCTCTCAAATTAAAGGGGCAAGGAATACCCTGAAGATTATAAGCCAGGGCGATAGTATCAACTATCCAATGAGACATCCTCTGCTTGGTGACAGCCTTCCCTTTCTGCTGGCCACCATATCAAACAAAGAGCTGGTCTGAGGTCCTGAGGCTTTGCGTGCGGTCCACGTAGAATCGCAGTGCGCGTACGGGGCACAACAAAGCCATGGTTGGGTCTGCCTCCTCCGGGGGCAGCGCTTGCAAGCTCACCACCTGATCTCTGAAAGGAGTGGTGGGAACTTTGGGCACGTAGCCTGGTCTGGGCCTTAATGTTACGCTCGAGGCAGCAAGACCAAACTGAAGGGAAAGAATCGTCAACAGAGAATGCATGTAAATCCCCTACTCTCTTCACTGAGGCCAATGCTAGCAGGGTCAGAGCTTTCATTGACAAAAGCTTCAGACTCGCAGACTGCAAAGGCTCGAACGGAGGGGCCTGAAGGGCTTTCAGCACCATGGACAGGTCCCAGGGAGGAATAGAAGGAGGGCGTGAGGGGTTTAGCCTACGAGCGCCTCTTTAAAAAATCTAATAACCAAATCATGCTGGCCAACTGATCTGCCGTTGATAAGTGAGTGATGAGCAGAAATAGCAGCGATATCAACTTTAATGGTGGAGGGGGACAGCCTACCGTCTAACCTATGTTGAAGATATAAAAGCACGATGTTAATAGGGCATTCTCTGGGGTCCTCGCGTTGCGAAGAGCACCAGGTGACGAAAAGGTTCCATTTAAACGCGTAAGCCCGTCTTGTGGACGGAGCTCGTGCCGCGTCGATTGTGTTAGATACCGCTTGTGGTAAATCACCTAAACCTTGGGCCCGCTCAACGACCACACATGGAGATCCCACAGGTCGGGGCGCGGGTGCCATAATGTGCCCCGTCCTTGAGAAAGAAGGTCCTTCCTCAGGGGAATCCGCCAGGGAGGGGCTGTCGCGAGGAGCATTAGTTCTGGAAACCAATTCCTGCTCGTCCAGTATGGGGCGATCAGTAAAAGGCTCTCCTCGTCCTGCCTGACTTTGCACAGTGTCTGTGCGATTAAGCTCACTGGAGTGAATGCGTATTTGCGCATCCCCCGAGGCCAGCTGTGTGCCAATGCGTCCACGCCGAGGCTGCCCTCGGTTAGTGAATAAAACAGGCGACAGTGGGTATCGTCCGGCGACACAAACAGATCTATCTGCGCACGACCGAACTTCTTCCAAATTAGCTGGACCGTCTGGGGGTGGAGTCGCCATTCGCCGGGGCGCGCAGCTCGAGAAAGCGCGTCTGCCGCTGTATTGAGCGAGCCCGGAATGTGAATGGCACGAAGGGACCTCAGATGCTTCTGACTCCAAAGGAGGAGATGACGAGCGAGATGCGACAGGTGACGGGAGCGCAAACCACCTTGACGGTTGATATACGCAACGGTCGCAGTGTTGTCGGTGCGTACTAGTACATCCTTCCCTCGCAGCTCCGTAGCGAAGCGTACAAGTCCCAGATATACTGCCCACAACTCTCTGCAATTGATATGCCAGTGCAACTGGGGTGCTGTCCCTGAGAAACGCGGGGTCCGACCACGGGGGGAATGTTAGGCGACACGCAGGTGAAATAGCTACACGATGGATGCCGGCGCGCCACGCTCTCCTCGAGACTCGATCGTGAAGCCAACGCTGAAGCGGTCTCATATGGAGCAGTCCGAGCGGTGTCACGGCCGCTGCTGCTGCCATATGCCCCAGGAGCTTCTGAAATTGTTTCAGCGGGACCGCATTCTTCCCTCGAAATGAACCGAGGCAAGTCAGAATTGACTGGACGCACTCTTCTGTCAAACGCGCCGATAAATCGATCGAGTCCAGTTCCATGCCGAGAAAAGAGATCCTCTGCGTGGGGCAGAGTTTGCTCTTTTCCCAGTTGACCCGAAGACCCAAACGGGCGAGATGCCGAAGCGTTAAATCTCTGTGCTCGCTATTATATGCCAATCGTCGAGGTAAGCCAATATGCGAACACCGCTCTCTCTGAGGCGTTTTAACGCCGCCTCCACTACTTTCGTGAACACATGGGGAGAGAGAGACAGCCCGAACGGTAAAACTTTGTACTGGTATGCCCGGCCCTCGAGTGCAAACCGGAGAAACGCTCTGTGACGAGGGAAAATGGACACATGGAAGTACGCGTCTTTCAGGTCTATTGCCGCAAACCAATCTTGGGGGCGAATTTAATTGAATATTTGCTTCGGAGTTATCATCCTGAAAGACCTCCTCTGCAGAGATTTGTTTAGAACGCACAAATCCAAGATCGGTCGTAGCCCACCGCCTTTTTTGGGTACTATGAAATACGGGCTGTAGAAACCCGACCTCATCTCGGTTGGAGGGACCGGCTCGATCGCGTCCTTCACCAGCAGGACTCCGACCTCTGCACGCAGTACATGTGCATCGGGCGCTTTCACCGTAGTGAAACGAATGCCCGAGAATTTGGGTGTGTGCCGGTTGAATTGTATTTCGTAACCGAGGCGGACAGTGCGTAAAACCCAACGAGACGGGCTAGGAAGCTGAAGCCAAGCACCCAGGGACCGGACGAGGGGAATTAACGGCACTACCGGTGTACCCGCGGTGGGGCGGCAAAGCGAGACAGGTGGTACCTCCGGTACGTCTGCTGAGACAGCATAAGTATCTACAGTATGTGTGTGTGTGACACTGACCTGAGCCCGCTGAGGAGACCAGACGACCGTCACCCTCAGCGGGCTCAGGTCAGTGTCACACACACACAGAGCGCAGACTCCGATGAGGGTGCTGGTGGTCCAATCTCCTCAGCGGAGAGCTCGGACTCCTCAGGACACCCGCTGGTGATAGAGGAGAGGGAGGAAGAGCATGTGAATGCCCGCTCACATCTCTCTCGATCCTCTGGAGACCTGGAGAAGGAATAGGAATGCACTCTTTTTGTGGTTTTGTGGGTGCCGGCTGAGAAGCCGGCGGAACAGAAACAAAACGAAACCAAAGATTCTCCACCCGGCCCTCTACCGGTGGAGGGAGCGATGTCATCACCGTCTCCCGTAGAGTGATCCCCTTCAAATCCAGGTCGCCCGTCTCAGGGCCGCTTCGATTTCTGTTTACCACGGGAAGCAGGTGGGGCGGGCTGCTGACGGCTGTTCCCCCTCCGTGGCCTGGAAGATGTTCTAGCGGGGGGTGGAGGCAGCCGCCTGAGGGCGCCCTCGGCGAGGAGCAGACGGGGCAGCCGGCGCTGGAGGGCGAGATGCAGGTCGCTTGCGCCGGGCATGATCTGGGCGATCGCCTCTGTCTGCTTCTGGGTGGCGGAGAACTGCTGGGCGAAAGACTCCACCGACTCGCCGAAAAGACCAGTCTGCAACACTGGAGCATCCATGAACTTGTTCTTCTCCGCATCCGACATGTCCGCCAGACATAGCCATAAGTGGCGTTCCTGGACCACCATCGTGGACATGGCACGACCAATCGCCTGCGCTGTCACCTTCGTAGCGCGAAGAGCCAGATCAGTGGCAGCCCGGAGCTCCGAAAGGACAGGCGAGTCGTGTCCTCCCTCGTGCAGATCCCTCAAGGCCTTCGCTTGGTGAACCTGCAGCAACGCCATTGCGTGCAGGGCTGAAGCCGCCTCTCCACATGCCTGGTGGGCAGCGCCCGTCAAACTGGACGACTGTCTGCAAGCACGAGAGGGGAGGGTTGGGCGGTCCTTCCAGGAGGGAGCGGTGGCCGGACACAGTTGCATCGCGACCGCACGCTCCACGGGGGGATCCCCGTATAACCCTTAGCGGCTCCGCTGGTGAGGGAGGTGAGGGGGGAGGGCTGAAACGGCCGTAATCTGGTAGAAAACGCCGACTTCCAGGTTCTAGTCAGCTCCTCGTACACCTCTGGGAAGAAAGGTACCGGCGGAGAGGGTTGTGAAACCCTGGCAGCTCCAAAGAACCAATCATCCAGGCGGGACGGCTCGGGCTGAGGGGGGTTAACCCACTCTAACCCTACGGTCTCCGCTGCTCGAGCGAGCACGGCCACCATCTCTGGATCGAACTCCGGCGTCCCAACCCGACCAGAGGGAGGAAGGGCGTTGGGGTCCACGTCAGGGGGAGGAGGCCCACCCTCGGATGCTGCAGCTTCTGTGGATTCGGAGGGCGGCACAACAGATTCTAGAGACATCGTAGAACACGACGCTGAAGTCTCCATTGGAAATACAACGCTCGTGACCATCCTTCGGACCCATGTACTTGCCGCACCCAATATCGCACGGACGAAAAGCCATCCTGAAAAGGACGCTGATCTTCGGATGTACGAGAGAGTGGCTGCCTTTAACAAGGCACAAAGCTCTCTCGTATCACTCTTTTAGGGAAATTCACTCAGATGCTCAGTTGAAGATGCGCACAGGGAGGGGCAACGCACACACTAAACTCAAATCAAACAAACAGATGTAGAGCCGTGGAATAAGCGAAGCATCCGCTCTGGTACTGCCAGTCCAACCAACTTCAGCAATCGAATCCCAACAGAGTAAAGTAGCTTCTCAGTAGCAGATACTGCCGGCTTTCGAAGCGATAAAAAACTAATTTCCCTATTTGCACCTGTTGCTTATATACGCACCTGGCGGGGCGGCGCCAGCATTATGCAAATATCTCAATGCCAAGTTCATTGGCGTTTTAGTAGTATTCGAAGCAGATTGGTCTCTCTAAGCGAGTTCCCAATTCGTCGGTCACCACGTGACGTCGTAGTGACCGACTGAAAGGGAACCCAGTATATTGCATCGATGTCAAGAACCTTTTACCTACCCTAACTCTAAGACCCTTTTAGCACCTTTGTTTTTATAAGAAATGTGCACTTTATAGCAGTCCTTCAATTTTCTGGTTTACTGCAAAGGGGCCATCAGTCGTAATCTAATATTTGTAACATTAAAATGGATGACAATAAAAGCGCTCCTATGTTCTATACAATGTAGTTTAGTCATTGAACTACCATAACCATGCTGTTCAAATCTGATAAGAGATCATTACCTGAATGACCAGACTGAAAGAAATAAAGGCTTTCAGCAGAGCATAATTATATTTACAGGTGTTTCCTTTAGAAAAACTTACAGGGAAAAAAACTAAAACTTTTTGTAGTAGAAAACTAAGGACCCTGAGTTAGACACTAAACCTCTTCCTGACATTTACATTTGTAGAACTTTATAAGCATTACAAATTTGATATGTATTTAAATGATGCATATAAACTACATTAACATGAATTGATTAAATTACATTTGTCGGCCAAAACAACTGTTTTACATGTTATACTGTATGTCACGCTGTATTTTGAGTTGTTTCAATGCAGTGCAGTAATGTATGTGAAGTAATTTATAGTACACTAAGCATGTTTGTATTCTGAATATTCAAGAGAATTAGTTCAGTTTTAAGTAACACACATAAGCTCTCATATTCATTAGATATATTGAAATGTAAACTTTGCAATGTAGCATCCTTGCATACATTTTTACAAATATACAAAAAAATCCTTTCATCCAATATGAAAAAAACAAAATTGACGTCAACATTCTGTGGGGTTTCTGTAGAAATGAGCTGTGTGTGTGTGTGCGTGTGGTTGTGTGTGTGTGTGTGTGTGTGTGTGTGTGCGTGTGGTTGTGATTGTTTTACCAAAGCGCACTATTTAACCACAACATGTTCTTAGTATGACTCATTAACACCTTAAACATTTGTTTTGGTGACTGCCAATCAGTCACTCACAGAGGAAGTGGGAAAATAATGCTGTTTGACTCGTGTGGCCAATAACAACGTCCAAATCTTGATGCTCATATTTATATTTTATTAATCTCATATGGTTAAATTTTTAAATGAGTTACAAAGTTACAAATTCATACAGATATCTTACATATGGCTTTCCAAAGCCATGACACCAATCCTCCTTTGACATTTTATTATATCTCCCCCATCTCAATACTCCACATAGTGTACAAAATAAAAATAACACCACATATGGCTCTTACGATATTAATGTAAGCAATTGTAAATTATGTTGCTTCTAAGTGTTTCAAACTTCTTAATAGTAAACACTTAAAAAAATGTACATCCATACAGTAAGTGCATTTTATTAATTTACAAACTGACAAAGATTAATATTATGATTATTAAAAGATAAAACTATATTGCTCTTTGTTAGTTCACGTTGCAACAAATACAGTCTAAAGTGTTACGATGAAATGCAGCAACAAACAAGCCTTTATTTCATTTTTGATTCAAGTCAACATTTGAAGTGGATCAAAACATAAAGTGGATTTTTATAAAAGTTGTCTTTGTGTTTTGAACAATACCCATTCTTGTCTTATGGCAACTTTGATTAATGTTTTTGATCCACTTCAAATGTTGACTATTTAAGAGATTAGACTTTTGTGCTGGAAAAATGTTTAATGTACTGTACATTATAGTCCAGAGCTTTACAATGCACCAATTTTTTTTTAAGGGGGCACCGTTCGTCAATAGTCCCTGAAAATGGGGGTTCTAAAATCATTCCCAGTTCCTGTGGTGTGAACATTTTAATAGTTCAGATACTATAAAAAGGTACCCGCTGTTGAATGGGGCTGTAATCATTGACCCCAGAGATCATCGAGGTACAAATCTGCATTTCCCCTCCAAGTTTTTTTTTCAATGCTGATTGTATTGTGTCAAAAGCACTGGAATTTTTTTTTGTAAAAAGTTGTGTCCTAGTAAATAAAATATGCAACAAAATTTATGTAGATGCCTGCATGTGTTTGCTTATCTGCTGTCACCTGCTGGTTCATACCAATAATTACAGTTAGTTAACTTCATTTAGAAACTTTGTTCATTACAATATCATTGTCAAATGTTAAGGCTTATAAAGGCTTATTGAAAAAAATTGAATCAAGTGTATAGTGGTGTGGTTAAATTTTATTTCATGTTTTTCTCTATTTGCAGTATATATTTTTTCTAACAATATAAAACCACAAAATACAATAAAAATTAAGCTATATTAAATAAAACATTGTTTTTTAATACAAAATATGTCACATACTGCATAAGCTGCATAATCATAATATTTTTTTACTAATCCCACCACAATATCTCACATTACTGCTGTAGAGAGTGAAGTTTTCAGTGAATTCAGTGGATCAGGATGTAGAAGAAGAGCGGCCATAAGAGAAAGATGAGATTCTGTGTGATGCTCTTAGCACCGTTACACAGATTCCCCTGACAACATGACAAGCTCGTGTAATCTGCAGTCGCTTGTGGTGCAGCATCACAGACAGATTTAGAGACGCATCCTTTAACAGTCACAGACACAGACCCAACAGTTTCTAATGCAAAGAAAACAAATTTGAGTAAGTGAATCATTCAAAACTTGACCACACAGAAATCTGATAAAACACATATAGAATGCATACAGTATATATTCATGGTTATAGATTTCACAAATTTATTTTTAAAGACATTATCGTAAATATATGATAAATACAGTCTTGTTCAAAATAATAGCAGTACAATGTGACTAACCAGAATAATCAAGGTTTTTAGTATATTTTTTATTGCTACGTGGCAAACAAGTTACCAGTAGGTTCAGTAGATTCTCAGAAAACAAATGAGACCCAGCATTCATGATACAGTATGCACGCTCTTAAGGCTGTGCAATTGGGGTATTAGTTGAAAGGGGTGTGTTCAAAAAAATAGCAGTGTGGCATTCAATCACTGAGGTCATCAATTTTGTGAAGAAACAGGTATGAATCAGGTGGCCCCTATTCAGGCACGTGCAGAGGGGGGGTCGGCGGGTGCCCAAGCACCTGCCCCTTTACCCCTGGATGACCAAAGTGCCCTTTTTGTCAAGGCATTTTTTTGTAATTAAATGCCCTTTTGTGAAGGCCTGTCCAATCTAACTATTAGTAAAATTAAAGGTAGGGTAACACATTTTGAAAAATGCTAACGGTAGCCGCCTAGCAATGAAATCCCGATCCCACCCTCAAGTCAAATCGCCATCCAAAGTCACGCCTCTTTCCAAACACATGAACACGCACAGATCAGACGGTCACGTCTCATGTCTCATTCACCAGTGAGAAAACTTTGCAGTACAAAGATAATAACATTTCCAAAATAACCAACATAAACAACTGGTTTACATCAGAATTAGTTTAAGCACACGTTCGATTGTGTAGACGTAGTAACTATATCGTTATGCTAATCCGGAAAACGAACACAAATTTCATAAGCAACACAACGTTTCATCAAAGTAGAATATCTGAATCCATCTCAATACAAACATATCGCGTACCTACCTTACCAAAATAAACAGTCAGTGCAACGACCCTTTCAGACCCTTTGCCTCCTGTAGCTGTTTGCATCTCGCGGTAAAGCAGTAAAGTTACCGATGTTAATTTGAGTTTTTGCTCTTGCTGATCCAGGCAGTTTTTGCTGTTGTTGTTGTTATAAAAGATGCATTTAGTTTTGTTGCTCCTGTGTAGGTTGTCAATTCAGCAGAAAAGTTTGGTGTTCTCGCTGTTTACAGACAGAGCGCACGTGAACGCGCCGATGACGTATGGTATCTGCGTGGACTCGCTGCGCGGTGGGAATTCAAATTACGCTTACGTATGAGGGACATAAAAGGAAACGTCCGTTCGGACCGAAATCTATGATTTGTTGAACATTTTTTGGTCCTACGCCTCTCACAGATGACATAAATTTTTACAAATACATTTAAACAACTTAACACAGTGATTGCTATCAGGATGTGAGGAGACTTTTAACCAGCATAACTAAAAATGTTTCAGGATCAAATCTGTTACCCTACCTTTAATAAAAAATAATTTAGACGCAAATAAAATTAGTCACATGATGACGTATTGACCTTTCATTGGACAATCTCTTTAGGGACGATCATCACTAGCTAGCTCACAGCGCTGGCAGCGCCCACACGTGCACGACACGGTGCGCAGGACAGGGAGGATCCCCCTCGAGCCGGCATTGAACTGAAGCGATATGCTTGTTATATTATTATTATTTTACAAGAACAACGTGAGGAGAGCATGCACAGCTTTTGTTTATTGCTGTCTGTGTGTATTAACATCTCTACAACGTTAGATGCAAACAGGGCTCTCAAGTCTCACGCATTCGGCGGGAGACACACGCACTTCAGCCAGTTTACACGCCAGTGACGCCACACCTTGCATTTCTCACGCTGAAAATAAAACATTCTTCCCATATAAAAACAATGGATGAGGCAAAGGCAGGGACGTTCTCTGCCGGGAGTTCATACAGGTAGCTGTCTCGAGTTTTTAGGTGTGCTCAACTTCACAGCAATGCAAGAACCGAAACGCACATGACATCAAAGTACCGCGATAAATATTCGGGAAATCATACGGAGGAGTTTGATTTCAAATCGCTCTCGCGCTGTTCTAATGTCATCCACCTGTCACGCGGAGTTTGTTGGAGGAGCAAGATCCGATGAATACGGTAAAAAAACTCGTTTAATTTTTGTATCATATTGAATTTACGATTCATGGACTCGCCTTTGATAAAAGACAATGTGAGCTGATGTTGGGTAATATAGCCATACTCGTGCTAAATTATTAACTCAGTCAAAAACTCTCCAGCTTTGCAACCAGTTTTAGTTTACCTGAAAATAAAGAAAGTACTAGAGGCTTCATGAAATGAATGAAAGGAGGGATGAATGTCATTATTTTATTGCCGTGTCATCAAGGCATCAAAGTGTGCAAAAACACAACACAAACCCGATTCAAAACTATAGGCTACTCTCTTTGTATACAAATTTCGAACAGGATTAGAATAGAATATAATTCTATTTTAAATATGACAACAAAAACTCAAGACTGTAAACGTAATAATATCTTAATGTCACAATGCAATAATATCATATAATTTCAAAACTGCATATACTGTTGACACACACAAACACAAAATGAAATGCACTGTAAGTCGTTTTGGATAAAAGTGGCTGCCAAATGCATAAATATATAGATATAAAACTCAGTCTATATAGATTTTTCTCTCTCACTCTATTTGCAAGGAAAATAAAGGAAAACGTTAGACTTAAAATCATCTTTCTATTCTGTATTACTTTATTATTTGTTTTAGTTGTGTGCTTGCGTGTCAGCGAGCAAAGTGTCCTTTTTATTTTTTGAGCACCTGCCCCTCCAATTGTCTCTGCACGGCCCTGCCCCTATTTAAGGATGAAGCCAACACTTGTTGAACATGCATTTGACAGCTGAGGAAAATGGGTCGTTCAAGACATTGTTCAGAAGAACAACGTACTTTGATTAAAAAGTTGATTGGAGAGGGGAAAACCTATAAAGAGGTGCAAAAAATGATAGGCTGTTCAGCTAAAATGATCTCCAATGCCTTAAAATGGAGAGCAAAACCAGAGAGACGTGGAAGAAAACGGAAGACAACCATCAAAATGGATAGAAGAATAACCAGAATGGCAAAGGCTCAGCCAATGATCACCTCCAGGATGATCAAAGACAGTCTGGAGTTACCTGTAAGTACTGTGACAGTTAGAAGATGTCTGTGTGAAGCTAATCTATTTTCAAGAATCCCCCGCAAAGTCCCTCTGTTAAAAAAAAGGCATGTGCAGAAGAGGTTACAATTTGCCAAAGAACACATCAACTGGCCTAAAGAGAAATGGAGGAACATTTTGTGGACTGATGAGAGTAAAATTGTTCTTTTTGGGTCCAAGGGCCACAGGCAGTTTGTGAGACGACCCCCAAACTCTGAATTCAAGCCACAGTACACAGTGAAGACAGTGAAGCATGGAGGTGCAAGCATCATGATATGGGCATGTTTCTCCTACTATGGTGTTGGGCCTATTTATCGCATACCAGGGATCATGGATCAGTTTGCATATGTTAAAATACTTGAAGAGGTCATGTTGCCCTATGCTGAAGAGGACATGCCCTTGAAATAGTTGTTTCAACAAGACAATGACCCAAAACACACTAGTAAACGGGCAAAGTCTTGGTTCCAAACCAACAAAATTAATGTTATGCAGTGGCCAGCCCAATCTCCAGACCTTAATCCAATTGAGAACTTGTGGGGTGATATCAAAAATGCTGTTTCTGAAGCAAAACCAAGAAATGTGAATGAATTATTAAAGAATCATGGAGTGGAATAACAGCTGAGAGGTGCCACAAGTTGGTTGACTCCATGCCACACAGATGTCAAGCAGTTTTAAAAAACTGTGGTCATACAACTAAATATTAGTTTAGTGATTCACAGGATTGCTAAATCCCAGAAAAAAAAATGTTTGTACAAAACAGTTTTGAGTTTGTACAGTCAAAGGTAGACAATGCTATTTTTTTGAACACACCCCTTTCAACTAATACCCCAATTGCACAGCCTTAAGAGCGTGCATATCATGAATGCTGGGTCTTGTTTGTTTTCTGAGAATCTACTGAACCTACTGGAAACTTGTTTGCCACGTAGCAATAAAAAATATACTAAAAACCTTGATTATTCTGGTTAGTCACATTGTACTGCTATTATTTTGAACAAGACTGTATATTTATGTGATTAGGTAATTAGAAAACCATGTTCTCTGATTCATGTTATCACATATTGATATGTCTCCAACAAATAGCGCAATTAAAATGTAACCTAATCTACTATAATAATGCAGAGAAAGAAAAAAAGACTTTATTCTCACGTGTAGCTTTAATGCAGTAGTCTTCATCTCCCGAACAGTTTAATTTGTTGAAGCAACTCTTCTCATCACAGTAGTAACATTGTTTTCTATTGGGGCTGATAGAGCTGGAATCTGTAGATGAAACAAATCTTATTCCTTAGCTTAATGCTAGCATAACTATATATATATATATATCAACCTGATCTCACAAAATACGTGAAATAGTCACGCATTATTTTGCTCAGTTTTGCGTGACATTGTCACGTATTTCCACCATATTACGTGCCCCTGACACGACTTCTTTTCCGTGACAGTTTCACGTATTGGTTACTCAACTGTTTTTCCTATTTTCTTACAATTGTCGCTTCGGTTTGGGGTTAGAACAACCTTCTGTTACATAAAATGACATCCTTACCCAAACCCAACTCTAACCCCAACGTCAGGCGACGACAGGGCCTGAAATTAACACCCGACCACGCGCCAAATGCGGGTGGATTTTGCAATTGGCGGGTAACACTGTCAATCTACCAGCCACATTGGCGGGTAGCCAATGCGAATCAGTGATGCGCGGGTCAATGGATAAACAACCCACTCCCGACCGACATTTTCAACTAACCCGCCCGGAATTGTTCAAAATAGTTTTTAAACCCGACCGACTGACCGCGGCCCGAACATCATTAAAATATTTGTCTGGGTAACCGGCAACCGCTCATTTCTTATCAACCTGCGCATATCACTGATGCAAATTGAGTGATTAATTGAGAGGATGCGACTGCTGTTTCGCAACGTTCATGCGATTGGAAAGAAGATGAGGCACTTCTCTGACTACGTTTGGATGTGCGAGTAAGTATTAAACTGTTGATGAGATGGGATGAGAATGCAATGGTGACATAGACTACAGTATAATCACAGTTGCACAGATGTGTAGTGCTGCTGTGACGGATCAGAACTCTTGATGTGTAAACTTTAAAGAGAGTTGCGCTTCTGTGTCTTATACTGTAGTATATTAACATACATTTTGCGAATAGAGTAATGAAAAACAAACGTATGTGGGGCGTTTATGTGCGCAGTTTGTGCCCCCTCCGTATACTGTATGTGCGCGCGCGCGCGGGTTTAAGGGCACTCAATAGGGAACATCGGAGAGACGCCTTCCTCAAAGCAAGCGTACATAAAGTCTTTCTGCTCTTGACAGGGCACATATAATAAACAAAATAATCTCAACAGTATTTTTATTATAATAAAACATTTCGTTATGTCTTAACTTAAGTGTATGTATAGGGAGTCAAAAACTGTGTCTGTGATGGTCTTAAAGAGACAGTAACCTCAATTAACATACTTAAGTCTGTGTCATTAATGTTAATCAAACAACCTAAGACAAAGAGAAATTCACTTTTGTAGCTCTAAAAAATTATTATATTTAATTCATATATTAAAAACAGTGTTATCATTCACTATTCAGGCAAAAAAAACTGGCTGGTAAAAAGTCACTGTGGCAGGTGGATTTCTAAATCCACCTGCCACAGTGGCTGGTGGTCAAAAAAGTTAACTTCAGGCCCTGGGCGACGATGGTTTAAAAAGCATACGATTTTTTTTATAAACCAATACATTAAGTGACATCCTAACGCAAACAGCAAATCTAACCCCAAACCGAAGCGAAAATTGTTTAAAAATAGGAAAAACAGTTGAGTAACCAATACGTGAAACTGTCACGGAAAAGCAAGTCGTGTCAGGGGCACGTAATATGGTGGAAATACGTGACAATGTCACGCAAAACTGAGCAAAATAATGCGTGACTATTTCACGGATTTTTGTGAGATCATGTTGCAACACATATATATATATATATATATATATATATATATATATATATATATATATATATATATATATATATATATATATATATATATATATATATAGTGATGTGTATGAGAGACATACCTGGGGCGTCTACGCTATTACAAAGGTCTGTGTTACAGCATTGTGTAGATGTAACTGTCCTTTTAAATCCGAGGTTAACAGATGTACCAACACAATTCTCCGTCACTGTACAAGCCTTAGACTGCATTTTAAATACAGTGCCACCTAAAAAAAAGAATATGATTAATGTTTTACACTTGACCATTGTGATTTGTAAAGCAAACATGCGTGCGTGTGTGTGTTTGTCCCCACAAAGATAGGAATACCAGTATTTTTGTGACCTTCTGGGGACATATTGAGGTCCCCATAAGGAAACAAGCTTATAAATCAAACAAGATGATGTTTCTTGAAAATGTGAAGTAGCAGAAAGTTTTTTGTGATGGTTTTGTTTAGGGGAAGGGAATAGAATGTACAGTTTGTATGGTATAAAATGCATTACGTCTATGGAATGTCCCCACAAAACATGGAAACCAGAATGTGTGTGTGTGTGTGTGTGTGCGTGCGCGTGCGTGCGTGCGTGTGTGTGTGTGTTGCTTGAGAGGTTACTGAAATTCTGAAGTACAGACATCTTACATCATAGTAAAGCGCTTCTGCTTCACAACTATACTGATAATCTTGAGATACGCATCTCTACTCGTGAAGACAAGATCATACAATCAGCAGTTTATAAGAAAATAAGAAATGAAATACAACTCAGATTTTCAGTAATTTCATAGATAATATATCCACAAAAAAAGTCTGCTTTAAAGAAACTCCTTTCACTTGCATTAGTTTATGAGGAGTTCAGATGTAAAACCCTTTAAGTGCATCTGACATGTTTTCTTGTAAATGAGCATTTATTTATCAGAGTCTTATGCTTAGGTTTAGTAATTCCTTTTGATGGCACTGAAAAGGTTACTAATTGAAATGCCTTATTTTCACAGATGCCACTTTAGTAATTTCATTCGTATTTAACACATTTGACTGTCTTTAGCTGCAAAACCCTCTAAGTGCGTTCAAAAATCTCCATTTCTAAATAGGTCTTGAGTCCTTCTTAACTCTCCTTTCTGTTTTTTTAATTTATGATACTTCAAAAATAAAATGTGTTTACATGTTGTTTTAATTTGAGAAATGTTTGCATCATACATACAACAGATATTTGATAGAGACAGAGGAGGATATTAAGAAGTTCATACACTTTTATCAGAGATTTGTGGTAAGGTAAGTTGTAATGAGGCAATAATTATCAAATACAACTATACATAATATTACTATCTACATTTTATACAATATTATTTTAACGTTAGGGTTTATCCCACTGTCTGTACAAGTGCCACAAATTTCACATTTTATCATCATTTAAATTGTTGGCGATGACAGCTGTAAATATGAGCAAAGATGTTTAGAGGAAATCTTACTTACTTTATTTTAATCATCTTACTTTATTTAACTACACTTTATTCTCGGCATGAATATAGCCTCAGAAGCTGGTATGGCGTTTAATAGAAAAGAAAGAAATGTAATTATTTAATTATTGCTTTGTTACCCTACAACTTACCTCAAATCTCTGATAAAAATGGATAAACTTCTTCTTAATAGCCTCCTGTAACTAAGATATCCAGTGCCGGTCCTAGATGCTGGGGGGCCCTAAGCAAAGCTTTGTGAGGGGCCCTCTGTCAGTGCATTCAGACCCTGATAGCACACATACATCTCGGAGACGTCTATTTGAGGTCTGCGTTTACATCTGCAAGATGTCTTTTTTATATTGTTTTCTCATCTGCAATACGTCTGTGAGACGTCTCCTAAAAGATGTCATATAGACATATTGAAGATGTCTGCAAGATGTTTTTGATTTAGAATGTTTGTAAAGCAACTCTTTTCCTTTATAAGATGTTTTACACACCAGATGTATTCCAGATCTCCAGATCTTTACCAGACATCTTACAGACGTACCTGTGCTATCTGGGTAAAACCCAGTCAATGTTGCTGTTAGTTAGTTGTTAACTAACCACATAATGTATTATCTTATAGCTGTATATTATTCCCATATGCACATTACTTTAAAACCCTGACTGATAAACTTGCTGATTATAACATGAAACATGTATTTGCCGATAAGTTGTTTTGATTTAAAATGTGTTGTGAGAAGCACTAAAAAATTTACCTGATCTAAATGAATGTAATGAATCAAATAAAATTAAATATAAATACATACTGTTAATACACAGGGGTTAAATTGGGATTTGTTATGTGGGTGGAGGGCTCTGTGGGGAGGGGTACTTCGAGGGGTAACATGTTTAATACTGATGACAGCAAAGCCACTGGTGTGTTTCAATGACATTCTGGACCTCTGATAGGATTTGATAAGTTTCAGCTGTAAAAGAGCATTTCACCCGTAGAAACATTAATCTTTACTGAAAGTGTTATATTTGTAGTCGAAATGTAACATACATTTAGAATTTGGTGCCTATTTTACAGAGAATAGGGGTGTTTGTAGTCTCACTCCCTCAACAAAGATATTGCACTTCCTTCTTTCAATGATGCAAAATGATGATTTTTACATCATTGAAAGAAGGATGTGCAACGCTGAAATCTGTATTTTTTTCCTGTCTCAGCGGCAACTGAGGAAATTATGCATGACCATTCAAAAACATGACTGGAGTTATAACTATACACAGCTTAATGCAAATGGATGAAGTGTCCCTTTAAAGCTGTCCCAGAGGTTAACCCTAAATATTTTAAAAAGAGTGTCTGATTTTAAATATTGCAAATCTATGAGTTTGACACCCTATATCCATTTGTTGCACATGTCATTATGCACAATTGATCAAACTTTAAAGGAAGTATGAAGAATCAATCTCCTTGAATAATTCTAGGCATAAGATGCCCCAAAAGACTCAATTAACAAGATAAGGTACAACACACAGTACTGTCCCAGCAACATGTCTTATAAATTAGCCATAGAGATTCCCTATGCTGGTCTGCAGCTAAAACAATCATATAGTTAGGTTTGATTTGTGTAATCAAAATACATTATTTTATTAAACTATACAATGAATTATATTCAGGATTGAGAAACTGCCTGCATGTTGTCCAAGTACATATCAGTGATTTAAGAAATCATTAAGTATTTTTAAAAACCCGCATAAATTCGGAAGTTTGCCAATTATTTAAATTATAGCGTCTTGTTTTCATTAAACATAATAATAATTTTTCTTTGATATAATGGTTTTAAATAATTCTGAGATCAAGGGGGCCCTCTAGTGGTGCGGGGCCCTATGCAAATTGTGTAATTTGCGTATAGGAAAGACCGGCACTGAAGATATCTGTTGTATACTCTAATGCTATGTACACACCAAATGCGGAGCATCGCGTTAAGTTCGTGTCATGCGAATTTTTCGCTCGAGTTGAATATTTTTAACTTGGGTGAATATGCGTTTGAGGTGAATTGCGCATATTGCGTCATTGTCATCGTCCCACACGAGGATGCGAATGCGTTCTTCTGTGTTATCCTATTGAACACAATATGTGTCATTTTGTGTTGATTTTGAGTTCACATTAATAAAAGGGACAATACAAGATGTGTTTAAACAACACAAAGTGTGTTGTTCCAAAAACAACACAGTTGTTTTAGGTTAAGGACCCTCCATATATCCCACTCTTTAGAATTTTTTAAACTGTGAGTCGGGACTCACTAGGGTCCCACAGTGGGATCAGATGGGTCACAAAGTCACTTGATTGTTGTAGTGAATGACACAAAAACTGTTTTGTTCTATTAATGACGATGGTTTTGATATCAGGTATTTTGGGATTGTAATTAAACTTACATTTAATTCAATAACAATGATATAAACTACTCTTTTTTTAAAAGAGAACACATTTTTCTAAATTTAGTTTTTGAGCATATTTTTATAAAAAAATTATTTTGGTGGGTCCTGAGATTATACCTGTCTAAGTGGGTCGTGAAATTATAAAGTATGAACCACTGCTTCAGAGGATGTAACCTCCAGAGGATGTGAAGGACGCAACCTTCTGAAACGAGACACAGCCAGTATATCTACTATAACTCGTATATCAAGACCTGTGGGGACAATTGTAGGTGTGGCGGGCAGCAATGGCAGAATTAATGTAGGGGAACAGATATTAACCGCATGCTCTTAACACTTATCATATACTATACACCATCAAATACTTTCACTTCAAATCCGCTTAATCCCAGCCTCACACCATTCAGAAATACCGGTTTCATGACAGTATTTGTTAAGAGTGATAAAAAAAACTAATTTACAAGAAAACAAGCCAGACGCACTTATGAGTTTTTTTTAGGTTTTTTACAGTTTATTATAATGAAAAACATTCAGTTGAGTTAAACTAACATTCATGTTAAATGACCCTAATTTCCATTGGTAATCTATAATATTTTTGTACATTTATCCTCCATCATACTGAACTCACCAGTGGTTTGTACAGTTGTTTGACTTGCACATACGGCAGTGGCAATGCTCGGACACGTTTTCTCTTTGCTTTCACAAGAACCCATCATACCTGAACACTCATAACATTGGAGTGAATGTCCTGAAAAAAGAAACAGAATGAGGTAGAAATATATTTTGTAACGAATAAAACATTAAATAGGATTTTGTGTTTTGTACCTCCAGTGAAAAGAGCGCAGAAGAGAACAATGAAGATTTTCAGTTCCATCTTTGGTCTGTCAGGAGGTGAATAAAATCACAAACCCTTTCAGTGGCTTTTATATGAATAATCAAAAGAGAGGGCGAGGCTTTTATGAGAAAGGAAACTTAAATACAAGGGGCGTACGTTTGATTTTGACATTTGTGGGGACATAAGTAAAATTTTCTTTAGAGCCACATTGTCACATAGGTTTATTACTGTTTACTTGAACAATATTTAAAATAGTATTTCTGTTGTCATAATCTTATTTATAAAGGTTACAGGTCAAAAACAACAAATATACAATAAGCTAGAGCTGCACGATAAATCACATGTGATTGTTATGCACATCTGGTATTTTACCACACAGAGCCGTAGTTCACAGACAAGCAAGTCAATTATCGAATCGCCTGCAATAATGAATGCGATATTGCACAGCTTGTCAGTGAATTAAACAAAAAACAAAAAATATAATTGCTTACTACATACTGTACAGAAAGCTCAATGTGGACATATACTGTACATATAAACGAGACACACAAAGTTTAAATTTGCTCATCTGCTTATTATGGGATTGTCATATATTGGGAGAAAACACTAGCCTGGTTAGCCAGACCTACATCAAGATGTAAGGTCTGGCAACTCTTCACACAAACGGCTCAATGCAAGGGGCGGGATATAAGGTTGTCCCTCAAAATGCCTCTGCACGCAATAGGATAGCGCTATGACGGATCAGAGAAACGAAGAAGGTGACGTAGTTACCGTAACCAGTCGGCAAAACTCCAAACACATCTTTCTTGCTTAAAAAGGACTTCAGTAGGGTTTATTTGCTCTTCTCTCAAAGAAAAACATAAGTCTAAGTCCTCCAGAGTCGCGGCCAAAGCCGCTTCAAAAGATAGCTGTTCGCTAGCAGCAGCAGCCATTCTCTGTTTTCAAGTAGGAACCGTTGCAGCTCTGTCGTCATCATGTTAAGCCCGCCCCACAGACGCTACACACGATGTGATTGGCCTGACCAAATTTTGGTTTTTGGACCGGTTAAGTGTATTGTGAGTGCCTAGACTAAACCCTGGCAGCAAATATATTTTGCGGCCGCTAGGGTGCGTCTAGATTTCTAGGCTAAGAAAACACTGTTTCTGGATCAATAATGTCACACAACTTGTGCTGTATTTTGTTCATAAAACGGTTGATATAAGAACGTTTTCTTTCTCACTACCATTAGCCTGCAATCATGACATGATGATCACATCACGTGTTGTTGACAGAGATTTCACACTTTTTATTGAATCTTTGAAATTCAGAAATCATACAAAAGGGCAAGTGCATATGATGTCACATATTTTGACATTTCGTGTTTCGTAAATCCAATTGCAGCATACGTCAGACAGGAAGTAAAGACAAAGCCAATCATAAAGCGATATGGGTTAGAGAAGTGGGAATTACGAAAGGCAAAGCCAATCATATTAGCGACTTAAGTTACGGAGGCGGGATTCATTTAAATGATTCCTGGGTAAATTAATGTTACATAAAATAAAAAAAAAATAAAAAAAACACAAGGAACAGGTGAACATCAGTGGTTATATATAGCAAAAATGCAAGTGAAAAGCATAACAGACCAGATATGAATTCTGAAATTCTGGCCTAAATGCTTGTAAGCAGCTCAACATAGCACGGAAAGCAGCATGAACTAAGTCAAACGTTTAGCTCTAGAAATAATACACTTGATGTCTGGCTTTTTAACAGCACTCGTTTTAAAAACTGATAATGTTTTTCTACTTATTCTTTTGAGAGATTAAACTTGTTTCCTTTTATCCAGTTGAAAGATATTTTGTTCAACACACCTCAAAATGTGTTTTTGAATTGCATGTGAAGCTGAAACGAAATCAAATCAAATCTTTGAACAGTATACTTTCAGAAAAAAACAAAACCTAGTGTTTACTCAGGGAGCGCCTCAAGGAGCACCTGCATTTACTCCCAAACCCCTTTCCTATCCAACTCACAAATGAGGTAAACAACAGAAGCTGTGTTTATTTGTCTATACCTGAAATAGCATCTGCCCTTTGTTCACTATAAACACGTTTTACTGTAAATTAACCACCTGATTTGTTTTGCCTTACAAATTAAATAAATATTTTTAATAAGTTATGTTATGTCACACCCATTCCTTACACACTGGAATGTAACAAGTGTACAACTAGACAGAAAGGTTTGTTGACAAACTTTATGTTGGCTTGACAAAGCCAGGACTGAATGTTTAAAACACATTGACAGAAACTTTAAATAAGTTTAGTTTAGTAGTCTACCTGGCTGTAAACATGTTTAGCATGAAGCTAACATAATGGTAACATGATTTAGCACGAAGCTAGTATGATGCTAACATTATTTAGTATGAAGCTAACATTATGCTAACATTATTTAGTATGAATTTAGCTTGAAGCTAACATGATGTTAACATGAATTAACATGAAGTTAGCATGATTTAGCATGAAGCTAACATGATTTAACAAGAAGCTAACATGATGGTAAAATGATTAAACATAAAGCTAGCATGAGTTGGCATGAAGCTAACATGATTTAACAAGAAGCTAACATGATGCTAAAATGATTAAGCATAAAGCTAGCATGATTTAGCATGAAGCTAACATGACTTAGCATGAAGTTATCATGATAATAAGACGATTTAACATGAAGCTAGCATGACGCTAACATGATTTTACATAGCGTTAGCATGAAGCTAACATGATTTAACATGAAGCTAACATGATGCTAACACAATTTAGCAGGAAGTAAGCATGATGCTAACATGATTTAGCATGAAGCTAACATGATGCTAACATGATTTTGCATAATATACAATGTTGCTGTGATGGTATCTTGTTATGTATTTTATCATTGTTACTGTCTAAATAAATCAAAAGATTTTGCATAAAGCTAACATGATTTAGGATGAAGTTAACATGATTTAGCATGAAGCTAACATGATTTAACATGAAGCTAGCATGGTGCTAACACAATTTAACATAAAGCTAACATGATGCTAACATGATTTAGCATGAAGCTAACATGATGCTAACATGATTTAGCATGAAGCTAACATGATGCTAACATGATTTAGCATAAAGCTAACATGATTTAACATGAAGCTAACATTATGTTAACATGATTAAGCATAAAGTTAGCATGATGTAGAATGAAGCTAACATGATTTAACATAAATCACGCATGAAGCTAACATGATTTAGCATAAAGCTAGCATGATTTAGCATGAAGCTAACATAATTTAACATAAAGTTATCATGATAATAAGATGATTTAACATGAAGCAAGCATGATGCTAACATGATTTTGCATAGCATTAACATGATGATAACATAATTTAGCATGTAGTTAGCATGATGCTAACATGATTTAGCATGAAGCTTACATGATGTTAACATGATTTGGCATAAAGCTAACATGATTTAGCATGAAGCTAAACATGTTAACATGATTTAACATGAAGCTTGCATGATGCTAACACAATTTACCATGAGGCTAGCATGATGCTAACATGATTTAGGATGAAGTTAACATGATTTAGCATGAAACTAACATGATGCTAACATGATTTAGCATGAAGCTAACATGATGCTAACATGAAGCTAACATGATGCTAACATGATTTAGCATGAAGCTAACATGATGCTAACATGATTTAGCATAAAGCTAACATGATTTAACATGAAGCTAACATGATGTTAACATGATTAAGCATAAAGTTAGCAGGATGTAGAATGAAGCTAACATGATTTAACATAAATCACGCATGAAGCTAACATGATTTAGCATAAAGCTAGCATGATTTAGCATGAAGCTAACATAATTTAACATAAAGTTATCATGATAATAAGATGATTTAACATGAAGCAAGCATGATGCTAACATGATTTTGCATAGCATTAGCATGATGCTAACATAATTTAGCATGTAGTTAGCATGATGCTAACATGATTTAGCATGAAGCTTACATGATGTTAACATGATTTGGCATAAAGCTAACATGATTTAGCATGAAGCTAAACATGTTAACATGATTTAACATGAAGCTTGCATGATGCTAACACAATTTACCATGAGGCTAGCATGATGCTAACATGATTTAACATGAAGCTAGCATGATGCTAACATGATTTAGCATGAAGCTAACATGATTTAGCATAAAGTTAGCATGATTTAGAATGAAGCTAACATGATTTAACATACATCAGGACAAGTTTTGCGCCGAAAAAAAGTGTCCTGATATAAGAAGAAGAAGAAAAAAATTTCCCTGAGGAATAATAATTAATCCGGACCATGTGACGTCACTGTGTGTCGTCGTCGCCATTTTTGTGTCCGGTCACAGCTGCGCGCCCTGCTTTATTCTATGGTCACAGCAGCCACAACTACCAGAGAAAGATCAATAAAACACTCCTAGGAGGTTTACAATAAGATTACAATTTGTCCGGGATATGTTGCGACGTTGGCTCTAAGAACAGTCGTCAGAGGAACCCCGAACTACAATTTTAATCTATTTCAAAAAACTTAAATCGGCGGAATAAAGGATTGCCTTCAACAGAAGTGACCAAGGATAACTTAAATGCTTGCCTAGGAATAGTAAAAAAGGAATGGAATAATTTACAAATCTCATAAACTTATATTTTATTCACAGTAGAATATAGATAACGTATCAAATGTTGAAAGTAAGATATTTTGAAATGTCATGCCAAATATTGGCTCATTTTGGATTTCATGAGAGCTACACATTCCAAAAAAAGTTGGGACAGGTAGCAATAAGAGGCCAGAAAAGTTAAATGTGCATATAAAGGAACAGCTGGAGGAGGACCAATGTTTAGGAATGGGAATGTTGTCCTATTCTTGTCTAATACAGGCTTCTAGTTGCTCAACTGTCTTAGGTCTTCTTTGTCGCATCTTTCGCTTTATGATGCACCAAATCTTTTCTTTGGGTGAAAGATCTGGACTGCAGGCTGGCCATTTCAGTACTCAAATCCTTCTTCTATGCAGTCTTGATGTTGTAATTGATGCACTATGTGGTCTGGCATTGTCATGTTGGAAAATGCAAGGTCTTCCCTGAAAGAGACGACGTCTGAATGGGATCATATGTATCTAGAACTTGGATAAACCTTTCAGCATTGATGGTGCCTTTCCAGATGTGTAAGCTGCCCATGCCACACGCACTCATGCAACCCCAAACCATCAGAGATGCAGGCTTCTGAAAAGAGCGCTAATAACAACTTGGGTTGTCATTGTCCTCTTTAGTCCGGATGAAATGGCATCCCAGTTTTTCAAAAAGAACTTCAAATTTTGATTCGTTGGACCACAGAACAGTTTTCCACTTTGCCAAATTCCATTTTAAATGAGCCTTGCCCATGGAAAACGCCTGTGCTTCTGGATCATGTTTAGATATTGCTTCTTTTTTGACCTACAGAGTTTTAGCTGGCAACAGCGAATGACACGGTGGATTGTGTTCACTGACAATGTTTTCTGGAAGTATTTCTGAGCCCATGTTGTGATTTCCATTACAGTAGCATTCCTGTATGTGATGCAGTGCCATCTAAGAGCCCGAAGATCACAGGCATCCGGTATGGTTTTCCGGTCTTGACCCTTACGCACAGAGATTGTTCCAGATTCTCTGAATCTTTGGATGATATTATGCACTGTAGATGATGATAACTTCAATCTCATTGCAATTTTTCTCTGAGAAACTCAGAAAACTATTTTTCGCCGCAGCATTGGGGGAATTGGTGATTCTCTGCCAATCTTGACCTCTGAGAGACACTGCCAATCTGAGAGGCTTTTTTATACCCAATCATGTTGCCAATTGACCTAATAAGTTGCAAATTGGTCTTTCAACTGTTCCTTATTTGTACATTTAAATTTTCTGGCCTCTTATTGCTACCTGTCCCAACTTTTTTTGGAATGTGTAGCTCTCATGAAATCCAAAATGAGCCAATATTTGGCATGACATTTCAAAATATCTCACTTTCAACATTTGATACGTTATCTATATTCTACTGTGAATAAAATATAAGTTTATGAGATTTGTAAATTATTCCATTCCTTTTTTACTCACAATTTCTACAGTGTCCCAACTTTTTCTGTTTTGGGGTTGTAATATAAGAACAGAGAAACAAATTTAATTTATTATTAAATAAATAAATATAACATTAAGTAGCAGATTGTTTTTTTTATTAACATACAGCTACAGCTGTCACTTTAAAAGCAGTAATGGATTCATACTTCCTAAACCACTTTTTCCCTAAACTTTGCACTTATACACATTTATATACAGCAATTGACATTTTGACTTAATTATGAGTGTAGATGTGACCGTCAAAGCCTGAAAGATCACAGCTCTGCATGTGCATGTTTGTTCCTGCTGACATGTTATGGACTTTCTTTTGTGTCCCAGCAACTTATTTTAAGGACTACAATACAATAAATTGTAATACATTATGATATTGCTTTACCAGATCCTTGCATATGAGACAGCAGGTGCGCCAAGCAGGTTTCACAATGTCTTTTCACGTGTGTATTGTCATGAAAATAATGCATAATAACTTACCATTAAACTTAGAAATATAGTAGAGATCATGTTTTTATGTGTACTTAGAAGATGTGATTCACTGTTAACTGTGGGGTGCATGGCTGTTATGATAACAGGATACAGCGTGCTATGAGAGGGATTGTTCATTCGCGTTAGTAAATTAAAGCCAAAAATATTCACCAAGTTGTCTACTCTATTTATAATGACAGCAGGGGTGGGGCCAGGGGGGGCAGGGGGGGCACGGGCCACCCCCACAATTTGATTGGCCACCCCAAGTGCCCCCCCCTCCCACTCCATCAGTCTCGTCAGTATTAATTATGTACTAGTGTTTTTTTTTTTTAATAAAACTTCATATTTACAGGGCTTTGATTTATTTATATTAATTTTTCTTTATTAGCTTAAAATATTAAAATGCAAGTCCGCATTGGGGAGGAACCACTCTACCATGACATGTTGTTATCGGAGTCAATTAGTAGGTGCACACTTAGAGTAACGAAAGGTGGTGGCACCAAGAAAAACAAGGGAAAAAAACAGAGGACGGAGAAAGGAGTTTTATGCAGATGGTGAAAAAGGACAACAAAGTCATATAGGTAAATCAGCTGAGTTTTGATATGTTTCCTTAAATGTGGAAAGCTACGATTATTAAGTTAGAGCTAAGTCCTCTGTTACTTTTGAGAATGCTCATTACTAAAGTTGACGACAACCTAACGGTACGTTAAAAATGTTTGCCTTTGCGTTTGTAATAAATAGTGGTGTGACAGATCGCAGTTTATCCATACGGATCACAACCCACGTTTCGACCCGCATGCGATTCGATCACGAGAGTTGCGCTTTTTTCTATACATTAACTCACTGGGGCTCTGTGCAATATGCCATGTAATACAACCAAATGTAATATCTTTATTAAGATGATATGCGGACAACATTCAACTTTAGGAAATAAATTAGTTTATGACTTGACAAAGTAACTGAGAAAAATGCATTATTATTTCTTTAGGGACAGACAGACAGTCTGATACAGGCAATAGGACCAATGAAAAGGTCTCAAAAAAGAATTTCTTCATTTTGAAGAAAAAAAGAGATAGAAGCAGAAAGGCATGAGGAGAGGGATGAGAGGAAGACGCAGCATCAGTCCACTGACTTTTCTGCAAACCAAGGTATGTGTATTACATGCAGAGACCAGAGGGAGGTTAAAACAAAAACACATCAGGAGGTTTAAATGTACTGAATGTATCAGGATACAGTATACAGTATTATTACCTTCAATGTAGGGCAAGTTACACTAATTCACTGTTTATATGTATTTAAATGTGCCACCCCTTTCTAAGTCTGTGCCCCAGTCCGGCCCCCCCATGAAAAATTGGCTAGACCCGCCCCTGAATGACAGAGATATTACATTTAATGCATTTTTATTAGACATTTTTAATTTCTGGAAATATTTAATACAGAATATGACAAATAATGCAGGATACCAAAAATTCGACATGTTGTTGATTTTGCGCTCTTCGCAATCGCAAACAACTGGAGGGACTCATTGACAGCCGACATCTAACTCCACAATGTAAAATCAGTATTTCGTCTCTGGTAAGACCTCAATTAAACTAATAAATGTGACAATTTAGTGCATTAGATACGCTGTATTCACTGCCAAGACGGACACAAATATGGTGGCGGGCATGGCGAAGTGACTTCTTTGGTACCCATGAATAGTGATGCTTTGCATAAATGCAAGCAACACTAATAATAAGTTTAAATACAATATCAGTAGGTTGGCTTTGTAAACCAACATAATTAAACTTCATTTAGGTTTGTTGGCATTCTATGAACTGTGTAAAATAATTTTTTAGTAAAAAAAATAGGCTGACTAATGATTACAAACTACCCAAAAAAACACTTAACTTTGTTTATTGACTTATTGGTGTCATGGTCAAAGTTCAGTTATTCATTCAAATGGACAAATGAACAATAGATTTTTAATACAGATGACTAAGAAACAATTGTTTTTATTCTGATAGCCAAACAGAAATGTATATCACGAGTCTCCAATAATCAGCAAATTCAAAAGTTCTCATACTCTACTGTACAAAGAATCTGATGCCACCTACTGGTAAATATACAGTTTTGCATTTAAAAGACAAGTTCACACAAAAATAAAAAATCTGTCATCAATGACCCTCATGTCATTCCAAACCTTTATGACTTTCTTTCTTCTGAGGAACACAAAATAAGAGAAATTTTGAGAAATGTCTCAATAGTTTTGTGTCCATACAATAGAAGTTAAAGGAACAAATTTTGTTTGGTTACCAGCTTGGACTACTGAAACTATTGGCAAGACAAATACAAACTACTGGACTGGGCCTGCAGAAAACAACATCTTTATTGTTAATGCAAGGTTAACACAAACACAATGCAAGACAACAAAAACAACAAATATTTAATGTAGAATGATAATTTATATAATAAAGAAATATAACATTTATATAACAAATATATGTAAAAGTATGTATGTGTGTTTTATACATAAAGAAATAAACATTAACTTAATATATTTTATTTAACACAAATTAATTGTTTGGTAACATATGAATAATAACAGTAATTTAACTTAGAGATTTTGTTATCATTATTACATTTTGACAAATGTAAAAGCTTACAAATGCGTATTGAAAAAAAATCAAAGGATTCAAATGTAAAAGATTATTATTGAGTCTCTTGGACATAAATGAGGATCCATGACTGAAAGAAAACGACTTTTAAAGGTTCTAATACCAAAAAATAACAATTTCATTACAAATAAAAATAACAACATTTTTTAATATCAATCTAAAACTGGTGGTCTTATTCCTCCTCTTAGTTTTTTTAATTTACAAATTCTGCCAAAATAGGGGATCGGGATGGCGCCAGCGCAACTGGCTTTTAAATGGGATGAGACTCTTATTGCACATTGCACTTAGATTGTTAAAATAGAGCCCATACAGGCTTTTCTTCTTATTATACGGTGATATATTGAAGCTGGTGTAGTTGTGTGTTTGTATATTTTGATAACATATGCATTTTCGGCTAAAGACCAAATCATGTGCTGATGTGACTAAGAAAGTTGGTAGCAGCAGTGTAACCAATTGAAAATTAATCTGGTGCCCAGGCTCATTAGTTCTTTTTGTGAATGATGTTCAGTGACAGTTTGCTTGTTGACAACAGCGCCAGCTGCTGGTCAGAACAGGTACTGTTTTTTTCTCTATAATATTTGTTTTAATGTCTGTGTATGCACACATTTCTGTGAGCCGTGCACATGTGCCAGCTTAAAAAAAAGGGAGCATAACCCCACTGACCACACAAAGTGGTAAACAAAGTGGCTGTAAAATGGCTGTGGGGGTGCCAGTATACAGTACAAATGTCCTAATTTTAAAAACAAACTTTTGATGAGGTTGCAGTATAAGTTTGATGTGAGAGACTGGTGTCTTTCTCTTTTGTACTTAAAGTACTTTATTTAATAAAATATCATTATGACATTTTGACAAATATTTTATTCTGATTATTTCTGTTTTATAAAGGCTTCCCGAACAAAAAATACAAGTGTAGATTTGTTGTGGTTATATTTTATTTCTTTTTTTTCTGTTTCCAGAATATATTTTGCTAGAAATGCAACACCAATGAAAATGCAATAAAAATTAAATGTGCATTGTGTAACTTTTAGGAGGATCTCTTGACAGACATGTAATAAAATATATTATAAATATATTATCAGTGGTAAATAAAAACCTTACAAAATGAACTTTATTGTTTTTAAGAATGAGAAATTTTTATCTACATACATCGCAGGTCCCATTACCTGAAAGTCGCCGTCATGTTTCTACAGAAGCCCTAAATGGACAAACTGCTCTACGGAGCGTGTTTTGTCCCTACATTGCCTCAGACGATGACATGTTTGTCCTGTGGCGGCTACCATATGCGTTTTAAAAACAATTGAGGGGTGAGCTGTTGGTTGCAATTCGCAATCTCACCACTAGATGCCGCTAAAATTTACACACATCACCTTTAAGCTATCACACAGAAAGCATTATCTTTAATTAAAAACTATTTTGTTGTTGCAGTTATAAAGCTCAAATGTACTGTAAGCCATTGATATTGTGATTTATGTTGTTTCTAAGCTTATACAAACCTAACAACTAAATGTAATTTAAATGCAGCATACATTGGCAACAAACAAGCATTATAATTAACAATTTTGTAAATTGTATTACACTGAAGTTCAGTGATTTCAATGAAACAGGGTGAGGATGAAGAGCGAAGACAGGAGGAGGATGAAACTGCCCTTATAGAGTCCACCTGATCAAGACACAAAATGTTTTATTAACACAAAACTGACATCAACATGACCAGAACGGCACAGAGAAGACAATCTGCCATCTTGCACTATAAATTTTTTTTAGCCTTTTTGTTGAATTAACATATATTGTTTTTTACATTACTTTAACTTAACAAATTAAGTTAAACAATTTCAATTTGTTTTTACAAGTTATGACAACATAACATCAGCACAGGTCAAAACTTAAAATTGTATGTTGAATTCATGCTGCATTTTTATACAGAGTGGTACGTACTGTAAATACAAATAAAAATATGCATTTAATATATAGAGTCAAATGATTACACTATGAAAAATATTTTGCTGCCTTAAAATGTTTTGTTGTTATAGCCTAAAATATAATTGAAATAAGTCAACTTCATTTATAAATTGTAGAATCTCAAGTCAAGATAAATAATAGTAAGTTGAAATTACTTGTAAATCTGAGTTGATTAAACTTAAGAATTTAAGGCAGTTTTTTTACAGTGTAGGTTTTGCTAGTTTTTTTCTTCTTAAATAAATAGCATATAATATATCATAAATATCATAAAAAGCTTTCTAAGGACAGAGGAGGACGGGGCACAAATGCTTTTTGACTTTGGCACTATCATTCAAAACATATTTAAGTTAGATTAATCATTTTTTACACAATCAACACATAAATCTAAATAAACACTTTTTTGTTTGTTTGTGGGACCTACAGTTATCCTACAATTACACCAAAAGTGACAGGATTGCAAATGTATCAATTTACCCCAAAGGTGGGTTCATTGTAACAAACAGAGGGTTTGTTAATGCATGCTAGAATTTTTTTCAATATAAATAATTCAATAAATTTTGGTCTATATACTAAAGGTGGATATTGTTTATATATCTGCCTATAATAGATCGATATCCACACATTCATTAATCCATGATGCTTCATATGATTAAAATAATATAAAGTTGGATTTGGTGACTTACACTCCCACCTCAGAGATCGAAAACATTCTTTGTGTATAAACACATCAAAACTTTTCACAAATTCTCATGAGATCTTTTGTCAGTAAGAGAAAAAGACCACAGATTGCTCAGCCGTGTATAAATATGCAAAGTAGCCATGTTACAATTACTCCCGCATTAGTTTGTGCCCCGCTCACCCCTACTTAATAAAAACAAATTGTCATTTTGAATCATTGTTTTTAAAATTACATTTTGCAGATTATGCAAGGTTTATGCAAATGTATGACCCAAAGTAGCTGTGTTTTGTAGAAAATCATCAGTAAAACTGTACCTTAAATATAAATTAGTGGATTAAAAAGTCAATATGAATACCTGTGTCATTGCAAAGGTCGGTATCACAGCACTTGGTTGAAGTTGTCCCAGTGGGGTCATTTATGCTATTTTCTTCACAAGTCATTACACACGATTTAGTTGTGGATATCTTAGTTGAACCTACAAAACAAAGCAAGCTTTCAGACAGTATAAATAAAGAAAACTATTTCAGTATGATAATATTCCTGTACAGGGTTCCCGCGGGGTCTTAAAAAGCCTTAAAAGCATTGAATTTATGAATTTGGAAATAATACCTTAAAAAGACTTAAAAAAGTCTTAAATTTTGATGTCTGGGTCTTAAAAATTGTGCTGTATGTAACTTCTCCATATTGTATTTTTCCTTAAAAGTTTCTTTGTCAACCACATTTTGATTAAATCAGGGATGCAAACACATCGCTTTTCAGCGCCTGCGCCTTTTTATTATTAATGGCATTTTGGTTGCGAGCACATCGTGTCTCTCCCGATGAGTCTGCTGTACGTTCACATGCTCTCTGTTTCTCGATGAATTGGGTGCGACATGAAGCGAGTTCAGCGTAACATGTTTCTGAACTTGAGCAGAGTTGTATTCATAGAGGTTTTCACGGAGGACCGGGTCCGATTAACATTATGTGTAAAACCCGAGTCGATAGGAAAACAGCCGTGATCAAGGTCAGTCAGCGCTAATGTTCACGTGCAGTTTCAAGCTGTGTGCCTCCGTTTCTATTGCGATAACAACTGGCTTGGTTTGAAAGTCACGACCACGCGCTGCACTTTCTTTCTCCGTCCCTTTGTTTAATAATGTTATTATTAATGAACCATCTTTTTATATCTAAAAAGTTTGCTCAAAGATCACAAAGATGGTAGCAAAAAAGCAATGTGAATGTTAATTAAGCCCATTGCACGAGCAAAGCTCAAGCTGACTCTAGATATAAAAAACGCAAAGCTCTAATATAAAGTCACCAAACACTGGGACAGCAAGTAGACTTTTGAATCTAAAATAATAAGTGGATTAAGCTCTTTTAATCTGCAAGAGAGGAATTAAAAGAGGCACTTTTACTGCTTCTGCTCTATCTAAAAAAGGAAAGAAAACTACATAAACCATAACACACCGATTACATTTATAATCTCTAGACCTGCACTTTCTATCATTAATATACTATACATATTATTGTATTCAAAAGAGTTTGATAAAAGGGGTCATCTACACAAGTATTGCTTCATATGTCAGTGCAAAAACAGTAAAGTGTTTTGTGATGCTTTGACAAACATTGTCAGCTTTGTTCATTTATGGTTGGATTTATGAAATATAATGTGAAATTAATATAAATGAATGCAGCCAGATGGAAGGCCCTGGATACGTTGCAGGAGGTGGCCAGGAAGAAGAGGAAGAAGGAGTAAAGCAAGAAGAAGTGCTAGATCGTTCAATAAGAGTTTTGGTTTAACATAAAAAATGAAATTGAATATTCCAAATTAATGTCGGCGTCTTTTGATTTTCGAATTTAATTTTTCTCTATATACCTAGGTTGGTAGGGATGGCAGGGGTCTGTGGCAATGTAGCCTAAGTATCTGGATATTTGCCTGGGTGTGAGGGCTTAGATTACCTTTCTCTTTTTTGAACATACATGTGTTTGCATCTCTGTTTGTTTAATAAAGTAGTATAAATAAAGAGTGGCGGATCCAATAATTGAGAACGCAACACAGTCCCGGGTCACATTACAAAATACTGCGAACACGTGATACCTTCAGTAAATGAAGATCACCACAACCATAGACTGCAACACAACACAGCAACAGGCAAAGGAGAAGCGGGAAAAATCAAAGAAAATCTCAGAAATTCCTTAACAACTTTACATTGTTTGGCAAACTTTCTATGGCCTACTGAAAAAAATTTTTCACACTTGCTTGGCTTATAATCTTTTTACCCATTTCACATCGGAAAAATAAATGAACACAAGTTTAAGTATTTTAGTTTTTCTTTGCTGGTAGGGACGTGAAATGGGTATTAATTTTTTATATAAATGGTCTTAAAAAGGTCTTAAAAAGACTTGAATTTAACTTGAAGAAACCTGTAGGAACCCTGCCTGTAGCGTTAGCAGTGCAAAAGCTATAGGGTTTGATGTTGGGAACAAACATAATGATAAAACGTATAGCTTGTAATGCACTGTAAGTCTCTAGAACTAATAAAAGTGTCTACCAGATGCCTAAATGTAAATGTTTACAAGCAATTCACATTTGATCATTTCCACTCTAATCCTACTTTAATTGTACGATATGACAGTAAATTTCTACATAAAACTGGACTTACCAAAAACGGTTGTCATTTTTAAACATTTAGTCTCTCCATCACTACATATCTTCTCTTCTGCCTCACAAGATCCTGACAGATCAGGTGTGCACTCATAACATTTGAGTGAGTGTGCTTGAGGAAAAACAAGAGAGAGGGAAAGATATTCAATAGTCTCTTAATGTCTATCAAATAATAGTACAAATTAATATATGCTGAGTTTTTCCTACATCCAGTGATGAAAATGAACAGAAGTAGAATGGAGATGTGCTGATACATCTTTGCTTGTAGGAGGAATGATCAAGATACGTTTCAGTGTCTTTTATTACTGGTTAGAAAGGGGAGGGTTTAATGCGGGTTTTAACATAGTTGTCACTTTACACCCACTGCTTTGCACATTTTGTGCATCTCTCTTACCTGACACATTTATTAACTCCGTTCATAAAGATCTCACCTATGAGCTGATGATCAGACTCAGTTGTGTTAGATAAGAGAAACATACAAAATGTGCAGACATGGACAACATGGATCCAAAAAAAAGACTTCATGCAGTAGGCTTTCACGTCCCAGCATCATAACATTTTCATCCAGCAAAATCACTGTCACTTATTTATGTTATGTTACGTTTTTACATATTTTTTTTATTAACAATTCTTTATCAAACCAAACCAAATCAAGTCAAGATTCTGGATCATCTGTAGGGGTTTGGTTGTGCAGGCTGGGAGTCCAGCCAGTAAGTATTGCAATAGTCCAGTCTGGACAGAACAAGAGCCTGGACTAGAACTTGTGTAGCATGCTCAGATAGGAAAGCATGCTTGTGTCCCTGGCTACCATTGGCTTTAGTGGCTCACCGGAAGTTTTACACAGTAAAGGTCAAAGATGGCAGCACCCACATTTAGCTCATAAATGAGCTGGATATATTGTATGCATTTTTTTGTATGCCACGCATTTGAAAGGTTTTGACTAGGGCTGTCAAAAGATTAATCGCGATTAATCGCATCCAACATAAAAGTTTGTGTTTACATAGCATATGTGTGTGTACTGTGTATAAATATTATGTATATATAAATACACACACATTCATGTATATATTTAAGAAATATTTGCATTTAAATACTGTATATACATTTCTATAATTTATATTATATATAAATATAAATATTTTATATATAAATATAACAATTTTTTCTTAAATATATACATGATTGGGTGTGTTTTTATATATAAATAATAATTATACACAGTACACACACATATGTTATGTAAACACAAACTTTTATTTTGGATGCGATTAATCGCGATTAATCTTTTGACAGCCCTAGTTTTGACACATTGTTTTAAAGAAGTTATCAGACCACAGACAGCCAGGGACGTTGCACAAGATATCGGGCCCTATGCATAGGCAGTCCTGATGGGCCCCCATGCCCCACCCCATAATATATTTCAGACTTTTGAAGGGCCCTCTCTTCCTTTGGGGCCCTGGTAATCAGTACTGGTTTTACCCCCAGTCCGACGCCCCTGCAGACAGCTGTGGTTCCAACATCATCTCTGCAGTTTTTTTTTTAATAACTGTGGGTGAGAATGGAAACTTTAACTTTGACCAGTAAAGGTGTTGCTAGCTGGCATTTAACCACTTTCCTCTGATGTGTTGCAGCTTGATCTTTAACAAACATCTTACACACTGGAGACAGGATGGAAAACATTTCAAAATCACACGCTGCTAGCTTGCCAAGACTACCATTAACTATAACATTTTATTATCTATATATAATTGTTGAATAAGGAATACATTTATTAGGGCCAGAGACAAAAAATACAGAAAGTACAAAAATACAAAATACATGTATCTGAAATACTGCCGCAGTGCTCTCTGTCATGTGTTGTATAAAATCACACCAAAGGCTCAGTTATGAAATTCAATACAATGTCTGAAACGATTAAAACAGATATAACGTTCTAACTGTGCAAAATGAAAGCTTTTTTACTAAGATGACTGATGATTAATAAACTCTACCCAATAAAACACTTCCATTTCATTATTGGTGAATATTTTGCTCTGAATGGACTTTGTCAAAGTTATTCATTCAATGGGACAAAAGAGCAACAGATTTTAAATACAGATGACTTTGTTTTTAGAAACAAATTTATTTTTTGATTCTGAAACAGAAATGCATATTTGGAGTCTCCAATAATCAGCAAATTAAAGTGTCCACATTTTCTACTGTAGAATCTGCTGTTTTTAAATGTCAACAGACAAACATCCTACTCATAGTGTTAAATGACTGATTCACAGCTTTTAATCATTTTGAGATGGAGACACCTTCTTTTCTCTACTTGTGAAGACAACACATACATCACCAAGATTAACCACAGTAATAACATAAGGTGGAAATTAATATAACAACTACACAATCAGAAAGAAAACTAAGCGCTCGCTGGGACGGTACCTTTAAAAAAGTTCCTATGGGGCGGTGGGGTTCCTGGACAGGGTTTATCCCATAGTCCCAGACTAAAATGCATATTTGAGCTGCCTTTATTTAAAAAACACCTTGTACTGACATATCTTAACATATATAAGTGCTATTGTTTTGTCTCAAGATGCACATCAGTATTGTTTTTTGTAAAGTATGTTTCTAATAATTACTAAAATGTCTTGCTACTGTAAAACTACTGTAAAATTTCCTAATATAACTAAGGCTTAATCTAAACCATGTCCCAAATGTGCCATTTATGTACAGATGTTTTTGTAGTGAGAAATGTTATTTAGACAGAAAGAAGAGAGAAATGGTTTTTCTAAGAAACTTTGACAGAATGATTCTTTAGGGGGCCAAAAAATGGTTTCTCTAACCTATATAATTGCTTTGGTGGTTTGTCCATTCCCTCAAATACAACCAACAGATGTGTTTACTAAATTAGCGCCTCTTTTGGCAGCAGGTGAAACTTCATTCAAAAGAAGCAGTAATGATTCATCATCTTTGTTAACGTGTTACATTAATAATAATAATAATAATAATAATAAGTTTATTTTATATAGCGCCTTTCTCAAACCCAAGGTCGCTTTACATTGAAATAGAAACACACAGTCAGATAAACATTACACATGAAACAAAGAAATTGAATACAACTAACAAAACAACAAACATTTAGTTAACAGACTATGAAATGTGTGGAGAGAAGTGTTCGTTAAACAGAAATGTCTTGAGATGGGTTTTGAAGAAAGGAAGAGAAGTACTGTCACGTAGAGGTTGTGGAAGGGAGTTCCAGAGTTTTGGTGCCTGGGCGCAGAAAGACCTACCACCAACGGTGGAAAGTCTAGTGCGGGGAATGAGAAGGAGGTTTTGGTCAGATGATCTGAGCAAGCGGGGGGGAGTGTAAGAAGTTAAGAGGTTGCAAATGTATGGAGGAGCAAGGTTATGGAGGGCTTTGAAGGTGAGTAGTAGTACTTCGTATGTGATCCGGGATGAAACTGGTAGCCAGTGAAGCTGATGGAGAATGGGGGTGATATGGGCAGATCTTTTTGTATGTGTAAGTAGCCTGGCTGCAGAGTTTTGAATATATTGCAATCTTTGAAGGGATTTGGTGGGGAGACCGAGGAAAAGTGAATTACAGTAGTCTAAGCGGGACATGACGAAGGAGTGAACCAGGGTCTGTGCATCACTGACAGGAAGAAAGGATCGAAGGCGGGCAATGTTACGGAGGTGAAAGAAGGCAGTTTTAGTGACTGATTTGAAATGATGGTCAAAACTGAGAGTGGAGTCAAATGTAATCCCAAGGTTTTTGACAGTCGCGGTAGAGTGAACAGGTGAATCATCAATATTATAATATAATATTATGTGAGCATGCTTTTAGGGCCAACCAGCAGAATTTCAGTTTTATCTGTGTTTAGTTTAAGAAAGTTGTTTTGCATCCATGTTTTTAAATCAGAAAGACAGTCAGTGAGTGAGTGCGGGGGGGGGATCAGAGGGTGAAGTGGTGGTAAGATACAGTTGAATGTCATCTGCATAGCAGTGGAAATTTAGACCGTGGCTGCGAATAATCTGACCAATAGGGAAGATGTATATGAAAAAAAGGAGTGGCCCGGGAACAGAACCCTGAGGGACACCACGAGTGACTGAGGACTGGGAAGACTTATGTGAACCAAGTGCAACAAATTGCTTTCTGTTTGTGAGGTATGATTGGAACCAATTTAGGGCTTTGCCAGAAACACCAATAGCAGACAGACGGGAGATTAAGACATTGTGATTTATTGTGTCAAATGCAGCACTAAGATCGAGAAGGATGAGAATATTAAGTGAGCCGGAGTCCACAGACAGAATAAGATTGTTGACTATGCGTAGTAGGGCAGTCTCTGTGCTATGAAACGGGCGGAAACCAGATTGAAAAGGCTCATAAAGGTTGGGATGGTGTAGAAAAGTGTGAAGTTGTGATGCCACCACTTTTTCTTATACCTTAGCCAGAAAGGGGAGGTTGGAGATAGGACGGTAGTTTAGCAGTGATGTAGGGTCAGAATTTGGTTTTTTGAGAATGGGTGTAATTACAGCGGTTTTGAGTGCAGCAGGGACATTACCAGAATTGAGACAGGCATTTATAATCAGAGTAATGGGTTCAGCTAGGGATATGACACAGGCCTTTAGTAAAGGGGTGGGGACAGGATCGAGCTGACAGGTTAAAGAGTTAGACTGAACAATGATGTCGGTGATAGTGGTAGAGTCAATAGCTGTAAATTGGGAGAGCTGTGGGCCCAAGGGTGGAGGAGTAGTTTGTGAGCTGACATGGGTGCTAAAGGTGTTATAAATTTGGGTGATTTTGTCATCAAAGAACTGTAAGAAAACCTGGCATTGTTCAGGGGTTTATGTAACACAGTCTCACCCCATGGCGTTGTAAGGGGGTGCATATTTATATCCCCCATCCATCCGTTTGGCCCAATGGCGAAGTCCAAACCGCATGGGAAGGATTGATAGCGCGTTCAGTCTTTTCCGGCGCTTTGCAGATGACGTTTTGGCGTTACGTAATTTAGGTATATTTATCTCTAATCTGACTCCAAAGACAAAGATTTAGTTTATATTATATTACAAATTTGATTGATTATTACTTTTAAAGCTTACAGAATTTAGATGGATGTTTGTTTATTTATTCTGATAAAGCTCTGGTATTACACTCGTTCATTCGGTTCTCACAGTCGCACATGATCCTAGTACGTGCCTCATAATTAATATACTGGTCAACGGTCGTAAGCGAATCAGTGTTGGTCGCTGCCAGAGGTTGGACTATACGCTTAAGCGGCCGCTTTCTGCGTGCTCAACTTTAAACATACTTTATTTAGTCCCCTTAGAGGTGACACTTAATTATTACAATTATTATTTCTAATCAAGATTAATGAATAGAATAACATTGAAATAAACAGAGGTTGAGGCTGACCCTATTTAGAGTAATCAGAAATGTTACTCTAAACGGAAACACAGCCTCCACGCTTCTAAGTACACTTAAACTAACGCCAATTGCTATTCGTATCTCACAAATCCTCAGCTGATGTATTATTCACTATCTAACTGGGATTGGGGCGATCCTAGCCTGATTTCAGTCCTTACGGTAACTACGGATACAACGATATTACTTGCAGTGTCAACATTTACCGAGCAACACAGAATAAAATCAAATATAACAATTTATTAACCAGGTAGGAAAAACATAATTCAGAAGCCAAATAATATATCCAATTCAAATACAAAAGAATAAAACGAAAAACCATTGCATACCTGGTAAGGAGATGAAGATCTGGTTACATATTCCTCAAAATAAAATAACAATACATGATGCTGTGCAAGGACAGCATCATGGGGGTGCATTTCTCGACATTGAAAGTCCCCCCTAAATCTTCTACACATCTCCTTAAATAACCAGAGAACAAAGCATATAGGAATTTGGTACTGATTGGTTGTTGGTAAAACTAAGGGCTGTCCTTAATCTGTATACAGTGGGTGATTGGTTTATGCTTAGAAAGGGAGGTGTCTATCAACATTGAATGAAGTTTCACATATACTTTAACATTGAATTCTGTTGTTATATGAGTGAGACCTGTAACCACTTGCAATGAGACATTCCAATAGAAAACAAATAAGATACAGATTTTAGATTCTTTGTGCATGTAGCATTTCATATACAGTTTGCTTTTAGAGAAAAGAATACAAATGTATGACACCCTAAAGGTGTGTCTTTGAAACCCAAATGTGTCTCAGTGGGAAGTCCACTGTGAATCGTGGAGAGTGGCTTTTCCTGCGCACTCACTTTGCCCCCATGCAGTGTCCTTTGGGGAGGTGCTATCTTATTTAGGAAATTGTCTTACAGCTCCGCCGCTTGATCATATCGGAGAACATAACAGTCCCGATGAGATCAACATACAGTAAGATGTTAGCTCTTGGTGGTGTCCAATCTCTGTAGTGTTCGTAGTGTTCAAGTTCAGTGTGTCAACCAAGGCCTGTGTGCTTTGTTCAATGAATGTCCCATTCTTTTGCGAAAAAAACACCTGTTTTTAGACGTTCTGTCCCTTTGAAGAAAGTTGTCACCTCTGAACGGTGATCTCCTCTGATTTCAGACATCGTCAGGTGGGGATCATGTCATTGACAATACATTACTGTGTGAAACACCTGCACATCTTAAGGACCATTCATTGATTGAACATTGATCAATACTGATAGACTCAGCAACATTATCAAGAGATTCATAGGGCAAACCATAAATAGAATAAATAAAAAACATAGCACATGATACCTTGATGTGAAAAGTGCAAGTGGTACGGTCTCACCAGGTCAAATATATCTGATCTATAAAATTACCAATGTTCTTTCCCACTGTTGTATTTGGAGTTTGGTTGAATTTAAATGTACTTGGTCTCTGGATATTGAAGAAGAAGATGCAAAAGATCAGGTTAAAACAACAATGCATAACATTGAGGTATGCATATTATAAAAATAAAACCCAGAAAATAAAATGTTAAAATAACCTTGAGATATGCATGTTACAGATTGTATGAAAATAAAACCCAGGAATGGTTAAAATGATCTTCAGGTATGCATGTTATAGATTGTATGAAAATACACCCAGAAAATGTAAAAATAACCTTCTTCAGGTATGCATATTATAGATTGTATGAAAATAAAACCCAGAAAATGTAAAAATAACCTTCTTCAGGTATGCATATTGGGTCATGTGAAAATAAAAGAAAATAAAAACCAGAAAGTGTTAAATAACATTCAGGTATGCATATATTGGGTCATGTAAAGAAAGATAACGGAACATGTTAAAGTAAAATTTGGTAATGCATCTCATAGGGTGTATCAATAAACGTGATAGTAAAATATTGCTACAATAGATTTAGGTATGGGCATGGTAGACCATATATAACAATAATAATAATAATAATAATAATAAGCACATAATGTTGTAATCATACCATGCACACATCTATCATGAATGTTGAGGGAACTCTGAATTTTCTAATATAAGCACCTTGTAGGCCTAAGATTAACTTAGTATATGTTCAGAACATGTTGAGTCCATGAGAACAATTGAAGGTTCAGAATCTCATGTTAGATTTCTATGTGTGCAGGTATGTGCCTATGTGTATATGTATCTGTATGTGAATGTGTATGTATAGTCCATACATTTGAAGATTTAGAATCTCAGATTTCAATGTGTTTGCGTGTATAAGTAGGTGTATGAGTGTAGAGATATGTGAATACTTATATAGGTGTGTATCTGATATGTCGGCTAAGTCACATTTGATATTAGGAGTTGAGATGTAAATGGTTTGATTGATTCTTGAAAATTGTTTGTGCTGTTGTTTAGTGATAAGTTGAGGATCAGGGCGCCAACTGGTCCTCACTTATGACAACAACAGTCAGATTATTGATTTGAGATTTAGACAGTAAGTTTGTTATTGCAATTAAAACATAATCATCAAAGTGTGACTTTGCCATGTAAGTTTCTTATGAGTGTTGTAGTTTTGCTAATATGGGTGGGAATGATATCACTTAGAATTTGTGTTGGATTAGATGTCCCTGTTTGTGTAACAGGAGAATGTTGATTTTAAATGTAATGTTAAGTTGGGAATATGTTGTGTGGTGTGTAGTGTTTATGTCTGGATAGTCTTTACGTCTATACCAGATGTGTTACGAGATTGTTTTAGTCAATGTGTGTGCTGTACAGTCAGTGTTTGTCTGAAAGATGGGTGGATTTTATCTCTAACAATTAGTGTTGCAAATTTTGAGGCCATGTCTATTCATGATGGTATAGTGTAGTGAGGTGTAAAATGGCCTTTGAATGTCTTCGCACCCATCCTCAGTTTTCTAGATTGTTTTTTCTGCAGGGTTCGCTGTCTTTGATGTGGCCAGACATCTCTGGCCAGGATTTACAGCTTTCAACCTGATAAAAAGACAAACAGAGAAGCAATTTAGTTTTTAACCCTTTATGCAATTTGCATTAAGACATGCGGTACAATTTCTCCTTTTGGTGATCAGTCATTAGGGAATAGATGTACCATTGTCATATTATTTTGCAAATTTATTTTCAGAGATTAAATTAGCTTTACATCTTTTGGTCAGAGTTTTTTTTTTTTTTATTGACTACTGCTATTGCAGTGTAGTCCGACAGCATATTACTTTAAGCTGTGAAAGCATCTAAACCCTTGCTGTCTGCTGTGAGCATTCAAACTCCATTTCTGCTGGAGAACTTTCCCATAAGCTCAAGTGGCTTCATTTTAAGTTGCTCAGTTCAGTCAGACCTGTGGGCAATTCATCAGCTCATCACACCTTTGACTGCTTCAGATCTCTGACCCAAAAGGACTCTTTTGTTTGATGTGTTCAGCATTTATCATAGGTTTAGTTACCAAATGATTAAAATAGACCTCTGTATTGGATTAAAAAAAAGGGTTAGGGATTTCCAATGAAGGAGATTTGGTTCACTATCATCACGAGTGTCATGTAATTTTTCAGTGTTAAAACATGGCAACACGTGACAGCGTGCTCCGCTCCTTGACACACTGTGTAGTGAACCAATTCTGTGAGTTTGGCCTGTGTAAGTTATTTCATATAGTATACATACATGTAATACACCACTTTTTACCATCTGAGGCCTGTTTGGCCATGACAATATAATGGATATTGCAACTTGATCACAATGTAGATTATATTATATAAAAAACAGTATTAATTAAAAATACATTCGTTACTGATCTCTTAAGGATTACCAGACTGATGTTTGTGTGTCTGAATTTGCAAGATGTTCCTGTATCAATATATTTAAATGTGAAAAGGTGTCAGCCCTGGACAGACTGGTGTGAGGCACAGATTTTCATTGGTTCATGCTAATGTATTCCTACAACAGTTTCAAGACTAAAAATTGTGTGTCTTTAAACAATATTTCACAGACTCATAGGGAAAGACTAAGCCAAGAACTTTTAACAGTCCTGGTGTTTATCAAGTTCTTAAATAACACTGAGATTGATTTACAGAAGGAAAATATAGTTACAGACAATTGTCTCTCTTAAAAACAATGTGCTCTCTTGGGAACAATGGCCCGTTATCTGAGTGGGGGGTAAGCCCTTTCATCTCAGTTGGGTGTCTCACAGTGAGAGATAAGACCATTTGTGTTGGCCTAGAAAAACATTATATTTTCCTGCAACAATTTTAGGTTTTGCTTAATTGTATCTCATCAATGGAGGAATACTACATTGAATTAGAGGTTTGTAATTGTAATATGACTTACTGAGTCCATTCTATTCTCATTCAGTCCAGAGTGATCTTTTAAGCCGAAAGTATACTCGGGACGTCCGCGTATGCGCGCCGTCCGCATGACGTCATTTTCGTCATCAGGAGGGTCCGCGGCCGGCCGCGCGGACCGTCCGCGTGCAGCCCAAAATTTGAGACCGCGCGGACAGTGCGCGTACAGTCCGCGTACAACAGCGCATGCGCGTGAAAATATTTAGACAGTTCATTCCACTATAAACAATTATACAAAGGAAACAGACAGCATTTGCACACACACTATGGTTTTTCTTCTTTAACTTTTACTTCTTCAAAGAACAGAAAGCTCTGGAGCATGTTTGTTTGATTCCTGTTCTTTGTTGTCTTGTTGTTTGTTCTAAACTGTGTTTGCAATGGTGGATCAGTTACTTTTCTTCACCTATCCTAATGTTTTAATGTACTGTAAATGTCGCCAAATCAGTGCTGCCCTGGCAGCCTGTTAGACTAAAAATTTGAATAAGAAATCATTTGTATTGCGTATAGTGTCGAACGCGGCCATCCGCGTGTAGCCGCGGGTAGTATACTCGAAAAGCTGCGCGGACGCGTGCGCGCGCGAGCCGGACGCGGAAAAAAAGTATACCGCGGCCTTTAGAAGGCTCACTCACAACAACTCATTTAAAATCATTTCCCTACTTGCTTAATGTCCAGCATTCAGTTACATTTCTCTATGCATTGGGGATTTTTAAATCCAACAACGCTGCCTTCAATCATTCATACATTTCCTTCATTTCCTTAATTCTCCAGCTTGATTACAATATTACCTTAATTCATCAAATATAGATTGTACACTGATGTTTGCAGCATTTAAAAATCTTACTATCTGTGTGCTTTTCACATATCAATTGTCCAAGTCCTCCCTTCACATGCAAACACATTCATTGCATTGTAGTTTAAATCATCCAACATCATTTTCCAATTGTTAATGTTTTTTAGCTGTTTTCCAGGTTGTGCATTTACTGTCACAACATAAACAATTGTGTAGAATTTGGTGATTTAAATTTAGATTCTAGATGTTTTCCTTGTTTGAGAATCAGAACAAATTTTGTATGATTTAACTCCAATGTGAGACGATCTTTTGTTTTCTGTAGGCACGTAAACAAAAGATCTTAACAGAGCAAAGCAATTCATTCTACATTTAACATCACACAGCATTTCCTAATAATGTGGTTTCATTTCATTCTTAAAGCCCCACCGGATTTGATTTCCAGTCTAACATTAGGTATATTTACAACCTATTTCATAAATGTGGGATGTTTAAAACATTCCTTCAAACATTTTTAAAAGGCAAAGAAAAGATTGACTTACCACATCAGCTGAAGAAATAGAAGAAGTTCAAACCTTTAGCTCCATGAAAAGACTCTTATTCTCCAGGGATCAAATCAGTCGTACTTTGTACATTTTGATAAGATTTTCTCACTGGTTGAATATCACGTCCCGGGAATCACCACTTTGTAAGGGGGTGCATATTTATATCCCCCATCCATCCGTTTGGCCCAATGGCGAAGTCCAAACCGCATGGGAAGGATTGATAGCGCGTTCGGTCTTTTCCGGCGCTTTGCAGATGACGTTTTGGCGTTACGTAATTTAGGTATATTTATCTCTAATCTGACTCCAAAGACAAAGATTTAGTTTATATTATATTACAAATTTGATTGATTATTACTTTTAAAGCTTACAGAATTTAGATGGATGTTTGTTTATTTATTCTGATAAAGCTCTGGTATTACACTCGTTCATTCGGTTCTCACAGTCGCACATGATCCTAGTACGGGCCTCATAATTAATATACTGGTCAACGGTCGTAAGCGAATCAGTGTTGGTCGCTGCCAGAGGTTGGACTACACGCTTAAGCGGCCGCTTTCTGCGTGCTCAACTTTAAACATACTTTATTTAGTCCCCTTAGAGGTGACACTTAATTATTACAATTATTATTTCTAATCAAGATTAATGAATAGAATAACATTGAAATAAACAGAGGTTGAGGCTGACCCTATTTAGAGTAATCAGAAATGTTACTCTAAACGGAAACACAGCCTCCACGCTTCTAAGTACACTTAAACTAACGCCAATTGCTATTCGTATCTCACAAATCCTCAGCTGATGTATTATTCACTATCTAACTGGGATTGGGGCGATCCTAGCCTGATTTCAGTCCTTACGGTAACTACGGATACAACGATATTACTTGCAGTGTCAACATTTACCGAGCAACACAGAATAAAATCAAATATAACAATTTATTAACCAGGTAGGAAAAACATAATTCAGAAGCCAATTAATATATCCAATTCAAATACAAAAGAATAAAACGAAAAACCATTGCATACCTGGTAAGGAGATGAAGATCTGGTTACATATTCCTCAAAATAAAATAACAATACATGATGCTGTGCAAGGACAGCATCATGGGGGTGCATTTCTCGATATTGAAAGTCCCCCCTAAATCTTCTACACATCTCCTTAAATAACCAGAGAACAAAGCATATAGGAATTTGGTACTGATTGGTTGTTGGTAAAACTAAGGGCTGTCCTTAATCTGTATACAGTGCGTGATTGGTTTATGCTTAGAAAGGGAGGTGTCTATCAACATTGAATGAAGTTTCACATATACTTTAACATTGAATTCTGTTGTTATATGAGTGAGACCTGTAACCACTTGCAATGAGACATTCCAATAGAAAACAAATAAGATACAGATTTTAGATTCTTTGTGCATGTAGCATTTCATATACAGTTTGCTTTTAGAGAAAAGAATACAAATGTATGACACCCTAAAGGTGTGTCTTTGAAACCCAAATGTGTCTCAGTGGGAAGTCCACTGTGAATCGTGGAGAGTGGCTTTTCCCGCGCACTCACTTTGCCCCCATGCAGTGTCCTTTGGGGAGGTGCTATCTTATTTAGGAAATTGTCTTACAGCGTCAATATTTGATGACACTTGACCATGCGTCAATATGTTGACGCGGAGTGTATACCTTTCGCGTCATTTTTTGACGAACTGGGGACTTCAATACTATTACGTCCGTTGCATTCTCTTTCCTATTTTCTTACCATTTTCGCGTCGGTTTAGGGTTAGATTACGCAAAATTAAACGGTGTACGCGAAATTAAACAGTTGTCACCTGGCGTTGTGGTTAGAGTTAGGTACGCGAAATTAAACAGTTGTCACCTGGCGTTGGGGTTAGAGTTAGGTTTGGGTAGGGATGTCATTATGTAAATCTAACCCTAAACCGACGCGAAAATGGTAAGAAAATAGGAAAGAGAATGCAACGGACGTAATAGTATTGAAGTCCCCAGTTCGTCAAAAAATGACGCGAAAGGTATACCCTCCGCGTCAACATATTGACGCATGGTGATTTACGCATGGGGTGAGACTGGGTTGGTTTTAGAGCATGCAATGACAGGGGGTTTCAGAAGTTTGTCTACAGTCCTAAATAAGGTTTTTGGCCTGGACAGGGAGGAGGTGATGAGTGATGAGTAGTAGTTTGAGCGGGCAGTGTTGAGGGCGTCCCTATAGGTCTGGGTATGTTCAGTGTAGAGCAAAGAATGGATTGTAAGGCCAGTTTTTTTATATAGAGCCGTTCAAGACGGCGGCCATTTGCCTTTAGATGCCTGAGCTCAGGGGTAAACCAGGGACACCTACGGTTTATTGGTACAAGCCTAGACCTGATAGGGGCTAAGCCATCAAGCAGGCTGTTCAGGGAGTCATTATACATTTTAACCAGGTTATCCGGGGATAAGTTCTCATCCAGGGCAGATAATGGTGAGGCCTGTATGGAGGCAGCTAGCATACTGTTGTCCATTGACCTGATATTACGACCAGTAATAGTTGTTTTCTCAGAGGAGGTTGAAGTTTTGACAGAATGAAAACAGCATTCAATTAACTTATGGTCAGATATACCAGAGAGGGAACCAGAAACAGAGATGTCATTAATGCCAGAGGAGCTGATCGAGAGTGTGGCCATATGGGTAGGAAAATCAACATGCTGTGTTAGATTAAAAAAGTCCAACACAGAGTTAAACTCAGAGGTGTAAGAGCAATTAACATCCACATGTATGTTAAAATCCCCTAACAAAATCATGGCAGAGCAGAGAGATGAGATAACAGTGAGAAGTTCATTCAATTCAGACAGAAAATTAACAGATGGTTTTGGGGGGCTGTAGATTAACAGTAGTAAAATGGGTATGGTGATAACAACCTTCACAGCAATGTATTCAAAAGATGTCACTTCGAATGGCCTGAGTTCTTTAACAGTCAGATCAGAGCGGTGTACTACTGCCAACCCGCCTCCTCTCCCTACCAATCTTGGTTTGGCTATATAACAGTAGCCAGGGGGAGTCAGCATATTTAAATGAATACAATCGCCAGGTTGCTGCCAAGTCTCTGAGATACAAAACAAATTCAATTTTTTCTCAAGGATAAGATCATTTATTATGGATGTTTTGTTTGTGATTGATCACGCGTTTAGAAGAGAAATGTTAAAGTTCTGATTTGACGTTGAGGGAGCTGCTGACAGTCTGGTGGGATAACGCAGGTTTTTTGAATTTCTTCATACAAGTGATCGTATGGCTTCAGTTAAACTGCACCTATTTTATTGCTATTTCACTCTCTTCCTGAAACACACTGATTTTGTACAAAACTCATAGATTTGAAAAGCTCTGTGTCCCTCAATAGCCAACTAATCCGTACGTTGTGATTGGCCTGAATACCCCTGATGTCAGCTGGAAAGTGACGCTCCTTACCATGTTTGAAAGATTTTCTTACAATGCAATGAAGGAGTTAACTTACGTGCCGAGTTTGAAGCGGGAGGAATTATGATAATGTCGATCTTGTCTACATCACCAATCCCAGGAAGTAAACTGTTGCCTACAATCCGTGTGTTTGTTGTAGTCCAAGAAAAGAGATTTACGTTGGAGACGATAACTTGCGTCATCATTAATTTAGGGGTTTGTAAGAACCCAGAAAGGAAAATGTTATTAAAAACAAAGCAGAGATGTGTATATTCTGGGACAATGCATTTAGTGTGTTGTCCTTAACTAACACTGATAGTATTGTTTTTAACAAAATCCATTCTAAGAGTGTGGGGTTAGATGCTCCAAAATATCTTTAAAACCATCAATGTTTATGAAACTATTTCTATATTCACAAATGAAGAAAAAAAAATGCATCTATGTGGCAAAAAACCTTAATACGTAACCACAGGATGTAAAAGCTACTGGGCACTTGTCATCGTCTTTTGGTGCTTGCACAAACAAACTGCTTCACGCTTGAAAAGAAACCCAGCGTATTGCATCGATGTCAAGAACCTTTTACCTACCCTAACTCTAAGACCCTTTTAGCACCTTTGTTTTTATAAGAAATGTGCAGTTTATTAGTTTTACTAACAGTCTCTCAATTTACTGCAAAGGGGCCATCAGTCGTAATCTAATATTTGTAACATTAAAATGGGTGACAATAAAAGCGCTCCTTTGTTCTGTACAATGTAGGCATTGAACTACCATAACCATGCTGTTTAAATCTGATAAGAGATCATTACCTGAACGTTACCTGACCAGACTGAAAGAAATAAAGGCTTTCAGCAGAGCATATCATTATATTTACAGGTGTTCCCTAGAAAAACTTACAGGAAAAAGGTTTTTTGTAGTAGAAAACGAAGGACCCTGAGTTTGACACTAAACCTCTTTTTGACATTTACATTTGAAGAACTTTATAAGCATTATATATATTAGATATATTGAAATGTAAACTTTGGAATGTAGTATCTTTGCATTAATTCAATTAATGCAAAATTGATTTTATTTCATTAAATCAAAATTGACGTCAGCATTCTGTGGGGTTTCTTTAGAAATGAGCTGTGTGTGTGGTTGTGATTGTTTACTAAAGCACACCATTTAACCACACAATCTTTTTAAGTATGACTCATTAACACCTTAAACATTTGTTGTGGTGACTGCATATCAGTCTTGCATGGAGGTGGTTGGAAAATAATGCGGTTTGACTCGTGTGACCAATAACAACGTCCAAATCTTGATGCTTATTTTTATATTTTATTTAATCACATATGTCTTTTGATACTTTAGCTGAAGTGCTTTGTTGAGCTAACCCTGAGATTTAGCCAACATAAGCACACATGTCAGTTTGGGGCAAGTTGTCTTAATGACTTTGGGGAAAGTTGTCACATGCTTTTTAAACTAGAAATAGTTAACCCCAGTTTATTCTAAACCCTAGGTTAACAGAATCCTGGGTTATCCATTTCACGTTTTACACTGTTCGTACTTAACCCAAGGTCAGGTGTGTGTTGGCTCCAACACCTGTCTTTAATTATCACGCAACCCTGAACACCTTGATGAGCTGCTTCAGCTGTGTTTAATTGGGGTCATAACATTCTAACCCTGCTTTGGTTCACACTGCATGTGCTTGGCACCGCACTAAGGGGTTAACCGTTAACCCCACAAAAGCAGGGCTAGCAGGGTTTCATAACCCTGGGTTAATTTCAGGGATAACTCCGCTTCTAAATTACAAGTGTGAAACGCTCCTTAACCCAGGGTTTAAAGTAAGGTTTAGAATGAAGATATCCCAGGGTTAAGCGCAGTGTAAAAACCCTAGAGTTAATATTTCCAGTTCTGATTTAAATTTAAAAAATTTAAATCAATAATCACAATTAAGTAGTTGTGTTCTTCTTTTTAGTTAATCTAGTGTGACAACTTACCCGCCAATAGGGCAAACTGTGAGGCGAACATTCTCTATTCAACAGTCTACAACTCCGCAATGAGATAAAATACAACATGTGTCCAAGATTGGTATGAGATTTATACCATTGTGATGTATGCTGCTCAGTAAATGTTAGACAGTGTGAAAAGTGTAACAAGTAATCCCGCTCTCCCCTACATTACTTTATCACAAAACACATTGGTCTTGACTGTTTCAACTGTATTTAAGAAGAGGATTTAATGCACAAGCTTTGCGCTGTTCCTTAATAAATGGACCTTGAATACTTTCAACACAATTTTTTAAACACTGTTGAAAACATTTGACAGAAAACATAATACATCAGGTAATCTCTTCGTCAATGCTAATTTAGTCCCTGAAAATTGGGGGTCCTAATAATAAAATCGTTCCCAGTTCCTGTGGTGTGAACATTTTAATTCAGATACTATAAAAAGGGACCCGCTGTTGAATGGGGCTGTAATCATTGACCCCAGAGATCATCGAGGTACAAATCTGCATTCTCTCCCCCCCCCCAATTTTTTTGCAATGCTGATTGAATTGTGTTAAAAGCACTGGAATTTTTATTTATTTTTTAAAAAGTTGTGTCCTAGTAAATAAAATATGCAACAAAATGTATGTAGATGCCTGCATGTGTTTGCTTATCTGCTGCCCCCTGTTGGTTCATACCAATAATTACAGTTATTTAACTTCGTTTAGAAACTTTGTTCATTACAATATCATTGTCAAATGTTAAAGGCAGGATAGGCAGGAATTAGCTAAAAAAACTTTTTTACAAATTTGTTTAAACTGTCTTTATATATCAATACATAAGTAAAATGTAAGTACTCTGAAAAAGAGAGTATAAAAATCGAGTGTCTGTAGACCTCTCACCACTGTTTTAAACACAGCTCATTTTCCATTCACTCCACCCCCTCCCTTCTGGGTTTCTTCTAAAGCCACGCCCCCAAAACACATGAACGCGCGACACCGACAGCTTTGCTGGGAGAAGGATTTACCTCAGACAAGCGGAGAGGAAGGAGCGCGGTGCATGTAATAACATCATGTCACAATCACATGTAATAATACACCTAACTTTATCACTATGAATATAAACAGATAGGATGGCTTTTAGTACTCACTATTAAGCCAGTGTTTTGCATGGAAGAGTTTCCGTGATGAAAGCATTGTTGACTCTGATGAGGACTACACTCCGGAGACAATACCGCTACCGCATCATCGACTCGAGGAAAAGCCACGTGATATTTACTCTCGTTTGATTTCTTCGTTTATTCCTTTTTTTGCCTTGTTTGCCTTCACTGACTGGATATGCAGGTACTGTGAGTTGTGAATGAACTTTCTCTGCCATACTTTTGCTCTTCCTAGAGTGCCTCGTGCACGTTCAAATCAATCGGATGTGCGCATGTCTGGGCAAATCCCATAGCAACGGGTGGTGCCATGGTAGCGAGAGAGAGTGATATTCGCACAAGCAAATCATTTGTTTCGTCCCGAATGGAAATAATTAACTGTGTCGTGAGAGGTCTACAGACACTCGAGTTTTATACTCTCTTTTTCAGAGTACTTACATTTTAATTATGCATTTGTATATAAAGACAGTTTAAACAAATTTGTAAAAAAGTTTTTTAGATAATTCCTGCCTACCCTGCCTTTAAAGCAACACTATGTAGTTTCCATGTAAAAATGACTTACAGCTCCCCCATGTGGTTGAAAAGCGCAACAGTGCCTGGTATCAGCCACTCTTCTGCAGGCAGGGGGAGGGGCGGGGCTGTGTTTCCTACCCTCCACCGCCACTTTCAGAGTCTGCTTGTAGCAGCTAGGAGGCTGCTCAGATTGCAGCAACAGTACAATTTGTCCAGTTAAAAGTTGTTCTATCACTGAAATAATTTTAGAGACATTATTTAAAGGTAAAAAACTACATAGTGTTGCTTTAAGGCTTATAAAGGTTATTGAAAAAAAATGAAACGTGTATAGTGGTGTGGTTAAATTTTATTTAATATTTTTTCTATTTGCAGTATATTTTTTTCTAAAAATATAACACCAAAAATACAATGAAAATTAAGCTATATTAAATAAAACATTGTTTTTTTATCCAAAATATGTCACATACTGCATAAGCTGCATAATCGTAATCTTTTTTTACTAATCCCACCACAATATCTCACATTACTGCTGTATGGAGTGATGTTCTGCTGAATTCAGTGGATCAGGATGTAGAAGAAGAGCGGCCAGAAGAGAAAGAGAAGATTCTGTGTGACGCTCTTAGCACCGTTACACAGATTCCCCTGACAGCATGAGAAGCCCATGAAATCTGCAGTCGCTTGTGGTGTGACATCACAGATAGATTTAGAGACGCATCCTTTAACAGTGTGAGACACAGACCCAACAGTTTCTAATGTAAAGAAAACAAAAGCGTATCAAGTGAATCATTCAAAACTTGACCACACAGAAATCTGATAAAACACATACAGAATACATACATTATACTCATGGTTATGCATTTCACAAGACATTATCATAAATATATGATAAATACATTTCTGTGATTAGGTAATTAGAAAACCATGTTCTCTGATTCATGTTATCACATTTTGATATGTCTTGAACAAAAAGTGCAATTAAAAATGTAACCTAATCAACTATAATAATGCAAAGAAAGACAGAAAAAAATGACTTGATTCTCACCTGTAGCTTTAACGCAGTAGTCTTCATCTCCTAAACAGTTTAATTTGTTGAAGCAACTCTTCTCATCGCAGTAGTAACATTGTTTTCCATTGGGGCTGTTAGAGGGATCTGTAGAAGAAACAAATCTTATTCTTTTATACCTAAGCTTAAAGGAATAGTCAATTTTCTTAAAAAAATCCAGATAATTTACCCACCACCATGTGCTGTAATCCAAAATGTTGATGTCTTTCTGTGTTCAGTCGAGAAGAAATTATGTGTTTTGAGGAAAACATTGCCGGATTTTTCTCATTTTAATAGACTTTAATAGAGCCCAACACTTAATACTTAACTCAACACTTAACAGTTTTTTTCAACTTAGTTTCAAAGGACTCTAAACGATCCTAAACGAGGCATAAGGGTCTTATCTAGCGAAACGATTGTCATTTTTGACAAGAAAAATAAAAAATATCCACTTCTAAACCACAACTTCTCGTTTAGGTCCGGTCCTGTGATACGCCAGCGCGACCCCAAGCAATACGTCAGGACGTCAGAGGATGAACGCGAAACTACGCCCCAGTGTTTAAAGTGTTGAGAAAGAGGACCGTTCCGACGTTGTAGTATGTCGAATGATACTAATTAATGTTTTTGTGTCAGTTTTAGGGCTGGAACGACGCGTCGACGTAGTCGATTACGTCGATTACGTAATTACGTCGATTTGCCGGAAATGCGTCGATGCGTCGCACTGTTTACATTTTGAAATGATGGCGGCTTCAGCTCCGACCGGGGTATACAAGTGTTATACCAAACAGACAGAACGCGATCAAAAGTGTGGGAATACTTTAAGCAGAGACCAAATAAAACACATACTGTGTAAAACGGAAATGGCATACCACCGCAGCGCAACACCTGTGTATGATCATCTTAAAAGAAAACCTGGGGCTCTCCGACCTCAAAATGACGAGACGTCAGCGTAAGAATTTGAACTATTACAGTAAGTTTTTATACTTACTCTATAAACAATAGAATCAATACATATTGTGCTTAATACAGCTGTGTTTACATCTTCGTTTAATACGAGCTGCGAGACGCCTGACAGACGCGACATTGCATCGCTTCTGGGCAGTATGTTGAAACAGTAAATAAAGAGCAGGACATGTTTTTATATTAAGAAGTTATGAAATAATAAGTTACTGTCACATTGAGAACTGATAGGCATGTGCCCGCGTGCACTGAAAGCCAGCTGGCAGTGCGGAGTTCCCAATGAACGTCTTTTTTTCGAATATGTGCGCAGATATTACAGAAGCTCGTCTTGTAAGGTATTCCTGACATTATTTACAGTAACAGCGGCGTAAACGCCGTTTATAAAATATTAGAAGATCATACTAACTGAACTTGTTTTTTACCCGGAACTTAAGAAAAGTTAAATGTTAAAGTTAAATGAGAATGCAGTACTACTATTAGTAATAATATTAACAGTAATAATATAACCATTACATTTTATATAAGGGTTCATGAATCACAATGAACTTATTTTTACTTCAGTCTGAACTAATGCTGAGCTAATGCATGTACTAATAATAAACTAATGTTTAAAACATTAATATATGCCTATTTTATTGTTTAAGGTGAATAATGCCTCTTTTAAAGTGGCACTGCCACTTTATTTTTCATGTTGAAAATTTTGGTTTGTGTGTTTGTTTAATTAAGAAAATGCTTAAATAAAATGTTGGCGTTAATGGCAGATGTTACATTTATTATTTGTTGGGGAATTATATGTATAAAAAAATCATTAGACTATTCGATTAATCGAAAAAATAATCGATAGATTAATCGGTTGAAAAAATAGTCGATAGTTGCAGCTCTAGTCAGTTTATTGTGTACAATGGTCCGCAAATGTGCGTTTCATATATGTAACACGTGACCTCCCTACGTCACTACGCATTTACGTTAGGTCGCGCTGGCGTATCACAGGACCGGACCTAGACGAGAAGTTGTGGTTTAAAAGTGCATATCTTTTATTCAAAAAAGTCAAAAAAGACAATCGTATTGCTAGATAAGACCCTTATGCCTCGTTTGGGATCGTTTAGAGTCCTTTGAAACGCCGTTGAAAAAAACTGTTAAGTGTTGAGTTAAGTATTAAATGTTGGGCTCTATTAAAGTCCATTAAAATGAGAAAAATCCTGCAATGTTTTCCTAAAAAACATAATTTCTTCTCGACTGAACTTATGAACATTTTGGATGACATGGTGGTGAGTAAATTATCTGGATTTTTCTTTTAAGAAAATGGACTATTCCTTTAATGCTAGCATATGTACTGTATATCTATATATATAGTGATGTGTATCAAAGACATACCTGGGGCGTCTTTGCTATTACAAAGGTCTGTGTTACAGCATTGTGTAGATGTAACTCTCCTTGTAACTCCGAGGTTCACAGATGTACCTACACAATTCTCCTTCACTATACAACCTTTAGACTGCCTTTTAACTTCAGTGCCACCTAAAAAAAAGAATATGCTTTACACCTGACCATTGTGATTTGTAAAGCAAGCGTGCGCGTGTGTGTCCCCACAAAGATAGGAATACCAGTATATTTGTGACCTTGTGGGGACATATTGAGGTCCCCATGAGGAAACAAGCTTATAAATCAAACAGGATGATGTTTCTTGAAAATGTGAAGTAGCAGAAAGTTTTCTGTCATGGTTTGATTTAGGGGAAGGGAATGGAACATACATGTACAGTTTGTAAAGAATAAAATCCATGGAAAACCAGAATGTGTCTGTCTGTGTGTGTGTGTATGTGTGTGTGTGTGTGCGTGCGTGCGTGTGTGCATGCTTAGGTTTAGTAATTCCTTATAATGGTACTGAAAAGGTTACTAGTAGTCAGTAATTTAAATGCCTTATTTTCAAATATGCCACCTTAGTAATTTCATTCCTATATGACAAATTAGCTGCAAAACCCTCTAAGTGCGTGCAAAAATCTCCACTTTTAAAAAGGTACACTCTTAAGAAAAATGGTTCTTCAAAGGTTCTGAAACGATAGTAAAGGTTCTATATAGAACCATAGCTTACTGAAGAACCCTTTTTTTGCTGAAATGGTTCTTTGTCTTCGCAAAAGGCAGGGCTCAAAATTAACTTTTTTATTTGGTAGCACTGGTGCTCCCAACTTTAAAGAGTTAGGAGCACCAGCAAAAATTTAGGCGCATCCATCCAAAAATTTAAAGGCACCAAAACTACAATGTATATGTTAATAGATTTATTTTATTAAAAATAAAACGCCACCATACCCAGCATTTAAAATTTGGTTTTCTATTTATTTTATTTTATTTTTTGCTGCATAGATTCCAAAATTAATACCCAAATGTTGTTGAAATAGTATAGCAATAATAATTTAACAATTATAGGTAACATGATTAAGATTACAATAGAAAATCTAGCAAACACGTAAAACACTGATTAATTGGGACATTACAAAAGTGACCCTAATATAGAAGGCTAATATATATATTGGTATTGATAACTGCATTACCAGGATGCTATTACTACTAAATAGGCAATGTTTTAAAAAATACTATAAAAACATACCATCAGCATTGTCGTGTTCCACATCAACATGGACCACAAGGATGTTTGTCGGATGTCCATTCACCAGCGCATGCGCACATACACTATCAAACATTCTTTGACAGACAGGTCGCTGTCTCCATCAATAATGAACACATTTGTCATGACACTACTTGTGTTTTTGGCACTTTCGCCATGTTTAAGCAAGGTCTGGCGCTTAAAATGTTTTGATTCCGCCACCAACGCCGTTTTAAAGGATTTACAGTAAACACAGTAAGTTACATTGAGCCATTCTCATAGCGGAGCCATACTCATAGCGGAGCCATTCTCATAGCGGAGCCATTCTCATAGCGGAGCCATTCTCATAGCGGAGCCACTCATAATCTTTAAGCCACTCTCTCTGAAAGGTTTAAAGGAATAGTCTACTCATTTTCAATATTAAAATATGTTATTACCTTAACTAAGAACTGTTGATACATCCCTCTATCATCTGTGTGTGTGCACGTAAGCGCTGGAGCGCGCTGCGACACTTCGATAGCATTTAGCTTAGCCCCATTCATTCAATGGTACCACTCAGAGATAAAGTTAGAAGTGACCAAACACATCAACGTTTTTCCTATTTAACTCTTTCACCGCCAGCGTTTTTAAAAAAAGTTGCCAGCCAGCGCCAGCGTTTTTCATGATTTTCACCAAAGTTTAATGGCTTTCAGAAAATGTTTTTCTTTAAATATATAAACATACAATATACCAAATGAAAGAACAGACCCTCTGCTTTCAAACAAAAAACCGTTTCATCCTACCTTTAGTGGTTCTTTTGCAATCAGCTTTTGAATATGGGTAGGTTTTGCAAAAACACCATATTTTGAGCAAAAAGCAAAAATAATTAAATTTTTGTGACTGACTTTTCATAGAGATCCCATTCAGAGCGATCTTTAAAACAGACACGGACATGCAGCAGCTTGCCATAGGGCAATACTTCCGGTTTTAAAAAGTTGCCACCTGGTGGATAATAGCGGTATTGCGGAAAGACGGAAAATCTCGTCATTGGCGGAAAAGCGTTTTCTCTTAATTGACGAGATATCTCGTCAATGGCGGGGAAAGAGTTAAGACGAGTAGTTATACGAGCAAGTTTGGTGGTACAAAATAAAACGTAGCGCTTTTCTAAGCGGACTTAAAAGAGGAACTATATTGTATGGCGGAACAGCACTTTTGGGAGTACTTCGACTCGGCGCAGTAACACCCTCCCTCTCCCATTATGAGAGGGAGAAGGGGAGCGGATTTTTCAGGCGAGTCGAAGTACTCCCAAAAGTGCTGTTCCGCCATACAATATAGTTCCTCTATTAAATCCGCTTAGAAAAGTGCTACGTTTTATTTTGAACCACCAAACTTGCTCGTATAATTACTCGTCTTAAATAGGAAAAACGTTGATGTGTTTGATCACTTCTAACTTTATCTCTAAATGGTACCATTGAATGAATGGGGCTAAGCTAAATGCTATCGAAGTGTCGCAGCGCGCTCCAGCGCTTACGTGCACGCACTAAGATGATAGAGGGATATATCAACTCTTCTTAGTTAAGGTAATAACATATTTTAATATTGAAAATGAGTAGACGATTCCTTTAACGTCAAGTCTTATCTTCCGGTGGTGGAGTCGCATTTGAATCCGGATCGTCGTCATTAATTACAGTAGTAACATTGGCTGTAGTCGGCTCGTTCTCGTCATGCTCGCGGTTCGTCTTTCACATTTTCGCGCTTCACGTACCAACGTAGCACGGCAACAAGGAATGACTGAAGCCTATATTAGCCAATCTGCGGTCTTCATTTAACGTAAGAACTTAATGGTGAAATTTGATTGGTTATGTAACATTGGAGAGAACACTGAACCTGGAACAGCAGCACGCAGCATCACAATCTAAATCAAGTCGCACCACACAACAAAATGGGCAGTCGCACAAATGCTCCCAAATATATTTTAAGGTCGCACAGATTACATTTCCCTCGCATATGCGACCAAAATAGTCGCAATTTTGAGCCCTGAAAGGGTTCTTCAGTTCCCTCCTTTTTTATTTTAAATTTAGTCAGTTATTTTCAAGCTGCCTCCTGATTATTTTCACCTGTAAAACCCCTGAATCATCAGTCCTGCTGAACCGCCTGCAGACTAACAACCCAAACAGGTAAAAGAGGAAAATAATCATCATTTACTGTTAAAAACATTTTGAAAATTAAATTTTTGTGTGTTCTTATTGTAATTTATTTATTTTATAACAGGTAAACTTTATACTGTAAGCTTCATTCTCTTTATAACAGGTAAGCTTCATACATTAATTTTTAAATGAAATATTTAGAGGACTCTGCTTTAAGACTTAGGATAATGATTTGTTAAGTGTTAAAAAGATAATACATGTATATTGTACATTAAGTTTATTAAACTAATTATGAAAAGAATGTGGTACAACATGTGTTTAGGGTTTTTTTATTGATATTTCAGAGTTTTCGTATGTGAGGTAATCTTGCTGTGAGTGAAGGCAGTGCGTGACCGCTTGATATGAGAGACACATCCTGTTTTTAAAGGTGATGTATGCATGTACCTTTGCCTTAGTGGATGAGGTAAATTTAAATGACATTTACACATGTGAGTTTGACACCTTTTCATATTTTAAATAACATCCAAACTATTAAAAACTGTTTAGACTATTAATGAAGTAATGCAGTTGTTCTTAAAAAAACAAATCATGAACATGAAATTTAAATGATGATAAAATATGTAATTTTACAGACAGTGGGATCAACTAAAAGAATATTGTATATAATGTAGATAGAATTATTATGTATATTTATAGAAATGTAGTTAAAAATCCTCCAAAATGTTCAACTTGTCAGAATTCATTGTCCATTAAACTTATCCTTCTGGATTGTATTACATCTGCTCCTGTGAGAAACCTTTTTTATTCTGTTGATACTTTGTGAATCGAAAAATTGATTTTTAGAGGAAATTAATTTTAATCATCTTTGTGTTGATATGTGATATAAATAATGTGTGCTGGCTCCGTTAAGAGACTGTCACTTAATGATGATGTCATCAGTGTCAGACTAGTTCTAGTCACGCCCTGTCCCAAATGGCACACTCCGGACTTGTGGTCCTCCTCAGAGTCCACACTTTGATGACATCACGTAGTCCAGACTTTAGGGACCCTTGATGCGAGTCCACGTGGGTGCACCGGAGTCGTATTTTGGGACAGACTCAAGCATCACACCGGAAATAGGTAGAGAAGTTGCCTGTCAGTGTGAACTCCTCCCTTCCGTCGTCTGATTGGTCTGATTGCCCTTTCGCAAGGACTTCTGGGTTGGCAAAGTCCGCGAAGCCTGCTGCAGTGCGGGCTTCGCTGAAGACCGCATCAAGGGGGCAAAGGAGGCGCTGATGAGCACACTTCAAAGCGTAAAAATGACAGATGGGACACCCTACGGACTCGTAGACTAAGCGAGAACGCGCAATTTAAGGCCACGAGACCGAAAGTCCACATGCAGTGCGCCATTTGGGACAGGGCCTCAGCTGTTTATGGGAAGCCATCAAGCCCTCATGGCAGCAATGCTAATCTTAATTCATCTGCTACATTTCATGTTCTTTCGAAGGCATTGTTGGTATGTTGAGTCACGTTAAAGGTTTCTAACTATATTTGTCAGTATTTTATGTTTTGTTTTAAGAGTTCATTTAAAATTGAAATCCAAAATATTTACAGTACAGATAACATGTGTTGAATATATATTGCTTTAAAATGTACACCTTGGAACACAAAGGGCTTTAAATGTTAGTTATGTGATATATGTTTAATTCATAAATGCATATTTGATTCTCATGTGATGTAAACAATTTTCATTAGCTAAAATCTATTGTCATTCCTTTTTTTTTTACCCCTACTTCCATTCAGCCATTAAACAAAGTGAATTGATGTCTGCTTCAATGTGGTGATTGGTAGAGGAGTTGTCTGTCTGTCAACTGATGCAAGGCATATAAGAGTGGCAGAATAGTAAAACAACAGCTTCATGCAGACTGATCTACAGCAGAAAAGGTCAGATTGCCTCCTTGTGGCGAAAGACAGAAAGGCAATTATATGACACATAATTGGACTATGGAAGATTCAAAGACCCCAACTCATAGCACTTTGGTGACTTGGTCTAATCGGTCAACGACATCCAAACATTCAAAAGGCTCTTTTTGTCAGCTCTGCTGTTGCCTTAGCCCTTGCTGAAGAAGCCAAAGTTAAAGTAAAATATGCAGAGAAGGAAATGCATATAAAAATGCAAAGTGCACACATGGACGCAGAAAAGGCCCGTTTAGAGGCACAATTATTTGTCTTAGATGTTAAAAGGAAAGCTGCTGCTGCGGTAGCTAAGGCTGAAGCACTAACTGCAGCCTTAAGTTGTGATAAAGAATCAAGTCATAAATCTGACATTGAACACAGATCTGGCTCTCATGATTCTATTCTAAGAACAAGAGTATGTTCAAGAGCAAGCTAGACTGCAAGCTAACGCCCAGTTAGGTCAATCTGAGATGTTCGAGGGTGCATGGCCACCGCCACCACCTGCAGAATTATTTCAAGAGAATTCGAAGGAACGGCCATCCTATGAAATTGGGGGTTTGGACACACCCAAAGACTACAGATGTTATAATACCTCTAAAGTTGTTCTTGAGGCTGAGTCGCATCCCTCTGGTCCTCATTCAAACACCTCTGCTTATGCTCTCTATCCTGATGGGTATTATTCTACTCAACCTCCATATGTAAAATCCTCTCCTGCCACCAAGGAAGAACATGATACTTACCTATGTAATATAAGGCCGACTGATGAGACATACCACATGCCCACCTATTCACATTCTAACATGCAGTCATCAGGAAGAGCTCCAAATGCCCACAGTTATCCACAAGTTAAATAACACGCTGCAACTCCATCCCAACATGTCCAATTTCAAGCTAGTAAACCTGATGTAAATCAGAGTGTTTCCAATCTTGTCAGATTCATGGCACGGCGAGAGATTGTTTCAACAAGTCTACTAGCATTCGATGATCGGCCCGAAAATTACAGCGCATGGAAGGCATCATTCTTAACTGCCATCAGAGATCTTAATCTCACAGCTAAAGAAGAGATGGATCTATTGGTCAAATGGTTAGGTGCAGATTCTAGAGAACAAGCTAAACGTATAAGAGCAGTACATGTCAAAAATCTAGACAGAGGTCTTCAGATGATCTGGGAACGGTTGGATGATTGTTTCGGAGCACCTGAGGTCATTGAAAGTTCATTACTCAGGAGACTAGATGATTTCCCAAAGATTTCAAATAAAGAAACAAACAAACTTAGAGACTTAGGAGACCTCCTCATGGAACTCCAAGTGGCAAAATCTGAGGGAGTATTATTAGGTCTTGCTTGTTTGGACCCTGCACGGGGCATAGCTGGTATAGTGCAAAAGCTACCTTTCAGTCTGCAAGAGAGATGGCTGACTCTAGGATATGCATTTAAACAACACCACAAAGTCCCCTTCCCCCCGTTTTATGTACTTCTTAACTTTGTCACAGAACAAGCAAAAATGCGGAATGATCCCAGTGAATCCCAGGAATGATTTGTTTTTCCTCTTCATGCTGATAATCCAAAGCCAGGAAGCTTTAAGAATGTTAACAAAGCTTCAATCTCAGTTCACAAGACGGATGTTTTTCCAGAGACAACCGTAACTGGTGAAACCCAAAAAGTTGATATAGATGTGGCTAAATTCTGTCCTATACATAAAAAACCACACCCTTTGAACAGATGCCGTGGGTTTAAGGAGAAATCACTTGAAGATAGGAAGGCCTTTTTGAAGCAGAAGGGGATTTGTTTTAAGTGTGTAGCATCCACCACACATTTTGCAAGGAACTGCGGAAAGCTCATCAAGTGTTCTGAATGTGGCAGTGAAACACATCATTCCGCTTTGCACCCAAAATCCATCTCTCAGACTGTTAAAACCCACATCCAGACCAAAGACCATGGCGGGGAGAAGGAACCCTCCGAAGATGAAGTGTCGACTAAGTGTACAGGAGTCTGGGGTAGTAATCTTAGTAGCAAGACATGTTCAAAGATTTGCCTTGTGACAGTGTTTCCAAGTGGTCAACAGGAGAAATCAATCAAGGTGTACGCCATCATCGATGATCAAAGCAACCGATCTCTGGTGAGATCGAAATTCTTCAGTGTTTTTGGCTTGGAAGGCAACAGATCCTCCTACTATCTCAAAACGTGTACAGGAATGATCAAAACAAGTGGCAGAAGGGCGCATGGATTCCAGGTGGCATCTATTGATGGTCAGGTCGTTCATACTCTACCAACCTTGATAGAATGTGATAACATCCCAGATAATCTGTCTGAGATACCCTCACCACAAATTGCTCTTCATCATCCACATCTAAAAAGCATTGCAGCACAGATTCCAGAGGTTGACTCAGAAGTTCCAATTATGATGTTGTTAGGTAGAGATCTCATTGAGGTACATAAGGTGAGGAGGTACATAAATGGCCCCCCTGAAGCTCCATATGCTCTGAAGCTGGACCTTGGTTGGGTCATAGTTGGTGAGGTGTGCCTGGGCAGAGTTCACAAGCCAGAAAGTGTTAACACTCTCTTCACCTGCACCTTGGATAGTGGTCGTCAGTCACTATTTAAGCCATGGCCTAACGTATTCCATATCAAGGAGAATGTTTGTGATGTAAAGCCTGCAAGTTCTAGTACTACTACTCCATTGAAGAAGCCTGTATAGAAAAGGGATGACCATGTAAATCAGGACATCTTCAAGAGAACAAAGGATGATGAAAGATTGGCTCTTTCGGTTGAAGATTTGACTTTCCTTCATATTATGGAGAAGGGCTTTTACAAAGATGAGAAGCACAGCTGGGTAGCTCCCCTTCCGTTCAAACTTCAGAGGCGGCGATTACCAAACAACAGGTCACAAGTTTTAGATCGTTTCAGCTCTCTACAGTGATCTTTTGCTAAGAAGCCAATCATAAGAGCACTTCTTTACATTTATGGAGAAGATACTGGAGAGAGGCCATGCAGAAGTAGCACCACCACTTAACCGCCAAGAAGAATATTGGTACTTGCCTCTCTTTGGTGTGTACCACTCAAAGAAGCCAATTTTTTTAATTATAAGGGTGTCTGTCATACAGAAAGAAGATTTAATTTAAATATACAACACACACAAGTCAAGTACAATCATTTATATTTTTTATGCTTGGTGTTCATAAAAATGCACATTATTTTAAACATCTACAGTATTTGTATCTTTCTCTAGTTGTTACATTTTTCCTGAAATGTAAAAAATTCTTTATAGTGTCTGCATGTCGGAAGGAACACAATATAATTATGTGATGGTATGCTCTTGGCATTTTGTTGTAATGAGTTAAAACTCTTTTTGTTTTGTTTTTGCCTGTGATCCCAGAGAAAATTGTTAGTTTGCTGCAGCCAATATTGTTCACCACACAAGTACGGCTTCAGACTTACAATGTGCTTATACATCAGGCCTCTTTTCAACTGATCCTCACCCTGAAATCATTCATAAAACTCTGTTTATCTATCAACACCTAACACTACATTGTTAAAAAATTCTGTAGAAATGACAGTATTACTGTCAGCTGTTTGCCAGTAACTTAAATGTATGTTATTTACTGGCAATAGTTTGTTCAAAGTTAAATGAACATTAAACATTAACAAGTTTTTTTATTTATAGAATAAAACTATAAAATAACAGCCTCATGCAAAGCATTCTAGGAACCAAAATATGAAGGAAACAACAGAAAAAGGTTGATTAGGATTTCTGGTTCCCAAAATGCTTTGCATGAGGCTGTTACCTTTTATAGTTTTATTCTGTAAAAACATAGAGTTGTTAATGTTTAATGTTCATTTAACTTTGAACAAACTGTTGCCAGTAAATAACATACATTTAAATCTACATAATTTACTGGCAAACAGCTGCATAACTACAGCTAATTTTTTAACAGTGTGATAATAAACCAGTTGTTTAAAATCTCGCATACTCTGGGTTTAACATGATGCTCTATAACGCACACATAATTTGCCATCAAAAATGTTTTGAGTAACATGTCATGTAATAATGATTGGTCAAGAATATGTGTAACATATATCATTTTACATAATCATTCCTTGTACTACTGTAAATTCAGAAATGCAGATGCTGTCCACCCATCATGCTCTCAGTGACCCTATTTTTTTTCTTTCAAGAACAACAGTTCATCTGCAGGAGTTAAGCTTTGCTGCTTATAGATGCCAGTGCTCTCCTCACTGCCAGTCAACATCTTTGGCAGCTAACATTACGAGTTTAGACACTACAGCATATGATTATGCTTAAATCAACAACACTTCTTATGAACAATATATTTACGTTTTATTTTCACCTGTTACTTTTTTATCCACTCAAGTTGCTGCTTTTGAAATGTACCCCCAAATATATATATATTTTTAATTTAAGTTAGCCTACCTTTAAAGTTAAATGTATTAAAATCATTCATCTGCTAAATATTTATTATATAGGTTGCTTAGTAGCCTACATACTGTCTTTTAAAAGTTAAGATCTGTGTTATATTTAAAAAGTATATAAAGAGAAAGTAGAAGCAAAATAGAACCACATGGGCATTGACTGGGATAGAACCCGGGTCGCTGAATGCACTGTTGAGAGCACGGACCACTAGACTATCATTTCTGACGTTGTGTCAGGCATTTTATGTGATGTTTTTAAAATATGACAATTTATTTTAATTTAGTTGCTGCATGAAAGGATTTAATCAGGACTTTCCAGCTATTTTATGGGTTTGTTTGTTGCAGCAGTATTATAATTTTCAGTCATTAGTAAATTCTTCATACATTTTTATCACAAATTACTGCTTTCTCTTTAACTTTGATCGATTTGATCTCCGCTCGACCTCTAGGGCTGCTTAAGAATAGCGTGCACACGCAATTATCTTGACTAGGGAAATCTGGATCAAATTAGTTGGATTGCATAAGCTTCGTTTTACCTTTTTTGAAACCGCTTTAGCCTCGCCCCATTTGTTAGGTTAGTTCAAGTCAGGTTTGTAACTTTAATCCTCGCTTTTCCAAGCGAGTTTTATGAAATAGCCCTCTGGCGGGGAGTGTGTTGATATGTGATATAAATAATGTGTAGCGATTAATGCAGGAGGAGGAGAATGCCGTTATTAAATACACTATAAACCTCCGACCGAAACACTACAGGAATTTAAGGGAATTTGGGGAAATTCCCTGATTTAGCTCAAATGGAATAACAAGTATAATTAACTGTAATTAATTATACAAATTATTAAGATTTTAACTGATTTAGCAGAATAATAATAACAATTAATTAATGTTTTTGTCCAGCAAATACTCATAATTTTACATTAAGAAGTTAATTCCGTGGCCTTTAGAAAATAACGTTCTTACTGCTATAAGGCATTGTTAAGCATGTAGCTTTAAGATCTTAATGGCAGATTAAGTGACATTTATTTCATGAGCATTGAACACAGAAACAATTCAATTGTGAAATGCAAAACCGGTTTATTAAACTACGTTACACTACAAAAACACACAAGACTAACTATACATACAAACAACAAACAAGAAACATATATGAAAGAGAAAGAATGGAAAATTGAGAGAGAGAGAGAGAGAGAGAGAGAGAGAGAGAAGCCTGCCTAATGTAATAAATAAATGATGGTGGAACTCGCCAAAACGAAAAAGAAAGCCCAAATGGATGCAGGATCAGTTTTGCTGCTGGCCCAGTTGGTGCTGGAAAAAAGAAACGTAATAAAATGGAAATTCAGCACTGAGATATCAAGCAAAACTAAGCGTGAGACATGCGGTGATGCGCGGGTCAATGTACAAAAAACTGGCACCCGACCAACGTTTTCAACTAACCCGCACGCAAGTCGGACCGCAAAAAATAAAAAATAAATACCCGACCCGCTCCCTGGCCAGCATTTTTTTTAAGTAGTAATTGTTTAATAGTTAATTGCCATCTTTATTTCAAACGACCCGACCGAACGCGACCCGAATATCATAAAAAATATTTTTGGATGACTCGTGACCGCGGGTGACCTCAGGTATCCGCTCATTTCGGATCAACCCGCGCATCACAGGGGAGAGGATTTGTTGCAGATAAATGCAACATTCCCGCTTATGTCGCGGACCCCGGACGAATGCGAGAGGCGGTGGTATGCATTACAATCGCAGTAGAGGGTTGAGATTGCAGCCTTTAAACAGACTAGCATGGCAACAGGTATGCCTATAATATTAAATATTTAATATCATTATTGTTTCATGTAATTCTAAAAAACTTCCTGCTTGTCATGAATGTAATGAATTATGAAACAAATGTTATAAACAATATGCTTACATTAAAGTGTGCTTTTAAGTATGTGCAATGCTTTTGAGTTGGTGAAACTGTCCATGTTAAGGAGGATCAGCACCTAAGGCATTTTAAGATCTTTTGTGAATAGGTCTTAGTGAGTTAGGAGTCCTCTCGACTTCTTTTAAGCTGTCCCAGACTTAGGTGCTACTTTTAGGGCTAAAATGCTTTGTGAATTACTCTTAGTGAAAAAAATTAGGAGTCCTAAATTTAGGAGTGACAAGCCCATTATTTTTAGGAGTTGCTCCTAAATTCGCCAGTTAGGAGCTACTTTTAGCCTTAAAATTCTTTGTGAATACGGCCCCAGAACTCTAAGAATCACCTTAATTAAAAGGGGCAATAACTTTTACAGCGAATGAACAAGCGATACTTGCGTTTGGCTTTTGTGAGGCACGTGTGTACGTCCAGCTGTATGGGCGCGTATGATAGGAAGAGAGTTCCTGAGTTTGTGGTCACGTGACAGAGTCCTGAGGCGTCTGTAGGAGTTGTTCCTTTTTGGGTTAATCCGTCGGTTTGGTTAATCTGTGGCGATTAATTTGTCCAGTTTGTCCAAGTTTGTCCAAGTGTCAGGGTGCCCGTGGCCTTGCTGTTGAGCAGCCGTTTGACGTGCTGTGCGTGAGCTGTGTGCTGTGAGCATTGATGAATTGGGGTGCAGGCCTCTTAACCTGAGTTTAGACCAACCCCTTGAAGTTCAGATGACCAATCCAAAAGGGTGTTGATAGAGTAGGAAAACTTTGTATTTGTTTTACCAGACTCATTTGCATAGATGGACTATGCTAAAGATTTTGTTAAATAATAATTTTGATTAATATTTAACAAGTTTGATATCAGTTATGGTAAGATGATGCACATCATTGATCAGGAAAGGAAAAGGGGATTATTAAAGGGATAGTTCACAAGGTATGGTTTGAAACACACATCAAATAGTAATCTCATGAATGTGAATTATGAGACATGCTAAAATGAACAAAGCATCCCTATAGTGTTACAAGAAAGTGGTTCATTACAGATACAAACATGCAATACAAGGATATATAATATATACAATTTAAACCAATTTATTTTGGTCTTAGCTGTGATCTTAGACAGACACATTTTTGTGTCATGGCTGCTTCGTCTCTGCTCATGGTTTGAAGTTTGCGTTGAGGTGTTAATTTGCTTAGATTGGCACAATAAAACAGCCAGAGAGAGAGTCGATAGGTCTGGAAATGTGTGTTATCAGGAGATTAGGATCTTCTGATGAAAGCGTCCGAGCAGACCTGGTGACAAAATTCAATCCAGGGTCACAGCATGAAACTGTTAACGACCCAGACTGAAGAGACCTCCAGTTGACGTCCAGCCAGATGTTACAAATGTGTGCTGGCTCCTTTAAGAGACTGTCACTTAATGTTGATGTCATCAGTGTCAGACTAGTTCTAGTCAGTTGTTTATGGGAAGCCATCAAGCCCTCATGGCAGCAATGCTAATCTTAATTCATCTGCTACATTTCATGTTCTTTCGAAGGCATTGTTGGTATGTTGAGTCACGTTAAAGGTTAACTATCTATATTTGTCAGTATTTTATGTTTTGTTTTAAGAGTTCATTTAAAATTGAAATCCAAAATATTTACAGTACAGATAACATGTGTTGAATATATATTGCTTTAAAATGTACACCTTGGAACACAAAGGGCTTTAAATGTTAGTTATGTGATATATGTTTAATTCCTTTTTTTTAGTTTTACCCCTACTTCCATTCAGCCATTAAACGAAGTGAATTTGATGTCTGCTTCAATGTGGTGATTGGTAGAGGAGTTGTCTGTCTGTCAACTGATGAAAGGCGTATTAGGGTGGCAGAATAGTCGTACTTTATTTAACTACACTTTATTCTCGCCATGAATATCGCCTTAGAAGCTGGTATGGCGTTTAAAGGAAAAGAAAGAAAGAAATTTAGTTATTTAATTATTGCTTCATTACCCTACAACTTACCTCAAATCTCTGGTGAGTCCTTCTGCCACTCAGATATCTGTTGTACACTGTAATGCTACGTACACACCAAATGCGGGGCATCCTTACATTTCTCGCTCTAGATTACTTGCAAGATTTAACTTCGTGTCTTGCTAATTTTTAGCTTGTGTTTAATATTTTCAACTTGGGCAAAGATGCGTTTGAGGCGAATAGCGCGTGTTTTCGCTGCAAACGCGCCGCCCATATCGCGTCATTCTCATCGCCCCACTTGTGGACGTGATCGTGTCTTTGCATTGACTTTGTATGTAATCTACTCACGCAAATCGTTGAACTCGCATCTGGTGTGAACCCACAGTTAGAAAGGATTTGTCAATTTTAACGCATTGTTTTGTTTTATCCTACACTGTCAGAAAAAAAGGTTTAAAACTGTACCTTTTCTGTCACTGGGGTGGTACCCTCAAAGGTTCAGTTTTGTACCTTTTATGGGTATACAACCTTAACCCTAACCCTTAAACCTAAAGCACATATTTTGTACCTTTAAAGGTACAATTAAATGTTTTGTACCACTCTCATTTATTTGGTACAAAATTGGTCCTTAAAAGGTACACAATAGGCTCCTTAAGGTATAATATTGTACACCAAAAGGGACAACATTTCAATGTGTTGTATACCCATAAAAGGTACAAAACTGAACCTTTGAGGGTACCACCCCAGTGACAGAAAAGGTACAGTTTTAAACCTTTTTTCTGACAGTGTATTTAAAGGAGACATATCATGCTAAATCCACTTTCTTAGCTCTTAAATGCATTTTGTTGTATATTTGTAGTGTTTATAAGTACATAAAAGTTGAAATTAGTCTCTAAAGATGCTTTGTTGATATCTTTATATTCTTTCTTGGTCATATTTTCCAACCGATTCTGATTTTTCTATTATCTATTACGTTTTTTGAACAATTACATCACAGTATTTGCAGCGATATTGTAGTCCAAGCTCAAGGATGCAGAAGTTACGAGAGAGTAAATCTAAATGTTCGGTTGTTGAACCTGTGCCTGGTTGAGTTTTAATATCAAAGCAAGTCAATTACTTCTATCTTTGGAGACGACGAGCAGAGCACTTCGGTAAGCTGTAAATAACTTTAAAAACAGTAAAGTACACGGTTGTCATGTTTTAGCAGTGCTGTTTCTCAATCCGAAGGCTGCAGCCTGTGGATGTCGCATGTGGTCATCAACCCGGGATTAAGTTATAGCATATTACAACAACTTACAATTAACTAAGAATGATAGTCAACTATATAATTGTTAATATTCTGAAATAAGACAGCCGGCATTAACACACCATTGCGATACCTCCATATGAAGACGTTGTTCTGCAGGTTCGTCGTCTTCATTTTCATCTCGCTCCGTTTCCGACTCTGGCGCGAACATGTACGGCTGGATAGACAAGTCTTTCGTTGTTGACATTTTGTGAATAACGAGTAAATAAAAAGTTTCTGTGCCGCTAGATAATCATATCTCTGCTATAAAACTACAAAAATGGCCGAACGGGGTGGAGTTTAACCGAGTGTCACCTCTGCAACCTGGAGAGGGGGCAGGGTATGACGTGCATTTAAAAAGACAGTACCAAAATGAGTTGCTCTCAGATGCACATCAGAAAAGGGGTAGAAAGGGGGCCTGTGGAGCTATAATAATGAGGAATTCAGACCCAAGCATTGCAGTTTCGCTTTATATAGACCACAAATAGATGATTTATATTTAAAAAGGACAGATTTAAAAGCATGATATGTCTGCTTTTTAAGGCCCTCTATGCATTTTCAGCGTTTTTGTCAGACAGCGACCCCTAGAGTCACTGGGGAATACTTGCAACTGTCACAATTTCCCACCCCCACTCTGTACACCTCCGAAGATAATAACCTCTAGGCTTATTTATGCCCTGATAATTATGTGAGATATTGACAACTGTTGTCATGATAATCGCAGATTTACTTACTAGTCCATCAACACAACATGATCTCACAAAGTTCCGTGGGATAGTCACGGAATTTTTTGCTCATTTTTCCGTGGCATTCTCACGGATCTCCGCATATTTCCGTGGCCCTGCCACGGACTTTCTTTTCCGTGGCATTCTCACGGATTGGTTACTCAACTGCTTTTTCCTATTTTCAAACCATTGTCGCTTCGGTTTAGGGTTAGATTTGGTGTTTGCGTTAGTTTGTCACTTTAAGTATTGGTTTATACTATTTTTTCTAAAGTATTCTTTTATATTTTCTAAACTTTAATCAATTGTTGCCTGGCGTTGGGGTTAGAGTTGGGTTTGGGTAGGGATGTCATTTTATGTAAATCTAACCCTAAACCGAAGCGACAATGGTAAGAAAATAGGACAAAACAGTTGAGTTACCAATCCGTGAGAATGCCACGGAAAAGAAAGTCCGTGGCAGGGCCACGGAAATATGCGGAGATCCGTGAGAATGCCACGGAAAAATGAGCAAAAAATTCCGTGACTATGCCACGGAAATTCGTGAGATCAGGTTGATCAACAAGATCGCCAGATCAGCATCCCTATTGCATCCAGTGCTGTCTTTTAGCTCACGCCAACGAGTAAAAGCTTGACTGAGTGGGACTCTTGTCCGGTTCCTAACGCAGTCAGATTCTCTTTTCCTTTTCCTACTCTCTTCCGAATGCCCTTTCTTAACCTTTCCATCGTTGATCATCACGTCTCAAATTCGCACGTTCAGCTGTTGTTTAAAGGCTTGTTCGACTTCATGAGGCGCTGCAAGAACCGACAGCCGGATGACGTCAAAGTACCGTGATAATGATCCGAGACGGCACTTTGACGTCATCCATTGTATTTCTAAATTTATTTATTTTTAGCATATTTTTATAAAAAAAAATTTGGTGGGTCCTGAGATTATACCTGTCTAAGTAGGTTGCGAAATTATGAAGTTTGGGAACTACTGCGGAAACTCTTACATGCAAAACAACGTTTATGTTATGAATTTTCCACGAAATTCACCTTCATTACAGTGTAACTGATGGTAATGAAAAAACTTGTATCAATGAAACCTGTTTTTAGCTTTGTCTTATAAATAATATAACTAGCTTGTTCATTACTGAATCAAACTAAATAAATTTTAAACTTTACCAGTATCAATATGCTAGCTTAATAGTGAGTACTAAAAGCCATCCTATTTGTTTATATTCATAGTGATAAAGTTAGGTGTATTATTACATGTGATTATGACATGATGCTACTACATGCACCACGCTCCTTCCTCTCTGCTCGTCTCAGGCAGAGGCGGAAAAAGTAATAAAATATTGTACTCAAGTAAAAGTAAAGTTACTTTAATAATATTTTACTTAAGTAAAAGTAAAGTTACTTGTCTAAAAATCTACTCAAGTAAAAGTAAAAAGTAAGTCATTTTAACTTTACTCAGAGTAAAAGTTACTTCTTTTACAGCGGGAAGAGGTGGAGGATTCTAGTATAGTTCAAAAACGACAGGGGAATATACATCTCAAACTAGTTGTTTTTAATTGTAGGAACATCTTTACAATTAAAGTGCAATAACAAAAAGTTAATAAAATAAAAAGCTTTTTTAAAGTAAGAAACATTTATGGAGTTGTTTAATGATTTTTACATGTGAGTTATGCACTTTTGAAGGTGGTTAGCAGCTTGTAAATACAATCACTATAGTAAGGTTGTAATTGATGTATTGCTGGTAACATACATTATTTTATTAAACTATATATAGTTTAAATGAGCATATACACTGAAAAAAATGATTCATTGAATTTAATCAATTTTTTTAAGGTAAGTGGTTGCAATCAATTTATTTAAGCTACATTTAAACAAAAAAGATTAGTAAAGTAAAATAAAATATAAAACTTTTGTTTAAATGTAGCTTAAATAAATTGATTGCAACCACTTACCTTAAAAAATTTGATTAAATTCAATGAATCATTTTTTTCAGTGTATTGAGATGAGTGCCATGTCTATATACATTTGACACGTTTATTATCATCTTACTTCCCTGACCTAGGTACCTGATGTCAGACCTTTATTCTTCTCTCTCTCTCTCTCTCTCTCTCTCTCTCTCTCTCTCTCTCTCTCTCTCACGCTCTCTCTCTCGCGCTCTCTCTCTCTCTGCAATGTAAATGACCTGCGCATTCTCGAGGACGTTTTGAGGTTGTGTTTGACTTGACGCGAAGCTGCTAGACCTCGGAAGATAATGCGCATGGTATTAAAAACGCGTCGTGCAATTTCGTACTTAAGAGCATGAATCCTACCTTTCATAGAAATGAAACACTCGCTTCGCGTCAGTGGAAAGTGGTCGCTTAAATATGACCAGGGGTTTCTTTCATAAGATTTGAACTGAGGCGGGTCTGCATTAGCACGCGCCTGTCTCGTCCGTCTGTCTCCATGGTTCTTTTTGCGCGTTCCCCCGGGCCCCGCCCATTTACATCCGTTGCGCGTCTTTATCACCTTGCTTTTTAAAATATTTTTTTACTCAGTAACGGACATGATTTAAAATGTAGCGAAGTACAATACTTTAAATAAAACATACTTAAGTAAAAGTAAAAGTACAGATTTTAAAAACTACTAAAAAAGTAAAAATACACAAAAAAACTACTCAATTACAGTAACGTGAGTAAATGTAATTCGTTACTTTCCACCTCTGGTCTCAGGTAAATGCTTCTCCCAGCAGAGCCGGTCAGCGTCGCGCGTTCATGTGTTTTGGGGGCGTGGCTTTGAAAGAAGCCCAGAAGGGAGGGGGTGGAGTGAATGGAAAAATGGGTCGTGAGAGGTCATCAGACACTCGATTTTTATACTCTCTTTTCAGAGTACTTACATTTTAATTATGTATTGGTATATAAAGATAAATTGGTAAAAAAGTTTTTTAGATAATTCCTGCCTATCCTGCTTTTAACACTTATCATATACTATACACCATCAAATACTTTCACTTCAAATCTGCTTAATCCCAGCCTCACGCTATTCAGAAATACCGGTTTCATGGCAGTATTTGTTAAGATTGATAAAGAAGATAATTTACAAGAAAACAAGGCAGACGCACTTCACATGAGCTTTTTAGTTTTTTTTACAGTGAAGGATAAAAAAAAACATTTAGTTGAGTTTAGCTAACATTCATGTTAAATGATCCTAATTTCCATTGGTAGTCTATAATATTTCAGAAAATGTATTTTCCATCATACTGAACTCACCAGTGGATACTACAGTTGTTTGACTTGCACATGTGGCAGTGGCATTGACCGGACACGTTGTCACTTTGCTTTCACAAGAACCCATGTTACCTGAACACTTATTACATTGGAGTGAATGTCCTGAAAAAAAGAAACAGAATGAGGTAGAAATTTATTTTTTAACTAATAAAACATTAAATAGGATTTTGTGTTTTGTACCTCCAGTGAAAAGAGAGCAGAAGAGAACAATGAAGATTTTCAGTTCCATCTTTGGTCTGTCAGGAGGTGAATAAAATCACAAACCCTTTCAGTGGCTTTTATATGAATGATCAAAAGAGGGGGCGAGGCTTTGATGAGAAAAGGAAACTTAAATAAAAGGGCGTACGTTTGATATTGACATTGGTGGGGACATAATAAATAAAACAGAGTGTCTTCAGAGCCACATTTTCACAATGGTTTATCACTGTTTACTTGAACAATATTTAAAATAGTATTTGTTGTCATAATCTTATTTATTAAGTTTCTTCTTATTTGTAACTTTTTTGTGATGCCAGTGAAAATTCTGGCAGGGCAAGTTCAAAACTAAACAAGCAAGTTCAAAACTAAACAAACAACAACAACAAAAAAAATCCTCAAGATCTGTTCCAGAAAAAAATATACTTAAATGCAAAACACATTATTATTTACTAATAGGGCTGGGCGTATATATCACCTGCGATTGTCATGTGTATCTCATTAGTAATGCCGGATCTGTGATTAGCAGAAAATCTGCATCACCTGCTTTCAGGTGGAGCAGCATTTACTACACAGGGATGCATTGCATTTCTTAAACAACGATGTAACGAGAAACTTACTGCCTAGTCAAGACTGTTTCCAGAGTAACTTTGTCGCACATTCGTCTTTTGAACCATGTTGGTTTAACAAAATAGTTGATAATGTCACGTGATAGGTCCTAATTCATCTGTTCAAATCGATTTAATATCAGATTATTGCTTTAATGTATGTTGCATTTTGTTGTTGTGATTTAGTTCTCTGTTGTTTTATTTCAATTTGCGCAAGTTCCTTCTTACATCACTCCTCCAAGGGATTCCCCAGGGTCATAAATCCCTGATGCAGGGTTCACACCAGACGCGGTAGAGGCGGCAAGCGCGAGTGGTTTACATGTTAAGTCAATGCAAAGAAAAGTTTAGGCATGTCTCGAATGACTAGAAGTTCACGTGCGAATGAAGCGAGTAAACTCAAATGTTCAAGCGCCCAACTACGCACGAATAGAGCATTTTTTCCGCCTCTACCGCAGCTGGTGTGAATGCACACTTTTTTTTAAAGAAAATTACCTTTCAAATGGGAACAAACATAAAAATCAATTAGAGATTTGTACAATCTTAAATATATCATACACTTTAAAAAAGTTGGTTCAACTTATTAATTTGAATTAATTCAACTTAAAAATATTAGTTGACAAAATAATTTTAACACAACTTTTTGAGTCAATTAATGTTTTGCCTTAACTTAAAACTTAAAGCAACCAGGTAACTTTTTAAAGTTGAATCAACAAATCGTTCCTTTACAGTGTCGTCACATCTGTGTGCCATCTGTTTGTTTATTTCTCTCTCTCTCTCTCTCTCTCTCTCTCTCTCTCTCTCTCTCTCTCTCTCTCTCTCTCTCTCTCTCTCTCTCTCTCTCTCACTTCCGGTGTGTGTTGGGAGCGTTTGGGTGCGTGTGAGGGTTCTCACGAGGGGGGAGCGATTAATTGGACCTTTTTTGCGTCTATTACTAATATTATTCTTTTTTTCTTTTATTTAATAACACTAATAATTTGGATGCAACATCAATATAGTTATCAGTGAGTTTTAGTAAACTTTTTTTGGAAGCAGGATGGCGTCTGCTTCGGCAGGGGTAACGCCACCTGTTTCACTTCGCCATGGCATCAGGTGTGTTCCTGCTAGTGGTGTGACTGTGGAGGATGTATTAATGGCTGTTGGAGAGGAGATCGGGTATGGAAATATTTCATCGGCTTCCCGTATGAATAAGGCCGTGGTAGTCTTTGTGAATGACGAGTCTCACGTAAACCGCCTGTTGAGCAACGGAATTGTGGTAAGTGGAGAGTTTGTTACAGTTTCACCTCTTGTCGCTCCAACTAAAAAGGTAACAATATCTAACGTGCCCCCTTTTGTTTCTAATGATGAAATTGAACGGGGACTGTCACGTTATGGAAAGTTTGCTAGCGCGATCAGAGTACTTCCACTTGGTTGTAAGAACGAAGCGTTAAAACACGTCATGTCTTTCAGAAGACAGGTGTTTATGTTTCTGAATGAACCAGACTTGGATGTGTCTTTTAGAGTGGTTCATGAAGGAAAGTCTTATATGATTTATGCTAACGCTGGAAGCTTGAAATGCTTTGAGTGCGGGGATGTGGGTCATAAAAGACTATGGTTACACTTTATTTTGATAGTCCACTTTAGACATTCTACTAACTATAAATAACTTTGCAACTACATGTCAACTAAGTTTCAATAATTTGCAACTATACGTCAACTAACTGTCATTAGAGTATTAGTAGACTGTAAGGGTTGGGGTTAGGGAAGAGGTTTGGGTTAGTGGAATAAGTTGACATGCACATGCAAAGATACTTCTAAACAGTTGAATGTCTGTTGAGATATCATCGCAATCAAGTGTTAGTAGATATTAAGCAGACAGTTTACTAATTATCTAAAGATTGGTAGTTGATAAGTAGTTGCAAAGTTTCTTATAATCAGTAAAATGTCTAAAGTGGACTATCGAAATAAAGTGTTACCAAGACTATCATGCCCGCACAAAGCTGGGACTAGTGGGGAAAATGCGCGACCGGGTACTTCGGCCGTCGTGGCGAGTTCCCCAGAGGAAGCGCTGCCTTCTGTTGTTGAGGAGCGTGAGGCTCAATCTGTTGAGCAGTTGGAGAATAAAAGTGGTCAAAATGACAAAGATGTTACCGAATTAGAACTAAGTGAAAATGGTGTAATAAATGACAACGTGAATGAACATGTGTATGATGAAGTGGCAGATGTAAACGATGACGATTCAAGGCGTGATGAAAATTGTGATTTGGACATGAAAGATGATGATACGCTCTCTGAGATTTCGGATATGGGTTCGCAATTAGCAGGAGAGGTGTATAAGTTACAGGAGGTTAATGATTTTCTAGATGCAACTTTTGGTAAGACTGTTGATGTGAGAGATTTTTTTCCGGATCCGGAGAAATTTATTGCATCAGTGCTGTTGTGTCAAAGAACGGCCAGCTATGAGGCTTTAGATAAAAAGAAGAGATTTAGATTGAAGAAGATGGTAACAAAATTAAGGAAAGATAAACTTGTTCTCACAAGAAATCAAAATGAATAATTTTCACGTGGTGGCTTGTTGCTGTCTTCTCCTGTCTCTATCCACTCTATATTTCTATTCTTTGATGGATGCTTTGAGGGTGGGATCTTTAAATGTTAATGGGGGAAGAGACAGGGGTAGATTAGCAGTGGTTTCTGAATTTATTAGAATTAAAAATATAAATGTTTCATTTTTACAGGAGACACATACTAATAAAGAGAATGAAACTGTTTAGGGTATGTGGTGGAAAGGCAAGTTTGTTTTAAGTCATGGGACAAACAATAGTGCTGGGGTAGCCATTTTATTCTCTGTAAATATGAATGTTAATATTTTAAATGTAGAAGAGGTGGTGGAAGGTAGACTATTATTAGTACAGATTGAGTATGAGGGTACTGTGTTTGTGTTTGTCAATGTTTATGCCCCGAATAGTGGTACAGAGCGGCAAGATTTTTTGTGAAATTAGGAAATGTATTGCAAAAGTATGATAATAATGTGTGTCTTGTAGTTGGGGGAGACTGGAATTGTACAACAGACTTTACTGTTGATAGGAATGGGGAGGAACCTCACAGTCAATCAGCTCTCACTTTATTAAAAGTTATGCATGAAAATCAATTAACTGATGTGTGGAGAGCAAGAAATATGGGTGTAAGACAGTATACATGGTTGAAAGTGTGTGATAATAGAGTTTCTGGTGCAAGATTAGATCGATTTTATATGAATAATGTTTGGAATAACAAAGTAATGGATGCATGTATTTATCCAAATGGTTTTTCAGATCATCACATGATTATGTTGGTTTTAAATGTGAAAAAGACATTGAAATGTAATTACTATTGGCATTTGAATGTGAAAATATTACATGATGTTTTTTTGGTGACACTTTTAAAGTATTTTGGAATGATTGGAAGTTGAAAAAGCCTTTATTTGAGGATATTTGCCAATGGTGGGATGTAGGAAAGGTGAATATAAGATTACTTTGTCAGAACTATGCTTTTCATACATCAACAATGGTTAAAACAACAGTTAAAAATCTACAAAAGGACATTGATTTGTTAGAAAAAAATCTTGATCCTAACAATGAAGGTGGATATTGTGATGTTTTAAAAGGAAGAAACAAGAACTGAACTCTTTTTTGCATGAGCAGGCAAAAGGGGCATTGATAAGGGCAAGATTTTGCTCGATCAAAGACATGGACGCTCCAAGTGCCTTCTTTTTTAATCTCGAAAGAAAACATGCTCATCAAAAGCAAATGTGTCATCTTCGTCGTCATGATGGATCAGTAACTTCAGATCCATCTGAAATGAGAAATATAGCAAAAGATTTTTATAAAAACTTGTATAGTGCAGAAAGTTGTGACGTTGAATGTGGTGATGATTTGCTTAAGGAATTACCTCAACTTGGTGATCAACAAAAAAAGGCACTGGATACTCTTATTAGTTTTAATGAACTCACTGAAGCCTTGCAACAGTTAAACATTGGACGTTCCCCTGGAATCGATGGATTGCCTATAGATTTTTATAAAAAATTCTGGTCTATATTAGGGCAGGATTTGTATGAGGTGTTTTTAGAATGTATTAGAATCAAAACTCTTCCCACAAGTTGTCGTCGAGGAGTTTTATCTCTGCTTCCAAAGAAAGGGGACTTGGGTCTTCTTAAAAATTATAGACCAGTTTCTTTGTTATGTTCTGATTATAAATTATTCTCTAAATGTTTAGCAAATAGACTTAAATGTTGTTTAGACTCGTTAATACACAATGACCAAACATATTGTATACCTGAAAGATCTATCATGGATAATATATTTTTGTTGCGGGATGTATTTAATATGAGTCAGTTATATAATATAAATCTTGGAGTTTTGTCACTGGATCAAGAAAAGGCGTTTGATCGCGTAGATCATGAATATCTTTTTAGTGTTTTAAAAAAATTTGAGTTTGGTGAGAGATTCATATCATATATTCAGTTGTTATATTGTAATGTTTCTGTCATGGTCAAAGCAGGTGGTGGACTAAGTGAACCGATATCTGTGTCTAGAGGCATTAGGCAAGGTTGTCCACTTTCTGGGCAATTATATAGCTTGGTTATTGAACCTTTGCTATGCAGATTGAGAAATAATCTTAAAGGGTTTGTGATTCCTAATTCAAATGACAGTTCTAAATTGTTTTTATCAGCATATGCAGATGACATAACTGTTTTTATTACAAATCAAGAGGATATTAGAATTTTAAATCATACTATTGGTTTATATGAAAAAGCCTCTTCTGCAAGAGTAAATTGGGCTAAAAGCGAAGGGCTTATTTTTGGTAGGTGGGAAGGTAGAGGGTTTCCTCAACTTCTAGGTGGGTTAGAGTGGAGACAGGATGGATTAAAACTATTAGGAGTTTATTTGGGGAACGACCAATTTCAAAAGAAAAATTGGGAGGGTTTGCTGGAGAAGGTGTCTGCCAAATTGTCGAAATGGAATTGGCTATTGCCACAATTGTCCTATACATGGGTTTCAGTCATGTGACTTTTTACGTTATGCCGCCATCTTGAGGACCTACCGAGTACCAGTAGGCTACTGACAAGCATTGGCTGGCTTGCTACGATTTACGGATTTCTTATCTTTTACTGTCTATGATTCTTATGGATACGGGAAATGGCTACGAAAGACAACATGTCGCACCTCGACTGTCATGAAAAGAAACGCGACTTTAAAAAAATATACCTTGGTTTGGGTGTGATGCCTACTCAATCCCCGATACGTTCTTCCAGCCGCTGTTCGCTGCTACCGAACTACCACTATTTTACAACACTAAGGCGGCGCGTCACAACATGAAACTTTGCTCGAAGTATCACCTGGATCTCTACTCATGAACGCGAACATTGAGAACATTGTTTGTGTACACAGAGTTTAATAAAAAGAAAGTTTTGTACAACTGATTTTGGCTGTTATGGTGTCCGCTCGTCATCCCTGCCAGACGGAAATAATCGATTTCTGAATGCGAATGAATGAATCTCATATGAGGCTCCTTTTTCAACTAGAAGGTCAATATTGTTTTTCACTTGCGACAAAACAACGAATTATCTGTGAATTTATATGGAACTATGCTTTAGGAGCTATCCATCTTTACTCTCCTCCCTCCTTACGTTCCATTCGCAGATCGATACATCTAGACTGGGAAGATGGCGGCGAGCGGAAGCCAAATCAACCAAAGTCAGTTGTTCAAAACCTTCTTTTTAGTAAACTCTTTGTTCACAAACAATGTTCTCAATGCTCGAGTTCACGTGTAGAGACACAGGCGATACTTCGAGCAAAATATCATGTTTTGTCGAGCCTTCTTAGTGTTGTAAAAATAGCGATTTTGATGCTCACAACATATTGAAGGCATAGCTTCTAGTTCTTTTGCGACCACTTCAGGTCCTCAAAATGGCGGAAGACAAGAGAGTGACGCCAGCTGAAACCCATGTATAGAGGGAGAGTTCTGGTTGTTAATAATCTCGCTGCATCCATGTTGTGGCACAGGACTATTGCTATGGAGCCACCAGAAGAACTTATTCAAAAGATACAAAGGACATTGGGGAACTTTTTCTGGAACCGACAGCATTGGATCCGTGCAGCTCCCCTTTATCTTCCAATTCAAGAGGGTGGTCAAGGCTTGGTGGATGTGAGAAGTCGAATCCGGGCCTTTAGGATACAAGCTGCACAGAGACTCCTTTACAACCAAGAGGTGGTCTGGGCCAAAACAGCAAATGTCTTGTTGAAGAAGGCAGGAGGTCTTGGATTTGATAAACACTTGTTTTTAATTAAATTGGAAGACGTAAGCCTGTCGGAGCTCCCACCTTTTTATAAGTCTATGATGCAAACATGGAAAGCTGTCTTCAAAGTGGAAAGAGACACGGACGATGTAGGACACTGGATTTCAGAAGAACCACTGTTTTTCAACCCATTGATCCAGACTAGATTGCTGTCCTCGGTCAGTGTAAGGAGATGTTTGTTGAAAAATGGTGTTCGGAAACTTGGACATCTTTTGGGTGAGCAGGGCTGGAAATCTGTCGAGACTCTTCAAGAGATGACGGGCTTCAATTCCTTGCGTCTTGTTTCTAAGCTGAAGGAGGAAGTATATCATGCATTACCAAGTGGTTTCAGGACCTGGATAGAACTGAGACAACCACAAGACAGGAGTGATAGTCAGTCTTTTCCAAAAATGAGAATTCTCCCGGCCATAAATGAGGAGGATGAAGGGGATTTTGTGGATTCCATATTGACTTTTAAGACTCCTGAATTGGATTATTTTGAAGATGTGAGTAAGAAAGCAATTTATTGCATCTTAGTCAAAATTACACATCAAGAATCCTTGAAGCATCAAAAAGCTTCTAGATGGACAGAACTGTTACAACCAGAATTTCTCATGAGGGACAGGTGGCGCTCCCTGTATAAACCCCCTGTAGAGAAGAGGACTGTGATCTGCAGTGGAGGATTATTCATGGGGCCATAGCTACAGACGGACATGTGGCACACCTGAATCCAGCGGTAGTTGGGGTATGTAGATTTTGTGGGAGGCAAGAAGATGTAGAACACTTGTTTTTAAGGTGTGATAGACTAAAGGATCTTTTTGAATTGCTTAGAGCTTGTTTTAGAGGGTTTGATGAAGATTTTTCTGATAAGGTGTTTATTGGGGGAGTGAAATACAAGGTTTCAATGAGAAGAAAAATGTGTCTACTAAATTATTTGATTGGAACAGCTAAACTAGCAATCTGGAAAACAAGAAAAAATAAAGGGTTACAGCTTGCAACAACTGAACCTGAGATGATGTTTAGATATTTGGTAGAGGGAAGATTGAAAATTGAGTTTGCTTATTATAAACTTACAAATAATGTGATGTGCTTTTGTGATGACTGGTGTTTTAATGAGGTTTTATGTACAGTGTATGAGGACATTCTTGTTATCAATCTTTGAAATGTGTATGTTGATGTTTTGCATCTGTTATTTATTTTTTCTTCTTTTGGATTTTATTTTGGTTGGTTTTAATACTTCTATTTTTTGAGGTGTAATGTAAATTTGATGTTAACATCATGAAGTAGGCTAATAAAGGGCGTGTTAAACCTCTCTCTCTCTCTTTCTCTCTCTCTCTCTCTCTCTCTCTCTCTCTCTTTCTTTTGCTTTCACTTTCTCAAAAACCATTATATGGTATAATCCACGCCGCTAGATGCGCCAGATCAAATCAATAACAATGACGTAGATTAATGATGCTCTGAAGCAGCGTGGACTGATGGGATTTGTTGTCTTTAACTCAAACGCTGATGGCCATCAATCAGACGGGAACGAGAAATCATGTTACACATAAGGTAAAGTAATCAAGTTTTATAAATGTTGTGTATGATGTCATCGTTTTTTTTCATTATGTAAGGTTTCATGTAATGTTCAAAACGCAATTGTTAGTCATAGATGTTACAGTATTAGTCCAATACGATGGTTTCTGTTCACTGTTTAGGGCAGCAATTTTCTCATATTTTACAAGTAGTTGAAAACATCATAGATATTGTTAGAAATCAGCTGGACAAAATATATAACACCGGACTAGTGTTTTTTTGGATATTTTACTGCAAATATCTTACAAATTTTACCTTTAACACATTTTATTGTAAATTAACCACACTGTAAAAAATAAATTGTTGGCTCAATGAATTATTTTTTAGTAACTAGTTCCACAGAAATTTTACGTTCACTCAATTTCTGACTCCAAAGTGTTACCTGGATTGATGTTTTTTAATTGGCCCAATTTTGACTCAAATATAAAAAAGTATGTTTGCTCAACTAGCTTTATAGCTCATTCAACTAAAATGTTTTAATCAGTTGAATCTTTAAAAACTTACAGCAAAGACTCTGTCAATTCAATTTTAAGTATTTACTCAATGTTTTATGTGTTACTTCAATTAATATTTATTATTTGGGAATTTTTAATAAACTTTTTTAAATTATTTATCAAATAATTTATGCTGGTGTTGTTAACAAATAATTAACTTCAGTCACATAAAAACAAAAGCTTTATTCACTTATTATACATTCTAAACATACAGAATTAAGTCTTCTCTAAATAGAACGTATAAAATAGTCCAAAAGCACTCCAAAGTCAGTCAGAACATCTGAAGGGCCATTTAGCAGAACTTCTTTCGCCATGTCTCCCTCTGGTCTGCCTCTCTCCACATCATCACCGCTCTGGTTTGATAAACAGAGGAATATAAATACACACACACACACACATACATAAATACATGTTTAATATAATAAAGCTTGACGGTGAAAGACTTACCTAAAATTGCCAAATTTCCCTCAGACATCACAAGTAATTGAATTAAACACTATTGGGCGGTTTTCTCGAACAGGACTTATCACTGACTAAAATACTGACATCTCTTAACATATGAGTGCTATTGTTTTGTCTCAAAATGCACGCCAGTATTGTATTTTATAAGGTTTGTTTGTAAAAATGTCCCAATTATAATTAAGACGGAGTAATAAACCCTGTCTGGTAATCTTAACTAAAATAGCTCCACTTTAAAGGGATAGTTCGGCCAAAAACGATATTAAACCCATGATTTACTCACCCCCAAGCTGTCCGAGTTGCATATGTCCATCGTTTTTCAGACAAACACATTTTCGGATATTTTAGAAAATATTTTATATCTTTCAGTTGATTAAATGTAATGTTACGGGGTCCAGCAATAGTCCACGACCTTCAAGTCCAAAAAAAGTGTGTCCATCCTTCACAAATTAAATCCAAACGGCTCCAGGATTATAAACAAAGGTCTTCTGTGGGTAATCCGTGCGGTGTTGTTGTAGAAATATCCATATTTAAAATGTTATTAACATTATAAACTACCTTCCGGTAGCGCCGCCATCTTAGACTCAGGAGAGAGTATTAGCGTAGTGTACGCACTTTTCTTAGTGACGTATGACAAATTCGGAGGGCGGGGGCACAGAGCAGCAGCAGAGAAACTCTGTACGCTGCGTAAGCTCTCATCCTGAATGCGGATCACTCCAAGATGGCGGCGCTACCGGAAGGTAGTTTATAACGTTAATAACATTTTAAATATGGATATTTCTACAACAACACCGCACGGATTACCCACAGAAGACCTTTGTTTATCATCCTGGAGCCGTTTGGATTTAATTTGTGAAGGATGGACGCACTTTTTTTGGACTTGAAGGTCGTGGACTATTGCTGGACCCCGTAACATTACATTTAATCAACTGAAAGATATAAAATATTTTCTAAAATATCCGAAAATGTGTTTGTCTGAAAAACGATGGACATATGCAACTCGGACAGCTTGGGGGTGAGTAAATCATGGGTTTAATATCGTTTTTGGCCGAACTATCCCTTTAACTCGGACACATAACATAACACACCTTTATATAACTTATATCTTTACAAAAACGTACATATTTACAAACACTTACCTGACGTGAACTTGAGGAAACGGCTGATGACTTGTGTCGTGGATGTGAATCAGTAAGTGATTCAGGCTGTTAGGTGCGGATTGATCTCAGATGAAATGAGCTGTGATCCAGATCCTTCCGAGTTACGACATTTTAAATTAAAAACTCAAACACATACTGTACATACATACACGCGAGCGAGCGGGTCGCGCGCACGCGCACACGGGTACACACACGGGTATTTTAGAAGTTTTATTTAAGATTGTTATGATATTGGGACTATTTCTCCACCCGCTCCTTCAGCTCTGAAGTTCAAATTCGCATGGAGTCCGGTTATAACAAATGTAAAAGATATGAAACATCACTCAACAGCGATATCAATTAAGTGCAATCCTAAAATATGATTTAAAACATACCCCTTTCATTGTTAAGTATGAGAAATTAAAATGAATTAAATCACTTTTAAACGCCACAGAGATATCAGAGTCAGCAGTCGATTTCTGATGCGCTTGCCGAGGCGAGGCTGCGCTGGGCGGGGTGTGAGCGCTTAAGCGCCAGTGATTTTCTGGAGCTCATATGGAGCTCATATGGAGCTAATCTCCGTCCGAAAGTGTCCGGGCAACTCTTTAAATAGACGCTATCTTTATTAACCGACCGCCAGAGATGGGGACTCGAGTTTGAGACTCGGACTCGAGTGCGACTTAAGTCGCACACACAGTGACTTCAGACTCGACTTGAGACTCGACCCTCAAAGACTTCAGACTCGACTCGGACTCGAGCCGCGCGACTCGTGAACAATGTTTATTTTTAGGAAACGTCTGATGAGCTCGCTGTCATAGCTCCCTCCGTTACCTACAACCTGCCCACGACGTATTTGCTCCGCGCGCGCGGCCGCGAACATACATGTCGACTGTACCTGCAGGCAGCTGCTGCTGTGGCATTCATCTGAAGCTATGGGTAGTGCTGTGACGGATCCGCGGTTCAGCTCGCATGCGATTTGCGGATTAATATGCAATTTAAATAGGGTAAGTTTATCATTAACGTGTTTGTAAGGCTTGCAATTGTTTAAATGGTTAAACAATTTAACCGCAAAAAGGGGCTCAAGTGAGCAGATTTCTGTACGCACATGCGGTTCAGTGTATCCGGTCCGGCTCCAGTCAGGTCCAGAGTTGCGCTACTTTGTGTCATACTGTACCTGCCGAACTGCGCGATCCGATCGGCATATGAAATCAAATTAATACTATAGCGGATCTAGAGTGACTGGGGAGCAGACTGCTGTGGCGCCACAAGAACCCACAGGCGAGTGACAACAAAGTACCGCGAGAGCGATTTCAGTTATCACATGAAGAAATCTGCTTTGAATCGCTCTCGCGGTACTTTGACATCACCAAGAGGTCTGCTTAGCGCCAAATGAACTCGAACCTGCAGTGTAGCTGCTCACGCGACACTGTAAACAAACAGGAATTGTCCATATGGAGCAGTGAACGAGTGGAGCAGTGCTTTAACATGAAATCCGAGAGTTAACAACGCACATGTGAGTAAACAACATTTAAATCATCAGTCCAGTTTAATAGATAAGGTTTCAAGTGCAATAAAATAAGCCCGTGATTATATCCTGATGGTTTTTAGCTGCCTTCAGCATGTTTGCTTGTGCTTCACAGTGTTAAACTTCCCTTCTCTGTGTTCATTTATATATCTACGTTCAAGATGTATATGATCTTAAACTTCTGTGAGGAAATTCATGTCTGCGTTGATGTTCAGTTCAGACTTGCAAATTAAAGATAATTTTCTTCACTTTGGTTTTGGTGTCTAATATTAGGCTACATGATGGTCTTGTAATAATAAAAGTAAAAGCCTATTTTCATTTTTAGACAATGCTTGTATTATATGCAAAAAATAAGCTTTTTATATCAATGACTATGCAAATTAGAGTTAATTCATGGTCATTTTAAATGTGTATTAATTAAAAACATTTACACCATTAAATTACACATGGTAATGTTATCAATAGTTGTCAGATAATAGCTATTGAAAGAGTGGATATTTTTCTTCTTCAATGCATGTGTTTGCCATGGATTGAAGATTGTAAACAGTTTATTTAATTTTAATTAACAGTTGAGTAAGTTTTGGCCCCAAGTTAGATGTTAATTAACACTAAACCAGTCTAAAAATCAGTCCAGTTTCCCCAGCTGTAAACCCATTGGCTGTTAAACTCTTTTTTTTTTTTCTTATAATAAATTGACATGTTGATAACACATTCAGTTTATGTGTTTATGAGTACACTTTCAGAATGCTCTGTTACATGAAGATCCATACTGTATGCATCTGTGAGTGTGAGTGGTGCGTTGCGCTGGGACGAGTGTCATAAGGGTGAGAGGGAAAAATCACAGTATACTCACTACAAAAATCTAGACTACACCACTGACCTTACTTAATGTGCAACTTTGTTTTTTTATAAATGTTTATAATTTCTTTTTGTTATTAGAGTTTTATTTGTTACAACGAGACTTGAGACTTGACTTGGACTCGAGCCCAGAGACTTCAGACTTGACTTGGACTCAAGCTCAAAGACTTCAGACTTGACTTGGACTCGAGGTCAAAGACTTCAGACTTGACTCGGACTCGAGCTCAGAGACTTGTGAACATCTCTGCCGACCGCATGTTTAAACTGTAAGCACATACATTAACGCCTGAACAACTCTTACAATTACATTTTGTGACCAAATAACAGAAATATTAGGAGCATTTTGTTGTCAGGAAACATAGCTGTCATAACTCCACATATTGACCAGATTTGTCTTAATTAGTTCAGTCAACACTAGCCATTCTGAATGTTGACTGGATTTGAAAATAACCATTCATTTAATGTTTTAAACACAGATTTATCTAGACTTAAAATAATGTCTTCTCAACTAGCTCAAACAAAAAAATTGGTTTAACTTATATATTTTTGCCCGTCCAACATTTCATTAATTGGATTTTTTACAGTGCACCTGATTTTTGCACCGCATTGTTTTATTGCCTTACCCATTAAATAAATATTTTTTAAAAATGATGTTATGTCACACCCCTTCCTTACACATTGGATTGTAACAAGTGTACAAACTTCATTTAGGTTTGTTGACATTCTATGAAACCGAAACAAAGTAAAAGTGTTTTTAAATAAAAAATAGGCTGACTACAAACTACCCAATAAAACACTTCAGTTTGTTGATTAACTTATTGGTCTCATGGTCAAAGTTCAGTTATTCATTCAATAGGACAAAAGAACAATACACTCTTAAGAAAAATTGTTTTTTAAAGGTTCTTAAACGATGATAATGGTTTCTATAATGAACCATAGCTTACTGAAGAACGCTTTTTGTCTCAAATGGTTCTTTGTTTTGGCAAAAGGGTTCTTCAGTTCCCGCCTTTTTTTATTTTACAAATTTAGTCAGTTATTTTCAAGCTGCCTTCTGATTATTTTCACCTGTAAAACCCCTGAATCATCAGTCCTGCTGAACCGCCTGCAGACTAACAACACAAACAGGTAAGAGAGGAAAATAATCATCATTTACTCATAAAAACATTTTGAAAACTAAAGTTATGTGTGATCTTATACTTTATTTCTTTTATAACACATCAATTTTATACTGTAAGCTTCATTCTCTTTATAACAGGTAAGCTTCATACTGTTTTAAATGATATATTTAAGGGACTCTGCTTTAAGACTTAGGATAATTATTTGTTAAAAAGCTAATACATGTATATTGTACATTAAGTTTATTAAACTAAATATCAAAAGAATGTGGTACAACATGTGTTTAGTTTTTTTATTGATATTTCAGAGTTTTCGTATGTGAGGTAATCTTGCTGGGAGTGAAGGCAGTAAAATAAAAGTCACTGGCCCCCCCAGTGGCCCCCCAAACAGAATGAGATTTTTATTTTTATGAGATGAGATTTTTATATTTAAATAATAGTAGTAATATGTATTCATTAAAATGTACATTAAAAGCACTATGTATAAAAATAAAAATAAAATAAATTTGTATAATGTGTTGAATAGAATACGATCTTAACCCCTCCCCTTTCCTTTACCCGCGAAGCCGCGATTACTGTAAGCACAACTGCACTACCATCCATGTGATGTGCACGTGATGTCCTGTTCACTCCTGTTTAGCATTGCATGCATTAAAGAAGTAGAAAGTTGGAGACGAAACTCACAAACTAGTAAGTAAAACTCAGTTAATTATAGGTTATATAAAGCATATTGTTTCAGGCTTAGATAATCACTTCAGGGTTTAAATTGGGCTGGGGCCGTCACGGTGCATCACTTTTTGTGACCCCCCCCCGAAACACTTCCGTTGTCGTTTTAAATACTTGCAGTGCGTTTCTGTTAATGCAGCGCGTTTCTGTTATTGCTCGTGTTTTGAGAAATTTGCAGCGCGTTTCAGTTATTGTTGGTGTTGTGAGATTTGGAACGCGTTTCTTTTTTTGTTCGTGTTGTGATATTTGCAACGCGTTTCTGTATTTGGATGTGTTGCGATATCTGCAGCATATGTGTTGTCAAACTGATGAAGATGTTTCCTTGATTTGCTGGTGTTTTTCTATTTGCATTTGTTTTCTTTCGTTGCAGTGCAGCGACCCCTGTCGGCCACCGTAGGGGTAAGTTGTCACACGTTTCATAACACTCGAGGCACATCTCAAAAATCATTTAGCCACTTTGTGTGAAGACTTCTTCTATAGTGAACTTTGTGTTCACACGTGGTTAAGATCGCTCTAATCTGACGTTAGCACAATTGTTTTATTTTTTGGCGAAGAATTTGCACTTCATATTTTATGCAGTACAACTTTGTTAGGTATGAATGTTTAAAATTTTTTTTTGCACAAAACAGTGGAGACAATAACATGTCTTTTGATGCTTTAGCTGACGTGCTATGTTGAGCTAATCCTGAGATTTAGCCAACATTAAACATAATACATCAGGTAATCTCTTCATCAATAGTCCCTGAAAATGGTGGTCCTAATAATAAAATTGTTCCCAGTTCTTGTGGTGTAAACATTTTAATGGTTCAAATACTTTAAAATGGTACCCGCTGTTGAATGGGGATGTAATCATTGACCCCAGAGATCATCGAGGAACAAATCTGCATTGCCCCATTTTTTTTGCAATGCTGTTAAAAGCACTGTAATTTGTATTTATTTTTTTTTAAAGTTGTGTCCTAGTAAATAAAATATGCAACAAAATGTATGTAGATGCCTGCATGTGTATGACTATCTGCTGCCACCTGCTGGCTCATACCAATAATTACAATTGTTTAACTTCATTTAGAAACTTTGTTCATTACAATATCATTGTCAAATGTTAAGGCTTATAAAGGCTTATTGAAAAAAATTGAAACAAGTGTATAGTGGTGTGGTTACATTTTATTTCATGTTTTTCTTTATTTGCAGTATTTTTTTTCTAACAATATAAAACCACAAAATACAATGAAAATTAAGCTATTAAATAAAACATTGTTTTTTAATCCAAAATATGTCACATACTTATGCATAAGCTGCATAAATCATAATCTTTATTTTACTAATCCTACCACAATATCTCTCATTACTGCTGTAGAGTGAAGTTTTGCTGAATTCAGTGGATCAGGATGAAGAAGAAGAGCGGCCATAAGAGAAAGAGGAGATTCTGTGTGACGCTCTTAGCACTGTTACACAGATTCCCCTGACAACATGTGAAGCTCATGTAATCTGCATTCATTTGTGATGTGGCATCACAGACAGATTTAGAGACGCATCCTTTAACAGTCTCTGACAGAGTCCCAACAGTTGCTAATGTAAGGAAAACAAAAGTTGAGTAAGTGAATCATTCAAAACTTGACAACACAGAGATCTGATAAAATACATACAGAATACATACAGTATATATTCATGGTTATGGATTTCACAAATGTATTTAAAAACATTATCATAATGATAAATATATTTCTGTGATAACTAGGTACAGTAAATTAGAAAACCTCTGATTCATGTAATCACATATTGATATGTCTCCAACAAATAGTGCAATTAAAATGTAACAATCAAATATAATGATGCAGAGAAAGACAGAAAAAATGACTTGATTCTCACCTGTAGCTTTAAGGCAGCGGTCTTCATCTCCTAAACAGTTTAATTTGTTGAAGCAACTCTTCCCATCACAGTAGTAACATTGTTTTCCATTGGGGCTGTTAGAGGAATCTGTAGAAGAAACAAATCTTATTCTATTATACCTAAGCTTAATGCTATATGTACGGAATATATATATATATATGTATGTATGTATGTATGTATGTATGTATGTATGTATGTATGTATAGTGATGTGTATCAAAGACATACCTGGGGCATCTACGCTATTACAAAGGTCTGTGTTACAGCATTGTGTAGATGTAACTGTCCTTGTAACTCCGTTGTTAACAGATGTACCTACACAATTCTCCGTCATTGTACAACCCTTAGACTGCATTTTAAATACAGTGCCACCTAAAAAAAGAATATGATTAATGCTTTACACCTGACCATTGTGATTTGTAAAGCAAACATGTGTGTGTGTGTGTGTGTGTGTGTGTGTGTGTGTGTGTGTGTGTGTGTGTGTGTGTGTGTGTGTGTGTGTGTGTGTGTGTGTGTGTGTGTGTGTGTGTGTGTGTGTGTCCCCACAAAGATACGAATAACAGTATTTTTGTGTGTGTGTGTGTGTTGCCTGAGAGGGTACTAAAATTCTGAAGTACAGACATCTTACATCACAGTGAAACAATTCTGCTTCACAACTACTGATAATCTTGAGATACGCATTTCTACTCGAGAAGACAAGATCATACGATCAGCAGTTTATAAGAAAATAAGAAATGAAATACAACACAGAATTTCAGTCGTTTCATAGATAATATACACACACAAATAGACTGCTTTCAAGAAACTCATTTCACTTGCATTAGTTTATGAGGAGTTCAGATGTAAAACCCTTTAAGTGCATCTGACATGTTTTCTTGTAAATGAGCATTTATTTATCAGGCTCTTATGATTCCCTGTAATGGTACTGAAAAGGTTAATAGTCAGTAATTGAAATTCCTTATTTTCACAGAAGTCACTTTAGTAATTTCATTCATATTTAACAAATTTGACTGTCTTTAGCTGCAAAACCCTCTAAGTGCAAAAATCTCCATTTCTAAATAGGTCTTGAGTCCTTCTTAACTCTCCTTTATGTTGTTTTTAATGCTATTTGTAATTAAACGAAACCCCTGGAAAAACATTTATGATACTTAATTTATTTATGAAAGAGTGAACGACTCGATTCAAGCTTTTTGGGGAGTGGACCTCACAGTTAAACGTTTATGGAAGCGGCACGGACCTATAAAGCTCATAGAAATATATAAGCCAAATATATGTTTAAATGTAACGCAAAACATCTGCTTCATTCAGCAAAAAAGCGGTTAAAATTATTTGAACTGACACCAGTTTGTTGAGGCAAGTGATAAGAAATGCATTACTAAGGTTAATAACGCTAAGGCTTCCCTACATAGAGATCATTATTTTCAATGTTTTAGTCACAATGTAATTACTTTTGTAGCCATGACTTAGTTGCAAAAAAACTATATAAACAATAATTAGAGGCAATTATAGGTTTTTAATATTGGTGTGGTTCAGCCTCCAATGAGGACGTGATTAAAAAATAGTAGTTTGAATACTATAATGGTCTGACATCACATTGTGTAAACTGGTTTTAGTAAAGAACTACACAAATGCAGATGTCATAAATTAATGTACACTACACAACTTGTACTTTGATGTTCCCTTTGAACCATGGCTGCAGGGTCGGAAAAAATTGGAAAATTGGTAAATGACAGAGCAGAGCCGAAGACCGCTGAGGTTTTTATATGAGATTTAAATAGGATTTAAAAGTGACCACAAATTTGTGTACCAATTGTGGAATAAATTTGATTTTTTTAGGTGTACTGGGCAGAAATGTAAAAAGGACCTAGTGATCCCACTGACAATAATTATGAAATGATTAAAGAAAAAGTAAACATAAATGCGTCCAATTTATGTTGGTAAGGAATGTCAAAGCCCAGACATTAAGTTGATAAAAAGGCTACAATACAATGACATAGGGAAAATATTACCCCCTTTTAAAATGTCATTAAAAAGCATTCTCTTTCCCACGCTGAGCGAAAAAGATTATTCTCCGTTTTTAAAGTTGATGTTAGCCATTTTGTCTTATTTAGCTTCACTGGAGCAGATGCAGATGATGCATTTTTTTTTAAATCTTTTTTTAAGTTAAAATAAAAGGCAGGATCAACATTCGTTAAATGATTCATCATAACATGTTAAAGCCACAATGTTCAGAACATCACACAAAGATTTAACAAAAAAGCATTTTAACAAATGTCATCCTGCCTGGGAAGTCCCGGCTAAGTTCAGTGATCTTATTTAATGTTAAGATTTAGTGCGTCAAAGTATTTATGATAAAATTACAAATTACATATAATTTGTGATTTTTACTGTAAATTATAAAAACTAAACTTTATATACAATTCTTTAAACTTTAATTTATTTAATTTAAGAAAAGGTACAGAAACACATGATGATTCCTATAATTTGTTTCAGGAATTTGTGTTATATCATTTGAAAGTTAATTATTTTCCATTATTTCATCATCGCCAACATTTAAAGAAACGGCTTACTTGTTTTGTAGCTCAACCTTTGATGAGATAAAGTTGTTTCAAATACATTTTAAAACATATACCTGTAGAAAAAAATAATTTTTTTGATGTTAAGTTTGATGAACTCCTAAATATAATCTTAAATACTGTATGATATGCTGAGCAAATAGCACGTTTGGCTAAATTGAATGCGCCAGCACCATGGCCAGCACCCAACAGCGCAACATCAATACAATTAAAAGCAATCCAAAATGTACAGACTCTAACTAGATCAGAATTTACCTTTATAACAAATAAAAAATAATATAAGATCAGAAGTAAAAAGATGCAGAACAAATGTGTGCACAATGCCTGAAGTGCAGGGGAACAAAACACAAGCCATAAAAAAGTTAAATCAGATAACCCTGCGTGATCTATAAATAAAATACAAATAAAGAAATTATTAAAATAACAAAAGTCTAGTCAGAATTGCAACTTTGTCTTTTTTAATTGCAGAAACAAAGAGAAAACTGTCTGCTTTGCAATGATTTATTAAACTGGAAACCTCTTACACTGAAAAAAATTATTCATTAAATTTACTAAATTTTTTTAAGGTAAGTGGTTGCAATCAATTTATTTAAGCAACATTTTAAAAAAAAGGCCAAACAAAACAAAAAACTTTTGTTTAAATGTAAATTAAATAAATTGATGGCTACCACATACCTTAAAAAAATTGAGTAAATTGAATTAATAATTTTTTTCAGCGTACCATACGGATGTGTAGCCCCTGTAACGGGGGTTGTTGGATGTATTCACGCACTTTTAAAAAGTTACTTTATATATTATTTGCCTAGTATTATCATAATGATATAGGGTGTATATTAATGTATTGGGAAAAAGCTGTTATATGTGAAAGCTGATAATGTGTATCCTAGCCAAAACTGAATGATCCTCATTTCATAACACATCTGCGACGATTCAACAGTAATTAGGCTTCTATTATGGAAGCATCGAATCTTCGACTATTCATGGTCACCTCTAGTTTTGTTGTTGTTGTACACTGTAAAAAATACTTTGCTGCCTTAAATTTTTTTGTTGAATCAACTCAGATTAACAAGTCATTTCAACTTATTTTTATTTATCTTGACTAGAGATGAGTTTTTATAACTAGAGGTGAGTTGTTGTAACTAATAAATTTAAGTTGACTTTTCTCAACTATATTTTATAAGTTGTGACAACTAATTTCTGTTGACATGACTCGTAAATCTGAGTTGATTTAACAAAAAATTTTAAGGCAGCAAAGTTTTTTTTACAGTGTATATAAGATTGTTCAGAGCTCTGTACATTGCAGTATAGCTACAGTTTTTGTGGTTGTATTACCAAGATGTTTGTTAATAACGCATTAAAACTTAAAGAACGTACCAAAGCTATATGTATTTTCTAGCTGGGGGAATTATATGCATTTAAGTGATCGCCCTTGGTATTTTAGACACCCTCTCATCAGCGGTACAAAAATTAGTGCTTAGCAATGGGCATTCACATGTTTAAATAGACACAACATTTATTACTGTATATAATTCATTTACAAAATGTACTACATCCTAACGGGTTTGTCAGCATTATCTTTACTAAAAAAAAAATCCCCTAATGCCTTATGGGGGGTACCAGATACCCTCAGCCCCCCCCCCCAATTCGAGTACTGTTCTCGCCAGAAATATAGCCTTAGAAGCTGGTATGGCATTTAAAAGAAAAGAAATAAAGAAATTAAGTTATATAATTATTGCTTCATTACCCTACAACTTACCTCAAATCTCTGGTAAAAATGGATAAACTTTATTCTTCTTAATATCCTCCTGTCACTAAGATATCTGTTGTACACTCAAATGCTACGTACACACCAAATGCGGGGCATCGCGTTACTCGCTCTAGATCACTCGCGAGATTTAACTTTGTGTCATGCAATTTTTGTGAGTTTAATGTTTTCAATTTGGGCGAAGATGCGTTTGAGCAAACGCGCCGCCCATATCGCGTCATTCTAACCCCCCCATCTACTACCGCAAATCACTGAACTCGCGTCTGATGTGAACCCACAGTTTGAAAGGATTTGTCAATTTTAACACATTGTTTTGTGTTATCCTATTTAACACATTGTGTGCATTTTGTGTTGATTTTGAGTTCAAATAAATAAAAGAGACAACAAAAGATGTGTTAAAAAAACACAAAAAGTGTCGTTCCAAAAATAACACAGAGATGTGTTAAGTTCAGGACCCTCTGTGGATCACATTCTTTAGAGCAGGGGTTTTTAAACTGTGGGTCGGGACTCACTAGTGGGTCCCACAGTGGGATCAGGTGGGTCACAAAGTCACTTGGTTGTTGTAGTGAATGACACACAGTTTTGTCCTATTAATGACAATAAATTGCAGTGGTTGTGATATCAGGTGTTTTGGGATTGTAATTAAACTTACATTTAATTCAATAACAATGAAAATATGAACTACTCCGTCTCTTTTAAAAGAAAACACACTTTTGTATTTCTAAATTAATTTTTTGAGCACATTATGAAATTAATTAATGTATTAATTAATAGAATTAATGTAGCGGAACAGATATTAACCGCATGCTCTTAACACTTATCATATACTATACACCATCAAATACTTTCACTTCAAATCTGCTTAATCCCAGCCTCACGCCATTCAGAAATAACAGTTTCATGACAGAATTTGTTAAGAGTGATAAAAAAAAATATAATTTACAAGAAAACAAGTCAGACACACCTCACATGAGCTTTATATGTTTTTTACAGTGTAGGATAATGAAAAAAACATTCAGTTGAGTTAAGCTAACATTCATATCAAATGACCCTAATTTCCATTGGTAGTCTATAATATTTCAGAAAATGTATCCTCCTTCATACTGAACTCACCAGTAGTTTGTACAGTTGTTTGACTTGCACATACGGCAGTGGCATTGCCCGGACACGTTGTCACTTTGCTTTCACAAGAACCCATCATACCGTAACACTCATAACATTTGAGTGAATGTCCTGAAGAAGAAACAGAATGAGGTATAAATATTTTGTAACTAATAAAACATTAAATATGGTTTTGTGTTTTGTACCTCCAGTGAAAAGAGCGCAGAAGAGAACAATGAAGATTTTCAGTTCCATCTTTGGTCTGTCAGGAGGTGAATAAAATCACAAACCCTTTCAGTGGCTTTTATATGAACGATCAAAAGAGGGGGCGAGGCTTTTATGAGAAAAGGACATTTAAATAAGTTTTTGATAGTTTGATTTTGACATTGGTGGGTACATAAGTAAAATTGTCTTTAGAGCCACATAGTCACATAGGTTTATTACTGTTTACTTGAACAATATTTAAAACAGTATTTTACAATAAGCTAGAGCTGCACGATAAATCGCATGTGATTGTTATGCGCATCTGTTTTTTTTCCACACAGAGCCGTAGTTCACCGACAAGCAAGTCAATTATTGAATCGCCTGCAATGATAAATGCGATATAACACAGCTTGTCAGTGAATGAAACAACAAACAAAAAATATAATTGCTAACTACATACTGTACAGACAGCTCAGTGTGCACTATACTGTACATACAAAAAGTTTAAATTTGCTCATCAGCTTATTTTGGGATTGTCATATATTGGGAGAAAACACTGTATCTGAATCAATATGTCCCGTAAATTGTCCTGTATTTTGTGCATAAAACGGTTGATATAAGAACGTTTTCTTTCTCACCACCGGTGGCCTGCAGTCATGACATGATGATCACATCACATGTTGTTGACTGTACAGGTAGGTGTTTCTCAATAGGCTTGTTTGAGATGCTGCTTGCCTTGTCTGGAATTTAGATGAGAGCAGACGGCTGCAGTGAGGGGAGGAGTGAAAAAAGTGCAGGTAAGCCAGACACTTCATGAATCTCGCTGTGTTGTGGACTGCAAACGTCAGCAATGGAAGAGATCTCATTCGCGTATTTTCGCGTTGATGTGTTCAAGCCAGGACACTTATCAAACATATGAATCCTGGGACAGATTGGACATTTTAAGCCTGAGTTAGAACAACTTCCTGTTTCATTGCGAAACCGAAATTTGGCAAGCCACCATGGACACACTCTCCAACGAAAAGTCAAAATCTCCGCAATTTAGCATCACAAAGGGCAATCTGTACGTTTTTTCGTAGCTGGGGGCTGTTCTATTGACAGGTGGCGCTATCGAGCCATTTCTATGCGCCCACTTCTGACGCCTATACTATATGTAAATTTTCACCACTAATTTTCATGAGTTTTTGAGCATTCAAAAATGCGATTTATTCCGGAGAAAAAAACTAAACTGAGCAAAAACAATAGGGCTTTGCACCCACAATGCGGTGCTCGGGCCCTAATAAATGTCATAAGTCATTTACACAAGTTGATAAAGTATAAAAACTACTACAGGAAGTTGAGTTTTAGAATAAAAAAGTCATCAGCTGACATTCCCGGGCCAATGAGCATCAAGCTGTGTTGTCAGCAAGTCTTTTCCCATCGAGCTTTTCGTCAACGCAGTCAGTGGAGAGCAACTGCGCCCGACTGCAGAATCCGACGAGCCCGCCTCGCCATTGCGAAAGCACGTCAGCATTACATCAGAGCAAGTCGGACGTAACTCTGACACTTTTCTTACCGGCATGCATCTCTCGGTGATCACCGGTGATCGATTCTGCGCAGAATTTGCTCATCTCAAACAAGCCTAATGTCAAGGAAGGATCCTCTGAAGCCAAAATTTCGAGGATGCTACATCATCAACATACATCGAAGGACTGTTCCAATTTCAAGGATCCTCGGAATTTCCATCAAGGAATGAGTCCTTCATACGAAAAATTCCCATATACAGGAAAGGGATGCATATGTGTATCCTTCGCACTCTCAAATCACCCACAATCCTATGCGTGCAGCGCCGAAAGCAGACCTTTTTACTAACGCAATGACGTGCACTTGCTAGCCTGTTCCATTTACTGATCGAGGGAGCGAGGGTCTGTCCATAACTCTGGCCTCAAAGCAGCTTAACAGAGCATGGAAAAAAGCATGAACTAAGTCAAACCTTTAGCTTTAGTAATTAATACACTTGATGTCACTTGACACTAACAGATACATTTTGTTAAACACACCTCAAAATGTGTGTTTGAATCGCACGTGAAGCTGAAACAAAACAAATCAGTGCTGAGAAAACGAAACCTAAGGAGTTTACCCATGAGCACCTGCACTTAACCATATCCATTTAACCAAATCCCTTTAACCAAGTCTTTTAGCAGACGTTTTTATTCAAAGCGACTTACAAATGAGGTAGTGTGAACAGTGCACCAGAACGTCTCATCAAGCCTAACACATATCAGCCAATGGTTATTTTTTTAGGACAAAAAAGATATTAAACTTTGTATTAATAAGCGAGTTTTTTAGTCGTAGACTTTTTTGTTGTGGCAGACAATTTTAACCATGTGTTTTGTAAAGAAAATTTACTTTCAAATGGAAACAAACATATAAATCAAAAAGAGATTTGTACAGTATATTCATAAACCCTGTGTTGATGTCCTTATTTGCATATTATAAAAGCATACTAAATAACTTGTACTTCCGCATCAGTGACGAAGCAGGTCGCCACGCCAATCCTTGTTAGCTCCGGGGACATTTGTTTACTACAATTCAGGAGTATTCTTTTATTCTTACTGTGGAAGTCAATGGGCCTTCTGATCAGTTTGGTATCAGAAGTATCATTATATCTTCCTTTGTGGTCAGAAAGATCAAAGACATTTATACAGATTTGTAACAATATGAAAGTGAGTATGTGATGACAGAATTTTCATTTTTGGGTAAACTATCCCTTTAAACTTTGCACAGTAGACAGGTCTTGCTTTAGGATACGAATATGCAAATTAATCCCCCCTCCACTCTTTCACACCATCCATAGATCATAAATGCAAACACATGTAACATTTGGCAGTTTCAGACACGTGATGAAGAAGATATAAAAAATATAAAGGAATCAAGTGAATGTGAATAACCATTTTAAAAAACAGGCTGATGTCTTCCTTGTTCTATGACGTCACCTTTAGAAATACGTAACGAGTTCTGATTGTTTAGCTTGTTTGGTGTGTTGTGATTCGACAGCAGCTTAGCTTAGCAGAGCCGTTTGAGGTTAGCTGGCGACTGCCGTATTCCTGTGGGCGGAGTTTAGTCAAAAACTCATATAGAGGGTATGCATTGACGTCACTTTTCCACGTGACCACGCGAGAGCTCGCCCAGTTGAGTGGCAAACGTTCAACAAAATGGCTTGTTTTCATAGCGTCTGCGGTGAAAATGCCAGTAAAACTGACTATTATCAGCTTAAATTGAATTTAGTTGAACTTAATATCAGAGGTGGACAATACTTAGTTACATTAGTTACATTTTCCAAGCATCTGTGCTTTATTAGGATGTTTGTATTGGAAAAGATTTTACTTTACTACATTCTAAAGCATAGAATCATACTGTGTATTCTTTTATATTGCATATTTTACAATTTATTTAATACCTAATTATATTTAAATTGTGTACTTTTAATTGAGTAAAAGTATGTTAATGTACTTAAATATTAAATGTAAAACAAACACGTGTATTTATGAAATGTTATAGAATAAAAATTATAATTATATGTTTTGGAATGTGTTTTTTAAAGAAAAACACGGATAAAATACAAATACTTGAAAAATACTTTTAAGTAGAAAGTAAAACCTCTGCTTGATAGTGACCCTAGCAACTTAATGTAACTTTACAACAGGTAACATCCGATCACATAGTAAGGTTTATTAAAATAACTATGGACTAAGAAACAGCTAACTTTTCAGCCAGATCACCCTGCAATAAATTAAGACACAGCTTTATCAGAGTCATCAGGAGCTGATCCCAAGTGTTTATCTGGAAGCTGTTGGTGTATGTACTGGTAAAGTGCTCTGCAACTTAATGTAATGCATGCAATATCAATCCTGTGTAAAGCTGATAAAGATGGTTGTTTCTCGGCAGAGATATGTACATTTGTGCCAGCTCAACACATTGGAGCAGTTTCTTGGACAGGGTTTAGAGGACTAATTATATTAGGACATTTTAGTTTTTACAAACAAACCTTACAAAAAACAAGACTGGTGCACACAGTTATGTGAAGAATTATGTTGTAAGCGGAGATCTTGCTGTACAACCACATAAAGTGCACATGTGGGGTAAATCTGATATGAAAATTACATATGAATAATTACAGTAATTTAACTTTAAATTAGTGTAAATTTTGTTATCATTATTACATTTTGTCAAATGTAAAGGCTTTTATTTTATGTTTTTTTATGTTTTCAGTAAAATGTTTCCAACTGTACCAATATAACACCAAAAATCCAATGGAAATGATGCTATATTAAATAAATCATTGCCTTTTATTCCAAAATATGCCACAGTTGCAGTGATAAGCTGAATAAAGCTCTTTTATTTTACTAATCTCACCACAATATCTCAAGTTTAATTTAATCTAATAAATAATGTAGAGAAAGACAGTCATTTATTCAGTTTATACATTTTAATTTGTTCAAGCAAACTCTTCCCATCACAGTACTGTTTTCCATTGGGGCTCTTAGAGCTGGAAACTGTGGAAGAAACAAATCTTAATCTTTCATTTGGATGCTTAAGCTCAACCTGCATGCTTAAGTCAAATGAGCCTCCTTCTGACCGCCTGTCACCCTACTACAGATTTACACGGCTTACAGCCACATTGTATGGAAGCATATGGGTAGCATAATTCAATTTAGAATGTAATATGCAAAATGACAATGCAATATATAAAATGGCAATGCATTTCTGTATTTAAGTTTACATTTTCCATGCTTGTATGTGCAATGCTTGGTGCAAAATAAAAATGAAAATGTAATACTTTAATTTACATTTTCCATTTTCTACAGCCCTGTTTTAAATACATATTTTAATGCTTTAGAAGTTGCAAAATTAAAATGGAAATGTATTACCCGAACTGATATAATGTGTTTCACATGGTCAAGCAAAAACTGTAGCAAAATTATAATTTAAATGTAATTCTCCCTAAATGCATTTACATTTACAGGTGAAAACTTGGGATTGCATTTGATTTACATAGAGCGCAACGGATGTAGCAAAATTAAATTGGAAATGTATTAGCTGGATTGATTAGATGTGCTTTACATGGTCAAGCAAAAACTGTAGCAAAATGATCATTTAAATGTAATTTTCCCTGAATGCATTTACATTTACGGGTGGGAAACTTGGGATTGCATTTTCATTTACATAGAGCGCAACGGATGTAGCAAAATTCAATTGAAAATGCATTCCGAGTTGACCACGCCCCCGCCCCGTGAATCACTGCGTCAAGGCGGGCCAACAACTCCCATTGCCTGGCCTCTCACGTGGGAAACATTTCGGCAGCAGGGCTGATTGAGAGTGTTATATTCGCTGACCGATTAAGTGAAGCATAAACAGAGAAATATTAGTCTTTATGAAGATTATTACGTGTCTGCTTTCACACTCTGTTTGCAGTTCGCTGCAGCTGCTGACCGCTGCTTTTGCCTATAAAATGATCGCGTGATTGACACTTCCTGCGGAAAAGAGCAAAAACAATATAACAGATCATCCTTTTTTTTTTCACAAAACAATATACTTTAGATCAGTGTTTCCCAATCCTGGTCCTCGAGGCCCCCCTGACAGAAAGTTTTAGATGTCTCCTTATTTAAAACACCTGATTCAACTTATCAGCCTACTTCAAAAATGGTAAACATGTCTCCCTAACAAGCTGATGAGTTAAATCAGGTGTGTTAAATAAGGAGACATCTAAAACGTTCTGGCAGGGGGGCCTCGAGGACCAGAATTGGGAACCATTGCTTTAGATATTATTTGATAGACTAGTAAGTGTGGATTAATGATGTTTAAAATCTCTAGCCTGGTGGTCAGGACATGAATGGACCAAATCAGCAGATTAGCAAAGGTTTATTTATCTCCACATTTATCATAAATAAAAATTAGCAGTGTAACTTTGTGATATACTTCTTTATATTTCCTACTATGTATATATGATTTCCATATTATAGACGAGAGTATTCAACGGCAATAAACATCTCATATGGCAATAAATATAATAAACATAATAAATATTTTTGGCAGATTGATTACGGTTTGTATTACCCTAGGTTTTTTTTTTTTTGACCATCCAGTTCAAATAAACCCTAACTGTTACATATGTAGTGTATGTATTTTTACGTTGAAAACATTGTTCAAATCTTTTTTTTATAATTTTAAAATACAGAAAAAAGCACGGAGTGAAAAAAGGTAGACAGACTGAACTTCTTAGTTTGACATGTTTTGTGAAGAAGAAGAACCATTATCTGTTCTGGTAAAATTCTGTTCTTTCACAATATTGCAATAATGGATTATCATTTAACAAGAATAACCATTTTACTACATTAAGGCTTAACTATGGTTTCAGAAAATCTGTAGTAAACAAGTTTTGTTGTTGTTGTTGCTTTAAGGTAAAACTTTAAGGTTCATTTTCGTAAGGGTCTAAGACAGAGTCATTGTTTTACTGTTTGCCGTTAAACGACCATCTCCACCAGCAATCCGGTTCTAACCAGAACACCGCATGTAAAAATTGTCGATCTCCATTTCGTTTCATATTCTCCATGTCTGTCTCTTGTATCAGTAAAACTTCAGTATAGTAACATGAATTTAACTAATCTGTCATGATGCGAGCGAGGCATGTCTACGGTCTAAACAATCAGAGGGAAATCACAGATTATTTACGCTACCAGATTGTTTTTAACATGGATCCTGATGGATGTCTGTTTTATATATTTATATTTGAGTAGGCTATTGTTGTGTTTAAATATTGTTGTAATATTTGTTTAAATTTAATTAGCTTATTGCGAAATACAGAATAGGCCATTTTAAATGTAATTTTTCTACATACGTTTTGTTTGCTTCTTTAAAACGAATTTCATTTTAATCTATGTTCCCTTTCAGTCGGTCACTACGACGTCACGTCGTGACCGACGAATTGGGAACCGCTCCGCGGGTGACCTATCTACTTCGAGAAACTATAAAAACGCCAATGAACTTGGCATGCAGGTATTTGCATAATGCCGGCGCCGCCCCGCCAGGTGCGTATATAAGCCGCAGGTGCACAATACCAAATTAGCTTTTATTGCTTCGAAGCCGGCAGACATCTGCTCTCGAGAAGCTTTCTATCTGATCTTCGTAGATCCTGTTCTGGAAGGGAAGAAAATAAGATCTCAGCTTGCTGAAGTTGGTTGGGCAAAGACACCTCAGCGGAGGCTCGCAGTGTTTTTTCTCCACCCTTTCTCTCTCTCTCTCTCTGTCTCTTTAATTTAGGACTTGAGTTCGAGTGAGTGCGTTGCCTCTCCCTGTGTGTTTCACCAGCTCGCACAAAAGAGTGATTTCCCTAAAAGAGCAGCACGTTTGAGCTTTGTGTCTTTTTAAAGACAGCCACTCATTCGTGTCACGGTCGGGGTCGTCTTTTTAAAGATGGATTTCCGTCCGTGTTCGGTTTCTGGATGCGGTGTGTTCATCACCCCCCGGGATGGCCACCAGCGTTGTCTTTCGTGTCTGGGGCTCCAGCACGCAGAGGCAGCGTTGCGTGATAGTTCATGCTCCATCTGTGAGGGCATGACTATGGCGGATTTGCGGAGACGGGTGTCGTTTCTCCGGGAACGGCGCCCGCCTTCCAAGTCTGGTGCGGCTAAGAGCGCAGCTACCAGACTTGCGAAGGATGACCTCCGTATAACGGTGCTGGGTCGGTCTGCTGGTTCGTCCAGCAGCTCCCAGCGCCCTGATCCGTTGCCAGCGGAGGTCCCGATGGAGACGAGCGGCCCGTGTTCTACGGTGTCCTCGCGCTCTGTCGAGCCTCCACCCGACGCGATGTCCACCGTAACATCGGAAGGGGGGTTGTCAGCCTCGGACGTCGATCCGGATCCGCTCCCGCCTTCGGGCCAGGTTGCGGCTTCTGTGTTCGACCCCGAGATGGCAGCCATGCTCGCTCGGGCGGCGGAGGCGGTCGGCTTGGAGTGGACTAAACCTCCACTACCTGAACCGTCCCGCCTCGATGATTGGTTCTTCGGGGGTGCCAGGGCTCCGGTTTCCCAGACCGGCCTGTTCGGCGAGACGGTCGAGGAGTTTGCCCAGCAATTCTCCGCGGCCAAGAAGCAGACTGAGGCCATCGCTCAGATCATGCCACGTCGGAAGCGTCCTGCGCCTGCCCCGTCCACGTCGGCACCTCAGCCTGCTCCTCGCCGAGGGCGTCCTGCGGCGGCCGCCTCCGTTCCTCCCCGGGGCTCTTCTAAGAAGCGAGGAACAGGTCGTCCGCAGCCCGCCCCGCCCGCTCAGCCCGCTTCAAAGGGTGGAAAAAGAAAATCGAAGCGGCCCTGAGACGGGCGACCTAGAGATGGAGGGGATCGCTCTTCGGGAGATGGTGAAGGCACCACTCCCCCCACCGGAGGAGGGCCGGTTGGGGAATCCTTTGTTTCAATTTTCTGTTCCGCCGACTTTTCAGTCGGCACCCACAATTCCACAAAAAGAGCGAATTCCACTTCCATCTCTAAGTCTTCAGATGAGCGCCGGAGACACGAGCGGGCTCATAACCCCCCCTCGTTCTCCGACTCATCAGAGGAGTACGAGAGCAACGCACGGGCTCATAACCCCTCCGCGCTCTCTGTCTTCTCAGGGGAGAGAAGACAATCTCGGGCTCATAACCCATCGTCTTCCTCCCCCTTCGCCAGAGGGTGCATCGAGTGGCGTGAGGTGTCTCCAGCAGAGCCTCCCTTACTCACCCACCCAGCAGCGGACTCAGGTGAGTGTTATCATGCACAACACTGCTGTCGGTGCGGCCAATACGCACACACCGGTGATCACCTCCGTTGCGCCCGCCGCGGGTACACCGATCGTGCCTTTAGTCCCTCTCGCACGGTGTCTGGGGGCGTGGGAACAGCTACCCAGCCCGTCGCGTTGGCTTTTACGCACGATTCGTCTCGGCTACGCGATCCAATTTGCCCGGCGTCCCCCCAAATTCTCCGGCGTTCGTTTCACTGCGGTGAGAGCTGCCGATGCGCACGTCCTCCGTGCGGAGATCGCTGTCCTACTGGCGAAGGACGCGATCGAGCCGGTCCCTCCAGCCGAGATGAGTTCGGGGTGTTACAGCCCTTACTTTATTGTACCCAAGAAAAGCGGCGGCTTGCGACCGATCCTGGACCTGCGTTCGCTGAACCGTGCACTTCACAGAATGCCGTTCAAAATGCTGACGCCCAAACGCATATTTCCATGCATTCGTCCAAACGATTGGTTCGCATCTATCGACCTGAAGGACGCGTACTTTCACGTATCGATTCTCCCCCGGCACAGGCCGTTTCTCCGCTTTGCGTTCGAGGGGCGAGCATACCAGTACAAAGTCCTCCCATTCGGGCTCTCTCTGTCACCCCGTGTATTCACCAAAGTAGTGGAGGGGGCTTTAAAACCCCTGAGAGAGAAAGGTGTGCGCATTCTCGCGTATTTAGACGATTGGCTCATAATAGTTCAAACACGTCAGACGCTGTGCGATCACAGAGATTTAACTTTAAAACACCTCGCTCGTTTGGGTCTTCGGGTCAACTGGGAAAAGAGCAAGCTTTGCCCCGTGCAGAGAATCTCTTTTCTCGGTATGGAACTGGACTCGATCGATTTGACAGCTCGTCTAACAGAAGCGCGTGTACAGTCGATTCTGACTTGCCTGAATACATTCAAGAGCAAGAGCGCGGTCCCGCTGAAACAATTTCAGAAGCTTTTGGGGCATATGGCAGCAGCCGCAGCTGTAACTCCGCTCGGACTGCTTCATATGCGACCGCTTCAGCATTGGCTTCACGATCGAGTCCCGAGGAGAGCGTGGCTGCGCGGCATTCACCGTGTTATCATTACACCTGCGTGTCGTCGCACTTTCACTCCGTGGTTAGACCGTGCGTTTCTCCGAGCCGGGGTGCCTCTGAGACAGGTCTCCAGGCATGCGATAGTATGCACAGATGCTTCAGACACGGGGTGGGGGGCCACGTACGATGGGCTTGCGGCTTCGGGGGTCTGGACGACACCCCAGCTGCATTGGCACATAAACTGCCGGGAAATGTGGGCTGTATATCTTGCGCTCGTCCGTTTCAGCAACGAGTTACGGGGCAAAGATGTATTAGTTCGAACAGACAACACTGCGACCGTGGCGTACATCAATCGTCAAGGCGGTTTACGCTCGCGTCACCTGTCGCATCTCGCCCGTCACCTCCTCACTTGGAGTCAGAAGAATTTGAGGTCTCTTCGTGCCATTTACATTCCGGGCACGCTCAATGTAGAGGCGGATGCGCTCTCTCTGGCTGCGCATCCCGGCGAATGGCGGCTCCACCCCATTGCGGTTCAGCAGATTTGGAGACGTTTCGGCAAAGCGCAGATAGATCTGTTTGCTTCCCCAGAGACGACCCATTGTCGCCTGTTCTATTCACTAGCCGACGACTCGCTCGGCGTGGATGCATTGGCACACAGCTGGCCGCGAAACATGCGCAAATACGCGTTCCCTCCGGTGAGCCTCATTGCGCAAACCCTATGCAAAATCCGGGAGGATGAGGAGAGCGTGCTCTTGGTGGCACCGTATTGGACAACCAGGAGTTGGTTTCCAGAACTCTCTCTCCTCGCGACAGCCCCTCCGTGGAAGATTCCCCTGAGGAAGGACCTTCTTTCTCAACAAGAGGGCACATTATGGCACCCGCGCCCCGACCTGTGGAACCTCCATGTGTGGTCTCTGGACGGGGCACGGAGGATATGAGTGATTTACCGCAAGAGGTATCTAACACTATTGCTGCTGCGCGAGCGCCGTCTACGAGACAGGCTTACGCGCTTAAATGGAACCTGTTTGTCGACTGGTGTTCTTCCCAAAGTGAAAACCCCCGAGAATGCCCGATTAGTGTTGTGCTTTTATATCTCCAGCGTCGTTTGGAGAATAGGCTGTCACCATCCACTATTAAGGTCGATATCGCTGCGATATCAGCTCACCATTCACCCGTAAACGATAGAACAGTGGGTCAGCACGACCTGGTCATTAGATTTCTCAGAGGCGCTCGAAGACTGAATCCTTCGCGTCCTCCCTCTATTCCTCCTTGGGACCTGTCCTTGGTGCTGAAATCACTCCAGGAAGCGCCATTTGAGCCTCTGCATAGTGTGAGTGTTAAATTTCTTACTATGAAAACATTAACTCTCCTTGCTTTGGCTTCTGTTAAGAGGATAGGGGATATTCATGCATTTTCGGTCGATGAATCGTGCCTTCAGTTCGGGCCGGCTGCATCCAGCGTAACACTGAGACCCCGGCCCGGCTTTGTGCCCAAAGTTCCCACCACTCCTTTCAGAGATCAGGTGGTGAACCTGCAAGCGCTGCCTTTGGAGGAGGTAGACCCAGCCATGGCTTTGTTGTGCCCTGTTTGTGCACTACTTGTGTATATAGACAGGACGCACAGCTTTAGGACCTCAGACCAGCTCTTTGCCTGTTACGGTGGTCAGCAGAAAGGGAAAGCTGTCACCTAGCAGAGGATGTCCCATTGGATTGTGGATACTATAGCCCTTGCATATCAAAAGCAGAATGTGCCTTGTCCATTTAATTTACGTGCTCACTCTACACGCAGTGTGGCATCATCTTGGGCACTGGCTCGCGGTTCCTCGCTAACAGATATTTGTAGAGCTGCAGGCTGGGCGACACCTAATACGTTCACAAGATTCTATAGTGTTCGTGTCGAACCGGTTTCCACTCGGGTTCTTTCTACTAACTAGTTAAGAATGCCGAGGGTCGGCTCGTGTGTCGGCTTGGAGCCTCTATTTTGGTGCTGTACATTTGCACCAATATGGAAGGCCATCGGGACAAAAACGTCTAAAAAACTGTTTTTGCCTCTCCTCCACCGCCCTGATAGCTGGTGTTGCGGAGCATCCGCTGTCAACCTATCACTGATGTATTCTCTGTAAACCTGTGTAGGCTAGGCGTCCACATTTGTCCCCTACGTGGGGTTCATTTGTGTGTATACTCCGTGGGGTACTAATCCTCCACGTTTTCCTTAGCAGAGCCTGCTCTGCATCTCTCTGCATACTATGTTTTGTTCAGAGACTTTTTATGAGCAACCTTCGGTTGTTTCATATTTTATGTCATCCATTCAACCTTCTTAGGGGATGGCTTCCGCAGTGTTCTAGCTCCGCTCAGTTTAGACGCTTCCCCAGTTCGCTGCTTCACTATCGTGGGTTAAGGAACAGGTAGTGACCGGCCTTCTGCATTTCGCCTTAGGTTCCGCTCCTTACATGGAGGGCGGAGGGCTTTTGCAGGCACTGGAAGGGTTCAGCTGCAGTGGCGTTTTGGTAGGGATTCCCAATTCGTCGGTCACGACGTGACGTCGTAGTGACCGACTGAAAGGGAACGTCTCGGTTACGTATGTAACCCTCGTTCCCTGAAGGAAGGGAACGGAGACGTCACGTCCCGTCGCCACAGTTTGCTGTTCCATTGCTGTTTTCAGGCCGGGCACTGTTGCTCGGCTTCTCAGCAATAATATAGCTAATTTGGTATTGTGCACCTGCGGCTTATATACGCACCTGGCGGGGCGGCGCCGGCATTATGCAAATACCTGCATGCCAAGTTCATTGGCGTTTTTATAGTTTCTCGAAGTAGATAGGTCACCCGCGGAGCGGTTCCCAATTCGTCGGTCACGACGTGACGTCTCCGTTCCCTTCCTTCAGGGAACGAGGGTTACATACGTAACCGAGACGTTTTGTTAATAACTTTTGTGGATATAAATAAATGGAACATTAAAAGTAGTGAATAAGATAAGCGGACCCTAGCCACAGGTCAGTATAGCCTTCCATTCATTAAGCTTCTGCTAGGATGAAAGTGTATAAAAGTACAGAAAGTTAAATGTACGTTTGATCTGATCGGGTCAATATGCTAATGTCCGGGTGTGCAAGACTAGTCGATCTGCAATACTTATTCGAAAAGAAAAAAATCTATTCAAATTTTTTTTTACGTGTCACTGCAGGGTTAAGGTATTGTAATATAGAATGGTCATTTAATGCGCTATCACTTCATTTGTTTTATTTTATGTAAAGAAGTAGTATACCTGAAAATTATTTTGTATGTATTTCTGATTGTTTTGGCCATTCAGGTCGCAGTAACCTATTTCGAGATTTAACACCGCTGCTGGGTTTTCTGATTTCACTTGCTCGCGTGTTATTTAGACGTGCGCATCATGAGAAATTAGCCTCTTTTTACCGATAAAACAGAAGAGCTAACCGAGACTGAGAATGAAACGAAACTTAGATTATTATATGCGGTGCTCTGGTTATGAACCGAATTGCTGGAGATGCAAACAGTAAAACAAGCAATGACGGCGTCTTTTTCTAATGGGTCAGACATTATTTTCCAGTTTAATGTAAGTTTTGTTTGCTACTTTAAAATGAATTTCGTTTCAGATAATTTGTCTCTTAATTTTAATCGATGTTTTGTTGATACGTTTTGTGAATATAAATTAATAAAAACAATAAACTCAATGTCATTAATATATAATGCTCGTTTAGGCGCTTGCGCTTTTAGCTATTTGTGTGTTGCTAGCGGAGGAAGTGCACGGACCTTGCACACTTTTAAAAATGAATGCAATAAACATTTCTGGTAGGCTAAAGCAATACTTCACCTCTTACTATGCTTGATTGTAGTTTGCATTTGCTGAAATTTATTTTTGCTTCAAGTTCGCTACTGTTTAGTACTGTTCACTTGAATGCTTTCTTTTTAAATCATAAAGACCTTTCTGTTTAGTTATAAAATCAAAATTAACCTATTAATCATATTAATATGTTGTAGGGGGGAGCTAGAACAGTATAAGACTTTCCCAAACACATTTTTATAGGTTCAAAAATAGTGTCTGTTATAGTTGCCAGCAAAGGACCCATGTATGACTTTTTGTCAATATCGCACACCCCTAGGCTGCATAAACGTGCAAAGGTAAGCTATTATTAGAGTAATTAGTTATTTTACACTTTTATGCGCATGCCCAGTTACGTGATTGGTCATGTTTCATGCGTTTATGGTGGTGTATAGTGTGGATGAAGATTCTTTTTAAAATGCCAGTATAAACGAGGGTCGTTTTCATTTTAAAATGCCGTTTTAAAACGCAAATGCTCTTATGTAAACATGGCCTTAGACCCTTTCGAAAATGTATCATAGTTTGACTATAGTTAAAGCCAAAATCATGGTTACAACAAGATGGCTTTGAAAACCAACCACACAAGAGCTTTAAAAAAAACTTAAACCTTACTGTAGTAAAACCATGGTTATTCTTGTTAGATGATAATCTATTATTGCATAATTGTTAAAGACTTTCACCGGAACAGGTAATGTTTATTCTTCTTCACAATAACATGTCAAACTAAATAAAGAAGTAGTCTGTTATAGCTTATAAACCTTTTATCATTCGCACCGTGTGAGGTTTTAACGCCATTATCTTTATTTTAAAATCATTTTAAAAAATGTACAATGTTTTCAACGTAAAAATACATTCACATATATGTAACAGTCAGTGTTTATTTGAACTGTGATGAAATGTTCGCGGTAGAAACATCCGTAGGCTAATTGCATGCGAAGACAGCCACAGGACAGTGCGGGGTGAACTAGCGTCTGATAATGCAGACAATTCGGTGAGAGGATCAAACAACGCTGTTGTTCTGTCACCTACAGACACGTAATAATCTCCATAAACACTAATATCTCTCTGTTTATGCTTCACTTAATTGGTCAGCGAATATAACACTCTCAATCAGCCCTGCTGCCGAAATGTTTCCCACGTGAGAGGCCAGGCAATGGGAGTTGTTGGCCCGCCTTGACGCAGTGATTCACGGGGCGGGGGCGTGGTCAACTCGGAATGCATTTTCAATTGAATTTTGCTACATCCGTTGCGCTCTATGTAAATGAAAATGCAATCCCAAGTTTCCCACCCGTAAATGTAAATGCATTCAGGGAAAATTACATTTAAATGGTCATTTTGCTACAGTTTTTGCTTGACCATGTAAAGCACATCTAATCAATCCAGCTAATACATTTCCAATTTAATTTTGCTACATTCGTTGCGCTCCATGTAAATGAAAATGCAATCCCAAGTTTCCCACCTGTAAATGTAAATGCATTTAGGGAGAATTACATTTAAATTATAATTTTGCTACAGTTTTTGCTTGACCATGTGAAACACATTATATCAGTTCAGGTAATACATTTCCATTTTAATTTTGCAACTTCTAAAGCATTAAAATATGTATTTAAAACAGGGCTGTAGAAAATGGAAAATGTAAATTAAAGTATTACATACGCATTGCACATACAAGCATGGAAAATGTAAACTTAAATACAGAAATGCATTGCCATTTTACATATTGCATTGTCATATTGCATATTACATTCTAAATTGAATTATGCTACCCATATGCTTCCATAACATTGTGCAGTAATTAAATGATTAGAAATTGATTATTTTACACACTTTTCAGCCTAGCTATTATCACTTTGTTGACCTGAATAAATACGTAAAATAAAAATAGTCACGATAATTCTAACAGTATGTGCACAGAAAGCTGTTACAGTTAACATTACAGTATGGCTCCAAAAGTATTCAGATAAATACCCCTTAAGTTGTTAAGATGAGTTGAAGTTGACCTGTTCAACTATATTTTATAAGTTTTAACAACTGTAATGAACAAAGTTCAAGCGCCAAACTATAATTACAGGTGTACACCAGCAGGTGGTAGTAGATAGGCTTTTAAGTACAGTAGAGAAAGACCTTAGTCCCTCACACTAAACTTGTACTGTAATAGTGTGAGAAATGTCAAAGTGTTTATTCCAAAAACAAGTAAAAAATAATCCAAAAATAGCAAAAAACATGTCCAATAAAGAACAAAATATATGGAAATATATTCAAAAGTAAGTCCAAACCAATGTTATAAAAAAATACCAATTCAAAAACTGGTTTAAAAATCCCCAAAAAATAATAGAACAAAATACAAAAAATTACAGAAAATATCTGCAGCCTTCCGGCCAGGGGCGTCAGTTTGTTTTGAAGGTGGTGGGGACAAAAGATCAGATGAAAAAAACATTACAGCAGGACAGGAACATTTTTGAATAACGGCCCATCAAAAATGGGCATAGCGTAGTAGGCCAGTCAACAACACGAAAATACTTAGCATAAAACCCTCAACAATGTCGACTGCACATCTAACAGTCTCTACAACACCAGCTCAACCGAACAGTGCCAAAGCACCATACTGTAGAAAACAGCATCGCGTAAAGTCAATGATTACAATGAAATTCATTATTATGTAAAAGAAAACACACTATAAGCACACAACGCAACATATGTGTCCCTGGACCACAAAACCAGTCGTACACTGCAAAAAATGATTTCAAGAAAAAAAATTCATAGTATTTTTGTCTTGTTTTCAGTAAAAATATCTTAAAACTCTTAAATTAGGATGCTTTTTCTTGATGAGCAAAATGACCTAAGAAAAGAAGTCTAGTTTTTAGACCAAAAATACTAAATGTAAGTGATTTTGTGCATAAACAAGCAAAAAAATCGTCCAACGGGGTGAGCAAAAACATCTTGAACATTTTTCTTGAACACTAAATTCAAGAAAAATTCAAGAAAAAATTGCTTACCTCATTGGCAGATTTTTTGCTTGTTTTATACACAAAATCACTTAAATTTGATATTTTTGGTCGAAAAACTCGATTTTTTGCTCATTAAGAAAAAGCATCTTAATTTAAGAATTTTTAGATATTTTTACTGAAAACAAGGCAAAAATACTAAGATATTTTTCTTGAAAATCTGACTTTCTTACTTAGTATTTTTGTCTTGATTTCAGTAGAAACATCTTAAAATTCTTAAATCAAGATGCTTTTTCTTGATGAGCAAAATGACCGAAGAAAATAAGTCTAGTTTTTAGACCAAAAATACTAAATGTAAGTGATTTTGTGCATAAAAAAGCAAAAAAAAAAAAAAAAAAAAAAAACTGCCAATGGGGTAAGCAAAAAAATCTTGAACATTTTTCTTAAACACTAAATTCAAGAAAAATTCAAGAAAAAAATGCTTACCCAATTGGCAGATTTTTTGCTTGTTTTATGCACAAAATCACTTTTTGATATTTTTGGTCTAAAAACTTGATTTTTTGCTCATCAAGAAAAAGCATCTTAATTTAAGAATTTTTAGATATTTTTACTGAAAACAAGGCAAGAATACTAAGATTTTTTTCTTGAAAATCTGACTTTCTTACTTAGTATTTTTGATTGGATTTCAGTAGAAATATCTTAAAATTCTTAAATCAAGATGTATTTTCTTGATGAGCAAAATGACGTAAGAAAATTAGTCTAGTTTTTAAACAAAAACTATACAATATAAGTGAATTTGTGCTTAAAACAAACAAAAATATCTGCCAAAGTTTGCTTAAATTAAGTGTTTAAGAAAAAAGAAATCTTATTTTTAGATTTTTTTCTCACCCTATTGGCAGATATTTTTGCTTGTTTTAATCACAAATTCACTTAAATTGTATAATTTTGTCTAAAAACTAGACTTATTTTCTTACGGTCATTTTGCTTATCAAGAAAATACATTTTGATTTAATTTTTTTTTTTGATATTTCTACTGAAAACAAGACAAAAATACTAAGTAAGAAAGTCATTTTTGCAGTGTAAGTCGCACAGCTATTGTTTGATTTTTCAGAACATTTTAACCAAATGCTTTCAAAAAGTGGTGGGGACAAAATCAGCCATTTCAAAAAGTGGTGGGGACATGTCCCCAGCGTCCCCAGTGTAAATGACACCTATGCTTCCGGCAACACTTCACAGCAGCAGACACAGACAAAAAAACTACCCCAAACACACACATTTATATTTTCCCCATGGGGAGGGAAACTCACAAAAAAACTAAACACGATTCCCATAGACATTAACTCTGGAAAAATGTATTTGATCACAATAATTAGAATATATAACTTATTTTCCCATACCTTAAGTAGTACACAATATCCTGAACAATGAAAATATCCCAGAAGCAACTTGGCCACGTTGTCCCTGAAACCCCCATGTTCAATTAACATTGGTAGACTCCCAAACTAAATGGAACAAGGGATTCCAGCCACTTCTTTCCCAGAGATGGGACAAACACCACAATGACAAAGTTCCATACACTCATTTTACTGGACAATTAATAATTATAATAAAAATATCAATACAAATTAAATAATAATTATTACACTTGATATTTCATGTTGTTGTGTAGTCATTTTATTGTAATTTTAGATTTCAGCATTTGATTATTTACAGGGAACTATTTTTTTCTTTTCTTTTTTGACCACGGAGGGCTGGTGGTCTAAGAAATTCCCCGGTAGATGTTTTTGGTCCCACTCCGCCCCTGTTTGGGCCTGTATAGATGATTTCATCAGACACATGCATGTAGTCCTGGTTACGCGCCTGGCCTGAAGTTAACTTCACCACTGTAAAAAGCAGCATGAAGTTAAAACAACTTTTGCAAGTTTTTTGCAAGTCAATTTAACCTATATTTTAAGTTGTGGCTTAAAAAAGTTGACATAACTTATAAAATCAAGTTGAAATTGTTGAACTTATTTTTATAAGTTAAAGTAATCTAAAAATATATGTTGATTTGACAGAACGCTGCATATTTTTTTTTACAGTAGATTGTTTGACGTTTTGGCAAACTGTAGCTAAACTGACCTATGTAACAAACTTTCAGCAGTGCCGTTATACAATATAAAGACAATATCTATAAACAAAATGCACAGACAATAATGAATAAAGAAAGAATAAACAAACTGTCAAGAAGTTTTGGGAACCGTGGAAAAGAAAAGAAATAAATTGCCAAAAGAACAGTCTGTTATCCTGGTTAGCAGTCCATCTTGGTTCTTCACTGATTAAAACGACTTATATAATGCTTTTGCTCTTCACCTGGTGTCTTAGCTTGCAGATTCTACTGTTGATTTTCTGACATCAGCTTCCTTGGCCATAGGAAACTGTTTCAAAGCAGCATCTGTGGAGCAGAACAACAAGGATAACTCTTTCCCTCCTCCTGCTCCCCATCTTGTTCACAAAAATCTTTCCTAGCAGAGATGCAATAAAACTGAAAAGCACCAGCTCTTTTACTGGCAGTTGGCAAACAACTTTTAGGTGCATTACCGTCACCTACGGATTAGGAGTGTGGGTCAGGATCATAGGTCAGGACCTATCTAGCAGCCTCCTTGTTGCTGGTGTCTGTTACGCATCTCTCTTCTGAATCTCAGCTTTCTACTCGAGCATTGCAAGCTACGTGCTCTGACGCTAATGTGTGTGTGTGTGTGTGTGTGTGTGTGTGTGTGTGTGTGTGTGTGTGTGTGTGTGTGTGTGTGTGTGTGTGTGTGTGTGTGTGTGTGCGTGCGTGCGTGCGTGTGTGTGTGTTCTTGTTTGCAATATATATTAAAGCATATAAAAACTTAATCAAACTTTTACATGTAAAAAATATAGTGCCTTTTTTGGTCTTGATTGCGATATATTTTGTATCATATGTATGGGAATATGTTGCCTAATATATTACATGATATTTTCCAATGTACTGCAATATATATTTGTTTCGTAAGGGGGTGCTGATCCAGTGGTTGTTGTAAAGGGCAGGAGCAGAGATTTGAATTTGATGCAAGCTGCTATAGGAAGCTTGTATAACCCGACAAATAGAGGATTGATGTGCACCCTCTTCGGCTCATTAAAGACTCTTGCCACTGCATTCTGGATCATCCATAGGGGTTTGGTTGTGCGGGCTGGGAGTCCGTCCAATAGTGCATTGCAATAGTCCAGTCTGAAGAGGACAAGAGCCTGGACTAGGACTTGTGTATCATGCTCAGATAGGAAAGCATGCTTGGTTCCCTCGCTACCATTAGCTTTAGTGGCTCACTGCAAGTTTTACACAGTGTAAGGTGGTGCCAAACCCTGACAAAAGGTATTTCCTGAAGCCAGCAGCAAATGGCTGAATCCACAGGGAATCGCTTCCTAATTCCTGTTGAATTATCATCTGAAACCTTTCTCAAAGAATTCACATCTACCCCCCAAGACAGTTACCCCATGGTGTGGGACACCCTACCACACTTTCTCATCCCCCTCTCCTCATGTTCTCAAGCCAACTGTATATGGAATGCTACATTCTGCAAACACATGTATCTGAAACTGGTCTTGTTTGGTGTTATATGAAGTGTTTTAATGCAAGTGGTACATTTGGGTTTATTAATATGACAACAGGATTCAATGTTAATCTGTGACAATAAATAAGTAAACTTAACCTAATGTTGGGAGACAACTCCTAACTTAGACATGTTGACCAATCACCCACTGTATGTATATTAGGCTACACCCCTGATTTTTAGAACAACTAATCGGTACCAAACTCCTATATGCTTTGTTCTCTGGTTATTTAAGGAGATGTGTAGAAGACTCAGGCGGGACTTTCAATATCGAGAAATGCACCCCCATGATGCTGTCCTGGCACAGCATCATGTATTTTCATTTTATTTTGAGGAATCTGTAACCAGATCTTCATCTCCTTACCAGGTATGCAATGGTTTTTTGATTGTTTCGCATTTGAATTGGAATGTAAATTGGCTTCTGAATTGTGTTTTACCTACCCGGTTAATAAATTGTTACATTTGCATTCATTCTAATTTGCTCTGTATCATTGACTCTTCTAAGTTACTATAAAGTATTACGATATCCTTTGTTACCACAAATCTTTGATCGGGGTTAATTCATGTTAATTAGATTCTGCCTCTTAACTATGTTGGTGGGCAGTCGCATTGACTATCGGAGTGATAGTTCTATTATCCATTTTATAATAACGTTGTTATATAGTCATATGATTTAACTATAGGCAGCTAGAAGGAGCTAAGCTAAACCTCTGGTTATAATTCATTAAGTGGTGTAAGCGACTGTGGGGGCTATATGGATACTATTTAATGAGAGCACGTAAACATGAAACGGTATCATTAAATTGCTTTAGCCATAACCTCTAGTTATTGTATGGTCAGATTAATTATTTAACCTTAACTAAGTTGTTTTGTAATCGCATTTGGTAATTATGCGTCTAGAAGGAGCTAGACTGAACCTCGGATTATGGTTTTATGTTTTATATTTAATTGGCGATTTGTGAGAGCTACATGGGGACCTTTTAACAAGAGATTGACTTTGTTAAATTGCTTTAGCTACAACCTCTAGTACGGTCGAGTTTGTGTTCAGTAACCACACAACGGCCGGTGTGGACTGATATGACATTGGTAATCGAATGAATGAGTTAAATGAAAACATGAGTAAATAGAATAAGCAAACGTTTATCCAAATTCCAAAATTACATCAATTTGATTCATATTACAATACGTTTCATATCTTTGGAGTCAGATATTAAGTTGCGTAATGTTAAAACCGGAAGCACCGGAAAAGACCGAATGCGCTATAAACCGGCCATGCCGTTTGGATTCCGTCGTTGGGCCAAGCGGATGGATGGGGTCATATTTGGACTCCTTACAACAGTAAAGGTCAAAGATGGCAGCACCCACATTTAGCTCAAAAATGAGCTGGATATATTTTATGCATTTCTTTGTATGCCACGCAGGCTTTGACACATTGTTTAAAGGAAGTTGTCAGACCACAGAGAGTTGTAGTTTCAGCAGTTTTTTTTATAAATGTGGTGTGAGAATGGAAAGTTTAATAGTTCTTTGACCAGAAAAAACTGTTGCTCTAGCTTACATTTAACCACTTCCTCTGATGTGGTGCAGCTCGCCCATTAACTTGCATCTTACACACTGGAGACAGGATGGAAAACATTTCAAAATCACACACTGCTAGTTTGCCAAGACTAACATTAACTATAACATTTTATTATCTATATATAAATGTTGAATAAGTAAATTTATTTAGTCCAGTGTCAAAAATACAGAAAGTACAAAACTACTGAACTTAAATGTATTTAAAAAAACAAAATACATTTATCTGAAATAATGCCGCAGTGCGCTCTGTCATGTGCAGTATAAACTCACGCCAAGGGCTTAGTTATGAAATTCAGTACAAATGTCTGAAACAATTAAAACAGATATAATATTCTGACTGTGCAAAATGAAAGCTATTATACTAAGATGACTGATGATCAATAAACTCTACCTAATAAAACACTTTAATTTCTTTATTGGTGAATATTTTGCTCTGAACTGACTTTGTCAAAGTCATTCAACATTCAATAGGACAAAAGAGCAACAGATTTTAAACACAGATGCCTTTTTTTAGAAACAAATTAATTGTTTGATTCTGATTGCCAAACAGAAATGCATATCTGGAGTCTCCAATAATCAGCAAATTAAAATATAAACAATCTCTACTGTAGAATCTGCTGTTTATAAATGTCAATAGACAAACATACTCATAGTGTAAAATAACTGATTCACAGCTTTTAATCATCTTGTGATGGAGACACCCTCAGGTCCTTACACTGGCTTCCTGTCACATTTAGAATAGATTTTAAAGTATTGTTACTCGTTTATAAATCACTTCATGGCTTAGGACCCAAATACATGACAGATATGCTAACTGAATATAAACCTAACAGATTACTTAGATCATTAGGATCAAAAGATTCACTCAAAACAAGGTGCGTCAGCATTTAGTTATTATGCCACATCTAGCTGGAATCAGCTTCCAGAAGAGATCAGATGTGCTTTAACAGTAAACACTTTTAAATCTAGATTAAAAACACATCTGTTTACTTTGCATTTAGTGAATGAGCACTGTGCTGCTTCACACTGACTGCACTTTGAAGGGATGGTTCACTTTGGAATGGGGGCTCTGTCATCGTTTTCTCATCCTCGTGTTGTTCTGGGCCTGTGTGGGTTTCTTTTTTTCTTTTTGGTGGGCACGGGGGAGGATGTTTTGGAGGGTGATGGTGGGCGCGCAGCGGTGGGTGGCCGTGGACTTCCATGGTAGGAATAAAAAAAATATGATGGAACTTCTTACCATCATTTAACAAAATATTTTCTTAGTCATTTATCCAAGTACTTACAAAATATTTTTTCCCTACTATGGAGGTCTATGGTCGCTTGCTACTGTGTGTTTGCCGTCATTTCTCGGGGTGTCTTCTTTTGTGTTCGTCGGAGGGGGGTGAGACTGTGTTAGCTGGGTTTGGAGCGGTGTGGGGATGGGTGGATGGTGACGGAGTTTTTCATTTTGAAGTGAACTATCTTTGGCCATGTTTACATTAGAGCATTTGCGTTTTAAAACGGCATTTTAAAATGAAAACGATCCTCGTTTATACTGGCATTTTAAAAAGAATCTTCATCCACACTATACACCACCATAAACGCATGAAACATGACCAATCACGTAACTGGGCATGCGCATAAAAGTGTAAAATAACTTATTACTCTAATAATAGCTTACCTTTGCACGTTTATGCAGCCTAGGGGTGTGCGATATTGACAAAAAGTCATACATGGGTCCTTTGCTGGCAACTATAACAGACACTATATTTGAACCTATAAAAATGTGTTTGGGAAAGTCTTATACTGTTCTATTTCCCCCCTACAACATATTAATATGATTAATAGGTTAATTTTGATTTTATAACTAAACAGAAAGGTCTTTATGATTTAAAAAGAAAGCATTCAAGTGAACAGTACTAAACAGTAGCGAACTTGAAGCAAAAATAAATTTCAGCAAATGCAAACTTCAATCAAGCATAGTAAGATGTGAAGTATTAATTTAGCCTACCAGAAATGCTTATTGCATTAATTTTTAAAAGTGAGCGAGGTCCGTGCACGTCCTCCGCTAGCAACACACAAATAGCTAATAGCGCAAGCGCCTAGCATTATATTAATGACGTTGAGTTTATTGTTTTTATTAATTTATATTCACAAAACGTATCAACAAAACATCGATTAAAATTAAGAGACAAATTATCTGAAACGAAATTCATTTTAAAGTAGCAAACAAAACTTACATTAAACTGGAAAATAATGTCTGACCCATTACAATTCTCCCTTTATATTGGCCTTTACAACGCCTATATGGCGTTTAAAATTACAGTCTATCTTTCGTAAGCTAACTAAATTTAAACAAAACATAAACACTTATACTGTTCTAGCTCCCCCTACAACATATTAATATGATTAATAGGTTAATTTTGATTTTATAACTAAACAGAAAGGTCTTTATGATTTAAAAAGAAAGCATTCAAGTGAACAGTACTAAACAGTAGCGAACTTGAAGCAAAAATAAATTTCAGCAAATGCAAACTTCAATCAAACATAGTATGAAGTGAAGTATTGCTTTAGCCTACCAGAAATGCTTATTGCATTAATTTTTAAAAGTGTGCGAGGTCCGTGCACGTCCTCCGCTAGCAACACACAAATAGCTAAAAGCCAAGCGCCTAAACCAGCATTATATTAATGACGTTGAGTTTATTGTTTTTATTAATTTATATTCACAAAACTTATCAACAAAACATCGATTAAAATTAAGAGACAAATTATCCGAAACGAAATTCATTTTAAAGTAGCAAACAAAACTTACATTAAACTGGAAAATAATGTCTGACCCATTACAATTCTCCCTTCATATTGGCCTTTGCAACGCCTATATGGCGTTTAAAATTACAGTCTATCTTTCGTAAGCTAACTAAATTTAAACAAAACATAAACACATTAAACCCAACAATACTCAAACATTAATATAAAACAGACATTATCTATAAGGATACATGTTAAAACAATCCGATGTAGTGTTTATAATAGCTGGTTGGTAGATGTTTACTATTTTTGGCAAAACCTCCGTTGCAAACCAACATTTACATGAATAAAATAATTTTTACTTTGAAAATGATGCGCTGTCACGTTAACGTCAGCTGTTCGTTTACATAAGACTCCGTCTACGTTCATTTACACTCAGAGCAACGTCTGAGGCTATGTTTACACGTGGGCTGTTATTTTCATAAACGGACATTTCAACCTCTCCGGTTTCAAAAATAATATCGTGCACACATGTCAGTTTTTAGAAAAGTGTTTATTTACACGTACCCGTGCATATATGCCGTCAAGAGAAGCTCAAGCCCACGTAAGCCAATCACCGGCACCGCTGGTGGTGACGCGAACTGGTTCTTCATGTTGGAGGGAGGAGTTGTTGCAGTAGGTGATCGATGACGTCAAAGTACCGCGAGAGCGAGTTGAGGAATCATACGTAGAGGTCTAATTTCGAATCGCTCTCGCGGTACTTTGACATCATCCGTTTGTCGGTTCTTGCAGCGCCGCATGAAGTCAAACACGCGCAAGATTGCTGACCCCCGAGCACTCGTCTCTGCTCCTCGACATAATGGAGCAGCTGTATTTGCAAATACAAACACACGAAACGAGTTTGCACGAACAGAAATGTTTTCTTGGAAGCGTTCAGAGTAGCAGTCACATGTAAACATGGGTCGCACTTTTGACGTAGGTGCGAGCTCTGGCGCATACTCTGTGACGTTGCCTGCTTAAACATCCGTTTGTCTCACTTTACATGCAACCGAAGATTTTCAAGATCTTCACTCTGGCCGGAGTTCTTAGAAACAATCGGTTTCACAGGCGAGTTCTCCGTTTGCGTGTAAACGAGGGGCACAAACGAAAGTAAATCTCTCAGTTTTTAAAAATAACCATGTACGTGTAAACAGAGCCTGAGTTCCCAAACTAAAACAGCGTTTGCGAACGAATCCGTTTATGAGGGTCGAAAACGGTGATGTAGTGTAGATGAAAGGCGTAAACGTAGCAAAAGTAACGCGTTTTAAAGCATAAACGCATTAATGTAAACATAGCCTTTAACTCAAGTCACTTTTAATCCTGTTTTATTCTTTTTAACATTTTAAACTGTTTTTATTAAAATCACATCTACTTTCTTTAATTGTTATTTTAAATTCTCATGTATCTTTGTTTTTATTGTGATTTTATCGTGTATCTCTTATTTTTACATTTTCTTTTATATATATTGTTTTCTCATTTCTGTGTAAAGCACTTTGAATGACCTCTGTGAATGAAATGTGCTATACAAATAAACTTGCCTTGCCTGCCTTGTCTCTACTTGTGAAAACAACACATCACCAAACATAAGATTAACAACAGTAATAAAATAATGTGGAATGTAATATAACAAGTACACTATCAGAAAGAAATCTTATCACTGGGACGGTGCCTTTAAAAAAGGTCCTAATGGGACGGTGGGGTTCCTGGACAGGGTTTATCCTAGTCCCAGACGTAAATGCATGTTTGAGCTGCCTTTATTTAAAAACACCTTGTACTGACATATCTTAATATATATCAGTGTCATTGTTTTGTCTGCACACCAGTTTTTTTAGAAGGTATGTTTGTAATAACTAATAAAATATCCTACTCTGTCATGATTTCGGTCTTACCGGTTTGCTGTGTGCTCTGTTTTTTCCTTTGTTGTTTTGTGTTTGTTTTGCGCCTCATACAGGTGTTCCCGTTCTCGGTGATTTCCTCACCGCGTCATCTTCACCTGAGGCTTGTTTATTCCTCAATCGGCATTAGTAAGTTCTCCATTTTCCCCTCAGTGTTTGTCTTTCGATGTATGTCGCCGTACCGTACCGTGTCTTGTCATCTATATAGATTGGTCTGTGCTTTCTGCTTTTCGCTATTTCAGAGATTCAGCTGCTGATTCACCTTCTTTGGATATATATCTCCCTGCTGTGGATTTACTACACGCTGTTGGACCATAAAGTCACTCTGTTCCCTCCATAGACTGTTGCCATCTGACTTTCGTTCTTCACAGCGATCAGCGGAGTTTGCGTCCGCGGGGCAAGCCCGTTTGCGGGTTGTTAATGACTGTTTATCTCTGTGTCCATAGACTGCCCAGGCACCAGTTGAAAGCTCATCTGGATTAATTCATCTGCCCTCCTGTTTCTCCACCTGCGGTGTTCCGCTGCGGAGGCTTGGTAATCCTATTGGCTTCTTCCCTGTGCCCGGGAGAGTTTCGCCCTCTCGTTCAGGCTTTTGCGGTGCGGCGCGCGCAGGAGCGGTCTACGTGCCCTTCCCCATATTGGGGGCTCAGATACCCTGTGTAGCTCCCCGTGCCGTGGTCCGGCCGGGACATCTTCTATCTCTATTCACCAGCGGCAGTCTCCGGCTTTATTTCCTCATTGTCAAATAAATAGACATTTGCATTGGGATTTTTTGACTCTGTCGTTCCTTACATACTCTACTACTGTAAAACTACTATAAAAATGTCATAAAATAACTAAGGCTTAATCTAAACCATGTCCCAATATGTTCCATACAGATGTTTTTGTAGTGAAAATTTTTTTTAGACAGAAAGAAGAGATACATAGTTCTTCTAAGAAACTTTGACGGAATGATTCTTTGGGGAGCCAAAAAGAAAAATGGTTTATCCAACCTATTCTCCCATACGATTATTTTGGTGGTTTGTCCATTCCCTCAAATACAACCAACAGATGTGTTTACAAAAATTAGCGCCTCTATTGGCAGCAGGTGAAACTTCATTTAAAAGAAGAAGCGATGATTCATCATCTTTGTCAATGTGTTACATTCATGAATTTCTTCATACAAAGTTATCATATGGCTTCAGTTAAAGGTGCAGTGTGTAAATTTTTGTGGCATCTAGTGGTGAGGTTGCGCATTGCAACCAACAGTTCAGTCCACTGCTCACCCCTTGCTTTTGAAACGCATAGAGAAGCTACGTTAGCTGCCACCAGACAAACATGTCATCGTCAGAGACAACTCAGTAAAAAAAGTTTGTCCGTTAAGGGCATCTGTAGAAACATGGCGGCACAAAATGGCGACTTCTGTGTAAGGGGACCCTCAGTGTATGTAGATAAAAACATCTCATTCTTAGGTAATAAAAACATAACGGTGAATTATGAAAGGTCTTTATATACCCCTGATTATATAGTTTTGTATAATATTTAGCATTTATATCAACAGATTCTTCTAAAAATTACACACTGCACCTTTAAAGTGCACCTTTTTTGTTGCTAAAAACAATGTTATTTTTTTGCATTTGGTGTAATACAATGTGTTCGTCTGGTTTATGGTTAAAATACCACCTTATTTACCACATTCTGTACATTTTTGTAGCTCAAGATTTACATGTCTTACTGAAACACACTGATTTTGTACAAAACTCATCAATTTGAAAATATTTGTAACCTTAAAATGGGTGACAATAAAAGCGCTCCTATGTTCTCTACATTGTAGTTTATTCATTGAACTATCATAACCATGCTGTTTAAATCTGATAAGAGATCATTACCTGAATGTTACCTGACTGAAAGAAATAAAGGCTTTCAGCAGAGCATATAATTATACTTACAGGTGTTAAACTTACAGGAAAAATATTTTTGTTGTAGAAAACTAAGGACCCTCCGTTTGACACAAAACCTCTTCCTGACATTTACGTTTACTTTATAAGCATTGTACTGTATGTCACGCTGTATTTTAAGTTGTTTAGATGCAGTGCAGTAATGTATGTGAAGTAATATATGTTACACCAAACATGTTTAGAGTTTGCATATTCAAGAGAATGAGTTCTGTTTTAAGTAACACACATTTAAACTCAAATTCATTATATTGAAATTTAAATGTTGAAATTTAGCATCAATTTTGCTTTGCATTAATGTTTACAAATATACTAAAACATCTTTGCATCCCATATAAAAAAAACGAAATTGACGTCAGCATTCTGTGGGGTTTCTGTGGAAATGAGCTGGTTGTGTTGTGGTTGTGAATGTTCTTCTAAAGAACACGTCGTTTCACCACACAATCTTTCTTGGTATTACTCATTAACACCTTCAAAATATTTTTTGCTGTGACTGCAAATCAGTCACTCACAGAAGTGGTGGAAAATAATACTGTTTGACTTGTGTGACCAATATTGCTCATTGTTAATTCATGTTAATGCATTACTTAATGTTAACAAATACAACCTTATTGTAAAGTGTTACCATAAAATGCATACATCAGCAAAAACAAGCCTTTAATGTACATGTTGTTGTTGCAGTTGTTGGTTGTGATTGTCCGTTTGGTTCCTTTCATCCTATCATCTCCTCTAGGCTCCAAATATCTGTCAGTGCCGACTCTACTCGTTTTCTCTCTGTCTCAGCTGCCATCTGCCCCAGTTCTCCCTTCCTCTGTGTGCCATCTTGTTCATCAGCAGTGTTGGGTGTAACTGGTTACTAAGTAATTAGTTACTGTAATTTAAAGGAATAGTCTATCCTTTTTCCATATTAAACTATGTTATTACTAGGGATGCACCGATAGGATTTTTTTGGCCGATACGATTTAAACAGACAACTTCTGGCCGATGCCGATACCGATATTAAACATTTGTATACAATACTATACAGTTGGTCTATTTGCTAGTTTATTTCTGCATCAAATTATTTTTACTGAACATGGATTGGATCTAATTAACATTCAACTGACCAACATAATAAGAGAGGCACAAATTAAGCTAAATCTAATATAATAAGACAGCATGACAACCTTCAAAAGTCCATGACAGTACTATGTTCTGTGTGGGGACATGTGGAGTCATATTGTGTGTGTGGCTTCCACGTGTTCCCAGTGTCTTGTGGCTGTCGTGGTCTTGCCAGACCTTGGTGTTTGGTTCAGGTCTGACTTCTGAGGCCATGGCAGCATTGTGGTTTGTGTGGGGACACGTGTGTTCACATTATGTATTTGTGTCACGTGTTCCCAGTGTCTCGTCACTTTCATCAGTGATTCATGTTCACCGTGTTGCTGAAGAGCTGTTTCTGTATTAGTGTTTATTTGTTCCAGTGTTTGTTTCTGAGTCCGTGTTCATCATCGTGTTTATTACCTGTTTTACCCCCACGTGGGTTTTGGTGTTTATTCATTAAATAAACTTTCAGTTTATTTATTATTTAAGTTGTGTCTGCGTGTGGGTTCTCTCTTTGTTTAGAAACGTACCGTGACAGATGGTTTCAAATTCATCCAAAATCGGACGATAAATATCGGCGGCCAATACATCGGTGCATCACTAGTTATTACATTAACTAAGAAGAGTTGATACATACCTCTATCATCTTAGTGCGTGCACGTAAGCGCTGTGGCGTGCTGCGACACTTCGATAGTATTTAGCTTAGCCCCATTAATTCAATGGTACCAAAGTGCTTTTCTAAGCGGATTTAAAATGGTAACTATATTGTATGGCGGAATAGCACTCAGTGGCGGTTCTACACGGAGGCCATGGTGGCCCGTGTCTCTGTAGACATGTCCCTGGCCACCCCGTGCTGACCAAATAAAAAAGTATACATTTATTTTGATTTTACACGCGAGCGCCAAAAGCGGAACTAATGCGACGCAACGTTCTACACGGGCAAATTAGAGCGGCGCACCCAACCACTGTAGCTGGCTGCAGGTGTCATGACACAGGTGCTGCTCAGCGAGTGTCACAATTCGTTCTCAATCGCCCGATGTTGAGAATGTGTATGCAGGTTTGGGCACTGGTAAGGACTCTAGCTCACTTCACATTGGGAAACTGCTCACTTGTTCTCCTGTGACGTGGCTGCTTAAGCGCGGTGATCATTCACAGCTGTTACTCATCAACAACCGGAAAAACTAACATCTCACTAACTTTTTAAAGATTACACATTGTAAACAGCGCTGTAATTATGCTCTTACATATACGTGCATACAATTGGAGGAATATAATTAAATGTTACATATAAAAATGTTTACAATTTAAAATAAATATTATTTTAAATACTGATTAGATTGTGGTCCCTAACTGTCTAGCAATGTGTGTTTATATGTAAACTAAAACAAACGTTTGTCTTTATAAAAGTTTGCATTTCATAAAGTTTATTGAGTAGGCTCGCATGATTTTCGGTCGGGGGGCTTTAGAAAAGAGCCCAGCTCCCCTTTTGCACCTGCACTCACTCTTGTATTAAATAAATATTTATATGATTGTAAAGTAAAATAAAGTTTACGGGGCAGTTTCCCGGAAAGGGATTAGACTAGTCCTAGACTAAAATTAATGTAAGACTAAGAGCTGTCCAAACTGAAAACAACTTGCAATGCCATATCTTAAAACCCTGCTGAAAAAAACAGCATCAAACCAGCATGGGAATTATGCTGGTCTATGCTGGTTTGATGCTGGTTTAGCTGGTGGGCATGCTGTTTTTTTCAGCAGGGAATACACCAGTGCCCTTTGTTTTGCTTCAAAATGCACACAAGTAATGTGTTTAGTAAGGCATGTTTGTTAAAACTAGTTATATTTCCTAATTAAACTAAGGCCTAGTCCTGTCTTAAACTAATTCCTGTAACCACCCCTAAAATCTTTAAATATAATTTCTTGCCATTTTTTATGTAAAACACTGGCCCCTCCTTGGCCCCCCTAGTGAAATTTGTCTAGAACCGCCACTGATAGCACTTTTGGGAGTACTTCGACTCGGAGCAGTAACACTCTGCCTCTCATAAAATTCGAGAAAATCCACCGCTACACCTTTAATATTACTGAGACGTTGGCTGTTTATTAATAGGCCTACTTAAATAGCACATATTAATGCATGATTCTGCAAAACCTTATTCTACATCCTTAACCCTCCACATTTCTACCAATACTTAAAATTAACTACTATTAATAAGCAGCAGTTGGAGTATACTGAGGCAAAAATTAGTTAATAGTTTGTTAATAGAGAAAATTGGACCCTAAAGTGGGACCAGAATAATTTATGTACTTATATATATTGTTTCTTCGAGCCATTTCAAACCTATCTTTGTATCATCCAAATAGGATTTAGAAAGTAATTAGTAATAAGTAATTAAATACTTTTTGGAGAAAGTAATTTGTAAAGTCATTTAATTACATGATTGAAAAAAAAATATATATAGCCTATATTTAAGAGATTAGATTTTTGTTTGGATTTTGTTTTGGCAAAATATTGAATGTACTGTACATTATAGTCCAGGGCTGCGTTTCCCGATAACGTTGACTCTTAGCGCGCTAGGAAGACTCTTAAGTTAAACCTTAACTACAGTTATACCTTTTCTAGGCGTGTTTCCCGAACTGTACCTTAGCGGGTTTCTTAAGGTATTCCTTCTTACGTACGACGTTACCAGGTGCTGTCCATGGCGATGGTGCTGAATAGGTTGATATCGATTGCTCGACAATCAATTATTCACTTTATGTAACAGGGACTTCGCTGCGTTATGAGATAGCGGTGTTATTTATTAAAGAAACATTTCAGAAGTAGTTACATTTATTAGGAATATCTTGTAAAAATATTTCAAACTGCAAACAACTAAATATAAACCTTGTATATTTTATTTTATATCAAACGCGTGCAAAACCCGCAACTTCATGTCCAAAAGTATCATGCATAAACTGCTCCAATGCATCCATTATTCCTTCACTTTAAAGGATAATTTATATTAGGGGTTCCCAATAAATGCGTTGCACATGCAGGGCAAAGGTGGGTCATGCAAGTCACCTGGGTTGGCTGTGCATTACACTTAAAATATTTAAAAACAAACTGTTGTTCATTAGAGCACGCATTTATTGTGCTCGGACACTGGATGCGCAAGCAGCGCGTTTACAATGCTTAATGGACGCATTTCTGGAGCTGCGCCTGTCTGTTTACCTTAAATATAACATAAAAATATATATTATGTGATATATAAATATATATTATGATTGCTTTAGATTTTATCTTTGATTAGTTTTAATGTGGAAAATTTGTTGACCTTATACAAGCAGTAGCTAATCGGAGCAGTTTCTTATAAAGAATATGGCATGCAGTTGCCTCAAAGTTAGAAAACATTAAAAAACTTCGATGCAAAGTCGACTTAACATCAATAATAATATTATGGAAAATCAAAAATTATGATTTCGTGATGAATGTGCTCCCGTGGCATGCAATTTTACTTGATTTAATAATAATAATAATAATAATTAGTTACATTTATATAGCGCTTTTCCAGTGCTCAAAGCGCTTTACATATGAATGGGGGAATCTCCTCAACCACCACCAATGTTTTATTTGTTTTATTGCAGCTAAAATAGCCGGTAAAGTAAATATTTAACGGATATGTAATGCACAAATGAAATGGTAAGATTCGTTGTATTGCATGCTGACTGCCATAGTTTCACAACTCCTCCACCCAAAATCTTTTTTATTTATATAGTTTCTTAAGCCTGTAATAATAGTTCGCAGCTGATGTTTAGTTGGAAAAAAATAATTAAAAATCTAACAACCATCAGTTTAATGATGTCTTATTATGTGAATGTTTTATTCTTTAAATTTAAAAATAATTTAACACGCAGTGTACTTCAACTTTTTTACAGATATTTAGTTATATAGACTATCTACACAAACTTTTATCACAGTCACGGCCCCTAGTGGAGTCAAGTGGGATAAGGTAAAGCTAAGAGTGCTCCAGACCAACCTTCCGAACGAATGACTTACAGAAGGGATACGTAACTAAGAACGTTTCGGGAAACACGTATTAAAGATAAGGTACAGCTTAAGGTACAACTTAAGAACGACGTAGAGCTAAGAAGGTTTCGGGGAACGCAGCCCAGAGCTTTACCATAGTCTTTCTCTAGACCCAGATTTACACTGGACATCATGCAAATAAAAATGTTCTCTAAATCAATCACTAGTTTTTAGGTAGCAAGTACTCAACCACAAAACCATTGGTCTTGACTTTTTCAATGGTCTTTAGAAAGGATTTAATGCATAATCTTTGTGCTGTTCCTTAATAATTGGACCTTTAATACTTTAAACAGAATTTTTAAAACACTGTTGAAAACATTTGACAGAAAACATAATACATCAGGTAATATCTTGGTCAATTCTAATTTAGTCCCTGAAGGGGGGGGGGTTCTAATAATAAAATCGTTCTCAGTTCCTTTGGTGTGAACATTCTAATATCAATAATTACAGTTTGTTAACTTCGTTTAGAAACTTTGTTCATTACAATATCATTGTCAAATGTAAAGGCTTATTGAAAAAATTGAAACAAGTGTGTAGTGGTGTCTGACATTTTATTTCATGTTTTTCTTTAGTTGCATTATTTTTTTTCTAAAAAAAAAAAATTGCACCATAAATACAATGAAAATTGAGCTATAATAAAACGCTATTTTTTATCCAAAATATGTGACATACTGCTGTTGCTGCTGCATAAATAATATAAAACATACTCTTTTTTTTATTTCACTAATCCCACCACAATATCTCTCATTTCTGCTGTAAAGAGTGAAGTTTTGCTGAATTCAGTGCATCACGATGAAGAAGAAGAGCGGCCATAAGAGAAAGAGGAGGTTCTGTGTCATGCTCTTAGCACCGTTACACAGATTCCCCTGACAGCATGAGAAGTTCTTGTGATTCTTCTCTTGTGCGGCATCACAGAAAGATTTAGAGCCGCATCCTTTAACAGTCACAGACTCACCAGTTTCTAATGTAAAGAAAACAAAAGCTGATCAAGTGAATCAATCAAAACTTGACAACACAGATAATCTGATAAAACACATATACAAAACATATTAAATACATGAGCCTATCCTATGTTCAGAGATGGGCATAAATACATGGAAATGTATTTCAAATACAAATACAAAATACTGTGTCGAAAAATGTATTTAAATACAAATACAGTATTTTGTATTTTGAAAATACACAAAATAAATGTGAAATTGGTGATTCAGTGCAAGTATCCCTATTAGGCTGAAATCTATGTGGGTCTATTTCTGAATGCCAAAAAGCATTTAGATGTGTGCAACTGCTTAGAAACTTTCATTTTATTTTATGTACCTCTTGCTTTCCCCTGCCCTATAGGAAATAAAAAAACTAGAAAAAAAACTTGGTAACACTTTACTTGAAGGGATGTGCATAAGACTGACATGACACCTTCATAATCATAACATTACATCTGTCATGAACATGAAGAAGATTTTATGCACATTTATGACAACTGACATTAAGTGTCATTTACTCAATTATGTAATTTTTAATGCAAAGATGGCATTCTTTGAGATATCTTTGTTATGAAAACTTGACACATAAACCAATACAACACAACTTGTTATAAATCATAAACAATAATTATCAAACTTAAGAAACTATCTAGCTTTGTGGGTTAACATTAAATTAAACTGTGATTTAAATGTCATTAAGTGTTAATACTATGTCAAATATTATTAATACTCGGTCAGATAAACATTATGAACTGAAGAATATTCATGATGCTGTTATAAAACTAACAGAGTATTAACACTTAATGACATTTTTATGACAAATTCAATGTGTATCACTGGTAAAAAGTGGTCAGTTATGTTGTCTTGGTTAATGTCAAGTTGTCATGACAAGTTATGATGTATGGGTTAATGTCAAGTTGTCATAACAAAGACATCTCAAACAATGTCGTCTTTGCAATAAAAATGACATAATTGAACAAATGACACTTAATGACAATTGTCATAAACGTCCATAAAATCTCCTTCATGTTCATGACACGTGTCATGTCATGATTATGAATGTGTCATGTCAGCCTTATGAACACCCATTCAAGTAAAGTGATGTTTTATAAAAACATCATAAAACTTTTTCATGTGTCGTCGACCCACAACCTAAACAGTTTATATGTGAAAAAATCCACGTATTTACTTCTCACAAGACGAGTGTTTGACAAATTATTTGGAAAACTACTTTCTCTCATCGCTGCTTTTTGATGGTTTCGAGAACAATTACTCAAGAGTCGCCCTCTGTCATTTACAGAATTATACAACGGAGAGCACGTCAAGCGTAAAAGTCTTGTAGGTTTACTGAGGAGCCTCCAGGTTCACGCCGTAGAGTAGAGCCATGCGAATTGCAAAAGTGTAAACAAGGCTTCAACTGCACAAAGCTAAAGAGAAAGCAGCAACTGTGTGCTGATTCCACCACTTGCCGCGTCATGTGTGAAAGGGCCTTTAAAGGAAAACACCACAGTTTTTCAATATTTTACTATGTTCTTACCTCAACTTAGATAAATGAATACATGCCTATCTTTTTTCAATATGTGCATTTCATCTTCGCACAGCGTGTCATAAATGTGTTAGCATTTAGCCTAGTCCCATTTATTCCTTAGGATCTAAACAGGGAAGAATTTAGAAGCCACCAAACACTTCCATGTTTTCCCCATTCAAAGACTGTTACATGAGTAGTTACACGAGTAAGTATGGTGGCACAAAATAAAACTTGATTTTTAAGTGAATAAAAAATGAGAACTATATTGTATGGCGGAAGAGCACTTAGTTTGCAGCACTTCGACCTCTGGCGCAGTAACATCATCACTCCTGTGAAGATGTTCCTGCCGCTGAGGTCGAAATGCTGCAAACTAAGTGCTCTTCCTCCATGCATTGATAATACATAGTTATGTATTAATTTGTCTAAGTTGAGGTAAAAACATAGTGAAATATTAAAAAAATTTGGTTTTCCTTTAAGTCAAAAGTGTAGGCCTATTTGTTTGTTCCACACTCTGTCTCATTCGTCCAACGTGCAAGTGTGAATTTGAATTTCCTTTCGCGACAGTTATAATAACACAAATCACATCACACCCAATAACGCAATCGCCCTTGCGTTTTTTCCCACTCCAACATTTGAATGATTGCCCAGATATATTTGCTTACCTGAACTCTGGTGTCTGGTCTGAACTAGTTGATGCATGAAAACAGCACCCTGACTGGTTGACTGGCTCAAAGTATTTTGAGTATTTTAAAAATACAACAATACTCATCTCAAATGTATTTAACTACAAATTACATTTCATTTTTTTCAAAGGCTTTAAAATACAAAATACTATTTTGTATTTCAAATATGTACATGTATTTGAAATACTGCACTCTAAAAAATGCTGGGTTGTTTTAACCCAGGGCTGGGTAACTATTGGACAGAACACACGGCTGGGTTCAAATGACCCAACTGCTGGGTTGTTTTAGCCTAATTGTTGGGTTATTGCACTGATCTATATAAATGACTGGATTGCGCATGACGTCACACTTGTGAAGCCACCGTGCCGCCATGTTGGTATACCCAAACGTTCTATTAAATCCATGGACGTTATCAGATTTTAATGATAAAACATCACTTTACTCATCTTCGTTTTTATATGTGAAGTTACCTTGTACATTATTACAACAAAAACGTCCAAAGCATGTAAATAGTTATTTACTGAAAGTTGTAAATTTTGCGTTTTAATCAGTTATTATACATTCATCTTTATTACAGTATCAGATCTGCAGACAGACCGCAGCATATTTAGTATTAATGACAATAAACGCGCTCATTCTGAAATCTAATTAAATAATCGTCTTTTGTACCGTATGTGCATGCAATAATTTGCTAGTTTTGTAATTATGTTATCTAAACTTACAAGTTACCTAAACTTATTTAGAGATATAACGCTGACCGTCACCGTGTAGCTGAATGTCAAAAAAAAACTTTATTTATACCCGTGTCATTAACAAATGCAACAGACACACTCACCTTAACGGTTTTTATAAATCCATTATTCTGTCCGATTAAAACATAAACATTGGAAATAACACCAGAATTAACAAATAATTAACGTACACATATCCTAAAAATTAACCCTGAGTAACTGATACGCTGTAAAGGGGGTGATCATGATTTTGAATGGAAGTCAATGACGCTCTCTGCCGGTTCGGTATACAAAGATGGCAGCTCAAACTCTGCGCTGGCTTCACCTCACACAGTTACGTCAAGCGTTCTATGCGCAATCCAGTCATTTATATAGATCAGTGGGTTATTGTCAATCAGCCATGTTGAAACAACCCATCAGTTGGGTTAAAATAACCCGGTCGTTGGGTCATTTGAACCCAGCAGTGTGTTCTGTCCAATGGTGACCCAGCCCTAAAAACAACCCAGCATTTTTTAGAGTGTGCCCATCCCTGCCTATGTTAAATATATGATAAATATTCTGTGATTACTAGATACAGTAAATTAGAAAACTGATCTCTGATTCATGTTATCACATTTTGATATGTCTTGAACAAATAGTGCAATTAAAATGTAACCTAATCTACTATAATAATGCAAAGAAAGACAGAAAAATGACTTGATTCTCACCTGTAAGATTAAAGCAGTAGTCTTCATCTCCTAAACAGTTTAATTTGTTGAAGCAACCCTGCGCATCGCAGTAGTAACATTGTTTTCCATTGGGGCTGTTAGAGGGATCTGTAGAAGAAACAAATATTATTCTTTTATTTTATGGAAAACCTAAGCTTAATGCCTGCAAATGTACTGAATATCTGTATAAAAGACATACCTGGGGCATCTTTGCTATTACAAAGGTCCGTGTTACAGCACTTTATAGATGTAACTGTCCTGAAATCTCCGTTGTTAACAGATCCACTTACACAGTTCTCATTCACTGTACAACCCTTAGACTTCTTTATAACTTCAGTGCCACCTAAAAAAATATGATTAATGCTTTACACCTAACCATTGTGATTTGTAATGCAAATGTGTGTGTGTTGCCTGAGAGGTTACTAGAATTCTGAAATACAGACATCATTTTCTGCTTCACAACTACTGATAATCTTGAGAAACGCATCTCTACTCGAGAAGATAAGATCATACGATCAAACGTCAGTTTATAGGAAAATAAGAAATGAAAAACAACAGATTTTTGTCTACTCTTGAGTCAGAATTTCAGTCTTTTCATAGATAATACACACACACAAATTGTCTGCTTTCAAGAAACTCATTTCACTTGCATTAGTTTATGAAAAGTTCAGATGTAAAATCCTCTAATCTGACATGTTTTCCTGTAAATGCGCATTGCTTAGGTTTAGTAATTCCCGGTAATGGTACAGAAAAGGTTACTATTCAGTAATTGAAATGCCTTGTTTTCACAGATGTCACTTCTGTAATTTCATTCATATTTAACAAATTTGACTGTCTTTAGCTGCAAAACCCTCTAATGGCTCTATCATACAATCAGCGCAATGCGGGACACAAGTGTCTTTTGCAAATTTCAATCCGGCGCAATTATCATTTTCATGTTTAGCGCTATGTTGTTTAAATAGCAAATGCATTTGGGCCCAATTTTGCTCCCATGGGCGTCCTGCTCTGAAGACAAGGCATCTAGAATAGACTATCCCATTGAATAACTTAAACCTGCTCTAAAGTCTAAAGTCAATTGCGCAATGTAATGCTTTTCAAAGCACTCATGGCACTGTCCGAGTGCTGAAGGCTCTCCACACGTTTGTAAATTCGTTGCTTGTTACAAATAAAGTATTTTTAGAGTACAAACCTTTTCTTGCATATTTGTTAATAATTTTTTGAGATAACACTGACAGATCATGTAGGGCAGGGATGGGCAACTTCGGTCCTGAAGGGCCGGTGTCCTGCAGAATAGACCTTTTGCGAGTCGACGTCACAGTTACGTCACGCGCGCATGTGGTGACAGAAAAACAGTGGAAATGAATGAGACACGAGTGAAACGAACAATATAACTCACTAGAAAATGTTTTGTTGTGCTGTTGAGTGTCAGAGTAGGAATGCCAAAATAGAGGACCTTCATTTTTGTAGTATACCGTCGTCGAAGACACCATTTGAAGATAAACGTAGGTGTTTATGATTGCAATAAAAGCCCTCAACCGGACAGACTGGAGTGATGAAATCATCTGAAAATCTTTTAATTATTTGAATAGAAAATAATTAGAGAAGATATCCGGTGTTCTGTCGAAGTCTGATCCCTCTATGTGTTTCTTATAGCGTTTTCATCACGTTACGTTTATAATTTATTCAGAAAGATTAAAGATTTGAATGAGTTCATAATATCAATAATATTACCATTTATTAAAGTTTTCGTATTTTTTCAGTTTTCTATTACTTCTTTTTACCTTATATCTTAGCCTATGTCTTCTTCCTGTTTGTTCTAAATTATGATGTTTACTAATAAATATATAAACATAGCACACACACACACACACACACGCACGCACGCACGCACGCACGCACGCACGCACACACACACACACACACACACACACACACACACACACACACACACACGATGTAAAGTGTTAATAATATATAAACAGGCCTATACAAATTAATTTGTATGTAAACAAAATAGTTTTAGAACAAACACGTAGGCTATAAATATAAGGAAGAAATTGAAAACAGGAAAATTATGAAATATTTAATAAATGATATTATACAGAATACATGATATTGCTCTTATAAGTACATCAGCGATTCATACTATAAAAATAACCGATTTACCAATAAAAAACAATACATATACATTACATACATGCACACAATTAGTAGCCAAGCCATTTAAACTTTAAATTTATTTAAAAAATAAACGTAACTTGGTGAAAACGTCATAAGAAACATTACACTTAAGAGAAATATAGGGGACACAGACTTCTACAGAACACCGGATCCTTAAAAATCACAGTTTAATGCTAAAACACTTCACACAGCTATTGAGAAGCATTCACTTTCTGCCACCAGTTGGGCTCCGCCCACAAAAAAACGTCATCTCTGTTTGCAAACACGCAAAAGGTCTATTTAGCTCCAACTTGCCTCAGCACACCTGCCTAAAAGTTTCTAGTATGCCTAGTAAGACCATAATTGGCTGCTTCAGGTGTGTTTGATTATGGTTCAAGCTAAACTTTGCAGAACACCGGCCCTCCAGGACCAAAGTTGCCCATCCCTGGCCTACATGATCAGTGTTATCTAAAAAAAATTACAAATATGGAAGAAAAGGTTTGTACTCTAAAAATACTATTGTATAGTGGGGCGCAAAATTATAAAGTTTGGGAACCACTGCTTTAGAGGATGTAACCTCCAGAGGATGTGAAGGACGCAACCTTCTGAAACGAGACACGGCCAGTTTATTTATAACTAGTATATCAAGACCTGTGGGGACAATTTTAGGTGTTGCGGGCAGCAATAGCAGAATTAATATAGTGGATACAGATATTAACCGCATGCTCTTAACACTTATCATATACTATACACCATCAAATACTTTCACATCAAATCTGCTTAATCACTCATGCCATTCAGAAATACCGGTTTCATGGCAGAATTTGTTTAGAGTGATAAAAAAATAATAATTTACAAGAAAACAAGTCAGACGCACTTTACATGAGCTTTTTAGGTTTTTACAGTTTAGGACAGTGTTCTTCACTCCCAATCCTGGAGAGCCGGTGCCCTGCAGAGTTTAGCTCCAACCTTCAAACACACCTACATGTGATTTTCTAGTGATCATGAAGACATTGCATAGCTTGCAGGTGTGTTTGATTAAGGTTGAAGCTAAATTCTGCAGGGCACCGGCTCTCCAGGGTTGGGAGTGAAGAACACTGGTTTAGGATAATGAAAAACATTCAGTTGAGTTAAGCTAACATTCATGTTAAATAACCCTCATTTCCATTGGTAGTCTATAATATTTCAGTAAATTTATCCTCCATCATACTGAACTCACCAGTGTTGCTCACAGTTGTTTGAGTGAAACATATGGCAAAGCTTGTACACGTCGTCTCTTTGTTTGCACAAGAACCTATTGGACCTGAACACTCATAACATTTGAGTGAATGTCCTGAAAAAAGAAACAGAATGAGGTAGAAATATTTTGTAGCTAATAAAACATTAAATAGGCTTTTGTGTTTTGTACCTCCAGTGAAAAGAGCGCAGAAGAGAGCAATGAAGATTTTCAGTTCCATCTTTGGTCTGTCAGGAGGTGAATAAAATCACAAACCCTTTCAGTGGCTTTTATATGAACGATCAAAAGAGGGGGCGAGGCTTTGATGGGAAAAGTACATTTAAATACAAGGGGCGTAAGTTTGATTTTGACATTGGTGGGGACATAAATAAAATTGTCTTTAGAGCCACATTGTCCCAAAAGGTTTATCGCTGTTTACTTAAACAATATTTACTAAAGTAATTTTGTTGTCATAACCTTATTTATAAAGGTTACAGGTCAAAAACAACAAATATACAAATACAGACAGCTGTGTGCTATACTTTACATATAAACGAGTCCAGATGCACAAAGTTTAAATTTGCTGATCCCCTTAACATGGGATTGTCATATATTAAGAGAGAATACATAAAACGGTTGATATAAGAACGTTTTCTTCCTCACCACCGGCATGACATGATGATCACATCACTTGTTGTCATTTACCAAACCCCTTTCTTGACATTTATGCCTTTCCAACTTACAAATGAGGTAAACAACAGAAGCTGTGTTTATTTGTTTATACCTGTAAATACTGTAAATAGCATCCGCACTTCTATTCATTTTTACTGTAAATTAACCACATGATTTTTGCACCTCATCGTTTTATTGCCTTACACATTAAATAAATATTTTGAATAGGATAAATGATGTTATGTCACACCCCTTCCCATTGGAATGTAACAAGTGTACAAACTTTATTTAGTTTTTTTGGCATTTTATGAAACTGAAACAAAGTAAAAGTATTTTTAAGTAAAAAAATAGGCTGACTACAAACTTCCCAATAGAACATTGCAATTTGTTTATAGACCTATTAGTGTCATGGTCAAAGTTCAGTTATTCATTCAATAGGACAAAAGAACAATAGATTTAAAATACAGATTACTTTGTTTTCAAAAACAATAATTGTTTTATTCTGATAGTCAAACAGAAATGCATATCAGGAGTCTCCAATAATCAGCAAATTCAAAAGTCCTCATACTCTACTGTACGAAGAATCTGCTGCCACCTACTGGTAAATGGCCTTATATACAGTTTTGCATTTAAAAAATAAGTTCACACAAAAATAAAAAATCTGTCATCAATGACCCTCATGTAATTCCAAACCTCTCTGACTTTATTTCTTTCTTTACACAAAATAAAATAAATTTTGAGAAATATCTCCGTAGTTATGTGGCCATACACTGGAATTTAAAAGGTACAAATTTTGTTTGGTTACCAGCTTGGACTACTGAAACTATTGGCGAGACAAATACAAACTACAGACTAGACTGGGCCAGCAGAAAAAAAAACAAATCTTTTTATGAAGATCATTTCACCAGCAGTGAAGGAAAATGAGTGGAAACGTGATTTAGTGCCCTTTTGTGAAGCTAAGACAAGGTGCCGCTCCTTTGCTGAACGTAAAGTTCTGGAGGGATGTAGGAATGCACGAAAGTGTGAAAGTATGCCAGTGCAGTGCCAGTGAAAGTTCTGTAAGTGAGAAGCAGTGACTTATATCTGACACGCGCTTCAATCGGTAGCCAGTGGAGAGAGATGAAGAGCGGCGTTACATGAGCTCTTTTGGGCTCTTTGAAGCCGAGTCTGGCTGCTGCGTTCTGAAGCAGTTGGAGTGGTTTGATGCTTTGTACAGGAAAACCAGCAAAGGAGAGCACTGCAGAAGTCCAACCTAAAGATTACCAGAGCCTTGATCATGAGTTGTGCAGCATGCTCCGTAAGGAAGGGGCGTATCTTTCTGATATTGTACATACCTGCCAACTTTTCAAAAAAGTGAGATTTTGTCAGGGGTGATCAAAATTTTGCAGCGCATGCATGCAGCCACACAAGATGGTGGCTCAGATATCAGAGAATTTGAGTTAATTTGATGTTGTACCCTCCATACTGATGGTTTGATAGGGGGCAGCCTACTGGAGATGGACAATATTGGTTACATTCTGTGAGGCAGACATAGCTGAAGGTCCACTCCAAGAAAATTTGGTTTAAGTACAGTAGATGTGATTTCCTCCATTCTAGTTGATTTTTGGGTGGTCTGCTAAAGATTTGCAATACCTGAACTTATTCTGATTCATGTTTGGCATCATGACTTGTTGGGTGTTCTAGACTTGAGCTGAATATTCAACCAGAAAACTATTTTTGTGCCTAAATGACTGCCTATGTACCACAATAAAGCCTAGACCAGTGTTTAAGATTTGACATAGGTAGGTTAATTGAAATTTTTTAATAGAATGGTAAAAGCTATGTCAGCTGGGTTTACATTCACCACACTAAATGTTTACAGACACACGAGTGATTCTCACGAAATCCAGACTTAAAAAGCCATTAGAACCAATTTTTTATTTTGCACATATACAATTAAGGTCTGAACTTACTATAACCATTATTTTTAGAGGATTTAAAACATTTCCTATATAATTATTAATTTTTTTTAAATAATCAATATAAAAAATTATCATTACGGCAACATGGTATTACATTAAATATATGCATTTACGAACTCATGTTTCGGTAATGAGAACTAAAAAGTTGTCTAGGTACTATGACAAATTTTTTTTAACTCTTATCTGGAGAGAAAAAATAAGAACTGCTTACCTGGTAGCCATCTTGAGTGTCACAGTCAATGATGTCCCTTCCAACAATTTTTTAAAAATTGTTAGTTCCTTGAGGGCTTAAACAATGATTGAAAATTGTTGCGGAGGATTAGAAAATTGGTCTTGGTCACATTTATATTCCTTATTATTGTCTTTACATTTACCAATGTTCACCAAATAGCACATGTTTCTTTACTGTAAATGTTTATAGTATAACATGCACTGAAGCTTTTTCTTTTTTAGATTTTTTAATTATAAATATTTCCATGTCAAAGAACCAAAATCCAGTCATGGACACATTGTGGTAATGAAAAATTTCATTTTTACATTTAGTACATGAAGAGATGTTTGTAACTGTATGCTCTTTATTTTGATAGCATTTACTTTTTTAATCAAAATGTTTCACGACACCTCATAAGTCTAATTTCGCGAGAATCACCCACACGCACAAGCAAATAATTTTTTTCAAGATTAAAAAATTAGATGACATTCCAATGTTACATACAAAGGGCCAGATTTACTAAATGGGGCAAATTAGCATGAGAGCGCAATGTCAATAAAGCGCAGATGGGAGTGGTAATATCTGCAGGTTATTTACTAAAAATGCGCAAATTAAATACATTATGCAATCTGTTCGTCAATGCTAATTTAGTCCCTGAATAGGAATTAGTCCCGGGTAAGGTACCAACCGTGCAAATGGGGCTGTAATCATTAACCCAGGGGATCATATATCAAATATCTGCATTACCCCATTCCCATTTTTTTTTTAAATGTTGAGTGAATTGTGTTAAAAGTACTGGATTTGAAGTCGTGTCACATAAATAAATTATATTCTTTGAACAAAAACATATGTAGATGCTTGCATATCAGCCTATCTGCTGCCACCTGCTGGTTCATACCAATAATTACAGTTAACCTACAGTTAACTTAGTTTATATACTTTGTTCATATCATTATTACATTTTGTCAAAGGGTTATTTAAAAAATAGAAACAAGTGTAGAGGTGTTGTGGTTAGAGTTTATTTCATGTTTTCTCCTGTTTGCAGTATATTTTTTTCTAACAATATAACACCACAAAATTAAATGAAAATTAAGCTACAGTATATTAAATTAAACATTGCATTTTAACTCAAAATATATCACATACTGCTATTGCAGTGATAAGATGCATAAATCATGAAACATACTCTTTTTTTTTTTTGTTTACTAATCCCACCACAATATCTCACATTACTGCTGTATAAAGTGAAGTTTTGCTGAATTCAGTGGATCAGGATGTAAAAGAAGAGCGGCCATAAGAGAAAGAGGAGATTCTGTGTGATGCTTTTAGCACCATTACACAGATTTCTCTCACAGCATAAGACACTTTTGTAATCTGCAGTCAATTGTGATTTGGCATCACAGATAGATTTAGAGGCACATCCTTTAAAAGTCTGGGACACAGTCCCATTAGTTGCTAATGTAAAGAAAACAAATGTTGAGTAAGTGAATCATTCAAAACTTGAAATCACACAGAAATCTGATAAAGCACATATAGAATACATACAGTATATATTCATGGTTATGGATTTCACAAAAATTTTTAAATACATGACCCTATCCTATATGGTAAATATATGATAAATATATTTCTGTGACTACTAGATACGTTAAATTAGAAAACCATGTTCTTTGATTTTGTTATCACATATTGATATGTCTTCAACAAACAATGCAATTAAAAATCAAATCAACTATAATAATGCAGAGAAAGACAGAAAAAAATGACTTGATACTCACCTGTAGCTTTAAGGCAGTAGTCTTCCTTTCCTAAACAGTTTAATATGTTTGAACAACTCGTATCATTACAGTAGTAACATTGTTTTCCATTAGGGTTGTTACAGCTGTAATCTGTAGAGGAAACAAATCTTATTATTTCATTTTATGCAATACATAGACTTAGCATATGTACTGTATTGTGTGTATCAAAGACGTACCTGGGGCGTCTTTGCTATTACAAAGGTCTGTGTTACAGCACTCTGTAGATATAACTGTCCTTGTATCTCCGATGTTTAAAGATCCACTTATACAATCCTCCGGCACTGCACAACCCTTATCCTGCACTGTAACTTCTTTGCCACCTAAACAAATAATATAAAAAGTCTGCTTTATAGAAAGTCTCTTCACTTGCGTTTGTTTGCTGCATATGAGGACATTAAGAAGTTTATTCAGTTTTTTTTGTGGTATGGTAAGTTTTAATAATAAAAGAATACGGTTTACACTCACCTAAAGTATTATTAGGAACACCATACTAATACTGTCTTTCACCCCCTTTTGCCATCAGAACTGCCTTAATTCTACATGGCATTGATTCAACAAGGTGCTGAAACCATTCTTTAGAAATGTTGGACCATATTGATAGGATAGCATATTCCAGTTGATGGAGATTTGTGGGATGCACATCCAGAGCACAAAGCTCCCGTTCCACCACATCCCAAAGATGCTCTATTGGGTTGAGATCTGGTGACTGTGGGGGGCATTTTAGTACAGTGAACTCATTGTCATGTCAAGAAACCAATTCAAAATGATTCGAGCTTTGTGACATGGTGCATTATCCTGCTGGAAGTAGCTATCAGAGGATGGGTACATGGTGGTCATAAAGGGATGGACATGGTCAGAAACAATGCTCAGGTAGGCTGTGGCATTTAAACGATTCCCAATTGGCACTAAGGGGCCTAAAGTGTGCCAAGAAAACATCCCCCACACCTTTACAACACCACCACCAGCCTGCACAGTGGTAACAAGGCATGATGGATTCATGTTCTCATTCTGTTTCCCAAATTCTGACTCTACCAACAGAAATTGAGACTCATCAGACCAGGCAACATTTTTCCAGTCTTCAACTGTCTAATTTTGGTGAGCTTGTGCAAAATGTAGCCCCTTTTCCTATTCATAGTGCAGATGAGTGGTACCTGGTGGGGTCTTCTGCTGTTGTAACCCATCCGCCTCAAGGTTGTGCGTATTGTGGCTTCACAAATGCTTTGACTGAAATAACCACTCGTTACAACCGAGGTATGCAGCAAAGTTGCTCTTCTATCAGCTTGAATCAGTCGGCCCATTCTCCTCTGACCTCTAGCATCAACAATGCATTTTCGCCCACAGGACTGCCGCATACTGGATGTTTTCCCTTTTCACACCATTCTTTGTAAACCCTAGAAATGGTTGTGCGTGAAAATCCCAGTAACTGAGCAGATTGTGAAATACTCAGACCGGCCCATCTGGCACCAACAACCATGCCTCGCTCAAAATTGCTTAAATCACCTTTCTTTCCCATTCTGACATTCAGTTTGGAGTTCAGGAGATTGTCTTGACCAGGACCACACCCCTAAATGCATTGAAGCAACTGCCATGTGATTGGCTGATTAGATAATTGCATTAATGAGAAATTGAACAGGTGTTCCCAATAATCCTTTAGGTGAGTGTATCATATAGTAATATTATGTATTTTTATAGAAATGCAGTTATATAATTATTGCCTCATTACCCTACAAATTACCTCAAATCTCTGTTAAAAAATGATAAATTCACGGACCGGCATTTCATTTTTTTCAGGGGGGCACACATGAGAATAACCTCACTGCATTGGATAATATCATAAATAATGAATTAAATGGACAAGAAACGAATTAGAACTGACATACTTCTTTATTGACACAATACAACAGAGGAGTTGTAAAGATTGGACCTAGCCTACAGAAGCAGTCTAAACACACATCGCAGGGCTCGACATCAACGTTTGTCTGCTTATCAGGGACAAGTGGATTTTCTTAAAAGGCCAAGTGAAAGAAAATTTTACTTGCCTAACCGGCCATGTAGCCTAGCCTGATTAAAACGCCAATAATAATCACCAAAAAACCTCTAAGCCGCATTCAAACAGCCAGCGATGTTATCGCTGTGTGACGCCCATCTCTTTCAATGAGGCGTTTCTAAATCTGCTTGTCATAAACAAATGAGAACCATCCATGCCAGTAACTGATGAGAGAAGAATGACGTGAACTGCTCATTCTCATTGGTAGTCATTCCCGAAATTTGCTCCACATTTGCATAAAGTTAAACTTTTCTTAAATTTCCCTTCAATTAAAATTTCGGCTGCGCTTTCCTGCCAATTTTGGTGTTTTTTGTTAAAGAAACGCCGTATATCCTTAGCACTGCGAGATCGCTTAGCATTTTTTTTATTACAACTAACGTTAAGGGGTGGCGCTATGCTTAGCAAACAACCAAACATTTCCATGCTCACTATCAACAAGTCAATAAATATGTTTAAAATATATATATATTTTTAAATCAGACAAACACATTTTTATTTTTATACAGGAGTTGTATGTATACAAAACAATAACTTTTGATAACAGTAGCCTATTGATAAAAAAGGGGAAAACGAGCAAGGACTGTTGGTTGGTGGGACATGAAGCTGGTGAAAAGGTGAAGGGAGACCGCAGGCTCGTCCAGGGTAGGCACTATCATGGTGCCGGGACTGGATGGTGGTTGTGTAAACGCACAGTAACAGATATCTGTTATATGCCCCAAACATTGCACAAATTTAAACAACATGTAAAAACAAATTACTTTACAAATTTAGAAATAATTTTCCTCTAACTGGTGTGATAGCGCAACGATGCTGTAAATGCACAGTTATAATTGTTTCCTTTTCTGCCCTATGAAGAACGTCTAGTTTAATTCAAAGTTAAGGACCCTCCATTATTGCATTCTTTAGAGCAGGGATTTTCAAACCCCATTTTTTTTTTTTTTTTGCATATTTTTATAAAAAATATTTTATTTGGTCCTGAGATTATACCCATCTAAGTGGATCGCAAAATAAAAAAGTTTGGGAACCAATGCTTAAGAGGATGCAACTTCAGAGGACTCGAATGACACAACCTTCTGAAATGAGACACAGCCGGTATATCTAGTATAACTAGTATATCAAGACCTGTGGGGATGGTTTTAGGTGTGGCGGATCTCAGAATTAATGTAGCGGATACAGATATTAACTGGATGCTCTTCTTTATGCCATCAAATAATTTCACTTCAAATTCCTAATCCTGGCCCCAGGCCATTCAGAAATACTGGATGGCAAAATTCTTTAAGAGTGATTAAAAAATGCTAATTTACAAAAAAAAAATTGTTATTTTTGTGCTATTTATCACATTATCGGGCGGTTTTCCTGTTTAGACTAGTCCTAGACTAAAATAAATGTAAGAGCTGTTCATACCGAAAACAACTTGCACTGACATATTTTAAAATACATCAGTGCCCTTTGTTTTGCACACAAAATGCACACACAAGTAATGTTTTTAGTAAGACATATTTGTTAAAACTAGTTATACACTGCAAAAATGATTTTTTTCCTTGAAAATAATTTTTTGCTGTGTATTTCATAATAATTAAAGTAGGGCCTAGTCCTGGCTTAAGCTAATCCCTGTCCAGAAAACCATCCCTGTAGGTCATATTTTCTGTTGATTTTGTGTTAAAAGAAGCACAAAATGGATTGTTCAAACAATAACACAGAGTTGTTACTAACACTGATTGTGTTGTTTTTAAAACATCCGTTCTAAGAGTGCATGAACTTTTTTAGTTTTTTTTTTACAGTTGAGGAAAATGAAAATATTCAGTTGAGTTAAGCTAACATTCATGTTAAATGACCCTAATTTCCATTGGTAGTCTATAATATTTCAGTAAATTTATCCTCCATCATTTGAACTCACCAGCGGACTCTACAATTCTTGCACTTGCACATACCGCAGTCTCTGGACACGTCATCTCGTTGCTTTCACAGGAACCCTTCTCACCTAAACACTGATTGCATTTGAGCAAATGTCCTGCAAAAAAGAAACAGAATGAGGTAGAAATGTATTTTGTAACTAATAAAACATTAAATAGGTCTTTGTGTTTTGTACCTCCAGTGATAAGAGCGCTGAAGAGAACAATGAAGATTTTCAGTTCCATCTTTGGTCTGTCAGGAGGTGAATAAAATCACAAACCCTTTCAGTGGCTTAAATATGAACGATCAAAAGAGGACGAGCCTATGATGAGAAAATGAAACTAAAATAAAGGGTGTAAGTTTGATATTGACATTGGTGGGGACATAAGTAAAATTGTCTTTAGAGCCACATTCTCACAATGGTTTATCGCTGTTTACTTGAACAATATTTAAAATAGTATTTCTGTTGTCATAATCTTATTTATTGAGGTTCTTATTATTATTATAATGTTTTTTACTTTTTTGTGTTGCAAGTGAAAATTCTGGCAGTGCAAGTTCAAAACTGAAAAAAAAAGAAATCCTCAATATCTGCTCCAGAAAACACATTATACTTAAATGCAAAACACAGTATTATTTACTAATAGGGCTGGGCGTATATATCACCTGCGATTGTCATGCGTATCCCATTAGTAAACCTGGACCCGGATTAGTAGAAAATTGGCATCACATGCTTTTAGGTGGAGCGGCATTTACTACACAGGGATGCATTGCATTTTCTAAACAACCATGTAACTCGCTGCTGAACCACCATAGTACGATGCATAGTTGGAGAAACGTACTGCCTAGTCAAGACCATGGTTCAACAATATAGTTGATGATGTCACGTGATAGCTCCTAATTCATCTGGTCGAATCGATTTAATGCCAGATTATTGTTTTAAATAACGTACGTTGCTGTTGTTGTGATTTAGTTCTCTGTTGTTTTATTTCAATATGCGCAAGTTCCTTCGGTAACACTTTATTTTACGACCCGCAAAGTACCGCGTAATTAAACCGAATTTACAGCGTACCTATTTGTAACAACAGGGTAGGTAACCTGTATGTATAATGGAATAATATTTTAAGTTTGGGGTAATAAGGGGGTAAGAATATGAAGAATTATAAATTATTTATACTCTAAGTATTTTATAACAACAGGGTACCTATTGTAATATTACGTGGTATGTATGACTTAGTCAAGTCTATGGGGAAATTATGTTTTATTTATTTTTTATTGTGAATTTTTCATATTGACTACTGAATGTTGTATACAGTCAATGTCTACGAGCCACATCGGCAAATAAATATAACAGCATATCACTTTTATTTTAGTAGCCTATATTACTTGCTTTTAATAACAAAAGTCCAGCTGATTTAATGTGGTTATCTTTTTTTTAAGGTAAGTACAATAAAAATAGCAACTTATTCCCTATTTACCAGGAAACTCCTACATTTGCGGACATATTTGAAGTGGTGCTTTGCAATTTATTTACTGTAAACACAAGTATTTTAGCCAAATATAATTTATGAAATGGCAAACCAGAATGAAACAACAGCAGATATCAGCTCCAGCTAAAGCAAAAGACGACTACATGCGTAGGTTAGTGCGCAGGTGTAGAGCGCGCAGCCGTCTGCAGGAGGTTTGCTGGAACGCGATCCTGAGGTGAAATTTCTTTAAGAGGTTTTAAAAACGTTCTACACTGTGGAGTACAGCTGCGAGTAATGTTAGCAGGTTCCGCATGCTGGATAAGGTGACTGGTTTTGTTAATACATGACTCACGCATTTCAAACAATGTTTTTCAAGAAAGTTGCTAGCTAACGGTAGCCGGTTAGCTAGCACATAAGTAAGCCTAAAATTTATAAACGTAACTGGCTTAGAAAACTCTGTTTCTGTCAAGGCACAGTGAAGAAACATTTACTGAAGGCTTTCATTTATGTTTTTTATATGTAATGCAGAACAGCATTTGTGAGACGACATCAACTCATCATCCGAGTGGACAAGAACACCAACAGAGGAAGCCAAGCCGCAAAAACAATGAAAAATTGTCATGACTTTTTATTTTAAATAAAAGTTATGTGATAATAAACATTAAGTGTTGGCTTAATTATAGTGTTTTAAAGATGTTTTGAAATAAGTTGTTTTAAAATAAAAATAACAATATTCTGTATGTTTATGGTATTTACCCTATAACATTTATAACAAGAGGTGAACAAAGCACCACTTTAGTTTACAGCCCGCAAATATGAGAGATACCTGGTACATACACAGAACAATCGGGGAATAAGCCCCACTTTAGTTTACAGCCCGCAAATATGTGAGTTACCTGGTACATACACCGAACAATCAGGGAATAAGCCCCACTTCAATTTACAGCCCGCAAATATAAGAGTTACCTGGTAACTCATGTATACATATACAGATCAAAGAGGTACAAGTTGCTATTATTTTTATTGTGTGTTATATTTTATTTGCCGACGTGGCTTGTAGACATCAACTGTAGGCTATACAAAACACTTCATCAGGTAAGTAGCAAATATGAAAAAAAAAACATATTACACATAGACCATATTACCCATAGACGTAAGTCATACATACCATGTAATATTACAATAGGTACCCTGTAGTTATGAAATACTTAGAGAATAATTTTCCATATATTCTTACCCCCTTATTACCCCAAACTTAAAATATTATTCCCTTATAACTACAAGTACGTACTGTAGAGGTACTCTGTTGTTACAAATAGGTACGCTGTAAATTCGGTTTAATTACGCGGTACTTTGCGGGTCGTAAAATAAAGTGTTACCGTTCCTTCTTACATCACTCCTCCAATGGATTCCCCAGGGTCATAAATACCTGTTGCAGGGTTTACACGAAATGCGGTAGAGGTGGCAAGCGTAAGTGATTTACATGTTAAGTCAATGCAAAGACAGGATGAGCATTGCTGCGGGAAACGCGGAAGTTGAAAAATCTGAACCTTGACGGATTTCCGCGCCGTGTTAACCAATCAGGACCTTGCTGTAGTAATGAAGTGATGTCTCAGCGAAGTCGCAGAAGCCCCTCCCATGACGCGAATTTCCACATTAATGTCTTGAATGACTAGAATTTCATGCGCAAATGAAGTGAATTAACTCAAATGTTCGAGCGCCCAACTACGCGCGAATAGCACATTTTTGCCGCCTATACCGCAGCTGGTGTGAATGCACCATTAGGGCTCCACGCATGCGCACTTTTCAAAAAACAGTTCTTTAATTCTGTTTACAAAATAAAAGACGTAAAATGGACTTTGTACATTTCTAATAATGGATATAGAATGCACTTCATGTTATTTTGTTTAAAAGCATGATTAATGCAAGTCTACATATCATAATAACAAGGAACTATTCTTCTAACTACAGGTGAAGAGCTTTAGTTCCAACCATACAAGTTTGCGATGCAGTTTGCGAATGCTTGTTTGAACCATGGTTTTGGGAAACACCAAATCGTTGATCTATGTTAGGAATGATTAAATTGTGATGTTAGTTGGCTAACGATGCTCTTGGGAAACGCACTGCTGAGCCGTAGTTCACCGACAAGCTAGACAATTGTTGAATCGCCTGCAATATTAACTCTTTCACCGCCAGCGTTTTTAAAAAAAGTTGCCAGCCAGCGCCAGCGTTTTTCATGATTTTCACCAAAGTTTAATGCCTTCCAGAAAATGTTCTTCTTTAAATAAATAAACATACAATATACCAAATGAAAGAACAGACCCTCTGCTTTCAAACAAAAAAAACCCCGTTTCATCCTACCTTTAGTGGTTCTTTTGCAATCAGCTTTTGAATATGGGTAGGTTTTTGCAAAAACACCATATTTTGAGCAAAAAGCAAAAATAATTCCATATTTGTGACAGACTTTTCATAGAGATCCCATCCAGAGCGATCTTTAAAACAGACACGGACATGCAGCAGCTTGCCATAGGGCAATACTTCCGGTTTTAAAAAGTTGCGGAAGGGCGCCACCTGGTGAATAATAGTGGTATTGCGGAAAGACGGAAAATCTCGTCATTGGCGGGGAAGCGTTTTCTCTTAATTGACGAGATATCTCGTCAATGGCGGGGAAAGAGTTAAATGCGATATTGCACAGCTTGTCAGTTTATGAAACAACAAACAAAAAATAAAATTGCTAACTACATACAAATAGCTCAGTGTACACTACTGTACATATAAACGAGTCCAGACACACAAAATTTAAATTTGCTCATCCGCTTAATATGGGATTGTCATATATTGGGAGAAAACACTGTTCCTGAATCAATGTCCCACAACTTTTCCTGAATTTTTGCATTAAACGGTTGATATAAGAACGTTTTCTTCCTCACAACCGGTAGCCTGCAATCATGACATGATGATGAACATCATGTGTTGTTGACAGAGATTTCGCGCTGCGTACTTCCAATTGTAGCCTACGTCAGACAGCGAGTAAAGATAAAGCCAATCATAAAGCGATGTGGGTTAGAAAGGCGGGAATCAAGAATGGCAAAGCCAATCATATTAGCGACTTAAATTGCGGAGGTGGGACTCGTTTCAGAGAATGAGATTTGTTAACCGGTTGTTTACCACAGATTGCATACAGAACGCGGTTATAAAAGATTTAAATCTCATTTTAATGATTCCTGGGTAAACAAATGTTAAATAAAATATGTAAAAGGTAAAAAACACAAGGCACAGACGAACATCAGTGGTTATATATAAATACAGATTCATTGTTTGGTTGAAATGATTGCTATAAGGGACAATTCAGTGTTCCATATAGATAGTTGCTACAATACATTTTGCTTAAATATAAAAGAGGTTGGGCATGCATGGCTTAGCGCTGGGTTTAAAATAGTTGCAAGGGTGCTGTTCACCTGCAAAACATGCATGTTAAAAGCAGTGGTAGCTCATGACTGCTCATCCGAGAGGCGCTAATTCAAAATAAGTGTTCGGAGTTTCATGTGTATTGCTTGCGTTTTCAAAATATGTGTTTGTTGCATCATGTAAACCATGTGCATCACGTTTGTCAAAATAAGTGCCTGCTGCACACGCGTCAAAATTCTGGCTTAAATGCTTATCAGCAGGTTAACAGCTATCAGTATCTAACTGTGGTGGTCAGATAACAGTACTTAAAGACTGATAATAATGTTTTTATTCTTTTTCTTCTGAGAGATTAAACTTGCTTCCTTTTATCCAGTTGAATTTAAAGATTGTGTTTGAATTACACGTGAGGCTGAAATGAATTCAAATCTGTCAGAAACTTTCAGAGAAAACGAAACCTAAGTAGTGTTTACCCCTGAGCACGTGCATGTAACCCTTTCCTGCGTTTACATTTAGTTATTTAGCAGGTGTTTTTATTCAAAGTGACTTACAAATTGGGTAAACATATAGCAAATCGAAAAACACAAGGACAGCACAAGAACTAGTCTCATTAAGCCTAACACAGTATACATAGGGTTATTTTTTAAGAAAGAAAAGATAAAGATATTAAATTCTTTATAGTAAGTAAGGTGTTGGCGAAAGAAATGTGTTTAAGCTGATTCTTAAAAATTACAACAGAATCAGCAGATAATTTATAGCAAACATTTTCAACCTTGTTTTTTTTTTTAAGAAAAATACTTTTCAAATGAGAACAAACATAAAAATCAATTAAAGATTTGTATAGTCTTAAATATATCATACACTGTAAAAAAGTTGGTTCAACTTATTAATTGTGAAATTAATTCAAGTTAAAAATATTAGTTGACAAAATCATTTTTACACAACTTTTTGCCTCAATTACTGTTTTGTCTAAACTTAAAACTTAAAGCAATCAGGTAACTTTTTGTTGAACCAACAAATCTTTTCTTTACAGTGTCATTTCGTCTGTGGGGGCCGCACACCGATAAAGTTTAAGAACCATGCGCTAACCAACAATTGATCGGCCCAATAAAAGAAAGCTGCAAGTCTCCCCGAGACCCAGCGCAAGATCTTCATCTCATAACGCTTAAAGCAACACTAAAGACTTATTGCTCTTTGCTCCCCCTACAGGTTAGAAGCGTAATTGTTCATTAGCACTGTCGTAAATACTGCAGCATAGCTGGCTCTGATTGGATTGTAGGTCTGCCGTAAAGCAAGTTTTTGTAGTTTTCACTCGAACTACAGGACCGCTACCCGACGGTTGGAAACTTCTTTAGTGCGGTTTTGGCCGATAGAGGGCTGCAAAGCGAATGTGAAAGTGCCATTCACCCTGTTTTGAGTGGATGAACCACTGAAACTTTTTTGGAAACGTTATTTTAAGGTAAAAAAAAAACTCTTTGGTGTTGCTTTAACTATTGCTGAAACTTCACGCCATTTATTGTGTTGTTGTTTTTGTCTGTATGTTAATCTGTTTCCCACCTGGTTCCTCGTTTTGTATGTAAATCGGAGGGGTTACTTGACTGTAACCTTGTTCCCTGAAAAAGCGGAACGAGATGCTGCGCTGCTAAGCGCTATGGGGAAACGTCTTTATCGTTGACCAGCTGAATATAGTGTGCAAACACGTCAATGAAATTGACCCAGAGGTATATAGCCTCGGTTGATGACGACATCACAGCGCACCCGATGCGAGGCTATAAAATAGATGAGCAACAGCTGTGTCATCAGATCTTTTGTTTGAAGACCAGTCCTGGGACATCTACTGTACGGCAAGACAGCGCAGCATCTCGTTTCGCTTTTTCAGGGAACAAGGTTACAGTCAAGTAACCCCTCCGTTCCCTATCAAAAGCTTTACTCGATGCTGCGCTGCTAAGCGCTATGGGGAACGACAATACCCACGCTGCCGTGCTTGGAGATGTCTGGACCCCTTACGGATGTGTAAGTGTGTGCACAAGGACCGCAAAGAAATCTCAGACATAAACAACCAAGCTAAAAATAGTGGATGTGTGCGGAAAGGATGCTCCTGCCGCCTCACAAACATCTATAAGAAGGCACCCCTTCCTAATAAATAGCAGTGGGGAATACCCCTTTATGGAAAAATGGTTTAGACAGCAGCTTGAGATGTTGACTCGAGGACATGAGACCCTGGAGTGACATGAGCATCCAAGCTATAAAATCTTATGAATGTATGCGGAGAGGACCAGCCCGCCGCATTACAAACGCTCTGTAAGGAGGCACCCCTTACTAAAAGTAGCAGTGGGGGATACCCCTTTTATGGACAAATGGCATAGACATCAGCTTGAGATGTTGATTCGAGGACAGGATATCCTGGAGTGACATGAGCATCCAAGCTATAAAATCTTATGAATGTATGTGGAGAGGACCAGCCTGCCGCATCACAAACGCTCTGCAAGGAGGCCCCTTTTACTAAAGCAGTAGAAGAGGCTACTCCCCTGGTGGAGTGAGCTCTCAGACCTGCTGGCGAGACTTGACAGCGCGCCTCAAAGGCAAGAGCAATGACATCCCTAACCCAATGTGATATGGACTGCCTGGTGGCCGCAGCACCTCTGTTGCGGCCCCCAAAAACAGACAAACAACTGCTCTGACTTACGCCACTGGCTAGTGCGGTGGACATAAGTCTGAAGAGCACGGACTGGACACAATCTGTGGTATAACTCCTGCTCCGGCGTGGTGAACGGCGGAGGGCAGAAAGTCTCAAGAATGACCGGATGTGCAGTCGAAAAGGGAACCTTACGCAGGTAATCAAGATAAGGATGTAAAATCAACTTCACCATTCCTGGGGCAAAATCTAGACAGGATGGCGAGATCGCCAGAGCCTGCATATCCCCAATTCTTTTTAAAGAAGTTATCGCCATTAGAACAACCATCTTTAGCGTCAGAATTCTATCAGACACTGACTCTAGAGGTTCAAAAGGAGTTCTGAACCAGACCCTCAAGGACTATAGCTAGGTCCCACGAAGGAATCTTAGTTCTTGCTGTAGGCCTCAATCGTTGGATGCCTCCCGAGCGGCGCCCCGTCCACCAAAGCGTGGCAAGCCGAAAAAGCGGCCACATAAAACCTGAGAGTGAATGGGCATAAGCTGCTGACAGCTTTTCCTGCAGAAAACTCAGAACTGTAGCAAACTGGCAGTTAACAGGATCTGCAAAGCCATGACCGCATGCTCCTCCCCCAAACACACAAAACAGTTAAGTGTGTGTGTCGTCCTTCGCCATAAAGCGAAAACAAACACGACTTAGACTGCTCGTGACTCTTCTTACTCATATTTTCCTTTTAACTTAAACTCCTTTAAAATCGGAAAGAGAGAAAGTCTGCACTCTATCTTGTTGGAATCTAACTCCTAACAAAGATCTCAAGTGAAGTTCAAAAGGTAAGAGAGAGATTTGCATTTCAGTGTAGCACACACTCATTCAGTAGTTGGTCTGAAAATAAAAAGACCTGATGACACAGCTGTTGCTCATCTATTTTATAGCCTCGCATCGGGTGCGCTGTGATGTCGTCATCAACCGAGGCTATATACCTCCGGGTCAATTTCATTGACGTGTTTGCACACTATATTCAGCTGGTCAACGATAAAGACGTTTCCCCATAGCGCTTAGCAGCGCAGCATCGAGTAAAGCTTTTGATAGGGAACCCCTATTTGTATACTTTGAGATGAGTGTATAGGTCACATGCATACATTTAAAACACGCAGGATTCATACATTAAATTAGGAGCGAGTGCCCCCCCCATGTGTTTTTTTCTGTCATTTTGGTTAGACAGTGTAGTTTAGCTGGAACGTCTTGGACGCTGAAGAATAATTGAATTTTCTTTTTTAGTTTTGGGTTACGTAGATTGTAGGTTTAGCACCGCTCGCGCCCCTCTTTTACTCCTCACTCATACACCCTGTGTTTATATGTTTATACCTGTAAATACTGTAAATGGCATCCGCACTTTGTTCACTAAACACATTTTGTTGTAAATTAATCACCTGATTTTTGTACCGCATTGTTTATTGCCTTACCCATTAAATAAATATTTTTAATAAATGATGTTATGTCACACCCCTTCTTTACACATTGGAATGTAACAAGTGTACAAACTTCATTTAGATTTGTTGGCATTCTATGAAACCGAAACAAAAAAAATAGGCTGACTACAAACTACCCAATAAAACACTTCAATTTGTTTATTGACTTATTGGTGTCATGGTCGAAGTTCAGTTATTCATTCAATAGAACAAAAGAACAATAGATTTTAAATACAGATGACTTTGTTTTTGAAAAAAAATAATAGATTTTTTATTCTGATAGTCAAACAGAAATGCATATCAGGAGTCTCCAATAATCAGCAAATTCAAAAGTCCTCATACTCTACTGTACAAAGAATCTGCTGCCACCTACTGGTAAATTACCTTATATACAGTTTTGCATTTTAAAGATAAGTTTACAGACCTTTATGACTTTCTTTCTTCTGAGGAACACAAAATAAAATAAAAATTTTGAGAAGTATCTCAGTAGTTTTGTCTCCATATACAATGGAAGTTAAAGGAACAAATTTAGTTTGGTTACCAGCTTTGACTACTGAAACTATTGGCAAGACAAATACAAACTACAGACCAGACACCACATCTTTATTGTTAATGCAAGGACAACACAACCAAATTAAAGCAACAAAAACAACAAACATTTAATGTAGAATGATAATTTATTTGATAAAGAAATATAATCTTTATATAACAAATATATGTGAATGTATGTGTATTTTATGCATAAAGAAATAACCATTTACTAAGAAATTTTCTATGAAACACAAGTGAATTGTTTGTTAACACAAAAGTTCATTTTAGTTTTGTATCAGCAGTTATGTTAAGGATGTTGTGAGCAGAGATCTTTCTGTACAACCACATAAAGTGCACGACACGTGGTAAATAAAGTGTCTGTGGAGGGAATCCGATATGAAAATTTCATATGAATAATTACAGTAATTTAACTTAGTTTAGAAATGTTGTTATCATTATTATTTTTTTTTTCAAATGTAAAGGCTTATAAACAAGTGTAGAAGTGGTGTGATTACATTTTATTTAATTTTTTTTTCAGTAAAAATGTTTTCTAGCAATTTAACATCAAAATACAATGGAAATGATGTTGAATAAAACATTGCCTTTAATTCCAAAATATGCCACGGTTGCAGTGATAAGATGAATAAAGTTCTTTTATTTTACTAATCCCACCACAATATCACCACAAAATTAATGCTGTAGAGTGAAGTGTAATTTAATCTACTTTAATAAATAATGTAGAGAAAGACAGTCTGTTAGTCAGTTAAAACAGTAAAATCTGTTGAAATAACTCTTCCCATCACAGTAGTAACACTGTTTTTCATTGGGGCTCTTTAGAGCTGGAAACTTTAAGAAACAAATCTTAATCTTTCATTTGCATGCTTAAGATCAACCTGCATGCTTAAGTCAAATGAGCCTCCTTCTGACCGTCTGTCACCCTACTACAGATTTACACGTGTTTTACATACAGCCTCATTGTGCAGTAATTAAACTATCAGAAATTGATTATTTTACACTAACTAGCTATTTTCACTTTGGTGACCTGAATACGTAAAATAAAAAAGTCACGCTAATTCTAACAGTATGTGCACAGAAAGCTGTTACTGTACCCAGTTAACATTACAATATGGCTCCGAAAGTATTCAGATAAATACACCTTAATTTGTTAAGATGAGAAATTAAGTTTACCTGTTCAGCTATATTTTATAAGTTATAACAACTCATCTCTAATCAAGATAAATAATAGTAAGTTAAAATAACTATATCCGAGTTAATTCAACTAAAATAATAATAATAATAATAAGACAGCAAGTAATTTTTTACAGTGTATGTTTTCTGAGATAATAATAATAATAATAATAATAAATTTTTTTTATAAAGCACTTTTCATAAAACAATCTCAAAGTGCTACAGAGTACATATTAACCTAAGTTAAAAAGGAAAACAGTAAAACACATAGATAAATAAAAACAAGTCCTAAGGACAATTTTAAAAAGCCTGTCTGAACAAGACAGTTTTAAGCTCTTTTTTAAAAAATGTCCACCGATTTGGGTTTTCGCAAATGTTCAGGCAGGGAGTTCCAGATACGAGGGGCGGCTGAGCAGAATGCTCGGTCTCCCATAGTGCAGAGTCTTGAGCGAGGCTGATGAAGAAGGTTTGTGCTTTGAGACCGAAGGTTATTTTGTATACCGATGAGCAGGATGTTACAATAGCCCAGCCTGGAGGAAATTAAGGCATGGACGAGTTTTTCTGCATCAGAGAAAGTGAGGAATGGGCGGAGTTTTGAGATGTTTTTGATATGAAAAAAGAAGTCTTGTATAGATGTTTAATGTGATTAGAAAAGGTCAGTTGTGGGTCCAGCTTCACACCGAGGTTGGTAACAGTAGTTGATAGGGGGATGTCTTGACCGGAGAAGGAGATAGTGGTTATAGGTGAAGACTGAACCTGGTGACGAGTGCGAATTTGTATAGCTTCAGTTTTCGAGCTATTCAACTGTAAGAAATTATGACTAATCCATGCTCTAATCTCCTCCAGGCAATAAGAGAGGGTTAGGGATGATGGAGAAGAGGGAGCAGAAGATGATGAGGAAGCAGATAATGATGAAAAATCCGAGGTAGAGTATATGTTTGAGTCGGTTCGCAGGTACAACTGAGTGTCGTCAGCATAACAATGAAAAAAAATGCCGTGCCGGCTGATGACACGACCCAATGGCAACATGTAGATGATGAAAAGGAGGGGTCCTAGGATGGATCCTTGAGGGACGCCACACATGACAGGGTCTGTACAGGACCCGGCAGTTCCCAGGTGGATGTACTCCGTCCTGTCAGAGAGGTATGAGGTGAACCAGTGTGGAGTGACAGAGACCAATGTCAGTATGAAGACGGCTTAGAAGAATTCGATGGTCTACAGTATCAAAGGTCGCCGACAGGTCAAGGAGAATAAGTAGAGAGGGGGATCCGGAATCTGGAGAAATGAGAAGGTCATTGGTTACCCTCAACAGTACTGTCTCTGAACTATGGGCAGTATGAAAACCAGACTGGAATGTTCCATACAGTGAATGGCGTTGTAGATGTTCCTGTAACTGTGCAGCAACAGCTTTTTCAAGCACCTTTGACAGAAATGGAAGATGAGAAATGGGCCGATAGTTTGAAAGGCATTCTGGGTCAAGATTGGGTTTTTTCAAGAGAGGTTTTATAACAGCAGTTTTAAGTGAGGGTGGGACATGACCAGAGTTTAATGAATGGTTTATTTTTTTGTGTGATGAGAGGACTAATGGCCGAAAGGTTTGATTTGATGAGCGCAGTGGGAAGGCGGTCAAGGGGAGAGGTGGAAGGCTTCATCTTTTTTATAAGACCCTTGACTTCGATCTGAGAGACTCTAATGAAACTGCTAAAAAGAGGAGGATAATCTAAGTGCATGGTTGTTAGGTTTGTATAAACTGTTTTGAATTTAGAAACAACGTAATTCACAAATGCTTACATTTAAGACTGAGCTTTATCACTGTAACAACAAAAAGTACATATATTTTTTAATTAAAGATAATGCACTGCAAAAAATGAATATCATCATTACTTTAAAATGTAATGATGATATTGTAATGATCAAAGTTCAATAAACAAACTATAATTACAGGTGTACACCAGCAGGTGGCAGCAGATAGGCTTTTAAGTACAGAGACCTTAATCCCTCACAACAAACTTGTACTGTAAGGTGTGTATGTGATCTGTTGGCTAAATCACATCTAATATTAGGAGTTGAATCGTAAATTGTTTGATTGATTAGTAGAACTGCCTGCACTTCAAGTTTAATCATTTTGACAATGTTTGTGCTGTTGTTAGTGATAGTTTGAAAATCATGGGCCCTGATTTTGCAAGTATCCTAACAACAGTAAGATTATTGTTTAGGTATTTGAGATTTTAATAGTAAGTATATGTTGTGTGGTGTGTTGTGTGGTGTTTAGTGTTTACGTCTGGATAGTCTTTACGTCTATAGCAGATTGAACAGTGTGGGGACTCAATAAAAAAATAAAAAAATAAATTGCACTTCCAATAAATTTTTCTGAAAGATGGTTTTGGTCCTTTAAGGTTGTTATTATTTCACTGATATATGTTCAATGGTTAATTTTTGTGACAAGTTTACTTTTAGCTAGTAATTTGATGCTATAGAACAGGGGTCTTCAACGTTTTTTTGGGGTCGGGGACCCCTTAGATGAGAGAGGCATGGAGCAGGGAGCCCCTGATAAATGTGTAAAATTTATATTTAAGTAATCAGAGGCTGCCTTTTCGTATTAGGCACAACGCAAAGTGGAGTAAAGTACAACCATTGACCAATCAGAATCAAGGACTGGAACTGTTACATAGAAACAAAGCATATTGTCACACAGCCATACTATATTAAGACAGTACATTGGCACTATTATGCTGTTGTTGTACATGCATACATTTTTTTGTTAAAGTAGATTTAGTTTTTATATGAATATAATAATAATAATAATAACAATAATAATATGAATATAATAATAATAATAATAATAATAATATATTATTTTAAGGTATTTGCAGTGTAATAGATTTTCATTTTACTGTGAATTTACCTGAACCTGGGCTTTCAGTTTATAAAGATGACTGATCATGGTGAATGGCACAAAGACTCTCTATTCTGGTGGGGATAGAGGTTGTGCTACTTTATAATTCAGAGGTTTCGTGCCTTTCTCGTGTATTATCATTGTCATGAGTTATAGTAACGCAGGTTTATTTTCTGCATATGTAATGGGGTGAGCTTAGAGGGGCGTGTCATTTGACTTTGTGATGGAGCCGGACGGAAGTTGAGCGCACGGACCCTTTAAAAGTGGGGAACATTCCTTTCTTCGGGTTCTCTCTTTTTGGGAAACTGGCTGCAGTGGAGGTGTGTAACGACTCCCTTACCCGCCTAAACACGAGGTTTAAACCTTTTCCGGACCTCTCTTAGTCGCGCTAAACACCAAGGTAGTTCCCGCATCAAACTTTTATTTCATCTGCGTGACATTGTCCGCTATTGTGCATCAGAGGAACGCTGATTTTCTGCGCTGTGCGTGGGCCTGTGGGTACTTCCAAATCATTTACAGTCGGTATGTATCGAATCAATTGGTAGTTTTAGTTTACTGATTGTTTTCATAAAAAGCGGGTATTTTATGGAGGCTCGTTTATTTAGTGTGATCCAGATTTATGAATGGTGCGTTGACATTGCTGGGGGGCCTGATCAAGGTGCGCTACAGGTATGTGGTGTTATTATTTTATGAATATTAAGTTTCAGTGTTATTTTAGTTAGTAAAAAAAAATATAAGGTTGATGGCGAACTTGTGTTATAGAGGGCTGCTGTTTCGCTGCTGTGGAATTTACAGTCGTTGGACATTCCTGTTGATGCCCTCAATCTTCTGACGTTTCATCCTGTGTGTGTGTGCGTGCGCGTGTGTGTGTGTGGGTGTGTGTGTGTGTGTGTGTGTGGGTGTGTGTGTTTAGTAATGATGTGTGACTGCGTGGAGTATTAGGTTCAGCTGTTAAATTGTGTATTGGTGTTTTGTTTGTTTAACCCCATATGTGTATTTTGAGAGGTCACACGGGTATTAGACCATTTATTATTCTGTACATCTGACTCATATAAGTGACCTGGGGAATTTGTATTGCCTATTTCATTTATAATCTTTTTTTGTTTCTTTTTTTTGTGTGGAGGTTGGTTTCTCTAATTGAAATGGTTTGTTTCACTAACTGGAAGTGATTGGTTTTTTTCTATTTTGTGTGTGGGATTTTCTTTCTTTATATTGGTACCAATTATTATTATTATTATTGTGTGATTCATTAACTCAGGGCATCTATGAGACAAATGGTCTAAGAACTAAGTGTTCCCCACATATGGTATGGACGCTGTGTAGTGTGTTTACGCCTTTTATGTGAATGTGGATGTTTGTATTTTTATACCATTAAATTAAAGATTGAATAAGCACACCCTTGTTGTCTTCCTCCATTTGGTTGGGGGGCCTGTTGTAAGGGAAATTGAATATTAATACCCCTTTGTTACATATAACTTGACACTGTCACACATAGGCAGACTCAGGAGAAAACATGCATTGAGTCCGCGCGTGTAACGGGGAAAATTTGTTTATGATAAATTGTGCCAAAATGTTTATTAATCTTGTATATTAATTCTAAAATGTTAATTGAACACATTGTATTAAGTGCACCTGATGGGATATAGCGCCACCCGCAGGAGACTAAAGTAAATTGTGAATTGTGTCGGCCATTTTCTCCTCAGTCATTGTAAGCTGTTGAGGAGGATGGTAGGTTTAAAATCTCTCTCCGGTCAAATACAAGTAAAATGATGTTAGAGATTATTTTATTTCTGCTAAGGTTCAATATTGTTCTCTAAAAGGGTATTTCATATTGTAGATAAGCCAAAAGAGATGAAGTTGATGGAAATGTAAAGTTTTATACTGAAGTCACTGTTGAGTGCTTTAGGAGCACATGGTATTTCTTGTGTTTCAGTCTCTGTATTTTCTCATTGTTTATTTTCTGTATATTTTATTCACTGTATATTTATTTTTGGCAGTTATGTGACCGGATGAGTTGTAATTCACGCCTGTGCGGTGTTATTTCATATATTCCAGGTATGATGTACTAATGTTTGTGTACTGTTATGCTGTTTATATTCAAAGAGAAAAAGAAACAGAGCTCAATTATTGAAAGAAATTGATTTATTGATTGTTAAATTGAGGTCCTCAGTCATTGTAAGCTGTTGAGGAGGATGTTATGTGACCGGATGAGTTGTAATTCACGCCTGTGCGGTGTTATTTCATATATTCCAGTATTCCAGTAAATGAGATAAGTGAGCTCAGCCTACGTCTCTGTGTGGTCCTTTCCGGAGTGGTCGAACAATTAAAGAACCAGAAGAAGGGGGTTACAATGGTGCCGTGATTCCCGTTCGTGACCAATGCAAAGCCGATCTCAAGGGGGGACAACAAGGCCTACAGCGGAGTACTGTGTGGATGTCACATGCTTCATTCGGTCGGAAGGACTGCGGTTGCCAGATTCTCCTGTTAAAGACATTTTTCTAGGGTATTTGAAAAAAATAATAACAAACGTTGGACTGCAGATAAGTGAAAAGAATTGAAAAGAAGTTTTGTTTTGATTATTTTGAGTTTTGAATTTACTTCTAAAATATTCTGGGTATCTTACATTTGATAAAATGGCAGAGGGTGGTGCAGATAATTCTTTTCTTGGGATTGGGCGGGGAAAATACTTGATGCAGTTTTCTGATAACAAGCCAGAGTTGGGTGAAAGTAGCTATAAGACTGACATTCATGCTGGTAATGGGAGAAATTATATCCCTCATGATGTACACAAGGCCCTCCCTATTACTTCTACTCCAAAGCCAGGTAATGTGAAAAGTTCTAGTGATGAAGATGTCAGTGAACTTGGTGCTTTAGTTAAAGAATTGGGCCGACAGATTGGTGATTCAGTTACAGCCAAACTTTTGTCAGGGGGTGAATTCACCAGAACCAATAATGGTAATAACTCTGCAGGCTCTCAATGTGCTAACCTTGATTTGTCACAGTTGAATGTCATTCTGAAATCTGATGATAAAGACCCACCAGTATTAAGGGGGGACGGTTTAGGCAGATGTGACGTTCAAGAATGGGTTGAAATGATGCAGACTTACTTGCAAAAGAGAAATGTCAAAGTTCCTGAACAGGCTGACGAGATTATTAGTCGTCTAATGGGCAGGGCAAAAGACATTGTGAAAGTAGCCCTACGAAGCAACCCTGCGCTTGACTGTACTAATCACCCTGAGATTATATACAGCATACTTAAGCAACACTTTAGTGAGGTGTCCTACTCTAGCATGCCACTCGCAGACTTTTATAGTACATTGCCTAAACATGGTGAAAATCCTGTAGATTACTGGCTTCGCCTTAATAAAGCTGCAGATATTGCTGACGAGTGCCTGAGAGGGCAGGGCAGAAGGATGGACAATTTAAATTCTGAAGTTGCAATGATGTTTGTGAGAAATTGCCCAGACCCTGATCTTGCACGCACATTTAAAATACGGCCATTGGAACACTGGACTGCGAAAGAAGTTCAGGAGCTCTTAGACAGTTTCCAGCGTGAGCTTAAACTAAGATCAAGTGCCAACACCTACCCAATAAGCCAAAACGCACACACGACCATACAGAACTCTGGAAATTCTGTTGTTTCTGAGTCTACTTTAATGTGTCTCAAACAGGGGACCAACGGGCCTGATGACTTTAATCGGGATGCAAAGGATCCCTCCGGTCTAAATCGGATGGCTGACATGCTGGCTCAGCTGATTGAAGTTTTAAAGGCAAAGGAGGAGAGTAAACCAGAGTATGTGTCTTCTGGAAGAGTACGTAGACGGAACACAACTGGACCACGGAACTGTAAGATCTGTGGCGACACAACACACACTACATTCGACCACTGCAGATCTGACCATCTGTGTTTTCGATGTCATGGCACTGGCCATTCAAAACGTGACTGCACAGTGATATTACCAAATTCGGCCTCTGCATCAATCCCACCCAACAGTCAGGGAAACTGACGCGCCCACGTTCTGAGAGGGGGGGTGTGGGTGATGTCGAAAATTCCCTCAAAGCAGATACAGATTTCGAAGCTTTGTTTAGTTCCTTTAAGAACATATGTCCTGACATGAGTCCATCTTTTCCAGACATTCTCTTGATTGCGGTGAAGTCAAGGACTTTGTTCACAGGATCCATCTGTTCGATGAGAGGCCGTTTCGCCTACCATACAGACGAGTTCCTCCTTCACAATACCAGAAATTGCGCGTTGCTTTGAATGAGATGGAAGAGAGGGGTATAATCCGCAAGTCAGTCAGCGAATTTGCATCACCTTTGGTTCTGTGCTGGAAAAAAGATGGCAATCTTCGAATATGTACAGATTTTCGCTGGCTTAATGCACGGACAGTGAAGGATGCGCACCCCCTGCCCCATCAGGAGGACTGCCTAGCGGCCCTAGGTGGCAATTCATTCTTTAGCACCATGGATTTGACCTCAGGATTCTATAATATTCCATTACATGAAGATGACAAAAAGTATACGGCGTTCACAACCCCAGTGGGTTTACACGAATACAATAGGCTTCCACAAGGCCTTTGTAACTCACCAGCAAGCTTCATGCGAATGATGACTAAAATCTTTGGTGAACAGAATTTTTTGTCTCTGTTGTGCTACCTGGATGATGTATTGGTCTTCGCACCTAATGAAGAGGTTGCATTGCAGAGGCTTGAAATGGTCTTTGGAATGTTGAAAAAGCACAATTTGAAATTGTCACCGAAGAAATGTCACTTCCTAAGACGTTCTGTACAATTCATGGGCCACTTAATTACTGAGAGCGGTGTGTCTACTGACCCCGGAAAAGTTGAAGCAATTACTAAAATTACTTCCGCGGATCTGATGTGTCCAGATGGTGTCACACCTTCAGTCAAGAAAATTCAGTCCTTCCTTGGCCTCGTAATGTGGTACCAACGCTTCATTGAGAACTGTTCGTCCCTCGCACGACCACTTTTCGCTCTGACTAGTGGAGTTAGGAAAGCTAGGGGTGTTAGGTGTAAAGGGGTTCCTGCTTCAAGAAAACTAACTCCTGAAGACTGGTCTCCAGCTTGTGAGGCAGCTATATCAGCTTTAAAGGAAGCTCTTTTGTCCAATGTTGTTCTTGCACACCCTGACTTTTCCAGACCCTTTATTCTTGCCACTGACACTTCATCTGAGGGCCAATCTCTTGGGCGCTGTGCTCTCGCAATTGAGTCCTGGTGAAAGCAGGGCTCGACCTATTGCTTTTGCGAGTAAGTCACTATCCAGAGCACAAGCCAGATATCCAGCACACCGACTTGAGCTTCTTGCCCTCAAGTGGGCTGTATGTGATAAATTTAGCCACTGGCTAAAAGGACATCAATTCACAGCTTGGACAGATAACAATCCCTTGACACACATTTTGACCAAACCTAGGCTTGACGCCTGTGAACAAAGATGGGTGGCTAAACTCGCTGCCTTTGAGTTTGACATCAAATATGTTCCAGGTCCGAAGAACTCAATTGCTGATGCCTTGAGCAGGCAACCTTTTGTCAATGGTCGTGTTAGTCACCGCATAGTAAGGGAACCCTATGACAAGCTGTTGGCAGAGTCAAATAACCATTCCTATGCTGCTGTCCAAGATGTTTTCCGATTGTCCAACGCCAGTCAGCGAGTGCTTGACAGTAAAGTGATCCCAAAGAATGCTAGTGACCAGTTGACAGCCAAATTAGAAGCAGATGCGCCTGGGAGTTTATCGAGTGATGTAGTAGCTGCTGTCTTTTCTAATCACCTTTCTTGGGATGAAGGTACGCAGACTTGGGCCACTCCTCTGGCTGGATTCGTACAACAAATCTCGGATGTTGGGTTTGATGCCCTTCCTTCCTTCTCTCGCCAAGAACTAAGAGACAAACAGCTTGAGGACGAACATTTGCAGAGGGTGATGTTCTACGTTGACCGGAAACGCAGGCCTTCGAGACGCGAGCGCATGGGGGACCCCAGCGCTGTTCGGAAGCTCATGAAGAAGTGGGAGAAGCTATTGTTGAATGATGGTGTCTTGTATTATGTGTCAAAAGACCCCTTGTCACGTCACAAAAGATTTCAGTATGTGGTACCATCTTCCCTGAAAGCTGATGTGTTTAAAGGATGTCATGATGAGGCCGGACACCAAGGCCAATATCGCACTCTTCAACTATCTCGTCAACGCTTCTATTGGACAGACATTGACCGTGATGTCCGTGAATATGTGAAGGTGTGTGGTCGTTGTGTGCTTGCAAAAACACCAGAGCCAGAGGGCCGAGCTCTATTAGAGAGTATAAAGACTTCTGCTCCACTTGAATTAGTCTGCATTGATTTCTGGACGGCAGAAGATTCACAGAATAGGTCGGTTGATGTTTTAGTGGTCACTGACCATTTTACTAAGCTGGCCCATGCCTTTCGCTGCCCAGACCAGTCAGCTAAGTCAGTAGCAAAGAAGCTCTGGGATAACTACTTCTGTTACTATGGTTTCCCGGAACGCATTCATTCCGATCAGGGGGCCAATTTCTGTAGTGAGCTCATTAGGCATTTGCTTGACTTCTCTGGTGTCAAGAAGTCGCAAACGACGCCATATCATCCTATGGGCAACGGAATGACAGAAAGATTCAATCGTACCTTAGGAACCATGATCAGAGCCCTTGAACCACGACCAAAGCAAGATTGGCCTCGGATGCTCCATACACTAACATTTGTGTACAACTGTACGGTGCATGAGACTACGGGGTACCCTCCCTTCTATCTAATGTTCGGTCGCACCCCAAGACTGCCAGTTGATGTTGTTTTCAAGAGTGTACTATGGAATGATTCAAATGACTCTCTTCCCAAGTATGTAGAGTCCCTGAGTAAGGATTTGAGAGAGGCTCTTGCTATTGCAGAGTCTAACACTACAAAAGAACAGTCTCATCAAGCTCACATGTATAACCGAAAGAATAAGGGTGTGAAAATTGAGATTGGCGATAGGGTCCTATTAGCCAATAAACGTGAACGGGGCAAGCGCAAACTCTCAGACAAGTGGGAGAATGTGGTATATACTGTAGTTGATTGCGACCCTGTAACTCACATTTACAAAATTAAGCACCCTGAATCTGGTCAGTTGAAGGTGGTACACAGAAATCTTCTTTTATGTGTAAATTTTCTCCCGTTGAGTGACTTTGTGGGGGAAAATGATGATGAGAGTGTATTTTCAGTAGATGTTGATGCTTCTGATAACTGTTCTGTTTCCTCTGATGATCCTGTACCTGATGGTGTAAACCTTTTTGTAACTGGTGATGATGCTCAGATGGTTGAGTCAGGTAATGCTCATGACTCTGCTGAAATTCCTGATGTTCCATTACAAAGTGTGATCCCTGTACATGTTTCTCCCGATCACCCAGTTCAGGGAAATCCTGAAGAAAGTCATTCTGACCCTTATGTTGATGGTACAGTTGATGGTAATGAGATACCGGGTCAAAGGTCAAAGTTTGGCCGATTGTTGAAACCTGTGAATCGCCTTATTTCTTCTATGAATCAGCATACTTTATTTCAGAATAGAAAGCAACCTCTGGGTAAATGGTCCCTTTCAGTTCTTAGCCTGAAACATTGATGTATTGAATTCAGTTTCTGATGTAAATCTGTGTATGAATGTAAGAATTGCTGAGATGAAATGTAAAAGGCACTTCATATGGGTCATGTTCAAGGAGGAGTGATATGCGCAGCACTTTTTCCTGTCAGTTTATTGAATGAACAGTTATTACTGATCAAAAGCTTATGCTAAGTATAGCAATTCTAGTTTGTTTCTGTGTTTTTGAAAGAGCAAAGGTTTTGTTTATGCTTTGTTTCTTATGTTTACCACATTTTTGGCAAATTCAGTGGGGGAGAATGTAACGGGGAAAATTTGTTTATGATGAATTGTGCCAAAATGTTTATTAATCTTGTATATTAATTCTAAAATGTTAATTGAACACATTGTATTAAGTGCACCTGATGGGATATAGCGCCACCCGCAGGAGACTAAAGTAAATTGTGAATTGTGTCGGCCATTTTCTCCTCAGTCATTGTAAGCTGTTGAGGAGGATGGTAGGTTTAAAATCTCTCTCCGGTCAAATACAAGTAAAATGATGTTAGAGATTATTTTATTTCTGCTAAGGTTCAATATTGTTCTCTAAAAGGGTATTTCATATTGTAGATAAGCCAAAAGAGATGAAGTTGATGGAAATGTAAAGTTTTATACTGAAGTCACTGTTGAGTGCTTTAGGAGCACATGGTATTTCTTGTGTTTCAGTCTCTGTATTTTCTCATTGTTTATTTTCTGTATATTTTATTCACTGTATATTTATTTTTGGCAGTTATGTGACCGGATGAGTTGTAATTCACGCCTGTGCGGTGTTATTTCATATATTCCAGGTATGATGTACTAATGTTTGTGTACTGTTATGCTGTTTATATTCAAAGAGAAAAAGAAACAGAGCTCAATTATTGAAAGAAATTGATTTATTGATTGTTAAATTGAGGTCCTCAGTCATTGTAAGCTGTTGAGGAGGATGTTATGTGACCGGATGAGTTGTAATTCACGCCTGTGCGGTGTTATTTCATATATTCCAGTATTCCAGTAAATGAGATAAGTGAGCTCAGCCTACGTCTCTGTGTGGTCCTTTCCGGAGTGGTCGAACAATTAAAGAACCAGAAGAAGGGGGTTACACGCGCATCTCTTTGGGGCAACTTTTTGAGAGGCGGATTTCAACCTGACTATGAATCTTGCACAAAGCATCCCGGTGCGCGTTTCGTACATTTTTAAATGCGGGCGATAGTTTTGTCAAAAGTTTATAATGCAGACGCGGTGTGGCGTCATTTGCAAGTTGAGTTAGCGCTTTAAATCTGAACCGCGTGAAACAGCCGTCCAAGTTCAGAAATATAACTTAGATGAGACGCACTGATTCTAAAATAACTTTCTGAAAGAATGACACGCATGCCTATAAGATTTACCTGTTTTATGATGCCTTTTCTGTCGCTACTGCTGCTTCCTGAGTGGACATTTATAATCTTCAGATATTTTATTTTGGTTCGCTTGCTAAACTAAACGCGCGCCTTCGCGGCCACGCACGTGCACAACTTAAAGGGGACACGTAACGTTTTTGTACATATATTTTACGTTTTTAGCAAAAAATAGCTTGTGGTCAAACATCATTTGGCGGACCCCCTGCAGTTCCATCGCGGACCCCCCGGTTGAAGACCCATGATTTATTGTGATTTTATTTCTGTTACACCTTTGCCTACATTGACGCTAATAGATTAAAGACGAGGGGCTCCCCTGTTCCAGGATGGCGGCTCTATTTGACGCATTCGTTCCAATGAACTGCAGTAGCCAAGGGGACATCTAGTGTACATATCTATGATTGACATCTTGGATGGGTCCCCAAAGCGCACCCCCTGCATTTATTTCCCCAACTACAAGGTAATCCCATGCATTCTGATATCAATACTGGGTCGGTTATTGCAACCGTAAGATGCAAAGAATACGGGCAAAGTTGCTGACGCTCCATCAACTACGATTGACTCTGGTGCTAGTGTAGAGTGAGGAGACCCAACCAATATGGCGGCGACGCTGAATTACGTTCCACCTGTTTATGAGGCGTCTACTCTACATATCTAATGTCTATGGTCTTGACGTTATATTAGTAGATTTCTAGATTTATCTTGGTACGACGCCAGAGTATGCTTAAGTTCACATGGGCACAGAATCACATCCTACCATAATTTCACAAAATTTTGTGAAAAAAGCATTCCTCTAATAACATATTATTAAAAATCATTATTGAACATGAAATTCAATCACATGACTGTTGCATATGTAATTTTCATTGTTTATACACTCTATGGATTTAAAATTACGAATTTTATAGCATAACACCGTTGTTGTGCAAATGCATTAATGGCATAATAACACAACTCATTAAACAGAACTTTAATAAACAAAAAGTGCCATGGAAAAGACTGTAAAAGCTCTTTAATATTTTGTTTTAATGAATGTGTATGCACACATTTCTGTGAGCTTAAAAAAATGGTGCATAACCCCACTGACCACACAAAGTGATAAACAAAGTGGCTGTAAAATGGCTGTGGGGGTGCCAGTATGCAGTACAAATGTGGTCATGTCCTAATTTTATAAACAAACTTTTGGTGAGGTTGCAGTATAAGTTTGATGTGAATGATTGGTGTCTTTCTCTTCTGTACTTAAAGTACTTTATTTATTAAAATATCATTATTACATTTTGACAAATATTTTATTCTGATTATTTCTGTTTTATAAAGGCTTCCTGAACAAAAAATACAAGTGTAGAATTGTGTGGTTATATTTTATTTATTTTTTTCTGTTTCCAGAATATATTTTGCTAGAAATACAATACCAATGAAAATACAATAAAATTAAAGGTGCATTGTGTAACTTTTAGGAGGATCTCTTGGGAGACATGCAATCAAATATATTATCAGTGGTGTATAAAGACCTTACAAAATGAACTGTTTTATTTTTAAGAATGAGACATTTTTATCTACATACACCGCATGTCCCATTACTTGAAAGTCGTCGTCATGTTTCTACAGTAGCCCTAAATGGACAAACTGCTCTACGGAGCGTGTTTTGTCCCTACATTGCCTCAGACGATGACATGTTTGTCCTGTGGCGGCTATCATGTGCGTTTTAACCCTCTGGGGTCTAAGGGGTTTTTAGGGCCCTGGAGAAGTTTTGACCTGCACTGACATTTGTGCTTTTTTCAGTTGCTTAAAAACATAATAAGGCAAAAGTCTTATAACACTGTGTTCAGCACAAACTGGGCTACTATATTATATGATTAACATGTATGTACATGTTTGTATTTTTGAGAGAAAAATGTTTATGCGTGGTTTTTGAAAAAGAAAAAAATTTAAGTGACTGATATAAGTCCACAAAACTCATTCTAAACATGTTTTCCTAAAACTTTTCAAAACAGGATCTAGTAGTCTAGAGTTTTTTCTTTAAAATGATGTGAAAATCATTCTGCTTACTCCTTCACATAACACAATATATTGATTTACAATTTCAAAGTCACTTTTTGGTTAGGAAGGCAATATGCAAGGAGGCTGGAAGCTCTTGAATAATCTGTGATTGACAGCTGAAGAACAATACACTTGCATAATGAGCTGCATGATGAGCCTTTAGGCAGGAATGTGAAGATGCCATTATTGTTAAGTGTTTGTTTGTGAAAGCAACACAAAGGAAATGCCTTCACATGCATGATCCTGCGTTAAATAAACGTACTGTGCAGAGATATACGCGAATAAACTGGGTTTTAGATGTGTTTAGATGCGTCTTAATACAAAGTGCGTCAAATATGAGGCATTGTGTGTTTGTGTATGCGTTTGGCCGTTGATCGCGTCTGACGGAAGCACAAAGAAAACATAAGCGCATGGAGATAACTTTTATTTACTAGGCGATAGTAACCAAGTAGATGTGATGTTTGCAATCGTCTTTTAAACGAATACCAAAAAGCGCGTCAAATGAGGCATCGTGTCTTTGTGTGTGCATTTGGACATCGCGTCACACAGACGAAGCACACACACACTTGCATCTTTTATAAGAACACCACAAAGCGCGTCAAATATGAGGCATCGTGTGTTTGTGTGTGCATTTGGACATCGCGTCACACAGACGAAGCACACACACACTTGCATCTTTTATAAGAATACCACAAAGCGCGTCAAATATGAGGCATCGTGTGTTTGTGTGTGAGTTTGGACATCGATCCCATCACACTGACGAAGCACACACACTCGCGTCTGTCTGGAGATTTAGGCGCGAGTAAACAGTTATGTGATGTGTGCAATCGCATCTTTTATAATGATACCACAAAGCGCTTCAAATATGAGACATTGTGTGTTTGTGTGTGCGTTTGGACGTCGATCGAGTCAAGCTCGCGTCTGGAGATAACTTTAGTTACAGTCACGAGTAAACAAGTAGATGTCATGTTTCCAGCACTCGGATTAAAACTCAAAACAGCAGTGAATGGCTGCAGAGACGGAATGTCCATTGACTGTGGGGTTGACTAATGAATATGGATGATCTCTGCTCTTTTCTTCAATGGAGCGGGGCGTGGCTCATTATAGATAATGAAGCAACAGAAGAAAGACGGTACATCTCTCTCTTCTAATACAGTTAACAACGAATTACAATATTTGTTTTCGATTTCACTTACATCTTCCAAAAGCAGACATTCCAAGGATTATGTAGACATTTATCTTTTGTTTATAAGACAAATATTCGTTAAGTTACAGTTAATTTTTCTGACGTGTTTCTGAAAGGACTTCACTGAGGGAGAGAGAACAAAACGCGCATCATGATTATTTTCTTAATTTTGCGAAAAGCACAACATGCTGTTTTTATTGGGAGTGGAAGGAAAAAAACTAGACACTTTAACGTTTTAAATGATGTATAAATCATATCTGTATGTCCAAAATCAGCAGAGTTATCTAAGTCTCTTTGTGGAGGGATTGAAAAATAAAGAGTTTGCGGCGCCCGCGCCGCAGCCGACCCCAGAGTGTTAAAAACAATTGAGGGGTGAGCTGTTGGTTGCAATTCGCAATCTCACCACTAGATGCCAAAGAAAGCATTATCTAATTAAAAAAATATTTTGTTCATGCAATAATAAAGCTCAAATGTAAGCAATTGTGAATTATGTTGTTTTGAATTATGTTGTTTCTAAGCTCAAAACTGTTTAACAACCATTTTGTAAATTGTGTTACACTGAAGTTCAGTTGATTTCAGTAAAACAAGATGAGGAAGAAGAGAGGACACAGAAGGATGAAACTGCTCTTATAGAGTCCACCTGATCAAGACACAAAATGTTTTATTTACACAAAACTAACATCAACATGACCAGAACAGCACAGAGAAGGCCATCTTGCACTGTAATATTTTTTAGCATTTTTGTTAAATCAACATATATATTTTTTTTCATTTTTTACATTTTTTCTACATGACTTTAACTTAACAAATTAAGTTAAACAATTTCAATTTGTTTTTATAAGTTACGTCAACATAACATCATCACAGGTCAAAACTTAAAATAGTAGGTTTTGCAAAACCAAGTTGTTTTAACTTCATGCTACATTTTTTACAGTGTGTTATGTACTCTAAATACAAATACAAATATGCATTTAATATATAGAGTCAAATGATTACACTATGAAAAATATTTTGCTGCCTTAAATTGTTTTTATAGCATTAAATATAGTTGAAATAAGTCAACTTCATTTAAAAGCTGTAGAAACTCATTCAAGTCAAGATGAATAATAGTAATAATACTGTAGTAAGTTCACTGAAAAAATGATTCATTCAATTTACTACATTTTAGGTAAGTGGTGGCAATTATTTTATTTAAGCTACATTTAAACAAAAGTTTATTTATTTTGTTTAATTTTACTTTTTTGTTGTTTAAATGTAGCTTAAATAAATTGATTGCAACAACTTACCTTAAAAATTAAGTAAATTGAATTAATCATTTTTTTCAGTTTTGAAATGACTTGTAAATCTGAGTTGATTAAACTAAAAAATTAAAGGCAGCAAAGACTTTTTTACAGTGTAGGTTTTGATTTGATTTAATGATTAAATACAAAACATGGAATTTAATATATAAAATGTCCTTTAATGCACTTAAATGCACTTTTCAAAGGACTTTTTTAACACAGTTGTCACTTTACAGTAGTGGTTCTCTTTCTGAGGTTCTCCATTGCTTTGCACATTTTATATGTCTCTCTTACCTGACACAATTGACCTATGGCTAAGCCACACCCCCTCAACTCACTCAGACAAACAAACAACATTCGGTGAACAGGCAGCTGTCACATGAGGAGAGATTTCCTCAAAAGTCATGCTTTTGATTGTGTGGTTTTCACAGCAGTAATTTATCACTTAACTGTAAAAAGTTAAAGTGGATTAACTTGAATGAGTTTAATTGGTAATTTTCCCACTTTAAGTGAAAAATGTGCTTACTTTACCAATTGGTGTTGTTTTAAAAAAATTTAATCTTAAATTTTTCACTTAAAGTTAATAAAAATATTTTTTTGGGTGTGTTACCAATTAAAGGTATTTTTTAAGTAGAATCAATTTTCACTTTTTACAGTGTAGAGAAAATCACACATTTTCTATTAGGCTTCATAGTCTTGTCATTTTGCAGGGGAAATCCAACATATTTATACCAAAGTCTAACAGTGTACATAACCAAGTGATTGCTTTATAACAAAAAATATAAATATAGAAAAATAGAAAAAGATATTAAACTCTGAATTATAAGTGAGGTGTTGACAGAAGAGAGCCAAATGTGATTTGCTCACAGCACCCGAGAAGCCCCCTGGTGAGGAGCATAGAGTTCGGTCAGAGTTGTGCAAATCACTCCGGCCAAGTAGCAGTGCTTCGTCTTCTGAGAATATAGTTCCCAGTATGTATACTGTTAAAAGATAGCTGTGTCTCATATCACCTTGTTATTTGTACACGGTGTGACTATACAAATCACAACACATAAATAAGAAAATGTTCGCGTTATTTTGTCACATATTGGGAGCAGTTTGCTAGCTGGAGCCATTTACTTCCAGACTTTGTGCTAAGCTAAGCTAGCGGGGGCTGCGTCAGACAGAGTTGCAGCACGCACAGAGATGAGAAAGGTATGTATGTGTCACGGCCGGGGCGGACCCAAGATAGCTAAAGGGTCACGCCCCTCTCTAGTTCCCACCTCGAGGAGGTTCCCAAGACCACCCCAATGACCAGACAGACACGTAAATTACCAAAATACTGAATTTTTATTAAATAAGTAAAACATAAGGGGAACGGGGAAGGGCAGTTTAAAACAATCTTCTTCTTCTCGCCTCCAGGGCATATGTCGGGGCAGAGGTAGGAGGTTCTCACTACTGACACTGCTTGGTCCTCTTCGAGGCGTTGCTGCAAACACAGGTAAGTGATATACTGCACAGGTAGGTTACTCACAATACTGGGCCTTTAATACACTCCAAAGCATTCGTGGAGACAGAGGTAAAGGGTTTCTCACTACTGACACTGCTTGGTCCTCTTCGAGGCGTTGCTGCAAACACAGGTAAGTGATATACTGCACAGGTAGGTTACTCACGACACTGGGGCCTTTGGCTCACTCCAAAGCATTCGTGGAGACAGAGGTAAAGGGTTTCTCACTACTGACACTGCTTGGCCCTCTTCGAGGCGTTGCTGCAAACACAGGTAAGTGATACACTGCACAGGTGGGTTACTCACGACACTGGGGCCTTTGGCTCACTCCAAAGCATTCGTGGAGACAGAGGTAATGGGTTCTCACTACTGACACTGTTTGGTCCTCTTCGAGGCGTTACTGTAAACACAGGTAAGTTATGCACTGCACAGGTAGGTTTCTCTCCTCTGGCTAGGGCCTCAACGTGCTATTTCTTCGCACAATCTGCACGGGGCCCGGGCGGCTTTGGTTACTGTCAATGCAGCACACACACAGCAAGCTTAGTGAAACACACAATAAAAGTCACACTCACCACGGCACTCTGCACACGCACTCCACGTGAAGTTTAAGGCTTGGCCGCCTAGGTCTTGGCTGCTCGAGAGGCGGGTTGGGCGTTTGTACACGCCAGATATACATCCAACAGCGTCGTGTTTGCTTATCCACATCCAAATCACACGATAACTTCCTTACTCCAACGTCTCCAACCTCTCGTCTTCCCTGAGGGATAAATGTGAGTAAATCCAGCCGATCTCCACCGTAGCAACGAGCACAAGCAACGTATTCACAAAGTGCCACCAACAACACGCTCCGGTGTAGTGCTCCTTTAATTTCCACCGCTCCGTCCTTCTCGCTTTTCTGGGCCGCCGCACTCTTTCCTCGCGCTATAAGCGCTTCCGTGGATCAACGACGCCCTCCGGCTCCTCTAAGGACGGAGCGTGTGAACAGGTCTGCCCTAGGCAACAAAAGGAGCTCGTGCCCGACACAACTCTCCTTCTTCATGCATCTTTTGGCCTCTTTATGTGTCTTGCCTTTTCCCTCTCCTCCAATCATGGATTGTCAGCTTCATTCGCCACACCTGTTGCTCGTTTCCTCATAATCTGTGTTGCTAGGGAGACTAGAAAGTGAAAGGTGCTTTAAAAATCGGGCCCGGGCGGAAACCATCTTCAGGCGGAACCTCTCTCCGCCACTTTTGGTTCCGCCCCATCATAGTCACCCGGTGACATATGGACTTATCTAACTCTGGGGGATACGGTAAATAAGCTAAATTCCCAAAATCTGGGCGTGTTCCTTTAAAGGCCAGGAGCAGAGATTTGAATTTGATGCGAGCTGCTATGGGAAGCTTGTATAACCTGACAAAGAGAGGAGTGATGTGCACCCTCTTCGGCTCAATAAAGACCACTCTTGCCATTGCATTCTGGATCATTTGTAGGGGTTTGGTTGTGCGAGCTGGGAGTCCATCCAATAGTGCATTGCAATAGTCCAGTCTGGACAGGACAAAGAGCTTGGACTAGGACTTGTGTATCATGCTCAGATAGGAAAGCATGCTTGTGTCCCTCGCTACCATTAGCTTTAGTGGCTCACTGCAAGTTTTACACAGTAAAGGTCAAAGATGGCGGCACCCACATTTAGGTAAAAAATGAGCTAGATATATTTCATGCATTTATTTGTATGCCACGCACTTTGAAAGGCTTTGACCCATTGTTTTAAAGGAAGTTGTCAGACCACAGACAGCTGTGGTTCCAACATCATCTCTGCAGTTTTTTTTTAATAAATGTGGTGTGACAATGGAAACTTTAAATAGTTCTTTGACCAGAAAACTGTTGCTTTAGCTTGCATTTAACCACTTTCCTCTGATGTGTTGCAGCTTGCCGATTAACTTGCATCTTACACCCTGGAAACAGGATGGAAAACATTTCAAAATCACATGCTGCTAGTTTGCCAAGACTACCATTAACTATAACATTTTATATCTATATATAATCGTTGAATAAGTAAATTTATTTAGTCCAGAGACAAAAATACAGAAAGTACAAAAATACTGTTTCTGAAATACTGCCTCAGTGGGCTCTGTCATGTGCAGTATAAACTCACACCAAGGGCTCAGTTATGAAATTTATACAAATGTCTGAAACGATTATAACATTCTAACTGTGCAAGAGGAAAGTTATTATACTACAGCAATAAGATGACTGATGGTTATCAAACTCTACCCAATAAAACACTTAAATTTATTTATTGGTGTCATGCTGAATATTTTGCTCTAAATGGACTTTGTCAAAGTTCAGTTATTCATTCAAAAGGACAAAAAAGCAACACATTTTAAATACAGATGACTTTGTTTTTAGAAACTATTTACATTTTTAGATTTTGATAGCCAAACAGAAATGTATATCAGGAGTTTCCAATAATCAGCAAATTAAAGTGTCCACATTCTCTACTGTAGAATCTGTTGTTCCCTTTTAGTCGGTCACTGCGACGTCACGTCGTGACCCACAACTTGGAAATGTGTCTCGCGGGACCAATCTACTTTGAGAAACTTCTAAAACGTCAATGAACTTGGCATGCAGACAGGGGTGCTGGAAAAGGGGGGGGGTAAACAATGACGATTCTCGGGGCCCACGAGTAAGAGGGGGCCCAGAGAAGCCCCCAAAATTGTGGTGCTAAAAAAGTATTAATAGTAAAAATTATTAACTTTAAATTATTCTATTTGCTGTTTCCTGGTATCAAAAAAAAATATTTGTTTAGGAAACACAAACGTCCGTGGGCCCCTTTCCCCCCTCTCAATTATCATAAAATGGTTCAGTCCGCCCAAATGGTATGATCCAGGCAACAAAGCTTGACTTCACTTATAGCGCCGGCAGAATATCAACTTGACTGACGAGGAAGTGAAAATGCCTCAAAAATCTGAAAGTCAAAAACGGAAAGAGATAAAAATAAGAGAAGTGAAAGAGGCAATGGGTATGTTACCCAATTTTTCACAAGAAAAGGTGGGTTTGTAAGTAGGCCAAAATTGTTAGTGGAACGCCCGCACGTGACAATGATCGTAGCCTATGGCACTTTTCTGTGCTTATGCACACGCTTTGTACATGAGGCCCCAGGTCTCTACGGTAGCATTTTTCGACAAGTAAGCACGTTTCGATAGAGCAGGGTGTGGCGGGTGCACGGCTTTGCCTCACAGGCAGCCGTTGTCAGCATCTTTGTACGAGGCTCTGCCGGTCTGCTCCCTTTCAGCACCCTGCTGCGGTCCACGCTGTTGCACCTGTCTTGCAAGCAGTCTAACTTTATGAACTCTGATAAAAATCCTCTGCCAGCTAATGTACAAACTACTATCAGCTGTTTGTGAGGTTTCAGTGCATCTCTTGAAGATGATGTGGAGTTGTAATACAACCCCAAATCAGAAAAAGTTGGGACACTGTAAAAATTCTGAGTAAAAAAGGAATGGAATAATTTATTAATCTCATAAACTTATATTTTATTTACAATAGAATATAAACAACATATCAAATGCTGAAAGTAAGATATTTTGAAATGTCATGCCAAATATTGGCTCATTTTGGATTTCATGAGAGCTACACATTCCAAAAAAAGTTGGGACAGGTAGCAATAAGAGGCCAAAAAATTTTAATGTACATATTAGGAACAGCTTAATGACTAATTTGCAACTTATTAGGTCAATTGGCATCATGATTGGGTATAAAAAGAGCCTCTCAGAGTGGCAGTGTCTGTCAGAAGTCAAGATGGGCAGAGAATCACCAATTCCCCCAATGCTGCAGCAGAAAATAGTTTTCTGAGTTTCTCAGAGAAAAATTGCAAAGAGTTTGAAGTTATCATCATCTACAGTGCATAATATCATTCAAAGATTCAGAGAATCTGGAACAATCTCTGTGCGTAAGGGTCAAGGCCGGAAAACCATACTGGATGCCCGTGATCTTCGGGCCCTTAGACGGCACTGCATCACATAGGAATGCTACTGTAATGGAAATCACAACATGGGCTCAGAAATACTTCCAGAAAACATTGTCGGCGAACACAATCCACCGTGCCATTCACCGTTGCCGGCTAAAACTCTTGTTATAGGTCAAACAAGAAGCCATCTAAACATGACTCAGAAGCCCAGGCATTTTCCCTGGGCAAGGCTCATTTAAATTGGACTTTGGCAAAGTGGAAAACTGTTCTGTGGTCAGACGAATCAAAATTTTAAGTTCTTTTAGGAAAACTGGGATGCCATTTCATCCGGACTAAAGAGGACAATGACAACCCAAGTTGTTATTAGCGCTCAGTTCAGAAGCCTGCATCTCTGATGGTTTGGGGTTGCATGACTGCGTGCGGCATGGGCAGCTTACACATCTGGAAAGACATCATCAATGCTGAAAGGTTTATCCAAAGTTTAGAGCAACATATGCTCCCATTCAGACGTCGTCTCTTTCAGGGAAGAACTTGCATTTTCCAACATGACAATGCCAGACCACATACTGCATCAATTACAACGTCATGGCTGCGTAAAAGAAGGATCTGAGTACTGAAATGGCCAGCTTGCAGTCCAAATCTGTCACCCATAGAAAACATTCGGCGCATCATAAAGAGGAAGATGCCACAAAGAAGACCTAAGACAGCTGAGCAACTAGAAGCCTGTTTTAGACAAGAATGGGACAACATTCCTATTCCTAAACATTGGTCCTCCTCCAGTTGTTCCTTATATGTACATTTAACTTTTCCGGCCTCTTATTGCTACCTGTCCCAACTTTTTTGGAATGTGTAGCTCTCATGAAATCCAAAATGAGCCAATATTTGGCATGACATTTCAAAATTTCTCACTTTCTTGATATGTTATCTATATTCTATTGTGAATAAAATATAAGTTTATGAGATTTGTAAATTATTCCATTCTTTTTTTATTCACAATTTCTACAGTGTCCCAACTTTTTCTGATTTGACGTTGTACTTTCACATTATCTGATTCAGACCGACTCAATTTAAACAGCGCAAAAAGACTGCCTGTGGACGTTATAGAGAGAAATGATTGTATTTCTGTTTTTATTCACACAATAAATATTTAAACTAGTTTTAATGAAAATTCATGTATTTTTAGGAAAAGTCAGGGAGCAGCAAGGCTTTATGATTTATTTAGACAAAGTTATTGACTATGCAAATTTCAAAACGGTCAAAATGACATAGTTCATTCTAGTGTTAAAGGAATAGTCTACCCTATTGCCATTGTTATTTGTACACGGTGTGACTATACGAATCACAATACATAAATAGGAAAATGTTTGCGTTATTTTGTCACTTATTGAGAGCAGTTTGCTAGCTGGAGCCATTCACTTCCAGACTTTGTGCTAAGCTAAGCTAGCGGGGGCTGCGTCAGACAGAGTTGCAGCACGCACGGAGATGAGAAAGGTGGACTTATCTAACTCTGGGGGATATGGTAAATAAGCGAAATTCCCGAAATCTGGGCGTGTTCCTTTAAAGGCCAGGAGCAGAGATTTGAATGTGATGCGAGCTGCTATAGGAAGCTTGTATAACCTGACAAAGAGAGGAGTGATGTGCACCCTCTTCGGCTCAATAAAGACCACTCTTGCCATTGCATTCTGGATCATCTGTAGGGGTTTGGTTGTGCGAGCTGGGAGTCTGTCCAATAGTGCATTGCAATAGTCCAATCTGGACAGGACAAAGAGCTTGGACTAGGACTTGTGTATCATGCTCAGATAGGAAAGCATGCTTGTGTCCCTAGCTACCATTAGCTTTAGTGGCTCACTGCAAGTTTTACACAGTAAAGGTCAAAGATGGCGGCACCCACATTTAGGTCAAAAATGAGCTGGATATATATTACATGCATTTATTTGTATGCCACCTACTTTGAAAGGTTTTGACCCATTGTTTTAAAGGAAGTTGTCAGACCACAGACAGCTGTGGTTCCAACATCATCTCTGCATTTTTTTTTTTTAATAAATGTGGCGTGACAATGGAAACTTTAAATAGTTCTTTGACCAGTAAAGGTGTTGCTCTAGCTTGCATTTAATCACTTTCCTCTGATGTGGTACAGCTTGGCACTCAGCTGAAAACAGCTGGCATTCGGCGTTGTCCAGGCGTTTTCAGCCACGTTTAAAAGTTTTGGTGTGCACACCCCTTAAAACAACTATAAAAATTTCCTAATATGTCATGGTTCTGCCATCTTGTCCTTTGTTTAATCAAGTCTTGTGGCAGAATCATGACAGACCCATGTTTTGTGTGGGTTCACGTGGTCTCAGTATTGGTTTACTAGACCACGTGTTCCCTGTGTCTTGTCTCTTTTACCCCGCTCCCTTGTTGTTCTCATCTTCATTGTTTAATTCCTGTCACCTGTTGCCCTCATTAGTTGTCCTCTATTTAAGATCCTTGTGTTTGTTGTCCTGTGCTTGTGCATTGTGTCCATACCTGTGAGTACATTGTTAAGAAGTCTTGTCTAGTAGAGTTTAATGTATTTAGTCTTGTTCATTGTTTAGTGTTTAAGTGTAGTATAGTTCTTGTCCTGTTTAGTTATCTTATCCTCTGTATTGTATCTTGTATGTTGTTTTGCCCCATCGTGGGTATTATTTTCTGTTTATTATATATAAAGTCTTTTGTTCATCCACTGCTGTCTGCATTTGGGTTCATCCTTCACACCACATAACATAATATAACGAAGGCTTAATCTAAACCATATCCCAATATGTACCATTTATATACAGATGTTTTTGTAGTGGAAAAATATTCTTTAGACAGAAAGAAGAGATAAATAGTTCTTCCAAAAAAAAACTTTGACAGAATGATTGTTTGGGGAGCCAAAAAAAAACAAAGGTTTATCCAACCTATTCTCCGTTCCATACGATTGTTTTGGTCATTTGTCCATTCCCTGAAATACAACTAACAGATGTGTTTACTAAATTAGCGCCTCTATTGGCAGCAGGTGAAACTTCATTCAAAAGAAGCAGCGATGATTCATCATCTTTGTCAACGTGTTACATTCATGAATTTCTTCATACTCAAAGTAACACAAAATGTGTTATTTAAAAAAAAAAAAACATAGATGTGTGTATTCTGTGACACTGGATTTATTATTGTTTTTAACACATCCATTCTAAGAGTGCGGGGTTAGATGCTCCAAAATATCTTTAAAACCATAAATGTTTTTGAAACAATTTCTATATTCACAAATGAAGAAAATAAAATGCATCTAATATGAGGCAAAAAAACTTAAAATGTAACCATAGGTTGTAAAAGCTACTGGGGCACTTGTCATTGTCTTTTGGTGCTTGCACAAACAAACCATTAGTTTGACTTTGAATTATGACCTTCCTACCTGGCAAATAAATTGTGTTTGGATTCTGTGTTGCTTCAAAAGTTTTTTGACATGACTAGGGTTATTGTGAGTCACTTATTGTGAGTCCCTCACTAAAGTCTGAAGTCTCATGAGTCCCATGGTCTGCGAGTCTGCAATGTTTCCGGCTCTGAGAATCTGGACTCGCACGGATCAGTCGGTTACGAGTTGAGAGATTCTCGAGTCAGAGTCGGAAACATTGCAGATTTGCATGTCTCTCGAGTCCACAATGTTTTCGGCTCTGAGTGAGAATCTCAGGTCAGTTCGCAGCTCGTGCGGATCAGCAGGTCTCTCGCGTTTTCAATGTTTCCGGCTCTGAGTGAGAATCTTGGGTCAGTTCTCGCGAAGATCAGCCGGTTACGGGTGGATCTGTAGAGCGAGCGGAGTCTCATCAATAATGTTGCAAGAGGTTTGTGTGTGTGGTGGCGCTGTTTATGGTTTTACACTGAATTGTAGTAGGATTCAACTGATCCGGGTTAATGATACTAGAGACTCGCGACTCATGAGTTAATTTAAAGATCCGGGTCTAGTACCGGACTAAAATCGTAGTCTAGATGGCATAGTGGTACATCAGCGGAGGACTTTGGAGATCCGACTAGCACTTGGCTAGCCTGGGTGCCAGCCGATCTTAGCTCCGCCCACAACATTTTGAGGATGGTAAGATCGGTCTGGGGTTTCTCCGTTGAGGAGCTACTATGCTAGACCCGGGGTGGTGTTGGCACAGTGGATAAGACGCTTGCCTTTGGTGTGAGAGAGCCGGGTTCGAATCAAACTGTGACACACCATTGTGTTCCTGAGCAAGACACTTAACCCCTAGTTGCTCCAGAGGCGTGCAACCTCGGACATATATAGCAAATGTAAATCGCTTTGGATAAAAGCGTCAGATAAATGAATAGATGTAAATGTAGACCCCAACTTGGTCGAACCAATCAAATTGTCAGGGAATGCTTTTTACGATGATGGACAGATGATCAACAGTAATGTAATCAACCATGTCACCAAAAGAGCGCTTGTGTTGAATCTGTTAACAACGAAATTGTAATTTCGTTTTTCAGTTGTGTGGATTCTGCCATCAAGTCTTTTCTACAAGATATCAGCAGCACATTGATTTTGGAAGAGGAACAGAAAACGCGATCAAGGTTTTTGTTGATCGGAAAGATGTGTTTGCCACCTTTTCTACGGGATTTGGCAAAAGTTTAATTTATCAGCTGGCTCCGCCGGTCGCTATGAAGAATTGTTTCTCCTTTGGTTCTTTTCGGAAGCACGGAATCCTCGCTGCTGAATAAGAAGTGGATGGACATGCTAGCCTCCGATGTTTTTCAAGCCAACGTAATGGGTATAATTGTGGATGTTCATCTATAAACTGGTAAGAGAATGTCTGACTGTATCACTTGGTAAATAGAGGAAATAGGGAAATTGATTTTTGTAGTAGAAATCTAAGGACCCTCCGTCTGACACTAAACCTCTTCTTCACATTTACATTTGTAGAACTTTATAAGCATTGTACTGTATGTCACCCTGTATTTTGAGTTGTTTCGATGCAGTAATGCCTGGCTCACACCACAGGATAATCGGGCCGAATTTACCCCGATTTTCCCCTCCCGAGAATCCGAGGGAAAATCGGGCAACGGACCTTGATCGGCTCCGAAGTTCGGCCCAGATTATCCTGTAATGTGAGACGTTTAAAAATCTAAACTTACACCTTCCGATATGCTCTCAAGCAAATCGGGGCCGCCCCGATCTTATCAAACATGTTTGATATTTAGGATTTTAAATCCGCATAATTACGTCATACTTTCACAATAATCATTGAGAGACGGAGATGATTGACAGCTTTCGGGACCGCGAAACAAGCTGCTGTACGGGTAGACAGCGCAGCCGGACTCATTCCGCCACAACTGCAGCTCGTTGGGGCAGACAGACTATTTAAAATATAGAAATTGATTCCTTGCTTGATTCACGTTGTCATAAACATTAGGCTATCTAAAATATCCTAAAAACAACAGAACATGATGATGGTCAGTCACATCACGCACCTGCAGCTATTATGTGTATAGAGGAAATTTAATAAAATAAATAGGCATACACGAAATAAGTTGCACTTAAATAATTAGCTTATTAACAAAATGAATTTAAAATGATATGACGATTTTCAGTTCTTTTTTTGTGACGCGCTCCACAAACGCACAGAACCCGATGGGGCAGCCGGCAGAAAGCGCATCATGTTTTAAATATTAGCCTACTTTACAGACGCACAAAGTTTTTATCTGTATGACCATGTAACCATAAAAGTAATTTAAGGTCATCATGCATGCATTGCTGTTCAGTGTTCACCGGCATGTAGGATATGTACTAACAAACATTATCACGCCATTAGTTGTTCGAAATATAAATGATCCGCTTGAGCCTCACCCAAGTGCAGCACTGATTGCTGAAATACCGCACACTTGAGAATCTAATGCGCCTCATATCGACACTACCAACGTTTCACATTAAATGACATATTTGTCCAAAACCATTGGTAATGTAAATACCGAATTAAACACTAGACCCTACACTGCAAGATAAAATAGAATAGAATAGAAACTTTACTGTCATTATAAAACTATAATAAAATTTGTTTATAAGCTCTCAAAGACCAGCAGCCTCAGAAGAATAAACAACAAAAATAGAATCCACATAGTATATAGCTACAAAACAATATCACCGCAGAGTAGTATATATACAGTGGAATTAAATAATGCAAACAACAGTGCAAAACAAGTTTAACCAAGCATCAGTCATTTAACGCTTAGCCTACAATAATATTCTTGTTAGGAACAGGAAAACAGAGCATTAATAGAAATAGCCTAGATCACTTATAATAACTCTTAAATGTGCAAAAAATAATGATATATAGGTTAGCCAATTATATTAAAAATATGTTTTTAAATAGATGTATTTAAATTTAAATAAATCTTGCATAAGGATTAGTCTTGAGTTGGTGCTATACAGTATGCATTCAAACACTGCCTGCATAACACATCCTTAAAACATATCATGATTGTTGCCTCATAAACAAGAGCTGAGGAGGAGAAATCGCCTAGGTTTCAAAAAGAAAGCTGCTACTTTGTAAATATTTAAAAAGAAATCATAATAAATGTGTCATAATCTTCACTTTATATACTCTTCTCCTGAGGTGAAGTGAAGTGCTTGCTCTGGCAAGATAATCCTAATAATATCCTGTAGTGTGTGATGCACTAGGATTTTAAATTCCTGTAGTGTGAGCATGTTTAAGATTTTAGAGAAGAATATCTGACAAGATTCTCTTTATGTGTGTGCTGCAACCAGATTTCAAAATCTGCCAGGATTTTAAAAATCCTGTAGTGTGAGCCAGGCATAAGGTATGTGAAGTAATATATTTCCAAAAATGTTTGGAATTTGCATATTCAAGAGAATGAGTTCTATTTTAAATACACACATTGAAGCTCTCAAATTCATTATATTGAAATTTAAACTTTGAAGTTTAGCATCAATTTTGTGTTGCATTAAAGGAACAATATGTAATAAATTTATATCAATTAATCATAAAATGGGGGTTGTTCTAATAATAAAATCGTTCCCAGTTCCTGTGGTGTGAACATTTACACATTTTTATCTATTACCAATAATAACAGTTATTTAACTTCGTTTAAAAACTTTGTTCATTACAATATCATTGTCAAATGTTAAGGCTTATAAAGGCCTATTGAAAAAAAATGAAAAAAGTGTATAGTGGTGTCTGTCGTTACATTTTATTTCATGTGTTTCTTTTTTGCAGTATTTTTTTTCTACACCAAAACTACAATGACAATTAAGCTATAATAAAACACTGTTTTTAAATCCAAAATATGTGACATATTGCTGTTGCTGCTGCATAAATCATGAAACTTTTTTTTTACTAATCCCACCAAAATATCTAACATTACTGCTGTAGAGAGTGAAGTTTTGCTGAATTCAGTGGATCAAGATGTAGAAGAAGAGCGGCCATAAGAGAAAGAGGAGATTCTGTGTGACGCTCTTGGCACCGTTACACAGATTCCCCTGACAACATGAAGAGCTCAAGTAATCTGCATTCACTTGTAGAGCAGCATCACAGATGGATTTAGAGATGCATCCTTTAAAAGTCTGAGACTCAGCAGTTACTATTGTAAAGAAAACAAAAGTTGATTAAGTGAATCATTCAAAACTTGACAACACAAATAATCTGATATATACATATACAAAACATTTTAAATACATTAGCCTATCCTATGTAAAATATATGACAAATATATTTCTGTGATAACTTGATACAGTAAATTAGAAAACCATGTTCTCTGATTCATGTATCACATATTGATATGTCTTGAACAAATAGTGCAATTAAAATGTAACCTAATCTACTATAATAATGCAAAGGCAGACAGAAAAAAATAACTTGATTGTCACCTGTAGCTTTAAAGCAGTAGTCTTCATCTCCTAAACAGTTTAATCTGTTAAAGCAACTCTTCTCATCGCAGTAGTAACATTGTTTTCCATTGGGGCTGTTAGAGCTGTAATCTGTTAAAGAAACAAATCTTATTCTTTCATTTTATGGAATACCTAAGCTTAATGCTATAGCATATGTACTGAATATCTATATAGTGATGTGTATTAAAGACATACCTGGCGACTCTTCACTATTACAAAGGTCTGTGTTACAATACTGTGAAGATGTAACTGTCCTGACAACTCCATTGTTAACAGATGCATCTATACAATTCTCTTTCACTCCACAACCCTTAATCTGCTTTACAACTTCAGGGCCACCTAAAAAAAATAATATGATTAATGCTTAACACCTGACCACTGTGATTTGTAAAGCAAATTGTGTGTGTTTGTGTGTGTGTGTGTGTGTGTGTGTGTGTGTGTGTGTGTGTGTGTGTGTGTGTGTGTGTGTGTGTGTGTGTGTGTGTGTGTTTGTGTGTGTGTGTGTGTGTGTGTGTGTGTGTGTGTGTGTGTGTGTGTGTGTGTGTGTGTGTGTGTGTGTGTGTGTGTGTGTGTGTGTGTGTGTGTGTGTGTGTGTTGGTTTTTGTGATTTACGAGGACATTTCATATGAATACACGCCACACTATGAGGACATTTTGTATTATGAGGACAGGGTCGGTGTCCTCATAATACGGGCAATGTAGAAGTGCTTCTAGGGGTAGGAGGAGCTTAAATTCTCATTTTCTCCGAAAGTCTCCATAAGTCACAATGACCAGACTTTGTGTATGACGTGTGTATCGAGACTGCGCCCCTGTAGGCCGGTCTGGTGTACTGCACCTCCTAATTAATATTCATGTGTGTGTATGAAATCGCCGCTTCCGATTGGCTGACAGCCAGATGTCCTCATAATTTCGGGATTTGTCAAAGGATTGTGTTATGTACATCAAGGACGAAAACGATAAAAATATAGTTCTAAAATCGTTTTTAATATAAAATGATCGCAGTGTTCATACCACAACTATATCAATAACAGCACAGAGGAACAATATGATTGGAAACACTTTCAGATCGATTGAACTGATGCATGGATTAGTAAAATCTGCTGAGAAGACCACATGTGAGGATAAATCATCGATTAAATCATCAAATAAATCATCAAAGTTACAAGACTCCAGGTAAGATTTATACAATGTTAAGCAAACAGCTGTTATTAAAGTTTTAAAACTGTTTTTACCACGTTAGCATTAGCAACCTTATGAAAATTAACCTTGGTTTTACTATAGTAAAAGTGTAACTTAGTAACCATGTCTTTTTTGGCAGATTATCATTTGTGAAACCACAGTTTTACATAGCATGGTTAAATTATGGTTACACTAGCAAAACTATGGTTAATTTGTGGTTACATGGTAAAACTGTAACTGTAACTACGTTATTTGTAATATTTATTTGTCATTCCCTGAGGAAAATAAACCATGGTTTTATAGTAACAGAAGACCATGGTAAATCTGGGGTTTCTATAGTTTTACTTTTATTTAAAAAATAGGCTAACTACTTAAACTATGGTTCATTTCATAAGGTTTGATTTTCTCATCATATAGTTGTATTAAGTAATAAAACCCTCTTATAAATGTACTGATTTTATTCCCATCAAGATTTTTAGAATAGATCGATAGTGATAACATGTTTTCTTTTTATTTGCTCACATACAGTTGTGGTCATAAGTTTACAATACATCTATATTTGGTAATTTGATAAAAATAAGAGGAATGATGAAAATTGAAGTTTGTTTTTCATTTAATGCTAACTTGAACAAGTTATTTTAGATGACAGTGGTTTACATATAGTCCCCAACACAATAATAACTGAATTTACAAAAATAATCCAGTTTAAGTTTTGACATGAAGCTTCTTCTTAATACTGCTTGATGTTACCTGAATGATAAATGCCTGTTTTAATGTTTTGTGATAGTTGTTCATAGTTGTCTCTTCCTTCAGGTCTTGCAAATTATTTTGTTCCTTTTCAAGAACGGTCTCTTGATATTGCGTCAGAAGCTATGGGAGCTTCTTCCACTTGCCTTTTCTCTGAAGCTTTATTGAACAATGCCAGTGTACTGACCAATGCCGACCATAACGCTGTGTAGAAGTGCCTTCCAACACTATATAGCCTGTCTACGTGGTAAATTCATAGATTATTTATCTCCACATCGTGATGCTGAATCATCACCAGAGAGAATCGCACGCATTACGGACAGAAAGCCCATGACCCTTGCATGCATGCCGGTAAACATTTACATGGATATAGCTCCTCGCTTCATTCCTTGCCCCCCGTGCAGCGATCCGTCTTAACACAGCGCACAGCTCTCAGCCCTGTTCTTGATTGTGACCACAACACACTGCAGAGAGAGCCACGTGTATAAGCCTCCCTTCCCCACCAACTCGCCACAGTGTGCACAATACATAGACAGACCATAGGTTTCAGTTTTGTAAGATCACAGCTTGCTTCAGCCGCTCCCCATACATGAAAAGACCCTCATTCTGGCATCTGCCTTGTAACATAATTCACTTCGTTCACTGCTCAGACATGAACAGCCCCAGTTTCTTTGGGGCCTGTCATGTTCAGCGCACGGCATCCTCTCGTTCACAGCATACCAACGTCCCCATAAGTTCAGCCAAGTTTAACCTCACAGGCCTGTAAAAAACAGCAGATTCCCCGAAACAAACATATGTAACTGCCACCCTTTGTGTGCGTAGCGAGCTGTAACAAGTGTTTCAGTGTTAAAAGCAGGGTCTGATTTGATCTAGAAATTTTTTTAGTTATGCTGGTTAAAAGTCTCCTCACATCCTGATAGCAATCACTATGTTAATGTGTTTGAATCTATTTGTATAAATGTTATCTGTGAAATGTGTAGGACCAAAACATTCAACAAATCATTGAACTTGGACCAAATACAATAATTGGACGTATGCAATTTTTGCTCCTCTTCTGTGAACGTGTTTTGCATGCCACTGCGTTCACGCAGACATCATACGTCATCAGCGCGTTCATGTCTCCTCTGTAAACAGAGTCAAACCATGACAAAAAATGTCTGGATCAGCAAAGAGCAAAAACCCGAATTAACATCGGTTACTTTACTGCAGGGCTATTCAATTAGTTTGTCGTGGGGGCCAGTTCATGAAAAGCATCTCAAATGAGGGTCTGAAGATATAACAGTGATGATGATTAAATTTTCATACATTTAAACATACTAATGTTATATTTTGAAACTGCATAAAAACAAAATCAGTGCATTGTACAATAGGCTTTTTCTACAAACGTGTATTTTGAAACTGCATTCAACAACATTAGTGCATTGCCAGATGTCTAAGTAGGCTTTTTCTACTTCCAGACATGTTCATATGTTGTATTTAAGAAATTGCATAACAACAAGTGCATTGTAAGATGCCCAAGTAAGCTTTATTCTACATTTAAATAGGTAAATAAGATCCATATCACACTCATTGAGAATTTAACTCATTTACTCACTTCGGTGCACATAACAAAAAAGTTTATAATATGGAACATAATTGTTTTATGCTGTTTTTTGTCAAAGCTAATTATTACAGTAGCCCTATTTAAACTAAAACAGCCATCTTAATAATTGGCAAACATTAGGCTACCTTCTAATAAGACAATATGTTTTTAGATTTCGCAAGAGCAGTAAAATCAGGTGTATGTTTGTCAGCACGATACGCATAAAGTGGTGCAGGTGCTGGGCTGTGAGCGATAGGGCAGTGTTTTTAAGCTGGAAATACTACAAATACAGTTAAAACCACCATAGAGTCCGGTCTCTTAACTCACCACTGTCAGCTATCGCGTCTTGAGACGCGAGCGCGAGCGGGGGAGGCGATCGCGTTGAACTTGTGGACCAAAGCGCGAATATAAACACGTGACACAGCTGCTCGCACCAGTCACATGACTCGCGCTCTGCAGGTCATGCTGTATGAAACAGACGCACGCGCATCAACTCGTAACTGTATTCTAGAGATGTCTTTTTAACAGACTACATAAAGGGCCGGATCAAATTACCTTGGGGGCCGGGTTTGGCCCGCGGGCCGCCAATTGAATAGCCCTGCTTTACTGCTTTAACATGAGATAGAAACAGCGCAAAGGGTCTGAATGTTTACGTTTCAAAATTAATAGCAAACTACTACATCTACACAACCGAAAACATGCTGTATCTAATTTTGATTTAAAACAGTTGTTTATGTTCAATATTTTGGTAATGTTTTTCACTACTGCAAACCCCACATGCCTGTCTTTAGCAGGGGGGTTATTCCACAGCGGACAGCATATAATGGGCACCCGCATGCATGTCATAATGGGGCCGCAATATCTCGATCATTCGGCAGTGTTTACCCCTTTATCTTACCCGGCAGTGTTTACCCCTTTAACTTATGCTGAGTTCAGAGTTCAGACTGCACGATTTTAGCCCTGATTTTGACTCGCCGACAGGTTTTGAGAAATTGCAGCTAAATGCCTGAAATCACAGGCAAATCGATGCTCGTGCACGCGAGTGACAATGACACAGTGTAAATTATCAAAGACGTGATCTGAGCGATTCAAAATCATGCCGTGTGAAATGTGTTTTGACTAAAAAAACATCGCCAATGACCTACAGCCAATGAGAGAGCAAAATACAGGACAGCTGGAAGTTCCCCAGATAGTCATGCTACCCCAAATAGTCGCGCAAAGTGAAAACATCTGTGACTCCACTAGTTTGAAAATCATGCAGTCTGAACTCTGCATTACTGCTTCGGGTATTCTTATATCCTAGTACTCAGAGCGGCCTACTGCTTCTATTCGACGCAGACCACCCCATCTGCCACGGTCCTTTCACATTATCGTTGCAGTGCACAATACTGAGTCAAGACATTGCGACTGTGCAATGAACACATGCCTGATGAGAAAGCACTGTACAGCGCACTTATGCCGGTGCTTTATGCTGGGATCTATTTAGCCCAGCACACGTTTACAGGTTGCAGCGCTATCCCATCTAAGCCTGTGTGTGGACATAGAAGGACAGTCTGCACGCCAGCTTCAGAGAAAATGGAAGTGGGAGGAGCTCTCATAGCATCAGCTTCTGACACAATAGGGCTTTTCACACTGGAAAAGTTAATAATAATAATAATAATAAACTTTATTTTTATATAGCGCCTTTAAATGTGCATCTCAAAGCGCTTTACAGAATCATGGAGGATACAGTATAAAATACACATACTTCAAATTTAAGAACATATAAAAAAAGATGCATACAAAAAAATAAAATCACTTGTAAGCTAACCTAAAAAAATAAGTTTTAAGTGTAGATTTAAAAGTACTCAGAGAGTCGGCCTGTCGAATCTCAATTGGAAGAGTATTCCAGAGCCTGGGAGCAAACGAAACAAAAGCCCGGTCACCCATAGAACGCATGCGCGTTGAAGGAACCATTAAAAAGCCAGAATCAGAGGATCGAAGATTGCGTCTTGGGGCATATGCAGTTAAAAGTTCAGACAGATATTGTGGCGCTAAACCATTTAAGGCCTTGTAGGTGAGCATGAGGATTTTAAAATCAACACGATACCTAACTGGAAGCCAGTGCAAGGACTCCAGAATAGGAGTAATGTGCTCACCTTGCCTAGTTTTTGTCAAAATTCTGGCTGCAGAGTTTTGGACATACTGTAATTTGCTTAGGGTAGATTTAGAAACCCCAGCAAGTAAAGCATTACAGTAGTCGATACGAGAAAAGACAAATGAATTTATCAATTTTTCAGCCACAGAGAATGATAACATGGGGCGCAGTCGTGCAATATTTCTAAGATGAAAAAAGGAAACTTTTACCATATTCTGGACATGAGGATCAAATGTTAGAGTTGCATCAAATATCACCCCCAAATTTTTTAATTTGGTTTGAAATTCCAAAGCAGACCCATCCACCATTAAGGTTATGTCCCCGGCTTTGCGAATTTGTTGGGGTGAACCAATTAGCATTACCTCAGTCTTGTCACTGTTGAGACAGAGGAAATTTTGAGACATCCACATTTTTATCTTAGAAATAGAGTGTTCTAAAAAGGTAATAGCTGTGGTATCGGCAGGCTTTGAATGAATATAAATTTGTGTGTCATCTGCATAGAAATGGTAATTTAGACCCAAGGATCTAAGAAGTTGGCCCAGTGGAAAGATGTACATACTAAAAAGCAAGGGACTTAAAACAGATCCCTGGGGAACTCCAAATTGCACTGTTCCAACTTTGGATTTGCATCCACCCAGAGACACAAACTGCTTTCTATCTGAGAGAAAAGACTTAAACCAATGTAACACAATGTCTGTAAGCCCAAAAACATTCTCCAATCGATTTAGTAAAAGTGAGTGATCCACCGTGTCAAATGCTGCACTTAAATCGAGGAGAATCAAAATTGAAAGACAGCCAGAGTCCGCAGCAACTAACAGGTCATTTGTGACCTTGACTAGAGCCGTTTCAGTGCTATGTAATTTACGGAACCCAGATTGAAGGGGCTCGAAGAGATTATTAACAGTGAGATGAGTGTGTAATTGTGAGGCCACAGTTCGCTCAAGCAGTTTGGAAAGGAAAGGGGAATTTGAAATGGGACGAAAGTTATTGAAATTGTCCCAGTCTGCGTTGTTCTTTTTTGGTATAGGTGTTACAGCTGCAATTTTAAGTGCAGCAGGTACAACACCCATTTGCAAGGAATTATTCTAAACCCTGGGTTAACGGAATCCTGGGTTATCTGTTTCACGTTTCACATTGTTCATACTTAACCAGAGGTTAAGAGATAACCCTGGGTATTTATAAGCTGACGTTTCACACTGTCATCCCTAAACCCTGCGTTTTCATTTGTGGTGTGAACCGTCATGACTGGATAAAAGCGATTTCAAACTTGACTGAATTAAAATAACCGCTTGTCTCGCACTTTCACATCAGTGATAGAACAGGTAGCAAAGTTAATCTCTCTTGGTTGTTTTAAGTGTCCTGGGATTTCATTTTTACTTCAATTTAAAGATCAAGAATGTAGCACCATACTTTCAAAGTCAGGTGTATGTGGAATATTGGACAGGGTGAACAGTGTAAAGAGTTATTTTTTAGAGTTTTTATTCATTTGGTTGTTTAGTTATAGCTTAGTTGTGGTCTTTAGAAACTGTTTTTTCAGACAACAACAACAAAAAATTGACACCAATAATAATTATCATTTCAACCTTCACCTTTTGCCTTTTTGATCATCAGTGCATTTTTAAATCTTTTTTAATGTGTGTGAGCCTCAGTTTTTAGTATGAAAAGATGATTTTAAACATTTTACTGTCACTGTTGGCAAGAGGTCAAATATATAGAAGTTGCTGGAAAGGCAAATTCACCATACATCAGTTTAAGAACCACTGATCTAGATAACATCACACAGTACTAAGAATCACGTGTATTTAAATTTTGGTCTTGGACTAAGCCTAAATGTAAACATCTGCTCTGTGAAATAACTTATTGCACAAGTACTATCAATTACACAAGAGCAAAGAATACGTTGTTCATCATTAAAGCTTGATTCACTTTTCACAGGTAACTTCTAAGATGAAAAACAGACAGAAGGTTTGCTCAACTGTCCAGCAGATGATAGAACAAAGAAGGTATTTGCCAGTGAAGTGTTTGTTTGTATCCTGGAAAGATGATGACCAAGGTAAAGGGAACTCTGCTTTTGGAGAACCACTGTCCTGCAGAGTTTAGGTCCTACCCAGATAAAAACTGTTGCTACAGTTCGTTTTCAAGAGTTTGGCTATTCATTAGCAATACCACGTAAAACAAAATATCATAAACTGACTAATTTCACTGCACTGTGATTGCCATTAAACTCTGTCACCATACTGATAGTTAAACACTGTCACCGCACTGTGCTGCTACATAAACACTCTCACTGCACTGTCACTACAAGGAAAACACTGTGACTAACTCTGACTTCTAGTAAAACACTGTCACCATACTGTGACTTCTAGTTAAAGACTGTCACTATACGGTGTCTGCTAGGTAAACACTGTCCCGCACAGTGACTACTAGGAAATAGGGGTGGAACGGTACATGTATTCGTTTCGAACCGAATCGGTACGGGGGTCACGGTTCGGTGCATGAATTTAAACGGAGAATGCACGGTATGAAAATAAAAAAACTTACGTGCAAAATAATTAATGTATGTGGAACTACTGTTAGATACGCGGGCTTTTTATGGACAGCTAATCTGTAGCCCCGCTTTAGCTCTGAAGCTCTGATTGGCGCCGATGCAGCCGAGCTCCGCCTATGTATGCGCTTTATCAGAGCCTGTCTACATTCTCTGTCACTCTGCAGTTTTTTGTCAGGTCGACGCCGGTCCAGTTAGTGAGTGAGCGAGCAGCGACAGCGAGTATGGCAAGTGGTGATGTTCCACAGGAGTTAGGAGATCCGCCGGCCTTTTTAAGATCGCAAGTTTGGCAAAACTACGATTTTCCAGTCAGTTATAGTAGTACAGGCGAGAGAGTGTTGGTAAAGACGAGGACTGTGTGTGGGCGTTGCTCAGCAGTTGTTGGGTATGTGAGTGGAAATACATCTAATGAGGGCTTTCAAGTCTCACGCATTCACCTTGAGACACACGCATTTCAGTTAGTTTACACGCTCACACGCCACACTTTGTGTTTCTCACGCTGAGAAGTAGGAGATAAATTGTCCTGTATATACAATTTATGGACAAAGCGCAGGCAAATAGAGGGCAGTTCTGTCGAGTCCAGCTGCTTTTTTTAAGTGTGCTCAACTTTACGCAGCGCCATCAGCGTCAGAGTACCGCGAGAAATCTTGCAGAGGATGCTGATTTCAAATCGCTCTTGCGTTACTCTGACGTCATCCACTTGACGTTTCTTACAGCGCCCCGTGAAGTCATACACACCTTATTAATTCATCCTACAAGCCTATTTGTTTTGTTCTTTAGTACATTAATATGAAATAAGGCCAAAATGTAATTTTAAAATGTATTTAGGTAACACTTGTAATACATTTGAACTCATATTTGTATGTAAGATGAATACAAGATTACTTAAAGTGGTATACATTTTTCAGGGATGTGATTCTTCCGGATTAATCCGGAATTCCGGATTTTCTGACCTGAAAATGTGACCTACGTGAATCACGCAGAATATGTTTGCCGCTTTGTTTCGCGTCACGCGGGTGACAGCCAAACGTCGCAAATGAGGAGAAGAGAGGAGAGAAACGATCGGGTCTGATTGGTGAATGAATAGGGTTTGGTTTTGCACTGTGTGAGTGTAAGCAAGTTTGACATCATAACATCTGGATTGTTTTAATGTAAATACGTGAACACGTGCATCTGAATGCAGGGTATGAATCGAGATCGTGATTCCTTTTTCGATAGACACAAGCAATAATACATACCCAGATCATCCGATCTGGAGATGTTCTTTTCACGATACCACTGTACCGCGAGGGCGACTGAGGTACACTGCAGGACCCCTCGCAGGGAGCTTTATTGATCTGACCAATACAATCATACTTCGCCATCCGCCATTTGCGAACGGTCGGAAACACGTCCTTGTTGATACTTGGAAAAGAAGGAAAATGCATCTCTTTGTCATCTAACGTGCCGCCCGGTGTGGCCCTGTTGCGCGGGGACGGCGATTGTGGTTCCATCCCGGGTTACCATGGTGACGGCTGTGAGATACCCCACTCCCCCCTATTTTTTTACGTATCTGCATGATTCACGTAGGTCACATTTTCAGGTCGGATAATCCGGAATTCCGGATTAATCCGGAAGAATCACATCCCTGATTTTTGTAATACGAGATAGTATGTTAAATGCATTTCAGTTCATATTCATGACATCTCAAAATAACACAGATAAGGACACCTATGTTTTTAAGATTATCTTAAGTACTAAAAAAATTGCCTTCTGCATTTTTGTTTTGCTTTTCCCTCCATTGTACCGAAATTTAATCGAACCGTGACGCCTGAACCGAGGTACAAACCGAACCGTGACTTCTGTGTACCGTTCCACCCCTACTAGGAAAGCACTGTAACTAACTGTGACTTCTAGTTAAACACTCTCACCGCACTGTGACTGCTACTTAAACACTTTCACCACACTTGACTGCTAGTAAAACACTGTCACTGACTCTGACTGCTAGTAAAACTCACTAACTGTGACTTCTTGTTAAACACTGTCACCGCACTGTGCAGCTAATTACACAATCTCTTCGCACTGTGCTGCTAATTAAACAATCTCACCGCATTGTGACTGATAGTAAAACACTGTGACTAACTCTGACTTCTAGTTAAAACCTGTCACCTTACTGTGTCTGATAGTTGAACACCGTCACTGTACTGTGTCTGATAGTAAAACACTGTCACCATACTGTGTCTGCTATTTGAACACTGTTACCACACTGTGTCTGCTAGTTGAACAGTGTCACTGCACTGTGACTGCTAATTAAATACTGTCACTAACTGTGACTGCTAGTAAAACACTTTGACTGCAATATGTCTGCTAGTTTATCACTGTCACCGCACTGTGACTGCTAATAAAACACTGTCATTAACTGTGACTACTAGTTAAACACTGTCACCATACTGTGCCTGCTAGTTAAACACTGTCACCATACTGTGTCTGCTAATAAAACACTGTCACTAACTGTGACTTCTAGTTAAACACTGTCACCATACTGTGACTGCTAATTAAACACTGTCACTAACTGTGACTGCTAGTAAAACACTTTGACTGCAATATGTCTGCTAGTAAAACACTGTCACCACACTGTGACTGCTAATTAAATACTGTCACTAACTGTGACTGTTAGTAAAACACTTTGACTGCAATATGTCTGCTAGTTTAACACTGTCACCGCACTGTGACTGCTTATAAAACACTGTCATTAACTATGACTTCTAGTTAAACACTGTCACTATACTGTGTCTGCTAGTTTAACACTGTCACCACGCTAGTCTGTGACTGCTAATAAAACACTTTGACTGCAATATGTCTGCTAGTAAAACACTGTCACCACACTGTGACTGCTAATTAAATACTGTCACTAACTGTGACTGTTAGTAAAACACTTTGACTGCAATATGTCTGCTAGTTTAACACTGTCCCCGCACTGTGACTGCTAATAAAACACTGTCATTAACTATGACTTCTAGTTAAACACTGTCACCATACTTTGACTTCTAGTTAAACACTGTCACTATACTGTGTCTGCTAGGTAAACACTGTCCCGCACTGTGACTACTAGGAAAGCACTGTAACTAACTGTGACTACTACTTAAACACTGACACCATACTGTGTCTTCTAGTTAAACACTGTCACCGTACTGTGTCTGCTAGTTTAACACTGTCACTGTACTGTGTCTGATAGTTAAACACTGTCACCGCACTGTGACTGCTAATTAAACACTGTCACTGCACTGTGTCTGCTAATTGAACACTGTCACCGCACTGTGTCCGCTAGTTGAACACTGTCACCGCACTGTGTCTGCTAGTTGAACACTGTCACCGCACTGTGTCTGCTAGTTGAACACTGTCACCGCACTGTGTCTGCTAGTTGAACACTGTCACCGCACTGTGTCTGCTAGTTGAACACTGTCACCGCACTGTGTCTGCTAGTTGAACACTGTCACCGCACTGTGTCTGCTAGTTGAACACTGTCACCGCACTGTGTCTGCTAGTTGAACACTGTCACCGCACTGTGTCTGCTAGTTGAACACTGTCACCGCACTGTGTCTGCTAGTTGAACACTGTCACCACACTGTGTCTGCTAATTAAACACTGTCACTAACTGTGACTGCGAGTAAAACACTTTGACTGCAATATGTCTGCTAGTTAAACACTGTCACCACACTGTGACTGCTTTTAAACACTGTCACTTACTGTGACTGCTAGTAAAACACTTTAACTGCAATATGTCTGCTAGTTAAACAATCTCACCGCATTGTGACTGATAGTAAAACACTGTGACTAACTATGACTTCTAGTTAAACACTGTCACCTTACTGTGTCTGATAGTTGAACACCATCACCGTACTGTGTCTGATAGTTAAACACTGTCACTAACTGTGACTGCTAGTAAAACACTTTGACTGCAATATGTCTGCTAGTTATACACTGTCACCACACTGTGACTGCTAATTAAATACTGTCACTAACTGTGACTGCTAGTAAAACACTTTGACTGCAATATGTCTTCTAGTTTATCACTGTCACCGCACTGTGACTGCTAATAAAACACTGTCATTAACTGTGACTACTAGTTAAACACTGTCACCATACTGTGCCTGCTAGTTAAACACTGTCACCATACTGTGTCTGCTATTTAAACACTGTCACCACACTGTGACTGCTAATAAAACACTGTCACTAACTGTGACTTCTAGTTAAACACTGTCACCATACTGTGACTGCTAATTAAACACTGTCACTAACTGTGACTGCTAGTAAAACACTTTGACTGCAATATGTCTGCTAGTAAAACACTGTCACCACACTGTGACTGCTAATTAAATACTGTCACTAACTGTGACTGTTAGTAAAACACTTTGACTGCAATATGTCTGCTAGTTTAACACTGTCACCGCACTGTGACTGCTAATAAAACACTGTCATTAACTATGACTTCTAGTTAAACACTGTCACTATACTTTGACTTGTAGTTAAACACTGTCACCATACTGTGTCTGCTAGTTTAACACTGTCACCACGCTAGTCTGTGACTGCTAATAAAACACTTTGACAGCAATATGTCTGCTAGTTAAACACTGTCACTGCACTGTGACTGCTAATAAAACACTGTCATTAACTATGACTTCTAGTTAAACACTGTCACCATACTTTGACTTCTAGTTAAACACTGTCACTCTACTGTGTCTGCTAGGTAAACACTGTCCCGCACTGTGACTACTAGGAAAGCACTGTAACTAACTGTGACTACTACTTAAACACTGACACCATACTGTGTCTTTTAGTTAAACACTGTCACCATACTGTGTCTGCTAGTTGAACACTGTCACCGCACTGTGTCTGCTAGTTGAACACTGTCACCGCACTGTGTCTGCTAGTTGAACACTGTCACCGCACTGTGTCTGCTAGTTGAACACTGTCACCGCACTGTGTCTGCTAGTTGAACAGTGTCACCACACTGTGTCTGCTAGTTGAACACTCACTATATTGTGACTGCAGTGCTGACTAAACACTGGCAGGCTAAAGTTCAGTGTTGAGTTCAGTGTTTCTCTAACTACATTCAGAATGGACCAGGGTTTTGTGCTCATACGTCCTCATAATTACTGATTGTGTTTTACTTTTCACCGTGGGGGATTGGCGGCAGATCAGAGTTTCTCTAACTACATTCAGAATGTACCATGGTTTTGTGTTTGTACGTCCTCGTAATTACTGATGGTGTCTTACTGTACACTCTGGGGGATAGGTAGCAGTACACTTAGAATAGATCATGGTTTTGTGTTTGTATGTCCATGTAATTACTGATGATGTCTTACTGTACACTCTGGGGGATGGGCAGCAGTTCAGTGTTTCTCTAACTACACTCAGAATAGACCATGGTTTTGTGTTTGTACGTCCTCGTAATTACTCATGGTGTCTTACTGTACACTCTGGGGGATGTTCAGCAGTTCAGTGTTTCTCTAACTACACTCAGAATGGACCAGGGTTTTGTGTTTGTACGTCCTCGTAATTACTAATGGTGTCTTACTGTACACTCCAGGGGATGTTCAGCAGTTCAGTGTTTCTCTAACTACATTGAGAATGGACCAGGGTTTTGTGCTCATACGTCCTCATAATTACTGATTGTGTTTTACTTTTCACCGTGGGGGATTGGCAGCAGTTCAGAGTTTCTCTAACTACATTCAGAATGTACCATGGTTTTGTGTTTGAACGTCCTCGTAATTACTGATGGTGTCTTACTGCACACTCTGGGGATAGGTAGCAGTACACTTAGAATAGATCATGGTTTTGTGTTTGTATGTCCATGTAATTACTGATGGTGTCTTACTGTACACTCTGGGGGATGTTTAGCAGTTCAGTGTTTCTCTAACTACACTCAGAATAGACCATGGTTTTGTGTTTGTACGTCCTTGTAATTACTCATGGTGTCTTACTGTACACTCTGGGGGATGTTCAGCAGTTCAGTGTTTCTCTAACTACACTCAGAATGGACCATGGTTTTGTGTTTGTACGTCCTCGTAATTACTGATGGTGTCTTACTGTACACTCTGGGGGATAGGTAGCAGTACACTTAGAATAGATCATGATTTTGTGTTTGTATGTCCTCGTAATTACTGATGGTGTATTACTGTACAATCTGGGGGATAGGCAGCAGTTCAGTGTTTCTCTAACTACACTCAGAATAGACCATGGTTTTGTGTTTGTACGTCCTCGTAATTACTCATGGTGTCTTACTGTACACTCTGGGGGATGTTCAGCAGTTCAGTGTTTCTCTAACTACATTCAGAATGGACCATGTTTTTGTGCTCATACGTCCTCATAATTACTGATTGTGTCTTACTTTTCACCGTGGGGGATTGGCAGCAGTTCAGAGTTTCTCTAACTACATTCAGAATGTACCATGGTTTTGTGTTTGTACGTCCTCGTAATTACTGATGGTGTCTTACTGTACACTCTGGGGGATGGGTAGCAGTACACTCAGAATAGACCATGGTTTTGTGTTTGTACGTCCTTGTAATTACTGATGGTGTATTACTGAACACTCCGGGGGATGTTCAGCAGTTCAGTGTTTCTCTAACTACATTCAGAATGGACCAGGGTTTTGTGCTCATACGTCCTCATAATTACTGATTGTGTTTTACTTTTCACCGTGGGGGATTGGCAGCAGTTCAGAGTTTCTCTAACTACATTCAGAATGTACCATGGTTTTGTGTTTGTACGTCCTCGTAATTACTGATGGTGTCTTACTGTACACTCTGGGGGATAGGTAGCAGTACACTTAGAATAGATCATGGTTTTGTGTTTGTATGTCCATGTAATTACTGATGGTGTCTTACTGTACACTCTGGGGGATGTTCAGCAGTTCAGTGTTTCTCTAACTACACTCAGAATAGACCATGGTTTTGTGTTTGTACGTCCTTGTAATTACTCATGGTGTCTTACTGTACACTCTGGGGGATGTTCAGCAGTTCAGTGTTTCTCTAACTACACTCAGAATGGACCATGGTTTTGTGTTTGTACGTCCTCGTAATTACTGATGGTGTCTTACTGTACACTCTGGGGGATAGGTAGCAGTACACTTAGAATAGATCATGATTTTGTGTTTGTATGTCCTCGTAATTACTGATGGTGTATTACTGTACAATCTGGGGGATAGGCAGCAGTTCAGTGTTTCTCTAACTACACTCAGAATAGACCATGGTTTTGTGTTTGTACGTCCTCGTAATTACTCATGGTGTCTTACTGTACACTCTGGGGGATGTTCAGCAGTTCAGTGTTTCTCTAACTACATTCAGAATGGACCAGGTTTTTGTGCTCATACGTCCTCATAATTACTGATTGTGTCTTACTTTTCACCGTGGGGGATTGGCAGCAGTTCAGAGTTTCTCTAACTACATTCAGAATGTACCATGGTTTTGTGTTTGTACGTCCTCGTAATTACTGATGGTGTCTTACTGTACACTCTGGGGGATGGGTAGCAGTACACTTAGAATCGATCATGGTTTTGTGTTTGTATGTCAATGTAATTACTGATGGTGTCTTACTGTACACTCTGGGGGATGTTCAGCAGTTCAGTGTTTCTCTAACTACATTCAGAATGGACCAGGGTTTTTGTGCTCATACGTCCTCATAATTACTGATTGTGTCTTACTTTTCACCGTGGGGGATTGGCAACAGTTCAGAGTTTCTCTAACTACATTCAGAATGTACCATGGTTTTGTGTTTGTACGTCCTCGTAATTACTGATGGTGTCTTACTGTACACTCTGGGGGATAGGTAGCAGTACACTTAGAATAGATCATGGTTTTGTGTTTGTATGTCCATGTAATTACTGATGGTGTCTTACTGTACACTCTGGGGGATGTTCAGCAGTTCAGTGTTTCTCTAACTACACTCAGAATAGACCATGGTTTTGTGTTTGTACGTCCTTGTAATTACTCATGGTGTCTTACTGTACACTCTGGGGGATGTTCAGCAGTTCAGTGTTTCTCTAACTACACTCAGAATGGACCATGGTTTTGTGTTTGTACGTCCTCGTAATTACTGATGGTGTCTTACTGTACACTCTGGGGGATAGGTAGCAGTACACTTAGAATAGATCATGATTTTGTGTTTGTATGTCCTCGTAATTACTGATGGTGTATTACTGTACAATCTGGGGGATAGGCAGCAGTTCAGTGTTTCTCTAACTACACTCAGAATAGACCATGGTTTTGTGTTTGTACGTCCTTGTAATTACTCATGGTGTCTTACTGTACACTCTGTGGGATGTTCAGCAGTTCAGTGTTTCTCTAACTACATTCAGAATGGACCAGGGTTTTGTGCTCATACGTCCTCATAATTACTGATTGTGTCTTACTTTTCACCGTGGGGGATTGGCAGCAGTTCAGAGTTTCTCTAACTACATTCAGAATGTACCATGGTTTTGTGTTTGTACGTCCTCGTAATTACTGATGGTGTCTTACTGTACACTCTGGGGGATGGGTAGCAGTACACTCAGAATAGACCATGGTTTTGTGTTTGTACGTCCTTGTAATTACTGATGGTGTATTACTGTACACTCCGGGGGATGTTCAGCAGTTCAGTGTTTCTCTAACTACATTCAGAATGGACCAGGGTTTTGTGCTCATACGTCCTCATAATTACTGATTGTGTTTTACTTTTCACCGTGGGGGATTGGCAGCAGTTCAGAGTTTCTCTAACTACATTCAGAATGTACCATGGTTTTGTGTTTGTACGTCCCCGTAATTACTGATGGTGTCTTACTGTACACTCTGGGGGATAGGTAGCAGTACACTTAGAATAGATCATGGTTTTGTGTTTGTATGTCCATGTAATTACTGATGGTGTCTTACTGTACACTCTGGGGGATGGGAAGCAGTTCAGTGTTTCTCTAACTACACTCAGAATAGACCATGGTTTTGTGTTTGTACGTCCTTGTAATTACTCATGGTGTCTTACTGTACACTCTGGGGGATAGGTAGCAGTACACTCAGAATAGACCATGGTTTTGTGTTTGTACATCCTTGTAATTACTGATGGTGTATTACTGTACACTCCGGGGGATGTTCAGCAGTTCAGTGTTTCTCTAACTACACTCAGAATGGACCATGGTTTTGTGTTTGTACGTCCTCGTAATTACTAATGGTGTCTTACTGTACACTCTGGGGGATGGGTAGCAGTACACTCAGAATGAACCATGGTTTTGTGTTTGTAATTCTTTGTATGCAACAACTTTGTAATGTTTTATTGTTTAAATGCTATTTGATACGTACAGAGTGAATTACATCCATATGTTTATTATATAGACCCCTTAATCGCCCACGTCACTGTAACGTCACCGCTCTAGCTGGAGGCAAAAAATAAGTAGGAACTCATAGCCGGCGCGCTAAAAGTTTGAGTTTTTGACTTTAAAATGTCATCTTGTTGTGTTTTTGGCTGCCAGATTAAAAGGAACAGCACTTTTGGTTCAAAAATAAAGTTTTACCGGATCCCAGCAGACATTGCTTCACAGAAATCAAGAAGACAATTGTGGTTGAATGCAATACGGCGTACAGACTAGACGGAGACTATCATAAATAATGCTCGTGTTTGCAGTGCACATTTCATATCAGGTAAAATAATCTATGCATATTTACTGTTGTGTTGGTTTTATCTAGTACAAATCAGCAAGTTTCTGTTTTATAGGTGAAAAGTCGCCAACCGCGCTATTGTTTAGCTTAAATGTTAAACAAACATACAGCGATAGATGTGTATGCCATCGTTTGAATAGTCTCTTAAAATAATCAATAGTTAGCCCAGCGATAGGTTACATAAGACAGTAAGCCTAGACAAAATTACCCAAACCACCTGAAAGTAATTCATATGTTGTCTAGGAAATATCTAAAACCTTAAAATCGCAAGAGTTAATTTACAAAAATACGTGTCACGGTCCTGCGGTCCTGACAGTGTTTGCATCCATGTTTAATAAATCCCTCCTAAAACGTGCTATCTTAAGCTTGTCAACATTGCCTCTGCGGCTCTTTTTGCCTCCAGCTAAGCCCCGCCCACACAAATACGTCACAATGTTTACCAACTGTAAAAGGGTCTATACCCTGGCTGCGTCTGAAACCGCATACTGTACAGCACGTACTGAATGAGAGTACCTACTTACAGTATGAATCCTGGTAATATAAATACCATTCAGACATACTACATCCACCATGTTGATACGTTACATATGTCGTCATTACGTCATGTCATACCAGTGCGAATACAGCCTCATTGTCGTTTCTGACATTTCCTAATATGACGACACCTCTTCTTCAGTGGATAACTCCACTCCCGGGGCATCATGGGATAGAGAAGTGTCAGTCATATGCACACTGCAAAATCTAACCGGAAGTAGTAGGTCATCCAGGTACATTTCGCATACTGTTTTTTTAATACTATGTATTCGGACATACTACTCACCTCGCCTACTGTTTTTTGCCCAAAATATGGTATGGAAGAAGGCGGTTTCGGACGCAGCACCTGTATAGTGTGTCATGGCTAGGCATGGGCCGGTATAAGATTCTGGCGGTATGATAACCTTTAGCAAAAATACCACGGTTTCACGGTGTTGCGGTATTACCATTGCAACACTAAAATGTGTTATTTTCAAATGCCAGGTACAATAAAGCCTTTAAATTATAATATGCTTTCAAAACATATATAATATATTCGTAATATATATTAAATGTAAACATCAAATCAATCACATGACTTCATGATTTAATGAATTTTGTATAAACACAGCTCATACCTTGGAGACGGTATCACAGAACATTTTAGTGGTTTTGAAACCTTGACTGTTTTAAACCTCGGTATACCTTGAAACCGGTAATCGGCCCATGCCTAGTCATGGCCCTACCTTCCTGTAATAGTCTTTGTCCTTTGTGGCAGGATTATAACAGGAAAAAAACAGAAAAAGATCTGCATACTGTAAAAAGTCCCTTTTATTTCAAAAGTTAAAAAAGCTATGTTTCGGTCGAAGACCTTCGTCTGGCAAACCAGTGTTTCCCAGACGAAGGTCTTCGACTGAAACTTTGCTTTCTTAACTTTTGAAATAAAAGGGACTTTTTACAGTGTGCAGATCTTTTTCTGTTTTTTTTATTCATCTTTTGATCTTGCACCTGGTCAAGACTTTTTTGGATGTGCGTATCCTGTTTTCTCTTCAGGATTATAACAGGCCCAAATCTTTTTTGAGGTAGCACAAGGCCTTTGTTTATACTGTAGCTGTTTCTCAATGTCAAGGATACTTCCTTGGCAGGACTGGTCCTTACAAGTCACTTCCTTCAGAGGCCATGCGATGCTCCTCTTTAGCATTCAGTGTTTCCCACAGAATTTTGAGATACTGTGGCGGTGATGACGTGACACGCCTATTAGCATATATGTGACGTCATATATTAAATTTAGAAAAATTAGAGAATACACTGTTGCTATGTTACGACTATAGAACACGTGCACAAGCATACTGTATCATAGGGGAGGGAGAGAGCTTGCACACAGACTCAGACCAAGAAAATGGGTATGTGTGTGAAACACTACTGCTAACCTTTCGTTAAGTCATGATGAACTCGATCAGGTGTCTTCTCTGTCAGTAACAGCCGTGACTGTTGACGTTTGCGCAAAAAAGAAAGTACATGGAGGAACGCGGAGTTAAAATACGTTTCACTGTTCAATCAATGTATGGGAAACACTAAGAACACGTAAATGGAACAGGCTAGCAAGTGCACATCATTGGGTCATTACGTCAGTGAAAAGGTGTGCTTTCAGCACTGTGAGCATAGGATTGTGGGTGATTTGAGAGCACGAAGAGCGCGACGGCTACACATATGCATCCTTTCCTGTATATGCGATATTTCTCGATCGAAGGACTTAGTCCTTAGTTGAAATTTAGAGGATCCTCGACATTGGAACAGTCCTTCGACGGATGTCGATGACGTAACATCCTCGACAGTGGCGGAGTGGCAATCGGGAGAGGCGGGACTTTTCCCGGTGGGCCGGTAGTGTTTTGAGGGCCGGTCTCACGCAGAAAAACTATTAATCAAATATTTAATATGCCGCAGCGCCCAAAATGTATCTGGCCGCACCGCTCTATCAAGAAGCCGTCTCCCCTGGAGTTCCAGTCGAGAGTGCAGCTTAACAGCCAATAAAAAAAAAGAAAGAGGCTACACAATAGCCAATCAGAAAATAGCACTGTTGTATCTGGGTACATTTTAACGCAACAACCAATAAAAAAAGCTTATCCTCGTTCACCCACAGATAAGACAAAACACCAGAAATAAACAGGCTATAATGATGCTCATTAAATCTAATTTTAAATATTTTTAGTAGAACATATCTGAACATTGGTACATCACTAATAGGGATCATTTACACGTGTGTTCGACTTTATGCTATAACATAGGAACCAACAAGCGGATGACATCAACGTGCCGCGAGAGCGGTTCAAAAGCAAACTCTTCCGATGATTTCTCGACTCACCCTCGCGGTACTTTGATGTCATCAGCCTGTCGTTCTTGCAGTGCAGCTTGAAGTCGAACATTGGGGTTCCCCAACCTTTCCCTGCAGGAGGTCTCATGATGACTGCTGCTGTTGTAATCTTTATTTTCGCAAGTAAACTCCTTTTTTGTTTTAACATTCAAACAGACTTGGTTCTCCCCCACACTCGCGCTATGCATATTGCATACATTATTCCAGAAGTAATATGATTTGTTCTCTGCAAATAATGTTCTCTTTCACTGGGAAATTGTAGCGCAGTCGAAGTGAATTGTATTAATTATTTGCGCGCATTTTTGAATATGGCCACTTGTGGAATGAAAACCGCACGACTACAAAAGGTAAGACTTGTTTTTGCATTTAGCCCTGTTTTACTTACTAGTGTTATAGTCTTAGTTGGTTAACTACGTGTGCTTTATCACATCATTTAAAAGTCTTTATTGTGTGTTTATAAGTGTTTATTGGCGGTTGCAATGACAAGATTTGTGAAGGGATGTCACAGTATGTTTTGTTTTGATATTATCTTGTTTTAGTTTATCTGTAGCTGGAGTTGCACTTAGTTAAGAATGACAAAATTTGAAAAGCATTTTAAACAACCATGATTTCTATTTTTGTTTTTCATTTGAATTGCTTCCATATTGTTGTCAGTAAGTGTACATCCGTGCAGTCAGTATGATTTTGTACAGGTTGATGGAGTACACATATGTGGTTTCATAGATTTGTTATTTGAGAATGGCCTTCTTGTACGAAGAATTTTTGCCATACCCTAGGTTTTCTTGAAAACGTTTTTGTTACAGAGTGTCTGCAACTTAGCCAACATACAGCCTGTTCACTGACAACATGCTCAGAACAAGTAGTCCAGGCCTCCTTATATTTTCGTTATCACACGATGACTGACATTTTGTCACATTAAACATCGCTCTCTCCTATAGGCTTAATCATTTTATAAGAAACTGCTTGGCAACCAAATTAAGCTTTAGCTTACTTGAAACTAGGGACTGTTGTTGACTTAAAGATCTTTTAAAAATAATAATTATTATAACACTTGGTATTTCATGTTGTGTAGTCATTTCTTTCTTTTTTTTTCTACCATGGAGGGCTGGTGGTCTACGAAATGTCCCGGTAGATATTTTGGTCCCACTCCGCCCCTGATCCTCGAAATTCTGGCTTCCGAGGATCCTTCCTTGACATTGAGAAACACCTCCTGTGTGCTTCCTTGTCTCATCTCCTTACCCTGACCCCCGTCTCCTCGTTAATTATCTTATTATTGTTTCATGATTGCCCTCTTGATTTGCTCCTTATTTAATGCCCTTTTGTTTGCTTGTGCCGGTTAGTTTTGTACTCTGTGCCAAGTAAGTCCTAGTGTTTAAGTCTAATCTAAGTCTAGTTAAGTCATTGTCAAGTTTATTGTTTGTTTTACCTAGTCTGTTTATTGTTGTTTACTGGTTCCGTGTTGTTTTTACTTCTTGCGGGTCTTTTTTCTTTTACATGTTTTTCTATTTAAATAGTGTTGTGTTTCATCAGTCTGCTCCTGTATTCTGTGTTCCCTGAGAATCATGACATAGTGTGCTCTACTTGTGCCACACACACACGCTATGATTAAATTGTGAAGTCTAGTGCTGTCGCTTTTTTTCAAACTTATAGCGTGCGTCTCCCCAGACTGTAAATGAAGCTCGGGCACACAAAACAAAAGAAATATAAAAGAAGCTGGGGGCGGAACAAATAATAGTCAGCCGCATCGTACGTCAGCTGCGTCACTGACTTTATGGGGCGTCGCAGTCTTGCAGCGCAGCATGAAGTCAAACTCATAAGTTACACAGAGATCGTTGAATTCTTTATATAATTGGCTACATGTTTTGTCTATCAATATTTTCCATGAAGTCACTGGCTGATGGAGCAACGATCGAGCGATTGGTAACATCCCTTAAGGACTTCACGTTTTCGACGGCGCTGTTTGGATTATCTATTATACTACCTCCCTATTTTAAATACAAAATTTGAAGGCGAGTTCATGTGTTTAACGGAACGTAAATACCGGAGTGTAATCTGATATACCCTTACATGTTACGATGTAAATAGTCCTCAGATTGTATATTATATTGTATTACCAGAAGTTCATGCGAAATCTGATGTAAACAATAGACTATATATCTATATTTCACGGATTATACGCATTTGTGGACAAAAATCATTGGATGATTCACACATCGGAAACAGACTGGATTCGACTTGTAAACCCCACAAAGGTAAAAGTCCTGTTTATTTTTGCATGTTGTTCATTCGGACTTCTGTAATAAAATACTACATATGATGCTAGAACATCTGTATCTCAAAAAGGCTTTACAGGGGGTATGGCTAAGCTAAATTAGATGTAAATAAGCCCTATTGTCTCTCCTGCCAGGGAAAAGGGAAAGTGTTACCTTTTTGCTTTCTCAAATTTCTCAGCATTCTCTTTCTTGAATGTGTTACATTCAAATGGCCACAACTTCTCCAGATCTTCTCAGATTTCCATGTGTTACACATCGTTAGAAAGATTAGAAATTGCACTTTCAGAATCTATGAATAACTCAAAATGCCCCAGATCCGACTTGTGTCCCTACTTTCCGTGACTGGTCACATTTGTAAGTGTATTTTATGTGTATAATTAAATGATATTTCACCCAAAAATGAATATAAGCTGATTATTTCTTCACTCTTAGGTTGTCAAAGATGTATCTGGCATTCTTTTTCAACCTGAAGACAAATTAAGGTTTTGGAGGTAAACAGTCCAGGATTTTTCTTCATCTAATGCAAGTGAATTGGGCTCATTTTTTTACCTTTTTTCACAGAGTTGAAAAATTGGGACAGGATTTGAAAAACTTTTTAAAAAGCGGCTGTTATCTGGGGGTAAGATGGGAGAGTAGAGCATGGAGAAAAGGTGGCAATTGCATCAAGGGGAGTTACATTAAGTAAATAAATACAACACACACAGATTGGCAAGTTGGATAGTGATGCCAAGAGTAGCAGCTAAAGTGGCACCAGAATTCCCTGAATCACAGTATGATCAGATAGATGACAGTGCAGGTTAACTTCCTTATAAGTTTGAGCCGTTAGACCATCATGTGCATACAGGAGAACGTGAATATGTACCTAATGAAGCGTATATAGAAGTAATAATTAATAGAAGTAATAAATAATTTGCAGCTGGTTCAAAACGCTGCAGCGAGGCTTCTTACTGGTACTAAGAAAAGGGAGCATATTACACCAGTTCTGAAAAGGCTCCATTGGCTCCCTGTGAAATATAGGATACAGTATAAGGTTTTGTTATATGTTTACAAAGCTGTTCATGAGTTGGCCCCAGAATATATCAAGGATCTGGTGGTTAAGAACTCTGGTAGATCCCAAAGGTCTTTTAATTGCTTACTACTATATGTTCCAAGAACTCGTCTTAAGACGAAAGGGGATCGAGCGTTTTCAGTCGTTGGCCCTAGGTTGTGGAATGCTTTGCCTCCTGATATTAGATCTGCACCGTCAGTTGATGTTTTTAAAATTCGTGTGAAAACTTATTTGTATTCTGTATCTTTTAATTCTTGATGCTCTATTGTATATTGTATTTAGTATGATTTTTTCTTGGTTTTAGTTGTACAGTCCTTTGGTCTACGTTGTAGTGGAAAGGGCTATATAAATAAATGAGACTTGAGACTTGAATAACTATAAAAAATAACTATTCAAAGTTTATCTTGCATATAAATGCTGACATATTGAAAACACTTATAATACTAAACAGTGTATTAAAGCAACACTATGTAGTTTTTTTACCTTTAAATAATGTCTCCAAAATTATTTCAGTGATAGAACAACTTTTAACTGGACAAATTGTACTGTTGCTGCAACCTGAGCAGCCTCCTAGCTGCTACAAGCACACTTTGAAAGTGGCGGTGGAGGGTAGAGCACACAGCCCCGCCCCTCCCCTTGCCTGCAGAAGAGTGTCTGATACCAGGCACTGTTGCGCTTTTCAACCACATGGGGGAGCTGTAAGTCATTTTTACATGGAAACTACATAGTGTTGCTTTAATACAAACTAACCTGTATGGTGTCTTTAAAAGATGAAGATATGTGGAACTGGATTGCACTCAATACCAATTCACAAAACTGTCTGGTAAAGAAATGTTCCTTACAAGCATATTTTCTGTGTATGTTTGTAGGCCACCACAAACCAGCAGCATGCACCCAAACTTCACGTTGTGACATGGCTTTAACTTAACTTTTCAAACAGGATAAACAATATGGCCTCAATAAATGCAAAAATAACTAGTTTCCACTTTGTAATATCATTTGTGACAGCTATTATTGTTTTAAGTGATTTGCAACACATATACAACTTTTAGCGCATCATAACATCATTAATGACCTTCATCACCCTTTAAGAAGTTTCTTGCAATACAGTCCATTTTAAATCCCCCCACAGGACCTCAATAGGTTTTAGGATCTGGGATTTTCACTTTGCCAGTTTGCAGCCAGTCCTTGGTGGATTTGTTATGTTTTGGGTCATTGTCATGTTCCAAGGTCCAGTTCCACTTTAGGTAAAACATTTTTGACAGGTGGTCTCACTTGTTCTTCAAGCAACTTCTGATACAATGTAGAATTTACTTTAGATTTTATCGTGTTAAAGGGCAGCTCATCTAAGGACGTTCAGTGTCATCGCTTATTTTGTGTCGCTTACTGGAGTGAAACTCGATGAATTTTTCTAACAGTATGATTCCAGACACACCAGACAGGATACTTTTTTTCCCAGTACAAATGTCACATGTTTCGGATCCAGCATATTCAGCTTGTGGTTTAGTCCTCAGTTTCTCCACCACTTCACTCAGCACCGCGTTTTTACCTAAAACAGATCTTGTGGTGAAGGTCTGTCTGCATTGAGGGAACCTGTAGACTTTAATGTCATCATTCTGATCCCAGCAGCCTGTAATACAGCTCGTACAATAAGTTCTTTATGAGCTTTGAACCTAATAGTTGTGTTACATATCTTCATTTGTGTTCTGAAGATGAATGAAGGTGTTATGGGTGTGGAATGGTATGAGGGAGAGTAATTAATGACAACATTTACATTTTGTAGTGAACTAACTCTTTAAAAGATGTAGTCTGTCAATCAGACTGATTCTGTGAAACACCTGAAGTGGGTGGTTACACTGAAGTCTTAAGGTGAAAACAGAAATACCCTTTCCAGTGGCGGCTTTTCCATCATATATGTGGCTTGTCATGTCAAAATACGTGTTCTGTGCGTCATGTGAACCTATGTGCATCGCATCACATAAGGGTTTATGATAAAAGAGACACTTGCGTTTACTAAATACTCACTTAATATAATTTGTAATCAGATTTAAGTGTGTTACAGTCCCGTTTTGTCAGCCTGCCTGTTTTCCTTTGTTTTCCCAGTTATCTCTCTAAGAACTCAATTTCCCATCATCCTCCACTCTCCCTCACTTGATCATCATCTTCAATCCTCTTCACCTGACCAGTCATCACACTCATCACTCCATTGTGTATATATACCCTGTTGTTTTTTAGTCATTGTCCTTTCTCGTTTAAGTTGCGTTATTGTGATGTAGATTTATTGTTTATTTCATAGGGAATGTATATTGAAGTTCTTGTTTATATTTATCCTCATCTTCTTCGTCATCATCCACCACTAAACCGTAACAGAACAGACCTTATAAAATTGATTCTCCAGAGGACTACTTGCTTCTTCACCTTCAGCAAAATGGATTGCCTCTGGAGGAATATGTAGCTGAGATCATGGAGTTGGCTCATCTGGAAAGCTGGGGTGATGCCATCCCTAATGCGTGTTTTAAGGTGGGGCTGGATGATCATATATTCATGATGATTTCTCCCCATCTATGCAATTTATCTCTTAAGCGCTCATTCTCCTGGCTTCCCTGAACTCAGCCCAGCACTCACTGTCTACCCCAAACTTAGCCCAGCACCCTCAGAACTGGATCCTGAAGTCGTTGTGGCAGCTGTGATGACGCTGGCCACGGTATATATCTTCTTCACCTGACAGTCATCACCCTCATCACTCCATTGTATATATATTGTATATGAGGAAAATAAGTATTTATGGAGTAAATCATGGGGGGGTCTGAAATTGTCCAAAAGCATGATAATACCACCCCCATGCTTCACAGTAGGGATGGTGTTCTTGGGATGGTACTCATCATTCTTCTTCCTTCAAACACGTTTAGTGGAATTATGACCAAAAAGTTCTATTTTGGTCTCATCTGACCACATGACTTTCTCCCATGTCTCCTCTGGATCATCCAAATGGTCATTGGCAAACTTAAGACGGGCCTGGACATATGCTGGTTTAAGCAGGGGAACCTTCCGTGCCATGCATGATTTCAAACCATGATGTCTTAGTGTATTACCAACAGTAACCTTGGAAATGGTGGTCTCAGCTCTTTTCAGGTCATTGACCAGCTCCTCCCATGTAGTTCTGGGCTGATTTCTCACCTTAGGATCATTGAGACCCCACAAGGTGAGATCTTGCATGGAGCCCCAGTCCGAGGGAGATTAACAGTCATGTTTAGCTTCTTCCATTTTCTAATGATTGCTCCAACAGTGGACCTTTTTTTTTACCAAGCAGCTTGGCAATTTCCCCGTTGCCCTTTCCAGTACAATTTTGTCTCTCTTTGGAAAGCTCTTTGGTCTTGGCCATGTTAGTAGTTGGATTCTTACTGATTGTATGGGGTGGACAGGTGTCTTTATGCAGCTAACAGGTGCATCTAATTTAGGATAATAAATGGAGTGGAGGTGGACATTTTAAAGCCAGACTAACAGGTCTTTGAGGGTCAGAATTCTTGTTTAAATAAGCCCAAAAGACATAAAACAAAATAGCTAACGGAATAAAATAGAATAAATGAAAACATGTAAAACCTATTAAAACTCAAATATACATAAAATCACAATATACTGTTAGGAATGGGCAATATAAACGATATGCAATATAAACGATAGAAGACTGGCATACGATAGAGATTTTCAATCTATTGCACTATCGCGATAATGCGTGTTGATGACACAATCTACCCGCGAACTTTAGCCACGAGCTGCAGCCGAATAAACATGGATGAAAGCGTCAGCGAAACAGAGGAACTCGTGAAAAGACAGATGCAACATCTATTTTTTGGATTTAAGCCATAAGTTACATAAGTTAACTGCTGCTCCACGCGCGAAATTGCCATTATGGTCTAGTAATTGTGAAACATGCAATATATATATGCAGTATAGTCCCCACAAGCATTTAAAGTGTTTAGTGTTAAATAATTAACTGTGTTTTTAGCAGATAGATCTTGTCGGCTTTATCATTTTAAAAGTAGATCACCACACAAAAAAGTCTGACACCCCTGCTGTAGAGTGTGTCAGGCAAAAGTTCCAGCTAAGAAGTAACAAGGTAACAAGACTAATCTGGCCATAACGGTTTACTTTTACTTACTTTTTTAGCAGTTTGGCTTTTGTAAGGGTCTATATAACCTGTTCTGAAACGAGTCTATTGAAATTATTATATCGCAATACATATCGCTATCGCAAGAGGCTGCAATGTATAATGCAATATGGATTTTAGGCCATATTGCCCATCCCTATATACTGTATAAGATGAGCGGTACAACATGTTTCTTGTGTGACATTGTCACACTTGAACACATATTTTGCCATTTCTATCACTAGAAACAGGGTGCAAAAGGTCATAAATTACTTAATTTTGCACGTTTTCTATGCAAAAACTGTAGTAACATAAAAACTTGGTGAACATAAAAAATTAAAAGCCCATATGTCATGAACCTTTTATTGTGGTTTTAACAGTGTTTACTGCTGTTTTTTACTGTATGTTTATGAAAGGTTATAATGTTAATGTTACTGTGTGCTGAGTCTAATGTCCTTATAGATCAGTTGTGTCCCTTTAATACACACTGCCATCACTTTTGTGTTTGTGTTTAATCGATTGTCCTTATAACTCAGTTGTGTCCCTTTAATACACACTGCCATCACTTTTGTGTTTGTGTTTAATCGATTGTCCTTATAACTCAGTTGTGTCCCTTTAATACACACTGCCATCACTTTTGTGTTTGTGTTTAATCGATTGTCCTTATAACTCAGTTGTGTCCCTTTAATACACACTGCCATCACTTTTGTGTTTGTGTTTAATCATTTGTCCTTATAAATCAGTTGTGTCCCTTTAATGCACACTCCCATCACTTTTGTGTTTGTGTTTAATCATTTGTCCTTGTAAATCAGTTGTGTCCCTTTAATGCACACTGCCATCACTTTTGTGTTTGTGTTAAGCTATGTCCCATTAATTCACGTTGGACCCTGTAATACACTTTAAAGTCATGTGTGTGTGTGTTCATAATCACTGTCCTCATAATAACGTTTGTCATGGGTGGGGCTTCCATCTAATTATCAAATGTCCTCATAAATGCGTATTTTGTCTGGTTGCTATATTATACATTGTGTTGTGTGTAAACAAACTTTGAAGTGAAATCTGTGTTGTATGGCTCAAAATAAAATTTTTGATATCCTCCACATCACTGTAGAGCAAGTGGAAAGGGGTGTCCCCCTAATTCAGCAAAAAACTGGTTTGGGCTGAAGTGTCCTTGTAAATCACAAAAACCTGTGTGTGTGTGTGTGTGTGTGTGTGTGTGTGTGTGTGTGTGTGTGTGTGTGTGTGTGTGTGTGTGTGTGTGTGTGTGTGTGTGTGTGTGTGTGTGTGTGTGTGTGTGTGTGTGTGTGTGTGTTGCCAGAGAGGTTACTATTATTCTGAAATACAGACATCAATTTTTGCTTCTCAACTACTGGTAATCTTGAGATACGTATCTCTACTCGAGAAGACAAGATCATACGATCAAACAACAGTTTATAAGAAAATAAGAAATTAAATACAACAGATTTTTGTCAGAATTTCAGTAATTTCATACACTGTAAAAAATACTTTGCTGCCTTAAAATTTTTTGTTAAATCGTCTCAAATTTACAAGTAATGTCAACAGAGATGAGTTGTCTCAACTTATAAAATATAGTTGAGAAAAGTCAACTTAATTTTATAAGTTATAACAACTCACCTGTAGTTATAACATCTCATCTCTAGTCAAGATAAATAATAGTAAGTTGAAATGACTTGTAAATCTGAGTTGATTCAACAAAAAATTTTAAGGCAGCAAAGTATTTTTTTACAGTGTAGATAATATACACACACAAATAGAAACTCCTGAAGAAGAAACTCCTTTCACTTGCATTAGTTTATGAAGAGTTCAGATGCAAAACCCATCTGGGCTGGGTTTCCCGATAACGATTGAACTTAGCTCTTAAGAGCGCTTTCTACGAGCTACTTAACGAACACTCGTTGTTCATTTACGTGCGTTTCCCAAAGATGCTCGTTAAACGGTCATTCGCAGCTGGGTTTTAAGTACTACTTACGAGTCGCTATCCATTTGTCAAGTGCTGAAATGTCACCAATAGAATGACTCGAATTTGTAGCAGAAGCTTGTTTAGGCTAATGATCTTCAGCCGATGTGCACTAATATTTTTAATAATATATTTTCATTATTGTTCAATGACTTTTTAAATGTTTTAATCATTTATTAAATATTCTTTTCCGTATTTAGTTAGGACTCGTCCCACTGCGAAATGCCTTCTGCGTTTCTATTATAGTTTCTATTATTATTATTATTTGTTGTTTATTATCTATGTTTATTTATTATTATGGATTATTGCATTGTACCGTAAATATTTATTTGGTTTCTTTAATTAGATGCCATTTCCCTTCAAAACAATGTTTAGATGAATTATAGCAGCAATCGGTATGAACCATTTATCAATTTGCTATACCAACTTTTACCAAAATACAAAAAACTTTTACCAACTTGTACAAAATACGTTTTCCTTCTTTATTAATTTATGTTTAGTCATTTAAATTTGATTACTCATTTGAATTTTAAATATATTATATTATATATTTAATATAAAATAAACAAAGAAGAACCCAATAAATAAATAAACATTTAAAACATTACATTATCGTCACAGGAGTGCAATTTGCTGGTTGTTCTGCAGGTGACCTTGTAACTCTGTTGTCTTACGATGCACTTATGAATGAACGATTACTCCAGAGCACTCGTAGATCTACGATGATTTTCAAGTGCAACTTAAGTTACGAAGCTTTTGGGAAACAGCCCGTAATTCTAAGATGATTCGTACGATCGTTTTTACGATCTACTTAGCCTTACGATGCTTTTGGGAAACCCGGCCCTGACATGTTTTCTTGTAAATGAGTATTTATTTATCAGGCTGTTATGTTTAGGTTTAGTAATTCTCTGTTATGGTCCTGAAAAGGTTACTAGTCAGATATTGAAATGCCTTATTTTCACAGATGTCACTTTAGTGATTTCAACAAATTTGACTCTCTTTAGCTGCAAAACCCTCTAATGGCTCTATCATACAATCAGCGCAATGCCGCGCAATGCGCAACGCAAGTGTCTTTTGCAAATTTCAATCCGGCGCAATTATCATTTTCATGTTTAGCGCTAAGTTGTTTAAAGTCGCCATGAAACGGAAGTAGCGATTGCCTTATTTTCCCCGTGGTGACGTATATACGAATGAAACGGCTTTTGAGATGAAATAAGGCAGGGCTGGATTTGAATTTGTCCATCGAGATCTGATTGGATCGTTTCAAGTTGGGTCGTGTTGCTAATTGCTGTGATCTTCTCCCAGACCCTGCCCACCTGCCATATTTATGACCAGAAGTAAAAAGAGATCGTTTTGAGGAGGGGAGGAGATTTGCATTGTTGATTAAAGATTATGAGCACACACAAATTTTTTTAAAATAATAAAGCTCACAGATAAGTCATTTGTTAATAATACCACAATTTTAAAAAATAAATATATAGTTTTTCATTTCAATTTTATTGCGACTTTAAATAGCAAATGCATTTGCGCCCAATTTTGCACCCATGGGCGTTCTTGTCTGAACACAAGGTGTTCAGGCGCAATGTTGGCGCGTGACTGTTTTGAGGCATCTAGAATAGACTACGCCATTGAATAACTTTAACCTGCTTTAAAGTCTAAAGTCAATGGGGCAATGTAATGCTTTTCAAAGCACTCATGGTGCTGTCCGAGTGCTGAAGGCTCTCCACACGTTTGTAAATTCTATATCTCTTTTTTGTTACAAATAAAGTATTTTTAGATTACAAACCTTTTCTTGCATATTTGTAAATTATTTTTTGAGATAACACTGACTGATCATGTAGGCTAGGGATGGGCAACTTCGGTCCTGTGTTTAATTATGGTTGGAGCTAAACTCTGCAGGACACCGGCCCTCCAGGACAAAAGTTGCCCATCCCTGGCCTACATGATCAGTGTTATCTCAAAAAATAATTTACAAATATGCAAGAAAAGGTTTGTACTCTAAAAATACTACTGTATAGTGGGGCCCAAAATTATAAAGTATGGAAACCACTGCTTTAGAGGATGTAACCTCCAGAGGATGTGAAGGACACAACCTCCTGAAATGAGACACTGTGTCCCAATTCAAAGGCTGCGACCTTCTAAGGACGTATTTTAAGACCGATTGCATCAAGGCAGGGCGACTTGAGGCTAGTAAGGATGTGCCAATTCAAAGGATGCTTAGAATGAAGCCTCAAAATGTGTCCTCATTTCTCCGTGCTGTTAAGGATAGAACGAATGGATCCTTGACAGCCGAGGATATCCCAAGAGTCATTGCGCGCCCGCAACAGCTGAATATAATGGCTGGATATTCTAAAAGAAACAATTAAAACCTTTATTAAATAAAAGTGTATTTATCAGAAAACATTTTTTCTTGTCACTGTTTTAGTATTATAAGTTATTCTTTTTATGTTGCGTATATTTCTACACTCTAAAAAATATTTAACCCAGGGCTGGGTAACTATAAGACAGAACACATTTCTGGGTTAAAATGACCCAAATAATGGGTTGTTTTAACCCAACTGCTGGGTTATTGTTAATCAACCATGTTGAAACAACCCAGTAGTTGGGTAACTTTAACCCAGAAATGTGTTGTGTCCTATAGTTACCCAGCCCAGGGTTCAAAACAACCCAATATTTTTTTGAGTGTAAGGTTGATTAATTTGATATACTGTTGAATAGTTTAATCTACATCAATGATACTTTCTAAAATAAATTAACATTTTTCTGATTTCATATTTATTTTAATAAGTCAGAAACGTCTCCGCTGAGTCCCGCTGACAGGCGTGGTGGGTGCGTGCAGCAGGTGACGCCAATTATGGGTCCTCCGAAGGTTAGACCGTCTCATTTCAGTTCTCTTCGCGAACTTCTGAGACTTCCACCTTGAAAGACCGAGTGCTCACCTTTTAAGGTCTCATGCTTATAAGGTTGCAGCCCTTGAATTGGTATCAGCTAGTATATCTACTATAACTAGAATATCAAGACCTGTGGGGACAATTTTAGGTGTGGCGGGCAACAATGGCAGAATTAATGTAGCAGAACAGATATTAACCGCATGCTCTTAACACCTATCATATACACCATCAAATACTTTCACTTCAAATCCACTTAATCTTAGCCTCATGCCATTCAAAAATACCGGTTTCATGGCAGAATTTGTTAAGAGTGATAAAACAATGATAATTTACAAGAAAACAAGTTGGATGCACTACACATGAGCTTTTTAGGTTTTTTACAGTTTAGCATAATTAAAAAAATTCAGTTGAGTTAAGCTAACATTCATGTTAAATGACCATAATTTCTATTGGTAGTCTAAAATATTTCAGTAAATTTATCCTCCATCATACTGAACTCACCAGTGATTTGTACAGATGTTATACTTAGACATGTGGCAGTGGGAGTGTCCGGACACGTCGTCACTTTCTGTCTTTCACAAGAACCCATATCTAAACACTCATAACATTGGAGTGAATGTCCTAAAAAAAGAAACAGAATGAGGTAAAAAAAATCTATTTTGTGAGTAATAAAACATTAAATAGGCTTTTGTGTTTTGTACCTCCAGTGAAAAGAGCGCAGAAGAAAACAATGAAGATTTTCAGTTCCATCTTTGGTCAGTCAGGAGGTGAATAAAATCACAACCCATTTCAGTGGCTTTTATATGAATGATCAAAAGAGGGGGCGAGGCTTTGATGAGAAAAGGAAATTTAAATACAAGGGGCGTAAGTTTGATTTTGACATTGGTGGGGACATACTGTAAATAAAATTGTCTTTAGAGCCACATTGTCACAAAGGTTTATTACTGTTTACCTAAATAATATTTACAAAACTAATTTTGTTGTCATAATCTTTTTATAAAGGTTACAGGTAAAAAACAACAAATGTACAAGTACAGACAGCTCAGTGTGCTTTACTGTACATATAAACGAGTCCAGACACACAAAGTTTAAATTTGCTGATCCCCTTAACATGGGATTGTCATATATTAAGAGAGAATACATAAAACGATTGATATAAGAAAGTTTTCTTCCTCACCACCGGTGGCCTGCAATCATGACATGATGATGAACACCACGTGTTGTCATTTACCAAACCCCTTTCCTGACATTTACGCCTTTCCAACTTACAAATGAGGTAAACAACAGAAGCTTTGTTTATTTGTCTATACCTGTAAATACTCAAATAGCATCCGCACTTCTAAACACATTTTTACTGTAAATTAGCACCCGATTTTTGCACCACATTTTTTTATTGCCTTACACATTTAATAAACATTTTTAATAAATTATGTTATGTCACACCCCTTCCTTACACATTTGAATGTAACAAGTGTACAAACTAAATGTTGTCTAGGTACTATGACAAACAAAATTTTAACTTTTATCTGGAGAGAAAAAATAAGAACTGCTTACCTGGTAGCCATCTTGAGTGTCACAGTCAATTATGTCCCTTCCAACATTTTTTTTTTAATATTAATTCCTTGAGGATTTTCAATGATTGAAAATTGTTGCAGAGGATGAGAAAATTGGTTTTGGACACATTTATATTCCTTATTATTGTCTCTACATTAACCAATGACCACCAAATACCACATGTTTCTTTACTCTAAATGTTTATAGTATAACATCCACTGAAGCTTTTTACTTTTTAGAAATTTTTAATTATAAATATTTTCATGTCAAAGAACCAAAGTCCAGTCATGGACACGTTGCAGTAATAAAAATTTCCCATTAAATGTTGAAACAAATTGGTTTGTATGATGTCATATGAAATCATGTGCAAAATAGTACATAAAGAGATGTATGCTTATTATTTTGATAGCATTTACTTTTATTATCAAAATGTTTCATGACACCTCATAAGTCTAATTTCGCGAGAATCACCCACACGCACAAACAAATTATTTCTTCCAAAATTTTAAAATTAGATGACATTTCAATGTTACATACAAAGGGTCAGATTTACTAAATGGGGCAAATTAGCATGTGAGCGCAATCTTAAAAAAGCGTAGATGGGAGTGGTAATATCTGCGGGTTATTTACTAAAAATATGCAAATTGAATAACACAGGCACAACAGCTGATTTCCATAATGACCAACGCAATCTACTAAGAGCAGTGCAGTTTACACAAAATACAAATAAGCAGAGCTGATGCTCTTGCAGGTAATCTAACGCCTGATGAGCTTGAGTTCAGCACCCTGACATCTTATCCGAATATTCAAGGTGAAATCACAGCTAACAAAGCCATACTGTAGTACACTGAAAAGAACCGGAAGACAAAATTTTTTTTTACAAGAAACGCATACATCTATACAAATGTATAGATGGCCTTTTGTGTACATAAAAAAAGTCTTATAGGGCTTTCCATTGCATAGCACCCCATGGTTGGGTTAGCTCACTTTGGGGGCTTTTCCACTGGGTACTGTATAGTACCTGATACTTTTTTTTGGTACCACCTCGGTTGAGGTTCCAAGTGAACTGAGCTGATACCAAAACGTGAGGTGAAAAGACTGTAGATCACTGACTGGTCTGAGAGAATTGTCACTACCAATGTCACATTAGCTTTACCTTTGTGCATGCGCTGTCTCGAGCAAACCTGTTGTCAATGTTGTAAGTTCCTAAACTCCTAGGGCATGCACAGTTTTTATTCTTTCTTTCCTTGGCATTATATAAAAAAAAACTTTAATACTTTCAACTGAATTTTTTCAACACTGTTGAAAATAATACCTTATGCAATCTGTTCGTCAATGCTAATTTAGTCCCTGAATAGGAATTAGTCCCAGTTTCTGTGGTGCGAACATTTTAAAAGCAGGTACCTGCCGTGCAAATGGGGCTGTAATCATTGACCCAGGGGATCATTGAGGTAAATAGCTGCATTACGCCGTTGTTTTTGAAATGCTGAGTGAATTGTGTTAAAAGTGCTGGATTTTTAAAAAAAGTTGTGTCCCGTAAATAAAATACATTCTTTGAACAAAAACGTATGCAGATGCCTGCATCTGTATGACTTTCTGCTGCCACCTGTTGGTTCATACCAATAATTACAGTTAGTTAACTTAGTTTATATACTTTGTTCATATCATTATTACATTTTGTCAAAGGCTTATTTAAAAAATAGAAACAAGTGTAGAGGTGTTGTGGTTAGATTTTATTTCATGTTTTCTCTGTTTGCAGTATATATTTTTTTATTCTAACAATATAACACCACAAACTACAATGAAAATTGAGCTATATTAAATAAAACATTGCTTTTTAACCCAAAATATATCACATACTGCTGTTGCAATGATAAGATGCATAAATCATAAAACATACTTTTTTACTAATCCCACCACAATATCTTATTTTTTTGGGCCATTTGCCTTTGTTGATAGTAAGTAATGGAGAGGCGACAGGAAAGTACAGGGTAAAGAGAGAGGTATGGGATCTCGAGCCGGGATTCAAACTCGGGTCGCCGGAAGTGTGTTTGCACCATATGTTGGAGCACTGTCCACTACACCATCGGCTCCGACATCCCATCACAATATCTCACATTACTGCTGTAGAGTGAAGTTTTCAGTGAATTCAGTGCATCAGGATGTAGAAGAAGAGCGGCCATAAGAGAAAGAGAAGGTTCTGTGTGACGCTCTTAGCACTGTTACACAGATTTCTCTCACAGCATAAGACGATTGTGTAATCTGCAGTCAATTGTAATTTGGCATCACAGAAAGATTTAGAGGCACATCCTTTAAAAGTCTGAGACACAGACCCAACAGTTTCTAATGTAAAGAAAACAAAAGCGCATCAAGTGAATCATTTAAAACTTGACCACACAGAAATCTGATAAACACATATAGAATACATACAGTATATATTCATTGTTCTGGATCATTCATTAATCTTTAATATTTGCTATTGATTTAATACTAATACATAGTAGCTTTCTTTAAAAAATACAGTTAATGATGGACAGTTAAATTCAGTTAATTGCATCAATCAAATGTAGAACAACACAGAAGGAGCTTGAAGCAGCATTGATTTTGTAATCCTCTGTAGAAAGCATTGTCTGTAAGTTTTTGATTAATTTTTATTCAGTTTGTTAAAGTTACTATTTATAAAGCTAAGTAATGTGGAATTTCAGATATTTTACAACTATATACAATGAATTCATATTAGTGTTATGTTGTTGGAGATAACTAAGTAGTTCTATTGTATTTACATCTCCTTTCTGTAGTTTCACTTTGTTTTTCGACATATTCATCGTGGTGTGGAATAAAGCAGCATTCTCCCACAAGCTTATGTGTTGGAAAGAGTTTATCTGTCTGTCTAACTTTGGGAAGAGTGACGCCATTGTGAGTGCAGAACAGTGAAAAGACATACTCAACAGTGATTACAACAACAGTCAATGAACTTCCTTCTTCTCAAACAATCTACAGTAAAATGCTATCAAAGGAAAACATAAGCCTTGCAACCAGATCAGTGTGTTCACATTCACACAATTCATCAAGATCAACACATTCAAGAAGATCAGCAGCCAGTCTTGTAGCAATAGAGGCTCGAGCTAAAGCTGAAGCTGCCCGAGCAAGAGCAGTATATTCACAAAGAGAGATTGAAATTAAAGTAAAGAAAGCTCAACTACAGGTAGAAGAGACACGCTTAGAGGCTACATTAGAAGCACTCCAGCAAGAGAAAGAGGCAGAAGCTGCCTTAGCTGAAGCTACAGCATATGAAGCCATTGATGGAGCTGACATAGAAAAGTAATCTGAAAATGAATGTAAACAAAAGAGCTCAACTTTCTGTGCACTTAAGCGGACTGATGAATATATTCAGGATCAAAATGCTTACAAAAACAAGCATCATCAAGCTTCAAAACAAACACTACTACTTCAGTCGGCTGACAGAGAACAGCAAAATGCTCTTCCATCTTATAGGCAGTCTAGTCAATATTCTCAAGAAACACCTCAGCATGTCAATTCATACAGTGAGCCACTCTTTCAGTCACAGAACACACATGACAGTATTCGACCTATCAGAGTACCTGAAAAAGAAGAAAATATTCAAGATACAATAACTCATTACACTCACCCATCAAATTACTGTACCTCAAACAGGAATTACTCACCTGATGTGGGAAATGAGCCACATGCTGCAAAACCTGAAAACTCAGAGATATTAAATTTAGCCAAGTTCTTAGCACGCAGAGACCTGCTCACTGCTGGACTCATAAAGTTTGATGACAAGCCAGAGAATTACTTGGCATGGAAATCAACATTCTCAAATGCAATAGAAGACCTGAACTTAAAACCTTCTGAAGAGCTCGACTTGCTGACTAAGTGGCTTGGTCCAGAATCAGCCGAACACGCTCGCCGAATAAGATCAGTTCATATTAACTATCCTGCAGTAGGGCTCAGTAGAATTTGGGAAAGACTGGAGCAGTGCTACGGCTCTGCAGAAACTATAGAGTCAGCACTCCTAAATAAAGTTGACTGCTTTCCTAGAATCTCTAATAGGGACCCACAGTGTCTCAGGGAACTAGCAGATTTACTGTCAGAGATTGAATCTGCCAAAATGGATGGATACTTACCTGGTTTGTCTTACCTGGACACTGCACGAGGCATTGCCCCTATACTTGAGAAGCTGCCATTTGCCCTCCAGGAGAAGTGGATGCGACAAGGGTCTAGGTATAAGCAAGAACACAATGTCAGCTTTCCTCCCTTCTCATTTTTCTCCACCTTCATCAGAAATGAGGCTCATATGAGAAATGACCCCAGTTTTAAATTCAATCTGCCAAACACAATGCAACCCCCAGGTCAGAAGTTTTCCTCCAGAGCAAAAAGACTACCTGTTGCTGTGCACAAGACTGAAGTAGAATATGGAATTCCTACAGTAAAATCTAAGCTGGTTGGAGAAGACTTCAGCAAACAGTGTCCAATTCATAAGAAACCACACCCGCTCTACAAATGCAGAGGCTTTAGGGAAAAACCCATAGATGAGCGCAAAGCCTTTTTAAGGGAACATTCTATATGTTTCCGCTGCTGCTCTTCAACATCTCACCAAGCCAAGAATTGTACCTCAACCATTCAGTGTTCAGAATGTGACAGTGAAAGGCACATAGCAGCCCTTCATCCTGGTCCAGCGCCCTGGTCTAAAAAGGAAACTGTCAGACCTGTGATACACCATGGCGGGGAGGATGATGAAAAAACCATAACAACTGTCGCCACATCCAGCTGCACAAAGGTCTGTGGTAATGGTTTCAGAGGAAGATCATGCTCCAAGATCTGCCTAGTTAATATATATTGTAAAGATCATCCTCAAATAAAGTTGAAAACATATGCTATTCTAGACGACCAGAGTAACAAGTCTCTAGCAAAATCCACCTTCTTCGACAAATTCAATGTCATTGACAATGCATCTCCTTACACACTGAAGACATGTACAGGTACATCAGAAATCTTAGGACGCAGAGCAAAGGGTTTCATTACAGAATCAATCAATGAAAGTGCCAGTTTTACACTTCTTACACTTATTGAGTGTAATGAACTTCCCGACAACAGAGCTGAAATCCCTACTCCTGATGCTGCTTGGAACCATGCTCACCTGAAATCAGTAGCTCATAAGATACCTCCACTTGACCCTGAAGCTGAGATCCTTCTTCTTCTTGGAAGAGACATCATTGAAGTGCACAAAGTATTGGAGCAGCGCAATGGTCCTCGACATGCTCCTCTCGCTCAGAAGTTAGCTTTGGGATGGGTAGTAATAGGAGATGTTTGTCTAGACGGTGCCCACAAACCATGCAAAGTTAATACTTTCAAAACAAGCATTTCCATGAATGGACGCCCAAGCCAAATGGAACCCTGTGAAAACAAAATTCAAATCAAAGAGAAGTTTTGCCATTACAATGAACATCTGACTTCACTGGCACCATCTTTGAAAGTACAATTTGCAACAACACACACAAAGAGCAATACAACAGATATCTTTCAGTCCACAAAAGATGATGACAAGCTAGCACCATCAATGGAAGATCTCGTCTTTCTGAAGATGATGCAAAAAGAAGTATATCAAGACGAATCAAACAGCTGGGTTGCTCCACTTCCCTTTCGCGGCCCACGTCAAAGACTTCCTAATAACAGACAACAAGCAAGTAACCGGCTCCAATCACTCACAGGTACGCTGAAAAAACATCCACGTATGAAGGACCATTTTCTGGAGTTCATGACTAAGATGTTTGAAAACAGGCATGCAGAACCACCTCTTTCCAAAAATGAAGAGTGCTGGTACCTTCCAATATTTGGGGTCTATCACCCACAAAAACCAGATCAAATTAGGGTTGTCTTTGATTCCAGTGCTCAATATCATGGAGTATCTTTGAATAGTGTCCTCCTTACTGGGCCCAACATGAATAACAGCCTGCTTGGAGTGTTGCTGTGCTTCAGAAAAGAAAAGGTTACCATAACAGCTGACCTCCAGCAAATGTTTCATTGCTTTGTAGTCAGAGAAGACCACCGCAACTTCTTACATTTCCGCTGGTACCATAATAATGACCTAGAAAATGAAGTTGTAGATTTCAGAATGCGAGTGCTTGTCTTTGGCAACTGTCCCTCACCAGCTGTGGGCATGTACGGGCTCAAAAAAGCTGCCTTCGAAGGGAAGAAGGAACATGGTTCAGATGTAAAACAGTTCATTGAGAAGAACTTTTATGTCGATGATGCTCTGGTATCCCTACCTACCGAACAGGAAGCCATCACACTCCTTAGAAATGCCCAAGCCATACTGGCAGCTTCAAATCTTCGCCTACACAAGATAGCCTCAAACAAAATTGAAGTAATGAGAGCATTCCCTCCAGATGATTTAGCAGAGAACCTGAAGGACTTAAACTTTGCTGTTGACCTTCCTCATATGCAGAGAAGCTTAGGGGTTGGCTGGGATGTTTCAAAAGACAACTTCACCTTTCAAGTACCAGATGATGAGAAACCTTACACAAGACGTGGAATCTTGTCTACAGTGAACAGTCTATTTGATCCATTTGGATTTGCAGCACCTGTAATCATTAAAGGTAGATCTTTAAACGGCTGCACTTGGAAATTCAACCCACCACACTCATCACACATGGGAGGCAGCTGGGAACGCAGGATAGGCATCACCAGGCGGATCCTTGATGCTATGTTACTGAATATCAGTCAAGTAAAATTCACCCATGAAGTCCTCATCACATTCATGGCAGAGGTTTCAGCTATTGTAAATGCTCGTCCATTAATACCAGTATCAACGGATCCAAACAATCCACTCATCCTATCCCCAGCAACACTTCTCACACAAAAGACTGGCACACTTCCACCTCCAAATGGCAACTTCAATGAAAGGAACCTCTACGTTTGCCAGTGGAGACAAGTTCAAAGTTTAGCCAACACCTTTTGGCATCGATGGAGAAGGGAATATTTAAGCACTCTTCAAAATCGGAGAAAGTGGCAAAGAGAAGAACGTAACCTTCAACCTGGAGACGTAGTTCTCCTCAAGGAAGGTCAAGTTCAAAGAAATGACTGGCCCAAGGGCATTATACAAAAGAGTTTCCCAGGTAATGATGGAAGAGTCAGGAAGGTTGAAGTTAAGACAATAAAAGATGGAATACCAAAGGTCTACTTACGTCCCATCTCCGACACAGTCCTTCTCCTGCCGTCAAAGATGGAATAAGAGGTTCAATGATGACATCCTACTGATGCCAGGCGGGGAGTGTTCTGGATCATTCATTAATCTTTAATATTTGCTATTGATTTAATACTAATACATAGTAGCTTTCTTTAAAAAATACAGTTAATGATGGACAGTTAAATTCAGTTAATTGCATCAATCAAATGTAGAACAACACAGAAGGAGCTTGAAGCAGCATTGATTTTGTAATCCTCTGTAGAAAGCTTTTCTGTAAGTTTGTGATTAATTTTTATTCAGTTTGTTAAAGTTACTATTTATAAAGCTAAGTAATGTGGAATTTCAGATATTTTACAACTATATACAATGAATTCATATTAGTGTTATGTTGTTGGAGATAACTAAGTAGTTCTATTGTATTTACATCTCCTTTCTGTAGTTTCACTCTGTTTTTCGACATATTCATCGTGGTGTGGAATAAAGCAGCATTCTCCCACAAGCTTATGTGTTGGAAAGAGTTTATCTGTCTGTCTAACTTTGGGAAGAGTGACACCATTGTGAGGGCAGAACATTCATGTTTATGGATTTCACAAAAAAAATTCAAAATACATGACCCTATCCTATATGTAAATATAAATATATTTCTGTGATTACTAGATGCAGTAAATTAGAAAACCATGTACTTTATGTTATCACATATATGTATGTCAATTAAAAATCTAATCAACTATAATAATGCAGAGAAAGACAGAAAAATGTCTTGATTCTCACCTGTAGCTTTAATGCAGTAGTCTTCATTTCCTAAACAGTCTAATTTGTTTGAACAACTCGTATCATTAAGGTAGTAACATTGTTTTCCATTAGTGTTGTTACAGCTGTAATCTGTAGAGGAAACAAATCTTATTATTTTATTTTATGCAATACACAGACTTAGTATATCTACTGTATTGTATATCAAAGACATACCTGGGGCATTTTTGCTATTACAAAGGTCTGTGTTACAGCACTGTGTAGATACAACTGTCCTTGTATCTCCGATGTTAACAGATCCACTTATACAACTTTCCATCATTTTACAACCCTTATACTGCATTGTACCATTATTGCCACCTAAAAAATGAAATACTTATTATAGAAGTCTGCTTTATAGAAAGTCTCTTTACTTGCGTTTGTTTGCTGCATACAGATGAGGACATTAAGAAGTTTATTCATTTTTGTCAGAGATTTGTGGTATGTTAAGCTGTAATAATAAAAGAATACTGTATACACTCACCTAAAGGATTATTAGGAACACCATACTAATACTGTGTTGAACCCTCTTTTGCCTTCAGAACTGCCTTAATTCAAAGTGGCATTAAATCAACAAGGTTTCTTTAGAAATGTTGGCCCATATTGATAGGATAGCATCTTGCAGTTGATGGAGATTTGTGGGATGCACATTCAGGGCATGAAGCTCCCGTTCCACCACATCCCAAAGATGCTCTATTGGGTTGAGATCTGGTGACTGTGGGGGCCATTTTAGTACAGTGAACTCATTGTCATGTTCAAGAAACCAATTTGAAATGATTCGTGCTTTGTGACATGATGCATTATTTTGCTGGAAGTAGCCATCAGAGGATGGGAACATGGTGGTCATAAAGGGATGGACATGGTCAGAAACAATGCTCAGGTAGGCCGTGGCATTTAAACGATGCCTAATTGGCACTAAGGGGCCTAAAGTGTGCCAAGAAAACATTCCCCACACCATTACACCACCACCACCAGCCTGCACAGTGGTAACAAGGCATGATTGATCCATGTTCTCATTCTGAATGCCTGACCTCAGTAGTCACAAACAAACTGATTAATCCAGGTGCCCCTGACCTCAGTAGTCACAACAACAATAATCAGGCACACCTGGATTAATCAGTTTGTCCAATAATGGCAGACAGGAAACAAGGAGCTGGCTGAAGTTCAGGAAGTAGTGTAGCTGGGCATAAAGCCTATTAAACTTTTAAACTCTTAATTTAATTCATACAATAACAATGAAAATATAAACTACTCTCTTTTAAAAGAGAATTTGTTTATTTTTGTATTTCTAAATGTATTTTTTCGCAAATCTTTATAAAAAAATATTTTTGTGGGTCCTTAGATTATACCCATCTAAGTGGCTCGCAAAATTATAAAGTAGGGAACCACTGCTTTAGAGGATGTAACCTCCAGAGGATGTGAAGGACGCAACCTTCTGAAATGAGACACAGCCAGTATATCTAGTATAACTATATATCCGGGCCTGTGTGGAGGATTTTAGGTGTGGCGGACCGCAAACAAACGGTGCTATATAGCACCAAAACTGTTGATTTGAATCGTAATCATAGAAGAACCGTTTTTAGTGCCATATAGCACCGGTGAAGCACCTGTGTAGAACCATATAGGTGCCATATAGCACCACTATAGCACCACATTTGGTTCTACATAGCACTATATGGTTCTACACAGGTGCTTCACCGGTGCTTCACCGGTGCTATATGGCACTAAAAACGGTTCTTCTATGATTACGAGCAAAGAACCACTTTTGGTGCTATATAGCACCGTTTGTTTTTAGAGTGTACAGATATTAACTGGGTGCTCTTCTTTACGCCATCAAATATTTTCAATTAAAATCTGCTTAATCCTGGCCTCAGGCCATTCAGAAATACTGGATGGCAGAATTCATTAAGAGTGATTAAAAAAATGCTAATTTACACATTTTTTGTGTTATGCTATTTAACACATTATGGGGTGGTTTTCCCATTTAGACTATCCTAGACTAAAATAAATTTAAGAGCTGTCCAAATTGAAAATAACTTGCACTTACATATTTTACGTATTTAAAACTAGTTATATATGTCACGGTAGGAAAATCCATTGTTTTCCTCCGTGTCATGTTTGTGTGTATGTGTTGTTCACTTACCCCTGCCATGTGCTCGTTGAGCAATCCCTGTCACCTGTGTGTTGATTGTCTCGCTCCAGCTGTTCATCATTACATCATCTCCATATATACTCACCTGACTTTCTGTTCCCTGCCAGATTCTATTGTTTGCTCAGTCTCCGTGTTGCTTGGTTGTTTCGTGTACTCTGGATTACGTGTTTCAGTTGGATGTGTATTGTCGTCGTCGTCTTCGTGTGGATGTTCCGTGTCAGCCTGGATTTCACCACTGCTCACCACTCCACCAACGTCGCACTCAAAACACCAACTTCCACCGTAGTCATCGTCACCATTGCCTTCAACAACACCGGACTGGATTACTTCCGCATTGACACTGAATACTCTCTCTTTGTTTACATTTAATAAACATTGTTATATTTTTCACCTGCGTTTGCTTCCGTCTCTTACAAGTCATTACAGAAGAATCTGGCCAACATGGAAGCAGCAGGTGGTCAACCAATCTCCGCGTTGGAGGAGTTTCTCCAACGATCGCTGGCTCGTATGGATCATCAGGATAAAACCATCGAAGATATGCGGAAGGCCGTCCAGGTAATGGTGGCGAAGGTTTCCGAGCTCTCTCAGCGTTCTCCGGACATCACGCCTCCCACTGCGCCACCCATGCCGCCCGCACCATCTTCACCTCCAGGGGGTAGTTTCATCCAGGAACCGAGACTGCCTATCCCGGAGAAATACGCCGGTGAGCCCAACTATTGCCGTACTTTTCTCTCTCATTGTTCCTTACATTTCGCCCAACAGCCCCGGACATTCTTCCTCGAGGAGACTAAGGTGGCGTTTACGCTCTCGCTTCTCTCCGGCAAGGCTGCCCTCTGGGGGACGGCAGTATGGGAAAACAAGGACAGCTGTTGTTCCTCGTTCGCCTCGCTTGCAGAGGAGATGAAGAGGGTTTTCGACCGCTCCGTCGCCGGGAGGGAGGCCGCCCGTCTCCTCACGGATCTCCAGCAGGGGGAGCGGTCGGTCTCGGACTACGCCATCGAGTTCCGGACCCTGGCGGCGGAGTGCAGGTGGAACGAGGAAGCGCAGTGGGACCATTTCCTGCATGGGTTGGCGGATCGGATCCATCGAGAGATCATCACGGCGGAATTACCGAAGTCGCTCAACGGGTTGGTGGACTTGGCGATCCGGGTTGACGCACGCCTTTCCACCGTTGCCAAAAGGAAGACTCAAGGTCCGTCCCTACGTCAAGCGGAGTCCACGGATCCGCCCATCGAAGTTTCCGCCGGTGGTCTCTCAGATCCGGAACCCATGCAGGTGGGTCGAGCTCGGTTACCCCGGGAGGAGAGGAAGCGGCGGAGATCCCTGGGTCTCTGTATGTACTGTGGCGAGTCGGGTCACCAATGCCAGAGGTGCCCGGTAAAAGACCAAGCCCGATAGTAAAACAGAGGCTACTATCAGGCAGGATCTCCGCACAGAAGACCTCTACTACATCCACTCTCCTTCCGGTGAGACTACGGTGGTCCACTATGTCGCACTCAGGGCACGCACTTCTGGATTCGGGGGCGGAGGGCAACTTCATCGACAGCTCACTAGCACGTAAGCTCAAGTTACCTTTCACTTCACTCACCCACCAGATTGCGCCCTTCGCCCTCAATGGACATCAGTTACCCACTATCAAGTACACCACAGCACCTATCACACTCATCACTTCCGGAAACCACACAGAGACTATTTCATTTTTTATTACTGACACTGCTCTCTCCCCCATAGTTCTTGGACACCCGTGGCTTCATTCCCATAACCCAAGAATTGACTGGAAACTGGGTTCTGTTACCAGCTGGAGCGAGGAGTGTCATAAGTCCTGTCTTGTCTCTGCTTGTGTTTCTGTTTCTGAGTCTGTGTTTCAGGGGAAAGCAGTGGATTTGTCTACCGTGCCCGCGGAGTACCACGACCTGAAGGAGGTGTTCAGTAAGTCGCGGGCTGATTCTCTTCCTCCTCATCGTCCCTATGACTGTGCGATAGACTTATTGCCAGGTACGTTTCCGCCTAAGGGCAAGTTATACTCTCTGTCCGTTCCGGAGATGGAGGCCATGGAGAAATATATTTCTGATTCTCTGGCAACGGGGTTCATTCGCCCTTCCTCATCTCCAGCGGGGGCGGGGTTCTTTTTTGTGGGGAAGAAGGACGGATCCTTGCGACCTTGTATTGATTACCGAGGGTTGAACAACATCACGGTAAAGAATACTTATCCTTTGCCGTTGATGTCTTCAGCTTTCGAGAGGTTGCAGGGAGCGTCCGTTTTCACTAAATTGGACTTACGTAATGCATATCATTTGGTTCGCATCAGGAAGGGGGATGAATGGAAGACTGCGTTTAACACCCCTCGTGGCCATTTTGAGTACTGCGTGATGCCCTTCGGTCTCACGAACTCGCCGGCAGTCTTCCAAGCACTCGTTAATGACGTGTTGCGAGACATGGTAGACCAGTTCATATATGTTTACCTGGATGACATATTGATTTTTTCTTCGTCTCTCCAGGAACATTTGCAACACGTACGACGAGTGTTTCTGCGGTTGTTAGAGAATGGGCTTTTTGTCAAGGCGGAAAAATGCGTTTTTCATGCACAGTCTGTTTCTTTTTTAGGACACATCATTTCGACTGAGGGTGTTCGCATGGATCCTGAGAAAGTTAAGGCTGTGGTAGATTGGCCATCCCCAGAGTCTCGCAAGGCCCTGCAGAGATTTCTGGGGTTCGCCAATTTTTACCGGCGTTTCATTCGCAATTTCAGCCAACTAGCCGCACCTCTGACCGCTTTGACCTCCCCTGGTTTGACGTTCAGGTGGTCAGACGCAGCTGAAGCTGCGTTTGCCAAACTGAAAAGCTGCTTTGTTTCAGCTCCCATTCTCGTTACCCCTGATCGTTCACGTCAATTCATAGTGGAGGTCGACGCGTCAGAGGTGGGGGTAGGAGCAGTGTTGTCCCAGCGCGCATCCTCAGACGGAAAGGTTCATCCTTGCGCGTATTTTTCCCATCGTTTATCTCCTGCGGAAGTTAACTATGACATTGGCAATCGAGAGTTGTTGGCGGTCAAGCTAGCACTGGAAGAATAGCGTCACTGGCTTGAAGGGTCGGGTGTACCTTTCATTGTATGGACGGACCATAAGAATCTCGAATACATTAGAACTGCCAAAAGACTTAATTCCAGGCAGGCTCGGTGGGCATTGTTTTTCGGTCGTTTCGATTTTACACTTTCTTACCGGCCGGGTTCCAAAAACATCAAACCCGATGCTTTATCCCGTCTTTTTGAGCGTTCCGGTCGTACTGCTACTCCCGAGCCCATTTTACCGGAGAGAATCATTATCTCCGCACTCAGATGGGAGGTCGAATCGAAGGTTTTGACAGCCTTAGAAGGGGTAACGCCCCCGGCTCCCTGCCCACCGAACCGTTTATTTGTGCCGGAAGGGTTACGGTCAGACGTCCTCCAGTGGGGTCATGATTCCAGTGTTGCTTGTCACCCAGGGGTTAGTAGAACTAGGTTTCTAGTCAAGCAACGATTTTGGTGGCCTGGTATGGCTCGTGACGTCCACGACTTCGTCTTGGCTTGTTCGGTTTGTGCCGTTGGTAAGACTTCCAATCGTCCTCCAGATGGGTTACTTTTACCGCTGTCTGTCCCTTCGAGACCCTGGTCCCACATTTCGCTAGATTTTATTACCGCCCTCCCACCCTCTAAGGGTAATACGGTGATTTTGACCGTAGTGGACCGGTTCTCGAAGGCGACCCATTTCATTCCCTTGCCCAAATTACCATCAGCCAAGGAAACAGCGGTAGCTGTCATTGACCACGTCTTCCGAATACATGGCCTCCCGACAGACGTGGTCTCTGACAGGGGTCCCCAGTTTGTGTCCAAATTTTGGCGAGAGTTCTGCAAATTGCTAGGGGCGACTGTTAGTCTTTCGTCCGGGTTTCATCCCCAGAGCAACGGTCAAACCGAGCGAGCCAATCAGGACGTCGAAAGGGTGTTGCAATGTCTGGTTTCCAAGAATCCTTCGTCCTGGTGTCAGCAACTCTCAATTGTGGAGTACGCACACAATTCTCTGCCGGTGTCATCTACGGGCATGTCTCCATTTAAGTGTAGTTTAGGGTACCAACCACCTAATTTTGTCAGTACTGAATCCGAGGTGTCGGTTCCCTCCGCAAACGCACTAGTCCAGAGGTGCCACCGCACCTGGACCAGAGCTCGCAGAGCTCTGCTCCAGGCAAGGTCACGCACCAAGGCCAAGGCCGATCGCCACCGGTCGAAGCCTCCCCGATACGTCGTCGGTCAAAGAGTGTGGCTTTCAACCCAGAATATTCCGATGCGTTCCGTCTCGAATAAACTTGCTCCCAAATTTATTGGCCCGTTTTCTGTTACCAAAATCATTAATCCGGTAACAGTGCGTCTTAGCCTTCCTCCTGCATACAGGAGGGTTCACCCCGTCTTTCACGTTTCCAAAATTAAACCGGTGATTTTTTCCCGTCTTAATCCGCCTGCCCCGGTTCCCCCTCCGCCTCGTATCGTTAATGGGGAGACCACATATTCGGTTAACCGTATTCTGGACTCCAGACGGAGGGGACGCGGATTTCAGTACTTGGTGGATTGGGAAGGTTACGGTCCGGAGGAGAGAAGGTGGGTTCCTGCTCGGGACATACTGGATCACCGCCTTATTGATGAATTCAATCAACAGGTAAAGCAGGCTGGGAACGCCGAGGGGCGTTCCTAGGGGAGGGGGTACTGTCACGGTAGAAAAATCCATTGTTTTCCTCCGTGTCATGTTTGTGTGTATGTGTTGTTCACTTACCCCTGCCATGTGCTCGTTGAGCAATCCCTGTCACCTGTGTGTTGATTGTCTCGCTCCAGCTGTTCATCATTACATCATCTCCATATATACTCACCTGACTTTCTGTTCCCTGCCAGATTCTATTGTTTGCTCAGTCTCCGTGTTGCTTGGTTGTTTCGTGTACTCTGGATTACGTGTTTCAGTTGGATGTGTATTGTCGTCGTCGTCTTCGTGTGGATGTTCCGTGTCAGCCTGGATTTCACCACTGCTCACCACTCCACCAACGTCGCACTCAAAACACCAACTTCCACCGTAGTCATCGTCACCATTGCCTTCAACAACACCGGACTGGATTACTTCCGCATTGACACTGAATACTCTCTCTTTGTTTACATTTAATAAACATTGTTATATTTTTCACCTGCGTTTGCTTCCGTCTCTTACAAGTCATTACAATATACTGCAAAAATCATTTAAATTTGATATTTTTGGTCTAAAAACTAGACTTATTTTCTTGGGTCATTTTGCTCATCAAGAAAAAGCATCTTAATTTAAGAATTTTTAGATATTTTAGATTTTTACTGAAAACAAGAAAAAAAATACTAAGATTTTTTTTCTTGAAAATCTTTTTTTTTTGCAGTGTATTTCATAATAATTAAACTAAGACCTAGTCCTGGCTTAAGATAATCACTGTCCGGAAAACCACCCCTATAGGTCATTTTCTGTTGATTTTGTGTTAAAAGAAGCACAAAATGTATTGTTCAAACAATAACACAGAGATGTTACTAACACTGATTTTGTTGTTTTTAACACATGCATTCTAAGAGTGCATTAACTTTTTAGTTTTTTTTTTTTTTACAGATTAGGATAATGAAAAACATTCAGTTGAGTTAAGTTAACATTCATGTTAAATGACACCAATTTCCATTGGTAGTCTATAATATATCAGTAAATGTATCCTCCATCATACTGAACTCACCAGCGAATTGTACAATTCTTGAACTTGCACATACCGCAGTGTCTGGACACATCGTCTCTTTGCTTTCACAAGGACCTATTATATCTGAACACTCATAACATTTGAGCGAATGTCCTGCAAAAAAGAAACAGAATGAGGTAGAAATATATTTTGTAACTAATAAAACATTAAATAGGCTTTTGTGTTTTGTACCTCCAGTGAAAAGAGTGCAGAAGAGGACAATGAAGATTTTCAGTTCCATCTTTGGTCTGTCAGGAGATGAATAAAAATCACAAACCCTTTCAGTGGCTTTTATATGAATGATCAAAAGAGGTCGAGCCTATGATGAGAAAAGGAAACTAAAATAAAGTTTGATGTTGACATTGGTGGGGACATAAATAAAATTGTCTTCAGAGCCACACTGTCACAATGGTTTATCGCTGTTTACAATATTTATAATAGTATTTGTTGTCATAATCTTATTTATTAAGGTTCTTATTATTTTTTACTTTTTTTGTGATGCCAGTGAAAGTTCTGGCAGGGCAAGTTCAAAACTGAACCAAAAAAATCCTCAAGATCTGCTCCAGAAAAAAATGTAACACACTATACTTAAATGCAAACAGGGTATTATTTACTAATAGGGCTGGGCGCATATATCACCTGCGATTGTCATGCGTAACCCATTAGTAAAGCTGGATCCGTGATTAGTAGAAAATAGGCATCACCTGCTTTCAGATGTAGCGACATTTAATACACAGGCATGCATTGCATTTCTTAAACAATGATGTATCTCGCTGCTAAACCACCATAGTATGATGCATAGTTGGAGAATATAAATGCCTAGTCAAGACTGTTTCTAGAGTAATTTGTCGCACATTCGTCGTTTGAACCATGTTGGTTCAACAATATAGTTGATGATGTCACTTGATAGGTCCTAATTCATCTGTTCGAATCGATTTAATGTCAGTTTATTGCTTTAAATAAAGTACATTGCATTTAAAGATTGATTTTGTTATTTCAATATGCGCAAGTTCCTTCTCACATCACTCCTCCCAGGGATTCCCCAGGGTCATAAATCCCTGATGCAGGGTTTACACCAGACGCAGTAGAGGTGGCAAGCGCAAGTGATTTACATCTTAAGTCAATGCAAAGACGCGATTAGGCATCCTGCTGCGTGTTCCGCACGAATTAAGCGTTGCCGTACCACAGATTGCGTTATTTTTACAAAAGGCGGTTATAAAAGATTTTAATCTCATTTTAATAATTCCTGAGTAAACAAATAGCCTAAGTGAAGGTAAAAAACACAAGGCACAGACGACCATCAGTGGTTATATGTAAATACAGATTCATTGTTTGGTCGAAATTATGGCTATAAGAGATAATGAAGTATCTGGCAAATGCGAGCATCTCTTTTATCATAAACCCTTTAGACGCATCTGCAGCAGGCACTTATTTTGACAAGACACGTGATGCACATACAGTAGGATCACTAAACGCACAGAACACATATTTTGAAAAATGGAATCTCACACATCTCACACTACCAAAACACACTTATAGCCAATCAAATCAAATCAAATGCCGGGTTGCGTATGTGTGGGGCGGGTTCTATCAACAGAAGATCCAGATTCTATTGGGGTAGGGGCGTGTTTGTTTAGGTGATTTCAAATATCAACATTGGCTTTCAAACATCATGGACTCCGCCTTTAAAGAATAATAATTATGTTTTTATTCTTTTTCTTTTGAGAGATTAAACTTGCTTCCTTTAATTCAGTTGAATTAAAAGATAAATTTTGTGTTTGAATTACATGTGTAGCTGAAACGAATTTAAATCTGTCATCAGGTACTTTCAAAGAAAACGAAACCTTATTAGTGTTTACCCCTGAGCACCTACATTTACCAAACCCCTTTCCTGACATTTACATTTAGTTATTTAGCAGGTGTTTTTATTCAAAGCGACTTACAAAAGAGGTAAACAATGAAGCAATTCGAAAAACACAAGAACAGCATAAGAACTAGTCTCATCAAGCCTAAATATACACAGATAGTCAAAAGTTTTTTTTAGACAGAAAGATAAAGATAGAAAAATAGAAGAAGATATTAAACTCTTTAGAGTAAGTTAGGTGTTGGCGAAAGAGATGAGTTTTAGCTGATTCTTAAAAATGACAACAGAATCAGCAGACCATTTGTTGCAGACAAAATTTCCTTTCAAATGGGAGCAAACATAAAAATCAATTAGAGATTTGTACAATCTTAAATATATCTGTAAAAAGATGGGTCAACTTAATAATTTTGAATTAATTCAACTTAAAAATATTAGTTGACAAAATAATTTTTACACAACTTTTTGAGTCAATTAATATTTTGCCTTAACTTAAAACTTAAAGCAACCAGGTAACTTTTTAAAGTTGAACCAACAAATCGATTCTTTACAGTATTGTTACGTCTGTGTGCCATCTGTCTCTCTCTCTCTCTCTCTCTCTCTCTCTCTCTCTCTCTCTCTCTCTTTTGCTTTCACTTTCTCAGACACCATCATTGGTCAGCACCCTTGTCATTTACCACCTGACATTAATTCAAATTTTATAATATTATTATAATATATATTATTCACAATTTATATTTAAAAGATGTTATAAAAAAGTTATTATAAATAATTTTCGGAATGTTTTATGTCATACATTTTCTTTTGAGGGCCACGTAGGGATGCAAGGGGGCCGCACACCGATGAAGTTTAAGAACCGTGCGCTAACCAACAATTGATCCGCCCAATAAAAGAAAGTGCCAGTCCGCCCACAACCCCGCGCAAGATCTTCGTCTCATAACGCTTAACTCTTCCTGCAACTTTTTGCCATTTATTGTGTTGTTGTTTTTGTCTGTATGTTCAATAGTTTCCCCCTGGTTCCTCGTTTTGTATGTAAATCCCCTATTTGTATACTTGGAGAGGAGCATATAGGGAAGGTCACGTGACATACATTTACAACACGCAGGATTCAGTACTGTATTAGTACATTGGATTAGGAGCGAGTGCCCCCACCCCACCATCATTTTGGTTAGACATTGTAGTTTAGCCAGGACGTCTTTGATGCTGAAGTAATTGAATTTTCTCTTTTAGTTCTGGGTTAGGTAGATTTGAGGATTAGGACCACTTGCATCCCTCTTCTACTCCTTGCTCCTACACCCTGTGTTTATTTGTTTATACCTGTACTGTAAATAGCATCTGCACTTTGTTCACTAAACACATTGTTACTGAAAATTAGCCACCTGATTTTTGCACAGCATCATTTTTTTGCCTTACCCATTAAATAAATATTTTTAATAAATGATGTTATGTCACACCCCTTCCTTACACATTGGAATGTAACACGTGCACAAACTTCATTAGGTTTGTTGACATTCTATGAAACCGAAACAAAGTAAAAGTGTTTTTAAGTAAAAAAATATGCTGACTACAATAAAACACTTCGATTTGTTTATTGACTTATTGGTGTCATGGTCAAAGTTCAGTTATTCATTTAATAGAACAAAAGAACAATAGATTTTAAATACAAATTACTTTGTTTTAAAAAAAAATTTTTTTTTATTCTGATACACTGAAAAAAAATGATTCATTGAATTTAATATTTTTTTTTAAGGTAAGTGGGTGCAATTAATTTATTTAAGCTACATTTAAACAAAAGTTTTATATTTTATTTTATGTTACACATTTTTTTTCTGTTTAAATGTGAGATATCGCAGCGATCTTCTCCCGGACCCCGTCCACTTGCCATACCATATGACCAGAGAAGAAAGATTTGCGTTATGAATTCACATGAATTAAAAAAATAATAATAAAATGTTACAAAACAAAATATAATTTATTTTCATGGCTACTTTAAATGATTCCTGCGTAAATTAATGTTAAATAAAATAAGCAATAGGTAAAAAAACACAAGGCACAGACAGACATCAGTGGTATGTAAATTATACAGATTAAAGATTAACTGTTTGGTTGAAATGATTGCTAGTAGGGACAATTCAGTGTTCCCTGGATATTGGCCCCAAATATAAAAGAGGGTGCTGTTTACCAGCAAAATATGTAAAAGCTTAACAGACCAGACATGAATTCTAAAATCGTGGCCTAAATGCTTGTCAGCAGCTTGGAAGAAACAGCATGAACTAAGTTAAACATCTAGTAGCTCTATTAATAATACACTTGATGTCTTGCTTATTTTAGCTATATACAGTACAGTATCCAATTGTGTTGGTCAGATAACAGTAGGCTACTCTTATTCTTATACTTTTGTGAGATTAAATTTGCTTCCCTTAAACCAGTTGAACTAAAAGATACATTTTGTTCAACAGACCTTAAAATTTTGTTTGAATTGCATGTGAAGCTGAAACGAAACAAATCCGTGACTTTCTGAGAAAACGAAACCTAAGTAGTTTACCCCTGAGCACCTACATTTAACCAAATCCCTTTCCTGACATTTGCATAGAGTGTTTTAGCAGACGTTTTTATTCAAAGCGACTTAAAAATGAGGTAAACAATAGAAGCAATTAGAACAACAAAAGAACAGCAATAGTGCACCAGAACGCATCTCATCAAGCCTAACACAGTATACAGCCAAGAGTTAATTTTTTTAGAATAGAAAAGATAAAGATAAAAATAGAAAAAGATATTAAACTCTGTATTAGTAAGTGAGGCTTTTAGCCGTAGTTGGCTATCAGCAGATCATTTTTGGCAGCTACTTTTAACCATGTTTTTTTGTTAAGAAAGTTTACGTTCAAATGGAAACAAACATAAAATTCAATAAGAGATTTGTACAATCTTGAATATATCACTGTAAAAAAGTTGGTTCAACTTAAAAAAAGTAGTTACCTGATTGAGTTAATTCAACTTAAAAATCTTAGTTGACAAAAAAATTACACAACTTATTTGACTTATAATTTGCTTTAAGCAACCAGGTAACTTTATTACGGAACCCCTAAGAGAACATGGGGCCAAACATTTTATAAAGTTTAGTTTTGCAAGCACACATGAAACTATCGCATGAGAAATTAATTGTGGTCTGAAGGCTTTAGACAGGTTAACAGAGCAAAAGGTGTTGATATTTACAGTACAGGTTTCACTTTAACAAAAACTTACAGGAAATTGTTTTTTTTTTTGGTAGAAAAAAACCTAAGGGCCTGACTATAAACCCAGTTCATGACATTCACATTATAAGCATAAATTAATTGTTTTAAATTACATTGGTTGGCCAAACAACTATTTTAAATGTTAGTTTGTCTTCACTGGAAGCCCTAATGCTGTTTGTAATCAAAAAGTCAAGCAATCATGACTTAAATTTTGCATTTCGGATCCAACACCAAAGTATCTTTGTTCATTCAACTTATTCACTTACATAAACCACTTAAAAAATGTGCAATTAACTTTAGATTATCAGTTAAAAATGCTGTGAAAAATACCCATAAGCTCTTGTTCCTGAAAATTATGAATGATTTATCTTTGGTCCAAGAATAACAATTGATAGAACATATCAAGCAGTTTATAATAACATTTCTTAGAGTTTTTAACTCTTTTTAACATTATTGATGTTTTTTTTGTAAATTATAGTTTTTTGTGAAGACATTGTTCAGATGATCAGTGTTTCCTTTGATATGCATGCACCACATTTAACTCATTGTCTTTCTCTCCACATGAAGATACACGTTAACAGTGCAGTTGTCGGGTGCTTCTGTTTAGAATTAAGTTCATTCATTGACATAGAGTCAGTCCTGAATACCTTTCATTACACATTGTTATACAGTATAAAGTTTAATAACAATTTAAGTTCAGTCTTTATGAACACCAAGTGAACTTATTTGTTTAGTGCACTGTACAAACTCCAAGTTTGGTGAACTAAACATTTTAAGTTCAGTCTATTTGGCCACCAAGTAAACTTAAATATATAAGTTTTTGGGAGACCCATTACTTAATTTAATTGAGGCAACGAGTTTACTCATTAAAATTAGTTCAGTCAACTTATTAGAGTTTCAGTATGTATTTTGAGGGGTTTTGAATTGATGCAGAAGTATGAGGAAGTAATATACGTTACACCAAACATGTTTGTTATCTCAAAAACTGTACAAATATAAAAACCATGCATTTGGAATGGTTCCTTTTTTAAGAGAATGAGTTCCATATTAAATATTAAATACACTGTAAAAACTAACAGTTAACTTAACTCAAACCATTTAAGTAAACCGGTTGCATTAGACCATTTTAGTTTTACAACACATAAATTTAAGTACTGTGAACTTGAGTCATGTGCCATTATGCACTTATATTTAAGTAGTGTGAACTTAAATAAAAGTGCATAACTGCATATGACTCAATTTGTTTAAGTTCACAGTACTCAAATTTATGTGTTTTAAAACTAATTCAACCGGTTAACTTAAATGGTTTGAGTTGTGTTAACTTTTAGGTTTTACGCTCTCCACTTCATTAGATCTGTTGCAATGCAAACTGTGTAATACAACATTAATTTAGCTTTGCATTCATTTTTACAAATATCCCAAAAAAATTTTTGCAGCTGACATACAGCAATAAAACAACAAAATTTACATCAGCATCCTTTGCGTTTTCTGTAGAAACTGTGGTTGTGTCACTAACCATGAAATATTTTGAATACGACATCAAAATTATGTGAATTATGTTGCTTCTAAGTGTTTCTAATCGCTTATTAGTATTTACTTAAAAATGTTTATATCTATAAGTGAATATTTTAAAGTTATGGATAATTCATGCAGCGTTCTGATATAGTAAAATGGGTAACACTTTAAATAAGGTTGTATTTGTTAACATTGGGAAATGCTTTTCATAAAATGAACAAACAATGAACATACTTCTACAGCATTTATTAATCTTGGTAAATGTTAATTAATATATGCACATGAACTAAGAAACTTTTTTCATCACAATATCATTACATTTTGTCAAAAAAATTGAAAGAAGTGTAGTGGTGTGGTAATATATTATTTCATGTTCTTCTCTGTTTCCAGTATATATTTTTTTCTAACAATATAACTACAAAAAATACAATGAAAATTAAGCTACAGCATATTGAATAAAACATTGCATAAAAATTATTCTTTATTTTACTAATCCTGCCACAATATCTCACATTTATGCTGTGAAGTTCTGCTGAATTCAGTGGATCAGGATGAAGAAGAAGAGCGGCCATAAGAGAAAGCGGAGGTTTTGTGTGATGCTCTTAGCACCGTTACACAGATTCCCCTGACAGCATGAGAAGTCCTTAAAACCTTGGGACGCTTGTGATGCTGAATCACAGATAGTTTTAGTGATACATCCTTTTAAAGTCTGAGAAGCTGTTACTGTAAAGATAAAAGAAGTTGAGTCATAAATGATTGATAGGTGATGTGTTAATCATTTCATATTTTTTATACTTTCACATACTAAATACCGCATTTAAAAATAGAATAGAATCCGCTTTGATAATTTAGAGACAATCACCTAACGGAAAATCATCACTTATTCTGTAACCACTAAATCTCACCTTTTGCTGTAATGCAGGAGTCTTCAGATCCTAAACAGTTTAATTTGTTGAAGCAACTCGTATCATCGCAGTAGTAACATTGTTTTCCATTGGGGCTGTAAGAGTTGTAATCTGTAGAAGAAACAAATAACATTTTCTGCTATGCTTAAGCTTAATGTTAGGATTTGCACATATAGGGGTGTTTTCCTGGACAGGGATTAGCTTAAACCAGGACTAGGCCTTAGTTTAATTAGGAAATATAACTAGTTTTAACAAATATGCCTTACTAAAAACATTACTTGTATGCATTTTGAGGCAAAACAAAAGGCACTGATGTATTTTAAGATATGTCAGTGCAAGTTGTTTTCAGTTAGGACAGATCTTACATTTATTTTAGTCTAGGACTAGTCTAATCCCTGTCTGGGAAACCACCCCATATACTGTAGTATGTCAAAGACAATACCTGGGACATCTTTGCTATTACAGAGATCTGTGTTACAGCACTGCATGGAAAAACCTGTCCTTCCAACACCAAAGTTAATGGATCCATTTACACAGTTCTGTTTCACGTCACAAGCCTTAGCCTGTTTGGTAAACCTAGTCTCACCTAAAAACACAAACACGAACAAAAGAAAAAAAGATTATTGTCTCTCTCTATTTCAATTTCACATTTGAGGGCGTTTCACACATGAAATACTTTATACTTAAAGAGGGGTAAACGATAACCCTGGAAATTCACAATCTGACTTTTCACTCTTCACTGAAAAAAATAATACATCATTTTTGCATCCCCTTTTTAAGTAAGTTTTACATGGAATTTTAAGCTTACATAAATTTACTTTAAAAAGTGGACGTTAAAATGATGAACTATATTTTAAAGGAACAGTATGTAAGAAATGTATATCAATTAATCATAAAATGGCCCTGATATGTCACTAGACATAAAGAAATCATTTAATTTCAAATACTTATATCACTGACAACAGTGGTCCAAATACAGACGTTTTTTTAAAGTCCACACCTAGTTATGTTTACTAAAATAATTCAAGTAGTTTCAACCAAAAAGTATTAATTTAATTTCCTTCTTAATTTACATGAAATAATTTAGTTGAATTTACTAAATAATGTGTTCATTTACAATTACTCACTTTTTTTGTGTTATTTTTACTAAAATTTGATTAAAAACAAGATTTTTTTTTTAAAGAATTTATTCATTTTATTTGGTTAAATTAATCCTTTGTTAAATTAATCCACGCCAATCCTTGTTAGCTCTGGGACATTTGTTTCCTACAATTCAGGAGAATTCTTTTATTCTTACTATTGAAGTCAATGGGGCTTCTGATTGGTTTGGTTTCAAACATTCCTCAAAATATCTTCCTTTGTGGTCAGGAAGAACAAAGGCATTTATACAGATTTAGGTTACACTTTATTTTAAGGCGTCACTGTTACATTGTAATTATATATTTAAGTACCAAGTAATAATCATCAACAACATGTACTTACTGTAGGGTTAGGAATAGGGTTTGGTTTAGGATTAGTTGCATGTAATTATGCATAACTAACTGTTATTACTAAAATAATTACATGTAAAATGTGTAACAAAGACACCGTAAAATAAAGTGTTACCCAGATTTGTAAAAATATGAAAATGAGTACACTGAAAAAAATGATTATGGCCCCAATTAAATGAAGCATAATTCAATTTAGCTAGTTTTAATTATTTTATTTAAGTTTTTGATTTTAATTAGTATATATTAATAGGTTTTAAGCGAATTATATGTGCTTTAAATCCAAGTCATTATAATTTATTAAATTCAGTTTAAAAAAATAGTTTGGTTCTTTGCGCATGCGCACAAATGCACATTTTCCCTGGTGCTAAAAGGAGTTTCCAGTCAGGTTCACGGTGACGGTGGGAAATGAAGACGGGATATTTCAGCCCCGGAGTTTTGCTCAGTCGGTCTATTTGCACAGTAAGTAATATTTCATGTAATACAGCACCTTTTTTTTACCGTGAATATTTTTATATACTTAAAATACGCCGTTTATAAGAGCTCCTCCAGGCAGAGTGCTGGAGGCAATCACAGCCGTGACGATATAAGTTAACCAAATACCACACGACTCCGAGAGCGAAATTGCTTTTATACAACAGTTCGACGGCACACGTTTGAAAAACGAAAACTAGAAAACAACAACAGAGTTATTTTAAAAGCCACTTTGTTTGGGAACTACTTTCTTCCGCCACGGATTTCACTCGGCTGTTTTGAATCTCATAACAAGCCGTTTCTTAATATTAGCGTTTCTTTGTCACAAGATGTAGTTTTAAGATTAGTTCAGTCGAGAATATATATGTATAATATTCAATATTCAGTCGATAAGTTAAGAGAGCGCCTGTTTGAACGTTTGCTTAAGGAAGCTACGGTACGTGAGAACCAGAGAGCGGACGTCAGTGTTTACTCGCCCCACTGACCACCGCCCTCTCTGGGCTACATCTCTGACAGGAATTCCCTGGCTCTGATGTTGGCCTTGTCTGTTATTAACTCGCTTAATATGAGACTTTGTGCTTGCCAGTACTATATAAAAGTTTTTTTAAAGTGTCAGAGAGATGTTTTTGCATGCTGCTTATAAATATATCAGTGGCGATATCTCATAACGTGTTTTAATATTCACGTCACGATAAATTCGTTATCAATTGTCCAAATTTAAAAGCTGCAGTGCTTACCTGCAGTTCCACTATGTTTTCGCTTTCTCTGAGTTGCTTACACACACACACACAGATATAAATATTCATATATATATATATATTTGTGTGTGTGTGTGTATATATATATATATATATATATATATATATATATATATATATATATATATATATATATATATATATATATATATATATATATATATATATATATATACACGCACACACACACACAAAGTGCCCTTCATAAATATTGGGATATGTTATTACATATGTAAAAATGTATTTCAGGGCCAAATATAATGGGACAGTTCGCTTAAAAGTTGTTTTATGGACGTGAATTGTGTATATGATGTGTGTTTACAGCCACAGCGTCCAAATGCCAAACTTCAACTTTAGATCACAACATGCTTCATATATGAGGAAATTATTTAACAAATACAAAATGCATGTCCATTACAGCTCAACTGTCCCATTACGTTTGGCCCATTTAAACGACTGTAATTCCTAAATCCTAAAGACAAATTGGAATTTGTGAATACCCTCTAAATACAGCTCAAAGTGTGCACTCTGTCCCAGTATTAATGGAGGGCACTGTATAATATATGGGCAACAGGGGTGTCATAGTTTTTGTAAAATTACCCTTGCCTGTAGACTTGTCAAAGTGTTATGAATCAGAACAATCTCTAATAACAGCTTATTTTTATTTAAATGTAGGACAGTCAACAAGATGACTTATTGAAAGAACTGGAAAACATCACCATGGACATATGTGTAATCAAAAAGAAAGAAGGTGTTCTTGGCGACTATGACGATATTGGAGTCGTTGTTGGAGTGATGATTCTTGAGCAGCTCAAATCTGTGGCACAAGCCTGCATTGATGCTGGGTACAATCTATGTGCTTAATTTGGCGTACCCCAAAGAACTAAAATACTACTTTTTTGAAATTTTTTAGAAATGCATTATGCAGATGGATTCTAAAGCTCTCCCCAAAAATTCAAGGACTGAAAAACGTTTTAAAGGTGCAGTGTGTAATTTTTATCGTCATCTAGTGGTGAGGTTGCGAGTTGCAACCAACGGCTTAGTCCACGGCTCACTTCTCGCTTTTGAAACACATAGAGAAGGACAAACATGTCATCGATGGAGACAACTTTGCAAAAAATTGTCCTTTAAGGGCTTCTGTAAAAAAAATGGCAGCACAAAATGGCGACTTCCATGTAAGGGGACCCTCGGTGTATGTAGATGAAAAGGTCTTGTTCTAAGGCAATAAACACAACGGTTCATTATGAAAGGTCTTTATACACCCCTGATAATATAGTTTTGTATATTATTTTGCATTTCTGTCAAAAGATCCTCTTAAAAATTTCACACTGCACCTTTAATACTGAAATGTTGTAGCAGACATGTATGTGCATGCTCAGCATGAAATGTTAGTCCAGATGTCACAGTCTACTCTGTTTATCATTTAAGACCTGGGAATCCGTAGTTTTAAACATTTTAATAATGCTTTTAATGATTCATAACTGTTGTCTGTAAAAATGTAACACTTTTTTTAAAAATAATTATTGTGCAATGTGTGAAGTCAGCACTACTGTTTTTGACTTTTGTGCTGTTTTATTGATTCACAAACATTGTGGCCTCTTTCCATCTGTGTTTTTTTTATTTTATATTTTGTGAATGTGCAGTGAGCACTTGTTTTAAACACTTGTACACACAAAGAAATTGTTATTGAACATGCACTACATTTGCTGAATAACATTAAACTTACCACTTGGTGTATTTGCAAAGCCATTTAAGGGTCATTTTTATATATTGTTTTTAAGGTTAGTGATTGCAAACAATTTCCTTAAAAATGTTGAAAGTTAGTCAATGAAATGTGTTTATTTAAATGTAGCTAAAATAAATTGATTGCAACCACTTACCTTAAAAAAAATTATTAAATTCAATTAATAATTTTTCATCAGTCATAAATAAATAATATACGAGAATGTAGCACAATTAAATATGGCAGAAATTACTAAGCTTTTTTATACTAGGGTTACTAAATAAAATTGATTAAGTTCAACACATTTTTTTTGTTTAAATGTAGCTTAAATAAATCGATTGCAACCGCTTACCTTAAAAAAAATGATTAAATTGAATGAATCATTTTTTTCAGTGTATGTGATGACAGAATTTTCATTTTTGGGTAAACTTTAAACTTTGCACAGTATCTGACAGGTCTTGCTTTAGGATACAAATATGCAAATTACCCCCCCCACTCTTTTATACCACTTCAGACCATGCAAATACATGCAACATTAGGCAGTTTCAGACACGTGATGAAGAAGATATAAAAATATAAAAGGAATCAAGATCTATGTGAATAACCATTTATGTGTACTAATTATTTTACCATTATGTATTTAGGTTATTTTATTACACTGAAAAAAATGATTCATTCAATTTACTCAATTTTTTAAGGTAAGTGGTTGCAATTAATTTATTTAAGCCTGTTTTGCCTTTTTCATTTTTTTTTTAAAATGTAGCTTAAATAAATTGATTGCAACCACTACCTTTAAAAAAATGAGTAAATTGAATGAATCATTTTTTCAGTGTACCAGTACGCATTTACCAGAGATATTGTATGTTTTACCATCATGTATTTGAGAAGTTTTTCCATGCATACATTTAATTGTGTAGTTAAGCATATTTTTCACTGTGAAAAGTGATATATCAAGCCCCCTATAGTGCATAGTTTTACTTTTTTAAGTAAGTGTTACATGGAATTTTAGGCAGTTTTAGCTTAAAAAAATGTAAGCAATTGCTTTAAAGCAGACGCAAAAATTATGCACTATATTTTTAGTAAATTCAGCGTATTATTTTTTACAGTCTTTAGTAAAAAGTGTTTTGTAGTAAGAAAATGGGAACCAAAACAGTGATTGCTAATTCTGGATCACACAATGCATATTTGTTAGTGCTGATGTTAACAGGTTAGTGCATTCACAAAAAAACCTTTACATTATAGTCAACCTATCACATTCATAAGGCTCATCCAGTAAAAGAGTCAGTTTAATGCATTGCGTTAAATGTACAGTCCATCATGCTGAACTCACCAATGGATTGTACAAATGTTGCACTTGCACATGAAGTTTCATTAGATGGACATGTCTTCTCTTTGCTTACACAAAACCCCATCAAACCTGCACACTCATAACATTTGAGTGAGCGTCCTAAAAAAACAAAATGAGGATGAAACTTTTGATTTTCAGTATTTGTAGATATAAAACATTAAATATGGTTTTGTGTTTTGTACTGTACCTTCAGCGAAAAGAGTGCAGATGAGAACAATAAAGATGTTCAGATCCATCCTTGATCAGTCAGGGCTCAGGAGGTGAAGAAAATTACAAACCCTTGTCAGTGTCTTTTATATGACTAAGGGCGAGGCTGTGATGCAAATGTAACTTAAAGGTATAGGTGTCATTTACACTGGGGATGCTGGGGACATGTCCCCACCACTTTTTGAAATGGCTGATTTTGTCCCCACCACTTTTTGAAAGCATTTGGTTAAAATGTTCTGAAAAATCAAGCAATGCCTATGCGACTTATGGTTTTGTGGTCCAGGGTCACATGTTGCGTTGTATGCTTATGGTGGGTTTTCTTTTCTAACGCATATTTCTCTCAATATTTGACATAGTTTTTGGAAAGCAGAAGTCAATCAGATGATAGTTATGATAAACAATTACAAAACAAAAGAGTGTTTCAGTGCATTAGAAACATTCAAAATATAAGATGGCATAACTGTTATTCTTATAATAAAAATAATAAAAGTTCAAAAAAAAAAAAACGTTTTATAACAAATATTACTGTAAACCCAGCCTGATCTCACAATAATTCTTACACATTTTACAAGTTGGCTAATTCATATGAATTAGTACAAAAGTTAATCGTGCAAAAAAATACAATTATCATAAAAACAATAACGAAAACTGGGTGTGGTCAGGTGACATCAGAGGGAAAATGGTAACAGGAAAATCTCTGAGAAAGTGAAAGTAAAAGAAAATACAGCTTTTACAGCAAGAGAAAGCAACAAAGGAAGAAAGGTTCTGAACAACTCACAGACTGTCTTTTTGACTATCTGGGGTTCAACTTTCCGACATTTCTCACTGGTACTATCTTTGAAAAATATCAGTTACGTTTTAAAAACACCCTAGCAACGAATCTGACCTTTGTTGAGGGTTTTTATTGATACTGTTTAGTTACTTATTCAGAATATTTAAGAGATCTTAGTCCAATGTCAAGTGCAATTGTTAACTGTATGCCTACATTTTAAATTTAAATGTCTCTTATTTTTACAATTTTTTTCTCCTAGATTGTTTTCTTGTGTGTGTGTGTGTCAGTATATAAAAAACATTTTTTAAAAACACTTAGAATAAAACACTCCATAATAATAAAAAACAGACACAAGCTGTCCACTTTATTACATATGTTGCAATGCAGACTGTGTAATTCAACATCAGTTTATGCTTTGCATTTTTTTTAAATAGCCACAAAAATCAGTGCAGCAGAAAAAGCAAAGAAACAACACTAACATCAGCGTGCTGTGGGATTACAGTGTTAATGAAGTGTGTGTTTGTGTCATAATAAATGTATGTTGTGTGGGTAACACATGAAAGGTATCTGACAAAGATTTACTTCTTAAATGTTAGTGTAAGCAATTGTGAATTATGTTGCTTAAGTGTTTTAAACCTCTACATTGTTAATACTTGCAAATTTATCAAAGTATTTTAATGATTTATGGATAATTGATAAATCATTTTTATGTAGTAAAGAACACACGTCAGCAACAAACAAACCTTTAATGTACATGTTGTTGTTGCAGTTTTTGTTGGTGGTTGCTGTTTGGTTCCCTTCAGCCTATCATCTCCTCTAGGCTTTCTGTCAGTGCCCTCATCTTTGTCGTCTTTGATCTTATCTAGCTCTGCCGGTGTTAATTCTTAGTGCCGCTTTTTGTCATTTAACATCTTCTATTTCATTTTGTGCCTGGGCCCATTTCTCAAAATTGCAATATTCACCATACAAATTAAACGATATGCAAAATCATCAATTTAGCCTACAATACATAATTTTTTTATACATGTCTCTCACTCTGCTTGCAAGTTTAACTGTGTTACTATGGTTACCAATGTTTATAGTAGCGGATTAATTTTGAACTGTAATCAAACTGACTGGAACTACACTGTACAGCTCCCTTCCTGTAAAAACAAGACGCCAGCAGTATACTGTTATTTTTACAGTATTTATACGTAAAATGACTTTACGGTAGTAGTCTGTAAACCAGAAAAACTGTATTTTTCTGTATTTATATAATTTACAGTAAAGAGCTGGCAGCAGAGACGCCAGCAGTATACAGTTATTTTTACAGTATTCATATGTAAAGTTACTTTACAGTAGTAGTCTGTAAACCAGAAATACAGAATTCTTCTGTCGTCACACTGTTAAATGGAGTCTAATACAGTAAAAAATAAATGCATATTTCGGTGATTTATTTAGAAACTAAAATAATATTGTTTAGGTTGTAAGAAGTTAAAAGTAACAACCTAAACAATATTATTGTAATTTCCAAATAATCACAGAAATATGCAGCATTTTTTACTGTATTAGAAATAACATAAATTTAGCAGTTTCTAAAAATTCTTCATTGATATTTAAAATATCAGTCTCCCAATGAACTTGCCCAATGAATTCCCAGGGCTAAAAACAACTGCTTAAGATATGCATTATTGTGAATATTATGCAAAATAAGCAACAAAAACTTCCAAAATCAAACACCTTTATTTCAAAGAGAAATGTCAATGAAACTTTAATTTTTGCAACGTTACAGATCTTTTATGTGCACAGACATCATTAAACACTCTAAAAACAAAGGAAAACATGCAATCTGGCAATATGACTCCTTTAAACAGAATTTTTAAAACATTGTTGAAAACATTTTACAGAAAACATAATACATCAAGTAATCTTTTCGTCAATGCTAATTTAGACTACATTTATACGTGGGCAACTATTTTCATAAACGGATATTTCAACCTCTCCGGTTTCAAAAATAATTTTGTGCACACATGTCAGTTTTCAGAAAAGTGTTCATTGCCATGTATCCGTGTATATATGCCATCAAGAGCATGCCAAACCTCTAGGTGGCGGTGTAACGAGAAGCTCAAGCCCATACTGTAAAAAAATTCAGTAGAAACTTGCAGCTGGTTGCCGGTAACTTACCGTAGATTTAAATGTATGTTATTTACTGGCAAGAGTTTGTTCAAAGTTAAATAAAATGTAAATATTAACAAGTCTTTATCTTTACAGAATAAAACTATACACCAGAAATCATCATTAACCTTTTTCTGTTTTTTGCTTCAGATTTTGTTTCCCAGAATGCTTTGCTTGATGCTGTTATTTTAGTTTTACTCTATAAGGACAAAGACTTGTAAATGTTTAATGTTCATTTAACTTTGAACAAAATGTTGACAGTAAATAACATACATTTATATCTATGGTAACCAGCTGCAAGTAACACTGTAATTTCTACAGAAATCAGAACAGCAACGAATCACTTTCTGTTCCTCTTTTGAACAAGGTCGCACTTTTGCCGTAGATGTGAGCTCTGGCGCATACTGTGACGTTGGCTGGCTAAACATCCGTTTGTCTCAGTTAACATGCAACCATGTAACCGAAGATTTTCCAAATCTGCACTCTGGCCGAAGACCAAGACGAAGGGAATGTCTCAGTTTTTCAAAATAACCATTTACGTATAAACAGGGCCTAAGTCCATGGGGGGGTGTTCTAATAATAAAATCGTTCCCAGGTCCTGTGGTGTGAACATTCTAATAGTTCAGATACCAAAAAAAGGTACCCGCTGTGCAAATGAGGGCTGTAATCATTGACCCCGGAGAAAGTTGTGTCCCAGTAAATAAAAAATATATATTTAAACAAAAATGTATGCAGATGCCTGCCTATGTATGCCTATCTTCTGCCACCTGCTGGTTCATACCAATAATTACAGTTAGTTAACTTCGTTCATTACAATATCATTCTCAAATGTTAAGGCTTGTGCTGCGTTTACAGCAGCTGCGGTAGAGGCGGCAAGCGCCGGTGATTTACATGTTAAATCAATGCAAAGACGGGATTAGGCATCCTGCGGCGCGGTATGCGCAGAAGGCGAGTTGAAAAATCTGAACTTTGGTGGATTTCCGCGCCACGTTAACCAATCAGGACCTTGCTGTAGTAGTGACGTGATTACAGGAAGGGAGCGGAGTCTCAGCAGAGTCGCAGAAGCCCCTCCCATGATGCGCATTTCCGCGTGAATGTCTCGAATTTCACGTGCGAATGAAGCGAGTAAACTCAAATGTTCAAGGGCCCAACTACGCGCGAATATCGTGTTTTTGCCGCCTCTACTGCGGCTGGTGTAAACGCAGCATTATAAAGGCTTATTGAAAAAAATTGGAAACAAGTGTATAGTGGTGTCTGTGGTTACATTTTATTTAATGTTTTTCTCTATTTGCAGTATATTCTTTTTCTAAAAAAAAATATAATGAAAATTACACCAAAAAATACTATTAAAATTAAACTATATGAAATAAAACAATGTTTTTAAATCCAAATTATTTTACATACTGCTGTTGCAGTGATAAGATGCATAAATCATAAAACTTTTTTTTTTACTAATCCCACCACAATATCTCTCATTACTGCTGTAGAGAGTGAAGTTTTGCTGAATTCAGTGGATCAGGATGAAGAAGAAGAGCGGCCATAAGAGAAAGAGGAGATTCTGTGTGACGCTCTTAGCACCGTTACACAGATTCCCCTGACAACATGTGAAGCTCATGTAATCTGCATTCATTTGTGATGTGGCATCACAGAAAGATTTAGAGACGCATCCTTTAACAGTCTCTGACAGAGTCCCAACAGTTGCTAATGTTAAGAAAACAAAAGTTGATCAAGTGAATTATTAAAAATTTGACCACACAGATAATCTGATAAAACACATATACAAAACATTTTAAATACATGACCCTATTCTATGTTAAATATATGATAAATATATTTCTGTGATTAGGTAATTAGTAAACCATGTTCTCTGAGTCATGTTATCACATATTGGTATCTCTTAAAAAAAGTGCAATTAAAAATGTAACCTTATCAACTATAATAATGCAAAGAAAGACAGAAAAAAGTGTCTTGATTCTCACCTGTAGCTTTAACGCAGTAGTCTTCATCTCCTAAACAGTTTAATTTGTTGAAGCAACTCTTCCCATCGCAGTAGTAACATTGTTTTCTATTGGGGCTGTTAGAGCCGTAATCTGTAGAAGAAACAAATCTTATTCTTTCATTTTATGGAATAACTAAGCTTGATTCTAGCATATGTACTGTATATATATATTTCTGTGTATCAAAGACATACCTGGGGCGTCATTGTTATTACAACGGTCTGTGGAACAGCATTGTGTAGATGTAACTGTCCTTGTAATTCCGAAGTTAACAGATGCACTTATACAACTCTCTTTCACTTTACAACCCTTAGACTGCATTTTGACTTCATTGCCACCTAAAAAATAATATGATTAATGTTTTGCACCTGACCATTGTGATTTGTAAAGCGTGTGTGTGAAATTTTTTTTTGACTGTCTTTAGCTGCAAAACCCTCTAAGTGCGTGCAAAAATCTTCATTTCTAAAAATGTATTGACACCTTTACGCTCCTTTCTGTTGTTTTTAATGCTATCTGTGCTTGAAACTAAACCCCTCGAAGAACATTTATGATACTTGATTTACAACCCCAAATCAGAAAAAGTTGGGACACTGTAGAAATTGTGTAGAAAAAATGAATGGAATAATTTACTAATCTTATAAACTTATATTTTATTTACAATAGAATATAAATAACATATCAAATGTTGAAAGTGGGACATTTTGAAATGTCATGCCAAATATTGGCTCATTTTGGATTTCATGAGAGCTACACATTCCAAAAAAAGTTGGGACAGGTAGCAATAAGAGGCCATCCTTAGTGATATGAGTTGTGGCCGGCTTCGTGGGCTGGCGGGCTGCAGCGCATTGCGCCGATCGGCGGGTAGCTGGGCGTGGTCGCGCGGAATTATCTGTTTGTTTTTGAATCACGCATGGTGATGTTACTATGGGGGTAATATGATGCCAATATTATTGAAAATGGACAGAGTAAAAGTCACAAATAGATATTACAACTTGTAAACACAAAACGCAATCTACAAATAGATTAAAAATCCACAAACACAGTCCTTGTGATCCGCAAATGTAAAACAAGATCTACGAATCGTCTTTGTGATCCACAAATATAAAGCATGATTTACAAAAAGAAATCAGTGACTTGTACTTGAAAACCAGAATTTGAATGAATGTAAAGTGACTTCTTTGCAGATGAATATCATTTTCTATTTGTAGATTGTGTCACATTTGTTTTCAGAATTCTGACACTATTGTTTCGCTTTGGTGACAAAATAATGCCATAATCGTTGAAAATGAAGAGACTACAATTTGTAAACACGAAACAAATCTGCAAATAGGTTCCAAAACTGCAAACAAACTCCTCATGATCTGCAAATGTAAAACGAGATCTACAAATATATAAAAATCCACGAACAGACTCTTCATGACATACAAATATAAAATGCGATTTACAAATAGATTTAAAATCCGCAAACCAACTCTTTATGATTCACAAATAGAAATCATCGACTTGTACTTGACAAACAGAATTTAAATGAATGCAAAGTGATTTGTCTGCGCATGAGGGTCATTATTTGTTTGTAGATTGTGTTGCATTTGTTTTCAGAATTTTGGCACAACTGTTTGCTGTTTTCCATTAAAAAATCTACAAATGCCCTCCTCACAATTTGCAAACAAACACAGTCTAACTTGTATTTTCCAACCATTGTAAAAAGACATTCTTACACATTCTGTGCAAAGTTCAGCATGCAAGTGTTGAATCTGTGTTTGCAGATCACAGGGCATTCACGAATCCTTCTGCACAAGTCTACAGATCTTTTTGGCACTATCTTTCCGCAGAGTTTGTCACTACGATCCACGCGTGTAGTCAGCCAATCAGGGGTATTGCTTCAAAGTAATGCCACGCCCCCTCAATAAGCTCTTTTCAAAATAAAAGCTGGGCTCACTGCCATTTACCGTTGCCGGTGTTACAGCGCTGAAAGGCGGCCAGACCGCGTTATCGATATTATATTAAGGATATTAAAGCATTTATGTATAGCATGGCAAATATGTAGCATTAACGTGAACTAGAACAACCCCTCGTTTAAGTTATTATCAGTGCCTGACAATTCAGCCGAGGTCATTAAATCGTTAAAAACACTGCATGAAGCGGTTTTATCCTTAAAACATCAGTGTCTCTTCAACGAACATTTGCCGAATGTCAGCGAGCCAGCTGGATGGAGTGGAGCTGCTAAGGTGACGCAGCTAAAATAAAGCAAGCGGGTGCAACGATAATATTGTAACTTGCCGTAATTAACAAAAACATGAGCCTTATTTGACAGCAGCACTAATTGAACTATTTGACCATATGCATTTGATATACATACCGTGACCGGAATGCACTTACAAATCGCGCTGTTATTAGAAACATTTAACTGTTTCCAGACTGAGCATGGAGACAAACAAGCGCAAGCCGTTTATAGAAGCAGCTGCCTGTCAGCGTGTACGGAATGAAGTCAAAACGGTCTCGGTTTTTAGACCGGCAGTCTGCCTGTGCCATTCCACCCTAATCCGGACTGCAAATTACATGTTAATATTATATCCACCATTTACAATCCTTCCTTTAAGGTCTGTTCTGCTTTTAACAGCTCAAAGCTATTACTTTCTTTAGCTTTCGAGTCCGTTGTAAGCTACAGGTAAATTTTGCAGTTGTTTTAGTTAACTTTGCAGAGCATTTTATTGTCGGAAATGGTCCTGGGCTGGGTTTTCCTATAACGATTGAACTTAGCACTCAAGAGCGCTTTCTACAAGGTAAAACGATCGCTCGCAGCTGGGTTTTAAGTGCTACTAACGAGTCGCTATCCCTTTGTCAAGTGCTGAAATGTCACTTACTGAATGACTCGTAATTGTAGCAGAAGCTTGTTTAGGCTAATGATCTTCAGCCGATGTGCACTAATATTTTTTAAAATATTATTAATTATTTTTCAATGACTTATTAAATGTTTTAATAATTTGTGCATCATGAAATATTCTTTTTTCATATTTAGTTAGGACTCGTCCCACTGCGCAATGCCTTCTGCATTTTATAATATAGTTTAGATTTTTCTTTTTATTTGTTGTTTATTATCTATGTTTATTTATTATTAAGGATTATTGCATTACCCAGTTGCGAGCGATCGTTATACGTGCATCTTTGGGAAACGCACGTAAATGAACAACGAATGTTCGTTAAGTAGCTCGTAGAAAGCGCTCTTAAGTGCTAAGTTTAATCGTTATCGGGAAACCCAGCCCTGTTCGTTTGGAATGTGACTGGCACACAGCTCTAGTCAGGACTGATTAGGCTATCCATTTATCAAGTATTGATTAATTATTTTCACTTAATCCCTTTTGCATTTTACAAAAAGTAGAATAGGCAGGCATATTCTGAATTTAATCAAAATTATGACTGTGGCGTTGAAGGAACCTTCCTTTAGTGATAAATAAATAAGTTATTTTGCTATTATTATCTAGCAAATATGACAGTTTTAAACAAACTAAGTAGCCTATTTATTTATTTATTTATTGGCAAATGCAGAACAACAAGGAACAGGTAGAACATAGGCGACACGCCTCTACCTTGCGATGAGAAGATTAATCATGGGGAACATAAGCTAAATGTAATTTTAAAATGTATTTAATTTAAAAACAAATTTAAACCGAAAGCGGATTGTTTATGCTTGTCAAATTTATGCTGGCTCGGTCAAAAAATTTCGTCAGGCAGTATTTGATATATGTATTTGTGTTCATGGAAAACAATATAGGCTATAGAAATTCGTGCTGAGTGACAGGAAAAAGACAACCGTGCTATTGGCACAAGAAAAAAAAGGGTCAATGAATACGAACAAATAAATCGAAAAAAAATTAAGATATTGTTGATTCTGCATTTATCCAGCCCAGCATAAATTTGACAAGCATGTGCTTTCGTTTTAAAAATGACAGTTAAGCCTTTAATCATATAAGGGAGAAAGGCGTGTAGCCTACCTTTGTTTTCTCCTCATTGTTCTGCATTTGCCAATGAATAAGTCAGTCATATTTGTTATAAAAAAAATCAATGTATGCTACATAATAATAGAACTTGTTAATTTTTTACCAAAATAAGAAAAAGAAAGTCGGTAAAAATGTGCACCCAGCTAGACACTCAAAATGAGGGCCGGAGTGGGACTCGCTGACTATTAAAATAATATAATTAAATCCTCAGTAGCCATATCTGCTATAATGTTCTCTGCAGCCTTGAAAATTCATTGTATTTTTCTAATATATCATTTCCAATTCAGTGCAAATACAGTAGCCTAAACAATTATGATTTTGCCATAATTGTGCAACCCTATATTTTAATATTATTTAAGTAAACTTGTTAAAAAACTACTAAAAGGGAACAAATGTGTTTTCCCCTATATTTCTATAAAAAAATGTAGGTCTTGTAAATACGTATGGGGTTGCAATAGTTTGGAACCTACTGATATACAAAACTGGCTAATATGTCCTGACTGGAGCTGTGCGCGTCTACGAAAAAAAAAAACGAAATAGGCGTCAGCTCATTTAATGTCATTGTGCTTTCAGTTAACCTGTTTAGAACTAGAAGTGTTCGTCCTGCCCTCGACTTTAGGCGGTGCGTTCAAGTTCATATACAGCGTGCAGACAGCGTGCCCGAGCGCGAGGGGGAAAAGTCCGCGGGAGAAACTCAACAGCTTTAATGTACAAAAACCTTACGACAAACGAGAAACGTTCTAACGGAAGCCTTCAGTCAAGCAGGATTCAAAAGAGGATGAGAAACGTGCAAAATATACAATGTACAGTATATGCAGTTATGTCATTAATAACTACTGCTTTTAAAAGGACTTTTAAGTTATTGTTTTTGTTTCATTTTCAAAGTTTGATACATTGTGCATAATGACATACTTGGAAAAAGGGATAATTCAACAATAATTTATAATTGTATATCTTTTATTAATTTTATGAAATACATCAACTATATTTCAATGCACATTTAGGCCCTGAACAAAAAACAACTCGCGAGGGGAGGACTAGGGATTAACCCTTAATTAACTTTAAGGAATTAACTTTAGTGTTTAGAATTCAGTTAAAAACCAAAAAAAGAATTCTGTGTGCTTTTTGTTTAAAGTGCTTGTTTTTATTTAATGTATTTATTTATTCACTGGTGGTAGGGTTGGGGGACAATGAAGGGGAGGGGGGGGAATAATTTGATGTAACGGGTGGAATAATTTTAACATGTCACCTGCAGTCCGGGTGAGGGTGGATTGCAGACTGCGGGTCTAAAAGCCAAGACTGTTTTGACTCGATTTGAGTGCCTAGCTCGATTTGAGTGTCTAGCTGGATATGCGGTTTTATCTACTTCGTTTTTCTTATTTTACACTGTAAAAAATGTTTTGTGGCTTAGTAAATTTAACTAAATAAAATTAGTCAATTATATAAAAAATAGGTTAAAAGAAAAACTATTTTTGAGTAGAAAATAATGCAAAAATGTGAGTAATTCTAGATTAACACATTATTTAGTTAATTCCTAAATTTTATCATGTAAAATTTGTGAGAAGGAAATTAAATAATTATAAAAAAATAATAGGCTGTATTAACTTAAAAATATAGTGCATCATTTTTGCATCCACTTTTTAAAGTAAATTTTACATGGAATTTTTAGTAGGCCTAATTGCTTCTCCATGTAAAACTTACTTAAACATTGCAATTGCTTAAATTGCAAAGGCTTAAATTCAATGTAAAACTTACTTTTAAAAAGTGTATGTAAAAATGATGCACTGTATTTTTTTTTTTTGTAAATCCAGCGTATAATTTTTTTCATATTATTTTTATCAGTGTACTTAGTTTGTTTAAAACGGTCATATTTGTTATTAAAAATCATCAATATATGCTACGTAATAATAGCAAAAGAACTTATTTATTTTTCACTAAAATAGGAAAGTTTCTTCATGCCACAGTCATAATTTTGGATAAATGCAGAATATGCGTGCCTATTCTACTTTTTGTAAAAAGCAAAAAGGATTAAGTGAAAATAATGAATCGATACTTGATAAATGGGTGACTTGTTCATTATTGTAGTATCAAGAAATGCATTACATTTTTTAAAAACAAAGCCCGCCTTTTAATCTTTCTGACTAGAGCTGTGCGCCAGGCAAATTCCAAACGAGCAGGGCTGGGTTTCCCAAAAGCATCGCTAAGTAGATCGTAAAAACAATCTTAAAATTCATCTTAGAATTATGGGCCGTTTCCCAAAAGCTTTGTAGCTTAAGTAGCACTCGAAAATCATCGTAGATCTACGAGTGCTCTGGAGTAATCGTTAATTTATAAGTGCATCGTAAGACAGCAGTGTTACAAGGTCACCTGCAGGACAACCAGCAAATTGCACTCCTGCAATAACGATAATGTAATGTTTTAAATGTAGGCTATATTTATTTATTGGGTTTTTTTTTCTTTGTTTATTTGTTTAAATTACTTTAATATAATATATTTAAAATTCAAACGAGAAATGAAATTTAAATGACTAAACATAAATTAATTAAGAAGGAAAACGTATTTGGTACAATTTTGGTAAAAGTTGGTACTAGCAAATTGATAAATGGTTCCTACCAATTGCTGCTATAATTCATCTAGGCTACAGTAAAAAAATATTTTTTTGAAGGGTATGGCATCTGATTAAAGAAACCAAATAAATATTTACGGTACAATGCAATAATCCTTAATAATAAATAAACATAGATAATAAACAACAAATAAAAAGAAAAATCTAAACTATATTATAAAATGCAGAAGGCATTGCGCAGTGGGACGAGTCCTAACTAAATATGAAAAAAGAATATTTCATGAAGCACAAATTATTAAAACATTTAATAAGTCATTGAAAAATAATTAATAATATTTTAAAAAATATTAGTGCACATCGGCTGAAGATCATTAGCCTAAACAAGCTTCTGCTACAATTACGAGTCATTCAGTAAGTGACATTTCAGCACTTGACAAAGGGATAGCGACTCGTTAGTAGCACTTAAAACCCAGCTGCGAGCGATCGTTTTACCTTGTAGAAAGCACTCTTGAGTGCTAAGTTCAATCGTTATAGGAAAACCCAGCCCAGGACCATTTCCGACAATAAAATGCTCTGCAAAGTTAACTAAAACAACTGCAAAATTTACCTGTAGCCTACAACGGACTCGAAAGCTACAGAGAGTAATAGCTTTGAGCTGTTAAAAGCAGAACAGACCTTAAAGGAAGGATTGTAAATGGTGGATATAATATTAACATGTAATTTGCAGTCCGGATTAGGGTGGAATGGCACAGGCAGACTGCCGGTCTAAAAACCGAGACCGTTTTGACTTCATTCCGTACACGCTGACAGGCAGCTGCTTCTATAAACGGCTTGCGCTTGTTTGTCTCCATGCTCAGTCTGGAAACAGTTAAATGTTTCTAATAACAGCGCGATTTGTAAGTGCATTCCGGTCACGGTATGTATATCAAATGCATATGGTCAAATAGTTCAATTAGTGCTGCTGTCAAATAAGGCTCATGTTTTTGTTAATTACGGCAAGTTACATCCAATATTATCGTTGCACCCGCTTGCTTTATTTTAGCTGCGTCACCTTAGCAGCTCCACTCCATCCAGCTGGCTCGCTGACGCTCGGCAAATGTTCGTTGAAGAGACACTGATGTTTTAAGGATAAAACCGCTTCATGCAGTGTTTTTAACGATTTAATGACCTCGGCTGAATTGTCAGGCACTGATAATAACTTAAACGAGGGGTTGTTCTAGTTCACGTTAATGCTACATATTTGCCATGCTATACATAAATGCTTTAATATCATTAATATAATATCGATAACGCGGTCTGGCCGCCTTTCAGCGCTGTAACACCGGCAACGGTAAATGGCAGTGAGCCCAGCTTTTATTTTGAAAAGAGCTTATTGAGGGGGCGTGGCATTACTTTGAAGCAATACCCCTGATTGGCTGACTACACGCGTGGATCGTAGTGACAAACTCTGCGGAAAGATAGTGCCAAAAAGATCTGTAGACTTGTGCAGAAGGATTCGTGAATGCCCTGTGATTTGCAAACACAGATTCAACACTTGCATGCTGAACTTTGCACAGAATGTGTAAGAATGTCTTTTTACAATGGTTGGAAAATACAAGTTAGACTTTGTTTGTTTGTAAATTGTGAGGAGGGCATTTGTAGATTTTTTTAATGGAAAACAGCGAAACAGTTGTGCCAAAATTCTGAAAACAAATGCAACACAATCTACAAACAAATAATGACCCTCATGCGCAGACAAATCACTTTGCATTCATTTAAATTCTGTTTGTCAAGTACAAGTCGATGATTTCTATTTGTGAATCATAAAGAGTTGGTTTGCGGATTTTAAATCTATTTGTAAATCGCATTTTATATTTGTATGTCATGAAGAGTCTGTTCGTGGATTTTTATATATTTGTAGATCTCGTTTTACATTTGCGGATCATGAGGAGTTTGTTTGCAGATTTGGAACCTATTTGCAGATTTGTTTCGTGTTTACAAATTGTAGTCTCTTCATTTTCAACGATTATGGCATTATTTTGTCACCAAAGCGAAACAATAGTGTCAGAATTCTGAAAACAAATGTGACACAATCTACAAATAGAAAATGATATTCATCTGCAAAGAAGTCACTTTACATTCATTCAAATTCTGGTTTTCAAGTACAAGTCACTGATTTCTTTTTGTAAATCATGCTTTATATTTGTGGATCACAAAGACGATTCGTAGATCTTGTTTTACATTTGCGGATCACAAGGACTGTGTTTGTGGATTTTTAATCTATTTGTAGATTGCGTTTTGTGTTTACAAGTTGTAATATTTATTTATGACTTTTACTCTGTCCATTTTCAATAATATTGGCCTAAAATTACCCCCATATGTTACTCATGTCATACGTCTGTCTGCGTAGCTCGACACGACGTCAAACACGCATCTCCAGACCCTACCACATGCGCTTGTAACGCTTACCAGACACCCAAATGCCGCCATATCCACAATAAAAAAATAAATAAACCCACATGATCATCGTTTTTGTGATCGATCATCGATGCCACGTTTGTGCCCATTACGTACTCGTGCCCATCCCTAATATATATATATATGGCGGTGAAGGGAGCTGTTAATAATATGAGTGAAGATGTGGTGTTTAAAGCAACACCAAAGAGTTTCTTTACATTAAAATAACGTTTCCAAAAAAGTTTTAAACGTTCATCCACTCAAAACAGGGTGAACGGCACTTTCACATTCGCTTTGCAGCCCTCTATCGGCCAAAACCGCACTAAAGAAGTTTCCAACCGTTGGGTTCAAGTGAAAACTACAAAGTTTCCAACCCTGTAGTTCAAGTGAAAACTACAAAAACTTGCTTTACGGCAGACCTACAAAAACTGTTTTGTCCTATTAATGACAATTAATGGCAATGGTTTTGATATAAGGTATTTTGGGATTGCAATTAAACTTACATTTAATGACAATAAAAATATAAACAACTCTCTTCTAAAAGAGAACACATTTATTTTTGTAGGCCTATTTCTAAATGTATTTTTTGAGCATTTAAAAAAACTTTGGTGGGTCCTGACATAGATTATACCCATCTAAGTGGGGAGCAAAACTATAAAGTATGGGGACCACTGCTTTAGAGGATGTAACCTCCAGAGGATGTGAATTACGCAACCTTCTGAAAACGAGACACAGCCAGTATTTCTATAACTAGTATATCAAGACCTGTTTTGACAGTTTTGGGTGTGGCGGGCAGCAATAGCAGAATTAATTTAGCGGAACAGATATTAACCACATGCTCTTAACACTTATCATATACTATACACCATCAAATATTTTCACTTCAAATCCGCTTAATCCCAGCCTCATGCCATTCAGAAATACCGGTTTCATGGCAGTATTGGCTAAGAGTGATGAAACAAGTCTGACGGACTTTACATGAGCTTTATAGTTTTTTTTTACAGTTTAGGATAATTAAAAACATTCAGTTGAGTTAAGCTAACATTCATGTTAAATGACCCTAATTTCCATTTGTAGTCTATAATATTTCAGTACATTAATTTTCCATCATTCTGAACTAACCAGTGGATTGTACAATTGTTGCACTTGCACATGTGGCAGTGTCCGGACATGTCGTCTCTTTGCTTTCACAAGAACCCATCATACCTAAACACTCATAACATTGGAGTGAATGTCCTGAAAAAAGAAACAGAATGAGTTAGAAATATATTTTGTAACTAATAAAACATTAAATAGGATTTTGTATTTTGTACCTCCAGTGAAAAGAGCGCAGAAGAGAACAATGAAGATTTTCAGTTCCATCTTTGGTCTGTCAGGAGGTGTTGGGAGGTGAATAAAATCACAAACCCTTTCAGTGGCTTTTATATGAAAGATCAAAAGAGGGGGCGAGGCTTTGATGAGAAAGGAAACTTAAATAAAAGGGGCGTAAGTTTGATTTTGACATTGGTGGGGACATAAATAAAATTGTCTTTAGTTTAGAGCCACATTGCCACATAGGTTTATTACTGTTTACTTGAACAATATTTAAAAGAGTATTTCTGTTGTCATAATCTTATTTATAAAGGTTACAGGTCAAAACAACAAATATACAATAAGCTAGAGCTGCACGATAAATCGCATGTGATTGTTATGCGCATCTGGTATTTTACCACACAGAGCTGAAGTTCACCGACAAGCAAGCCAATTATCGAATCGCCTGCGATATTAAATGCGATATTGCACAGCTTGTCAGTGAATGAAACAACAAACAAAAAATAATTGCTAACTACATACTGTACAGACAGCTCAGTGTGCACTATATAAACGAGTCCAGACACACATCGTTTAAATTTGCTCATCTGCTTAATATGGGATTGTCATATATTGGGAGAAAACACTTTTCCTGGATCAATGTCACACAACTTGTCCTGTGTTTTGTGCATAAAACGGTTGATATAAGAACGTTTTCTTCCTCACCACCAGTAGCCTGCAGTCATGACATGATGATCACATCACGTGTTTATTGACAGAGATTTCGCGCTGCGTACTTCCAATTGTAGCCTACGTCAGACAGTGAGTAAAGATAAAGCCAATCATAAGCGATGTGGGTTAGAAAGGCGGGAATCAAGAATGGCAAAGCCAATCATATTAGCGACTTAAGTTACGGAGGCGGGACTCGTTGCAGAGAGCGAGATTTGTTAACCGTTTGTGTACCGCAGCCTGCGTACAGAACGTGGTTATAAAAGATTTAAATCCCATTTAAATGATTCCTGGGTAAATTAATGTTACATAAAATAAGTAAAAAGTAAAAAACACAAAGCACAGATGGACATCAGTGGTTATATATAGCAAAAAAATGCATATGAAAAGCAGATATGAATTCTGAAACTCTGCCCTCAATGCTTTTAAGCAGCTTAACAGAGCACGGAAAACAGCATGAACTAACTCAAACGTTTAGCTCTAATAATACACTTGATGTCTGGCTTATTTAAGCTATATATAGTATTTAACTGCGGTGGTCGGATAACAGTACTCGTTTAAAAGACTGGTAATGTTTTTATCCTTTTTCTTTTGAGAGATTAAACTTGTTTACTTTTAACCAGTTGAATTAAAAGCTATTTTGTTCAATACACCCCAAAATGTGTTTTTGAATTGCACGTGAAGCTGAAACGAAATCAAATCTGTGATCAGTTTAAGTTACTTTTTAGAGAAAACGAAACCTAAGTAGTGTTTACCCCTATGCCCCGGAGCACCTGCATTTACCAAACCCCTTTACGCCTTACAATCTGTGTATTTGTTTATATCTGTAAATACTGTAAATAGCATCCGCACTTTGTTCACATTTTTACTGTAAATTAATCAACTGATTTTTGCACAGCATCGTTTTATTGCCTTACCCATTAAATAAATATTATAATATATAATGTTCCATACACATTGGAATGTAACAAGTGTTCAAACTTCATTTAGATTTGTTGGCATTCTATGAAACCAAAACAAAGTAAAAGTGTTTTAAAAAAAATAGGCTGTTTAATGATTACAAACTATACAATAAAACACTTCAATTTGTTGACTGACTTAATGGTGTCATGGTCAAAGTTCAGTTATTCATTCAATAGGACAAAAGAACAATAGATTTTAAATACAAATGAAATGTTTTTAAAAAAATAATTGTTTTTTTATTCTGATAGTCAAACAGAAATGCATATCAGGATTCTCCGATAATCAGCAAATTCAAAAGTCCTCATACTCTACTGTACAAAGAATCTGCTGCCACCTACTGGTAAATGACCTTATATACAGTTTTGCATTTGTTCACACAAAAATAAAAATTCTGTCATCAATGACCCTCATGTCATTCCAAACCTCTATGACTTTCTTTCTTCTGAGGAACACAAAATAAAAGAAATTTTGAGAAATATCTCCGTAGTTTTGTGTCCATCCATACAATGGAAGTTAAAGGTACAAATTTAGTTTGGTTACCAGCTTGGACTACTGAAACTATTGGCGAGACAAATACAATCTACAGACCAGACTGCATCTTTATTGTCAATGCAATGGTAACACAACCAAATTAAAGACAACAAAAACAACAAACATTTAATGTAAAATGATAAAGCAATAAGCATTTACTAAGAAATATTTTATGAAACACAAGTGAATGGTTTGGTAACATATGAATAATTACAGTAATTTAACTTAGTTTAGACATTTTGTTATCATTATTACATTTTGTCAAATGTAAAATCTTACAAACGCTTATTGAAAAAATCGAAGCAAGTGTAGAAGTGGTGTGATTACATTTTATTTAATGTTTTTTTCTGTTTTTAGAAAAAATGTGTCCTACTGTACACCATAACACCAGAAATACAATGGAAATGATGCTATATTGAATAAAACATTGCCTTTAATTCCAAAATATGCCACAGTTGTAGTGATAAGCTGAATAAAGCTCTTTTATTTTACTAATCCCACCACAATATCTCAAATGAATGCTGTAGAGTGAAGTTTAATTTAATCTACTTTAATAAATAATGTAGAGAAAGACAGTCATTTAGTCAGTTTACACATTTTAATTTGTTGAAGCAAACTCTTCTCATCGCAATAATAACACTGTTTTCCATTGGGGCTCTTAGAGCTGGAAACTGTGGAAGAAACAAATCTTATTCTTTCATTTGGATGCTTAAGCTCAACCTGAATGCTTAAATCAAATGAGCCTCCTTCTGACCGCCTGTCACCCTACTACAGATAATGTGTTTGTTTACATACAGACTCATTGTGCAGTAATTAAATGATTAGAAATGGATTATTTTACACACTTTTCAGTCTAGCTATTATCACTTTGGTGACCTGAATACGTAAAATATAGTCACGGTAATTCTAACACTATGTGCACAGAAAGCTGTTACTATACCCAGTTAACATTATGGCTCCGAAAGTATTCAAATAAATACCCCTTAAGTTGTTTACACAAGGACACAGCCAATATTTCATTGAAAAATAAGTGTAAGTAGTCATAAACTCAACACTTAACAGTATTTTTGAGGAGTTTCTGAGGTGTCTGTCGTCCTGAAAGAGACGCAGTTTCCTCTGCTGCTGATTAAAAACTGTTGGCTGTGTAATTTTTTTTAATGAACATGTGATCTCTACTTTATTATTATAAATTTTTTTTGCCTACATTTACTCAAATAATACAATCCAAAAATATTATGTAATGTAAGACATGGAACTTACTTGTTTTTTGTAAAATACAGATTGTCATGTCTAGTTTTTCATCTTTAAGGCCTTTACTGGCCAGCCACGCAGTGGAGTACTTTGATGCATGTGAGCGTAAAATATGTTGCTTAAGTGTTTTAAACCTCTACATTGTTAATACTTGCAAATTTATCAAAGTATTTTAATGATTTATGGATAATAGATGAATCATTTTTATGTAGTAAAGCACACACGCCAGCAACAAACAAGCCTTTTATGTACATGTTGTTGTTGCAGTTTTTGTTGGTAATTGCTGTTTAGTTCCCCGTCAGCCTATCATCTCCTCTAGGCTTTCTGTCAGTGCCCTCATCTTTGTCGTCTTTGATCTTATCTAGCTCTGCAGGTGTTAATTCTTAGTGTCGCTTTTTGTCATTCAACGTCTTCTATTTCGTTTTGTGCCTGGGCCCATTCTCAAAATTACCATATTCACCATACAAATTTATTGATATGCAAAAATCATCCATTTACGGTATACCTATAAATAATTTTTTTTATACATGTGTCTCTTACTCTGCTTGGGTAACTGTGTTACTATGGTTACCAATGTTTATAGTAGCGGATTAATTTGGACTATAATCAAACTGACTGGAACTACCTGTGCATTAAATGGTTTTACTGCACACCTTCCATCAGAATAGAGTATTTAAACAGCCCGTGGTATAAATATGAAATATATATACACTAATCAACATTGAAAGTGGATCAAAACCTTAATAAAAGCTGTCTTTTAAACAATATCTTTTCTTGTGACAACGTTGATGAATAAATGTTGATAAGTGTATTTAAGAGATTCAACTTTTGTTTGGATTTTGTGTTGGAAAAATGTTGCATGCACTGTACAATATAGTCCAGAGCTTTACCATAGTCTTTATCTCTGGAACCAGATTTTACAGTGATGGACATCACCAAAAGTAAATAAAAATGTCTTCTACATCAATCACTAGTTTTTTTGGTACTCTACTTTACCACACAAAACACATTGGTCTTGACTGTTTCAGTGGTCTTTTAAAAGAAGATTTAATTCACAATCTTTGTGCTGTTCCTTAATAAATGGTCCTTGAATACTTTAAACAGAATTTTTAAAACATTGTTGAAAACATTTTACAGACAACATAATACATCAGGTAATCTATGCGTCAATGCTAATTTACATTTACACGTGGGCATCTATTTTCATAAATGGACATTTCCACCTCTCCGGTTTCAAAAATAACTTCATGTCAGTTTACAGAAAAGTGTTCATTGACACGTACCCATGTATATATGCAGTCAAGAGCATGCCAAACCTCTAGGTGGCGGTGTAACGAGGAGCTAAAGCCCACGTAAGCCAATCAGAATCCTGAAAACAGCAGGGTCGCACTTTTGCCGTAGATGTGAGCTCTGGCGCATACTGTGACGTTGGCTGGCTAAACATCCATCTGTCTCAGTTTACATGCAACCATGTAACCAAAGATTTTCCAAATCTCCACTCTGGCCGAAGTTTTTAGAAAGAATCGGACACAGAGGCGAGTTCTCCGTTTGTGTGTAAACGAAGGGCGCAAACGAAGGGAAATGTTTCCATTTTTTTTAAATAACCAGTTACGTGAAAACAAAGCCTTATTAGTCCCTGAAATGGGCTGTTCTAATAATAAAATCGTTCTCAGGTCCTGTGGTGTGAACATTCGACTAGTTCAGAATCAGATACAATAAAAAAGTTCCCGCTGTGCAAATGAGGGCTGTAATCATTGACCCCGGAGATCATTAAAGTTGTGTCCCAGTAAATAAAAAATATATTTTAAAGGAGTCATATTGTCAGTTTTTATGTATCCTTTCTTTTTAGAGTGTTAAATGATGTTTGTGCACAAAAAAGATCTGTAAAGTTGCAAAAATTAAAGTTTCAAATCCAAAAAGATCTTCTTTGTTAAATGTGAAGCTTCATCCACACCCACCTAAAACGGCTCGTTTAACACGCCCATGCAGTTTGACGTCATACTGGTTTGAACATTTTCATAACACCGCCCTCATATATACGCAAAGATAGAGGGTATAACTTTCAATCACGCTGTAGTATTGTTGTTTCTGTCACAAGGTGACGATCTTTTGGGCGGAACCAAAAGTCGGGAAACTTTGGTTCCGCCCGGATGTTTCCGCCCAGACCGAAGAACGGAAACACCGGACATCCGGCAGCTTCGCGAAGGCTGTAATCAGCCGATTGAGCACAGCTGTGCCTAGTTAAAGAGATCGCCGGGCAATTGGACAACTGGAGTACATGAAGGAGTATTTAAAGCACAGTTAAATCACAGTTCGGGAGTTCGGGCACGAGAGGGGGATTGACACGGGGAGAGCTCCTCTGCTTAGTGCAGAAGAGGTAACTACGTACCTTTTGAAGAGCCCGCAGGCTCTGTTGATCCGGGCTGCGCTTGAAGCGCGCGGAAAGAAGACAGGAGCTGCCTGGGGTGAAAGAAAGGCGATACGTGGGTGGAGAAAAGGAGCACCCCGAAGAGAGCATTGTGCTGTCAAGTCTGTCGTAGTGTGTGCTGAGGAACGGAGCTGTGCTCATTGTTAGACGTGGTGGCTGTCTGTATTTCTCTCTCTCTCCCTCTCTCATTGTAGTTTACGGTGGACCTGCTGGAGTAAACGGAAGATCCTATGGGTAAAAAGGAACTTTGGTCTAACCAGTACTTTTGAAGGAGTAAAGCAGGAAGAAAATTGACCTTGTTGTACCACGTAAACAAAGGCTATTTGCTGTGAGTATACCCTTTTGGTGTGGAGTAACTTGCAAAAATGAACCTGTGAACCGTTGGAAACCTCCAGGAGAAGGAGGGCGGCCCTACCCCTACAATAGTGTGGTGGGCGAGCCGTTAGAAGGTAAACCCAAACAGCCACAGCAACGAGACTTATTTTGGTCGTATTTTCCATCGCCCCTATCTCAGCCCAAGCACAGTGGAGGACACCGGGCGTTTCCCTTGTTGTGTTGCACTTATAGTGTGGTGAGTGAGACTTGCAATTAATAAGCTTTTCACGTTTGGAGTGGTGCTGTGTATTTGCCGTGGGTTGCTGTGTGTCTTATTAGACGAAGCCCCGCATCATCCATTTCTTCTACTGGGCAGAGGACGGAGAGGCTAACGACCTCAGAAATTACTGTTACTATACGTAGTGTGCTGTTTCGGAGTACGAAGGAACGCAGACCGAGAGCTGTCAGTGACTGTGAGTAAAACATTGGAAATATTCGTGGTGTAAACTTACCTGTGTCTGTTTTGTCGCAGAGTCAGAGGCGAAAGGGTCCGCCGCCCCCGCGGTCTCTACAAAGGGGCGCCCCTGTCCAGGATTCGATCGGCCTACGGGCAGTGGAGATAGGGCAGCGCTCGACCCGGTGAGGTGGTGTGTGACCTTCGCCCCTCTGCTGACCTACGGAAGAAACCATACCTACCCAGGGAGCTGTAAACAGCAGAGCCGGTGAGAAATACTCGAAGTCTAAGTAACAGTGTCTTTGTGTCCTAGCGGCCACCTGTGGAGAGAGAGAAGAACGAGAGTGAATAATTGAAGAACAGACTGTGAACGTGATACCTACCCAGAAAGCTGTAAACAGCAGAGCCGGTGAGAAATACTCGAAGTCTCAGTAACAGTGTCTTTGTGTCCTAGCGGCCACCTGTGGAGAGAGAGAAGAACGAGAGTGAATAATTGAAGGACAGACAGTGAACGTGATACCTACCCAGAAAGCTGTAAACAGCAGAGCCGGTGAGAAAAACTCGAAGTCCAAGTAACAGTGTCTTTGTGTCCTAGCGGCCACCTGTGGGGAGAGAGAAGAACGAGAGGGAATAATTGAAGAACAGACTGTGAACGTGATACCTACCCAGAAAGCTGTAAACAGCAGAGCCGGTGAGAAATACTCGAAGTCCAAGTAACAGTGTCTTTGCGTCCCAGTGGCCGCCTGTGGAGAGAAAGGAAAACGAGAATGAACATGAGGAGAGTGGACTGTGTGAAGATACAGTTGGTGGTGGAGGAGAGCCTAGAGTGGCCATTATTTTAAGTTCCCCGTTTTCCCTTCCCTATATATCTTTTTAAGTAAATTAAATAAAGTACCTTTTTAATATTATGCTTACCTTGTGTGTCTGGTCATTGGGGTGGCTTTGGGAATCTCCTCGAGGTGGAGAAAGGGGCGTGACCTTAGTTACATCTGGGTCCACCCCTACCTGTGACAGATTTGGCGTAGTCGGCAGTCCACCTCGGGTTGAGACCAAGGTCCCCCAATGGCCTACCACGTTTTTTAAAGAAAAGCTCCCATCAACACCCTATCAGTCCCTAAACAACGCGTTCTCGGGACGAGAACGGATTGGCGGGGGAGGATGTCACAAGGTGACGATCTTTTGGGCGGAACCAAAAGTCGGGAAACTTTGGTTCCGCCCGGATGTTTCCGCCCAGACCGAAGAACGGAAACACCGGACATCCGGCAGCTTCGCGAAGGCTGTAATCAGCCGATTGAGCACAGCTGTGCCTAGTTAAAGAGATCGCCGGGCAATTGGACAACTGGAGTACATGAAGGAGTATTTAAAGCACAGTTAAATCACAGTTCGGGAGTTCGGGCACGAGAGGGGGATTGACACGGGGAGAGCTCCTCTGCTTAGTGCAGAAGAGGTAACTACGTACCTTTTGAAGAGCCCGCAGGCTCTGTTGATCCGGGCTGCGCTTGAAGCGCGCGGAAAGAAGACAGGAGCTGCCTGGGGTGAAAGAAAGGCGATACGTGGGTGGAGAAAAGGAGCACCCCGAAGAGAGCATTGTGCTGTCAAGTCTGTCGTAGTGTGTGCTGAGGAACGGAGCTGTGCTCATTGTTAGACGTGGTGGCTGTCTGTATTTCTCTCTCTCTCCCTCTCTCATTGTAGTTTACGGTGGACCTGCTGGAGTAAACGGAAGATCCTATGGGTAAAAAGGAACTTTGGTCTAACCAGTACTTTTGAAGGAGTAAAGCAGGAAGAAAATTGACCTTGTTGTACCACGTAAACAAAGGCTATTTGCTGTGAGTATACCCTTTTGGTGTGGAGTAACTTGCAAAAATGAACCTGTGAACCGTTGGAAACCTCCAGGAGAAGGAGGGCGGCCCTACCCCTACAATAGTGTGGTGGGCGAGCCGTTAGAAGGTAAACCCAAACAGCCACAGCAACGAGACTTATTTTGGTCGTATTTTCCATCGCCCCTATCTCAGCCCAAGCACAGTGGAGGACACCGGGCGTTTCCCTTGTTGTGTTGCACTTATAGTGTGGTGAGTGAGACTTGCAATTAATAAGCTTTTCACGTTTGGAGTGGTGCTGTGTATTTGCCGTGGGTTGCTGTGTGTCTTATTAGACGAAGCCCCGCATCATCCATTTCTTCTACTGGGCAGAGGACGGAGAGGCTAACGACCTCAGAAATTACTGTTACTATACGTAGTGTGCTGTTTCGGAGTACGAAGGAACGCAGACCAAGAGCTGTCAGTGACTGTGAGTAAAACATTGGAAATATTCGTGGTGTAAACTTACCTGTGTCTGTTTTGTCGCAGAGTCAGAGGCGAAAGGGTCCGCCGCCCCCGCGGTCTCTACAAAGGGGCGCCCCTGTCCAGGATTCGATCGGCCTACGGGCAGTGGAGATAGGGCAGCGCTCGACCCGGTGAGGTGGTGTGTGACCTTCGCCCCTCTGCTGACCTACGGAGGAAACCATACCTACCCAGGGAGCTGTAAACAGCAGAGCCGGTGAGAAATACTCGAAGTCTAAGTAACAGTGTCTTTGTGTCCTAGCGGCCACCTGTGGAGAGAGAGAAGAACGAGAGTGAATAATTGAAGAACAGACTGTGAACGTGATACCTACCCAGAAAGCTGTAAACAGCAGAGCCGGTGAGAAATACTCGAAGTCTCAGTAACAGTGTCTTTGTGTCCTAGCGGCCACCTGTGGGGAGAGAGAAGAACGAGAGGGAATAATTGAAAAACAGACTGTGAACGTGATACCTACCCAGAAAGCTGTAAACAGCAGAGCCGGTGAGAAATACTCGAAGTCCAAGTAACAGTGTCTTTGCGTCCCAGTGGCCGCCTGTGGAGAGAAAGGAAAACGAGAATGAACATGAGGAGAGTGGACTGTGTGAAGATACAGTTGGTGGTGGAGGAGAGCCTAGAGTGGCCATTATTTTAAGTTCCCCGTTTTCCCTTCCCTATATATCTTTTTAAGTAAATTAAATAAAGTACCTTTTTAATATTATGCTTACCTTGTGTGTCTGGTCATTGGGGTGGCTTTGGGAATCTCCTCGAGGTGGAGAAAGGGGCGTGACCTTAGTTACATCTGGGTCCACCCCTACCTGTGACATTTCCGCCATGTCGAGCAGACGCTGTGTTTCGCTGTGTTGGCATTCCAACAGTGTAAACATTAAGAAACCAGTGGTTAAGTTTTTTTTACAACACTGTTTCAGAACAGTACAGCCCAAATGTTCGATTGTGTGCTGCACATTTTAAGGAGGATTACTTTCTAAACATCAGGGATTACAACCGCTGGATGTACACAAAGGCTTTGTCTAAAAAGTGGACCAATTGTAACTTTGCAACTACACTGACATCCTGTAAGTAGCCAATGTTTTCATATTTAATACATTTCCTCACTGACGATTTAAAGGCGAGTTTTGAGCAGAGACGCGCCTGTGTTTTAATGCATTTCCTAATGATGATCCAAACGCGAGATTTGAGAAGTGCAGATTAGTGCTTGTTTGTTGTTTCTACATTCGCAAATGCAAACATGGTTTATGTTTTAGTATCCTTACCTTACCATCTGTTATGTTCTGCACACATCGCGCTGGCAAAGTGTTTTCTGGGTCCGATTCAGGCTCGTGTTGATAAGGTAGTAGTAAATACGATAGTATCTCGTGGCTTTCACTATTGTTTTGGGAGCTCATCTTCCAATACTCGGCAAGGAGCGTCATATTTCCGATTACATTATTGAGGTATTTGGCCAATCACAACGCACTAGATAGCTGGCCAATCAGTTCACACCCGTTGACACCGCGCTTTCTCATAACGATGAGCTTTGTACCAAATGACCTGTTTCAGAAATGTATGGTATGTGGAAAATAATGCTTTTTTTAACCATAGACCACACGAACACATTGTATTACACCAAATACACAAAGTAATGTGCTTTTTAGCCACATAATATGACTCCTTTAGACAAAAATGAATGCCGAAGCCTGCATATGTATGCCTATCTTCTGCCACCTGCTGGTTCATACCAATAATTACAGTTAGTTAACTTCGTTCACTTTGTTCATTACAATATCATTCTCAAATGTTAAGGCTTGTTGAAATTTTTTTGAAACAAGTGTATAATGGTGTCATTTTATTTCATGTTTTTCTCTATTTGCAGTATATTCTTTTTCTAAAAAAATAAATGATGAAAATTACACAAAAAAATACAATGAAAATTAAGCTTTATGAAATAAAACATTGTTTTTAAATCCAGAATATGTCTCATACTGCTGTTACAGTGATAAGATGCATAAGTCATAAAACATATTCTTTTTTTTACTAATCCCACCACAATATCTCACATTACTGCTATAGAGTGAAGTTCTGCTGAATTCAGTGGATCAGGATGAAGAAGAAGAGCGCCCATAAAAGAAAGAGGAGATTCTGTTTGATGCTGTAAGCACTGCCACACAGATTCCCCTTACAACATGAGAAGCTTGTGTAATCTTCATTCCATTGTGGTGCAGCATCACAGACAGATTTTGAGGCACATCCTTTAGCAGTGTGAGTCACAGACTCACCAGTTACTAATGTAAAGAAAACAAAAGTTGATAAAGTGAATCATTCAAAACTTGATCACACAGAAATCTGATAAACACATATAGAATACATACTGTACATTATACTCATGGTTATGGATTTCACAAAAAAAATTTAAAAACAGGACCCACACTGTAAAAAATACTTTGCTGCCTTAAAAGTTTTTGTTAAATCAACTAAGATTTACAAGTCATGTCAACAAAGATGAGTTGTCACAACTTATAAAATATAGTTGAGAAAAGTCAACTTAATTTTATAAGTTATAACAATTCACCTGTAGTTATAACAACTCATCTCTAGTCAAGATAAATAATAGTAAGTTGAAATGACTTGTAAATCCAAGTTGATTCAACAAAAAATTTTAAGGCAGCAAAGTATTTTTTACAGTGTATCCTATATGGTAAATATGTGATAAATATATTTCTGCAATTACTAAATACTGTAAACTATAAAACCATGTTCTCTGATTCATTTGATCACATTTGACATATTGGTATGTCTTGAACAAATAGTGCAATTTAAATGTAACCTTATCAACTATAATAATGCAGAGAAAGACAGAAAAAAGTGTCTTGATTCTCACCTGTAGCTTTAAAGCAGTAGTCTTCATCTCCTAGACAGTTTAATTTGTTGAAGCAACCCTGTCCATCACAGTAGTAACATTGTTTCCCATTGGGCTTGTTAGAGCCGGAAACTGTAGAAGAAACAAATCTTATTCTTTTATTTTATGGAATACCTAAGCTTAATGCTAGCATATGTACTGTATATATCACCTAAAGGATTATTAAGAACACCATACTAATACTGTGTTTGACCCAGAGATGCTCTTTTGGGTTGAGATCTGGTGACTGTGGGGGCCATTTTAGTACAGTGAACTCATTGTCATGTTCAAGAAACCAATTTGAAATGATTCGAGCTTTGTGACATGGTGCATTATCCTGCTGGAAGTAGCCATCAGAGGATGGGTACATGGTGGTCATAAAGGGATCGACATGGTCAGAAACAATGCTCAGGTAGGCCGTGGCATTTAAACGATGCCCATTTGGCACTAAGGGGCCTAAAGTGTGCCAAGAAAACATTCCCCACACCATTACAACACTACACTGTAAAAAAAATCCGTAGAAATTGCAGCTGGGTTGCCGGTAATTTGCCGTAGATTTAAATGTAAGTTTTTTACTGGCAATATTTTGTTCAATGTTAAATGAACATTAAACATTTACCAGTCTTTGTCTTTACAGAGTAAAACTAAAAAAACAGCATCAAGAAAAACATTCTGGGAAACAAAATCTGAAGCAAAAAACAGAAAAAGGTTGATGATGATTTCTGGTTCCCAGAATGCTTTGCATGAGGCTGTTATAGTATAGTTTTATTCTGTAAAGATAAAGACTTGTTAATATTTAAAATGTATTTAACTTTGAACAAACTCTTGCCAGTAAATAACATAAATGTAAATCTACGGTAAATTACCGGCAACCCAGCTGCAATAACATTGTAATTTCTACGGATTTTTTTTACAGTGTACCACCAGCCTGCACAGTGGTAACAAGGCATGAATGATCCATGTTCTCATTCTGTTTACGCCAAATTCTGACTCTACCATCTGAATGTCTCAACAGAAATCGAGACTCATCAGACCAGGCAACATTTTTCCAGTCATCAACTGTCCAATTTTGGTGAGCTCGTGCAAATTGTAGCCTCCTATTTGTAGTGGAGATGAGTGGTCCCAGGGGGTCTTCTGCTGTTGTAGCCCATCCGCCTCAAGGTTGTGCGTGTTGTGGCTTCACAAATGCTTTGCTGCACACCTCGGTTGTAACGAGTGGTATTTTCAGTCAAAGTTGCTCTTTTATCAGCTTGAATCAGTCGGGCCATTCCCCTCTGACCTCTAGCATCAACAAGGCATTTTCACCCACAGGACTGCTACATACTGGATGTTTTCCATTTTCACACCATTCTTTGTAAATCCTAGAAATGGTTGTGCGTGAAAATCCCAGTAACTGAGCATATTGTGAAATATTCAAACTGGCCCGTCTGGCACCAACAACCATGCCACGCTCAAAATTGCTTAAATCACCTTTCTTTCCCATTCTGGCATTCAGTTTGGAGTTCAGGAGATTGTCTTGATCAGGACTACACCCCTAAATGCATTGAAGCAACTGTCATGTGATTGATTGATTGATTAGATATTTGCATTAATGAGAAATTGAAGAGGTGTTCCTAATAATCCTTTAGGTGAGTGTATAGTTATGTGTATAAAAAACATACCTGTGACGTCTTCGCTATTACATAGGTCTTTGTTACAGCACCGTCTAGATGTAACTATCCTTGTAGTTCCGAGGTTAACAGATCCACTTATACAAGCCTCTTTCACTGTACAACCCTTAGACAGCGTTTTATAGTCAGTGCCACCTAAAAAATACTATGATTAGTGCTTTACACTTGACCATTGTGATTTGTAAAGCGTGTGCGTGTGTGCGTGCGTGCGTGTGTGTGTGTGTGTGTGTGTGTGTGTGTGTGTGTGTGTGTGTGTGTGTGTGTGTGTGTGTGTGTGTGTGTGTTGCCAGAGAGGTCACTAAAATTCTGAAGTACAGACATCTTACATCATAGTGAAACATCTGTGCTTCACAACTACTGATAATATTGAGATACGCATTTCTTCTCGTGAAGAGTAGATCAAACAACAGTTTATTAGAAAATAAGAAATACAATACAACACAGATTTTTACTCTTGAGTCATAATTTCAGTCGTTTCATAGATAATATACACACACAAATAGCCTGCTTTCAAGAAACTTCTTTTACTTGCATTAGTTTATGAGGAGTTCAGATGTAAAACCCTTTAAGTGCATCTGACATTTTTGCACTTTTTGTCATGTTTTCTTGTAAATGAGCATTGCTTAGGTTTAGTAATTCTTTGTAATGGTACTGAAAAGGTTAATAGTCAGTAATTGAATGCCTTATTTTCACAGATGTCACCTTAGTAATTTCATTCGTATTTGACTGTCTTTACCTGCAAAACCCTCCAAGTGTGTGAAAAAATCTCCACTTTTAAAAAGGTATTGAGTCCTTTGTTCTGCTTTCTGTTGTTTTTAATGCTATTTGTGCATGAAACTAAACCCCTCGAAGAACATTTATGATACTTGATTTATTTATGAAAGAGAGAACAACTCTAATCAAGGAAGGACTTTATTTCGCTATATAAAATAGCCTTGATTTTGTGAGCTTTTTTGAGGAGTTGACGTCACAGTTAAACGTTTGTGCACTGAAAAAAATCTCAGGTTGCACATGATTAAATTAAGTTTTCAAAAAAATATTTTTCTTTAAAAAATTGTTGGATGTACGTCATGGAAATATATAGGCCTATCAAGTGACCCACCAATAACAATGGTGGTGTAGTTCGATTACTCCCTGACTCGGTATCCTTAATTTATCATTTTTCTCAGTAAAATATAAACACTTGTTTCATTTTTGACTGTTTTCTAACGGAGCTACGAATGAAGATGGCAAAACGTCAACTGACACTGGCTTCCCCGGAGAGAAAGCCCCTTGTCCTTTTGTCTCAAAATGTAATGTGCCCCTCTCCAGTAATAGTAAATAATAATGATTATTATTATAAATATTATAATGAATAACAATACGCGTCTATATACAACTGCCACTAACATTAATAATGCAAAAAATCATATAAATATGTTTTATCCTTTGGCGGAGGTGGAGCGGTAGGCGGAGTTTCCTTTGCAGCACGCACTACGTAGCAGTTAGCCGCGAGTCTTCAAAAAGTAGCTACACGAGCATCAAGAGCAGCAGGTAAGCAAACAGGGAAAATATACATTTATCCTACATGCTGCTACTGTAAAGGTTGCGACAGCATGTGAGTCATGCTTAACTAATTAGTAAAACTAGATTTCAGCTGCTTTCTGAAAATGGGAAAATGTTCTCGAATCACTTATGTTGTCGGTTCCCTAAATAATACTAAATATGCTTTTATATCGGTATATGCACCCACTGAGGGTGATACCTCTTTTTTCCAAGAATAATCCTCAATTGGATAGATCTCATACCTTAAAATCTAACTCAATGATTTCTGGATGTTTTAATTCATTTTTGCAACACTCCAATATATGTGATATCTGGCGTTTACAGAATGATGGTGCTAGAGATTATACATTCTTTTCAGCCCGTCATAAGTGTTATTCAAGAATTGATTATCCACTTGTGTCCCCTTCACTTATTCCCTATATTCGGTATTTTAATATTTTACAAATTCTTTATCTGATCATTCTCCAATAATTACATCTTTAACCCCTGCATAATTGCACTAAATGCAATCGATGGAGATTTAATACATCTTTGTTACAGGACTGCACTTTTGTGACTGAGTTACGCAACTCTTTGAGAGAATTTTTACAGATTAACAAAGATTCAGCTTTTGATCCCCAAGTATTATCGGAAAACACTAAATGTTTTATTAGGGGTAAATGTATAAGTTTTTCATCCTTTAATAAAAAACATAGGGAGAGCTGAAAAATATGATTTAGAAAAACAAATTGATTTATTAGAGAAAGAATTAAAAAATAAATTTTGTGAGACCAAAGCCAAAACAATTAATGTTCTTAAATCAGAATTAAAATCTATATGCCTACATAGAGCTGAATTCATTTTACACCGTACTAGACAATCATGTTACTTTCATGGAGAACAGTTCTCCAAGTTGTTGGCTTTGAGATTAAGACATAGTATTAGTGAATCTAAGAGTAGTATATCAGCTATTAGACATGAGGGCTCAATATATACTCAACCTAAAGATGTAAATAGGGTATTTGAAAACTACTATCAAAATTTTTATACTTTAGAATCCAATTCTGACCCAGCAAATTTGGATTTATTCCTTAAACATTTAAATTTGCCTAAATTAAACGACTCTCAGCGTAACAAACTGGATAGTCCATTGACGATTGAGGAATTACAATCTGCATTGGATTGCATGAATAGTAATAAAGCCCCCGGGCAGAGGCGTCATGCCCATTCAAACTGAGGGCCCCCTTGTTTTTTTTTAGCCAAATGGATTTTGCATGCAACCTCAATCAAAGAAGTGTCCATTAATCTGTTATTTGTCTTTTAATCTGTTTAATATGCACAATATTATAAATTCTGTGCTGCATCCTTGTCACTTTTCGGAGATTTTCACCGTTTTGATCGTGTTACATATATTTATTCTGGTCGCAGATGTCATTAGCGTCCGAGCGCGCTCACAGGCTCTTTGCTGTTGCTGCTGCTTTTTGTTATCTGAGGAATTAAAACGTGTAAGAAACGCTCACAACATTTCCAAACCCCAGTACAGTAATGTGCAGTTAACCTCCTCTGTGTAGAAAATGTATGGTTTAAAATGGGACCGTCTCAACGTTATATTAGTAGAGATTTCTAGATTCATCTTGGTACAACGCCAAAGTTCGCCAGAGTTCACGGGGGCGCAGAATCATACATGCTCACATATGAGGTAAAATTTAATGCAAAAATCTGTTCCTCTAATAATATTTCTACAATTTTTTTTAAATCAATAGTGAACATTAAAATCAATCACGTGGTTATAGCTCAGTGGCGGTTCTACACGGAGGCCAAAGGTGGCCCGTGCCTCTGTAGACATGTCCCTGGCCACCCCTGTGGCCACCCTGTGATGACCAAATAAAAAAGTATACATTTATTTTGATTTTACACGCAAGCGCCAAAAGCGGAACTAATGCGACGCAACACGGGCAAATTAGAGCAGCGCACCAAACCACTGTAGCCGCCTGTGGGTGCTGCTCGGCGAGTGTCTCAATTCGTTCCCAATCTCCCGATGTTGAGAATGTGTATGCAGGTTTGGGCACTGGTAAGGACTCTAGTTCACTTCACATTGGGACACTGTTCACTTGTTCTCCTGTGACGTGTCTGCGTTAAGCGTGTTGTGATCATTTACAGCTGTTACTCATCAACAACCGGCAAAACCAACATCTCGCTAACTTTTTAAAGTTTACACATTGTAAAAAGCGCTGAAATTATGCTCTTACATATACGTGAATAAAATTGGAGGAATATAATTAAATGTTACATATAAAAATGTTTACAATTTAAAATAAATATTATTTTAAATGTTGATAAGATTGTGGTCCCTAGCTGTCTAGCTGTCTATGTGTGTTTATATGTAAACTAAAACAAACGTTTGTCTTTATAAAATTTTGCATTTCATAAAGTTTATTGAGTAGGCTCGCATGATTTTCGGTCGGGGGGCTTTAGAAAAGAGCCCAGCTCCCCTTTTGCACCTGCACTCACTCTTGTATTAAATAAAAAAGTATATGACTGTAAAGTAAAATAAAGTTTACGGGGTAGTTTCCCGGAAAGGGACTAGTCCTAGACTAAAATAAATGTAAATGTTTGCTTCAAAATGCACACACAAGTAATGTATAATGTATGTTAAAACTAGTTATATTTCCTAATTAAACTAAGGCCTAGTCCTATTTTAAACTAATTCCTGTAACCACCCCTATAATCTTTAAATATAATTTCTTGCCATTTTTTATGTGCCCCTCTGGTAAAACACTGGCCCCTCCTTGGCCCCCCTAGTGAAATTTGTCTAGAACCGCCACTGTTATAGCTTATAACATTTTCGTTGTTTATATATTTAATGGATTTAAAATTAATTTTATAGGATAATGCAGTTGTTGTGCAAAATGCATTAATGACACAATTAAACAAGTCATTAATTAAAACTTAAATAAATAAAACATGCCGTTTCAGATAGTATTTGATATGAAGGTTTGTCAAAACTTTTATTTTGGAGGTTTTTGCATGAAAGCATGGGGTGTTCAGATTTTTTGAAATATAAGTGCCATGGAAAAGACTGAAAGCTCTATAATATTTCGTTTGATGTCTGTGTATGCACAAATTTCTGTGAGCTGGGCACACTGTGCCCCCTTAAAAAAAAAAAAATAGGTGCATGACGCCCCTGCCCCTGGGCTAGATCGGATTCCCCAGAGTTAGTAAAAATAGTATGGGACATTATAGCATCTTTAATTCTTAACTCTCTTAATTTTGCGTTAGAAAAAGGAGCTTTGCATAGGGACCAAATGCTTAGGTTACTCATGTAACCCCGGTTCCCTGAAATAACGGGAACGAGCATTGCGTCAGTTGCTGACGCTATGGAGAAAACTCCCGTTTACTCCGCGATTGAAGCCTATTGGTTAACGTCTGTAAAAACTACAGACCTATGGCGTTCGAGCCCACAAAAGTGGCGGGACTATGCCCTATAATAGTCTGAAAAAGAGCGCCATACCTCACTTGCATTCGACTGAAGCGGGTAGCCGAATGAAGCTCGCTGCGTAGGCGTTTGTAGCATGGCCAACAACACAATGCTCGTTCACGTTATTTCAGGGAATCAGGGTTACGTGAGTAACCGAAGCGTTCCTTTTCAATACGGTTCACTTCGCATTGCGTCAGTTGCTGACGCTATGGGGGAACATAATCCCATCACGGCGTGCACACACAACGGACTGAAGTGCCTTACCGGAGAGACACTATATGTGGCCCTATATCCAGTATATTTACAGCTTTAAAGCAAAATTGTAAGCACCATATAAAATGTTAACGCGCATACGATGGGGTTTTAAACGCACCCGGAAGCACATAACATAGCACAAGACGGCGAGATCACAGAGCGCGCCGTGGGTGTGCGAGAATAAGTAAGTCCAGAGTCACGTTGGTGAGCTCGCTGAGCGCACCCCGATGTACACATAAAGCGCATGAATGAGCATGCATGGGTAAGCAGAGAGAACCTGCGCTCGTAGGGCAGGGACGTCTAAGCTGTAAAATCTGACAAACGTAGATGGCGAAGACCAGCCAGCCGCGTTGCAGATATCAAGAATAGATACTCCTGTAAACCAAGTCCATGATGAAGCCAATTTCGCGCAGAGTGGGCTCTAAGGTAACACTTTATTTTACGACCCGCAAAGTACCGCGTAATTAAACCGAATTTACAGCGTACCTATTTGTAACAACAGGGTAGGTAACCTGTAGGTATAAGGGAATAATATTTTAAGTTTGGGGTAATAAGGGGGTAAGAATATGAAGAATTATAAATTATTTATACTCTAAGTATTTTATAACAACAGAGTACCTATTGTAATATTACGTGGTATGTATGACTTAGTCAAGTCTATGGGGAAATTATGTTTTATTTATTTTTTATTGTGAATTTTTCATATTGACTACTGAATGTTGTATACAGTCAATGTCTACGAGCCACATCGGCAAATAAATATAACAACATATCACTTTTATTTTAGTAGCCTATATTACTTGCTTTTAATAACAAAAGTCAAGCTGATTTAATGTGGTTATCTTTTTTTAAGGTAAGTACAATAAAAATAGCAACTTATTCCCTATTTACCAGGAAACTCCTACATTTGTGGACATATTTGAAGTGGTGCTTTGCATTTTATTTACTGTAAACACAAGTATTTTAGCCAAATATAATTTATGCAATGGCAAACCAGAATGAAACAACAGCAGATATCGGCTCCCGCTAAAGCAAAAGACGACTACATGCGTAGACTACTGCGCAGGTGTAGAGCGCGCGGTCGTCTGCAGGAGGTTTGCTGGAACGCGATCCTGAGGTGAAATTTCTTTAAGAGGTTTTAAAAACGTTTTACACTGTGGAGTACAGCTGCGAGTGATGTTAGCAGGTTCCACATGCTGGATAAGGTGACTGGTTTTGTTAATACATGACTCACGCATTTCAAACAATGTTTTTCAAGAAAGTTGCTAGCTAACGGTAGCCGGTTAGCTAGCACATAAGTAAGCCTAAAATTTATAAACGTAACTGGCTTAGAAAACTCTGTTTCTGTCAAGGCACAGTGAAGAAACATTTACTGAAGGCTTTCATTTATGTTTTTTATATGTAATGCAGAACAGCATTTGTGAGACGACATCAACTCATCATCCGAGTGGACAAGAACACCAACAGAGGAAGCCAAGCCGCAAAAACAATGAAAATTGTCATGACTTTTTATTTTAAATAAAAGTTATGTGATAATAAACATTAAGTGTTGGCTTAATTATAGTGTTTTAAAGATGTTTTGAAATAAGTTGTTTTAAAATAAAAATAACAATATTCTGTATGTTTATGGTATTTACCCTATAACATTTATTAACAAGAGGTGAACAAAGCACCACTTTAGTTTACAGCCCGCAAATATGAGAGTTACCTGGTACATACACAGAACAAGCGGGGAATATGCCCCACTTCAATTTACAGCCCGCAAATATAAGAGTTACCCGGTAACTCCTGTATACATATACAGATCAAAGAGGTACAAGTCAACCAAGTTGCTATTATCTTTATTGTGTGTTATATTTTATTTGCCGACGTGGCTTGTAGACATCAACTGTAGGCTACACAAAACACTTCATCAGGTAAGTAGCAAATATGAAAAAAAAACCTATTACACATAGACCATATTACCCATAGACGTAAGTCATACATACCACGTAATATTACAATAGGTACCCTGTAGTTATGAAATACTTAGAGAATAATTTTCCATATATTCTTACCCCCTTATTACCCCAAACTTAAAATATTATTCCCTTATAACTACAAGTACGTACTGTAGAGGTACTCTGTTGTTACAAATAGGTACGCTGTAAATTCGGTTTAATTACGCGGTACTTTGCGGGTCGTAAAATAAAGTGTTACCGGCTCTAACATCATAGCTCATTAAGGAAGGCGTGAGCCATTGCGATGGCTTCAACAATCCATCTAAATAGCCACTGTAGTAACCGGCATACTTAGTGAGTGATCTGCGAGGCTCACAAACGGCCGATCTAACTATAATATGCGGCAAAAAGGTTCGTAGCGTGGGATTATGAAGATGACACAATAGTGTGAACCCAGGTGAGCCCTCGAGCGCATCGGGAATGCATATACAGTAGGTAATATTATAGTGAACACGTCCGTGAGCTTCCCAAGCGCGCCGTAAATGTGTACTGACCATAAATTGCACAGGCACAGGTGAACACTTGAGTACATCGTGAATGCATATAGATGAATCAGAGTGTTAGAGTGCACAGGCCGGCAAGATTCTCAAGCGTGCCGACATGTGTTCTGATAATACATTGTGCGAACACAGGTGAACCCTTCAGTGCACCGTGAATGCATAGATAAATCAGTGCACAGAACGCGCCGTGAATGTGTACAGATATGATTGATGAACGTAACGGTGGGTACCCAACGCACCGTGAACGTACACCGATGAACAACAACAGTGTGTATGTGTCACAAATGGATAACACAGCCGTGTATACAGGTGAGCTTCTCCAAGCGCATCTTTAGTGTATACCGAAATGTTATAGCGTGCATAGGTGAGCTTCTCTAAGCGCACGGTGGACGCATATAATTAAAACCATAGCGTGCATACAGGTGAGCTTACGGGCGCACCTTTTAATTAAACAAACCCCAGTAGCGCGCAAGGCAGGGATGTCGAAGCTGTAAAATTGACAATGTGGACGGGGAGGACCAGCCGGCCGTGTCACAAATGTCAAAATGAGAAACCTCTAAGACTATATGCCCGAGGTAAAGCTAATCCACACATGGAGTAGGTTTAACCATGAATGAGCATCATTGTTAAGGGAGGTGATGACCATAAATAACGATCCATAAATAACCTGTGTTGACAGGTGCGCTAATGAGTGATCTGTGAAGCAGACGAATAGCTGATCGTCTGATGTATGTCAGACGTATCTGTCATGCAGGACCTTGGACAGTTTCAGAGCGCTGCGCCTCGGGCACCGTCCGGATCTGAGAAATGACAGGCTTGTGAATTAAATTAATGGGCGGCCGTAAAAGCGTGGTTCGCTGTTATCGCCGCCGTCCGCATCTGAGAGATGACAGGCTTGTGAATTAAACGAATGGTCGGTCGTAAAAGCGTGGTTCGCTGTTATCGCCGCCACATAGATATAGCGTAGGGGGAGAGAGCCGCCGTGCACGAGCCTCTGTAGTGAGGAGAAAAGTGTTCCACACCACAATTCGCGGGGGTTTAGACTTTTCGCCGTCACCAGACAGGGATAGATCAGACTTGCTCGGTGAATAATGAAACCACCGTAGTTTGCTTGACCGCATTATCACAATAACACGGTCGAGAGTGCTGCAGTGCTTAAATCACCCCCTTAACCCTCTGGGGTCTAAGGGGTTTTAGGGCCCTGGGGAAGTTTTGACATGCACTGACATTTGTGCTTTTTTCAGTTGCTTAAAAACATATAAATGGCAAAAGTCTCATAACACTGCGTTCAGCACAAACTGGGCTACAATATTATATGATCAACGTGTATGTACATGTTTGTATTTTTGAGAGAAAAATGTTTATGCGTGGTTTTTGAAAAAGCTAAATTTTTGATATAAGTCCACAAAACTCATTCTAAACATGTTTTACTTGCCATGCTTGTACAGGGGGCGAGATCTCAGCCTGGCTCGGTGAATAATGAAACCACCGTAGTTTGCTCGACCGCATTATCACAATAACACGGTCGAGAGTGCTGCAGTGCTAAAATCACCCCCTTAAATGGACTGTATGTACAGTACAAGGTGATTGATATGAGACAAACGGGCGTTCCACACGCTGAAGGCTGATTGCCGTCGCAAGGCGTGTCCAACCCACAGCAGATGCTGGGCGAGCTCTTAAAGATAGCACTATATGCAGCCGTGTCTAACTCAAAGCATAAGCTTCCCGGTCGTCAGCTCGGGGCATGACCTTTGCTTAGTCAAACTGAAGTGGTCTTATGAACAGAATGCCACGATATTCAGCTTTCTGGGACTCTTTAGAGGGGTACGTGAGCCCGCCTTAAACGAGATGCCGCGTGTCTGACTGTGAGCGCTCTCTGGTGTTTAGCTCGCTTTCAAAGCGGAGGTGTGAGTGTATTCAGTTCCACTGATATAAACCAGCCATATGGCCAAAAAACGTCATAAACCGCTTGGCTGTAAGCCTCTGAGTGGCCGTCCAGAGAGGGCGCAATTCAAGCGCTTGGAGTCATGAAAAAGTCTGAGGCTGTCGTCTCTCTAGGAAGAGAAAATAACATCCGTAAGACCGTGACCGCTTGCACCGTCAGTATCGTAGCGGAAAAACTGATGTGGGCTGCGAGGGAATTTCAGCGAGAAAGCGTCTGAATTATTGTTTAGAATTTCGCGCCGCGTTAACCAATCAGGAGCCTGCTTGCTGCTGTGGTGGCAGCCCGGCCCGGAGTCACTCATTCAACCAATGCTTGATATTGTCCATAAGCAGTCACCCGGAGCTATACGACACAAGTTCTTATTTCTATAGAGGAGACAGGAATAAAAAGGACCTCGCTTGGAAGAGTGTCAGTGAGGACATTGGGCAACCTGGTAATTGTAATACACACTTCAATTTTGAGTCACGTGACGTTTATCGAACGCACCGTTTATTTCCCCCCTATAGTAAGGTTACCAAATACAAACTGGTAACTCTCTCGATAAATGCACAATCAACATCAGTCATTTTGCAAACAGACAACCGCATAGCACTTGCCCCTCCCACAAGAAGCGGAGTTTGTCTCTGACGAGTGTCAAATGCTTGCTTTTCCGCACGTCTACTCCGCTCTACACGCGCGAATGCATCCAAATTGTTCAAGCGGCAAACCACACGCGGTAGACGCGATTTTGACGCCCGAAACGCGGTTGGTGTAAACTCAGCATTAGTTCTACGGCTCCGCCGCTTGTTCATCTCAACAAGAGAGGAACAGCAGAGGGGAGCATGTAACACAGATAGAACAGCCATGCATCGTATGAGCGGTCATCACCCGGCGATGCACTCGGAGGGAATTCATAGGAGCGTGCCAGAGATCTCGCCACTTACTGTGGGAGGAGCGAGGGACTCTGTGAGTGTAAAGCATGAATGGTTGCGTTGTGACGGAACACAGGGGGGATAGCCCGTGTGTGCTTGTCTATGCATCCATCTTAGTCTCGTGGCTCGCCGCCTGATCGTCTCAGCAAGAGAGGAACAGCAGGGGAGCACGAAACATGGATAGAACAACCGTGCATATGAGAGCGGTCTCGGCGTGGGAGGTCCCAGACCATGGTACGTTGAGAGGAATATTAGCCCGATATTGATCTTGCCGGGCGGCCGCAGGGGACACCTCGTCAGGCATGTGTTCGCTGTACAGGGCTCGTACCACGGCAAGCAAAGGCTATATTCGGTTCTCAGCCGAAAAGCGGCAGAGGAAGACGCTAGACCTGGATTCTGCTATCTTCGGTTCTCAGCCGGAAAACGACAGGGGAAGACCCTAGGCCTGGATTCCGCTGCAGGGCTTGTGTTGACGGCGAGTAAGTCTTCTACTTCTTCGGAGCACCGAGAGGTTCACGCTGAAGGAGAATGCGAATGATGTATGGCGCTCTTTTTCGAACTATTATAGGGCATAGTCCTGCCATTTTTGTGGGCTTGAACGACCAATAGGCTTCAATCGCGGAGTAAACAGGAGTTTCCCCCATAGCGTCAGCAACTGACGCAATGCGAAGTGGACCCTATTGAAAGGCAACCACAGCTTTAATAACTTTGTTGTTGAAGAAAGGAAAGGATCCACTTGAATGTTCTAGTTTTAGGCCAAATAGCCTTCTATCCACAGATTCAAAGCTGTTGGCAAAAGTCCTGGCCATAAGATTGGATCGATGTATAAGTGACTTAATTGACTTTGACCAATCAGGTTTTTTAAGGGGTAGATTTGCAGCTGATAATATACGAAGATTTCTTCATAACATTCAACGAGCAGACTATTATACAGCTTCCTCTGCAAACCTCCAGTGTTTTTTTTTTTTTTGCCAGATCTTGGGCTATGTTGTTGTAAAAAGTTATAATTAAAAATGTTCAATAAACAAATATATAGGCCTATATATATATATATATATATATATATATATATATATATATATATATATATATATATATATATATATATATATATATATATATATATATATATATATATATATATAAGGGATGGGCACGAGTACTTGATTGCTCATGTGATGATCATGTGGGTTTATTTATTTATTTATTGTGGATATGGCGGCATTTGGATATCTGGTTAGCGTTACAAGCCATGTGGTAGTAAGACTGGGTCTGGAGATGCCTGTTTGAAGTCGTGTCGAGATACGCAGACCGGCGTATGACATCAGTAACATTACCATCTATGATTTAAAAACAAACAGATAAACAAAGCAGCCCGCCGATCCCGTGAAGCCGGCCACACCTCATTTCACTGAGGCACTATGCTTTAAAAGGATGCCGTGATTTTCGGAAATACAGTCAGTCAGGTGCAAAATGTACAGCGCCGTCAAAAGTTCAATGGGTTATCATCTCATATTTAAACATCAAATGTCAAGAGATACCAGAGAGCCATACGAGCATTAACACTACATTTTCACTGAGAACAGGTAAGGGAAGACGACACAACACAGCTATTCGCTAAAATGATAGCAAAAGAAGTAATGCTGGTTAATTATATGAAGCTTGTGCTTTGACTGGACGTGTTTAAAAGTGCGCTGTTTATGGTACACATCACCAACGGGGGTTAAACTTTCTGTACATAACTTAGTTGAAAACTTAGGCTGGGTACACACAAAAAGATTTTTTACATCTTATAAGATTTAAAAAATGTGATAGACCACAAACATGAGGATAAAAGAATCCTAGATTTAACCGTTTGCTCCTATAGTGTGTTGTGTGCCATTATGTGTCAAAGACAGCACAGCACACACAAACAGATTTTTTGTCTTGAAGAAGTATATGCAGCCTGGAAATGCGACCTACGGATTGAGAAGCGGCCTTTGTGCTGCGCCATGACTGCTTCCATCTTCCCTCATCTCGCTTTCTGATTGGATATGGTTTTGTTTCACGTGAAAATATCAAAAGCGTGCTTGCGTTTGTCCTCGGGATTCCCCACACACATTTTGAATATTTAAGATTCACAATCGGCATGGCTCAGACGTTCTTCCGAGCAGGTTCTAACACTCTAAACACACATCACACAAAGGGACAATCTGATAAAATAATCTGTAGAACCATCGCGATAGTCAGGACATAGCTAGGATTGTCGGAAGGGGGGAAATCGGCCCAAAATCAGCTCGATTATCTTTTGGTGTGTACCCAGCCTTAGTTGAAGTCTTGCATTTTATGCAGATAGATGCACGTTGTACATTTTATGTTGAATATAAGGCTTAATATTATGTAGAGTGCGTCATATAGAAAGCGCATCAGTTTGTGTTTATTAACCCTGTAGTTTCTCTTCATCACGCAGCTATTCATGTTTCTGTTACAAAACATGTAATTCATTAATAATCTAGTATGTGTTCATTGTTCTATCATAGTTTCTTCAAAATTACCATGACGTGTACATGAATAAATAAATAAATAAATATAAACTTTTTCTTTATATATTATATAAATTTTTTATATATATATATATATATATATATATACAGTTGAAAGAAAAAGTACACTGTAAAAAAATTCCGTAGAAATTGCAGCTGGGTTGCCGGTAATTTACCGTAGATTTACATTTATGTTATTTACTGGCAAGAGTTTGTTCAAAGTTAAATGAACATTAAACATTTACAAGTCTTTGTCTTTACAGAATGCTTTGCATGAGGCTGTTATTGTATAGTTTTATTCTGTAAAGATAAAGACTTGTTAATATTTAAAATTTATTGAACTTTGAACAAACTCGTTCCAGTAAATAACATAAATGTAAATCTACGGTAAATTACCGGCAACCCAGCTGCAATAACATTGAAATTTCTACGGAATTTTTTTACAGTGTATGTGAACCCTTTGGGTTGGATAACATGTGCCAGAGATTTCTGTAAGTCTTTAGCTGACACTCTAGGATTCTTCTTCACCTCATTGAGCATTCTGCGCTGTGCTGCGAGTCTGTCCCAAAATACGACTTCGGTGCACCCACGTGGACTCGCATCAAGGGTCCCTAAAGTCTACGTGATGTCATCAAAGTGTGGACTCTGAGGAGGACCACAAGTCCGGAGTGTGCCATTTGGGACAGGGCGTTAGATATACTTCTTCTTCGTCGTCGTCGGTTTTATTGGCGGTTGGCAAACCAGCATAAAGGTGCATTACCGCCACCTACTGGACTGGAGTGTGAGCAGCAGATTAAATAAAAAAACTAAATTAAAAAAAAATAATAATAACATAAAATAAAAAAAACTATTCTAGTCTGTCAATTAATCCAGTAGTTTTTAGGAATGTAATTACATAGTCTAGACTTTTATAAGTTGATTTCCCCAATAAGTACTCTATTGTCATGTTTTGTTGTCCAACTTGATTTTCCAACTTCCTTCTAGCCTCCTCATATTTCTTACAGTGTATCAGAATGTGTTCTACAGTCTCTTGAGCTTTACAATAGTCACAGAATCAGTAGGATGCTTCACTATTCTGTGCAATGACTGATTTAATCCAGTATGTCCAATTCTTAGGGCGCACTCACACTATCGAAACCAAACCGCGCTCGGGCGCGTTTGACCCCCAAAGCCTGGTTTGATTGACTAGTGTGATCGCTGATCCGTGCCCGGGCGCGGATTGATTTATTGTGCCGCGGCCGGGTTGCAGAGGTGTGCCGGAGCGCGGGTCACTTGGGCTCAGGCGCGGAAGGCTGTGGTGTGAGCGCATTCGCGCCTGAGCGCGTTTCAAAAGGTGAAGACGTCAGTTGCGCGATCACTCACCTTCATCTGCCTCCATAAAAACCTTTTGATGCGCGCCGCAGGGTTACGTGAATGTCCGAGCTGCGCTCGTGACAGATCAACTAAGCAATATGATGACATGTGAGAGGGCTGTCTGTAATCGCGCACCAAACGACTCCGAATAAAAAACACAGACCTATCATTACGGTGGGTTCCAGTGTTAAGAGAGAGCTTTACTTCCTGCTTTTTTTAAAACAATCGCATCTTAATGACGAAAGCGCGCCCGGACTCTGATCGATACAAGTACAGTGTGAGTGCGTGCATCTGGGGGTAGGGAGGGGTGACAATCGCGCTGGGGCTTGGTTTGGTTTGGATAATGTGAGTGCGCCCTTAGTCTTGTAATTGCCATCTTTTCTTTTGGATTCCTGCCAAGTCTCATAATAACACCTACTTGCTTTTGTATTTTGTAAAAGTGTCGTCCTGTGTCTGATATGTCCCAATAATCCTGCCATAGATTTAGTGTGTGACCTTTTATAATGGTTTTCATTTCTGCTTTACTCAGTGCTACTTGTACATCAACTCTTTCATGCTTTATTGAGCTTTTTGCCAATCCATCAACAATTTCTTTTCCCTCCACCCCTACATGGGCGGGAACCCACAGAAATAAAACCTCTAGCCCCCTTTAATGGAGTGTAAGAAGCACCTGCAATATTTGGTAGATAATGTCCTGCCTGCACGATGCGTTTCCGGGTTGTAAACTTGATAAAGCCAGACTGTCCGAGGCTATGACCACATTTTTATTCTGACTGTTTTCTTCCAACCATTGTAATGCCCATAATATACCCAACAATTCTACAATATACACTGATACATTTTCTTTTGCTCTCTTTACAATTCTTTAGATATACTTTTGTAGCCCTTTCCAGCTTTATGTAAGTCAACAATTCTTGATCGTAGGTCTTCTGAGAGCTCTTTTGTGCGAGGCATGGTTCACATCAGACAATGCTTCTTCAGAACAGCAAACTCAAAACTGGTGTGTGTTTTTTATTGGACAGGGCAGCTTTAATCAACACATCCAATCTCATCACATTGATTGGACACCCGGTTGGCTGACTCCTGGCTCCAATTAGCTCTTGGAGTAGTCATTAGCCTAGGGTTTCACATACTTTTTCCACCCTGCACTATGAATGTTTACATGTTGTGTTCAATAAAAACATGAAAGTGTATAATGTTTGTGCGGTATTAGTTTAAGCATACTTAAACTACTGTGTTTCTCTATTGTTGTGACTTAGATGAAGATCAGAACACATTTTATGTCCAGTTTATGAAGAAATCCAAGTAAGGCCAAAGGGTTCACATACTTTTTCTACATTTATACATACATACATACATACATACAAACATACAAACATATATATATATATACATATAAACAGGTTGTTTATTACTATAAACTTTTTTTTAACAATTTGTTAACACTTTTTTAAACACATTTTATTAAAATATAATAAATTAAATATATATAAAATAAAAAAGAATGATAAATAAAATTCTGCTGCAAATTCTCCACTTAATAACATACATTTTTACATTATTTCATAACAGTAGGTAAATCTTTTCTTAACCTACTCTTAAACTTTTTCTACTAAAACCTTGCACTTAACTAACAAATTCAATTCCTGAATACATTTATGAACTATTAGCCTATTAGTTTGCTTATCACAAAGTACATGAATGCGCAGCAGCACAAAAATGCTTTTAAATATGAAAGATTAAAGGATTGAATGTAAAAGATTATTATTGAATCTCTTGGACATAAATGAGGACTAATTATGAGACGTTAGAAGGCGCAAAGAGTTGCTTCACCTGCAGCCTGGTAAGTAAATAAATGCTTTGCTTTAAACAAATGCATCTGTTTTTAAATGTTTTTTTAAATGCTACCTCACGTATTTATTATATGATGACTCTGTACCTTCCATGACTAAAAGAAAACGTGTTTTAAAGGTTTTAATAAAAAAATAACAATTTCAATACAAGTGGAAAAACAACATAATTATTTAACATTAATCTTAAACTGGGGATCTTCTTCCTCCGCTTAGTTTTTCAGTTTACAAAGTCCGTCATCTAAATAGGGATTAGACATAGCGCCAGAGCAACTGGCTTTTAAAGGGGATGAGAGCTGTGACTCTCATTGGTTTACTGCACGTTACGCCCAAAATACTCCCATTACAATAGGACCTACCCTTTTCGACCATGCGCTCGGCGCAAAAACCATTTTTCCCGTCTTTAAATTAGCAAAAGTGGATTCGGACACGCCCATTTAGACGTTGCGCTGTGCGCTTTAGACAATGCGCTTAGATCGTTAAAATAGGGCCCATTCACTCACTGGCCACTTTATTAGGTACACCTTACTAGTACCGGGTTGAAGCTCCTTTTGCCTTCAGAACTGCCTTAATCCTTTGTGGCACAGATTCAACAAGGTACTGGAAACATTCCTCAGAGATTTTGGTCCATATTGACATGATAATATCATGCAGTTGCTGCAGATTTGTCGGCTGCACATCCAGGGCACGAAGCTCCTGTTCCACCACATCCCAAAGATGCGCTATTGGGTTGAGATCTGGTGACTGTGGAGGCCATTTGAGTACAGTGAACTCATTGTCATGTTCAAGAAACCAGTCTATTGAATTCATACAAAGAAATTAGAACATTTAATTATATAACTTGAGTCATAATAAAAAACATGGAATGACACAGGGAATAAGTATTGAACACATGAAGAGTACAAGGTGCAAAATGGCATAAAAAGCCAGGAGATCACCTGAAATCTGCCAGTATTGAGAGAGAAACCCTGCCCCCTATCAATACTAATTGATATCAGCTGCTTTAGTCCTAATTCATGGCCTACAAAAGGCTTCTTATTACCCAGGAGGCACACAGGAAAGATTACATGATGGGTAAAAGCAAAGAACTCTCTCAAGATCTTCGTAATCTTATTGATTTTAGAAATCTCATTTTGATGGGAATGGTTATAGGTGCATTTCCAGAATGCTGAATGTTCCTGTATGCACTGTGGGGGCCATTATCCGGAAATGGAAAAGCATCACTTCACCATAAACCGGCCACGATCAGGTGCTCTATGTAGGATCCCTGTCCGAGGAGTCCAAAGAATAATCAGGAGAGTTCTCCAAGAGCCAAGAACCACAGGAAGACTTCAGGAAGACCATTCCAGACCTTCCAAGAAAACTAGAAGCAATGCATTACCATGGCATGGCCATGGCATCCATGCACGCTCACCACGGCAAGACTCCATTGCTAAACAAAAACATGTTGAGGCTCTTTTAAAGTTTGCGAAAGAGCATTTGCAAAAGCCTGTGGATTATTGGGAGACTAAAGTATGGTCAGATGAAAGCAAAATTGAACTTTTTGGCAGTCATTCTACATACCATGTGGCACTGCCCACCACCCCAAGAACACCATGCCAACAGTTAAGTTTGTGGGTGGAAGCATCATGGTTTGGGCTGCTTTTCAGCAAGGAGTACTGGCAGACTTCATATTATTGAAGGCAGGATGAATGGGGAAATGTACCGGGGACATTCTACCAGAAAGCTGAAAATGAAAAGAGGGTGTACATTTCAGCAAGACAATGATCCCAAACACAAGGCCAAGGAAACAAGTATTAAATAAAGTGTGTTCAATACTTATTCCCTGTGTCATTACAACTTGTATACTTAAATGTTCTGATTTCTTTGTATGAATTCAATATCTGGCTTGATGGCTACACCTGGTGGAAATTGTGTGTCAATACAGTAGCCCACTTAGAAATCCCCTTACTGATAAAAATGCTGTGTCAAATACACTGTAAAATATTTGCTGTAGATATGCAGCTTTTTGCCAGTAACTTACTGTAGATTTAAATGTATGTTATTTACTGGCAACAGTTTGTTTAAAGTTATATGAAAATTAAACATTAACAAGTCTTTGTCTTTACAGAATACAATAAAATAACAGCCTTATGCAAAGCATTTTGGGAACCAGAATTTCACATCAACCTTTTTCTGTTTTTTTTCCCTTCGGATTTTGTTTCCCATAATGCTTTGCATGAGGCTGTTATTTAAGTTCTATTCTGTAAAGATAAAGACTTGTTATTGTTTAATATTTACATTAACTTTGAAAAAACTGTTGCCAGTAAATAACATAAATTTAAATCTACAGAAAGTTACTGGCAAACAGCTGAGAGTAATACTGTAATTTCTACAGTTTTTTTACAGTGTACTTATTTTCCCCACTGTATATATATATATATATATATATATTTATATATATATGTCGGTGATGAGAGCTGTAAATAATGTGTGAAGATGTGGTGTTCAAATGCAAGTTGTTTTAAGTTTTTAACCCTTGTGTGGTGTTCGGGTCTGTGGGACCCGTTTTTAATGTTTACTAAAAGAAAAATTATGCAGTGAATTGTTGTTTCAACCTCAGATTCATTGGCCTTGGCTCATTTTCTATAAAGAACATAAAAATAAACAACTTTATAATTACTGTACACTGCACACCCCCCTTCACATTTATATTACAAATGTGGTGTTCGGCTCCACTGGACCCGGGGGTAATAAGAGAGCGAAAATTGAATGTGCTATGTAACTTCACTTTGTTTTTCTCCTATTTGGGACTCCTGTGAGTGCACGAGTGTGTTTGTATATATGTCTGTACATATGTGATGGATACATGTCAGAGTTTTGTCCTTCTGCACTTGCTGTAACAGCGCAAGGATACAACATGTTATATATCAAGCATGAAAACTTGTCTGCCCCCACTGTCCCAAACCCTCTACCTTTTGTCTAACAGGAACTATTCTACATTTTACCATTATATCCCTTACAAAAAATTATCATTGTGTGTGTGTGTGTGTGTGTGTGTGTGTGTGTGTGTGTGTGTGTGTGTGCGTGCGTGTGTGTATGAGTGTGAGAGCGAGTGAGAAATAGAGAAAGTAAAATTTCATTTCCAAGCATTTTCATCATTTTAGGTTGTAGCCAATAGCATACTGCAGTGTGTGTGTACATAAGATGGACAAGAAGACACAGTATGCACCTATAAATTTAAGAAATGCATATGCAACACAGCTACACAGTAAAAATCTGCTTCTTATGTGTTGTGTAGGCTGGCATGAACAGGTTATGTGTTCAGTGTGGATAATGTGTTATGATACCGCATCTTTTCAGATGGGACTTGTGCTGTGTAGACGGACACAATGTGTACAATTTCAAACTAAACATCTAAAATAAGACGCACTTCACATGAGCATTTTAGTTTTTTACAGTTTAGCATAATGAAAAAACATTCCATTAAGTTAAGCAAACATTCATGTTAAATGACCCTAATTTCCATTTAGTCTATAATATTTCAGTAAATGTATTTTCCATCATACTGAACTCACCAATGGATTGTACAATTGCTGCACTTGCACATGTGGCAGTGGCAGTGTCCGGACACGTCGTCACTTTGCTTTCACAAAAACCATTATCACTGTAACACTCATAACATTTGAGTGAATGTCCTGAAAAAAGAAACAGAATGAGGTAGAAATGTATTTTGTATCTAATAAAACATTAAATAGGATTTTGTGTTTTGTACCTCCAGTGAAAAGAGTGCAGAAGAGAACAATGAAGATTTTCAGTTCCATCTTTGGTCAGTCAGGAGGTGAATTAAATCACAAACCCTTTCAGTGGCTTTTATATGAATGTTCAAAAGAGGGGGCGAGGCTTTATACACTCTAGAAGACACTGAACCTTTAGAGTTAAAAAAGAACCAAAAAGTTCAAATATGAACTTGTAGTAATTATAAAGGTTCAAAGTTGAACTTACAGATTCTATAAATACCCCTTGGTTATTTAGACAGTTCTTTTTAGAACCTTTGTTGTGGTCAAAGGTTTCATTTTAGATCCTGACCTTTTTTGAAGGTTCCTTTATGGACCTTTTCTAAAATGGAGTCAGACTGTCAAGATTTTATAATTGTATAGGCTAATAATAATAATAATAATAATAATAATAATAATAATAATAATAATAATAATAATAATAATAAATATAGCTGCAAGCAGCAATTACCGGGATCAAGCCAAAAAGGGCACAGAAGAAAGTAAAGTTGAGTTCAGATGAACAGTTTAAAGAACTTAGGAAAATCTCTTGATTTCAGACAAAATATTATAACAGTTATCAGCAAAAAGCTGTTTTCTAAGTCAGTGAAATCTCTCCCTCTCTTCTCGAGGAGCATTGAAAATTGGAACCAGCGCTCCCATACGAAAGGAAAATATATTTATCAATATATTACTTGAAATATATTGTAATATATTGCAATTTATTATTTTACTTGCAATTTTCCAATATATTATATATTGGCAATGCATGGAATAATATATTGATGGTACATATATTCTATATATGTGTAATATATTGCAGTATATTGCAAAATATACAAATTATTGCCGCTTTCAATATATTGTACATTAAATATAATATATGTGTATATATTTAAAATATATGCAATATTATATTTATAAATATCCACAATATTGTATTTCGATTTATATGTGAAAATGTATTAACAACATATGTACAGATATAGTGTCACATGTATGTTTACTATATGGTAGAATATATTTCAAATATATGTAAAATTATATGGAAAATACATTAAATATATGTAGATATGTGCATAGAAATAGTGTTGCATGTATGTTTACTATATGGTAGAATATATTTCAAATATATGTACAACTATATGGAAATATACATTAAATATATGAAGAGTTTAGTTGCAAAACGAGATAAATCCATTTTTTAACATTTTTGTCAAAACATGTTTATTATTATGTTATCATGTTATTATTTTGTTTTATGGTGCTACTTAGCTGTATTTTTTAAGTTATGAAGGTTTAAATCAAAACAAACCAACTGCAGTTGAATTGAAATTAATTGGAATGCACAACCAAAAAAACGAGATTTCTGAACAATTAAAAAAACGGTGGTTATCTCGTTTTGCAACTAAACTCTTCATATGTAGATATGTGTTGGATATATTGTGGAGTACATTTTAAATTTATGTAAAATTAGATGTGAAATATGTGAAATATATGTGCATATATGGGAACATGTATTAACAATATATGTACAGATATAGTGACCCATGTATGTTTACTATATGGTAGATTATATTTCAAATATATGTATAAATATATGGAAATATATACGTAGAAATGTGTTCGATATATAGTGGAATACATTTTAAATATATGTAAAATTAGATGGAAATATATGTACATGTTTATTGCAAATGTATGCACAATATGTGTACATATATGAGGACATGTACATACAATGTATGAACATAAATGGGAATATATACAGTATATGTACATGAAACATATAAAATATAAAAATACTTAAATATGCAACCTGCAATATACAAACATTTACACAACATATTAACACAGACTGATGGGTAATTTATCAAAAGCCACCTTTATTTTCTTTTAATCAGGCACAGGGCCCTATTTTAACGATCTAAGCGCATTGTCTAAAGAGCACAGCGGAACGTCTAAATGGGCGTGTCCGAATCCACTTTTGCTAATTTAACGACGGGAAAAATTGTTTTTGCGCCGAGCGCATGGTCGAAAAGGGTAGGTCCTATTGTAATGGGAATATTTTGGGCGTAACGTGCAGTAAACCAATGAGAGTCACAGCTCTCATCCCCTTTAAAAGCCTGTTGCGCTGGCGCTATCTCTTATCCCTATTTAGATGACGGACTTTGTAAACTGAAAAACTAAGCGGAGGAAGAAGATTCCCAGTTTATGATTAATGTTAAATAATTGTGTTTTTTTTTCACTTGTATTGAAATTGTTATTTTTTTATTAAAACCTTTAAAACCCGTTTTCTTTTAGTCATGGAAGTAAAAAGCAGGCTTGTAATTGCTTTAAATGTATGGCTATCCAATATCATCAAAAAATAATTTAAAGTATGTAAGATAAGGTTTGTACTCTAAAAATACTTTATTTGTAACAAACAGGAGATAGAGAATTTACAAACTGCATTTTTGTGCTGCTGCGCATTCATGTACTTTGTGATAAGCAAACCCGCGTTGTCCTCCCGTTTATAGGCGCATACTAATGCGCTCTTTAAATAACATAAAACACATTGACTTTAGACTTTAGAGCAGGTTTTTGTTGGTCAATGGCATAGTCTATTTTAGTTGCCTCAAAATAGCAACGCGCCAACAATGCGCCTGAACACACCTCGTTTTCAGACCAGAACGCCCATGGGCGCAAAAGGGGGCGCAAATGCATTTGCTATTTAAACAACGTGGCGCTAAACGTGAAAATTAGGGTGGAAACTAGCGAAAGACACTTGCGTCGCGCATTGCGCGGCATTGCGCCGGGTGTAAGATAGAGCCCACAGATACTAAACCCAATTTGAGGTACAGAGCTACATAGGCCTATTAAAACCACAAAAGGTTTTGCATATGGTCAGTCAAAGGAAATGTGATTGGCTTTACATTATATTACATAAATGTGTTGCACTGCATTTACATAAATTACAAAACAGTAAATTAAGAGTGCTATTAAACAAAAAATATACAAAATATAAATTAAAGCAACTCAAATTACCAATGTCCATTTCAAACTTTCAGCAGTGCCGTTATACAATATAAAGACAATATCTATAAACAAAATGCACAGACAATAATGAATAAATAAATAATAATTAAACTGTCAAGACGTTTTGGGAACCGTGGAAAAGCAAATAAATAAATTGCCAAAAGAACAGTCCGTTATCCTGGTAAGGAGTCCATCTTGGTTCTTCACTGATTTAAACGACTGCTTTTGCTCTTCACCTGGTGTCATAGCTTGCAGATTCTACTGTTGATGGTTTTCTGACATCAGCTTCCGTGGCCATATGAAACTGTTTTAAGACAGCATCTGTGGAGCAGAACAACAAGGATTACTCTCTTCTTCCTCCTGCTGCTGCCCCTCTTGTTCACAAAAATCTTTCCTAGCAGAGATGCAATAAAATTGGAAAGCACCAGCTCTGAAAACTATGTACCTTGTAAAGCTTGAAGTTTCCTTGGGTAGACATCAGCCTCCTTCTTCTTCTTCTTCTTTTCGTTCCACATTGAGCTCCTCAACCTCCTGGATGTTTAGAGCAACTTGCTCCTCCTTCTAGATCCTGTGATCTAGTCCTGTACGCTCTAAAAATATCATCACCTCCTTAAGCCTCTCTATATCCCTCAAACCCTCTCCCAATAAGTCCATGATACTCACTGGCCTATTCTTTATATTACTAAAGAGACCACTACGCTGTTCTTCATATTTACTACACTTAAAAAGCACATGTTCTACTGTTTCAACACCATCACGTTCATCACACATACCATTCTCATGCTTCCCCATTAATGCCAGTGTTGAATTTAACCCTGTATGACCCATCCTTAATCTAGAAATCATTACTTCTTCCTTTCTTTATCTTCCATAACACGATTCTTTATTCCTTACTGATTTTACAATATTATAATACCACCTACCTGTACTGCTACTTTCCCATCTTTGTTGCCATATTCTTATTACTTCTCTATTAATTATTGACAGAGTAGCTGAAAGCCATACTTGAGTAAAAGTACAAATTCCTTACTGTAAAAATTACTCCACTACAAGTTACAAGTCACCAATTTAAATACGACTTGAGTAAAAGTATTAAAGTAACCCAATTTAAAAGTACTCAAGTATTTTTACTCGTACTGAATGTTGGCTCAAAGATGCACTAGTCCTCAACACAAAGAGACATTGTAGGTCTGGGCAGTGAAAACTAAGAAAGTTTATTTATGAGGTTTTATTTCCTAATATAGAAAAGAAATCAAACACCTCAAAATTTTGACCTGGCAGAACAAACACAGATTAAACATAGTCATAGTCTTCTTTTGACTAAATTTTTATTTAGTTTTAGTCATATTTGTGTCATCTGAATTGATTTAGTTTTTTGTCTAATTTTATTCAACTAAATGCCATAAGATTTTAGTCTAGAAATCTAAATTACATTTAATTTAAACCCATTTAATTTTAGTCTAGTGTCATTGTGTACTTGAATGTGCCATGCTGAAAAATATATAGCCTAACTTTGTGATATAAATATATGGTAACAATTTACAGTGGGGTTCATTGGTTAATATTAGTTAGCTACATTGGTTAACATGAACTGATAATGAGCTGCACTTATACAGCATTTATTCATCTTTGTTAATATTAATTTCAACAATTACTAATACTTTATTAAAATCTTGTTAACATTAGTTAATGCACTCTGAACTAACATGAACAAACAATTAAAGCTTACATTTTTATTAACTAACATTAACAAAGATGAATAAATGATGTAACAAATGTATTGCTCATGGTTTGTTCAAGTTGGTTAATACATTAACTACTGTTAACTAATGAACCTTGTTGTAAAGTGTTACCAAATATTCTTATATAGGCCTATCCCAAAAAAGATATAATTTTTATATTTAGAAAATTCCAGTAAACTAAAATTACATTAACAGAAATATGATAATGCATATTAAAAACGTGAAGTTGTTCATTTGAAAGATTAATTGAAAACACATGTAGTACGTAACACCATCTCACATTAAGTGCACTATATTTCTTCCGTCATGCATCCCTCTTTAATTCAATTCAATTCAATTCAATTTTATTTATATAGCGCTTTTCACAAAAGTCAATTGTTTCAAAGCAGCTTTACATAAATAGAAGCAGTGAAAAGCACAGAAAACGACAGATAGCACAACAAAATACATGATAGCATGAGCAGTTAAATTTGCTGCGGCTATGACTCAATATTATAATTGCACGTATTACTAAAGCAACGTATAGAAGAGGAAGCTAGGTAAAGCCCAAAAAGGCTGCCTCCCCGGGGTGAAAAACCCCCTAGGAGAAAAAAAACCCCGGGCTTTTATCCGAGGAAAAATAAGTCCTAGGAGGGAAAAACCCTTGGGAGAACGGAAATGGAGATTTAGCGGAGATTAAGCGGTTCTGCCGGTGATCGTTGGTCAGGTATCAGCTGGGCATAACGTTGAAGGACAGCCAGTAGATCAGAGGTGTGCCAACTTTCACATCTACCGGGACTGGGTCTGTTTGTCTCGTCCTCGGGTCGAGGACGAGACAGGGAGAGAAAAACAAAATCGTATTAGCGTAGCGGCCGTTCATATGTATTGAAGTGTCACACAGTGATGTGGTTTAACTCAGCTTAGTTCCAGACAGACTAAATATTGCGGCATAATTATGTTATCCACAGTTGAGGATTTAGCAAATTGGGGGCCCAATGCGAGGGTATATATGGTAAATAAGGGTCACCTTCCGATCTTTAAGAGAAAATGAAACCTGACGACCCGTTTGACTAAGGCCTAAAGCCCCACTGTCGTCGTTAATGCAGGTTCAGTGGCAAACGGGTCTATATTGTATACCATTTACAGGACCAGGAGAAAACGCCAAAAACATCGCAACCCGACCATACGTGTTAACCCGTTTGACTAAGGCCGGAAGCCCCACTGTCGTCGTTAATGCAGGTTCAGTGGCAAACGGGTCTGTATGGCATACTATTCATAAGACTTACGATAGCGCCAAAATCGCAACCCGACCATACGTGCCAACCCGTTTGACTAAGGCTGGAGGCCCCACTGTCGTCGTTAATGCAGGTTCAGTGGCAAACGGGTCTGTATGGCATACTATTCACAAGACACATGAAAGCGCGAAAAACGCAACCCGACCATACATACCAACCTGTTTGACTAAGGCTGGAGGCCCCACTGTCGTCGTTAATGCAGGTTCAGTGGCAAACGGGTCAGTATGGCATACTATTCATAAGACTTACGATAGCGACAAAATCGCAACCCGACCATACGTGCCAACCCGTTTGACTAAGGCTGGAGGCCCCACTGTCGTTGTTAATGCAGGTTCAGTGGCAAACGGGTATGTATGGCATACTATTCACAAGACACACGAAAGCGCGAAAAACGCAACCCGACCATACATACCAACCCGTTTTGAACAAGGCTGGAGGCCCCACTGTCGTCGTTAATGCAGGTTCAGTGGCAAACGGGTCTGTATGGCATACTATTCACAAGACACACGAAAGCACCAAAATCGCAACCCGACCATACGTGCCAAACCGTTTGACTAAGGCCGGAAGCCCCACTGTCGTCGTTAATGCAGGTTCAGTGGCAAACGGTGGCAAACTATTTAATGCAATTCATTTTAAGTGTTCATGCAGAAAAGGTTTTTATTTATTTATTTGGTTGGTCTGTGTTATGACCGTGAGTGCTTTGTTCCGTGCAAATAACTATTGCGAGTTAAGAACCTTTACTAGACAAATTATGCGAATGCTTTGTTGAAGAGAAAAGTTTTAAGTCTAGATTTAAAATGATCGACTGTGTCTGATTCTCGGACATCGGTTGGTAAATCATTCCAGAGCTTAGGGGCTAAGTAGGAAAAGGATCTTCCACTTTTAGAAACTTTTGATAGTCTAGGGATAATCAATAGGCCAGAATTTTGCGACCGTAGTGTGCGTGATGGATTGTATTCTGATAGTAATTCTCTAAGATATGAGGGTGCTAAGCCATTTAAAGCTTTGTAGGTGATTAGTGATATTTTAAATTGGATGCGATATTTAACTGGTAGCCAGTGTAAAGATGCCAGAATTGGGCTTATGTGGTCATACTTCTTAGATCGAGTAAGTACCCTTGCAGAAGCGTTTTGAACTAGCTGAAGCTTGTTGACCTGATTTGAATGGCATCCCCCGAGTAGCGAGTTACAATAGTCTATTCTAGAGGTCATAAAAGCATGAATAAGCTTCTCTGCGTCAGATGTAGACAGTATATGGCGTATTTTTGAGATATTTCTAAGATGGAAGAATGCTGTGCGGCAGACGTTGGCGATATGACTATCAAAGGATAAGTTGCTGTCGAACATCACACCTAAGTTCCTAACCGTGGAAGAAGGCACCACAGTACAGCCATCTATGTGCAATTTGTAATCTGACATATTATGTTTGTAGCGATTTGGTTCAATAATAAGTACCTCTGTCTTATTGGAGTTGAGCTTAAGAAAGTTATGTGCCATCCAGTCACTAACATCGCTAATGCAGTCTTTTAGCCTAGAAAACGTGTGTGTTTCGCTGGGATGCGAGGAGATGTAAAGCTGGGTATCATCCGCATAGCAGTGAAAACTTATGTTATGTTTCCTGATAATGTCTCCTAGGGGTAACATGTATAACGAGAACAGGATAGGACCTAAAACTGATCCCTGCGGTACACCGTATTTAACCAGGGAGTGATATGACTCTTCCTCATTTACATAAACAAAGTGATAGCGATTGGTTAGATATGACCTAAACCAGGCTAGCGCCTGACCACTGATACCAACATAGTTTTCTAGTCTATTGAGTAGGATTCTGTGGTCTATTGTGTCAAATGCTGCACTAAGGTCTAGTAATATAAGAATTGAGATTTCACCACGATCGGATGTTAATAGGAGGTCATTTGTAACTCTAAGCAACGCTGTCTCTGTGCTATGGTGGGGCCTGAATCCTGATTGGAACTTTTCATATGTACTATTATTTGTCAAGAATATGCGTAACTGGCTTACCACTACCTTTTCTAATATTTTCGAAAGAAAAGGGAGATTTGAGATTGGTCTAAAGTTATTAAGTTCTCCTTGGTCAAGCTGTGGTTTTTTAATCAGCGGTTTAATAACTGCTAGTTTGAAAGCTGTTGGAACGTATCCTATTTCTAGCGATGAGTTAAAGATATTTAGAACCGGGGTTGACACTACAGGGAATACTTCTTTAAGTAGTTTTGTGGGAACGGGGTCTAATATACAGGACGATGATTTGGATGATGTGACTAGTTTAGAGAGCTCATCTATTGTAGTAGGTTTAAATGAATCAAGATGTTCGTATGGTAGTCTAGTGTTAAGTGAACTAATGGGTAGAGTGGTGGCTGCCTGGGTAGCTACGATGTTTTCCCTAATAGCCGAAATTTTGTTAGAAAAGAAGTTCATGAAGTCGTTACTATTGTGTTGAAGTTTACTATTGGTTTCTGTTTGTTCTTTGTTTCTAGTCAGTTTCGCAACTGTGCTAAAGAGGAAACGAGGGTTATTATGATTCTCATTTATAAGCTTGCTAAGATATGTAGATCTGGCGGTTTTAATAGCCTGTCTGTAGTGTTTAACACTCTGTTTCCATGCTGCGCGCCATACTTCTAACTTTGTGCTTCTATAATTTCTTTCCATTTTTCTAGCTGCCTTTTTAAGAGCTGCTGTGTGATGGTCATACCATGGAGCTGGCGGTTTTTCTTTGAATCTCTTTTTTCGAATGGGAGCAACGGCATCCAATGTGTTAGAACAGACATTGTTTAGGTTTTCTATTTCAATATCTAGATCGTCACAGTTATCTGCTACATGTTTCATTTGGGACAGGTCTGGAAGAGTGCTAATAAAGCTATCTTTAGTGGTGGAAATTATTGTTCTGGCTAGTCGGTAGGATGTTGTAGATTGAGTGATCCTATCTAGAAGTACAGTGTATGACACAAGGTAATGGTCAGAAACTGCATCACTCTGAGGTGATATTTCGACGTCATTAATATTGAGTCCGAGTGACAGAATTAAGTCTAATGTGTGATTACGAGTATGCGTTGGCCCTGTCACGTTTTGTCTAATATTGAGAGAATTTAGAACATCTATAAACGCACGTCCTAATGCGTCTTTTGGGTTGTCCACATGGACATTAAAATCACCAACAATAAGAGCTTTATCTACAGTGACTACAAGCTCAGATAGGAAATCTGCTATTTCATTAAGGAAATCTGCATGGTGGCCCGGTGGTCTATAGATTGTCGCTAAAGCAAAAGAAAGCTGTTTGTGGTTACGATCAGTTATTTCCATATTTAACAACATTACTTCAAATGATTTAAATTTTAGCTCAGATTTTTGGTTTACTTTAAACATTCTGTTGTATATTGTAGCTACACCACCCCCTCTCCCCTTTAATCGAGGTTCGTGTTTATAATAATAGTCTTGTGGGGTGGATTCATTTAAACTAATGTAGTCGTCTGCTTTAAGCCAGGTTTCTGTTAAACAGAGTACATCTAAGTTTTGGTCTGTAATTATTTCATTGACAATAGGTTCTTTATTGGTAAGCGATCTAATGTTAAGAAGGCCGAATTTTAAGATTCGAGATTCATCTGTTAATGTATTGTTTTCTAATTTTATTTGAATCAGATTTGTACCAGATGTAACAAGCGGTGCCCTGTATTTATTTGTTCGGGGAACAGATACAGTTGAAATGTGCTGATATTTCGGTAAGATTGACTCGAAGTGCTGGGATATAAGTGGTCTTGACATATCACGGCAGCTAACAGATGGACGGTTAAGCCGATCCGTCTGTTTCCTGACCTGGGCCCTGGATAGTCAGACTATATCAGAATTAAGACTATTGATCAGATTTTTAGTGAGTATAGCACTTCCTTCCGATGACGGATGAAGGCCATCTCGGGTTAGGAGAAATGGTCTTCCCCAGAAATGCTTCCAATTGTCTATAAACCCTACATTATGCTGAGGGCACCACTTTGACATCCATCCATTGAGAGACACTAATCTACTATGTGTTTCATCTCCCCGGTAGGCGGGGAGGGGACCAGAGCATATTACATTGTCTGACATTGTTTTTGCAATTTCACACATCTCCTTAATATTATCTTTGGTGATTTCCGACTGGCGGAGCCTAGTGTCATTCGTGCCGGCGTGAATAACAATCTTAGAAAACTTCCGCTTAGCATTAGCCAGCACTTTAAGTTTGGATCTAATGTCAGACGTTCTGGCTCCCGGTATACAGTCGACTATGGTGTTTGGTGCCTCAATGTTAGTGTTCCTGAGTATAGAATCTCCAATGACCAGGGCACTTTTAAAAGGTGTTTCAGCTGGTATACTCCTTAGGGGATCGAATCTGTTAGAAATTGTCGTTACGTTATGGGTCTTAGAAGGACGCCTTATATGACTATGCCGCCTAACAGTCACCCAGTTTGACCGCCGACTTGACTCTGATGACGGAACCGAGCCATGTGTATTTTGATAAACACTATGCGCGCTCGATACAGTATTTGTAATATTTATATTAGCATCTGATGTCGGAACCGAGCCATTAGTCTTTTCGCTCGATAGATTATTTGCGACAGTAACATTAGCGGTTTTGCTATCCTCAACTTGCGTTCGGATGCGCGATTCTAGTTCAGCAACCTTCTCAGTTAACCTTAATACTTCAATACACTTAGTGCATGTAAACCCCTCTATGCTAACAGCAGAAGCTAAACTATACATGTGGCAAGTAGTAGATGTTACAATAACAAGCGGAGTCTTACCGCTTTCATGCTGGGCGATGGCGTCTTCGTTTACCCGAACGCGGTCCCCGGAGCTGCATCGTGTGGGGTGTTCGGGTGTGACACGCCTCGGTCGCCTGCGAACGTCTGGGGTCAGGGTGATGTTTGGCTTGCTGAATCTGCGAAGGCCGGGCAGCGGTTCCTCCACAGCTTCCCGATCGCTTTCATGTCGTTCACGGTCCGTGAAGCTGCATCGCGTGGAATGCATGTTTGTTGCTCGCTTGTGGACGTCGGAAGGCAGGGTGAAGTGGGCGCTGTACCTCGCCTTGGATCTGCTAAAACCGGGAAACAACTCCTCCACAGCTTCCCGCTCAGGTGAGGATAGGTCAGAAAAGCATATATCAGATGAATCCGCCATTAGATCGGAAAATGCTAGCTTCAGCCTCCACCGTGAGGATGCTAGCGGGCTATATGCTAACTGTTTATTAGTGATAAATAGTTTCACGTGGTAGTACTGCTCAATAATCGTCACGGTAAAGTATTCCTATGTAAAACTAATAAGTTATATTATATAAATAGGAATAAGATGGTAAAAAAAGCTTTTAGATGATGAACTCGACGGAGCTACGATGCACGTATTTATTTATGTATTTATTTACTGTAATGTATTTATTTACAGTAAAAACATTACAGCATACTTGATTAAATGTGAGGACAGTAAAATTGTACACTTATTATCAATCTTATAATGTACTTAAGTTAATCGGGCAATCAGTACAGGACCTCGCTGGTTTATTTTGGCTTATATAGTAAGTTATATCAAGTTATGTACAAGCTCAGGTTAGCTGATAAGGTAGCATCAGAGTATATAAACATTTGTGCTTGCCTTTGAGTTGCGGGATGACCCTCCTGCAATCGCGCATCACTTCTGTTTTGATTGTAGCATCACATGTTTAACAAAGGGTCCCTTGACTGAAGCAAATGTGATATGCATCCATATGTTTGCTCTTTATCTCTTCTCTCAGACCAGACGCGAACTTTTCTCTACAGTTTATGACAACAGCACGCAGATGTCCCGCTACGGTGGCTCAACGCAAGCCATTCAGCGTTTGACATCAAAGTACCGCGAGAGCAGACTTCTCCATATGCATTTGATTCGCTCTCGCAGTACTTTGATTTCATCTATGGGAAGCCGATCTCCTCAAAAGAAAGACGAAACTGCGCCACTCGAGTGATCCGCGCTGCGCGGACCAATTATATGCGCGGCCCAATGGACAGAGCCGCGCGGCTATCTGGATAGCGCAGAGATGAGTTGTTTACTTGCGCCACCCGATGGATAGCGCAGCGCTGACCAGTTTCATCAGAGCAGCGCGACCCACTGGGAAGCGCAGCCCGACCCACTGGGAAGCGCAGCGCGACTCTGATGGAATAGACTCGATTTACCCACAATTCTCTGCTAGTGGGACAAAACAGTGTTAGTGCTGTCAAAACATTATTAAATATTAAAGATAAAAAATAAAATTGTCATTATTCGACTGTTTATTTATTGGCAAGGCAACTTGTGCGAATTCCACTCCCTCTCTCATAGAAGCAACTTCATTTTGCAAGATGTAAACAACGCTGGTCCAGAAACACTTCCTGTTTCAGTTTGTAACTGTTTTCTTTATTTCACATATATCTTAAAGATGTTTGGTTAACTTTTTGATTCAGTTCTATATGTTCTTTTGGTTGTTGTATTTTATCCCAACGTGTTAAAAAACTGCAACACGAAGAGCTTCGACCAATTGTTTACGACTTGCAAAATGGTCTATATAGCAGTGCTTGGTTATTGGGAACAGTTGAGATATTAACAAAACGGCTTATGTCACTTAATCAGTGCGGGACTAACAAACCAAAGTAACTTGCAAACCCACATTTATTTCCTGATATGCAGAAATGCAGCTGGCACTACCAGAAAAATATATGCAAAACAATTGCATAATGCTATAATGTCATTATTAAATCATTAAAAATTATTACAAAAATTTAATAATAAAATAAATGTAACTGCAATGCATAAAGTATACAAATGACGAAGCAAGCAGCATCAGAAGTGTGTTAAACGGACGTGACTCAGAACACCATATAAGATATTATAAATATAAAACGAGCACAAGGTAGATAAAAAAATCGTTGATCATTGCCATTCATATTGTAATCATTTTTATTAATGTCAAATAACAGAATAGTAAAATTCGTGCATATCTTTAACACAAAATAAAAAAAAAATAATAAACAGAGATCATTTACGTCAGACGTGTGGTCACCTCTATTAAATTAACTGCCAAGAGGAAGCTATTTATGGTTACCCGATTATACCAATCAAGCTGATAAGTGTTTAGATGCTGTTTTAACTTATGCATTAGTAAATTAAGTTGTCTTGTGGCAAAATAAACAAAATGGTTATTTAAACTGGAAATAAATTGTGTACTAGCAGAGAATTGTGGGTAAATCGAGTCTATTCCATCAGAGTCGCGCTGCGCTTCCCAGTGGGTCGCGCTGCTCTGATGAAACTGGTCAGCGCTGCGCTATCCATCGGGTGGCGCAAGTAAACAACTAATCTCTGCGCTATCCAGATAGTCGCGCGGCTCTGTCCATTGGGCCGCGCGTATAAATTGCTCCGCGCAGCGCGGATCAATCGAGTGGCGCCGTTTCGTCCTTCTTTTGAGGAGATCGGCTTCCCATACATACGATTGCTCTGCGCAGAGCCAAATGAAGTCCCTCAGTTGTGTGTGTCCGTGTAACCTCGCGACCACAGATTCTATCCATCATCACCCTCTGACACTTTCGTCTCGTTTTTATTTGACGAATAAACAATGTAGCGAGTAACGTTAAGTGTCATTTCAAATGTAGTGGAGTAAAGAGTACAAATACCCAATCAAAAATGTAATTAAGTAGAGAGTAAAAGTTGCCTATATTTTTGATACTCAGTACAAGTACAAAGTAGCCCAAAAAATACTTAAGTACAGTAACGAAGTACATTTACTCGAGTACTTTACACCTCTGATTATTGATCTAACTTCATTTCTTCCTAAAGGTATCTTAATATCTACCATATCTTTCCCTAACGCTTCTTTTGCCAATTTATCCGCTGTTTCATTTCCTACTATACCAATATGTGCCGGTACCCAGCAAAAATATACAATTATACCCTCTATATTAAGCCTATATAATAATGTATAAATTTCTACCAGCAGATCTTCTCTATCAGTTTTTGCTGACAATATACTTTTAAGTGCTGATGCAGAATCTGAGCAGATTACAGTCGGCATCCTATTTGGCTTAAGGTTCTCTTCCACTGGGTCTTTAGATCCATCTGTATATATCTGTATACAAGAATAAAAATTTTCTCTCATAAAACCATTAATAACATAACTATTAGTATATCTTCCTTCTGCTTTTTCCCGATCCTCAAGCAGTCTCAATTCAAAGGGTTCAGGAATATTCCATACTGATACCCCATTTAATGGCATATTGGGGCAAATAGCTACATTTTCCAGTCTACATTCTTTAACCCATATACTTCCATCCAAAACTATTCCCATTATCCTTTTTATATTCCCAACAATCATTTAAAATTACTCGTGTGCGATGGCTCTTATCACAACCCTGCAAATTAACCCAGTACATCATTGTAAGTTTTTCCCTCCTTAAGTCTAGTGGCATCTCCCCCATTTCAACCCTGATGGCATCTAGAGGGGTTGACCTTATTGCTCCACTACAGATTCTAAGTGCCCTAGCCTGTATGTTATCCAACTTCTTTAGTACTGATTTTGCTGCAGCTCCATACACCGAACACCCATAATCTATACTAGACCGTATTAACGCTTGATATACATGTAGTAGTGCACTTTTCCTTGCTCCCCACTCATATTTGGCTATTGACTTCATGCAATTTATTACTCCTTTGCACATCAGCCTCCTTCTTCTTCTTCTTCTTGAGTTTTACTGGCAGTTTGCAAACAACTTTTAGGTGCATTACCGCCACCTACTGATTAGGAGTGTGGGTCAGGATCATAGGTCAGAAAATGAGCATAGGGTTCCCAGACGACGTCTCATTCTCTATGAGACTGGTCTGGTGTTAGCCAGGCTGCAGGTAACCAGTGCAGTGGTAAATATGTCAGATAAATTGACACATTAATGAACAATTATAATTGTAAAATGCTTTGTGTTTTTTATTCTATAAGACTGAGGAAAACCAAGACAGGTACAGTATAGAAAGAGGTAATTGTCACAAACAGACTGACCTGAAATGTGTTGGTATACCAGTAAAAAAGACTCTATGTGCTGGGATATATGTGATCTTGACATGTCAGGGCAGCTAACAGACGGATGGGTAAGCCGATCTGTCTGTTTCCTGACCTGGGCCCTGGATAGTCAGACAATATCAAAAGTAAGACTATTGGTCAGATTTCTAGAGGGTATAGCACTTCCTTCTGGAGACGGATGGAGGCCATCTCTCTTTAGGAGGTCAGGTCTTCCCCAGAAATGCTTCCAATTGTCTATAAACCCTACGTTATGCTGAGGGCACCACTTTGTCATCCAGCCATGAAGAGACACTAATCTACTGTAAGTTTCATCCCCCCGGTAGGCGGGGAGGGGACCAGGGCATATTACATTGTCTGACATTATTTTTGCAATTTCACACACACCTCTTTAATAGTATCTTTGGTGATCTCCGACTGGCGGAGTCTGGTGTCATTCGTGCCGGCGTGAATAACAATCTTAGAAAACTTACGTTTAGCATTAGCAAGCAGTTTAAGTTTGGATCTAATGTCAGACGCTCTGGCTCCCAGTATACAATCGACTATGGTGGCTGGTGCCTCAATGTTAACGTTCCTGAGTATAGAATCTCCAATAACCTTTTAACAGACGTCTCAGCCGGTGTTTTGCTGAGTGGAGAAAATCTGTTTGATATTAAAACAGGAGGGTAATTTGGGTGCCGAATGTAACTATGCCGCCTGACAGTCACCCAGTTAGTCAGCCGCCTTGACTCTGAAGTCAGAACCGAGCCATGTGTATTACGCGTAACACTAGATGCACCCGAAACAGTGTTTGTAACATTAACATATGCTCAACTAGCGTTCGGATGCATGCTTCTAGTTCCGCAACCTTCTCCATCAGCCTTACTACTTCAATTCACTTAGCACATTTAAAATCCTCTATGCTGACAGATGAAGCTACACTATACATGTGGCAAGTAATGCAGGTTACAATAATCAAATCTGTGCATAAAAACGCTTTATAAATGAGGCCCCTGGTGTGTAAAAACATTTGAGAAAAGTCTTAGCAAGAGCTGCCTTACATTCTAAATCCAAAACGTTTTGTCAAAGTTCAGTTATTTATGAAGTTATTTAGTGATTTATAAAGGAAACATTGCTTTGTTTTATGTCTTAATATTTGTTGCGTATGCCATTTTTGACTTTTGTGCGTACGTAGACTTTTAGTATGGATCCTACGCACAATTTTATAAATGAGATGTACGTCTCTGAAATGTATGTATGTTATCAGGCTGATTAATGATTACACACTACTCATTAAAACACTTCAATTTGTTTATTGACTTATTGGTGTCATGGTCAAAGTTCAGTTATTTATCAAGTTATTGAGTGATTTATAAAGGAAACATTGCTTTGTTTTATAAGCCTTAATATTTGTTGCGTATGCCATTTTTGACTTTTGTGCGTACGTAGACTTTTAGTATGGATCCTACGCACAATTTTATAAATGAGATGTACGTCTCCGAGATGTATGTGTGTTATCAGGTTGATTAATGATTACACACTACTCATTAAAACACTTCAATTTGTTTATTGACTTATTGGTGTCATGGTCAAAGTTCAGTTATTTATGAAGTTATTTAGTGATTTATAAAGGAAACATTGCTTTGTTTTATGTCTTAATATTTGTTGCGTATGCCATTTTTGACTTTTGTGCGTACGTAGACTTTTAGTAAGGATCCTACGCACAATTTTATAAATGAGATGTACGTCTCCGAGATGTATGTGTGTTATCAGGCTGATTAATGATTACACACTACTCATTAAAACACTTCAATTTGTTTATTGACTTATTGGTGTCATGGTCAAAGTTCAGTTATTTATCAAGTTATTGAGTGATTTATAAAGGAAACATTGCTTTGTTTTATAAGCCTTAATATTGTTGCGTATGCCATTTTTGACTTTTGTGCGTAATATGTAGACTTTTAGTAAGGATCCTACGCACACACTGTAAAAAAATCAGTAGAAATTACAATGTTATTGCAGCTGGGTTGCCGGTAATTTACCGTAGATTTAAATTTATGTTATTTACTGGCAAGAGTTTGTTCAAAGTTAAATAAATTTTAAATATTAACAAGTCTTTATCTTTACAGAATAAAACTATACAATAACAGCCTCATGCAAAGCATTCTGGGAACCAGAAATCATCATCAATCTTTTTCAGTTTTTTTGCTTCAGATTTTGTTTTCCAGAACATTTTGCTTGATACTGTTTTTTTAGTTTTACTCTGTAAAGACAAACACTTGTAAATGTTAAATGTTCATTCAACTTTGAACAAAATGTTGCCAGTAAATACCATAAATTTAAATCTACGGTAAATTACCGGCAACCCAGCTGCAATTTCTACGGATTTTTTTTACAGTGCAGTTTTATAAATGAGATGTATGTCTCCAAGTCGAGATGTATGTGTGTTATCAGGCTGATTAATGATTACAGACTACTCATTAAAACACTTCAATTTGTTTATTGACTTATTGTTGTCATGGTCAAAGTTGTAGTACTGGATTATAATTCATCAACTTTAAGTTTATTCAGGAAGAGACACTGTAAAACAATTAAACCTCAGATGGTGTTGTTAACCCGATAAACTAAGTTTATTTATGAAAAGACACTGTAAAACAATTAAACCTTAGGGGGTGTTGGGAACCCAAATGTGACCCGTAGATGAAAGAGGTCTTCAGATATACAACTCTTTGATGTGTTAATCTATTCATCACAAAGGTTTTTGAACTGTTAGCCTTTTGGCTCACATCACTGAGTATCTGCTGAAATGTAATGTATACATATTATGGGGTTCTAAGATTGTGTTTTACATACATATTCATGTGTAATATTATTTTAAAGGTCATGGTGCGATGAGTAAAAAGGTCTCATTTCTATATCTAAAATAAGATGGTTCAAGGGTTTAGATAGAAGATGCATTTCTTTAAGAGGTGGGGTTTTTGACAGGACACCTCTGGCTATTTTGACCAGATGTTCTTTAGGAACATTTGGTGCAGGTCAAACTGGACTTTGTAGTTTTACGATGTCTTTGTCTCACGCTGTGTATAAAAGGTGGCCTGGCTAGATGTTCTAGGAGCCATTCTGTACTCAGAAGCTCCCACACTATGTGTGTATTCAAACCTTATGGAGGATCCTGTAACCAGGAGCTTCCACACTTTGTGTGTGTAGTAAAACATAATGGAAGAAATCTTTAACAAGAATCTTCCTAGACCACTTTGTGTGTCTTTAATTGCCAGGTATGATTTTGACATTGTGCTGATCTTTTTAGTTGTGGATATTTTTGATTGATGAATGATTGATTTAAGTGTAACCTGCCTGGCAAAATAAATTGTTAACATCTATTCATTTTAAACCTTGTCAAGTCTTTTATTATATTTTATAAATATACCGGAGGGGGGTAGATTAGGAATTACCTCGACTGAAAATATGACTGGAGTTAATTCCCACTTTTGTAGGTTGGAGGTTATAATGACTCAATCTCAATATAGATGGATCCTCATATTTTATAGTGTGTTTGGATAAACCTCTAACTTTAAGTTAAGAAGGAGAAATGCCTCTACACCCAGCTGTACGGAACTGCCTTAAGCACCTCCAGGAATACATTATATTCTCTATTTGAATGTAATTCATTCTAAATAATTAAGAGAACAAAAATATAATAATAATTATATAAATTGTGATCAGCATCAGAATAACATTGGTAACTAATAAATTGGAGTCAGATTATAATTTAACCACAGAGGTCAAAGAAACAAATTAAATAAATGGAATTATTCTTCTAGAAGCGCTACGGATGGCAAGATCACGTGATCCCTTCACCACGCATTGGACTTCGACGTTGGGCCAATTGGGTGGCGTCTTACAAAGTTCAGTTATTTATCAAGTTATTTAGTGATTTATAAAGGAAACATTGCTTTGTTTTATAAGCCTTAATATTTTTTGCGTATGCCATTTTTGACTTTTGTGCGTATGTAGACTTTTAGTAAGGATTCTATGCACAGTTTTATAAATGAGGCCCCTGGAGATCTGGGTCCGTATGTATAAAGCCGCTCAGAGTAAAATTTAAGTCTTATGTGTGTCAAAATTCTAAGAATGACGTCATTTTACTCTTATTCCTAGACTTATGAATAAGTTTGATTTATAAAGCCTCCTAAGTGTTAAGACTAGGTCTCAGCTCCTAAATTATTTAAGAGAGCTGGAGAGGTCTCTTAACCTAGTTAAGAGTAACAAGAGGGCAGCAGAGAGGTGGAGATCATGCACTTTACATCAAAGAATGTGTAAGAATTACTTTAATTTAAATGTATTTCTATAGCACTTTTGACAAATTTCTCGTTGCATTGTTGCAAACCAGCAAATTTACAGTAAATACAAGTTAGTAGTATATAGAAAGTAGATAGGAATTAATATAACATTATGAAATATAAAGAGTATAGGGTTTTTATACAATGTATATTATATTACACAATATATACAGAATAAAATGGATAATATGTAGTAAAACTTCTTCAAGTGCTTGCACAGTACCAAGATTTTTTATGGGATTATCAAGACAGCATAATGGTATAAAAAATTTGCATAATATACACTGTAGAAAGTTAAAGTTGGATCAAATTATTGATAAGGTCTAAAAAATATGATGTTTTATCAACTTAAATTTTCTAATTTTAGTGAAATAATTAAAGTAAAAAAAAAAATGTATATTAGGTGTTACCAATTTTTTCCTTTTTTTAAGTAGAGTCACTTTTACATTTTACAGTTTATGACAGGTAAATAAAATACCATAAAATAAAATCTACAATAGCATTATTAACCCAAAAAAGTTAAGTATGTACAAGCTTGCAGTAACACCATTACATGTAAAGTGATATTAATAGAGTATAAAACCCTGACCCAAAACATAATGTTAGCACTGAGCAAGCCAAAGGTGAAAGTGACAAAGATGGCATAAATTACAATGGTGTTTAAGTGGAGAAACCCTTGATCATCTTTTTCAGGCTTGATCATCAAAGTATTTTTTTATTTTTTTAAGTGTTTGCAAACTTTAGTCTTTCTTTATAAACAGCTTGTGAGTGAAATCAAAATGATGTGACTCATCATCTTAACTTTTTAAATAGCATTATGTTTTGTATATTTCATTAACATGTTGAAACTTAATTAAAATAGTGCAAAATCATGTAAAATGGTAATGGTAAATGGACTGCATTTATATAGCGCTTTTTAACAGACCTATGGCCATCCAAAGCGCTTTACAATTAGCCTCACATTCACCCATTCACTCACACATTCATACACCCACGGCGGTGTCAGCCATGCAAGGCGCCAGCCAGCTCGTCGGGAGCAGCTGGGGTTAGGTGTCTTGCTCAAAGACACTTCGACACTTGGTCAGGTGGAGCCGGGGATTGAACCACCAACCTTCCGGTTTGTAGACAGCCTACATGAACCACTGAGCCACTGCCGCCCCATAAATGTGTAATATTGTTAAACATTTCTTGAAGAAAATTTACATTAAAATACTAATATAATTGTAATGTCTTCATGATTTATGAATTTATGGTGTCACATGCTGCTGTGACTGTATAACATTGCCGGCTTTCTATTGGCTGATTCAGAGGTTAAGGGTGGCCATTTTAGGTTGAAATCCTTGTAGTCATCAGTTTGCGGTTAAGTGAGCAGCACTTAAGAAAGAGTCTTACACTTTACTGAAAGTTGCTTTCAGCTTCTTTATAAACGTCTCCTATTCTCAGACTGCTCCTGCTCTTACTAAGAATTTTTTTGACACTTAAGTCATAGCTTAAGACTATTCTTAAGAGCATTTCTGAGATGTTTTATACAAGCCAATTAGTGTTTTATTATTTAGTGTACAGTAAGACTCATTCTTAAGTGCTGACTTAAGTGCCGCAAACTGAGGACTACAATGATTTCATCCTAAAATTGCCTCCCTCAACCTCTGAATCAGCCAATAGAAAGCCGGCAATGTTATACTGCACAGTCACAGCAGCATGTGACACCATACATTTATGAATCATGAAGACATTCAAATTATATTAGTATTTTAATATTTGAATTAGCTTCACAAAATGTTTAACAATATTACACATAAGTACATGCATTTATTTTACAAGATTTTGCACCATTTTGATTAAGTTTCAACATGTTAATGAAATAGACAAACGTAGTGCTATTTAAAAAATTAATATGATGAATCATATCATTAGATTTCACTCACAAGCTGTTTATAAAAAGACTAAAGTTTGCAAACACTTAGATAAAAAATACTTTGAGGATCAAGCCCGAACAAGATGATCAAGTTAAGTTGGATTTCTTCACTTAAACACAATTGTAATTTATGCCATCTTTGTCACTTTCACCTTTGGCTTGCTCAATGCTAACATTGCTAACATTATGGTTTGGGTCAGGGTTGTATACTCTAATATCACTTTACATGTTATAGTGTCACTGCAATCTTGTAGATACTTCACATTTTTTATTGTAGATTTTATTTACATTTTATGGTATTTTATTTACCTATCATAAATTGTAAAATGTAAAAGCGGCTCTACTTAAAAAAAACTTACTTCAATTGGTAACACCTAATATTTAAACATTTTTAACTTTAATTATTTCACTTAAACTGAGAAATTTAAGTTGAAAAACATTACATCTTTAGGCATTATGAATAATTTGATCCAATTTTAACGTTTTACAGTGTATATTATTCAAATGTATATACATTTAAGTATATACCATTGCTGTCTTAATAATCCCATTAAAATTCTTGGTACTGTGCAAGCACTTGTTTCACTAATATACATCTTATCCTGTATATTATATTGTTTAATATATAAAAAAACCTATACTCTTTATATGTCATGTTATATTAATTCCTATCTACTGTCTATATACTACTAACATGTATTTATTGTACATTTTCTGCTCTTCAACAATGCAACAATCATTTTTTTCAAAAGTGCTATAGAAATACATTTAAATTAAAGTAATTCTTACACATTCTTTGATGTAAAGTGCATGATCTCTGCCTCTCTGCTGCCCTCTTGTTACTCTTAACTAGGTTAAGAGACCTCTCCAGCTCTCTTAAATAATTTAGGAGCTGAGACCTAGTCTTAACACTTAGGAGGCTTTATAAATCAAACTTATTCTTAAGTCTAGGAATAAGAGTAAAATGACGTCATTCTTAGAATTTTGACACACTTGAGACTAAAATTTTACTCTGAGCGGCTTTATACATACGGACCCTGATTTTTGCACAGCATCGTTTTATTGCCTTACACATTAAATAAATATTTATGTTATGTCACACCCCTTCCTTACACCTTCGAATGTAACAAGTGTACAAACTTCATTTAGATTTGTTGGCATTCTATGAAACCAAAACAAAGTAAAAGTATTTTAAAATAAAAAAATAGTCTGACTAATGATTACAAACTACCCAATAAAACATTTCAATTTGTTGATTGACTTATTGGTGTCATGGTCAAAGTTCAGTTATTCATTCAATAGGACAAAAGAACAATCGATTTTACATACAAATTAAATATAATAGTTTTTTTTTATTCTGATAGTCAAACAGAAATGCATATCAGGAGTCTCCAATAATCAGCAAATTCAAAAGTCCTCATACTCTACTGTATAAAGAATCTGCTGCCACCTACTGGTAAATTACCTTATATACAGTTTTGCATTTTAAAGATAAGTTTACACAAAAATAAAAATTCTGTCATCAATGACCCTCATGTCATTCCAAACCTTTATGACTTTCTTTCTTCTGAGGAACACAAAATAAAAGAAATTTTAAGAAATATCTCAGTAGTTTTGTGTCCATAAAATGGAAGTTAAAGGTACAAATTTAGTTTGGTTACCAGCTTGGACTACTGAAACTATTGGCGAGACAAATACAAACTACAGACCAGACTGGGCCTGCAGAAAACATCGTCTTTATTGTCAATGCAATGGTAACACATCCAAATTAAAGACAACAAAAACAACATACATTTAATGTAAAATGATAAAGCAATAAGCATTTACTAAGAAATATTTTATGAAACACAAGTGAATGGTTTGGTAACATATGAATAATTACAGTAATTTAACTTAGTTTAGAAATTTTGTTATCATTATTACATTTTGTCAAATGTAAAAGCTTACAAACGCTTATTGAAAAAATCGAAGCAAGTGTAGAAGTGGTGTGATTACATTTTATTGAATGTTTTTTCTGTTTTCAGTAAAAATGTTTCATACTGTACACCATAACACCAGAAATACAATGGAAATGATGCTATATTAAATAAATCATTGCCTTTAATTCCAAAATATGCCACAGTTGCAGTGATAAGCTGAATGAAGCTCTTTTATTTGATTAATCCCACCACAATATCTCAAATAATGCTGTAGAGTGAAGTTTAATTTAATCTACTTTAATAATAATGTAGAGAAAGACAGTCATTTATTCAGTTTGTACATTTTAATTTGTTGAAGCAAACTCTTCTCATCGCAGTACTGTTTTCCATTGGGGCTCTTAGAGCTGGAAACTGTGGAAGAAACAAATCTTAATCTTTCATTTGGATGCTTAAAGAGTAACTAAACCCCAAACCAACTTTTTTTAGTTAATGATCTGTAAGAATGATGCTTTATTAGTGCTGTTCATTGATTTTAGTAAGTTTTTTGACATTTGGATATAAAGTGTTTCAATATTACAATATATGGTGTAAAAACGTCTGAGTGCTGCCCTCTTGAGGTTGAACGGTGGCTACTGCAGTTGAATTTTCCTATTGGATGTTGGGTCCAAGAAATGACTCGTGACGTAAGCAGGTTCAAGCTCACCACGCCCTTGTTACGATCTCACCACACACTTAGTTCGTCCCCTCTATCTCCGTTGGGATCTGCCCACTTTTCTTGCATTTTTCAAATATTGCAGTGGGTGGAGTCAGGCTCTGACCAGGGGTTTAGTTACGCTTTAAGCTCAACCTGCATGCTTAAGTCAAATGAGCCTCCTTCTGACCGTCTGTCACCCTACTACAGATTTACACGTCTTTGTCTACATACAGCCAAATGGGGAAGTAATTAAATGATTAGAAATTGATTATTTTACACACTTTTCAGCCTAGCTATTATCACTTTGGTGACCTGAATACATATATGCGAGTTGTCCTACATGCGACGCCACGCAGAACTTCTTGCCCGGTGTGCGACCCCCTTGAAGCACCCGGCTAGCCTTTCAAGGTACAAAAATTTAAAGACAGTCAATGCTAATGCAAACCCTGGTTGGATAAGGATTTAAAGTTGGATATGAAGATGAAATCTACCACATTTAGCTTCAGTGCTAAAACTGATAAAATAATCGCTGTCTGGGGTTCTATATGGGCTATAATGGTAATATATTTTTTTAATAATATGGGAAAAAGAATTATAAATGTGAACTAGTTCAAAACTTTGAAGTATGAACTGAACTAGTTCATTTTAAAATTTGTGAAATGAGCTTTGAATTAGTTCATGTAGAAAGTGAACTTTCCCAACACTGCCTTAGTCCCTAAAAGGAGGGGGGGGTGTTCTAATCATAAAATCATTCCCAGGTCTTGTGGTGTGAACATTCTAATAATTCAGATACCATAAAAAGGTACCCACTGTGCAAATGAGGGCTGTAATCATTGACCCCGGAGATCATTGAGGTACAAGTCTGCATTAAAGTTGTGTCCCAGTAAATAAAAAATACATCTTTAAACAAAAATGTATGTAGATGCTGGCATATGCATGCCTATCTTCTGCCACCTGCTGGTTCATATCAATAATTACAGTTAGTTAACTTCGTTTAGAAACTTTGTTCATTACAATATCATTCTCAAATGTTAAGGCTTATAACGGTATAGTGGTGTGGTTACATTTTATTTCATGTTTTCTATATTTGCAGTATATTCTTTTTCTATAAAAAAACTATGAAAATTAAGCTATATGAAACAAAACATTGTTTTTAAATCCAAAATATGTCACATACTGCTGTTGCAGTGATAAGATGCATAAATCATGAAACATAATCTTTTTTTTACTAATCCCTCCACAATATCTCACATTTATGCTCTAGAGAGTGAAGTTTTGCTGAATTCAGTGGATCAGGATGAAGAAGAAGAGCGGCCATAAGAGAAAGAGGAGATTCTGTGTGATGCTCTTAACACCGTTACACAGATTCCCCTGACAACATGAGAAGCTTGTGTAATCTTCAATCCCTTGTGGTGCAGCATCACAGACAGATTTAGAGATGCATCCTTTAAGAGTCACAGACTCACCAGTTTCTAATGTAAAGAAAACAAAAGTTGATCAAGTGAATCATTCAAAACTTGACAACACAAATAATCTGATAAAACACATGTAGAATGCATACAGTATATATTCATGGTTATGGATTTCACAAAACATTTTAAATACATGACCCTATCCTATAGGATATGTATGATAAATATATTTCTGTGATTACTAGATACTGTAAATTAGAAAACCATGTTCTCTGATTCATATTATCACATATTCATATGTCTTGAACAAATGAAAATGTAACCTAATCAACTATAATAATGCAGAGAAAGACAGAAAAAAAGTGTCTTGATTCTCACGTGTAGCTGTAACGCAGTAGTCCTCATCTCCTAAACAGTTTAATTTGTTGAAGCAACTCTTCTCATCGCAGTAGTAACATTGTTTTCCATTGGGGCTGTTAGAGCCGTAATCTGTAGAAAAAACAAATATTATTATTTTATTTTATGGAAAACCTAAGCTTAATGCTAGCATAATTACTGTATATATCACCTAAAGTATTAAGAACACCATACTAATACTGTGTTTGCTCAGGTAGGCCGTGGCATTTAAACAATGCCTAATTGTCATTAAGTGGTCTAAAGTGTGCCAAGAAAACATCCCCCACACCATTACACCACCAGCCTGAACTGTGGTAACAAGGCATAATGGATCCACTTTCTCATAATAATCCAAATTCTGACTCTACCATCTGAATGTCTCAACAGAAATTGAGACTCATCAGACCAGGCAACATTTTTCCAGTCTTCAACTGTCCAATTTTGGTGAGCTTGTGCAAATTGTAGCCTCTTTTTCCTATTTGTAGTGGAGATGAGTGGTCCCCGGTGGGGTCTTCTGCTGTTGTAGTCCGCTGCCTCAAGGGTGTGCGTGTTGTGGCTTCACAAATGCTTTGCTGCATACCTCGGTTGTAACGAGTAGTTATTTCAGCTAAGTTGCTCTTCTATCAGCTTGAATCAGTCGGCCCATTCTCCTATGACCTCTAGCATCAACAAGGCATTTTCGCCCACAGGACTGCCGCATACTGGATGTTTTTCCCTTTTCACACCATTCTTTGTAAACCCTAGAAATGGTTGTGCATGAAAATCCCAGTAGCTGAGCAGATTGTGAAATACTCAGACCGGCCCGTCTGGCACAACAACCATGTCACTCCCAAAATTGCTTAAATCATCTTTCTTTCCCATTCTGACATTCAGTTTGGAGTTCAGGAGATTGTCTTGATCAGGACCACACCCCTAAATGCATTGAAGCAACTGCAATGTGATTGGCTGTTTAGATAACTGCATTAATGAGAAATTGAACAGGTGTTCCTAATAATCCTTTAGGTGAGTGTATATATAGTTATGTGTATAAAAGACATACCTGGGGCGTCTTTGCTATTACAAAGGTCTGTGTTACAGCATTGTGTAGATGTTACTATCCTTTTAAATCCGAGGTTAGAAGATGCATTTATACAACTCTCCGTCACTGCACAATCCTTAGACTGCATTTTAAGTTCAGGGCCACCTAAAAAAAGAATATGCTTAATGTTTTACACCTGACCATTGTGATTTGTAAAGCAATTGTATGTGTGTGCAAAATCCTCTAAGTGTGTGCAACCTCTAAATTTCCACTTTTAAAAAGGTATTAAGTCCTTCTTTACTCTCCTTTCTGTTGTTTTTAATGCTATTTGTGCTATATATATATATATATATATATATATATATATATATATATATATATATATATATATATATATATAGGGATGTGCATCAATGCATCGCATTCCCATATATATAGCTAGGAAAATAAGTATTTGACACATTAGCATTTTTATCAGCAAGGTGATTTCTAAGTGGGCTATTGACACAAAATTTTACCATATGTAGCCATCAAGCCAAATATTGAATTTATACAAAGAAATCAGAACATTTAAGTATACAAGTTGAGTCATAATAAATAAAATGAAATGACACAGGGAATAAGTATTGAACATTGAAGTATTGAATAAGATGCAAAATGGCATAGAAACCCAGGAGATCACCTGAAATCTGTCAGTATTGAGAGAGAAACCCTGCCCCCTATCAGTACTAATTGATATCAGCTGCTTTAGTCCTTATTGATGGCCGATAAAGGCTTCTCATTACCCAGGAGGCACACAGGAAAGATTACATGATGGGTAAAAGCAAAGAACTCTCTCAAGATCCTCGTAATCTTATTGATTTTAGAAATCCCATTTTGATGGGAATGGTTATATAGGTGCATTTCCAGAATGCTGAATGTTCCTGTGAGCACGTCCATGCACGCCACCACGCAAGACTCCATTGTTGAACAAAAACATGTTGAGGCTCGGTTAAAGTTTGCGTGAGAGCATTTGCAGAAGCCCGTGGATTATTGGAGTATTATATAATATAAGATGTTTTTGTTTGTGTGTGACTCATATCATTCCATGACGCATATTATTTCTTTTGGCACATGTCTTTTTGCGTGTCAGCCCATCTAAATAAAGGGGCTCGCAGAGAGAATCAGAGAGAGACAGTTCACTTTATGTATTATGACTCAACTTGTATACTTAAATGTTCTGATTTCTTTGTATGAATTTAATTGCCTTGATGGCTACATCTGGTGGAAATTTTGTGTCAATAGCTCACTTAGAAATCCTCTTACTGATAAAAATGCTGATGTGTCAAATACTCATTTTTCCCGCTGTGTATATGGCGGTGATGGGAGCTGTAAATATTATGAGTGAAAATGTGGTGTTTAAATGTAAATTGAATTAAGCTAACATTCATGTTTAATGGCCCTAATTTCCATTGGTAGTCTATAATATTTCAGTAAATAAAATTTCCATCATGCTGAACTCACCAGTTGATAGTGCAATTGTTGCACTTGAACATGTTTCAGTGCCTGGACACGTCTTCACTTTGCTTTCACAAGAACCCATTATACCTGAACACTCAAAACATTGGAGTGAATGTCCTGAAAAAAAGAAACAGAATGAGCTATGTATTTTGTAACTAATAAAACATTAAATACTAAATAGGATTTTGTGTTTTGTACCTCCAGTGAAAAGAGTGCAGAAGAGAACAATGAAGATTTTCAGTTCCATCTTTGGTCTGTCAGGAGGTGAATAAAATCACAAACCCTTTCAGTGGCTTTTATATAAATGTTCAAAAGAGGGGGCGAGGCTTTATAAAAAAAAGAAAACCTAAATACAAGTCAGGGACGTGCACAGGAATTTTGAGGGGCAGTTGCTCTGACCTAAAAAAAGGGCACCCCACCAAAAAAAAAAAAACCTCACGGACTTGAACAATCACCTTACTAATAATAACACAGAAGAACATGACTTGAGTCATGAAAATCCCTACATCAATATCCCTATCAATATCCTATCAAGTCACTGATAGGTTTCTCCAAGTTTAATAACTGAAAATGTGTTTGATGAAAAATGATGGACATATGCATCTCGGATGGCTTGGGGTGAGTAAATCATGGGTTTAATATCATTTATCCTTTAACCATTTTGAATAAAATAATTAATGTGATGCATTACTACCATTATTCATTCTTCTTGCTAAAATGAAATTTGAGAAACTAACTATCAGCAGACATTGCCTAATGCCTACCAAAAAAAAGTAGCTAGCTGCTATCTGTCTGATTATTTAGGCTAAACACAGCCTGGATTTATGAAGATTTTAACAGAGGTGGAACTTTATTTAATTAAAAGTACAAGTAATAATTACTCAAGTAGAAGTAAAAGAATTTAACATTTATTTGAGTGAAAGTAAAAAATAGTGTGTGCTATATATGATTATGTAGGCCTACAAAGTATTGCAAATAAACAAGTCTTTTGAGTCGATTCTTTACAAAGCAAATGGCCCAATGTTTTGAATTTCTTCGCGAATCAGTTTGAATGAATTGTTCAGATCGCTGCAAAAACTGAATCGTCTGATGCTGTTTTACTCGTAGCCTATGTGGAAACACACAAAACATAAACGGTGTTGGATGACGTGAATATGAATTTACTAATCTTTTAACCAAAAATAAAACTTTACACATGTACTCGGCCATTATATACGCACGACCTGTTCTTCGTCAGACACAGTTAAACGCGCAACCTCCAGAAACATTAAAGGAAATCTTTTGATGATTGGCGTCTAATTGCTGTACTGTATGATGTAAGAGCTTCTCACAACACACACGTGATATGAGATTCACAACATAAGAAAACATGAGTTTTGTCTAAAATCAGTTTGTATCATGTAAGTGTAAACTGTCAATGTCCTCAGACCATCTTAGGAGATTTTCTAACTTTATACATAGCCTAGTGAATGCAAAACTCTTGTCAGTTACATTTATATTACAGTCATACATTCTGTATTAGTGCCCTTCATAAGTATTGAGAAAATACAGGCAAAGTTCCTCTGTTTGCTGTGGAGTCAAGAAATGTCCAAACATTTAAAGATGAACATGAGACAAAAGTACAGAATCTGTCACATTAAATTATTACCTATTTTAACATAGACAATATTCCAACTCAATAGGCTTTATGCCCAGCTGCACTACTTCTTGAACTTCAGCCAGCTCCCTGTTTCCTGTCTGCCATTATTGGACAAACTGATTAATCCAGGTGTGCCTGACCTCAGTAGTACAGCATTTTTAAAAAAAAAAAAGTTCTAAATTGCTTGAGAATTGTACGCATTTGCTAAGTTCAAATGCTGTTGTTTTTGAAACTGTTAGAGGTTAGCAGATTTTTTTCTCATTATGTAATTTATTAAGCTGTTTTCACAGCGCCAGGCAAATTATGTCCTGCGGTGTGACATGACATTACTGTAAAATTCAAATATTTAAATATTATTCATTTCAAATACAAATCAAGTATGTTTTAATTTTAACAAATATTCTTAAAGAATGATCATTAAAATTCTGAATATATTTTTTCACAGCTGTTTTTTGATTATATTCTTAGCTTGTGCCATCTTTTACCACTCACTCCAGTGGAAATATTGTGTATAATGTGAAAAGATATTTCAAAATGTTTATTTTTTTTATATATATATAGTTATATTATGCAATGTTTTCAAATGCATATAATTATTTAAGCTAGTTAACATAGTAAAAGTCGTTTAATTGTGTTTGAAGTGATGTCACACCACATGACGAAATAAGACACTGTATGAACATTTATGGTGAAATGTATTGAATAATTTTGTAACAATTTCAATTCAATTCAATTTTATTTATATAGCGCTTTTCACAAAAGTCAATTGTTTCAAAGCAGCTTTACATAAATAGAAGCAGTGAAAAGCACAGAAAACGACAGATAGCACAACAGAATACATGATAGCATGAGCAGTTAAATTTGCTGCGGCTATGACTCAATATTATAATTGCACGTATTACTAAAGCAACGTATAGAAGAGGAAGCTAGGTAAATCCCAAAAAGGCTGCCTCCCCGGGGTGAAAAACCCCCTAGGAGAAAAAAACCCCCGGGCTTTTATCCGAGGAAAAATAAGTCCTAGGAGGGAAAAACCCTTGGGAGAACGGAAATGGAGATTTAGCGGAGATTAAGCGGTTCTGCCGGTGATCGTTGGTCAGGTATCAGCTGGGCATAACGTTGAAGGACGACCAGTAGATCAGAGGTGTGCCGACTTTCACATCTACCGGGACTGGGTCTGTTTGTCTCGTCCTCGGGTCGAGGACGAGACAGGGAGAGAAAAACAAAATCGTATTAGCGTAGCAGCCGTTCATATGTATTGAAGTGTCACACAGTGATGTGGTTTAACTCAGCTTAGTTCCAGACAGACTAAATATTGCGGCATAATTATGTTATCCACAGTTGAGGATTTAGCAAATTGGGGGCCCAATGCGAGGGTATATATGGTAAATAAGGGTCACCTTCCGATCTTTAAGAGAAAATGAAACCTGACGACCCGTTTGACTAAGGCCTAAAGCCCCACTGTCGTCGTTAATGCAGGTTCAGTGGCAAACGGGTCTATATTGTATACCATTTACAGGACCAGGAGAAGACGCCAAAAACATCGCAACCCGACCATACGTGTTAACCCGTTTGACTAAGGCCGGAAGCCCCACTGTCGTCGTTAATGCAGGTTCAGTGGCAAACGGGTCTGTATGGCATACTATTCATAAGACTTACGATAGCGCCAAAATCGCAACCCGACCATACGTGCCAACCCGTTTGACTAAGGCTGGAGGCCCCACTGTCGTCGTTAATGCAGGTTCAGTGGCAAACGGGTCTGTATGGCATACTATTCACAAGACACACGAAAGCGCGAAAAACGCAACCCGACCATACATACCAACCCGTTTGACTAAGGCTGGAGGCCCCACTGTCGTCGTTAATGCAGGTTCAGTGGCAAACGGGTCTGTATGGCATACTATTCATAAGACTTACGATAGCGCCAAAATCGCAACCCGACCATACGTGCCAACCCGTTTGACTAAGGCTGGAGGCCCCACTGTCGTCGTTAATGCAGGTTCAGTGGCAAACGGGTATGTATGGCATACTATTCACAAGACACACGAAAGCACCAAAATCGCAACCCGACCATACGTGCCAAACCGTTTGACTAAGGCCGAAAGCCCCACTGTCGTCGTTAATGCAGGTTCAGTGGCAAACGGTGGCAAACTATTTAATGCAATTCATTTTAAGTGTTCATGTAGAAAAGGTTTTTATTTATTTATTTGGTTGGTCTGTGTTATGACCGTGAGTGCTTTGTTCCGTGAAAATAACTATTGCGAGTTAAGAACCTTTACTAGACAAATTATGCGAATGCTTTGTTGAAGAGAAAAGTTTTAAGTCTAGATTTAAAATGATCGACTGTGTCTGATTCTCGGACATCGGTTGGTAAATCATTCCAGAGCTTAGGGGCTAAGTAGGAAAAGGATCTTCCACTTTTAGACACTTTTGATAGTCTAGGGATAATCAATAGGCCAGAATTTTGCGACCGTAGTGTGCGTGATGGATTGTATTCTGATAGTAATTCTCTAAGATATGAGGGTGCTAAGCCATTTAAAGCTTTGTAGGTGATTAATGATATTTTAAATTGGATGCGATATTTAACTGGTAGCCAGTGTAAAGATGCCAGAATTGGGCTTATGTGGTCATACTTCTTAGATCGAGTAAGTACCCTTGCAGAAGCGTTTTGAACTAGCTGAAGCTTGTTGACCTGATTTGAATGGCATCCCCCGAGTAGCGAGTTACAATAGTCTATTCTAGAGGTCATAAAAGCATGAATAAGCTTCTCTGCGTCAGATGTAGACAGTATATGGCGTATTTTTGAGATATTTCTAAGATGGAAGAATGCTGTGCGGCAGACGTTGGCGATATGACTATCAAAGGATAAGTTGCTGTCGAACATCACACCTAAGTTCCTAACCGTGGAAGATGGCACCACAGTACAGCCATCTATGTGCAATTTGTAATCTGACATATTATGTTTGTAGCGATTTGGTTCAATAATAAGTACCTCTGTCTTATTGGAGTTGAGCTTAAGAAAGTTATGTGCCATCCAGTCACTAACATCGCTAATGCAGTCTTTTAGCTTAGAAAACGTGTGTGTTTCGCTGGGATGCGAGGAGATGTAAAGCTGGGTATCATCCGCATAGCAGTGAAAACTTATGTTATGTTTCCTGATAATGTCTCCTAGGGGTAACATGTATAACGAGAACAGGATAGGACCTAAAACTGATCCCTGCGGTACACCGTATTTAACCAGGGAGTGATATGACTCTTCCTCATTTACATAAACAAAGTGATAGCGATTGGTTAGATATGACCTAAACCAGGCTAGCGCCTGACCACTGATACCAACATAGTTTTCTAGTCTATTGAGTAGGATTCTGTGGTCTATTGTGTCAAATGCTGCACTAAGGTCTAGTAATATAAGAATTGAGATTTCACCACGATCGGATGTTAATAGGAGGTCATTTGTAACTCTAAGCAACGCTGTCTCTGTGCTATGGTGGGGACTGAATCCTGATTGGAACTTTTCATATGTACTATTATTTGTCAAGAATGTGCGTAACTGGCTTGCCACTACCTTTTCTAATATTTTCGAAAGAAAAGGGAGATTTGAGATTGGTCTAAAGTTATTAAGTTCTCCTTGGTCAAGCTGTGGTTTTTTAATCAGCGGTTTAATAACTGCTAGTTTGAAAGCTGTTGGAACGTATCCTATTTCTAGCGATGAGTTAAAGATATTTAGAACCGGGGTTGACACTACAGGGAATACTTCTTTAAGTAGTTTTGTGGGAACGGGGTCTAATATACAGGACGATGATTTGGATGATGTGACTAGTTTAGAGAGCTCATCTATTGTAGTAGGTTTAAATGAATCAAGATGTTCGTATGGTAGTCTAGTGTTAAGTGAACTAATGGGTAGAGTGGTGGCTGCCTGGGTAGCTACGATGTTTTCCCTAATAGCCGAAATTTTGTTAGAAAAGAAGTTCATGAAGTCGTTACTATTGTGTTGAAGTTTACTATTGGTTTCTGTTTGTTCTTTGTTTCTAGTCAGTTTCGCAACTGTGCTAAAGAGGAAACGAGGGTTATTATGATTCTCATTTATAAGCTTGCTAAGATATGTAGATCTGGCGGTTTTAATAGCCTGTCTGTAGTGTTTAACACTCTGTTTCCATGCTGCGCGCCATACTTCTAACTTTGTGCTTCTATAATTTCTTTCCATTTTTCTAGCTGCCTTTTTAAGGGCTGCTGTGTGATGGTCATACCATGGAGCTGGCGGTTTTTCTTTGAATCTCTTTTTTCGAATGGGAGCAACGGCATCCAATGTGTTAGAACAGACATTGTTTAGGTTTTCTATTTCAATATCTAGATCGTCACAGTTATCTGCTACATGTTTCATTTGGGACAGGTCTGGAAGAGTGCTAATAAAGCTATCTTTAGTGGTGGAAATTATTGTTCTGGCTAGTCGGTAGGATGTTGTAGATTGAGTGATCCTATCTAGAAGTACAGTGTATGACACAAGGTAATGGTCAGAAACTGCATCACTCTGAGGTGATATTTCGACGTCATTAATATTGAGTCCGAGTGACAGAATTAAGTCTAATGTGTGATTACGAGTATGCGTTGGCCCTGTCACGTTTTGTCTAATATTGAGAGAATTTAGAACATCTATAAACGCACGTCCTAATGCGTCTTTTGGGTTGTCCACATGGACATTAAAATCACCAACAATAAGAGCTTTATCTACAGTGACTACAAGCTCAGATAGGAAATCTGCTATTTCATTAAGGAAATCTGCATGGTGGCCCGGTGGTCTATAGATTGTCGTTTAAGCAAAAGAAAGCTGTTTGTGGTTACGATCAGTTATTTCCATATTTAACAACATTACTTCAAATGATTTAAATTTTAGCTCAGATTTTTGGTTTACTTTAAACATTGTGTTGTATATTGTAGCTACACCACCCCCTCTCCCCTTTAATCGAGGTTCGTGTTTATAATAATAGTCTTGTGGGGTGGATTCATTTAAACTAATGTAGTCGTCTGCTTTAAGCCAGGTTTCTGTTAAACAGAGTACATCTAAGTTTTGGTCTGTAATTATTTCATTGACAATAGGTTCTTTATTGGTAAGCGATCTAATGTTAAGAAGGCCGAATTTTAAGATTCGAGATTCATCTGTTAATGTATTGTTTTCTAATTTTATTTGAATCAGATTTGTACCAGATGTAACAAGCGGTGCCCTGTATTTATTTGTTCGGGGAACAGATACAGTTGAAATGTGCTGATATTTCGGTAAGATTGACTCGAAGTGCTGGGATATAAGTGGTCTTGACATATCACGGCAGCTAACAGATGGACGGTTAAGCCGATCCGTCTGTTTCCTGACCTGGGCCCTGGATAGTCATACTATATCAGAATTAAGACTATTGATCAGATTTTTAGTGAGTATAGCACTTCCTTCCGATGACGGATGAAGGCCATCTCGGGTTAGGAGAAATGGTCTTCCCCAGAAATGCTTCCAATTGTCTATAAACCCTACATTATGCTGAGGGCACCACTTTAACATCCATCCATTGAGAGACACTAATCTACTATGTGTTTCATCTCCCCGGTAGGCGGGGAGGGGACCAGAGCATATTACATTGTCTGACATTGTTTTTGCAATTTCACACATCTCCTTAATATTATCTTTGGTGATTTCCGACTGGCGGAGCCTAGTGTCATTCGTGCCGGCGTGAATAACAATCTTAGAAAACTTCCGCTTAGCATTAGCCAGCACTTTAAGTTTGGATCTAATGTCAGACGTTCTGGCTCCCGGTATACAGTCGACTATGGTGTTTGGAGCCTCAATGTTAGTGTTCCTGAGTATAGAATCTCCAATGACCAGGGCACTTTTAAAAGGTGTTTCAGCTGGTATACTCCTTAGGGGATCAAATCTGTTAGAAATTGTCGTTACGTTATGGGTCTTAGAAGGACGCCTTATATGACTATGCCGCCTAACAGTCACCCAGTTTGACCGCCGACTTGACTCTGATGACGGAACCGAGCCATGTGTATTTTGATAAACACTATGCGCGCTCGATACAGTATTTGTAATATTTATATTAGCATCTGATGTCGGAACCGAGCCATTAGTCTTTTCGCTCGATAGATTATTTGCGACAGTAACATTAGCGGTTTTGCTATCCTCAACTAGCGTTCGGATGCGCGATTCTAGTTCAGCAACCTTCTCAGTTAACCTTAATACTTCAATACACTTAGTGCATGTAAACCCCTCTATGCTAACAGCAGAAGCTAAACTATACATGTGGCAAGTAGTACATGTTACAATAACAAGCGGAGTCTTACCGCTTTCATGCTGGGCGATGGCGTCTTCGTTTACCCGAACGCGGTCCCCGGAGCTGCATCGCGTGGGGTGTTCGGTTGTGACACCCCTCGGTCGCCTGCGAACGTCTGGGGCCAGGGTGATGTTTGGCTTGCCGAATCTGCGAAGGCCGGGCAGCGGTTCCTCCACAGCTTCCCGATCGCTTTCATGTCGTTCACGGTCCGTGAAGCTGCATCGCGTGGAATGCGTGTTTGTTGCTCGCTTGTGGACGTCGGAAGGCAGGGTGAAGTGGGCGCTGTACCTCGCCTTGGATCTGCTAAAACCGGGAAACAACTCCTCCACAGCTTCCCGCTCAGGTGAGGATAGGTCAGAAAAGCATATATCAGATGAATCCGCCATTAGATCGGAAAATGCTAGCTTCAGCCTCCACCGTGTGGATGCTAGCGGGCTATATGCTAACAACACTGGGTGTTTATTAGTGATAAATAGTTTCACGTGGTAGTACTGCTCAATAATCGTCACGGTAAAGTATTCCTATGTAAAACTAATAAGTTATATTATATAAATAGGAATAAGATGGTAAAAAAAGCTTTTAGATGATGAACTCGACGGAGCTACGATGCACGATCTGTTCAGCGTGACGCCACAAACCAGAAACCGGTAATACCTATTTGTAACAAACAAATTCATTTCCATCTCTATTTGAACATTAATGAAAATGCAACATATCAGTACAATCGTATTACTTAGTGTAAGAATTTGAACTAAAAACATAGTGAACAAGACATAGTCATAAAGACCATTCATTTCTATTTTTAACTTAAAAGACTAAACAAATATCTTGTTACTCAGGAGAAAGTCATTACAATCATGCTGAAATAATTGAAGGCATGTTAAAATAATCAATTCAGCTCTTTAAACAAAGATTCCAGTGATGAGACATTTGACATTCCTTTAGCTTTATTTTCTTGATATCTGTTGATGGAATAGAGACAGCAATTACATGTTTTCTATACAAGTGTACGGCTTAGAGAATGTTTCACCAACTCAATTTCCCTATTATAAACTTATTTACTTTCTCCTTCTCTCCCTAAGGATCTCCTTATGCCTGGCTTCATCCTGTGCTAACCTTTCCCGGTACCTCCCTTATGAAAATTAACCATGGTTTTACTATAGTTAAAACAAACAAAAAAACATGGTTACTGTAGTAAAACCATGTTAACTACAAATATGTATAGTATGTATAATGAAGACCGATATATATTTATGTTTAATGTATAATATAGGTATATTATGTATAATTTTGACAACATTTGTTTAATATATATATAGAGACAGATATATATTTATGTTTAATATTGCAAACATAACAGACAAGAATATAGCCAGACATCTGACTTAATTATGTCACACTACAGGACTTTTTCACCTTGGCAGAGTCGTTGCTATACAAGACTGAGCTTGGACATTACAGTAACTGAATTTAATTGTTTTAAACCTGAATATGATTATTATTTTTTTATATTTTTCTTTTTTCTCGAACTAGATCAGTCACACCACAGGACTATCAAAAATGGACACGTTCATGGTCTGACAGAAATGATGAAATGTATCAAATTAATACGAGATTAACACTCACCTTTTAACCTCTTTAGCACATCCACACATCTGGGGGATTTCCTGGTAGGGGGGTTGACTAAAAGACACCTATGGCTGTACATGTAACTGCCATTACAAAAATCTAATATCCTATGTCCCACTGCAGGACAGCATTTGTGTTACAAAACTAAATGTACTGTAAATGTTATTTTAGTACTTTTTAGCATTTTGAAAACTTAAGATAATTAAGCAAATATATACAAAATAATGCTAAGGCATTTATTAGCTGCTCCAAACATATCTGCTTTATTTTACTAATATTTACATTTGATGAGTCATCAATGTTACAGTTACACCGCAGGACATTTTGCTGTTCATCTTGAAATATGAACAACACCAACTCATTTTATGTCCCAAAATCCTAATTTTGAAATAAAATGATCTTCTATGCCCCACTGGAATGTGTTGTTTTAGTTGAGAAATGTAGTTCAGTAAACATTTACACTTAATTACAGAAAAAACATGCGTCACGTCATGTACCTGGATTAATCAGTTTGTCCAATAATGGCAGACAGGAAACAAGGAGCTGGCTAAAGTTCAGGAAGTAGTGCAGCTGGGCATAAAGCCTATTGAACAACACATTTGTATTTTAATACTCCTATATAATGTGGGCATATTGAAGTGTTGAAGTAATGAGCTGTGTCCTGATGCATTTATTGTTCACACATGAAAAGCATAAAATGTGTAGAATCTGTTTGATTCACTTATGTGCATTTGGGTACAACTAGGGTGACCACCCGTACCACGTAGCGTGTGTGTGCAGAGCGTTTGAAGCCCAATTCATGCCTCCTGCAAATTGAGACCGTGTCAGGCATAATTAATGCTTGCTCAAAAAAAATTTCACAGCCAAACGAACATTACTTGACATTTCAAGCTCGTTCTCTACTCGCACGCTACTGTTGCCACACCCACCCCTCAGTTGAACTGCTGACTAGGTTGTTGTCAACGCAGCGATGCACGTGCATACCAGACACACTGGAAAGGAACTTTTAGATGTGCTCTTTTTCAATTCGAAAAATGGAGACTGAGTCTGACTCAATTCAGCCATCATCAATTAAAAACATGTTCACAAGTTCACCATCCTTCCTCACCCTTCTCGTTCTGTGAACCTCTGGAGTTTGTGAGTTAAGACTTTTTTTAACTGTTCCTGGGGTGTTTAGCAACTACAATTCCTGTTAATCCTATAATTTTATATTATAATTTATTTAAAGTGAATAAATTATAAAAAACATGTTTTGTTTTTTAGGTTTACTGCCCCTCAAAATTCCTGTGCACGTCCCTGAATCTTAGTTCATGTTAATTTCAGCATTTACTAATACATTTATAAAATCAAGCGCTGTAACTGTTAACCTTAGTTAATGCATGAACTAAATAACTGTATATCAAAGCTCGTGTTAATGGTTATTTACAGTAGGCACAGTGACATAGATTCTGTCCTCGCAAAAGTATTGTCTGATGCACTTGTGCAGGTTAAACAAACATTTAAATACAAACTACAACAAAAACATTACGTACCACAATTGTTGTGGACGGGAGAATGTCAGCACATTAACGTTACCTATCAATTGTTTAACGCGAAACTCAACATACTCCCAAATATCACGTCGTGACAGCGATAATTGTTTTCTTACCGTCTGGAGTTCTTGATACAGGCTGTACCGTTAGTTTAAACAAACTCTATCTGCGCCTGCGCAGTTGATGCTGCCACGCCTACTAGAACCAGAGAGGGGGAGCTGGAGCTCTGAAGACGGCAAATTACAGTGTAACGAAGTAAAAAGTAAGATTTTTTTCCCACCTCGGAAGGGCAAAGTGAGTCGAGAAGGGCATATGGGCAGTTGCCCGGGCAACCCCCTGTGCACGTCCCTGCTGTTGAAAACTGTTTACAGAAAACATAATACATCAGGTAATCTCTTTGTCAATGCTAATTTAGTCCCTGAAAATGGGGGTCCCAAATGTCTCTCTCATCCACTTGTGATCTGATCGATGAAAACACATCTTAAAACCAAGTGTAAACAGCCTCCAGGTTACGCACAACTACGACAGAGGCTGAACCATGTTGAACCATGTTGCAGTGTGTCACATCCATCTGGACAAATTGGACCTCTTAATTAAGAAGTCAGTGTGTGCACAGTGTGTGCACATCTCTCCCTGCTCCTGCACCTCTCACTGCATCTCTCATTGCTCCTGCACCTCTCACTGCATATCTCATTGCTCCTGCATCTCTCACTGCACCTGCCCCTCTCACATCATCTCTCACTGCACCTCTCACTGCTCCTGCACCTCTCACTGCATCTCTCACTGCTTCTGCACCTCTCACATCACCACTCACTGCATCTCTCACTGCTCCTGCAACTCTCACTGCATCTCTCACTGCTCCTGCACCTCTCACTGCTCCTGCACCTCTCACATCACCTCTCACTGCATCTCTCACGGCTCCTGCATCTCTCACTGCTCCTGCACCTCTCACATCACCACTCAATTCAATTCAATTTCAATTCAATTTTATTTATATAGCGCTTTTCACAAAAGTCAATTGTTTCAAAGCAGCTTTACATAAATAGAAGCAGTGAAAAGCACAGAAAACGACAGATAGCACAACAGAATACATGATAGCATGAGCAGTTAAATTTGCTGCGGCTATGACTCAATATTATAATTGCACGTATTACTAAAGCAACGTATAGAAGAGGAAGCTAGGTAAAGCCCAAAAAGGCTGCCTCCCCGGGGTGAAAAACCCCCTAGGAGAAAAAAAGTTTTTTACCCCTTCCCCTCACTGCATCTCTCACTGCTCCTGCATCTCTCACTGCTCCTGCACCTCTCACTGCTCCTGCACCTCTCACATCACCTCTCACTGCGCCTGCACCTCTCACTGCATCTCTCACTGCTCCTGCACCTCTCACTGCTCCTGCACCTCTCACATCACCTCTCACTGCTCCTGCACCTCTCACTGCATCTCTCACTGCTCCTGCACCTCTCACTGCTCCTGCACCTCTCACTGCTCCTGCACCTCTCACTGCATCTCTCACTGCTCCTGCACCTCTCACTGCATCTCTCACTGGGCCTGCTCTTCTACCTGTGCCCCTTGCTCTTACTCTTCCTCATCCAGACATTACAATGTTTTTCTGTTTCTGTTTCCAAAAAAATCAAGTCCTCCTTTTACTGTATAAGTATCAATGTAAAAGTCTACTGGAATCAGCTGTGGTTGGCCCAATTTACCCAACATAAAGGTTTTTAAACTGTATCTAAGGTTTGGAATATTGTTTTTGCTATTGTGAGATGTTGTGTGTTAACATTTGTAAATACTACAAAAATAATCCATAGTTTTGTTGGGAGGTATAGCTTGTCTGTTAAGAAAATGTAAGCATTGTGGAAATGTGTTTACTGACTGCACATTGTGTGAAAACGATATGAAATGTGTGAATGGTATGGCCACAAAAAAACGATGCTGTGCTAATTGTGTACAGAGTTTTGAAAATGTGACAACTGGTTGGACAAACGACTGAAAAAAACTGTAAAAACAGTTACACTTTAGCTGGCCTTACCACAGACATCCTGTTCAAGTTCATATTTCAGCATATAAAAATGACATGCCAGACAAATAATGAAAATCATAAAGTCATTGATTGAAGCATAAAGAATACAAAGGGCATAAAGAATACATTTCTATTACATTCATAATACATTTTCTGCATGTAGGTGCCAATACAGTGATGCAATTGATTAATCTTTAAGTTCTTTTTTCTTTTTTGATGAACTATTGAACACTTAATTTAACTACTGTGTCATGAATAGTTAAGTGAACAGCTGCATTTAAGTTAAGTAGTCTAAATCAGTAAAAGTATCACAATGTATTTCTAATACAGGAACGGCACATTAGCATGTTACCTTTTACACAAGAAAATGATTCAATAAATAAATAAATATGGCGTGAGTTTAACCCCCCCAATGGTAGACCCAAAGTTACGCCCTTGGCAAGACCTTACTCCTTTTCATCTGATGTCTGATACTGATAACTTTTCATGTCATGTGACACTTTTTCGTCTGACTCCGTTTTTTTTCTGACAGCGGTTTTCCTGAGACCTGACTTTTTTATCTGATGTCTGATTCCTCACTCTGATAACTTTTCATGTCATGTGAGACTTTTTCGTCTGACTCCGTTTTTTTTCTGACAGCGGTTTTCCTGAGACCTGACTTTTTTATCTGATGTCTGATAACCGACTCTGATATCTTTTCATCTGAGGCTTTTTCGTCTGACAACGTTTTTTTCTGACAGTGGTTTTCCTGAGACCTGACTTTTTTATCTGATGTCTGATACCTCACTCTGGTAGCGTGTTGTCTGAGGCTTTTTCGTCTGACACTGTTTTTTCTGACAGTGGTTTTCCTGAGACCTGACTTTTTTCATATGATAGCTGACTCTGACATCTGAGGATGTCCTAAAATGTACACCGTATTACCCGCTGTTGGATGGGGCTGTGATCATTGACCAAGGAGATCATTGAGGAACAAATCTGCATTACCCCTTCCCCTCATTTTTTTTGCAATGTTGATTGTGTTAAAAGCACTGGAATTGTGTCCTTTGAAAAATGTATGCAGATGCCTATGTATGACTATCTGCTAATGCATATAAATAATTACAGTTAGTAAACTTCGTTTAGAAACTATGCTCTTTATAATATCATTGTCAAATATTAAGGCTTGTAAAGGCTCATTGAAAAAAAAAGAAACAAGTGTATAGTGGTGTGGTTACATTTTATTTCATGTTTTCTCTATTTGCAGTATTTTTTCTAATATAACACCAAAAATACAATGAAAATTTAGCAATATTAAATTAAACATTGTTTTTAAATCCAAAATATATCACATACTGCTGCTGGAGTGATAAGATGCATAAATCATAAAAATACTCTTTTTTTATTTTACTAATCCCACCAAAATATCTCTCATTACTGCTGTAGAGTGAAGTTCTGCTGAATTCAGTGAAGCAGAATGTAGAAGAAGAGCGGCCATAAAAGAAAGATGAGGTTCTGTGTGACGCTCTTAGCACCGTTACACAGATTCCCCTGACAGCATGAGCCCGTGAAACCTGCATTCGCTTGTGATGATGTGGAATCACAGACAGATTTAGAGGCACATCCTTTAAGAGTCTGTGGCCCAGACTCAGCAGGTACTAATGTAAAGAAAACAAAAGCGTATTAAGTGAATCATTCAAAACTTGACAACACAGAAATCTGATAAAACACATACGGAATACATACATTATACTCATGGTTATGGATTTCACAATTTTATCGTAAATAGCCTATATGATAAATATATTTCTGTGATTACAGGTTATTAGAAAACCATGTTCTCTGATTCATGTTATCACATATTGGTATGTCCTATTGGTATGCACTTACAAAAAGTGCAATTAAAAATTTAACCCAATCAACTATAATAATGCAGAAAAATGACTTGATACTCACCTGTAGCTTTAATGCAGTAGTCTTCGTTTCCTATACACTTTAATTTGTTGGTGCAACTCAGTCCATCGCAGGAGTAACATTGTTTTCCATTGGGGCTGTTAGCGCTGGAATCTGTAGATGAAACAAATCAGATTTTTTTATTTTATGGAATACATAAGCTTAATGCCATATGTACTGTGTGTGTGTATGTATGTATATATGTGTGTGTGTGTGTGTGTGTGTGTGTGTGTGTGTGTGTGTGTGTATATATATGTATGTGTGTATGTATATAGTGATGTGTATCAAAGACATACCTGGGGCGTATTTGCTATTACAAAGGTCTGAGTTACAGCATTGTGTAGATGTAACTGTCCTTGTAACTCCGAAGTTAATAGATGAACTTGTACAAGCCTCCGACACTGTACAACTCTTAATCTGCATTGAAGATACATTGTCACCTAAAAAAATAATATGCTTAATGCTTAACACAAGACCATTGTGATTTGTAAAGCGTGTGTGTGTGTGTGTGTGTGTGTGTGTGTACCTGGTAATTATCAGTTTATAAGAAAATAAGAAATGAAAAACAACACAGATTTTTACTCATGAGTCAGAATTTCAGTCATTTCATAGATAATATACACACACAAATATTCTGCTTTGAAGAAACTCATTTCACTTGCATTAGTTTAGGAGGAGTTCAGATGCAAAACCCTTTAAGTGCCTCTGACATGTTTTCTTGTAAATGAGCATTTATTTATCAGACTCTTATGCTTAGGTTTAATAATTCCTTGATAGCACTGAAAATGTTACTAGTCAGTAATTGAAATTGCTTATTTTCACAGATGTCACTCTAAGTGCGTGCAAAAATCTCCACTTACAGTATAAATAGGTCTTGAGTCCTTCTTTACTCTCCTTTCTGTTGTTTTTAATGCTATTTGTGCATGAAACTAAACCCCTGAAAAAACATTTATGATACTTAAATTTCATAAAATGTAAGAAAGGGACAGCACTCACAGTTCAAGCTTCAAAAATAGCGTTTAATCGCCCACAACGAACGTTTCGGGCTGAACGCCCTTCCTCAGCGTACTGGCGATTCAGCACCCAGTTTGATTGACCCCATTATCAGTAAGTGTGAGCGTGTTGTTGCACAGAAGATGATACTTAAATTTGTAATAATTTGGACGGAACTAAAATATATAGCTAGATTTTTTAAGATTTTTTGGGGGGGAGTGGACCTCACAGTTAAACGTTTATGGAGCGGCACGAACCTATAAAGCTCATAGAAATATATAAGCCAAATATATATATTTGAAAATAAAATGTGTTTACATATTGTATTAATTTGAGAAATGTTTGTGGCACCCATACAACAGATATCTGATAGAGAGATAGAGGAGGATAAGAAGTTCATACATTTTTATCAGATTTGTAGTAAGGTAATGAGGAAATAATTACGGTAATATAACTATACATAATATTACTATCTACATTATATACAGTATTATTTTATTATTATAGTTGATCCCACTGTCTGTAAAAGTGCTACAAATTACATATTTTATTATAATTTAAATTGTTGTCGATGGCAGCTGTAAAGACGACCAAAGATGCGGTGTTTAAATGTAAATAGTTTTTAAGTACATTTGCCTTAGAGGATAAAGTAAATTTAAATGACGCATACACACATGATTTGGACACCTTTTAATATCAAGTAACATAAAACTGATAAAAACTGTTTACAATATTAATGAAGTAATGCAGTTTTTCTTTAAAAAAATCATGAACATGAAATTTAAATGATGATAAAATATCTAATTTGTGGCACTTTTACAGACAGTGGGATCAATACAAGATGTGTTAAAACAACACAAAGTGTGTTGTTCCAAAAATAACACATTCGTTTTAAAAGTGTATGTACACCCCAAACATTGCTCAAATTAAAAACATGTAAATTACTTTATAGATTTAGAAATAATTTTCCTTTAACTAGTGTGAGAGCGCAAACAACGCTTCGGGTCATGCCTAACAACGCCCTTCAGCCGTTACTTATTCACGATACAGCACAGCCTCTCGTACCTTATTGCTACACCATCAAATACTTTCACTTCAAATCCGCTTAATCCCAGCCTCACGCCATTCAGAAATAACGGTTTCATGACAGTATTTGTTCAGAGTTATAAAAAATGACAATTTGCAAGAAAACATGTCAGATGCACTACACATGAGCTTTTTAGGGTTTTTTTACAGTTTAGGATAATGAAAAAAAATTCAGTTGAGTTAAGCTAACATTCATGTTAAATGACCCTAATTTCCATTGGTAGTCTATAATATTTCAGTAAATTTATCCTCCATCATACTGAACTCACCAGTCACAGTTGTTTGAGTTGAACATACGTTGGCAAAGCTTGGACACGTCGTCTCTTTGTTTACACAAGAACCTATTGGACCTGTACACTCATAACATTTGAGTGAATGTCCTGAAAAAAAGGTAGAAAAAAATGAGGTAGAAATATATTTTGTAACGAATAAAACATTAAATAGGATTTTGTGTTTTGTACCTCCAGTGAAAAGAGCGCAGAAGAGAACAATGATGATTTTCAGTTCCATCTTTGGTCTGTCAGGAGGTGAATAAAATCACAAACCCTTTCAGTGGCTTTTATATGAACGTTCAAAAGAGGGGGCGAGGCTTTGATGAGTAAAGGAAACTTAAATAAAAGGGGCGTAAGTTTAATTTTGACATTGGTGGGGACATAAGTAAAATTGTCTTTAGAGCCACAGTCACATAGGTTTATTACTGTTTACTTGAACAATATTTAAAATAGTATTTCTGTTGCTATAATCTTATTTATAAAGGTTACAGGTCAAAAACAACAAATATACAATAAGCTAGAGCTGCACGATAAATCGCATGTGATTGTTATGCACATCTGGTATTTTACCACACAGAGCTGTAGTTCACCGACAAGCAAGTCGATTATCGAATCACCTGCAATGATAAATGCGATATTGCACAGCTTGTCAGTGAATGAAACAAAAAACAAAAAATATAATTGCGAACTACATACTGTACAGACAGCTCAGTGTGCACTATACTGTACATACAAACGAGTCCAGACACAAAAATTTGCTCATCCGCTTATTATGGGATTATCATATATTATGAGAAAACACTGTTCCTGAATCTATATGTCACAGCTTGTTCTGTATTTTTTGCATAAAACGGTTGATATAAGAACGTTTTCTTTCTCACCACCGGTAGCCTGCAAGTATGACATGATGAGGCACATCACGTCTTGTTGACAGAGATTTCGCGCTGCGTTCTTCCAATAGAGACAGAGCGCAGCGCATCATAACCTGAAAACCTTTCAAATTTGTATAACTGCGCTCTCTCTCTAATGCAGCCTACGTCAGACAGCGAGTAAAGATAAAGCCAATCATAAGCGATGTGGGTTAGAAAGGCGGGAATCAGGAATTAATGTTATGTAAAATAAGTAAAAGGTAAAAAACACAAGGCACAGATGGACATCAGTGGTTATTTATAGCAAAATATGCATATGAAAAGCATAACAGACCAGCTTAACAGAGCGCGGAAAAAAGCATGAACTAAGTCAAATGTTTAGCTGTAATAATACACTTGACGTCTGGCTTTTTAAAGCTATATAAAGTTAGGGTGACAACCCGTCCCGTGTAGCGCGTGTGCACACAGCGTTCGAAGCCCTGCAAATTGAGGCCGTGTCACGCATAATCAATGCTTGCTCAAAAAAAGTTCACAGCCAAACGAACATTACTTGACAGCAGTGGCGTAGCAAGTCAGTCCTGGGCCCATATGCAAAAAAAATGTGCAGGCCCCCTTAAGCCAAAGCCCCCCTCAACCTTGCCCGTTGGCACTGTTAACTGTGGCGTGCAGGTCTGTTAACAACATATACTTTTAATAAGGAAGTCAAATATTTTTACTTTACTTTTTTACTTTAAAGGGTAGATTTAAATAAAGAAAAACGAAATGTTTTGGGTAGTTTTTGACTCGTGACTAACTTCTCCGCCTTGTCTTTTCTCTTTAAGGCCCCACTTTTATGTTTATATTTGTCCATCCTTAATCCTCCAATGTAGATAGCCGCTATAGTAACCTCTCACACTGTGTTTTCTTTTTTTTGTTTTTGCGCGGCGATGCGTCATGTAAAAAAATATGCCGTAGTAGTTTACGGCAGCTGCGGAGTGAAAAAATAAACGCAAACAAGAAATGACGGAGAAATTAGACATTATGGAGAAATAAGAAATCACTACACATGATATGCATACAAAATATATTTATTGCAGCCACAAAGGTCACAAAAAAAAAGTATTAAAAGCTGGGGCTGGCCCAGGGCATACCCTGCATGCCCAGACGCTACACCACTGCTTGACATTTCAAGCTAGTTCTCTACTCGCACGCTACTGTTGCCACACCCACCCCTCAACGGCTGACTAGGTTGTTGTCAACTTTTTTGTTGTTGTCATGACAGCGCAGTGCGCACGCAGCGATGCACGTGCATACCAGACACACTGAAAATGAACTTTTAGATGTGCGCTTTCCAATTCGAAAAATGGAGACTGAGTCTGACTCTGAGGCACAGCCATCATCAATTAAAAACATGCTCACAAGTTCACCATCCTTCTTCCCCCTTCTCGATCCGTGAACCTCTGGAGTTTGTGAGTTAAGACTTTTTTTAACTGTTCCTGGGGTGTTTAGCAACTACACTTCCTGTTAATCCTATAATTTTATATTATAATTTATTTAAAGTGAATAAATTGTAATGAAAAATAAATAAAATTAAATAGCTAAAGTAAATCGTATGGAAGTGCACTTGTCAATTTATTGAATGTTCAAAATATTATGAACATTTATTTAGAAAAAAAAATATTGGTTGGCCTATTCATGAGCAGACATCAGCAATTAACGGTACTCGCTTTAAAGCTGATAATGTTTTTATCCTTATTCTAAACCTCTTTCATTTTATCCAATTGAATTAAAAGATATTTTGTTCAACACACCTCAAAATTTATTTTTGAATTGCACGTTAATTGCAGTATACTTTCAGAGAAAATTAAACTTTTTAACCCCTGAGCACTTGCATTTACCAAACCCCTTTACAGTGTACACCTTACAAGCTGTGTTTATTTGTTTATACCTGTAAATACTGAAAACAACATCCGCACTTTGTTCACTAAACACATTTTGTTGTAAATTAATCACCTGATTTTTGCACAGCATCGTTTTATTGCCTCACCCAATAAATAAATATTTTTAATAAATGATGTTATGACACACCCCTTCCTTACACATTTGAATGTAACAAGTGTACAAACTTTATTTAGGTTTGTTGGCATTTTATGAAACCGAAACTGTCAGAATCCTGCCGGATCCTGTTGGTATTTTAGTCTAGTTTAGCATGGCAGGGTTCTGACAGTACATATGTTCTATGTGGGAAGTGTGTGGTTGTAGTATTGGTTTATTTCGACCACGCATTTCCCGGGTCTCGTCACTTTTTCCCCGATCCCTTACTCGTGATTATTTTCAGCTGTATGTAATTTACTTTCTCCCTATTTAAGAGTCCTTGTGTTTGTTGTCTAGTGCACGTTCGTCTTGTTTTCATGCCTTGTCCCATGCTTGTTTTTGCCCTGTCGGTTCCAGTAAGTTTGTGTATATTTAAGTCTTGATCTGTTTTGTGTTGGAAAAGTTTAATGTTAGTATTGTTAGTTTAGTGTCAGTTTCGTGTAGTGCTGTTGCCCTTGTCTTGTTTTGCCCCCTCGTGGGTTTTGTTTTCCTGTTTTTCCCCTGTTTTTGTAATAAATTCCCTTTTTGTACGTCCGCATCTGGGTTCGTGTTTTGTGTTCCCCGATTCCTGACAGAACGAACGTGCCAGAAAAGAACCCAGCGGACATGTACACCGGTACTCGCCTGGCGAGACGGGGAAAGGGTTGCCGCCCCGCATACGAGTCGGGTTACGAGTCTTATGACCCGCTCGTATGCGGACCCGTAGCCAACGTCAGGTGGAACCCGACCCGAACCGCCGAACCCCATCGACTCCCGCCCATCCGGGAGGGAAGGACCGTCGGGATGTGGGGGTTCGGCGACCCTGAACTCTCTCCTCTGGCTCCAGAGAGCCGCTCCCCGCCTCCGTCCCTTCGAGGGAAGCGTGAGAGGAGGATCTCCTGGGAGTCTTCGTCTGGGGGGTCCTCCTCCGACTTAAGAGCACCACCACATCCTCTATCTGCTCCGCGACCTCGAAGGAAGAACAGGAGGAAGGGGGATCTTACCCAGCCGCCAGAGCGTCTAGAGCGCCCAGAGCCGTCGACGCGGCCGCCAGAGCGTCCAGAGCGCCCAGAGCCGTCGACGCAGCCGCCTGAGCGTCTAGAGCGCCCAGAGCCGTCGACGCAGCCGCCAGAGCGTCCAGAGCGCCCAGAGCCGTCGACGCAGCCGCCAGAGCGTCCAGAACGCCCAGAGCCGTCGACGCAGCCGCCAGAGCGTCCAGAGCGCCCAGAGGCTTCGACGCAGACGCCAGCGCAGCCCCAGCCATGTGCGCCGTCGACGCAGCCGCCAGAGCGTCCAGAGCGCCCAGAGCCGTCGACGCAGCCGCCAGAGCGTCCAGAACGCCCAGAGCCGTCGACGCAGCCGCCAGAGCGTCCAGAGCGCCCAGAGGCTTCGACGCAGACGCCAGCGCAGCCCCAGCCATGTGCGCCGCCAGCGCAGCCCCAGCCATGTGCGCAGCCAGCGCAACCCCAGCCGTGGGCGCAGCCAGCGCAACCCCAGCCGTGGGCGCAGTCAGCGCCACCCCAGCCAGACTTTGCCATTTTTGGCCATGGTCATCCCTGGACTCTCCCGAAGTCCACCCAGACTCTTTCCCCACCCTCCCACCCTGGACCACCCCCTATGAACTTTTGTGTTCCCCCACCCCCCCTCCCTTGTTTATTATTTTTATTGTCCCATCCCAATCCAGTCATTGTTATGTCTTGTTTGCCCCTAATGTTATTTGTTATGTTTTCATGGTTCATGTCATGTACGCAGTCCGTCTTGTCCCGTGTTTAGTGTTCCCCCTTCGAAGGCGTCTAGTAGCCGCCTTTTGGAGGGGGGCGTACTGTCAGAATCCTGCCGGATCCTGTTGGTATTTTAGTCTAGTTTAGCATGGCAGGGTTCTGACAGTACATATGTTCTATGTGGGAAGTGTGTGGTTGTAGGATTGGTTTATTTCGACCACGCATTTCCCGGGTCTCGTCACTTTTTCCCCGATCCCTTACTCGTGATTATTTTCAGCTGTATGTAATTTACTTTCTCCCTATTTAAGAGTCCTTGTGTTTGTTGTCTAGTGCACGTTCGTCTTGTTTTCATGCCTTGTCCCATGCTTGTTTTTGCCCTGTCGGTTCCAGTAAGTTTGTGTATATTTAAGTCTTGATCTGTTTTGTGTTGGAAAAGTTTAATGTTAGTATTGTTAGTTTAGTGTCAGTTTCGTGTAGTGCTGTTGCCCTTGTCTTGTTTTGCCCCCTCGTGGGTTTTGTTTTCCTGTTTTTCCCCTGTTTTTGTAATAAATTCCCTTTTTGTACGTCCGCATCTGGGTTCGTGTTTTGTGTTCCCCGATTCCTGACAGAAACAAAGTAAAAGTATTTTAAAATAAAAAAAAATTAATTTTAAATGGTAACGCTTTAGATTACAGCCCGGAAAGTACTGCGTAAGTACAGCGAATTTACAGTGTATGTTTCTGTAATTATAGTATACTTATGAAGTACATGCATGTAATTATAAGGGAACAATTTATAATATTTGGGGAACAAAGGGGTAACAACCAGGAAAAATACAAATAATTTATGCAGTAAGTATTTTATAACTAAGGGCTAACTATTTTAATATTACATGGTATGTATGACTTATTTGCTAAAAACATGGGAAATTACAAATTATCTATACAGTAATTCATAACTTCGGACTAACGATTCAAATATTAGGCCTACGTGATATGGCATATGCTACATGCAAAACAATCTTATGTTTGAGAGTAATTTAGCGAGAACACACACATTCACTGATTTGGCTCGATCACACTCCTCTCCATATAGCTGGTGGGTGGTGATCGCACTGCCGTCATACCATGGCTGCTTTCACATGGATACTGCAAACTGTGGGTTTTCATTCAATCATAGTCATACACCACATATATTTTTGTAATAATAAAGGTAGGCTATTAAAATATATTTAGGCATAGGCTAAGTATTTTTTTAACAACCGGGGGTACATATTTTATCATTTCATGATGCATGATGATGGACATTACCAGAGGTGGGTAGTAACGAATTACATTTACTTCGTTACATGTACTTGAGTAAATTTTTTGGGTAACTAGTACTTTTAGAGTAAATTTAATGATGGGTACTTTTTACTCTTACTCAAGTACATTTCTAGTGAAAAAACTGTACTTTTACTTCACTACATTCGGCGGCGTTACTGCGCTACTTTCAACTGGTAATAATTAATGAATATATATTTTTTAAGTTTATAGGGCGTGTTCGAAAGTTTCGCGAGACAGGCTGCGTCACCCTGTAGCGCGCGCGACCGCGCGGTCATCCTTTAGCGCGCGCGACCGCGCGTAGATGACAGGAGAAGCAGATGAGGGCGCGTGTGCATTGTGCGAGATATCGGAGGCAGATCATGCATGGCGGCTTCAAGTTCGGTCTATGTTTTCACTCCAAGAGGTCAAAAAGAATAGTTTCATAATGTGATGCATGCTTTGTTCAATAAACGAGCTGACATCTCAGCGTACAGGAATTCAAGATCCAACCTGAAGTAAGTGTCACAGTATTGTCTATTTGAACACTATTAATGGTCATTTCACACACTGTCCGAGTTTTTTTGCCATATGCACTCTTGTGCAAGCGATGACAAAACCTAGTGTAAGTTAAACCATACAAACAGCACGTTCATCTGCACATTTCCGTATAATTTCCCCACTGAACACCAAAATGTAAGGACGTCTTGCATTTGTACACAAATCCTGACACCTAACTAATGTGTAGAAAATACATTCAAATAAACGGGATTGTATTTTATTTAAATCCTTCTAAAAGCATGTATGAATAAAAATAAAAGAATAAAGTTTTAAAGAATTTTAAAGAAAACATGTATTATATATTATAATAAATGTAGAGTTGATTTGCTCGTGTTTATGTTCAGTAATTGCACTTTAATGGCAATGAAAATAACCTATTCATATAAAAACATGATAACAAACAGACACACATGTCCTTTTTTGTTTACTGTTTGCATGTTTAAAGGCAGATGCTGACAAGTTTTTGTTGTGAACATGAAAATAAATACAGAGTTAACCGTCAGAAAACATCTGTGTGTGTGTGTGTGTGTTTGAGATTTTTTCTCAAATGACACGTTATGTGATGTTAATGTACCCATTGCAGGACTGAGATAGGCTGCTTTACTTGTATATAAGCAGAACAATGAGACTTTTAAGGAGAGGTTTGTGAAAACCCTCCAAGTAGTCTAAATTTAGTGCTTTTGCGCTACTTCTTTATCAGATCGGAAGTAACGAGTAACTAACTACTTGAGTAGTTTTTTCATCTAATACTTTTTTACTCTTACTCAAGTAAATAATTAGATTGATACTTTTACTTTTACTTGAGTACATTTTTGTATAAGTACTTGTACTTTTACTTGAGTACAGATTTTGGGTACTCTACCCACCTCTGGACATTACTAAACAACAAAACTTGAAATTCAGTAAATGTGTTTATGCTATTTATTAGTACGATACAATTTATTTAGAATTTTCAATAAAGGTTACTAACATTAAAAAAGAAAAAGAGTATAGGAATTTGTTGGGTCATCTTCTGTGCTATTATGGAAACAACACATTTTGTGTTCTTTTAACACATCTTGTGTTATATTTTAACACAAAATCAACACAAAATGACACATAATGTGTTAAAATTACACATAATGTGTTAAAAACTTAACACATCCTTTCTAAGAGTGTGTACTGTGTAAATATACCATTGTTTTGTGTTGTTACAGTCAAAGTCAAAAAATTTAACCCCCTTGTTTCACTTAGTTACAGAGTAAGTACAGCATCTGCGGGCTGTAAATTAAAGTGGCGCTTGTTACCCCCTTGGTTTACGTAGTTACAGAGTAAGGACAGCATCTGCGGGCTGTAAATTAAAGTGGCACTTGTTACCCTCTTGTTTCACGTAGTTACAGAGTAAAAACAACATCTGCGGGCTGTAAATTAAAGTGGCACTTGTTACCCCTTTGTTCCCAAAATATTATAAATTGTTCCCTTAAAATTACATGTATGTACTTTATACGTACACTATAATTACAGAAATGTATGCTGTAAATTTGCTGTACTTACACAGTACTTTACTGCATATATTATTTGTATTTTTTCCTGGTTGTTACCCCTTTATTCCCCAATTATTATAAATTGTTCCCTTATAATTACACGTACGTACTTCATAAGTAAACTATAATTACAGAAACATACGCTGTAAATTCGCTGTACATACCCAGTACTTTCCGGGCTGTAATCTAAAGCGTTACCATCAGTTTGTACCAGGTGTGCCTCATACATCCTAAAAAAAGTGAAACTGCTGGCTCTATGATCGCCCACTGGTGGCTGGATGCAGTACAAGTCATAAACCCCGCCCTCTTTATGCAAACGAACGGGACTAGGGCCAAAAAAAATGACACTTCCAATACATTTTTCTGAAAGATGTTTTTGGTCCTTTAAGGTAGTTGTTATCACGCTGATATATGTTCAATTGTTCATTTTTGTGATAAGTTTCATTTCTAGCTAATAATTTGATGCTATAAAAACTGGGCGTGTCGTTATAATTAACATTTATGATTGACAGCTTCTCTGAGCGGACTCACAAAGGTTCGAGGAAAGTTTGAAGATATAACTAACTAATAATTTTATTGTGTTATTTTACCCCGACAAAATAAGTTGTATTAAACGTACCTTATTTTAGCAGATCAGTCAAATGAGGCGTGATTGAATTGGACGTGCAAGCGTTTAGGCAGAAGTGTGATACTGCGATTCCTTCTTTGCATGCCCTGGCTCCAAACTGACGTTTTTGCGTAACGTGTCAGCGCTCATCGTTGTACATTTTACGTTCAGTTCATTAGTATGGAAGGAAGCGGCATTGTGGCGTCCATCTTTTTTACAGTCTGTGGTCAAGTCTAGGACAACTATGCTGTGGTGTCACTAGGCCAATTTTAAGTTTTATCCCCCTGAAATGTCTGCCTCCCCCCCAAAAAAAACTATATTTCACAACCTGTACATGGATTCGTGATCACTTTAGTCCCCTTTAAAGAGCACCTATTGTCCGATTCATGTTTTTACATTTCCTTTGGTGTGTAAGTGGGTATTAGTTCATGTTAATAATATGCAAAAGGTACAAAGCCCAAAATAAACGATGACGATGAGTTATCATCTCCGACGTAAATCTCTTTTTTTTGGTCTACACCAAACACACGGATTGTAGGCAACAGTTTACTTCCTGGGATTGGTGATGTAGAGAAGATCGACATTATCATAATTCCTCCCACTTCAGACTCACAACCTGTAAGTTAACTCGTGTTAGCACTGTATTGTGAGCGAATCTTTCAAACATGGTAAGGAGCATTACACATCTGCCTGACTTCAGAGGTATTTAGACCAATCACAACGTACAAATTAGCTGGCCAATCAGGGACACAGAGCTTTCCAAATCTGTGCGTTTTAGGAAGAGAGTGAAATCTGGAGCTACAAAAATTAATAAGTATATATTTTAATTAAAGGCGGGGTACATGGAATTTTAAAAACACTTTGGTAAAGGGAGTCGGGCAGAGTACCAAAACACACTTGTAGCCAATCAACATCGTTGCCTGGGTTGCGTATGTGTGGGGTGGGTCTATCAAAATAAGGTCCAGATTCTTTTGGGGTATAGGGGTGTGCTTGTTTAGGTGATTTCAAATGGCTTTCAGAGATCATGCACCCCGCCTTTAAGTACATAAACAATTGCATTATAAAAACTCAAGTGATATCCATATTTTTAATACAGTGGAATACTGTAAGTACAGTACAAGCTCTCCCAGTACAAGAAATCTGTCTGTGATTACTGCTCACACTTTTTTTTTCTAAACTCAACTGTGAAGCTCATCCTGTTGGGATGTCAAACAGTACCTATTTGGACCAGCAGGTGACACTGTTGTCATTTTTATTATACGCTTCTTGGGGCAATGGGAGCTTTTAATGCAAAATGACTTGCTAGATATTCCATTATGTAAGTATGTTGGTTCCATTCATTTATTTATTTTTGTGCTACAGTTAGACAAAGAAACAAAGAAAACAGAAAAGCAAAGAACATCAAAAGCAGGGCAGTTTTAAAATATAGTTTAGGATGGACTCTTTGTAGTTACATTGAGTTATTCAATTTGTGTCTTGTTTAAATAATGTAAGAAGTAGTACTCCATTCCAAACTATATGACTATATTTTTAAATGTATGCGATATTTGACAGGTAGTGTAATAATGCTGGAATCAGGCTTATGGTCGTATTTCTTTAATCTTGTAGGTGCAGCTGCATTTTGAACTAGCTGGAGCTTATTGACTTGATTTGCATGACATCCCCAGCAATGAGTTGCAATAGTCAATTCTTGAGTTCAATAATGCACGGATAAACTTCTCTGCATCTGAAGCAGACAATGTGGTGCATTTTTTTTTATATTTCTAAGATGGAAAAATGCTGTGACAAACATTAGAAAGTGACTTCAAAAGACAGATTGCTATTCAGTATCACACGACTGGGCAAGATGGAACAAAAGCGTAATCATCTATAGAGATGTTCTTTACTGACATATTTTGTTTGGAGTCTTGTATTATTTTCAGTGTTTTTACATCAGTGCAAAAGGCAAGATTAAGACAACTATTCATCAGTATTAATTAATTCCATGTTGTTGTAAAAATAAAGGATTTGACCAAATCATGTGCTGATGTGACCAATTAAGAAAGTTGGTAGCACCAGTGTAACCAGTGGAAAAGTTGGTCTGGTGCCCTGCCTCATTAGCTCTTTTTGTGAATGATGTTCAGTGACAGTTTGCTTGTTGACAACAGGGCCAGCTGCTGGTCAGAACAGGATCTGTTTTTTCTTATCCTGATTTATACAGATTTCTAATCATAATTGTAAAATGTATATATTTTTAAGTAAAAAAATGTTACACCCCTCATACAGTAGCCCCCTCACAACAACACTGGATCTTCTGTTTTTTATTATGATTACTAAACTCTACCTATTAAAAATAGACTTTTTGGTTAAAACACACAAGCACTCCAGCTTGGTGTCATCGTCAATTTTTTTGCTCTTAATGGACTTTGTCAAAGTTCAGTTATTGATTTAATAGGAACTCACTCAAGGTTCAAATATACCAGCACAAAAATATTTGGGTCTGTATAGACGATTTCATTGGACGCATCGCATGCGTGTTGTCAGGGTTACGTGTCTGGCCAAAAATTTACTTCAGGTCTTTGTTTATCGATCTGGAAAACTGTAACTAAACTGACCTCTGTAACAAATACTGTCAGAAATGTGCACTTTATTAGTTTTAGCAGTCCTTAAATTTTCTGGTTTACTGCAAATGGGCCATCAGTGCTGTTTAAACCTGATTAGAGATCATTACCTGAATGTTAACTGACCAGACTGAAAGAAATACAGGTTTTCAGCAGGCTAACAGAGCATATCATTATATTTACAGGTGTTCCCGAAAAACTTACAGGAAATAAATTTTTGTAGTAGAAAACTAAGAACTCTTAGTTTGACACTAAACCTCTTCCTGACATTTACATTTGTAGCATTACAAATGCTATATGAATTTAAATGATGCATATAAAACTACAGTAACATGAATTGATTAAATTACATTTGTTGGCCAAAACAACTGTTTTACATGTTACTACTGTATATTACCCTGTATTTCGAGTTGTTTTGATGAAGTGCAGTAATGTATGTGAAGTAATATATGTTACACCAAACATGTTTGGAATTTGCATATTCAAGAGAATGAGTTTTGTTTTAAATAGTAACACAAATTTAAGCTCAAATAAATTTTGAAATGTAGCATCAATTTTGCTTTGCATTAATGTTTACAAATATAGACGGTTTCATCGGACGCACGTGATACACGTCTGGATCCGAACCTTACTTCCGGTTTCGTTTTTTTAATGGTCTGACTAGTTGCTAAACTCGTCAAAAATAACAAATGTTTTCGTTTCCTAGGTAATCTATGTGTTGTTTTGTTTGCTTGTTATATAAATAAACTATGTTTAAAGAACTTTGTTGTTATTTATTATTAGCGGAGTTTACCGGAAGTTACGTGCGGACCGCGACAGCGGCTTGTTTATGTTGTTACTGCTGAAATGGTCTATACTAAAACATCCTTGCATCCGATATAAGGCAAAATTGACTTCTTTAGAAATGCGCTGTGTGTTTGTGGTTGTGATTGTTTTATAAAAGCACACCATTCACTCACAAAATATATTTCTAAGTACGAATCATTAACACCTTAAATATATCTTTTGTGACTGCATATCAGTCACGCACAGAGGTGGTGGGAAAATAATTCTTGTGTGATCAATAACACCGTCCAAATCTTGACTCTTGCTCTTAAAGGGATAGTTCACCCAAAAATTTAACTTCTGTCTTCATTTTCGCACTCTCATGTTGTTACAAATCAGTATAAATTTCTTTGTTTTGATGAACATGAAGGAAGATATTTTGAGTAATGTTTGTAACCAAACCGTTTGTGGACCCCATTGACTTCCACAGTAGGAAAAAGAATACTATGGAAGTCAATGGGGTCTACGAACAAACATTACTCAAAATATCTTCCTTTGTGATCATCAGAACAAAATTTATTTTACGGGATTATAACAACATGAGAGTGAGTAAATGATGACAGAATTTTCATTTTTGTGTGAACTATCCCTTTAGTGAATTATGTTGCTTCTAAGTGTTTCAAACTTCTTAATAGTAAATACTTAAAAATGTAACATCCATACAGTAAGTGCATTTTATAAATTTACAAAATAACAAAGATTAATAATGATGAAAAATATATTGCTCAATGTTACTCATGTTAGCTAATGCATTAATTAATGTTAACCAATATAACCTTATTGTAAAGTGTTACCATAAAATGCACACATCAGCAACAAACAATCCTTAAATGTATATGTTGTTGTTGCAGTAGTTGTGGTTGCTGTTTGGTTCTTGTCAGCCTATCATCTCCTCTAGGCTTAAAAGCTCTGTCAGTGCCCTCTCCAGGGGCTTAGTTATGCCATTTTTAGGGGGGCTTTAGCCCTTCCAAAATTCCTCTCAACCCCCTTTAAAATGTTAGCCCCATAAACTGTATAGGAATTTGTGATTGCTTCATTTCTCTTTAAATTTCATTTGAAAACGTCAGCAGGGCAGACTTTGTCTCTTCCCCTCTGCGACTTTCAGCACGTTCAGCTCATCTATGCAATGCAGTAGAATCTTTATGTATACTGTGTATATGTATTTATATATATATATATACATATATATAAAAAAACCTATTCATGCTTCTGTCTCTCACCACCGTTAACTTTTGTGGCTCACCGCATGTTTTACACAGTAAAGGTCAAAGATGGTGGCAAAAGATGAGCTAGATATATTTTATGCATTTTTTTTATGTCACGTACTTTAAAAGGTTTTGACACATTGTTTTAAAGGAAGTTATTAGACCACAGAGAGTTGCGGTCCCAACATCATCTCTGCAGTTTTGTTTTTTAATAAATATGGTGTGAGAATGGAAACTTTAACAGTTCTTTGACCAGAAAAACTGTTGCTCTAGCTTAACCACTTTTCTCTAATGTGGTGCAGCTTGACCTTAAACTCACATCTTACACACTGGAGACAGGATGGAAAACATTTCAAAATCACACGCTGCTAGCTTGCCAAGGCTACCATTAACTATAACATTTTTTTATTTAAATATAATTGTTGAATAAGGAATAAATGTATTTAGTCCAGAGACAAAAATACAGAAAATACAAAAATGCTAAACTTAAATGTATCTGAAATACTGCCGCAGTGCGCTCTGTCATGTGCAGTATAAAATCACACCAAGGGCTCAGTTATGAAATTTAGTACAAATGTCTAAAACGGTTAAAAAATATAACATTCTGACTGCGTAAGAGGTAAGCTGTTATATTAGAGGAATAAGATGACTGGTGATTATTAAACTCTAATAAAACACTTCAATTTATTTATTGGTGAATATTTTGAAATAAAAAGTCCTCATACTCTACTGTAGAGTTTTTTAAATGTCAACAGACAAACTTTCTACACTGTAAAAAATACTTTGCTGCCTTAAAACATTTTTGTTGAATCAACTCGGATTTACAAGTCATTTCAACTTTCTATTATTTATCTTGACTAGAAATAAGTTGTTACAACTACAGGTGAGTTGTTATAACTTATAAAATTATGTTGACTTTTCTCAACTATATTTTATAAGTTGTGACAACTCATTGACATGACTTGTAAATCTGAGTTGATTTAACAAAAATTTTTAAGGCAGCAAAGTATTTTTTACAGTGTACTCATAGTAATAAATGCCTGATTCACAGCTATTAATCATCTTGACTAACTGATAATCTTGGTAAGGAGACACCCTCTTTTCTCTACTTGTGAAGACAACACATCACCAAACATAAGATTAACAACAGTAATAACATAAGGTGGAAAGTAATATAACAACTACACTTTCAGAAAGAAAACTAAGCTGTCACTGGGGTGGTACTTTTTTAAAAAGGTCCTATGGGGCGGTGGGGTTCCTGGACAGGGTATATCCCATAGTCCCATACTAAAATGCATGTTTGAGCTGCCTTCATTTAAAAACACCTTGTACTATCTATGTATTTAAAACTTGAAAATATCATACAAAGATGGGTTCACATGGTCTGTAAATATTCTCTCAGTATAGACGTAACTCCTTACGTAAGGTAATTTCTTGTTTCTGATGTGTTAGGGGTTGTGTACACTAAAACTTTTAAACGCGTCTGAAAACGACTGAATGCCTCTTGGTGCTCAGTGCTGAGCGCAGAAAAACCGCCGGACACTAGCTGCTGGCTTATTTTAAAAACGCCGAGCTTCCATTGGAAACAACTGAAAACATGCGCCGGCCGCGGGCGTAAAAGCTTTGGTGTGTACAGCCCCTAAGAGCAAAATGCGCCCCTCCACTTACTTTTCCACGGACTTCCTGACGCAACAGCAATCCTTGGGTTGACAGGTATTTCTTATGGGATTCATGCACATTAGGAATATAAAGAACGTTCATTTTATAAGTATACAGATAAACATTTTCGTGGCCATGCCACATTATAAAACTAGCCCAAAAAAAACATAGCCCAAAAAACCACCTGTGGCTCCAAAATTTTTCCTGCAACTGTACTTTCAAAATAGCCCAATTGTGCGGTAAAAACCGCAAACCTGGCAACACTGATACTGATTCAAAAACTGCCCACAGAAGAACGTCACAAGAACATCCCACCACCGCACCAGTGCCAGTCGCACCCACAAGGGAAGCCCCTGTGGCTGCCGAGAGTCAGAAAGGATACAACTACAGAGAGAGGAAACTAAATTAAACATACATTCACAAAAATAAAATAAAAATAATAATGATGAATAGAAAACCCTCAAATCATAACACTACTAATAATAGTCATAAATCACTTATACAATTAAAAAGGGGTAATTCAACACAAAAATCAAAATATAAAATAGTAACAATAGTCGTGCTCGACCTGTAAAACAAACACTTAATGTGACTTCCTTAAATCAACCCTTACATTAAATTAGAGGTTTTACCAAATTAAAAAATACCTTTAAAATATATCTGGATCTGAGAAAGAGAGAATTATCTGTTTCTTCTATTAAAAAGGAACCTACAAAACAACCTTTTATGAACACAAACATCTTTCAGCATATTAACAGAAAGACTTATACATAATACTGATTACCTCTAACAAGCGTTTCAAACACACATACTCTCTGAAGACTCTGTTGTCAGGCCAATCACCATTAACACGCACGGTTTTCTTAACAGTAAAATCCGTACATGAAGATGCCTTATACCCACATTAAATTAAGTGAACAGTTACCTAAAGACACACAAACAATTCTAAAGATAAGCGATCAACTACTTGGCATTAATTAGCTTGCTTACTTAAAATATACCCCTCAATAGTCACAGAGACCATATTACCTGAAGATAGATGCGCTTGTTTGCAGACCCGAACGAATGAAGTGAAAGCAATCAACACTACTATGAGTCTATTTATAGTACCTACAGACAGCATGGAGCGCAAATTACCTAGTAGAAAATACTTGTGTGCAAAATCAATACATGAATGAAACTAAAGCGTGTTATGCTACTGCACACCCTATATAATTGCACAAACAAACATAATTAAGCACATGTTAGCTTGTTGGCAGAATCAATTAATGAAAAAGGAGGGCATGCTACGCTACGTGCGCCTATTTATAGTGCGTGCTGATGTAAACATTACGCTACTTCTTAGCCTTATGGGAAATGCAGTCTCAAACTCATATTACCCCGTTACAATCCACCCCCTTAAAAGAAAATGACGTCCTGTCAATAAACCTACGTTTCACACCCATGGTCTAAACAAACAACTTTGGGAATTGTTGGATGACCTTGTCACAGGGAGAGCTCTTTGATCATTAGTACAAACAGACTGGGGAAGATGATATGGGTTCCGGTGACATCCTGCAGTAGATCTCTGGGTCTTAATCTACCATCACACTCTGGAGGTGGTAATACAACAATTGGAGACCTAGAATTTTCTACACTTTCATCCTGCAACCCTACCTCATCCATCAACTCTGATATAATCAATACAGACTCTGTGTTTAAATCAAGTTCTTCATCTCTCATATGCAGAGGTAGGCCTGGATCACAAGAACTGGGAACAGGACGCAACTCACTTCGATGTATTATTTTAACTAAACCAATACCATCTGCTGGACAACCCTATAAAGTGTTGGATCCCACACATCCTGAATCTTATGTCTCCCTCTAACCTTATGGGGCCTTCGATACACTAACTGACCCTCTTGCAAAGAGTCATGATGCACCTTCTCATTATTTGATCGAGCATGTTGAGCTGCTGCAGCTTTCAAGCGGGCCCTAGCGTCGTTGAATATTTGTTACAAATTCTCTCTATGTTGGACTATCCATGGTTCTCCACTGGGCTCCAGATTATCTTGGCCTACAATAAAATCAATTGGTAGCTGGGGTTCCTCCTCAAACATAAGAACATAGGGAGAATAACCTGTAGACTGATGCTCTGTAGTGTTGTAAGCAAACACCACTTGCGAAAGAAACTCTGGCCAATGATATTTCTTTTCAATGGGAAGTGTTCACAATAAATCATGCATCATTCAATTAAATCTCTCACATTGACCATTGCCTTGAGGCCTATATGGTGTTGTACGAGTTTTAACAATGCCATAGATTCTGCACAATTCTTGAATAATTTTACTCTCAAAGCATCGGCCCTGATCGGGGTAAATTTGCCTCGGTAACCCAAACAAATCGAACCAATGCTCAACCAACCCTCTTGCTACAGTCTGCGCCGTTTGATCTTTTGTTGGTATGGCTTGAGTAAATTTTAAGAAAACATCAGTCATGACCAACACATTCTCAGTTCCACTGGATGATGGTTCCACCAATGTGAAGTCAATGGCCAAGATATCCAATGGCCTTTCTGCTCTAAGGTGACCCATAAAACTCCGAACTTTCGGTCAAACTTCTTTCGCTAAAGTACAGAGCTCACATTGCTTGCACCAATTCTCAATAACTTGTACATCCCAGGCCAGTAATATTGTGTTCTGACTAAGCTAGCAGTCCGCTCTACCCCCTGATGGATGTGATCATCATGCAGGCTACTTAACACTTCTTCCCTTAAGCACTGAGGTAAAACTACTTGACAAAACTCCTTATATCCACCTGGGGCCTGAAACAGTCTATACAAAATAGCATCAACCTTTGCCACTGGCGAACTAACTCAGCCACTGCAGAAGGTTCAAAATTCCTCTCCTGTTGTGTTGGGGGCTTCTGGCACTCCCAATACACCAAAAACCGACCGATGACTGGATCTGATTCCTGAAACTACCTTCAACTAGTCTTAGTTGGATGGGAAGAGCAGAAATAGTGTCAATGGTAAATATCCTTTTGAGTGGTGACATGTTGTCTTACTTTCTCTGGAATAGGTGTGGTCACTGAAATCTCAGCCATTGAAGCTGTATATTGTCTGGACAATGCATCTGGATTGCCATTATATCGGCCAGGCTTATACTTCACTTCCAAATCAAAGTCTGCAAGCTGTCCAACCCAACTCTGCTCCAATGCTCCAAGTTCAGCTGTCTGATAATGGCTTAAAGGATTATTATCAGTGTAAACAATACACTTATGCCCAATCAAGTAGTCTCTAAATTTGTCAGCTACGGCACATTTTAGAGCAAGAAATTCCAATTTCATTGAACTATAGTTATTACGTTCAGATGGTCGTAAACCTTGACTTGCAAAATCAATAGGTCTAAGCTTGCCCTGATAGTCTTGTGACAAAACTGCTCTCAATCCTTGATGGCTTGCATCCACTTCCAAAACAAAATGTCTACTAAAATCTGCATATGTCAGGATGGAAGCACTTGTTAACAACCCTTTCAATGTTTGGAAGGCATACTCACAATCTTCAGCTGTTCTTTAGACACATCTTTGATGACTTGCCTTTTCGATTAGAGAAAACTCTGATCACCAAAAATCCTCTCAATTAATTGCTGAAAAGTGCTTGGTGCATTACACAATCCAAATGGCATCCTATTAAACTCAAACAAACCAAAAGGTGTACAAAAAACAGTCTTAGGCTTATCCCCTTCTGCTACCGGAACTTGATTGTAGCCACTGGCCAAATTGAGTGTCGAGAACCATTTTGCACCAGTCAACACATCCAAATATTCCTCTATCCTGGGTAAAGGAAAGGCATCCTTATGAGTTTTAGCATTCAACTGTCTACGGTAGCGTTGGCACACTGGAATGTCATCCGTCAGAGGGATATGATGCTCAATTAATGAACTACATCCAAGATCACCATAATTTTTTTTTAAACATCACTATACAGGGCTAAGAGATCCTTAACAAATCCCTGTTCGGATTCCGAAAGCTCTGGTAATTCCAAATCAATGTCAGATTCTGCTGTAGAAACGCACATCTGAGATTGAACTATGACAGTATGTGTGTTACCTACTTTTTCAAAACAGAAACCCTGATATTATGAAGGAATTACTTCTGCCCTGACCAATGTTCCCAATCTAGTTCTTGGTTGCAAACTGACAGAGACAGTACTAACATTTATCACAGGGATCAGTGCCAGACCTTGATTTAACTGAACCAAAGCAGGGGAAATCAAAATCCCTGATGGTAACCCATTACTTCCTGATTCCTGTGGTTCCAATAATGTAACTGTATTTTCGCAGCCAAAACCTTTCGGACAAGAGGTCCTAACCTTAACGTGCCTGCCAGAATCTGCAGCGGATAATCAGACTGCACTCGTACATGACCCACAAAGCCAGCTATATGGGTGTTCTCAGCTTTCTGACACTCCACTAAGGCATCCTTTCATCTTGGCTCAGCTTGTTTAACTGAAGGTGCTAAAAACAATGCTGTGCCATGCTGTTCAAACAACTCACTATAACATTGGCCAATAACATTCATTCCCAGCAATCCTGGAGTGAGCACCCTGTCTTGATGTAAAACAGTGTCAACAGAATATTTAACTACTAAAACACCTCTTTTCAAAATAGTTTGTCCCAACACTAACATATCTGTCCCGAAATACCCAACGTATGGGATTTCTAGACCATTTGCTGCTTTCAACTGAAGCCAACTACATTCTTTAAGAACCCCTTCACCAAATGATTTAAAATGGCTATTAAAGAATGATTCAGTTATCATAGTTACCATGGAACCAGTGTCCAAAAGACAGGGAACAGTGACTTTCCCCATTTGAACAATTACTTTTGGACACTGGCAGACCAAACGTTGTAAAACAGAAGAACACTAGATGAACATAGATGACTTTGAGCCATTACTACCCTCTTCTGTTGTCTGGCTCATGACAACAGAGGGTACTAGTTTAAAGGCTCTTCAGCTGAAACTTTACTGATATCAACTGTTGGTGGTCTAGAGCTAACATCAATAGGCCATGGCTAACGACATTATCTGGCAATATGGCCAAGCTTATTACAGCGCAAGCATCTTCGAGTGTTCACTCTAGGAGAAGAGAGGGTATTATCAGAGGTAGGCTTTAGTTCATTAAGGCACTTAGTAATAGCGTCTGTTTTGCTGACTCTTAAGCATGTCTTTAATTTCATTGAATTCAGTAGACTCCCCAAACCTATTTATTTTCTTGACAAACTGAACTACTCTAATTGAGTCTTATTACACCATGATTGTGGCACTGACGTAACAGTCACTATTTCTCCTTCCTCCACCCACCTAATTGCTTCATCTCTTACATCTAGTAAGGAACAAGAAGGCTTTTACCTCACAAATTGTCTGAGTTCACGTCGTAGAGTAACATCCCTTACATGCTCCACAAATTGATCTCGAAGCACCTGGTCAGCATTAGGAGGGTCATTCTACAAAAAAGTGGAAATGCTTGTCCCTTGCATTTGCAGACCCCTTAATCATTTAATTTGACCCAATAATCCCATAATGATATATATTTAATAAATATAGACTATCCTTAAAATGATGAGAGAGTTTATTTATTTAAATTTCTTTTTTTTTCCTTTTTTAAACTTTTTTTTAAATGTCTGGTCCTGAAAATTGCCCTGTCCCTTTGATCATACATGGGAGTTGAACTATGTACTTATTATTTAAAACCATGTTTTTTATAAAAGAAATCTAATTTACATTTACCTTTAACCCTGTATTAATGTACTACAACACTGAAATGATACAAATACACACATTAATATGAGTAATATCAAATAAATATTTGTCCACCAAATTTATGTCATTGGTGTTACCCTACCCAAAGTACTTTTATTTTGAAACAATGCATCAGCTCTTTTAAGTTTTTCAAGGGTCAAGAGGTCAGTGGAAGAAGTGCAGTGGAGGAAGGCAAAAGGTTTGTGAGATGTCTTATCTTATTTGTCTAAAATATCATGATATTTCAAAGAATTTTGAGATAAGATTTTTTTGGATCTCATTAGTGTTACTCTTTTTTTATAGCTGGGAGTGAAAAAAAATAAAAATTCTGAATAAGTATGTGATTGTTACATCGCTGATGAAATAGCACATGGCTAATGGCAGCCATTTTGTTAAAAAAATAGTTTTTTCTGTAAATTGTCATTGGTGTTACAATCATAGGTGTTACCCGTCATTGGTGTTACTTCTCTAATGAGTACTTCCTGAGCACTATTCATTTAACTGACCAACATAAAAGCATAAAAACAAAACAAGATGGAACATTTTTTAAGTTTTATCATATTCATTATCTATTATTATATTCTAATTTTGTCATTGGTGTTACATTGTGTCATTGGTGTTATACCAAGTTTTGGTGTTATGAATGTATTTTCTTGTACTTTCTGGTAATATCTTGTTGTTGATATGGGATGTAAGACATTGTTGATATTTAAGTCTTTGCATCAAAGCCTTTTTGGTTGAATATTTTTGTTTTTGTTGGTTTTAAAGAAAAAAGTCAAACTGAGAATCAAATAATTTCATACAATGCTTGGTAAAGATGAAGAATTTAATTAAACAAATATTAATAATCAATTATTTTTCTTGCTGTTATCATTCCTCTACTCAACCTTTACCTAAATACACAAGCTGTAATGAGAAAATCAAACAATTATTGACAGCTCTCTGGCCCAATTGTGTGGTGGGCAATTCAGGTTGACAGTAAATCTAGCTAGCCCAATGAGATTGGAGGGGGGGCACTGGGGGGGCCAATCATATTCCAGGGGGGGCCGGTGCCACCCCGTGCCCCTCCTCTAGACATGCCCCTGATTGAACCGCCAATAAAATGGAAAGTGTTTTACGTTGTAGCCTGCTTAACATGGGCGAGGCTAGCCCCTTTTTAGGGGCTGCGGAGTAGCACAGTACCTGGGTGACTTGTCCGTAGACTTAAACGGAGAGAAGTAGCGCCGGTTACAATGTTCTTCCGCAAGACGCATGCAGTTCTGTTTATTAACCGCTAGAGCAAGAAACATAAACTGCGTCCCAGTGTGTAGTTGAGTACGTGTCTCTGTTCTTAAAGTTTATCTTTAATTTGAGACTCACTCATTTTAACAATCAGGAGTCATGTAAACACGACGCCACGTGCGTCTTTTCTGGTCAGTCGTCATGGAAACATGGCGTTTGGACCAGACCAGAGTGAAAACAAACGACATATTACTGTATACCACCAGTACCGGTAAGTTATGTGTGAAATCACTAACTATGGCTTTTTAAATTAATTGTTATTTATTCCTAGATTTATATCTGTTATTTTTCAGTTGTGTCTAACTATCAAACTAGACAATACATTTTTTTTGTCACACATAGAGTAATATGAAGGGGATAATGTTTTTTGACCCTTAGTGCAGGAGTCACAAGTGTTTTGTTTTAGACATACAGTAAAGGTAATGGTTAAATTACCAAAATATTAATAAACCAACCATATGTTGTAGGCATAAAAGATATAAATTAGGAGATTTGTCATTTTGACAAAGGCTTAAAACAATACACTGTATATTTACATAAAACCATACCCGCACTGCTGCTGTAGCCCACCTTTTGTCATGTATTTTATAGTGACAGTTGGCAACCTTATATGCCTCAGGAGACTTCAATATGGCATTAATGGCAAAAAAAGTGCTAGCTCGCCATTAATCAGAAGTAAAAAGTTTGGCAAAAAAATGCATCTCAAAATTCATCAGATTGATGCTTTAAAATATGTAATATAAAAAAAATTCTTACGGGGGAGCATGCCCCAGACCCCCCTAGAGGGGTAATATCCTTTTCACTTTTTCACTCCTTCTTTCATGCCTGAAAGTTCTCCAAAAAAACTTAATTTTGGATTTAGTTGAACCAATGTTAAAATTATAAAGTTATTTTTACAATAGACATATTAGGGGGGTTTGTGTAAAAAAAGGGTGAATGGTGGCAGGGAAGCTCATTGGGTGCTCAGCACCCCTAAAGCTCTAACCCTAGAATCCCCTCTGCTGCTTAATATGGCATATGGCCAGACATTGCTTTTCCTAACATATATGTTTGTCTTGTCTAACTATATTAAACCATCCCACCTTTTTAGGACCTTTTTAAAGAAGGTGAAAGTCGCTGTAATCTTTACTGACATTGTTTTTTTTCATTGTAAAATCACTGGTGTTAAGGGCGATTTATAGTCGTGCGTAGGTCCTACGGCGTAGCCGCGACGGCGTAGGTTCCGCATCGGTTTTCATTTATACTTTTGCGTCGCCGTCCGCGTCGACGTGCAAACACACGCAAAACCACTGGTTGGCAGTAATCACACGTGTAACTACAGTAGCAGCAGAAGTCGTCACAGAAGAAGAAGCTAAGCAAGTTAACCCACAAACGAAGAAGAAATAGCAACTTGTTGTGTATAATTTGAGAAGACCAGCAATGATGGAAGTAAATAAACAGCGACTTATGTTGCAGTTTGAGTTAAATCACTCCTCAACTTGGCTCATCTTTGTTTTCACCGTCTGAAACGGAAATACCTTTGACGCAGTTTTTTTTACCTGACGGGAGGGGTTCTGGTGGACCAATCACAGCGCTTGCGGTCCGCGTAGAGCCAACGCGCTGTTAGAAATTTTGTGAGGTGCGCGTCAGGCTACGCAGAGCTATGCACAAGCTATGGATAGCCTACTATAAATCGTGTCAACAGTTCCCTTGTTTTATGTAAGCTAAAGCTTACTTTGGTTGCAAAGCAGTTGCTTATAAAATTATTAAGCCTGTTTGGAGAGAGATATTTTATGTGACAAAATGTCAGTCATTGTGTGATAACGAAAATATAACCAGGCTTAAACTAACTTGCGTGTTCTGAGCAGGTGTTTTCAGTGAACAGGCTGTAAACTGTTGGCTAAGTTACAGACACTCTTGAAAAACTGATGCTGATTATCTGGGAAACATTCTCTAACAGCAGTCAAGTTGTCATTGTTTGTGTCAAAGTTGTGCATTTGTTGTAACATTAAAACAGGAGATCAGACTTACTCTGTGCTGCTCAAAGTGATGCTCGGAGCTCCATTCCTCTATGGGTGTGCGAGGCTATGCTTTTTTATTGGTTGTTGCGTTAAATCTTACCTAGATACAACAGTACACATATTTTCTGATTGGCTATTGTGTAGCCTCTTTCTTTATTTTTTGATTGGCTGATAGAACTCCAGGGGAGACGGGCTTGATAGAGAGAGCGGTGCGGCCAGATACATTTTGAGCGCTGAAGCATATTAAATATATGATAAATAGGTTTTAGTGTGGCCGGAGTGCATGACTAAAGACTGAAAGCACGGCTATTATCAGACCAGCCCTCGCAGCCTTAAAACACTACCGGCCCACCGGGAAAAGTGCCGACTCTCCCGATTGCCATCCGCCACTGCTTCTACGTACACTTAAACTAACGGCAAGTGCTATAGTCGTATCTCTCAAATCCTCAGCTTATATTATTCACTATCTAACTGGGATTGGGCCGATCCTAGCCTGATTTCAATCCTACGGAATAATTTTCAAAGCCCACGAAAGTAGTCATTTTTGACGATACCGAATAATACACAACTCAGTCTGCTGTAATGACTTTTCTGATCCCAACATGTGTGAAAGGGTCTATTTACATTCCAATTCAAATACGAAGAGACAAATATAATCAAATGAGAATAATGCATACATGGCAAATGATGAAGATCTGGTTACAGATTTCTCAAAGTAAAATGAAATACATGTACTTGGAAATTCACCCCATGATCTTTGATACAGCATCATGGGGTGAATTTCTAAGTACAGAAAGCCCCGCTGAACCATTTACAAAATTTCCTTAAATATCCAGAGAGACAAAGCATATAGGAATTTGGTACTGATTGGTTGATGTAAAACTCAGGGCTGTCCTTAGTTTTCATGAGAGGTGTCTATCAACATTGAATGAAGTTTTACTAATACTTTAACATTGAATTCTGTTGTTATATGAGTGAGACCAAAAACCACTTGCATTGAGTGAAAACAAATAAGATCAGTTTCAGATTCTTTGTGCATGTAGCATTTCATATACAGTTTGCTTTGAGAGAATGAGAATACAAATGTATGACACCCTAAAAGTGTGATCTTTGAAAACCAAATGGTCTCAATGGGAAGTCCACTGTGAATTGTAGAGAGTTGTTTTCCTGGGCCTGCATGGTGAAGTCATTCAATTCAATTTTTCAATTCAATTCAATTTTATTTATATAGCGCTTTTCACAAAAGTCAATTGTTTCAAAGCAGCTTTACATAAATAGAAGCAGTGAAAAGCACAGAAAAACGACAGATACCACAACAAAATACATGATAGCATAAGCTGTTAAATTTGCTGTGGCTATGACTCAATATTATAGGCGAACGTATTACTAAAGTAACGTCTAGAAGAGGAAGCTAAGTAAAGCCCAAAAAGGCTGCCTCCCCGGGGTGAAAAACCCCCTAGGAGAAAAAAAAACCTGGGCTTTTATCCGAGGAAAAATAGTCATGCTGTGCTTCCCCGGGAAGGGGCTATCTTTAGTCAGGAAATTGTCCTTACACTGGGAAGCTCTAATAAAAAATTTATTTACCCCACCTTCCTATGTAAAACTAATCCTGTCCGAATAGTACTTTAGTTTTAAAACTTTATCACATTATTATTACATTTTGTCTGATTATTTCTGTTTCACTCTGGTGTCAATCAGTATTATAAAGCTTTATTAAACACAAAATTAGAAACAAGTATTGTGGTTATATGTTATTTCATGTTGTTTTGTTTACAGTATATATTTTTTCTTAAATTCATTACATCAAGGAAAATACAATGAAGTGAAATTAGGCTACTGCGAAAAAAGCATTCACTTTTATTCCAAAATATGTCAACTTTGTTGCTATGTTAAGCTGCTATATTCTTTTAAATGTATGTTACATTCACTTGCTGCATACAGTAAAGCAAAGTGCAAAGTTAAGCTTATTTCAGTGAATCAGGATGTAGAGGAAGATAAGCACAAAGAAATGAGGACATTCTGATTGAGGATCTTATCATTGTCCTGAGTGAGGATCTCATCAATGTTCTGAGTGAGGATCTTATCATTGTCTTGAGTGAAACCGTTACACAGATTACCGTAACAGCATGAGAAGTCCGTATTACCTTCTATATCTTTTGATGTGACAGCATCACAGAAAAATTTAGAGGCACATCCTTTTACAATTGTCGATGCAGACCCAGAATTTGCTAATGTAAAGAAAACAAGTCAACGAGTCATCAGTGATTGCTAAAAATCTGATAAATCTTGTATACAAACCTATTCATTGAGATGTATTTTATACAGTAGATATAGAAATATGTTAAAGATGTTTACATTTTCATGTATGGAAAATATCAGACACATTTCTTTGATTTTAATTTGATTCCTATATTATTTTAAAAAATCATGTTCTCTGATTTTTGGTTCACACAGTGTACAGAGAGAGAAAATCATCTATTCAGAAAAAATGATTTAATTCTTACTTTTTGCTGTAATGCAGGAGTCTTCAGTTCCTAAACAGTTTAATTTGTTTGAGCAACTCATCCCATCACAGTAGTAACATTGTTTCCCATTGGGTCTGTTAAAGCTGGAATCTGTAAAAAAAAACAAATCTTATTCTTTCATCTGCAATGTTTATGCTCAATGTTAGGATATGTGTATAGTGCTACATTTCAAAGACAATACCTGGGACGTCTCTGTTATTACAGAGGTATGTGTTACAGCATTGTGTAGATAACGTTGTCCTTGCAACTCCGAAGTTCAGGGATCCACTTACACAATTCTGTTTCATGTCACATTTCTTAGTCAGCTCGTTGACTTTATTGTCACCTAAAAAACAGGAAATGCTTTATGCTTCACATCTGATTAGTCGAGTAAAAATGATCTGCATATCAGGGATCTTAGGATTTGAGTTTCTTAAAAGCAACCAACAGGCATGCATCACATTGTGTAAAATTACTGATTCACAGCTAATGATAATTTAACTGATAATCTTGAGATGGAGACACAATTTTCTCTACTTGTGAAGACAACACATTGCCAAGCATAAGATTAAACAACAACAAGTACACTATCAGAAAGAAATGTGCTACAAAAGTAGGGGTGTAACTATACATGTTGTATTGATTTTGCAATATAAAACTGTGTTGATATATAGGCTATCTAAGTGTTGTTTGATATAGAATTAGTGTTTTCAAACAATCTGTATTTATAAGGTATAATTCATACAAAAATGCACATAGTGTCATCATGTACTCACCCCCAAACCTATTAGATCAAATACAAGTCTTCTAGAGACAGGAGAGCTTTATATGAACAACAGGTTTATGCTCATACTGTACGGACACTCGAGAACAACATTTTGTGTTCGGCAATTGGGAAGTTTGGAAATAATAGTTTTGACACACTTTGCGATAAGAGCTGTGCTTGACTGGATTGCTCATCCGAATCGCGTCCACGCACTTAGCAAGAGCGCAAACTTAATTTATATCACCATATCGCATTTAGCAATATAAATATTCAAAGCATTTTAGATGGTTTATTCCCATCATGCACTACCAGTCAAATGTTTTAAAAGGTCATCCTTTACATTACTGTAAATAGTTGGATCAATTAAAAAATAATTGGTAACACCTTTTTCAAACTTACAATAGTAAGAAACACATCAAACTATCAAATAACTGAAATGAAAGTAACAATGTTCATGTTATTATTTAAAAATCCAAAAAATCAGAGCTATAAAATATTTTTTTTCTATTTTATCATCTTCAGTTTCACCCTATGATAATTTTTACAAAATACTGAAGAGGTTCACATCTATTCTGAGCTCTTATGGGTGTTTTTTATCATCACTAAGTCCAAGTCACTTATGTTTTCTTTTGTAATGAAAGAAATGAATATCGTGGCACAATTATATTTCCCAAACCTAAATAATTTCAAACACGTAGACATATGCCTTCACAAGAAAACATTTTAAGATAATGAAAAATATTCAGTTAGCATTTATTTCAGTTAAGTGAACTTTTTAGCATTACAGTAAATGTATTCTCCATCATATACTGAACTTACCAATGGATACCACCAGTTTAGTTGTAGAACATGTATTAGCTGTATTAGGACACGTCTTCATTACACCTTTACAAGAACCTGTCTCACCTGTACACTCATAACATATGAGTGAGTGTCCTAAAAGAAAACAAAATGAGGGAAAAACATTTATCTGTGTCTGTAGCTAATAAAATATTAAACAAGCTTTCAGAGGTGTAAAGAGTAGCTGAAAGCCATACTTGAGTAAAAGTACAAATTCCTTACTGTAAAAATTACTCCACTACAAGTTACAAGTCACCAATTTAAATACGACTTGAGTAAAAGTATTAAAGTAACCCAATTTAAAAGTACTCAAGTATTTTTACTCGTACTGAATGTTGGCTCAAAAATGCACTAGTCCTCAACACAAAGAGACATTGTAGGTCTGGGCAGTGAAAACTAAGAAAGTTTATTTATGAGGTTTTATTTCCTAATATAGAAAAGAAATCAAACACCTCAAAATTTTGACCTGGGAGAACAAACACAGATTAAACATAGTCATCGTCTTCTTTTGACTAAATTTTTATTTAGTTTTAGTCATATTTTTGTCATCTGAATTGATTTAGTTTTTTTGTCTAATTTTATTCATCTAAATGCCATAAGATTTTAGTCTAGAAATCTAAATTACATTTAATTTAAACCCATTTAATTTTAGTCTAGTGTCATTGTGTACTTGAATGTGCCATGCTGAAAAATATATAGCCTAACTTTGTGATATAAATATATGGTAACAATTTACAGTGGGGTTCATTGGTTAATATTAGTTAGCTACATTGGTTAACATGAACTGATAATGAGCTGCACTTATACAGCATTTATTCATCTTTGTTAATATTAATTTCAACAATTACTAATACTTTATTAAAATCTTGTTAACATTAGTTAATGCACTCTGAACTAACATGAACAAACAATTAAAGCTTACATTTTTATTAACTAACATTAACAAAGATGAATAAATGATGTAACAAATGTATTGCTCATGGTTTTTTCAAGTTGGTTAATACATTAACTACTGTTAACTAATGAACCTTTTTGTAAAGTGTTACCAAATATTCTTATATAGGCCTATCCTAAAAAAGATATAATTTTTATATTTAGAAAATTCCAGTAAACTAAAATTACACTAACAGAAATATGATAATGCATATTAAAAACGTGAAGTTGTTCATTTGAAAGATTAATTGAAAACACATGTAGTACGTAACACCATCTCACATTAAGTGCACTACATTTCTTCCGTCATGCATCCCTCTTTACAGTAAATACATTACAGCATACTTGATTAAATGTGAGGACAGTGAAATTGTAGGCTACACTTATTATCAATCTTATAATGTACTTAAGTTACTCGGCCAATCAGTACAGGACCTCGCTGGTTTATTTTGGCTTATATAGTAAGTTATATCAAGTTATGTACAAGCTCAGGTTAGCTGATAAGGTAGCATCAGAGTATATAAACATTTGTGCTTGCCTTTGAGTTGCGGGATGACCCTCCTGCAATCGCGCATCACTTCTGTTTTGATTGTAGCATCACATGTTTAACAAAGGGTCCCTTGACTGAAGCAAATGTGATATGCATCCATATGTTTGCTCTTTATCTCTTCTCTCAGACCAGACGCGAACTTTTCTCTACAGTTTATGACATACGCAGCACGCAGATGTCCCGCTACGGTGGCTCAACGCAAGCCATTCAGCGTTTGACATCAAAGTACCGCGAGACCAGACTTCTCCATATGCATTTGATTCGCTCTCGCAGTACTTTGATTTCATACGATTGCTCTGCGCAGAGCCAAATGAAGTCCCTCAGTTGTGTGTGTGCGTGTAACCTCGCGATCACAGATTCTATCCATCATCACCCTCTGACACTTTCGTCTCGTTTTTATTTGACGAATAAACAATGTAGCGAGTAACGTTAAGTGTCATTTCAAATGTAGTGGAGTAAAGAGTACAAATACCCAATCAAAAATGTAATTGAGTAGAGAGTAAAAGTTGCCTATATTTTTGATACTCAGTACAAGTACAAAGTAGCCCAAAAAATACTTAAGTACAGTAACGAAGTACATTTACTCGAGTACTTTACACCTCTGCAAGCTTTTGTGTTTTATACTGTACCTCCAGCAATAAAAGTAACAAGGAGAACAATGACGATGTTCAGATCCATCTTTGGTCTGTCAGGAGGTGAATAAAATGACAGACCCTTGTCAGTGGCCTTTACTGTATATGGCTGATGAGAGATGAGGATATAGGCTGTGATGAGAAAATGCACCTTGAAACAAATGTGGGTGGGCGTCCTGTAAAAGAGTTTACACACCTACAGCATCGTTTGGTTGAACATCATTTTATAAGAAATGTTCATTGGTTTTACTGGCAGTCTCTCAAATCAGTTACTGGTTAACTGCAAAGGGGCAATCAGTCGTAATCTGTTGTAACTAGAGCTGGGCATAGATTAATCTAGATTAATCTCATACAAAATAAAAGTTATTTTTTGCATAACATATGAGTTTGTGCTGTGTGTAATTTTTATGTATATATAAATACACACACATTCATGTAATTATTTAAGAAACATTTACATGTGTATATATATTTATTTATATTTTTATATATTCTAAATTATATATAAATAAAAAATGATATTTAAATAAAACATTTCTTAAATGTATATATATGTATGTGTGTGTTTAAATATACATAATATTTACACACACCACAAACTCATATATTATGCAAAAAATTACTTTTATTTTGTATGAGATTAATCTAGATTAATCTATGCCCGGCCCTAGTTGTAACATTAAAATGGATGACAATAGAAGCATCCCTACTTTCTGTACAATGCATTTGGGGTGTGCATTTTCAAGAGAATGAGTTCTATATTTTAAATAGTACACACATTTAAGCACTCCACTTAATTAGATCTGTTGCAATGCAAACTGCAGTAATATATCAGTAAAATATTGCAGCAGATGTATAGCAAACAATATTGACATCATGTGGGTTTTCCATAGAATTAAGCTGCTGTGTGTGTCTGTGGTTGTTTCACTAAAGCATGTGATTTAACCATGAAATCTCTATGAGTATAACTTCTTAACACCTTAAATAATAATGTAAACAACTTTGAATTATGTTGCTTCTGAGTGTTTCAAACGTCATAATAGTGTATACTTAAAAATGTAACATCCATAAGCGCATTTGTTTAAGTTAACTGCAGCGTTCTGATATAGTAAACACTTTACAAAAAGGTATACGTATACGTATATGTTATAACATGGTAAATGATATTATGCACAAAAATAGTCCCCATGCAAGGTAACTTTTAATGTGACCGGAACTTAGTTTGTGTAGTTGCAGAGTTGCAGTTGGGACTATTTTCGGGCACTGTGTAATATCATTGCGCATGCTGCACCCATGGTACGACAACAAGAGCAAAGTTTCTTGACTTTTTTTCAACATTGTTGAAACATTTTACAAAAAACATAATATTTTGTCAATTCTAATTTAGTCCCTGAAAAGCAGGGTCTCAGTTCATGTGATGCGAACATTTTAAAAGTGGGTGGTCCTACAAATAGTTCAGACACTATTTATGACCCAAGAGATCATTCAGGTAAATCTGCATTACCCCAATTGTCTTTTTTTTTGCTGAGTGGATTGTGTTAAAAGCACTAGATTTTTTATTAAAGTTGTGTCAAATCAAATATATTCTTTGAACAAAAATGTATGCAGATGCCTGCTGTATAATATGCATATGCTGCCACCTGCTGGTACATACCAATATTTACAGTTATTTGACTTGGTTTAGATACTTTGTTAATTACAATATCGTTATTAACATTTGTCAAAGGTAAAGGCTTATGAAGACTTTTGAAAAAATTAGAAACAAGTGTATAGTGGTGTGGTTTCATTTTATTTTACGTTTTGCAGTATATATTTTTTTCTATCAATATACCACCAAATAATACAATAAAAATTAAGCTACAACCCCAAAACAGAAAAAGTTGGGACACTGTAGAAATTATAAGTAAAAAAGGAATGGAATAATTTACAAATCTCATAAGCTTATATTTTATTCACAGTAGAATATAGATAACATATCAAATGTTGAAAGTAAGATATTTTGAAATGTCATGCCAAATATTGGCACATTTTGGATATCATGAGAGCTACACATTCCAAAAAAAGTTGGGACAGGTAGCAATAAGAGGCCAGAAAATTTTAATGTACATATAAGGAACAGTTGAAAGACCAATTTGTAACTTATTAGGTCAATTGGCAACATGATTGGGTATAAAAAGAGCCTCTCAGAATGGCAGTGTCTCTCAGAGGTCAAGATGGGCAGAGAATCACCAATTCCCCCAATGCTGCAGCGAAAAATAGTTTTCTGAGCTTCTCAGAGAAAAAATGCAATGAGATTGAAGTTATCATCATCTACAGTGCATAATATAATTCAAAGATTCAGAGAATCTGGAACAATCTCTGTGCGTAAGGGTCAAGACCGGAAAACCATACCGGATGCCTGTGATCTTCGGGCTCTTAGATGGCACTGCATCACATACAGGAATGCTACTGTAATGGAAATCACAACATGGGCTCTGGAATACTTCCAGAACACATTGTCAGTGAACACAATCCACCGTGTCATTCGCTGTTGCCAGCTAAAACTCTGTAGGTCAAAAAAGAAGCCATATCTAAACATGATCCAGAAGCACAGGCGTTCTCCCTGGGCAAGGCTCATTTAAAATGGACTTTGGCAAAGTGGAAAACTGTTCTGTGGTCCAACGAATCAAAATTTGAAGTTCTTTTTGAAAAACTGGGATGCCATTTCATCCGGACTAAAGAGGACAATGACAACCCAAGTTGTTATTAGCGCTCTTTTCAGAAGCCTGCATCTCTGATGGTTTGGGGTTGCATGAGTGCGTGTGGCATGGGCAGCTTACACATCTGAAAAGGCACCATCAATGCTGAAAGGTTTATCCAAGTTCTAGATACATATGATCCCATTCAGACGTCGTCTCTTTCAGGGAAGACCTTGCATTTTCCAACATGACAATGCCAGACCACATAGTGCATCAATTACAAAATCAAGACTGCATAGAAGAAGGATCTGAGTACTGAAATGGCCAGCCTGCAGTCCAGATATTTCACCCAAAGAAAAGATTTGGTGCATCATAAAGCAAAAGATGCGACAAAGAAGACCTAAGACAGTTGAGCAACTAGAAGTCTGTATTAGACAAGAATAGGACAACATTCCCATTCCTAAACATTGGTCCTCCTCCAGCTGTTCCTTTATATGCACATTTAACTTTTCTGGCCTCTTATTGCTACCTGTCCCAACTTTTTTTGGAATGTGTAGCTCTCATGAAATCCAAAATGAGCCAATATTTGGCATGACATTTCAAAATATCTTACTTTCAACATTTGATATGTTATCTATATTCTACTATGAATAAAATATAAGTTTATGAGATTTGTAAATTATTCCATTCTTTTTTAACTCACAATTTCTACTGTGTCCCAACTTTTTCTGTTTTGGGGTTGTATATTAAATAAAACATTGTTTTTAATCCAAAATATGTCACATACTGGATACTGCTGTGCTATTGCAGTGATAAGATGCATATATACTCTTTTTTTTTTTTACTAATACCACCACAATATCTCTCATTACTGCTGTAAAGAGTGAAGTTTTGCTGAATTCAGTGGATCAGGATGAAGAAGAAGAGCGGCCATAAGAGAAAGAGAAGATTCTGTATGATGCTCTTAGCACCGTTACACAGATTCCCCTTACAGCATGACAAGCTTGTGTAATCTTCAGTAGTTTGTGATTGTGATGGAGTATCAAAGACAGATTTAGAGACGCATCCCTTAACAGTCACAGACACAGACCCAGCAGTTACTATATCGCAGGAAAATGACACTAGTGAGGAGAATGTATTTACTATGTATACCCTAATAGAGCCAAAAATATTTAAAGTGGATCCCATTACTACTCAGCTAAACATAAATGAAAACATTATTGACTTTGAGGTGAATATTGGCTGTAGTGTAACAATTTTGTCAAAGATGGACTATAATAAGTTATAGAAAACAGGTGGCACCCCAGAGCAGGGGCGATTCCAGGATTTTATAAATGGGGGGGCACAGGGGGGACCAAGAACCAGTCAGGGGGGGCCAATCAAAAAATTCAAATGAAAATAAATACTGGTTTAGAAAATATTAAGCATGGTTCTTGTGCAATGCCACGTGCTCTAATATAGATGGTATTAATTTTTTGTATTTTGCGTGGATTAAACAACAGTTCTGTTCCAGAATAGTTCACTTTAAATAAATTGTCATAATTTACTCATCCTAAAGTTATTTCACACCTGTATGAGTTTTTCTTCTGCTGAACACAAAATAAAATATTTTGAAGAATCTTAGTAGCCAGAAAGTTGATGAACCCCATTGACTGCATGTTATTTTGTTCCTACATATGAAGTCAATGGAATCCATCAACTGATTTTGGTTACAGACATTCTTAACTCTTTTCTTTTTTGTGTTCAGCAGAAGAAAGAAACTCATACAGGTTTGAAACAAGTTTATGTATATGACCATTTAAATTAAGTGAACTGTTCCTTTAAGTACATTGCGTGTAGCTGGTATTAGTTAACATTCTGACATATCAGGATTTTGTTTTTCTACTCTGTCTGATCTGACTTTCATTGTTTATTAGCCTATATTGTATTTTAACACAACTGAATGCTATTTTTTACATATTATCTGTTCTGTTGTCAGACAACAAGAAAGAGTTTAAGCTAGTGACTAACACGACCCAATAACACCTCGTGTTTAATCCAACCAGCTGTTACTTTATACTGCTAAAATCCTAATTTAAATGTGACATTGTCTGATACAATTTACATTGAAGAGCTGATACGAGGTGATTTCGGATTACCTGTGTGTCTCATGCAAGGTTGCTCTTCTCATCTGATTGTGTTTATGAGCGCTTTTAATTTTAAATGCGAGTGATAGTTTTATTGTAGATCGCGCATAGCAATTCAGCGCAAATTCAAAAATATCAGAGAATACTGTTAAGCGTGCGCGCGCATACCGCACCATAGGGAGGGAGAGAGAGAGCTCGTACACAGAGAACTGGTGTGTGTGTGTGTGTGGGGGGGAAAACACTAACCTTTCGTTAAGTCATAATACTCGATCAACCGTATTCTCTGTCAGTAACATCTGTTGGCTGTTAACTTTTACGTGAAAAGACCACAGAGGAACCCAGGTGGAAACACCGCCAACTCTTAACTCCTTCACTCAGTTTTAGAGAGGCACTGTCGAGGTTCCGCACGCAGCAGTGAGAAAGCGTGCACGCGAGAGAGAGAGAGAGAGAGAGGCGCTGCTGAGCGCTTGCAAAAGCACATGAAGCCGTTTTAAATAGTAAAATAAAATGTAAATGGTAATCATGGAAAATCTTTTTGATTTGTGCCAGTGTTGAGTCTGTGGCGGCTGTTGAGTCTGTGGCGGGGCGCCCTCCTTCTCGTTTGCACGAGTCTCAAATCAAACAGTGATTGACAACTGGTCCAATTGTGCGGTGGGTGTCGTGGTGTCTTTTTCCTCTTGTTTTAAAAACGCGCAACTACTGTGCTCGCTTCGCCTTCGCGTTCGAGCGAGTCAAATCAAACAGTGATTGACAACTGGTCCAATGGTGTGGTGGGTGTCTGACAACTGGTCCAATGGTGTGATGGGTGTCATGGTATCTCTTTCCTCCTGTTTTAAAAACGAGCAACTACTCTGCTCGCTTCGTCTTCGCGTTCGCACGAGTCTCAAATCAAACAGTGATTGACAGCTCTCTGGTCCAATGGTGCGGTGGGCATTTTCAGGTTGACAGTAAATCTAGCTGGCCCAATGAGATTGGAGGGGGGGCACCAGGGGGGGCCAATCATATTCCAAGGGGGGGCGGTGCCACCCCATGCCCCCCCTCTAGACACGCCCCTGCCCCAGAGTTGAAGGACTGTGCAGTAAGTATGAAAACCTATACGGGAGAAAAAGTACCGACACTGGGAGCAGCAGAAGTTACTGTGAAGTATAAAGACCATGTTAAGCAGCTACCAGTAGCCACCACAGGACCTAACCTGTTAGGCAGGGCATGGATGAAGGAGCTGGGAATGAACTGTGTCCTTATAAATAAGATACAGCAGCCAGAACTGACATTGCAGGCGGTTTTAAGGCAGAAGGAAGAAGTTTTTAAGGAGGAACTGGGAACCTGGAGAGGGCCGCCAGCAAAAATGTATGTGGTTGAAAACATGGCTCCAAAGTTTTATAAACCCAGGCCAGTCCCTTATGCCATGAGGAAGAAGCTGGAGATGGAGTTGGAGAGACTCATAAATCAAGGGGTTATTGAGCCCGTGAAGTTTTCAGAGTGGGCTGCACCAGTTGTGCCTGTGTTAAAACCTGATGGTTCCGTGTGTATCTGTGAAGACTACAAACTCACCGTTGACCAAGCTTCGGAGCTGGAGCAGATCCAATACGGAAATTGGATGATTTGTTTGAGAAGTTGTCAAGTGGTGAAAAAGTTCAGTAAACTAGATCTGAGTCATGCTTAGTAGTGCTTGAGGAGTCATCAAAGCCATATGTAACTATTAATACGCACAAAGGTTTGTTCCAGGTGAATCGTCTTCCATTTGGTGTTTCTTCCAGTCCAGCCATATTCCAACGACTGATGGAGAGTTTGTTAGCTGGCATTCCGAATGTAGCTGTATACCTGGACGACATTCTGCTGACGGTTCAGAATGACCAAGTCCATCTGACAACATTAAATCAGGTATTAACACGATTGCAGGAAGCAGGTCTTCGCTTGAAACGCAACAAATGTGTATTCATGGAACAGGAAGCGGAGTTCCTAGGCTATAAAGTGGATGCCTCTGGTCTTCACCCGTTGACACATAAGGTTCGGGCAATACAAGAAGCCCCCACTCCGACCAATGTCACAGAATTGAGAGCGTACTTGGGACTGCATAATTACTACAACTGGTTCCTGCCAAACCTGTCAACATTGTTATCACCGTTACTTGGATTGCTTAAAAAGGAAACCCCCTGGAAACGGAAAGCAGAACAGGAAAAAGCTTTTGAGGAATCTAAGCGACTCATGCAGTCATAAGAGGTGTTGGTACATTATGATAGCCAAAAAGATCTGATCCTGTCTTGTGACTCTTCCCCTTATGGGGTGGGGGTGGTCTTGTCGCATTGCCTAGCAAGTGGGCAAGAGAAACCAATCAGCTTCATGTCCAGTACTTTAACAGCCGCTGAAGTGAATTACTCTCAACTAGATAAAGAAGGCCTAGCAGTAATGTTCGGCATTCAGCGCTTTCATATATATTTATATGTAAGAAAGTTTGTCATTTGTACTCACCACAAACCTTTACTGGCCCTCTTCAATGAAATGAAAGCAGTGCCCCAAATGGCTTCTCATCTTATACAGCGATGCATAGTAACCTTGAGAGCATATGAATATGAGATGGTTTATAAGCCAGGGAAACACCATAGTAACGCAGATGCGTTGAGTCGGCTTCCTCTACCTCAGCAGTCTGTCGAGGGAGAGCAAGAAGAACGTGTGTTGATGATGGAAAATGTAGCCCTCATCTCAGCAGTGGAAATGAAAAGATGGACATGTAGAGACCCTGTGATGTCCAGAGTGGCCCAGTTCATTCAGCATGGGTGGCCACCACAAGTACAGGACTCAGTTTTTTCTTATGTTGTGAGGAAAACAGAATTAAGTGTACAAGATGGATGTGTACTGTGGTGTAGTGGTGCCGCCACCAGGGCGAGACGTTTCGTTACAGCAGCTACATCACGGACACATTGGTATCACTAGAATGAAAGCTTTAGCGTGCAGCTATTTTTGGTGGCCGAAGTTGGATGCAGACATTGAAAGTGTAGTTAAAAGATGTGTCACATGTCAAGAACATCGCAATTCGTCAGCTTTAGCACCACTGCATCCCTGGGAGTGGCCCAGCAAACCCTGGCAAAGGTTACACATTGATTATGCAGGACCTTTTATGGGTCACATGTTTTTGATCCTGATGGACCCACACTCAAAATGGATGGATGCTTATCCCGTAATGTCTGCTACGTCAACCATTACGATTGAATATCTAAGGAAGAGTTTTAGCAATCATGGTATACCAGAGACAATTGTGTCAGATAACGGATCTTGCTTCGTGAATACAGCGTTTGAAGAAAAAATGGGATTGAACACATCACTTCTGCACCTTATCATGCTTCCTCCAATGGCTGTGAAGAGCGTGCCGTCCAAACTTTTAAAGCAATGATGAAGAAAGCAGCTGGCGGAAGCCTGAACACTAAAGTGGCAAGAGTACTGTTTAGTTACCTTATTACACCACAGTCCACCACGGGCCTGTCGCCGGCTGAATTGTTACAAGGAAGGAAGTTAAGATCAATGTTTGACAGGATACATCCCGACCGCAGAATGAAGGTGGAACGGAAACAAAATATTCAAAAGAAACATCATGACAACCAAGTGTTGGGAAGAAGTTTCCAGGTGGGAAACGCAGGGCCGGATTAACCATACGGGCAACTGGGCAATTGCCCAGGGGCCCAAGACCTCCCAAGGGCCCAGGGCAGCAAGGGCACGAGCAAAATACTGTGTCTGGTAATCTCCCGCTGGCCACTTTATATTAAACAAACTGTCAACACAGGCTTTTGCGCTGCAAAGAGAGACGCTGCGCTGCCTATGACTTTGAACGTGAGTTGAGAGCGGTTGAGTCTCATGCGGACTGATCAATGAAGAGAGGGCCTCAAGTTAAGACCCTCTCCTCATTGGTCAGTCCGCATGAGGTCGGTCAAAGATTGTAGCGTTGCTACAAAAAAAAAAAGACGAGACATGGAGAAGCTAAGTGGGAGGGCGAAGCGGAAATAAAAAAAAAGGACATTGAAAATGTAAAGTATAAACAGTGGTGTAGTCTACGTGATACACAGGTATCTGCGCGATCCGATCGGCGTATGAAATCAAATAACTATAGCGGCGCGAAAGTGACTGGGGAGCAGAGAACCTACGGGCGAGTGATGCGGCTTTCACATAGGATGTGGTGTGCGCTGCGCTGCGCTATGAAACCCATTCATTTCAATAGCTTGCGCCGCGCGAAGGCGGTTTTTTGTTGCGCCGAGCAAAGCGCGAGCGCAGCGGAGCGCAGCTTGCGCTCACGCCGCGGTCAAAGTTCAAAATAGTTTAACTTTTGCGCTGCGCTCTGTGACGATAACCCGCGCGGCCAATAGAAACGGGGCATCCAAACAAGCAAAATGGACGAAAGCTTATACTCGGGATTCTCAGAGCTTTATAATACAAGTTTATGCTCCTACAGAGACATCGGAAGGAAAGCCTTGTCATGGAAACACGTAGCAATTCAAGTTGGCATGTCAGGTGTGTTTTAAGTCAAGCAGCTTGTTGTAGGTATGCTGAAAGTAACGTGAAATGGAGACGAGCAACATCAGTCTCTGTATTCCTCGTCGACTTTTTAACGCAAATATTAACACTGTAGTAATTTATTGAAAACCCCGCCTACTTTGGTCTGGCCATCAGAGCACAAATCGCTTGGCTGCGCCGAACCCAGCGGCGAGCGCAGCGCACACCGCATCCTATGTGAAAGCCGCATAACAGCTAAGTAGCGCGAGAGCGATTCCAGTTATCACATGGAGAAATCTGCTTTGAATCGCTCTCGCGGTACTTTGACATCACCAAGAGGTCTGCTTAGCGCCAAATGAAGTCGAACCTGCAGTGTTGCTGCACACATGACACTGTAAACAAACAGTCCAGAGAAGTGAACGAGTGGAGCAGTGCACAACATAAAATCCAGATAGTTAACAACGCACATGTGAGTAAACAACATTTAAATCATCAATCCAGTTTATTATTTTATCTGGAGGTAAGGCTCCAATAAAATAAAATAAGCCGGTGTTTATGTCCTGATGGTTTTTATCTGCCTTCCAGCATGTTTGCTTGTGCTTCACAGTGTTAAACTTCCTTTCCCTGTGTTCATTTATATATCTACGTTCAAGATGTAGCCTATATGATCTTAAACTTCTGTCAGGAAATCGTGTCTGCGTTGATGTTCAGTTCAGACTTGCAAATTAAAGATCATTTTCTTCACTTTGGTTTGGGTGTCTAATATTAGGCTATATGATGGTCTTGCTAAATAATTAAGTAAAAGCCTATTTTCATTTTTAGACAATGCTTGTATATGCAAAAAATAAGCTTTTTATATCAATGACTATGCAAATTAGAGTTAATCCATGGTCATCTTAAATGTGTATTAATTAAAAAGTTCTGTTAAGTGAGCTTCCGTAAACGACGAGGACAACTCAGCTAAGTTAGCTAGGACTTTTCTACACCGCCAGTTTACGTTTACAGCCCGGAGATTATGCTGATGTGTTTTGTTTTCATAGCATCATATGTGAGTGAATGTCTTTGATAGGGGACATAGTAGTGCATTTGTATGAGCATTTAAATATTTGTAAATCAAAATACACCTGATGACAGTTAGAATTTGAAGTATTGAGTATATGTTCTGTATAATACAGTAATATACTCTGTATATGACCATATTATGGTGATCCTGGGGTCGTGATGATGGGGCCCTTGAATATTGTTGCCCAGGGTATAACAAAGTGTTAATCTGGCCCTGGGGAGATGCGGTGATCACAAGGAATTTCAATCACGGTCCTAGGTGGATCCCCGGGTTCATTACAAAGATGACTGGCCGGTCTCCTACAAAGTCATGTTAGGGTATGGTAGCATTGTGCGCAGACATGTAGATCAGATATTGGCAAGTTCTGAGGACAAGGACTGGGAGGAACCAAAGCTCCTGGAACCCCTAGACCTGCCTGAGGTATCTGCAGCAGCTTGTGCAGCGGCAGAGAGTCCCAGGCCTGAGGGAAATGACTGTATGTCAGAGACAAGCGCTCAGGATGTGACAGAATCTGAGGCCGAATATGCTACCCCGGCCGTATTGGACATGTCATCTCCTGGTACTCAAAAACCGTCGCCCACTTTGACTGTACCAGTAACGTCGGTCGGTGAGACCTTGTGTGAAGCCTAGTTGTTTGAAGGACTATGTGTGTTTTTACTCTTAGGGTTAATTTGAGCCTATTAATGCATGTTTATTGCAATATTATAAATTTGTGGTAGGATGTATTTGCTTAAGGGGGGAGGAATGTAGTAAATGGGAATATCTCTGTTACTGGATATTGGAGTGGTCTCTAGGGGGCAGTGGTGATTCATTTGGTAGTATGGGGTGGTCATAGGTCATGTGATAGACATATAAGGAAGTGATCTTGCTCATGTATCACGTTGTCCCTAAGTTTTGAGTAAAGACTCTAAAAGTTATACCGTTGTCCGCTTTTCCTTTACCAATTGCAAGGATATTACACTGTACTAAAATCGTAGCCAGCTAACGTTCGCTAAGCTATATTTACTGCACCAGCCGGTGTTCACCCTGCAGGGTGAGGTGGGATAAAGTAAAGTAATAATTACAAGAGTTTTTCTGTTGTGAGTATTGTGTAAGGCGCTATATAAATGTGTATTATTATTATTATAAGGTGCTGTGAGCTGCGTGATCCGCCGAGCTTTAACAAGCTAAGATGTCAAAAGTCATTCACGTTGTGCGGGAGGATCTGGAACAGAAGCTGTTTTTCTTCGTAGGGAGCACATTGAGGAGACCCAGTTTGGAATCGACAAACATCAGTCTGACTTGTTGTCATTGGTTATGTCTGTTTTTAAAGATAAGGCTCCACCATGTTGCCAAACTCACCTCTCTTGAACTACAGAAAGGGAGCACTGGTAAGAAGCTCTGCAAAACAGTCCTCTTTCAAGGGTTTGTGTGTGTGTGTGTGTGTGTGTGTGTGTGTGTGTGTGTGTGTGTGTGTGTGTGTGTGTGTGTGTGTGTGTGTGTGTGTGTGTGTGTGTGTGTGTGTGTGTGTGTGTGTGTGTGTGTGTGTGTGTGTGTGTGTGTGTGTGTGTGTGAATTATCACGTTGTGGGGACCAATTGTCCCCACAAAGATAGGAATACCAGTGTTTTTGTGACCTTGTGGGGACATTTTGATGTCCCCATGAGGAAACAAGCTTATAAATCAAACAAGATGATGTTTATTGAAAATCTAAGGTACAAGAAAGGTTTTTGTGATGGTTGGGGTTAGGGAATGGGGCAGGTAAGGGGAATAGAATATACAGTTTGTACAGTATAAAATGCATTACGTCTATGGAATGTCCCCACAAAACATGGAAACCAGAATGTGTGTGTGTGTGTGTGTGTGTGTGTGTGTGTGTGTGTGTGTGTGTGTGTGTGTGTGTGTGTGTGTGTGTGTGTGTGTGTGTGTGTGTGTGTGTGTGTGTGTATGTGTGAGAGAGAGTGAGAGAGAGAGAGAGAGAGAGAGTAACAAATCATTTTAAATTGTTTCTTCACCTTATTAAAATATCTTATTTTACTGCAACTATATGTTTCTGCATCTTTATCATATTTACAGTGTTTGATTTATAAAATATCTTATATCCTACATCACATATTTTGATTTTGGACGTCTGCTCACTTGATATCTTATATTAGAATATTTTATTACTGTTTAGTGAATATTCTTTCATTCCTACTATGAATATTAAGTGGCGCTGTCCACATTACTGTTTGTAACACTTATACCCTATTCTAAACCTAAATCTTGACAAACTATATATTGTTGGAAAGCTCAAAGAGTATAATTATCATATTTCATTACCATTTGGGGAAATTATGACATAGTGAGGGTCTGTTTCTAAAAGGTTACGGGCCCACAGGTAGGCCAGATTTGTTTTTGCATATTATAACACTAAAACCCTACTCTAAACCTAAAAAATCATGACAAGCTATATATCATCGGAAAGCTCTCAGAATGTTGTTTTAACATTTCAAACCCTTTTTGCATTAATAATAATGCGGTGACAGTAATTTCTAGCAAAATCTAGTGGCAGTTGTTGGTAAACCACTAAAAGTATTACACAAACCTCATTTTTATGATTTTATCTTGAAATTTGTATCACAACTACTTGAGACATATTGCTTCATGTTCACATTATTTATTGTGTGAAACATTTTTATACTTTTATTTATGAAATTAATATGTTATTGCATTATTTTTGTATATTAAAATTAAGGTAAACTGCTATAAAAAATGTATATTTAATATTGTCACCTTCTTACACATCTGTGAAAAACCCTAAATTGTCTTCTTTAAAACAAGACCAAGATTAGGCTTCTAGCCCAAAAAATCCCAAAGAAATATTCATTTAAAGATGTACATTGTCGTCACCCACCACTCAAATGGAATTTGCGCCACATAAGGGGTTAAAATATGCTGAACCATTTATCCTGCACATAGATACATGAATGACCTTTCCAGCAAAACAATCCGCGTGAAAATCAGTTCGGTGTTCACTGAGATATGATTAATTAAATGCGCTGATAGCTCATTCCACCTGTCATACAGATTACACTGAGTGGAGCGGGTGACCAATCTAAAATGGCGGCCCCACGGCTCAACCGCGTCAGTAGGCAGTAGCGGTCGATAGGGCGTCTACCTATAGACCGTTTCACCGGGCGCACGTGCGGTGACGCGACAAGCGGCTGGTCCGAACTTTAATTCCGGTTTCTGTTTGTTTAATGGTCTGACTAGTTGCTGAAAATGAACTCTTAAACAAATACCTCGTCGAAAATAACAAATAGTTTGGGTTCCAATGTAAACTATGTGTTGCTTATTTTGCTTGTTATATAAATAAACTACTTTAAAAGGACTTATTTTGTTATTTATTATTCGTGGAGTTTACAGGAAGTTACGTGATGACCACAAAGCCACTTGTTTATGTTGTTACTGCTGAAACCGTCTATATGATGTCTATGCTTGATATTGGCTGTACCGTTAGTTTAAACAAACTCTATCTGCGCCTGCGCACTTGATGCTGCCACGACCACCAGATTCAGCGAGGGGGAGCTGGAGCTCCAGCTCCGCCCATTTGGCTCTGCAGCAAGCTCCACTTGGAGTATGACGGCAATTTCAAAATAAAATACACATTTCACAATCAATTAAAATACAGCAACGAAGGAACGCAGCACAGTGTAACAAAATAAAAGTACGATTTATTTTTTTCCACCTCGGAAAGGCAAAGTAAGTCGAGAAGGGCATATGGGCAGTTGCCCAGGCAACCTGAGAAACCCCCCTGTGCATGTCCCTGCTGTTGAAAACATTTTAGAGAAAACATAATGCATCAGGTAATCTCTTCGTCAATGCTAATTTAGTCCCTGAAAATGGGGGTCCCAATAATACAATTGTTCCCAGTTCCTGTGGTGTGAATATTTTAATAGTTTAGATACTATAAAAAGGTACCCACTGTTGAATGGGGCTACGATCATTGACCCAGGAGATCATTGAGGAACAAATCTGTATTACCCCCTCCCCTCAGTTTTTTTGCAATGTTGATTGTGTTAAAAGCACTGCATTATTTTTTTTGTGTTTTGTTGTGTCCTTTAAAAATGTATGCAGATGCCTGCCTATGTATGACTATCTGCTGCTGCATATCAATAATTACAGTTAGTTAACTTTGTTTAGAAACTATGTTTATTACAATATCATTGTCAAATATTAAGGCTTAAAAAGGCTTATTGAAAAAAAATGAAACAAGTGTATAGTGGTGTGGTTACATTTTATTTCATGTTTTCTCTATTTGCAGTATTTTTTCTAATATAACAACAAAAATACAATGAAAATTAAGCAATATTAAATTAAACATTGTTTTTAAATCCAAAATATGTCACTTTTTTTTACTAATCCCACCACAATATCTCTCATTACTGCTGTAGAGAGTGAAGTTTTGCTGAATTCAGTGGATCAGAATGAAGAAGAAGAGCGGCCATAAGAGAAAGATGAGGTTCTGGGTGATGCTCTTAGCACCGTTACACAGATTCCCCTGACAGCATAAGCCCGTGAAACCTGCATTCGCATGTGATGATGTGGCATCACAGATAGATTTAGAGGCACATCCTTTAACAGTCTGAGAAGCAGACCCACCAGGTACTAATGTAAAGAAAACAAGAGTTGATTAAGTGTATCATCAAACTTGACAACACAGAAATCTGATAAAACACATACAGAATACATACATTATACTCGTGGTTATGGATTTCACAATTTTATCGTAAATAGCCTATATGATAAATATATTTCTGTGATTACAGGTTATTAGAAAACCATCTTCTCTGATTCATGTTATCACATATTGGTATGTCCTATTGGTATGCACTTACAAATAGTGCAATTAAAAATGTAACCTAATCAACTATAATAATGCAGAAAAATGACTTGATTCTCACCTGTAGCTTTAATGCAGTAGTCTTCGTTTCCTAAACAGTTTAATATGTTGAAGCAACTCAGTCCATCACAGTAGTAACATTGTTTTCCATTGGGGCTGTTAGAGCTGGAATCTGTAGATGAAACAAATCTTATTCTTTTATTTTATGGAATACCTTAGCTTAATGCCTGCATATATACTAAATTATATATATATATATATATGTGTGTGTGTGTGTGTGTGTGTGTGTGTGTGTGTGTGTGTGTGTGTGTGTGTGTGTGTGTGTGTGTGTGTGTGTGTGTGTGTGTGCGCGCGTGCGTGCGTGCGTGCGTGCGTGCGTGCGTGTGTGTGTAAAACAAATAACAAATATCTGTTTATCAAAGACATACCTGGGGCGTCTTTGCTATTACAAAGGTCTGAGTTACAGCATTGTGTAGATGTAACTGTCCTTGTAACTCCGAAGTTAATAGATGAAGTTATACAAGCCTCCGTCACTGTACAACTCTTAGACTGCATTTTAACTTCATTGCCACCTAAAAAAAAAATAATATGCTTAATGCTTAACACAAGACCATTGTGATTTGTAAAGCAAACGTGTGTGTGTGCAGGGCCGGCGTCAAGGGGGGGCATTCGCGGGCAGTGCCCCCCAAACAGTTTTTTTATATATATATCAAGAATAATTAAAATAAATTAAACATTGAATGTTTCATGACTTGTAATGTATTCAAATGAGGAAAATATAGTTGATATATGTTTTCTTTAAAGGGGGGTTTAATGGTATTTCAAGCATTCTGACTTATTAACACAGTTATAGAGTTGTTTCCTCATGCTTAACGTAGGCAAAGTGTCAAAAATGCAGTTGGGCGTGTTTCAGAGTATTTCTGTGCCGAATGCACTTCGCCAGGGTTCGTACAAGTTTCGGCTAATTTTTTTCGATTACGGTTCTAACTGACGTTTCAGGGGTTTTCGATACGTATCACTTCTTTATATGGGCTTCCGTAAGCTTAAATGTGAAGTGTGGCTATAGACCGTTAACAGCATTACGACGTGATTATGTTAAAGCGGCTTTTTCAAGCCAGGACGCGGTGTGCGCTGCTCTATGAAACCCATTCATTTCAATGGCTTGCGCCGCGCGAGGGTGGTTTTTTGTTGCGTAGAGCAAAGCGCGAGCGCAGCAGACCTCAGCTTGCGCTCACGTCGCGTTCGAAGTTCAATAGTTTTGCGCATAGTTTGTGGTCTTTTTATACAGGAAATGAGCTGACAGTCTGTACCAGTTGTATGAGTGTGTGTGTGCTTGCACTGTATTTGTTGTTTTAATGTCTTGTTTTTGCAAGTTATTGTTGCTATTGCGTGCCCCCCGTTGGAAGCCAAATGCCCCCCTGTTCGTTATGGTCTGGCGCCGGCTCTGTGTGTGTCTGTGTGTGCGTGCGTGCGTGCGTGTGGGTACAAATTGGTCCCCACAAAGATCGGGGACTTACAGTAAATTTTTTACCTTGTGGGAACATTTTGAGGTTTAAGAAATGAAATACAACACAGATTTTTACTCTTGAGTCAGATTTCACTCGTTTCATCAATAATATACCCACACAAATAGTCTGCTTTTAAGAAACTCCCTTCAATTGCATTAGTTTATGAGGAGTTCAGATGTAAAATCTGACATGTTTTCTTGTAAATGAGCATTTACTTATCAGGCTCTTATGCTTATAGGTTTAGTAATTCCTTGTGATGGCACTGAAAAGTGTTGAAAAGTCAGTAACTGAAATTCACAGATGTCACTTTAGTAATTTCATTCGTATTTAACAAATTTGACTGTCTTTAGCTGCAAAACCCTCTAAGTGCAAAGAGTCCTTCTTTACTCTCCTTTTTGTTGTTTTTAATGCTATTTGAGCATGAAACTAAACCCCTGAAAAAACATTTATGATACTAAAATTTGTAATTATTTGGACGGAACTAAAATATATAGCTAGATTTTTTAAGATTTTTTGGGGGGGAGTGGACCTTACAGTTAAACGTTTATGGAGCGGCACGAACCTATAAAGCTCATAGAAATATATAAGCCAAATATATATATTTGAAAATAAAATGTGTTTACATATTGTATTAATTTGAGAAATGTTTGTGGCACCCATACAACAGATATCTGATAGAGAGATAGAGGAGGATAAGAAGTTCATACATTTTTATCATAGATTTGTAGTAAGGTAATGAGGAAATAATTATGGTAATATAACTATACATAATATTACTATCTACATTATATACAGTATTATTTTATTATTATAGTTGATCCCACTGTCTGTAAAAGTGCTACAAATTAGATATTTTATTAGAATTTAAATTGTTGTCGATGGCAGCTGTAAAGACAACCAAAGATGCGGTGTTTAAATGTAAATAGTTTTTAAGTACATTTGCCTTAGTGGATAAGGTAAATTTAAATGACGCCTACACACATGATTTGGACACCTTTTTATATCAAGTAACATAAAACTGATAAAAACTGTTTACACTATTAATGAAGTAATGCAGTTTTTCTTTTAAAAAATCATGAACATGAAATTTAAATGATGATAAAATATCTAATTTGTGGCAATTTTACAGACAGTGTGATCAATACAAGATGTGTTAAAACAATTAGATGTGTTTTCCTTAACTAGACAAAATATGTGTTATTTTAACACATTTGTTTTAAAAGTGTATGTACACCCCAAACAAATGTAAAAAAAAAAATTATTTACGGATTTAGAAATAATTTTCCTTTAACTGGTGTGAGAGCACAACGATGCTGTAAATGTTTTGGTATAGCATAGTTATACTTTTTATTTCCTTTTCTGCCCTAAGGACATCTCGTTTAATTCAATGTTAAGGACCCTCCGTAGATCACATTCTTTAGAGCAGGGAAATTTTAAACTGTGGGTCGGAACCTACTAGTGGGTCCCACAGTGGGATCAGATGGGTCACAAAGTCACTTGAATGTTGTCGTCAATGATACACAAACAGTTTTGTCCTATTTCTGACAATGGATTTGATATCAGGTATTTTGGGATTGTAATTAAACTTGCATTTAATTCAATAACAATGAAAATATAAACTACTCTGTTTTAAAAGAGAACACATTTTTGTATTTCTAAATTTATTTTTTGAGCATATTTTTATAAAAAAAAATATCTTGGTTGGTCCTGACATAGATTATACCCATATAAGTGGGTCGTGAAATGAATAAGGATGTGAATTACGCAACCTTCTGAAACAAGACACAGCCAGTATATCTACTTTAACTAGTATATCAAGACAAGAGTTTATACTATAACTAGTATATACTCTGTTTGAATCAGCTCAGTTAAAAAATCCTGATATATTTTGGAAATATGAAGGGGAAATGTTATGTTGGCTGTTTGAAAATGATGTCTTTTCTTTGGCAAAATTTATAGAAAAGGCCTGGTGTCGGCGGCAAACTATTTTGTATCCCATATGAAAAGCCGACTCTTTTTGTATGTGTATTTTTAGTGGTTCAATTGTGTTGGGATGCGTTTTGTGTTATGTTATGGCCATCTGGAGATAATGGTGAAAGTATTAATGTAGTGTCTAATAAGCCCATGAGGGCTGGGCACCATATGTTGTTTGACACTTAAATAAATATATCATTCATTCATTCAAGACCTGTGGGGACGATTTTAGGTGTGGTGGGCAAAAAAAGCAGAATTAATGTAGCAGAACATATATTAACCGCATGCTCTCAACACTTATAGACTACTATACACCCTCTAATACTTTCACTTTCAGTTCAAATCCGCTTAATCCCAGCCTCACACCATTCAGAAATACCAGTTTTATGGCAGTATTTGTTAAGAGTGATTAGAAGAAAAACATGTCAGATGAGCTTTTTAGTTATTTTTTTACAGTTTAGGATAATGAAAAAAATTCAGTTGAGTTAAGCTAACATTCATGTTAAATGACCCTAATTTCCATTGGTAGTCTATAATATTTCAGTAAATTTATCCTCCATCATACTGAACTCACCAGTCACAGTTGTTTGAGTTGAACATACGTTGGCAAAGCTTGGACACGTCGTCTCTTTGTTTACACAAGAACCTATTGGACCTGTACACTCATAACATTTGAGGGAATGTCCTGAAAAAAAGGTAGAAAAAAATGAGGTAGAAATATATTTTGTAACGAATAAAACATTAAATAGGATTTTGTGTTTTGTACCTCCAGTGAAAAGAGCGCAGAAGAGAACAATGAAGATTTTCAGTTCCATCTTTGGTCAGTCAGGAGGTGAATAAAATCACAAACCCTTTCAGTGGCTTTTATATGAACGTTCAAAAGAGGGGGCAAGGCTTTGATGAGAAAAGGAAACTTAAATAAAAGGGGCGTAAGTTTAATTTTGACATTGGTGGGTACATAAGTAAAATAGTCTTTAGAGCCACATTGTCGCAAAGCTTTATTACTGTTTACTTGAACAATATTTTAAATAGTATTTCTGTTGTCATAATCTTATTTATAAAGGTTACAGGTCAAAAACAACAAATATACAATAAGCCAGGGCTGCACGATAAATCGCTTGTGATTGTTATGCACATCTGGTATTTTACCACACAGAGCTGAAGTTCACCGACAAGCAAGCAACTATCGAATCGCCTGCAATAATTAAATGCGATATTGCACAACTTGTCATTGAATGAATCAAGAAACAAAAAATATAATTGCTAACTACATACTGTACAGACTACGAAGGAGGATTAGGGCCAAGCTAAGATAAAAATAATAAAACCATCTCGAGATTAAAGTCATTAAAATGCGAGAATAAAGTCATTATTTAACGAGAAAAAAGTCAGAATAAATATAATTTCGAAAATAAAGTCGTTATTTTAGGCAAGGCAAGGCAAGGCAAGGCAAGTTTATTTGTATAGCACATTTCATACACAGAGGTCATTCAAAGTGCTTTACACAGAAATGAGAAAACAATATATAAAAAAGAAAAAGAAAATGTAAAAATAAGATTTACACAATAAGATCACAATAAAGACAAAGATACATGAGAATTTAAAATAACAATTAAAGAAAATAAATGTGATTTTAATAAAACAGTTTAAAATGTTAAAAAGAATAAAACAGGAGTAAAAGTGACTTGAGTTAAAGGTGCAGTCAGTGTGAAGCAGCACAGTGCTCATTCAGTAAATGCAGAGTTAAACAGATGTGTTTTTAATCTAGATTTAAAAGTGTTTACTGTTGAAGCACATCTGATCTCTTCTGGAAGTTGATTCCAGCTAGAGGTGGCATAAAAGCTAAATGCTGACGCACCTTGTTTTGAGAGAACCCTTGGTATTTCTAACTGACCTGATCCTAATGATCTGAGTAATCTGTTAGGTTTATATTCAGTTAGCATTTCTGTCATGTATTTGGGTCCTAAGCCATGAAGTGATTTATAAACGAGTAACAATACTTTAAAGTCTATTCTAAATGTAACAGGAAGCCAGTGTAAGGACCTGAGGACTGGAGTGATGTGCTCAGATTTTTTGGTTCTGGTTAGAATTCTGGCAGCAGCGTTCTGTATGAGCTGCAGCTGTCTAATGGTCTTTTTGGGGATCCCAGTAAGGAGTCCATTGCAGTAATCCACCCTGCTGGTGATGAAAGCATGAACAAGTTTCTCTAAGTCCTGTCTTGAGACAAAACATCTAATTCTGGCAATATTTCTGAGATGGTAGTAAGCTGATTTGCTTATCGCTTTCACGTGACTACTGAAATTAAGGTCAGACTCTAAAATTACATCAAGATTTCTGACTTTATTTTGTGTCTTTAGACCCCTAGAGTCAAGGTATGTGTTAACTTTGAGAGTTTCATCTTTATTTCCAAATACAATGACTTCGGTTTTGTCTTTGTTTAACTGCAGGAAGTTTTGACGCATCCAACAGTTAATTTCATCAATGCATTTACATAGAGAGTCAATGGGGCTGTAGTCATTGGGTGACAGGGCTAAGTATATCTGGGTGTCATCTGCATAGCTGTGGTAAGCAATTTGGTTCTTTTTCATTATTTGACCAAGTGGGAGCATATACAAATTAAACAGAAGCGGTGCAAGAATTGAACCCTGTGGGACTCCACATGTCATGGATGTCCACTCAGATTTATGGTTACCTATGTTCACATAGTAACCTCTTCCTTGTAGGTATGTTTTAAACCATTTGAGAACCATCCCAGAGAGCCCTACCCAGTTTTCCAGTCTATGTATGAGTATGGTGTGATCTACTGTGTCAAAGGCAGCACTAAGATCTAGTAGCACCAGCACTGATATTTTACCTGAATCAGAGTTTAAGCGAATATCATTTATTATCTTTATGAGCACTGTCTCTGTGCTGTGATGCTGACGGAAACCAGATTGAAAGTTGTCCAGATAGCCATTTGAGTTTAAGAATTTGTTCAGCTGATTGAACACAACCTTTTCAACGATCTTGCTTATAAACGGAAGATTTGAGATAGGTCTGTAGTTGCTAAGTATGGTTTTGTCTAGGTTACTCTTTTTTAGGAGAGGCTTTACAACTGCTGTTTTTAATGACTCTGGAAAAGTGCCTGTGATCAGAGAGGTGTTTACTATTTTTAAGAGGTCAGTTTCTAAGAAGTTAAGCACCTTTTTGAGAAAAGATGTGGGGAGAGTGTCAAGGCTGCAAGTTGATGCTTTAAGATGTTGTACTGTTTCTTCCAAGGTTTTTATATCAATTATGTCAAATTCTGAGAGAATGGCTAATTTCTGAGGTTGTTGCAATGATATCTGACTGACCACAGTACAATTTGAGGTCGTATTGATTGCCATTCTGATATTACTGATCTTCTCAGAGAAAAACTTAGCAAACTCATTGCATTTGTTGTCAGAGAGCATTTCACTAGGAACTTGATTTGGGGGGTTTGTTAGTCTCTCTACAGTAGCAAAAAGAGTGCGAGTGTGGTTTATGTTGTTATTTATAATATTGGAGAAGAAGGTCTGTCTAGCTGTGCCTAGTTCTACATTGAAAGCACGAAGACTGTCCTTATAGATGCTATAATGTACTTCAAGTTTTGTTTTCCGCCACATACGTTCAGCTTTTCTGCATGTTCTTTTCATGTGCTGTACTGCTGTTGTGTTTCTCCAGGGTGCTTTGCGTCTGCCAGTGATCACCCTGACCTTTACTGGAGCTATATCATCAATAGCATCTTTAACTTTTATGTTAAAGTTTTCAAGGAGAACATCAACAGAGTCTGCGGATATGTTTGGCAACATTGACATAGCATTCATAAATACCTCACTGGTGTTCTCATTTATGAACCTTTTTTTGATATAGACAGATCTAGCATCAGTGGCAGGACAGATCAATAAATCAAAGTAAACACAGAAATGGTCAGATAGCGCTTCATCCTTGATTACAGTGGATGAAATGTTTAGACCCTTGCTAATGAGCAGATCAAGAGTGTGTCCCCGATTGTGTGTAGGACCTTGCACGTGCTGGGTCAGATCAAAAGTGTTTAAAACATTTAACAGTTCAATCGCAGTATTGTTTTCTGAATTGTCTATATGAATATTGAAATCTCCAGCAATAACAAAATAATCAAATTCAGAGGAAATTGTTGACAAAAGTTCTGTGAATTCATCAACAAATGCTGAGGTGTATTTGGGAGGTCTATAAATAATTGTAAACAGAATGCGTGGTGTACCTTTTAGAGCAATACACAAATATTCAAAAGACTGGTAATCACCAAGTAACACTTGCTTGCATTGAAAGGCATCTTTGAATAAAGCAGCTATTCCTCCACCCCTTCTAACAGCTCTACATACACTTATAAAGGTAAAGTTGTGTGGGGCTGATTCATTGAGGACTGTAGCACTGCAGCTGTCATCTAACCAAGTTTCATTTAGAAACATAAAGTCCAGGTTGTTAGTGGTGATAAGATCATTAACTAAAAAGGATTTGTTCTTTAGTGAACGGATGTTCAGAAGTGCTAACTTAACAGTAACTGGTTTTGGAACTGTATCAATCTCAGAATGACGTATAATAGGCAGTAGATTAGATAGAATTGCTGTGCGGCTGGAGACGGCCTTCATCTTTCTATCACATGTCAGGACAGAGATAGGGAAAGCTAAAGGGACATCGGGCGCCCGCTTGTTCTTAAAATATTTATGATTGTTACTGCTGACGTAGCGGGAACCCAACACACATCAGTTACCAGTGCTGTTTGCAGATGAGGGCTGGTGTGATCCCTGACGTTGAGGCAGAGGTCGGAGTGCTCTCTGAGATGGAGGGGGAGGGCGGGCTGGGCCCGAAGGCTTGTGTGGTTGAGGAGCCCGCCGTTTCTTGGTTGATATTTGGGGACTCGCAGCAATAGAGTGGGAGAGCTTTGTTCCAGCAGATACCAGTTTCTCCATTTTCTCTGAAAAGCCCAGAAGTGGTGATGTTGGAGAGAGGGAGAGAGAGTGTGACGACATCAGCTGTGATTCTGGTGTTCCTGAAGGCTGGGAGGGAGTGTTATCATTCCTCTGGTCATTATCAACAGAAACGTCCTTGGGTGTTGATTCACAATCCAGCTGTAGCGAGTTCTGTGGGCAGGGCTCAGCCTGAGCTGTGTCTGTGAACAGTAGTTGTGACTGCAGAGTTTTATCCTTGTCATCTGAATGTCCATCCAGGTGCTGGTGTAAAATCCTGTGGTCATTTCCGCTGTTCAGTAGTGGACTGGCACACTCAGCTGATGGATGATGCATGGAGAAAAAGATATTGTCTTTAAGCAACCTAGCACCTAGTTTGTTTGGGTGGATACCATCTGTGTTAAAAAGTTGCCTTTGACTCCAGAAGATATTGAAATTGTCAATGTAATTCAGTCCTCTCATGGTGCAGGTTTTTTGCAGCCATGAATTTAAGCTTAGTAGACGAGAAAACATATTTGTTCCTCGGGCTGGAAGAGGTCCACTGATGAAAAATTGAACTTTCAGTCTTGTAAGTGTTTCAAAAAGTTCATTGAAATCCCCCTTAAGGAGCTCAGACTGCTCTTTCCGAATATCATTCTTTCCCACATGTATGACAATCCGACTGACAGACTTATGTTTCATCAGAATGTTGCAAAGTTCCTTGTTAACATCAGAAACCGTTGCCCGAGGAAAACAGTATGTACGGGTAGCCTTGCTTTCAAAGTTTCTGATAATATTGTCACCCACTATCAGCGTGTTTGGCTCGGCTGCTGTCTGAGCGGAGCGCCGCTGCCTATATGATGTTGAGCGTCTGTTAGCTCTGTAAGCTACTGGCTGACGTGATCTGTGTCCATTAACATTTGGGGATTCTTCACCCAAACTCATTAGTGCTTCAAATCTATTTTCAAGCCGTACAGGGGGTGGTAGAATACCAATATTGGCTACTCGAGTTGTACCCATATCTGGGGTAGATGATGCTAATGCAGCAATTTGTGACACTCGTGACAGTCTAATGTCTTGAGCACTTTTGGGTCTCGCACCCTGTTTATGCCATCGGTTTGTGTCCTCAATTTCTTTAGGTTTCTCTGAGCTCACTATGACCTGTTTAAAAGCATTAGGTTCACAGGACTCACCAGCTTTATGTTGAGAAGGACCACGATGAAGCTCCGCTGTATGTTCTGGCAGGGTCGGCAGCGCCACAAGTAACTTTGTTTCGAGAACTGCAATCTTTTGTAAAAATCTGTGGCAATTTGAGCAGCAGGTGGATTTAGATCCAGAAGAAGGCATTCTTTCTTCTTTTCTTCTGTTTGAGTGTGGGCAGCTGTGTTGTCCTGTTTTAGGATTGTCAGCTGCCGGCAATAGCAGACTGGTAGACCGCTTTGACAAATTCCCCAAGTTGTTGAATGTTCCAAATATCAATATAGTTCCAGGAATTTGTAGTTTTAGTGTGAGTGCCCAATTGTTTAGTTTGAGCACTGTGCTGAACTGCTGGTAGTTGAATCAAAAGATAAAAGCGAAAAAGCAAAAGCGCAAAGCACAGAGCGCAAGTAAAAGCGTCCGAACAGTAGCGAAGCAGGAAGTATACGAGAATCAAGTAATTATTTAACGAGAGTAAAGTCGTTATTTAACGAAAATATACTCGTAAAATTTCGAGAATGAAGTAAATTCAGTTTAGGCCTGTTCTTTACGTTGTTTACTGCATTAAGACAGTGATATAAATTCACTAAATTCACTACACACCACGTGCGCTGTAAGGGGGGGGGGGTAAACGATGATGATTCTCGGGGCCCATGACTAAGAGGGGGCCCAGAGAAGCCCCCAATAAATTGTGGTGCTAAAAATATTTGATAGTAAAAAATTTTATTATTATATTTGCTGTTTCCTGGTGTCAAATTTTTTTATTTGTTTAGGAAACACAGACGTCTGTGGGCCCCTCTCCTCCTCTCGGTTATCATAAAATGGTTCAGTCTGCCCAAATTGTATCCAGGCAACACAAACAGCTTGACTTCACTTATAGCGCCGGCAGAATATCATTTTGACAGAAGAGGAAGTGAAAATGCCTCAAAAATCTGGAAGGCAAAAACGGAAAGAGAAAAAAATAAGTGAAAGAGGCAAAGGGTCGACAGTATGTTACCCAATATTTCACAAGAAAAGGTGGGTTTGTAAGTAGGCCTAAATTGTTAGTGGACCGCCTGTGACAATGATTGTAGCCTACGGCACTTTTCTGTGCTTACGAACGCTTTGTACATGAGGCCCCATCTACGGTGGCCGACAGGGGTCGCTGCACTGCAACGAAAGAAAGCACATGCAAATAGAAAAACACCAGCAAATCAAGAAAACATCTTCATCAGTTTGACAACACATATGCTGCAGATATCGCAACACATCCAAATACAGAAACGCGTTGCAAATATCACAACACGAACAAAAACAGAAACACGTTCCAAATCTCGCAACACGAACAATAATAGAAACGCGCTGCAAATTTCTCAATACACGAGCAATAACAGAAACGCGCTGCATTAACAGAAACGCACTGCAAGTATTTCAAACGACAACGGAAGTGTTTCAGGGGGGTCACAAAAAGTGATGCACCGGTCTGAGAAGTGTTTACTTTTGTGAGTTTACATCGATCAAATGTAAGTTTTTCTTGTTTATTTTAATATCCTAATCGCATATTTGTTTTAGCCTTTCCATTATTATTAGACTATAGACTTAAATAATTTGACGAAATACATAATAAACTGTGAAACGTTGTGTTAGCTGGCTTAGTTACACAAATGTCACTAGATAGTGTTCTAGGAGGACAATAAATACCACATTCTTCATTAAAACAAGTAAAAATAACGAGTGTGTGTGTGTGTGTGTACACGCGTGTTTCTATGTGAGGTTTTTGTGCTAATAATAGCTTATAGAACGTCTAAACGAACGTCTAACCAAACGTTGTGTGTGTGTGTGTTATTTTCAGGCAGCAAACATACTGTTTATAACTATATACAATAGTGTTAATTCAAGTTGTTTTTCATATTTTATTAGTTTTATATAATCTTTTTTATAAACTCTTTTATTATGTCTCAAACTTGTTTAATTTATATTGTGTGCTATGTGTTTTACAAATAGTTTTCAAAGTCTTTTATGTCATGGGACCATAATGTCATTAATTGTACATTAACTTTGCATGTATAGGAACACTGAGAAAGTCGCTGTTCAGATTATTCAGTAAACCCAAAACAGCTGATTTGCCGTAGTCGCTACAACGTGAGAGATTATGTACATAAATATTATGTTTTATGGCATATGACATTGTACTGTAATTGCATCAGTTTATGATTTTACCAGTATTTTATATAATATGTGTTCGAATGTTTTAAATTTAAGCTAATTTTAAAGATTTTTAGTATTCAACATTTTCAGTATTGCTTAAATCTAGGATTTTAGACTTATTTACATCATATAATAGTAAAAACTCTTCTTCTGACAAAATATTGTCATTTAATGCCAGCAATCCTTCTTCTCTTGCTTTTTTAAATGACATATTTTTGCATCTTAATAAATTAATTAATACCGCGTTGCGCTGTCCTGTTTACGTTTGCTTACTGATTTTTACGTTCTTGGCTACGGTGGTCTGACAGCTTACTTCCGGTCGCCGTAGCCGTTCCATTCCCAGCTGTTGCTTAAAGTCCCTACTTTCAGAGAAAACGAAACCTAAGTAGTGTTTACCCCTGAGCGCCCCTGCATTTACCAGAACCCCTTTCCTGACATGTACTGCCTTACAACAGAAGCTGTGTTTATTTGTTTGTACAAAACAGCATCGTTTTATTGCCTTACACATTAAATAAATATTTTTAATAAATGATGTTATGTCACACCCCTTCCTTACACATTGGAATGTAACAAGTGTAGTTATTTAAGTATTTTTAAATAAAAAATAGGCTAATTAATGATTACAAACTACCCAATAAAACACTTCAATTTGTTGAATGACTTATTGGTGTCATGGTCAAAGTTCAGTTATTCATTTAATAGGACAAAAGAACAATAGATTTTAAATACAAATGAATACAAATATTTTTTATTCTGATAGTCAAATAGAAATGCATATCTGGAGTCTCCAATAATCAGCAAATTCAAAAGTCCTCATACTCTACTGTACAAAGAATCTGCTGCATGTCATTCCAAACCTTTATGACTTTCTTTCTTCTGAGGAACACAAAATAAAATTATTTTTTTGAAATATTTCTGTAGTGTTGTGTCCATACAATGGAAGTTAAAGGAACAAATTTTGTTTGGTTACCAGCTTGGACTACTAAAACTATTGGCAAGACAAATACAAACTACAGACCAGACTGGGCCTCTGTATGTTTTGTGCATAAAGAAATTCAATTCAATTTTATTTAAATAGCGCTTTTCACAATTGTTAATTGTTTCAAAGCAGCTTCACATGAATAGATGTAGGGAAAAACACAGAATAATAGACCAGTTCAAATGATGTAAACAACACTGGTCCAGAAACACTTTCTGTTACAGTTTGTGACAGTTAATTTTTTATTTCACATATATTTTTATCTTTAAGATGTTTGTTTAATTCAGTTAATTCAGGTTGATATGTTCTGTTGGTTTATTTTATCCCAACGTTTATCTAGTGTTAAAAAACGGAAACAGGAAGTGCTTCTGGACCAGTGTTGTTTACATCTTTTGAAATGGTCTATATATAATATAATATAAATAAACATTTACTAAGAAATCTATGAAACACAAGTGAATTGTTTGGTAACACAAAAGTTAATTGCAGTATTGTATTAGCAGTTATGTGAAGGAAGTTGTGCAGAGACCAAGAACTTTCGATACAACCACATAAAGTGCACGTGGTAAATAAAATGTCTGTGGGGGGAATCCGATGTGATAATTACATATGAATAATTACAGTAATTTAACTTAGCTAAGACATTTTGTTATCATTATAAAAAATGTTCAAATGTAAAAGCTTACAAACGCTTATTGAAAAAATCGAAGCAAGTGTGGAAGTGGTGTGGTTACATTCAAGGGCGTCATGCACCAATTTTTTAAGGGGGCACAGTGTGCACAGCTCACAGAAATTTGTGCATACACAGACATCAAACCAAATATTATAGAGCTTTCAGTTTTTTCCATGGCACTATTTTGAGCGCCCCTGCCTTAATGCAAAAACCTCCAAATTAAAAATGTTGACAAACTTTCATATCAAATACTATTCAATCAGAATAATTACATATGAAATGGCTGGTTTTGTTTATTTAAGTTTTGTTTATTGACTTGTTTAATTGTGCCATTAATGCATTTTGCACAACAACTGCATTATCCAATGAAATTAATGTAATTTTAAATCCATATATAAACAACAAAAATTAAGCTATAGAGGAACGGATTTTTGCATTCAATTAATTTTACCTCATATGTAAGCATGTGTGATTCCGCGAATCTAGAAATCTCTACTGATGTAACGTTGAGAACCATAAACCATACATTTTCTAAACAGAGGAGGGCCAACAGATACCACCACTTTAGTTGCAGAACATGTATTAGCTGTATTAGGACACACCGTCATTACACCTTTACAAGAACCTATCTCACCTGTACACTCATAACATATGAGTGAGTGTCCTAAAAGAAAGCACAATGAGGGAAAACATTTATCTGTATTTGTAGCTAATAAAGTAGCTAAATAAGCTTTCGTGTTTTGTACTGTACCTCCAGCAATAAAAGTAACAAGCAGAACAATGACGATGTTCAGATTCATCTTTGGTCTGTCAGGAGGTGAATAAAATGACAGACCCTTGTCAGTGGGCTTTATATGGCTGATGAGATGAGGGTGAGGCTGTGATGAGAAAATGCACCTTGAAACAAATGTGGGCATTCTGTGAAAAAATAATTTACACACCGACAGCATCGTTTGGTTGAACATCATTTTATAAGAAATGTGCACTTTATTAGTTTTACTGCTGGCAGTCTCTCAAATCAGTTCCTGTTTACTGCAAAGGAGCCATCAGTTGTAATCTAATATTTGTAACATTAAAATGAATGACAATAGAAGTAATGTACAATGTAGTTTAGTCATTGAACTTCCATAACCATGCTGTTCACAAGCAAATATTGGGTAATCTGATGTGAGATCATTGCCTGAATTGATTATACCTGAATAAGCATAAGCATAGAAATGAATTGTGGTCTGAAGGCTTTAAACAGATTAACAGAGCAACAGGTTTTCACTTTACAAAAACAGGAAATTTGTGGCAGAAAGCAAAACTGAAGTATTGTTTGCCCCCAAGGGCCTAGGTTTGACTAAATACCACCTTTCCTGACATTCACATTATGAATTTTATATGCATTTAAATGAGTTGAAAATTACATTGGTTGGCCAAAACAACTGTTTTACATGTTAGTTTGTCACTCTGTATTTTGAGTTTTTTTATAGATGCAGACAGTGCAGTATATATTTTTACATTGTCTTTTACCTTGTTATAAATTTGCTTATCTAATATGACCATTTTCGGTCAAGTTTTAGCTCTGAGAAAAACAGACAAACCTAACGTTTCAAGATTACTGCGGCATTTTGATACATTGCGGATCAGCAGTTTGGATCTTCATTTTTGGGGTCGATTTTATGGGCTACGCACGGATTAATATCGTGGTTTCTCGGAGTCTGTTTGTCGTCGCGCATTGGGATGGTTCATGCATGGCACCATATGAGTGGATTATCATCGCATCTTGTTATACAGTGGAGCTGCAAATTGGGAAATCTCTTGGTTTCCTCTTTTACATATTTTTATGGACTACGCAAGCATTAATATCATTGACCATCTTTGGATTCGTATTGCATTCAGCACTTGGTAAGTGGTGCTTGCGGGGAAATTGTATTATGACCATGTCGTTGTTTGGCGGCTGGATTTTTTGGTGTCTGTGTTGGGGTGTTAGTCATTTGTAGCAGTGTACATTACCCCTTTGATATGACTTCACCATCGGCTTGTAGCATTGTTAAGCAACTACACTGCACTAGAACTCAAGTGTCTGAACTGTCGACTTAGATCTCACCTGATACCAAGCACTTTGGTGCGCTAAGTTGGGTATCCTTAAAGTTTTCCAGCTTTCACGGTAAATGCTGAAATATACCTGTTATATGGTCTACAAAGCGATCAGAAACAACCACAGTTTGGTGTAAATTCAGTTTCTCTCCATTTTATATCAAAGAGACTTACTTTTAAGAGTCCTCTTTACAGGGAAATAACATGACGCCACCAAGAATGGCGAATAGCTTACATTTAAACCAATTCTGGTCAGGATAAAACCAAGTCGGGATAAAAGAGTTTCTAAGCCTATTGGCAGGACAGGGGAGTCTTGGATCAGCTACAATGGATTGGGCCTTCTTTGCCACTCTGTTGGAGTAGATGTGGGAGAGAGTCGGATTGATGCCTGCAATCTTGATACATGTCCTAATGATACTGTCTTTTTTTGTTTTTTATGGACAGAGAACCAAACCAGCAGATAAAACAAAAGGTTAAGACAGACTCAATAAAACAAGTATAATACATTCTTATGAAAATGGGATCAATGTTAAAATTAATGGCTTATACCAGATGATCACAGTTCCTTTGTAAACTCTTAGAACTTTTAGTCAGGGTGGCAGGGTTGCTGTGTTTTTCAAAACTCGTTTTCATGCAGGCCTATGTCTAAAGATTGGTCTGTTAAGTTGATCTAATGAATCCTTTGCTTTGCGCTCTGATTTACAGAACACCAAAATCCAACAAGGAATTTTTTAACAGAGTTAAAAAATTTTTTAATCAAACTTGGCCACAAAAGCTGATGACATGTACATGTACATTAGGGCTGCACAATGAATCGCACGCGATTGTCATGCGCATCTTGTCAGTAAAATTTGGTTCCTTGATTAGTAATAAATCACCATCAGCTGCTTTCAGATGGAGCAGCATTTATTACACAGGACCGTATTGACAAGCGGGGAAATATCGCATTTATATACGCGATTATGAATGCAATATTTCCCCGCTTGTCAGTGATCTACGGCTCTGTGTAGTAAATGGCGCTCCATCTGAAAGCAGCTAATGGCAATCTTATACAGAATTCTAGTGTTGATGATTTGGTTGATTTAATTTGGTAGTTTTAATACCTCATGTACTCAGATTTTAAATTAAATTGCTACCCTCAAACTTAGGAAATTAAAACCTAGAAAACAGCCTTGGATTAACAGAGAAGTCTGTGCTCTGAGAAAGGAATGTAGAAGAGCAGAAAGAAAATTGAGAAAGGATCAATTATTGCAAAATTAGTTGGTCAAATTTCAAGAGGCGGTTGCCTTGCAAAGGACTAAATATTTCTCAAATCTGATTTCTCAAAATTCTTGCCTCAAATATGCAGTGATTCATCCGTTGCTTAAAAAAGTAAATCTGGATCCATTTGATCTTGAACACTATAGACATATCTCGAAACTTTCTTGTAAGAATAATGTATAAGTGCATTGTTCAATACAGTGGATCACTGCATTCTTTTATGACTCAGCCTTATAGTGATTTGATTCATATTTCACTGAGAGGAGTTTCTCGGTGGAGAGAGGTCCGTTTAATTCATCGCCCACTTCTGTCACATGTGGGGTGCCGCAGGGCTCCATTTTAGGCCCGATGTTATTTTCCTTATATGTTATTTTCCTTATATATGCTTCCCCTACATTACATCTTCGAATTTCATAAGGTTCCATATCACATTTATATGGATGATACCCAGTTGTACATCTGGATCAAAATCTTAATCTGTTTTGTTAGCCTACATAAATGACATCAAAAGTTGGATGGGTAAAAACTTTCTTCAGCTAAACAAAAGCAAAACTGAAGTAATTCTATTTGGTTTCCCCCATTTGATACATGGTCTGACTCCCAGTTTAGGTCCTCTGCAAGCAAATATCTGCCCTTATGCAAAGAGGGTTGTCGTGGAATTTTAGCCGCATCAAATAATACTCACTAAGAGTCAAAGTCAAGGATCACACAGACACACTGTCGACAGAATTTTCTTTGTCTGAATTTTATATATTCTGCAGAATAGGCTCTCACCCCCATGGTGCAAGAAGTTTAAAAACCTAAGAGCCCCGATCACAAGGTTGAAGACACATTTATAGTAAGATGGTGAAACACGTACAATCATCCGTTTCTACGTCATTTAGAAGATAGCCTTCAGTTGTCAGTGATTAAGAGCATGAACAGTTAAACACAAATCTAGTGAAATCATAAAACGTATGTCTTGTTCTCAGTACATGATGTTTAAGTCCTTGGACATTGTACTTTGCTCAAAAGACAGAAAGAGCATAATTCTGTACGTTAGCAGAAAAACATGATCTCCATATGAATCACAATTTGTGAGCTTCAGATTGTTATTAAAAAATGAAAAATAGGATGAAAAATAAAACATAATAATATGAAAATAAAAGCATAATAAAAGTCCTCCACTACACTCCTCCCTTTTTATGATTTATTCATAACTTAATTTACTGTCATCGTTACGTAGCTCTGGTTATTACCCTTAACCATAGTGTACATATAGTTCTGTGCAGTTGCAAAAGTAAAAATGCACACACACGTAGTATGATCATGAATCTCATTTTTGAAAGAAGAAAAATAGTTCGTTTTCTTGAAGAAATTGAGCACAGTTAGAGTTGGGGTCGTGAGCCCTTGATGATTCCGGATTGAGCACAGTTAGAGTTGGGGTCGTGAGCCCTGAGCACAGTTAGAGTTGGGGTCGTGAGCCCTTGTTGATTAATTTCCTTTGTAGGTTCGGGTTTGGTAGGACCACACGGTGCAGTCGTGCCAAGCTATCCTGCTTTCTTGTTCGAATGAAATTATCTTAGTGTCTAAATTAATGTGGGGTCTCAAAGCTGGTGTTGTAATTACAGTTATTAAGCTGCAAGCGTCGTGTCGATTACCCACATTAAAGATGTCGTGTGCGTGTGTCCAAACCAAACCCAGAATACTGGAGTCGTCCTCCAATACTTTGTGAGCTGTTGCAGTTCTCTCGTGTCGTTCTTCGTATAAACTTGCAGTATACAGGTATCTGTGGTTCCCACCAATACGAAAAAGTGGTCCGTAGCAGTCGACTAGCCGTCCTCCCTTTGGTTTACACCTTGCAGTCCAGGACCAACCCTCCGGCAATGGGCAACGTGCACCCAGGTGGCACGCTCCGCGACCTTCACAGCGGTGTGAGTCGTCAGCAGAACCTGAAATGGCCCCTCTCACCGTCTGGCTTTCCAGGATTTCCTCCTGAGGTTCTTTACCACCACATAATCCCCTGGTTTGATGTTGTGTAATGGTTCTTCTACTGGACGGGGTAGGGCTGATTTAACCTGCTTTGGAGATATTTTGAAATACAGAGGACATAGAAATACAATATTGCAACATGTCATTTTCATTTTGAAGAGTATCGCATGTCACCGTGGTCCCCATGTGTCAACCTAGCAAAAATGGGAATAAAAATGTTTAGGTAAGCAAGGTTTTTGATTTGGACCCATCCAAATCCCTTCAGGAGTTTTGGTTGCTCCACACGATTTCCATAGAGCTATTTTTGTTGGAAGAGAAAATGTTTGCATGCTTATTAATTACTCCTGTGCTGTCTCAGCTTCATTTCCTTGGGAGATCTGTGTAAGAGAAACGTTTTTGTTAGTAGTCATGAGAGATGCTTCCGCATCCGTGCGTGCATTTCCTCTGTAGATCACGTCCTGTTCCTTGGTGTGTGCTTTGCATTTGCACACAGCTATTTGAGAAAGGAGTACAATTTGTTATAGGAGAGAAACTGTCAGTAAAATCAGCAGTCAATGTAAATGGTTATAGATTGATTAGTAGCAATTTTACAAGCTTGTGTTAGTGCATGCAATTCAGCCACCTTTGCAGATTTGTGAGGTGGTGAGCATCCGGATTTCACTACTTTAAAGTCAGACACAACTGCCCACCCCATCCTATTTATGCCTCTGTCATCTCTGGAAGAGGAACCATCCACATAATATGTGAGGGTGCATTTAGGTATGGGTGTGTCAGCAAGGTCAGGCCTTGGTGTGCATACTTCCCGTAGGGCAGACAAACAACAATGTGGTGTACCTTCATCAGGTGTAGGTAACAATGTCGCCGGGTTTAGCACTGTACATCTTTCAACTGTGACATTAGACATCTGAAACAATGCACAGGAAAAACGCAGCCATCTTGCTGCAGACAAGTGAGATGTGCGCTGTTCAAGCCCTGAGACATCCTGGTAGGCCCCTGGCCACCGCATCAAGGCGTCCTGGAAAATATGCAACTGTTCTCAACTTGTCACCATGTTCTTGTAACAAAACAGATGTCATACAGCCATTTCTTTCATCCACAGTTTGAACAAAAGGCTTTTTCGGGTCTGGCAAACCTAAAGTGGGTGCCTGCTGTAATGTCTGTTTTAGTTCCACAAATGCCTTTTCAGCCTTCTCTGTCCATTCTACCTTCTCTGATGGTGCCAAAGGTTTCTCATAAATCATATCATGCAATGGTTGTTGCATCTCAGAATAGTTAGCAATAAAAGTCCTGCAATAAGATGTCATACCCAAGAATGACATCACCTGTTTCTTTGTAATGGGTTTTGGTATGTTAGCTATTGCCTCTATTCTCTTTGGAGAGAGAGACTTACCCATAGGTGTAATTTCGTGTCCTAGAAAGGTTACTTTCTGGACAGAGCACTGTACCTTTTTGGGGTTGACCTTATGACCTTCCTTAGCTAGATGAGTAAGCAGCCGTATGGTGTTGTCTGTGTACGATTGCTGAGTCGGTGCTGGCACCAAGAGGTCATCCACGTACTGCAATAAAGCAACATCATCATCCAACACAAGTTTCTGTAATGAACAATGCAATGCAGAGTTTGTAAATAGTGCGGCTCTCGCTATACCCCTTAAATGTAAAATCAAGCAAAAACTGGCTATCAGAATGGACAGGAACTCTGAAGAATGCACTTGAAATATCCACTACAGAAAACCACTGGCCGTCAGCTGGTATCTGTGAGAGAATTGTGTACGGGTTTGGCACGTGAGGTGCCCTTGCTTGTACTGCAGCATTTCCTGCTTGGAGATCTTGAACTAACCTCCACTCTGTGGGCTGACCTGCATCCCTGACCTTTTGTACAGGAAAAATGGGTGTTCTCACAGGTGAGTGTGGGCAGGGAATAATTATCCCTTTTTCCAATAAGGCCTGAAATACTGGCCTTATTCCCTCAAGCGCCTCCCTTTTCAGAGGATATTGGGGTATACATGGTCTATAATCACTCTTTGGGGTGATAGTTACTGGTTCACACCCTTTAATCAAGCCCACATCATACTTGTCTTTAGCCCACAGGTAATCAGGTACATTGTCAAGAACTTTTTGCGGTAAATCAATACTAGCACACGTCATGTGTACTGACAAACTGTTTTGTGAGTTGAAATCTGCAGAAACAGCTTTCTGTATTAAAACTCTCTCTCTCTCTCAGCCATGAAAAAGCACCATAATCTCTTCTGTGTGCTGATAACTGCTCTGAGAACTGTATGCTATCTGCCAATGGTTCCCAATCAACAGCCTCGCTGCAGGCCTTTGCAAATTCACCTGCATTTCTAACGGCTGACTAGTATTTTTTGCAATGGAGATGTGGGGTACTGAATTGTCAAAATCAAAAATTTGTTCCTGCTTTCCTGTCAACTGAACGAGTGCCACACACCATGAGTCATTCCAGCATATATGGGTTAAAGTCAAAACCCTCTGTCTTTACAGAAAACCATCTCTCTTGCCACTCTCTTTCTGTTATGTCAACAACATGAGCTTGTGCAATGCATGTTTTCAGTTGGAATGACCTCGCTGGCTTGTGGCAATCTTATCTTCCCTTCAGCATGCAACTCTTCATTCAGAAAGGCCCATTCATACACATATACAGACAGAGACATACATATAGATGACATTCTGGGATCCCAACAAGAAATATTCAGGCCTTGGTTGTTACATAAGATGCTAGCATTAATTTTACACATCAAATCCCTCCCCATGAGGTTTACCGGACACGCGTCAGATAAAAGGAACATATGCATAAACTTGTTACCGTCATGCATACAACAGAGTGGAGCAGTAAATTCTTCCCTCACTATATGCCCCGTAGCACTCATAGATGAGTTAAACTGCCCACTCAAGGTGACAAATGGGAATTCATCTTTGCGTATGACAGAGTTAGTTGCATCCAGAGTCTACCATAAACAACAATACCTGTCCCTCAACCATTATTTCTTCGAGAGGCAGTTTAAAGTATGCCTCTCGATTAAACATCAAGCAAAGCAAGTTCTTCATTGCATAGAGCGTTTCTTTCCCTTTCACACACATCAGAAAAAACAGAATCAGCAAGCAGATAATATGGCATTTGAAACCGCAGAAAAAACAAGATTGGACTTACCCCCTTCCGTCCGATTCTCTCTTTCCCCCTCCTGGCTTCAGTCCCCTTTTTCTTTACATCCCGCAAAGTTTCCCGCGTCCGCCTGGGATTCTGGTTGCTCTGGAGAATTTAGGAAATGAAAACATTGGTTTTTCAAGTGTTCTTTCTGTCCGCAATACCAGCAAATCTTCTCTATCTGATTTTCTTGCCACTGCTTTCGCTCTTTTTCTCTCTTTCTCTTTGTTGCCATTTCTCCTGGAAACGTTCTTCTTGTGAAGGGAAACTGTGCTGATTATGTCGTTGCTGGCCCCATTCGCTTATCTTGACAAAAGCTGAAGATAGTTGTTGATTTGCCTTTCTCTGCTGCTTTAGTTTTTCTTCATGCAGGCGTTCAGCATGTAGAGAATGTGTAATGACCTCACTCAGCTTTCCTGATTCCCATCCGATGCAGGTTTGCTTCACCTTTGTTGAAATTACAGGTTGAAGTTCCCCGAGGAACATTTGCTTTAGGTAGGATTCCCAGGATGTTACCTCTCCTGTGTTGATGTTTTTATCTGGACTTCCTCCTCTTCCTCTTCCAAGATGCTGTCGAGGAGGATTGGTGGGTTTAGCCCAGGTGATAGTTCTTGTGCTGGCGGTGGCGGGGGTGCAGTTGGTATTTTTGGTAATGCTTCTTGTGCGGGTGGTTGTGGGAGTCTTCTTGGAGGGGGTTGGAGATCACCGTCTAGAAGAGGTACCTTTGTATAAGAGAAATGTACCCCAGGTGGGGTACGTGCAGGTGCATATGGAGGAGGAAAAAAAAACAGAAAGTTAGGTTCATCATGTAATGAATCTGATGTAGGAAAACATTATGCTTAATGTTTAGCTCTGACTTAGTCTGAGTCAGTTCGTCCTTGGTCTTTATCTTACTCTGTGCTCTCATTTCTCTGCCATCCGCAATTATTTTTTCCCTTAATAAAGTGAGTGCTTTTACACTCAGTGTTCCTTTAGGAGGAAAATCATACCTTTTCTCCCAGATTTTACGCTTTCCAACGCCCCCGTGCCCTTTGATTTGATCACTCGAGCATACACGCCATTTTCCAGATCCATTGACTTTGTACTCCCTTTCGAATTACCCTGACCCATGGTCACGAACGAAATAACGCTTACCGTATTATCTATTCAGATGCCACCACAACGGTTCTTTTCCAGATTCCGTCAGCTTTGACCTCAGAAATGGTTGAGACTCTCCCTTCCCTTAGGCCTGGGGTACGGAGCCCGAGACCTCTTGTCTCAGGGGTGATCAGTCAGTCTCTCCCAAACCTGGAGTCTACAGCTGTGGAATCCGCATCCTCGTCGCCATTATTGTCGTGGAATTTTAGCCGCATCAAATAATACTCACTAAGAGTCAAAGTCAAGGATCACACAGACACACTGTCGACAGAATTTTCTTTGTCTGAATTTTATATATTCTGCAGAATAGGCTCTCACCCCCATGGTGCAAGAAGTTTAAAAACCTAAGAGCCCCGATCACAAGGTTGAAGACACATTTATAGTAAGATGGTGAAACACGTACAATCATCCGTTTCTACGTCATTTAGAAGATAGCCTTCAGTTGTCAGTGATTAAGAGCATGAACAGTTAAACACAAATCTAGTGAAATCATAAAACGTATGTCTTGTTCTCAGTACATGATGTTTAAGTCCTTGGACATTGTACTTTGCTCAAAAGACAGAAAGAGCATAATTCTGTACGTTAGCAGAAAAACATGATCTCCATATGAATCACAATTTGTGAGCTTCAGATTGTTATTAACCCTCGTGTGGTGTTCATATTTTTGTTACTTAGACAATGTTTGTGGGTCTAGTGGACCCACTGCATTATTTGTATCTTAAAACAATGCAGTCATACAAATTTATGTATAACTGTTTACAGATGTTTACTTTAGCCTTATTGCAAGTAAAATAAACAGAATATATGGTTAATATTTGTCATTTACCACTAGTAGAGGACTATTTATAGATTAAAGTGCTATTCGTTTTTGTGATAATATGAAATAAGAGAAGAAAATTCTATTCTCCCCCAGATATTAAGGAAAAACATGTTTATCTTAAATAAGTATTAATCACTTTTTCATCTCAAATACGTTTTTCATCACTTTGATGTTTAATTCTTTGAACTAAGTTTGAAATTGTACACATTTGTGTCAGTTTACATAGCACAATCCCCAGGCCCGGTACTAGGCTTGCTGGACTGGGGGGGCAGTCAGGATTTTTGGGTGGGCAGCCATTTCTCGACTAAAATGATTCATACACTAAAATTATGGATGTTTCAATCCAATATTACTTTGCATGTCTTATAATAAAAAGCAATTTATATGTCATTTTGCACGTTCACATTTTAAAAGTAGATGCAATTAGATTAATGATTTATAATGTTATAATGATTACACTAGTTTGACACATTTAGTCACAGTTAATGAAATCAGGCAAGCAGGTGATATAAATATAAAGCTGTACATATAGCTATATTTTATTAATGTTTACACTGCATGTAATCTATTATTTTACTTATAGATAAATTAAAGCCATTCTTATACCTACCCTACCCAACATATGCCTTTATTCTAAATAAACACTTGTTAGGAACTTTATTTCCACGTCTCAAACATTTTCTTCATGTAAAATAATGTATTTTAAATGTGATAAGCTGTATTGTCATTAATTCCTGACCCTATCATTGCTGCTGCAGCAACCTCAAATATCACAACAAAGAACAATGCTTTAAATAATATATTGTTGCATCATGTAAGCAATTTGACATGCATGACAAATTCGTCAAAGGTTATCCTGTTTGCCTATAACAGCACCAGACAAAAGCACAAGCCCTAAAATACTGTAAGTGTGATTTGCGACGAGACCAAAGATAAATCACACTGCTTTGTTTATAACACAGCAAATTACATATTATAATACAACGCAACATTATAACATACAACGTTTTACCTTACGATGACCTTGCGGAGTGAAAGCTCCTCTTGAACTTAAAAGTCTGTAGATTTTTGCGTGTGAAGTTTTTCTCAAACGCGAGCTGAATGAGCTGATGAATGACGATGACAAAACCGCTAAAATTTGATTTTAAAACTGCACGCGATGCTCAGCTGTTACAATACTGTATATTTACTGTATAACCATCTTATGTCATTTATAGCTACTATATAGTATGCCACAACCAAACTGCATATTCTAATTTTAATAAACAGAACTACGTCTAAAACAAACACATTAAATGCTGCTGGAGACTTGCCATTGGCTGTTGAATTGCATGAATAAATAATGAGGTGAGTCTAAGAAAGGATAAGGGGATATTTTGGGCATGTTTTACTATAAAAAAAGTTTTAATTTAATATGTGTTGGGTTATTACGTTTATTTAATACTAAATTGCATTGTTTTTGATATATATTTTAAAGATGCGTTTTTTTAGTTACCGTCATAGAGAACAGTAGTACTTTTCCTGTGACTTAAATACTGCTGAAAAGACCTCCAAGGTTTGAATAAGCTAATCAGACGTTAGTGGGCGGGAGCTGTAAACGCTAGCGCTTGCCTACAGAAGACGTTTTTTATGTAAAGAGACTCCGTTATTTTAAGGTTGGCTGGACATTTTTGGGGGGGCACAAGGAAAATCTGGGGGGGCAATGCCCCCCCCAGCCCCCCTGTAGACCCGGCCCTGACAATCCCCATCTGGAAAGATGCCGTATCATAACATATCATCCACATTGAACATATAACCTGTTCATGCCAGCCTACACAACACATAAGAAGCAAATTATTTCCCCTGTAGCTGTGTTACATTATGCATTTCTTGCATTTTATAGACGTATACTGTGTCTTCCTGTCCATCTTATGTCCACACACACTGCAGTACAATGTGTTGCTATTGGCTACAACCTAAAATGATAAAAATGCTTGGATATAATTTTTACTTTCTCTATTTCTACTTCTCTATTTACTTTCTTTATCTCACGCACTCTTACACACACACACACACACGTGCGCACACACCATAGGTTTTGTGGTAAACTCATGGTTTTACAAATGGTTATCAAGACACCATTTACCATGATTACTACACTTTTACTATAATACAACCATGGTTATTTTTTGTAAGGGATATTATGGTAAAATGTAGAATTGTTCCTTTTAGACAGAAGGTAAAGTGTTTGGGACAGTGGGGGCAGAAGTGTTCATCCTTGATATATAACATGTTGTATCCTTGCGCTGTTACAGCAAGTGCAGAGGGACAAAACTCTGACATGGATCCATCACATATGTACAGACATATATACAAACACACTCGTGCACTCACATCAGTCCCAGATAGAAGAAAAACAGAGTGAAGTTACATAGCACATTCAATTTTTACTCTCTTATTAACCCCGGGTCCAGTGGACCCGAACACCACATATGTAATATAAATGTGTAGGGGGGGTGTACAGTGTACAGTCATTATCAAGTTGTTCATTTTTATGTTCTTTATAGAAAATGAGCCAAGGCCAATGAATCTGAGGTTGAAACAATGATTAATTGCATAATTTTTCTGTTAGTAAACATTAAAAACGGGTCCCTCAGACCCGAACACCACACAAGGGTTAAAAAATGAAAAATAGGATGAAAAATAAAACATAATAATATGAAAATAAAAGCATAATAAAAGTCCTCCACTACAGGGTGTTGTTGTTGACTCAAGAGTTAAAATTCGACAAGCAAATAAACTCTGTTGTTAGAGCTAGTTTTTAGGAACACCTGTTTAATTTCTCATTAATGCAATTATCTAATCAACCAATCACATGGCAGTTGCTTCAATGCTTCAAGACAATCTCCTGAACTCCAAACTGAATGTCAGAATTTTGAGTGTGGCATGGTTGTTGGTGCCAGACGGGCCAGTCTGAGTATTTCACAATCTGCTCAGTTACTGGGATTTTCACCCACAACCATTTCTAGGGTTTACAAAGAATGGTGTGAAAGGGGAAAAACATCCAGTATGCGGCAGTCATGTGGGTGAAAATACCTTGTTGATGCTAGAGGTCAGAGGAGAATGGGCCGACTGATTCAAGCTGATAGTTGTTACTTGTTACCACTGTGCATGCTGCTGGTGGTGGTGTAATGGTGTGGGATGTTTTCTTGGCACACTTTAGGACCTTAGTGCCAATTGGGCCACAGCCTACCTAATCATTGTTTCTGACCATGTCCATCCCTTTATGACCACCATGTACCCATCCTCTGATGCCTACTTCCAGCAGGATAATGCACCATGTCACAAAGCTTGAATTATTTCAAATTGGTTTCTTGAACATGGTAATAAGTTCACTGTACTAAAATGGCCCCCACTGTCACCAGATCTCAAACCAATAGAGCATCTTTGTGATGTGGTGGAAACGGGAGCTTTGTGCCCTGAATGTGCATCGGCATCCCACAAATCTTCATCAACTGCAAGATGATGTCTTATCAATACGGGCCAACATTTCTAAAGAATACTTTCAGCACCTTATTGAATCAATGCCACGTAGAATTAAGGCAGTTCTGGAGTCAAACACAGAATTAGTATGGTGCTCCTAATAATCCTTTAGGTGAGAAACTTTGTTAACTCAAAAAGTGTAAAAATGTAACGTAAAACGTTTTAATCATGCATTTGGAATCTGCATTTTCAAGAGAATGAGTTCCATATTAGTAAATATTAAATAGTTACACACATTTACTGTAATCTTCCCACTTAATTAGATCTGTTGCAATGACAATTGTGTAATATATCAGTATTGCTCTGCATTAATTTTTACAAATATCCCAAAAAAATCTTGCCGCAGATACATGGCAAACAACATTGATGTCAGCTTCCTGTGGGGTTTCCATAGAAATGAACTGTGTGTGTGTGGTTGTTTTACTAAAGCACGTGATTTAACCATAAAATATTTAATATTGAGTACGACTTCTTTAAACCTTAAATGTTACTGTAAGCAATTTTAAATTATGTTGTGTTTCAAATGTCGAAATGGTGTATACTTAAAAATATAACATCTATAAGTGTATTTGTTTAAGTTATGGATAATTGATGCAGCTTTCTAAAGCTTTCTAACTTAAGGCTAATAATGTTGAAAAACTATATTGCCCATTGTTAGTTCATGCTAGCTAATGCATTGACTAATGTTAATAAATACAACCTTAATGTAAAGTGTTACCGCAAAATACATACATCAGCAAGAAACATAGATTTTTTTATTAATCTCAGCTGAGACTCACATTATTTGTAAAGTTAATCTGATGGTGCATGGTGTGCAGAGTGCCGCTTTGTCCACAGAGCGGCACTCCACACACTATAGGAACAAATGTGTTTTTCATCATGTTTATGGTCTCTCACATGTTGAAAATCTAATAAGATTTAAAAAATCTTTTGGTGTTGCCTAGCTTAAAGGGACACTCCACTTGTTTAAAAAAAAATAGGGTCATTTTCCAGCTCCCCTAGAGTTAGATTTTTACCGTTTTGGAATCCATTCAGCCGATCTCCGGGTCTGGCGGTACCACTTCTAGCATAGCTTAGCAAAATTCATTGAACCTGATTAGACCATTAGCATTGCGCAAAAAAATGACCAGAGTTTCAAAAATTTTCCTATTTAAAACTTGACTCTTCTGTAGTTACGACTACAGTTAAGACTGACAGAAAATTAAAAGTTGTGATTTTCTTTGCCGATATGGCTAGGGACTATACTCTTAGGGCGCATTCACACTATCCAAACCTCGCGCGTTTGACCCCCAAAGCCTGGTTTGTTTGACTAGTGTGATCGCTCTGTCCACACCCGGGCGCTGATTGGTTAATCGTGCCGCGGCCAGGTTGCAGAGGTGGGCCGGAGGTGAATACGTCAGTTGCGCGACCACTCACCTTCATCTGCCTCCGTAAAAACCTTTTGATGCGCACAGCTGGGTTACGTGAATGTCCGAGCTGCACACGTGACAGATCAACTAAGCAACATGATGACATGTGAGAGGGCTGTCTGTAATCGCGCACCAAATGACTCCGAATAAAAAACACAGACTTATCATTACGGTGGGTTCCAGTGTTAAGAGAGAGCTTTACTTCCTGCTTTTTTCAAAACAATCGCATCTTAATGACGAAAGCGCGCCCGGACTCGGATCGATAAAAAGTACAGTGTGAGTGCGTGCACCTGGGGGAGTAGGGAGGGGTGACAATCGACCTGGGGCACGGTTTGGTTTGGATAATGTGAGTGCACCCTTATTCCGGCGTAATAATCAAGTAACTTTGCTGCTGTACCACGGGTGCAGCAGGCGCAATGATATTACGCCTGAAAATAGTCCCCAGCAAGGTCACTTTCAATGTGACTGTCACTAAGTTTGTGTAGTTGCAGAGTAGCAGTTAGGACTTTTCGGGCACAGTGTAATTGTCATGATCCTGCCTGTCTGTCATAGTTATTCATAGTTGTTCATGGTCATGTGGCAGGATCGTGGCGGTACCCATGTTTTGTGTTGTAGCACATGGCCTTTTGTTTGGGTAGTGTGCTGCAGTGTCTTGTCTCTGCCCCAGCCCCCTTGTTTCCTTTGTTAATTATTCATTATTGGTTAACTCCCCGCACCTGGCCTTCCCTCGTTGTCTTGTTTAGTTTTCCTATTTAAGGCCCCAGTGTGTCTTGTCCTGTGCTGAATCGTTTTGTTTGGATGTTTGGTATCTTTGACAGAGTCAAGTCAATTCAATTAAATTCAAGTCAGTCCTGTGAAGTTTTGTCTCTTAGTGTGTCGTCTAGTCTAAGGGCCAATCTCATTTCTCTGTCTTACCCCTTCCACTTTGTCTTCATCTTCCCCTTGCCCCTCGAAACCGAGATTGTTCGTCTAAAAAATGAGACACCACTCGATTACCGTTTGCGTCACCTTCCCTTGACGATAACTGGCTGCTACGTAAACAGACAAGCGTTGACATAAACAAAGAAGATGCCGTCGTCTCAGTTTGTGAGCTGAGCTCAACAAATGGCGCATAACTTAGATGCTATAGCTAGCGCCTTAACTAGCGATTCAAAACAAAAACATTACAATTAAAACCTCTTGAACATTTTATTAAAAGTATCATAAAACCAACCCAGTCTCACCCCATTTCGTCAATATTTGACGACACTTGACCATTCGTCATATGTTGACGTGAAGGGTATACCTTTCGCGTCATTTTTTGACGAACTGGGGACTTCAATACTATTACGTCCGTTGCATTCTCTTTCCTATTTTATTACCATTTGCGCGTCGGTTTAGGGTTAGATTTACATAATGACATCCCTACCCAAACCTAACTCTAACCCCAACGCCAGGTGACAACTGTTTAATTTCGCGTACACTGTTTAATTTCGCGTAGACTGTTTAATTTCGCGTAATCTAACCCTAAACCGACGCGCAAATGGTAATAAAATAGGAGAAGAGAATGCAACGGACGTAATAGTATTGAAGTCCCCAGTTCGTCAAAAAATGACGCGAAAGGTATACCCTTCACGTCAACATATGACGAATGGTCAAGTGTCGTCAAATATTGACGAAATGGGGTGAGACTGTGTTACATAAAACATGAGTGTCATAAAATCTCAATTAAACTGCAGAAAATAACGTTACTTTCATTTGTGCAACTCCCCTGACAGTTCGATGTTCAGCCATAAAACATTTTGATGCCGGCTCTCCTGAGAAATTCCTACGTTAAAGTTTACCCCTCTCTTTCAAGTGTGGTCCTCATCACACTTCGTTTCAAGGGCTTCCTATGTATCCTTATGCCTTGGCCCTAGCCCTTAATCAAACTGAGAATTGAGACGCCACTTCACCTCACATGAACGCACAAAACCGGAGGGAAGGGGTAAGGGGAAGGGGTAAGACGAATGAGACGAATCCTTAGTCTTGTGAATCTTTGTAAATGTTTTGTCTTTTGCCCCCACGTGAGCTCTTTTGTTAATAAACCCTTTTTGAGTTCACCTTCCCTGCACTTGGGTCGTGTTCCTCTCCGTGATTCATGACAGTATCTTTTCAACACTGTAAAAAACATTTGACAAAAAAACATAATTTTTTTCATCAATACTAATTTCATGTGTCAAATATGGTGTGAACATTATAAAAGTGGGTGGTCCCACAAATAGTTCAGATACTATTTGTGACCCAGGAGGTCATTGAGGTAAATCTGCATTACCCCCCTTTTTTTTTTTTTTTTTGATTTGTGTTAAAAGCACTGGATTTTAAATTAAAGTTGTGTCCAAGTAAATCAAATATATTCTTTGAACAAAAATTTATGCAGATACCTGCATATGTATGCCTTCTGTAAAATATATGTATCTGCTGCCACCTGCTGGTACATACCATTAATAACAGTTATTTAACTTAGTTTAGAAACATTGTTATAACAATATTATTAAAATTTGTCAAATATAAAAGCTTATGGGAAAAAAATAAAACAAGTGTATAGTGGTGTGGTTAGATTTTATTTAACGTTTTTCACTGTTTGCAGAATATATATATATATATATATATATATATATAAATCTATCAATATAGTACCAAAGAATACAATAAAATTAAGCAATTTTAAGTAAAACATTGTTTTTAATCCAAAATATGTCACATACTGCTATTGCAGTGATAAGATGCATAAATCATAAAAATACTCTTTTTTATTTTACTAATCCCACCACAATATCTCACATTACTGCTGTGAAGTTTTGCTGAATTCAGTGGATCAGGATGAAGAAGAAGAGCGGCCAGAAGAGAAAGAGGAGGTTCTGTGTTACGCTCTTAGCACCGTTACACAGATTCCCCTGACAACATGACCACCTTGTGTAATCTTCAGGTGCTTGTGATTGTGATGCAGCATCACAGATAGATTTAGAGACGCATCCTTTAACAGTCACAGACACAGACCCAACAGTTACTAATGCAAAGAAAACAAAAGTTGATCAAGTCAATCATTTAAAACTTGACCACAAAAATATCTGATAAAACATATACAGAATACATATACGGCAGTGGCGGCTTGTGACTGATCAACCAAGGGTCCAAATTCAGAATGTGTGTTCGGAGTGTCACGTGTGTTGCTCGTGTTTTCAAAATATGTGTTCTGCGTGTTGAGAGATCCTGTGTGCATCACGTGTTTTGTCAAAATAAGTGCCTGCTGCACACGCGTCAAAACCATTTATGATAAAAGAGATGCTCACATTCACAAAATACTCGCAAGACATTCCCTTAACAGTAAACTCTGATTACGCATGAGATTAAGCGAGTATCTGGCAAACGCGAGCGACTCTTTTATCATAAACCCTTTAGACACGTCTGCAGCAGGCACTTATTTTTACAAGACCCATGATGCACATAGGTTCACCTGATGCGCAGAACACATATTTTGAAATTACGAACCACACACATGTTGTGACAAACTTTGCATGGAGTGCCCTCGAAAAAAGAAGTCACTGGCCGCCACTGAAACAGTTAATATTCATGGTTATGGATTTCACAAACTAAAAAAGTACATTAGCTTTTGTTAAATATATGATAAATATATTTCTGTGATTACTAGAAACAGTACATTAGAAACCATGTTCTCTGATTCATGATATCACATATTGATATGTCTTGAACAAAAAGTGCAATTATGTAACCTATGTATTAAAAAATTTTACCTAATCTGTAATAATGCAGAGATAAGAAAGTAATTTAGTCAGAAAAAATGACTTTATTCTCACCTGTTTCTGTAAGGCAGCGGTCTTCATCTCCTAAGCAGTTTAATTTGTTGAAGCAACTCGTGTCATCATTGCAGTAGTAACATTGTTTTCCATTGGGGCTGTTAGAGCTGGAATCTGTAGAAGAAACAAATCTTATTCTTTTATTTTATGGAATACCTAAGCTTAATGCCTGCATATGTACAATATATATATATATATATATATATATATATATATATATATATATATATATATATATATATATATTAGTTATGTGTATAAAAGACATACCTGGGGGGTCTTTGTTATTACAACGGTCTGTGGTACAGCATTGTGTAGATGTAACTGTCCTTGTAACGCCGAGGTTAACAGATCCACTTATACAACTCTCTGTCACTGCACAACCCTTAGACTGCATTTTAAGTCCATCTAAAAAAAATATATATATATGCTTAATGCTTCACTTCTGACCATTGTGATTTGTGTCAATAAGAGGAAGAATTTTGCTCTCTAAAGCTGAAGGTCTATCTAGACTTATTTATGCAGCTCTCTCCTTAGAGGTTGATAAAGGAACGTTAAAAAAGGTTGATAGCATAATAAACAACTTTGTTTGGAAAAATAGAACCCACTTTATCAGAAAATCAGTACTGATAAATTCAATTAACAGCTAATGAATATGCTATTGTTTCTAATGCTAGTCCCTCTGGTGTATTTTTGTTAATGCAAGGATCTTCATTTCCATGGCCATGTACTTATTGTTTTAATTTTACTGACACAACAATTGGAGGTATATGATTCTCAGTAGAGCAGCAAAAAAAGAATTATAAAGTCAGAGCTCTCTTTCAGAAAGAATTAACTACAATTCCATATGTAATACCCTTTTGAAATAATGTTGTGGAAGGTATACCATGGGAGAAAGTATGGTCTTTGCCTCACAAGTATCTGCTTACCAATAAAGTAAAAGAAGTAACATTTAAATTAGTTGAATTTAATAATAATTTTTTTTAAGGTAAGTGGTTGCAATCAATTTATTTAAGCTACATTTAAACAAAAACGATTAGTAAAGTAAAATTAAATATAAAACTTTTGTTTAAATGTTGCTAAAATAAATTGATTGCAACCACTTACCTTAAAAAAATTGATTAAATTCAATGAATCATTTACATAAGCAAAAAAGTATTGGATCCAAACCTCTGTTTTCTTTATTTAAAGATGATCTGGACTGGTATATGAAAACTATTCAGAGCTCTATTAATCCTAAAGCAATGAAAACTCTTTAATCTCTCTATTCTTCCATCGTCCTTTTAATTTTGCATTATTGTCCTCTATGTATTCCTGGCATTCTCTTTTTTTTCTTTCTTTTTGTTGTTTAATAACTGTATCATTACTGCTGTAATGTGCTGTTTTGTTGAATTAAAAAAAAAAAAAAAAACATTGTGATTTGTAGGGGTGCCCCGAATAGTCGAAGATTCGATACATCGATAGGAGAAGCCTGATTCGACTACCAATCTCACAGTCGAATCGTCGTAGATGTGTTATGAAATGAGGAACGTTCAATTTTAGCCATATATCGGTGCACAATATCGGATTTCACATATAACAGCTTTCTCCCAATATATTAATATACAGCATATTATGATAATGGTATGCATATAATATGTGAAGTAGCAGCTTTCAATAAATATTTTTAAAATGCGTTAATAAATCCAACAACCCCTGTGACCGGGCTACACGTCCATAAGAGGTTTCTATAGGTTAATAAACCATTGCCTCTTTGTTTTTACATTTAAAAAGACAAAGCTGGCAGTTTTGGATATACTTTCATTCTTTTAATAATTTCTTTATTTTATTTTATTTCTCTGATTTATCTATTTAGTTTGTGTTTTGTTTCTGTGCACTTCAGGCATTTTGCACATATTTGTTGTGCACCTTGTTTACTTCTGACCTTATTTAAAAAATATATATATTTATTATAAACATAAATTCTGATCTAATTTAAGTCTGTAAATTTTGGATTGCTTTTCGTTGTATCGATTTTGCACTGTTGCGTGCTGGTCATGCTGGCGCATGCAATTTAGCCGAACGAGCTAGGTGTTCTGCGTCTCATATTTAGGAGTTTTAAACAGTGTGGTTATCTTGTCAAAAGTTAAACTACAAAACAGGTAAGCCGTTTCTTTAAATTTCGGTGATGACACGGAAAATATCTGCACTGAACCTATTTATGCCTGACACGACTGTCTTTCTTGTGATTTAATATTATGGTCGGTGTTCACTTTCAAATGATAGAAAATAGATTCCTGAAATAAATAATATAAGAATCACCAGTTGTTTCCTAAGTGAATAGAGATGATCAAAGTCAAAGTAAGCAAGCAGGTATTTCAGTGCTAAATAATAAACGTGTCTATAAAATCATTACTTCTTTCAAATGCATCGTCAGTTTTGTCTTCGTTCATCACTTGAAAGACAGTTTTGGTCACTTTATCAGAAAGATGTTTATGTGAGCTGGCTGCTTGTGAAAGAAAATAAAAGTTACCCATTTGGTCTGGACACTTCCCAACCCATGCACACAAACATAGATGATTCGACTATCGGTCGACTATAGAAAGATTCGACAATTCTGATTTGAATATGTAAATCCTTAGTCGAGGACACCCCTTCTGATTTGTAAAGCAAATTTAATCTTTCATTCTTGGTGTGTGCGCATGTGTGGGTGCGTGCGTGTGCGTGTATCTGCGGGCAAGCGTCCGTGCATTTACCTGAGAGGTTACTAAAATTCTGACTCACAAGTACAGACTTACATCATAGTGACATCTGACATGTTTTCTTTAAAATATTTTTTTTTAGATTTAGTAATTCCTTGTAATGGCACAAAGGTTCATTATTCAGTAATTGAAATGCCTTATTTTCACAGAAGTCACTTTAGTAATTTCATTGGTATTGAAATTGGTATTGACATCTACCGGTAATCAAAACTTTAGAGTGTGCAATATGCACCATAGAACTGGCTTAAACAGACGATCTGATGGGTTTTAGAAGAATAAATGCAACCCAAAACTAAAAAACAGACCAGGCCTTTATTTGAGATAAACATCCTCTGTTACTTAAATAACAACCTCATGCAAAGCATTCTGGGAACCAAAATCTGAAGGAAAAAATAGGATTTCTGTTTTTCAGAATACTTTGCATGAGGCTGTTATTTTAGTTTCATTCTGTAAAAACTTGTTAATGTTTATTGTTCATTTAACTTCAAACAAACTGTTGCACATAAATAACATACATTTAAATTTACTGGCAAACCTACAGCAACAATTTTTTACACTGTGCATAATCTTACTATCTACATTATATAAAGTATTCTTTTATTATTATACTTTATCCAACTGTCTGTGCTACAAATTACATATTTTATCATCATTTAAATTGGTGATGATGGCAGTTGTAAATCAGGTTGGTCACACAAAGACAAAAACAGTTTTGTTCTATTAATGTCAATGGTTTTGATATCAGGTATTTTGGGATTGCAATTAAACTAACATTTATTCATACAATGACAGAGAAAATATAAACTACGGTACTCCTTTCTAAAAGAGAACACATTTATTTTGTATTTCTAAATGTATTTTTTTCTGCATATTTTATAAAAAATATTTTGGTGGGTTCTGAGATTACCTGTCTAAGTGGGTCTCTGCTTTAGAGGATACAACCTTCAGAGAAAACGAAGGACGCAACCTTCTGAAATGAGACACAGCCAGTATATCTACTATAACAAGTATATCAAGACCTGTGGGGAGGATTTTAGGTGTGGGGACCGCAATGACAGAATTAATGTAGCGGATATTAACCGCATGCTCTTAACACTTATACTATATGCCATTAAATACTTTCAGTTTAATCTGCTTAATCCCAGCCTCAGGCCATTCAGAAAAAAAAACGGTTTGATGGCAGAATTAATTAAGAATGATATAAAAAATGCTAATTTACAAGAAAACAGATGCACTTTACTAAGAAAAAAGTTAGTTTCTTACACATTTTTTGTGTTATGCTATTTAACACATATGAATCATTTAAAATAAAACACACGTTTTGTTAAAAGTAACACAAAATATGTTGTTCAAATAAAAATGTTACTAACACTGAATGTGTTGTTTTTACACACATCCGTTCTAAAAGTGCATTAACTTTTATGGTTTTTTTTTTTTTAAGTTTAGAATATGAAAAAGATTCAGGGGTGGTTTCCTGGACAGGGATTAGACTAATCCTAGACTAAAATAAATGTAAGAGCTGTCCAAACTGAAAACAACTTGCACTGACCTTAAAATACATCAGTGCCATTTATTTTTCCTCAAAATGCACACAAGTAATGTTTTTAGTAAGGCATGTTTGTTAAAACTATATTTTCTAACTAAAGGTCTAAGGTCTAGTCCTGGCTTAAGCTATCGACCCTTTAGTTGAGTTAAGCTAACATTCATGTTAAATTACCGTAATTTCCAAGCATATAATATTTCAGTAAATTTATCCTCCATCATACTGAACTCACCAATGGATTGTACAGTTGCTGCACACGCGGCAGTGCCCGGACACGTCGTCACGTTGCTTTGACCACAACCCATTATACCTGAACACTTATAACATTGGAGGGAATTTCCTGAAAAAAGAAACAGAATGAGGTAGAAATGTATTTTGTAACTAATAAAACATTAAATAGGCTTTTGTGTTTTGTACCTCCAGTGAAAAGAGCGCAGAAGAGAACAATGAAGATTTTCAGTTCCATCTTTGGTCTGTCAGGAAGTGAATAAAATCACAAACCCTTTCAGTGGCTTTTATATGAACGGTCAAAAGAGGGGCGAGGCTTTGATGAGAAAAGAAAACTTAAATACAAGGGGGTAAGATTGATTTTGACATTGGTGGGGTGGGGACATAAATGAAATGAGATGAGAATGTCTTCTGAGCCACATTGCCATAAAGATTTTTCTGCTATTTACTTCACAATATTTACAAATAGTATTTTTGTTGTCATAATCCTATTTATAACGGTACCATGTCAAAAACAACAAATATACAATAAGCTATAACTTTAAGGAAAGGTTTTGATTTTTGTGTATTTTATGCGTTGTATCTCCCAGGATACAACATTTCCCTATTAAGGTATAAAAACGAACAATGTCATAACTATTTATTTTTTATTTGCAGCAAAAATGATGTGCTTCTGACTTCCTTTTTTGTTCTAAAACATGTCATACATATTTTTTCATCCATTTTAAACAGTGTAAACAACAGGTTTACAAGTAACAATGTATATAAATTACTAATGTAAGTAGGCCTAACTAAGAATGAGCCATTTTTGATTGGCTTTATTGGTGCCTGTCCTCCACCTGCAAAAAACGATTTTTTTTAGGTAATAACAATTTGGTAAATTATTTGATCAATTTGTACCCCTCAATGTAGACTTTATCTGTTTCATGCATGCATAGGCCTCTTATATGGTGCAATTTAGAAGAAAGCATGCCTGGCATGAGGAAGAGTACCTACATTTCTTAGTAACACATCTTCATCACTTTTCTCCGAATCTGAAGAATGCATTGGTAGCTGCTGTTTATCTCACATCGGCTCTCATTCCTTCTACCGTAAAATGAGCTAGTTGTGAATCTGTGAAAGAAAATATTGTATACGTATATCGTATATCAGTTTAACCTGCAAATTTTATCATTTATTTAATTTTTTACTTAAAATACAAAGATATTGTGGTTAATCCCTTTTTATACCCTAATCTGGCAATGTATCTCAGAGATAAATATATATCAAAATGTACTAAATAACAATATGACCAACATATAACTTAATTTTCTTCTTCAGCACCTTAAGACAATTTTCACAATTAATATAAGCAGTATTATTATTATTTTTAAAGAAGAAAAGTAAGATTAATAATATATACTGTATATTTACTTAGGCTACCACAACACCTGTCTGTGCACAACCAGCCATGTTGGATTTAGGTCAGGCTGACCAATTGATAAAAAAACTTGAAGCAAATCATGTGGCCCACATATTCAGGACAGATCAGGTATGATAAGTGAAATAAGTTTGATGAAAAAGTATTTTTTAAGCCCCAAACAAGACACTGAAGAGAGCGTATCTCATGGTGCACATTGCCTGTTTAAATAAAAGAGGGCGGTCATGGCCCAGCACTGGGTTTAAAAAATTGTTGCAAAGGTGCTCTTCACCAGAAAAACATGCATCTAAAAGGATAACCGACCAGACATGAATTCTAAAAAAGCCTGAAATGCTTTTCAGCAGGTTAATATAACATGGAAAACAGACACAGCATGAACTAAGTCGAACGTTTAGCTCTTAATAATACACTTGAAGTAGCCTAGAAATCTAGACGCACCCTAGCGGCCGCAAAATATATTTGCTGCCAGGGTTTAGTCTAGGCACTCACAATACACTTAACCGGTCCAAAAACCAAAATTTGGTCAGGCCAATCACATCGTGTGTAGCGTCTGTGGGGCGGGCTTAACATGATGACGACAGAGCTGCAACGGATGGCTGCTGCTGCTGGCGAACAGCTATCTTTTGAAGCGGCTTTGGCCGCGACTCTGGAGGACTTAGACTTATGTTTTTCTTTGAGAGAAGAGCAAATAAACCCTACTGAAGTCCTTTTTAAGCAAGAAAGATGTGTTTGGAGTTTTGCCGACTGGTTACGGTAACTACGTCACCTTCTTCGTTGCTCTGATCCGTCATAGCGCTATCCTATTGCGTGCAGAGGCATTTTGAGGGACAACCTTATATCCCGCCCCTTGCATTGAGCCGTTTGTGTGAAGAGTTGCCAGACCTTACATCTTGATGTAGGTCTGGCTAACCAGGCTACACTTGAAGAGTTTCGTTGCAAAACAAAATCCGTTTTTTTAATTGTTCAGAAATGTCGTTTTTTTGGTTGTGCATTCCAATTAATATCAATTCAACTGCAGTTGGTTTGTTTTGATTTTAACCTTCATAACTTAAAAAATACAGCTAAGTAGCACCATAAAACAAACTAATAACATGATAACATAATAATAAACATGTTTTGACAAAAATGTTAAAAATGGATTTATCTCGTTTTGCAACGAAACAAAAAAAAACTCTTCACTTGATGTCTGGCTTTTTAAAACTACAGTATCTAACTGTGGTGGTCAGATAACAGCACTCGCTTTAAAGACTGATAATGTTTTTATCCTTATTCTTTTGATAGAGTAAACTTGTTTCCTTTTATCCAATTGAATTAAAAGAAACATTTTGTTCAACACACCTCAAAATGTGTGTTTGAACTGCACGTGAAGCTGAAACGAAATCAAATCTGTGATCAGTATACTTTCAAAGAAAACGAAACCTATGTAGTGTTTACCCCAGAGCACCTGCATTAACCTGACATTTACATTTAAATGTAGTCACTTAGCAGACGTTTTTATCCAAAGCGACTTATACAAATGAGGTATGAACAGCAAGAACAGCACAAGAACTAGTCTCATCCAGGATTTTGAGTTAATTCACTTTTGAGTCAACTATTATTTTGCCTTAACTTTTTAAGGCAACCAGATAACTTTTTTAAGTTGAACCAACAAATCATTTCTCAAAAGTGTTGTTACATCTGCCAATTGTTTGTCTCTCTCTCTCTTTCGCTTTTGCTTCCTCAGACCCCACCATTGGTCAGCACCCTTGTCATTTACCGCCCCTGTCCGTTGACGTCATCATCCGGTCGGCTTACCCAGTGGTTCTGAAACTGGGGGCCTCAAGATTGGCTGGGGGGACAGTTTTATGACGTTTTATAAAATAAATAAATGAATTTAAATTCTGTCTAATTAAATCTCAGAAAAATAAGGATACTAACCAACAGCACTGCCACAAAACAAAAAACATTGGATGGAGTATGCACAATGCAAACAAAATTATATGGCCTTTTTTTTGTCTAACTTTATTGACTTTTATTTTTACAGTGAAATATTAACATCCCATTAATTCTTATTCTATGCCGACTCTCTGTTTGTGCTACACATCTGAATGTAATGTCATATATTTACCCTGTAAACAATATGTCAAAATTCAGTATTTATTATCATTTGCATGTTTTAAAGTGGCAAATGTCATGATTTTAATGATTTCATGTAATTGTTGTCTATTAGGAATGATTGTCTTTGCCACATTTTATTATTAATGTATTTAATATTGAAGCAGTTATTCAACATTGAGTAGTGATTTTTTATATTAGCATAATAATTAATATATTTATTTATTTGCTTTGTATATGTTTTGTTTCTTCTTTACTCCTAGACACATTATGCACTATATTTTGTTAATATATTATATTGATTTTGCCTATTTATGTAAAGAAACATAAATTTTTATTGAACGCTATGGTGTGGTCTCCTCCATTTTATGTCAGGTCTGCTTTGAGCCAGGTGGTCCTTGAAATTTTAGTGTATATTTTTATCTTAACAATGTGATTTTAATACACATATTTATTATTGTATTACACCTTAATGAAAATGTGAAATATAAAGTCTTTTCTGATGTCTTGCAGTTCTGTTTTTAAACTGTTAAACCCTATAAAGTGCTGAAAATAAAGAAGTGGATAAATAAAAAAACAAATCCTCCTGACTGCTGATAAATTAAAGGTTGTTTATAGCAGCACTGTGGTTCTATATAGCCGTTTTCAAGGCAAGGTTCTGCATAGAACCATCTAAAAGAGTTCGATATAGCACCAAAAAGGGTTCTGCTACACTGAAAAAAACTTTTTGGTGTAGTAATATATATATATAAGATTAACTCTATTTTACATAATAATATTAACATTTATTGAGAACTAGATTTTCCTAAGTAAAATGATGATAAATACACAATTAATTCATGTAGAAAATGAACTGTGTGGGAATAGTAAGTCGTATTAGATATTTTCTTGTATTATTTACATGTTTTATAATCACTGCACATAGTCCTAAAATAATTAAGTAAATTTTAATTTTAAAACTTTAGCAGATTCAAGTAAAAAAATCTAAGTTCATTTAACTTAAAAAATATTAAATCCATTAAACTAAAAAAATTCAAGTGAAATTAAGTTAAATTTATTTGCACATGTTGTAAGGAATACCCACAATCCTTTGCGCCTGAATATTTTAATTTTTTAAGCTTTATCACAGAATAAGAACTGATAAGAACTTTAACTACTTAAATATGTGTTAATAAAATGTCATAAAGGTTTAAGCTCTTATATTATTGATGTTGTTTTGTTGTAAATTATAATTTTGTGAAGCCACCGTTCAGGTGATCAGTGTTTCCGTACATGAACCCTGTTAGACTTTACCTAAACCATTCAAATAAATATATAACTTCTGAAAAAAGTAATGAAGTAACATTTACTTAATTATTTAACATATGTTTTTCATGCATTACTAGGTAGATTTTGATTTTAGTAGGTAAGTTGTACTTAAAGAAAGCAGTAAAATTTACTTAGAAAAGTTCGTGCAAATTGTTACAAAATGTTTTTTTTCAGTGTATTGTTACAAGCTGAAGAACCCTTAGTTGGTACTATTTAAAACAATTTTACCATGTGGTAAATGATGTTACAGTATACAGTATACAGTTTTGCATTTAAAAGAGAAGTTTACACAAAAATAAAAAATCTGTCATCAATGACCCTCATTTCATTCCAAACCTTTATGACTTTCTTTCTTCTGAGGAACACAAAATAAAAGAAATTTTGAGAAATATCTCAGTAGTTTTGTGTCCATACAATAGAAGTTAAAGGAACAAATTTTGTTTGGTTACCAGCTTGAACTACTGAAACTATTGGTGAGACAAAAACAAACTACAGACTAGATTGGGCCTGCAGAAAACAACATCTTTATTGTTAATGCAAAAGGTAACACAAACACAATGCAAGACAACAAAAACAACAAACGTTTAATGTAAAATGATAATTTATATGATAAACAAATATAATCTTTATATAACAAGTATATGTGAATTTATGTATGTGTATTTTCTGCATAAAGAAATAAGCATTTACTAAGAAATATTTTATGAAACACAAGTGAATTGTTTGGTAACACAAAAGTTCATTGCAGTTTTGTATCAGCAGTTATGTGAAGGATGTTGTGAGCAGAGACCAAGAACTTTCTGTACAACCCACTGAGTGTCAGGATTTACTGGCAATGAACCCAAGCGCAGACAGAGATAGAAAAAACACTGAAGACTTTATTAGACAAAAACAAGAAAAACAAAACCCACAAGGGGGCTAAACAACACTAACCAGATAATACAAAAAGACTAACAAGACTAGACTAGACTAATAAGCTTCACAAGAACTAGAACACTAAACAATTGACTTGACTAAACTGGAAATAAGGACTGAACAGGAACAATAGAAAACGACACCAGACAGAACAAAGAGCACAAAGACTTTAAATAGGGAGAACTAATGAGGGGAACAGGTGACAATTATTAAACCATAAGGACAAACTAGGGAGCGGGCTAAAGTGACAGGACACAGGAAACACATGGTCTGTCCTCCAAAAATTACGACCTAATACTTTGTTTATGCATGCACCACAGAGATGGGGACTCGAATTTGAGTCTCGGACTCCAGTGCGACCTATGTCCCACACAGTGACTTCAGACTAGACTTCAGACTCGACTCGAACATATATTTCAACTGCACCGGCCGCTGCTGTGCCATTCGTCTGAAGCTTTAGTAGTGCTGTGACGGATCCGCGGTTCGGCTCGCATGCGATTAGCGGATTAATATGCAATTTAAATAGGGTACGTTTATCATTAACATGTTTCTAAGGCTTACAATTGTTTAAATGGTTAAACAATTTAACCGCAAAAAGGCGCTCAAGTGAGCAGATTTCTGTACGCACATGCAGTTAAATGTGTCCGGTCCAGCTCCATTCAGGTCCAGAGTTGCGCTACTTTGTGTCATACTGTAGTCCATTAACATACATTTGCTGAATATAGCAATGAAAAACAACGCTCTCCGCCCTCCGCCTGTGTGTGAGCCACGTTTAAGTGCCCTCAGTAGTGCACATACAGAGAGAAGTGTTTCAAAAGTTAAGCCAACATAAAATCATTCTTTTCTTGACAGGGCACATACACAAAATTATCTCACATTATTACACGGCTCTCTAGAATGCTTGATTCTGATTGGTCAGTTGAGACATTTGCAGGTTCGTTCTTTTCAAATAATAACCGCTCCAAAATAATAACGCATAGCCGGTACTACTTGCACGAGTAAAATCGCTCCGCGCCAATAAAGATCAATAAAGATTACTGTCTGTTTGGCGCCATCTTGTGACAAACACTTGACAACCACGACAAGACACAGAGAGCTTACTGAGACTGAACTTGACAAAATAGAGCATGACAGCTACGAAGCCAACACACAAAAAAATACAGAATGTGGATTAAAACTTCTCAAAGACTGGCTAAAAGAGAAAAAATGGAGACAAGTATGAAGCAGAGGATCTTAATAAGGTATTACGATCATTTTATGCATCTGTGCAAAGTTTCGGGCAAGGATAAAAATGTTAATTTAAAACAAATATGCCAATAAAATGTTTAAAATTCATATTCATGTCCAGTTTTTTTTCTTATGTGGCAAGTAGCTTCGCGTCGGGTCCTGATCACACTGTCGGGGCTTATTTCCCAATAACTACCGGCTGCCTCTACATTATCCCTTATGTATTCTTTTTCTAATAAATACATTTGTTTATGTCTTAAGTGTATGTATAGATTACAGTCAGAAACCAGTCTGTGCTTATTTGTTCTTAAAGAGACAGTAACCTCAATTTACCTACAACCCCAAATCAGAAAAGGTTGGGACACTGTAGAAATTGTGAGTAAAAAAGAATGGAATAATTTACAAATCTCATAAACTTATATTTTATTCACAACAGAATATAGATCACAAATCAAATGTTGAAAGTGATTCATTTTGAAATGTCATGCCAAATATTGGCTCATTTTGGATTTCATGAGATTTCATGTAGAATGGTTTCTACGCAGTATTTTATAAAAATTTTCCCATTTCAGTTTTGCAAAATACACCTTTTCCGAATTGCCTGAAAACCACCTCATTAAACATTATTGAACACAAAATCAGAAACAAGTGTAGAAGTATTGTGGTTATATTTTATTTCATGTTGTTTTGTTATATAGTATATAGTATGTAGTATATATGTTTCTTAAAATCATTACATCAAGGAAAATAAAATGAATTTATTAGCGAATAAAGCATTGACTTTTATTCTAAAATATGTCAACTTTGTCGCTATGTTAAGCTGCTATATGTTCTTTTAAATGTATGTTACATTCACTTGCTGCATGCAATAAAGTGCAAAGTTTTGCTTAATTCAGTGAATCAGGATGTAGAGGAAGAACAAGCAGAAGAAAATGAGGACATTTTGAGTGAGGATCTTAGCATTGTTCCAAACGAAGATCTTAGCATTGTTCTGAGTGAGACCGTTACACAGATTACTGTTACAGCATGAGAAGTCAGTATAACCTTGTATACTTTTTGATTTGACAGCATTACAGAAAGTTTTAGAGGCACAGCCTTTTACAGTCTTCGATGCAGACCCAGAATTTGCTAATGTAAAGAAAACAAGTCAACGAGTCATCAGTGATTGCTAAAAATCTGATAAATCTTGTATACAAACCTATTCATTGACATGTATGTTATACAGTAGATATAGAAATATGTTAAAGATGTTTACATTTTCATGTATGGAAAATATCAGACACATTTCTTTGATTTTAATTTGATTCCTATATTATTTAAAAAAAACATGTTCTCTGATTTTGGTTCACACAATGTACAGAGAGAGAATCATCTATTCAGAAAAAAATGACTTAATTCTTACATGTTGCTGTAATGCAGTAGTCTTCAGCTCCTAAACATTTTAATCTGTTTGAGCAACTCTTCTCATCACAGTAGTAACATTGTTTCCCATTGGGTCTGTTAAAGCTGGAATCTGTAAAAGAAACAAATATTATTCTTTCATCTGCAATGTTTAAGCTCAATGTTAGGATATGTGTATAGTGCTACATTTCAAAGACAATACCTGGGACATCTCTGTTATTACATAGGTATGTGTAACAGCATTGTGTAGATAACGTTGTCCTAAAAACGCTGAAGTTCAGGGATCCACTTCATTTGCATTCTTAAGTCAAATGAGCCTACTTCTGACCGCCTGTCACCCTACTACAGAAATTATCAGACTAAAATATATAAAATGTAATGATGCTATTTTAATGAACAAAGTTCAATGAACAAACTATAGTTACAGGTGTACACCAGCAGGTGGCAGCAGATAGGCTTTTAAGTACAAAGACCTTAATCCCTCACACCAAACTTGTACTGTAAGTTAGGTGTGTATGTGATTTGTTGGCTATCACATTTGATATTAGGAGTTGAGTCATAAATGGTTTGATTGATTAGGATGATGCAAGATTAAGACAACTATTTATCTGCATGCATTGATTATTTCCATGTTGTTGTGAAATTAAAGGGTCTGACCAAAGTTGGTAGCACTCAGTGGCAGTTTGCTTGTTGACAACAGGGCCAGCTGCTGGTCAGAACAGGTACTGTTTTTTTCTTATACTGATTTTTACAGTTTTCTAATCATAATTGTAAAATGTATATTCTTTTTTTTAAGTAAAACAATTTTACGCCTCTTGTAGCCCCCTCACAACAACACTGGATCTTCTGTTTTAATTATGATTACTAAACTCTACCTATTCAAAATTGACTTTTTGGTTAAAACACAAGCACTCCAGTTTGGTGTCATCGTCAATTTTTTTGCTCTTAATGGACTTTGTCAAAGTTCAGTTATTGATTTAATAGGAACTCACTCAAGGTTCAAATATACCAGCACAAAAATATTTGGACGCATGCGTGTTGTCAGGGTTACGTGTCTGGCCCAAACTTCCGGATCGATCTGGATACAATACTGTTAGAAATGTGCACTTTATTAGTTTTACTAGAAGTCCTTTCATTTTTTGGTTTACTGCAAAGGGGCCATCAGTTGTAATATTTGTAACATTAAAATGGGTGACAATAAAAGCGCTCCTATGTTCTTTACAATGTAGTTTAGTCATTGAACTACCATAACTATGCTGTTTAAATCTGATTAGAGATCATTACCTGAATCACCAGACTGAAAGAAATAAAGGTTTTCAGCAGAGCATATCATTATATTTACAGGTGTTTCCTTTAGAAAAACTTACAGGAAAAAGGTTTTTGTAGTAGAAAACTAAGCAGCTGTGTTTGACACTAAACCTCTTCCTGACATTTACATTTGTAGAACTTTATAAGCATTACAAATGTTATATGTATTTAAATGATGCATATAAAACTACATTAACATGAATTGATTAAAGTACATTTGTTGGCCAAAACAACTGTTTTACATGTTATACTGTATGTCACCCTGTATTTTGAGTTTTTTCGATGCAGTGCAGTAATGTATGTGAAGTAATATATGTTACACCAAACATGTTTGTATTCTGCATATTCAAGAGAATGACTTCTGTTTTAAATAGTAACACAAATTTAAGCTCAAATTCATTATATTGAAATCTAAACTTTGAAATATAGCATCAATTTTGCTTTGCATTAATGTTTACAAATATACTAAAACATCCCTGCATCCGATATAAAAAAATTGACGTCAGCATTCTGTGGGGTTTCTGTAAACATGAGCCATGTGTTTGTGGTTGTGATTGTTTTACTAATGCACACCATTTAACCACAAAAGATATTTCTAAGTATGAATCATTAACACCTTAATTATTTCTTTCTGTGACTGCATATCAGAAAATAATGCTGTTTGACTCGTGAAACCAACAACAACGTCCAAATCTTGACTCTTGCTCTTAAAGGGATAGTTCACCCCAAAATGAAAATTCTGTCATCATTTACTCACTCTCATGTTGTTACAAACCAGTATAAATTTCTTTGCTCTGATGAACACAAATGAAGATATTCTGAGTAATGTTTGTAACCAAACCATTCGTGGACCCCATTGACTTCCAACGTAGGAAAAGGAATACTATGAAAGTCAATGGGGTCCACGAACAAACATTTCTCAAAATATCTTCCTTTGTGTTCATCAAAACTAAGACATTTTCACGGGTTTGAGAGTGAGTAAATGATGACAGAATTTTCAATTTTGGGTAAACTATCTCTGTAATGTAAGCAATTGTGAATTATGTTGCTTCTAAGTGTTTCAAACTTCTTAATAGTAAATACTTAAAAATTTAACATCCATTTTCAAATGAACAAAGATTAATAATGTTGAAAAAATATATTGCTCATTGTTAGTTCATGTTAGCTAATGCATTAACTAATGTTAACCAATATAACCTTATTGTAAAGTGTTACCATAAAATGCATACATCAGCAACAAACAAGCCTTTAATGTACATGTTGTTGTTTCAGTTGTTGGTTGCTCTTTGGTTCCTATCATCTCCTCTAGGCTCCAAAGCTTTGTTATACAGAATAAAATATAAAGACTTATAAAACAAAGCAATGTTCCTTTAATAAATCACAAATCACCTGTAAGTGTGCGTACATGAATCATCCTCAGATTCTACCCTGCAAGCCCATTCTCACGTCAAGTTTGTTTTTCTATAGATCACAACATTTGCCTTGGATCTAGCGTACGTTTTTAGCCCCGTTTTGTGCTTATGCACACTTTATAAATGAGACCCCTGGGCAGTTCTACACACTTAACTCCTATAAAGTGTATTATTTATTATTATAGTATATGCCTATTATATAGTATATTATTTTTATTATAGTAATGTTGTTCGTTGGTAGGCACATACAGTATATGCTACACCCATCATCATGATCTTTATGTGTCTGTCGCTCCCTAAAGTGATATGATGTACTGCGATGTTGTGTTCCCCTTAAGATGCTAATGTTAATATTCATACTGCTGTTCACAAGCAATCAGAACAGAAGCTAAACTTCCGGTGGACCAAAGCGCACTTTGATCATTAAATGCTTGATTTTTCATTGTGGTTTTATTAAATATATTTATTTGTTGCATTCGAACAAACTCTGACAAAAACAAATTCAAAACTAGTATTTTATGTTCACGAGTAGAGTGCAATATGTCATAAATTCCGTTTGGAAGACAAAAACGAATAAACAAATTATCCGAAGGTACACAGACTCATTGCACATATCTCTTTTTATAAATGTATATACGATTTTTTTAAAGACGTCAGAGGCAAGTAGGTGAGAAAATATATAGTTACTTAGGAAGCTTATGTTTTGTCTATATGCATTTTACTGAAATTCCTAATGATTACATTTGATAGACAGTTATAAATTGTGAATTCTCATTCTCTTACATTATAATATGCTTATGTGTGATAATTGTCGAGAGATAGAGAGAGAGAAAGAGAGAGAGAGAGAGAGAGAGAGAGAGAGAGAGAGAGAGAGAGAGAGAGAGAGAGAGAGAGAGAGAGAGAGAGAGAGAGAGATAAATTGTTCTTTTAAAATTGTTATTCTTGTATATGTATATGAAGCGTCATAGTTACTGGAATACAGCAAACATATTTTGCCTATTTTTGGATAAGAGAAGTTAAAGTGTCACTGTCAAAATTGGTTATGTTACAGTTTCAGAATGATAATACAGAGAACAGATTCAAAAAATAATTTATAAAGCTGCCATAAATGGAGAAAAAATACGAGCAGGGGACCATGCTTTGGAACCCCTAGATTTTATAGCTCTAAGCCCCTAATGTCTGGCTTCGCCCCTGTGTTCAAGAGACTCAATAATAATCTTTTCTATTTGAATCCTTACATTTTTTATATTATAAAAAGGGTTGTGTGCTGCTGCGCATGTGATAAGCAAACGCTCATTATCATCCTGTATTACTAACGTGCTCAAATCTTACCCTGGAGGGCCAGAGCACTGCATAGTTTAGCTTCAACCCTGATCAAACACACATGAGCAAGCTAATCAAGGTCTTCATGGTCAGTAGACACTTACAGGTGGTTAAGTTTGGTTAGGGTTAGAGCCTGAACATACCTCGTTTTCAGACCAGAACACCTATAGGTGCAAAATTGGCACAAATGCATTCGCTATTTAAACAATGTGGCGCTAAACGTGAAAATGATCATTGCGCCAGGTTGAAACTAGCAAAAAACACTTGCATCGGGCATTGCGCGGGGTGTATGATAGAGTGGTCTTCTTTCTCAGCTTACAGATTTTCTGCTTTCAAATTCCGTCATGTAAATAGGGAATCCGCCATGGAGCAAGTGCAACTGTCTTTTAAAGGGGATGAGAGATGAGACTCTCATTGGTTTATTGTATGTTACACCCAACACACACCCAATACTCATTATGATAAAAGAAAATCTTTTAGACTGTGCACCAGGCTCATTTTTCCGTCATTAAACTAGCTAAAGTGGATTCGGGCCACCTTCAGTGTACTTGTGCTGTGTACTTTAGATCTAGGGCCCAAATGTTTGGGTAGTTACTCAGGCATTTACTCGATTAATATTTTTAATCACTGTTTTTTTACAGTATGCATTCTGATGTAATACTTTATTGTCGTATATATAAATGTCATTTATATGTCATGTATACACATTACTGAGGGGTTGAGGTTAATGTTTGGTTTCCTAGAATAAAACATAATAAAGTGTTGTCCTTATCTGTCATTTTTAATGTAAAGTGTTACTTTATTATTAATACAGCAACGGTTACCATGGTTGAAATAATAAAGCCAAATTAATCAAATTAAGACACACGACTGAGAGGGAGTACATCTATAAACAGAGCGCAGTAGTCCGAGCAGCCGTAAAGGAAGCCATCAACATGGCCGCCATGCCAAGTAATGACGTCACGACGCCCAAGCCCTATTGCAAAAACAACAAATCTAATCGTAGCATGGTGGCCTGTTGTTTTGTTTTTACACTGTAAAAAAATTCCGTAGAAATTGCAGCTGGGTTGCCTGTAACTTACTGTAGATTTACATTTGTTTTTTACTGGCAACATTTTGTTCAAAGTTAAATGAACATTAAACATTTACAAGTCTTTATCTTTACAGAGTAAAACTAAAAAAACAGCATCAAGCTAAACATTCTGGGAAACAAAATCTGAAGCAAAAAAAACAGAAAAAGGTTGATGATGATTTCTGGTTCCCAGAATGCTTTGCACGAGGGTGTTATTGTATAGTTTTATTCTGTAAAGATAAATACTTAATTTTTCAAATTTATTTAACTTTGAACAAACTCTTGCCAGTAAATAAGATAAATTAAAATCTACGGTAAATTACCGGCAACCCAGCTGCAGTAACATTATAATTTCTACGGATTTTTTTTACAGTGTAATTTTGTGTACATATTTCCTGTATTTTCTGTTTGTATCTTAAAAAAAGAGTGAAAAATAAATATGGATGGACATTAAAACTGCGCTAAAACAACAAAGCTGGTTATTGTGGCCTAAGACTTTTGTACTGTACTGTACTGTATATGTATATATATAAAACACAAACACACACACACACACACACACACACACACACATATATAGTGAGGGACACATGTAGTGTCCCTCACTACCATTAGCTTTATTGGCAAGTTTTACGTCAAAAATAAGCGATATATATTTGATGCATTTTTAGCACTTTTGGGAGTACTTCGACTCGGCGCAGTAACACCCTCCCTCTCCCATTATGAGAGTGAGAAGGGGAGCGGACTTTTCAGGCGAGTCGAAGTACTCCCAAAAGTGCTATTACGCCATACAATATAGTTCCTCTTTTAAATCCGCTTAGAAAAGCGCTATGTTTTATTTTGTACCACCAAACTTGCTCGTATAACTACTCGTCTTAAATAGGAAAAACGTTGATGTGTTTGGTCACTTCTAACTTTATCTCTAAATGGTACCATTGAATGAATGGGGCTAAGCTAAATGCTATCGTAGCGTCGCAGCGCGCTCCAGCGCTTACGTGCACACACACAGATGACAGAGGGATGATTCAACAGTTCTTAGTTAAGGTAATAACATATTTTAATATTGAAAATGAGTAGACTATTCCTTTAATAGTTCTTTGACCAGCAGAGGTGTTGCATTTAACCGCTTTCCTCTGATGTGTTGCAGCTTGACCTTTAACTTGCATCTTACACACTGGAAACAATAATAGAAAACATTTCAAAATCACACACTGCTACACTGTAAAAAAAATCCGTAGAAATTACAGTATTACTTGCAGCTGGTTGCCGGTATGTTATTTACTGGCAAGAGTTTGTTCAAAGTTAAATCAATATTAAATATTAACAAGTCTTTATCTTTACAGAATAAAACTATACAATAACAGCCTCATGCAAAGCATTGGTAAGCTAATCTGTACGTTGTGATTGGCCTGAATACCGCTGATGTCAGCCGGAAATGTGAAGCTCCTTACCATGTTTGAAAGATTTGCTCACAATGCAATGCTTATAGGTGTTATCTTACAGGACAAGTCCGAACCGGGAGAAATTATGTTAATGTCGGTCTTCTCTACGTCACCAATCCCAGGAAGTAAACTGTTGCCTACAATCCGTGTGTTTGTTGTAGTCCAAGAAAAAAAGATTTACGTTGGAGATGATAACTCGCGTCATTGTTTACTTTGGGATTTGTACCTTTTGCCTATTGTTAACATGCTAATACACACTTACACACCAAAGGAAATGTAAAAACGTGAATCGGGTCATAGTTGCTCTTTAATAAAGAGAATTGTTTGTAATACTTTTAAACTGTTGGGGTTTTTTGGTCAATTTAGGCAATAAATGTGACTGTACATTAACTTGCGTGTTGTGTTGCACTCTATGTGTTATTTTGTGTTTTGTGTTGATTTTGTGTTAAAATAGAACCCAGTTGTGTTAAAAGTAATTAAAAATGTGTTATTTAAAAAAACAGATGTGTGTATTCTAGTACAATGCATTTAGTGTGTTGTCTCTAAACTAACACTGACAGTGTTGTTTTAACACATCCATTGTGTGGGGTTAGATGCTCCAAAATATCTTTAAAACCATCAATGTTTATAAAACGATTTCTATATTCACAAATGAAGAAAATAAAATGCATCTAATATGAGGCAAAACCCTTAAAACGTAACCACAAGTTGTAAAAGCTACTGGACACTTTTCATCGTCGTTTGGTGTTTGCACAAACAAACCATTAGGTCGTTATTTTTGGAGGAAAGTCTCGTTTTTCTATTAGAAACACCAAATTTCAAATATAAATATATAGCATCTTTGACCCTTTTAGTATTGTTTTTATAAGAAATCTGCACTTTATAGCAGTCCTTCAATTTTCTGGTTTACTGCAAAGGGGCCATCAGTCGTAATCTAATATTTGTAACATTAAAATGGGTGACAATAAAAGCGCTCCTATGTTCTGTACATTGTAGTTTATTCATTGAACGACCATAACCATGCTGTTAAAATCTGATAAGAGATCATTACCTGAATGTTACCTGATCAGACAAAGAAATAAGGCTTTCAGCAGAGCATATCATTATACTTACAGGTGTTCATTTAGACAAAACTTACAGGAAAAAAGGTTTTTGTAGTAGAAAACTAAAAACCATGAGTTTGACACAAAACCTCTTCATGATATTTACATTTGTAGCATTACAAATTTTATATGATTTTAAATGATACATATAAAACTACATTAACATGAATTGATTTAATTACATTTGTTGGTCAAAACAACTGTTTTACATGTTACTACTGTATCTCACCCTGTATTTTGAGTTGTTTCGAAGTAGTGCAGTAATGTATGTGAAGTAATATATGTTACACCAAACATGTTTGTATTCTACATATTCAAGAGAATGAGTTCTGGTTTAAATAATAACACACATTTAAGCTCAAATTCATTATATTGAAATATAAACTTTAAAATATAGCATCAATTTAGCTTTGCATTAATGTTTACAAATATACTTAAACATTCTTCCATCCAATACTGTATAAAAAAACTAAAATTGATGTCAGCATTCTGTGGGGTTTCTGTAAAAATGAGCCATGTGTTTGTGGTTGTGATTGTTTTACTAATGCACACCATTAACTCACAAAAGATATTTCTAAGTATGAATCATTAACACCTTAATTACTTGTTACTGTGACTGCATATCAGAAAATAATGCTGTTTGACTCGTGTAACCAACAACAACGTCCAAATCTTGACTCTTGCTCTCACCCAAAAATGAAAATCCTGTCATCATTTACCCATATAAATGTCTTTGTTCTGATGAACACAACTGAAGATATTTTGAGTAATGTTTGTAATCAAACCGTTCGTGGACCCCATTGACTTTCATAGTAGGAAATAGAATACTATGGAAGTCAATGGGGTCCACGAACAGTTTGGTTTTTGGGTAAACTATCCCTGTAATGTAAACAATTGTGAATTATGTTGCTTCTCAGTGTTTCAAACTTCTTAATAGCAAATACTTGAAAATGTAAAATCCATACAGTAAGTGCATTTGATTAATTTACAAATGAAAAAAATTAATAATGATGAAAAACTATATTGCTCAATGTTACTTCATGTTAGTTGTGGTTGCTTTAGTCCTCCCAAAATTCTTCTCAACCCCCCTAAAAATCAGTGGCAGCTCATGACTTCTCTTCCAAGGGGCGCTAATTCGAAATTGGTGTTCGGAGTGTCATGTGTGTTGCTCGTGTTTTCAAAATATGTGTTTGTTGTGTCATTTGAACCATGTGCATCACGTGCAGTGTTGGGGGTAACGCATTACAAGTAACGTGCATTACGTAATAATATTACTTTTAGTAACGAGTAAAGTTACGCATTACTTTATAAATGTACACATTAATATTTGAGTTACTTTTTAAAGTAATGCGAGTTACTTTTCAGTTTAATTAATTCAATTTAAAAATAAAAAAATGTACTAAATTAAACTGAACATATTAACGTAGAATTACGCACTCTGTGCGCATGAGTGGGAACAGTTTGAGTCAGAAACAGGGATGGCAGGCCAGAGCTTGACATTTTTGCGATCATAAAAAACACCTGCAAGGCCCGAAAGAGATCAAGCCTCAGCCAAGTAAGAAAAAGTAACTTAAAAGTAACGTAAGCATTACTTTCCATAAAGTAACTAAGTTTAAAGTTTATACGTTTTAAAAGTAACTTTCCCCAACACTGATCACGTGTCTTGTAAAAAATGTCGAAACCATTTATGACAAAAGAGACGCTCACGTTCACAAAATACACGCAAGACACTCCCTCAACAGTAAACTCTGATTACGCATGAGATTATGCAAGCATCTGGCAAACGCGAGCGTCCCTTTTTATCATAAACTCTTTAGACGAGTCTGCAGCAGACACTTATTTTGACAATGCACATAGGTTCACTCGACGTGCCGAACACATATTTTGAAATTATGAACCACACACATGACGGGCTACATACATGTTGTGATGAACTTCGCATTGAGCGCCCTCGAAAAAAGATGTCACCAACTGCCACTGCTAAAATTTGTGCTATGTTAGGCCCATAAACTGTACAGGAAGTCGTGATCGCTTCAGCCCCCTTTAAATTTCATTTGAAATCTACAGTAGGGCAGACTTCGTCTCTTTCCCCTCTGCGTCTTTCAGTATGTTCAGCCTATCTACACTGTAAAAAATACTTTGCTGCCTTAAAATTTTTTGTTGAATCAACTCGGATTTACAAGTCATTTCAACTTACTATTATTTATCTTGACTAGAGATGAGTTGTTATAACTACAGGTGAGTTGTTATAACTTATAAATTTAAGTTGACTTTTCTCAACTATATTTTATAAGTTGTGACAACTAATTTCTGTTGACATGACTCGTAAATCTGAGTTGATTTAACAAAAAAATTTAAGGCAGCAAAGTTTTTTTTACAGTGTATGCAATACAGTGAAATACTCCAATAAAGTGACAGGGCTAGAGGGGTGTCCAGGGTTTCCAAATTTAATGTACTTTCACTACCTCAAATAATTATTTCCTGTTCATTGACATGTTTATTCAGCCTGGTCTCACTGTTAATACGTAGTATTTACACCTAACTTTAAAAAACAAAAACTTATTTTTTGTACGTTTAAATAGATGCGAAAACGTACAATGTAGACGTATTTACAACATTTAAACGTAGCATTATTACGTTTTGACAGCTAAAAAAATTAAAACATTTACGTATCTTTCATTCCATAAACATTACTGTATAATTTGCTTTTAACCATTTTAGCGATATGTTACCACCTTAACCCTACCCCAAACCTTACCCTAAACCCAAACTCTTCTTACACAAAGGGGTGGTTTCTCGGACAGGGATTAGCTTAAGCCAGGACTAGGCCTTAGTTTAATTAGGAAATATAACTAGTTTTAACAAACATGCCTTCCTAAAAACAGTACCTGTGTGCATTTTGAGGCAAAACAAAGGCCACTGATGTATTTTAAGATATGTCTATGCCAGTTGTTTTCAGTTTGGACAGCTCTTAAATTTATTTTAGTCTAGGACTAGTCTAATCCCTGTCCAGGAAACTGCCCGATAATGTTTAAATACGTAATGTATTCTTTTTATATTATGCAACGTAATGGACAGATGTGTTTTAAAACATATTAGTAACAATATAGCATTCAAAAGATATTTTAAGGTGCTACAGTCCTATGCAAAACAGTTTATTGAAATCATTTAACGTTACAGTTTAAAAAAATCATAACTGACAGACAAGTGTAATCACAACAACTTATTTATTGCAAATATTAAAATCAGTACCAAAAGTAGTTAAAATGACGATGTACTCCTCTATGGAGTATATGAAGTAAAGTAAAGAGAAGTATTAAAGTTATTAATCCAAGAGTTTGATCAGCGTTGATCCGGCTTCCCTCTGTCACGGCGCGCTTTTTCATTTCAAACGTACACAAACGGAAATGGAAATGACGCAAATATGTCACTTGGCACTCAAAGAGCCAATGAGCTTTTGATATCACTGCCGTAAAGCAATGTGTCGTAAAGCTACTTGAGGCGGGATCAGGGGGGCAGGGTTTCATATTTTATTGAAGCTTCCGCGGGCGCCGCCATTGCTTAGCGAACACCCACCTACTGTTAGCATCCCATTGACTCCCATTCATTTTGGCTTCACTTTGACAGCAAATAAATTTACATCTGATGCGTTTAAAGACTCCAACTGTCCTTTAATTATTTCTAAAGAAATACGAAAATGTATAAAAGGCTCCATTACCTTGTATCTTTGTTATGTCCCTGTAGAAGCAGTTTTTGTAAAAATATGCTAACGATTGTGCCAGGGGCGTTGCTAGACATAAAGCTCTACTGGGGCACAGGCCCCCCATTTTTTTTTTTTTTACTTTTTCTTGAAAGCCTGCGGTGTGCAAGAATTTTCTTTTGCTTAACCCACTATTCCAACATTGCAACAAGTACTGGGAAAGACAAACATTTATTTAAAAATATTTAAGTATCATCTTCATATATACATATATACAACATAATTAACATGTTTAAAGGCATAAAATGTTTGGAAATAATGGCTGGAGAGAAAAAAATGTTATGCACATTTGCATTTTACATAACAATGATTAATAACTTCTTTTTTTTTTTTTAAGAATATTTTCATTTTATGACTACTAAAAAAATCTATCTTAGTTACTGCTAACTGATTATGTAATGACCTAGAGCTAGTGAACTAAATATTAATATCATATCTGAAAATACAGAACAGTATAACACAGTTTTTGTATGTGAACAATGCAATTTTATAGACTATTGACAGAGGTTTTCCTCAAATTTTCCCTCTAATGTTTAAGCCCTGACAGGGTAGGATGTTAAGTGTCTTTACTCCCTTAAATTCATCATCTCTCATTTTTCCTTCCCTTTTCCTGCTTTGCACAAAACATTTCTGATGTCCATCACATGCGTCAATGAGATTTTCATTATTATTTAGAACCTTACTTTAGTCTCGCTATGTTTTCATAAACCAACTCAATCGCGTGTACTTTGTATGCGGCTGCGCACGGCAAAACAGTCGCTTGCACGCCTCAATTCATGTCCGCGTGCGCGGACGCGGACATGAATTGAGGCGTGCACGCGTCAGTGCGACTGTTGCGTCGCTTTTTCAAACGTGAATTGGGTAACTACATTGCATATAGATCCGTTTTGCCGCGATTGTCTTTGTAAAGGAATAAACTAGTTAACTGCTAAAATGTAAACTTGAGATTTACACAGGGGCACAAAAGATTTACACTGGGGCACGTGCCCCAGTAAAAGGGGTCTAGCGACGCCCCTGGATTGTGCCATAACCTGACTCTGTGTCGCACAGTAGAGAAATTACCGTATGGACAGGAGGAGAAGCTCGTAGGCAATGTTTTACTGTCTATGAGGCAATCAGGTGGACGTGGAGGCATAAAGTCAAGGGAGATTATTAATCAGAATACTTACCAAATGTGTTCCACCCGGCGGGTGATTCAGATTTCTCTTTGCACGGCTATTAGAAGACTTACAATTGTCAGACAGGTTGCTCACGTGACATCCACGTCATCAAGCTCAGTTTGAGTCTGCGCAGTACGCTCGACACCCAGGAAGTGCTTCTAATTGACTTCACTTGTCTCCATTGAATTCAATGGGGTCACTGTGTACATTTTTTTACTGTCTATGGGCGGTATATTTGAATTCACATTAATGAGTGCGCGATCTGACTTTACGGTTGCTGATGAGAACTCTGATAAATGTCACTGGATAAAGGGCTGAATTTGTATCTGTTCCTCGCAATCGTTTGAATTTTGAAGATGTGGATTACAGCAAATGAATGAAAGTAACATCTTTTGTGAATTTATGTTGTAATTATTGCTTAGTAGTATTAATTACGTATAGCATAAAAGACAGGAGAAAACGCGTTTTTGTGTGTCATGGCAAACAAACTTATATAAATACAGAAGTGCTATTCATTTTAAAGTTTTAAAATGTTAAATATTGTGAAATTCTCTGAAGATCATAATCATTCAAATAAATAAATAAGTCAGAAAATATGACTGAAAACATTTCATTGTTATGAGTAAGAAACGCGTATGCCAGCGATTTTAATATTTATGAATAGGGAAAACTTACGTACAAATTTGTACGTTTGTAAAGCTGTAAATACGTAAATAATTTACGTATTATTCCTGTCAAAACGTCGATATTGTACGTTTCAGTGTGTTTTAAACGTAAGTTAATGTACGTATTGTACAACCTCACTGAAACACACACGTATTCTCATGAGATCACGTTGGTTTATTTGGACGTGCTTCAGCACAGCACATTTTTTAAAAACAAATATTAATAAAATACGTTGCAAATTTTACATAATGATTTTATCGTAAGCAGGAATAGGGTGCATAGTATTTGTGTACTGAATAAAGTCTATGCTTATAGATTGGGCTTTCTTTTTCTCTTTGTACAAAAAAAAACTAAATCGCCCATGGCACGTTTTCTCTCTTGTCTTCTCAGACCTTGCCCACCTGCCATCTATCCCAGTTCTGCCTTCCTCTGTGTGCCATCCTGTTTATCAGCCAGCCAGTTTGTTCTCCTCCACTGAGTTTCTGAATTTCTGAAGTGTAATTTCCTTTCCAAACCTGGAAAAATCATTTGTCAAAAATTTTAGAATCCCTTGTTTCTGACCAATTAAAAGAGTTTTTATACACAAATGAACTCCTTTTTAAACTGCAATCAGGCTTTAGGAAAAATCACAGTACCATCACTTCGGTTACAAAAGTAATTATATAAAAATAAAAAGTAATACAATTTTTTTTATAAAAAGTAATTTGTTTGCTCCACTCCTTCTGCATGGAACATATGTACACTGGGTACAAAAAAGTATTCAGACCGCTTTAAATTTGTCACTCTTTGTTTCATTGCAACCATTTGCTAAAATGTCTTTGTGTTCTGAGCAATACTCGTTCGTGTCTTATAACAACTTTTGATGAAGGTTTTGATCCACTAGATTTTTGTTTTGTTTGTGTTGGAAAAATGTTTCATGTACTGTACATTATACTCCAGAGCTTTACAACAGTCTTTATCTCTGAACCCAGCTTTTACACCAATGGACATCACCAAAAGTAAATAAAAATAAGTACTCTACTTTCCCGTAAAACACATTGGCCTTCACTGTTTTAATGGTCTTTTAGAAGAGGATTTAATTCACAAACTTTGTGCTGTTCTTAATAAATGGACCTTGAATACTCTCAACATTGTTGAAAACATTTTACAGAAAATGCATTAGGTAATCTCTTCCTCAATAATAAAATCGTTCTCAGTTGCTGTGGTAGGAACATTTTACAATATCATTAATAGATTTTGGGCTCTATTTTAACGATCTGAAACGCAAGTGCGAAGCGCAACGCGCAAGTGAGTTTGTGGGCGGATCTTGGGCGCTGTTGCTATTTTCCCGGCGTGAGAAATAACTCTTGCGCCGGGCGCAAATCAATAAGGGGTTGGTCTGAAGTAGGTTCATTATTCATAGGTGTGGTTTGGGCGTAACGTCAAATAAACCAATCAGAACGCTAGCCAACATTCCCTTTAAACGCAAGGGCGCAAGTTCCATGGCGGGTTGCTATTATTATGACGGATTTACCAGGCGCACGCCAGGAGCGGTTCACAGCCGAGGAGACCGACGTCCTTGTACGGGGGAATCCCACGCTTGCCAGCATAAATCGGGCACGCCGTGTAACGGGAGGTGGATCTGCCTCAGGACTTGACGCCAGCAGAGGACATCGCTGCGTCCACCCTCACCGCTGAAAGGGTTTGGGGGCTTTGAAATCGGACCCAAGAAACGCAAGCAAGGTCCAACCCCAAAGTACTCTTACAAATCAAGTTCATATACATTAAGGTTTCTTATGAAAACATTTTAACTATTATTTACATAAAATAAACGTAATACAGCCACACAACAAAGTTATGAAAATATTTTAATCGTTATTTGCATGAGAATAAATAAAAACTATCACCACAATGCTCACCACTATGATTCCCCTTATCTCGTGTATTAATATTTTTAAGTGTAACAATTTATGATTTGCAAAAATAACTGTTGCATCTGTGTAGATTAGATAAGCAAAGTGTATGCGCGTTGTGCACGCTATACATTATGGTCAAGCATGCGCCCTTAAAATAGCATAATGAACCACGCGCAACGCGCCACTGACTTTAGACTAGTTTTTTTTGGTTAGTAGCGCAATTGTTTTTTGAAACTGCAAAATAGCATAAGAGATGGTTTGCGCCGCAACACGCCTCCTTTTTGCGCTGAACCGCCCAGGGAGCGCAAGTTCATTCCCTAGTTTGCTGACGTGCATCTGTGGAGGGAAAAACCCCGCTGTGCGCCGGCGCAAAATACGAATGATACATGCGTCACTGACAAAGTCAATTGCGCTGGGTGCAAGATAGGGCCCTTTGCCTTAAAACAAGTGTATAGTGGGGTAACATTTTATTTCATGTTTTTCTCTGTTTGCAGTATATATATTTTCACCAAAACCATTGTAACAACCAAAAATACAATGAAAATTAAGCTTTATTAAATCAAAAATTGTTTTTTAAAATCCAAAATATGTCACATACTGCTGTTGCTGCTGCATAAATCATAAAACAAACTCTTTATTTTACTAATCCCACGACAATATCTCTCATTACTGCTTTAGAGAGTGAAGTTTTGCTGAATTTAGTGGATCAGGATGTAGAAGAAGAGCGGCCAGAAGAGAAAGAGGAGATTCTGTGTGACGCTCTTAGCACCGTTACACAGATTCCCCTTACAGCATGAGAAGCTCAGGTCATCTGCATTCCATTGTGCAGGATCACAGAAAGATTTAGAGACGCATCCGTTATGTGTCTGAGACACAGACCCAACAGTTGCTAATGTAAAGAAAACAAAAGTTGATCAAGTGAATCATTCAAAACTTGACCACACAGATAATCTGATAAAACACATACATATAGTACAGTATTTGGTTATGGATTTCACAAAACATTTTAAATACATGACCCTATCCTATGTTAAATATATGAAAAATATATTTCTGTGATTACTAGATACTGTAAATTATAAAACCATGTTCTCTGATTTATATTATCACATATTCATATGTCTTGAACAAAAAGTGCAATTAAAATGTAACCCAATCAACTATAATAATGCAGAGAAAGAAAGAAAAATAACTTGATTCTTACTATTTCCTGTAATGCAGTAGTCTTCATCTCCTAAACAGTTTAATTTGTTGAAGCAACTCTTCTCATCGCAGTAGTAACATTGTTTTCCATTGGGGGTATTAGAGGAATCTGTAGAAAAAACAAATCTTATTCTTTTATTTTATGGAATACCTAAGCTTAATGCTATGTAGTTATGTGTATGAAAGACATACCTGGGGAATCTTTGCTATTACATAGGTCTGTGTTACAGCATTGTGTAACTGTCCTTGTAACTCCGAAGTTAACAGATCCACTTATACAATTCTCCATCACTGTACATTCCTTAATCTGCTCTTTAACTTCAGTGCCACCTAAAAAAAATATGCTTAATGCTTTGCAATGCTGTGTGTGTGTGTGTGTGCGTGCGTGCGCGCGTGCATGCGTTTATGTGCATGCATGTGTGTTGCCTGAGAGGTTACTAAAATCATAGTAAAAAATTCTGCTTCACAACTACTGATAATCTTGAGATACGCATCTCTACCCGTGAAGACAAGATCATATGATCACACAACAGTTTATAAGAAAATAAGAAATGAAATACAAAACAGATTTTAACTTGAGTCAGAATTTCAGTAATTTCATATATAAAACAAACACAAATAGTCTGCTTTGAAAAAACTCCTTTCACTTGCATTAGTTTATGAGGAGTTCAGATGCAAAACCCTTTAAGTGCATCTGACATGTTTTTTTGTAAATGAGCATTTATGTATCAGGCTCTTATGCTAAGGTTCAGTGATTCCCTGTAATGGCACTGAAAAGGTTACTAGTCAGTAATTGAAATTCCTTATTTTCACAGATGTCGCTTTAGTATGTAACAAATTTGACTGTCTTTAGCTGCAAAACCCTGTAAATGCATGCAAAAATCTCCACTTTTAAATAGGTCTTGAGTCCTTCTTAACTCTCCTTTCTTTTGTTTTTAATTTGTGCATGAAATGAAACCCCTCAAAGAACATTTATGATATTTGATTTATTTATGAAAGAGTGAACAACTCTGATCAAGAAAGGACTTTATTTCGCTATTTAAAATAGTCCATAGCTTTTTGGGGAGTGGAGGTCAGAGTTAAACGTTTATGACAGCGGCATAAAGCTCATATGTGTTTACATTTTGTTTTAATTTAAGAAATGTTTGTGGCATACATGCAACAGATATCTGATAGAGACAGCGGAGGATATTAAGAAGTTCATAAATTTAAAAATCTACATTTTATAAAGTATTTTTTTATTATTATAGTTGATCCCGCTGTCTGTAAAAGTGCTACAAAATAATAAATATTTTATTATAATTTAATTGTTGGCGATGGCAGCTGTAAATACGCGCAAAGATGCGGTGTTTAAATATAAATAGTTTTTAAGTACATTTGCCTTAGTGGATAAGGCTTACACACATGATTTGGACACCTTTTTATATTAAGTAATGAACATGAAATTTAAATGATGATAAAATATCTAATTTGTGGCACTTTTACAGACAGTGCACTGTTAACGATTTCCCTGTATTTTTACAGTACGGTACTGGCAGCACGGTTGCCAGTAAGTTACTGTATTTTGGTTCTACAGTACTGTACTGTAATCCAGTTTTACAGTACACAAACTAGTACCGTATAGTTACAAAGCAGTACTGTACTGTAATTTTACAATAATAGCCTATTTTTACAGTAATTTACTGTAATGTCTATATTGACCCATAAATACTATTTATTACTTATTACAGTTAATACAATAATGTATTATAGCTAGATATTTAGGTTTAAATCTATAGTTATTAATATAGTAAAAAAATGCTATCCTTGACATGACATTATGAATTAAAAGGCAATCCAAGCAATGTTTATATCAAAAATTTTATTAAAAAAACATGTAATTGAAACAATCATTTAAAACAAGATAAACAATAATAAACAAGTAAAATAAAATAAAATATTATAAAGTATAAACAAGTTTTGAGGCCCCTGCTGTAATATATTTAACTCTGGCAAATAGAACACTGGTCCATAGTTTGAAGTTTTCAGTTTAAAGTCCATCATCGACTAAAAGGTAACATTTCACTTTGGTAAAAAGAACACTGTTCCATAGTTTGAAGTTTTAAGTCCATCATCAACTAAAAGGTAACATTTAACTGTGGTAAAAGGAACACTGGCCCATAGTTTTAAATATTCTATTTGAATTTTATTGAACACTAAAAATAAATGCATTAAACTGTGGCAGACTGACACTGGCCTTTAGTTTGAAGTCGCCCATTCAAACTCTATCAGGGACTGCATGAAGCTGTTCACATGGGGGTTAATGGCCACAGCTTTTCTCTGCACCAAGTTCCTTGTCTTTTTGCTTGCTCCTTGTGTGGATGTGCACTTTTTCCCATCTTTGGGATTAATTCTGTCCAGAAACCTGTTAGAAATATCACAAACTTTAAGTCAACAAATATAAGATAGAAAAAGATTCTTAAAAAACACCTAAACTCAGCCCTGAATTTACCCCTATTCTGAAACCTTTTGCTTTTATTCTAATGTTCCACACCTAATTACATTAAAATACAGAAGATTCACTTACCTCTGAACAAACTCTTTCCTCAATGGACAGCATCCACATGGATCATGTCATGATTGAATGTCCTGAACAGAAAGTACAATTGTTACTGATTTGGATACAATATTTTATTCTGTGTGGGTGTGTGTGGTCGTGTGACAGTGTTGCGTGTGGGAATTATGTGTGAGTGTATACATGGGTATTTAAAGAAACTGTAGTGGTAAAGTGCAAACTTACCGAACATAATGTGCTTGGTGTGTGTCTGGTGTCACCCGTGTGCCTCCACATCTGCCTTAACTCCTGAAAAGTGCAAGGACACTCATGTAAACTACAAATAAAAAGTGATCAGCCACATTCCTGTGTACTTTTACATGTGACGTAAAAGCATTTAATATTGCAGTCGAAAAAATACATGACTAGTAACGTGTAACTGTACATCCTGTACTTGCCTGGTTCCTTTAAAGATGATCCATCTTACTCAATCCAGCTTACAAGCAATGGTAAGACTGTAAAAAATACAAATGTTACAAAATCTGTTAGCCATAGAAATAAGTAGACTTTTTTACAGTCTATGGTTATATATAAATGTGGTCAATACTTACAGAAAACATATAAACCACAGAGCAAAGTGGAGCAAACTGTAACGTTAGAGCTGTAAAAAAAAGATATGATGTGTTACTGGCTGACATTTTGAAAGCATTCTGTTTAATATGATGCATACCAGTGGAATAAGATTTTCAGAAAAGTAACTAAATAAGTCAAATGTAACTTTTGTCAGAATTGGGTTTTTATTAAATTATTATTCTAACATCTTGTCTACAGAAAATCTCTGAAAATGTATTTAGTGAGGAAATAGCGATTTATAGTGACAAGGTAACAAGCCTGCCTCTTTAATGTTTCACCCGGACAGGCGGCGGTGTAACACACTATTTCACGCAAAGTTTTTTTTTTACAAAGTTGCTCACTTTAAGGATTAACATGATCGCCGCAATTTGAGCAATCCTGTTGATGCCAGTGTCCTACACGATGTTATAATGGACTATTTAACATCCAGAGATGAAGGATCAGATGACAGACGAGAAGAAGGTACCTGTCATGCTATTACGTAAATGCGGAGCCCATCCTCCTTTTGTGCATTGATTTGAGGTGTTTTGGAAACTTATATTGCATGTAATACATCTGAAGTGGTGGAAATAATATGCCATACAAAATGTATCGGACAACTTATTGGGCGTGTAAAACGCTTTAAAGAAAATATGCTTTGGTTTTGCTAATATACCGTAATGATAACAATAAGCGCGCAGCAATCATCTGATAATAAGATGAGCCCAGGTCTGAACGATATTTGGCCGCAGTTACAACTGCAATGCATATATCCAGTTAAATATGAGGTTTCTTGGTTTCACTTCTGTTGAGGAGTTGATTACTACGGTCTGTGTTGAATATTAAGTTTACGGCGTGTCGAGTCCTGTCTGTTTATGTTGATATTCTTATATCCAACTTTTCATATTTGAAAAAGACGCAAATACAGATTAATGTGAATATGAATATGAAACTGTGCTTTTTCACGTGCACAGCTAACGTTAATCTACGAGTCAGCCTTGCCAAACAGTCGAACTTAATACTTCTCTCTACCGCTAACTGAACAGATAAAACACCGAGATAAACGACCATATGCTGGGACCTCGAGACCGCGCTGGCGGGTGGTCTTTGTCCATTTTGTTAAAAATAGTTTCATTGTTACCACACTTTCAACAAATATAAACTCACCAAAACCGTCATAATTTAGTTAAAACAACCCCTATATTCATTAATAAAGGTGTAAAGCGAGTTAAAGCAGCGGTAGGCATCTGTGTAATGTTAGCTTACTTTCTGAGGGAGATTAAAACTTTGTTGGCGACCATTTTCTCTCTCATTGCACGTTTAAAACAATATGACAAAATTCTTCTACTAAAAATTTAGTTTTCATGAAACAGAAAATATACCAAACTCACCGAACTGACAGAAATCAATCGTCCTCCTTCTTCAGCTGCAGCCAGGAGTTGTGCTCTCTCTCCCTCTGTGTGATTTGACTCTGGCGCACTTTCTCTGATTATTGCAAGTACACCTGGCACATTACAGCAATGGCTACAGCAAGGTTACATCAAGACCAAAATATACTGTAAAATTTTCCCGCTCAAACAAATTTACCCAGAATGCACTATGAACTGCAGTACTTTACTGTAATGTACACATACAGTATAGTACTGTGGATTTTTACAGTACAGTGCTGCTAAATCTACAGCGATATCTAACAGTGTGGGATCAACTAAAAGAATACTGTATATAATGTATATAGTAATATTATGTATATTTATAGAAATGTAGTTATATAATTATTGCCTCACAACCCATAACATGTAAAAACAAATTACTTCACAAATGTAGAAAACATTTTCCTTTAACTGGTGTGAGACCGCAACGATGCTGTAAATGTTTCGGCATAGCATAGTTATAATTGTTTTCTTTTCTGCCCTACGAAGGACGTTTCGTAAAATTCAATGTTAAAGACCCTCCGTATATCACATTCTTTAGAGCAGGGATTTTTAAACTGTGGGTTGGGACTCACTAGGGTCCCACAGTGGGATCAGGTGGGTCACTTGATTGTTGTAGCGAATGACACAAAAACAGTTTTGTCCTATTAATAACAAATAATGCCAATGGTTTTGATATCAGGTATTTTGGGATTGCAATTAAACTTAAGTTTGGGAACCACTGCTTTAGAGGATGTAACCTCCAGAGGATGTGAAAAACGCAATCTTCTGAAACGAGACACAGCCAGTATATCTACTATAACTTGTATATTAAGACCTGTGGGGATGATTTTAGGTGTGGCGGGCAAAAATGGATATTAATCGCATGCTCTTAACACTTATCATATACACCATCAAATACTTTCACTTCAAATCCGCTTAATCTCAGCCTCACGCCATTCAGAAATACTGGTTTCATGGCAGAATTGATTAAGAGTGATAAAAATGATTATGCACAAGAAAACATGTCAGATGCACTACACATGAGCTTTTTATGTTTTTTTTTTTTACAGTTTAGGATAATGAAAAACATTCACGTTAGTTAAATGACCCTAATTTCAATTAGTCTATAATATGTTATAGAAAAATGTATCCTATATCATACTGAACTCACCAGTGAATTCTACAGTTGTTTGACTTAAACATATGGGGGTGGCGTCCTGACACGTTGCCTCTTCGCCGTCACAAGAACCCATCTCATCTGAACACTCATAACATTGGAGTGAATGTCCTGAAAAAAGAAACAGAATGAGTTAGAAATTTATTTTGTAACTAATAAAACATTAAATAGGCTTTTTGTGTTTTTAACCTCCAGTGAAAAGAGCGCAGAAGAGAACAATGAAGATTTTCAGTTCCATCTTTGGTCTGTCAGACGGTGAATAAAATCACAAACCCTTTCAGTGGCTTTTATATGAATGATCAAAAGAGAGGGCGGGGCTTTGAACAGAAAAGGACATTTAAATACAAGGGATTCAGTTGTCGTAATCTTAAAGATCAAAAACATCAAATATACAAATATAGGTCTATTCTATTTATTCTTTTTTTAACTTGTAATGCCAGAAAAAATTTCTGAAATCTGAAAGCCTAAATGCTTTTCAGCAGGTTAATAGCTATCAGTATCTAACTGTGGTGGGCGGATAACAGTGCTCGTTTTAAAGACCAATAATAATGTTTTTATTCTGATTCTTTTGAGAGATTAAACTTGCCTCCTTTTATTTTCTTCAACACACCTAAAAATGTTTGTTTGAATTGCATTTTAATTGTTGAAGTAAAGCTGAAATTAAATAAAATCTGTGATCAGTATATCAGTAGAAAACAAAACCTATAAGTACTGTTTACCCCTGAGCACCTGTTTTTACCAAAACCCTTTCCTGACACTTACATTTAGTCATTTAGCAGACGTTTTTATCCAAAGCGAACTTAAACAAAGGGGAAAACAATATAGCAATATTGAACTAATCTCATTAAGCCTAACACAGTATGCCAAGGGTTCATTTTTAAGACAAAAAAGATAGCGATAGAAAATATTTAAAAAATATTAAACTCTGTATAGTATGGTAGGTTTTAGCTGGTTCTTAAAAATGACCACAGAATCAGCAGATCATTTGTGGCAACACTTTCAACCATGTTATTTATTTAAAGGAAACAAGCTTTCAAATGGGAACAAACATAAAAATGTATTAGATATTTGGACAATCTTGGATATATCATACACTGGAAAACGTTTGTTTATCTTAAAAAGGTACACTGAAAATGACAATTAAACTGACTAGTTAGTTATATTTACTAAAACAATAAGTAGTTTCAACCAAAAAATATTTATTTAATTTCCTTCTTACACATTTTACATGATAGAAATTTAGTTGAATTTAGTAAATAATGTTTTTTGTGTAGAATTACTCACCTTTTTGTGTTTACTAAAATTTTGTTAAAAAACAAGAATATTTTTTTTTAAATAGAATTTACTTATTTTATTTAGTTAAATTTATTAAGCCCCAAAATCAATTTTTACAGTGACCTGGTTACCTTTAAATTTTGAGTTAATTTAACTTAAAAGTATTAGTTGACAGGAAAAATATTTACACAACATTTTGAGTCAACTAATATTTTGCCTCAACCTAAAATTTTAAGACATCTAGATATCTTTTTTAAGTTACCAACAAATCGTTTCTATACAGTTTTGTTACCTCGGTGTGCCATCTGTTTGTGTTTTTCTCTCTCTCTCCTCAATTTCAATTTTCAATTTAAGTGTGCTTTATTGGCATCACAAAATCTGTACATTTGTATTACCAAAACATTTGCAGCTGGGCTGCGTACAAATAGTGCTAATAAAAGTAAAAATTGAACAAAGTATATAGTGCAGAATTAAAAATAAAATAGTAAGTTATAGAAATAAGAAAAAAGAATAAGAACAAAGTTAAATATTAAAATGAAGCAGTAATTTACATTAAGTATCTTCTACATATAATGGAGATTGTTCTTCTCATATGACTTGCAGACACACTGTAAAAAAATTTTGCTGCCTTAATTCTTTGTTAAATCAGTTCGGATTTTCAAGTCATTTCAACTTACTGTTATTTATCTTGACTAGAGATGAGTTGTTATGACTACAGATGAGTTGTTATAACTTATAAAATTAAGTTGGCTTTTTTCAGCTATATTTTATAAGTTGTATCAACTCATCTCTTGTCAAGATAAACAATAGTAAGTTGAAATGACTTGTAAATCTGAGTTGATTCAACAAAAACGTTTTTTGCAGTGCACATATTGTGCTAACACACAGCAGTCTTTGTGTTCTCCTAACAGAAAGCTCAGTTTCTCAATGTTTAATAGGCTTTCATTTGTCTTTTTTATGCCGTTTATTTTTTGGTAGAAGATTGTTCGTATATCTGTGTACTTTGTGCATTCGTTTAGAAAATGCGGTTCTGTTTCAATTTGGTTTTGGTCACAATGTGGATATAGCCGTCTCTATAGTGAGCTTGTGTCCACTACGTCTGTATCTGGTCAAGATGGATCTCAGTTTTTTATCTGTCAGCGTGTACAGACAGTTTGCCATAATCTCTCAGGTGGCAGCATATGCATATTATACAGCAGCCATCTGCATAAATTTTTGTTCAAAGAATATATTTGATTTACTTGGACACAACTTTAATATGAAATCTTGTACTTTTAACACAATCCACTTAGCAAAAAAAAAAAAAAAAAAACATTGGGGTAGCCTAATGCAGATTTACCTCAATGATCTCCTCGGTCATAAATAGTATCTGAACTATTTGTGGGACCACCCACTTTTAGAATGTTCACACCACATGAACTGAAAAACTGCTTTTCCGGGACTAATCCAGTATTGATGAAAAATTATGTTTTATGTAAAATGTTTTCAACAGTGTTGAAAAAATCAAGGAACTTTGCTGTTGTACCAGGCACAATGATATTACACAGTCCCCGAAAATAGTCCCAAATGCAACTCTCCCTTATGAAACAAAAATATATTGCAGTATATTGGAAAATATCATGTAATATATTAGGCAACATATTCCCATATATGGGATTTAATATTTATATTTTCTAATATATTTAAATATATGCATAGACCATACATGTATATATGATACAAAATATATTGCAATCAAGACCAAAAAGGGCACTATATTTTTACATGTAGTAGTTTGTCTTTATATGCTTTGATATATTGCAATATATGCATAAACCATACATGAATATATATGGTTTGTGTGTGTGTGTGTGTGTGTGTGTGTGTGTGTGTGTGTGTGTGTGTGTGTGTGTGTGTGTGTGTGTGTGTGTGTGTGTGTGTGTGTGTGTGTGTGTATATATATATATATATAAATGCATGGTCTATGCATATATTGCAATATATCAAAGCATATAAAGACAACATGTAAAAAATATAGTGCCCTTTTTTGTCTTGATTGGGATATATTTTGTATCATATATTCATGTATGGTTTATGCATATATTGCTATATATCAAAGCATATAAAGACAAACTATTACATGTAAAAAAATATAGTGCCCTTTTTGGTCTTGATTGCATTTTGTATCATTTATACATGTATGGTCTGTATATATGCGTCAGAGCACGTAGCTCGCAATGCTCGAGTAGGAAGCTGAGATTCAGGCGCGAAGAGAGGACAAGATGCATAACAGACACCAGCAACAAGGAGGCTCATAGGTCCTGACCTATGATCCTGACCCACACCCCTAATCAGTAGGTGGCGGTAATGCACCTAAAAGTTGTTTGCCAACTGCCAGGAAAACTCAAGAAGAAGAAGGGGGCTGATGTCAGCAGGCTAGCCAAGGAAACTTCAAGCTTTACAAGGTACAAAGTTTTCAGAGCTGGTGCTTTCCAGTTTTTATTGCATCTCTGCTAGGAAAGATTTTTGTGAACAAGAGGGGCAGCAGGAGGAGGGAGAGAGTAATCCTTGTTGTTCTGCTCCACAGAGGCTGTCTTAAAACAGTTTCCTATGGCCAAGGAAGCTGATGTCAGAAAATCAACAGTAGAATCTGCAAGCTAAGACACCAGGTGAAGAGCAAAAGCATGGTTTTATAAGTCGTTTAAATCAGTGAAAAACCAAGATGGACTCCTAACCAGGATAACGGACTGTTCTTTTGGCAATTTATTTCTTTTCTTTTCCACGGTTCCCAAAACTTCTTGAAAGTTTGTTTATTATTTATTTATTCATTGTTGTCTGTGCATTTTTTTATTTATAGATATTGTCTTTATATTGTATAACGGCACTGCTGAAAGTTTGAAATGCACATTGGTAATTTGAGTTGCTTCAATTTATATTTTGTATATTTTTTGCTTAATGGCACTCTTGTGTAATTTATGTATCTGTGCCTGATTAATAGAAAATAAAGTTGGCTTTTCATAGATTACCCATTAGTCTGTGTTAATATGTTGTGTAAATGTTTGTATATTGCAGGTTGCATATTTAAGTATTTATATATTTTATATGTTTCATTTACATATACTGTATATATCCCCATATATGTTCATACATTGTATGTGCATGTTCTCATATATGTAAACATATTGTGTATACATTTACAATAAATATGTACATATATTTCCATCTAATTTTACATATTTTTGAAATGTATTCCACAATATATTGAACACATATCTACTTTTATATTTCCATATAGTTATACATATATTTGAAATATAATCTACCATATAGTAAACATACATGTGTCACTATATCTGTACATATATTGTTAATACATGTTCCCATATATGCACATATATTTCACATATTTCCCATCTAATTTTACATTTATTTAAAATGTATTCCACAATATATCGATATTTCATGTATATTTCCGTATAATTTTACATATATTTTACATATATTCTACCATATAGTAAACATACATGTGACACTATATCTGTTCATATATTGTTAATACATTTTCGCATATAAATCAAAATACAATATTGCGGATATTTATAAATATAATATTGCATATATTTTTAAATATATAAACACATATATTATATTTAATGTACAATATATTGAAAGCGGCAATAATTTGTATATTTTGCAATATACTGCAATATATTACACATATATAGAATAAATGTATAATCAATATATTATTCCATGTATTGCCAATATATAAAATATTGGAAAATGGGAAGTAAAATTATATATTGCAATATATTACAATATATTTCAAGTAATATATTGGTAAATATATTTTCCTTTCGTAAGGGCTGCAACTACACAAACTTAGTGCCGGTCACATTGAAAGTTATCTTGCTGGGGACTATTTTCGCTCATCATTTACCATGTTACTTTTTTAAAGTGTTACCCATTTTACTATAACAGAATGCTGCATCAATTATCCATAACTTAAACAAATGCCCTTAAGGTGTTAAGAAGTCATCCTCAGAAAGATTTCATGGTTAAATCACATGCTTTAGTAAAACAACCACAGAGACACACAGCAGCTTAATTCTATGGAAAACCCACAGGACGCTGTTGTAAATGTTGTTTGCTATACATCTGCTGCAATATTCTACTGATATATTACTGCAGTTTGCATTGCAACAGATCTAAGTGGAGAGCTTAAAGGGATAGTTCACTTTGAAATGAAAATTCTTTCATCATTAACTCATCTTCGTGTTGTTCTAAACCTGTATGAATTTTTTATCTGATGAACAAAAAATATATATTTTGAGAAATGATTGTGAACACACAGCAGTAAGTGACCATAGACTTCCATAGTAGGACAAAAAATATTTTGAAAGTATTGTGATAAATGACTAAGAAAATATTTTGATAAATGATGGTAAGCACACGGTTGATGGTACCCATTTCATCATATTTTTTATTCCTACTATGGAAGTCTATGGTCACTTACTGCTGTGTGTTTACCATCATTTCTCAAAATATCTTCTATGTTCATCAGAAAGAAGAAATTCAAACAGGTTTATAACAACATAAGGATGAGTAAATGATGAAAGAATTTTCATTTTAAAGTGAACTATCCCTTTAAATGTGTGTTTAATATTTACTATTATGGAACTCATTTTCTTGAAAATGCACATTCAAAATGCATGATTAAAACACATATTTACATTACATTTTTACACTTTTTGAGATAAAAAAACAATGTTTGGTGTAATGTATATTATTTTCACATACTTTATTGCACTGTCTGCAAAAACTAACATGTAAAACAGTTTTTTTGGCCAACCAATGTAACTTAACACAGTATAAACTTTATTAATTGCTGAAAATATTCAACAGGAATAGACAGCTTAGACACTTTGTTAATTACAATATCATTATTACATTTTGTCAAATGTAAAGGCTTATATTTAGAAACAAGTATATAGTGGTGTGGTTAGATTTTATTTCACGTTTTTCTCTGTTTGCAGTATATATATTTTTTCTATCAATGTAACACCAAAGAGTACAATAAAAGCTGTGGACTGAAAAAGTCAATGCAAAGACGTGATCAGATGTGTACTCCTGTGGAGCAATGTGAATGACACGATGTGGGCGGCGCGTTTACAGCTAAAACACGCGCTATTCGCCTGCGTCTTCGCCCAAGTTGAAAATATTGAACTCAAGCGAAAAATTTGCATTACACAAAGTTAAATCCTGCGAGTAATCTAGAGCGAGTAACGCGATGCCCCACAGTTGGTGTGTATGTAGCAGGAGCTGTTGGTTGCAATTCACAGCCTTATACCGCTAGATGCTGCTAAAAGTCCCACATTGCACCTTTAAAGGAATAATTCACCCAAAAATGACAATTCATAATGAAAATCCACATAAAGTGCACATGGTAAATAAAGTTGCTGTGGGGGAGTCCGATATGGAAATGGGTTCATGTCTTAATTTAACAAAAAAAACTTTGTAGTGCATGAGTAGAAGTTTGATGAAAAAATCCAGATAATTTACTCACCACCATTTCATCCAAAATATTGATGTCTTTCTTTGTTCAGTCGAAAAGAAATTATGTTTTTTGAGGAAAACATTCTTGGATTTTTCTCATTTTAATGGACTTTAATGGATCCCAACACGTAACAGTTTTAATGCAGTTTCAAATGAGGAGAAGTTGTGGTTTAAAAATGCATACTTTTTATTTTTCTTGTCAAAAATGACAATCGTTTCCCTAGATAAAACCCTTATGCCTCGTTTGGGATCGTTTAGAGTCCTTTTAAACTGCATTAAAACGGTTACGTGTTGGGGTCCATAATAAGAAAATTGACTAATCCTTCTTTCTTTACTGTACTGTACTTATGTAACCTATCTGCTGCCACCTGCTGGTACATACCAATAATTACAGTTAGAAAATTTATTCATTACAATATCATTATTACATTTTGTCAAAGGCTTGTGTAGATGTGGTTTGGTTACATTTTATTTTTAATGTTTTAAGTTAATTTTTAGTTTAAAAAAAATATGTAACAATATAACACAAAAAAATACAATGGAACAATATAAACATAAAGCTCTTTTATTTTACTAATCCCACCACAATATCTCTCATTACTGCTGTAGAGAGCTACATTTCGCTGAGTTCAGTGGATCATGATGATGAAGAAGAGCGGCCATAAGAGAAAGAGGAGATTCTGTGTGATGCTCATAGCACCGTTACACAGATTCCCCTGACAACATGAGATTGTTGTGCATTTGAGGCTCAAGTACACTGTTAAAAAAATGTTGCCAGTAAATAACATAAATTTAAATCTACGGTAAGTTACCGGCAACCCAGCTGCAATAACATTGTAATTTCTTATGTTTTTGTTCAGTAATTTCACATGAATTTTAATGCCAATGAAAATTGTATAGCCTTATTTGCATGCAAAAATCTCCACCTTTAAAAAGATCTTCAGTCATTCTTTAATCTCCTTTCTGAAGAAATGTAAAAGGCAAAATAATTTGCTCAATATCCTAAGGTTAAAAGAATTCTTGCAGCTTGACCTATGTGCGCCGTCTTTCATTCAATTGTTAGGAAAAGAACCGAAACTCAACATAAACATTATGAAACTAAAAAACATTAATGATATCTGATTTATTTATGAAAGAAATTTATTCATTTGCAAGAAAACATGTCAAATGCACTTAGAGGGTTTTGGGATAATGAACAACATTCAATTGTAACATTGAATTTGAGTTAAATTACCAAGTGGTAGTCTATAATATTTCAGTAAATTTATCCTCCATCATACTGAACTCACCAGTATTTTGTACCATTGTTGCACTTCTACATCCGTCAGTGTCCGGACACGTCGTCACTTTGGTTACACAAGAACCATTTACATCTGAACACTCATAACATTGGAGTGAATATCCTGAAAAAAAGAAACAGAATGAGGTAGAAATGTATTTTGTAACTAATAAAACATTAAATAGGATTTTGTGTTTTGTACCTCCAGTGAAAAGAGCGCAGAAGAGAACAATGAAGATTTCCAGTTCCATCTTTGGTCTGTGAGGAGGTGAATAAAATTATAAACCCTTTCAGTTGCTTTAACAATATCAGAGGAGACTTTGATGGGAAAATGAAACTGATACTTAAACATTTCTGAGTTTCATAATGACTTATTTTTTTTGGATGCTGTTCACCAGCGAACATTTAATAGAGCCGGGAAAAAAGACGTATAACATTAACGAAGTTAACATAATTAACTAATTAACATTTAGCAGCTCTTTTAATATTACACTTTGTTTCTGCACATTCGTACATTTTTTAACAATTTGCCTTGACCCCTGTGACGTTGGGGTTAAGGGCCGGGTTAGGTGCAGGGTTTTGTTAATGTTTTTTTTTTATGATAACTGTATGTTTTTGCACAGTTAAATTTGTACTAATTCATACAAATTAGCCAACTCGTAAAATCAGGGGCGTTGCTAGACATAAAGCTCTACTGGGGCACAGGCCCCCCATTTTTTGCTGACTTTTTTTTGAAAGCCTGCTGTGTGCAAGAGGTGTGCAACACTTCTATACAATGTCCTTTGCTTAACCCACTATTCTACAGTGCAACAGTTACTGCGAAAGATATACAAGTGTATTCTTCATCATACCTAACATTATTAACATGTTTGGAGGCATAAATGGCATAACATGTTTGGAAATAATGACAGCAGAGAAATATTTTCTACATTATACAATGATAGCAATGATTAATAACTTATTTTTACAAGAATATTTTAAGAACCAGTCATTTTATGACTGCTATACTATATAATCTCAGTCACAGTTACTGCTAACTGTTTGTGTTATGTCCTAGAGTTAAATATTAGTAAACTAAATATTAATTTCATATCTGAAAATACAGAACAGTATAACACATACATCTGTTGATTTTCTCAGCAACAATGCAATTCTTTAGATGTGACAAGAGGTTTTCCAGAGATTTTTCCTCTAATGTTTGAGACCTGACAGGGTCAGGATGTAGTTTGTCTAACCTCCCTTACAGTTTTTTTCGATTGCTAAACGACAGTGGGCACAACTGGAGCTACATGTGCAAAACTCTAACTACAGTCTGCACTACCAAAAGTCACCTGAGCACAACTCTTAACATATGGCTCAAAACAGCTCCGTGCAGCCAAACACTAAACACAACCCTCACTGAGATAACACACACTGTCACTCACAACACACTGAGAGGAAAAACACTAACATCAAACACCAATACACAAAATACTAACTTTATATCTTTACAGTTTTAACAATTTCAGTGATGTCACACCAAGTAATGTTTTCTTTAAAGAATGATTTATTTATTGATTTATCACAATATTTTTTTTAGAACATCATAATTTTTTAGGGTAAATGAAAATTAGCAGTTTGCTTCAGTTGTCTGTAGTAATTTACGGAATTACAGTAATGAGAAAAAAGGTAGAAACTTAAAGTACATGAAAGGTAATATTTTATATAAATGAAATATATATATGAAATTGGAATTTATATTTATATGAAATTGCAATCAGCAGTGTTTGAAAGGCACAAGGCTGAAATCAATTGTGTTTTGAATGTGTGATTCACAGTTTTGACAGCAGTGTGTTAGCATTTGAACAAAGTGCTGTAAATCCACAGTGTTGTGCAGGTTGTGGTTAAAGTCATGGAATAAGTGTGTAAAGTTTTGAAAACTATGTTCAAGCAATGAAAAACGAACTAGAGTTTGGTCCACATGAACTGCTGCTGTGCAGACTGTAGTTAGAGTTTTGCACATGTGACTCCAGTTGTGCCCACTGGCGTTTAGCAATCGAAAAAAACTGTAAACGTTTCATCTCTCCTTTCTGCTTCTCTTTCCCTGCTTTGCACAAAACATTTCTGATGTCCATCTACAGAAGCCAATAATGATCGAGTCAAAATAAGATTAGCATTATTATTTAGAAACTTACTTTAGTTTTGTTATGCTTTCATAAGCACTCGCGTGGCGTCACCTTTTGAATGCGGTTGTGCGCGGTGAACGCAAACGCGCGCGGCCATGGATACGTGCGTGCACGCATCAATGCGAACGCTTCGTCGCTTTAACAAGCCTAAATTGAGTAACTACTTTGCATAAAGATCCGTTTTTGCCGCGATTGTCTTTGTAAAGGATTGCACTAGTTAAAGGTGCTCTAAGCGAATTGAAGCGTTTTAGACCATAAAACATTTTTTGTTACATACCGGAAACATCTCCTCACTATCTGCTTGCTGCCTGTCCGCTCATCAAACTGTAAAAAAACGCGATCTCTGTAGACAGCCAAGGCTTCACAAATGGCAATATCAACAAATGGCCAAACCTAGCAGCACAAAACAAAACAAAGTATTCCAGCCAATAAACGACAAGAAGGATTTGGGGGTGGGGGTTGGGCGCGTTCATGAAAGCACGGAAGGGAGGGGGGAGGAGTTAGCTACGCTCTGTCTGTTTGAAAACAGTTCAAACATCAACAGGAAGTGACGTCGCACATTATTCGCTTAGAGCGCCTTTAACTGCTAAAATTTAAACTTGAGATTTACACTGGGGCACAAAAGATTTACACTGGGGCACGTGCCCCAGTAAAAGGGGTCTAGCAACGCCCCTGCGTAAAATATTTACGAATTCTCGTGAGATCAGGCTGGAAAGTTTGCAATCTTATAAAAACATTTTTTGGAAAGTATATATTTAAGAAAATCACGATCTCTATTATTATTAAATGTTAGTTACACACAAACACACAGTCAAGCTGTTCACTTTATTACATGTGTTGCAATTCAAACTGTATAATACAGCATCAATGTTCACTTTGCCTTCATTTTGACCAATAAATAAAAAAACAAATGTGCTGCAAAAAATAAAGCAGTAAAACATTGATGTCATGATGCTGCAAATACATCGTGTTGTGGGTTTTCAGTTGAAATTAGGTGTGTGTGTGTGTGTGTGTGTGTGTGTACCTGGTAATTATCACGTTGTGGGGACCAATTGTCCCCACAAAGATAGGAATACCAGTGTTTTTGTGACCTTGTGGGGACATTTTGATGTCCCCATGAGGAAACAAGCTTATAAATCAAACAAGATGATGTTTATTGAAAATAAGGTACAAGAAATGTTTTGTGATGGTTGGGGTTAGGGAATGGGGCAGGTAAGGGGAATAGAATATACAGTTTGTATGGTATAAAATGCATTACGTCTATGGAATGTCCCCACAAAACATGGAAACCAGAATGTGTGTGTGTGTGTGTGTGTGTGTGTGTGTGTGTGTGTGTGTGTGTGTGTGTGTGTGTGTGTGTGTGTGTGTGTGTGTGTGTACCTGGTAATTATCACGTTGTGGGGACCAATTGTCCCCACAAAGATAGGAATACCAGTGTTTTTGTGACCTTGTGGGGACATTTTGATGTCCCCATGAGGAAACAAGCTTATAAATCAAACAGAATGATGTTTCTGGAAAATGTGAAGTAGTGGAAGGGTTTCTGTGATGGTTGGGGTTAGGGAATGGGGTAGGTAAGGGGAATAGAATATACAGTTTGTACGGTATAAAATGCATTACGTCTATGGAATGTCCCCATAAAACATGGAAACCAGAATGTGTGTGTGTGTGTGTGTGTGTGTGTGTGTGTGTGTGTGTGTGTGTGTGCGTGTGTGTGTGTGTGTGTGTGTGTGTGTGTGTGTGTGTGTGTGTGTGTGTGTGTGTGTGTGTGTGTGTGTGTGTGTGTGTGTGTGTGTGTGTGTGTGTCATAAGAAATGTGTCTGTGGTTCACTCTAAAAATGTCTGGTTTATTTTTGACCCATAATGGTAAATATTGGACAGAACACATGCTGGGTTAAAAATGACCCTATGTTGGGTTGATGTTATGCAACGATTGGTTATAATAACCCAGCAGTTGGGTTAAAACACATTGGGTCAATTTTAACGCAGCGGTGTGTTCTTTTCGATATTTACCTATTATGGGTCAAAAATAACCCAGACATTTTTAGCATGTGTTGTGGGCAGTGTTCGAATTGAAGGGGGTCTGGGGGGTCCCGGACCTCCTATAAGCCTTAAGGGACCCCCCATAAAGCACAAAAACATAAATTAGGGGGGTTCCCTGGTTTTTTATTAAAATTAAAATACTACATAAATTTAAAATCCTCATTTTGCGTGTCACAAAGCGATACTGTCCATTATTTGTCCCAATTTCGCAATAAAATAATTCAAATGACTTCTCTCCGAAATAAAGACACTCGCAAGTGCGCCTCATGCTGTTTTCTGGAGGAATTGACAGACGAGTTAATGTCTCTATCTGCGTGTGGAGTATTTTTTTACCTCAGTTGCGGTAAGAATCTTTAGTAATCTTTAGGTTTAAGGTTTTTTTTTTAAATCTTCTCAAACAATTATTTCATAACAGTGGCAAAGCTATCCACTCAGACTGACGGCTGGTCAACCCAGTCACACAAAATATTTTATTAGGAAAGCAGAAGAAATCACGCTTAAATAATAATAACTTATAGTCTCTTTAATACTTAGCCTATCGCTCAACTACGCATCTTTCAGAAATAAATAATTATTTGTAGAAAGTATCTTTTGCATGTGTTTTATTAAACCTTGGAAAAATGTAACATGCAGGGCCGAAGTGGGACTCATTTCCAGCCCTGTAGTTTCATGTCTTAGACCGGCCCACTTTAGTTCACCACTGACTATATTAAAATAATATAAATAAATCCTCAGTGCACTATTCTTTGCAGCCTTGCAATTAATATATTTTCCAAAAATATCATTTCCAATTCAATGCAAATAGTCTAAAAACAGTTATGATTTTGCCATAATCATGCAGCCCTACCATAAGGTATTTTAATATTATTCAATTAAACTTAATCAAAAACTGCTGAAAAGGATCAAATGTTTTCCCCTCTATTTTTTCCCCTAGCGTTTTGCATGAAATGGATGAAGAATAACTATTAATAGATTAATCATTGTTATAACTTACCGGTAGATATAAAAAATACGACATTTACCTTTTATCAAGTTGCAACTGCTTAAAAGGAACAAATGTTTTCCCCTATATTTTTTCCCCTAGCGTTTGCATGAAATAGATGAAGAATAACTATTAATAGATTAATCATTGTTACATATATAACTTACCGGTAGATTTTTACCTTTTTTTTACATTTACCTTTTATCAAGGTATCAAGTTGCGCTCAAGTTTATTTTAAATCTAAACGTGCAGCAAGTGCACTCAAATAGACGCGTCTAAAACAAAACTCGTGTTCACAGGCGACCGCTTTGAAAAGCAGAAGGCGGCGGCGCGTCATGCGTTGTCCATGCGTTTTAAATGAATATGGACCCTAATTATGATTATGAACGCAAGAATTACTTCGTGGTCGGAAGCTGGGGCACAATCAACTTGGTCATAAAGCGGTGGGGACGTATACCACCCGCAAATTACGCGATTGGGGCTGCTGTGAGTGCTGGGGACAGCAACCTTCAACCTGGTGGCATGATAACTATCTTTAAAATTATGTATCTTTAAAAAGATTAATTATATGTAATTTATAGAGTGAAGAAGACAGTGTTATTATTCATTTGATTCTATTTATGTACCTAAATACTACTGTTAGATCTTGCTTTATTTGTAACTTTGTTCTTTTCTATTTTTATATGCTCATAATTTCCAGTTTTGCTGATCCAAAAATTATTAAATCTATGACTCAAAAAACGCAATGTAATCATCCATTTAACCACTACTATATAGTAAAATTATGTAGGCTAATTTAAGAATGAGTCCACCCTATTTCACCCCTATTCTGTTTTAAATTTCTGCCCTTGCCAGTGTTTCACACTAATTTGAGGGGTAAACTTTTTTTTAGAGTTTGAGTTAAGGGTAATTTGGGGTTTCTTTGATTAAAACCAGGATCAGATGATTGTTGATCAAGGACGATCACATCTTACGTTGTGAAATCACAGCGACCCTATAATGAGGGGGGTGGAGCTTGGCCGGGGGGTGGGGCTTAGCTAGGGGAGCCCCCATAAACTTTGACATAATTCGAACACTGGTTGTGGGTATCACAATTTAACCATGAAATCTTTCCAGCTAAGATTGCCTTGGAGCATTATCCTGGACAGTCTTTAGATTAATCCACAACTAGACCTTAGTTAGATTAGGACATTTAAGTTTTAGAAACACAAACAAACAATACTGGTGTGCATGTTGCAACCATTTGTTGGCTAAATCACATTTGATATTAGGAGTTGAGTCATAAATGGTTTGATTGATATGGGATTAAGACAACTATTCATCAGCATGCATTGATTATTTCCATGTTGTTGTGAAATTAAAGGGTCTGACCAAAGTTGGTGCACTCAGGGGCAGTTTGCTTGTTGACAACAGGGCCAGCCGCTGGTCAGAACAGGTACTGTTTTTTTCTTATACTGATTTTTACAGTTTTCTAATCATTATCTAATCATAATTGTAAAAAGGTATATTCTTTTTTAAAACAATTAAAACAATTTTACGCCTCTTGTAGCCCCCTCACTGTAACACACTGGATCTTTTGTTTTTTATTATGATTACTAAACTCTACCTATTCAAAATAGACTTTTTGGTTAAAACACACAAGCACTCCAGTTTGGTGTCATCGTCAATTTTTTGTTCTTAATGGACTTTGTCAAAGTTCAGTTATTGATTTAATAGGAACTCACTCAAGGTTCAAATATACCAGCACAAAAATATTTGGGTCTGTATAGACGATTTTATTGGACGCATGCATGTTGTCAGGGTTACGTGTCTGGCCCAAACTTCCGGATCGATCTGGATACAATACTGTCAGAAATGTGCACTTTATTAGTTTTACTAGCAGTCCTTTCATTTTTTGGTTTACTGCAAAGGGGCCATCAGTCGTAATCTAATATTTGTAACATTAAAATGGGTGACAATAAAAGCGCTTCTATGTTCTTTACAATGTAGTTTAGTCATTGAACTATCAGAACCATGCTGTTCAAATCTGATAAGAGATCTTTTCCTGAATCACCAGACTGAAAGAAATAAAGGCTTTCAGCAGAGCATATGATTATATTTACAGGTGTTCCCTTTAGAAAAACTTACAGGAAAAAGTTTTTTTGTAGTAGAAAACTAAGGACCCTGAGTTTGACACAAAACCTCTTCCTGACATTTACATTTGTAGAACTTTATAAGCATTACAAATTTGCAACCTTGATATGCATTTAAATGATGCATATAAAACTACATTAACATGAATTGATTAAATTACATTTGTTGGCCAAAACAACTGTTTTACATGTTATACTGTATGTCACCCTGTATTTTGAGTTTTTTCGATGCAGTGCAGTAATGTGAAGTAATATATGTTACACCAAACATGTTTGTATTCTGCATATTCAAGAGAATGAGTTCTGATTTAAATAGTAACACAAATTTAAGCTCAACTTCATTATATTGAAATCTAAACTTTGAAATATAGCATCAATTTTGCTTTGCATTAATGTTTACAAATATACTAAAACATCCTTGCATCCTATATGAAAAAAAATTGACGTCAGCATTCTGTGGGGTTTCTGTAAACATGAGCCATGTGTTTGTGGTTGTGATTGTTTTACTAATGCACACCATTTAACCACAAAAGATATTTCTAAGTATGAATCATTAACACCTTAATTATTTCTTTCTGTGACTGCATATCAGAAAATAATGCTGTTTGACTCGTGAAACCAACAACAACGTCCAAATCTTGACTCTTGCTCTTAAAGGGATAGTTCACCCAAAAATAAAAATTCTGTCATCATTTACTCACTCTCATGTTGTTACAAACCAGTATAAATTTCTTTGCTCTGATGAACATGAAGGAAGATATTTTGAGTAATGTTTGTAACCAAACCATTCGTGGACCCCATTGACTTCCAACGTAGGAAAAGGAATACTATGAAAGTCAATGGGGTCCACGAACAAACATTTCTCAATATCTTCCTTTGTGTTCATCAAAACTAAGAAATTTTCACGGGTTTGAGAGTGAGTAAATGATGACAGAATTTTGGGTAAACTATCTCTGTAATGTAAGCAATTGTGAATTATGTTGCTTCTAAGTGTTTCAAACTTCTTAATAGTAAATACTTAAAAATTTAACATCCATTTTCAAATGAACAAAGATTAATAATGATGAAAACTATATTGCTCATTGTTAGTTCATGTTAGCTAATGCATTAACTAATATAACCTTATTGTAAATTTTTACCATAAAATGCACACATCAGCAACAAACAAGCCTTTAATGTACATGTTGTTGTTGCAGTTGTTGGTTGCTCTTTGGTTCCCATCAGCCTATCATCTCCTCTAGGCTCCAAAGCTCTGTTATACAGAATAAAATATAAAGACTTATAAAAAATCACCTGTAAGTGTGCGTACATGAATCATCATTAGATCCCACCCTGTAAGCCCATTCTCCCGTCAAGTTTGTTTTTCTATAGATCACAACATTTGCCTTGGAACTAGCGTACGTTTCTAGCCCCGTTTTGTGCTTACGCACGCTTCATATGAGACCCCTGGGCAGTTCTACACAATTAACTCCTATAAAGTGTATTATTTATTATTATAGTATATGCCTATTATATAGTATATTATTATTATTATTATAGTAATGTTGTTCGCTGGTAGGCACATACAGTATATGCTACACCCATCATCATGATCATGATCGTGATATAATGTACTGCGACGTTGTGTTCCCCTTAAGATGCTATGTAAGGGATAATGTAGAGGCAGCCGGTAGTTATTGGGAAATAAGCCCAGACAGTGTGATCAGGACCCGACGCGAAGCGGAGGGTCTTGTATCACACTGAAGGGGCTTATTTCCCAATAACTACCGGCTGCCTCTACATTATCCCGCTTATTACACGGCTAACTTACTTGCCACATAAGAAAAAAAACTGGACATGAATATGAATTTGAAACATTTTATTGGCATATTTGTTTTAAATTAACATTTTTATCCTTCCGCGAAACTTTGCACAGATGCATAAAATGATCGTAATACCTTATTAAGATCCTCTGCTTCATACTTGTTGTCTCCATTTTTTTCTCTTTAACCAGTCTTTGAGAAGTTTTAATGCCCATTCTGTATTTTTTTGTGTGTTGGTTTCGTAGCTGTCATGCTCTATTTTGTCAAGTTCAGTCTCGGTAAGCTCTCTGTGTCTTGTCGTGGTTGTCGAGTGTTTGTCACAAGATGGCGCCAAACAGACAGTAATCTTTATTGATCTTTATTGGCTCGGAGCGATTTTACTCGTGCAAGTAGTCCGGCTATGCGTTATTATTTTGGAGCGGTTATTATTTGAAAAGAACGAACCTGCAAATGTCTCAACTGACCAATCAGAATCAAGCATTCCAGAGAGCCGTGTAATAAATAATGTTATACAACAGTTCTTTCTGGTTCTCGAATCTGATTGGCTAAGAGCTATGCGATATTGTGCTGATAACGGCACTGTAACCGCATCACCTTTCGTATCATTCCGCCACCTAGTGAATGGAGGTCCTAAGCAGGCTCATCTCTGAATGGAAAAACACAGACGCGCTGTTTTGAATCACTCTCCGTGTGTCTCATTAGTTTACTAGCTCATAAATCAGTCTGTGAATCCCCAATCGGAAGTAATTATTCTGTCAAAGATCAGCTACCTTGGATGTTACGTTAAAGTTAATGGGAGAAATGTCTTGTCACATCGTGTGGACGATTAACACTTGGAAAGAGGAATATAGACACTCGTTTTTTTCTGGAGCTATATCTTTTATCAGAACGCGAAAACACCGTGGAACTGCAGGTAAGCACCGCAGCTTTTAAATGTGGACATTGATCATTTACTTTATCGTGACGTGACTATTAAAACATGTTATGAGATATCGCCACTGGTATATTTATAAGCAGCATGCAAAAACATCTCTCTGACACTTATAAAAAACCGTTTTGTATAGTACTGACAAGAACAAAGTTTAATAATAATAATCGAGTGCTCGTATCGCGTTAAGAATAAATGAGAAAGCAATAGTAACGTTATACAAGTATAGTTTTATTAACTTTTACCTCGCGCCAAAACAATAACAACACAAAAGACAATAAATATGAATAAAAAAACAAGTAATACATGTAGTTTGATCATGACACCAAATACTGCTGATTTGATCTCATTTTGACGATCATAAACAAACAAGGCCAACATGAGAGCCAGGGAATCCCTGTCAGAGATGTAGCCCAGAGAGGGCGGTGGTCAGCGTGGCGAGTGAACACTGACGTCCGCTCATGCTTTGGTTCTCATTCGTACCGAATCTCAGTAAGCAAACGTTCAAACAGGCGCAATCTTTACTAATCGACTGCAGATTTAAATATAATACATATACATTCTCGACTGAACTAATCTTAAAACTACACTTTGTGACCAAGAAATGGTAATATAAAGAAACAGCTTTTCCGTCCATTGAGTTAATATGAGATTCAAAGCAGCCGAAAGTTTTACCTGTCATTCTGGCCGCCCTCAAATCCGTGGCGGAAGAAGTAGTTCTCAAACAAAGAGGCTTTTAAAATAACTCCGTTGTTGTTTTCTAGTTTTCGTTTTTCAAACGTGTGCCGTCGAACTGTTGTATAAAAGCAATATCGCTCTCGGAGTCGTGTGATATAGCTCTATATCATCACGGCTGTGATTAGGCCAGAGGTACGAGGCCGTAGGCCGAGTGCCGGAGGCAATCACAGCCGTGATGATATAGAGCTATATCACACGACTACTCGGGCGATATTGCTTAATTAATATGCTTAATTAATATTCATACTGCTGTTCACAAGCAATCAGAACAGAAGCTAAACTTCCGGTGGACCAAAATGCACTTTGATCATAAAATGCTTGATTTTTAGTTTTGGTTTTATTAAATATATTTATTTGTTGCATTTGCACACACTCTGACAAAAACAAATCCAAAACTAATATTTTATGTTCACGAGTAGAGTGCAATATGTAATAAATTCCGTTTGGAAGACAAAAATGAATAAACAAATTATCCGAAGGTACACGGACCCATTGCACATATCTTTTTTATAAATGTATACAATTTTTTTTAAGAAGTCAGAGGCAAGTAGGTGAGAAAATATATTTACTTAGGGAGCTTATGTTTTGTGCATTTTACAGAAATTCCTAATGATTACATTTGATAGACAGTTATAAATTGTGAATTCTCAATCTCTTACATTATAATATGCTTTTGTATGATAATTGTCGAGAGAGAGAGAGAGAGAGAGAGAGAGAGAGAGAGAGAGAGAGAGAGAGAGAGAGAGAGAGAGAGAGAGAGAGAGAGAGAGAGAGAGAGAGAGAAATTGTTCTTTCAAAATTGTTATTCTTTCTTATGAAGCGTCATAGTTCCTGGAATACAGCAAACATATTTTGCCTATTTTTGGATAAGAGAAGTTAAAGTGTCACTGTCAAAATTGGTTATGTTACAGTTTCAGAATGATAATACAGAGAATAGATTTAAAAAATAATTTATAAAGCTGTCATAAATGGAGAAAAAATACAAGCAGGGGACCATGCTTTGGAACCCATAGATTTCTTAGCTCTAAGCCCCTAATGTCTGGCTCTGCCCCTGTGTCCAAGAGACTCAATAATAATCTTTTCTATTTGAATCCTTACATTTTTTATATTATAAAAAGGGTTGTGTGCTGCTGCGCATGTGATAAGCAAACGCTCATTATCATCCCGTATTACGGGATTAAATAACAAAAACAATACTGCGCCAATGCCCATTGACATAGACCAGGGCTATTTCAAATCTTACCCTGGAGGGCCAGAGCACTGCATAGTTTAGCTCCAACCCTGATCAAACACACATGAGCAAGCTAATCAAGGTCTTCATGGTCAGTAGACAGTAGACAGGTGTGTCACCAGGTGACTATGGTAGGGCGGGAACCAAAAGTGGCAGAGAAGAGTTCCGCTTGGACATGGTTTCCGCCCGGACCCGATTTTTAATCATTTGTACTTCCTGATCTCCCTAGCAACACAATCGGGGTTTTATTGGAAACAGGTGCGCAGGATTAAGGGAGCGATCCATGATTGGAAGAGGACATGAGGACAGGCCAAATAAATAGGGCTGTAGCAACGCACAGAGGGAGTTCATTTTCGGGCACGAGCTGCTTTACTGCCTAGGGCAGATCCGAATACACGCTCCGTCCTTAGAGGAGCCGGAGGGCGCCGTTGATCCACGGAAGCGCTTATAGCGCATGGAAAGAGTGCGGCAGCCAAGCAAGGCGAAGAGGACGGAGCGGTGAGAATTAAAGGAGCACTGCACCGGAGGTGCTTGTTGGTGTACTTTGTACACGTTGTGTTCGCTGTTGTGTGAGCTGCTGGACGGATCTACGCCGAACCCTTGGGGAGAAAAAGAGGCAACGGTGACTAGGGGAAGAGTTTTGGACACGGATGTATTTTGTAATGCGACGCTTCAGAGACAGCTGAGTACAGTGAAACCCTAGAGTTTGGGCGCAAACAACGAGTGAGTACCCGCTGGTGTATGTGTGTGCTGCATTGCTCTAAGGCTACCATTGTGTACTCTGAGTGTGTTAAAGGCACTAGGCCCCACTGTGAAAGGAAGCGTGGGTGAGCCACGTGACCACCGGAAACACAACCAGGTTGTGGGATTCGACAACGAGTGAGTGACTGCTGGTGTACATGTATGTTGCATTGATTTAAGGTTGTCATTGTGCATTCTGAGTGTGTTAAAGGTACCTGGCCCCACTGGGAAAAGGAAGTGTGGGAGAGCCGGGAAACAATCGGAAGTGCGAACAGGAAGACGACGTAGGAGCTGTTGCTGTAGGTCACCTGGCCCTGCGGATAGAAGAAGTGTGGGTGAGCCAAACGGGTAGCAAATAACACACAGGGGTTGGACTGATTTCTGTCATTCATTACCATACTGTTTCTCCTGCGGTGGAAGCAAAGCTCAACGAGCCTCACTGACCGGTCGAGGCTAGGTGGCCCGCCTAGAAATTCACGTGAGAGTGTGCCAAGTGCTGTGGGGTGAGTGAACTTATCTTTTGGTGTTTACACAAAGCTTGCTGTGTGTGTGCAGTGTCTGTAGTGACAGGAACCGCCCCCGCCTCGGACGGCTCGTGAGGAAGGAACAACACGTTGTGGCTCGCGCCCCGTGTGAAGAAGAGCTTAGATCTATCGGCCCCCCTGTGTGTTAGTATTAACCAGTCTATTTTTGGAGCAGACAGTGGTGAAGTCCAGCGCTACGTGCAAGTGAGTAGCAAATTAAGTGTATCGTACGGAGTTCAGGTCACGGCATTCTTTTTGGGATCTATTCCACAGAAACTTTTGGTGTGTGCGGAGCCTCATCGAGAGTTCGCCCCAAATTGTGGCCCCAAGTGTCCAAGCAAGGATGGAGAGCCAGGGAAACGTTCGGCTCCGCCACATTTGACCTATTAGTCCCTACGACACCCCGAAGGCATAGGCAGACGGGTGGAGGTATACGGTACACGAACACTACCACGAGGGCCCACTGTCTGCAGTATACGAGACGCTCGTACCTGTTGAGTAACCTATTTGTGTGATCTATTAATCTACCTGTACTTACAGTAACGCTCCAGCTGGAAACCGAACAGCGAAGAGAGAGAGGAACACTTACCTTTGTCCTAGTGCACCGCCTCGAAGCAAACGGGCTAGTCCAGCCCCGTGAGTAACTTACCTGTGTGGTACAACAGTTCTGTCTGTGCTTGAAGCAACGCCCCAGCTGGAAACCGAACAGCGAAGAGAGAGAGAGAAACACTTACCTGTGTCCTAGTGCACCGCCTCGAGCAAACGGGATAGTCCAGCCCCGTGAGTAGCCTGTCTGTGTGACATGTCTAATTGTCTGTGTTTACAGCAATACCTGGGGGGAAGAAACGACCTGTGGAGAAAGAGTGTAATACTTACCTTTACCCTCATACGTCGTCCCGAGGAGAGCGAGGGGCCCCGACTGGAAGAACCTAAGGGCGTAGGAGAGACGGGTGAAAAAGCCGGCAAGTGAGGTCCCGTGCGAAATATCTAGTCTACTTACAGTGTTTTACTTGTTTGCCTCCAGGAAGAAGCGGAGGGCGCCACAGATAGTAGGATCAAGCCAGGAAGGAGCCTCTGTCCCTATCCCCTGGTCCAACCGGCCCCTGGAGACAAGAATAGTTCTATTAGTTTTAATTGCCCTTTCCCCTTCCCCTTTCTTCTTTTTAACTATTTAAATAAAGTTATACTTTTAACTGTAGTATACTCGTCTGTCTGGTCATTGGAGTGGTCTTGGGTACCTCCTCGAGGTGGAAGTTAGAGAGGGGCGTGGCCTTGTAGTTACCTTTGGGTCCGCCCCCGGCCGTGACAGGTGGTTAAGTTTGGTTAGGGTTAGAGCTCGGCCCTCCAGGTTAAGATTTGAATTGACCAGACATAGACTTTAGACTAGGTTTTAGTTGGTCAATGGCATAGTCTATTTTAGTTGCCGCAAAATAGCAACGCACCAACAATGCGCCTGAACACACCTCGTTTTCAGACCAGAACGCCCATAGGTGCCAAATTGGCACAAATGCATTTGCTATTTAAACAATGTGGCGCTAAACGTGAAAATGATCATTGCGCCGGGTTGAAACTAGCAAAAAACACTTGCATCACGTATTGCGCGGGGTGTATGATAGAGTGGTCTTCTTTCTCAGCTTACAGATTTTCTGCTTTCAAATTCCGTCATGTAAATAGGGAATCCGCCATGGAGCAAGCACAACTGTCTTTTAAAGGGATAAGAGATGAGACTCTCATTGGTTTATTGCATGTGACACCCAACACACACCCAATACTCATTATGATAAAAGAAAATCTTTTAGACTGTGCACCAGGCTCATTTTTTCGTCATTAAACTAGCAAAAGTGGATTTAGGCCACCTTCAGTGCACTTGTGCTGTGTACTTTAGATCTAGGGCCCAAATGTTTGGGTATTTACTCAGGCATTTACTCGATTAATGTTTTTAATCACTGTTTTTACAGTATGCATTCTGATGTTACTTTATTGTCGTATATATAAATGTCATTTATATGTCATGTATACACATTACTGAGGGGTTGAGGTTAATGTTTGGTTTCCTACATAGAATAAAACATAATAAAGTGTTGTCCTTATCTGTTTTCTGTTTGTATCTTAAAAAAGAGTGAAAAATAAATATGGATGGACATTAAAACTGCGCTAAAACAACAAAGCTGGTTATTGTGGCCTAAGACTTTTGTACTGTACTGTACTGTAAAACACAAGCACACGCACACACACACACGCACACACACCCCCCCCCCCCCCCACACACACACACATATACATACACACAAACTCATATGTTGTGTCCCTTACTACCATTAGCTTTAGTGGCTCACCGCAAGTTTTACATTGTAAAATTTTAAAATATATATATTATGCATTTTTTGGTATGCCAAGTACTTTGAAAGGTTTTGACACATTGTTTTAAAGGAGTTTGTCAGACCACAGACAGCTGTTGTTCCAACATCATCTCTGCAGTTTTTAAAATAAATTTGGTGTGAGATGGATACTTTAATAGTTCTTTGACCAGAGAGGTGTTGCATTTAACCGCTTTCCTCTGATGTGTTGCAGCTTGACCTTTAACTTGCATCTTACACACTGGAAACAGGATGGAAAAATCACAAGCTGTTACACTGTAAAAAAAGCTGGTTGCTGGTAACTTACAGTAGAGTTAAATTTATGTTATTTACTGGCAAGAGTTTGTTCAAAGATAAATAATTTGATATTTAGAATAAAACTATACAAGAATAAAACTATACAATAACAGCCTTATGCAAAGCTTTGGTCAACTAAACTGTACATTGTGATTGGCCTGAATACCTCTGACGTCAGCTGGAAATGTGACGCTCCTTACCATGTTTTAAAGATTCGCTCACAATATAATGCTAACAGGAGTTAACTTACAGGCCAAGTCAGAACCGGGAGAAATTATGATAATGTCGGTCTTCTCTACGTCACCAATCCCAGGAAGTAAACTGTTGCCTACAATCCGTGTGTTTGTTGTAGTCCAAGGAAAAAGATTTACGTTGGAGATGATAACTCACATCATCGTTTACTTTGGGCTTTGTACCTTTTGCATATCATTAACATGCTAATACACACTTACACACCAAAGGAAATGTAAACACGTGAATCGGGTCATAGTTGCTCTTTAACAAAGAGAATTGTTTGTAATACTGTTATACTGTTGGGGTTTTTTGGTCAATGAATGAATGAATGAATGAATGAGCTTTTATTGCCAGGTATGTTTACACATACGAGGAATTTGTTTTCGTGACAGAAGCTCCGCAGTACAACAGAATGACAGTGACAGAACAAAAAACACATAATAAAGAATAAAAAATACAAATATATAGACACTGAATGACAATATACAAATGACAATTGTAGGCAGGTAAATTACAAAGTGAAGTTATGTATGTACATATATATGGTGTGCAAAATTTAAGTGTATACTAAGTATGGTGTTAGATAAATAAAGTGTGTGTGTATATAAATATAAAGTGTAGTGTGTTCGCCGTTATTGTCAGCTGTTCATAAGATGGATTGCCTGAGGGAAGAAACTGGTCCTGTGTCTGGTCGTTCTAGTGCTTAGTGCTCTGTAGCGTCGACCAGATGGCAACAGTTCAAAGAGGGAGTGTGCTGGATGTGAGGGGTCCAGAGAGATTTTGACAGCCCTTTTTCTCACTCTGGATAAGTACAGTTCTTGAATAGATGGGAGAGTTGAACCGATGATTCGCTCAGCAGTCCGGACTACTCTCTGTAGTCTTCTGAGGTCAGATTTAGAAGCTGAGCTGAACCAGACAGTAACTGAAGTGCAGAGGATGGATTCAATGATGGTGGAGTAGAACTGTTTCAGCAGCTCCTGTGGCAGGTTAAACTTCCTCAGCTGGCGAAGGAAGTACAACCTCTGCTGGGCCTTTTTCACAATGGAGTCAATGTGAATGTCCCACTTCAGGTCCTGAGAGATGGTGGTTCCCTCCTGGAATGAACCTGAATGACTCCACTGCAGTCACAGGGCTGTTCATGATGGTGAGTGGGGGGAGTGCAGGGGGGTTTCTCCTGAAGTCCACGATCATCTCCACTGTTTTGAGGGTGTTAAGCTCCAGGTTGTTGAGACTGCACCAGACAGCCAGCTCTTTTACCTCCTGTCTGTAAGCAGACTCGTCACCGTCCTGAATGAGGCCGATGAGTGTGGTGTCATCTGCAAACTTCAGGAGCTTGACAGAGGGGTCCTTAGATGTGCAATCGTTGGTGTACAGGGAGAAGAGCAGTGGGGAGAGAACGCAGCCCTGGGGAGCTCCGGTGCTGATTGTACGGGTGCTGGATGTGTATTTTCCCAGCCTCACTAGCTGCTGCCTGTCTGTCAGGAAGCTGTTGGTCCACTGACAGACGGAGGTGGGCACGGAGAGCTGATTTAGTTTGGGCAGGAGGAGGTTTGGGATGATCGTGTTGAAGGCCGAGCTGAAGTCTACAAACAGGATCCTCACATAAGTCCCCGGTCTGTCCAGGTGTTGCAGAACATAATGCAGTCCAATGTTTACTGCATCGTCCACAGACCTGTTTGCTCTGTAGGCAAACTGAAGAGGATCCAGCAAGGGTCCAGTGATGTCCTTCAGGTGGGCCAGCACCAGTTTTTCAAATGACTTCATGACTACAGACGTTAGATCCACAGGCCTGTAGTCATTTAGTCCTGTAATTTTGGGTTTCTTAGGGATGGGGATGATGGTGGAACGTTTGAGGCATGAAGGGACTTCGCACAGCTCCAGCAATCTGTTGAAGATCTGTGTGAAGATGGGGGCCAGCTGGTCAGCACAGGATTTCAGACAGGCTGGTGTAACAATTTAGGCAATAATACCTGTGACTGTACATTAACTTGCGTGTTGTGTTTTATATGGTTGAGAACTGGTTTGGTTTAGGTAAAGGGTGCACTCTATGTGTTATTTTGTGTTTTGTGTTGATTTTGTGTTAAAATAGAACCCAGTTGTGTTAAAAGTAATAAAAAATGTGTTATTTAAAAAAACAGATGTTTGTATTCTAGTACAATGCATTTAGTGTGTTGTCTCTAAACTAACACTGACAGTGTTGTTTTAACACATCCATTGTGTGGGGTTAGATGCTCCAAAATATCTTTAAAACCATCAATGTTTATGAAACTGTTTCTATATTCACAAATGAAAATAAAATAAAATATATATGCATCTAATATGAGGCAAAACCCTTAAAATGTAACCACAAGTTGTAAAAGCTACTGGGCACTTTTCATCGTCTTTTGGTGTTTGCACAAACAAACCATTAGGTCGTTATTTTACTTACAGTAATTTTTTTTTGTTTTTGTAGTTGAAAACTAAGGACCCTGAGTTTGACACTAAACCTCTTCATGATACTTACATTTGAAGAAGCATTAATTTACAAATGTTATATGTATTTAAATGATGCATATAAAACTACATTAACATGAATTGATTAAATTAAATTTGTTTTACATGTTACTACTGTATGTCACCCTGTATTTTGAGTTGTTTTGATGCAGTGCAGTAATGTATGTGAAGTAATATATGTTACACCAAACATGTTTGTATTCTGCATATTCAAGAGAATGACTTCTAAGCTCAAATTCATTATATTGAAATTTAAACTTTGAAATATAGCATCAATTTTGCTTTGCATCAATGTTTACAAATATACTAAAACATTCTTGCATCCGATATAAAAAAAACAAAATTGAAGTCCGCATTCTGTGGGGTTTCTGTAAAAATGAGCCATGTGTTTGTGGTTGTGATTGTTTTACTAATGCACACCATTTAACCACAAAAGATATTTCTAAGTATGAATCATTAACACCTTAATTACTTGTTACTGTGACTGCATATCAGAAAATAATGCTGTTTGACTCGTGTAACCAACAACAACGTCCAAATCTTGACTCTTGCTCTTAAAGGGATAGTTCACCCAAAAATGAAAATTCTGTCATCATTTACTCACTCTCATGTTGTTACAAACCAGTATAAATTTCTTTGTTCTGATGAACAAAAATGAAGATATTTTGAGTAATGTTTGTAACCAAACCATTCGTGGACCCCATTGGCTTTCATAGTAGTGAAAAAAATACTATGGAAGTCAATGGGGTCCACGAACGGTTTGGTTTTTGGGTGAACTATCCCTGTAATGTAAGATTGTGAATTATCTCAGTGTTTCAAACTTCTGAATAGTAAATACCTAAAAATGTAACATCCATACAGTAAGTGCATTTAATTAATTTACAAAATTACAAAGATTAATAATGATGAAAAACTATATTGCTTATTGTTAGTTCATGTTAGTTGTGGTTGCCGTTTGGTTCTTGTCAGCCTATCATCTCCTCTAGGCTCCAAAGCTCTGTCAGTGCCGTCTCCAGGGGCGTCGTTAGGCCATTTTTAGGGGGGCTTTAGCCCTTCCAAATTTCTTCTCAACCCTTCTAAAAATCTGTGGCAGCTCATGACTTCTCTTCCAAGGGTTCTAATTCAAAATATGTGTTTGTTGTGTCATGTGAATCATGTGTTTTGTCAAAATAAGTGCCTGCTGCACACGCATCAAAATTGTTTATGATAAATGAGACGCTCACGTTCACAAAATACAAACAAGACACTCCCTTAACAGTAAACTCTGATTACGCATTGGATTATGAGAGTATCTGGCAAACGTGAGCGTCTCTTTTATCATAAACCTTTTAGACGCGTCTGCAGCAGGCACTTATTTTGACGTGATGCACATAGGTTCACTCGACGCCCCAAACACATATTTTGAAATTTTCGAACCACACACATGACGGGCTACATACATGTTGTAATGAACTTCACATCATGCGCCCTCGGAAAATGAATTCTACTGAATTCTAGTCTTTCCTGATGTATCTCTATTATATACATACATACATACATACATACATACATACATACATACATTTTATATATATATATATATATATATATATATATATATATATATATACACACACACACATACATATTTAAATATAAATATATATATATATATATATATATATATATATATATATATATTATATACATACATATGCACATCCAGGGCACGAAGCTCCCGTTCCACCACATCCCAAAGATGCTCTATTGGGTTGGGATCTGGTGACTGTGGGGGCCATTTAAGTACATTGAACTCATTGTCATGTTCAAGAAACCAATCTGAAATGAGTTGAGCTTTGAGACATGATGCATTATCCTGCTGGAAGTAGCCATCAGAGGATGGGTACATGGTGGTCATAAGGGGATGGACATGGTCAGAAACAATGCTCAGGTAGGCTGTGGCATTTAAACAATTCCCAATTGGCATTAAGGGGCCTAAAGTGTGCCAAGAAAACATCCCCCACACCATTACACCACCACCACCAGCGTGCACAGTGGTTACAAGGCATGATGGATCCATGTTCTCATTCTGTTTATGCCAAATTCTGACTCTTCCATCTGAATCTCTCAACAGAAATCGAGACTCATCAGACCAGGCAACATTTTACCAGTCTTCAACTGTCCAATTTTGCTAAGCTAATGCAAATTGTAGCCTCTTGTTCCTATTTGTAGTGGAGATGAGTGGTACTTGATGGGGTCTTCTGCTGTTGTAGCCCATCCGCCTCAAGGTTGTGCGTGTTGTGGCTTCACAAATGCTTTGCTGCATACCTCGGTTGTAACAAGTGGTTATTTCAGTCAAAGTTGCTCTTCTATCAGCTTGAATCAGTCGGCTCATTCTCCTCTGACTTCTAGCATCAATAAGGCATTTTCACCCACAGGACTGCCGCATACTGGATGTTTTTCCCTTTTCACACCATTCTTTGTAAACCCTAGAAATGGTTGTGTGTGAAAATCCCAGTAACTGAGCAGATTGTGAAATACTCAGACCGGCCCGTCTGACACCAACAACCATGCCACGCTCAGAATTGCTTAAATCACCTTTCTTTCCCATTCTTACATTCAGTTTGGAGTTCAGGAGATATATCATACATATGAAGTGGATCAAAACATTTTATAAAAGTTGTCTTTGTATTCTGAACAATAGTCGTTCTCGTCTTATAATAACTTTTATGAACGTTGTAGATCCACTTCAAATGTTGAGTTGTGTATTTAAGAGATTAGATTTTTGTTTTGTTTGTGTTGGAAAAATGTTTCATGTACTGTACATTATAGTCCAGAGCTTTACAACAGTCTTTATCTCTGAACCCAGATTTTACACTGATGGACAGCACCAAGAGTAATATTGTCATTTAAATCAATCGTTAATTTTTAGGTAGTAAGTACTCTACTTTACCACAAAACACATTGGTCTTGACTGTTTCAATGGTATTTTAAAAGAGGATTTAATTCACAAACTTTGTGCTGTTCCTTAAAAAATAGACCTTGAATACTTTCAACATTGTTGAAAACATTTTACAGAAAATGCATTAGGTAATCTCTTCCTCAGTGCTAATTTAGTCCCTGAGAGGAGGGTACCAATAATAAAATCATTCTCAGTTGCTGTGGTAGGAACATTTTAAGGCTGGTGGTCCCACAAATAGTTTAAAAAAGGTACCTGCTGTGTGAATGGGACTGTAATCATTGACCGTGGAGATATTTGAGGTAGGACAAATCTGCATTACCGTCAGTTTTTTTTATTTTTATTATAATTTTTTATTCAGAAATGCTGAGTGGATTGTGTTAAAAGCACTCGAAAATTCATTAAACAAAAAGCTATGTACTGTATATGGCTGCATATTTTTGCTGCCATCTGCTGGTGCATATCAATAATAACAGTTATTTAACTTCGTTTAGAAACTGTGTTTATTACAATATCATGATTAGATTTTGCCTTAAAACAAGTGTATAGTGGGGTTACATTTTATTTCATGTTTTTCTCTGTTTGCAGTATATATATTTTCACCAAAACCATTGTGACAACACCAAAAATACAATGAATATGAAGCTATATTAAATAAAACATTGTTTTTTTTATCCAAAATGTGTGACATGCTGCTGTTGCTGCTGCATAAATCATAAAACAAACTCTTTTTTTTACTAATCTAACCACAATATCTCACATTACTGCTGTATAAAGTGATGTTCTGCTGAATTCAGTGGATCAGGATGTAGAAGAAGAGCGGCCATAAGAGAAAGAGGAGATTTTGTGTGACGCTCTTAGCACCGTTACACAGATTCCCCTTACAGCATGAGAAGTTAATGTATTCATTCCCTTCTGATGTGGCATCACAGAAGGATTTAGAGGCACATCCTTTAAGAGTCATAGACACAGACCCAGCAGTTACTAATGTAAAGAAAACAGAAGTTGATTACAGTTTTTTACGATTGGTTACACACAAAATCTTTTCATGTCACACAATTTTCAAAACCTCTCACTCAAAGTGCAAAAAAACATGCCAAATCTTCAAAACCATAAGCTATTTCTCAGCCTTTGACTCAGTTTTCAATTGCATAAAACACTTTTTTCAAAACACTACACACAATTCTCTACCTAAAACACAAAGATCTATGAGGAAGTCACTTGCTTTCCTTTTCCAAACACAACCAATCAAAATGCTACACTCATTCACCAGGTCACACAGACACACTCCTCACATGTGCAAACACTAAATGCTTTACTGATCACTAACCAATCACTGCTTTACTTTACAGTAGTATAGATATGCCTATAAATAGGTCAAAGGTCACTGTTTTGTCAATCTGCACCCCCCCGCCAAATCCTGGAACAGGACCCCACACACAATTTACTGTATTCTACTGTAAAGAATATACTTTTGGTTTACATGTTTATAGTTTTGTTGTATGCTAATGTATACAACAGTAATATTTGGCCTTATAAATATTTTCTGTTTCTACATTGCATTGGTGTTTCCGGTGTACTTGTTACCCCTCTCATCAGATTACTTTCACTGTAGAACATTGTATTGAAATGTAGATATAAGCCCATGAAAGACCAAAGAGCTTTAGATTTTGAACAGCAGTGTTTACATGGTATATCCAAAAATGCATTATTATGAAAGAAGTGTTTTCCATTTGATGCAAATGTTTCATTCTGACATGTGTTTGTGGCATTTTGAATGCAGTGTTGCATTTTGAAGGAGATATGTGCTATTTTGCATTTTGTGTGTGCAGTTTTGAGAATTGTGTGTAGAGTTTTAAAAAAAGGAGACTTAGTTTTGAAAACGTGTGTAAGCAATTGGCAAAAACTGTAACTTGACCACACAGATAATCTGATAAAACACATACAGAATACATATAGTATATATTCATGGTTATGGATTTCACAAAAAATTATAAATACTTTACCCTATCCTATGTAAATTAGAATCTCTGATTCATGTTATCACATTATTGGCATGTCTTGAACAAATAGTGCAATTAAAATGTAATCTAATCAACTATAATAATGCAAAGAAAGACAGAAAAAAATGACTTGATTCTCACATGTAGTTTTAAGGCAGCGGTCTTCATCTCCTAAACAGTTAACTCTGTTAAAGCAACTCTTCCCATCGCAGTAGTAACATTGTTTTCCACTGGGCCTGTTAAAGTTGTAATCTGTAGAAGAAACAAATCTTATTCTTTCATTCTATGGAATACCTAAGCTTAATGTCATATGTACTGAATATATATATCTGTATGAAAGACATACCTGTGGCTTCATTCCCATTACAAAGGTCTGTGTTACAGCACTTTGTAATGTTCCTTTGAAGTCCGTAATTAACAGATCCACTTATACAATGCTCCTTCACTTCACAACTTTTAGACAGCGTTTTAACTTCAATGCCACCTAAAAAATAATATATGCTTTACACCAGACTATTGTGATTTGTAAAGCGTGTGTGTGTGTGTGTGTGTGTGTGTGTGTGTGTGTGTGTGTGTGTGTGTGCGTGCGTGCGTGCGTGCGTGCGTGCGTGCGTGCGTGCGTGCGTGCGTGTGTGTGTGTTGCCTGAAAAGTCACTTAAATTCTTAAGTATAGACATCATAGTGCACATCAAATTTCTGCTTCACAACTACTGATAATCTAGAGATACGCATCTCTACCCGAGAAGACAACATCATACGATCAAACAACAGTTTATAAGAAAATAAGAAATGAAATACAACACACATTTTTACTCTTGAGTCAGAATTTCAGTCATTTCATAGATAATATACACACACAGATAGTCTGCTTTCAAGAAACTCATTTCACTTGCATTAGTTTATGAGGAGTTCAGATGCAAAACCCTTTAAGTGCATCTGACATGTTTTCTTGTAAATGAGCATTTATTTATCAGGCTCTTATGCTTAGGTTTAGTAATTCCTTGTAATGGCACTGAAAAGGTTACTAATTGAAATGCCTTATTTTCACTCACGTCTCTTTAGTAATTTCATTGATATTTAAGAAATTTGACTGTCTTTAGCTGCGAAACCCTCTAAGTGCGTGCAAAAATCTCCACTTCTAAATAGGTCTTGAGTCCTTCTTTACTCTCCTTCTGTTGTTTTTAAGGCTATTTGTGCTTGAAATGAAACCCCTCGAAGAACATTTCTGAGACTTGATTTATTTATGAAAAAGTGAACAACTCTAATCAACGAAGGAATTTATTTCGCTATTTAAAATAGTCCATATAGCTTGAATTTTTTAAGATTTTTTTGGAGAGTGGACGTCACAGTCAAAGCCGGTTCTAGATATTTGGAGGCCCTAGGCAAAATTTATGTTGGAGGCCCCTCACACCCCTCTAATTTTCAGAATAATCTGAGAACGTGTTTTTTCTCCCCTGTAAGAAATCATGTAAGCACTACAGTTATTAAACATGTTTTCCCCCATTACTTTTCCTTTTCTTAATTTTTTATCAACAAATTGATTACATTTATGTTAAAATATAATTTAAGGCAGATCAAATTTGTTGTTGTGGATGCAGTAATTTATATAAAAAACACCTTTTTGGGATAACATAGGGTAACAGTTTTCCTTTCTCCTATGAGTAAAATTAAAAAGACAACACTACCTTACAAAAACCCTAACTGTAAAAAACTACAGATGAAAACCTCCTAGAAAACTTTTATTGGTTTTTATTTTTGCTGGGTATGAACCAATATGCAGTATAAAGTTATCTATTAGACTATGGATATATTCTTAATACATACATACTTTACAGATTTAGAAATAATTTTCTTTTAACTGGTGTGAGAGCGCAACGATGCTGTAAATGTTTTGGCATAGCATACAGTAGTTATACTTTTTGTTTCCTTTTTTTTACCCTATAAAAACATCTCATTTTATTAAACGTTAAGGATCCTCCGTATATCGCACACTTTAGAGCAGGGTCGCACAGTGGGATCAGGTGGGTCACAAAGTCACTTGAATGTTGTCGTCAATGATACACAAACAGTTTTGTCCTATTAATGTCAATAGTTTTGATATAAGGTATTTTGGGATTGCAATTAAACTTACATTTAAATCATACAATAACAATTACAATACTTTCTTCTAAAAGATAACACATTTCGTCTCCAGAGGATGTGAAGGATGCAACCTTCTAAATCGAGACACAGCCAATATATCTACTATAACTAGTACAGTATATCAAGACCTGTGGGGACGGTAATGGCAGAATTAATAGATAGTAACTGCATGCTCTTAACACTTATCATATACTATACACCATCAAATACTTTCATTTCAAATCCGCTTAATCCCAGCCTTACGCTTCAGAAATACCGGTTTCATGGCAGTATTTGTTAAGAGTGATAAAAAATGATCATTTACAAGAAAACAAGTCAGACGCACTACACATGAGCTTTTTATGTTTTTTACAGTTTAGGATAATGAAAAACATTCATGTAAGTTAAATGACCCTAATTTCCATTAGTCTATAATATGTAAATATAATAGAAAATTAGTCCTCCATCATACTGAACTCACCAGTGGGTTGTACACCTATTACACTTGCACATGTGGCAGGGGGATAGCCCCGACATGTCGTCTCTCTCCTTACACAAGAACCCACCTCACCTGAACACTCATAACATTGGAGTGATTGTCCTGAAAAAAGAAACAGAATGAGGTAGAAATATATTTCGTTACTAATAAAACATTAAATAGGCTTTTGTGTTGTTTACTGTACCTCCAGTGAAAAGAGCGCAGAAGAGAACAATGAAGATTTTCAGTTCCATCTTTGGTCTGTCAGGAGGTGAATAAAATCATAAACCCTTTCAGTGGCTTTTATATGAATGATCAAAAGAGGGGGCGAGGCTTTGATGAGAAAATGAAATTTAAATACAAGGGGCGTTAGTTTGATTTTGACATTGGTGGGGACATAAATAAAATTGTCTTCAGAGCCACATTGTCATAAAGGTTAATTGTTATTTACTTGAACAATATTTAAAATAGTATTTTTATTGTCATAATCTTATTTATAAATGTTACAGGTCAAAAACAACAAATATATGTCTATTCTATTTATGATTTTTTTTACTTTTATGTGATGCCATTGAAAATTTCCTCAAGATTTGCTCCAGAAAAAAAATTATGCAAGGGTGTTGTTCACCAGAAAAACATGCAAGCATAACAGACCAGACATGAATTCTGAAAGCCTAAATGCTTATCAGCAGATAACAATACTCGCTTTAAAGACCAATCATGTTTTTATTCTTCATTCTAAAAAATTTGCTGTAATTATTATAATAATAATAATATGTTTAATTTCTATAGCACCTTTCCCATGCTCAAGGACGCTTTACAAAAACAGTTAGAGTACAGCAAACATTATACATGAAAGAGTACAAAGAAATAGATAGTAGTCATTTGCTACAGTCAAACATAAACGATTGCAGTTGCACATCGCAAGAGTTCAGATATTTATATACATACAGAAATCTGAGGAATTAGAAGACATACATTATGATTGATAGTACTGAGCAAAGAGATAGGTAACTATGCAGCTGGTTTCCAGTAACTTACTGTAGAAGATAAAGACTGAAAATGTTTCATGTTCATTTAACTTTGAACAAACTGTTGCCAGTAAATAACATAAAACATTTTTTTTAATTTTGTAGAATTTTTTTACAGTGTTATTCTTTTGAGAGATTAAGCTTGCTTCCTTTTATCCAGTTTAAATAAAACATACATTTTGTTCAACACGCTTCAAAATGTGTGTTTGAATTGCATTTGAATTGTTGAAGTGAAGCTGAAACGAAATCAGGTCTGTGATCAGTAGTTTTTTTTTTTCAGAGAAAACAAAACCTATGAGTAGTGTTTACCCCTGAGCACCTGCATTTACCAAACCGCTTTCCTGTCGTTTAGCAGACGTTTTTATCCAAAGCGACTTAAAAAGGGGGAAACAATATAAAAAAAGATACAAAAATATTAATCTCTGTGTAGTATGTTAGGTTTTAGCAGATTCTTAAAAATGACCACAGAATCAGCAGATCATTTGTGATGATCATCTTAACACTGAAACACTGAAAACACTGAATTTTTTTTTTCATTTTTTTAATCATTTTTGCATCCACTTTTTAAGAAAGTTTAATTTTAAGCGATTTAAGTAATTGCATTTTTTAAGTAAGTTTTACATGGCATTTGCTTAAAATTCCATGTAAAAATGCAAAAATGATGCACTATATTTTTAAGTAAATACAGCCTATTATTTTTAGTCCACCAATTAGTTAGTTATACTTACTAAAATAGTAAGTAGTTTCAACCAAAAATTGTTTATTTAATTTCCTTCTTACACATTTTACATGATAGAGTAGAAATTTTGTTGAATTTACTAAATAATGTTTTTGTGTAGAATTACTCACCTTTTTGTGTTATGTTTACTAAAATTTAGTTAAAAAACAAGAAAAATTATTTTTTTAATAGAATTTACTTATTTTATTTAGTTAAATTTATTAAGCACCAAAATATTTTTTTACAGTGACCTGGTTTGCCTTCAAATGTTGAGTTAATTTAACTTAAAAGTATTAGTTGACAGGAACAATATTTACAACTTTTTGAGTCAACTAATATTTTGCCTCAACCTAAAATGTTAGGTATCTTTTTTAAGTTACCAACAAATTGTTTCTATACAGTTTTGTTACCTGTTTGTGTTTCTCTCTCTCTCTAAATTAAGATTTTCAATTTAAGTGTGCTTTATTGGCATAACAAAAACTGTGCATTTGTATTACCAAAGCATTTGCAGCTGGGCTGCGTACAAATAGTGCAAATAAAAGTAAAAATTAAACAAAGTATATAGTGCAAAAATACAAATAAAATAGTAAGTTATAGAAATAAGATAAAAAATAAGAACAAAGCAAATAGTAGAATAAAGCAGTATTTTATATTACTTATCTTCTACATATAATGGAGACATTAAGTCAGGTCAGACTGATTTTCTCTTATATGACATGTAGACACACTGTAAAAAAAAACTCTGCTTATTTTTAACTTTGCCTTAATTATTTTGTTAAATCAACTCAGATTTTCAAGTCATTTCAACTTACTGTTATTTATCTTGACTAGAGTTGAGTTTTTATAACTACAGATGAGTTGTTATAACTTATAAAATATAGTTGAAAAAAGTAAACTTAGTTTTATAAGTTGTATCAACTCATCTCTTGTCAAGATAAATAATAGTAAGTTGAAATGACTTGTAAATCTGTGATGATTCAACAAAAAAAGTTTTTTTTACAGTGCACATATTGTGCTGCTAACACACAGCAGTCCTTGTGTTCTCCTAACAGAAAGCTCGGTTTCTCAATGTTTGATTAGCTTTAAAATGTCTTGTTTATGCCGTTTATTTTTTGGTAGAAGATTGTTCGTATATCTGTGTACTTTGTGCATTCGTTTAGAAAATGTGGTTCTGATTCAATTTGGTTTTGGTCACAATGTGTACACAACCTCTCCTCCTGTGGCAGCCATGTTTTTCTGTGTCTGCCCGTCTCTTTAGTGAGCTTGTGTCCACTGAGTCTGTATCTGGTCAAGATGGATCTCAGTTTTTTATCTGTCACCATGATAGTTTTCCATAATCTCTCTTTAGGGTCAAACAACATTGCATTTTACTTTGTTGTTGGGTTTGAGATTCCCAACGAGTGATGTAACTTTGTTTGATTTGTTTTATAATTTAGGTAACTTAATTTTTTTTATTCATGCTTTAAGCTGTCTATTCCTGTTGAATATTTTCAGCAATTAATAAAGTTTATACTGTGTTAAACTACTTTCCTAACTGGATTATATTATATGTTTTAATTATATTTTAATAATATAATAAGCAAATTTTAAACGGATGCTACGTTCCTTTGTGCATTTAAACATAGCATGCAATTTTATTTAATTATTTAAAGACTTAAGAACAACGTAAGAACAACTTAGATTTCACATATGCAATAATCATAAACAAGGTGTTCTTACGTTTTTGCATGCATTTAGAAGAAATTTTTGTATGAAAGTTTTTGTTGAATCATGATTTGTAAGTTATAACATCCGTACGCACATTTAACAAACAAATTTGTGCATATGCATGCATAGTGAATGAGACCCAATACTTGTGTGCATTTTGTGTGCAAAACAAAGGGCACTGATGTATTTTAAGATATGTATTTAAGATATTGTTTTCAGTTTGGACAGCTCTTACATTTATTTTAGTGTAGGACTAGTTTAATCCCAGTCTGCCCTGCTGGAAAAACCAGCACACCAGCACCAAACCAGCATCAGCACCACCACCAGTTAAACCAGCATCAACCAGCATAGACCAGCATAATTTCCATGCTGTTTTTTCAGCAGGGTGGGAAACCTGTGGGGCTGTTTTCATGCGGACTACAAATTTCTAAAATGAGGGTGGGGCTACAAATCCATGAGTAGCCTACAGTTTGCAAAACCGGGACAGACTGCGGAATCATGTGCAAGGTTTATGAATTTGTGGATAAAGGCCTATGCCAATAGTTAATGAGCACAGGAATGCAGATTGTACATGATAGAAATAGGGGTTGTGACTGAGTAATAAATTCCTAAATTGCGTTTCAAAAGGGAAGGTAACATGCATTCACAAGAGGCGTTAGCGTTAACGCTTCCCATTTACTTTTAATGGGTGACGTCATGCGTTGCCGAACTGAATTGTGGATCCGTCAGTGCCGTTGCTCGTGGCAGAAGTTGAACATTTCTCAACTTTTCAAGTGGCAATGCGTGCGTCAGCCAATCAGATCGTCTTTTGCAAATAACCTAGGCAGAGCCAGCCAATTACGTTTATGGAAGACCAGACATAGGTTGCGGCCACTGTGATTGGCTGTTGGCAACGCTTCAGTCAAACTTTCCATCAAGCGTTACGCTTTCGCCTCGTGTGAATGTGCCGCTAAGCTGTGGACTGAAAAAGTCAATGCAAAGACGCGATCAGATGCGTCCTCACGTGGAGTGAAGCGAATGACACGATATGGGCGGCACGTTTACCGCTAAAACAAACGCTATTCGCCTCAAACGCGTCTTCGCCCAAGTTGAAAATATTGAACTCAAGGGAAAAATTCACATTACACAAAGTTAAATCCCGCGAGTAATCTAGAGCGAGTAACGCGATGCCCCGCATTTGGTGTGTATAGCATGAGCTGTTGGTTGCAATTCACAGCCTTACCGCTAGATGCTGCTAAAAGTCACACATTGCACCTTTAAAGGAATAATTCACCCAAAAATGACAATTCATAATGAAAATCCACATAAAGTGCAAATGGTAAATAAAGTTGCTGTGGGGAGTCCGATATGGAAATGGGTTCATGTCTTAATTTAACAAAAAAACTTTGTAGTGCATGAGTAGAAGTTTGATGAAAAAATCCAGATAATTTACTCACCACCATGTCATCCAAAACATTGATATCTTTCTTTGTCCAGTCGAGAAGAAATTATGTTTTTTGAGAAAAACATTCCAGGATTTTTCTCATTTTAATGGACCCCAACACGTAACAGTTTTAATGCAGTTTCAAAGGAGTAGAAGTTGTGGTTTAAAAATGCATACTTTTTATTTTTCTTGTCAAAAATGACAATCGTTTCCCTAGATAAAACCCTTATGCCTCGTTTGGGATCGTTTAGAGTCCTTTTAAACTGCATTAAAACGGTTACGTGTTGGGGTCCATTAAAGTCCATTAAAATGAGAAAAATCCTGGAATGTTTTTCTCAAAAATCATAATTTCTTCTCGACTGGACAAAGAAAGATATCAACATTTTGGATGACATGGTGGTGAGTAAATTATCTGGATTTTTTTTAAGAAAATTGACTAATCCTTCTTTCTTTACTGTACTGTACTTATGTAACCTATCTGCTGCCACCTGCTGGTACATACCAATAATTACAGTTAGAAAATGTATTCATTACAATATCATTATTACATTTTGTCAAAGGCTTGTGTAGATGTGGTTTGGTTATATTTTATTTTAATGTTTTAAGTTAATTTTTAGTTAAAAAAATATGTAACAATATAACACAAAAAATACAATGGAACAATATAAACATAAAGCTCTTTTATTTTACTAATACCACCACAATATCTCTCATTACTGCTGTAGAGAGCTACATTTCGCTGAATATAGTGGATCATGATGCTGAAGAAGAGCGGCCATAAGAGAAAGAGGAGATTCTGTGTGATGCTCATAGCACCGTTACACAGATTCCCCTGACAACATGAGATTTTGAAGTGCATTTGAGGCTCAAGTACACTGTTAAAAAAATGTTGCCAGTAAATAACATAAATTTAAATCTACGGTAAGTTACCGGCAACCCAGCTGCAATAACATTGTAATTTCTTATGTTTTTGTTCAGTAATTTCACATGAATTTTAATGCCAATGAAAATTTTATAGCCTTATTTGCATGCAAAAATCTCCACCTTTAAAAAGATCTTCAGTCATTCTTTAATCTCCTTTCTGAAGAAATGTAAAAGGCAAAATAATTTGCTCAATATCCTAAGGTTAAAAGAATTCTTGCAGCTTGACCTATGTGCGCCGTCTTTCATTCAATTGTTAGGAAAAAGAACCGAAACTCAACATAAACATTATGAAACTAAAAAACATTAATGATATCTGATTTATTTATGAAAGAAATTGATTCATTTGCAAGAAAACATGTCATATGCACTTATAGGGTTTTGGGATAATGAACAAAATTCAGTTGTAACATTGAATTTGAGTTAAATTACCAAGCGGTAGTCTATAACATTTCAGTAAATTTATCCCCCATCATACTGAACTCACCAGTATTTTGTACCATTGTTGCACTTCTATTTTTTGCACTTTAATTTTTTGGTGCTGTTCACCAGCAAACATTTATTAGAGCCTGGAAAACAGACGTATAAAATTAACTAAGTTACATAATTAACTAATTAACATAATTAACATTTAGCAGCTCTTTTAATATTACACTTTGTTTCTGCACATTTGTACATTTTTTATGCCTTGACCCCTGTGACGTTGGGGTTAGGGGCCGGGTTAGGTGCAGGGTTTTGTTAATGTTTTTTTTTTTTTAATGATAACTGTATGTTTTTGCACAGTTAACTTAGTACTAATTTATACGAATTAGCCAACTTGTTAAATATGTACGAATTATCGTGAGATCAGGCTGGAAAGTATGCAATTTAAAAAAAAACTTTTTTGGAATGTATATATTTAAGAAAATCACGATCTCTATTATTATTAAATGTTAGTAACACACAAACACACAGTCAAGCTGTTCACTTTATTACATGTGTTGCAATTCAAACTGTATAATACAGCATCAATGTTCCCTTTGCCTTCATTTTTACAAATAAATAAAAAAAACAAATGTGCTGCAGAAATATAGCAGTGAAACATTGATGTCATGATGCTGCAAATCCATCGTGCTGTGGGTTTCGAATGGAAATTAGTTGTGTGTGTGCATGCCTGTGTGTGTGTGTTGTGTCATAAAAAAATGTGTCTGTGGTTCACTCTAAAAATGTCTGGTTTAATTTTGACCCATAATTGGTAATTATTGGACAGAACACATGCTGGGTTAAAAATGACCCAATTTGTTTAAGTTGTTATGCAGCGATTGGTTATAATAACCCAGCAGTTGGGTTAAAACAACCTAGCATTGGGTCAATTTTAACGCAGCGGTGTGTTCTTTACAATATTTACCTATTATGGGTCAAAAATAACCTAGACATTTTTAGCATGTTGTGTGGGTATCAACACACAATTTAACCATGAAATCTTTCCAACTAAGATTGGAGCATTATCCTGGACAGTCTTTAGATTAATCCACAACTAGGCCTTAGTTAGATTAGGACATTTAAGTTTTACAAACACAAACAAACAATACTGGTGTGCATCTTGACACAAAACAATGGCACTGATATATGTTAAGATATGTCAGGGCTAGATATTTTTAAAATAAAGCAGCTCGAACATGTATTTTAGTCCAGGAAACCACCCTTAAATGTCTTAAATGTTAATGTAAGCATTTGTAAATAATGTTGCTTCTAAGCATTTCAAATCTCTGAATAGTTATACTAACACAAACACAAACAACACAAACACAACAAACTAAATCATGTTAATGATTAATAGTTACAGCATTTTGATGTGATAAAATACATACATCTGCAAGAAGTAATAGTAAAGTACATTTGTAAATTGTGTTACATTCTGTTGTTGCAGTTGTTGGTTGTGATCATGGGCGGAAATCCCGGGGGGGTCGGGGGGGACAGGACCCCCCCTATCTGAGGGTTGTCCCCCCTAAATTATCATTAGAATATGTGTATTGAAAATAATTTAATGATTTATAATACTTAAACTAGTTGTGTAAGAAGTGAAACAATACAAATGCAAACGGAGCAACAACAAAAAAACGTTTTAAATATTTGGATTCCCCCTCCCTTGCCTCACAGTGGTTTGGTCCACTGCCCACGCCCCTTTTACCTCACCACCACACATTCCGGTGGTAGAGAAGTGTACGGAGCCGACGCGTTAATAAGCTATATACAATACAACGTTTCCCATCACTTATCAGTTTATCCTCATATGTTTTAAAACTGGACTATTTTGACATATAAACATGAACATATTTCGTTTTCTGAGAACAGAAGCAGATAAACGATCAAGAAAACATTTTTATGCATTCATGCAGAGGTGAGGCAGAGCTGAAAGTAACAAATTACATTTACTCACCTTGCTGTAACTGAGTTTTTTGTGTACTTTTACTTTGAGTAGTTTTTAAAATCTGTACTTTACTTTTACTTAAGTATGTTTAAAGTATTGTTGGTTACTTCGCTACATGTTAAATCATATCCGTTACTGAGTAAAAATAAATAAAAAAGTAAGGTGATAAAGACGCGCCACGGTCGGATGATTGATTGATGGGCGGGGGAACGCGCAAAAAGAACCATGGAGAGGGACGAGACAGGCGCAGGCTAATGCAGACCCTCAATTCAATTCTTACGAAAGAAACCCCTGGCCATTGACGCAAAGCGATTGTTTCATTCAGGTAGGGTTCATGCTCTTGAGTACGGAGTTTGAGAATTGCCGACCGTGTTTAACCGCTAATTTGCACGATGCATTTTTAATACATGCGCATTATCTTCCGAGGTCTAGCAGCTTCGCGTCAAGTCAAACAACTTGAGAACGTCCTCGAGAATGCGCAGATCATTAGACATTGCAGAGAGAGAGAGAGCGCGAGAGAGATAGATTGAAAGACATCAGGTACACAGGTCTGGGAGCTAATAAACGTGTAAAGGATGTATAGTGTATAGCCATGGCACTCATCTCATTATATGTTCATTTATGTATATAGTTTAATAACAATGTATGTTACCAGCAATACATCAATTACAACCTTCATATAATGATTGTATTTACTAGCTGCTGACCTCATATTATTTTTGCTTCAAAAGTGCATAACTCACCTGTAAAAATCATTAAATAATTCCATAAATGTTTCTTAGTTATAAAAAGCTTTTTATTTTATTAACATTTGTTATTGCACTTTAATTGTAGAGATGTTTACAATTAAAAACATAGTTTGAGATGTATATATCCTTCCTTTGTGAACTATACTAGAAACCTCTCCCCGCTGTAAAAAAGTAACTCTTAAAATTAAAATGACTTTTTACTTGAGTAGATTTTTAGACCAGTAACTTTACTTTTACTTAAGTAAAATATTATTAAAGTAACTTTACTATTACTTAAGTAGAAAATTGTATTACTCTTTTCACCTCTGCATTCATATGTATTAAAATTAAATTTGCGTCCGTTCATAGAGAAAGAGAAACGTTTTCTATCTGTACCCATTTCCTTGCAAGTACAATTTTGCCTGTATTATTGGTGTCCCCTTCAAAAATTGTTCTTGAAAAATTTTATGTTTATTGTCCCCCCCAACATTTAGATGAGATTTTCGCCCCTGGTTGTGATCTTATAGACTCTTATAGTGAAACAAGATGAGGAAGAAGGAAAAATAGGTTTTTGTAGAAGAAAACTAAGCAGCTGTGTTTGACACTAAACCTCTTCCTGACATTTACATTTGAAGAAGCATTACAAATGTTATATGTATTTAAATGATGCATATAAAACTATATTAACATGAATTGATTAAATTACATTTGTTGGCCACACATGTTTTACATGTTAGTACTGTATGTCACCCTGTATTTTGAGTTGTTTCGATGCAGTGCAGTAATGTATGTGAAGTAATATGTTACACCAAACATGTTTGTATTCTGCATTTTCAAGAGAATGAGTTCTGTTTTAAATAGTAACACAAATTTAGGCTCAAATAAATTTTGAAATGTAGCATCAATTTTGCTTTGCATTAATGTTTACAAATAAACTAAAACATCCTTGCATCCGATATAAAAAATACAAAATTGACGTCAGCATTCTGTGGGGTTTCTGTAGAAATGAGCTGTGTGTGTTTGTGATTGTTTTATAAAAGCACACCATTTAAGATATTTCTAAGTATAGAATCATTAACACCTTAAATATTTGTTTCTGTGACTGCATGATGTGGTTTGAAAATAATGCTTGTGTGACCAATAACAACGTCCAAATCTTGACTCTTGTCATTACAATATTAAAGGGATAGTTCTCCCAAAAATTTAACTTCTGTCTTCATTTTCTCACTTTCATGATGTTACAAACCTGGGTAAATTTCTTTGTTCTGATGAACACGAAGGAAGATATTTTGAGTAATGTATGCAACCAAACTGTTCGTGGACCCCATTGACTTCCAAAGTAGGAAAAAGAATACTATGGAATTAAATGGGGTTTACGAACAAACATTACTCAAAATATCTTTCTTTGTGTTCATCAGAATTTTTTTTTTTTTACGGGATTATAACAACATGAGAGTGAGTAAATGATGACAGAATTTTCATTTTGGGGTAAACTATCTCTTTAGTATAAGCAGTTGTGAATTATGTTGCATGTAAGTGTTTCAAACTTCTTAATAGTAAATACTTAAAAATGTAACATCCATACAGTGTTACGGTGAAAAAACACAGAGAGAGATCCCAGAGCAGATTAACAGAAGAGTTTATTTAAATTATAATAATAAGGGAAAAGTCAGAAGCACGTCTGGGCGCAATGGCCACTCCGAGGCAGACGGCAAAACAGAATCCACACACTGGGCTTGAGAGGATGACCACACTCGTCCGGCCTGCTGCCACACTCAGGCGAACGGTGGGAGAGAGAGAGGAACACACACGACACAGTGAGAGATGTCCACAGTTCACTAGGGCACAGAGCCAGCTCAGGAGGCGAGCGAGATGATCCTGAGGCGGGCAGAGAGAGAGAGAGCGTTAGTGGTGCTGAAATCTGACCGGGCAGGCTGGACAGCTCCCGAAGCGAGGGACCGCCCAATGGGAGAGCGGCAGAGCCGCAGCGAGACTCCTCAGCACGCTGGAGAAAAGCAGTCTTAAATGGCAGCGTGGGAGAGCGGAGAACAGGAGATAAACTGGGCGAGAAGTCTCCAACACCTACGGGTAGCAGAGAGCACAGACTGACGGGGGAAAAATAAAACAGGCTAGAGAAACAGGCAAACTTGACAGGACAAGACTAGAATCCAGCAAAGCTAGAAACCGGCGAGCACATACAAAGACGGACTTGCAACGAACACTGAAACACACAGGGAATAAATGCAGAACCGAATGGCCATAAAATGAGCAGCAGGTGAGTGGCGCAGGTGAAACAAATAACACTGATTACACCCGTGACTGAGACGCGCACGTGTGAAGCAATAAACACAAACACCAACACTGAGAACCCAAAATAAAGCAGTGAATAAACCAAAGTCACAACAGGACCCCCCCCCCACGACCGCCACCAGGCGGTCCAAGGGAGGGCTCACCTCGTCGCCGACGGAAGTCCACAATCAGGTCAGGGTCCAAGATGTCCCGGGCCGGTACCCAACACCTCTCCTCCGGACCATAACCCTCCCAATCCACTAAATACTGAAAACCCCTGCCCCGCCGACGTACATCTAAAAGGGTTTTAACGGTGAAAACTGGGGCACCATCCAAAAGCTGCGGGGCGGGAGGGGTGGGAGCAGAAGGGACAGGGTTAAGGGGAGAAAAAAACACAGGCTTCAGTTTAGACACATGAAAAACTGGGTGAACCCGACCGAGAGCAGGGGGCAATCTGAGCTTAACCGTCACCGGGTTGATGACCTTATCAATACTGTATGGCCCAAGGAAGCGAGGTGCCAGTTTGCGAGATGGCCCTCGGAGAGACAGATCCTTGGAAGAAAGCCATACCTTCTGCCCACAGATAAAGCGGGGCGCGGGTCTACGATGACGGTCAGCCGCGGCTTTGGTCCGTCTGGAGGTCTCGAGTAAAGTATTTCTAGCCCTCCTCCAGGTGCGTCTGCAACGTTGAACGAAGGCTAGCGCAGACGGGACCGCCGCATCGGGTTCTTGAGCTGGGAAAAGAGGAGGCTGAAAACCCATGGAAGCCTCAAACGGGGACATTTTAAGGGATGAAACAGGAAGAGAGTTATGAGCATATTCTACCCAGGGTAACTGTTGGCACCAGGAGCTCGGATATTGAGATGTCAGACAGCGGAGCGCACGACCAAGATCCTGGTTAGCCCGTTCGCATTGCCCGTTGGTCTGTGGGTGATAACCTGAAGACAAGCTGGCTGTGGAGCCGATCTGTCTACAGAACTCTTGCCAAAAACGGGAAATAAACTGAGGACCCCTATCAGAAACCACGTCAGAAGGCAGACCATGTAAGCGAAAGACGTGTTATATCATAATCAGAGCCGTTTCTTTGGCAGAGGGGAGCTTGGGCAGAGGGACAAAATGCGCTGCTTTAGAGAAGCGATCAACAATGGTCAAAATTACAGTGTTACCTCTAGAACTAGGTAAATTGGTAACGAAATCAATGGCTATGTGGGACCAAGGACGGGAAGGGACAGATAAGGGCTTAAGCAGACCACTAGGGGCTTGATGAGAGGCCTTATTGCGGGCACAAACCTGACAGGCTAACACAAACTGTCTGACATCGGAGCCCATAGAGGGCCACCAGAATCGCTGATGGACGGCAGCCAGCGATCTCCGAACTCCGGGATGACAAACTAACTTGGACTCGTGACCCCACCGGATGACCTCGGAACGGAGCGATTCCGGAACCCAAAGTCGACCCGCTGGGCACCCCTCTGGCACTTCCTCCTCCCGTCCGGCCTCCCTCACTCGCTGTTCGATGCCCCAGCGCAGAGCCCCCCCCACCCGCCCCTCCGGGAGGATGGTTTCGTCTCTGTCAGAACTGGAAACCTCGAACAACCGAGAGAGGGCATCAGGTTTAGTGTTTTTAGAACCAGGCCGGTACGAGAGGATGAAGTTAAATCTGTCAAAGAAGAGCGCCCAACGAGCCTGACGTGATGTTAACCTCCTGGCTGAACGGATATATTCTAAATTCTTGTGATCCGTCCAGACCAGGAAGGGTTCCGAGGTCCCCTCTAACCAGTGACGCCACTCACCCAAAGCCAATCTGACGGCCAGCAGTTCCCGGTTCCCTATGTCGTAGTTTCGCTCTGCTGGGTTAAGCCGGTGTGAGAAGAAAGCGCAAGGATGCACCTTGCCATCCTTAGACGATCGCTGAGACAGAACGGCACCAACCCCGACATCCGAAGCATCCACCTCAACAATGAATTGAGAGGTAGGATCTGGAATAGAAAGAACAGGAGCAGTGATAAACCGGAACCTTAACTTATCAAAGGCCTCCTGAGCCTCCTTTCCCCAGACAAACCTCTCCTTGGTGGAGGTGAGAGCCATAAGGGGTTGAGCAATCTGACCAAAGTTTCTAATGAATCGCCGGTAAAAATTGGCGAACCCTAAGAAACGAAGTAAAGCCTTACGGGAGTCGGGGACTGGCCATTCGGCCACCGTTCTGACCTTGGCTGGATCGGGACGTATCTCACCCTCGGCAATCACGAAACCCAGAAACGAAACCGACCTCTTGTGAAACTCGCACTTCTCCGCCTTCACATATAACTTGTTCTCAAGTAACCGACGTAAGACTCGGCGGACATGCTGAGTGTGTTCCTGCATGGAGGGAGAAAAGATGAGAATATCATCTATGTACACAAAGACAAACTTGTCAATCATGTCTCTCAGCACATCATTAACCAAAGTCTGGAAGACAGAGGGAGCGTTACAAAGCCCGAAAGGGAGAACGCAGTACTCAAAGTGTCCAGTAGGGGTGTTAAAGGCTGTCTTCCACTCATCGCCCTCTCTTATGCGTAGTAAATGATAAGCATTGCGCAAATCCAACTTGGTGAAGAACCGTGCTCCCTGCAAAAGCTCAAAAGCAGAAGACATTAAAGGAAGGGGGTACCTATTCTTAACAGTAATGTCATTCAAACCCCTATAATCAATACAGGGGCGAAGGGAGCCGTCCTTCTTTTTAACAAAGAAAAACCCCGCCCCTGCGGGAGAGGTGGAGGGACGGATGATACCGGCACGAAGGCCATCATTAATATAACGGTCCATAGCCTCTCTCTCAGGACCGGACAAAGAATAAAGTCTACCTTTTGGCGGAGAAGTGCCTGGGAGGAGCTCGATAGAGCAATCGTACAGCCGGTGAGGAGGAAGGGAGGTGGCCCGGGCTTTACTGAACACCTGACCGATATCGGCATACTCCGCCGGGACTCCAGTTAAATCAACCGCCGAAACCTGAGGAAGAGAAGAAACAGAACCCGAAGCAGCAGAACCAAGACAGGACACATGACAGGACTGAGACCAAGCTAAAATAACATCTTGTTGCCAATCAACATGGGGATTGTGCTGTGCCAACCATGCATGCCCTAAAATGATGGGAGATAGAGAGGCATGCAGGATGTACAACACAATCTCCTCACGATGATTGCCAGAAATAAAAAGACTTACAGGGGGCGTGCAATGAGTGATCTGTGCCATCTGCTGACCTCTGATGGACCATACATCCAGGGGAGCCTCGAGAGAAACAGCAGGGATGCCACAAGCCCGAGCCAGGTCTTCACTGATAAAATTGCCCTCGGCGCCCGAGTCGAGCAGGACCATGGTGGGATGATCGACACCAGAGAAGGACAAGGTGACCGGAAGTCGGGTGCAGGACGATGGGGAGGATTTCTGTGACGTGGTGCCCACCAGGACCCCCTGATTCACCGGTGGGCAACCCCTTTTACCGGGCAGAGCTTGGCAAAATGTCCAGGTTTGCCACAATAGAGGCATAGAGAATTCTGAAGGCGACGCTCTCTCTCTCTCTCTGCGATAAACGCATCCTGCCCAGCTGCATGGGCTCACTCTCCACTGGCGGCGAGCTACCGGGCTGGTTGGACTGGGAAGGCTCGTTTAAAAAGACCCGGTGACGGAGGGTACGGCGCTGGTCGCGGAATAACATCCGGGCTTCAACCCTAAGCGCAAGCTCGATGATGCCGTCAAGAGAGTGCGGGAGGTCGTGGGTCGCTATCTCATCTTGGATGTTGTCATTCAGACCCTCAAGGAACTGCGCCCGGAGGGCTGCCTCGTTCCAGCTGCATGCCGCTGCCAACGTCTTGAACAGTATGGAGTAATCCGTCACCGAGCCCGATCCCTGGGCGAGGCGAGCCAGCCGAGCCGCGGCGGCATCACCACGAACGGAGCGATCAAAGAGCTTTATCATCTCTTCCCGAAACTCCTCAAATGACCAGCAGCATGGATCCTGGGCGTCCCACACGGCGGTGCCCCACTGGCGCGCTCTCCCTACCAGCAGAGTGATGACATAGGCGACTCGGGTGCGTTCAGTCGCGTAGCGGCGAGGCTGGAGAGCGAACACCAGCGAGCACTGGGATAGAAACGCCCGACAGGAGGAAGGATCGCCGTCGTAGGGCGGAGGGTTGGCAGCATGGGGCTCTGACTCGAGGGAATGCCGAGTCCGGTCGAGGCGTGTGGTGAGCTCGTCAATGCGAGTGGTCAAATCCTCCACCTCCTGAGCTGTAGTGGAAAGCTGGGCAGAGTGTTGGCCCAGCCAAGCTCCCTGCTGCGCGAGCGCAGATCGGACAGAATCTGCATCTGCGGGATCCATGTTGGCAAGTCCGTTCTGTTACGGTGAAAAAACACAGAGAGAGATCCCAGAGCAGATTAACAGAAGAGTTTATTTAAATTATAATAATAAGGGAAAAGTCAGAAGCACGTCTGGGCGCAATGGCCACTCCGAGGCAGACGGCAAAACAGAATCCACACACTGGGCTTGAGAGGATGACCACACTCGTCCGGCCTGCTGCCACACTCAGGCGAACGGTGGGAGAGAGAGAGGAACACACACGACACAGTGAGAGATGTCCACAGTTCACTAGGGCACAGAGCCAGCTCAGGAGGCGAGCGAGATGATCCTGAGGCGGGCAGAGAGAGAGAGAGCGTTAGTGGTGCTGAAATCTGACCGGGCAGGCTGGACAGCTCCCGAAGCGAGGGACCGCCCAATGGGAGAGCGGCAGAGCCGCAGCGAGACTCCTCAGCACGCTGGAGAAAAGCAGTCTTAAATGGCAGCGTGGGAGAGCGGAGAACAGGAGATAAACTGGGCGAGAAGTCTCCAACACCTACGGGTAGCAGAGAGCACAGACTGACGGGGGAAAAATAAAACAGGCTAGAGAAACAGGCAAACTTGACAGGACAAGACTAGAATCCAGCAAAGCTAGAAACCGGCGAGCACATACAAAGACGGACTTGCAACGAACACTGAAACACACAGGGAATAAATGCAGAACCGAATGGCCATAAAATGAGCAGCAGGTGAGTGGCGCAGGTGAAACAAATAACACTGATTACACCCGTGACTGAGACGCGCACATGTGAAGCAATAAACACAAACACCAACACTGAGAACCCAAAATAAAGCAGTGAATAAACCAAAGTCACAACATACAGTAAGTGCATTTTATAAATGTTCAAATTAACAAAGATTAATAATGATGAAAAACCATATTGCGCATTGTTACTTCATGTTAGCTAATGCATTAACTAATGTTAACCAATATAACCTTATTGTAAAGTGTTACCACAAAATGCACACATCAGCAACAAACAAGCCTTTAATGTACATGTTGTTGTTGCAGTTGGTTGTGGTTGCTGTTTGGTTCCCGTCAGCCAATCATCTGCTCAGGGCTGCCTTAACCTAATGTGAGGCCCTGGGGCTGAGAGGTTTTGTAGGCCCCCATACCCTTGATTTATAGTCTCATTTAAAAAAAAAGTGTAATATCTGGGTAATCTACATCACAAAATGCATTAGTTTCTTTCGAGAACTACAACAGTGAATTTTCTGTCTTTGACCCAGAAAACACCATAATATTGTTATTAACATATCACTGAGCCTACTTGAGAGTAAACACAAGACACTTTATTTATCAACCACACACAGCCACTTGTGGTGATAATAAAACCAAAATGTGTTAAAGTATATATGTTTATAAGCTTTATGTTTTTGGAATATACAAATTTGCAGAAAATTCATTGCCACTCACTTACCAAATCAGCACAGCTTTAAAAATATAAGACGTTAAAGTTTATTTTAAATGTAAAAATGCATTAATGATAACAAAAGATAATTCTTTATAGACAAAATCTAATTTTTAAATCAGTTATTTATTTTGTAGGCTTTTAAAGATTTAGTATGCATTGTATTTAGTATTTATGCATACATAAGCATGTAAAACGAACAAGTATGAATATGCACAAAACAGACAGGGAACATACCTGTATATAAGATCTTTAGATAAGGAGATTATAATATGAATGGTGCTATCAGGGGATGATCATTTGAGATGGTCTTGTCGCTCTTTACTTTCTAAGACTTGCACCTTTACCGTTGCGTCTCTTTCTCGTCTTTCTAATCTAAACCAACAGATGTACTGTGAGCTAACGTCGCGTCAAACTACATCGCTCCAGCTGCGCACGCGTCACTGATATAAATGCAAGTAAACTTAAACTTTATAACAACGAACAGCATTATGTGTTTCTTTATTTAAAAAACAAATATGACATTCAGCTCATCATGAACGCAAACATGGGAGGTCCCTGAACTTGGGAGGCTTCAGCCCAGGTAAGCCCGTGCATTAAGGTGGCATTGGCTCCAAAGCTCTCTCAGTGCCCTCTCCAGGGGCTTAGCTTTAGCCCTTCCAAAATGCTTCTCAACCCCCTTAAAAATGTTAGCCCCATAAACTGTAATGAAATTCGTGATTGCTTCATTCCCCTTTAAATTTCATATGAAAACGGCAGCAGGGCAGACTTTGTCTCTTTCCCCTCTGCGACTTTCAGCACGTTCAGCTCATCTATGCTATGCAATACAGTAGAATCTATATGTAAAGCCTATGCATGCTTGTGTCCCTCACTACCATTAGCTTTAGTGGCTCACCGCAAGTTTAACACAGTAAAGGTCAAAGATGGTGGCAAAAAATGAGCTGGATATATTTCATGGATTTTTTTTGCCACGTACTTTGAAAGGTTCTGACAAATTGTTTAAAGGAAGCTGTCAGACCACAGAGAGTTGTCGTTCCAACATCAGCATTTTTTTTATAAATGTGGTGTGAGAATGGAAACTTTAAAAGTTATTTGACCCGTAAAGGTGTTGCTCTAGCTTGTATTTAACCGCTTTCCTCTGATGTGGTGCAGCTTGACCTTAAACTCACATCTTACACACTGGAAACAGGATGGAAAACATTTCAAAATCACACGCTGCTAGCTTGCCAACACTACCATTAACCATAACATTTTATTATCTAATAAGGCATACATTTATTTAGTCCAGATACAAAAATACAGAAAATACAAAAATGCTTAACTTAAATGTATTTAAAAAACCAAATAATGCGCCTGAACACACCTCGTTTTCAGACCAGAACGCCCATGGGCGCAAAAGTGGGCGCAAATGCATTTGCTATTTAAACAACGTGGCGCTAAATGTGAAAATGATTATTGCGCAGGGTGGAAACTAGCAAAAGACACTTGCATCGCACATTGCGCTGCATTGCTGTGTATATACATATGAAGTGGATCAAAAAAAAAGTGGATTTTATAAAAGTTGTCTTTGTGTTCTGAACAATACTCATTCTTGTTCAGTCTCACCCCATGGCGTCAATATTTGACGACACTTGACCATGCGTCAATATGTTGACGCGGAGGGTATACCTTTCGCGTCATTTTTTGACGAACTGGGGACTTCAATACTATTAAGTCCGTTGCATTCTCTTTCCTATTTTCTTACCATTTTCGCGTCGGTTTAGGGTTAGATTTACATAATGACATCCCTACCCAAACCTAACTCTAACCCCAACGCCAGGTGACAACTGTTTAATTTCGCGTACCTAACTCTAACCCCAACGCCAGGTGACAACTGTTTAATTTCGCGTACACTGTTTAATTTTGCGTAATCTAACCCTAAACCGACGCGAAAATGGTAAGAAAATAGGAAAGAGAATGCAACGGACTTAATAGTATTGAAGTCCCCAGTTCGTCAAAAAATGACGCGAAAGGTATACCCTCCGCGTCAACATATTGACGCATGGTCAAGTGTTGTCAAATATTAACGCCATGGGGTGAGACTGTGTTACAACGTTTTATGAACGTTTTAGATCCACTTCAAATGTTGACTAGTGTATTAAGAGATTAGATTTTTGTTTGGATTTTGTGTTTTTTCATCAAAATTTTTCATGTACTGTACATTATAGTCCAGAGCTTTACAAGTCTTTATCTCTGAACCCATATTTTACACTGATGGACATCACCATGAATAAATAAAAATGTCCTTTAAACCAATCATTAGTTTTCATTAGTTTCAATCATTGGTAAGTACTCAACCACAAAACACATTAGTTTTGACTGTTTCAGTGGTCTTTTAGAAGAGGATTTAATTCACAATCTTTGTGCTGTTCCTTAATAAATGGACCTTGAACACTTTAAACACTGTTGAAAACATTTTAAAGAAAATGCATTACGTAATCTCTTCGTCAGTGCTAAGTTGGTCCCTGAGAGGAGGGTCCAAATAATAAAATCGTTCTCAGTTGCTGTGGTAGGAACATTTTTAAAGCGGGTGGTCCCACAAATAGCTCTGATACCTTAAAAAGGTACCTGCTGTGCGAATGGGGCTGTAATCATTGACCGTGGAGATCATTGAGGTAGGACAAATCTGCATTACCCCCAGGTTTTTTTAATTATATTTTTTATTCAGAAATGCTGATTGTGTTAAAAGCACTCAAAAATTCTTTGAACAAAAAGCTATGTACTGTATATGGCTGCATATGTTTGCTGTTATTTAACTTTGTTTAGAAACTTTGTTTATTACAATAGCATTAATAGATTTTGCCTTAAAACAAGTGTATAGTGGGGTTACATTTTATTTCATGTTTTTCTCTGTTTTCAGTCCATATTTTTCACCAAAACCATTGTGACAACACCAAATATACAATGAAAATTAAGCTATATAAAAAACACAGTTTTTTATCCAAAATAACATACTGGTGCTGCATAAATCATAAAACATATTCTTTTTTTTACTAATCCCACCACAATATCTCACATTACTGCTGTATAGAGTGAAGTTCTGCTGAATTCAGTGGATCAGGATGTAGAAGAAGAGAGGCAATAAGAAGAGAGGAGATTCTGTGTGACGCTCTTAGCACCGTTACACAGATTCCCCTGACAACATGAGAAGCTCGTGAAAGTTTCATTCCCTTGTGATGCAGCATCACAGGCAGATTTAGAGACGCATCCTTTAAGAGCCATAGACTCACCAGTTGCTAATGCAAAGAAAACAAAAGTTGATTAAGTGAATCATTTAAAACTTGACCACACAGATAATCTGATAAAACACATACAGAATACATACAGTATATATTCATGGTTATGGATTTCACAAAACATTTTAAATACATGACCCTATCCTATGTTAAATATATGATAAATATATTTCTGTGATTACTAGATACTGTAAATTAAAAACCATGTTCTCTGATTCATGTTATCACATATTGGTATGCCTTGAACAAATAGTGCAATTCAAATGTAACATAATCAACTATAATAATATAGAGAAAGAAAGAAAAATAACTAGATTCTTACTTTTTGCTGTAAGGCAGTAGTCTTCATCTCCTAAACATTTTAATCTGTTAAAGCAACTCTTCTCATCGCAGTAGTAACATTGTTTTCCATTGGGGCTGTTAGAGCCGTAATCTGTAGAAGAAACAAATCTTATTCTTTTATTTTATGGACTACCTCAGCTTAATGCTAGCATATGTAGGCTACTATATAGTGTTTTAGTTATGTTTATAAAGACATACCTGGGGCATCTTTGTTATTACATAGGTCTGTGTTACAGCACTGTGTAGATATAACCATCCTTATAACTCCGCCGTTAACAGATCCATTTATACATTTCTCCATCACTGTACATTCCTTAATCTGCTCTTTAACTTCAGTGCCACCTAAAAAAAATATGCTTAATGCTTTACAATGCTGTGTGTGTGTGCGTGCGTGCGTGCGTGCGTGCGTGCTGCCTGAGAGGTTACTAAAATCATAGTAAAAAATTCTGCTTCACAACTACTTATAATCTTGAGATACGCATCTCAACTTGTGAAGACAAGATCATACAATCAAACAACAGTTTATAAAAAATAAGAAATGAAATACAACACAGATTTTAACTTGAGTCAGAATTTCAGTAATTTCATATATAAAACACACACAAATAGTGCATCTGACATGTTTTCTTGTAAATGAGCATTTATTTATCAGGCTCTTATGCTTTGGTTTAGTAATTCCCTGTAATGGCACTGAAAAGGTTACTAGTCAGTAATTGAAATGCCTAATTTTCACAGATGTCACTTTAGTAATTTCATTCATATTTAACAAATGTGACTGTCTTTAGCTGCAAAACCCTCTAAATGCGTGCAAAAATCTCCACTTTTAAATAGGTCTTGAGTCCTTCTTAACTCTCCTTTCTGTTGTTTTTAATTTGTGCATGAAACGAAACCCTTCAAAGAAAATTTATGAAATTTGATTTATTTATTGAAGAGTGAACAACTCTGATCAAGAAAGGACTTTATTTCGCTATTTAAAATAGTCCATATAGTTTAATTTTGTGAGCTATTTGGGGAGTGGACGTCACAGTTAAACGTTTATGGCAGTGCACAAACCTATAAAGCTCATATGTGTTTACATGTTGTTTTAATTAAAAAAATGTTTGTGGCATACATGCAACAGATATCATATAGAGACAGCGGAGGATATTAAAAAGTTCATACATTTAAATTTTTTTATAATTTTATAAAGAATTTTTTTATTATTATAGTTGATCCCACTGTCTGTAAAAGTGCTACAAAATAAATATTTTATTAAATTTAAATTGGTGCTGATGGCAGCTGTAAAGACGACCAAAGATGCGGTGTTTAAATGTAAATAGTTAGTAGATAAGGTAAATTTAAATGACGCTTACACACATGATTTGGACACCTTTTTATATCAAGTAACATAAAACTTTTAAAAACTATTTAGACTATTCATGAAGTAATGCAGTATTTCTTTTAAAAAATCATGAACATGAAATTTAAATGATGATAAAATATCTAATTTGTGGCACTTTTACAGACAGTGGGATCCACTAAAAGAATACTGTATATAATGTATGTAGTAATATTATGTATATTTATAGAAATGTAGTTATATAATTATTGCCGCATAACCCATAACATGTAAAAAACAAATTACTTCACAAATTTAGAAATAATTTTCCTTTAAAGCAGTAGTCCACTTTAGAAATGGGGTCCATTGACTTTGTATAGTAGGAAAAAAAATACTATGGAAAGTCAATGGGCCCCATCTATAAAGTGGACTACTCCTTTAACTGGTGTGAGAGCGCAACGATGCTGTAAATGTTTCAGCATAGCATAGTTATACTTTTTGTTTACATTTCTGCCCTACAAAGGACGTCTCGTTTAATTCAATGTTAAGGATCCTCCATATATCCCATTCTTTAGAGCAGGGGGTTTCAAATCGTGGGTCAGGACTCACTAGGGTCCCAATGTGGGATCAGGTGGGTCACAAAGTCACTTGGTTGTTGTAGTGAATGACACAAAAACTGTTTTGTCCTATTAATGACAATAAATTCCAGATATTTTGATATAAGGTATTTTGGGATTGCAATTAAACTTACAATTAATGACAATAAAAATATAAACTACTCTCTTCTAAAAGAGAACACATTTATTTTTGTATTTTTACATTTCTTTTTTGAGCATATTTTTTATAAAAGACTATTTTGGTGTGTCTTGAGATTATACCCGTCTAACTGGGTAAAAAGTTTGGGAACCACTGCTTTAGAGGATGTAACCTCCAGAGGATTTTTTTGAAGGATGCAATCTTCTGAAATGAGACAGCCAGTATATCTACTATAATATATCAAGACCTGTGGGGACGATTTTGGGTGTGGCGGGCAGCAATGGCAGAATTAATGTAGGGGAACAGATATTAACCACATGCTCTTAACACTTATAATATACTATACGCCATCATATACTTTCACTTCAAATCCGCTTAATTCTTAATCTCAGCCTCACACCATTCAGAATTTGTTAAGAGTGATAAAGCAATTGCTAATTTACAAGAAAACAAGTCAGACACACTTTAAACTGGCTTTTTAGATTTTTTTACAGTTTAGGATAATGAAAAACATTCACGTTAGTTAAATGACCCTAATTTCAATTAGTCTATAACATGTTATAGAAAAATGTATCCTTTATCATACTGAACTCACCAGTGAATTCTACAGTTGTTACACTTGCACATGTGGCAGTGGCATTGCTCGGACACATTGTCACTTTGTTTTCACAAGAACCCATCTTACCTGAACACTCATAACATTGGAGTGAATATCCTGAAAAAAAGAAACAGAATGAGGTAGAAATGTATTTTGTAACTAATAAAACATTAAATAGGATTTTGTGTTTTGTACCTCCAGTGAAAAGAGCGCAGAAGAGAACAATGAAGATTTTCAGATCCATCTTTGGTCTGTCAGGAGGTGAATAAAATCACAAACCCTTTCAGTGGCTTTTATATGAACGATCAAAGGAGGGGGCGAGGCTTTGATGATAAAATGAAATTTAAATACAAGGGCGTAAGTTGTCATAATCTTAAAGGTCAAAAACATCTAGGTCTATTCTAATTATTCATTTTTTTTAACTTTTTTTTTGTAATGCCAGTGAATTTACTGTGATCAGTATATCAGTAGAAAACGAGTGTTTACCCCTGCACTGTTAAAAAAAAATTCTGTAGAGTATTTCTGGGTAACTAGCTGCCAGTAACTTACTGTAGATTTTACATTTATGTTATTTACTGGCAACAGTTTGTTCAAAGTTAAATGAACATAAAACATTTTCAGTCTTTATCTTCTACAGTAAGTTACTGGCAACCAGCTGCATAATTACAGCAAATTGTTAACAGTGTGAACATTTAGTCATTGCTGCTACCCAAAAAGCGACTTTAAAAAAGGGGGAAACAATGAAGCAATTTGAAAAACACAAGAATGCCCAAGAACTAATCTCATCAAGCCTTACACAGTATAAAGAGCCAAGGGATATTTTTTTTAAGACAGAAAAGATAAAGATAGAAAAATACAAAAAATATTAAACTCTGTAAATTAGGTTTTAGCTGGTTCTTAAAAATAACCACAGAATCATCAGATCATTTGTGGCAGTGGCAGACACTTTCAACCATGTTATTTATTTTAAGAAAATGAGCTTTCAAATGGGAACAAACATAAAATTAATTAGAGATTTAAAGAGTTTTGTTGCAAAACAAGATAATTCCGTTTATTTTTTATTTTTCAGAAATCTCGTTTTTTGGTTGTGCATTCCATTTAATATCAATTCAACTGCAGTTGGTTTGTTTTGATTTTAACCTTCATAACTTAAAAAATACAGCTAAGTAGCACCATAAAACAAAATAATAACATGATAACATAATCATAAACATGTTTTGACAAAAATGTTAAAAACGGAGTTATCTCGTTTTGCAACGAAACTCTTCATTTGTACAATCTTGAATATATCATACATTGGAAAAAAGATGGTTCATCTTAAAAAAGTACATTGAAAAAATTTTTTCGCTGAATTTACTAAAAAAAGTAAAATTCAGTGCATCATTTTTGCATCCACTTTTTTAACTTTTACATGGAATTGTAAGCAATTTAAGCAATTACAATTTTAAAGAAAGTTTTGCATGGCAATAGGATAAAATTCCATGTTAAGCTACTTTCCTAACTGGATTATATTATATGTTTTAATTATATTTTAATAATATAATAAGCAAATTTTAAACGGATGCTACGTTCCTTCGTGCATTTAAACATAGCATGTAATTTTATTTCTTTATTTAAAGACTTAAGAACAACGTAAGAACAACTTAGATTTCACATATGCAATAATCATAAACAAGGTGTTCTTACGTTTTTGCATGCATTTAGAAGAAATTTTTGTATGAAAGTTTTTGTTGAATCATGATTTGTAAGTTATAACATCCGTACGCACATTTAACAAACAAATTTGTGCATATGCATGCATAGTGAATGAGACCCAATACTTGTGTGCATTTTGTGTGCAAAACAAAGGGCACTGATGTATTTTAAGATATGTATTTAAGATATTGTTTTCAGTTTGGACAGCTCTTACATTTATTTTAGTGTAGGACTAGTTTAATCCCAGTGTGCCCTGCTGGAAAAACCAGCACACCAGCACCAAACCAGCATCAGCACCACCACCAGTTAAACCAGCATCAACCAGCATAGACCAGCATAATTTCCATGCTGTTTTTTCAGCAGGGTGGGAAACCTGTGGGGCTGTTTTCATGCGGACTACAAATTTCTAAAATGAGGGTGGGGCTACAAATCCATGAGTAGCCTACAGTTTGCAAAACCGGGACAGACTGCGGAATCATGTGCAAGGTTTGTGAATTTGTGGATAAAGGCCTATGCCAATAGTTAATGAGCACAGGAATGCAGATTGTACATGATAGAAATAGGGGTTGTGACTGAGTAATAAATTCCTAAATTGCGTTTCAAAAGGGAAGGTAATAGCATTCACAAGAGGCGTTAGCGTTAACGCTTCCCATTTACTTTTAATGGGTGACGTCATGCGTTGCCGAACTGAATTGTGGATCCGTCAGTGCCGTTGCTCGTGGCAGAGGTTGAACATTTCTCAACTTTTCAAGTGGCAATGCGTGCGTCAGCCAATCAGATCGTCTTTTGCAAATAACCTAGGCAGAGCCGGCCAATTACGTTTATGGAAGACCAGACATAGGTTGCGGCCACTGTGATTGGCTGTTGGCAACGCTTCAGTCAAACTTTCCATCAAGCGTTACGCTTTCGCCTCGTGTGAATGTGCCGCTAAGCTGTGGACTGAAAAAGTCAATGCAAAGACGCGATCAGATGCGTCCTCACGTGGAGCGAAGCGAATGACACGACATGGGCGGCACGTTTACCGCTAAAACAAACGCTATTCGCCTCAAACGCGTCTTCGCCCAAGTTGAAAATATTGAACTCAAGCGAAAAATTCACATTACACAAAGTTAAATCCCACGAGTAATCTAGAGCGAGTAACGCGATGCCCCGCATTTGGTGTGTACGTAACATGAGCTGTTGGTTGCAATTCACAGCCTTACCGCTAGATGCTGCTAAAAGTCCCACATTGCACCTTTAAAGGAATAATTCACCCAAAAATGACAATTCATAATGAAAATCCACATAAAGTGCACATTGTAAATAAAGTTGCTGTGGGGAGTCCAATATGGAAATGGGTTCATGTCTTAATTTAACAAAAAAAACTTTGTAGTGCATGAGTAGAAGTTTGATGAAAAAATCCAGATAATTTACTCACCACCATGTCATCCAAAATGTTGATATCTTCCTTTGTCCAGTCGAGAAGAAATTATGATTTTTGAGGAAAACATTCTTGGATTTTTCTCATTTTAATGGACTTTAATGGATCCCAACACGTAACAGTTTTAATGCAGTTTCAAAGGAGGAGAAGTTGTGGTTTAAAAATGTATACTTTTTATTTTTCTTGTCAAAAATGACAATCGTTTCCCTAGATAAAACCCTTATGCCTCGTTTGGGATCGTTTAGAGTCCTTTTAAACTGCATTAAAACGGTTACGTGTTGGGGTCCATTAAAATGAGAAAAATCCTGGAATGTTTTTCTCAAAAATCATAATTTCTTCTCGACTGGACCAAGAAAGATATCAACATTTTGGATGACATGGTGGTGAGTAAATTATCTGGATTTTTTTTTAAGAAAATTGACTAATCCTTCTTTCTTTACTGTACTGTACTTATGTAACCTATCTGCTGCCACCTGCTGGTACATACCAATAATTACAGTTAGAAAATGTATTCATTACAATATCATTATTACATTTTGTCAAAGGCTTGTGTAGATGTGGTTTGGTTACATTTTATTTTTAATGTTTTAAGTTAATTTTTAGTTAAAAAAATATGTAACAATATAACACAAAAAATACAATGGAACAATATAAACATAAAGCTCTTTTATTTTACTAATCCCACCACAATATCTCTCATTACTGCTGTAGAGAGCTACATTTCGCTGAATTCAGTGGATCATGATGATGAAGAAGAGCGGCCATAAGAGAAAGAGGAGATTCTGTGTGATGCTCATAGCACCGTTACACAGATTCCCCTGACAACATGAGATTTTGAAGTGCATTTGAGGCTCAAGTACACTGTTAAAAAAATGTTGCCAGTAAATAACATAAATTTAAATCTACGGTAAGTTACCGGCAACCCAGCTGCAATAACATTGTAATTTCTTATGTTTTTGTTCAGTAATTTCACATGAATTTTAATGCCAATGAAAATTGTATAGCCTTATTTGCATGCAAAAATCTCCACCTTTAAAAAGATCTTCAGTCATTCTTTAATCTCCTTTCTGAAGAAATGTAAAAGGCAAAATAATTTGCTCAATATCCTAAGGTTAAAAGAATTCTTGCAGCTTGACCTATGTGCGCCGTCTTTCATTCAATTGTTAGGAAAAGAACCGAAACTCAACATAAACATTATGAAACTAAAAAACATTAATGATATCTGATTTATTTATGAAAGAAATTTATTCATTTGCAAGAAAACATGTCAAATGCACTTAGAGGGTTTTGGGATAATGAACAACATTCAATTGTAACATTAAATTTGAGTTAAATTACCAAGTGGTAGTCTATAATATTTCAGTAAATTTATCCTCCATCATACTGAACTCACCAGTATTTTGTACCATTGTTGCACTTCTACATCCGTCAGTGTCCGGACACGTCGTCACTTTGGTTACACAAGAACCATTTACATCTGAACACTGATAACATTGGAGTGAATGTCCTGAAAAAAAGAAACAGAATGAGGTAGAAATGTATTTTGTAACTAATAAAACATTAAATAGGATTTTGTGTTTTGTACCTCCAGTGAAAAGAGCGCAGAAGAGAACAATGAAGATTTCCAGTTCCATCTTTGGTCTGTGAGGAGGTGAATAAAATTATAAACCCTTTCAGTTGCTTTAACAATATCAGAGGAGACTTTGATGGGAAAATGAAACTGATACTTAAACATTTCTGAGTTTCATAATGACTTATTTTTTTTGGTGCTGTTCACCAGCGAACATTTAATAGAGCCGGGAAAAAAGACGTATAACATTAACGAAGTTAACATAATTAACTAATTAACATTTAGCAGCTCTTTTAATATTACACTTTGTTTCTGCACATTCGTACATTTTTTAACAATTTGCCTTGACCCCTGTGACGTTGGGGTTAAGGGCCGGGTTAGGTGCAGGGTTTTGTTAATGTTTTTTTTTTTTATGATAACTGTATGTTTTTGCACAGTTAAATTTGTACTAATTCATACAAATTAGCCAACTCGTAAAATCAGGGGCGTTGCTAGACATAAAGCTCTACTGGGGCACAGGCCCCCCATTTTTTGCTGACTTTTTTTTGAAAGCCTGCTGTGTGCAAGAGGTGTGCAACACTTCTATACAATGTCCTTTGCTTAACCCACTATTCTACAGTGCAACAGTTACTGCGAAAGATATACAAGTGTATTCTTCATCATACCTAAAATTATTAACATGTTTGGAGGCATAAATGGCATAACATGTTTGGAAATAATGACAGCAGAGAAATATTTTCTACATTATACAATGATAGCAATGATTAATAACTTATTTTTACAAGAATATTTTAAGAAACCAGTCATTTTATGACTGCTATACTATATAATCTCAGTCACAGTTACTGCTAACTGTTTGTGTTATGTCCTAGAGTTAAATATTAGTAAACTAAATATTAATTTCATATCTGAAAATACAGAACAGTATAACACATACATCTGTTGATTTTCTCAGCAACAATGCAATTCTTTAGACTTGACAAGAGGTTTTCCAGAGATTTTTCCTCTAATGTTTGAGACCTGACAGGGTCAGGATGTAGTTTGTCTAACCTCCCTTAAACGTTTCATCTCTCCTTTCTTCTTCTCTTTCCCTGCTTTGCACAAAACATTTCTGATGTCCATCTACAGAAGCCAATAATGATCGAGTCAAAATAAGATTAGCATTATTATTTAGAAACTTACTTTAGTTTCGTTATGCTTTCATAAGCACTCGCGTGGCGTCACCTTTTGAATGCGGTTGTGCGCGGTGAACGCAAACGCGCGCGGCCATGGATACGTGCGTGCACGCGTCAATGCGAACGCTTCGTCGCTTTAACAAGCCTAAATTGAGTAACCACTTTGCATAAAATCCGTTTTTGCCGCGATTTTCTTTGTAAAGGATTGCACTAGTTAACTGCTAAAATTTAAACTTGAGATTTACACTGGGGCGTGTGTGTGTGTGTGTGTGTGTGTGTGTGTGTGTGTGTGTGCGTGCGTGCGTGCGTGCGTGTCTTAAGAAATGTGTCTGTGGTTCACTCTAAAAATGTCTGGTTTATTTTTGACCCATAATGGTAAATATTGGACAGAACACATGCTGGGTTAAAAATGACCCTATGTTGGGTTGATGTTATGCAACGATTGGTTATAATAACCCAGCAGTTGGGTTAAAACACATTGGGTCAATTTTAACGCAGCGTTGTGTTCTTTTCGATATTTACCTATTATGGGTCAAAAATAACCCAGACATTTTTAGCATGTGTTGTGGGCAGTGTTCGAATTGAAGGGGGTCTGGGGGGTCCCGGACCTCCTATAAGCCTTAAGGGACCCCCCATAAAGCACAAAAACATAAATTAGGGGGGTTCCCTGGTTTTTATTAAAATTAAAATACTACATAAATTTAAAATCCTCATTTTGCGTGTCACAAAGCGATACTGTCCATTATTTGTCCCAATTTCGCAATAAAATAATTCAAATGACTTCTCTCCGAAATAAAGACACTCGCAAGTGCGCCTCATGCTGTTTTCTGGAGGAATTGACAGACGAGTTAATGTCTCTATCTGCGTGTGGAGTATTTTTTTAGTAATCTTTAGGTTTAAGGGGTTTTTTTTAAATCTTCTCAAACAATTATTTCATAACAGTGGCAAAGCTATCCACTCAGACTGACGGCTGGTCAACCCAGTCACACAAAATATTTTATTAGGAAAGCAGAAGAAATCACGCTTAAATAATAATAACTTATAGTCTCTTTAATACTTAGCCTATCGCTCAACTACGCATCTTTCAGAAATAAATAATTATTTGTAGAAAGTATCTTTTGCATGTGTTTTATTAAACCTTGGAAAAATGTAACATGCAGGGCCGAAGTGGGACTCATTTTCAGCCCTGTAGTTTCATGTCTTAGACCGGCCCACTTTAGTTCACCACTGACTATATTAAAAAATATAATTAAATCCTCAGTGCACTATTCTTTGCAGCCTTGCAATTAATATATTTTCCAAAAATATCGTTTCCAATTCAATGCAAATAGTCTAAAAACAGTTGTGATTTTGCCATAATCATGCAGCCCTACCATAAGGTATTTTAATATTATTCAATTAAACTTAATCAAAAACTGCTGAAAAGGATCAAATGTTTTCCCCTCTATTTTTTCCCCTAGCGTTTTGCATGAAATGGATGAAGAATAACTATTAATAGATTAATCATTGTTATAACTTACCGGTAGATATAAAAAATACGACATTTACCTTTTATCAAGTTGCAACTGCTTAAAAGGAACAAATGTTTTCCCCTATATTTTTTCCCCTAGCGTTTGCATGAAATAGATGAAGAATAACTATTAATAGATTAATCATTGTTACATATATAACTTGGTAGATTTTTACCTTTTTTTACATTTACCTTTTATCAAGGTATCAAGTTGCGCTCAAGTTTATTTTAAATCTAAACGTGCAGCAAGTGCACTCAAATAGACGCGTCTAAAACAAAACTCGTGTTCACAGGCGACCGCTTTGAAAAGCAGAAGGCGGCGGCGCGTCATGCGTTGTCCATGCGTTTTAAATGAATATGGACCCTAATTATGATTATGAAAGCAAGAATTACTTCGTGGTCGGAAGTTGGGGCACAATCAACTTGGTCATAAAGCGGTGGGGACGTATACCACCCGCAAATTACGCGAATGGGGCTGCTGTGAGTGCTGGGGACAGCAACCTTCAACCTGGTGGCATGATAACTATCTTTAAAATTATGTATCTTTAAAAAGATTAATTATATGTAATTTATACAGTGAAGAAGACAGTGTTATTATTCATTTGATTCTATTTATGTACCTAAATACTACTGTTAGATCTTGCTTTATTTGTAACTTTGTTCTTTTCTATTTTTATATGCTCATAATTTCCAGTTTTGCTGATCCGAAAATTATTCAATCTATGACTCAAAAAACGCAATGTAATCATCCATTTAACCACTACTATATAGTAAAATTATGTAGGCTAATTTAAGATTGAGTCCACCCTATTTCACCCCTATTCTGTTTTAAATTTCTGCCCTTGCCAGTGTTTCACACTAATTTGAGAGTTAATTTTTTTAGAGTTTGAGTTAAGGGTAATTTGGGGTTTCTTTGATTAAAACCAAGATCAGATGATTGTTGAACAAGGACGATCACATCTTACGTTGTGAAATCACAGCGACCCTATAATGAGGGGGGTGGAGCTTGGCCGGGGGGTGGGGGTTAGCTAGGGGACCCCCGATAAACTTTGACATAATTCGAACACTGGTTGTGGGTATCACAATTTAACCATGAAATCTTTCCAGCTTAGATTGCCTTGGAGCATTATCCTGGACAGTCTTTAGATTAATCCACAACTAGACCTTAGTTAGATTAGGACATTTAAGTTTTAGAAACACAAACAAACAATATTGGTGTGCATGTTGCAACCATTTGTTGGCTAAATCACATTTGATATTAGGAGTTGAGTCATAAATGGTTTGATTGATATGGGATTAAGACAACTATTCATCAGCATGCATTGATTATTTCCATGTTGTTGTGAAATTAAAGGGTCTGACCAAAGTTGGTGCACTCAGGGGCAGTTTGCTTGTTGACAACAGGGCCAGCCGCTGGTCAGAACAGGTACTGTTTTTTTCTTATACTGATTTTTACAGTTTTCTAATCATTATCTAATCATAATTGTAAAAAGGTATATTCTTTTTTAAAACAATTAAAACAATTTTACGCCTCTTGTAGCCCCCTCACAACAACACTGGATCTTTTGTTTTTTATTATGATTACTAAACTCTAACTATTCAAAATGGACTTTTTGGTTAAAACACACAAGCACTCCAGTTTGGTGTCATCGTCAATTTTTTGCTTCAGTTATTGATTTAATAGGAACTCACTCAAGGTTCAAATATACCAGCACAAAAATATTTGGGTCTGTATAGACGATTTCATTGGACGCATGCGTGTTGTCAGGGTTACGTGTCTGGCCCAAACTTCCGGATCGATCTGGATACAATACTGTTAGAAATGTGCACTTTATTAGTTTTACTAGCAGTCCTTTAATTTTTTGGTTTACTGCAAAGGGGCCATCAGTCGTAATCTAATATTTGTAACATAAAAATGGGGGACAATAAAAGCGCTCCTATGTTCTTTACAATGTAGTTTAGTCATTGAACTATCAGAACCATGCTGTTTAAATCTGACAAGAGATCATTACCTGAATCACCAGACTGAAAGAAATAAAGGCTTTCAGCAGAGCATAATTATATTTACAGGTGTTTCCTTTAGAAAAACTTACAGGAAAAAGGTTTTTGTAGTAGAAAACTACGGACCCTGAGTTTGACACTAAACCTCTTCCTGACATTTACATTTGTAGAACTTTATAAGCATTACAAATTTGATATGCATTTAAATGATGCATATAAAACTACATTAACATGAATTGATTAAATTACATTTGTTGGCCAAAACAACTGTTTTACATGTTATACTGTACGTCACGCTGTATTTTGAGTTTTTTCGAAGTAGTACAGTAATGTATGTAAAGTAATATATGTTACACCAAACATGTTTGTATTCTGCATATTCAAGAGAATGACTTCTGTTTTAAATAGTAACACAATTTTAAGCTCAAATTCATTATATTGAAATCTAAACTTTGAAATATAGCATCAATTTAGCTTTGCATTAATGTTTACAAATATACTAAAACATCCTTGCATCCCATATAAAAAAAATTGACGTCAGCATTCTGTGGGGTTTCTGTAAACATGAGCCATGTGTTTGTGGTTGTGATTGTTTTACTAATGCACACCATTTAACCACAAAAGATATTTCTAAGTATGAATCATTAACATCTTAATTACTTGTTACTGTGACTGCATATCAGAAAATAACCAACAACAACGTCCAAATCTTGACTCTTGCTCTTAAAGGGATAGTTCACCCAAAAATAAAAATTCTGTCATCATTTACTCACTCTCATGTTGTAACAAACCAGTATAAATGTCTTTGTTCTGATGAACACAAATGAAGATATTTTGAGTAATGTTTGTAACCAAACCATTCGTGGACCCCATTGGCTTTCATAGTAGTGAAAAAAATACTATGGAAGTCAATGGGGTCCACGAACGGTTTGGTTTTTGGGTGAACTATCCCTGTAATGTAAGATTGTGAATTATGTTGCTTCTCAGTGTTTCAAACTTCTTAATAGTGAATACCTAAAAATGTAACATCCATACATTAAGTGCATTTTATTAATTTACAAAATTACAAAGATTAATAATGATGAAAAACTATATTGCTTATTGTTAGTTCATGTTAGTTGTGGTTGCTGTTTGGTTCTTGTCAGCCTATCATCTCCTCTAGGCTCCAAAGCTCTGTCAGTGCCGTCTCCAGGGGCATCATTAGACCATTTTTAGGGGGGCTCTAGCCCTTCCAAAATTCTTCTCAACCCTTCTAAAAATCTGTGGCAGCTCATGACTTCTCTTCCAAGGGGTGCTAATTCAAAATATGTGTTTGTTGTGTCATGTGAATCATGTGTTTTGTCAAAATAAGTGCCTGCTGCACACGCGTCAAAATCGTTTATGATAAATGAGACACTCGCGTTCACAAAATACAAAAAAGACACTCCCTTAACAGTAAACTCTGATTACGCATTGGATTATGAGAGTATCTGGCAAACGTGAGCGTCTCTTTTATCATAAACCTTTTAGACACGTCTGCAGCAGGCACTTATTTTGACGTGATGCACATAGGTTCACTCGACGCCCCAAACACATATTTTGACATTTTCAAACCACACACATGATGGGCTACATACATGATGAACTTCACATCATGCGCCCTCGGAAAAAGAAGTCACCGGCCGCCACTGCTAAAAATTTTGCTATGTTAGCCCCATAAAGGAAGTCATGATCGCTTCATTCCCCTATAAATTTCATTTGAAAACTACAGCAGGGCAGACTTCGGCTCTTTCCCCTCTGCGTTTTTCAGTACGTTCAGCCCATCTATGCAATACAGTGGAATGCTCCAATAAGGTGAGAGGGGTGTCCGGGGTGTCCAAATTGAATGTACTTTCACTCCCTCAAATAATTATTTTCCTATTAATTGACATGTTTATTTGAACGTGCTGCAGCACAGCACATTGTTAAAAACAAATATTAATAAAATATTAACATATGTTGCAAATTTTACATAATGATTTCATTGTAGGCAGGAAGAGGGTGCATAGTATTTGTCTATCTGTGCACTGAATAAAGTTTATACTTTTAAATTGGGCTTTGTTTTTCTCTTTGTACTGTTTAACAAAACAAAAAAAAACCTAAATCGCCCCTGGCCCTCTCTACCGGTTTTCTCTCTGTCTTCTCAGACCGTGCCATCCTGTTTATCAGTTAGACAGTTTGTTCTCCTCCACTGAGTTTCTGCATTTCTAAAGTGTAATTTCCTTTCCTACAAACTTCTCAAAACTGCCTTGTTGTGCCTGCCACTGAATTCTAGTCTTTCCTGATGTATCTCTATGATTTATATATATATATACACACTCACCTAAAGAATTATTAGGAACACCATACTAATATTGTATTTGACCCCCTTTCACCTTCAGAACTGCCTTAATTCTATGTGGCATTGATTCAACTGAAAGCATTCTTTAGAAATGTTGGCCCATATTGATAGGATAGCATCTTGCAGTTAATGGAGATTTGTGGGATGCACATCCAGGGCACGAAGCTCCCGTTCCACCACATCTCAAAGATGCTCTATTGGGTTGAGATCTGGTGACTGTGGGGGTCATTTTAGTACAGTGAACTCATTGTCATGTTCAAGAAAACAATCTGAAATGAGTTGAGCTTTGTGACATGCTGCATTATCCTGCTGGAAGTAGCCATCAGAGGATGGGTACATGGTGGTCATAAAGGGATGGACATGGTCAGAAACAATGCTCAGGTAGGCCGTGGCATTTAAACAATGCCCAATTGGCATTAAGGGGCCTAAAGTGTGCCAAGAAAACATCCCCCACACCATTACACCACCACCAGCAGCCTGCACAGTGGTAACAAGGCATGATGGATCCATGTTCTCATTCTGTTTATGCCAAATTCTGACTCTTCCATCTGAATGTCTCAACAGAAATCAAGACTCATCAGACCAGGCAACATTTTTCCAGTCTTTAACTGTCCAATTTTGGTGAGCTCATGCAAATTGTAGGCTCTTTTTCCTATTTGTAGTGGAGATGAGTGGTACTTGGTGGGGTCTTCTGCTGTTGTAGCCCATCCGCCTCAAGGTTGTGCGTGTTGTGGCTTCACAAATGCTTTGCTGCATACCTTGGTTGTAACAAGTGGTTATTTCAGTCAAAGTTGCTTTTCTATCAGCTTGAATCAGTCGGCCCATTGACCTCTATCATCAACAAGGCATTTTCACCCACAGGACTGCCGCATACTGGATGTTTTTCCTTTTACACACCATTCTTTGTAAATCCTAGAAATGGTTGTGTGTGAAATTCCCAGTAACTGAGCAGATTGTGAAATACTCAGACCGGCCCGTCTGGCACCAACAACCATGCCACGCTCAAAATTGCTTAAATCACCTTTCTTTCCCATTCTGACATTCAGTTTGGAGTTCAGGAGATTGTCTTGACCAGGACCACACCCCTAAATGCATTGAAGCAATTTATATATATATATATATATATATATATATAGGTATGGAAAGTATTCAGACACCTTGAAATTTGTCACTCTTTTTTTCATTGCAGCCATTTTCTAAAGTCAAAAAAGTTTATTTTATTTCTTTTTTTCCCGGTTGCTTAAACACACTTTTTGAAACTTTGCCTCATATTCTCAAAACAGTAAACACAATCTCACATAATTCCCCAACACTCCAATGAAGGTGTAGAACCATCTCAAGGAGGATCAGAAGAAATGGACAGCATGTGAGTTAAATATGAGTGTCATAGCAAAGGGTCTGAATACTTAAAACCATGTAATATTTTAGTTTTTTAATAAATTTGCAAAAAATTCTACATGTCTGTTTTTTTCTGTCAAGATGGGGTGCTGAGTGAACATTAATGAGAAATAAAATGAGTGACAATTTTAAAGGTGTCTGAATACTTTCCATACCCACTGTGTATAAGTGGATCAAAACATTTTATAAAAGTTCATCTTTGTGTTCTGAACAATACTCGTTGATGAACATTTTTGATCCACTTCAAATGTTGACTAGTGTATTTGAGAGATTAGTTTTTGTTTTGTTTGTGTTGAAATTTTTTTTCATGTACTTATAGTCCAGAGCTTTACATCAGTCTTTATCTCTGAACCCAGATTTTACACTGATGGACAGCACCAAGAGTAAATACAGAGCCGGCGCCAGACCATAACTAACAGGGGGGCACTCGGCTTCCAACGGGGGGCACGCAATAGCAACAATAACTTGCAAAAAGAAGACATTAAAACAACAAATACAGCAAGCACACACTCATACAACTGGTACAGACTGTCAGCTCATTTCCCGTATAAAGTGCAAAAGACCACAAACGATGCGCAAAACTATTGAACTTCGACCACTGCGTGAGCGCAAGCTGAGCTCCGCTGCGCTCGCGCTTCTCGATGCAACAACAAACCGCCCTCGCGCGACGCAAGCCATTGAAATGAATGGGTTTTATAGCGCAGCGCACACCGCGTCCTAGCTTTAAAAAAGCCGCTTTACCATAATCACGTCGTAATGCTGTTAACGGTCTATAGCCACACTTCACATTTAAGCTTACGTTATTTAAAACAACGCTAACTTACCTTTGAAATAGCGGAAGACGGCGTGTAAGAACATTAAACTTCCTTAAAACAGGGTCCTTAAAACTGCCCGCGAATGCCCCCCCCCCCTTGACGCCGGCCCTGAGTAAATAAAATGTCATTTAAATCAATCGTTAATTTTTAGGTAGTAAGTTCTCTACTTTACCACAAAACACATTGGTCTTGACTGTTTCAATGGTATTTTAAAAGAGGATTTAAGGCACAAACTTTGTGCTGTTCCTAACAAATGGCCCTTGAATACTTTCAACATTGTTGAAAACATTTTACAGAAAATGCATTAGGTAATCTCTTCGTCAGTGCTAATTTAGTCCCTGAGAGGAGGGTACCAATAATAAAATCATTCTCAGTTGCTGTGGTAGGAACATTTTTAAAGCAGGTGGTCCCACAAATAGCTCTAATACCATAAAAAGGTACCTGCTGTGTGAATGGGGCTGTAATCATTGACCTTGGAGATCATTGAGGTAGGACAAATCTGCATTACCGCCAGTTTTTTTTTATTATATTTTTTATTCAGAAATGCTGATTGTGTTAAAAGCACTCAAAAATTATTGAACAAAAAGCTATGTACTGTATATGGCTGCATATGTTTGCTGCCATCTGCTGGTGCATACGAATAATTACAGTTATTTAACTTCGTTTAGAAACTGTGTTTATTACAATATCATTATTAGATTTTGCCTTAAAACAAGTGTATAGTGGGGTTACATTTGATTTATTGTTTTCCCTGTTTGCAGTATATATATTTTCACCAAAACCATTGTGACAACACCAAAAATACAATGAAAATTAAGCTATATTAAAATCAAACATTTTTTTTTTTTAAATCCAAAATGTGTGACATACTGCTGTTGCTGCTGCATAAATCATAAAACATAATCTTTTTTTTACTAATCCCACCACAATATCTCACATTACTGCTGTATAGAGTGATGTTCTGCTGAATTCAGTGGATCAGGATGTAGAAGAAGAACGGCCATAAGAGAAAGAGGAGATTCTGTGTGACGCTCTTAGCACCGTTACACAGATTCCCCTTACAGCATGAGAAGCTCGTGTAAGGTGCAGCGAATTGTGGTACAGCATCACAGGCAGATTTAGAGACGCATCCTTTAAAAGTCTGAGACACAGACCCAACAGTTGCTAATGTAAAGAAAACAAAAGTTGATCAAGTGAATCATTAAAAACTTGACCACACAGAAATCTGATAAAACACATATACAAAACATTTTAAATACATGACCCTATCCTATGTTAAATATATGATAAATATATTTCTGTGATTACTAGATACTGTAAATTAAAAACCATGTTCTCTGATTTATGTTATCAAATATTGATATGTCTTGAACAAAAAGTGCAATTCAAATGTAACCTTATCTACTATAATAATGCAGAGAAAGACAGAAAAATAACTTGATTCTTACTTTTCGCTGCAAAGCAGCGGTCTTCATCTCCAAAACATTTTAATTTGTTGAAGCAACTCTTCTCATCGCAGTAGTAACATTGTTTTCCATTGGGGCTGTTAGAGGGAACTGTAGAAGAAACAAATCTTATTATTTAATTTCAAATACCTAAGCACAAAAAAAAAACGTATTAATTCAATTTAAAAAAAAATTTTAAGGTAAGTGGTTGCAATCAATTTATTTGAGCTACATTTAAACAAAAGTTTTTTGTTTTGTTTAAATGTAGCTTAAATAAATTGATTCCAACCACTTACCTTAAAAAAATTTAGCAAATTGAATGAATAATTTTTTTAATGAGCTTTATGCTAGCATATATATATATATAATATTCATTCAATTTTCTCAATTTTTTAAGGTAAGTGGTTGGAATCAATTTATTTAAGCTACATTTAAACAAAACAAAAAACTTTTGTTTAAATGTAGCTCAAATAAATTGATTCCAACCACTTACCTTAAAAAAATTTAGCAAATTGAATGAATAATTTTTTTAATGAGCTTTATGCTAGCGCATATATATATATATATATATATATATATATATATATATATATATATATATATATATATATATATATATATATATATATATATATATATATATATTTTATTCATTCAATTTTCTCAATTTTTTAAGGTAAGTGGTTGGAATCAATTTATTTAAGCTACATTTAAACAAAAGTTTTTTTTATTGTATTTTAATTTACTAATTTTTTAAATAATTTTTTCAGTGCAGTTATAGTTATGTATATGAAAGACATACCTGGGGCGTCATTGCTATTACAGAGGTTTGTGCTACAGCACTTTGTAGATATAACCATTCTTTTTGTTCCGTTGTTAACAGATCCATTTATACAATTCTCCGTCACTGCACAACCCTTAATCTGCTCTTTAACTTCAGTCCCACCTAAAAAAATAATATGATTAATGCTTTACAATGCTCTTTGTGTGTGTGTGTGTGTGTGTGCGTGCGCGCGTGCGTGCGTGCGTGCTTGTGCGTGTGCGTGTGGGGGGGGGGTTGGTCTATGTGTTTTACGAGGACATGAGTAGTGTATAATGACATGTTTATCATACTATAAAGGTGGTTTACGGGGACACAGAGAATTCTAATATACAGACATCTTACATCAATTTTTGCTTCACAACTATTGATAATCTTGAGATATGCATCTCTACTCGTGAAGACAAGATCATACGATCAAACCACAGTTGATAAGAAAATAAGAAATGAAATACAACACAGATTTTTACTCTTGAGACAACATTTCAGTAATTTCATAGATAATAAACCCACACAAATAGTTTTGATTAATTCAACGTTTAGGATCATCCGTATATCACATTCTTTAGAGCAGGGTTTTCAAACTGTGGGTCAGGACTCATAGGGTCCCACAGTGGGATCAGGTGGGTTGCATAAAGTCACTTGAATGTCGTAGTGAATGACACAAAAACAGTTTTGTCCTATTAATGACAATGGTTTTGATATAAGGTATTTTGGGATTGCAATTAAACTTACATTTAATGACAATGAAAATATAAACTACTCTCTTCTAAAAGAGAACACATTTATTTTTGTATTTCTAAATGAATTTTTTGAGCATATTTTTATAAACAAATATTTTGGTAGGTCCTGAGATTATGCCCGTCTAAGTGGGTTGCACAATGAAAAAGACCACTGCTTTAGAGGATGTAACCTCCAGAGGATGTGAAGGACGCAACCTTCTGAAATGAGACACAGCCAGTATCTACTATAACTAGTATATCAAGACCTGTGGGGACGATTTTAGGTGTGGCGGGCAGCAATGGCAGAATTAATGTAGCGGAACAGATATTAACTGCATGCTCTTAACACTTATCATATACTATACACCATCAAATACTTTCACTTCAAATCCGCTTAATCCCAGCCTCACGACTTTCAAAAATACCGGTTTCATGGCAGAATTTGTTAAGAGTGATTAAAAATGATAATTTACATGAAAACATGTCAAATGCACTCAGAGGTGGGTAGCAGAGTCGTATAATAATAGAGTTACGACACTCACATAGACGTCCGTTGTAAGAATGGAATGCGGAAGTAACAGCGTTTCATGTAGTGACCGGTAGTGACGCATAGTTCCAAACGCAGCACTGAAGCCCATTCATTTCAATGGCACCTGCTGGTAAATCGACGAAATTATCGTTTCTCTTTACATTTTCGGACATTTTGATTAATATAGTCAACAGTGATATGTAATGATTATCGTTAATAATAACTAGTAACATTTTTATATTTTAATGAGTTGTGTATAATGTGTGAATAATATAGATTTAATGGTTTATTATTTTATTACTGGTGGCCATCTACTTTATACTTATCTTTTTATATATATTACGAGTAACACTAGGGGGCAACAGCGACAAGCTAAATGCCTTATAAGAAAGTCACACTGCTTCACAATGCTGCTATGTGTTTCATTGTGTTTGGTAAGTAATACGAGTGATGTATCCTCGAAAATCATGTATGATTATATTAACATTTAATGTGAATTTAAAATATGAATTTAGTGTGTTTCTGTTATGCTTGACTGTTACAAATAACCGCGTTTGCGATCTTTTTTGTGATTTTAATATATTAAAAGTGTAGGAATTATGTTTTTAGCAGATTGATAGCCATTTATATAGCCATATTTTGCTACAAAAATAAAAGATAAACTGTGTTGCTGTAGTTGATATAGATAACCACAGTTATATTTGGGTCACAATTAACTGTTTATCTTTATTAACTGATTTACTGTATTTCCATCACTCCCTAGTAAAAAAACGTTATAAACACAGTAAGTATAGTGATCAATTCCCATTACAAGCTAATATTTACCTAAAATAGCTGAAAACCTATGCAAACAGATTGACAGCCCTGCTTGGTTTGGAACTGTAGAACGTTACATGAATCACGTGACCGCGCGGCGGCGAGATCAAAGCGTTTCGTAACTCTGTTATTATACGACTCTGGTGGGTAGTAACGAATTACATTTACTTCGTTACATGTACTTGAGTAAATTTTTTTGTGTAACTAGTACTTTTAGAGTAAATTTAAGGAAAGGTTCTTTTTACTCTTACTCAAGTACATTTCTAGTGAAAAAACTGTACTTTTACTTCGCTACATTCGGTGGCGTTACTGCGCTACTTTCAAATGGTAATAATTAACGAATATATATTTTTTTTCAAGTTTATTCACCTTATTCCGCCACGCCCCTTTTTAATTCTTCGCTCTTCCGCACTTTGTCAACCGACTTCCGCTGCTAATATGGCACAGTGCATTCGGTGGTTAGTTTGGTGGTTAGAAGATTGTTTGTAGTTCACTATAACTTTAGTGAAATGACAAATATCGCTACTGCTGTAAATGTTTTAAATTAGGAGCACGGTTAAAACGTCATACGACGCTCGGATAGTCTTATATTGTCCCATCAATCGTCTCGTGGTTAGACGATATGAAGCGGCCGCGGCAAGTAACCTGGCATATTTAATTACCTCGTCCTTTCAGGAGTTGATGGAGCAGCATTGAAAATTATTAAAAGTATGTCTACCAATATTTACACAGTGATTTGGTCTTTTTTATAGCAAATGTGCACCTTAGCCAGTCCAATAACTATTTCGTTTTTATGTGGTACCATGATAGAATTCATTTGCAAACTTGCCAACACTTATTCCTTCAAATCAGGAGACTTAAATCCTTTTAAGTGGAATCTACAAAGCTCACATATGGTTTAAGAAATTCCTTACAGATAATAACTGATCACACTGTAAAGGTTTATATAACTGCATGGCAGGTTACATCTGATCACATAGTAAATGTTTATAACTGCATGACAGGTAACAGCTGATCACATTGTAAAGATTTAATATAAATGCACAACATCTGATCACATTGTAAAGGTTTAATCAATCAATCTTTATTACAGACTCGGGGTCCAGATAAAACAAAAGAATACTACAGACAAGACATTAAAACAAGATAAACAACCCACACATCAACCCACACAATAAATAGCTACAGAATACAACAATACCAATGTCTCCAAAGCTTTGACTGATATCGTGTAGTACTCACACTTATATTAGATAGACCCACAATAATCTCATTATTAGAATAATTTAGCCGGCAGATAAATCTATAGATGAGATTTCGTAGCAGTGCTTTAAAAGTAATTACTCTAGCACTCACAAACATTTCACTTGCACTATGCCATCTAGGTTTCTTAAAGGGGAAGTCCAATCTATACATTTTAGCCTGTTTATCACGGGTAATTTATGTCCACTTTGCATTATACATGAGGAAAAATAAATAAATTTGCACGATTTCGATTATTAGATTGATAGTGTGTTGAAGCGGAATTTTCGTAACGGTCTTTAATGGACACAATTAACCAGAATGCACTGCGCGAAACTGATTCATTAGCTCCACCCACTAACCACTGTTCGATGCAGTCGTCAGGTTTGTTTGACTTCATGCGGCGCCGCAGGAACCGACAGCTGGATGACGTCAAGGTTCCGCGAAAGGGATTTAAAAGCAAACTCCTCCGTATGATTTCGCGAATCGCTCTCGCGGTACTTTGACGTCATCCCGCTGTCGATTCTTGCAACGCCACATGAAGTTGAACAAGCCTTATAACTTCTTTTACCGCTCAACTAGCTCTCAAATCAACTCAAGTCAACTTGAAGTTAGCCGGCAGACGAACCCATCCAAAGAGTAACTCCGCTTTAACCGTCTCTGAGGGGGAAATCACCAAAGCCCTCGATAAAAGATGACTAGAACCTGTGCAGTATGTGGATGTAAGGACAACAAATTCAGGCCACCGGGAGTTTTTATTGTTGACATCAACGCGACCCTCAGCTGACCCACCACTACACTACTTTGAATATGCAGCCAGCACTTTCGTCAGGAAGATTTTGAGTACTGTTTTCAGCCCAGTTTTTCCGCGGACGCAGGTAATGTAAAATTGTTAAAATATCTAAAACATCATTTGGCTTAGTTGTTGCTTGTTTTGTGTAACTACGGTAAACATACTACGTAGAAAGTTATTATCATGTTGTTGTTATTATAAACACGAGCAAAGCAAGCTAACGTTAGCTTCTGTGCAGCTGTCAATCAAAAACGTTATCATCTACTGTCAATCATCTCGCCTCAAGACCCGCCCCCATTTAGAACATTCAGAATTAATGTAGTCGTGCATTTTTCTTCCGGTGATTTGATGACGCGTCAAATCACCGTTACTGTAGCAGTTAAAAGCTTTAATTTTTTATATGGAGTTAGTACATTTGATGGCAGCACAATCAACTACATATATGGCATGAAATATAGTGTTGGAGCATAATGTTGTATTAGGGTGGACTTCCGCTTTAAGTAAGATTCTCATAGCATCATTATACGCTACCTGCAGCTTCTGTAAACTTGATGTTCTGTAGTTAAACCACAGGTGAGCAGTATAGAGTGTAGTGCAAAATGCTTTAAAAAGTGACACCTTCACCTCATCTGAACAGAAACTAAACTTACGTAAAAGTGTATTCGCCTGCATATACATCATACGCCGTTGTCTTTCTATATCCTCATCATCTGTCATATGTTCTGTGATAAAATGACCAAGGTATTTTACTTTCACAGATACAGTAAGACTCTTATTAGACAGCTTAAAGACTGGAAATGTTATACTTTTATCCTCCTTAGTTCTACAGATCATAACCACACTCTTATCAGGATTATATAAAATATCATGTTTAAGACCATACTCAGAACACATATTTAAAAGCTGTTGAAGACCAGCACTGCTAGGACTAAACACCACAAGATCATCTGCATACATAATATGATTCACACACATATTCCCAATCATACACCCAGTTTTATAGGCATTCAAACATTCTGATAGATCATCCATGTAAAGATTGAATAAAATTGGGGACAAAATCCCCCCTTGTCTCACACCATTACTAACCCCAAAAGGGGCAGAGACTTTATTGCACCATTTGACTTGCATCATCTGATGGGCATACCAATAAGCCAGGATTCTCACAATATATTCTGGCACCCCTCTTTGTTTCATTTTTAAATATAACTTTGCATGGTTGACCCGATCGAAGGCCTTGGATGCATCAATAAAGCACATAAAGACTGATGAGTTTTTATTTCTATACTTATTTACAATTTCCTTTAATGCATAAATGCAGAGATCAGTACCATGTTTAGCCTTAAATCCAAACTGGTTGTCTTTAGATTCAATAATCACATTTAACCTATCCAGCAAGATTTTTTCCAACACTTTAGACAGGATACTTGCTAGAGCTATGGGTCTATAATTATCTAAGTTGCCTACCATACCAGCTTTGTTCTTAATAACTGGGACTAACAGAACAGACAACATTGACTCTGGTAACACGCCATGAATCAAAAGGCCAGTAAAACAGACAGCTAGTAAAGGGGCTATCCTCTTACTTCCATATTTTAGATGTTCAGCAGAAATATTATCTAGTCCACTAGCTTTATTTTGAGGCAATTTACTCATAGCATGTTCCACCTCACGTGACATAATCACCATTGAATCATTAGGTTGAATATCATCCACATTATATAATTCATTTTGGATGCAATTAAAAAGACTACAATAATGCTGTCTCCATAATTCTGCAATATTATCTGCCCCCGAAACTCCATCCAAGGCACAAGGAAGAGATACTCTGCATCTATTAATTGTTCTGACATCTTTCCAGAAATCTGTGGTATTTTGATTTAATAGCTTCATAGCCATAGAATCAGCCCTCAATGATTGCTCATTTTTACCAATAAAGCGAATAGCGTACTTGTATCTTGCATTTGTAGATTTTTTATACTCAAGCTCAGGCCCCTGCCTGGGTCTTCCTGCTATATCCCATAATTTAAAAGCTTCTCTGGCTTCATCCTGATATTCAGATACATATTTACTCCAGCCAGGCCTAGTCTTATTTGGTATACCCTTCAATTTAAAAAAGGGCTTACTACAACCATGCAAGGCATTAACAATATCATTATACATTGAGCAAATATCCCTCTGATGACTTGGATCTTTACAGTTGACATCACTACACATGATTGCATCCCTAGGCAAGTTAATATTACCCAGACATCTATCTGTGTTTACATAATAAACCGAAAGATCCTCCTCTGTAAGTGCAGACCAATCAATTTTTGCTATATTGACATTATTATCATTATTAGACATTGCAACAAGTAACTCCGCATTTATCACAATGGACACAGGTATGTGATCAGTTGTTACTATACCATACAGAATACTCATACCACTCAGCGATGCATGTGCATCTGCTGTGCTAATACAATGGTCCAACCATGATGTTGTGTTCCAAGCCTCACTAACATAGGTATAACTATCTACAGGCAAACACACTTCTGTTGACAGAATAAGATTATTATCATGACAAAACTGAGCAATATGACTGGAAAATATAGACTTTTTGTCTGAAATATCTGCATTCATATCCCCAATGACATACACACTAGAAACAGTAGAACTTTCTATAAAAGAACTGATAAAAGCTAATCTATTTAAATACTCATCTTCATTATGATGACTTTCGTAAGGTGTGTACACATTTAGAATAATAAAATTCTTATCTTGATAAGTTATCTGTATTGCAATACACCAATTAACATCCAATCGAATTACCTTAACCAGTGGATCTAGCTTTTTATTCCATAGTATGGCTACACCCCCAGATATCCTACCTTTAATTAAATCCATACAAAGATCCACTGTGGATTCACCAGCACCATGAAAATGATCATGAATAGAATTTAATTTATCTAAATCTTGCATTGGTAAGAAAGTCTCTTGCAGACATAAAATATCACAGTTCTCTAACAGACTGTCCACAACCACACGGCGGGCTTTGTCCCCATCATCCTGGCCGACACGAAGGCCACGACAGTTATATGACACAACCCGAATGTCCATGAGAGGTACACAATTGTTTATCCTACCCGAGGACGCACACTTTCCCCAGCGACTGGAGCAGTATTTGACCCATTGATTCCCACCCTACGTGGTTCATAATAGCGTCTTACAAAAGCCCCTTCGGGCCAGAGATGTGGGTCATACATTTCACTGACTTCATTACATTCAGCAGATACTTTAAATGAACTGTATCTGCTTTGTATTGTTTCAATTTTCTGACAAGCAACATCGCGTCCAAGTTTTTGTTTCAGGTACTCAGACAAAGTCAAGGCATCTAAGTCAGGTGTAAACTTGGAGGCAAAAACACTCACCAGTTTGGTCTTAATCATTCGGATGTTGCCCACAGCTCCAGTGCCAACAACAGACTTAACATTACCGGACTTCTTTTTCTGCATGCTGGTATCATTAGACGATCTTGTTTTAAAATCAGCATTCACAAAGCCTTGTCGACGACCCTTTTTTACGACGCGACTCCACTTCGGGGAATCCAAGGAAGATGTTAATCCGGTGGCTCCCTCCATTGACACATGATTTTCCACTCTATCAGCACTCAACGATAATGACCTCGCCATCAAAACTCCTTCACCGCTTATGTCCATTTCAAAAGTTTCAACTGACGCGGCTCCGAGTGCCGTACCCTCTGTCCGCGCAGCATTAGCACTAACGGGCTTTGCAGAGCCCTCCATGCTGGCAACCTGCATCCCATCCGTCGCTTGCTCCAAAACACTCACTCTCCGATTAATATCCACTGTGATAGCTCGTAGATCTTCATCCGCGTTAACATGCAGTTGCATTGCGTGTTTCATAGTACAAAGCTCAACACTCAGCTGCTCCATTCTTCCAAGCAAACTTGAGACATCAATGCTATCGAAGGACACTGGAGGTAACTCATCCAAGAAATGGGAAACAAATCTAGGAATGTCTTCGCCACATTCATTTATCACTTTAAGACAGCTTTTTATGTTATTGATGTCTTTCTGTGGCCCTTTATGAGAAACATTCCGTTGTGTTGTAGGACACAGTTCAAACAATACCTTCTTTGAGGCCTCAATCCAATCAGAGTCAAACGTTTTTGCAGCCAACAGGACAATTTCATCCTGACTCAGAGTCTTAATTTTGACAGCAAGAAAATTAAGGAATTCATCCTCAACAATAACTTTCCCGTCAACAGTATTGTATATCTCAGGTTTCAGACGAGAACGTTTAAATACAGAAGCAGATGATACAGCCAGCCCTCGTGAGGCAGCGTCCGCCATGTTAGTAGCAGTGTAATATAAATGCACAACATCTGATCACATTGTAAAGGTTTAATATAATTGCACAACATCTGATCACATTGTAAAGGTTTAATATAATTGCACAACATCTGATCACATTGTAAAGGTTTAATTAAAATGCACAACATCTGATCACACTGTAAATGTTTAATATCACTGCATGACATCTGATCACATATGAAGGTTTAATGTAACTTTACAACAGGTAAAGCAAGACCACCCTGCAATAAATTAAGACACAGCTTTATCGGAGTCATCAGGAGCTGATCCCAAGCGTATATCTGGAAGCTGTTGGTGTATGTACTGGTAAAGTGCTTGGCGACTGTGTAATGGATGCAATATCAACCCTGTTTAAAGCTGACAAAGATGGTTTTTTCTCAGTAGAGATATGTACATTTGTGCCAGCTCAACACATTGAAGCAGTTTCTCGGACAGGGTTTACAGGACTAGGCCTTAATTATATTAGGACATTTTAGTTTTTACAAACAAACCCTACAAAAAAACAAGACTGGTGCGCATCTTGTGACAAAACAATGGCACTCATATATGTTGAGGTATGTCAGTAAAAGGTGTTTTTAAATTATTGTAGCTCAAATATGCATTTTAGCCTGGGACCAGGATAAGCCCTGTCAGGGAAACTGCACCAGTGTTTTCCCATATCAGATGTATGTTGCTTCAGGTTGAGTTGTGATTTTAAAGTGTAGTTGTGGTCAGAGACGGATAGATGCTCCCATTGTGTTTCTGCATTACAGTTTAGGAACATGTTGATTGTATCATCCTCACAGTTGTCCACTGCATCACTAAACATCAATGCATCTGTGAAAACAATATAACCATAAACAGTTTTATGTTAGTATTTAAAATAAACTTGCATCATGAGAATTAATATATAAATGGCACCCATACTTAAACAGAACAGTGTGTAAGAGAGATGCATTAAAAAGAGACAAAAACATTATACACACAACCTTTAACTTCAGTGTTAAATAATACGTTGTTTAATAGGTCATTATCATCAATATCTGAATGAGAAATGAACTGACATTCTAGCATCTGAAATCTCAGTAACTTGTAGGAATCACGTGGGCTACTGTAAGAATGCAATGTACTATAATATCTCGTTGTATATCGTAAATATAAAAATATAGGTGGACAATTAAAACCATTCAAATAGTTGCATTTTATAAACTAACGTTACTGATCTTAAGTGTATTTGTAGAACGGACTTCACAAATCTAACTTTAGGCGAACGAGCACAAAGTTAGCTAAGATAGCTTACCTGAAACTGGCCACCTTTTCAACACCCGGCGTGGTTTAAAGTTACCGGAACATCGTAGTCGAACCATTAATTGGGATAAGGGTGTTCCTCAGTTGGCTTAAAATTGGTAAGAAAGAAACATAAAGGCGCTCGAGTGAGCTTTTTTAACTTAACACGTCGCCTTCCGTCACTGCCTCAGCTGCTCATCGTCTATGCGGCCGGAAGAACGTTGACAAAATGAGCGAAATGGCGCCGCCCTTGTTGTCGTGAAAAATAAGGTGAATAGGGCGTGTTCGAAAGTTTCGCGAGACAGTCTGCGTCACCCTTTAGCGCGCGTGACCGCGCGGTCACCCTTTAGCGCGCGTGACCGCGCGGTCACCCTTTAGCGCGCGCGACCGCGCGTAGATGATAGAAGAAGAAGAAGAAGGGCGCGTGTGCGTTGTGCGAGATATCGGATGCAGATCATGCATGGCGGCTTCAAGTTCGGTCTATGTTTTCACTCCAAGAGGTCAAAAAGAATAGTTTCATGATGCGATGCATGCTTTTTTCAATAAACGAGCTGACATCTCAGCGTACAGGAATTCAAGATCCAACCTGAAGTAAGTGTCACAGTATTGTCTATTTGAACACTATCAATGGTCATTTCACACACTGTCCGAGGTTTTTTGCCATATGCACTCTTGTGCAAGCGATGACAAAACCTAGTGTAAGTTAAACCATACAAACAGCACGTTCACATCTGCACATTTCCATATCATTTCCCCACAACTAAACAAACTGAACAGCATAATGTAACGACGTCTTGCATTGAGGAGTTGTCGTCATGGTACAGAGCTCCTCCCCCTTTCCGCCATGTTGGCAGGATTCCGGCAGCAGAACATGATTGTTTACGTGTGGTTTTAGCTCGGTAGTACATGAGGTTTTTCGCAATTCTACACTGTTTTACCATGCCTGGCATTAACTGCTGCGTTAAAAACTACTCCAGCACATCACACGATACATATGGAAAACATTGGAACAGTGGAATACAGTTTTTAGGTTACCGAAATGGAGACACCATTATGCATAACAAAGACATCTCAAACAATGGCATATTTGCTTTAAAAATGGCATAATTGAACGAATGACACTTAATAACAGTTGTCATAAACATGCATAAAACTTCCTTTGTATTCATCATGACATGTGTCATGTCATAAATAATTATGAAGGTCTTATGTCAGTCTTATCCCTTCAAGTAAAGTGTTGGAAACGTTTGTGTATATTGAACCGTTCAATTTGAACGTCTCGTTACAACCTAGTGTTTAGAAACCGTCGCAGTTAATTACTTTGTCATTTTGGTCAAAAAGTGTCTGCTAAATGCAATGTAACTTAATTACAATACACTAAACGCAAGTGAAGAAACGTAAGTTACCTTTGCCAGTACAATGCTGTTTGTGAGCTTGTTCCTGTTAGGTCGCTTTTCTTTCGCCTTATTTTTTGCATTGCTTTATTCATTTTCTTTATCGTATTTGTAGATCGTCTCCGAAATAATAAATTAAAAGAGCTCTGGAAGTCGCGTCTCTGTGAAGTTGCCCCTGGCAACTGATAGCGTCACCTACCATCATGGCCGACCGACGCAGACCCCGCCCAAATCGGCACGTGACTCCTCACTCTCAATACACAAATCCGGACACCTCACTAATGTGTAGAAAATTCAAACGGGATTGTACTTTATTTAAATCCTTCCTAAAGAATGAATGAATAAAAATAAAGGAATAAAGTTTGATTTTAAAGAAACATGTATTATATATTATACTTAATGTAGAGTTGATTTGCACAAACAGATAAGTTCCATATGAAATTCTAAAATGATCATTTTTATTAAGCTCCTGTTTATGTTCAGTAATTGCACTTTAATGGAAATGAAAATAACCTATTCATATAAAAACATGATAACAAACAGACTCACACGTTCTTTTTTGTTTGCATGTTTAAAGGCAGATGCTGACAAGTTTGTGTTGTGAACATGAAAATAAATACAGAGTTAACCGTCAGAGAAACATCTGTGTGTGTTTGAGATTTTTTCTCAAATGACACGTTATGTGATGTCCCATTGCAGGACTGAGATAGGCTGCTTTACTTGCATATAAGCAGAACAATGAGACTTTTAAGGAGAGGTTTGTGAAAACCCTCCAAGTAGTCTGAAATTCAGTGCTTTTGTGCTACTTCTTTATCAGATCGGAAGTAACGAGTAACTAACTACTTGAGTCGTTTTTTCATCTAATACTTTTTTACTCTTACTCAAGTAAATAATTAGATTGATACTTTTACTGGAGTACATTTTTGTATAAGTACTTGTACTTTTACTTGAGTACAGATTTTGGGTACTCTACCCACCTCTGAATGCACTTTACATGAGCTTTTTAGGTTTTTGCAGTTTAGGATAATGAAAAACATTCACATTAGTTAAATGACCCTAATTTCCATGAATCTATAATATGTAAATATAATAGTAAATTAATCCTCCATCATTCTGAACTCACCAGTGAATTCTACAGTTATTAAACTTGCACATGTGGCAGTGGCAGTGTCCGGACACGTTCTCTCTTTTTTTTCACAAGAACCCATCATACCGTAACACTCATAACATTTGAGTGAATGTCCTGAAAAAAAGAAACAGAATGAGGTAAAAAAATGTATTTTGTAACTAAAAAAAACATTAAATAGGATTTTGTGTTGTTTACTGTACCTCCAGTGAAAAGAGCGCAGAAGAGAACAATGAAGATTTTCAGATCCATCTTTGGTCTGTCAGGAGGTGAATAAAATCATAAACCCTTTCAGTGGCTTTTATAGGAACGATCAAAAGAGGGGGTGAGGCTTTGATGGGAAAAGTACATTTAAATACAAGGGATTAAGTTGTCGTAATCTTAAAGGTCAAAAACATCAAATATACAAATATATGTGTCAGGCTCAGAGAAAACAGAAGATCCCAATGCAGTTAACAGAAAGCTTTAATTCAAATAATAATGAGTGCAAATAGACAATGGCACGTCTGGGCATAAAGCCACACCAGGTCAGACGGCTGAGGAGGGGAGCTCCTGCGACAGGCAGAGGGAGAGAGAGCGTTAGTGGTGCTGAAGGGAGAAGCTGGGCAGCTTCAGTGCTGAAGGACCCTCCTGCTGGACAGCGGCAATGCTGCGGCGAGTGTGCGCTGCTGCAAGCACAAGAGGCAGTCAGTGAAGCAGGCAGACAGTAAGCAGGCAGATGGAGAGTAGTCCGTAACTGGAGGATGAGAAACAGTTCAGAGAGCCGTCGAGTAAACAAAGTCCACAGCACAACTCCCGGGTAGCAGAGAGCACAGACTGGGGTAGAAGAGATAAACCCTGGGCAGGACAGATAAGAGGGGCAAAACAGACAATAAACTGGAAACAACTAACAACACTATGACGTGACAAGACTGGAAACTAGCTGAGCTAGTAACGGGCAAGTACAGACGAGTACATCGACAAACGGACTTGCAAAGACACACTAAACACACAGGGATTAAATACACAGACCAGAAGAGGGGAGAACAAGCAACAGGTGAGGAAGACAAGAGGAGGCAATCACACTGAACAGGAACACCTGTGAGGGAAGCACACGTGAACCTGTGAAACAAACACAAACACAGGACAACCACAGCACTAACAAGACAAAACACATAAATATATATCTAAATATATATACACATGAAAACAGAACACTAGACAAAACAAGACATAAAAACAAAGACTAGATAATACAAGGGAGCGGGGAAGAAGTCACAAGACACGGGAAAAACATGGTCTAATATGACAATACCAAAACCACGTTCTCCCACACAAAACATTGTACTGTCAGGACCCTGCCACACACAACTAGATATAATTACCAAACAAGATTATGGCAGAGTCCTAACAATATGTCTATTCTATTTATTCTTTTTTTCTTCTTTTTTGTGATGCCAGTGGAAATTTAGGCAGTGCAGTTAAAAACTAAACCAAAACATTTCCTCAAGATTTGCTTCAGAAAAAAAAGTTGCAAGAGTGCTGTTCACCAGAAAAACATGCATGTGAAAAGTATAACAGACCAGACATGAATTCTGAAAGCCTAAATGCTTTTCGGCAGGTTATCAGTATCTAACTGTGGTGGTCAGATAACAGTACTCGTTTTAAAGACAGATAATAATGTTTTTATTCTTATTCTTTTGAGAGATTAAATTTGCTTCCTTTTATCCAGTTGAATAAAAAAAAAACATTTTGTTCAACAAACCTCAAAATGTGTGTTTGAATTGCAAGTGAAGCTGACACGAAATAAAATCTGTGATCGAACCCTTTCCTGACATTTACATTTTGTCATTTAGCAGACGTTTTTATCTAAAGTGACTTAAAAAAGGGGGAAACAATAAAGCAATTCGAAAAACACAAGAACAGCACAATAACTATTCTCATTAAGCCTAACACAGTGCACATAGCCAAGGGTTATTTTTTAAGACAGAAAAGATAAAAATAGAAAACATTAAAAAATATATTAAACTCTTTATAGGAAGTTAGGTTTTAGCTGATTCTTAAAAATGACCACAGAATCAGCAGATCATTTGTGGCAGACACTTTCAACCATGTTATTTATTTTAAGAAAATTAACTGGGAACAAACATAAAAAATTATTAGAGATTTGTACAATCTTGAATATATCATTCACTGGAAAAAGTTGGTTCATCTTAAAATGTACATGAATTACAATTTTTTTTTAAATACAGTGCATCATTTTTGCATCCACTTAAGTAAGTTTTATATGGAATTTTAAGCAATTTAAGCAATTACATTTTTTTAAGTAAGTTTTTCAATTGCTTAAAATTCCATGTAAAATTGACTTTAAAAAGTGGAAGCAAAAATAATGCACTATATTTAAGTATACAGCCCATTATTTTAAGTCCACTGCCTAGTTAGTTATATTTACTAAAATAATTCAAGTAGTTTCAACCAAAAATTATTTATTTATTTTCCTTCTTACACATTTTACATGGTAAAATTTAGTTGAATTTACTAAATAATCTGTTTATTTAGAATTACTCACCTTTTTGTGTTATGTTTACTCAAATTTGGTTAAAAAACAATAATAATTTGTTTTTTAATAGAATTTACTTATTTTATATAGTTACATTTACTAAGCCCCAATATCATTTTTACAGTGACCTGGTTGCCTTAAAATGTTGAGTTAATTTAACTTAAAAGTATAAGTTGACAGGAACAATATTTACAACTTTTTGAGTCAACTAATATTTTGCCTCAACCTAAAATTTTAAGACATCTAGGTATCTTTTTAAGTTACCAACAAATCGTATACTGTTTTGTTACCTGTTTGTGTTTCTCTCTCTCTCTCTTAATTAAAATTTTCAATTTAAGTGTGCTTTATTGGCATAACAAAAACTGTACATTTGTATTACCAAAGCATTTGCAGCTGGGCTGCGTACAAATAGTGCAAATAAAAGCAAAAATTAAACAAAGTATATAGTGCAAAAATAAAAATAAAATAGTACGTTATAGAAATAAGATAAAAATAAGAACAAAGTTAAATAGTAGAATAAAGCAGTAATTTATATTACTTATCTTCTACATATAATGGAGACATTAAGTCAGGTCAGATTGATTTTCTCTTATATGACATGTAGACACACTGTAAAAAACTTTGCTGTCTTAATTTTTTTTAATCAGCTCAGATTTTCAAGTCATTTCAACTTACTGTTATTTATCTTGACTAAATGAGTTGTTATATCTACAGATGAGTTGTTATAACTTATTTCAACTATATTTTATAAGTTGTATCAACTCATCTCTTGTCAAGATAAATAATTGTAAGTTGAAATGACTTGTAAATCTGAGTTGATTCAACACATTTTTTTTTACAGTGCACATATTGTGCTGCTAACCAGGGGCGGATCTACCAGGGTGGCACGGGGTGGCAGTTGCCACCCTAAATAAAAGCATTGCCACCCCATATGCCACCCCAGCGCGGGTATCTTAATATATATAATATATACCCGAGTAGGCTCTTTTAACCAGAAAGGCAATGTAGTTTTTCTCTGCGTGTGTTTGGGGGTGGGAGACACAAATCTGACGATGATTGGTGTGTGTGTCTTAGATGGGGTGGGACAACCACATAGCTGATGGTGATTGGCTTAATTTCCATCGTTAGCCAACCAGAGGCAGCAGAGTTCATACACAAGCATGCAGTCAGTCCAAGTAAAAAGTCTTTTACAGTGTAAAAAAAGTCCGCGCAGATTTGCCAACTTTTTAGACCCCTTTAGCGACTTTATTAAAAAAGCGACTAGGACAAATCTAGCGATCTTTTCTGGCATGGTTGGAGTCGCACAAACCCGCAACAACAGAGCGATGGGAAGTACAACGAGCTCAAAACAAAGGTAGCGGACGCAAGCACAAAGTATAAAAAGCACAAACGTTACTTTTCCATCGTTGAGGTGAAAGGCAAGAATGTTTATGAACGTGCAACTTATGCCCATGAAGAAAGAGTCTCTTCACGTCTGTAGCGAGTAATTCTGATCTAATAAAGCACCTCACATCATCACATGCTGACAAAAAGTTAGTGGTTTCTTTTTAGTGTCTTTAAGTGATTAAGTTGAGCATCACATCAGCAAATCAGAGTACTAAATACGGTCATATTTTATAGATAAATGTTGCATCAGGATAAAAATACAAAAATTAAACTGATGTTAAATATTGCATGAGGTAGTTGCTTGGTAGTTAAAACAACTGAACTGCAGTTTTGTGTAAGCAGTAAATATCTTTTAAGCAGTTCTTTCTAGCCCGTCATGTCTTGTTAGTGCAGCAATCAAAATATTCCATACGAGCATATTATATCACTTGTTATGTATATAGTCTAATGTTTTTATTTATCTTCATTAAGGAGACAAAACTATTTAGTATTGTGTATGTTTAGAAAGCTTGAAAGACAACTTAATGCGGCATTTTCCAGGATATTATGAAAAGAAAGGCTGATATACATTATTTTTACCAAAAAGAATTGAAAAATCAAATACTATGGGAGTGGAAGGTACAAATAAAACAGAAAAATATGTTGTGGAAGGGAAAGGAATAGATGAAGTAATGAAGGAAAGAAACATATGGATGGCAAAGAGCTAAAAAGAAGTAAAAAGACAGAAATCCATCATGAAGTGAGTGAAAGGATTAAAGAAGAGGATTATGAGAGAAAGAGATGTGTGCCTTTCAAATGTTTTACATAAATATAAACTAGGCAAACCTATTTTATTTATATAACTGTCTTTATACCATTATGTTCAACCAGTCAGTGTTTTTAGATATTGATAAGCTGTATGTATTAACTTAGTATTAAGACAAAGGGTGCTACAGTAGAGATGCTAAAGGTAGCTGCTTGGGTACTTACTTATAGGAACATTTGTTGTTGCGTTTATTAATGTTATAAAAATTTGAGGTCCAGTGTTCACCGAATATAGTATATACAGTATATAATTTCTTGAATCCACGACAACCATGCAAGGACGCTTACTTCATTGCCACCCCTTGTAGTTCTCATGCCACCCCCTTGCCACCCCATAAATAATTTTCTAGATCCGCCCCTGCTGCTAACACACAGCAGTCCTTGTGTTCTCCTAACAGAAAGCTCAGTTTCTCAATGTTTAACAGGCTTTCGTGTGTCTTGTTTATGCCGTTTATTTTTTGGTAGAAGATTGTTCGTATATCTGTGTACTTTGTGCATTCGTTTAGAAAATGTAGTTCTGTTTCAATTTGGTTTTGGTCACAATGTGGATACAACCTGTGGCAGCCATGTTTTTCTCTGTCTGACGTCTCTATAGTGTCCAATGAGTCTGTATCTGGTCAAGATGGATCACCTTGTACAGACCGTTTGCCCCAATTTCTCTTTAGGGTCAAACAACATTGCATTTTACTTTGTTGTTGTGTTTGAGTTTTCCAATGAGTGATGTAACTTTGTTTGATTTGTTTTATAATTTGGGTAACTTTTATTTTTTATTCATGCTTTCCAAGCTTCCTATTCCTGTTGGATATTTTCAGCAATTAATAAAGTTTATACTGTGTTACATTGGTTGGCCAAAACAACTGTTTTACATGTTTGTTTGTGCAGACAGTGCAATAAAGTATGTGAAAGTAATATACATTACACCAAACATTTTTTTTTATCTCAAAAAGTGTAAAAATGTAATGTAAATATGTTTTTTAATCATGCATTTTGAATGTGCATTTTCAAGAAAATGAGTTCCATAATAGTAAATATTAAACACAGATTTAAAGGGATAGTTCAGTTGCAGAGTTGCAGTTGGGACTATTTTCGAGGACTTTGTAATATCATTGCGCCTGGTACGACAGCAAAGTTCCTTGATTTTTTCAAAACATAATTTTTCATCAATACTAGTTTAGTCCCGGAAAAGCAGGGTTTCAGTTCATGTGGTGTGAACATTCTAAAAGTGGGTGGTCCCACAAATAGTTCAGATACTATTTATGACCCAGGAGATCATTGAGGTAAATCTGCATTAGGCTACCCAAAAGGTTTTTTTTTTTTTTTTAGCTGAGTGGATTGTGTTGTGCAGATGGCTGCTGTATAATATGCATATGCTGCCACCTGCTGGTACATGCCAATAATTACAGTTATTTCACTTAGACTTGTTAATTACAATATCATTATTACATTTTGTCAAATGTAAAGGCTTATAATTAGAAACAAGTGTATGGTGGTGTGGTTAGATTTTATTTCACGTTTTTCTCTGTTTGCAGTATATATATTTTTTTCTATCAATATAAAACCAAAGAATACAATAAAATTAAGCTATATTAAATAAAACATTGTTTTTATTGGTGGCTACTGTAGCTTCACTATGCGTTTCAAAAGGGAGGGGAACGGTGCATTCAAACGGGTCATACGCGTTAATGCTTCCCATTCACTTTTAATGGGTGATGTTGTGCGTTACCAAACTGAATTGTGGATCCGTCAGTGCCGTTGCTCGTGGCAGAGGTTGAACATTTCTCAACTTTTCAAGTGGCAATGCGTGCGTCAGCCAATCAGATCGCCTTTTGCAAAAACCTAGGCAGAGCCAGCCAATTACGTTTATGGAAGACCAGGTTGTGGCCACTGTGATTGGCTGTTGGCAACGCTTCAGTCAAACCTTCCGTCAAGCGTTACGCTTTCGCCTAGTGTGAATGTGACGTTAAGCTGTGGACTGAAAAAGGAAATACGCGATCAGATGCGTCCTTGCGTAGAGTGAAGCGAATGACATGATATGGGCGCCGCGTTTACCGCTAAAACACGCGCTATTCGCCTTAAACACGTCTTCGCCCAAGTTGAAAATATTGAACGCAAGCAGAAAATTTGCATGGCACGAAGTTAAATCCAGCAAGTAATCTAGAGCGAGTAACACAATGTCCGTGTTTTTTGTGTACGTAGCATGAGCTGTTGGTTGCAATTCATAGCCTTACCGCTAGATGCCGCTAAAAGTCCCACATTGCACCTTTAAAGGGGCGGTGAATTTATCGATTTTATTGTTTTATACTGTTGCCTGATGTCTACTTCTGATGTCCGCGTGGTTTTTACATTCAAAAACATCAAAAACAATAAGTAATAGGCTATTTTGTAACATAGATTAGTGGCTGTCTGGAGAAATGGTTCGTTTGAAGGGGCGGGCCGCATTGAAGACCTGGACGTAAACACCCACTGCTATGATTGGACGGCTTCATTCCCCGTCATTACATGTGGGGAAATGTTTTAAAAACATTAATGTGATAAAAATAGCAGCCGAACACAAATATGTTTGAGCCACAAAAGATTCTGGGTGCTAAATATGATACGCATAAATGACAATACGTATATTAAAGTAGAAACAAAACTCGACGTGACTAAATTACCGTATACAACACAGTAAGCGCGCATCAGAATCTAAACTGCGGCTAATAAATCCTTATCAATAACTTTGTATAATTCGATTGTGCTTGTGAGGTTGCTTTTACATTCACGTAATGTTAAATACCACAGTTATATGATAAAAAATAAGCTTTGTTGAGTGTTTGACCTTTCAAACGTAACTCGCCTAAATTACCGTATACAACACAGTAAACGGGCATCAGAATCTAAACTGCGGCTGATAAATCCTTCTTTATAAATAACACTGTATATTTCTACCGTTAAATTACAGTCGTGTTGTTAAGTGGTGTATCTTTATTAATCGTTTAATGTTGTTAGTACATTAAAACAGTCAAACATACGTGTTTAGACACGGATGTTACAACAGACATATCAAGCGATCTCTTCTAACAAAGCAATAGTGAAACGCAGTAACTTAAATAAAGTAAAATGTCTTACTGTGTATAATGCTGTGTCATTGTTGTCAGATCCAATATAAGTGGTGCTTTTAATCACAGTCTCTCTGCAAATCCAGCATCGACTTCTTTCCAAATAAATCCGTGTACACAAAGTTAACAAACACTCCCCACACGAGCTGGAACTTCTTAAAAAGCAAACTTTTTCCAGGCATTTAATGTTATGTTCCAAATCTCCGAATTAAAGTATTTAGCTTCTGTGTTGTTCCCACGCGGTTCTTCCACAACCGAAAATGCGTTTCCAGTCTATCATAACAGATCACCGCGTCAAAATAAAAGTCTCTCAGAAAAAATGTATTTAAAAGTCATTTTGATTACATTTGTCAATCTTTAAAGACATATTTACTTGTTGAGACACACGTGTGTCACGCAAAGCTGTGGGCGGGACTTCAAAAGTGGTCCTTGTATTTGGCTATGGGGCGGTGCTTCAATTCTACTTTGACGTCATAGATTTCCGAATTCCACACTGGCTTGTTTTACTGGCTTGGTGCCAAAAACGGTTATATTTCAGTAGCACGGACGTTTTCAGTTCTGAAACTTGCAGGATGTTGATTTAAGTATGATGACCTCTTATATAACAAATTATCAAGTTAAAATTGAGTATTTGATTCACCGCTCCTTTAAAGGAATAATTCACCCAAAAATGACAATTCATAATGAAAATCCACATAAAGTGCACATAAAGTTGCTGTGGGGAGTCCGATATGGAAATGGGTTCATGTCTTAATTTAACAAAAAACTTTGTAGTGCATGAGTAAAAGTTTGATGAAAAAAATCCAGATAATCCAGATTTACTCACCATGTCATCCAAAATGTTGATTTCTTTTTGTTCAGTCGAGAAGAAATTATGTTTTTTGAGGAAAACATTTCAGGATTTTTCTCATTTTAATGGACTATAATAGAGCCCAACACGTTACAGTTTAATGCAGTTTAAAATTGCAGTTTCAAAGGAGGAGAAGTTATGGTTTAAAAATGCATACTTTTTATTTCCCTAGATAAAACCCTTATGCCTCGTTTGGGATCGTTTAGAGTTCTTTGAAACTGCATTAAAACTGTTACGTGTTGGGGTCCATTAAAATGAGAAAAATCCTGGAATGTTTTTCTCAAAAATCATAATTTCTTCTCGACTGAACAAAAAGACATCAGCATTTTGGATGACATGGTGGTGAGTAAATTATCTGGATTTTTTTTTAAGAAAATTGACTAATCCTTCTTTCTTTACTGTACTGTACTTATGTAACCTATCTGCTGCCACCTGCTGGTACATACCAATAATTACAGTTAGAAATTTTATTCATTACAATATCATTATTACATTTTGTCAAAGGCTTGTGTAGATGTGGTTTGGTTATATTTTATTTTTAATGTTTTAATTTAGTTTTTTGTAAAAAAATATCAACAATATAACACAAAAAAATACAATGGAACAACATAAACATAAAGCTCTTTTATTACATTACTGCTGTAGAGAGCGACATTTCGCGGAATTCAGTGGATCAGGATGAAGAAGAAGAGCGGCCATAAGAGAAAGAGGAGATTCTGTGTGACGCTCTTAGCACCGTTACACAGATTCCCCTGACAACATGACATTTTGAAGTGCATTTGAGGCTCAAGTAATGCAGGTACAGCATCACAGTAGGATTTAGAGGCGCATCCTTTAACAGTCTCTGTTAGAGACCCATTAGTTGCTAATGCAAAGAAAACAAAAGCTGATTAAGTGAATCATTCAAAATTGGCGATACAGAAATATAATAAAACACATATTTAATACATATACAGTATATATTCATAGTTATGGATTTCACAGATATAAATTTTTTTAAATAGGTTTTCCCATGTTAAATATATGACAAATATATTTCTGTGATTGAATTCTTACACATACAGTAGAAAACCGTGATTCATGTTTACTTGACAAGTCTTGATCAAATAGTGTTGTAAACAATGTAATGAAAAACAATCATTTATTCAAAAAATGAGGTAATTCTCACCTGTTACTGTAACGCAGTAGTCGTCTTCTCCTGAACAGTTTAATTTGTTTAAGCAACTTGTAGGATCATCACAGTAGTAACATTGTTTTCCATTGGGCGTGTTAGAGCTGTAAACTGTAGAAGAAACAAATCTTTTTCATCCTTTTTATGCAAGTACTGTATTATACATATAAAGTGATGTGTATCAAAGACATACCTGGGACGTCTTTGATATTACAGAGGTCGGTGTTACAGCATTGTGTAGATGTAACTGAGCTTATAATTCCAAGGTTAACAGATCCACTTATACAATACTTCATCACTCTACAGCCCTTATACTGTATTGTAACTTCAGTCCCACCTAAAAAATAAATGCTTAATGCTTCTGACCATTGTAAAGCGGAAATTAAATCTGACTATATTGATGTGTGTGTGAAATTAAATACATAAGTTTTTTACACAAAAACTCTGTTTTTAAGAGACTCCCTGCATGAGTTTATAAGGAGTTCAGATGCAAAACCCTCTAAGTGCATCTGACATGTTTTTTGTAAATGAGCATTTTAGGCTTTTCTCAGGCTTCTCATGCTCTTATGTTTTTGTTCAGTAATTTCACGTCAATTTCAATGCCAATGTAAATGCCTTATTTTCACTAATTTTACTGGTCTTTTGCATGCAAAAATCTTAACACAGTCTCACCCCATGGCGTCAATATTTGACGACACTTGACCATGCGTCAATATGTTACGCGGAGGGTATACCTTTCGCGTCATTTTTTGACGAACTGGGGACTTCAATACTATTACGTCCGTTGCATTCTCTTTCCTATTTTCTTACCATTTTCGCGTCGGTTTAGGGTTAGATTACGCAAAATTAAACAGTGTAGGCTACGCGAAATTAAACAGTTGTCACCTGGCGTTGGGGTTAGAGTTAGGTACGCGAAATTAAACAGTTGTCACCTGGCGTTGGGGTTAGAGTTAGGTTTGGGTAGGGATGTCATTATGTAAATCTAACCCTAAACCGACGCGAAAATGGTAAGAAAAAAGAGAATGCAACGGACGTAATAGTATTGAAGTCCCCAGTTCGTCAAAAAATGACGCGAAAGGTATACCCTCCGCGTCAACATATTGGCCCTCATTTATCAAAAGTGCGTACACCAAATTTCCAGCGTACACCTTGCGTACACCCAAAACCACGGTGACTTTGAGATTTATCAATATGGACGTTGGCGTACGGCACGCTCAAATCCTACACCAGCTCAGGAGGTGGTGTACGCACATTTTGAGTTAGTGCAGAAATGCGCAAAAACTTCCTAACACCACAAAACGTACTGACAAACTAAAATATATGATATATTATGACCCACTGTAAAAAACATAGTAATTATAAACTTCAGTGTTTATTTTTATGCAACAATGTTCAATGTTTAATTTGTGAGACTTTACCAAAGCATTTGATTTGTATGCATATGTATTCCTTCAGTTGAGAGCCTGTGCGCTTTACCTGATGTTTCAGAGCGAGCATGTGAACGGAGCTTAGTGGGAGCGGAGCGTTGAGCGGTGCGGTAATATTACCATCAAAGCGCCTTTCCGACAATTCCGCTCCCTCAGCACCGCTCGTTGAACCCAGAACGCCCTTTGATAATTTGCTAGTTCGATAATCTGTAAAAACGTCTAGCAATAAGTTATGGAATTCAAGCCTTATACATAAATGTAAAGTAAAAATCAAAGTTAAGATTGAGCAGGAAGAAAAAATTGAAAGGGACTGCGGAGAGACTGTAAAGAGTTAGCAAATATTCATCCTAGAATCTGAAGCGGCACATTGCAAGAAAGCACAAGGATGTGCTACGAAAACATGGTAATGCATCAAAAGGTAAGCTAGTTACATACCATTCGATGATAAATAAATACAGATGAGGTAAGGTAAAATGCTTGTGTTGAATGCAGCCGTAAATCCGATCATGATGACATGCGGACAAAATTATGGCCACAAATTATTTTTTATGCTACATTATGGACACTTATTTTTCTTATTTAGTCTAAAGTATGGCCATAAATTTAGAATTTGTTCCCAATATTCAACAGTTTGTTCCTTGGAATTAATTATTATAATATTTCGTAATTACTATTACAATTATTATTACTTCAAATTATGAATTAGCTTAGTAAAACATGTGGATGTTGTGGAAACAAATTGTTAATTTGAATTATATCCGGAGCTCCGTATCAAACTGGATCTAAGATACAGCTAACAAACAACTGTATGTAAATACAGAACAACACACTACAAAAGTTACTACATCATTTTAAAATATTATATAAAAAAATTAACTGAACCATTAAGCAGACATAGAATTTAGATGTAGGCAACAGTAAATAATAATAATAATAATTATTATTATTATTCTTCTAAATATCAATTAATAATACAAATAATAATAAGAATATTACAAATTGTCATCCAATTATTAATGTGTCTTTAATCCCACTCTTTAAACTGCCAAATAAAACAATTTTGTTTCTTTTAAAGCAACACTATGTAGTTTTTCGACCTTTAAATAATGTCTCTAAAATTATTTCAGTGATAGAACACCTTTTAACTGGACAAATTGTACTGTTGCTGCAACCTGAGCAGCCTCCTAGCTGCTACAAGCACACTCTGAAAGTGGTGGTGGAGGGTAGGAAACACAGCCCCGCCCCTCCCCCTGCCTGCAGAAGAGTGTCTGATACCAGGCACTGTTGCGCTTTTCAACCACATGGGGGGGCTGTAAGTCATTTTTACAAGGAAACTACATAGTGTTGCTTTAACTTCCCTGGATTCTCTTCTTTGCCGTCTTTCGTGTGTCAATGGCATAAAATGAGGGCGTGGGGGAGGCGGAGACTTGAATTTATATGGGCTTGTTATTCTAATGACGCTCGTTTTCGGCCGCGGCATTTATGAAGGGCAGATATTGCGTACACCTGAATATCAACGGTACGCACAGTTTCATAAATCAGGCGGTGAGAGGAGTGTAAGCATAATCTTACGCCAACATATACGCCCGTTTCTACGCAAGAATGATAAATGAGGGCCATTGACGCATGGTCAAGTGTCTCCACTTTTAAAAAGCTTTTCAGCCATTCTTTACTCTCCTTTCTGAATAAATGTAAAAGGCTAAATAATTCAGTCAATATCCTAATATAGGTTAAAAGAATTCTTGCAGCTCGACCTATGTGCGCTGTCTTTCATTTAATTGTTAGGAAAAAGAACCGAAACTCATCATATACTTTTTAATTTGGGCATGATGATTTGGTGATCATGTATGAATGATATTTTATGAATCTTAACCCCTGGAAAAACATTAATGAGTTATTTATGAAAGAGTCTGACAAAAAAAAATTATTTGCAAGAAAACATGTCAGATGCACTTTTAGGATAATGAACAACAATCAGTTGTAACATTGAATTAAGTTAACATTAATTTGAGTTAAATTACCAAGCGGTAGTCTATAATATTTCAGTAAATGTATCCTCCATCATACTGAACTCACCAGTATTATGCACAATTGTTAAACTTGAACATACGGCAGTGTCCGGACACGTCGTCACTTTGCTTACACAAGAACCATTTACACCTAAACACTCATAACATTGGAGCGAATGTCCTGAAAAAAAAACAGAATGAGGTAGAAATATATTTTGTAATTAATAAAAAATGAAATAGGATTTTGTGTTTTGTACCTCCAGTGAAAAGAGCGCAGAAGAGAACAATGAAGATTTTCAGATCCATCTTTGCCAATTTAGGAAGTGAATAAAATGACAAACTCTTTCAGGTGGCTTTTACAATATCAAAATAGGAGGAGACTTTGAGGAGAAAATGAAACTTAAATACAGAAAAGGGGAACATCCTTTATTTAAACAATTCTGAGTTTCATAATAACTTTTTTTTTGGTACTGTTCACCAGCAAACATTTAATAGAGCCTGGAAAACAGACGTATAACATTAACTAAGTTAACATAATTAACTAATTAACATAATTAACATTTACTAACATTTAGCAGCTCTTTTAATATTACACTTTGTTTTTGCCTTTTTTTAATCTATCAATAGTATATTTCTGTGGTGGTCAGATAATATTAATTGCAACTTTTTATGAAACCAGAGCGTTAATGTTTTCATTCTTATTCACTCTAGAGATTTAACTTGCTTCCTTTTTCCAGTTGAATTAAAAGATTTTGCTCAACACACCTCAAAATGTGTGTTTGAATTGCATGTGAAGCTAAAACGAAATCAAAGCAAATTTCTGAGGCTCTTTGTGCAGATTCAGCAGGAAAAAAGATTTCGATGACCACAGCAAGATGCTTTTAAAGAAAAGAAAAGTTTTGATGTAGGTGCAGTGATGTATATGAAAGTTTCAATGCTATCTCATGGCAATTCGTACATATTTTAAAAGGTGGCAAATTCGTATTAATTTGTATGACCACATTCATAATTTTTTTAATGATTTGCCTTGACCCCTGTGACAATGGGGTTAGGGGCAGGGTTTCGTTATTGTTTTTTTATGATAATCGTATGTTTTTGCACGATCAACTTCGTACTAATTCATACGAATTAGCCAACTCGTAAAATATGTACGAATTCTTGTGAAATCAGGCTGGAAAGTTTGCAATCTCAAAAAACATTTTTGAAACATTATATATTTAAGAAAATCACGAGCTCTATTATTATTACATGTTAGTAACACACATACACACAGTCAAGCTGTTCACTTTATTGCAATTGTATAATACAGCATCAATGTTGGGTCAATTTTAACGCAGCGGTGTGTTCTGTACAATATTTACCCATTATGGGTCAAAAATAACCCAGACATTTTTAAAGTGTTGTGTGGGTATATCAACACACAATTTAAACATTAAATCTGTCCAACTAAGATTTCTAAGCATTTAAAATCTCTGAATAGTTATACTAACAAACATAACAAACAAAGTGCATTTTAATGATTAATAGATACAGCATTTTGCAAGAAGCAAGCCTTATATAGAAAACAAAATTTTTTATTGTGTTACATTTTGTTGTTGCAGTTGTTGTTTTTGATCATATAAACTCAAAAGTTCAGATGATTTCAGTGAAACAAGATGATGAGGAAGAAGAGTGGACACATGAGGAGGATGAAACTTCCCTTATGAAGTCCATCTGATCAAGACACAAAATGTTTTATTAACACCAAACTAACATCAACATGACCAGAACAGCAGAAGAAAGTTTCCCATCTTAGCTAAACTTGACACATTTACACATGATATTATCAGTTTAAATTTAAATGTATATAGTCATGACTATTGTGTTGTAATGAAATAATCAATACTGTACAAATACTTAACTATAAGTGTACTGCACAGTAAGTATGATTCAGACATTACAGACTTTACTACAACAATATAAATCAAATCCGTTATTTGAAATAGAACTAAATCTGCATGATTAATTAAGTCGTAACTATAATATAATGACATTATAGCAATGCAGGCTGCATCTTTATAAATACCTTCATGGAAGAATAAAACTGATTCGTTATAAATCAGTGTATAATGGATTATGAGCATGCACATTGAAATGCAAATGCATCACTTATAAGTAATAATAAATATATTATAAATGTAACTATACTGTTCTTATAATGGGGTATATGTGTTGTTGTGTCTTTATAAATATATTTATAGAATAGTAATAACTGCCTATAAATAATTATAAAGGGGGTTATAATTCATTATAAGCATGGGCTTTATAGAAAGTGTTATCAAAATACTTTGCTGTTTTAATAATAGCTGTAGATAGTTGGCTGTATTTTGCAATCAACAGCTTTTTGCTCAGGTGTCTCAAACGCAACGTGAAAATATTTGTGATAAATATAAATGAGCAAATGGACAAGTCAAGGTAAATACCTGTGCGATTACAGAGGTCAGTGTCACAGCATGTAGAAGAAACAACCCCTCCACGTAGTACTATGGTCCTCGTTTCACAATCTTCTTCACAGCTTTTTATTTTGACATCCATAGTGTCTAAAGAAACAAGCCATGTATATAAAATAAGAAAATGTAAGCCCTATAAGAAACATTTCTATTATGGCATGTTTGCAAATTCACAATGATCTAATTTACATTTGTTAATTTCCACTTCAATACTTTAATGGTCAGTATTATAACTTTTTATTCAATCAAACTGGACTTACTATAAAAACCTGTCCCTGTTGAACTGAAACATTTGTCAAATCCATCAGAACATGTCACCTGTTTCTCTTCACAGGCATCTGATTTACCTTCAGGCTCGCAAACATAACATCTGCGTGAGAGTCCTAGAGTTAAAAAGAGAGAAAGAGATTTAATAGTCTCTGTATGTGTATCAAATATGAATGCATGTTAAGTTTTGTTCATACCTCCAGTGATGAAAATGAGCAGAAGTACAATGATGATGTGCAGATCCATCTTTGCTCAGGGTTGGGATGGTTAAGCAATGTTTCAGTGTTTTTTTATTACTGTAAAGGGGAGGGTTCAATGAACAGACTAAACTAGACAAGTTTTTAACAATTTACAAAAAGCTTAATGCAGTAAATATCATTTTCAGAATCCACTGGACCCAAGGAAAACATTTTATACTTTATAATTCAACTCATTGTGTCATAACAGCCAACGGTAAAACATTAAAATAACTCAGACACATTTTATTGATTTAGTTTAAATCTTTACATCACTGTTACTTAAAGTACTTTTACAAACCAAATAATTGTGTTTGTCTTGCATGCACTTCAGTAATTCACATTATAAGGGTAAAGAGTAAATCACAGATGTTGTAATACATTTCATTATGTCTTATTAATTGCAGAGAAAATCTCCCACAAACAATACTCTGAAAAGCCCAAACTCTACTGTAGTACTGGATACTGTAAAACTGTCTAAATGGAAAGTGTCCAAAAACAGTGAGCACACCCATAGAAACATAGCTTATCTACAAGGTATTATTTTCTATATATTTTTGGTGATCTGTTCCCTGTCAGGCATGCTTACTGCTACTACTGTAATAAAGCACATTTGCTTTGTATCATAAATGATCTAATCTGCACTTAGTCCAGCAATATATTTATACCATTAGTGATTAGATGCCATCTTTACTTTATATTGGCAGATACTAGTTGCACCTCAGTATTTTTTTACATTAACAAGATCATTTTTTTCTCATGTTTTGATACATTTAGTCGCGTGCCATTTATGTCTGTAAGAGGTTTAAAACACAGTTTTTAAAGGAAGTTGCCAGCCCACTGGCAGTTGTTGAGGTTGGTTTTCCCACCCTCCTATCTTCAGAGTTTTTGTTTTATAGAAATGTGGTGAGAATGGAAACTTTTTTTTATACTTGTATATAAACCACATGTGGCTATGACTGATCAAAAGAGTGCGAGTCTGTGATTTGAAAATGAAACTTAAATACAGTATAGTGGGTGAGCATTGAGTTTACAGACTTACAGCATATTTTTTGCACTTTACATATTTTGAAGGCTTGTGTAAACTGCTAAATGAAGGTGCTACCTGATGCCATAATTTTTGTCAGTATGGTTTCAAAAAAAACATTTAACATCTGAGAACATTTTTGTTTCACTATTTCAATTTTGCATGCATATGATACGCCAGTCCTTCCCGCTCACTTATACCACACATCTTTTGGGTCTTTCATCATTGTCGCTTAGGTTTAGAACAAGTTTCTGTTACGTTGTAGACATCCTAACCCACACCCCAACTCTTACGCCAAGTGATAATGGTTTAATTAAAAAAGAAAAAGAAAACAATCCATAAAATGACATGAAAAGATGTGTGGTCTTAATACAATAAGGACTGGCAAAATTAAACAAAAGCAGCGTAAACAGAATGAGAACATGGATCCATCATGCCTTGTTACCACTGTGCAGGCTAGTAGTGGTGGTGTAATGGGGTGGGGGATGTTTTCTTGGCACACTTTAGGCCCCTTACTGTAGTTCCAATTGGGCATCGTTTAAATGCCACAGCCTACCTGAGCATTGTTTCTGACCATGTCCATCCCTTTATGACCACCATGTACCCATCCTCTGATGGCTACTTTCAGCAGGATAATGCACCATGTCACAAAGCTCGAATCATTTCAAATTGGTTTCTTGAACATGACAATGAGTTCACTGTACTAAAATGGCCCCCACAGTCACCAGATCTCAACCCAATAGAGCATCTTTGGAATGTGGTTGAACGGAGCTTCGTGCCCTGGATGTGCATCCCACAAATCTCCATCAACTGCGGGATGCTATCCTATATATAAAATCAGAAGGTAAAACTAAATCAAATCTCTTTCACAGATTGGCTGTGGCTTAAATAGTTAAATAACACACATACACACAGTCAATCTGTCTGCTTTATTACATATGTTGCCATTCACAATGTATAATACAGCATTCATTTTCACTTTGTCTTCATTTGTACAGATAAAAATGTGCAGATGAAATATAGCAATAACACATCACGTCCTGTGGGTTTTTGGTGGAAATGTTCTGGGAATAGGATAAACCCGATCCAGGAAACTAAATTTGTAAATTGTGTTACATTTACATGTTGCAGTTTTTGTTTGTGATCTTATAGACATTTGGTTGATTTCAGTGAAACAGGATAAAGAGGAAGAAGAGCGGACACAGGAGGAGGATGAAACTTCCCTTATAGAGTCCATCTGATCAAGATAAAAAATGTTTTATTAACACCAAACTAACATTAACATGACCAGAACAGCAGAAGAAAGTTTCGCCATCTTAGATATACATTTTGCACATTTACGACTACAAGATGTCAGTTTTGTTCATAAAATATGTCATCTAAATCATTTTTTATTTTTTTTGCTAGTAATTTGACTACTTATGACCCCATCGTAAACTGAACTGTTACATTGTAGCGAAACGCTGATAAATTAAATAGATCAAATATAAATGAGCAAATGTACTAGTCAAGGTAAATACCTGTGCCGTTACAGAGGTCAGTGTCACAGCACTTCACAGAAATCCTCCACAGAATTCCTCCACCTCGTTTTGCTAAAGTCTTCATTTCACAAATTTTTGCACATGTTTTAAGTGTGACAGACCTGGAGAGGTCTGCAAAAAAAAAAAAAAAAAAAAAAAAAAAATACAGAAATAAGAAACATCTAATATGAAAAACATTTTGATTATGCCATGTTTGTGAGCCAAATTCACATTTGATCATTTCCACTTTAATTATATTTTAATGGTCAGAAGATTATCACGTAACGTTTTATTCTATCAAACTTGACTTACCATAAAAAGTCTCTGTTGAACTGTAACATTTGTTAAATCCATCAGGACATGTCACCTGTTTCTCTTCACAGAGACCTGAATTACCTTCAGGCTCGCAAACATAACATCTGCGTGAGAGTCCTAGAGTTAAAAAGAGAGAAAGAGATTTAATAGTCTCTGTATGTGTATCAAATATTAATGCATGCTGAGTTTTGTTCATACCTCCAGTGATAAAAATAAGCAGAAGTACAATGGTGATGTGCAGATCCATCTTTGCTCAGAGTGGTTTAGCAATGTTTCAGTGGTTTTTTATGACTCTATACAGGATGTGGAGGGTTTAATGCATAAACTAGACTCACAAGTTTTTAACATTTTACAAAATGTAAAAGTAAATATCCCTTTCAAAATCCACCGGACCCAAGGGAAACATTTTATACAGTTCATGTCTTTACATCAACTCATTGTGTCATAACAGCCAACAGTAAAACGTTAAAATCAAACTTCTTGATCCCCTGAAGAAACTGTATTTTCATCTCTGTTGTTTTTAATGATAATTAAGTAAATGTTGTATATAACAAATCTCTGTCTCATTATTTTATACATTTATTAGCATGTCATATAGATCTGTAAGAGGTTTAAAACTGTTTAAAAAGAAAGTTGTCAGACCACATGGTTGGTTTTTTCACCCTCCTCTCTTAAGGTTTTTTATATAGAAATGTGGTGAAAATAAACAGATGCCATGATTGTTAGGCTTATAAAAATGATAAAATTAGAACAAAAACCAAAGTAATTTCTCTATAACAAATATCACTGTTAACCTGGATAAGTCGAATTTAACCGGATTTTCACACGGTTTGAGTTGTTATAAGCGGCAGAGATTTAGTTATGATACAGGACGCTGTCACACATTGAAAAATACTGCTTTCATGCTAAAATACTTTGTATTATGCTCTTTAAGTATGGCATATTGACAGAGGCAGACAGTAGTTTACTTTCTACATAAAAGTAAATTTTCAAGTATCTGTATTTTATCAGTGTTTGTCTTTGGAAAACTTATATTCCAAAGCATATTATCATAATTTTTACTCCACTACCTTTCATAATTTAAAGTTTTTGGTTTACATTTAAGTACATTAAACATCTACTTTTTTTACTTTTACTTAAAAAGTACTTAGTTAACAATTTTTATGTAATTTTTACGTAATTAGGTATTTTATGTAGGTATTAAATTAATTTTAATATGAATGAATTGAGAATGAATTGGCTGTAAGAATTTTCTTTCCAAATAGCGGCCGCGTTACTGAAGCGCCATCTAGTGGCTGTTGCTAAAAACGAATCAGAGTTTCCCCTATTGTTCTTCTATACTCTTTGCTACAGAGCTTTGACGACTCTGTCACAACAAACCCCTCCCGTTTTATAGCAACTTCCCATTGCCTCCTCATGCCTGTATCACTGGGAAACCTTCAAATGTGAAGAAAAAACAGCGGGAGATCATGAGAGAAAGTACCAGTTCCTGCTGAACATTGACATAATATTGTAAATAATAACGTAAAATAACCAAAATGATTGTTCAATCTTACTTGTGAAATGTAATCCCATGTGATCTGGAATCAATACTGCGCCGGTTATTGCAACCGTAAGCTGCACAAAATAATACGGCCATAGTATGGCTTTCTTTCCGTTAACTCCCATTGACACTGGTGCTAGCGTACAGTGAGGAGACCCATCCAATATGGCGCCGACGCTTGATGCGTTCCAGCACGTCATGAGGTGTCTACGTATTCACCTTATTTTTCACGACAACAAGGGCGGCGCCATTTCGCTCATTTTGTCAACGTTCTTCCGGCCGCAGAGACGATGAGCGGCTGAGGCAGTGACTGAAGGCGACGTGTTAAGCTTAAAAAGCTCACTCGAGCGCCTTTATGTTTCTTTCTTACCAATTTTAAGCCAACTGAGGAACACCGTTATCCCAAGTAATGGTTCGACTACGATGTTCCGGTAACTTTAAACCACGCCTGGTGTTGAAAAGGTGGCCAGGTTCAGGTAAGCTATCTTAGCTAACTTTGTGCTCGTTCGCCTAAAGTTAGATTTGTGATGTCCGTTCTACAAATACACTTAAGATCAGTAATGTTAGTTTATTAAATGCAACTATTTGAATGGTTTTAATTGTCCACCTATATTTTTATATTTACGATAGTACAACGAGATATTATAGTACATTGCATTCTTACAGTAGCCCACGTGATTCCTACAAGTTACTGAGATTTCAGATGCTAGAATGTCAGTTCATTTCTCATTCAGATATTGATAATGACATATTAAACAACGTATTATTTAACACTGAAGTTAAAGGTTGTGTGTATAATGTTTCTGTCTCTTTTTAATGCATCTCTCTTACACACTGTTCTGTTTAAGTATGGGTGCCATTTATATATTAATTCTCATGATGCAAGTTTATTTTAAATACTAACATAAAACTGTTTATGGTTATATTGTTTTCACAGATGCATTGATGTTTAGTGATGCAGTGGACAACTGTGAGGATGATACAATCAACATGTTCCTAAACTGTGATGCAGAAACACAATGGGAGCATCCATCCGTCTCTGACCACAACTACACTTTAAAATCACAACTCAACCTGAAGCAACATACATCTGATATGGGAAAACAATGGTGCGGTTTCCCGGACAGGGCTTATCCTGGTCCCAGGCTAAAATGCATATTTGAGCTACAATAATTTAAAAACACCTTTTACTGACATACCTCAACATATATTAGTGCCATTGTTTTGTCACAAGATGCGCACCAGTCTTGTTTTTTTGTAGGATTTGTTTGTAAAAACTAAAATGTCCTAATATAATTAAGGCCTAGTCCTGTAAACCCTGTCCGAGAAACTGCTTCAATGCTTCTGCTTCATGTGTTGAGCTGGCACAAATGTACATATCTCTGCTGAGAAACAACCATCTTTGTCAGCTTTACACAGGGTTGATATTGCATCCATTACACAGTCGCCAAGCCCTTTACCAGTACATACACCAACAGCTTCCAGATATACGCTTGGGATCAGCTCCTGATGACTCCGATAAAGCTGTGTCTTAATTTATTTCAGGGTGGTCTTGCTTTACCGGTTGTAAAGTTACATTAAACCTTCATATGTGATCAGATGTCATGCAGTGATATTAAACATTTACAGTGTGATCAGATGTTGTGCATTTATATTAAACCTTTACAATGTGATCAGATGTCATGCAGTTATATTAAACATTTACTATGTGATCAGATGTAACCTGCCATGCAGTTATATAAACCTGTACAGTGTGATCAGTTATTATCTGTAAGGAATTTCTTAAACCATATGTGAGCTTTAGAGATTCCACTTAAAAGGATTTTAGTCTCATGATTTGAAGGAATAAGTGTTGGCAAGTTTGCAAATGAATTCTATCATGGTACCACATAAAAACGAAATAGTTATTGGACTGGCTAAGGTGCACATTTGCTATAAAAAAGACGAAATCACTGTGTAAATATTGGTAGACATACTTTTAATAATTTTCAATGCTGCTCCATCAACTCCTGACAGGACGAGGTAATTAAATATGCCAGGTTACTTGCCGCGGCCGCTTCATATCGTCTAACCACGAGACGATTGATGGGACAATATAAGACTATCCGAGCGTCGTATGACGTTTTAACCGTGCTCCTAATTTAAAACATTTACAGCAGTAGCGATATTTGTCATTTCGCTAAAGTTATAGGGGCGGTTTCCCGGACCAGGATTAGCTTAATCCAGGACTAGGCCTTAGTTTAATTAGGAAATATAACTAGTTTTAACAAACATTCCTTACTAAAAACATAACCTGTGTGCATTTTGAGGTAAAACAAAGGGCACTGATGTATTTTAAGATATGTCAGTGCAAGTTATTTTCAGTTTGGAGAGCTCTTAAAAGTGTTTAAGTCTAGGACTAGTCTAATCCCTGTCCGGGAAACCGCCCCATAGTGAACTACAAACAATCTTCTAACCACCAAACTAACCACCAAATGCACTGTGCCATATATGCAGCGGAAGTCGGTTGACAAAATGCGGAAGAGCGAAGAATTAAAAAGGGGCGTGGCGGAATAAGGTGAATATAATGTCTATGGTCAGAATAATGTTGTGAGGGTGCTCTTCAGCTGGGACTGGGCGATTGGTCAGGATTGAAGGGAAAATGGATGCTGCCAGGTCCATTCAATTCTTGAGAAAAACTTGTGTCCTTCTGCAAGACAGCTAGGTGAGCCGGTCAATCACCTTTCAACACAACAATGGCCTTAAAAATACCACCAAAAGAACAATGAAATGGCTTAAGGATATATAGGAAGGTGAAAATCCTAGAAAATCTTTGGAAAGACTTGAAGAGAGCAGTCTATAGCCGCTCACAATGGGCAAATACCTATGACTGTGATTTTCTGTCTGCCTTTTGGTTTCCGTTTCAACAGTCTTTATCTCTGTACCCAGATTTTACACTCACCAAGAGTAGTAAATAAAAATGTCCAATTGCTAGATTTTGTAGCCTTAGAACTCAAATTTACCACACAAAACTATCTGCCTATCCGCCTACCTAAAGGCCTATCTGCTGCCACCTGCTGGTACATACCAATCATTACAGTTCTTAAACTTTCTCAATGCGTTCTTGTCTGTACTTGTGTTCTTGTGGGCCTGTAAAACGTCATCAGTCGCGACCCAAGTACTGTTCCAAATCCAAATTATTGTTTTAAAAAGAACATTTAACATCTGAAGAATATTTTTGTTTCTTTTTGAGCCAAAAATGACATTTACATTTGTAGCAGACCCTTTGAATCATGTTTTTTTGTTAAGAAAATTACCTTTCAAATGGGAACCAACATAAAAATCAGTTAGGATCAATATGTTAAATAAAGCACACAAACTTCATTGAGCATTTTGCAGATGGTGTCAAACATACGGCCCACGAAGGTGTCCAATCCGAAACGTTTTAGGCAGAGTGTTAAATGAAATGAAATATGTTTTATTTTGGTCCTTACAATTAATTATTAATTCATAAGAATATTATACATAATAATCAAAAAAGGTGTTGGCTAAATCTAAAGCTTTTATACAATCATATAAACATCACTTCCCCCCGGACTGGATTATTTCAAGATAACACAAGACATTTTCCACAAAAAAAAAAAAAAATATATATATATATATATATATATATATATATATATATATAACTGAGTTTGTTCCTTTTTGATCAACAGTGCTGAGCTTATCTTTGAGAACTGGACGCTGGCTTGCCTGCTTTCTCAAACCATTTGGCATCACTTGGTGAACTTTGGTTTGGCAGATGATCATGGCTGCAGTGACCTCTGCTGGAAGATGATGTAACTACATCATTATTGGGGTAAAAGCATCTTTCTCCTTCAATAAGCATCTTTGGCCCATTCTTATGTCTATATGTGAAACACTTTTACTGTTGCTAATCTGCTCTCCTATTCGACACATAAATACAGTATTTAAGACAAGCCTTTCTCATCTCAAACTTTTATCTTGAGTAAAAGTCTTAATTTATTCTTTTAAGATCTAAGCCTAGAATTTAAAAGCTTTGTGTTAAGTGGCGTTATATTTAAAAACAATCATATGCTTTACTGTACTGTTTATCAGCAATGTATCCTTGATTTGATGGCTAAACTTCGCAGGCAACTACGTAAAAGGGATGACCAATGAATTGAGCTAGACACCCTCGACGATGTATCCCAGAAACTGGATAGAAGATATGGAACTGACATTTCTCAAGTTTAAGGTACAGTTGATGCTCTCATAACTTCTCCAAGACTATAATGCTGGTGGCCACGAAGAAAAAAAAGCTGGAAGCAGCAGGGAAAGTAGTGGGTCGAATGAACAACTGATTTAGAGCTTCCTCCACATACTCCTCCATGGCCTTCTGTTCAGGAATAGACAGGGGAACGATGAGTCCTTTGGGTAGTGAAGCTCCAGGTAGCAGGTCGATAGCACAGTCCAATGTTCGATGTGGGGGAAGTTGAGTTGCTTGCTAAAGACATCCTGGAATGCCTGGTATTCTTTAGGTATTTCTACCTCTTTGGAAACTGGAAGGCTTTCGACCATTGTAGGTCTGACTGGGAATGATATATATTATATATCAAACTTTTTGTCCTATTTTCAAATAAATATATATATATTCAGAAATGCTGAGTGGATTGTGGTAAAAGCACTCAAAAATTCTTGAACAAAAAGCTATGTACTGTATATGGCTGCATATGTTTGCCTATCTGCTGCCATCTGCTGGTGCATACCAATAATTACAGTTATTTAACTTAGTTTAGAAACTGTGTTTATTACAATATCATTAATAGATTTTGCCGTACAACAAGTGTATAGTGGGTTTACATTTTATTTCATGTTTTTCTCTGTTTGCAGTATATATATTTTCACCAAAACCATTGTGACAACACCAAAAATACAATGAAAATTAAGCTATAATAAATCAAACATTGATTTTTAAACCAAAATATATCACATACTGCTGTTGCTGCTGCATAAATCGTAATTTTTTTTTTACTAAACCCACTATAATATCTCTCATTACTGCTGTATGTGATGTTCTGCTGAATTCAGTGGATCAGGATGTAGAAGAAGAACGGCCATAAGAGAAAGATGAGATTCTGTGTGACGCTCTTAGCACCGTTACACAGATTCATCTGACAACATGACAAGCCTGTAAGATGTTCTTTCACTTGTTGTGATATGTCATCACAGGCAGATTTAGAGGCACATCCTTTAAAAGTCTGAGACACAGTCCCATTAGTTGCTAATGTAAAGAAAACAAAAGTTGAGTAAGTGAATCATTCAAAACTTGACCACACAGAAATCTGATAAAACACATACAGAATACATACAGTATATATTGATGGTTATGGATTTCACAAAATATTTTAAATACATGACCCTATCCTATAGCCTAGAAATCTAGACGCACCCTAGCGGCCGCAAAATATATTTGCTGCCAGGGTTTAGTCTAGGCACTCACAATAGACCAATTTCGTGTTTGCAAACAGAGATGACGTTTTTTGTGGGCGGAGCCAAACTGGTTGCAGAAAGTGACTGCTCCGCAGTAGGGTTGTGAAGTGTTTTAGCATTAAACTGTGATTTTTATGGATCCGGTGTTCTGTCGAAGTCTGATTCCTATATGTTTCCCTTTAATACATGTTTCTTATAGCGTTTTAATCACGTTACGTTTATTTTTTTAGATAGATAAAAAGTTTAAATGGCTTGGCTACTGATATGCATGTATGTAATGTATATGTATTGTTCTTTTTTGCTAAATCAAATATTTTTACAGTCTGAATCGCTAAAGTACATGTAAAAGCAATACTATCATGTATTATATATAATAGCGTTTATTAAATATTTCATAATTTTCCTGTTTTCTATTATTTCTTCCTTAATAAATTATAATTGTAACGTGATAAAAACGCTATAAGAAACACATGGAGGGAACAGACTTCGACAGAACACCGGACATCTTCTCTACTTATTTTCTATTCTAATTATTAAAAGATTTCCAGATGATTTCCTTGCTCCATTCTGTCCGTTTAAGGGCTTATTGTAATCATAAACACCTACGTTTATCTTCAAATGATGTCTTCGACGATGGTATTCTATAAAAATGAAAGCCATCTTTTTTGGCATTCTTATTCTGACACTTAACAGCACAACCGGACATTTTCCAGTGAGTTATCTTGCTCTTTTCACTCGTGTCTAATTCATTTCCACTGTTTTTCTGCAACCGCATTGCGCGCGCAGCTTGCAGTGACGTAACTGTGACGTCTACTCTAAATTGGTCTATACACTTAACAGCTCCAAAAACCAAAATTTGGTCAGGCCAATCACATCGTGTGTAGCGTCTGTGGGGCGGGCTTAACATGATGACGACAGAGCTGCAACGGTTCCTACTTGAATGGCTGCTGCTGCTGCTGGCGAACAGCTTTCTTTTGAAGCGGCTTTGGCCGCGACTCTGGAGGACTTAGACTTATGTTTTTCTTTGAGAGAAGAGCAAATAACCCTACTGAAGTCCTTTTTAAGCAAGAAAGATGTGTTTGGAGTTTTGCCGACTGGTTACGGTAACTACGTCACCTTCTTCGTTGCTCTGATCCGTCATAGCGCTATCCTATTGCGTGCAGAGGCATTTTGAGGGACAACCTTATATCCCGCCCCTTGCATTGAGCCGTTTGTGTGAAGAGTTGCCAGACCTTACATCTTGATGTAGGTCTGGCTAACCAGGCTACCTATCCTATGTATTTTAAATATATTTCTGTGATTACTTGATACTGTAAACTAGAACAGTGGTTTTCAAACAGGGGGGCCGCGAGATGGTGCCAGGGGGGCCCAGTTTTATGACATTTTATGAAATACATTAATTTATCATGAATTCTGTGTAATTAAACCTAAAAAAAATAAGGCTACTAACCAAAAGCACTACTTTTTTGTCACAAATTTTCTTTGGGGGGCCGTGAAGGAATGCACCGTACACAAGGGGGGCCGCACGCTGAAAAGGTTTGAGAACCACTGAACTAGAAAACCATGTTCTCTGATTCATGTTATCACATATTGATATGTCTTGAACAAATAGTGCAATAAAAAATTGTATATTATCAACTATAATAATGCAGAGAAAGACAGAAAAAAATGAATTGATTCTCACCTTTTCCTGTAAAGCAGTAGTCTTCATCTCCTAAACAGTTTAATTTGTTGAAGCAACTCTTCTCATCGCAGTAGTAACATTGTTTTCCATTGGGGCTGTTAGAGGGAACTGTAGAAGAAACAAATCTTATTCTTTTATTTTATGGACTACCTAAGCTTAATGCTAGCATATGTACAGTTATGTAATCTGTTTATAAAATAAAAAGACATACCTGGGGCATCTTTGTTATTACATAGGTCTGTGTTACAGCACTGTGTAGATATAATTTTCCTTATAACTCCGTTGTTAACAGATCCATTTATACATTTCTCCATTACTGTACAACCCTTAATCTGATTTTTAACTTCAGTGCCACCTAAAAAAATAATATGATTAATGCTTTACAATGCTTAAAATAGTCTGCTTTTAAGAAACTCCCTTCACTTGCATTAGTTTATGAGGAGTTTAGATGCAAAACCCTTTAAGTGCATCTGACATGTTTTCTTGTAAATGAGCATTTATTTATCATATGCTTGGGTTCAGTAATTCCCTTGTCATGGTACTGAAAAGGTTACTAGTCAGTTATTGAAATTCCTTATTTAGGGATTGTAAATGTAAAATATAATCTCTGTACAAATATTAACATTTTTCTTTGAACAATAAAAAAAAAATATATATATATATATATATATATATATATATATATATATAAAGAAATTCCTTATTTTCACAGAAGTCACTTTAGTAATTTCATTCGTATGTAACACATTTGAGTCTTTAGCTGCAAAACCCTCTAAGTGCATGCAGAAATCTTCACTTTTAAATAGCTCTTGAGTCCTTCTTAACTCTCCTTTCTGTTGTTTTAATGCTATTTGTAATTAAGCGAAACCCCTGGAAAAACATTCCTGATACTTCATGTATTAATGTACAACTCTAATCAAGGAAGGAATTTACTTCGCGATTTAAAATACCCCATATAGCTTGATTTTGTGAGCTTTTTTGGAGAGTGGACATCACAGTGTAACGTTTATGGCAGCGACACAAACCTATAAAGCTCATATGTGTTTACATGTTGTTTTAATTTGAGAAATGTTTGCATCATACATACAACAGATAGAGAGACAGAGGAGGATATTAAGAAGTTCATACATTTGTATAAGAGATTTGTGGTAAGTTGTAATGAGGCAATAATTATCTAATACAACTATACATAATATTCTATAGTATTATTTTAAAGGAGTAGTCCACTTTAAAGATGGGGTCCATTGACTTTTTATAGTAGGAAAAAAAATACTATGGTAAGTCAATGGGCCCCATCTATAAAGTGGACTACTCCTTTAACGTTATAGTTGATCAGAATTTGTTAAGAGTGATAAACAATTGATAATTTACAAGAAAACAAGTCTGACATACTTTACATGAGCGTTTTAGGCTTTTTACATTTCAGCATAATGAAAAACATTCAGTTGAGTTAAGCTAACATTCATGTTAAATGACCCTAATTTCCATTGGTAGTCTATAATATTTCAGTAAATTTATCCTCCATCATACTGAACTCACCAGTGAATTCTAAAGTTGTTGCACTTGAACATGTTTCAGTGTCCTGACACGTCTTCTCTTTGCTTTCACAAGAACCTATTGGACCTGAACACTCATAACATTTGAGTGTATGTCCTAAAAAAAAAAAAGAATGAGTTAGAAATATATTTTGTAACGAATAAAACATTAAATAGGATTTTGTGTTTTGTACCTCCAGTGAAAAGAGCGCAGAAGAGAGCAATGAAGATTTTGAGTTCCATCTTTGGTCTGTCAGGAGGTGAATAAAATCACAAACTCTTTCAGTGGCTTTTATATGAACGATCAAAAGAGGGGGCGAGGCTTTGATGAGTAAAGGAAACTAAAATAAAAGGGACATAAGTTTGATTTTGACATTGGTGGGGACATAAATAAAATTGTCTTTAGAGCCACATTTTTCACCTTATCACTGTTTACTTGAACAATAAATTTTTGCATAATTTTTGCATCCACTTTTTTAAGAAAGCTTTACGTGGAATTTTAAGCAATTTAAGCAATTGCAATTTTTAAGTAAGTATTAAAATTCCATGTAAAATTTACTTAAAAAAGTGGATTCAAAAATAATCCACTATATTTAAGTATACAGCCTATTATTTTTAGTCCACTACCTAGTTAGTTTTATTTACTAAAATTTAAGTAGTTTCCTTCTAACAAATTTTACATGATAAAATGTAAATTTACTAAATATTGTGTTGCTAAATAATACTAAATAATTTACTGAATAATAAACCTTTTTGTGTTATATTTACTAAAATTTGGTTAAAAACCAATTTTTTTTACAGTGACCTGGTTGCCTTAAAAATTTGAGTTAATTTAACTTAAAAGTATTAGTTGACAGGAACAATATTTACACAAATTTTTGAGTCAACTAATATTTCAATTTAAGTGTGCTTTATTGGCTTGACAATTTGGATTACCAAAGCATTTGCAGCTGGGCTGCATACAAATAAAATAAAAGTAAAAATTGAACTATACTAGAAAAGTATACAATGCAAAAATTACAAATAAAATAGTAAGTTATAGAAATAAGATAAAATAATAAGAAGAACAAAGTTAAATAGTAAAATAAAGCAGTAATTTACGTTAAGTATCTTCTACATAATGGAAACATAAGTCAGGTCAGATTGATTTTTCTCATGCAGACGCACTGTAAAAAAAAACTTTGATTCAACAAAAAATTTAAGGCAGCAATTCAGATTTTCAAGTCATTTCAACTTACTGTTATTTATCCTGTAGTTTCCTTTTGAAGTTTCCTCTTTCTCTCTCTCTCTGCAGGCGGTGCAAGTGCGTGTTGACGAACAATACGTGCTCTCAGATTTGCAAACCCTACCTTCAGTTTTTGCAATCCGTACCCACAAATTCATAAACCATGCACGCTTTCCCAATACTTCCGGTTTTGCAAACTGTACTAACGGATTTGTAGCCCCACACTTTGTCGCTTTTATTCATGCTTTCCAAGCTTCCTATTCCTGTTGGATATATTCAGCAATTAATAACGTTTATATTGTGTTAAGATACTGTCCTAATTGGATTATGGTGTGGTTTACCAGACAGTGATTAGACTATTCCTAGTCTAAAATAAATGTAAGAGCTGTTGAAACTGAAAACAACTTGTACTGACATATCTTAAAATACATCAGCGCCCTTTGTTTTGCACAAAATTAATGTTTTTATTAAGGCTAGTTATATTTCCCGAACTAAGGCCTAATCCTGGTTTAAGATAATCCCCGTCTGGGAAACCATCCTATGTTTTCATTATATTTTAATAATATAATAGCCCAGCATTTCAACGTTGAATCAACATCAGGGACCAACGTTGAATTACCTTTTGGCTTTGCGAAGTGAATCAACGTTGATTTCACAACGTTGTTTCAACGTTGATTTCACAACGTTGTTTCAACATCACACTTTTTTAACTGTTTATATCGTGACACAGTTTCAACTTCCTATTTTTTAACACTAAATATAGATTTTTTAACTTTAAAGTGCAGTATTCATCAAATGATTTATGTAAACATGTTATGTTTTCAGTGCAATTATCACATGAATGCAACTTGCTGTACATAACTTACAATACAACCTATTCATAAAACTAAACACCTAAAGTAAAGTTAAAGTTTAAATGTAAACAGGCATGTGCCTACTCTTTCTAAATAAGCATGAATGCAGACGTTAAAATTGATCTTTTATAGATAAAAACACATTATTTAAAATAGTTAGGTTTCCAGTTAGTAGTTTAGAAGTGGAATATTCCAAATATAGAATAAAATAAAGAACAAAATATGGAAACAAAATCTTGTTTAAAAGGCACTTTATTCATCTAAATAGAAAAACTTTTTTATTCAAGGAAAACGGCAAATATGAATTTTGTTGTTGGTTTTGCTGACAGTCTTCTAATGGTCACCACCACCCAACCATTCTGGCTTATACTGTACAAAACGTCATCTGCAAGCGCCGGAAAAGACTGAACATGCTAGAATCCTTCACCATGGCGTTGGTTTCCGCCATTTGGGCCTACGGATGGATGGGTGATATATTTTTACTCCCTTACAACAGCCGTACTGCTTGATGCTGCTAAAAGTCCCACATTGCACCTTTTAAGGAATAATTCACCCAAAAATTACAATTCTTAATGAAAATCCACATTAAGTGCACATGGTAAATAAAGTTGCTGTGAGGGAGTCCGATATGGAAATGGGTTCATGTATAATTTAACAAACAAACTTTTTAGTTTGTTCTTTATCTACTGTACTGTCCTGCTCCCTGCTGGTACATACCAATAATTATAGTAAAAAAAAATCATTACAATATCATTATTACATTTTGTCAAATGCTTATAAACACTTATTGAAAATTAAACAATTGTAGATGTGGTGTGGTTTCATTTTATTTTTAATGTTTTAATTCAATTTTTAGTAAACACATGTAGTAAGGACATTGAGTCCATACACCTTTACAAACACCTGCCGCACCGTCACACACAAAACAAGAGAGTGAGTGCCCTAAAAGAAGACAGAATTAAGGTCAGAGTCTAGCTAATAAAATATTAAATAAGCTTAAGTGTTTTGTACTGTACCTCTAGCAATAAGAGTAACAAGGAGAACAATGAAAATGTTCAGATCCATCTTTGGTCCGTCAAGAGGTAAATTAAATGACAAAACCTTGTCAGTGGCCTTATAAATGCAACAAGAAAATAAATGTGGGTGGGCATTCTGTGAAAGGAAAAAACATCCGTTTGCAGAACGACAGCACATCTTGGTTGCACATCATTTTCACGTCATTTTACAAAGAAAGGGCAGTTGTGGCCTAATGGTTAGAGGTTTGCGCGCGTGTGTGTTTGTGCGTGTGTGTGTGTACCTGGTAATTATTACGTTGTGGCCCCAAATGTCCCCACAAAGATAGGAATACCAAATTGTTGCCCTTATGGGAACATTTTGAGGTCCTCATGAGGAAACAATTGCCTATAAATCAAACAAAATAATGTTTTTTTGAAAATGTGAAGTAGGAGAAAGTTTTTGTAATGGTTGGGTTTAAGGTAAGGGAATAGAAAATACAGTTTGTACAGTATAAAAACCATTACATCCCCACAAAACATGGAAACCAGAATGTGTGTGTGTGTGCGTGTGTGCGTGTGTGCGTGCGTGTTTTTCTGGAGAAATGTTCTTTATGCCTGGCTCACACCACAGGATAATCGGGCCGAATTTACCCCGATTTTCCCCTCCCGAGAATCCGAGGGAAAATCGGGCAATGGACCTTGATCGGCTCCGAAGTTCGGCGCAGATTATCCTGTAATGTGAGACGTTTAAAAGTCTAAACTTACACCTTCCGATATGCTCTAAAGCAAATCGGGGGCGCCCCGATCTTATCAAACATGTTTGATATTTAGGATATTAAATCCGGAAAATTACGTCAGTACTTTCACAACAATCTTTGAGAGACGGAGATGATTGACAGCTTTCGGGACCGCGAAACAAGCTGCAGTACGGGTAGACAGCGCAGCCGGAGAAACAGTTTGTGAAAGTCAAGTCTTTAATTCTACTTTCATTCCGCCACAACTGCAGCTCGTCGGGCAGACAGACTATTTAAAATATCGAAATTAATTCCTTGCTTGATTCACGCTATTCTGTGTATAGAGGAAATTTAATAAAATAAATAGGCATACACGAAATATGTTGCACTTAAATAATTAGCATATTAACAAAACGAATTTAAAATGATATGACAATTTTCAGTTCTTTTTTTGTGACGTGCTCCACAAATGCATAGAAACTGATTGCTTAAACACTGCTCACTTGAGAATCTGATGCGCCTCATATCCACACTTACGTTTCACATTAAATTACATATTTGTTCAAAACCATTGATAATGTAAATACTGAATTTAACACTAGACACTACACTGCAAGAATAGAATAGAAACTTTACTGTCTTTACTGTTTATGAAAAATATAAAAATATAAAATATAAAAAAATTATTCTTCTATTGGCATCGCAGTCAATAACCTTTAACCTCCTAAAACCTGGATGTCCACATATGTGGACATCAATTTTTTGTTGTTGTTTGTACCACCATAATACTTAATTTTGTGTAATTGGACAATTACAGTGCTTTATGTTCAAAGAAAAAAATTTGGTTATTATATTTATTGGTTCTTCCTAACCCCAAAATAGCTGGAAATAAAGACAAGCTCAGGTCTGGGAGTTTAATGCACCTTTTGTTTTTAAAAGAAATGTGCACTTAATACGTTTGCAGTCTCTCAAATCAGTTACTGGTTTACTGCAAAGTGGCCATCAGTCGTAATCTTATGTTTGTAACATTAAAAATGGATGACAATAGAAGTGCTCCTATGTTCTGTACAATGTAGTTTAGTCATAGCCTGGTCCAACCAGACTACAGAGAGTCTGGCCACGCTCCACTGCAAAGCGTTACTTCCGTTAAGGAGGGTCCATTGTTGAAGTTTAAAACTATTGGATATGCCCAGAGTCACTCAGGATCTGCCAAAGCCAATCACTAACGTATGGTCGTGACGTATATCATGCACCGAAACCGTCCGGAAACAACAAGTCAGAATAATCAGACAAACAAAATCCCATATATTCGGCAGTTTTGCAACAACGGACCGAATAGATTTTCTCACGTCTTTCTTCGCTGCCATTACTGAACTACAACTCAAACTGAGGCACGACCTCAACGTCATCGTTCTTAGCCACCCCCATCTGTTCGCTGATTGGTCCTGCAGATTTTTGCAGGAGAAAACGAAACTCTATAGAGAAATCCCAGACGTACTGCTGAAGCGAAATGAAAATTAAGCGGAAGCACGTAGGAGGGCGGAGCCAGGCTAGTTTAGTCATTGAACTACCAAAACCATGCTGTTTACTAGCAAATCTGACATGAGATCATTACCTGAATCAATTAATACCTGACCTAAATGAATTGTGGTCTGTTTGAGCAGGGTGTTATATTTAGCCTACTTTACAGAAACTTACAGGGTTTAGTGATAGAAAACAAAACTGAAGTATTGTTTGCCACTAAGGGTCTGAGTTTGACAACAAACCACCTTTCCTAACATTCACATAAGCCTTACACATTTTATATGCATTTAAATTATTGGTTGGCCAAAACAACTGTTTTTCATGTTAGTTTGTCACTCAGTATTTTATAGTAAAATTTGTCGTATTTGTAGTAAAATATGCCTATGTAAAATGTTTTTAATCATGCATTTTCATGAGAATGAGTTTCATGTTAAATAGTAACACACATTTAAGCTCCCCACTTTATTAGATATGTTGCAATGCAAACTGTAATACAGCATTTATTTTACTTTGTATTAATTTTTTACAAATATACCAAAAAACCCTTGCAGCTGACATACATCAATAAAACCAACTGACGTCAGCATCCTGTGGGGAAATGATCTGTGTGTGTGGTTGTGGTTGTTTCACTAAAGCACACCATTTAACCACAAAGCCTTTCTGAATTCTTAACACCTAAAATATTAATGTAAGCAATTGTGAATTATGTTGCTTCTAAGTGTTTTAAACGTCTAAATAGTGTATACCTTAAAATGTAACTATTTACATTTTACAAAGTTACATTCTAACTAATATATAAGTGCATTTTATTCATTTATGGATACAGTAATTGCAGCATTCTGATATAGCGAAATGGGTAACACTTTATAATAATGTATGTTTTAACATAGTAGTACTACTAACAATGATCAACACTTCTACAGAATTTATTAATCATTAATAATCATTAATAAATACAGCCGCCTGCGCAGCCACAGCCGCCTGCGCAGCTTGGGTAGGGGTAGTGTGCTGTATTTTAAAGGATTTATATTCACATTGCATTGAAAGAAAAACTTTATAACCTGTAAACATAACAGGTTTAAAAAGGTTAATATTAAATATATATATTAGCCTATATATAATATAACTATATATTTATTATTGATTAAATATATTTTCAAGTGCAAAAATATACTTTTTTATATAAAAATATTTTTGCTGTATGGGTTTTAAAAGTAGAAATGTATTTGTTGCCCCTCCCTACTAAAAAAACAGCCAAAATATACATTTATGCTGGTCTTTCTCTTAGAAGGATTTTTTTGTACATTTTAAAATATATGTTGATACATGATACATAAAAAATATTTAATTAAGCTTCACTACCAAATGTATTTAAAACTTTAATTTTTGGCCAGAGAAATTAATTTTTGCCATATGGGATTTACTTTTATTGTTGACCTGTTCCACACCAAGTTGTTTATTATTATTTGGTTATAATTAAATGGATAATAATTTTTTTACAATTGTTGTCGTAAGCTTGTCGCATATGACTAAAACATTGTTAAAGTTTGTGGTTTCTGATTTCACCACCTAACCGTGTTTGTAAACATATAATGGTGTGTTTGGGAAAACAATTGAGAATGGTTATATACGAGTTCATGAATAACAGTAATATGAATTTAATACTAATGTCTGACAGTTATGTAGGCAACAAACTGAGCAAGGACTGCCACAAAATCATTACAAAGCAGTTGCTGTAAGTTGGACATGATACAATCTATAAAATATCGTGCATAAACAGCAAAACAGTAACAATACATGTTTTACATCTCTGTACGCTGTCTCTAAAGCGTAAATATAATTCATACAAATATTTCAGTGTGATCCGAGGAGCGCAATAATTTCAGTGGCGCTTTAACGTGAAACAGCAAACTCATGAATATTCATGTATGCTCTGCCCAGGACCACTGAATATCCCAAGCCAGAATACCAGCCGATCTCGCCATTCGGTGGCTGTGATGTATTTGACCAATGAAATACATTTTGTCATGGCTGCGGGGCGTGGTTTGAGCTTACCTGCTTTAGGGGAAAAATCACGCGGCCGCGAGATGCGTAGACTACACAACATAGTTGACCAATGAAATTGAGTTAGACACGACAGTTGGGTGAGGTTTTTGCATACGGGGCGTGGTTTGCGCTTAACTGGTTTGGGGGTGAATCACGCGTCCGCGAGACGCGTAGACTACGCAACAGAGCTAACCAATAAAATTGAGCTAGACAAGACAGTGATGTGTTTTTTTTGTATAGGGGCGTGGTTTGCCCTGAACAAAAACTACGCGAGGCAGTCGAGGGCGGATGACGTTAAATTAGTCACCCTGTAACACGGACGCTGAGAAGATCAGATGAAGGTACGTGAGAATTTAAACAGTTATATATCTCCATTTATTCACAGTTATTAGTGTTATTGTGTTAATTTGAACGGGTTTATTATTACTGTATAAATGTGAACCGAGAATACGAGCGCTATTAATACAGCTGTTACGTTAGCTTAGCAATCTTCGTTTCATCATCTGTGTTTTAGCATATTTATTAAGGACGCAATAAACGTACGTTTTTATTACCTTTTTTAAAATTTGTATTTTATTGCATTTGTTTACTGCTGAGGCACGTGTGATTACAAATGTGTTCATGTACTTGACAGCGATGTGTCAAACGCTATTAATGTTTTATATTAAAGTGAGTGTGCTGTGCGTATGTGTCATCATAAACACTGAGCTTGTGTTATGTTAAAGATATTAAAATATGTTAAAAACCCACCTGTCTTTTACAGATCGTTAACTGGAGTAATACTGCTAAAGTCAATTAAAATAATGCAAAACGATATAAAAAAGATTTAAGTATTCCTAATTTCTAAAAGTTGTTTACTTAAACTGTATAAGTTTATATTTGATATGTTCTTGTCTTTTAGTAAGTTGTGACCTTGCTGTGTCACTTTGACATAGAAGTTATATTATAAATGTTAATGTGTGATATTAACTAGTAGGGCTGGGTATCGATTCAGATGTTCCAGATCGATTCGATTCCGATTCTCGATTAAATTTTCGATTCTGGTTCTCAGGTAGGTTTTTAAACTCGATTCTCAATTCAACTCAATGAATATAGATTTAATACACATACTATATTAATAAAAAAGAACAGTGAACAGCAGTTTACAAGTGGGTAATTAATAAAAAGAAATTAAAAGCCACAACACATCTTGCTTGCGAAATCTAAAATGCTTCCATTCCTCCGTTCAATGTTTGCGGAAATAAATATCTCTTTGAGAATCGATTTTTTTTAATCGACCACGTTTTAAAAAACGATTAATCGAAAAAAAAAAACACCTATTAACTAGGTGTTATTTAATTGCTTTAACCTATTTTGTGTTTTTAATATATTTATGAGTTTTGATCTGTTCTGTTGACAGGTGATCCACTGAGATCCGTGATGATCATGTCTCGTGTCTTCAGGTTTCATGGCCTGTTCGTCGCCTCCCATCCATGGGAGGTGATTGTGGGAACGGTTGCCATGACGATGTGTCTGATGTCCATGAACGCTTTCAGTACCACCGACCAGATGTGTGGCTGGAATCATAAATGTCCCAAAGTGCAGGAGGTGCGGGAATTTAATTTTAATATTGTGTACTTGGGATTCAGGAATTGTTTTCACGCGCTGTTTCTGTGTATCTGATGTTAATCTTGAGTACCTATTGAGTTCTAGTACATCCTACATATATCCAAAGAGTCTTTAGTTTTATCAGACTTATAAAAGACAGATCAGCTCCAGCGATTCTTTCCGATAACAAAACATTTGATACTTTGCCTACTTTTAGCATGAGAAAAACAACTCTATAACTGTGTTAATAAGTCAGAATGCATGAAATACTGTTGATCCACCCTAAGTGCTTGACGTGCAAGTTATAATGCTGATGTTTTTCTTGTTTGTCATTTACAGAAAGTTTTAGGCAGTGATGTTTTAATTTTAACCATCACGAGATGTGCCGCCATCATTTACATCTACTTCCAGTTTAGAAACCTAAGACAGCTCGGCTCTAAATACATACTGGGTAAGTGACGTACTAGCATTAAGAAAACAATATTTTTAAATGTAACCAAGAAATCTTTACATGTTTGTACATTATATTTATATTGTAATGTTTTTGGATTTCAGGTATTGCTGGTCTGTTTACTTTCTTCTCAAGCTTTGTGTTCAGTACTGTGGTGGTTCAAGTCTTGGGTAAAGAGCTCACAGGATTAAAGTACGACTTATTTTTACTCTTCTTATCTTTTCTGCTTTATATTTGTTCATGATCAGAAGCTGCTGTGAATCCATCTAATCGTTTATTTTCTTCTCCAGTGAGGCTCTGCCCTTCTTCCTGTTGTTGATCGACCTCTCTAAAGCCTGCACGCTTGCCAAGTTTGCACTCAGCTCAAACTCACAGGTACAAAAACAACTCAAAAACAAAACCTGCTTCAATACGCCTTATTCAGTCTGCCGCCATGTTAGTTAGAAACTGAGGCTGTGAGGGATGGAGCCCACTTTTGATTTATTATAGGAGTAAAGCTGTGCATTACAGAGATTTTTCCATAGTTAGATACGGTTAAAACATAAAGTGATTTTACTGTAGTCTTGACAGTATACGTTGGTTTGATCTGATTGGGTGTGACTTACAGGAAGAGGTCAGAGAGAACATCGCTCAGGGAATGGCCATTTTGGGACCCACATTTACTCTGGATGCGGTCGTGGAGTGTCTTGTTATAGGAGTGGGGACCATGTCTGGTAAGATACCTCAATCTTAATGGTAACACTAGAACTCACCCAACATTCATGTCTTAATAATCATCACTTTTTGTGTCTGTTTTCAGGTGTGCGTGAGCTGGAGATCATGTGTGGCTTTGGCTGCATGTCGGTTCTGGCCAATTATTTGGTGTTCATGAGCTTCTTCCCTGCCTGCGTGTCACTGGTGTTGGAGGTGAGAACGTCAGTGATGGAGTACATCAGCAGTGTTTGTGCACAGATGTGAGATTATGTTAACATGATCTTTTTTTGCAGTTATCCCGTGAGAGTCGAGAGGGTCGACCCATCTGGCAGCTCAGTCATTTCGCTCGTGTTCTGGAGGAAGAGGAGGGTAACAAACCTAACCCGGTCACACAAAGAGTTAAAATGATCATGGTGAGCTGTGTTTTAACACCTGACATATGGTGTATGATGTCATTCGAAGAGTTTTTTTATTCCTCTGGTTTGTGTTTGCATCAGTCTTTGGGTCTGGCGCTGGTTCACGCTCACACTCGCCTGGTGGCCGGATCTCCGGCTCACAACACAAGCGGCTCGGATGTGGTTTTGACTCAACCCAGCATGGAGTCCGACAGAGCCATGAACCGGTATGAGCTGACAGAAATACGACTGTGATCGAGGGGGAATTTATTAGTTTAGTGTTGTGATAACATTTCATTCTTTCTCTTCCTCAGTTTGGATTTGGAGCAGATCATCACTCTCTCTCTCGCTCTGTTATTGGCGGTGAAGTACGTGTTTTTCGAGCAGGATGAAGCAGAATCCTCCCTGTCCATCAGATCCCCTGTGGCCAATAGGAAAGGAGAAGAGGACTGCTGTCACAGGGTACCCGCCCCTCCCAAAATCCATGAGGCATCCAACACAGATCGAAACATTCCTCGCAAAGATCAGACAGGTGAATGTGTGCTGTCAATCAAAACTTTACGACACACGATATCAGCTTACTTCTTTATAAACAAGAAATGAATTAAATAGTTACTTTTAAGTGCGTTCATAACAGACTAGGGTTGCAAAATTCTGAGAATTTTGGAAACTTTCTATGGAAATAACACAGGAACATATGGGAATTTCGGCACGTGGATGAAGATGAGTCGGTTGTCGAGGAAGCAAATGTTTGTATGTGATGCAGTGTGTAAAAATTATAGAAATTTTACGATTCATTTCCTTTAATTCCTTAAGTTTCCATCTTAGCATATTTCCAAAATTCCTGAGCTTTGCAACCTTATACCAGACGCGATTAAAGGGTTAAGCATGAGTAATTTACATGTAGACATCGTATGGCGCGATTCGCGTGAATTGAGCATTTCAGGCACTTGAAGCCATCAGGAACTTGCTTTAGTAGTGACGTGATTATGACGTAGCGAGTGGAGGAATCCGAATTTATGCGAATGATGCAAAGTTTTTGCTTCGCGAGTAATGCAAAAATTTCGAGAGTGACGCAAAGATTTCGTTTCGCGAGTGACGCAATGATTTCAAAGATTTCAAGAGTGACACAAAGATTTCGCTTCGTGAGTGACGAAAAAAGATTTCGCAACGAAAGTGATTTCAAAGATTTCAAGAGTGACACAAAGATTTCGTTTTGCGAGTGACGCAAAGATTTCTTTTCGCAAGTGACACAAAGATTTTGCTACAAAAGTGATTTCAAAAATTTCAAGAGTGACACAAAGATTTCGTTTCGCAAGTGACGCAAAGATTGCGCTTCGCGAGTGACTTCAAAAGTTGCGCTTCGCGAGTGACTTCAAACGTTGCGCTTCGCGAGTGACTTCAAACGTTGCGCTTCGCGAGTGACTTCAAACGTTGCGCTTCGCGAGTGACTTCAAACGTTGCGCTTCGCGAGTGACTTCAAACGTTGCGCTTCGCGAGTGACTTCAAACGTTGCGCTTCGCGAGTGACTTCAAACGTTGCGCTTCGCGAGTGACTTCAAACGTTGCGCTTCGCGAGTGACTTCAAACGTTGCGCTTCGCGAGTGACTTCAAACGTTGCGCTTCGCGAGTGACTTCAAACGTTGCGCTTCGCGAGTGACTTCAAACGTTGCGCTTCGCGAGTGACTTCAAACGTTGCGCTTCGCGAGTGACTTCAAACGTTGCGCTTCGCGAGTGACTTCAAACGTTGCGCTTCGCGAGTGACTTCAAACGTTGCGCTTCGCGAGTGACTTCAAACGTTGCGCTTCGCGAGTGACTTCAAACGTTGCGCTTCGCGAGTGACTTCAAACGTTGCGCTTCGCGAGTGACTTCAAACGTTGCGCTTCGCGAGTGACTTCAAACGTTGCGCTTCGCGAGTGACTTCAAACGTTGCGCTTCGCGAGTGACTTCAAACGTTGCGCTTCGCGAGTGACTTCAAACGTTGCGCTTCGCGAGTGACTTCAAACGTTGCGCTTCGCGAGTGACTTCAAACGTTGCGCTTCGCGAGTGACTTCAAACGTTGCGCTTCGCGAGTGACTTCAAACGTTGCGCTTCGCGAGTGACTTCAAACGTTGCGCTTCGCGAGTGACTTCAAAGATTTTGAGAGCGACGCAAAGATTTCGTTTCGCGAGTTACGCAAAGATTTTGCTACAAAACTGATTTAAAAGATTTTGAGAGTTACGCAAAGATTTCGCTTTGCGAGTGATAGAGATTTCGGTATGAAAGTAATTTCAAAGATTTTGCTACGAAAGTGATTTCAAAGATTTCGAGAGTTACGCAAAGATTTCGTTTCGCGAGTGACGCAAAGATTTTGCTACAAAAGTGATTTTTAAAGATTTCGAGAGTTACGCAAAGATTTCGCTTTGCGAGTGACGCAGGTTAGCTCAACATTTTCAAGCATCCAACTAAGTGCGAATAACACAATTTATTCACTTAATTTGCATCTGGTATGAACGCACAGTTAGACAATCAGCTAATTAAAGATCAATAAGATTGGACCGTTCAAATCATTCATCATCTCTCTACAACTTTCACTTTTGTTTTCCTCTTCGAAATGTATTTTCACGCTCTCTGTTGTTTACAGATGAGGTGTTGAAGCCTATCGAGCCGCATCTGTCCTGTAATTTAATCCAGAAAGATTGTGATGTTACACACCAAGAAGATGAAGTCAAAGAGGATCTGCCTGAACAGTGCCGCCCTGTAGACGAGTGTCTCGCCATTTTTAAAGACCCTAAAGTAATTCATCGTAACCCTTTCATTTGACCTGATTTAAACTACAGATTTGTGGTCATAACATCATCACCTCTCTTCTTCTCTCCAGAGAGGAGCTCGATACCTGAGTAACGCTGAGGTCGTGGCTCTGGTGGAGTGCAGAAGCATCGCAGGATACCGCTTGGAGACATTGATGGAGAGTCCAGAGAGAGGCGTGGCCATACGCAGGGAAATGCTCTCTGCCAAACTGCCCAACCAGTGTGCCCTGGACAGTCTGCCCTACACAAACTATGACTACTCCAAGGTACTGATCCACAATCAGCTGTGCACTTTAAGGTCACGTGTGGATCAGAGTCTAAATGTCAACTCTCTTCATTCTCAGGTGACTGGCACTAACTGTGAGAACGTGATTGGCTACGTTCCCGTGCCGGTGGGAGTGGCCGGACCGTTGCTTATGGATGGTAAAGAATTCCACGTCCCATTGGCGACTACAGAAGGCTGTTTAGTGGCCAGCACCAATCGAGGATGCAGAGCGATCAAAGTGAGTCTTGCATTTCCTTTACTTGCTCTTATAATCTCATGTGCGTTTCATTTTTACTAATGATTGTTTTGTTGCGTGTGTAGCTGTCAGGTGGTGTGAGCAGTCGTGTTTTAGCTGATGGTATGACTCGTGGTCCGGTGGTGCAGCTGCCATCAGCGTGCAGGGCGGCAGAGGTCAAGGGCTGGATGGAGAGCTCAGAGGGGTTCAGTGCCATCAAACAGGCCTTCGATCACACCAGCAGGTCAGAGGACATGCACTTTAAAAATAATGGGTTAACTTTAGCACTGCACCAGCCAGATGGTAATGTCATCAATGTAACACATGTGCATGTGTGTTTTGTAGGTTTGCTCGTCTGGAAAGGCTGCAGGTCAGTTTGGCTGGGAGAAACCTGTACATCCGCTTCCAGTCTCAGACTGGGGATGCCATGGGCATGAACATGCTGTCAAAGGTCAGTCTGTGACACAGAGGAACACTTTTATATTGCATGCTTCATGGTCCATGGGTTTTGTGGGATTTTTTTTATTTATAAAAATTGATAATGAAATTCGTTGTCAACCCGTCGAAAAGTGTGGACATACAGCGCAAACTGTGCGCCTTTAATAAAAGTCAGACGCAAACAGAGCGAGCTGCGTGCTTAAATTCATCGTTTTGTTCATATAACGCGAGCTGCATGTTTATCAGGCAACCAGCTTTTTTAAAAGCAAGGTAGGGTTGCCAGATCCTCGACCATTTGGCAGAGTTCTGAATTGGGCTACTTTTAATCTGTTTCTGCAGATAGATGTTTTTTGATGGGTTAGAGATTGAAGGATTTGGTCCATAAGTTGTTGGTATTTGGGTTGTAAATATAGTCATTGGGAGGCTTTTGGACAAATTTTGAATGGCCATTGGCCTGGTTTTGGTATGCGGATCTGGCAACCCTAACAGGACAATGACGAAGCAAAAGCAAATGAACTTTTTTATAGATGTCGACCGATAGTGGATATAACCGATCCTGATGAAGTTGGTCCCTGCTTGCCATTAACCGATTAATCGACTGATAGTTTTAAAATGGATACTGGATAAAAAACAAACATAAGACTCAAAGTGAAACGGTGCTGAAATGTATTACAAAGTAATAAAACAACAGTACTGAAACATGAAAATATTTTTTTAATAATATATTTAATAAGTATTGAAGTAAATACTTGTGTGAAATACTCCCACTGGTAAAATTTAAATCATATAAATGTCTATTAGATTTGTAGTCATGTACTTTATTTGCTTCAGTTTTAACACATAATAATTCAATAATCAAAATAACAAAAGATGTATTGCAGTGATTTTGATTTATTGCACATGTTAACGTAGCCGACAGCTGCATATAGTTTGCTTTTTCTCATTATTAACTTCAAAAATGAATAAAAGTAACCAGCTGGAAATAAACTAATGCAAATTGATTGTTATAATCATGACATTAAACATTTGGGTTGGATTTATCTGCGTGTAACTGTTTGAGTACTACTAATATTAGCATCTTGATGTTTTTTCTCTGATAATGTGGCATCGATTCTGCAAATTAATTACTTTATAATGATATGAAGCAAATGACACACTCGGAAAAACTATTAGCATGTTTTTTATGCTGAAACGATTGTTCCACAAATCAACTATCGGTGCCGATTAATCGGTCTACCTCTACTTTTTTTATTTAAGGCTTAAAATATCAAAATGCAAAACATATTAGTAAAACCTCTACAGATGAACACCTTAATTTAGTGCCTTATTTAACTATAATAACTGAAATAATATCTAATATTGATGTTTTTATCCGATTGGTCGATTAATCGAAAAAATAATCGGCAGATTAATCGATTATGAAAGTAATCGTTAGTTGCAGCTCTATTTTTATCAAAACATTTTGTAGCCTTACTGTGCATGGCAAAAAAAACTGGATTTTTAGACAGAATTGTGTTTGTGTCTCTCTGTAGGGTACAGAACAGGCTCTGTGTCGAGTCCGTGAGCAATTTCCTGACCTACGTGAGTTAGCCATCAGTGGAAACTACTGCACTGATAAGAAACCGGCCGCTATCAACTGGATCAACGGCCGAGGAAAATCCACAGTGTGTGAAGCGCTCATACCTGCGCGAGTGGTCAAAGAGGTGAGTCGGATACAGCAGATGTTACCTTTGTTCAGTGAGCGCCAAAACCTCAGATCTGCATTTGCTATCCACCTGCTTCTCCTGCTCACTGTGTTTCTCTGGTCTGTCTGAAGGTTTTGAAGACCAGCACGGCCGCTCTGGTGGAGCTGAACATCAGTAAGAATCTGGTGGGCTCGGCGATGGCCGGTAGCGTGGGAGGCTTTAATGCTCATGCGGCAAATATCGTAGCCGCCATCTACATCGCCTGCGGACAGGTGCGTCACCTGCAACCTTGTATGTATTTTTAAAATGCTGTTTATCAACATTGACTGAAATGATTTTTGTGTGCAGGACCCTGCGCAGACGGTGGGCAGCAGTAACTGTATCACTTTAATGGAGTGTGTTGGGCCTGATGGAGAGGATCTGTACATCTCCTGCACTATGCCATCATTAGAACTGGGAACTGTGGGAGGAGGAACCGGCCTGCCTGCACAAAACGCCTGTTTACAGGTAACGCACACGTACTTGAACAAAATGAAGGCCACAAAGGCTGAAAGATAACTTATGAACTGAATAACAGAAATCATTTATGTGTCTGTTATCAGATGTTAAATGTTAGCGGTGCGAGCGAGGAGTGTCCTGGTGAGAACGCACGGATGCTGGCACGGATCGTCTGCGCTACGGTGTTAGCTGGAGAACTTTCTCTCATGTCTGCGCTGGCTGCTGGACATCTTGTCAAGAGTCACATGACTCATAACAGGTAAACAAAATGACATAAAACTAATATTTTATTGCCTCAGAAATATGAATACATGAAAGATAAATACAGTCAAAGTATTTTGTATCATACAAGCATTTTCATTAAAACATTCAAATTTAAGTAATAATCTTACTACACTAAAATTATTTTAGAGTTATTCACTTGTTTGGTCTGTCCCATAAGGAAAAAAAAAATATATATATATATATTTTCAAACATAATTTTAAATATATTTTAAAATATACAAAAAAAATTTCACCAATGTATTTTTATCATTTTATTTTTTACATTTTGAAGTAATAATAATAATAAATATATTTCAAAGGATTTATATTTACGTTGCATTGAAAGAAAACCTGTAAACGTTAAAATTTAATATATTTTAAACCGCAATAATATACTTTTCCAGGCCAAAATATAAAAGTTTGTATAAAATATTTTTTTTTCTGTATGGGTTAAAATTAGAAATATATTTGTTGCCCCTGAAATACATTTTGAATTATGTTATGTGTAATAAAGGTTAAAATTATTTTCATATTCAAAAATGTATTTAATTAAGCTTTACTTTCTACTAAATGTATACAGTTAAAGTATTTTGTATCATCAAAGCATAAGCTTTTTGAGTTATTTATAATTTTTAACTAATTCGATGTGATGTCAGTAGTTTTAATTTAAGTAAGAGTGCGTTCACACCAGATGCGAATGAAGCATTAAGCGCAAGTGATTTACATGTTAAGTCAATGCAAAGACACAATAGACAACCTTGCGGCGCAATTCGCACAAAACGAAGTGTTTGAAGTGCACAACGCATAAACAGTGTGAAAAAAAATCTGAACTTTAGCAGATATTTGCGCCGTGTTAACCAATCAGGGGCTTGCTCTAGTAGTGAAGAGATTACGACGTAGCAAGTGGAGGCAAAAATATGAAACAACAATGGCGGCCGCGGACTTTTCACACTGAATTTCACGTGCAAATTGAGCGTTTGAAGCGGATAACGCATGAATTGCGCAAGTTGAAAAAATATGACATTTGGCAGGTATTCGCGCTGAATTAACCAATCAGGAGATGACGACGTAGCAAGCCCAGGCAGAAATACGAAACAACAAAGGCGGACAAAATCATTGTCGCCCCCGGAGCTATATGACACATCTTTGTACTTTTATAATATCGGGATTTAAAAAAAAATAGTAGGTTGGACAATCTGGCAATTTGTAGAAAACACTATTTATTCAATTTGACGCACGCACACACTTCTAGCTAGCTACAGCCAGCTAATTGATCGTATTTGCATCTGAATTTGACACGTGAATTGAACGCAAATGAAGCGAGTTAAATGATCTCTGAGAGCCAATGTTGACATTTGAAATAAAATACACAAACACGCCCCTACCCCAATAGAATCTGGACCTTCTTTTCATAGACTCGCCCCACACATACGCAACCCAGGCAAGGATGTCGGTTAGTAGACACGCCCCTTACTGCTGATTGGCTACAAGTATGTACTTGGCCCGACTCCCTTTTCCAAAGTGTTTTTCAAAAATCATGTACCCCGCCTTTAACCAAAAATGTCTAATTATGTGAAATAACGCAATTTATTTGCTTCATTCGCATCTGGTTTGTTTCCTGGAGTGATCAAAACGTAGATTGTCCATTTTTAAATGATAAACAACGTTTTGTTCTCTCATGACAGGTCAAAAGTCAACCTTACATCATTACGCAACGAAAACTGAAGCACTTTGAGCGAGGACCTCAGTGCATTCTGGGAAACGCAGTCTTGGACAGCCACATGTGTATGGAAGCTGATGTTTCTTCTCAGGGTCTTTAGAAGTGCTGGAAACATCCATAGACGACAGCAAATCATCACGCAACATATGAACATGAGGAGAAAACTGATGTTTAACATTTAAACATTGATGTTTAACAGCTTTGTGTGTAATGTTTCCACTAAAGCGTGATTTTGTGACAGACCAATCACAGCTCATATTATGGTGTGAGGTTTAAAGGCCGTGAATATTGCCTAAAACTGTTACTTGCTCATGGTCCTAAAGTTTTTATAGCGATATAAAACATGTCAGTTTATATCAAAAACGGTGAAAATGCTGAAAGTTTAAATTAAAATGAGAGATTTTGTTTTGCACATCCAGACAAACAGAGGAAAAGGGACTTTGGATCTTCAAGGTCTTGATAGTTTTAAGATTAAATCAAGAAGTCAGATTTTGATGGATGATTTGCTGTTTATACTGACAAAATGTCACAGATTGTAAATGAATATATATTTGTGTATTTAAATGTTTAACTGATCATGCCAATCTCACTGTGATGAACTACAGTATTAAGCTAAATGAAAAGCTCTCTTGTAAATGAGGGGCTTCAGTAGATTGATTATAAAGATTTGCATTTGTAAATGCTTGTGTTTGTGTCCATTGGGTTTTACTAATGAATGAATGCTGTAGTGCCAGACTGTAACACTGCTGAATTCATGACTGTAAAGCGCTTTGGCTTTAAAGCAAATCTTTTTGATTCTACTCTCTGGTCATAGAAAGTGCTGATGAAACCATGTCTGTATTAAAACAGCTTTAAAATTATTTATTTGTTTGGAATTTTCTGCTTGACAAGCTATTGAATGTTAAGCTGTGCTTGTTTTTAAAATGTCCATTTATTTAAAAAAATAATAATAATATTAAAGGTTAATTTATAATCTGTTTGTCAAAAAAAGTCTTGTTTACAAAACATTTTTCTACCAAGTAATAAGACACTTGAGGCCAATTAAATTCAAAATCTAGTCAAACTACAGGCTATATGGGCGATTTCGAAGCACGCTTCATGAGGCTTCGAAACATTTAAGAATCGTTTGTTTCGAATCGTCGGTTCGAAGCTTGTTTCAAACTGGCCAAAGTTACTCGATTTTAGCAAACGAGGCTTCATTACGTCATAACTGTTTCGAAACGTTTCGAAAATCCGACGATTCAAGGCATCTTTTATTGAATTCATTGATTGGAAGAAGGCCTGGCTGTTACCTCATAAGTACTGCATGCATCCCCAATAACTTAAGTCCAAAGAAATTCATTTTAAGGTCTTACATAAGATATATCCCGTGAATGATAGTGTGGCAAAATATATGGATGTTTGACAACTCTCGTTCATTTTGTGGAAAAGAAGAAGAAACACTGACCCATTTATTTTTTCATTGCGACAAAACTCACATTTTTTTGGAAAAAAATTATATTCTCATTTAAGTAAACACATTGATTCTTCCAAATCCTTCCAGTTAAAAGAAATAATTTGCTTATATGAAGGCACATCTAATATTCCAATTAATTACATTGTTAATTTATTTTATTTTATTTGGAAAACATTTTATTCACAAACAAAATTCTCTAAATCGCAGCTTAACTTTCCACATTTCCTAATCGAAATTGAAATATTTCTAAAATCCCAAATTTGTTAAAAACGAGAAAATTAAAGATTTTTGAAATATTATGATGACTTTTTCTGTCTCACTGATGCAAAATGTTTCCCTATGTTAACTTGTTATTTTTTACATGTATATTTATTTGATTGTTTTATTTTCTTATCGTACTTATTTATATTTCTGTTATCGTAGGTTATTTGTGAAACTTTACATATATAATCTGTATGATTTCATTCCTTAGAGGTTTTCTGTCTGTTCTGTCTCTTTAGTTAAATGTTAATGCATTAATAAAAAAAATAAAAAAAATCCGACGATTCACCACTAGGGGGCGGTGATCACAAATGACACTGTAATGAACTCGTGTCGGTTTTATTATAAAAGTTCATAAAACATTCATCCTTCTGACTAATAACACTACCATTTTGTCTACTTTTTATCTGTCTTTTTTATAGACATATTTAACGACAAAAATGTGCATAATTAAAAGGGAGTTCGTTTTAATGATTTATTTGCCATAAATAAAACTAAAAACCAGAAAACACTTTTAATAATGTCTTAATTAAATTAAATAACTTATCTTTCTTAAAAAAATATTTTTAGAACAATCTTGCTATTATTTTGTAAAAAGTGTAAAATGTTTGGAGTTCTTTTTTTACCGTCTATGGTTTGGACAGATCTTGCTGCTTTTACACTATTTTGACCAGCAGGTGTCGCCAGCGTGTATAGTGTTTCGAACGCTTCGAAAAACTGAATCAATTTGCGAAGCAATTGGTTCAGTTGATTCGAAGCTTCGAAAGCTTCGTTTCTCCCATCACTACTACATTCGGATTTATCAAGAATAAATGTATCAAAATAAATCCCTGGCATCTAAAACTAGAATTATTTACTTGTTTGGTCTGTCCCATAAGCCAAAAAAAATTAAGAATTTCAAACATAATTTTAAATATATTTCAAAATATACCAAAAATACCACATTTTTCACCAATGTATTATTATACATTTTTTTGTATATTTTGAAATATTAATAAATATATTTTAACGCATACTATTAAAGTGTATTTTGTGTTTTTAGTTTAATTTAGGGCAAACAAATCATTAAAACTAACTTCCCTTTTAATGATGCATTTTTTTGTCATTAAATATGTCTATAAACAAAAAGTAGACAAAATGGTAGCGTTTTTAGTCAGAAGGATGCATGTTGTATGAACTTGAATGATAAAACTGACCCAAGTTCACCTAACCATAGACTCTGGTCATGTGTGATTAACTCGTCGGATATTCGAAACAGTTATGACGTAATGAAGCCTCATTTGCTAAAATCACGTGACTTGGCCAGTTTGAAACCCGCTCCGAACCGATAATTCGAAACAAAAGATTCGTAATAAAAGATTCTTAAATGTTTCGAAGCCTTATGAAGCAGTGCTTCAAAAGCGACCATCACTACCCATTACAGAATTTTGTAGTAAGTAGAAAAGCTTAAATATATGTTTGAATTTGAAAATATATTTAGTTTTAACCTTCATATGTGTAAAAAATAATTGATGACGGGCCACTGAATTATAAGAAAATAATGCACACCCAAGCTGATAATGCGTTACACCGGGTGTGCATAATTTTACAATAATTCAAAAGGACCGGAGTCAATTATTCCGCTTATACCACGGTTACCAAACATGGCTATAGTACCTATTTTTAAGACATTTAAAAAGTTAGGTGTGTGGTTATCGAAAAATAATGCATACCCATGGAACATTTCTCAACCAATCAGAATACAGCATTCAACAGACCCGTGGTATGATTCATATTATTAACACGCATAACTTATAATATTTAACTATAAAATATATACATATATATAAAATCTTATAAAATTATATAAGTATATTTTTGCAGAAGAAAATACACTTAAAATCTTTTTAAACCTGTCATGTTTACAGGTTTGTAACATCCATTGTTTTTCCAATGCAAAGTGAAGAAAAATGCTCTAAAATATATTTATTATTATTTCAAAATACACAATAAAAAATGGTGAAAAATAAATGTTTTGTAAAAATTTTTTGCCCATTTTGAAATATATTAGTACGGAACCCCTAAGGGGACATTGAGCAAAAATTAAATAAAGTTTAGTTTCATGTGCTCACGCAAAACTTTTTATGTGCTCATGCGAAACCTTCATTGTAGAAGGTTTCACGTGCGCATGCGATAGTTTCACGTGAGCACGCGAAACTAAACTTAAAAAAACAATTCTGCACATGAAGGTTTTGCGTGAGCACATGAAACTAAACTTTAGATTTTTTTACTCCAATGTCACCTTAGGGGCTCGGTATATTTTAAATTATTTTTAAAAATATATTTTTTGTTTTATGGATTGCAAGAAGCCAGATATCAAAGTTTATAAAGTTTGAAATGTTTTTCTTACAAATAGCTTTACTTCAGAAGTCATTAATAGCTGTATGGATAGGCACAATGATGAATAAAATATGGGATAATGTTCGTTTTGGTGTAAACTATTTTCTAAATGTTTTTTAGTGTGTTGCACAGTTTAGACAAACCAGCAACTAAAGATGAAGCTCAGTTTTTATAGATGTTCAATATAGTTGATGAAGTAACGAATTAAATTAGCGCAAAAATCCATTGAGTTTTTCAAATTTCCACACTTGCAAAAATCTGGATAATAACTGCATGCATTAAAACTAGTGATACACCGATGTATTGGCTGCCGATATTTATCGGCCGATTTTTGATGAATTTGAAACCATCGGCATATCGGCAATAGCACGAGAAAGGCCGATACCGATTGTTTATTAATTAACTGCATAAAGGCAATGAATTGCATGTCTGTTGTTCAATTAAAATTATTTAATGTTCTGGTGTGCACTACACTTAAGCACCGACAGAAACCCTTTGTTGAGCTGGCTCAAATGTCTTGGACAATAAAAGAAACAGACTGCACTTTAGTGGGGGAAAAGTCATCCAACTTTTTTTGAAGTAGCAATATTCATACTCATAAATAAAGCAGTGCTATTGCTTTAAACAGTGTATTAAAGAAATCCATTATATGTAAAAAATGAGTTAATGTTGTTTATAAAATAAATGCTGAATAGCAAAAACCACCTTTGAAGGTTGTCATGTTGTCTTATTATATTTGTTTTAGCTTAATTTGTGCCTCTCTTGTCTTATTATTTTGGGCAGTTGAATGTTAATCAGATCCAATCCATGTTCAGTAAAAATTTTATTTGATGCAGAAATAAACTAGCTAATAGACCAACTGTACAGTATTGTATACGTAAGGGATAATGTAGAGGCAGCCGGTAGTGTCGCGAAGCGTCGGGTCCTGATCACACTGTCGGGGCTTATTTCCCAATAACTACCGGCTGCCTCTACATTATCCCGCTTATTACACGGCTACTTGTCACATAAGAAAAAAACCGGACATGAATATGAATTTGAAACATTTTATTGGCATATTTGTTTTAAATTAACATTTTTATCCTTCCCCGAAATTTTGCACAGATGCATAAAATGATCGTAATACCTTATTAAGATCCTCTGCTTCATACTTGTCTGTCTCCATTTTTTCTCTTTTAGCCAGTCTTTGAGAAGTTTTAATGCCCATTCTGTATTTTTTTGTGTGTTGGCTTCGTAGCTGTCATGCTCTATTTTGTCAAGTTCAGTCTCAGTAAGCTGTCTGTGTCTTGTCGTGGTTGTCCAGTGTTTGTCACAAGATGGCGCCAAACAGTAAACTTTATTGATCTTTATTGGCGCTGAGCGATTTTACTCGTACAAGTAGTACCGGCTATGCGTTATTACTTTGGAGCGGTTATTATTTGAAAAGAACGAACCTGCAAATGTCTCAACTGACCAATCAGAATCAAGCATTCCAGAGAGCCGTGTAATAAAAATGTTTAATATCGGTATCGGCCACTAGTTGTCTGTTTAAATCGGTATCGGCCCAAAAAAATCCTAAAGGTGCATCCCTAATAAAAACTAAACTTTTTTTATAAAATAACACAAGCATAAGTGCAGAAAGATGTCAATCATTTTATTTCTTTCTAATCAGGGCAGTGTTCCCGTAGTTCACAGTACATTGTCATCCTGACATCTTTAGTGTGATGTTTTATATACACAAAACATTTGAACCCCGATGAACATACATTCAGAGCTAACAATGACAAACTAGAACTAGAGGAACACACATCTCATCCTCACACACACACGCACACACTTTCACACGCACACAGCTCGCTACGATCAGCTGACGACCCTTCAGTTAGTAAACATCTACCCTGCTGGGGAAAATCAGGGCATGTTTGATATATTAAAGACTTTCAGGTTCATGGTGGTGAGTTCGTACATTCAGGTTCAGCGAGTGTTTGGAGCATCACCATAAAGATGCTGCAGTTTACACTTGATGTCCTCTCTTAAGTTTTTAACAGTCTTTCATCGGGCGTAAAGCAATGAAATCTCATTTCAGCTCTGTAAGAAGATCTGTAAGTCAAGCTGTAAGTTTTATGATAATACAACATTGTGATATTTAGTTTGTGCCTTGTTTTACTTTGGATCATGAAAAATAAATAACTAATTCCCCCCATGTACAACTAGCCATCATCTACCCTGCCCCATGTTTTTACCATGTCCACTATAGTACAGTCAATATTACATTGGCATTAGACAGAGACGCTTCATCTGACGATACCTTCTGTCCTTACCGATTGCAAAATCACATTTAAATAATAATAATAATAATATTATAACAGCTGAAAAATAATCAAAATGAAATGGCCGTATAAACATTAAAGATGCCGGAAGTTTGAATCTTATGTTGTGGGAGATCAATCATGTGTACCAGATCAATAATGAGGCACTTTTCTAAAGATTTTAAAGTAGGACACACGCATATACACACGCAAACATCAATCTCATCCTCCCTAAGGCATATGGAGTTGGATTAGTCTGGTAAAAGCATTGACAATCTGACATACGTCAAGCAATAACGCTGAAATTATATACAAATCTGTGCTCATGACACCGTTACGATCAATCTGAAATTGTGCTACAGTCTGTCAGTCAATGAGACACAAAAAAAAAGAGATTTCTGTCTAAATAGTGAAAAAAACACACTTGTGTCATCTCTTCGTCAACACCAGAGGCTGGGCTTCATAAAAGAAATGATTATGATTGAAAGGCAAGTTCACAGGCCCATGAAAGCCCTACAAACATGCTTCTGATTTAAACTAAACACCTATGACTGAAGCTTAATGATCAATAATGTACAGAGAGAGTCTGTGAACCGAAGACTGAGGATTATACAAGCCAAACTAAAGCAAAGCTGAAATGGATGATCTACAAGAAAAAAATAATCAAAACTAAAATAAAGCAATCTTCAGCTCGCCAGACTCTCTGTTTTTTATAAACTTTCTATCACACATACATACATACATACATACATATATACTTCTTTCAATATATATCTCTGCCAGAAAATATGGATGAGATGTTTGGCATTTCTAGTCCTCTGCCGGTGTGATCTAAAGTGATGCTACAGAGTTGCATCAAGCGTGTAGAGATGAGAGCCGCCGTGGCTTCTGAACAGTCTGATCACTAGAGGGCGCTGTAGCAATTAAAGTGTGCACGGACTGCAGGCACACTGACGGCAGAACTGAGAAACTGCAAATAATAAAAACATTACCAATAAATATTAGTACATTTCCATTATTAATAACAACCAAACTACTACCACATCTGAGACACGATATTAAATATAACATCAGAATACAAACAAAAAAAACCCCGAATATTTTCTAATAATTTAACAAAGATGACGCAGGTGGATATCTGTATTGTAAATGTAGTGTAAACACACCTCAGAAGAGAATAGCCTTTCCTGCAGTCTTCTCCTGGACGTATGACGTAAAGCGTTTGAGGAATTTGGGATATTCTCTTTTAGCGACGGCTCTAAGGACAGATGCGGGAGCCCAGCCTCCAGGATTTACTGCAAACCACAAAAACATTTCTATAACCTTTACACATATAATCAGGTATGATTTAGAAGAACAACAATGAGCGTTTCACACAGTACGCGGCAGTCATTAGTGTCTAGTTCCTTTTTAGTAGGAGACGTGTGGAAAGCGGCAAAACGTGGGCAGTTACAGAGGAATCGGTCCGCATGCCTTGCTCGTGCACCCAAAATCCAGCCCCTTTCATTGCCATTGAAGATAAACATATGTGCTAGGGGTGTGACAAGATCTTATGCGACAAGATATCGCAAAATTAAATAAAATTAAAAGACTACATCCTATGGAGGTCGCATTTGGATACGTTATAAAGACTGTCTTATTACAGAATATTAACACTTATAAAGTTTACTGTTATATATAGTTAACCGTAAATTGTTGTAGTATGCTTATGACTTTATGTTTAAGAAACGACCACTGTCCTAATATCAGAATAAAGTTGAGTTAACTGTCTCCTGATATCAGCATAAAGTTTGTGGCAAATTCAAGTATAAAATGTATACATACATACATATAAAATTATAAGTATATTTTTGCATTTGATAATATATTTAATTTTAATCTTTTCCAAAGTTTTTCTTCCAATGCAATGTGAATATAAATGCTTTAAAATATATTAATTATCTTAAAAAAATATATCTTAAAAAAATGAAAAATTTATTTTTGTAAATATTTTTAGGCATTTTAATATATTTTGAAATATATTTAAAATTATGATTAAAATAAATTTGTTGTATAGAAGCCAAATATCAAAGTTTATAAAGTCTGAAATGTTTTTCTTACAAATAGCTTTACTTCAGAAGTCATTAATAACTGCAGATATGCACAAAGGTTTCTGTTTGAGAAATGGCCACTGTCCTCCTAATATCAGCATGAAGTTGAATTTACGGTCTCCTGATATCAGGATAAAGTTTATGGCAAAACATTTTACAGTGCATGCATTATATTCTGGCTTTTACTGCGTGTGCTTTTTTGTTTGGGGTTCCAATAATGTTCGTCTGAGACGCGTTGTTATTGTCTTTTGATCGGTGTCAGATGTGAAGCGCCTACATGATTTAATGTATGCATGTCCTTGCTCAAGAATGACAGTGACTGGGGATCATTTATATTGCAAATAATTGAATTTTTTAAGATTTTAATGTTATTTGGCTAAAAGGAAACGTTTTCTCAGTTTAAAGTGAAAGTAACAGAAGCGGGTCCGCTAGCGCCCCCTGCAGGCATTTGTTACAATTATAGGGGTGGTTTCGCAGACAGGAATTAGCTTAAACCAGGACTAGGCCTTAGTTCAATTAGGATATTTAAGTCAAATAAAAATTAACGGTCTGCATCTTTAAACACAACACTCGCACTGATATATTTTAAGATATGATAGAGCAAAATGATTTGCATCAAGAAAGCACTAACATTTAAGTTAGTCTGGGACAAGGTTTAGGTCTGGGAAACCCCATAATGCTGTTGTTTATTAAATAGGCTACATATTAATATAATGTGTTTACTTGTTTTGATGCTTTATTTGAACCGATTATTATTGCATCGTCATTATTATGTTATTTAAAAGGTTATTGCACACTTGAGAATTTATATTACCAAAAAATATCTAATGACTTCATTATCAATTAGCAAAATAATTGTTAGGGACAATCCTAATATATTTAAAACATGTAAAAATAATATGATTTCAGTTTCCCATTCATATATTTTATCATTGAGTATGTAAAAATCTAGTCTCGTTTCGTGAACCCAATCTCGTGTCTCACTATACGAGCGCATACTGTGTGAAATGCCCATAAAAGTCTCTCTGGTCACATTATAGTCTTGTATTTAACATGTTAACTTAAATATAACAGTATCTAACCGTTGGCAACGTATGTGATTTTGCACAAGATGTTATCTCTGCTGATCTCTTTGTCGCCCTCTGGTGGACTGACCAGGGTCTGACAGATCATGGCAATGTTGATTTTAGCACGAACACATCTGTTGTTTGGCTGGGAATGAAAAAAAATAATCACTAAACAAACAAACATTAATTTAAATGAAAATGAGACAACTAACATCTTTTATATCAATTAAAGGATGCATACTTTACACTATATTGTTTTTCTTGAATGTTTAAAGCAATTCAATATGACAAACGTAAATAGGACTGTAAGTGCAAAGAAAAGAAAAATACAATTGAACTGAATAAGCAGATGTATTTACAAACAGCTCACCTGGGCTTTCTCATGATCAACAGAGAAGTTACAGACGAGCCACGTGTCTGGATCGTTCTCATTATTAGCCAAAATCTTACGAATGGCGGATAAATACAAAACGTCTCTCTGGGATGCCGGCCACACCCTCTGAGAAAACAAAAGATTAGAATAAAATTACCAGAGTAACAAGACTTGCAGGTTTAATAAACCAATGTATGCTTTAGAAAGAGTATCTGGGTTTTATTCAGGGTGCAAACATTTGGCATCAGTTTAATTCACACGCTTTCTTCACCTTGTGGGTCTGGTAGACGATGACGGCGTTATCAGACAACGTTTCCACAATGTTAAAGTTTTCAACAGTAGCTGTAAAAGGAGCACGAGACAGAATTAAGACACGCTGATGTGAGGCGAGTAAAACATCCATTTACATCCAAAGCTTAAGAAGATCACTATTGACTGGGACAATGACCATTAAAAGCTCAAGCTGAACTTCATATCAGACATTAAGAGACTTTAAATTAAATTATCTGAATTTAAGTGTGCAGAGTGCATTCATAACAATATTAAAGCATGGTGAGAGTTTGTGCTGCTTCAAAACCTTAATACTCTACTACACTTCCACGTTACAATATTACACTATAACCTGATATCACAGACAACTCTTAGATTAAGCAAGGATTAAGTTAAATTATAACATTTAAGTAGCTTTTACGTAAAAACATTACTGGCATGCATCTTATGACAAAACAATGGCACTGAAATATTTTAAGATCTGTCAGGGTGAGATGTTTTCAGCGAAGAAACCATAAAAAATGTTTCAGATGTGTGGCATCTGTGCAAATCAAATTGCCTAAAGGATAAATAAACTAAACTGAACTAATCACATGCATTTTAGGTCTACACTTAAGCAATGTCTGTGAAACCAATCAACCAAGCTTTATTGGACTACATGATATTGTGTTATTATTCTTATTGTTATAACCCAGGAACCAAATGCAACACTTTAAGGGGTCATGTCAAGGTAAACAAACTGTAACATTCACTAGTCCAACTCATAACATTTATAAAAAAATGATACATTGTAACTGAGCAATTGATAAAGCTATTCATAAATAAGAAATAGGTTATGGGTTCGATGCTCAGGAACTGACAAAAAAAATTTATACATGAATGTGATCTTTGGAAGTCACTTAGGATAATAGTATCTGGGGAATGCATAAATGTAAATATTTTTAAGATGGATTAGTTAAGTACTCACTCTCCCAGTCATTACGAACATCTGTGTCCCAAAAGTAATGACAAACTTCATGACCTGTGACTCCTTTAACACAATGTGTGGCCTTCAGAGGGTCCAACACAATCCCATTCTCCTCCACTTCTCTTCTGTACACCTGAGAATAGAAACAACACACATGTGTCGAGTTTACACGATATTAGCAATAATAAATTCATTCTTTCATAAATGACGATCAAACTGATCAAAGGGTTTGTCAACAGCTTAGCATTAAACCTGTGGCACAGTTTACAAAAATACAAATATTTTGTTAAATAATTCTGTTACTTAACCGAGATTTCACCTAAAAAAACGTAAAAAGATTTTGTTTCTGGGAGCATGTTTGAGCGAGGACTCAGTGCATCTGAACACAGTAAACACAAATAATACTAACCAGGGCATGACAGTAAGCATTGTCATTAGAGATCGACCGATATTATCTGTTTCCCGATATTTAAGCATTTTTCCATTGATATCTGTTTTGTAATATCGGATTGACTGAGAAAACACCTAAGCAAAAAAATCTGTATAAGTTGATCTCTAATTCATGTGTGTGTACAGACAGAGAGAGACAAAGAGAGAGCGATGTAGTGAAAAACGTGATGTGCAAAAATCTATTTGTGGTGGTCCGTTGAAATTTTGTGGAGGGCATTTTCAAGTTACTTGTCCGGTCAAGTAAAATTCTCTCTCACTTTTTCTCTAAACTCATTCCCCGCCAGCCATTTTTTAAAAGTTGCCCGCCTGTTGTCTTGTCTCTTCATGCCATTTTGCACCTCTCTTTCTTCATGTGTTCAATACTTTTTCCCTTTGTCATTTCGCATTATTACACATAACTTAATTTGTTTCGATTTCTTTGTATGTATGAATTACTTGGGTCGTTAGAAACATCTGGTGAAATTTCATGTCAATAGCACCTTTGGAAATATGTTTACTCAGAAAAATGGTGACGTGTTCAATAATACTTAATTCACCTGCTGTATATCAAATAAAAAAACCTTTGCTTTAAAACAAACAAACAAAACAAGAAAAAAACATCTCATTTTATCTTCATTTGTTTTCTTTTTATAACCTCTTAAATTTTCTTCTAATTTTCTTTAAAGGTTTCTTCAAAAATACCAAATTTTGAACAAAAAGCTAAAATAATTGCCTTTTTGTAAAATTATTTTGTCAGAAATCAGATTCAGAACGATTATCAAAACATACACAGAGTTTAAAATTAATTGAATTAGTATTTGCTTCAGTTTTAAATTGGGGAGCACCATCTAGTGAAAGTTAGCAGAATTACAGATTACTGTAAAAACTCGTAAGGAAAGCGGCATTGGCAGGGAAATGTTTTCTCTTAATTGAAGAGATAACTTGTCAATGGTGGGAAAAAAGTTAATGTTGAGCCCTGCTGATAACAATGTATACCACAGTCCCTCCAGAAAAACGTGATTCAATACATTATCAGCCAAAGTCCGCATATTTATTTTTTTTCAAATACGCCGCACTTTCACTGCATAAATTGCAGATTTCCGCACGTAAAATATGCAGGGCTTGCATGATTTCATAATCCCAGCACTTTCGTAGCAAAAATCACAAATATCTTAGCAGAACGTTATAAAATGCATTTACTTCACACAAGTGCACCCATGGGAACGTTATGAAGTGATGTGATTATGTGACGTGAACATCATTGAAAAGCTGCAAAAGTTCCCACAATATCATCGCATAAAATTGTATAAATATCCCGCATATTCCATCACATTTTTAAAGAAAACGTGCTGCAAGATCAATGATTTTTGCCTGCTGTAAAAAAATTGTCAACCAGTAGAGATTTTGGACTATCGTTTCTATTGATGTTAAGGGCTTGTCATAGTCGTGCGTAGGTCCTACGGCATAGCTTCCGCATCGGTTTTCGTTTATACTTTTGCGTCGTCGTCCGCGTCGACGTGCAAACACACGCGCAGACCGCTGGTAGGCAGTAACCACGCGTGTAACCACAGTAGCAGCGCAAACGTCAAAGAAGAAGAAGCTTAGCAAGTTAACCCACAAACGAAGAAGAAACAGCAACTTGTTGTGTATAATTTGAGAAGACCAGCAATGATGAAAGTAAATAAACAGCGACTTTTGGTGCAGTTTGAGTTACATCATTCTTCAACTATTTTTTACCTGACGGGAGGGGTTCTGGTGGACCAATCACAGCGCTTCCGGTCCGCGTAGAACTGACGCGCTGTTAAAATTTTTGTGAGGTGCGCGTCAGGCTACGCAGAGCAACGCATGACTATAAATCGAGCTTTACATGCCCATGTCACATTGCTGTGTGCGTGGTGATGAAAACTTAAAGTTTGTAAACGGATTTAAGCACCGCAGTTTTAAAATAAGTGTATTTAAGCCATTAAAACACAAATAACAGATCTTTATGCGTTCACTGTTTCTGTGTACGAGAAGCGCGCAAGTCATGCATCTTCTGCTCATTAAGCTCGTGAGCATTTTGCCACTTTATTGGCCTCAAATACACATATGTCAAAATTCCCGTCTTTGCAAGCATCCTCATAAACACGACTATTTAGGGTTTAAGAGAAAGTAAAAAGCTAAAAGAGAAAAAAACTGTACAGTGATACATATCGTTATCATGATATAAAATTAATCCTCGTCATTCTGTCAGGATCTGCCTTACACTTAACATGTCACATTCATCTCACCTTCATCTCTCCTTCTTCTACCACAAGCTGCCAGTTAGCATCTCCACCAACATCCTGTAGTGAGTAGGTCAAGTGATTCTTAACCATCTCCTCCACCTGTCCAGAACAAGATCAGAGGTCAGTGCCTTGATGTTTAACATTATTCAAAATAAATATCACTGACACAAGCACAACTCTATTAACTAAATGGACAAAAACAGTCATTCATATTCAAATCCTCATGCAGACATCCAAGACCTCCATGACATCACCGAACATGCGGGCGGTTGATAGAAGACAACACGTTGTTGTTCAACACTTTGCTCACTAGTTTATGGATTTGTCAATAACATAGTCCCAAAATACTGTCAGCTAACTAGGTTAATAACCTGTGTTAGTTTCTGAATGCATTAATGTAAAGCCAAGTGAATCATGCCATTCCAGTTAGTGATGAATGAGTGAGGTGAAAGGGTACGGTTACCTCAGCACTGAACCTGTGCTCATGGAGAGGAGTGAAGACTACAGCAGATGATGAAGGAGAAGGAGGAGGAGGAGAGGAAGGCTACACAAGTGAGTGAAAAGAGATAAACGCAACTTCATCAGATGTGTGAGAAGAAACCAACAGAGAGCAGGACAGACAGAGGACAGGGATCAGATCTGCTGAGGACATCACCGATAAACTCCACTTACTTTCTCAGAGAATCTGTGAGTGCCCACGCTGGTGTAAACATCTCCCGTAGACACCAAACTGTTCCTTTGTATCCTGCTCTTCTCACACTGAGACTAAACACACAAACACATTTAATGTTAAGATTTAATGTTCTTACAAGAGGAAGTTTGCTTTAAATGTTCGTAAGAAACAAAATTTGAAATCATTTAACCCTTTCCCAGCCATTGACAAATTTACTCGTCAATTAAGAGAAGAGAAAACACTTCCCTGCCAATGACAAGTTTTAACAGCAATCCAAATTTTTGCTTTTTTCCACTAGGTGGCGCTCTTACCCAACTTATAAAACACTGACACATCCACTGATCCAAAAACAGTAAAAACACTGTAAACATGCAATTATTTCAGCTTTTTGTTCAAAATGTTTAATGATAAAGAGAGAACAAATGATGGTAGGATGACACTTTTTTGTTTTCTTTGAAAGCAGAAGGTTTCTTCTTTTATTTGATATATTGCATGTTTATATTTAAAGACCACTAATGGTCCGATTTACGATTTTACATTTCCTTTGATGTGTTATGGAGGACCACAAGAGTCATGCAAAATGCAATAAAGAACTTCAATATTTAATGACTACCTGGACAATAAAAATAGCAATTAATAGATTTGTTTGTAAATTAATTAATTAATTAATCTATAAATAAATAGACAAAGTTACAAAAAAAATCATTATTTAACATTTTATTAGGCAATAAAAACTGAGATTATAAAATAATGTAGAAATGAAATATTAATCCATTAATAAATAGTTCAAATTAATATAACAATTTACAAAACAACATAAAACACTCAATAAGTTCATCATTTTAAATTTCATTTACAAATTCTTAATTAAATAATGGAATTTCAAAATGTATTTCAAAAAGCGATTTAAAAAGAGAAATAAATAACTGGATTTATAAATTGAACTACAAATACAGGTTTAAATTAGGCATTTAAAAGGGCATTTCCGTTTAACATTTCTGTTTTCATTTCCCGATGGTTCTCCTTATTCTTTTCGCTATTCGATTTGCTTTTCGTTTTATCTTCTCTATTTAGCTTTTCCGTGACTCTTTGGGTCCTTGCAAATGGTCAAATGAGAAATGCAAATTAGCTATGGCCAGGTGGATGTAACAAGCTCGCTGATTGGCTCTGATTGTACGTCATGCGCAAATTTATAGATCTCGAATGAGGACCCAAAGAATCACGGACAGGCATTTAAGAGGCACTAAAACGAGGCACTGAAATCTGTGTTCTGATTTGGTCCGGTAGATACCGGTCATATAGGCACTGGTGCCATACTGGGACCGGGTTTCGGTACCCAACCCTATTCCTAAATAATTTAACTCTTTCCCCGCCAGCATTTTCTTAAAAAGTTGCCAGACATGCACCAGCATTTTTTGATTTTTACTAAAGTTAAATTCCTTTTTAATATATAAACAAACAATGTTTTAAATGAAATAACAAACCCTCTGCTTTTAAAAAAGTTTCACCTTATCTTCATTTGTACTCATTTTATCACCTCATAATAACAGACAGATAGACAGATTGTGGTCAACGGAGGCTTGGACCTAGAGGTATTCCTTGCGTCACAAGTTAACAAGCGAATTACATTTTAAAAAAGGGAACCTAAAAAATGTAAGCAAAATTCCTGATACTCCATGACTTGGCAAAAAAATTCCTGACTTTCAATGTCTGGAAAAGACCTTCTAAAATTCAATGATATTCCAGAAATTCCACGACCAGTGGGAACCCAGAACAAGACATACAATTGCAGATGGTGTAAAAATTATTGATTATTTAAAACAAAAGTACTACTATACATTCCCTGTCTTGAAAGGATATACATCAACCCATGAAAAAATATTATTTCAAATCATTTATCACCGACTGTTCTGAATTGATTACATCAGTAAAACAAAAGCTGTTTCAGTAGAAAAGAGAAATATTATACTTAAAATTATGACTATGTAAAACAGTTACAGTCGATATTATGCAAAGCTCTTCTATGTAGGGGAGACAGGGGCACAACCTAACGCTTTTTGCTTCATCATTAAAAAATATTTAAAAGTTAGATGAATAATTTTTATTACACAATCAACACACACATCTCTGCTACAAATGAACACTTAATGTTTGTTTGTGGGACCTACCGTTATTGTACAATTACACTGAAAGGAAAGAAGTGCAAACCTGCTAAAAAATGTGTTTAACCTCCTTTGGTTTGTCTTTTTTTTATTTCCAGCTATTTGGGATTAGGAACCAATAAGCAAATAAATATAATAACAAAATATTTTTCTTTGAACATGAAGCAGTGTAATTGTCCACGTCTGTGTACAACAGACTCCAGTTACACATAATTAAGTATTATGGTGCACACAACAAAACAATGTGGTGTCCATGTATGTGGACATCCAGGTCTTAAGGAAGTTAAACACAAATAATTAAATAAAATGTTGTCTATATGCTAAAGGTGGATATTGTTTATATATCTGCCTAACCACACATTCATTCATCCATGATCCTTCATCTAACCATCCTTTTATTATCCATCAATGTATATATATAGATTTTTTTCTATAGAAGGGCTGCACAATTAAGACAAAAAATGATAATTGTGAGTTATTTCCCCTGATATTGTATTAACAGTTATCATTTTGATAAATAGTTTTTACATTGTTTTCATTTAATTAACATTGTATACTGGAGGCTTAGTTGTAACGCTAGTTAGTTAGTTTGTGCCCCGTTCACCCCTACTACGGCTCTTTGATCAGTAGTACGTCCTTATCAATCTAAAATCACATAATCATTATAAATATGCTTTAATATCATGAAAATAACTGAAAAGTTTTGAAGAACAGCAATATAATGTGCTTATACATTTCCTGAAGCTGCGTGTCTAATTGTACTTCTGCGGCGCATACTGAGTTTCTGCATTAGAGCACCCCCTGGCTTTTGGATGTAGCAGCATTTCACCATAATTAATTGAAAGCAAAATCGCATGGTGTATCGCTAAACCCTTAGTTACACCAACAAACTCCTCACAATAAGACTTAAGGACGAAAGCAAGTAGGCCTTATTCTGATCTCAAGTTGTCTTAAAACAGAACACGCACCTGTTCCTCTATTTTGTCCTGTCGGTCCAACGCAGCCTCCACTGCATCAAAGAACTCATCTTCATTGATCAGACTGTTCGGACCCTCCTGATAAACACAACAGACGAAATATTGCCGACACGTGTCTCTTTCTTTTACACCTAAAGTCCTGAGAGAACCACCCACCTCATAGTCTGGTCCACCAAAATGAGACTTCTTCTTGAGCTCAGACAGAGCTGATTTATAAGCTTCCTCCACCCGCCTCCTCTTCTCCATCTCCTGTAGGGCGAGAGAGAGAAGGTTTGGCTGAGTTGCCAGACCGCAGCTGTAACGTTTAATGTCTTGGCTTGATTAGATCTCATCTCAGTGTAATGTGGGCAAAGCGAGAGCGAGAAAGAGAGAGAGGGAGAGACTATGAGCGCAGAACTGCTTCATTGTTTGGGCGGCAGCCGTGTTCTCGTTCTCATTGTATTGTGCTGACTGTGACACATCAGCAGACGGATTCAGCTCCACCTCAGTAACACAAACCAAACCCATTAAATTAACAGATGAACTTCTCTAGTTGCTACACCCTCGATACCTAATAACTTTTTTTGGAAATAGTGAAGGATTTTCAGGTAGGAGCTCACATAATGTCTATTATCTCATGCAGAACATGCTTTTACTAACATACTTTAAACAAAAAAAAAAATGTGTTCAGCTAAAGGTGTAAACGTATACAAGAAAAGAACCTAGTAAAAAGATTATAAGTATTTTAAATACCATATTTTCGGGTCTATAAGCCGCATTATTAAAAAATGTGTCATTAAGACGAAATAACATATATAAAAGTCGCAGTGGACAATACGTCGCGTTTATTTAGAAAATTATTTCACAAAATCCAAGCCGAAAAACAGACATTTAATCTGGAAAGGCAAGTTATTCAACTAAGCAATAGCAGACAGAACAGCAGGCTGAATAGATCTCTGTACATTAAAAGTAATATTATCAGTTATTTAAACGATAAACCATAGCATACAGAACTTACCTGGAAGGTTGAATAGACTAAATTAACCAAACAAGCCAACTAGCGTGAAGTTCGCAGACTCGTCATTCCGCATCACTGAATCCATCGAATTACATAAATACAAAAGCAGCATATAGCGGACTCTTGTGGCTGTAGACGGTAATGATGTTTCTTGCCTCATAAATGTCAAAATTAATTCAAACTGACTTACAAGGCGCACCTGACTATAAGTTATGAAAAAACGTGGCTTATAGTTCGAAAAATATGACACTTCAAATAGTTGGTGTTTCCACAAAGCCATTATCAACTTGTATTAAATTATGTTTTGAAATATTTTTAAAGTTTGTTTAGTTAAATAATATTTGTGCATTTTTATCACTTGGTTAGAAAACTAGCATCCTCCTTTGACTTACCTTATCAAGTCTCTTCTGCCAGCTGTCTTCTCTCTTTACCATCAGGTCGATGCAATGAGAAAGCGTGGCTAAGATTCCCGCCGTGGTCGCTTTAAATGTGATGGCCTCTCCTTTAAAATCTATCCCATTAATGCCTTTATGACTCAGACTTTGGAATACTGATGAGATGAGAAGAGAAATCCATTACAACTCAGAGTAAATGTCAAGGGCAGAATTAAATATTACTGATCTATGATAAGCATTCAAAAGCGATCTGTTTGGCATCAAAATTCACTTTCAGACCCTGCAAACCTGAAGCATCTTTTCAGGAAACAATTTAGCTCCACACACATCACACGCACAACCTTACATTTCTCTTTGCTGCCGTTGTTGTTATGCAGAAATTCTCCATCGGAGCGAGTGGTAGGGAAGTCATCTTCATCATCCTCCACGACTGAGAGAGAAAAAAAACACACACGTCATTATGAACTCATGGCCTGTGGTAGGTGGTACTGAGATCGGCCCACTCACATACTGAGAGTCTACTGTAGGCACATACTGTATCACACAACACACGATGTGAGAGAGAGACAGAAAAAGAGAGAAAGGTAAAAGAAAGAAAGACAAAAGGAGGGGGGGCTGAAACAAACAAAAGAAGTAGTTGATTATTGGTGTGAATCAACAGGGCCTTGTGCTGCAACAACACATGCATCGAGAAAGAGAGAGCGACAGACAGACAAAGATGGCGGAAGATAGGCAGAGTGAAAGTTAGATCATTTTAATGTGTATATACAGTTTATGTTTATTTAATGTTAATATCCTTTTGCAAAAATGTAAAGCAAAATCTCTGAGTGGTTCCCAACCTAAGGTCCGGGTCACCTTTAACTCTTTCCCCACCATTGACAAGTTAACTCGCCAATTAAGAGATAACGCTTCCTTGCCATTGACGAGTTTTTCTGGCAATCCATATTTCCGATATAATCCACCAGGTGGTGCTTTTACCAAACGTATAAAACCGGGAAGCAATCCTTCAGGGCAAACAGTAAGAATTCTGTGTATTTTTGATAATCGCTCTGAATCTGATCTCTTTTAAAAGTCCTTCACAAAAATGCAATTATCTCAGCCTTTTTGCTCAAAATTATGTAATTTTGAAGAAACCTACCCATATTTGAGAGGTAATAAAAAGAGAACACAAGGTAGGATGAAATTTGTTTTAGTTTGAAAGCAGAGGGTCCGTTCTTTCATTTGATATATTAAGGGTTCCCACACCTTAGTTAACTTCAAATTCAAGGACTTTTCAAGGACTTTCCAGGTCCAATATCCTCAAATTCAAGGACCAAATGTCGGACACATTTCCAGTGAGAGCAAGATTACATCGTGTTACCTTTTAAGATACATTGTTACAGTTCCCTTTCGAGGGAACTCGCGTTGCATCACTGCGGTGACACTTTAGGGACGCCTCCAGGGGTAAGTGCGTCTGAATGTGTATATCAAATTCAACCAATGGTGAGGCTTAACGACAAAGACAGGGTGACGCGGGAGCCAGGAAGTATATCGCTATCTGAAATATTGCCAAAGACGGCATTACAGGGACGCATGAAGTATGGCAAGGGAGACGCAGCGTCTCGTTCCCTTCTCAGGGAACAACAGTTACATACGTAACCGGAGACGTTTTCATGTGTCAAACACAACTATGCAAAAAAGCATTTTGGTATGAATCAACATTCGCATACAGAAGATATAAGCATTTAAAGCGAAGGATACCGCAAACTCCAATGCTTTGCTCTCATTGGTAGTTGCTTCTGAAAGTTGCTCATTATTTGCATAAAGTTAAACTTTTCTCAACTTTGTAGCGCGACAAGACGCACCACCATTCAGTCGCCTATGGTCACTGTTGCTCGTGTCACTGGAAGTCACCAAGCTTCCATTGAAATCAATGAGATTGTGTCTCTCTGCTACTACTAGTCGCTGCTAGTCTGAATGCAGCTTTAGGGGGGCGCCAGAGTGCATAAAATGAAATAATAATTTCATTGAAAATATTTTATGATATTTGAATTATATGCGAACACTTTCAAGATAAGGTAGTTAAATATTCTTGCATGTAAAATAGTTATTATAATTTCGCTAAACGTAACAGTAAAATCAGATGTAGAGAGTTGGGGGGTTCAGATTGGGGTGTCAAGATCTCAATAACAAAATGCTAATTTTTGTATGACTTTGTCACTCACGAGGTTTGCTTTTGTTCGACTTTAACAGACACTGGAATAAATTGTCGTAATACATGTAGAAATGATAATGTGATCTCTTACTTTTTCCGCGACTGTATGTACTTGGGTGGGGGGGAGTGACAAGGAAATAAGGTTGGGAACCACTGGTTTAGAGAAGCGAGACAGAATGAGTTATGGCAGGCATGCAGAGGAATGTGGATGTTGCTGGAGTCTGAATAAGGATCGTTGTTGTTCAAACATGTCTATCAGTAGAATTACTTTGCTCTGACTCATATTAATATCCAGATCACTCCTGCTTTTCGTCTGATGTGTTTTTGTGTGGACTCACTCTTGTCTCTCTGCAGCTCGTCTTTAGTCACAGCATCAGCACAGCCATCAAAGTATTTCTGCAATGTGTCCACCTGCCTGCACAGAATGTCTCGAAACGTCTCCATCTCTGCCAGCTTCTCTCGTAGACTGTGACCCTTCTGGGTGTAAAAAAAACGAAAATGTAAAACTACATTGATTACAAATCCATGTTATAGTTGTTTTGGATAAGGGCATCTGTAAATGACAATGTAAATAATATTATTAGGGCTGTGTATCCACAAATATTTTGCGAAATGTTACGTATCACGATGCATGGGTTACGATGCATATGTTGTGATACTGTAAAGGGAGACAATGTATTGGGATATTTCCGATTTAGGAAAGCGGTTATTGTGAACACACTACCATATGCAAACCTTTGCAAAAAATTGTGGTGACCCCCTATGCAAGCACTTCCTGTCACTGTTAAAGTTCAGAGATAAGAAGATAAGAAGAATGCTATCTAGTGGTCGGGATATAAACTCCAAACGAAACAACCAGCATGAATCTTGAATGGTTTTATAAAAAAAACCACATATCAATATTGTTTTTGTTTTATTATTGTAGGGCTGCAAAATTATATCACTGTACTCACATGTATCGCTATATTTGTTATATATGTATAGCTTAAATATAAAAATGTATATACATATGTAAATATTTATCAAATATATACTTCCATCTGTGTTTATTTATATATACAAAATTATTATACAGAGTACACACACATGTGATGTAAACAAAAACTTTTATTCCGAAAACGATTAGTCCCAATTAATCGTTTTGTAGCCCTACAGTATTAAAAAAGTATTGGAAAATGTATATCACGATACTCACATGTATCGCTATGTTTGTTATATATGTATCGCTTAAACCCTTTATTATTATTATTATTATTATTCAGTAGCTACATCAATAATCTCTGTCATTGTGTATCAGACATTTAAAACACAAACATCAGGGCCAGAAGTCATTATTGAAAGACCTATATACTAAATGTCTGTGAATACCGAATATTCGATTGTTGACACTCACACCTACCTAATAAAACATTGCAATAATGTCATGTTAAGGAACTTATGGAATCCCGCTATATTACAGGAAAGCCTTTTAATAGCACTATTGCGAATATACAAAGCGACTTCCAGTGCATTAAGCCCGGGATACACTGCACGATTTTTGCCATCCTATAAGAGCATTACCTTATCATACTGTGCGACATGGAGCGTTTAAACTTGGGTACGAAAAGCATGATGACTGTATGACACCTATTGAATCGTAGGCTGTGACGGCTGTGACACACGTTAGCACAACGTCATCAGCATGCGCTAGTGGTAAACAAATACATGTACGAAAGTGTTAGCAGCAAACACACTGTGCGTTGATCGTGCTGAATATCTGACACGGCCATCTTTGGATGCAAGACCAGGAAAACACTCTCACTGCACGGCATAGGACCACCAATTAAGAGACACGATCACAGAAATCACATCCATTGTTTCACAATGGAAATGTTTCGTCTGGGACAGCCAAAAATTGTGCAGTGTATCCCGGGCTTTACAGAAGGTATGCATTTTTATCAATATCCCTTTTCTTTGGGGTTGAACCCATGACCTTTTTTGCAGCTAACACTATTACGCTAACGCTATTAATTGAAATAATATGCACTGTGCCTTCAAAAGCGAATGTCAGAGGGAGTGGCCGTGCCTCCAGGTGGGACATGAGTGATCTTACCTTAAATGAAGAAGTGGAAGTGGCTGAATAACCGCTAGTGGCGGACGTGAGAGAGAGCATTGACCCATGTCTCCTTAAACTGGACTCAGAACCATAACCAGACTCAGCCTAGAAAAAGAGAGAGAAGATAAGTGTGTCAAACCAATAGAGCAATAAGTATTAAAACATCTGCAGAAGATTAGTCACACTTATATGGGATCATGACCATTATAAAGATACCACTGAATATAATTGCATAAATAATTTACAAGGTGTTAAACTTAAATATAGCCATGTTTTAAAGGGGTCATAGGGTGAAAATCTGACTTTTTGCATGTTTAATTGCTATAATTGGGTGCCCAGTGCTTTGAAAAATTTGGTCATTCAGACCTTACAAGTCATAAAAATATGACCCCTTTAAACTACTTATATGTCTGACCTATAAAATTTCCTTGAAGTCTTTACTGTAAATCACTCGGAGTGACTTTCCATGTAGCCAGGGTTCTCCCGTGGCTCATTTCATGAGTAACAGACGCTCAAAATAGTGCCTTGAGTTTTTTTTAGAAACATAAACGCACAGAGTGAGTGAATCCCCATGAGTCTTTCAAGCAGAACATAATAATAACACAAACCCAGGACAAGTTACAGTCAATTCCTGTGGCCATGTACAAATAAATGTTAAACACACCCTGATGACCAGAGCTTTCCATAATCTCATTACAAAACACACCACACCGATACTAAACCAGAAAGCCTGACAGATGGGACGAAATCTGATCGTAAAGTCATTATTCAAACTTATCTACTTCCCCTCTGATGTTACACATGCTGGAATAAATCCAGTCAAACTAAACAAATGAATCAGAGATCAGTCCTGTTAGTCCAGTTCTGTACTAGCATACTGAACACACAGACCAGAGAGAACAACCAAATAAAGTTTTACTGTAGATAACAGCATACACACAACAAACACACACATTATTATATATTTTAAATTCTAGTTTTAATTCTAAAAAGATAAGAGTCAATCTCGCCCATACAGCAAACCACCTAGTAATAATTGTGTTTTTCTATTTATTTATAATTTACCTTTGTGTAGGAATGATCTAACGCTTGCTTTAAAAATATGGTTTATATTAGCTCATTCATTACATGTGCTATCTATTCCAGCGTCTTTACAATGCACAAAAGCATTTCTACCGGTAGATGGCGTCGATAAGCTTTCTGAATTGATTTGCGACTGAATCTGAGGTTACTACAGGATAAAAGCAGAGAATAATACCCAGATCAGTGATTCCAGCCAATCAAACACACTTTAGCTGTGACCATGACATTGGTAATGCCTACACCAGCCAATCAGAGGTCAAGAACACCAAACTCTGTCTAAATTACACAATCAATAATCTCAGCGACTGCTGCTTTACAACGATAACATCATATCACAAAGCACATACACTGAATCAATAAACCTAATCTTGTAGTTACACATGAGAGAGAGAGAGAGAGAGAGAGAGAGAGAGAGAGACGAAAAAAAGAGAGAGAGATGATTTGATTTGTAGAGAGACTTTGAGTTTTAAAGTGCCAGTCAGGTCCAATTTCTAAGATTCCTTATATTGTTAAGTAGTCCCCAACAACGGGTTTAAATGCATGCAGGGTCAAAAAAACCTCTTGTTTTCTAAAAATATAATTTTAATATTACCCCATATCTCAGACATCCCATAACGACTTGTGCAAAACCATTCAAAGATTCAGTCTGCCTACTCTGCTCCGTACAGTATGGTGGTGGTCCTTATTTTTATTTCTTAATGTTCATGCTCTCACCCCACCAATTTGTTTGAATAAATAAATAAATAATGAATAAATAAATTCATAAAAAATAAATTATATTTTTTCTCAATATTAATATTTAGAGGTTGCTCAAGAACTTTGAAGTTTTGCACATTTGCCTATTATTTGATACTTTGTGCTAGCATGTATAATTGTTTAATAATATATACTTATGGTAGCAATGGACTAATTTTCCCATGCTCCATGCAATTTAAACTCCTGATATGTCTTTCAAAGCAAGAAAGCAGGGTTCCTACAGGTTTCTTCAAGTTAAATTCAAGTCTTTTTAAGACCTTTTTAAGACCATTTATATAAAAAATTAATACCCATTTCACGTCCCTACCAGCAAAGAAAAACTAAAATACTTAAACTTGTGTTCATTTATTTTTCCAAAATGTGAAATGGGTAAAAAGATTATAAGCCAAGCAAGTGTGAAAAATTTTTTTCAGTAGGCCACAAGAAAGTTTGCCAAACAATGTTAAGTTGTTAAGGAATTTCTGAGATTTTCTTTGATTTTTCCCACTTCTCCTTTGCCTGTTGCTGTGTTGTGTTGCAGTCTATGATTGTGGTGATCTTCATTTACTGAAGGCATCACGTGTTCGCAGTATTTTGTACTGTGACCCGGGACTGTGTTGCGTTCTCAATTATTGGATCCGCCACTCTTTATTTATACTACTTTATTAAACAAACAGAGATGCAAACACATGTATGTTCAAAAAAGAGAAAGGTAATCTAAGCCCTCACACCCAGGCAAATATCCAGATACTTAGGCTACATTGCCACAGACCCCTGCCATCCCTACCAACCTAGGTATATAGAGAAAAATGAAATTCGAAAACCAAAAGACGCCGACATTAATTTGGAATATTCAATTTCATTTTTTATGTTAAACCAAAACTCTTATTGAACTATCTAGCACTTCTTCTTGCTTTACTCCTTCTTCCTCTTCTTCCTGGCCACCTCCTGCAACGTATCCAGGGCCTTCCATCTGGCTGCATTCATTTATATTAATTTCACATTATATTTCATAAATCCAACCATAAATGAACAAAGCTGACAATGTTTGTCAAAGCATCACAAAACACTTTACTGTTTTTGCACTGACATATGAAGCAATACTTGTGTAGATGACCCCTTTTATCAAACTCTTTTGAATACAATAATATGTATAGTATATTAATGATAGAAAGTGCAGGTCTAGAGATTATAAATGTAATCGGTGTGTTATGGTTTATGTAGTTTTCTTTCCTTTTTTAGATAGAGCAGAAGCAGTAAAAGTGCCTCTTTTAATTCCTCTCTTGCAGATTAAAAGAGCTTAATCCACTTATTATTTTAGATTCAAAAGTCTACTTGCTGTCCCAGTGACTGGTGACTTTATATTAGAGCTTTGCGTTTTTTATATCTAGAGTCAGCTTGAGCTTTGCTCGTGCAATGGGCTTAATTAACATTCACATTGCTTTTTTGCTAACATCTTTGTGATCTTTGAGCAAACTTTTTAGATATAAAAAGATGGTTCATTAATAATAACATTATTAAACAAAGGGACGGAGAAAGAAAGTGCAGCGCGTGGTCGTGACTTTCAAACCAAGCCAGTTGTTATCGCAATAGAAACGGAGGCACGCAGCTTGAAACTGCACGTGAACATTAGCGCTGACTGACCTTGATCACGGCCGTTTTCCTATCGACTCGGGTTTTACACATAATGTTAATCGGACCCGGTCCTCCGTGAAAACCTCTATGAATACAACTCTGCTCAAGTTCAGAAACATGTTACGCTGAACTCGCTTCATGTCGCACCCAATTCATCGAGAAACAGAGAGCATGTGAACGTACAGCAGACTCATCGGGAGAGAAACGATGTGCTCGCAACCAAAATGCCATTAATAATAAAAAGGCGCAGGCGCTTAAAAGCGATGTGTTTGCATCCCTGATTTAATCAAAATGTGGTTGACAAAGAAACTTTTAAGGAAAAATACAATATGGAGAAGTTACATACAGCACAATTTTTAAGACCCAGACATCAAAATTTAAGACTTTTTTAAGTCTTTTTAAGGTATTATTTCCAAATTCATAAATTCAATGCTTTTAAGGCTTTTTAAGACCCCGCGGGAACCCTGAGAAAGCTTCAATGTGAATGAATGAAGCACAATTGACAATATACAATGAGACAATGGCTGAAGCAACACGACGCAAGTCTGCTATATGGTTTCTCGGATCAGAAGAGACTGAAATAACTAGGACAAAGTTACCCTACAAGAAGCAAGTTTTATGTATGTTGTGTGTTTTTAAATGGTACAGTTTTTGCAAAAATATGTGTTTTCGGAAATATTCATAGCTTTGAGAAACCTCTAGATATTGTAGGAACAATTAAAAAATTTGCACAAAAATTGTGTGTTTTTATTGATATCCTAACACATGTAGGGAAAACAAGACAACAGTAGTGATGTGTGTGCACACGAAGGGAGAAACAGAGTTTTTTAGTCTTCAGTTAAAGTTAACAGGTTGAATCAGAAATAAGCCCTGAGAACTGGCCGTAGAAAATGAGAGTTGAACATTTAAAAAAAAAAACTTTACCTTTGGTAATGAAAACCACACAAACTTGCCTTTACAGCTCAAAACATAGTGTCTTTTTGAAATTATGTTAACACACTGACTAGTGAAAGTGTTTGTGGGCAGGTCTGAGTTTTTGTTTCTCGCGGCGAAACTGTAGGCGGAGAGATTATGCAAAGTATTCCCTTCATACGTAGACAGATTTGAAAATATTATGAATCAAAAATGCTGCTCAAGAGTCGACTCCCTACTTAAGAAGCCAATAACTATTTATTTTGCACTTTGTTTGAACTGCTTTGCACAATGTTTACATTGATGACAGCTACATGACACAAGGCAACACAGGTAACTTTCAATATTGGATTTGTCTGGAACTTTAAATGGAGTTTAAATTGAATATATATACATGCTTTTTAAAATGTTTATAATGCCTTATGGATTTAATCTTCGGCCGCATGTACATGGCATGTTTGAAGTGACTCAATTTCGATTTTTTTTCCTCACAGATCAGATATGACCCACGAATGTTTAAGCAAGAAAAAAGCACATAAATGTGTGGTAATAAATCTTATACATGCATTCCAGGGTCAGTATGTTTACCTTGAATTTTTTCCACCAAGTGTAAATGTCAGTGTAAATAACGGTATCAGATTAAAAAAATTTTTTTTTTTAATTATCTAAAAAAAAAATCAGATATAGGCAAAAAACCGAAATTGGTCATCAAGATTTGCAGTGTAAATCCAGCCTTAGTGTCCATTTCAAGTGATTCTTTCATTGCTTCACAAAACAATTAATTCACAATTGCATAGAAGAACCATTTCTATTTGAATCGTTCCATAAAGAACCTTTAACATCTGAAGTTTAAAAAAATGGTTCTTTGTAGTAAAAAAAGATTATTTAGATTCTAAAAAGGTATGAAAGAAATGTTTTTTCTAAGGCATCGCTGTGAAGTGGAGAGTAGTTTCCATCCCTGTATACAGCTGCAACATAGATACTAGCTGTATCCCAATTCAAGGGCTGCAACCTTATGAGCATTCGAACTTAAAAGGTGAGCACCTCGGTCTTTCAAGGTGGAAGCCTCAGAAGTTCGCGAAGAGAACTGAAATGAGACGGTCTAACCTTCGGAGGACCCATAATTAGAGTCACCTGCTGCACGCGCCCACCTGCACGTTTCTGACTTATTAAAATAAATATGACATCAGAAAAATCATTAATTTATTTTAGAAATATGACACGTTGATGTATATTAAACCAGGGGTTTTCAAACTTTTTGTGTGTGTGGACCACTATTTGTAATCAAGAATTTTCGCGGACCACCTCATAATACTTATTATGTCTACACAAAGTCCTGAATTAATCTGCACATCTAAATAGTCTTACTAGCACTAAACTAAAACTATAACTGGTCATCACATCAGTACAACAGGTTTCTTAACCTTATATCATAATTATTTATATACATATTCTTAGTGTTGGGAAAGTTCATTTTCTACATGAACTAGTTTAGTTCACAGTTCACAAATTTTAAAAAGAACTAGTTCAGTTCATAGTTCATATTTGAAAATGTTAAACTAGATCACAGTTCCAAAAATGAACTAATTTATAGTTATTTTTTCCCATATTATTTTTTTTTAATGATTGCCATTATAGCCCATATAGAACCACAGACAGCAATTATTTGATCAGTTTTAACACTGAGGCTAAATGCTTCAGATTTCATCTTCATGTCCAACTTTAAATCCTTATCCAACCAGGGTTTACATTAGCATTGACTGTCTTTTAATTTTTGTATTTGCTTACACATACCTTGAAAGGCTAGCTGGGTGGGGGTCGCACCCCGGGCGAGAAGCGCTGCGAGGTATTGCGTGTTTTTTAACACTCGCAGGTAGTGCACACCACACGTGCACGTTAAATAGCATGAGCTTATTCAAAGTATATTTCAAGATCCGGAATATGCGTTAGCAGCCTGTGTTAATCGTTAACGATTTACGACAAATATGATGTTATTTAATGTTAAACTATTTGAGTTGCGCGGCAGGAATTTCAGCAGCGTCTGTGTTGTTGTGATGACGCATGCAGCGTGACTGGTGAACACTGACTGGTGGCGGTGTTGCCAGATTGGGTGTTTTTTCCGCTACACATTAAGGCCTGTTTACAGTGTGTTTTAGTCGGGTTTTCGCCTGGAAGAATATACAAATCTGTCACCCTATTGAACGACGTAAAACTGAGAGAGCGTGCCGTTCACAGGCACCAGAATGAATGACGGTCACAGTAACGTTTATTAGGCAGCAGTACACGTTCGCCCAAAATATGAACGAGTTTGTATATTAAAATATATTCTTATTTTGCCTTTTCACGGACCACCTGCAGTACCCACACGGACCACTAGTGGTCCGCGGACCACAGTTTGGGAATGGCCGTATTAAACTATTCAACAGTATACCAAATTAATCAACCTCATAAATATACGCAACATAAAAAGAATATTATTAACACAAAACATAACTTATAATACTAAAACAGTGACAAGAAAAAATATTTTCTGATAAATACATTTTTATTTAATAAAGGTTTTAATTGTTTATTTTAGAATATCCACCCATTATATGCAGCCGTTGCAGAGACGCAATGACTCTTGGGTAGGGGTGTGACGAGACACTTAATCCACGAGACGAGACGAGACACGAGATTGGGTTCACGAGAACGAGACGAGACGATATTTTTACACTTTTTAAGAAACCCTCGATGATAAAATAAATGAATAAGAAACTGAAATCATTTTATTTTTAAATGTTTTAACTAATCAAGGACTGCCCCTAACAATTATTTTACTAACTGATAATGAAGTAATTTGTTATTTTTGGGTAATAAAAATAGACCCAAGTGAGCAGTAGCCTTTAAAATTACATAATAACGAAGATGCAATAATAATTGGTTCAAATAAAGTATTAAAACCAAGTTACATTAAACAACATTACATTAACAAACACATTACATTTGTGGTCTATAAATAAATAGCATTATGTATATATTATAACAAATGCCTGCAGGGGGCGATAGTAGACTCGTCTCGGATGCTATCTTCACTTTCACTTTCACTTTAGACGGAAAAAAAACGCTTATTTTTTAGCCAAACAATGTTTAAATCCATTTGAATATTTAATATACGTCCATTTCTTTACAATAGAAATGAACATGCAGACATTAAATCATGTAAACTCTGTGATGGTTTATTCTGCTGAGACTTCACATCTGACACTGATCTACAGAAAAACACAACACGTCTCAGACTTCATACGAGCTCCCAAACGAACATTATTGGAAACCCAAACAAAAAAGCAAATGCAGTAAAAGACAGAATATAATGCATGCACTGTAAGAGGCTAATTATACCAACCACGCTTTAAACGCTTGGAAACGCAAGGCGCGACGCACTGCCTTTTAAAAAAAAAAGAGCAGTGCGTGTCGACGCGGCTTTTAATATTGCTAGGCAACCACCTAGTCAGCTGTCTTGTCAATCAAATATTGAAGCGTGCGCTCTTTTGCTGTTGACTGTCATATTAGCAGAAACTTTAAAAAGAGGATGCTTGATCTGACCTTGTTTGAGGGTGAGAGGTGCACAAACACGCAGGAGAGAGTGAGCGAGTGGAGTCCGGTTCTTCAAAGCAACTGTAAACTTCCCTCACCACAACGTAAGGCCCGCATCTCCCCTCATTCGAGTGGACAATGGAAAGACGCGAATGACGTCGGGCGCTTCTCCGCTCTCAGCGTTCCTTCAAAGGCGCGTGCTGCGGCCGCCGGCAAAAACCGCAAGGCGCTCAGCGCGCATAAACAGCGCGCAAACGCTCCATGCCCATAGAATATCATTTAAAAAAGGCGCCTGCAACTGCCTCCTCCGGAGGTCGCATATGCAGGCTGCATACGTCATTAAGGTTTATTTCAGATCATTAACTGAGCATTACATTCGCAAGTCGTGAGCATATTACAACAATTTGCGATTAACTAAATTATTAGTAAACTTTATAATTGTTAGTCTCTAAAAAGACAGTCTTTATGAAGTAAATGCAGTTTAAAAATGCGACCTCCGAAGGATGCAGCCTTTTTTTTTTGAGAAACGGCCAGAATTTCACCTACACAAGAAATCTCGCGAGACACACTTAATCTCGCGATACACATTTAATCTCGCGAGATCTCGTCGCACGAGATCTCGTCACATCCCTACTCTTGGGATATCCTCGGCTGTTAAGGATCCATTCGTTCTATCCTTAACAGCGCGGAGAAATGAGGACGCATTTTGAGGCTTCATTCTAAGCCTCCTTTGAATTGGGACGGCCTTACTGGCCTTAAGTCGCGCTGCTGTGACGCAATCGGTCTTAAAATACGTCCTTAGAAGATTGCAGCCCTTGAAATGGGACACAGCTACTGTATAGAGAAGATGACATGAGATTAAATAAAGGCAGTCTGATAAAACAAGTGTGCATGTCACTTCTTTTATATCCTTTATGTGAGTGTGTGGCACTGTCTTTTATTAGATCGGAGACAGTGAAAGTGATGAGAGCTCTGATACACAATACAGCTCTGATTAGATTAACACAATTACAATCTGCAACTCCAACAAAAGACAGATCCTCCAAACACCACCATCCACTCCCTATGATATATCTCTAATATTACTCAAGCATCAGACACAGGTGCAGCAAGATAAACTGATCACAGGTAACCACTGATATATAACTTAACCATTAACACCTGCCAAACATTACAATGCACTGCATCTACATGAGCATCTTTTTCTTTAAATACACCTTAAAGGACCAAAACCATAAAACCAGAATATTTTAATGGAAGTGCAAATATTTTTTTTATTTTTTGCATGGAGAGGGCTGGGTTTATGACTTGTACTGCAGCCAGCCACAAGGGGGCGATCAAAGAGCCAGCAGCTAAACTTTCAGAATGTATGAGGCACACCCAATCTAAGCCCTGTTCGGGAAACTGCCCTAAGTGTATAACATATTAATACTTGAAGGATACACAGACATTAGGCTTGTTGGTTTTCGACTTCAGACGGATGACGTCAAAGTACCGCGAGAGCGATTCGTGAAATCATACAGAGGAATCTGCTTTTAAATCGCTCTCGTGGAGGTTTGAAATCATCCTGCTGTGGGTTCCTGTGGCGCCACATGATGTCGAACAAGCCTAAAGTGTCAAACCCAGTCATTTGATCCAAGCATGGTAGTCACCATGCAAGTTACCCACTTTACGTAGAGAGCTTTTTCTTTTTCATATAAAGCGGGGAAAATAAGTATTTGACACATCAGCATTTTATCAGTAAGGGGACTTCTAAGTGGGCTATTGACACAAACTTTCCACCAGATGTAGCCATCAAGCCAAATATTGAATTCATACAAAGAAATCAGAACATTTAGGTATACAAGTTGAGTCATAATAAATAAAGTGAAATGACACAGGGATTATACAGAGGAGTTTGCTTTTAAATCGCTCTCGTGGAACTTTGACATCATCTGGCTGTCGGTCCATGCGGCGCGCATGAAGTCGAACAAGCCTAAAGTGTTAAACCCAGTCATGTTATCCAAGCATGGCAGCCACCATGCAAGTGACCCACTTCACGTACAGAGCTTTTTCTAGGCCACGGACAGAACTGGAGTCCACATGTAAATGAACATAAAACATATTTTTAAACCACCTTTAACCTCATTACTGCTTAAATGTCTCTGTGAAGCTGTACTATTACCTTTGAACCCTGGCAAGAAACAGAGAGTGAGTGAGAGAGACAGAGAGAGGGAATATGGACCTTGGAAAGAATTTCAGCAATGATTCAGACAATGAGGAAAGCCATGTGTTTGTGAGTCATTATAAAGGGGTCGGCCCGAAGGCAAGACAGGGATGAATGGATGGGGAAGTGTGTTTGAGAGGAGGTGTGGATCCGGGTGTGGCCTTATGACATGTGTGCAAACTCAGCAAACACGAAAGGAAGTAAGCGAACATATACGTACACATCAGAGCTTGACTTGATATTATATATATTCAATATATTCAAGGATAAATATCATTTGCATGCACCAATAAACATCATCTACCTAAAAAAAAACTCATGAACTCCAACAACATTTTTAATACTGAAGATTTTTTCTGAACGTTTATACACTCATGTTCTTTAGTTATTGGTCTAACTACATGTTTTCAATCTACCACAATGGTTTCTCTCCACACATCCAACCCCCATGTTGTTTATACTCACCCACATCCTCTCTCTCTCTCTCTTGTATTTTAACTATTGTTACGTGAGTGGTATGAACACACATGCACGCTAGTATTGATCTACTGCATGTGTGAGTTTGAATGTCCCTGCTGAAATAAGGCTGCGTGTCTGTACACGCCCATGTTCAATGAACTGTGAGACAGTCAAACATAGTTCAGCGTGCACAACTAACATTGTGTTTTATGTGCATTTTCTGTACAACTGAGTGTTTGTGTCCTAAACTGACATGTGGTTTGTGTGTGTCACTTAACAGATATAAACAGGCTGAATCACACTCATAATCCGTCACAGATGGTCTTTTCTCTCTGACTTCTCATCACATTATTATTCACATCTATGGATAAGCGAGGTCTGTGGTTGGGTAACTAACCTACTATGAGCAGCATGTTGAGACAATAAGGCTTGGTTGAGACAGGGTGCATGCTGGGTAGTAGACCAGGGTGATATATAGAATACAACACATGCTGTCGCATCACATAGACGGCATAATTAAGTCCCCTAACTTTGCTGTAAGTTTTATTTTATCTCAAACATCAAATGGTTCATGCTCTCAATCATTAAAAACGATAAGAGCAAACAGCACTACTTTATATGTCAGTAGTCATAACTTTGATGTGTTTTAAGAGAACTCACCCTGTGAAGCTCGATGGAGTCGATCCACTGGTTCCGATGTTCTGGATCTTGAGCCCGGAGATACCAAACACTGTCATTGACACTGATGTCCAACCGACATTCATCAAACTCATGAGGCTAGAAAGAAAAAGAGAAAATACTTGATATGACCTGATGTAGGACCTTAAAATGAAAACAAATGCAAGAATTGTTCGTAAACAAGGGCTTTTGGGTGAGAAACAAGTCTGAGGATTTGAATCTGTTATTGATTAAACCAGTGAAGTGACAAGAGAGATAGAGAGAGAACCATGACCCAAAGTCATGTGAGATATTAACCGATGAAAACACATACAGACTAGAGATGCAGCGATACCGATACTGGTATCGGGTATCGGCCTCGATACCACATTTTCTAAAGTACTCGTACTCGTTAAAAGTCCCCCGATACCAGGGATCGATACCACGGTTTGAGAAATGTCTATGTTTGAGCGGCGTGTAAGGGGTTAATGCCTCTTGTGTTGTCCAAAGAGGCAGAGTTTACAACAAACTGGAAAACTAGTCCCTTGTTTTTTTGTTAAATTATATGACTAAAGCTGTTACCTGTAAATTTAAATCATGTTTTTTTATTAAGTACTCGGTATCGGTATCGGCAAGTACTGAAATGCAAGTACTCGTACTCGTACTCGTATTCCAAAAAAGTGGTATCGGCGCATCCCTAATACAGACGGTATTTAAGTGTGTTTTGTAAGTGGGAGTGTGTATTTCTGGTATTATTGCCAGATGTTTGTCTCAGCCGACCGTACACTACTCTATCAAATCCAGATGAGGAGTCAAACTCAACTCTGATTTACTGCAAAAAAAATATCTACTCCAATTCTTTATTCAGCATTTATAGGGATGGCCCGATAAGTTGGCCAATGATGCTTGCTATGCTTCTCAAAGAGTTACCAGAGGGCACTCTCGTACAGAAACTCAATACGGGCCGCAGAAGAAGAACTATTTACTCCAGGAAATGGCTTAAGCATATATTTATATTGCTGTTTTTTAAAGCGGAATTAAACCCTAGACATTTTAGCCTGTTATCACGCGTAATTTATTTCCATTTTACATGAGAAAAAAATTGCAGGATTTGGATTATTAGATTGATATTGTGCTGAAGGGGAATTTTCGTAACGGTCTTCGATGGACTCAATTAACCAGAATTCACTGCGCAAAACTGAGTCATTAGCTCCACCCACTAACCACTGATCGATGCAGCATTTAGGCTCGTTTTACTTCATGTGGCACTGCAAGAACCAGCAGCCTGATGACTTCAAATTTCCTCGAAAGCGATTTAAAAGCAAACTCCTCCGTATGATTTCGCGAATCTCTCTCGCGGGACTTTTAAGTCATCCGGCTGTCGATTCTTGCGGCGCCGCATGAAGTCAAACAAGCCTAATAGCTTCTTTTACTGTTAAACCTACTCTCATATCAACTCAACTCAACAATAACTCCGCTTTTGACAGTGTCAACACATTAACAGTGGTCACACATTTTTTTTAACTGGACATGAACCAGCAAACTATCTATTCTGAAATGATGCTGATCAACAGAACAAAGCCCAAGTTATTATTATAAAATACATAACAATTAGGGATGCTGTGATCGATCGGTATCATACCGATAACGGCATTAAATGACTATCGGTACTTGCTAAATTTGCTGATCTCATTAACCAATCTTTGAATGCGGCCGCAATTAGAGACCATTTTAACGCATTTTTATAACCCGTTTCTCATGTGCGATGTGTATACCGTAAAACTTCAAATAATAGCCGAGTCCCAAATAGACGCCTGTCTCTTTTAGACGCCTGGTGTGACGACAGGTTTGGGTAAATAAACGCCTGTCTCAAATAAAGGCCTGGTCTGTTTTTTAGTTTCGGGTTGTATGTAATCTTCTGAAACACGTCAGATAGTCTGTTTAAGCCAGTTCTATGGTGCAGATTGAACACGCTAAAGTTTTTTTTTGCTTACCGGTAGATGTCACGTGACAGACGCAGTCGTTCCTTTACTCATCACTATGACAACACAACAAGCTTCGTCGCCAGGATTGAGGTGATGATGACAGTAGCGAAGTGGCAATCGAGAGAGTCTGGACTTTTCCCGGTGAGCCGGTAGTGTTTTGAGGCCGCTGATAATAGCCCGGCTTTCAGTCTTTTGTCATGCATGCACTCCCGCCACACATTGTATTTCTCGCGCGGAAACACTATTTATCATATTTAATATCCTGCAGCGCCTAAAATGTATCTGGCCGCACTGCTCTCTCTCTCTACCAAGCCCGTCTTCCCTAGAGTTCTAGTCGAGCGAGCCAATACAAAAAAAAGAAAGAGGCTACACAATAGCCAATCAGAAAATAGCACAGTTGTATCTGGGTAAGATTTCACGCAACAACCAATAAAAAAACATATCATTGTTTGCTTTATTTATACTGCCAATAATTTAAGACTGTTGTTATTACACTAACTAATTTGTTAAACACATTCAAATTAAAAATAAAACGTAATATGTGGAAACCTCCTGCTGTCATGCTGGAACAATTAAATTAAAAGCCTGTCTCTTATAGACGCCTGTCTCTTTTAGACGCCTGGTGTGATGATAGGTTTGGGAAAATAAAAGCCCGGGCTATTATTTGAAGTTTTACGGTATTTTGGATTTCTCTCTTTGCCTTTACAGATATATGTGTATTTTCTATGAGGACGAGCTCCGGTCCTAACAGCAAGACGTGTCTTTACATCCCTATCACATGTGTGTATACAACACATATCTATCGCGGACAATCGCATCCTCCTCATGCCGAAACGTTAAGGATTAGATTTGGAGGTAGCATTAGGATTAAAACAGTGGTTGTGGCTAGATGAGATACAACTACAGCCTAAATATCGTGAAATGCGTTTAGGGTTAGGTTTGGGTGAAGAATTATGATAAAACAGTGCTCATTCGGTGTGATTTCCTTTGCTGTATCCCCTCTAGCCACCACAGCAGGGGTCGGGTATGTTTTTAGGCGTGGTGGCCCGCCATGGCAGAATGCATGTAGCAGAAACACTGATCTTATCTCACTGTTCCTGTCACCTAAGCAATGTAAAAACATTTTAATAGGCAATGTCATCAAGACCAATTTTAGAGACCATTTTAACGCATTTTTATAACCCGTTTCTCATGTGCGATGTGTATACCGTAAAACTTCAAATAATAGCCGAGTCCCAAATAGACGCCTGTCTCTTTTAGACGCCTGGTGTGACGACAGGTTTGGGTAAATAAACGCCTGTCTCAAATAAAGGCCTGGTCTGTTTTTTAGTTTCGGGTTGTATGTAATCTTCTGAAACACGTCAGATAGTCTGTTTAAGCCAGTTCTATGGTGCAGATTGAACACGCTAAAGTTTTTTTTTGCTTACCGGTAGATGTCACGTGACAGACGCAGTCGTTCCTTTACTCATCACTATGACAACACAACAAGCTTCGTCGCCAGGATTGAGGTGATGATGACAGTAGCGAAGTGGCAATCGAGAGAGTCTGGACTTTTCCCGGTGAGCCGGTAGTGTTTTGAGGCCGCTGATAATAGCCCGGCTTTCAGTCTTTTGTCATGCATGCACTCCCGCCCCACATTGTATTTCTCGCGCGGAAACACTATTTATCATATTTAATATCCTGCAGCGCCTAAAATGTATCTGGCCGCACTGCTCTCTCTCTCTACCAAGCCCGTCTTCCCTAGAGTTCTAGTCGAGCGAGCCAATACAAAAAAAAGAAAGAGGCTACACAATAGCCAATCAGAAAATAGCACAGTTGTATCTGGGTAAGATTTCACGCAACAACCAATAAAAAAACATATCATTGTTTGCTTTATTTATACTGCCAATAATTTAAGACTGTTGTTATTACACTAACTAATTTGTTAAACACATTCAAATTAAAAATAAAACGTAATATGTGGAAACCTCCTGCTGTCATGCTGGAACAATTAAATTAAAAGCCTGTCTCTTATAGACGCCTGTCTCTTTTAGACGCCTGGTGTGATGATAGGTTTGGGAAAATAAAAGCCCGGGCTATTATTTGAAGTTTTACGGTATTTTGGATTTCTCTCTTTGCCTTTACAGATATATGTGTATTTTCTATGAGGACGAGCTCCGGTCCTAACAGCAAGACGTGTCTTTACATCCCTATCACATGTGTGTATACAACACATATCTATCGCGGACAATCGCATCCTCCTCATGCCGAAACGTTAAGGATTAGATTTGGAGGTAGCATTAGGATTAAAACAGTGGTTGTGGCTAGATGAGATACAACTACAGCCTAAATATCGTGAAATGCGTTTAGGGTTAGGTTTGGGTGAAGAATTATGATAAAACAGTGCTCATTCGGTGTGATTTCCTTTGCTGTATCCCCTCTAGCCACCACAGCAGGGGTCGGGTATGTTTTTAGGCGTGGTGGCCCGCCATGGCAGAATGCATGTAGCAGAAACACTGATCTTATCTCACTGTTCCTGTCACCTAAGCAATGTAAAAACATTTTAATAGGCAATGTCATCAAGACCAAACAGAAAACCGTGGTTTACTAACCGAGGTTTGTATTGAACCGTATTTAACTGTATTGTTGCATCCCAATTAATCAATTTATGACAATTTAATTAAGTTATATAAACTACTGTGTGATGTGTATTAAGTTGGTTACAACATACATTTTAAAATAAACAGTATGAGACATATCTGACTCTATAGACAGATAGATGGAGCATTTGATAACACAAGCAGTATTAAAAACACCTGTTCTCAGATCTCACACAAAGCTGGACACTAAATCACAATATGAATGCACACAAGAAGATGAATGGGAGAGGCTAATCTGAGTCGAGTTTTAATGAGACTGTGTGCGTGGCTAAAGGTCTGAAAATAATCACTCACATCTGAAGGGATGCTGACGCATCACACCACAAAACCACCACAACAAAAACACCTTCAAAACAGAGCTTTTAAAACATTATTGAGCTGCACCTCTAAGTAAAGACTACAAATGCTTAACATAAATTACTAGATTTAATGTGAATCTCTCAAATCCTGGAAGACCCAGATCTGATGGTGTACTAACAATGTTTTTAACTGTACCAAACCTTATCCGAGCATGATTGTCCCCACTCCCTACTTACTCCCCTGCTGGTCTGCACTAGCACTACAGTTTATGATCCAGACATAAGGGGCTTACGTCATTGCATCAAACTAAGCTGTATGACAGACCACCTCTGCAAAGCCCTTTTTACACAGATATTACGGAAAACACACAAAAAATGCATCCGGGATTGTTTTACTCATTCACACTGCCGTTAATTTTCCGGAAACGGTGGGTGCATTCCCACAAATACCGTAAAAACATTATGTGTTTAAAATCGTGCACTTGGTAGTTTTTTTTCTACGCAGCTTCCGCGCAGATAGTGACGAGCTCCCTAATTTCAGCTTCGGTCCAGTTTGCAGACATTTCTCGCCATGAATGTTAATCTGCATGTAAATCCTCTATTTTAAAGAGCTGAACCATAAATTCATTGTTGTGATGATATATGCGATCCCAGAATATTAATGGGACATGTTTGCATTTACACAGAAGCCTATTTTACGGGTATTTTCTGGAACCAAAGTGCTATGTGAATTAGGTTCAAGTGTACCAGGGTACAGTTAAGCGTACCGCACCCAGGTACAGTACAAAGTGATCACACTACTCAAATAAACCAGACTTTGAGGGTCAAACATAATCAGGTACAATTCCCTATGCATAGGTAAGTATCCCATGATGAGATAGTCAGAAGTTAAAATAAATTGCTGTTATGATGTTGAAAATGACAGCTAAAATTTAAGAGTGCTTAAATTTAGGCATGGAGACCAGAAGCAGGGTCTCATACTGGATAATTCTGGTCCATGCATGGGAAAAACATTAAAGTGGGTTCTGGGAATGGAAAACAGAGACACTGGTTGAGATGGGAAATGCAGGGGTGCTGGTAGGGGGTTACTGCTAGTACTGAGAAAGACACTAAAATAAACACAAGGGTCGTCACTATGGCACTGACTTAACCTGAGAGAGACCAGAAGCACCATCAATTCATCAGCCTATCTGTGTACACAACCTTAAACACATCTCACAACACTGACACAGATCAACACAGATGTTAAACAGGACTGGCATCTGTTGACGACCGTGTTGCCATCTCAGCTAGCACTGCAACAATAAAATATCACAAACTTTTCAAATCATGTCTGTTATCCTCATAAAGACATAAAAAACTAACTTATGTAAGGCGTAATAAACGCATTCAACATGCAAAAACATAACACTCATTCAGGACACGAAGAACACAAAATCAGTGTAAATATTTGGTTCTTGCTTCGAGTACTATTGGAAATTCTCAGTAAACTGAACTTCAAACGTTCTGGGTGGATACAGTCATTTTACTTCTCAGCATGGTCCTAGAAACACACACATACACTCCCTGCAGATACAGGCCTACGTGTGCAAAGTCACAACTCTGCAAAGAGTGCGACTAGGACAGATTCAGGGATCCGGTGAAATTTATAGCACTGCAGCAACAACTAAATGAAATGTCCCGTTTACAGTCTCGCAGTAATTGGATAATAATAAACGGATTAAGCAGACCAACATGCAAATGAAACATTATGTACGGTCCACATCCAGACAGCAGCAGCAGTCAAATAAAAATATGTTGCACTATAGCTATATTCATTAGCTGTTCCACTATACACATATAATGCATGTCTAAAAATTGCATTAAAGCTGACATCAGTAGCACCTTATGAAATCAGTTTTTTTTTTTTTATTCTCCAGTTTCATATTTTCCGTTTTTATTTTTTCCGGATTCTGGTTTTTATGGATAAAACTGATTTCTTCATCTTTCCTAAATTTGTAAATGTCCTGTAAATATTCTTTTAAAGCTGTGGGGACGTGTGTGCGCTAGGGTTGTGCCGATAGACAATTGTATAGACGATCGTTAGACATATCGCCAGACATATCACCAATAGCTATAAAATTCCCAGAGATTCAATGTCTGGAAAAGATCTTGATATTCCAGAAATTCTGTGACCCGTGGGAATCCTGTGACATACAATAAAGTGTGCTTTATTTTAATATTTATTTATTGCTGAGGGATAGTTTACCCAAAAATAAAAAGTTCTGTAATTATTTACTCACAATCATGTTGTTACAAAGTTAAATTTACTTAACTTGGTAAACTAGATAACCACAGTTCTTCCCAGCAACCCAGTATTCAAACACTTTCGTGCTGAATACAGGCTAATTAAAGGCACCTTTATTTAGATTAAAAACAGCCTTTTCATAGTTGCAATACAGTAAAACAGTATTTATATTATTCCACATGCCCTTTGCAACTTTGCAAATAAAGCCTAAAAGAAATCATTCATGATTCAAAGTTTAATGTAAAAATGAATCTTACACATGTAACAAAAGTGACAAATAAGCAAAAAAGATAACAACTACAATCGTATGACAATTTATCGACAATTTATCAAGAAGATGCGAGGCAGTGTAATATTTTGAGATAAAGGCGGTCTATACTTAGAAAATAAATTGCTTAAGTGTGGTTTAAGTGCACAATAAAAATTGATCAGGATGATGTTTTCAAGGTGAAATTAAGCATAATGTGCTGAAGTCTGCAAGTCTCATAAGATAACCCAGAGTCTTGCTCTCACTTTTGTGGAAATGTTTAACCAGCAGAATATGATATTAGGAGCCGATAAGAGAAAATCTGGCTCAAACTGTCCTCATAGTCCTGGGTTTGGTTACAGAGCATCCAAAGCATATCAATATTTACAATGTGATTCAGTCTAAAACAGGACTTGACCTGTGTTTTGGGAAATCAGAAACACAGGAAGGTGAAACCTCAGCCTGAATCCAAGAAAAACAGATACAGGAAACACAGACTGCGTTGACACACGGCTCAGGACACAAGATGCAAAGGAAAAGCACATATAGTCATCATGTGACCTTTCAAAGAAAAAAAAAGAAGTGTATAAACTATTTAGTTCATCTAAAAACGGCCTGTCCTACTAATCATGCCTATGTCGTATGTGACTGAAAGGTAAATAGAAACCCGTAAACCTAGCAGGATGATCGAGCAGATGAGCTAAAAGGACTAATCTGACCTGACCCCAGGGTAACCAAACAGGAATTCATCATCAGGGGGGCATTGGAGATCAAACTTCCTGCTTTAGACAACAGGAACTAGTTATCTCTTTTCCTTTCATTTCACATCTGGACAGATCAGCCTCTTTTTTGCTCAATCTGTCCTTTTAAAAATATCACAGATCTTTTGAATTGTCCCTCTTACACCACTTATCTCTCGGTCTCTCTCTCTTTTCAGCATCTTCATATATTTGGTATGTAATGGATAAGGTATGACTCAAACCCAATAAATGCTCAGTCTGATGTGCTTAGAGGCTTTGTATGATTTGGGCTAAATAAACTTTAAATAAACTCTGCATGATGCCACGCACATTGAGATGTCTTAAATAGGGGTGATCACAATAGTCCATAAATCAACCAAAACAAACTTATGTGTCAATTTCACATTCAGGTCCAATAACCTCAAATTCAAAGACTAAATGTGGGGACACATTTCAAGTGAGAGCACTTGTTACCTTTAAAGATACATTATTACAGTTCCCTTTCAAGGGAACTCACGCTGCATCACTGCAGTGACACTTTGGGACGCCTCCAAGGGTAAGTGCGTCTGAATGTGTATATCAAATACAATCAATGCTGAGGCTTAACGTCAAAGACAGGTTGATATGGGAGCCAGGAAGTATATCGCTATCTGAAATATTGCCAAAGACGGCGTTACAGGGATGCAGGAAGTATGGCAAGGGAGACGCAGCGTCTCGTTCCCTTCTCAGGGAACAACAGTTACATACGTAACCAGAGACATTTTCATGTGTCAAACACAACTATGCAAAAAGCATTTTTGTATGAATCAACATTCACATACAGAAGATTTAAGCATTTAAAGCGAACAGTTTAGCACGTGTGCTTAAAAAGTCTAGAATTTGTATGATATTATCCTACACTACAGCGGGAATAATATGGATTTTTTTTCCAGAAAAGTTCTTGCACAAAATAGATTCAAGCACTTTCAATGACCTGTATCTATGTATTTATATTTTTAAAAACTTCCCAAGGCCTTGAATTTTTTCCCCCCAGATTCACAAACTTTCAAGGATTTCAAAGATTCCCGTGGGAACCCTGCACAATACGTTAAATAATATTGGGTGGAATTTTTTTCTGTGTTGACACTTTAAAGCAGACAAATTTAGAAATGCAACCTCTCAGAAGCTGCATTTTAAATTACCATTCAAATTAAAACTACAAATTAAAAATGACACATGATCATTTTTCAAAGATGGCTAACACGTGGTGGCTCCCAAGTATAAGGGGCTGTCCCCTTTGCTTAATATGCCTACGTCTTCCGAAAATAACAGCTAATGTGATGCCAACATCTGTTGCAGTGGTTTTGAAATTTCTCATCATGGAAAAAATTGGTGCATATGTTTTGAGCAAATCTTAAAGGGGTTTAGTACACAGACAATATGAGATTGTGAGAAATTGCACGGGCTACACTGGTCTTATAGTAGTGTTAAAAAATAATGTATACTTGTGATTATACAATTTTGTTCATCAATGCAAAGTCCTCCAGGGAATCAGTATGCTGAACCTGTGAATGGATTCATTTACCATCAGCACTACTCAATGGAAGCCTGAGTAATACAAGGAGGACCGTCTCTGCCGTCTGTTACAGACATTGAGAGCAGTTTGTGTTGTCGCTGTCATACTCCTCTGCAAAACAAAGGCAAACACACTCTGTGCAACAGCAGGGCTATGGGACCAAACATGGGTCATAACACCGACAGGACCTCAAATGACACTCCCAGTTTACCGTGTGTCAGAGGGTCAGGACATGCACATACATGTAATAAAAACAAAAACAAGTCGGGTAATCTCACTCCTCTAGGGTTTTGCACACCACATTAATCGAAAACACAAATGCAAACACACACAGTCATTGACATTTTAAAATGTACTTGACTCCTGTTTTATTAATTACAAACAGATTAGCCTACAAACAGCTGTGCATGCATGCCATGCATACATTAACTTAGATTTAGCATATAGATTTCATTTTTTTCATTTTTAACAGTAAATATACCAAAATAAAACACTGGTAAAACCTTTACTGTAGAACCTGGATATAATATTCAAAAGCATGATTCGTAGTTCTGCGTCAAACCTGAGCATCAGTTTTTATTTATACTTCTGCATCGTTGTTTGCATTGATGTGCAATTACACATGCATGTCGCTAGTAGTAATGTCCACAGGCATGTTGCAGTTTCAAAGCAAAAGCCTTGTTGTATACGTTATTGGAAAAACATCAGCAGTGATGGAGGTAAATAGACAGTGACTTTGTTGCAGTTGTTAAATATAGCTCCTTGACTGGTCCATCTTTGTTTTTACTATCGCAAATGAAAATGCATATGAAAAAATGCAACAACAATTGTTTTACCTGAGGTAGTCGTTTTAGTGGACCAATCACAACGCTTGCGGTGCTCAAAAATGTATGCATTGTTACATTTTTGGAGAGGTCCGCTTCAGGGTATGCATCTATGCATAGGCTATGCCCTACACTTGATGCAGAAGTATAAATTGGACTTAATACTGACTAAAGATAGGTACTAAGATCAGTATTAAAGAATAACTATAATGCAGTACAGTTACTCCTGCAAGTTCTCTTGTGTTTCAGATTTGGATAGTTAAAACTGGTGTTGGTGATGAGAGTAATTCTGCAATGTATCTGCCCAAACCCACATCAATGATCTCAAGAAGCCACACAGAGGAACCTCACTATTTGAACACCAAAGATAACGTACATGAAGATTTATGGCTGATTTATTTTTCTCTTATAAAACCGAGAAGAAACAGCCGTGAGCAGGTTAAAGCATGGCCGTGTATGTATAGAGTAACTGAAAACACATTGTTTTTAAATTCAAATCACCCTTGTGGTTTCTGTTTTTACTTCTTTATTTCTAAATCTACAACTGGTTCTTTTCTTCAAATCTCAGTGGTTGTCCAACAACTCTATAGGACCCCACAATAAAGACTATTTTCTTGTTTAGTGTTTGCTGAAAAAGTACGCTAAAAAGTATTAACAAATGTAACTCAAAATTTGTCATATATGTCAACAAGCATTACCTAGTAACATCACCTTGATTATCTTGAAAAATTAGCAAATCATCACAGAAAATGTTTACATTGGCAAGGCACAAAAACATATGTTTAACTTCGTGAAAACTATATTATAAAACTTAGAAGGATAGAAGAATAGAAGGGCAAAGGTTAAGTTAACTGGCCCATGTCTTTTCTTCTCTCTTATCTGCGGTTTCCAGAGTCAACACAACTCCATTAAGAACTTTGGCTGTTCTGACATATGCCATACCCTGCACTTTCGAACCTTCAACTGTGTTTGCAATGACCTGCCCAGCACCAGAACAACCTGTATATGTGTGTACATCACTCTATATATCCCCGATACACCTGACTTTCTGACTTAAGGGGTTGCACACCGGACAAGAAGCGCCGTGCCAAGTTGCGTGCAGGACTACTCGCAGATATCGCATACCAGACGTGCACATTAAATAGCGCAAGCTTAGTCAGACAGAGTCTACTTCAAGATGCAAAATATGCGTTGGCAGCCTATGTTAATCGTTAACGATTTAGAACAAATATGATGTTATTTAATGTTAAACTATAAGAGTGGCACGGCAGGGATTTGAGCAGCGTCCACAGTCACAGCGGACAGCCGCCGCAAGTGTGTGTACATTAATAAAAAAGAATGTGATCTTTTTTAGATTCATGGCCCGACGCGGTCCTTTCGTCCAGTGTGCGACCCCCTTTACAGACCGATACAGAGGAGAAAGAGACCGAGAAATATAGGCAAAGAGAGACTGAGATGGGGAGAACTTGTCGGATCATGACATAGGCCAGCTCCAACATAGCTCAAAGAAAAATCCTATGTTTATGAGTAGTGCTGTGGGAGAGCTTAGTAAAAAGGTTAAAAGAAAGAGTGAGAGAGATAATCCAGCTCGCGTGAGGCTAAAACTTGGCAGGCTGAGTCATATACTTCAAATTCAATGCACTGTGAGTGTAGAAACTTGTGTGGCATGGGTGCTATGGTTTCTTAGTCTGAATACAGAACTAGTCGTTTGCAGAATAAAAGTTTTCATCATATATGTGAGTTTATTGTGTATAATAATTCTGTATAAGTATATACATGCATGTGTGTGTATATATAAGAAATATTTACATGTTTTTATAATTATATATATATATGTAAACATAAATACTTAATATATACACAACTATTTTTTATTAAAGTTTTACATGCATGTGTGTGTATTTATATATACAGAGTTATTAAACACATTACACAAACCTATATGATGTAAACATATAAACTTTCAAGTTAAGAAAGCCATCTCTATGGTTTTCTGAATACTAGGCATGGCTCAGGTTGTAGGGGCTTTTGTGCCAATTATTTATTAAAAAAATTAAGCAGATTTGTCCTCAAAAAGTGCATTATTTGATATATTCATGACAGTACTACAAACTATTAAGGGGTTGGTTTAATTACCCTAATAGTAGTATGGAGTTTTTAAGGCTGGATTTACAAATGCAGCTCTTGATGCCCAATTCTGATTTGTTCCTTGTATTTTTTTATGCCCCACAAACATCATCTTTTAAAAGTGACTTGGCAACACAATTCAAGGTAGACATACTGACCCAGAATAGCTTAAACCACAGAGGAAGTAATATGGCACGATATCCAATGGACACAAATGATTATACAAGATTATAGAGCTTTATTTCTTTAACAAGACATTGCGGACACGAATGCATGTTTCTAATTCATATCCGATTTATTTACACATATGAATGAGGCCTGAAACAGAACGTAGAATATCCGGATGTATGCGTTTTTCCTGCTTACACGTCCGTGGGTCTTTTCCAACCTGTGCAAATTTTTGTCATTTCAATCAGGCAGTGTAAACGCAGCCTAAATGGCCAATGCCGATACAGATATTGAAAAAGCCATGTAGCCTATATAACAAAAATGTAATTACAGTAAATCAGAAAACGTTTAAATCTAAATTAACCTTTGTTATGAATAATATGTATGTAAATATAATCTTTTTAAGAACTTGAAAAATATTTACCACATACTGTGGATCGGAGTAAAACTTTGCTGCACGCCGGAATGTTGTTGTGTGTAACGCAACGTAACTCTCAATCTCATTAAAAAGTGAAATATGATTGGTCATTTTATTGTCTGTCAGACTTTGGAGTGACATTTTCTTAAGAAAAACACATTTAAGGAACAGGAAGATGTATAGGTCGATTGAAAAGATTTATTTCATTCCAAACATCTGCTGACATATAGGCCACTGCAATATATTAGTCTATCACTAACCCCTAACCCAACATATGAGGGATAGTAACAGTCATGCTTGCCTTAGCAATAGTAAAACAGCATGCAAGATAAGTTAAGTGATGTTGACGGACCGTTTAAATTAGACTAAGGGCCAGTTAAATTGTTTTTGTCATCATGTTGTTGACTAATCATTCACAATCCGATTTCAATCTACCAAGGTCTAACTTCACAAATCTAATTAAGTATACAATTCACCAGCTCGAGTGTTTCACAAGAGCACAATTAATACTGTTTTCAGCCTGTGTGTTGATCTGAACTGAACACTCATCCAGCTTTAGTTTCATAATGACAGGCAATGATGATGCATTCTGGATTTGAATTTCGACAGTAATCCTGTCGTGTCTGTAGGGGTTAGGCCTGTCTGATTTTAGGGTGGTCCTCTTAAAGCAAATGTGTGTCAAATGCACACATTGAGTCATGCGAGGACGGACTAATCAGAGGCAAGAAGAGAGGTATGACACAATAACCTGTTTTCAGCGGATTTACACGGATATACTAGATTTGCTGGCGTGTAAGAGTAGCTTCAGTCTGGATAAAACTGCTTCATATTTTAGAAATTCATTTAAAAAAGAAATTCATTTAGAGCAGCAGAGAAAAAGAAAGGACACAAAACGCCTAGATAAAAAAAATGAAAATGTGTGTTTATGGCTTTTTCATTGTAAAATTACAAAGAAATGACAACCTTGACCAAAACCAGGAGAAAAATAATCCATAAAACTTCATGTGGTGAAGTATAGGGAACATTCCTTAATTAAAGGTGCTTTGTGTACATTTTAGCGCAATCCAGCAATGAGATTCCTAATTGCAACCCCTCCATTTTGAAAAGCATAGAGAAGCAACTGTGGCTGCCACAGGACAGACATGTCATCGTCATCATAAAAACGACATACAGGGAACTACACTAACCTTTTCCACTGGTGGCACTTGCGCTACCAACTTTTTCAGTTACTGGCGCAAAATATGATTTGGTCGCACATATTTTTTTCAAGTTATATTAAGGCGCTCTGGATAATAATGAACAATAATGAAACTGTATTGCATACAGATATGCTTTTTATTTTACTTGCCTTCTTTTAAACCACATGCCTTCTTGTTTTCTTAAACGTTGCAGTGTTTCCCACAGATCTGAAATTTACTTGTGGTGGTAGCCGGTCTATACCACTGACAAATAATGGTCTACTATACATGTGACGTAGAACTAATAATGTCTGACACAACACAATACTTTGATTTATTGAAAATGAATATTAATTTCACATTATATTTCATTAATCTAACCACCCCAAACTTCCTTTGCCATTAACAAAGCTGACACTGTTTGTCAAAGCACCACGAAAACACTTACTGTTTTTGCACTGATATATGAAGCAATAAGACCCCTTTTATCAAACTCAATATAATACAATACTATGTATAGTATATTAATAGACAATGCAGGTCTATAGATTATAAATGTGACTGATGTTATGACTGATGTTATAATGGTAATATTTTTTTTATTAGATAGAGCAGAAGTAGTAAATGTGCCTATCTTTCTATTTCTCTCTTGCCGATTTAAAAAGCTTAATCCACTCAGTATTTCAGATTTAAAAGTCTACTTGCTGTCCCGGTGACAGACTTTACATTGCTTTGCTCGTTCAGTGCAATGGGCTTGACATTAGCACTGCTCTTTTGCTACAATCTCTGTGCAAACTTAAAGCAACACTATGTAGTTTTTTTACCTTTAAATAATGTCTCTAAAATTATTTCAGTGATAGAACAACTTTTAACTGGACAAATTTTACTGTTGCTGCAACCTGAGCAGCCTCCTAGCTGCTACAAGCACACTCTGAAAGTGGCGGTGGAGGGTAGGAAACACAGCCCCCCCTTCCCCCTGCCTGCAGAAGAGTGTCTGATACCAGGCACTGTTGCGCTTTTCAACCACATGGGGGAGCTGTAAGTCATTTTTACATGGAAACTACATAGTGTTGCTTTAATATGGATATGGTTTTAGAAAATATATGGTTTATTAATAATAAGATTATTAAAAAAATGTGAGAAAGAAAATGCAGCGCGTGGTCGTAACAAGAACCATCGCCATAGAAACCAGAGGCACGCTGAAACTGCACTTGAGCTTTAGCGCGGTAGCGCTCATGGCCGTTTTCCGATCGACTCGGGTTATAAACACAACATTAATCAGACTTGGGACCCAAAGTAATTAAACTAGGACCTAACAGGACTCGCCAGAACATTTAAAATATAAACCCGAAAGCATACATGTCCCGGGTCCTCAGTGAAGAAAGACCTCTGCTCAAGTTTAGAAACATGGAAGACACTGCGCTTGCGTCGCGTCGCTAGGCCTGTCACGATAACAAATTTTGCTAGGCGATAAATTGCCTCGGAATTTATCGCGATAGGCGATAACATTGATGCTCCGGGACCATTATAATAATGCAGATACACCTTTTCAAAGATCTATAAACTTTTATTTCTAAACAATAAGTAATACTGGAACTGGAAGACATTTTAAATATCCACAAGAAATGAACAAAATAACAGGATGATTGCGTTTTAGGTGCATATGCATGTTTGTCGTGTTGCCACTTTTAAGTGCTACGTTATTACCACAAATGCGACATAACGGCTCGTTCAGGTTTAGTGGTTCACCTCGGTCATTAGGTTTAAATCCAAAGTACTCCCACACTGCAGCTGTAGCGTTTGGTTTTGAAACTTGGCTGTTTACACTTGGTATCAAGATGTGTTTTTGATCAGATCACAAGTGGACGAGAGAGACATATCACATTTACACCTGGTATTTAAATCCGTCTCTTTTGTCCACTTTCGACCGCTTCTGTGCTGAATACTGTGAGGGGACGGTCCGTGAGACGGTGGGCGAGTCTCTCCGCTGTCATTTGAACGCCAGCGGGAGTAATTATGAGTTTATATGGACGCAAACTAATATTATGTCGGAGTCCGCTGCTTGTTTAGCAAGTATACATGCTGCACAGTATTTTGTACGTTTATATGTTAGAGCTTTCTCTGAATTTTCAGCGCAATTGATGAAATAAGATCGCGCAACTTTCACACGCTTGCAAAATGAAACTGCGGAGATCACCCGCTTTAGTTTATCAATGAAAGGCTAAAATAGCACTGTTCACCTTGTGTCAGAAAAGTCAGAAAAGACGTAAAACATTGTGATCCGATCGATAAAAACGCATGTTAATGACAAGTGTAAACAGCCTCTAGTAAATCCATCTTTTTCTCCAACTCTCGTCTTAACTAGTGTTTTCTCCTGCTACACTTCTCACGCGGCTCTCAACCTCCTCAGTACTCCTACTGTGATAGGCTACGCCAGGAGTCCCCCCTCCCCACACAGATCATGCGACTGACAAATGACTGACGAGGGTTCACTCCTTGTCACTCGTTGCACGGAGCGGTCATCCAGTCTCTTTGGTAGAGAGAGAGAGAGACAAGGAAAACAAACAAGCATGCAAATGTGAATTATCGCGGCCTAAAAAAATGATCGAGCTCATTTTATTTACCGTGCGATTAATCGATTTATCGTTTATCGCGACAGGCCTACGCGTCGCACCTAATTCATTGAGAAACAGCTGAGCACGCAAACGCACACTGATAGAGAGAGACACAACGTGCTTTCACGCAAAATGAAGCCAACGTGTTGGTGGCTCAGAGCATGTTATAAAACGTATTCTTAAAATCCACATTTCTGTTTTAATAAATGCTCATAGTAAATCATAGCATATTGTCTAAAACATTAAGTAGCACATTTGAGACCCATTAAAAATTAGGGTCGCAACGGCAGTTCAAAAGGTCGCATGTGCGACCATTTTGGTCGCAGTGTAGCTCCCTGATAGAGAAGCTACTGCTGCCACAGGACAGACATGTCATCGTCATCATAAAAAACGACATAAAGAGAAAACGCACTCTGTAGAGTATTTTGCCCGTTTAGGGGTACATGGCGGCGCAAAATGGCAACTTCCACTTAAGGGGACACGCAGCATATGTAGATATGCTCATTCTAAGGTAATAAACACAATTATAAACCATAGGGATGTTACAATTAACCGTGCAAATGCGCATTTTCTAAATGAATGAATTTGAATGAATTACGGTAAAATCCAGGCACATCCGAACGCCAGGGGGCGCTCCCGTGCAGAAACTCCCTTTGTGCCACAGAAGTAGTAGCATTACGAGTCAATGCTATTCCAGGAAATGTCTACAGGAATATTTATATCACTGTTCTTCCAATTGTTTCAGGTATTTTCATGATAATAAAGAATATTTTAAATGATTTTGTTTAACGAGTGTTGCTTTTTTAAATGCACGTTATAAACGACTCCGACTCTGATTTTAGATTGAAAAGGACTTCCTACTGACCAAATGCCGTAGTACACACACAAGCTGTGCATGAAACAAAGAATTGCAGCCTTACGATTCAGAATCAATTTCAGACAGGCATTTTGAATGGGACACACAGTTGAATCGTTACATGCCTAATAAACCACTGATAATATAGTTAAGGAAAGTTGCATTTTTGTTAAGAGATCCTCCTAAAATTTACACATTGCACCTTTAAGCCACCAAGATGAAAATATGATTTTACCAAGAGATTTAAACTGGTATGATGTTAAGAAAGACACAACTAGGCATGGGTGGGTATGAGATTTTGGAGGTATGATAACCTTAAGCAAAAATACCACGGTTTCATGGTCTTGCAGTATTCCATTGCAACACTAAAATGTGTTATATTAAATGTCTGCATATACAAACAACAACTGGACACAATAAATTTTATTTTTAAGCAACATACAACATGTATGCCAGGCAAAAATAAGGCCTTAAATTATAATATTTTTAAAACAAAATTATAAAAATGATCAATTTAAAATGTATTAACATTAATAATATTACATGTAAACAACAAATCAATTACATGACTTAATTATTTAACTTAATTTTGTATAAACACAGCTTATACCTTGAAAACGGTATCACATAAAAAATGTTGTGGTTTTGAAACCTTGACTCAAAACCTTGGTATACCTTGAAACCGGTAACCGGCCCATGCCTAGACACAACACCTAGCATTTAAATCGTAACAAAAATGAAGAAATAAAGAGTTTAATAATCACTGAAAATAAAATATAGTCTTATGCTAATATTTAATAATACTGTTAAGTTAATATTTATGAAAAACCAGAGTTCAACAAGTTCACCACTGAAAAAACTACTTACAAGTGACACTACTGTGTCTTTAAACAAAGAACCCATTTTTTGCTCTCTCAAAGCAAAAATGCAAAACAGGAAATTAGAATGTCAGACTCATGCAGCTACCTGTCAGTCTATATGTACACTACCTGTACACTGACTTTACGAACCTGAAAAAACCTCATCCTCATTTTTAACCATTTCATACACCTGAACCATCTCGAGTTTTATTCAAACCAGACATGTACTGTACATCTTCTGTATATTCAGCAAGACTGTACAATACGGTTTAATTATTGAAGGACTGGAGGTAACGGTCAACCAAGAGAACTTCCACCTCTCTCATACTGTCTCCATAACAACACAACCTTCGCCCTATTTCCTCAATTTTAGCGGTGACGCAAGATAACACAGGCAGTGTGTGCAAGGATTACACATGTCGAAATCTGGGCAAGTTAATCTTCAACGCAACCCGAGGAATTCAAATTTCGTTTTGCTTGTCTGATATTTGGGCCAAATCAGAAGAAAAAACAACCCTACTTCTGACACGGGCATACCTCATGCACGTAGAGATATCCAAGCACCTGGAAATATTGTACATATTCAGCGATATCTGACAAGAACACTTATAGGCCAAACATAGGTAGTCATAAGGGACACAACAGCATTTAGTTTCTGCAGGTGCATAAGTGCAAGAGTGATTTAAGGGGCGTGCACACCAAAGCGTTCACGCCGGCGGCCGGCATATGTTTTCAGTTACTTTCAATGGACATTATAAAAAACTGAGCACTCAGTGCAGAGAGTTGAAACGCTCAGCTCGTCAATGTCCCTCCCCACCATCCAATAACAGTGGAGCAGGGACAGACAAGAAAAATATCACAACAACAAAAATTTTAGTTACATCACACCTCAACTTGGCCCATCTGTGTTTCCACCGTCGCAAACGGAAATGCCCATGAAGAAATGCGATGCAGATCTTTTACCTGACGTGAGAAGTTCTAGTGGACCAATCACAGCACTTGTGGTCCACGTAGAACGGACGCGTTGTTAAAATTTCGGCAAGGTGTGCATGAGGCTACTCACAGCCTACAGCGTATACCATACGCATGACTATAAATTACACTTTAGTCTGAATGAAGGAAAAATAGGCCACGGTCTGTCTGCGCCTGGCCGTTTGCCTGTGGCAAAGGTTTCTGTCTGTCCCCATTCAAAGCTCTTCTTTAATTGTATAATGCCATCTCAAAACAGCTCTCAGCACTTCATCGATGCTAATCATTTTAGCACAAACATCACAACAAATCTAATTTCTAGGAATGCACGGGTATTGACATTTTGCCAACAGCAATCGCTGACAACCAACTTGCTATTCATTTCCTTCTTTTAGGACAATCTCCAGATTTTGCTGTTACGTAAAGCAACATTATTCTTATTTTGGCTCGCGTCTGAAATTCCCACGGTTGTCTGGAGCGATGCTTCCCCCCGGGATACTCACTGTGATGACAGCCTTGCTGAGGCAAAGGGAACCACGACAGCCATATTCACGCTCGTCCTGGGATTTGTAGTAACTCAAGGTGTTGTTCTTCAGGACGACCCAACGGTCCTGCCAGCCATGAATGTAGTTAGTCCACTGTGAAGGGAACACAAAAGAGGTGTTATACGAAAGCTGTCCACTGATGCACGTGCACAAACACAGCAGCCATGTTGTTTATGTATGACAAGAATGAACGGTGTGTTTATATTTTCAGTACACACTTAATGCAACATAACTACTACTAACCACCTATAAAACACACAAAGACATGACAGTAGACATATAATACACATCGCAATCATATTTCCCTCACACACATTAATCATCGCATGATGATTATATTTTATTCAGTAATCGCATATGGAAATGCTCCTCTCATCACAAAAACAGATCATCAGATGTCTGAGTCATGATGGGAGGATTTCTCTTTTAATCCCATCAGGAAGGAAAGACACAAGCTGATGAACTACAGTAACCCCGACTAACTCCAGCCTGTCAGCCCCATTACCTGGTGTACGCTTTTTCAACGACGTACACGCAGAAAGAAGGACAGTTGCGCATAACACATCAAATATTACTCAAACAAACTGTCTTGGTTAATATAAACCAAGCTTAATGTCTAAACATGCATCTTTCTCCTTTGAACTTGAAAAATGTAAGCAAATGAGCACGACAGCCTCGCGTTTGTTTACATCGGGTCAGGTGGAAACGCACACATAAACATACGCTTTCCTGGTTAAGGGGGTATTTTCTGGGTCTCAACCTACCTTACTAAGCACCCCGCTGAATTCCACAACCCCTCCGTGCAGACCGGGTACTGGTTCGGCTTCCAGATCTTCGTCGGAACCGGAGGAGTTCCAGCTCTGGCTGTCCGGCAGCAATCTGCCGTTGGGAAGCGGGCTGGAATTCATGACGAATCCAACGAACGAACGCTCGACTGAGGTGAGGAAAAAACGGCAAACAAAACGAAAAACGCAGGCGAATTATCAACGGCCAGTGTATGTTATATGGCCTTACATCGATTAAGTTGTGTTTTATCCAGAAAATCCCGAAAACGACCGATAAATGTGGAAGTGAAACGTCCGTGTGTTGATTTCATGAGCGTCTGTGAGGCTGCGCAAGCAAACGCAGGAGATACCCGCCCCCTCTCTCTCGCTTTCGAAAAAACCTTCAACAACCGCCCTCTAAATCAACATCAGTCGTATAGTGAATCTCGCGACAAGAAGTATGCGAGTGGCTCGAAGAAAATTGTAGTAAATAAAAATTGATTTCGTCCGTTTTTGAATGTACCTCATTCCAACGCCATCTTCACTCTGCGCTTATCAAGGAGGCACGCGCTTGCCGCCGCTTCTCCAGCTCTAGGGGCGCTGGCTCACAAGTGACGTCACCAAAACCACGTTTTCCTAATATGGAAACTTTGCCCCGCCCTCCCAAGGGGGAAGCGTCCTTACTTTTAAAAAGGCAAGTTAGTAGTTCGTTCAAATCACCAACCCTAATATTAATGCTTGCCTTGGGCAAGAAATAAACCTTAGTGTGTTATTAAAATAGCTTTTACTCTTTTCTATTTTGGTTTAGATATTTCAAAAATCTGATCACGTTAAACATTAAAATTTTTACTTCCTAAGTTTGGCCAATTTGGTTTTATTTCTTTATATATTTAGGGCATTGAGACATGCTTTTATTCAATGAAGTGCATTTAGTAGGGCTGTCAAAATATTAATAGCATACAAAATAAAAGTTTGTGTTTGCATAATATATTTGTGTGTATTCTGTGTAATAATCATTTAGGCCTATACATATATAAATACACACATACATGTATACTTTTAAGAAAAGTGTTGTTTATGTATATATTTTGTATTTATAAATAACATAAAAAATATCGAAATCTAAATATATTTAGTTCTGGGCAAAGATTGATAATTAATTGCATACAAAATAAAAGTGATTTTTTTTTTGCATAATAAATGTTTGTGTACTGTGTGAAATTATGTATATGTATATTTCACCACATACACATACATATATTCATGTATATATAATTTTTTATTTATATATCATATAGAATATATTAAAATATAAATAACTATATATAGGCCTACACATATAAATGTTTCTTAAATACATACATGAATGTGTGTGTATTTATATATACATAATAATTACACACAGCACACACTCATATATTATGCAAAAATATCACTTTTACTTTGTATGCGATTAATCGTGATTAATCTTTGCCCGGCACAACAAATGTTTCTTAAATACATACATGCATGTGTGTGTGTTTATACATACAAAATAATTACACACAGTGCGCACATATATATGTTATGCAAAAAAACCCTTTTTATTTTGTATACGATTAATCACGATTAATTCACAGTTTTATTAGGCAAAGAAGAACAAACATTACAACAAAGGGAGAATCTGTTAGTGTAGATTCAGATAACCACTAAACAACGGACATGTGTGACCAGCTTCCTCTTCCTGTTGACCCATGTGTGTCATTAATTTATCATCACGCAACTAATCAGCTTCAAATCAGTGTTATAAGTCAATTGTTGCTGTACTTTGCATTGCTTGCAACAGTGGCAGCACATTACTTAATGTATTAATGAAATTAATGTAGTTTTTTACATTCCCTTATAAGTTACTGACATCATGCATATGGAAAAGAAGGTCTAATGAAAGCATGCATTTTTGTAGCTGTAGGCTGATTATATTGATGTAGTGGGTGGATGTTGAACACTACTTTCACAATGATTGTAAAATTTATGTTTTACCTCCCACTGAACACAATGAATGCTTAAATGATGTGCATCTTATATTGGCTTCTGCCCATCATTAGAATCGATACTCAGCTATTCTCTCTTTATGGCTGCTGTGCCCATTAACTGATTCATTCCCTTGTGACTGAAGCTCCAGTTCTGCCAACTGTAGAAAGAAAACTCTGTCTATAATGTGATACCAAATATTATATCAAACCATAACACTGCATCATTGCTAGTAATGTTAGACTTGCGTATCAAAAGCTATACATTAGGCTCTTATATCACAATACAATATGATAAGCAAGGATATTGTACACGCTTACAAATAAAATCAGGCATTAAGTAATATAATACTGTATTACGATAATACTGTAAGCATTAGATTTCTGCAGTGTTATCTGTAAGGTGTTCATGAATATTCTTTATTTTCCACAGCTTTGTTGCACATCAGTCCATTAACATCCCATTAACGATTTTAAATCTTTGGGTCTGGGCTGACAATGCTTCAGATGAATAAACTGCTCAAAGGAGTGGACTTTATGATCTGCTACAGTGTTTGAGGGAAAAGCCCTTCACTGTTTATGCGGTAGTGTAATTTATTTTGTCAAGTACATCTTGTCACTATCTCTTAAACACTTAACACGCAGAATGTTGCATACAACTCTGTGTCTGTTTATCTTACGCAGGGCTTTGAAGGATGTTTGTGCATGAGTCAAGCACAGTTGACTTTAAAGAGAACATGATCTTATTAGTCATGGTTATAGCATTCATACTTATATGACACAATAAAACTCATACTTTCTAATGAGGAACTTTTTCCTTGTATTCAAATGTAAAAGGAAATTTACGCAATATTGCAAACAACTTTCAAATTAAAGTAATTTATTTTAGTGAATCAAAAAATATAAAATTACTTATAATTATAGTTTAATAGCGCCATGATTCCCAACCACAACACATCCCTAACTCAGAAAGTCAGGAACATCCTGAGTTTCCAGATGGTATAGATGTCGTTGTGGTGGCGTTTATGTGCACCCATATGTTCATTACAACATGACTTTAAAGAAGTCAGATATTATGCTAAGAATCACATTTGCTTGATGCTTGAAATTTTGGCTTAATTATCTCAACTAAAACTTAATTGATCTCAAAGCTTTTACCCAAGATATAGATACTCAAGGGAAGAATGAACTTGCATTTCCAGTACAAAGGCTTTTTGTTTTACATTGTTCAATCATAGGCTTGCATGCATCTTGTGGCTGTGTCATGTGTTTGGCTCTGACTGAGAGCTTGGCTCGGTCATAAGATGTGTGATGGAGACCACAAGACCTCCATCAAGACATCCATTAGCCCAATGGAACTCCTCCTCTTCCCAACACGTCCCAGATTAACATTAGTTCCCCGGAAATCCAGGCATAGATGCATTCTTCATTATGCAGATCTGAATGAGTTGCATTGGATTTAGATGTTATTTGGTTTAGTGTAGACTTTAGAATGTGACTGGAAATGATGACCACAAAGTTTGTAAATGAAGAGTGGACTAAGTGAGCATAAAAAGACCTAACCATAAATATTTAACCATGAGACCTGTAAAATGCTTTACATCCATTTAGTGAGCCATTAAATACTGTACACACTACACACACACACACAGAGAGAGAGAGAGAGAGAGAGAGAGAGAGAGAGAGAGAGAAAGAGAGAGAGAGTTAAGATCTGGAACATGTTACAGTAACCAATACAACACAATGAAAGCAAGTTGTTGGAATGTTGCCATGGTTGGCAGGGTGTTGCTAGGTGGTCCCAAGGGTATACCCCCAAATCTAAATCTAGATAGATCATGCATTCACTCAAAAAGGTAATATTGTGTTTCTTCTCAACAGGATCATTTACTACACAAACATGCAGAATGGGTTATAAACTAAAATGTCATTCCTAGTGTTAAAGTCACCAGGAAAATAAAATGAAAAACTGTCATTTGTTTTGTATTATGGGGTTTTTTTTTTTTTTTACAAATGACTTATCTGTGAGCTTCATTATTTTTAAAATATGCATGTGCCCTCATAATCTTTAATCAAAAATGCAAATTTCCTCCCCTCTTCAAAACGATTTGTCTTTACTTCCGGTCATATGGTATGGCAGGGGGGCGGAGTCCGGGATTTCTAATAACTCGTGTTTTAGGAGTTTTAGGTTCTGAAACGTCACATTATGTGCCAGAAAATGCTTAATGTCATGTGAGCGCCCTATGTTTACATTTCAAAAGAACAGGAAGTCGCTCGGATTATTCGTTGGTGTTGATTCTGATTGGTTTGCATGGCTTTATTCCTCTCCCTGCACTGCCGCCCATAGGTTTGGCATAGTTATTATGGCGCTCGATGGCGTATTTATGCAGGTTGATGTAAATGACAAGTTTTTATTAATAAATATTAGTTTCTCTAAATATCCGGCTATGTGTAAATGTGGTCTTAGGCAACTAACCTAGTGGGTTTAAACTTTAAAGCCAGATGACAGAAAATACACAGAAAATGTGTCCGGGATTTGTCTAGGATTGTTTGTTTTTTGGTTCATTCACACTGCCAATGCTTTTCCAGAATCTGTGCTTGCATTCACGCACATATCGTAAAGATCCTGTCATGTAACATATTTAAAGTCTGCACTTTTTTCCACAGCGTCTGAAGTTTGCTAAATATTGGTGATTTCTCTCTTGAGAATGTTACTAGGTCCTCTTTACAGGAGCGATCCCAGAACATTACGGGATGTGTTTGTGTTCACACAGAAGCCTCTTTGCCAAGAACATTTTCTGAGACCAAAGTGTTGTCTGAATGGGGTTTAAGTATGAGTATTAGTAATAGTGTTGCTTGCCTTAGCAAACATCACTAAAATAACCTACTCCAGAAGACTTTATTAGCAGTGAGAGTTTATAAGAAAGAAGGATGTGAGGTGGGTCAAATCTTCACAGCTGCTCCTGCATTACAGCCTTGGAATGTCAGAGATCTGGAATATGCCAACACTTCCATCCAGCCGGTCAGAGGTTATCCACAGTTCTAGCATGCTGGCAATGTCCCGTACTGTATATTTTGTGGGGGGGTAATGTAGTTTATGTAAGTAGGCTAGTGAAACGAGTCACTGCCTGACGTTTTGCGGATTAGCACTGGGATTATGTCTAATCTGAGAGATTGTGCTGACAGTCACCATAGAGACTTTACCGGTGGGTGACAACTCGAATAAACCCGTCAAACCGAACAGTGTGAATTCTCAGAGTTATCATCTCTAACCACATACAATGTCTGTGTGTTTTTATCTAAACTACACAAAAATATTGCAAACAACCAGACTTCCCCTTGTAAAACTGAGGTAAACACTTTACTGCACATGGGAAAGACCCGAGCTCAGAAGAGTGGTTACATTTCCAGAGCAAAATGGCGACTGTGACTCATCAGAGCTTAATGTTTTTCTTAAGCTAATGTTATATGGCATAAATAATGCATGCTGACTCAATAGAGCTGGGGTAATTCACCTGACTACAGTGTGGTTTGCGATTAACGCACGTCAATATGAGGAAGTTGTGTAAACTGCATTTCGGACGACCATCTTAAATGCATGTAAGTGTAGAGTCAGCTGTTGTTTAATTAAACCCTTGTTCGGCTATAAAGGTTTATCTACCATCATTTTACAGTCGACAGTAAAGTGTCAAGGTTTAAGAGCTGCATAGTGCATAATGCTAGTGAAATTGCTGAATGTAACAAATAGATTTAAACTATAAGAATCAAATAAATAGAATAAATAAAAAAATAAGAATTAAAACTAAAATGTATCACAAAAAATAATCAAAATAAATAATAAATAAATATGTTATAATTCACTATAATTTTATTAATTTATCCAAATAAAACATATATCTAAATAAAAAAATAATAATAAAATATTTATACTTTTTAGTTTTGAATATGCTTCATTGAAAACCTCCCCAAAAATCTGTCAACACTTTGCTTATAATCTTGTAAAGTATTATAAACATTCTTTACCCAATTTCAACACCAGCTGGTTACTGGCCTGTATATGGCACACCCAGAAAACACACACACATGTCTGCCCTGAGGGTGGACAGGGTTACGGGCCTGTTTAGTAAAACATTCAGTCATTCAGAATTACTTCACTTTGTTAATCTCATGTGTGTTTCCCACTCAAATTCCCTCAGCTTGGTGAGTCAAAAGCTCTTAGGATAAATTCCATCCCCACCCTAAATGATTCCTTATGGTTCAGGGTCCCAGACTCCCACCCGCCCCCTACTGGAGACAAGTACAGCATGAACTACCTGAGCCAAGTTGAGTCACATATAAAGAAATGCAGATACCTGTTTCATTTTCAATCCAATGCTATTTATATACTAACTGTGTATAATGCACAACGCACTGAATATGCAAAAATAGTCAAATATAGTACAATAGTCTGGCATTGAAATGGTTAGCAGTTATAGGAAGGACTGACTGATATGCATGTGTGTGCATGTGTTTGTGTATGCGTGCACCCTTTTAATGTGGCGTGTATGCTTCAGGCTGTCAGTACTAAAATAAAACACATAATCACAGACATGTCTGGTCTGTCTATCTGAGAAAGTTTGTAAGCCTGTAAGGGGAAGGAAACCATTGGGCGAGAGATTCCCTTTGTGTTTGCATTACCCCCTTCTGACATCACAAGGGGAGCCAAATTTCAATGTTTTACCAAAACTAAGCTACTGGGTTGATCTTTTTCACATTTTCAAGGTTAATACAAGCAATGGGGACCCAATTATAGCACTTAAACATGAAAAAGGTCAGATTTTCATGATATGTCTCCTTTTAAGAAATATGATGAGTATCCAAAATTCACCAAGAGATCAGACATGTCAGTGCCTCTGTAAGAGAGAGTGAAAGAGGTTTCCTTACTGATAGCCCTGACAAAGCTCTATCTCTCTTTTTCTTACTTTCTCTTGTTTAAAGTATTTTCTATTTATAAAGGTACTGAAGGGCGGCATTGTCTCTTATGTCTGAAAGCTGCAGGCATCTATCTGTTCATTGAATCAAAGCAACATGTAAATTTGCACCTGGCCAGAGTCGAGCTGTAAAGTATTTCCTGATTTAATTGCTCAGCTGACCTAAAGGAGTTCTCATACATGTGTCATTTAATCCATTTAGATACATACATGTGCATGTGTGTGCATCATGTTTAAAGGATTTTTGTATATCCTGAGGTCCATCAAAGACTCTGCTTCGGGCGGCCCTGAGGCATTACGGGAAATTTCCTCTAATGAGTTGAAATCTGGACTGTGTAGAGGGGCTGAAAGCCTTTGACTGAAACAAAAGCATCTGCGGGTTTGACAGCGTTGGGGTCGAGCAGTTCCTCTGCCTGAGGGTTTCCATTTCCTCTGTGATAACGGTCGGGTGAACACAGAGTCTTTATGAGGATAAAACCACACACACAGACATTCAGTGTTTTTTTTTTTAGTAACCTTCAATGGTGCAGTCGGCTGTTTCTGTGAGATTAGAGGAGTAATATCACTGTTCTGCTGAGCTGGACTCACTGTCATGCTGGTTACCCTCCGCAATGCACCAACACACTTGCAATGGGCTTTTACCATTAAACCATCACATGTCTAGTGTGCAACACTAATCTAATTTTAGCTACTTTCATTGTGTATGTGTGCTTGACCTCACTTAAATCTCCACATCCCATTTTGCTGTTTTAAACGTTATGAAGGAACAATGGTCAACGGGGGTTTCACAAACTGAAGTTGCTATGATTTCTCATATGTACTTTCCTGTTACACAATCATGTCTTCATGTTTATCACATGGTTGAAAGTTTAACCAGATTTAGTGTTCAGAGTCCAGTCCTGTTTATTAGTATTTTTCGTTTGATGGCCAATGATTTTATAGGCATGATTAATAATTCCATCTGTTTTTAAAATCTTTTTTAAAAATAATTATTCTTATAACACTATTTTAATTTACAAAATGATTATTGGTCAATCTCAGGTAACTAGTTTATTTTTTTTAACATGGTTTCTTAATGGAGGATTGAGGCATTAACAGGACTGAAAGTAATAGGACTGAGTTTTTAGCATATATTAAGCAAATACATAAAATATAGCTGCATTTAATAGGTGCTAATAGCATGAAGACATTGAGCAAATTCTAGTGATTTACAAAAAAATGATGTTTTAAAATAGACTGATAACCTCAAGGAAATAAATAAAGGTAGCAGGACTGAACATTAAGATGACATTCACAGTCATAGCATCAATATCATAACATATACAGAAAAGAAAATGAAATAAAAAATATAACTTTTGATCTTCACATGGTCTTCAGGAGATCCAGATGATGTAACCTCCTATAGAAAATGTGACTTGTGTAATATGTCTAAATTTCCAGAGGAGGAAACAAGAATTTTATCTAAAATATTTTTTAATGGTTAAAAATATTTAAAGCAAAGATGGGATATGGATCCACATAAAAATGCAAAAAATAAGATATCTGAAGAAATGTATGCATTATGTTTAAGATAAAGTAAATTTGGGGATAGTTAAAATGCTGTTTTTCCGTGTTCTGTGTAGTGTTTAATTAATGTTTTAAATTATACTGGTGTTAGATGCATGCAGGACACTTTGCTTAATAATAAATCAAATGTTTAATAAAATGTATTTCAGAATTTTTATACATACAATTTATACATACATACAATGTCCTGAGGACAGAAAGGGCAAAGATTCGGTAGAATGGCCCAATTATAATATTTTTTTATTTATATTATATCAGAGTGAATGATGATGATGCTGTAGCGTGTTGTAGAGAGACCATTCCTAATAATTTGGTTGTAAAATAATGTAAATTAAAACTATGCAATATGAAGGATTCAGAGTAACCAAATATATATTTAGCAATCAAGCAGGAGTCAGCACCTGTAGCACAGTGGCATCTACAAAAGAGATCAATGTTAAACCTCTCTGTGTTCAATATCCATCTCTTTTTAAGTGCTGATAGATCCTCTGTTTATCCAGTAGGGGGTGTTGCAATAGAGACACATTGCAGTGTTCTGATTCAGGATCAGTTTGAGCTCATTGTCTGAACCTGCTGTGAGGAAAACTCCTAAAATGACAACAAATCAGCCTGTTAAAGCAAACCATGATAAATGAGACCACCCAAAAACTGCTACACCACAGCCCTCTTTCATAAACATTCAGACGGCCCACCGATGTGCGCGTGTGTGGGTTCTGTCTGGAAGTTGTTTTAATGGTAATGTTAGCTCTCTATACACTGTTAAACTTTAAGAGAGTGTTTGCTTTTAGAGACATTATGATTAACTTCATTTCGTGTCAGTGTTTATAGAGGAAAAGTTAAAGGTGCCAAAGAATGCATTGAAATAATCTGAGAAATTGTTCTCTGATTTTTACATACCTAGCATTTGCCTTTTAGGATTTGGTCTATTATTACCTTATTTGAAAGGGTCATGAATAATAATGTTGAGCTCTGCTCTGATTGGCTGTTTCTCAGAGCAGCTCCTTCAGTAGCTCTCTGTGTGTGTAAACAGACCTTATGTTTAATGTATCAGATGAAGATACAGATTTTGATCTCTATCAATTGAATCAATTATTCGAAGATTGTTCATGGACGTTTCTGAGTGGTAAGTTTGTGATTTGGTGATATGGACCAGCTGTAACTGTAACATCAATAATAAAAACGTCTGCCTAAACGCTAGCATATAGCGCTAACTCAGCAACTTTGTTTTTAGCATTGTAACAACATTGTTATTAATTTAATGTGTCATTTAATGTAAAGGGGCATACATCAGGTTGGGGTTTTTTTTACAACAGGGGTTGGTTTTCCAGCAGTCTTTTGCATGCACAAGGTTTACGTAAGAATTAGGAAACAATCGTGTTTGAGGCCCACGATATGTACAGAACTCTAATTATTCAATGCCGCCCTATACGTAAATAAAGTTTTACATTCTACGGCACCTTTAACTGACCATGCAGAAGTGACATACAGTTGTAGCTCATCCAGAATCAAAATTCTGTAAGGATTTTTTCACATTCATGTAAAATCTGCATGGCCGTAGATCAAGTGGACCATGATGCTAAACAAACATACACAGTCTTTAAAAGTGTCCCCAAATGTGGTGAGCACTGGTAAATGAGTTTTAAGTTTTTTGTGAACTTGTTCATACATCATCCTTTACTGGTAGTCCTGTGTGTAATTCAAAATCGATCCACAGAGACGTGTGACCATTTGTGATGGTTAAAAACTGACAATCATTTTGTTTTCTTGTCTTATGGACTTTGTGTGATGGTTATCTCTGATCGCAGCTCTCTGGTGATAAATCCTTCATCACACACTTTCTTTTTGCCTGTGGGTGAGTTTGTCAAAGTGATTGCGCTGACTGGAAATATCGACCTGTTCTTTTCTTCAGGCACCGGTGCAGAGAGAAACAGCTTAAAATTGATTCTCAATCTTTGACACATACACAAAAACCTGTTTCTGCAAGGGTCTCTGTTTCACTGTCCTGGCCATTTTTGTCTGCAATCGTATTGATGTACAGCCCTAGAGACGCAGTGTAGACTCTACTCTTATTCTTATTCTTCTTATTCCCATGAAAGGAAAAACATGAAAATGATGTTCAGTGTCTGTGATCAGAAAACACAGTACAGTATACTGCTTTTCCATAGTAGGTAACAATAGCCAAATAAATGAATATCATTATACTTGGCATAATGTTTAGGATAGATAGTGTGCAAATTGGGAATTTATCAAAATTTCTTTTGATTTTGGGGTGAAATAACCTGGACAATAATTATCTTTCTATCTATTTACATTTACATTACTGCATTTGTTAGACACCTTTCCAAAGCGATTTAAAGTAAAAAAATTTATCACCGTGTGTTCGCTGGGTTCAAACCCATGACCTTTTGTGTGCCTAGTGCAATGCTCTACTATTTCCATACATCAAAAAAAAAAAAAAACATTTATCTGGCCAAAAATATATTTTAAATATATGCTAAATAAATTTTGTAGAAAGTAATGCTCAATTGAATATATTTTTAAATTTGGTTAGTTTTAACCTTCATATATCAACATATATTTCAAAATGTAATTCAAGGGCAAGCAAATACATTTCTAATTTTACATCCCATATGGCAAAAATGTTTTCTTTGCCAAAATATATTTGAAATATATGCGAAATAAGTACATTTTATAATGTATATTTTTGAAGTTAAAAAAATATTTAATTTTAACCATTTAAAACGTTGCATTGTGAATATATTTTCTTGGATTTAAATAAATATATATTTTAAAGTTTTAAAATTTATTTATTTTTAAAATAATGGCCAAAAATATATAAATGAAAAATATATATTTTGTAAACATATTCCAAAATACATTTCAGCAAATATATTTTTTTTGGCCATTTTTTATATTTTGAAATATATTTAAAAATATATTTTTTTCCATATGGGTTGAGCTATTGTTTTCTTAATATTTTTAAACAAATACTTCAAAACAACTTTATGATTGTGATAAAGATCATTAACTGGTGTCATTTACAGACCATGGTATCAATATATCAATAAAAAGAGGAATTTATTACTGGTACTAATTGATTATTGCATCCATGCTGCCGTGTTGCTTAACATTTGTTTATTCATTTAACAGACACGTTTATTAATTATGTATTGAATGCCAATAAACAGAGTATACAAAGCTAATATTATACAGCTGAAGTATGTAGTATTGTATGTATAATAAAGGCTTATGTACCGTCATAAATGTATTGCTGATTGTTTCCTATGTTTGCTGTAGCAGAACTTTGCTATTAAAGTACAGATTTTTGTGGGTGGGTTGAGTAAGGGTCCTTAAAGGTTGAGGCAAATAGTTTCATGCATGTAGTTGTTTCTTTGTGTATGAATTTATTCCCACTCCCACCTCTCCTCTCTTTCGCTCCTAATCACAAGTAGATTTTATGGACCACACACAGGAACATGAGGGACTCACCGCGTTACACCCTGCATTTCTAAGGCAACTACACAAAGGAAGGTGTTTGTATCGTGTTTGTGTTTAATACTTTGTGTCTGTGTGTATTTGCTGTGTGTGTATGTGCCATTATGTGTGTGTTCTGCTGTTATCAGTGAAACGTGAAACACCTGCTTCATGGGGACAACAGGAGTTTATATAGTGTGTGTGTGTGTGTGTGTGTGTGAGAGAGAGAGAGAGAGAGAGAGAGAGAGAGAGAGAGAGAGAGAGAGAGAGAGAGAGAGAGAGAGAGAGAGAGAGAGAGAGAGAGAGAGAGAGAGAGAGAGAGAGAGAGAGAGAGAGAGAGAGAGAGAGAGAGAGAGAGAGAGAGAGAGAGAGAGAGAGAGAGAGAGGGACCTAATGAAACTCTTGTATGTGACGCCCTCTGCTGGTGAAAATACATTGCTAAAAAAATGTGTGTTGTTTTTGCCCATTATGATGTGCTAGTTTGCTGGTGAAAGCCTGTTGTGCTGTTATTACATTTTAAAATAATTGTATGAAAATGAAATTTTATGAGCACACAGAGATCTCAGTTTAAATTCATGTGTGTAATTTTGCTGAGCTAGGAAAACGTGTTTGTAAGACAAATTAGAAAATAATAAAGGACAACATTTAGGCAGCACTGGATGTACTTATGCTGCACACATGTACACACAATTACTCACAAAAAAATAATTAGATGTGTCCATGGAATGCTGCAGCTCTGAGATCTGGAATTCCGTGACCTTGTAAACGACAGATGATGCCATCTCAGCGATTTTCCTAGCTGGAATTACAGTAATCACACGCATGAATGCAAACTGTTCCCCCCGTTTAAAAAAAATCAGCCATGCATATGCATATCACACACACATCTGACCAGATACAATGACACAATAATATAAGCAGTAGCTTTAATGAAAGGAGCCTCTTTATATACCAGAGCAGGATTTGAATATTGATGGATTTGTGTTTGTGATTACTGATGTGCACATGTGAAACTATAGCACATACACAGATGTGAGGATGTGTTTATTGTGTGCATATCAGAAAGTAAAGTCTGACTCTAATCAGTAAACAAATAGATTTATAAAATGAAAAATAGATCAAACATAAGTGTGAAAAATGTGTCTAAAAATGTTTTGAGTTGTTGGTAGAGTGTCTTTCTTCAAATGCGTAATGGTCGTTCATGTATTGGTAGGTGGTTACTAAGGTGGTACTGTTTAAATGGCACTAGGCCTACTTTCAATGCCCTCAAAGCAGTGCATTTGATGACAGGTGTGTTCGACCTGTCTGCTCTCGCGATACTTTGACGTCATCTGCCTGTCAGTCACTGCGGCGCAGCATGATGAAGCTTTCCAAGTCACTTTCGTCGGTGCAAGGTTTGTTAACTCAATGTACAGAAAAATAACAAAGACTGTGTATCAGAGCCACTGTTAACTGTAGCGTTATATGAAAAACCTTTTAACCAGAGGTGCCCTGACTCGGTCCTGGAGGGTCGGTGTCCTGCACAGTAAATTTGTTTACGACACGAATCAAGCAAACCTGAAGCTACTAACGTTACTTACATAACTCACAAAGTTTCGTGATATAGTGTTGCATCCATGATAAACTGCCAGGCAGGTGTGGCATTCAAGAACCAAGTTTGGGGGCAACGATGCCTTTAACAGTCAAGTTACAGGCGTTCCGCCACGATTGTCAATGATATGCCCCTAACTCGTAAACTCATGGGGTTAAAAAAAATCTCGACCACATCGTGACATCCATAAGCGTTAATCTCGTAAATATAATATATGCGAACAATCCATTATATCTCACTTTTCGTGTCTGGTTACGTGTTTAGCTGTGAACGTTCATTTCGGTCGCACCGGATACACACTTGTATGGATGTGTCGCTGATTAGTGACGTAGTCAGGATGGCCGAGCGGTCTAAGGCGCTACGTTCAGGTCGTAGTCTCCTCTGGAGGCGTGGGTTCGAATCCCACTTCTGACAACGCTTTTTTTTTTTACATTTGACTAAACATTTCTATATGGTGCGTTGAAGCCATCCGGGGTTTATCCGTTCAAGCGTAGACATTAAAGAAATAAATAGACCGCGCGTTGGCTGCTGCATCGTGGCTCAACGGCGCCGCCATATTAGTGGTGGCAACTTCTAAGGCCCTCATTGTGTGCAGTTTGGGGGTATACAAACCGTCACACGCCCCAAAACAAGACTTGGGGAATTACGTTTCACAAGTAAGACTAAAAAGTTGTTTCTGGTTGTGTTCTACTTTTAACATTATGTTTACGGGGGTTTTTTTATATATAAAATTTTAAGATGTATTAGATATATATAAATTGTCAATCTTACTGTAGTTGGTTAGCTGACTTAGTGACGTATTGAAGGTTTCCTAAAGAGAAACATTTGAGGAGGCATTCGCTACAGAAAAATCCAGGAAAGACCAGCATAACCTTGTAGCTGGTTTTAGCTGGTTTAAGGTGGCAGTAGCTGGTCTAAGCTGGTCCTCCCAGCCTGGTCAAGCTGGTGGGTCAGGTGGTCTTCCTGCATGACCAGCTAAGTCAAGCTAGACCAGCTTAAAAAGTGGCCAAAACACAGCTAGACCAGCTTGCTACACCAGCAATACCAGCTAAAACCAAGCTGGGAGACCAGCTAAAACCAGCTTATGATGGTCTTAGCTGGATTTTTCAGTAGGGTTGAGAGGTAGCTGAAAGAAGAGAAGGGTTTTCCCTGAAATAATCCTTATGTTGTTAATATATGCCAATATATGCTTATATATATGTGGTATAGTGTATATTTATATACATAATTTGCATCAAGTTCAACTTTTTGTAACTTTCTAGCTTCACTGGACATGCACATCTGGTCTCCAATGGTCACTTTCGCTCATATCGAAGTCCATAAGTCCGGAGTGTGCCATTTGGGACAGGGCCGAAGTCGCCAAGCTGAATGAGATTGCGTCGCTCTGCTACTGCTAGTCGCTGGCGGTCTGAACCTGAAGTCGACAAATTACACAAGGTCCGTATCTTCATATATACAGTATCTGTGAGTATCAACCGAAGGGCAACCTTCCAATCTCTCTAATGAACCCAATACAAAAGTGAATTAAACTGCAATTCATCGACTGGCCACTAGAGGCTGGCTCCAAAAAGGAGTCAATTCCCATAGACCCCCATTTTAAAATGCCCAACTTTACAGTAGAAAATAATATGTTTACAGCCTGGTACAAAAAATGTTTTTGGTCTATATAGCTAATTTAGCTGTGAGGGAATACATTTTTTTGTAACTCTTCTGTTAAAATTATATTATTAAGCCTTAAAGTTCTGCATAATTAAGGGTGTGGCCACTTGAGTGACAGGTGAACTGCCACTGCTGTCTCTAGAGTTGAGCTAGGCGGGCGTGGTTTCAGCAACCAACCACCTCAGCCTTACCCACGTCTCGCCTCTTTACCCATTTTCGGTTATCTGTGAGTGATGCGCGGTGACGTGTGGCCAAGATGGCGACGGCAGGCACCGCCAACTATTGGCTTCAAAAAAGCTCTTCACAAACCTATGGGTGATGTCACGGACGTCCATATTTTTTACCATTATGGTATCGCCCCGTGAAAACACACACAAACACACATTTCTCTTCAGACAGCCCTTGTTATGATGTCCATAAAGGCGGCATTAACTTCCCCGCCATATTAGACCGGACAAAACTGCCGTATATTTCCTTTATTCACAAAAAGTACACACTGACTGAAAATTAAAATCGGTTTAGAAATATTAACATGATTTTTTTTATCCGGAACAATCACATCTCCCTGTTTACTTGTATGTGTTTAAAGGTCATCGCACTGCAAAAAAACTTTTTTTTCGCGTACTCATCTTAAGTGTAATAATAGGTATAATATTATATGTGTCTCTGTCTTCATGTTTGTTGTACTAAAAGACAAAAAATCTGAATGGGATGCAGTATGCAGTAATTGTAGATCATAGGAGAGGTTTGCTGTTTTCAGTTTTGTGATCGTGATCCACCGGTAGGTTGCACTCCTGTACTGCTCTCTCTCTCTCTCTCTCTCTCTCTCTCTCTCTCTCTCTCTCTCTCTCCTCATCTCTAAGCGCCTCCATCAGTCTGAATGTCTCAGTAGTGCTGTAACAATGCAGACCGTCTCACAATCTGTTCCTTGTGGACACTTTAAACGATGATACCAGAGAGACAGAGATGACACAAATATACGAGTATGAGACTAGCAGGTACTCAACGGTCCCTTGTGTCTGTTCTTATAATAAACACACTTCTCTCTTTCTCTACAGCTGTCATTTATTTGTTACAGATGATTTCCTCTCCCAGCAGACACACATACAGACTTTAACGCTTTCTGATCTTTGATTGATGGCTGTCAGTCACGTACCAAGCACCTTGAATTGAGAAACTGCGATACCGTTTGACTGCGCCGAGATCTCAAGATGAACTTGCATTTCTTATCAGATTCTTCCATTAAATTTAGTTAATTCATATTTACTTTCTGCCTGTTGATGATAAGTAATCACTCCTTAATCCACATGATTTTATTCATGTTAGTAAGTACATCATGAGATGAGATTCGTTTATGGCTTTGGGAATCTAAACACTGCAGCATATATACAGGCTGTGTTACTGTATGTACCATAAGGCCTGTTGAGTTAATGAACATATGATGTGTTGTTGTGATCTACAGGACTCGGATGACCTGCATGCAGTGAACAGATGAAATACTCCCCGGCCTCCATATGGTGTTTCTGCAGGACGTCAAGCCGGCAGAGCGCTGATCAAGAGATTCACATTTACCTTCTGTATGGGTTTGTGTATGGGCGCACACACACACACACTAATGGGGTTAATGTAGGTACAGATATTATAGAGCCATGGGTCTTGTTTACAAAGATAGCTTACTGACCTGACACTAATGAAATTATGAGATAAGATATACCATCAGGGAGGTTAGGGCTCTCTTGCAGGACCTCTATACATTTTTCTGTTATAAATGATTGCTATTGGCAGATGATGTTTAATGTGACCCATGTTGGGAAAATGAGTTGGGATGCACACAGTGTAATTTTTAACTACAGCCAAAAGAGATTTTAAATGTCGATTTTGGTTGAAATTGAGGTTTTAATAAAAATAAGTACATTAAAGGGACACTCCACTTTTTTTGAAAATATGCTCATTTTCCAGCTCTCCTAGAGTTAAACATTTGATTTGTACCTTTTTGGAATCCATTCGATCCCCGGGTCTGGCACTAGCACTTTTAGCATAGCTTAACACAATCCATTTAATCTGATTAGACCATAAGCATCATGCTCGGAAATAACCAAAGATACCCAGATAGCATGCAACCATTGAAACAATGTTAAAAATCATTGATTTGTCAATGTTAATACCATTGAATCAATATCACGTTTGCACCCTCCATTAATAATGAAAAAATATTGAAATTTCAACAAATCACCATTATCGTGATCAGTGTTTGCTTTAGTTGGGCCCTTTACCCTTGTGTTTTAATAGTAAGTTTTCTTTGACTGTTGAAGCATTGTTTTAAAATACATCTGCTATTGCAAAGAAAACAAAGATCTAATATTATCAAGTAGTTTAATTCTTGTAGATATACCTAAATGATACTAATAAAATATTGTTAAAGATATGCAAAACATGGATGTTACAGTACTAGTTGGAAACAGTGTTAGGTCTGTTATTTTGAGGATTACAAAAACACATTTAAAAAGTTAAACTACTGAATCTATCTCTGACATAATGAATCGGTCTACGAATCTCATCAATGGTGACAATCAACAAAAGAAAGCTTCATGCTGCAATGCATGCTAGGTATCATCGTAGTACTAAACTAATTTATAACTCCCAGCATGCATTGCAGTTGATCGTTTTATATGAATTTGTTTGATGATTGTCACCATTGTTGAGATTTGTAGGATGAGTAATGATGTCTGAATGTGTCAGCAATTTTTTCTGTTTGTCTTGTCACAGTATATTTACAAACCAAAACATTGATAATTGTCACAAATGGATCAACATAATCATGTAAAGCAGCTTTTTATATAATCTTGACATCTTCACAAAGAGCAATCACTTTCGACTTAACTTTGAAACACATCTTTCTTTTCCAATGCACATGTGTTTCTACATAAACACATACAAAGACTAAAAAAAAGAAAATAAAGATTTAACTTAGTGATACAAGAGTCAAGGACCCAACTAAAGCAAACACGGATCACAATAATTGTGGTTTGTTGAAATCTCAATATTTTTATTAATGGAGGGTGCAAACCTGATATTGATTCAATGCAGTTAACACTGACAAATCAACTGTTTTTAACATTGTTTCAGTGGTTTGCATGCTATCTGGGTATTCAATATTTTCCTATTTAAAACTTGACTCTTCTGTAATAACATCATGTACTAAGACCGATGGAAAATTAAAAGTTGTGATTTTCTAGGCAGATATGGCTGTGACTATACTCTCATTCTGGCATAATAATCAAGGACTTTGCTGCTGTAACATGGCTGCAGGAGGCGCAATGATATTACGCAGCGATTAAAATAGTGCCCTTAGTATCTTTCAATAGCAGAGGACTATTTTTGGGCAGTGCGTAATATCATTGTGCCTCCTGTAGCCATGATGTTACGGCAGCAAAGTCCTTGATTATTACACCAGAATGAGAGTATAGTTCCTAGCCATATCTGCCTAGAAAATCACAACTTTTAATTTTCTGTCGGTCTTATTACACGATGTAACTACAGAAGTCAAGTTTTAAATAGGAAAAATATCGAAAATCTTTGGTTATTTTTTGCGCGATGCTAATGGTCTAATCAGATTCAATGAATGATGCTATAAGCTATGCTAAAAGTGGTACCGCCAGACCCGGAGATCGCCCAAAACAGTAAAAATCAAATGTTTAACTCTTGGGGAGCTGGAAAATGAGCATATTTTCAAAAAAAGTGGAATGTCCCTTTAAGTCCTCCTCTAGCGATTCCAATGCTCTAAGTCATTAAACATCTAAAATGATCTTTATTTGTGCGTTTTCTTTGTAAATGCTTAATCTATACAAAGATGTGTGTCCTTTCACATGCACATCTGACATTTTGGTGTTGGCTTTAAAACATGCAGGAATTAGAAAATACACTGCATGACTTGCTTGATGTTAAAATAGTTATTAAGAGCGAAAAGACATAAAGACGATCTTTCTCATGCTGACTGAGACATTTGAAGCATGCACACAGACATGCAAGCATGTGACCCTGATATATACACATTTAAGGTATGGATGCAGTTTTTGCTTTTGAACCCTCAAAATATTTTTACTTTGCTTACTCTATCAACTTCAAAATGTAGCTCTGTAATTTTCTGTAAGATTCCAACAAATCATACATCGTTTTAAAGTTTTTTAGAGAATGTTTATAATAACTCTTTTAATAAAATTTGCTCATTCAGACTCATTTTGTCAGCACAGGTCACATATAACAGTTTTTTTTAAAGCACTGTGGTATTTATCAAGTTTTCTAAGATTTCTTTTATTATCTTTAACCTTGATGAATAAATACAGTATCATTCAGTATCATCTAGCATCACTGCAGTACGTTTTGATAAGAGAAAGCCTAACCTTGTTTTAACATTTAAATATATACACACACACATATAGAGCAAATACACTAAATAAACACGATCTACATGAGCACACACACAAAAGAGCACCAGAATATATCCTCAACAGCATGAATATACATCATAGTGGTCACTTTGTAAACACACACACATTGTAACACTGATGAATATCCGCTCATCTTTCTTCAGGACTATAGAGGATGCTGTTTACTTTACTCATGATGTGGTTCTCCTAATGCATGTGGACAGTTCACAGACCCCTGGAGAGGGCCGTGCGGTGAAACCACTGAATTTGATCATCTATGATGTAAGCATGTGTGTGTGGCCCTGAGGTCTGTTTCAAACACTTTATCATAGATGCTTGCTTGACCTGAGACTGGGTCAAACTTCCAAACATCATTTAAAACACTTTACATCTCTTAACCCTTAGTTTCAGCTCCCTAAAGACATTTAGTGTCTCAGTTGTTAACCATATACATATTAATACAATGAAATCTTTGTGCACTGTCAATTGTGAATCTACTAATGGTCATAAAATCTTCATTTAATGACCTCACCACTGAGACCATCTATATGCTAATATAGATCTAAAAGTTGAAGAATAAATACAAGAGCAGCTTGCTAAACTGACAAAAATATAGACATCTTTAGAACGACAGTGTCCCTCCTTCAGATACTGCTCTAGCCCTTTTCACACAGACAGTACGGAAAATGCATCCGGGATTTGTCTGGGATCGTTTGATTTTTGGTTCATTCACACGGCCAATGATTTTCTGCAATTTATGCGTGCATTTGCACACATACTGTAAAGATCCCGTGAGACACGTGCCACATTTCAAGTTTGCGTGTTATCCGTTATTTCTCTCTAGAAACCACTCGTGTGCATTTTTGTTTAACTCGTCAATTAAGAGAAAACATTTCCCTGCCAATGACGCGTTCCTGGTGAGTTTTTATGGTAATCTGTAATCCCGCTATTATCCACTAGATGGCCAATTTATACCCAATTTATAAATAACTGAAGCAAAAACTAATTTAACAATATTGTAAACTCCATGTATGTTTTGATAATCATTCTGAGTCTGATCTCTAACAATTTTTATTTACAAAAATGCAATTATTTTAGCTTTTTGCTCAAAAGTATTTTTGAAGAAACCACAGAGAGGTTATAGAAAGGGAACAAATGAAGATAGGATGAAACGTTGTTTTCCCGTTTTGTTTGTTTGAAAGCAGAGGGTCTGTTCTTTTATTTGATATATTTGTATGTTTAAAGAAGAAAAAATTCTCACTACGGCACGCCCCTTACGCCATTGTTTCTGCATCTTGTTCTCACAGGGGGCTTCCCGGGAATGTTATGGAAAGGTTGCTAGGTCCTCTTTCCAGAAGCCATCCCAGAACATTTACGGGCCGTGTTTGCGTTCACACAGAAGCCTGTCTGCCAATTTTATGGGTTATTTCTGGGAGCAAAGTGCTGTGTGAATGAGGTTTCTGTCTTGACAACCTATCAGGTATGTGACCCTGGACCACAAAACTAGTCAAAAGTCACACACATATATTTGGAGCAATATCCAAAAACACATTGTATGGGTCATAATTATTTTGTTTTGAATGCCAAAAATCATTATGATATTAATTAGAGATCATGTTTCATGAAGATGTTTTTTTAAATTTCCTTGCATAAATAAATAAAAAATGTATTAATCATTAGTAATATGTGCTGCTAAGGACTTCATTTGGATAACTATAAAGGCGATTTTTCAATACTTACAATTTTTGCACCTGATTTTCAAATGGTTGTATCTCGGCCAAATATTGTCCTATGCTAACAAACCATACATCAACAGAAAGCTTAATTAATCAGATTATGTATAAATGACCATTATGACTGGTTTTGTGGTCCAGAATAAACGTCTGGGTTTAAATAGGAAGTAGATTTCAATAGTATACAGTACATGCATATATTTAACCTTACAGTGGGATCTATTTAACAAGCAAGATTTCTGTGTCAAACATTTAAACAATTTACAAATGTATGTCATACATTTATGTGATTTACATACTGCGTTTACAATTAAGGGCTTGATGTTCTTTGTGTTAGATCTCATGACTGTGGTATGTATTAGGAAGCTAATGTGTGTGTAGATGATCAGAAATAGCATAATCAGAATTCACATTATTAGCATCTTCATTCCATCTCGTTAGTATCAGAATAGAAACCTGTATGTCTGGTTGCCATGGAGATGCTTACTCATCAGTACAGCATCACTTGTTGATGCTCATGAAAACTACAAAGAAATAAGCTGTGTCCCAATTCGAAGTCTACGATCTTCTACGTATTCTAAGCCCAGCAGCGCGACTGAAGGCTACTAAGGCTGTCCCAATTCGAAGGCTGCTTAAAATGAAGCCTCAAAATGCATAATTATTTCTTCGGATAGAACGAATGGATCCTTCACAGCCTAGGCTATCCTGAGATTCATTGCGTGCCTGTAATGGCTGGATATTTTAAAATAACCTTTAAAACCTTTATTAAATATAAGTGTGTATTTAGCCGGAAAAAAAAGTGTTTATAAGTTACGTTTTGTATTAATATTATTCTGTGTATGTTGCATACATTTTTAAGATTGATTAATTTGATATACTTTTGGTTAGTTTAAAGGGGAAATATAATGAAATTCCAACTTTTCCATGTTTAAGTGCTATAATAGGGTCACCAGTGATTCTATCAACCTTGAAAATGTGAAAAATATCAACCTAGTAACTTATTTTTGTAAACCATTCTCTCCAAGCATGTGAAAAAAGCTAATTGAAATTTGGCTCCCCTTGTGATGTCAGAAGGGGATAATACCGACCCTTAATCTGCACTATCCAACCACAGCACTGCCATTTAGTGCAGAGAGAGAGAGAAAGAAAATAATTTACAGCACAATTGAGTTTCAGTTTCAACACACCACCATTATGGTGATCAATGTTTGCATCAGTTTATTTGCATTTAAAAGGATACACCCAAAACCAGGTGACGCAAATTATGCGCCAGCCTTTGAATTATAGAGTATGTGTGCTTGCATCAGAAGAATGATTTAAACCAAAACCTGTGCACGTGTGTGTGTGTTTGTTTGTTTGTTTGTTTGTTTGTGTCTGTGTGTTTTTGTGAGTGCAGGTTTGGGTGTGTGTCTGGTTGAGTCATACACGTTAATATGGGAAAAAAGAGAGGAGAGCAAATAAAATGTGAAATGGTTTAAAAACATGAAACTTAAAATGTTGCTCAGTTTTTTCTCTTGTCTGATGTGTGCTATGTGCTTGTATTGTGTCTCTCATTTGCTTTAGGGCTTTACAGCTACTCTGAAAGCCATACAGTGGCGTTATGGGAATCATATGAAGAGTTTTTACTCTTCTCCTGGTGACTTTAGCCTTCAGCTCTTCTCTTGGTAAACCACACACACACGCTTGCACTTCAGATGTGTGCACTGGCCATGGGAAGTTTCTTTTTATAAATGTATTTTTAGTTCATTGTGACATCACTGTATGGCCAGCAGCGCTATACCACTCTCTATTATACTTTAAGCCACAAACAGGCTGTACTGAAACATCTGCTAACATTTTCCAGCTCAGGTTTTCTCATTCTCTCGGTTTTCTCCCTACAGCTTCATTTGCCCTCAATTGAAATCACCCATTACAGAAATCTGAGTTTGGATGCACATTTAACTCAACTTGGTCATCTGTAAGGTAAGAGGTGGAGAAAAATAAACACAGCTGTTTCTTAGAAAATGTAATATTTAATCAGTCAGAAATGTGTTATTACACACATTGTGATGTTTTAACACATCTTGTGTTGTCCCTTTTATTTTTTTTTGAACAAAAAATCAACACGAAATGACACATAGGGCCCTATCTTGCACCCAGCGCAATTGACTTTGTCAGTGACGCATGTATCATTTCGTATTTTGCACCGGCGCACAGCGGGTTTTTCCCTCCACAGACGCACGTCGGCAAACTAGGGAATGAACTTGCGCTCCCTGGGCGGTTCAGCACAAAAAAAGAGGCGTGTTCCGGCGCAAACCATCCCTGTTGCTATTTTGCAGTTTCAAAAAACAATTGCGCCACTGACCAGAAAAAAAAAGTTTAAAGTCAGTGGCATGTTGCGCGTTGTTCATTATGCTATTTTAAGGGCGCATGCTTGACCATAATGTATAGCGTGCACAACGCGCACACACTTTGCTTATCTAATCTACACAGATGCAACAGTTATTTTTGCAAATCATAAATTGTTACAATAAAAAATATTAATACACGAGATAAGGGAAATCATAGTGGTGAGCATTGTGGTGATAGTTTTTATTTATTGTGATGCTGCGTTAAAAAATTCTCATGCAAATAACGATTAAAATATTTTCATAAGTTTGTTGTGTGGCTGTATTACGTTTATTTTATGTAAATAATAATTAAAATGTTTTCATAAGAAACCTTAATGTATATGAACTTGATTTGTAAGTGTACTTTGGGGTTGGACCTTGCTTGCGTTTCTATGAAGGTATATTTGGTGCAAAACAACTGCACACCTGTGACAGTGGAATTTGTATTTGTAGAGATTATCCACACATGTGTATCAGTAAATTTGAAGTCACAGATGAAGAGTTGCAAACTTGTAGATTTTTTTTCTTTCCCTCAAATACAACACAACAGTTACACATTCACAAATCCTTCAGTGCAGCTGCACAAATCCCATTTTACAAATCACAGATTAAGAAACTCACAAGCTCACGTTTTTTGCTACAATTGCTGCAGTAAATATGGTGCAAAACCTACTTGAACACCTGCATCAAAGTATGTGAAGTCACACACACATTTTGTACATTCGCAAAATCAGTTTGTGCATCTGTGCGATGAGAGTTGCATGTGTGTAAAAAAATTTTTTCACAAATATTTTTTTATTTTTGAAATATTTTCTAGCACAAACACAAGTACATAAATACAACTGCTTGAATCTGCTTCTACGAGTTTCAAACACTCTTTTTTGTGGGCTCTCTGTTTTGCACCAAATATCTCGAGATAAATGGTGCGAAAGTAATTTGTATACCTGTAGGCTGTGCTCAGCACTGCCCACCAGGTGGCGCCTGACACTCACTGAAGCAGAGTTTATTAATTACCAGCAATGTTTCAGCAAGGTAAATCGCCTTTATCAAGGTATTATTTTCAGCAAGTGGAGAACAATATAAATGGGAGTGCTAATTATACACAGATGAAGGTAATTACATACAATATTCCAATTATTCATTAGTAAACAAAATATAAGTTCCATTAATCTCAAACCATCAATATAAGTAGATTAAAAAATACAAGCAGCAAATACACACATAGGCCTACATTTAACTAAGATACATGCTTTTTCTTCTAATATACTAATTTGGATGATTATTTCTGTCTTTTTGAATCGGGTAACTGAACAACTAAATTGTTTTTATTATTATCTAAACAGTTGTTCTGATTTCTTAACATTTACCCTGGATGCTAACCCAAATCAAATCAGCTTTTTAGACTTGTGGGTAGCTTGTAATTTTTTACATAGGGATCCGATTAAAAAACCTACAGCTCGTCATACACTATTGAGAGTGGATTCTTATTGTCATGAGCAGGGCCGTACAGAGGATTTTATAAATACCAAGGTCCATATGTATTTTTCTAGGGCATGCACCCCAGAAAAAAATTTCTTATTTCTCTGCTCTACATATATGACTTCTAACACATCAGAAAAAAAACAATCAAATAACTATAGATGTCAAACCATGTCAGTATGCACAAGACTTGTGTTGTTTATTAGTAATACATTGAAATAATTATTTTACCATCCTGGGCACATTGTTGTGTCAGTAAAGTAAACATAGGCTAACTGAATATAGGTGAATGTAATCTAGGAGATAAATTAGTTAAATCGGACCTCTCTTCTCCATCTATACCAACAGAAACCACTTTAACACTGTCATTGTTGAAAATCATATGTAGGAAAACAAATAGAGAGTATAAAACACGCATCGTGAAACATCAGAGTGCAATAATATGCAGAAATATGAACCTTCCATTAGCACTGCATTTTGTTAATCATCCTATAACTTCATTATTGTATATAGGAATTGAGAGGGTATTTTCATCTAGAAGGTGAGGTGAGTTGGACCAATTTTTACTTAGACAGGAGGCCTTTTAGGTATATTAAAGCCTATTAGGTATATGTAGGCCTATGTGTGTATTTGCTGCTTGTATTTTTTAATCTACTTATATTGATGGTTTGAGATTTATGGAACTTATATTTTGTTTACTAATGAATCATTGGAATATTGTATGTAATTACCTTCATCTGTGTATAATTAGCACTCCCATTTATATTGTTCTCCACTTGGTAAAAATAATACCTTGATAAAGGCGATTTACCTTGCTGAAACATTGCTGGTAATTAATAAACTCTGCTTCAGTGAGTGTCGGGCGCCACCTGGTGGGAAGTGCTGAACATAGCCTACAGGTATACAAATCACTTTCGCACCACTTATCTCGAGATATTTGGTGCAAAACAGAGAGCACACAAAAAAGATTGTTTGAAACTCGTAGCAGCAGATTCAAGCAGTTGTATTTATGTACTTGTGTTTGTGCTAGAAAATATTTCAAAAATAAAAAAATATTTGTGAAAATTTTTTTTACACACATGCAACTCTCATCGCACAGATGCACAAACTGATTTTGCGAATGTACAAAATTTGTGTGTGACTTCACATACTTTGATGCAGGTGTTCAAGTAGGTTTTGCACCATATTTACTGCAGCAATTGTAGCAAAAAACCTGAGCTTGTGAGTTTCTTAATCTGTGATTTGTAAAATGGGATTTGTGCAGCTGCACTGAAGGATTTGTGAATGTGTAACTGTTGTGTTGTATTTGAGGGAAAGAAAAAAATCTACAAGTTTGCAACTCTTCATCTGTGACTTCAAATTTACTGATACACATGTGTGGATAATCTCTACAAATACAAATTCCACTGTCACAGGTGTGCAGTTGTTTTGCACCAAATATACCTTCATACGTTTCTTGGGTCCGATTTCAAAGTCCCCAAACCCTTTCAGCGGTGAGGGTGGACGCAGCGATGTCCTCTGCTGGCGTCAGGTCCTGAGGCAGATCCACCTCTCGTTACACGGCGTGCCCGATTTATGCTGGCAAGCTTGGGATTCCCCCGTACAAGAACGTCGGTCTCCTCGGCTGTGAACCGCTGCTGGCGTGCGCCTGGTAAATCCGTCATAATAATAGCAACCCGCCATGGAACTTGCGCCCTTGCGTTTAAAGGGAATGTTGGATAGCGTTCTGATTGGTTTATTTGACGTTACGCCCAAACCACACCTATGAATAATGAACCTACTTCAGACCAACCCCTTATTGATTTGCGCCCGGCGCAAGAGTTATTTCTCACGCCGGGAAAATAGCAACAGCGCCCAAGATCCGCCCACAAACTCACTTGCGCGTTGCGCTTCGCACTTGCGTTTCAGATCGTTAAAATAGGGCCCATAATGTGTTAAAATAATAACATCCAATGGGTAAAAAGTGAATACATCCTTTCTTAGAGTGTACAAAGCTTGCACATTCACATCCAGAATTTCGATGACTTTTTGGTTCTCCATACAGTATGTGTGTTTGTGTAGTCAGGTCATTATTCACATGAATGAGGGTTTGTAAAGGATGTTTTCCGTTCTGTTGCCGTATTGATCAGGGTGTCTGATTCCGGCAGAGATTTGACAACAAGTAGGTCACCATCACACCTCCTCCTGTTCATAATAAATGAATAACAACATTTCACAATATGGACCGTCTGACATGGACATTGTTTTTGTCCAGTATATCAATCTTTTACATATCTTTATATATTTAACAGATATGGCACCATTAAAGGGCACCATTTTTACAAAATGTAAGTCTAATGGTGCATTCACACCAGCCACGGTAGAGGTGGCAAAAATGTGCTATTCGCACGTAGTTGTACGCTTGAACATTCTTACTTCATTTGTGCGTGAAATTCTAGTCATTCGAGACATTCACAGAGAAATTCGCCTCATGGGAGGGGCTTCTGCGACTCCGCAGAGACTCCGCTCGCTTCCTGTAATCACGTCACTACTATAGCAAGGTCCTGATTGGTGAACATGTTGCCGAAATTTTCCACTCGCGCATTTCCGGCGGCAACGCTCAATTCGCGTGGAACGCACAATCGCCGCCGCAGGATGCCTAATCGCGTCTTTGCATTGACTTACAATGTAAATCGCTTGCTCTTGCCACCTCTACCGCGTCTGGTGTGAACCCTGCATTAGTTGTGCCTAAAATGTGTCTGCAAAGTTTCAGCTCAAAATACCCCACAGATCATTTATTATACAGTAGCATGTCCAAAATGATTTGGGTGAGAGCAAAAACTTTCCTGTTTTAATCTCTACCGTTAAATGCAAAGAGCTACAGCTCCTCACTCCCTTGCCAAAAAATACAGCATTTTTAGTTAAAATAGATCTGATTCATGTGAATACAGTCTGAGACAATAGTATCTTATTATTGAGATATGGCAGACATCGTACAACTCGTTGAGGGGGGAAACTATGGTAATGCAGGGCTGTCAGTCAGTGGCTGTAGGTGGGGCTTTATCAGTGTGACCTCACATTACCCAGAGGATTAAAATGGCATGCTTTTAACAAAAGAGGGTTTGGAGGATTTTTTTCATTGTAGGCTGGTTGTTTTCACACACATCCATGTCCAAATATTTTGTAAATGTGAATTTCGCATAGGATAGGTGTCCTTTAACTCTTTCCCCGCCAGCGTTTTTAAAAAGTTGCCAGCCAGTGTCAGCATTTTTATGATTTTCAGAGAAGTTTAATGCCTTCCTTTTTTAAATATATAAACTTACAATATATCAAATGAAAGAACAGATCCTCTGCTCATCCTACCTTTATTTGTTTTCTTTATCACCTCTGAATTATGGGTAGGTTTCTTAAAAAATAAAAAATTTTGAGCAAAAAGCTGAAATAATTGCATTTTTGTGAACGACTTTTGATAGAGATCAGATTTAGAACGATGATCAAAACATATACAGAGTTTGAACTGTTTGTCTTAAAGGGTTGCTAACGGGTTTATATGTTGGGTAAGAGTGCCACCTGGTGGATAATAGTGAAAATACGGATTGCCAGAAAAACTCGAAATTTGCATGAAAGCGTTTTCTCTTAATTGACAAGTTAACTCGTACAGTCTATATACATCATTCATTCTAAATATATTACAATTTTATTTTATGTCTTTAAATTTGTAAACAGAATGAAAGCACTTCATTTGAAAAATGTGCATGTGCGCAGACCTTCGAGCTTTAAGACCCTGGGGAATCCCTGGGAGGAGTGACGTAAGAGGCAACTTGCGCTGGAATTAAATATCTTGAAAATAAAAAAAGATAACTAAATCACGATAACAAAATCAGTCTTCCGATGCAATATATGTTATTTACAGCAATAATCTGACATTAAATTGATTTGCACAGATTAATTAGTACTTCACCTCCCACGTGACATCATCAACTATGTTGTTAAACCAACATGGTTCAAACGATGTATGTGCGTCAAAGTTACTATGCTTTCGGGAAACAGTCGTGACAAGGTAGTTCGTTTCTCCAACGATGCATCGTACTATGGTCGGTTACGTCGTTGTTTGGGAAACGCACCCCAGAACAAATGTTTGTATGGCATTATGAATGCAGGGTTTCCAGGACGCTTTCATCTAAAAGCTGCTTTAAACTCAGGCAATGAAAACATGATGAAACATGTGTCCACCCACTCTGGATCTGTCTGTCAGCCAAAAAACACTTCAGTTAAACCCTCAGCCCAGCAGTCCTGTTTGCTGTACCTTTATTTAAAACCTGTGAACGTTTTGGCCTTGACTGTTTTAATAACAAATGAGATTTTAAATAAATTCGGTTAACCGGTCAATATAAACATGCCTAGGTGAGATCTTCCAGCTGGTGTGATTTTTATATCATCATTCTTGCTTTAAACAAATGCTTAAAGTCTCTCACGTTTCCTCTCTCTCTTTGATTGATGATGATTCATTTACTCAGTATCAGACTGATGAATTGGTTTTCAAATCTGCAGACGCCTACATATTCAGAGTGACTTCCAGTGGATTCAAACTATATATTTATCTGTGTGGAAGTTGTTATCAAACCTAACTGAATCAGTCCGAGTCAATGCGAACCAAAAGCTGATGTGTGCATTTTACATTAAAAACTGTTTAAATGAACAGATATGTGACCAAAACTGCATGCTTTTTTATATTTTGGTGAATTTGGGTCATTCAGTACGTTTACATGCAACCAAATAATCTGTTTGTAATCGTATTGATGGCTCAGTTGGATTCAAAAGCCTCCATGTAATAACCTTAATCAATATGATTAAGGTCAATGCGATGCAAAGTTCGATCGTATTGAAAGAGGTGCTGTAGTCCGATCTGTGATCCGATGAGCAGGAGAAAAGTACGCATGTAAACGCGTGAATCGTCGTTTTTTCTCAATTGGATGCAAAAATACATTGCGCAGAATATTTGTGCTCAAGCTCACGTCTTTTATTTACCCCATATTTCAACACAGTCTCACGGCAAGTCGTGTTATAGTAAAGAAAATGTTTATTTATTCGTGTTTGATGACACAAATTTCCGCTGTTTTTCGTGCCTCTGGAGACGAATGTCTTTTTTGTCCTTCCCAGCACGCATTTCTATCAATGGCTGTTCGTGTCTGTGGCACGACTTTCTTTATCGTGTCATTTTTGTTTTCTTATTCTTTCCTATTTTTAAATCATTGTCGCTTGGGGTTAGGGTTAGATTCGGGGTTTGCCTTAGGATGTAATTTTTTTTGCATTGGTTCTACATGTTTTTCGTCTGCTTTTAAAACTATTCTATCCTGGAGTTGGGGTTAGAGTTGGGGTTTGGTTAGGAAGTCACAGAAAGTAATTCTAACCCTAACCCCAAGCGACAATGGTCAAAAAATAGAAAACAACGATGAGAAAACAAAATATAAAATGACGAGAAAGTCGTGCCACAGACACGAACAGCCATTGATAGAAATTTGTGCTGGGAAGGACGAAAAAGACATTTGTCTCCAGAGACACGAAAAACAGTGGAAATTCGTGTTAGCAAACACGAATAAATGAATCAAAATTTTTGTTACTATAACACGACTTGCCATGAGACTGGGTTACATATATACGTATCACATGATTCTTGTCACAGAAACATGCAATAACACGGCAATGGCAACACGCAATAAAATAGCGCTGTGCCTTTTGAAAATTGGGTTTTTATTGCCTATATCTGACTGAAATCGTCTTAAAAACAACTTTCTCTAACTCAATTTTGTACATTTATCCAGAGATAAAGCGTAAATTCATCCAGAGATAAAGCGTAAATTCGACGAGAGATGTTGTGCACTGGGTGGCGTTGCCAAGTCCTCTGCTTTTTTCGATTTCAGATTTTTGGGCTAATGTTTAAACTGTCTCTGCAGGTTGTTGTTTTTTCTGCAGATTAAAGATGGGATTTTGTTCATTAGTTATTGGTATTTAGGCTGTGAATACTCATTAGGATGCTTTTGGGCTAGTTTTGAATGTTCATTGGGATGGTTTTGATACGCGAGTCTGGCAACCCTGTTTGGTTCGGATTCTATTTAATGTACATGCAAACGAACATTTTAATCAGATTGCAATGTTTAGGGTGCATGTAAACTGTATTGCGATAACCTTCAATCAGATTAAATTCAGTTGGATTGACAAAATTTTGTGCATGTAAACAAAGCCATTGTGTAAAAAGACCACAGTAAAAATCCTGCTTTTTTGTATTTGCCAAATATTTCAAACCAAAGTTAGGACATGACATGACATTTGTGCTGTATTAAAGGATTAGTCAATTTTCATAAAAAAAATCCAAACAATTTACTCACCACCATGTCATCCAAAATGTTGTTCATTTGAGAAGAATTTAGGTTTTTTGAGGAAAACATTCCAGGATTTTTCTCATTATAATGGACTCTAATGGACCCCAACACGTAACAGTTTAAAATTGCAGTTTCAACTGAGTTTCAAAGGACTCTAAACGATCACAATCTTGCGAAACGATTGTCATTTTTGACAAGAAAAAAAAAAAAATGCACTTTTAAACAACTTCTCATTGGGCCAGCGTGACCTCACGTAATTGCGTAATGACGTGGAAAGGTCACGTGTTAGATATATGAAACGCACGTTTGTGGACCATTTTAAACAATAAACTGACACAAAGACATGAATTAGTATCATTCAACATGCAACAACGTAGGAACGGTCCTCTTTCTCCACATTTGTAAACACTAGGGCGTAGTTTCGCATACGTCATCTGTAACCTTTCGGCGTGATGACGTATTACGTGAGGTCACCCTGGCGCGTCACAGGACCGGAGATAGACAAGAAGTTGTGGTTTAAAAGTGCATATTTTTTATTTTTCTTGCCAAAAATGACAATCCTTTCACTAGATAAGACCCTTATTTCTCGTTTGGGATCGTTTAGAGTCCTTTGAAACTGCAATTTTAAACTGCATTAAAACTGTTAAGTGTTGGGGTCCATTAAAGTCGATGAAAATGAGAAAAATCCTGGAATGTTTTCCTCAAAAAACATAATTTCTTTTCTACTGAACAAAAAAGACATCAACATTTTGGATGACATGGTGGTGAGTAAATTATCTGGATTTTTTTTTTTTTTTTTAGAAAATTGACTAATCCTTTAAGATGATCAAAATCTCCCTGTTAGAGATGCACAAGTTTTGCTTCTGATCATGTGAAGAAAATGACTGGAGGAAAAATATTACAACGGTTTATCAACAGGATTGAATGTGTGTGTTGTGTGTTGGCAACCGCTGAGAGCCCATTACTCCGTAAATGTGTTGTTAAAGCAGCAATTGTGTAGAGTAAAGATGAGGCGTGACACACACAGACACACACAGCTGCTGCTGCAGACCCTTCAGGGTGGGTTTCCCTCTTCCACTCACGACTCACAGTCAAAATCCGTCATGTGACCGCAGACAGCCAATCAGATGTCGCAGTGTGGGGTTTCCATGTGTGTGGGTGCTTAAACAATTTAATGACACATTACGGCTGGTTATTAGAGCCTAACACGGTACGCTGCTTCACATACACATCAGCGTCCAAACAAGGTTACATGAAAAAATATGTTCAGAATACGATTGTTCATTAAATGCAATAGATGGAAAATAGAGCAACCACGTGCACACATGATGATACACATGGACGGGAAGGTAGCGGAGTTCAGATGTTTGCCTGTTAGATGATAAAATAGATGATGGGACTGATATGAGATGTGAGGATTTTTGTGGTTGCCATGGTGTTCTGGGCGATTCCAAGATATTTGGTTGTCGAGTTTTGCTCATTGTAGTTTAATACTTAAATCTAGAGTAATCGTGAAACAGCTCGACTACTATCCAAAGTGTACCTTTCTTTCTTTCTTTCTTTCTTTCTAAAGAGGGGAGAGTGTCAGAAATGAGTTTTTCATGCATGCACGCACACGCAGGCTTAGTAGAGAATAAAGCCAATTAACATCAATGTCAGCAGTCATTTATTATCAAAGCAGGTAATGTGAGATGACAGCGAGAGTCCTGACGGAGCCGTTCGCCTCCACAGCTTTCTCTATCACACGTTTTCTTCATTTATCTTCCCGTTTCTCCTCCCACGTCTGCGATGCAGCGCCAGCACAAACGCAGGTTTACAGCGGCCATGAGGATGAGTCCACGCGTAACGTTCCTCATTGTTCATCACAGCTCATGTTATATTGACAGAGCCACACCTGAAATGAGCAAACACACAGCAGCCTAGCACACCGCACCTGTGCCAGGTGTGTATGTGTGTGTCCCTGACCCAAAAACAGTGTCATGTGGATTACACCCAGCTTGAAAATGGTCCCAAGCTGTTTCTGGGGCAGTACCCTTTAAAAGGTCCTAATATGTACCATTTAGGTACAGATATGTATATATCTGGTAACAATGTACTTTTTGAAAGGGTACCATTTGGACGGTTTCATAAGTAACAACATAAACAAGGTTAGGGTTAGAGTTATTTTTCGGATCAGCAAAAAAGGGGTGGGAAAAATCTAATAACAAAGAAATTGCAAACATTTATAAAAAAGAACAAAGTTGCACATTAAAGGTGCAGTGTGTAATTTTTAGAAGGATCTCTTGACAGAAATGCAAAATAATATACAAAACAATATTACCAGGGGTGTATAAAGGCCTTTTTTATAATGAACCATTATGTTTTTATTACCTTAGAATGAGACGTTTTTATCTACATACACCGAGGGTCCCATTACGCGTAAGTCGCCATTTTGTGCCGCAATGTTTCTACAGAAGCCCTTAACGGACAAACTTTTTTTACTAAGTTGTCTCCGACGATGACATATTTTTCGGGTGACAGCTTTTCAAAAGAGAGGAGTGAGCAGTTGGTTGCTATTCGCAACCTCACCACTAGATGCCGCTAAAACTTACACCCTGCACCTTTAAGTAAGGTCTGAAATTAGCATTACGTACAGAAATCGAATTAAATGAATAATAACCTTGTCGTTATTGTATAAATTAAATATAATTATTATTTTAGAGCTACAGAAGTGTTTTTTTCGTCTTGGGTTGTTTAATTAACATTACTGACACAGACTTATGTTAATTGAGGTTACTGTCTCTTTAAGACCAAATAAGCACAGACTGGATTCTGACTGTAATCTATACATACACTTAAGACATAAACAAATGTTTTTATTAGAAAAAGAATACTGTGGAGATCATTTTGTTTGTATGTGTCCAGTCAATAACAGAAAGATTTTTTGCTTGCTTTTTGAAACGCGTCTCTCCGTGTATGGACTACTGAGTGCACTTAAACTCGCACGCACACAGAGACGGAGGGCGAATTCCAAATGGCACAGCATAAACAGTCGCTCCACATAAAAACGTTACGTTGTTTTTCATTGCTTTATTTGCCAAATGTATGTTAATGGCTACCCAGTCTCACGAAATTTCGTGATATAGTCACGTAACTTTTTGACTCTTTTTTCCGTGACAAAGTCACAAATTTCCGCGTTTTTTCGTGATTGTATCACGAATTTCTGTTTATGTGTCATTGTCACGTATTGGTTACTCAACTGCTTTTTCTTTTTTCAAAACATTGACACTTCGGTTTAGGGTTAGATTTGGTGTTTGCGTTAGGATATCACTTTATTGGTTTATAAATTTTTTTCTGAATTTCTGATTTTTCAAACCATTGTCGCTTGCCGTTAGGGTTAGAGTTGGGTTTGGGTAACGATGTCATTTAATTATTGCCTGATCCTGCAAAACCTTATTCTACATCTTTAATCCTACACAATTCCTACTAACTCTTACACTTAACAACTGCTTCAAGCATTAATAAGCAGTAATTAGGACTATATTGAGGCATTTGGACCTTAAAAAGTGTTACCAGAATAATTGATGTACTTTTATATAATTTATTCTAGCCGCTTCAAGCCTCTTTGTATCATTTAGCAAATAGGATTTAGAAAGTAATTAAAAATAAGTAATTAAATACTTTTTGGAGAAAGTAATTTTTACAGTAATGTAATTACATGACTGAAGATGTAATTAGGAACTTACTTTTTTGAATAACTTACCCAACACTGCTGCGGATACAGGATGTTATTGGTTACGGCTCGGAGGCTTTTCCAGCGCCCACATTTATGTTTCATTTTCTGTGTTTCCCTTTCAGAAATAATCGCCGTGTCTCACAAACCTCTTTTATACGCACACACACACACACAGCCGGCAGCACGACCGCGCTCGCAGTCGGAAACTCAGATGATGAAAGAGACTTAAATTCTTCCTTTGAATAATTCACACAGGGCAGTTTAGTATTATGCCGGGCTTCTCGGCCTTGAATGAAGTGAATCCACAGAATTTCCCATGAGTTGAAATCTAAAGGCAGATTCAGGGAATTCCCATCGAAAACCTGGAGAGATTCAAAGATTCACTGCAAAATTGACTCATTCGTATGTCTGTTCTTTATTCATAAATGATTATTAATTGTATTTCTATTGATGATCAAAGAGAAGCTTTGAGTAAAGATGATGACATTTATCCGGTGACAAAACTGTGAAAATCAGATTTAATCAAGAGACACAGTTTCTTCTTATTCTGGTAATAGCAAGAAAGTAACCGTGTTTTATTCATACCAGTAACTAGAAATGACAAAAATACAAAATAAGAGCACAAACCCAAATTATAGTAACTAAATAAATAATAACATAACAAAACACTATAGGAGAGGCTAACTCAAATTAGCTTTTAAATAATCAAAAAGTAAAATCAATTTAAGGGCTTTCTTATTATTGACCAATTTTAAGGATTTGTTAATAGGTTCAACCTCATTTAACCACGGATTAAAGTTGGGCTTTGACTTGTACCATCTACATTTATAAATAAAAAAAATTGCAACACAGATCAAGAAATTAATAACCATCTGTAAATCCCTTTTTCACAAAAAGATACCAAATTTAATTAGCTGTATTGTGAGGGGTGGGAGCATAATCTGTTTCCCGGACAGGGTTAAGATTAGTCCAGGACTAGGCCTTAGTTATATTAGGACCTTTAAGTAGTTTTCTACTAACAAACCTTAAGATTAAGATATGTTAAGATATGTCAGTAGTAGTACAAGGTGTTTTTAAATTAAGGCAGATCAAATATGCATTTTAGTCTGAGACTAGGATAAGCCTTGTTTGAGAAACCACCCCTTTAAACATGTAACCAACTCTGAACATCTCTCCAAACGGGCTGTATCATTTCACAAAGAAAAAAAATGTGATCTAAATTTTCAATATTTGTCGGACAAATACAGTTATCACATCAAAATTCATGAATATTTTTCTTGACCTCAACTACAGTTGTACAAATTTAACTAGTTATTAAAATGTCATTAAGTGTTAATACTCAGTCAAATAGTTTAACAACAGTGTCATGAATATTTTTCTTGACCTCAACTACAGTTGTAAAAATGTAACTAGTTATCAAAATGTCATTAAGTGTTAATACTCTGTCAAATAGTTTAATAATAACAATGTCATTAATATTTTTCTTGACCTCAACTACAGTTGTACAAATTTAACTAGTTATCAAAATGTCATTAAGTGTTAACTCTGTCAAATAGTTTAATAATAACAACGTCATTAATATTTTTCTTGACCTCAACTACAGTGGTACAAATATAATTTGTCATTAAAATCTCATTAAATGTTAATACTCTGTCAAATAGTTTCATAACAGCGTCATGAATATTCTTCATAATGTTTTTTTACGTTATCTCCAGGTGTTACAGAAATAAAATAAATCGTCCAATAATAAAAATAAAAATAAATAAAATTATATTTTATGGCATTTGGAGACTGATTTACCTTAAATTAAATGAAAACAGTACAATAATGGGTTATAATGGGTTAAGCCATGCAGCATTGGAGCCATGTCAATGAGAACAGTTAATTACATTAAATTAATGAAATGTTTTGTTTGTTTTTTCTTCTATGTCAGAAAATTTCAGAACCCTCTGTGTGAGGAAGAACAAGTTCTGTTAGTTGTCAGTTTTTTATGTATTGTCCATATAAATAAAGTTACAGTAAAGCTTTTGACGTATCTGTTGCATTTTGTTAAGGTTTTTAAAATTATTTAGTAGTAACAATTTGTACCACTGTGGTTGAGGTCAAGAAAAATATTCATGATGCTGTTAAAAAACTATTTGACAGAATAGTAACACTTAATGACAGTTTAATGTAAATTTAATTTTTTTGCTATATCATGTTTATGACAGATTTATGACAAGTTATGTTGTATTGGTTTATGTCAAGTTGTCATAACAAAGACAATTCAAACAATGTCATCTATGCATTAAAAAAATTCACAGTTGTCATAATTATAAAGGTGTCATGTCAGTCTTATGAACACCGCTTCAAATAAAGTGTTACCAATTTTTCTAATTTGTTGTATTTCTAATGTATCAAAATCATTCAAAAAAACCTTTCTTTTAATAGGGTTTGGTTAACATGGCTGCAAAATGACATTTCTTATAACTCTATTTGTAAACGTTTGATCCCAGGTTCATCTCTGACACACAAAAGCTCAGCTCTGTGTAAAACACTGGACCAAACTGTTACACAGATTTGTGAAGAGAACAGCACTTAAGTTTGATGAAAAATGTTACCCCTGACTGAGAGGATGAAATCAAGGTCTCTGTGTGTCAGACTGAGATCTGGAGGAGACTGCAAGGTTAATGACATCAGACCGAGAGGATGAAGAACAGGGACAGAATCACTCCTATGGCTCCATGTTTCATACAGTACAGTTCAACACAGTTTATGAGAATAAAACAATAAGATCAAATTTAAAGTATACTGTTCCTGACAGATCTATCTCTTAAGTATTGGATGCTTTGCTAAACACTTTATCTGTGGTAAAATCACTGACAGAAAAGACTGTTTAGGGTCCATCTTCATACAAGATGGCAAGTAAAGTTTTATTAAGTTCAAATTTGTGTATCTCTAACCTGTAATGAGCAGCATTGGTAGAAAGTTTGCATGCAGAAAGTTAATGTTTTGGCAGACAGGCGAGAATTTAAACAGGCACCAATTACACCCACCCGGGTCCTCAACATCACGCCTGCAGGTGTGTGTTTTTATCTGCAGGCAGGAACAGTGTGTCACATACACACACGCACGCACACAAAGCACTAAAAGCTCCCTGTTTTTCAGATTATTTGCATAAAAATAGACATTCACTGATGCAAGTAATTGCATACCAATTAAAAGCAATATCGCATGTTCACATAATGATGGAGAGTAATTTGAGAACATTGTGTTGCCATTTTCTTCTAAGTTTGCACTTTTGTACGTTTAAAGAACTGTAATCTCTATGATTATATGAACCTGAATGGAAAGAGGTCAGATCGTAAATAAAGACTGGAATTACAAACTAGATTTACACTATCAGACAAACGGGCGAACAGTGATGGTTTGAGCAAAAGCTGGTTGGTTGCTATTACATTCATAATGGTTGCTAAGCAGTTGCTAGGGTGTTCTGAGTGATAGCCAGCGCATTGCTATTAGGTTGCTAAGGTGTCCTGTGTATTTCTCATCTTAAATACATCATATAATGAACGGCTAGATGACTCACACAGGGCTCAACTGTTTCCTATTTTACAAGCCTTTGCTGCAGGCCCTGATCGATATGTCATCGCCATGGCAACAGACCCACCCTCTCACATATGCTTTAAATGATTTGAGGCGGAGTTATTCAAATAAAAAAGATGCAAATTAATATAGGGACACCAATAAAACTCCTAATTTGGGCTTTTTAATTGTATGTTTGTGTTTGCAAAGCAAGATCAGAATGTTTGCATTTCATTTTCGTTTAACCTTTAGCATCTTACGAGTGAGAGGGATATGTATGGATATAGTAAAGCAAAATAAAGTGAACTGTGACATTATACCCAACACATTTTTCATGCAGTCGGCTTCCAGTAAAATTGATAAAAAATTGCGACCAAAAATGTATTTATACACGTTGACCTGGCCTTGTATTTGGGTTAATGTTACTTCACTTAAATCTAAGTAAATAAATGGGCAAAATGGTGATGGTGGTGGACATGTCCCCCGCGTGATCTACGCCCATGACGTAAAGGATCACAAGAACTTTAAATAAATCATACCAAATTTATCGTTAATCAAATAGTTTTTGTAAAGAAAGAAATTTGTATCCAATTAGAAAATAATGCTAAATAGATTTCTCGTATGTGTATAGGCTATATATTATTTTATGCTGTCAATTTCAAGTCTTTCTCACTGAGAACTTCTTGAATCATCTTGAAAAGAGATGGAAACTTTATTAGTGCCCATTTGAACTGAAAACACCCTCCAGACAGCTGGTGCTGGATCGGCAATCTGCAGCATTTGCATATTTATTGCGGCTGTTAGAATCAGAAGGGAAACCTCCTCTCTTCCTTCCTGCAGATCTGCTTCTTTTCATTCTCAAGATTTCCAAGAGGAGGAGAAGATCATTCAGAGATTTCGAGGGGCTTCTTTCCATCCGACTGGAGAGGTTGGAAAGGATGTGAGATGGATTCTCTCCTAACAGCTCTCCGGGGAACCGTTTTAGCTCAAAACAGAAAAGCCTCCTCGAGCCCAGGACTAATTTCACACATGCCCTTCGTGTTTATTGTACGCTTTTGTGATGTTAATGGCCCAGTCAGAACTCTGGACAAGACTTTGCTGTGAACTCCAGCTGAAACTTTTAAGCTTTTTATAAAAGCTGAACATTTATTACATAGTTCTCATACAACATATTGCGTTTTTGGGTTGTTCTGTTCCTGTAAGATCAAATCAGATCTGATTGGATTTGTTTTGTGTTGGGTCTGTTCCAGATTGGCCTGTTTCGCGTTATCCGCGTACACTTCAGCACCACGGAGAGTTCCGTTCCCAGCGTGTCACGCGCGTGCTTCCCCTCTCGTGTGAACTGCCCCACCTGATACCCACTTCACAGTGCACAGTAAATTCCCATCTCCTGATGAGACTCCATTCACGAGGACTCGAGAAACAAACCCGTGTCGCAGTTTTTACCCCTTAGCTGTGACGCGCAGTCGGGGGAAGCTTGGAAAGTTGCGCTCGTGCTAAACACTCCTCCAAACAAAAAAAATGCTCAGGATAGTCGTGACTCGTGGAAAAAGAGCAATGCGTCACGGGTGGCTTGGGGGGAGGGAGGGTAATTCATATCCACGCATACAGTCACAATGTACTCGCTATGAAACTGCCGTAACGCGCTCATTCTGCTCCCCCTGCGTCGCGTCACATTTAGCCTCGCTCAGCGGGCTACAACTATTGATTTCATTCTCTCTTCTGCCCCTCTCTCCCTCCCTCTATCTCTCTCTCTCTCTCTCTCTCTCTCTCTCTCATCACTTCTCATATTTTCTTCAAGTACTGCAGAGAGAGAGCGCGCGCCGCCGCCGCTGCTGCATTGAGGAGAACGAGGGAAAAGAAACGCTGAAGAAAGATCCGCGCTCCCGCGGTCCGGTCCGGTTTACATGGACGCGCACCCGTGAAATCCGGACTCGACTCTCATACAGTCGGTGAGTGATTCTGCACGAGTGTTTTCGTGCGTTTAGAAGCGTAAAGACAGCATGACATTAACTTTTGTTGCATTTTGAGGGGACGCGCTGTTGCGTTCAAAGCGAAACGGAACGTGTCAGTTTGGAGAAGTTGAAGTGCTTTAACTTGCCGTTAAATAAACGCGAATAATAAGCCGGACGCAACGCAACATCCAATGCGTCCGTTTGACGCTCGTGTACGTAAATCAGCTATTAAAATATCTCATATGAAACCCAGGATCGCTTCGTGAGTGAATTTCTGCATTGAAAACGATGCCGCACCTGTTTTATAGTCACATCGTTTCTTTTATATATTTTTACGCTGCGCTGCACTTAATACGCAAAACTTAAAACCGAAATTGAATCAGTATGTATGTGTTTTATACTTAATTATTAGTTGTATATGATGCCAATTTGTCACGTGTATAAAGTAGGGATTGATCCGCATGCGTTTATTAGGTCTTTACAGATGAAACTGATCTGCGTTGTGTGGACGATTGGGATTTTAGGTTTGAACTTAACCAGGCGCTATTACGCTATACTTTATATATAGGGATTACAGAGCAGTTAAAGTGTGAATTCTGTTTCTGTATTGGTAGAGAGCAATGTGTTAGGTCATGGGTTCGATCCCTAGTGATAAAAACTGTATAGCTTGACTGCATTCTAAGTCTCATTGGATAAAGTGTCAATCTCTTGAATTTATTGTACCAAAGAGTTCACCATAAAACCAAAGGTAAAAGAGTGTCCACTGTGGCACTGTCCTCTTATGTGTGTGCGTGTGCGTGACAGAAGGGACACGATTGATTCTCATGCACAATGTCAGGACAGGCGAAATCTCATTATGGCCCGTGGCTTACGTCAGAGCCGGACGGTGATGGATGCTTTTTCCCGGTTGTGCTGGAGATCCGCACGCAGACTGATGACTTTACGCTCAATGCTAGTAAAAGCTGTGGTGCGTGATACACCAGCCTAAGAGGAGAGAGAGAGAGAGGGAGGGGGAGCTGAATACTGAATGGTGCATTATAAAAATGTGACTTTATTATGGTAAAGTCTTGCAGAAAATGGTATTATGCAGCTGGTTCCATTAAGCACAGTTTGTTCTGAAGTATCTAATATTAAAGAGCACCTATTGTCCGATTCACGATTTTACATTTCCTCTGGTGTGTAAGTGTGTATTAGTGCATGTTAACGATATGCAAAGGTACAAATCCCAGAGTAAACGAAACGTTATTGTTTCCAACGTAAATCTCTTTTCTTGGACTACAACAAACACACGGATTGTAGGCAACAGTTAACTTCCTCGCCCGGTTGACGTTGACGCGACGGTCATTATCATAATTCCTCCCACTTCTGACACACAGCCTGTAAGTCGTCTTTGTTAAGGTGATCGTATGTGCCATTTTCCCTGGACACTTCCTGGCCAGGAATTTGGGTGCGTCTTCTGGAAGTCGCATTTGTCAGCCGCATATGTCATTGAGGTTTATTATTCCAGGTTCTATTTCAGAAACGCAACCGCTACATTTCATGATAAGAATAAAATTTGTATGTTTTAAGAGAAATACATGTAAATTTTATAACGTTTTAACTGAAACGTGAAAACCTTGATGTGGTCGACAAATGCGACTTTCAGAGGACGCAGCCGAAATCCTGGCCAGGACGTGTCCGGGAAAATGGCACGTATGGTCACTCTAGTCTATGTTTTTATATTTAAATAATTTACTACTGACTAAACCATGATTCAAACACGAGTTTTGTGCAGTGTAGAGTAGCACTTGTTGTTTGTCATTTCTACGATCACAAATGCAGACATGGTTTAATGTTTTAGTTTCCTTATCTTACCAATCTGTTACGTTCTGCTCAAGCCGTGCTGGTAAAGTTGATTTATCAGCTTGGTCATCTGCATTTTCTGGATCAGATTTGTCTCGTATTGATAAGGTAGTAAAGACGATATTAACTCCTGTCAGTATTGCATTGTGAGCAAATCTTTCAAACATGGTAAGGAGCGTCACATTTCTGTCTGACGTCAGAGGTATTCAAGCCAATCACAACATACTGGTCAGCTGGCCAATCTGAGAAACATCGTTTTTTGGATCGATGAGCTTCCGTGTTATAGTCACGGAATATTTTGCTCATTTATCCGTGTCATTGTCATGCAACTCCGCATTTTTCTGTACTACGGAGTTTCTTTTCCATGTCAGTTTCAACTATTGGTTACTCAATTGTTATTCCTATTTTCTTACCATTGTCGCTTGGGTTTAGGGTTAGAATGACTTTCGTTACATAAAATGAAATCCAAAACCCAACTCTAACCCTAACGTCAGGTGACAATTGTTTAAAAATCCGGAAAAAATAGTATAAACCAATAGTTAAAGGGACAGTAAGTAGGATTTTAAGTGTTTTATTAATCAAAGTCAATGTCTTTAATCATAAATATGTCCTCGTTGGTGTCAAATGACCTCTGCCAGTGATCAGACTTTTCTTTGTAAGCTTAGAATTTCTCCTCTTTACTTACATTGAACGGGTAAGTCTAGGAAGGCTTCCATGTCGTTTCGCCGTATTGATAAACTATAATAGCAGAGAGGGACAAAAAGCACTAGCCTACCAATGCGTTTCCACAATGTGTTTGCATTCAAAACACGTGAACCAGCTGCAACGGACAAGGAGATCAGTGAGTATATAACGGCTACTGTAGTTGCAACATGCATTTGAAAAGGCGAGGCGCTAGAGAGCATTATTCGTTTGAATGCAAAATACAATTTCAACACTAGATGGGGTTAAATCCTACTTATTGTCCCTTTAAAGTGACATCCTAACCCAAACCCCAAATCTAACCCCAAACCCAAGCGACAATGGTGTAAAAATAAGAAAAACAATTGAGTAACCAATACGTGAAACTGACACGGAAATGAAAGTCCGTGGTACGGACACGGAAAAATTCCGAGATCCGTGACAATGACACAAATAAATAAGCAAAATATACCACGGAACTTTGAGAGATCATGTTGAGAAAAAATAGCTGTTAAGGATGCCAAAGATATCTGGAGCAACAAAAATGTACGGTATGAAAATATTAATGTTTTTTTTTTAAACCATAAACCACGTGAACACATTGCATTATACGAAATACACAAAACAACATAGTTTTTTTAGCAAAGAAATAGGTGCACTTTAAACAAAACCACTTTCAGTTATTTTTGTGAAATATCGATGCTGTCAAAAATGGAATTTTTTTTTCTTAACAACCCCAATGTAAGGATCCTGTGAGTTAAAGGTTATGACCTCTGTGTGTAGTGGGGGGAGCACATGGTCTGATCCACTTCACTGATTAACTGAAATACATTGTGTGTGTGATGAGTGTGTGTACACTATGTGTGTGTAACCTGGAAAAGCAATATAAATTGCTAATATTAATAAAGTAATAGTCTTATCCCTTCATAAAAACACATTACATTACTTACACAACAAATTAACAGTTTAAAAATGTTCCCTAACCTGAAACGTAAAAATGGCCAACACGGACAAATATCTACTAAAGATCAGATAATCTTTTGAATAATATAATGATACATAATGCCATATTGATAAATACCATAAAGTACTAGCAATCAACACACACACACACACACACACACACACACACACACACACACATATACACATTTCATTGTGGTTTAATGTGTGCATGCGTCCACTATGAAAGCTGCACAGCTGCTGGTTAGTCCCAGTGACCAGTGAAGCCTTTAGTTATCCATCATTACATTCCTGCAGGACGTGTGTGTGCTTGTGTGTGTTTCTACCGCATGTGTGTTAGTGTAGTTGTCTTTTATTCGGTTATATGAAGTGTACTGAAGCAGTTTGTCCGCTACTCTACCGTTAGTTTAACTCTACATTACTCAAAATGACCTCGCTTGTGCATTTTAATAATGATTTATTCTAGTAATTTAAGTTCACCGATACACAGATTTTGCGTACACCACCGTTCTGTATACGTTTAGCCGTCTGTGGAGGGGTCACACTGTCTCTTTAACTGCTGATGGTGCAGTATCCTATAAATTTGCTCCATTTACCCCGTCGCCCCCCTGTGCTCAGAGCCGGGGTTAATGCAGAAAATGGGTGTCGCATTGATTACATCATTCCTCTAATGATGTCATAGTTACGTTGGAAACAGCCTTTATTTGGTCTGAGAGGAAATGATGTCATGTTTTTGTCTGTAATAAAGATTGCCGCAGCAGCAGACACGACCTGTACAGTACTGAGGGAAAGATAGTTTGTAAGTTGAGGAAAGTCGTGAAGGTGATGCAAATTTACTGGTTAGTCGTTACCAAGAATTTGTGATTTATTGATGCAATGTTTTTTAAACGTGTAAATGTCTGCTTTCAGTATTCAATCTCGAGTTAGTCAGTTAGTTAGCGTGTGTATGTGTGTGACTGTCTCGGCGTGATTAATGAGGGTCTCTGTGACAGTATCAGTGGCCCATGAAAACCCAACTGTTAGAAAATCATTAGTTTTGTTGTGGCTGAATCTAGACAGATGAAGGTTTCGCTGACTTCTCAAGACTCGGCTGGACCATCAGCAGAACAGTCCAGATTTAAATTCTGAGTGTACACGAGGGCTAATGATTGTTTGAACATGACATCATTTATTTATGGGAGGAGTATTTGGGTGGAGTCTTAATCAGGGGATTGCTTCAGATTTTTGATAGCATTTTGACTGATTTGATATCAGTTACTCACAGAAGTGAGTCAGACTCATCTTTCAGTCTGGTACGCGGTGTAGTTATGTAAACACACACATGCGTGTTCAACTGATGTACAGTATTTAGTATCCTTGACTTTAAGGTATAGTGGAAGATCCCGAATTTTAGAAAAAAACCGCCCTCTCCACTTTAAAAAAACGCCTATTAAACGTGTGCACGAGAGAGCATGCACGAGCCTAGTTCTTCTCGTGCACGCTTTGTTTACAAGTTGCTGTCGCATGGCTCATACATTGAAATGTTTACCGTGTCTGTCTGTGCGGTTCGTGACTTGTGCCAGGGCTAGCATCGCTAATCATAGCTTATATATTTTTACAGCGTGTGAAATATTTTCCCAAAAACACTGTGGTCTTGTTTCTTTCGTAGACACTTTTTCTATTGCGACTATCAGACATTTTGAAAAAAAAAACATGGCTAGAACGCAAGCTTCAATGGTGGTATCCATTGAATTCCATCTGTTTTGTTTATTCCTACTCAAGTCAAAAGCATGCTGGGAACTACAAGTCATTAGTTAGTTATGTCTACCAAAGTCTTTTGTGAAGTTTCAATACAAAATTAATAAGTTAATTTCCTTCTTACGAATTTATGTGGATTATACTTAATAAAATTAAGTTCAATTTACTCAATAATGTGTTTTTTACTCACATTTTAAAATTATTTTTAACTTAAATTTTGCGTAAATCTAAGGCACATAATCTTTTTTTTTACAGTGTAGGGGAGAGCGGGGCACAACCTAACGTTTTTTGGTTTTGGCCAATCATTCAAAAAATATTTGAGTTTGATTAATTATATTTTTACACAAGCAACACACACATCTCTGCTACAAATGAACGTTTGAAGTATGTTTATTTAACTTTCCATTCTTATACAATTACATCAAACGTGACAGAAGAGCAAACGTTACAACTTACCCCATAGGTGGGGTCAGAGCCGGCCCTAGACCTTTGGGGGCCCTAAGCAAAATTTAGTCGGGGCCCTTTTGACCATTTTAAGTAAGGCCTAAAGAAAAGCAATGACTACCTTATGACTATACTGCACATATTATATCTAATATGTTATTTTTTTTAAGTATTTCGTTCTTATGTGGCAACATGTAGCCTACAGAATGACAATAAAAGACCTTGGGGTGGTCCCGGACAGGGAATATCTTAAGACAGGACTCGGCCTTAGTTTAATTAGAAAACATAACAAATTTTAACAAAAATGCCTTACTAAAAACATTATTTGTGTGGATTTTGAGGCAAAACAAAGGGAACTGGTGTATTTTAAGATATGTCAGTGCAAGCTTTTTTCAGTTTGGACAGCTCTTAGCCTACTTTTATTTTAGTCTAGGACTAGTTTAATTCCTTTCAGGGAAACTGCCCCCTTGAGTTCTTGATTTGAGTTCCATGTTTGATGTCTAACAGGAAAAATATGATACCACTGACTGAACTGAATGGCAGTGCAGTGCAACAAACACACACTGATGAACTTGCTGAATAAAAAGACTTTTCACTGACCATCAAAGAAACATTTTTAATTGACACCAGAGTTTAAGAGGCACAAACAACAGCCTATATATAATTCAAATGAAATAGATTAAATAGAATAACATTTAAATAAAATATAATATAAAATAATAAATACAACACTTAAATGTTTAAATTTTTCAAATAAACTTCATTAACAATACTATCTAAAACCCAACAAACAAGGTTAATAGTACCTAACATTCGCCTCACTATATATTATCCCTTACGTAAATAGCATAACAAAAGTTAATAGGCTTGTTTGAGATGAGCTAAATCTGACACAAACATAGGTTTGTGGATAATAACAATTCACTTGCAAATAATATTAATAACTGAAGATTAACAATTAACATTGCATTCATAACATTAATCTAACAAAGCTGGCTACTGTATGTCATATGCATTGCTATAGTTTAAATATTAAAGACTGAACAGTGACATTATACACTTTTGCAAAGGCTAGCAGGTGGTTTAAAATCAGTGCGCTGTCTGGACATGTACCACGCATATGCGCATGAGTTTGTTTACTCTTACACATAAAACACTTTAAATTCAGACGTTTAACAATATAATTACACTAATGACATAAATATGTAGAAATGACTATGGCATACGTGAAATATAAGCGTAACAGAATTAATTTACCACGTTAAACCGTTTAAATATTAATTATTAAGCTTAATAAACCAATTCACGTTATGATGGCAAATATAAGAAAGAGAAGTCAAACAGAACACAGGTTTGGTCATTACCGAAGTCAAATAAGATCCACTTACTTCGCATTTACGCACAAACACACATAACATTAAAGAAATTGTCCTTAAAGCAACAGCAAAAGTTCGCGTCTGTATCAGGGATCCGGCCCAACTCAACTTTGCGTTCTGTGGGCGGGATGCTCGCCTGCACATAGTCGCGGGCACTGATTGGCTGCTGCGCTGGATGCTGTGTGTCAATCAATCTCGGCAAGAAAGAGATCTTATTAGCGAACTTTCATAATAACTATAATAACAAGTAACAGCCTTTTTAACATTGCCATAATAATAAATAATGAATATTTATATTTATTTTATGTTACTTTTGATGAATGATTTCATTTTTTTCAACTCAGTCACTAGCTGAGTGACTTAAGGGGGCCCTCTGCTGGCCACGAGGCCCTTTGCAATTGCAAGTGTCGTTTAGTGGCTGGGCCGGCTCTGGGTGGGGTTTATTGTAACCGGCAGGGGGTTAGTTGTAACACTTGCTTAAAATTAAGTTTGCAGGCAAATATTTCAATACTATTTTGTCTATATACTTGAAATGGGTATTGTTTATATTTCTGTCTATAATAGACATGTATCCACACTGTATTCTTTCATCCAGCCCTTTTCTAACAATAATTCAATTATAAATGGATACAAATGTCTAAATATGTGGGGGAAAAAACGGCACAATTAAATTATGACAAAATATTTTTTATATGTGACCCAGTCTGTAAAACCATATTAAAGTCTCAAAATCAAATTCTGATATAGTGAGCTTCAAAGTCTGATTTTAGCCATTTATTTTATTATGATTTCAATCTTTGACGTGACCTTATTCAATCAATAATAAAGATATGAACAAAAATACATTTGACACACGATTTTTGATCAGACAGGTACATTTATTTTTTTGGCAGCCAGCAATCATTCGTGTATAGCCTATTTACAACAACGGCAAGAATGATGCTAACGTTAACGGTTTTCATATCGTAAGCGCTTAGAGGTTCGTTGTAACACAGTGTTACAATAAAACCCGCTTGGTCAAAATATTTTCAAGCCCACCAAAAAAGTCGCTAAGAGCTGCAGACATATTTCAAAACGATGCTGTGTTTTAGTCAACAAGACACTAATTAAAGCAACACTATGTAGTTTCCATGTACAAATGACTTACAGCTCCCCCATGTGGTTGAAAAGCGCAACAGTGCCTGGTATCAGACACTCTTCTGCAGGCAGGGGGAGGGGCGGAGCTGTGTTTCCTACCCTCCACCGCCACTTTCAGAGTGTGCTTGTAGCAGCTAGGAGGCTGCTCAGGTTGCAGCAACAGTACAATTTGTCCAGTTAAAAGTTGTTCTATCACTGAAATAATTTTAGAGACATTATTTAAAGGTAAAAAAACTACATAGTGTTGCTTTAATATGACATAGCATTGGATTTGGTATCTTACACACCCAACTTAAAAACCGAAAAAAACATATAATGAAAAAATGTACATGCCACCAAAACACTCGTTCATCAATAACTCTTTGAAAAAACGTTATACATTTCCAATAATTTTCTCAACCTTGTGCAACAACGTAAACAGTCCGTGTTACAACTAACCCCACGTTAGTTTTTTCCCCGCGCACCCCTACTTTCATGTCCTCTCCTTACTGTCTGTCAAATAAAGGCCCAAAAAATAACTTTACAAGAAATATAATCTACTTTGCTTTCACAATAGCAAAGTCATTTCTTTTGGGATTTCAATGTGAATGGCATCTGGACATATGAAAGACCCATGAAGCATTCAAAATAAACATAACTGTTTACCCCAGCTTTGATGATGAAAGATAATCTCTGCCATTTGAAATGTTTATATCTCTTACACAAGATCCAAAACACTCACTGTAGTACACTTCTGCATTATGTTGTACTTTCTAGTAAACTTCCTGGATGGCATTTAGTGTTTGGGTGTTAGTTTTGGACGGTGAGGAGATTGATGCATTACTGCTGTCTAAAGAAATGTTCTTTAGATCGTTCTTGATACAAGCATTTGACTTTAATGAATTTGAATTAGATTGAAATTTCACTCAGTTTGGGTTTAAATCAGATGGGTATTTTTGGCTTTCACTGTGGTAAGAGCGGTGTAAATCTGGTGCTCTCCTGCAGCTGGCAGCAGGTCTCATTAATCAGACTGACAGAGCCAACAGAGGACATTCAGACCAACATACTGCTTACCTCTATAGGACAAATCAGCGTTGGAATTTAGGGGGGGGGGGCTGGGGTGGTCCTGGACCTCTTATAAATTAGGGGGGTATTAAAATTTAAATACTACATGAATTTAAAATTATCGTGCTGTGCCGCACTGCGTTTCCACCAGTGGTAGCTCATGACTGCTCTTCCGAGGGGCGCGTGTTTGGAGTGTCATGTGTGTCGCTCGTCATTTTCAAATATGTGTTTGTTGCGTAATGTGAACCATGTGCATCACGTGTCTTGTCAAAATACGTGCCTGCTGCACACGTGTCAACACCGTTTGTGATAAAAGATTCGCTCACGTTCACAAAATACTCGCAAGATACTCTCTTAACAGTAAACTCTGATTATGCATAAGATTATAAGAGTATCTGGCAACCCGTGCTGTTTTATCACAAACACGTCTGCAGCAGGCACTTATTTTGACATAACACGCGCCAAACACATATTTTGAAATGACGCACCGCACACATGACAGGCAACATACGTGTTGTAATGAGTTTCACATCATGGGCCCTCGAAAAATAAGTCACCGGTCGCCATTGGCTGCCACAAAGCGATACAGTCTATTATTTCTCCTAATTTTGCAATAAACTAAGCCAAAAGGATACTTAGCTAGGGGATCCCCCATAATCTTTGACATAATTTGAACACTGGGACAAAGAACTTATTAAAGAAAAACTATAACATAACTAAAACTAACCCAAACCTGTCCACATACAGTATACACATTAACAAAAAACTTTGTCAGAAACATCTAAAATCCTTTAAAGTAGACACATTGATATTTATATCACTATATACAGTAAATATTCTTATTTGAAGCATAAACTTCACTAAATTATGTTTATTTTTTCCAAATAGGACATAAAGTGCCATAAAAACACCCAGCAAGCAATTTGGGGTCTTAAAGACAAAACACAGCCCAGACTACTAGGCTAAAACAAAACAGAATTTGGGAACAAATTTTATAGACATATTAAATTAAATTAAATTAAATTAAGAAATAAAATGAAACGAAACACCTTATAATCACTGTTGACTTTGCTTTTATTTTTACGTTTATTTTGGCTAGAAGTGGGTTACTCATAGCCGTACTATATCGGGTTTATAGTTAAAGGATTACTCCACTTTCATAAAAAAATCCTAATAATTTACTCACCCCCATGTCATCCAAGATGTTTATGTCTTTAAAAAAAATCAGTTTTTTGATAAAAACATTCAAGGATTTTTCTCCATATAGGAAAGTAATGCTTACGTTACTTTTGCGTTACTTTTTCATTACTTTTTCTTACTTTGCTGAGGCTTGATCTCTTTCAGGCCTTGCAGGTGACTGAGAAGTTCTGCATTCAGAAATTGCAAATTTCCATCTCAAAAATGACTGAAACTGTTCTGTCATTACGCTCGGTGCGTAAATCTACATTAATATGTTCAGTTTAATGTAGTACATTGTTTTTTTACATCAAATTAATTAAACTGAAAAGTAACTCGCATTACTTTATTAAAATAAGTAACTCTAATATTAATATGCGCAAAAAAATATTAATATGTACATATATAAAGTAATGCATTACTTGTTACTTCAGAAAAGTAATATTATTTAAACTTCTCGTCTTGCACTAGCCGTATGATGCACCAGCGTGACCTTACGTATTATGTAATCACATTGAAAGGTCACGCTGTATGAGCTGAGTGCTATATTCCAGTCTTGTACAGCTTTATGTTAGATACTAAATTACTATTATTTTTAATTAAAAAAAAATCTAAGTATGATGTGTTTGTCTTTCTTCACAGTTCCTCCTGATCTTCTTCATAGTAAATGAAGCTGCCGGTCTGAGAGAATCACTCCTCCATCAGTACCTGCTGTTGACACTTTGCCGGTTCCTCGTTAGCGCGTAAGAAAAGTTCAGATTTCTCAATCATCATCAGCATCCTCTTGGTAACATCTGCTGGAAAATATGGAAGACCCTTACCGAGACCGGACGTCCCTGGTCAAAGGTGCCCGTGACATCGCCAAAGAGGCCAAGCGTCACGCTGTCAAAAAGGTCAATAAAGTCGTAGACCGCGCCTCGGACGAGTACGCGGGCCGCAACTACAGTCGCTTTGATAATGACGAAGAGGAAGGTGGAGATGAAGACTATTATTATCAGGACGGTCAGGCGCAGCGGGAGGATGACGAGGGTTCCAGCGACGCCACCGAAGGCCACGACGACGAAGATGAAATCTACGAGGGCGAGTATCAGGGCGTTCCCGCAGGAGGTGGGCTTTCTGACGGGCGTGTCCAGATGGCGATGGGACAGTCGGTGCCGGATGGCATGAAGGACAGACGAGAGCTGGAGAAAGAGCGAGAGGCGGACGAGGAAGAGCTCGCTCAGCAGTACGAACTCATCATACAGGAATGTGGACACGGACGCTTTCAGTGGCAGCTCTTCTTTGTGCTTGGGTTGGCGCTCATGTCTGATGGTGTGGAAGTGTTTGTCGTGGGTTTCGTTCTGCCCAGCGCTGAGGTGGACATGTGTGTGCCCAATTCAGGAGTCGGATGGCTGGGTAAGTGTCAGTAGTCGACTAATTGATCTACATACTGTAGGCCGCATCCTTATTAAGGAGTGACTTTACATAAAACACAAATAGGGATTTAATACATGCATAACTTACAATGCAATGGGCCGATATGCATGCAAACTAAAGTATTTGGAGTAAAATACTTTTTAGCACTGATCATATTATACTTTGCCTGCCATCTTGGATGCTTTTCTTCACTGCACTTGTTGCAGTGCATTATGGGATTGCCTTCATCACACAGGCATTATGCAACTCCCATAGAATTGATTTAAAATGGTAATAATGATGCCACCTACCTTTGGAAACATCATTTGCTCCTGTTAAACCTCTCTTTCTTGTACCCACACGTTTCTGTCGTGCCTGCAGTCACACGCTCATAAGATGAAAAGCTGCTTTCTTCTTTTAATATAATGAAGGTTTTCAAATGCTAATGAATGTGTGTGTGTATCTTGTGTGTAAGGTGGGTGGTGTTTTGGTGACATATGTGGTTGTGTATGTGTGTATACTATTAGTGTGTTTATGTGGTTGTGTGTGTGTGTGTGTGTGGGTAGAGATTGTTGTTGCATTGAGGATTTGTTCTGTGATGAGTCTGTTGTTTTGGCAGCAGGTGATAGCGTACATGTGTGGGAAGATTTACTTTGATCATATTTGTTAAGGCCTAATTTGTTCGGTCTCATGTATAAGTGTGCCTTATATTTATCTAATGTGCGCATCATAATAGAAAGAAATCAAGTTTTTTGAGGAAACGTTTTTCTCCATATAGTGGACTTTAGTGGACCTCAACAGTTTACAGTTTTAATGCAGCTTCAAAGGACTCAAAACGATCCCAAAACTGCGTAAAATGATTTTCATGAAAAAAATCTTAGTATTGTTGTCTTGTTTTCAGTAAAAAAATCTGCAAATTCTTAAATTAAGATACTTTTTCTTGATGAGCAAAACTACCCAAGAAAATAAGTCTAGTTTTTAGACCAAAAATATCAAATTTAAGTGATTTTGTGCATAAAACAAGCACAAAATAAATCTGCCAATGGGGTAAGCACATTTTTTTGGAATTTTTTGGAATTCAGTGTTTAAGAAATGTTTTCAAGATTTTTTGCTTACCCCACTGGCAGGTTTTTTTTTTTTATGCACAAAATCACTTAAATTTGATATTTTTGGTCTAAAAACTAGACTTATTTTCTTGGGTCGTTTTGCTTTTTTCACTGAAAACAAGACAAAAATTTGTTAAGGATCAAATTCAGAGCGATCATCAAAACTTACACGGACAAACAGCTGTTTGCCATAGGGCGATACTTCCATAGGGTGATACTTTCGGGTTTAATAAGTTGTGGAAGAGCACCTGGTGGATAATAGTGTTATTATGGAAAGCCAATAAACATCAATAATTCAAACATCAATAATTTTGACCCATACAATGTATTGCTGGCTGTTGCTACAGATATACCCGTGCGACTTATGACTAGTTTTTTTGGTCCAGTATGAGAACAACAACAACTGTGAAAATATTTTTATTGTACCATTACACATTTGGCCGACCTGACTTACAGTGCATCACAAGGTATATTTTTTTGATCAGTTGTGTGTTTCCTGGGTTCAAACCTATGACCTTTTCCTATACAGGAGCACATTATAACCATGAGAAATACACTTCTTAGTACATATATCACTTACACTTAAAACAGTCCCTCCAGAAAAACATGATTATGCGATTGCATGATTTAACACATAATCAGCCAAAGTCCGCATATTTATGCGGGGCCGTATTTTTTTTAAATACGCCGCACTTTCACAGCATAAAATATGCGGGGCTTGCATGATTTCATAATCCCTGCATTTTCGTAGCAAAAATCACATATATCTTAGCAGAAAGTTGAAAAATGTTGCATTTACTTCACACAAGCGCAGCCATTTGCCCTGTTGCCATGGGAACGTTATGAAGTGACATCATTGAAAAGCTGAAAGAGCTGCAAAGAGTTTCTGCAATTTTTGCAAGTCCCGCAATTTCATTGCATTAAATTTGCATAAATATCCCGCATATTCAATCGCATTTTTTGAGAAAACATGCCGCAAGATCAAGGATTATTGCCTGCAACAAACACAAAAAACTTTTTATGAAAGTACAGTTAAAAGGAGTTTTTAACTTTTTTAATTTGGTGGCTCCTGTGGCCTTATGAGATAAAAAATGTCCATCCGTTCTTACATGCATACTGTGGTTTCAGACATTTCACATACTGATTTTCGCACACTATATATAGTATGGAAGCAGGCAATTTTGGACGCAGGGATTCTCTCTCTGATTGGTTTGTGTAGATCAATACTTTGCACTTAAGTCTTGATCAGCTCTCCTTCTCTGAAGATATGTGTGTACGCTCTTATCACACACACACACACACACACGCACGCACGCACGCACACACACACACACACACACACACACACACACATGTGTTTGTTTGTTTTGTGTTGTGTCACCTGCTCTTCCTCCGTTGTTTCCAGGGCTTCTGTTATCTTCATCTTTATTTCTCTCTTCTTCTTTTCTCCTGCAGTAAAACCTGCTTTATTTACCCCCTCCTGTAATCACTCGTCCTTTCTTCTTTCCGTCCTCTTTGTGTCTGCAGTACACAATGACTCTTTCAGCTTAATGACCCCTAGAACTATAACCGCACAAAACAACACACACACAAACACTTTCATTAGAAACAGCAACCTAATACAGCAGCACATATATAAAACACACACAATCAGCTGTAGTTAGCGAGTGCTTGGGATCAATTAATCTGATCAATAAATTAGACGTCAGGTGGGGTGGGTGGAGCTGGACCACTGATAAACACAGCTGTCAATCACAGTCACCCCAAGAGTGTATGTTATGTCATCACACACACACACGTTTGGAGTGGAATAATGCACACTGCATACTATACACTACATACTACCCCTCAAAATTAAGAAGAGAAAATGGGTAGAGAGCGAGCAAAAGGGGTGTGGGTGATTCAGTGTGGCCATTATCTCAATGATCTCAGTGCAGTTTTAGATAGAGAGCGGATGTGTGATCAAGAGAAACCCTGAGAGGTGAGACGCTGCTGTACTGAAGGACCCCTGAGAGGCGTCTGTAATGTGCCCGACACTTTCTGATTTCACGCTTTACTGCCCTCTCTCTCTCTCTCTCTCTCTCTCTCTCTCTCTCTCTCTCTCTCTCATCCTTACATACTGCAGTATCAGCAACATCAGATGTTGTGCAGTTCAAGCTAAACTGTGTGTGTGTGTTTGTGTGACTGTTTAGTACAAACATTTTGACCCTCTTAGTTTGTTCAGTGACAAAAACTGTTTGGCAAGATGAGAAATTCACAACTCTTTAAAAAAAACTTGTTTTAAAAGCATGCATCAGGTTTATTTCAATGCACATGGTGTATTTATGTTGCTTTAATGCAATAAAAAAATTAAATTTGTACCATTTTTATGAAAGTTAAGACTGAATGGACTTGAAAATGTTAAATGGTGTATCTGCCAATTGTGCCAAAGAATGAGAAATATGACATGGCATGTAAACGTAACCATCAAAAAAATATAATTTTAAAATATAATTTTATTATTTCTAAATGTAAATAAATTTGAATGTGTTTTTGTAATATTTGTCCTGAAATATGCTGAAAACAGCTCTGTTCTCCAAATAATCTTTGACAAATGATGTAAAAATGTATGTAAAAAAAATCATATTACACCGAAACTAGTTGATTAGATTTTATTCCACATTTTTTAATGAATATATTTATATTTTCATAAAAAAATACTAGCTACAACAATTGACACAGACTAGTTACCACATTGACATTTTTGCAATTATCTCCCAAATATTCTTTCAAAACGAAGTAAAACCAGAAAATTTTAGACTTGGTCCTCAAAAAAGAGAATGTATGCAATTAATCTGCAAATTTATTTTTTAATTTGAACCTTTTTACATTTAATTGAACCATATGGACACAAAAGAATTAAATTCACGTCATTGACCCATTTACAAATCAATAACAGAACACAATTCATACACTGCAAACATTTTTATGCACATGATTAAATTTTCTTAAAATAATTTTTCTAAAAAAAAAGTTGTTGGATCTACGTAATTTAATTATGTACAGCAGTTCAACATGATTGAATCAAGTTTTCTTAAAATTAAATTAATTTTAATTTATGTTAATTTCATTTCAAGAAAACCTAATTTAAACATGTTGTCAAGAGTTTTTTTTTTTTCAATGTGACTATGAACCACAAATCCAAAATGTAAAAATTGACAATTATACATCATCTAAACCTAAATAAATAAGCTTTCCATTTACGGTTTGTTAGGATAAGACAATATTTGGCAAAGTTTAACATTCTAAAATCAAAATATTGAGAAAATCTACTTTAAAGTTGTCCAAATTAAGTCCTTAGCACAACCTTTTGCTAATGATAAAAAGTTTTGATATATTCATGGTAGGAAATGTACAAAATATCTTCATGGAACATTTTATTTTTTTTTGCATAAAAAATCTATAATTTTGACTAGGGATGCTAAACAATTAATCGCGATTAATCGTTAGCAGAATAAAAGTTTTTGTTTACATCATATATGTGTGTGAACTGTGTATAATAAATTTGTATAAATAAATGTACACACATGCATGTATATGTTTTAGAAATGTTTACATGTACATTTGTATATTTATATATAATTTATATTATATATAAATATACATATATACCTTTTTTTTTTCTTAAAATTATACATGAATGTGTTCATCTTTATATATATACATATTTATTATACACAGTTTACACACATATGTGATGTAAACAAAAACTTTTATTCTGCTAACGATTAATCGCGATTAATTGTTTAGCATCCCTAATTTTTACCCATGTATTGTTGGTTATTGCTACAAATATAACTGTGCTACTTATGGTTTTGTGGTCCATGAAATATAATATTGATGCTGATCTTTAAAGGGGACATATCATGAAAATCTGACTTTTTTCATGTTATAATTGAGTCCCCAGTGCTTCTAACAACCAAGAAAATGTGAAAAAATATCAATTCAACCCAGTAACTTAGTTTCGGTAAACCATTCTCTGCAAGCATGTAAAAAATTTTGCTTGCAAAATTTATAACAAAGTGACAATTTATAATAAATTATCTATATGGTATTTTGAGCTAAAACTTTACATATGTACTCTGGGGACACCAAAGATTTATTTGACATCTTAAAAAAGTCTTGTAAAGGTCCTCTTTTAACTGAGCTGTCACTTATGCCAGACAGTATTAAGAAAATAATTCTGTTGAACGACCCCAAACACTTGAAAACAAAGTGAGTTACATTCTCTTCACTTGAGTTTATTACAATGAATGAATGTAGTTGAATTATTAATCCTAATAAGAGCTTTACTGCACACGATCAAACAGAAACAATTCCACCTCAGAATAACATCCGAGATTATGCATGTAAAGTGTTTTCACGGTCAATCGGCGGCTTTAATGAAATCGGTCTCCTGGTAATTTTTTTCTGCTTCTTTTCAGCACTGTCAGGTGTAATGAATAACCAGCTCACCTCATCACGTCTGCGCAGGCAGATAACGCAGGCAGAGCAAACGCGAGGATGAATAAGGCTAAAGCCAGCGCAGAACGATGGGAAGATAGACGCATCTCTGTTGTTTCATTGGTTCAGCTGGTGCACAGCAAACGCTTTTCACTTTCTACCACAACATAAATTAGCATTTTTATAGCCGTATCGTGTGTGATGAGACAGGAGTGGATTTATTGAGCGGGCACTGGACAGAGCGAGCCATTCGGTTGACCACAGCACATTTTTTTATTGTTATCATTTTACACCTGCTGCTCATAAGATAATCTCGATACTGTACATCTGTAAAGCAGTCATTTCTGGCTGTGATGAATAAATTAACTTTAACTTTATTCTTGCTGTTCTGAGGTCAGACTGTAAACCACATGAGGTCAGTTATTTAAAGGTTGGATAGGAAATTTTGTAGAGGCTAGCCATAGCTAGCATTGAAAGCAAAAGATTCCACATTCTTTATACTTTATAGCCGTTTCTAAAACTGTCAGTTTACGTCATTTTCTTGTGCATGTTTTGTCGGTTCAGGAGGAATGAAAGATAGTTGCTGTTTGCCATTCTTGCTTGGTCTGCATGGCGTAATAGAACATGCATGGTTGCCAGATCTGCCTAAAACCAGCCTCAAAACTAGCTCAATGATCCAAGCTCAAATACCAAAACTATTTAATTTTTTTAAGTAATTTTACCTTCAGATTGACAGCTTATGAATAGCAGACACCTGACTGATTTAACCTGCAGAAAAAAACAAGTGGCATTTTCTGGCAAATGTACTGACATCCTATCATTGCCTTCAGACCATGTCCAATTTAGACTATTTTACTTAAAGGGATAGCTCAGCGAAAAGAGAAGGGAACGAGACGCTGCGTCTCCCTTGCCATACTTCCTGCGTCCCTGTAAAGCCGTCTTTGGCAATATTTCAGATAGCGATATACTTCCTGGCTCCCGCGTCACCCTGTCTTTGTCATTAAGCCTCACCATTGGTTAAATTTGACACATTCAGACGCACTTACCCCTGGAGGCGTCCCCAAAGTGTCACCGCAGTGATGCAGCGCGAGTTCCCTCAAAAGGGAACTGTAACAATGTATCTTTAAATGTAACACGATGTAATCTTGCTCTCACTTGAAATGTGTCCCCACATTTAGTCCTTGGATTTGAGGGTATTGGACCGGGAAAGTCCTTGAACGGTCCTTGAAGTTAAAGTTAACTAAAATGTGGGAACCCTGAACAAAAAGTGTTTCTGTGTAACGTGGGCTGCTTACACAAAGCGAGAGAAAGGAGAATCCATGTGCAAGAAGGTTTATTAAAATCCACAAAGGCATTCAAACAAATCCAAACAGGGAAATCCAAAGGCGTTATCCACATAAACAGGCAAGGGTCAAAAACAGATCAAGAACAAGAAACAAAACAGACCATGAACAAGAAACAAGAAAAGACTATGAATATGAATGCTTTGGGTTACTCTGGCAATACTTCGCAGTGAGATGTACAGATTAAACCAACCTGATCTCACGAATTTCCGTGGCATAGTCACCGAATTTTGTGCTCATTTTTCCGTGGCATTCTCACGGATTGGTTACTCAACGGTTTTGTCCTATTTTCTTACCATTTTCGCTTCGGTTTAGGGTTAGATTTACATGAAATGACATCCCTACCCAAACCCAACTCTAACCCCAACGCCAGGCGACAATTGTTTAAAGTTTAGAAAATATAAAAGAATAAATCAGAAAAATAGTATAAACCAATAGTTAAAGTGACATACTAACGCAAACACCAAATCTAACCCTAAACCGTTTTAAAATAGGAAAAAGCAGTTGAGTAACCAGTCCGTGAGAATGCCACGGAAAAATGAGCACAAAATTCTGTGACTATCCCACAGAACTTTGTGAGATCATGTTGATTAAACCGGTTATATACTGATAAACAGGAAGTGGAATGTGAAGCATGACATGACCAGATTTCAAAATAAAAGACCTGAAACAGAACATATAAAAATAAAGACCTAAACACAAAACCAAACAAAACACAAGACAAAACCCTTACATTCTGGGCAAAATTACCACACTGCAATGTTTTTCCTAATTAGTATTTGTGTTTTGGTTTCAGCAGAAAAATCATGATTTTTTAAAACCAAGATGTATTTTCTTGATAAGCAAAATGACCTAAGAAAAAAATATATACAATTTAAGTCAATTTGTGCTTAAAACTGGCAAAAATATCTGCCATTGGGGTAAGAAATTTTTTCTTGAATTAAATGTTTAAGAAAAAAGAAATCTTAATTTCAATTTCAAGATTTTTATTCTTTCCCCATTGGAAGATTTATTTGCTTGTTTTAAGCACAAATGTACTTCAAATTGATCGTTTTTATCTAAAAACTAGATTCTTAGGTCAATTTGCTCATCAAGAAAATGCATATTAATGTAAGAATTTGTAGATATTTCTACTTAAATCAAGACAAAAATATTAAGTAAGAACGTTTTTTTGCAGTGAAAACTATATTTGGGCTGAGATAGGAGTCTTTGTAAAACAGTCTTCTATACCTGAAGTGTCATATCATGCAAAAACTTTCAACTGAAAGGTTGTGAGATACAATTTATGCTTAAATGAAGGATTGTATGAACCCATTATCACATCTAAGAGAGAAAAACCATTGAACCGTATGTGCTGTGTTACATGTGTTGGATTGTGCATGATCAGCATTTTACACGTGTGTGCGTGTGATAGTTTACCTCACAACCTTCTTTTAAAAATAAATCTCTTTTCCTCTCTCTCTTTCTCTGGGTGTAGGTAGTGTTGTGTATTTAGGAATGATGGTTGGTGCGTTCTTCTGGGGCGGTCTGTCAGATAAAGTGGGCAGGAGACAGTGTCTACTGGTCTGTATGTCTGTCAATGGCTTCTTCGCCTTCCTGTCATCATTCGTTCAAGGTTACAGCACTTTCCTCTTCTGCCGGATGCTGTCAGGCTTTGGGTGAGTCTGTTTCTCTTCATTGTCCTGAACTCTTGATTTGAATAAAGAAATGATGTACTGTATCTATCTACTGCTTTAATCAACTTTGCTTTACCAAGATAATCTTTCTAATCTCAGTAAATAAAGGCAGTGGTTCTTAAACTTTTCATTTTTTTCTCAAAAAGAAAGATTCGACAGACTATAAAGAGATAAGAGGGAAAATTTAGACTGAAAGGTTCTTCGGGGAACTAAAAATGGTTCTTCTGCGGCATCGTTGCAATAAAGGCTATTTATAATCTTTATTGTTTAAAGTGTGTGATCTGTTGTCTCACACACACACAGACTCTCTCACTATTAGAAAGCAGACATACTGACTCTCTCTCTCTCTCTCTCTCTCTCTCTCTCTCTCTCTCTCTCTTTCTTTCTTTTTCTCTGTCTCGCCATCTCTCTCTCTTTCATGCGCTTCTGCAGTGTCACAGTTGTTTTAACCTCCTGGCACAGATCCATGATTTAAGAGCTGTGTGTGTGTGCGTGTGTGTGCGCGTGTGTGTGTGCGCGCGTGTGCGTGCGTGTGTGTGTGTGTGTGTGCGTGTGTGTGTGTGTGCGTTTGTGTGTGTGTGTGTGTGTGTGTGTGTGTGTGTGTGTGTGTGTGTGTGTGTGTGTGTGTGTGTGTGTGTGTGTGTATTGAGTGCACAGTAAAGGGTTTTATTGCTTATTGAATTTTAGCGTTCTCTTCGGCTCCTGTAGGAGACTCCATCACTTCGGCCCTTCATATAGAGACAACTGCAGTGAGGGGTCAAAGGTCACACAGTTCAACAACTACAGATGAATGATAATTGTTTTTTAATGAGCACACTTTAATTGAATATGTTATTGGTTGTTTATGTGCTATAATGTGGTAGTATATTTACAGTATTTATTCTGATGGCAAGGATTGTTTTTGGTGCTAGATTGGTTTATGCTGGTTAGTGAAAAAACTACTGACCTACCAGCGTTGTTCTTTACAATGATCTTGAGCCATTAATAGATATGGGATCCTATTTATCACAGTTCTGAATGATATAAATGTTTTCAGTTATCTATATTTTTCTCTTGCCGACTGTGGTTTTCCCATCTCATGACTGTGTCAGATGAATTGTGACCCGATCTGGCGAAATGAGTCGGAAGTCGCAACGTTCTATTTTAAGATATGAGCCGATAATGTGGAAAAACAATGAAATTATCAAAAAAAATATTTTTAGCTAATTTCAAAGAACAGACATTAAAACATAATCTCCCAAAGTTTCGTAGTCCAAATAATTGAGTAAAGGTGTTTAAATGACTATTAAAGTTGAAACAGTTTTACTTAAAGGAACAGTATGTAAGAAATTTATATCAATTGATCATTAAATGGCCCTGAAATGTCACTAGATATTAAGAAATCATTTTCATTTCAAATACTTATATCACTGACAACAGTGGTATAACCAGGATATTGTCATTTGAAAAGTGGAGTTGCAGCCCTCAACTGATGTTTATGTTGTCGTTTTGTATATTGGCCACCAGCTGTGTGATTGCAGTGCCAGTTTTAGCCACATGTTTTGTGATTGCAATACCAGTTTTGGCCACAATCCTACATACTGTTCCTTTAATCCGCTGGAAATTGCTTTTCTCAAATACTCTCGTCACCTCCGAGCATTCCGGGGATCCCCTGAAACGTCACTATCTCTCCAAATATGGTGTTACACGTTGTTTTAGAGCCAATCAGAAATCTTCATAAACGCTGATCGTTTGTCAATGGGAAACCCCGGGGCACCTGATTGGTCCAGCCATCCTCTTGTGAGTCTCGAAGCACACTACTCTCCTATTTAACTCCTTTTTGAATTGTTTACACTGTTATTGTCAACTAGCCTACACAAAGATATGATTGCATAGGCAAGCATTATTTGTTTTCTTTTTGCTTGTCTCTCTGTCTCTCTCATTTTCTCTCACACGCGCGCGCACACGCGAACACGCACGCGCACACACGCGCGCCCACACACGCGAACACGCACACACGCGAACACACACACGCACACACACACACGCACACACACACACACACACACACACACACACACACATTCTGGTTTCCATGTTCTATTCCCTTCCCCTAACTCAAACCCCAACCATCACAAAAACCTTTCTGTTACTTCACATTTTCAATAAACATCATTCTGTTTGATTTATAAGCTTGTTTCTTGGTTTACTGAAATAGCATTTATATTAATGTCTTTGGTCAAATTAAGCTGTAAAATAAATTGTTTATCCCTTTAAAAATGCAATGGATTTTGAAAGATATCTACAAAAAAGGGGCAAAAAACTTTAAAGGCGTTTTTCTCAGGTTTTCAGTTGGAAAAAGAAGACAGACAACCTTAATTCAAATGTCTATATCTTTAAAACCATTCAAGGTATGACTTTGACTAGGATATCATTTGAAAGCTTATTATCTCCTCTTTCCATTGATACCAAAATCTCAATTTTGAAATTTGGGTCACTGTGACTCATTTTGCTGGATCAGGTCACAATTATTGATATTGAGCTACTGATCTTCTGGAATGAGATCAGAGAGAGAGGAGAGACCGAGATTTATTGATTTTGTTATTTTAGATCAGACTGAATTTCTCTTCTCTTTTCAGTGTGATGTAACACAACTTCTTCCCTTTCATGTGTTTGTTATTTATTTCATTTTTTTCTCTTTATAAGCAGGTGAAACCTTTTACTGTAGCTCTCAAAAGAGATTTTATATTTATATGCAGGAAATCCTATAAACCAGAAATGTTATTTATGTGGCAACATAGTTGGAAACATGCGTACACCTTGTTTTCTGTAGAAAATTACTAAAATAATGCAGCACAATCTTGAAAATAAATGTGATAACTATATATAATATGTGTCCTGCTAGCGTGCGTATATTACATTTTTTGTGATGTTTTTCAGGATCGGCGGTGCCGTTCCGATCGTGTTCTCATACTTTGCTGAGTTTTTGGCTCGTGAGAAGCGTGGAGAGCATCTGAGTTGGCTCTGTATGTTCTGGATGGTGGGTGGGATCTACGCCTCAGCCATGGCCTGGGCCATTATACCACACTATGGTGAGTGACAACACCAACTGACCAATCAGAGAGCTCCCCTGCAATTTTCTGCACTATAAGCAGCATTCATGTATAAGTTTGTATTGTACACACATCAGTCACTGCTGCGTACATAAAAGTGACGATTACAGTAAAGGGATAGTTCGGCCAATAATTATATTAAACCCATGATTTACTCACCCCGAAGCCGTCCGAGATGCATAAGTTCATCATTTTTCAGACTAACACATTTTCAGTTATTTTAGAAAATGTCTTATATTTTCCAGCTGCTAAACAGTAAAGTTATGGTGTCCACGTCCTTCAAGTCCAAAAAATGTGCATATATCCTTCCCCAAAGAAATCCAGACGGCTCCAGGATGATAAATAAAGGCCTTCTGAGGGTAATCTGCGCGGTGATGTTGTAGAAATATCCATATTTAAAACTTTAGAAACAAAAATACCTAGCTTCCGGTAACACCGCCATCCGGTAACGCAGACGCGACTAAGATGGCGGCGTTACCAGAAGCTAGTTATTTTCATTTATAAAGTTTTAATGTGGATATTTCTACAACAAAACGGTGCAGATTACCCCCCAGAAGGCCTTTGTTTATCATCGTGGAGCCGTTTGGATTTCTTTTGTGAAGGATGGATGCACATTTTTTGGACTTGAAGGACGTGTACCCCATAACTTCACATTTGATTAACTAAAAGATCTGAAACATTTTCTAAAATATATGAAAATGTGTTCGTCTGAAAAATGATGGACATAATGCATCTTGGACGGCTTCGGGGTGAGTAAATCATGGGTTTAATATCATTTTTGGTTAAACTATCCCTTTATTGCTGTTTTATTTTCACTAACATCATTCTAGGCAAGTAGCTTCCATTATTAGATTTATAAGTGGATGTTATGGATGAAATATTATTATATCTCTCAAGACATTTTGATTTGTACCAAAGACATTGGATATAACATGATTAAGCAATGATACTATCATGTATAGGGGACAATGCAATGCTCAATATGGCCACTTTGGGACTTTACAGAAGTCCCGCCTTCCAGTTGAAAGAACCAATCATCAATCGATAAAGAATAAAGGTGTGTTCGAGCTCATGTAGCGCTGCACAGACCGTTAGGCGAGGTTTGCCGCCTGCAGTCGAGGAAGGAGCCGTCATTTTGGACACCTGCTGCTTGCCGTAGTGCGCCGTGTTTCCTTTTTGTAATCACGAATAAAGTAAATTAGATGGTGAACATATCAAAAAAACATATCAAAGTTGCAACCAGAAACCTTTTATATTGAATATTTTAGTTGCTGTTTATACTGTATGCCTGAAAATAACCTAGATCAGTGGTCTCCAACATGGTGCCCGCACAGAGTCTGTGAGCTGCCCGCCACAGCACATTCTACTAACTAATATGTTTAACATTTATTATATATTTTCTATATTAGCTTGGGTTCTTTTATGTATGTTAACATGACATTAACATATCAACTAATAAAACCAAGAAAGTTGAGTAGACTATATCAAAAAAGTAGCCCTCCAGAATATTTTTCTGTTGTGGGAGCACTTGCTCACAAAAAGGTTGGAGACCCCTGGCCTAGATTATGAAAGCTCACGTAACACACACAGTTTCCGCATTTCTGATGTTAATCTGGAGTACCTATAGAGTAGTATTACATCCTTTATATCTCCGAAGAGTCTTAAGTTTAATCAGATTTATAAAAGAAAGATTAGCTTTACCGATTCTTTCCGATAATGTACGAAAAAATGAAGAAGGAGGAGTGACTACCGCGGGAGGAGCGAGCACGAGTCATGCAACACTGTTTTAACTTATGATTTACTACATGTTCGTGTCATTTATATAATATGCACGTGCCTATTTCCAACATAAGACAGAAGTCTTATTTACCGCATGCAACTCATGACCCGGTTGGGAAAATCCAGCGCATCAAACACACACGCAAAACTCCGCTGCTACCCTGGATAATAATCCATTGTTTTCATAAGGCTGGCTTTCTTCTCCTAACATCCAAAACACAATTCTTCTTTCTTGCCATTGTTGAGTTTTGAAATTAAACAAAGCTGTCGCGTGTGATAAGATGTTTGCAAGTTCTAGCGTCTCCCGCTGATTGACGGGTGGGCGGGGTTTTCCGGGGGAAGTGCCCATATAAAGAAATGATACGTATAGAAACCCCTAAAACGTCAGCTGGACCCATAATCGAAAAAAAATTCCGAAACTTGCTTTTTTGACACTTTGCCTACATTTAGCGTGAGGAAACAACTCTAACTGTGTTAATAAGTCAGAATGTATGAAATATCATTGAACCACCCCTTAAAAAATTACTGAGGATAACCCGGACGTGACCTCATTGACGAACAATTATAGGGGCAGAGAACCGTTAATTCTCTGGATTTAAACATTATTGAAAACATTTGGGATTATGTGAGTACACAAAATATGTAACGCTGTGCTCATGTTTTTTGGAGGGAGGTATTTAAATGCAAAAATCGACGTACTGGGCCTATAAGTCAGTCAGCATAAGGTATTACACTCCACTGAGCGATGTGTTGTTTGTTCTTCATTCTGCTAAACATCTCTCTGTGCTTTATTATCACCACAGCTTCATAGTGCAGAGATGACAGCTCAATTTCAATGAAGGAGTAGAAACAGGATGAGTTACAGTACAGGAAAATGTGTGGTTCTCTTTGGTTCTTCTTTTCTTCGGCTGGTAATTGAGGTCAATGGCTTAGTGTCTTATGTTTTAACAGTTTGTGAGGTCAGGTACAGCGGTTCTGCCGCAGTGACTCCATCACTGCAGGACTGAGGCGAGAGGACGCTGGAGATCCAGTTAATTATGTGTGTGTGGGGGGACCAGTTAAAGTTGGTTACAATTTCAAATGCAACCATTACATTTTGTTTAAAAGTAGAAATTGACATCCTGGTGATGATAGTTTTTTATCAAATGAGATTTTTATGAAATTGAGCTGGCATGCAACAGTAACAGCTGACAATCCCTTCAAACTTATGCTCTTAAAAAAAATCAGGGGAAACAATCATAGTTGTATTAATGACAATCACAGTAACAAAAAAAAACAAAAAAGTTTTTGTTCATTGAAATATACATTTCTCGCTCAAAAAACAGAAATAAAAGCACATAAATATAAATTGGGTTTTTTAAATAAATCATCATAATGTCTCAAAAAAAAAAATACCATATATATTCAAGAGAGAAAAATCTGGGCGTTCATAATAAAAAACATCTTTGAGGATGAAGCTATGGGTATCCTTACAAAGCTCACTTTCATGCTAGTTGTAAAACTGATGGCAAATGTTAGATAGGAAAAATAGTAAAAAATGTTGTCCTTTCCCTACTAAAAACAGTTTAGAAGAGATTTGGTTGTAATATGAATAGAACGGTTGTCTATTTCTAAAGGAAATTAATTTGGTTGTTTGTAAGGTTGCAATAATGTCTGTAGTCAGTGGCGTATTCAACACAACTACTAGAATATCAACAAATCAATGTATGTACGATGTCAAGCTGGTCTAGACTGTTTTTATTATGTAAGAGATGTTTGATGTGATGCTTATGAATGCACTTTCTCTGCACGCTGCATTATTCACAGTGTGTGCATGTCTTTACACACATTTTATTACACACATTATCTATATAATAAGATTTCTGTGGTCACTGATCAACTCTTTATAACTTCAGTCTTAATGACTGCCAGATATCTGCTCTTCCTGTAGGGTTTATGGGATGTGAGAAGGCAGAAATGCGAGAGAGAGAGAGAGAGAGAGAGAGAGAGCTTTAAGGATGTAATATATATTATCTCTTTGGTAATGTATCTCTGTGTCTCTACAGCTGTGTGTGTGTGTGTGTGTGTGTGTGTGTGTGTGTGTGTGTGTGTGTGTGTGTGTGTGTGTGTGTGTGTGTGTGTGTGTGTGTGTGTGTGTGTGTGTGTGTGTGTGTGTGTGTGTGTGTGTGTGTGTGGGCGCGCGAGCATGCGTGTGTGCGTGTGTTTGTGTATTAATAAATATGAATAAAATAATTTAAAAATAATTTTTTTTTAACAAAAAGCTGAAATAATTGCATTTTTGTGAAGAAATGTTGGTAACACTTTACAATAAGATTCATTAGTTTACATTAGTTAATGTATTAACTAACATGAACAAACTATGAGCAATTCATTTGTTATGGTATTTATAATTTTTTGTTAATGTTAGTTAATAGAAATAAAGCTTTTAATTGTTTGCTCATGTTAGTTCACAGTGCATTAACTAACGGTAACAAGATTTTAATAAAGTATTAGTAATTGTTGAAATTAACATTAACAAAGATTAATAAATGCTGTTTAAGTACAGTTCATTATTAGTTCATGTTAACCAACTAATGTTAACTAATGAACCTTATTGTAAAGTGTCATTTTTTTAGAGATTAGATTCAAAATGATTATCAAAACATACACAGAGTTTAAAATTAGTAAATAACGTTTTGGCTTTAGTTTTTTCATAAATTGGGTAATCGCGGTATTGCAGATTAACAAAGAAATTCATCAGAACACTTTTTTATGCAAATGTTTTCTCTTAATTAACGGCAGGGAAGAATGAATGTCTTCCAGAAAGAAAATTTTTTTCTATAAATATATAAACATACAATATATCAAATGAAAAAACAGACCCTCTGCTTTAAACAAGCAAACAAAAAATTTAAAAAAATTCATTATATCTTTAATTGTTTGCTTTTTATAACCTCTCAAATGTTTCTTCAATAATACAACATTTTGAGCAAAAACCTGAGATAGTTGCATTTTTGTAAAGGACTTTTGTTAGAGATCAGATTCAGAACGACGATTAAAACATACGTAGCGTTTTAGCTGTTTCCGAATCGGTGGATGCTTGAGTGTTTTATAAGTTAAGGGAGAGCACCACCTAGTGGATAATAGCGAAAATATGGATTGCCCTAAAAACTCGTCAGGGAAGCATTATTGGCAGGGTTAATGAGAAATTATTTGTCAAATGGCGGGGAAAGAGTTAATACGCTTTAAGTCAAACCATGCACAAATGCATAATTCAGCATCATTGCCGTGTTTTTTCCCATAAAATTTGACTTTCTCAAAGATAGTCTCAAAACCTTGAAATCGCATCAGTTTCCTACATCACAACCATGTTACCAAGTTGATCGAGTGGATCAGTAGTTTGAGTCGTAGATATTACCGGTATGTATGGATGCCGCATAGACTCAACACCAAAACGATTGCAGCACAGCTGCTTCAGCTCCACTTCTGTGATGCCCACACGTGTTAACATCAGCGCTAAAAAATGATTTGCAAAGTATGCAAGTTCATGTATGCATTGTGAGAAATCGGATTTAGCCTTCAAGTGTCTGAAACTGCCGAATTTATTATCTATTTAAACATATATATCTATAATACGAGGTGGTGCGATTGAGTGGAGGCGGGGACTAATTTGCATATTCATGTTTTCTTAGCTTGCTCAAAAACACTTTTCTGTCCTTTAAGGTGTTTTGAGTTTCTCTTTTTTTGTGCTCACCCACAGCTGTCCTGTAAGGAAATCTCACAGCTCTCAACATTTCTCACTTCTGAATAAAACGCACACACATGCACCATATGGTCCTGCTCCGCCTCTAGACATTTCCAGCAGTCGTGTGGAAAACGATCACAACTTTAATGATTATTTTTCACTGTGTGTGTGTGTTCAGCAGTATAGTCCTGGAGGACTTCTTAATAGACTCTCATACACACACACACACAAACTTATTCACTGTGAAATTCACTCGCTCTGCTGAAATTACTTTGCATTCTCGTTTGGGTTAAACTGTTTTGGCTTCTCACAAATAATCTTTTGATTTAAGCTGCTATCTAGCAACCATCCAGAACATCCTAGAAACCTTACAGTAACATGCTCAAATGTATACAATGTATCACCTGAAGTTAATCAACATATTTGTCTTCTCTCTGTGTGTGTATGTTTGTGTGTGCAGGATGGAGTTTCAGTATGGGTTCAGCTTATCAGTTTCACAGTTGGAGGGTTTTTGTTGTCGTCTGCGCTCTGCCCTGTGTCTCTGCTGTCGTGGCTCTGACATTTATGCCAGAGAGTCCACGCTTCTATCTGGAGGTAACCTGTGAGAGAGAGAGAGAGAGAGAGAGAGAGAACGGACTGAGTGTGTTTTTGTTATGGTTTGAGCATATAAACTGTTTACTATCAGATTTAAAGGGTAAGTTCACCCAAAAATGAAAATAATATCATTATTGTCTCACCCTCATGTCGTTCCAAACTCAAAAGTTTAAGATGTTTTAGATTTAGTCCGAGAGCTTTCTGACCCTCCATTGAAAATCTATGTACGGTATACTGTCCATGTCCAGAAAGGTAATAAAAACATCATCAAAGTAGTCCATGTGACCTCAGTGGGTCAGTTAGAATGTGTTGAAACATGAAAGAAACATTTTGCTCTAAAAAAAAAGACTTTATTCAGCATTGTTTTCTCTTAAGGTTTAGTTGTGAAGCGCATGCGCGAGACTAAAGTTAAGTGACTGCAATGACACGGCTGACGTGTTATCTGGTGCGCCCCAGCCGTTTTTTTTGTTCGAGCTTCGTTTACAGTCTGAGGGGGATGCATGCTGTAAGTTGAGAAAACAACTTTGCAAACATGTCTGAGGATAACACGTCAGCCACGTCACTGCAGTCAAGTGACTTTAGTCTCGCGCATGCGCTTCACAACAGACACGGAAGAGAAGACAATGCTGAATAAAGTCTTAATTTTTGTTCTTTTTGGAATTTCCGAAATGTATGTTTGATGCTTCAACACATTCTAACTGACCCACTGATGTCACATGGACTACTTTGATGATGTTTTATTACTTTTCTGGACATGGGACAGTATACCGTACATAGATTTTTAAATGAGCGTCAGAAAGATTTCGGACAAAATCTAAAACATCTTAATCTGTGTTAATGATAACTGTCAATATAATCAGGAGAAATAACTCAATTATGATTTATTTATATGTGCTGATGCAAAATACAAGGATGGTTAGATGAAGGATCATAGATGGATGAATGTATGGATATATATCTATTATAGGCAGATATATAAACAATATCCACCTTCAGTATATAGACAGGTTACATTTTTTTTACTTTATGCATCTGTCTCCCCTAATTTCACTTTACTGTAATTCTGAATGCTGTATGTGGATAATCATAATAATAATGACCGCCATTGACCTATGTATGTTTGTTACTCTGTGTGTACAGATGGGAAAACATGACGAGGCCTGGATGGTTCTTAAACAGATTCATGACACCAACATGCGAGCTCGTGGAGAACCGGAGAAAGTGTTTACTGTGAGACTCTCTCTATCTATCTCTCTTACACACTCACACACACGCTTACGAATGCTTACAATCTGTGCTTTAAGATGCAGTTTTACAGCACGAACTGTGCTTACAATCTCAGACATTAAAGCAGTGCAGTAATCTTATGTCTCTCTCTGTCTCCCCCTGCAGGTCAATCGTATAAAGATCCCAAAACAGATGGATGAACTGGTCGAGATGCAGTCAGAGTCTACCAACCCTGTACTCAAAGTCTTATTCAGAATCAAGAATGAACTGCGTGGAGTAAGTGAAGAAAACATTGATCTTAAATCAGCCATCTGAATCTTTCTCTCTATAGCATTGCAACATTGGAAAAATAATCAAATACACAAATGCCTATCAGCAAAAATCTCAGTGCTAAAGTTAAGAGCATGTGGGCAAACACTTTTTTTTTTTGATTTAACTTAAAAAAGCTGATTTTTTTGTTTGAACAACTACATTCAGGATCTGGTTTCGAAAGCTCCATCTGGTGATCTGAGCAGATGAAATTTTGTGCTGATTAATCTTTGCTTCAGCATTTCTTCATTGTTTATTCAAAGGAAAAACTTTGTGTGATTTATGCATTAATGTAATGGTGCGTGTTTGTGTGTGTAGATCTGGCTGACGTTCATGAAGTGTTGGGATCACCCTGTCAAGGAAAACACTATGAAGTTGGCTATCGTCTGGTTTTCGCTGTCTTTTGGGTGAGACAGCAGATTGACCGCTGATTCACAACCACTATACTTACACACATTATTACACAGCTGAGTCCTGATTATAGACATCACACAACCCTAACCCCTGTAATAGAAGTGTATGGAGAAAAAAAGAGCAATGAGCAATGAAGGAGGAGATTGGGGAGGAGGAGGGATGATTTTATTATTCTGGTAAAGGCATGTAGGCTTGACCTGACTGAATGTTTTTGGTGTAGGTACTGTACCCAGTATACTTAAAAAATCACACTACGAAACTTAAAAAAAACACTATTCTATTTTGAAATGAGGCTCGAAACTCAGATTGGGCACTTCCTGTTTGAAATCAAGTTGCTAAAACAGACTAATTACTATAACTATATTTTAAAAGTTTATTTTTTATTTTATTTTGAATGAATGTAACTTTTGTTGTAGTCTTAATAATTTCATGTTTTCACTCACTTTGGTACAAAATAAAAATAAATTCACATACAAACACATATGGATATAACTGGAGTCAGTCATTCAAGAATAAAGTTACAGAATTCTTACAGGGGTTTACACTGATATCACTTCCTTTGCACAGGTATTATGGTCTGTCTGTTTGGTTCCCTGATGTCATAAAGCACCTGCAGGCTGATGAATATGCGTCTCGAGTGAAGCTCCACAATAATGAGAGAACCGAAGATTTCACCTTTAATTTCACTCTGGAGAACCAGATTCATAAAAATGGAGTTTTCATCAATGACAGGTAAGTAAAAAGTAGAGTGCTAGAACCTCCTGTAAAACCTCTTGAACCCCCATAGAACCTCATCTAGAATCTACTATAGAAACTCCTCTAGAACCCACTCTAGAACCTCATATAGAACCCAATCTAGAACCTCTCTTTAGAACCCACTTTAATTCACAATACAAACCACTTTTTAGAACCAGAAGCTTTTTAGAACCTGCTGTAGAACCCACTCCTCCTGTAGAATCCACTCTAGAACCTATTTTTAGAACCCACTTTACAACTCACTTTACAGTTCTACAAGAGTTTTTTTACTCACTTTACAGCTCGAGAACCTCCTGTAGAACCAAATCTCCCATAGAACCTCTTTTAGTACCCACTCTAGAACCTCCTATAGTACCCACTCTAGAACCTCACGTAGAACCCAATCTAGATCCTCCTATAGTACCCACTCTAGAACCTCCTATAGAACCCACTTTAAAACTCACACTAAAACCCACTCTTTAGAACCAGAACCTTTTTAGAATCTTTTATAAAACCTTATGTAGAACCCAATCTAGAACCTCTTAGAACCCACTTTACAACTCGCTCTTTAGAGCCAGAACCTCTTTAGAATATCCTATAGAAACTTCTGTAGAACCCACTCTAGAACCTCCTATGGAAACCAATCTAGATCCTCCCATAGAACCTCCTTAGTACCCACTCTAGAACCTCCTATAGAACCCACTTTTAAACTCACACTACAACCCACTCTTTAGAACCAGAACCTTTTTAGAATCTTTTATAAAACCTTATGTAGAACCCAATCTAGAACCTCTTAGAACCCACTCTTGAACCCACTTTACAACTCACTCTTTAGAGCCAGAACCTCTTTAGAATATCCTATAGAACCTTCTGTAGAACCCACTCTAGAACCTCCTATAGTACCCACTTTAGAACCTCCTGTGGAACCCAATCTAGAACCTCTTATAAAACCCACTCTAGAACCTATTTTTGGAACCCACTTTACAACTCTCTTTTTAGAACCAGAACCTCTTTAGAATATCCAATAGAACCTTCTGTAGAACCAACTCTAGAACCTCTGCTAGAACCCAATCTAGAACATCACATAGAACCCAATCTAGAACCTCTCTTTAGAACCCACTTTAAAGGGCCGTTCGCATGCTCGCGCAAAGCACTTGCCTTTAATGGCATTTACTAATATTGGATATTTCTTGTAATAAAAACTTTTGCATTTGTTTACATGTCACTGAATATGTAAATATGGTGTTCTTGTTGCATTTACACAGCAGGTAACCAGTAGAACCTCCTGTAGAACCTCATTTAGAGGGCACTGGTCATGGGGCAATGTGACCCACATGTCCATTAGCAGTTTATAAAAATGTGATTCTGTGTGGGTCTTCTGAGTGTTACTTCTTTTTAAGTAATAAATATCAAAAGGTCATTTATGTCTTATTATAAAATGGTTAGTTCCAATCCTTGATTCTGATTGGTCAATAGGTGTGCTTTATTCACGATAAAACACAGCTATGACCGCTTCACCCAATGATTCTGTTTATCACTGAAGCCTTAGCAACCACACGTATCGGTTTGTTGTTTTTATTTCAGCTTTCATGCATATTACACATTGGAACACATTTTTGTTCATGGTGAGGGACTATATTTTTCTAGCGGAAGAAATGCTTTTTATTGTTTCAACTTCATGAAAGTTGCAATAATGTATTTTTTTACTTTAATATTGTGTGGTTACCATTTTATAAAAGCAATAAGGTACTTGGGGCAAGTGCTGTATCGTGAATAAATAACGGCTGAAGGGGTTGCAGGCATTCCTCAACGCCTCTCATACCTTATTGCTTACCTATGTTTATCTGAGATTTTAATATTTATGGTCAGATTTACATTGGAAATGCATTTGAATTAAGGAGGCAAATATTTCCTTTGTCACAATAATTTTAACCAATCACAATGTGATTTTACATCACACATCAGAGATCACACATCCGTGAGATTTGTTTACTTATCTCATCTATTCCTTATTTAACTTAATACGTTTGTTTGCAGAAACTCTTAAGTTTGCAACAAAAGCACATAAAGTTATTCAGCTATTGTTAGTGTGTTTGCGCGCGTGTTTGTGTGCATGTGTGTGTGTGCGTGTGTGTGTGTGTGTGTGTGTGTGTGTGTGTGTGTGTGTGTGTGTGTATTTCAGTGGTCTCCCTCATAAATAATCTCTTAGTGTTCAGTTAATGTATCATTCAGACACAGTGCAGGAAATTAAAAAGCTCTTATCTCTCCTCCTCCTTTCTTCTCTCTCTCTCTCTCTCTCTCTCCCTTAGTCTCTTTCTTCCTCTGTCCTCCAACTTTATCATTTTAATCTGGCCCCTATAGAGGAGAAGAAACTCTTATCTTTTGTTGTTGTAGAGCACAGCTCCCATCCACAGCCAGCGGCCCATTACTGAACAGATTCAATCAAATTGCGCAAAACATTTTGTGTACAAGAAGGAGCACAACGAGAATTAATGAGATGTGAGATGTTTTGGCGGTATATTTACTGGTTGCACATGTTAAAATTTTTCTAGAGGAGGAGGAGAAGGTTTTTTATATTAGTTTTGCTGATTGATATAATAGTTTTGAGTCAGTTGTGATTCTGTGCTGTCTTCTTCTGCTTTCAGGTTCATTGGCATGAAGTTTAAGTCGGTGACTTTTGTGGACTCCACATTTCAGAGCTGTTACTTTGAGGATGTGACCTCCATCAATTCTTTCTTTAAAAATTGCACCATCATAGAGGCGTTCTTCTATAACACAGGTACATGTGAATACAACTCATATTTATGTTGTGTTGTCTCATTTCCTGCACTTATTGGTTTAGACATGGAGGTGGTTGATAGGTTAATAAAAACTCTACAACCATATTGGCTTACGAAACACATCACATCACTTGGTTTATTATCTTTGACAGTGGTTGTGAACAATAATGAAATTCTTGTAGTTTTATAGTAAAAGAAATGAATGGCTTTGTCCTTTATTCTCTTCTGTAAGATTAATACCTGGAGATGAATGATTTGAGACGAACACAATGTCTTTCGTAGCAATGTTTGATGTTTAAAGATAACAATGGAGTAAAAACCTTTGACTTTGAAGTTGAAATAACCTCTAATTTATGTGCATTTGGAGGCAAGTAGATGCATTAGGCCAATGAAAGATTAAAGCTTAGAGTACTGATAACATAGCAAGACCTAAAAACAATAAGAATAACCACAAAAAAATGAATTAACATGATGAGGTTTCATAAAGAAAGAAACTGTGTGTCTGTGCTTGCATGCGTGTGTGTGCTGTACATTTCATTTGAGTGTTGACATTGATTCATAACAGGATTTGATTTGCTTCAGGCGTGTGTTTTGGGAAGGCTGATTGGCTCATTTTAGGATTTGCTGACTCAAAAGCCCACTTCATACAAACTACAAATCTCAGCAGAACAAACACAAACATGCCTTATGAAAGAAAGATCAGAGGCCTCATGGGAAATTGAGTTCTCTCTAAATTCATGTTTCTAAGCAATTTCTAAACTACTCAACAAAATGACAAAAGAAATAGTATATGTGTGTATGGTGATGAAAGCAGGTTTGGAGAAATGCTCATGTTTACTAATAGTTTTATCTTTAAGGGTTAAACCAACTAAAGTTGGTCTTGTGCTATATAAGCAGGGTTGCCAGGTTTTCAAGGCAAAACCCACCCAATTGCTTTTCAAAACTTGCCCAAAACTAGCCCAATCACGTTTCAAGGAGGTGGTAAAAATTGCGTTCCAGGGGTAAAATCTGCATTTTTGATGAGGTACATCTGTTCAAATTTGCCTTCCCGGGGCTACCGTAATTTCCGACCTATAAGCCGCACCAGAGTATAAGCCGCATCATTCAAAAATGAATGCGTCAGTCAGACGAAATAACATATAAAGCATATATATATATATATATATATATATATAACATATATATAACATATCGCAGTGCACTATATGTGGCATTTATTTATAAAATTATTTCACAAAATCTGCGCCGAAAAACGCACATTTCATCTGGAGAGGCAAGTTATTCAACTAAACAATAGCACACAGAACAGCAGGCTGAATAGATGTTCGTAATCGTAACATTATTAGTTATTTACAAGATAAACAATAGCATACAGAACTTACCTGGAAGGTCGAATAGGCTAAATTAACTGAACAAGCCACCGAGCATCAAGTTCGCGGACTCGTCATACAACATCACTGAATCCACTGAATTGCATAAATACAGGAGCAACGTATAGCGGACTCTCGCGACTGTAGACGGTAATGGTCTCTCTTGCCTCATAAATGTAAAAATTAATTCATACAGACTTAAAGGCACACCTGAGGATAAGACGCAGCACCAGCCACAATGCGACTTATAGTCTGGAAAATATGCTAATTATCGCATTATTGGGATCTCTTTTAACCCATGGACTTACAGTAGCACAGCCTACAGTAGCAGTATTAAAGGTGCCATTTTTCGTGATCCCATTTCGTGATCCCAACTTAAGTCGGTGTGTAAGGTTGCTGTTATGCTACGTACACACCAAAGGCAGGGCATCACGTTACTCGCTATATATTACTCGCGGGATTTAAGTTTGTGTCATGCAAATTTTTTGCTCGAGTTGAATATTTTCAACTCGGGCGAAGACGCGTTTGAGGCAGTAGCGTGTGTTTTTTGCGGCAAACGCGCCACCCATTTCACGTCATTCACATCGCCCTACGCGAGGACGCATCTGATCGTGTCTTTGCATTGACTATGTATGTAATCTACTTGAACAAATCATTGAACTCGCATCTGGTGTGAACCTACAGTTAGGGCATAAATAATGCCTGCATTACTTACAACATGCACTAAGCTGCTGTTGAATCACAAGGACCGGATACACAATCAGAACTCGTTACGTATTGCTGAAGGAGGGACTTCATAAAACAAGGAAGACATCAGCCCGTGTTTAGGACATTGAAAACAGCAGTATAGATTAAATTAAACTGTGTGCAAAATACTGTGTTTTTACACCCAAAACATAAACGCATGTTATATTGTGCACCATAAACACAATCAAAGAAAAAACGACACTATCAACTTTTAACCCAATTTCACAAGAAAACCGCAGACTTGGCAACCCTGTGTGCGAGACCACCTCACTTAGATGATGTAATTCTAACTATTACCAGAAGAGGACACCAGATCATCCGTATCTTTCTCTATAGATACTGTAGCTTTTTCTGTTTGCGTAAAAAATGTCTCATAAATGTCACTAACACTGTGTTTACCGATGCTCTATGCAGATATTGATGACTCAAAATTCATCGGCTCTTCTGTGATCAACTCCACGTTTGCGCACAATAAGACAGGCTGTCAGATGACATTCGATGACGACTACAGTGCCTACTGGGTCTATTTCATCAACTTCCTTGGAACGCTGGCTGTGTTGCCTGGCAACATCGTCTCCGCCCTGCTGATGGATAAAGTCGGACGTCTGAGCATGTTAGGTGAGAAACTTTACTATTACATTGCAACCCCAGCAAGCAACAGCTTATATAAATACATTTTATGAGTAAACCACTTCTCAAAATTAATTTATTTTTGCCATCATGTATGCAAAAGCCAACATTGATTACAAGGTGTATTGCAAGGTTATAATTTCATTTATTTTTGACACCTATAAAAATTTCACTGATAGATCAAATTTTGCCTTGTTTGGATGGCTATTAGACATCTTTTAAATGCAAAATTGCTTGCTGGGACATTACCACATATTTAATAAGTGAAAACTAACTTCTTGTTGTTATTGTTTGTGTTTAGGTGGCTCTATGGTGTTGTCTGGCATCAGTTGTTTCTTTCTGTGGTTTGGCACTAGTGAATCAATGATGATAGCGATGTTGTGCCTTTATAACGGACTCAGTATATCCGCCTGGAACTCACTAGACGTGGTGACGGCCGAACTTTACCCCACCAACAGAAGGTACGTGGTTGCACAATCTCTCATTGACATTCACATGCATTCCTAGGGGCCTGTCACATGACTTTGCACATGTTCAAAGGCATCAAGCTACAAACGTTACCCCCACCCTCTTTTTTACAACAGAAAACCTGATTGGATGGGTAATATACCACACACATTGATCTGACAGCGTTTGTTTTAAATTGTTATTCACTTTTATATGGGTATGCACAAAATTCATATAATGCTCATACATACAGCGAGGAAAATAAGTATTTTACACATCAGCATCAGCACAAAAAAAATTCAAACTCCTTCATGTGTTCAATACTTTTTCTCTGTGTCATTTCACTATTTATTATGACTCAACTTGTATACTTAAATGTTCTGATTTCTTTGTATAATATCTGGCTTGATGGCTACATCTGGTGGAAATTGTGTGTCAATAGCCCACTTAGAAATCCCCTTACTGATAAAAATGCTGATGTGTCAAATACTTATTTCCCCCGCTGTATATAAGTCTTGTGAAGGCCTTTAGACATAAAAACTGTACTGAAATGATTCTGATAATCCACCAAATGCTGCTTATAATTCTTGTAATGCTTTCCTGTAGGGGGACTGGTTTTGGTTTCTGTAATGCCATGTGCAAGTTAGCGGCAGTAATGGGAAATCTAATATTTGGTTCTTTGGTCGGGATCACCAAATCCATTCCCATCCTGCTGGCGTCATCTGTTCTGGTCTGCGGAGGTCTGGTGGGTCTGCGGCTACCCGACACTCGTTCCAACGTCCTCATGTGACCTCACTGTTACTGTACGTGACCTCTGAACCCTCAGGGTGCGGAGGGAGGTGACCACATCATGTGTTGATTTATTGGTTTATTTACATTTTATGTTCAGGTGTTTCGACTTGCCTACGGCCCAGGTTAGACTAAAAAGGGTTTTATGCCTTAGCTACGGTAAAAAAAGTAAAAAGTAAACATCTGTGTTTTGGACAGTAAGCTGGGCGGATGAATTTTTAATGTCAATACACATTCAGCAACTTTAGGTTACCAATAAAAATCAGGTGTTTGTTCACTCTTCATAATTTGTTTATTTGGAATTAGACATTAGCGATAACAGCTTTTATTGTTAGTGTAGTCTTATTCACTGGTGACTTCCACCAAAACATTTCTTAAATAATGAACGAAAACAATAATCCAGTTTACATTTTCTGCTTTTTATAATGATTTAAAAGAAACGCAAACGATCTCTGCTCAACATTGTCATTAGTGTAGCTCAAATAGACTTCATTCAGTGTCTCTCTTCAGGGTTAAAGGTTTTAAAACAACTCTTAACTTTAACCCCAGCTGCTACGCTTTTCCACGTGCAAATTCTTCCTCGGAAAACTGAATGGCCTTCGCTTCCTATCTGTGCCTCCTGCCTCTGAAATTCCTCCGTCTCCTGTCGGCTTCTCGTAGGTTGTAGTGAAACATCGTATGGCTTAATGTAACGCGTGTGATTCTTTTTCCTAATTCTGCCTTCTCATCACATTCCAGACATCCTGATGGTTTATAAATGCAGTTGTGCAATATAAGTGATGTGGGAGAGAACATACAGTATGGCCACGTCATGAATAACAAAGCCATTCAGCCTGGTCTGAGTTCGGACCTCGCATGCACTGAATACATTAAGGCCAGAAACATACTTCATGCAACTATGCAAATGCAGGTGTCAATGCTTGCTTAGTGAATCTGTGTGCTGATAAAAATTTAGATCATTGTTACTGTTAGACGTCTGAGCCAGTAAACCAGATGTTATTCAGGTATGAAGACATGAAGACATGCTCAGCGATTCACCTTCATGACAGCAGTAAAGAAATCGTAGGATAGATGAAGAGGATTATATTGTCCCCTGTATTCACATACTTGCATTAGCGCAGTATGTTTCAGGCCTGATGATCTGAATTATATGTTGTGTGTACTGTATGTCAGGAAAGTAAAGGATTTATTTTGTGACGTAACTTGTAATGGGCAACACTTGCTGTGTAAATGTTATAAAGTGTCGCCCTTTGGATGAAACCGTTGAACCACTTTTTTATTGTCAGATGTGTATGCAAATGTCTCATGTGTACTGTATGTGTAGATAGGTCTTGCATTTATTAAAACAGAGTCATTCCTTAATGTCTATAGATGTTTATTTTGGATGGTGATGTGGTTTAGGGGTGTTATTTATTTCAGTACTTTTTTTGAAAGGTAATCTCGAAATTGGTCAAATTTTATGTAATAAAATGTTTATTTTGAATTTCTAAGCTAAACATGTGGCCTATTTGAAAATAAAAGAGAAACATTAGGAGTATACCATGGTAAAATACACCCCTGCATGTGCGTAATGTTTCAAAGCTTTGTACATTGTGCTTTCTTGAGAAATGAGTTTGTTTCTTTATTGTTTCTTTTAAGATCGAATGTATCGTTATTGTGAGCGTGTGTGATGTCGTACTGAAATGGGTTTTGATCGGTTGTGTATCTGGCATGCCAAAACAAGGAGTCACACATCCGCCCTGTCGAATTCATTTTGTCAAGTGTCTGTGACGTCACTGGCCAAATGTCTCTGATGTATATGAATTTATTTTGAAAAGAGAGAAAAAGTGCCATGTACAATGTAAACTGAAGTGAGGTGGATTCAGTTTGGATCCAGATGTACTGCTATTAAAGAGTTTCATTGTAAGACTCTAATGAAGTCTACTTCTGTTTTTTTCTTTTTAGAAGAATCCCAAAAATATTTTCAGAAGTGCTCCCTAGGAGTGAAAATAAAAATCTCATGGTAATTTTCATACATGACTGAAACAGCTGGACAGTTCCTTTGTACAGTCAAAACAGTCCACTAGATGGCGCATTATAACCAAAAAACTGTATATGCATCACATTCTGTCATCATTATTGTCAGTGTGCAGGGTTGCCAGATTTAAATCAGCCAAATGTCCATTCAAAATTAGTCCAAAAGCAGCCCACTGACTATTCACATACCAACAACTAATAAACAAAATCCTTTCATCTCAAACCCATAGAAAAACATCAATCTGCAAAAACAGTTTAAAAGTAGTCCAATGCTTTCAGTGTGTATACTGTAACACTGTATTAACTAGTTCAGGTCTACAATACTCTTACCAAACCAGTTCACTGTCTGTCTTATGTTTGCTGTAACTTGAGTGGCATCTTCTGTTTGTCCCCCTTTTGCCACCAAAACAGCCCTGACCCGTCCAGGCATGGACTCAATCTTTCTATAAATATCACAAATCACTTTTTCAATTACAGCTACAGTAGCTCGTCTGTTGGATCGGACCACACGGGCCAGCTTTCGCTCCCCCCATGACCTTGCCGCTGGTTCACTGATTTCCTTCCTTGGGTGAGCGGGGCACAAACTAACGTGGGGTTAATTGTAATGCAGCCACTTAACATATTTCTACAGGGCCAAGCAATTTGTGCTTTTGGTCTTTTTCTCTTGCTGTCAGAAAATTTCCTGTGAATTAGTGAAAAGTTTTGATGTTTTGGTTAAGATATTGAACAAAAAGTGTTTTGGAGGCATGAAAGTAAATGTCTTTTTTTTCTGAGTTGGGTGTGTAAGTCACCAAATCCACCAAAACCTTATATTATTTTAATCACTGTCTTTTGGAGCATTTTAAAGCATGTAAGCAACTCCTAGTAACTGATAGCTTGGCCAGAGCTTGACATTTTTGCGATCAATAAAAACACCTGCAAAGCCTGAAAGAGGTCAAGCCTCAGCCAAGTAAGAAAAAGTAACGCAAAAGTAACGTAAGCATTAATTTCCATGAAAAGTAACTAAGTAATGCAATAATTTACTTTTTTGGGGAGTAACTTAATATTGTAATGCATTACTTTTAAAAGTAAGTTTCCCCATCACTGTCTATGGGGTAAGTTGTACACTGCAAAAAAAAAAACTTTGTTTTTTTCTTGTTTTCAGTAAAAATATCAAAAAAATCTTAAATTAAGATGCTTTTTCTTGATGAGCAAAATGACCCAAGAAAATAAGTCTAGTTTTTAGACCAAAAATATCAAATTTAAGTGATTTTGTGCATAAAACAAGCAAAATTATCTGCCAATGGGGGAAACAAAAAAATCTTGAAATTTTTTCTTAAACACTAAATTCAAGAAAATTTTGCTTACACCATTGGCAAATATTTTTTGCTTGTTTTATGCACAAAATCACTTAAATTTTATATTTTTGGTAAAAACTAGATTTATTTTCTTGGGTCGTTTTGCTCATCAAGAAAAAGCATTTTAAAGATATTTTTACTGAAAACAAGACAAAAATACTAAGAAGATTTTTCTTGAAAATAATTTTTTGCAGTGTAACATTTACACTCCTTTCACTTTCGGAGTAATTGTACGATAACGGTAGGTCCCACAAACAAACTTGGAGTGTTCATTTGTAGCAGAGATGTGTGTTGATTGTGTAAAAAAATGATTAATCTTAAATATTTCAATTATATATCATTCAAAACTTAAATATTTTTATATAGCCAAAGTCAAAAAGCATCACGTTTGGCCCCGTTCTCCCTACTGACCACTGGAGACCGGGAACAACACTCCACAAGAGCTGCGGTTTTGGAGATGCTCTGACCCAGTCGTCTAGCCATCACAATTTGATCCCTGTCAAAGTCGCTAAGATCCTTAAGCTTGCTCATTTTTCCTGCTTCTAACACTACACTTAAAAGCGGTCCAAGGAAGGAAAAGTGGTGAACCGGTGACAATCTCATTGAGGCATGTGGGGAGCAAAGGCTGGCCCGTGTGGTCCGATCCAACAGACGAGCTTCTCTTTCTCTCTCTTGACTGAGTCGAAATAAAGACCTTTCAGTTAACCAAAGTTGCATCGTCAGAAATGTGATCAATCCATTTTAATTATGATCACTCACTAACTCCATCACACAGGTGTTACTCACTGAGGTTACAGGTGTGATCGTCTGAGCTTTGTTTCTGTTGATTCAGCGTTGGTTAGACTGGTTTTAGACCATTAAACCTGCCTATAGAGTCTTATTCTGGTCTGATCTCCATAATAAGGATTCCAGAGATGTCTGAAGATAAGTTTGTATCCCAGTAGATCCATTCAACCCTAAGCAACCCCTGAACTTCAAATAGAGAGGATGTTTTTCATTCTTAAACACTTAGATATGGGAATTGCTTGTTGCTTAAAAAAAGAAAAACATTTTACTTCTGCTACAATACATTACAGTAGTGTGACCATGACCAGAATTGTGTATTTAATAATGTAAATATTACATCATGTTCAAACAGAGATAATGGTAGTGTTATGATCTCTTGTATTTCTGTATGTAAGCATTATTGCTTTAGCTACTGAGAAATGCAGCATAAGGTCACTTTTATATTGCACTAGTTGCATTATGGGTAAATGGTTAAGCTTCATAAAGGTGTGTATCAAATTGCACGTATCTGCAAACCGCAAGTGAACTTAAACTATGCAGGATAAAATGCAGGCACACAAAGACACACGCTTCTTGGAATAATGGATGTAAACTATTTGACTCCTCTCAACTGCATAGATACACGTGGAGAAGTGAGACTAAAATTAGCTCGTCCACATATCAGCGAGACAGAGAGAAAACACAGAGACGAGAATTGAACACAAGAGATCAGATGAACATCTATACAGGGTTTCACTCTGCAAAACCACCATACTGTAAATAACAAATCAATACCAAAACTGAATTTACTTCAAACGTTAAGCTGACATCACTCGAGCTGTTTTGCTTTTAAAGTACCCTACAAAAACAAAAGAAAGAGCATTAAATAAAAGATCTCTGAATAACAGTTTTACTGAACTACTAAATTTGACCTCAGATCAGATCTTTCTATGTCTTTTACTGGCAGGAGAACAGAAGAGAAAACACATCTGTGTACCTCCACATCATATCAGCCAAGTGGCGTGAGTGTGGTCACATGACCCAGAGAAACTTAAACCATGTGCTATAAAGATGTTATCAAAACAGAAGGGACCCATTAGTGGTTTATTTGATAAGTGCTAGACTAGTCAATATTTAATAGAAATTCTTAGCTTAATATCTGAACAGGGAAGTGGATCATATAGACTCTTATATATTCTAATATTGATTTGAACCTTCATAACCTTCATAACCACAATTTAATGATGATATTTCTACAAACACTTTTTTCTGTTGTTTCTTTGTATCTTTTTGTAATGTGGGTTGTTGTTCTCTGTTCATACAGTCATTATTTTGATACTCCTCCATAGACAGAAAATGTCTCATATTGTAACCTTTGACCCTCTCACAAGGACCTATTTGTCAGACAGCACTAACCCTGCTGACCTGAGACAAATATTTTTACACATTTTGTCATTTTGTCTAGATTTTGTATTAAAATAAAACACAAGTTGTGTTAAAAGTAACACAAAATGTGTTGTTTCAACAACAACACAAAGATTTAACACATCCATTCTAAGAGTGGTGGGCAATGATTAATCGCGATACAAAATAAAAGTGCGTTTTTGCATAATATTTGTGTTTTGTGTGTAATTATTATGTATATTATATATTATTATTTTTAAATAATATAGATTAATAAATCTATTAGATAAATCTTTTTTAGATAAAAAATATAAATACACATGTACATTTTTCTTAAATACATAAATGAATGTGTGTGTAATTTATATATACATAATAATTACACAAAGCACACACTCATAAACTCAAAACTCAAAACAATCTTTTATTTGTATGCGATTAATCGTGATTAATCATTGCCCACCACTACAACAATCATGTCATAAACAAATAAAACTACTAGAAACTCTGCCATAGAAAGTTTGACAATATTTCCAGTGAAAGAGTTATAAGCATTAACTGAGTTTTATGAATTATTCAGAAATAATACACGAGTTTAGCATGAAAGGATATCTTAAATAATAATTTACATGTTGGCCTGGTTTCACAGAAGACAAGACTTAGTTAAAGCCAGGACAGGCCTTAATTAAAGGGGACATTTCAATTTAAATAAATATTTGGTGTGCATATGTGAAGTTCTAGCTCAAAATACCCCATAGATAATTTATCATAACATGTTAAAATTGCCACTTTGTATCCTTTTAAATGAGTTGATCTCTGCACTAAATGGCAGTGCTGTGGTTGGATAGTGCAGATTAAGGGGTGATATCATTATAATAAGATCCCCTTCTGACATCAGAATTACCTATTTTTTCACATACTTGCAGAGAACGGTTTACCAAAACTAAGTTACTGGGTTGATCTTTTTCACATAGGTTGATAGATGCACTTGGGACCCAACACTTATACATGGAAAAAGTCAAATTTTCATGATATGTCCCCTTTAAATTTTGACGTAAGCATCTTTTGTGAAACAGCCTTAAAAAAGAGGTTGCTGGTGTGTATCCTAAGACAAATCAATGGCATATTTTAAGATCTGTCACTGTGCAAGCTATTTTCAGTTGAGACAGCTCAAACATGTGTTATAGTCTTGGACTAGCTTTAGTCCTTGTCTGTGAAACCAGGGGGTTGTATATTTGCAATTTATTTAACATCCTTTGGCTACTATTTAAATAAATTTGTAAAATAATGAATCAAATAATAGGCCTAATTAAAAATAACAAATAAACAGATCTTAACAGCACACGGTTATATGATCGTGCATTGTGTGCTTCTGGTGCTTTGGGCATTCTCTCTCTCTCTCTCTCTCTCTCTCTCTCTCTCTCTCTCTCTCTCTCTCTCTCTCTCTCTCTCTCTCTCTCTCTCTCTCTCTCTCTCTCTCTCTCTCTCTCTCTCTATCTCTCTCTCTCTCTATCTCTCTCTCTCATCTGTGAAAATACACTCGTTGACATCAGCTCTCAAAGTCTTTAAACTTTAATCGTTAAGCGCGTGCACGGAGGACCGGAGCTCGTCACACGTGTCAGCGGGATTTATGTGCTTCGGTTTGTCGGCGGTTTCGGGCGGATTTCTCTCCGGTGGTTTCTCCGCTGGACTCTGAACTCGGCGTGCACTTGTTCCTCAGGTTAGCGCCGCTTCTTTACACACAAACACTCACTGTTTTGCTCTTCACAGCTCATTTCCCGCGGGTTTTATTCAATGTTACTTTGTATCGAACAGCAGAACAAATATTTGTACTTTTAAATGTAACATTGCTCTCGGGTTCATCATTTGAAAACTGTGACGTTACAAAGTAGCCTATCGTATCTCTGTTTATCGCGGAGTCGCATTGTTCGCGTAATTTCGTTTAGAAAACTACAGGTTTTTGATTCATGTTTGTGAATCTGCACGTTTGTGTGTTTGGTTTGGTTTATAAATGTGTGTTTTAATGGTCAGCTGGAGGTCTGTGCTGCTCTCAAACTCGCATAAATTACCTCAGACTTTTCATTTGAACAACAAAAGCGACAACCTCTTGAATCTCTTAAATTCTGGTAATACTTGAGTATCAGTTGCAAACATAAAAGTAGGTAAGTTTGTATCTCAAGATTGACTTTTCTAACTTCACAAATTTTCCAAAATGCAATAAGATACAAATGTGTTTTAAAAGTAAGACCCCATTAGAAGTTTTTACATGAACTCTTTCATATCTCTCAAAGCTGTTTATATAAAAGTAGGTAAAAGTCTCTTCTAACTGAAAATACATACAGTAGCTTACATGAACTAACTGTCAGATAAAGGTTCTCATTGCACCTGTCTATAGACTGAGACTTGTGTGTCCATGACCCCTGAGACCCTGGACATCAAATGAGTCTTGTTTACTTTCTATTATATCCATTTAAAACCTAAAATAGTTTTTTGTTAAATGTATTTAAAACATTGTGATGTGAATTTGAACTTTGTAACAAACATGTACCCTGTAGTCAATTGTTTTGTTCTAAAAAGTTAAATTGTAATGAAGTAATCAGATAAGTACGGGCAAATGTATTTATTTAGTCTTTATACATAGTTAGGCTCTATTAGTGTAACTTCCACAGATGCATTAATGTTCACAATGCACCACAATGCAATACTTGACATAAACTACTATTTCCATACTGACAGATAAACCAGAAGTGAAATGCACTTTTACCTTATCTTTCTTGACACATAACGTTAAGATATTTTTACAAAAGCGTAGACTACAAAAATGCAAAATAACTTGCATGGTGTCAGTCACTCACGAGACAACAATATAGCATCTTGCTGTTTAAAACATTTAATCTATTTTATTGTATACTTAATACGCATTTTACATGAACATTAAGGCATTTAGCAGACGCTTTTATCCAAAACGACTTACCAGGATTAGGAAACAATAAAAGTGATGTGTCATAGGAAGGCAAAAGTACAAAAGGTGCTTATGCCAAGATACAAGTTTTCACTATTCTGAAACAATACCTGTTTTTTACTGAAAAGAGAGAAGAGATAGAAATGCAGTCAATATCTATGTCATGTATTTTGGTTTTTAATTGTTTTTTGAATGTTGCAAGAGATGTTGCTGAGACGGATTGCAATAGGAAGATCATTCCACTATTTAAATATAGACATGAGGGTTACTAAATGATGATTTCTCATTTTGGGTGATTCTCAGTGTAAAGCACAGGGTATGCAGTAATATTTTGTTGTAAACATGCCTTACTTGTCATTAGTTTTTCATCATGTTTCCAACACGGTTTGTGTTAGGATAATTAGAGCAGACATCATCACTCGAATATCCTGATCGATATATTTGTGTTTAATGAATCCCTCAGGCTTGTTTTAATGAGAACATTGTGTTATCAGTAAGCGATACACTGTATGTTTGTCTGTACAAAGGTTCATGTTGAGGTCACAATCAGACAATGACCTACCTTCATGGTAGGCCGTGATAAAATCATGCAACCCTGATTTGTTGGCCCTGGGTCAGACTGGTACCCAATATCCCTGTGAAGCAACAGTAGTTAAACAGAACTGTTACTTTTGCTAAGACTTAGGGTAAGTATTTGAACAACAAACAATTTTTTTTAAAGTGATTATTAGACTAACAACCACCTACAGTAGCAGACATGGACAAATCAACCAAAATGAGAAATTATAATTTAGTAAGCCTCACATCTATTCAACCACGTGACTTTCTGTAAACATTCTGTCTTATATTTTGTGTCCATTTGTGAACACAGCTTTACTTTGGTGGATTTTAGCTGTTTTCAATTTGAGCGTCAGCAGCAAATTTGCGTCAAACCCAAATGCACCATTCGTGCGTACCGCGCCAGACGCTCAATTCCGCCAATGAGGTGGAACGCATCTACCATGCCGCGCTAAACGCCTCATTTGCACCGCGAGACCTCCAGACGCGCGTCAATGGGTGTTCACATTGACTTAACATTGAAATCACTCGCGCTTGACGCCTGTACCGCGTATGGTGTAAACGCAGCATAAATATCGCGTTGAGCACCGTTGGTTTGCGCTGTAAGTCATGTCCAATGTAAAAACATTGTGCTCGGTACATCAGATTAGATAAAAAGGTGGTTCACACATGCCACAAAAGCAGTCCAAATCTGGTCAAATGCATTTTCTAAATGCAGTTGAGAGTGAATGAGCTTAAAATGTTTTACACCCCGTTTACATTAGCGTTGTCCAATTGTGATCCGATCGACCAAAACACATCTTAATACACATCGTAAATAGCCACAAACAAAATTATATTGAAGGATGAGCAAGTAACAGAAAGTAAAAAAATTCACTTTAGCTTTCTTTCTTTCTTGTAGTTTGCACACAAATCTTTGATGTTTCTCCACCCTTATCTGCTTTCTGTCTCATCTTTGTATTTCTTGGCTCATGGAGAAACATCTGCTAATTGGAGGTCAAAGTTTAAAGGCGTGTGTCCGCTGTGTATTTATAGGAATGCGTTACTTGCAGCCAGCCGAGCTGCGAGAGATCTTTCAAACAAACAGATCACTTATTCTTCATGTTTGAAAAAATTTAAAACACATTTGGATTATGACTGTCGTTGTTGTGTTTGTTTTTAAACATACTCTGGAAGCATCAGGTTGGGAGATAAGACTCGCTTGTTTGTATAAAATACTCCTAGATAATATTGTCCAGATTCCTAAAACAGAATCATTCCAGAGGTAATCGGTTTATCGGACCATGGGAGCAGTCCGGTTGTGTTGAAAGAGTCCATTGTAGTTAATTGACTTTATTTCTTTTGCGTGCAATGAGTTATCGGACACGGGTGTTGTTTTTGTCCAGATAAGACTAATGCCAGCAGGTAATGATTCTGGGAAATGATTCTCATCTCTTTGCATTAAGAGCAGCGTATTTTTGTAAACAGATCTCTTATATGATGAGTTTCTCTGTCCTCTGTGTGGCATTAATACATCTTTCTCCATTCAGACATGCTCTGGGTTACCAGTTATTACATTTGGCCTCATTAGATTATTAGTTTAAAGATTTTTCTTTATCTGAAATACTCATGAACTCCAGTTAACCAAAAAGAGAAAGCCACAAACACATGGGGGTTGAAAGTGCATTACGCGTCTAATTTTGTGCAAGATAACAAGATTTTAATCTGCATCTCTTACAGGTTGTATAGGGGAACCAGTAAAGTTTTCCCAGGCCTTTTTATGATGAGGTCTTGTAAACTTTTTTTACACTGCTGCTGGGTAAATATTACCGTCCATGTTCATAATTTTGTCCTGAGCCACAGAATTCAAAGTTGTTTATATTGTGATGGACTGGTTGCACATTATCTCTTGCTTAACCTATCAAATGAAACCGGTCGTTGTGAGGTCTGCTTCCATTAATGTTATTGATTTGATTTTGGAGTTCAGCAGTGAAGCAAGAATTTGAAGAGCTTAAATGTTTCATAAGGGAGTGTTTAAAAAGACACAAACTTCTTTACGGAGGAGGAAAATGTCACACTTGGACGATCATTGTATTAAAAATGTTCATGGTTCGGTAGAGCACATCTAAAGTTAAAGGTCTTATATTTTGTGGTTCTGTACCAGTTTGTTTTCCTCCTTATGTCCACTTGTTTCATCATAATGCTAAAAAATATATAGGTTTTTATTATTAAGTTCATTGCAAAAAAGTTATTTTGTGTATTTGGTATAATACAATGTGTTCGCGTGGTTTATGGTTAAAAAAAACACATTATTTTCCGCATACTGTACATTATTTTAGCTCCAGATTTCCCTCTCTTCCTGAAACGCACAGATTTTGTACAAAACTCGTGGATTTGAAAAGTGCTGTGTCCCTGATTGGCCAACTAATCTGTACGTTGTGATTGGCCTAAATACCTCTGACGTCAGTGGGAAATACTGTCCTTACCATGTTTGAAAGATTTGGTTGCTAACAGGAGTTAACTTACAGGCTGTAAGTCCAAGCGGGAGGAATTATAATAATGTTGGTCTTTACTACATCACCAATCCCAGGACATAAACTGTTGCCTACACTCTGTGTGTTTGTTGTTGTTCAAGAAAACAGATTTACTTTGAAGACGATAACTTGCATTATTGTTTACCTTGGGGTTTGTACCTTTTGCATATCGTTAACATGTACTAATACACACTTACACACCGAAGGAAATGTAAAAATCGTAAATCGGACTACATTTACATTTTGACACTCTATGCATCCTCATTCCTTGACGTAACGTCCATCCGCACATTTTTTGTTTTTTTCCGTCTGCTAGTGTCAACAAGTAAACAACCTCAGTGATTGTCGCTATTGCACAATTTGGCACAAAATACTTAAGGACTTTGATTGTTGCAATTGTAAGCTTGATTTTATATGACTTTTTTCCCCCTCATTATTTATTTTCTTTATTTAAAAAGTGTATTTTTTTGTTAGTGTGCTGTTGTAAATGTTTTAATTGGGACAGAGATTGTACCATTTTCAACAGGTTTAATTAAATGTTCATGTTATATATAAAGAGTTTGGTTCCAAAACGCAATAAACGCCATTTAAAAAAAAAATTTTACCGCCAAAATCAGTATTGTATCAGGTCAGTATTAAACAGTAAATGCTTCATTTTATGCAAAATCCAATATTCGCCATGTTATTCTGTCATCTTTTTTCCCAAAACGCGAAAAACCCCACTCCTCCTTTTCTGCAGAATGCAATAAATCCTCTAAACAAATCACCGCGCACCATTCCACGCACTGTAAACAATAATGGCGGCACATTGAATACACGCATAATCCTAGTTTCCTCATCTACGTTTTACTTTGTGATCAACAAACAAACAAAAACAAAATAATGACGTCCCAAGGATGACAGCAGCAATGACAATGTTCTTAATATGACAAAGTAAATGTTTTGATTAATGCCATTTAATGTTTATTTTTTTAATCGGTGTATACAACTAGTCAACAAAATGAATATAACATGGCAAAGATGAATGCACATTTATGTATTGATTAAATAGATTTATAGCATTTTGGGAAAAAAATTGTCATGGCTTTATTGCATTTTGTGGAAAATAATCAGTTTTTATAATAAATCTTTGAAAATCAAATTATGGATTAGAATTACAACCTAAAGAGAGATGTTATGAGAAAGTTGTAACAGAAAACAGTGGTTTTCATCTTGTCACTTTCTGGGTATAGAAAACACGTTTTTACCGAAATGAGTCAAAATAGATCTCTTCATATTTTGGTTGCATTTCTAAGTTTTAAAAAATGTAACTGCTTAACTAGTTACATAATATAAAAATATCAATAAATTAATTGAATCGCATCGAATCATAATTGCATCGAAGAAGTGCAAATATGCATCACTAATGAAAAAAAAGCTATTTTGTACCATATCGTAATGAACTGTCTGATTTACACCCTTAGTGTAGAGCCAGAAAAATTTAATTTGACAAGTTATCATAGATAAGAATATTTGCATTGAAAAAGATGCACTGTATGCTGCATTTATGCACATTTACTTCCTGTGAAAGCTTCATACTGTTTATCCAGCGTATGCAACATCCCGCAAAACTAGACATCTCCTAAAAAAAAAAAATGCTGCACAATGATCCTTACACTTTTATTAAATGCCATAGAGTTTGTATAAATTGTTTAAGGCTATTTCTTAGGTTTCGGTCATTCAGAAATCTGTTTAGGTTTATTTGCAGTTTTGAAGTCCAGTAGTTGTATCAGTCTGATCTGAGGTCAGTGTGTTGCAGGAATGCAGTAAGGTCAGTTAAGCTTAAAGACTGAACATGAGGCCACTGAGCTGACGGTCTGTTAGAGACGCACCATAACCCTGTAAACAATAGACACACACCCTGCCCCTGTGCAGCTGGAATAAATGTGCATTGATTTTATCCTACTGCAAACTGTCTCAAGTGTACACATTGATCGCATGCACACCAACACGCATGTTTATGTGCAGCGCATCAGCTCATTTGTCGGCTGTTGTTTTGCACCTGTCACAAAGAGAGGCAGCTCCACCAGCGTGTGTGTGATCCGTCATAAATATTTAATTGATGCTTTGACACGAGAGAAAGTGAGTTAAGGTTGAGGTTAAACTGTCTTGATGCCTATGGATGCTCTCTTTGTGGATTGTGGTGTCTCAGCAGAAAGCGAGCAAGAGAAAGAAAGAGAGAGAGCGAGAGAGAGAAAGAAAGAGAGATAGATTGGGGGAGGGATTAAGGTTTGAATGTCTTATCTTTTTGCTGGTATTCAGACCGCCACAGACATTGAGAACATCAACCTTTATGACACCCTGTAAATTACAGAGTTGCTGTGAATTATAGACTCGTCTGAACCTCCCAGATGAAATACAAACTTCAGAGATTTGCAGACACTGAATGAGTTTCTCTATTGTATTTTCTTTATTTTTTTTGTGGGCTTTTTGAGCATCTTTGAGTTTGGGTGGACTTTAATTCCTCTCTTCGCAAGCAGCTGGTGAGTTATTCTGACATTGCATTAGTTTGGATAATATAGATTGAATGGATTTTTTTTATTTTTAAGAACAGTAAGCTGTTAATATCGCTCATAGAGATGAAATGGTATGAATATTTTACATTATAGTAGGGATGCTCCGATCAGGATTTTTGCAGCCGATACCGATTACAGATTTGTTATCTTACTGTTTTTTTTAGCTGATATGCAAGCTCTTTGATGACCGTAACTGTTACACATTTTTCTATATAAAGTAATACCACAGATGTTGCCTTTGTTATATTTCTTGCAGTAATTGGGTATATTATTGTGTTAATGGACATTCAAATAAATAAGCACAACAAATATTTCTTCCACAAAGAGAATTTTAAAATGCCTTTAAAAAGGCTTATGTCTGTTAAAAAAAAATGAAAATAAAACACTTCACAGTCTTAACTGTACTTACTGCAACGGCTTATAAAATCGCACTACGTAAAAATTGTTTGTAATTGCTGCCACATTCAGGATCCCTATGATGACAAAAGTAAACAGAAAGATCGGTTCACGAGATCGGCAAATTTAGCGAGTACCGATCGAGTCATTTAATGCCGTTATCGGCCGATACCGATCGGCAGCCGATCGATCGGAGCTTCCCTACGTTTATAGTAACCAAAATCACCACATTTATCAATTTTATTATGCTTTTGTAAAAAAATTCTAGAAATGTAAAAAAAAGTACCGATGCAAACCAAATTTTAAATTGATTTAGCATGTAAGCAGGGCTCTACGCTAACCTTTTTCCCAAGGAGTACATGTGCTCCTAATTGAAACAAATTAGGAGCACACAAAGAAGTATAGGAGCAGAGTGAAAAAAGTTGATGAAACTGCTCAATTCATATGGATTAGTTAGTTTTATGATCTTTTTATGAACTTTTTTCGAAGCATCAAAGTGGTAGTTGTGTAGGCTGTCAATGGAGGGAAAGAAATCTCTCAATTTCATCAAAACGTTCTTCATTTGTATTCCGAGGATGAGTGAAAGTTTTACGGGTTTAGAACGACATGATGGAGAGTAATAAATGACAGAATTTTATATTTTGAGTGAATTACCTGTTTAATAATTATCCAAATATTATGAACATCTCAATAAAGTATAAAATGCTAAAAACAAAATTAATTATTGAATATAATTGTGATTTGAGATGAGTGTCTACGACAGGGCTATTCATTTAGTTTCATGAAAAGCATCTCAAATGAAGGGCTGGAGATATATCACTGATGATGACTACATTTTCCTACTTTTAAACACACTCATGTTGTATTTTGAAACTTGCGTAACAACAAAATCAGTGCATTGTACAATCGGCTTTTTTACAAACATTTTCAAACTGCATACAACAAAATAAATGCATTTAGGCATTTTTTTTACATCCAGACATGTTTGTATGTTGTATTTTAAAACTGCATAACAACATAAGTGCATTGTAAGATGCCCGAGTAAGCTTTATTCTACATTTAAAGGGGTAAATAAGAGTCATATAATACTAACTTATTTACTCACTTAAGTAGCCTACACATAACAAAAAAGTTTACAATGAACATCACACTCTGATGTGCTGATGGTGTTTGTGTTGACAGTTTTTATTTTAAGTGTGTGAATCCGGTTGAGCAAAGTTGTCTTTAGTAACTAGTTTCCTTTTGTATTATAATATTACTTCACAAAGATTAGAAGTCTATTTATAATTGCATATCTTGTTCTGCATTATTTGCGTACTAATATGATTGACAGCTCACATTGTGATCTTTTTAAGGTGAGGTGTGATAAACCTTCCAATAAACATCCTGCAGGAAGGATGTGAGCCATATCTATTGACCATAGATATAATAGGTGCTGGAGGTGAACTTGTTCATTTGGAATAACAAAGACAACCCTAGCAACCACCAATGACACCCTAGCAACCGCATGTCAACATCTTGGCCAGACAAGCAGCATTCATATTGCTTGCATAAAATGAAAAGATGTACTGTAGTGTATTATTTAGTTTGTTATTCTCCAGACAGACTTGTGGTTGTTGGCAGTTCTTTATCTCCAAAAGCCAAGATGAAGGGTGTATTTAAATCTCCACTGTCATCATCATTTTCTCAGATTTGAGTCTTTCTAAAGCATGTGAGGGTGGAGGATGTTGAGCAGGGGTCAGATCAAAGCACACACGTCTGTCTTTTCATGATCCATCTGTTTGTCTCTGAGGCTCAGGAGTGGCCGGACGGTTCACATGTGTGAACATAGCTGATGGTTCCCTGTGGGATTTTGTTTTATTTAATTGTTCTTATAAATTATATGTGGTGGTGGTGTTATTGGTATAGCAAAGTTCATTTGGTCTTGCTTACTTGAGCAAGTGGTTGCTAGGGTGTTTTGCTTGGTTGCAATGTATTTGCAGGCCAAAAGAACCCATTTTCCTTTAGACTTTGCTTTTAAGTCTCCTTTAAAAAGTGTCGTATTGATAAACTATAATAGCAGAGAGGGACAAAAAGCACTAGCCTACCAACGTGTTTTCATTCAGAACACGTGAACCAGCTGAAACGGACAAGGAGATTCGTGATTACATAATGGCCACCGTAGTTGCAACACACATTTGGAAAAGCGAGGCGCTAGAGTGCACTATTCGTTTGATGCGAAATACAATTTTACCACTAAATGGGGGTAAATCCTACTTATTGTCCCTTTAAGTTGGTTTTCAGGCATTTCGAAAAGGCTAAATATCGCAAAACTGCTTTTTTCACATTTATAGGTCACCAGATGTGCATCTCATGATCATTGCTTAAATATGGCGCTGTACCATTGATTGGAGGACAAGACAGAAGAGTTGTTGTGTCACAAAAATGTGTTTTTACTTATTGCGAGACAACAAAATTACATTTTAGTCGCGTGACATCAGTTAATGGAAACGTTGTCATTTTGCAGGGTTTTTTTTTACATAAAAAAGCGCTAAAGTTTTGCGCTAATCTGTAATGGAGCGCAGCTACTGTCTACCAGTTTCCATTCTGACACGTTTTGGATGGGATCTGTTGAAATGTTATGTAACAGATACTCTAAACTCACGTTTTAAACATTAACTTAATGGTGGCTTGTAAATAAATACCCTTTCAATGCATGTGGGACCTGTGGGGAAAATTTGATTATGCTTTTATATTTTCCGTCTGATGAGATTTATGCTACAGCTCTTGGAAAAAATTTTCAGGAACTTCATACCCTCATTGGAAACCGTTTCCTTCCAAACCTTTTCAAACAATTGGGTCATTGGTTGAATTGTGGAAAGCCACAGAATTGGAACGATTATAAATTATCATTGCGAAGAGATTTGGGATACTAAGGAAAAACGGGCACCTTTATTGGCCTGGTGTATTTTAGGAGTCCTTTATGGGACCATTAAACACTTTCAGATAGACGGTAGACATCGGTCACGTTTGGGTAATTCAGTCCCTGCCATTGTTCAGAGGTGAAAAAGAATTTGGGTCTGGATGAAAATCTATCCCTGTTTCTGAACCAGTGATTCAAAACCGAGCTGCTTGACAAATGCAAATGGGTAATGTAGTTGTCAGACAAAAAAATCTCTAATCCTTGATAGAAAAATAATGTAATGAATGATTCATTTCCTTGTATTTCCCTTCCATTATTTTTCACTTACAAACACTACTACAGTATGTTATTTGTAGAAACTTTAAACAAAGAATAATGTACAACCAACAGAAGTACAATTGTTGTTAAAGTTACTCAATTAGTGTTTGATTTGTGTCTAGTGGGAAGTGTGTGAGTCTGTGTGTTTGTGTTTTTCGTTTATACAGCACACCCATGCATAAACCCTAATGACAAAGTTGCTCAGATGTCTGGCATACGTTTATCTCCCCAGAGGTTTGTAGTGATGTCTCGGACTAAAGAGCCTTGAGGCGGTCTGGAGATGAGCCCTCCCCTGAACCTTTCAACCCTAAAAACCACTTGAACTTCTCAAAATTATGGTTGACTTTGCCTTCAGTAAAAAATAAACAACTGCATGCATTGGCACATAAAGCTCAAATCTATTTGGGTTGTTTTTCCTTTTCATACCAATTGTCCAGCTGAATACTGCTGCGTGATGATTGGATGTGATGACACCACAAGCCTTTACACTTTTCATCAGGAATATAATCGTTTAGTTTGGAGTTTAAGTTTTGAATTTGAAATTTCTAAAATTTTAGAAAAGAACCGCCTTCTTTACTTTTTAAAAAAATGCAATTGCGCAACACTCCTGATTGACAACTGGGGACCAATAGTCTTGAAAAGAAAATCCTCCGCAATACCTTTAAGTGTTAGAGCATTGCTTTAGCAGTGCAAAGGTCATTGGTTCAATTTGCAAGGGAACACGCATGCAATGCATTACAAGCTATACGATGCTTTGGATGGAAGCATCTGCCAAATGCATAAATGCAAATAATAGGTAAAGAAAGTATTGCAATTGCACAAAAGTGCATACTGCAACAGTGCAATAACTGAATAATTTCAATACTTCAAAAGTGTGTAGTTTAACAGAGAAATCGGGAAGATTGTGAAGTTTTTTTTCTTCAGTTTTTAAATACATTTTAAAGGTGTCGTAAAATGAAAAACTGTATTTACCTAGGCATTGAGGAATAATAAGAGTTTGGTACATGGTAATGAGATATCATGCACGATTGTTTCCTCCTTCAAATGTAAACCTTGTGCATGCAAAAGACCCATCTCAACATAACTTGTGACATTACAGTCGTAATGTACGCCCCCAACATAAAATTACACATTAAATTAAGTACAATGTTGTAGGGGTGACCCCGAATAGTCGAAGATTCGATGCATCGATAGGAGAAGCCTGATTCGACTACCAATCTCACAGTCGAATCGTCGCAGATGTGTTATGAAATGAGGATCCTTTAATTTTGGCCGTATATGGGTGCACTGTGCACAAATCTGATTTCACATATAACAGCTTTCTCTCAATATATTAATATACAGCATATTATTATAATTCTGCAAATAATATGTGAAGTATCAGCTTTCAATAAATATTTTTAAAATGCGTTAATAAATCCAGCAACCCCTGTGACCGCACGTCCATAAGAGGTTCCTATGTTAATAAACAATTGCCTCTTTGTTTCTATTTAAAAGAAAAAGCTGGCAATTCTGGTTATACTTTCGTTCTTTTAATAATTTCTTTATTTTATTTTATTTATAAATCACTCTGGGTTATCTGATGTATCTATTTGGCTTGTGTTTTGTTTTCGTGCACTTGAGGCATTTTGCACATTTGTTCTGCACTTTGTTACTTCTGACCTTATTTTATTAAAAAAATGTATTTATTATAAACGTAAATTCTGATCTAATTTAAGTCTGTACATTTTGGATTGCTTTTCGTTGTATAGATTTTGCACTATTGCGTGCTGGCCATGATTGCGCATGCAATTTAGCCGAACGTGCTGCTCTTCGTCTCATATTTAGAAGTTCATCAAACTAAACATTAAAAAACGGATGTTTTCGACGGGTATACGTTTTTAAAATGTATTAAGAACAGACTGGTTATTTTGTCAAAAGTCGTTTCTTTAAATTTCGGTGATGAAACGGAAAATATCTGCACCGAACCTATATTTCTGCCTGACACGACTGTCTTTTTTTGTGATTTAATAATATGATCGGTGTTCACTTTCAAATGATAGAAAAGAGATTCCTGAAATAAATAATATCATCAGTTGTTTCTGTATCTAAAGTGAATGGAGATGATCAAAGTGAAAGCAAGCAGGTATTTCTCTGCTAAATAATAACGCGTAGTGTCTATAAAATCATTAATTTCAGTGTTTTTATGAATTGTATATAAAGCTTAGTTTTTATAATTTGCATTAACAATCACAAATTATTTGTCATTTCTCATTTGTCGTTTTTTTTGGTTATGACTGCTTTGACGCGCTTAATCTCCAAATTAAATAAAAACACTGAATTAGCCGAGGTTTCCAAGGCAGGATCACCTTTGTTATATTTTTAGGTTTAGTTATCAATTTTTTTTGTGTGATGTTCTGTAGATCGTGGCTTTAAAATGTTATGAGGAATAATTAAACAAATGTTGCCTTATACATTTTACCTTAAAAATATATAAATGCATCGTCAGTTTTGTCTTCGTTCATCACTTGAAAGACAGTTTTGGTCACTTTATCAGTAAGTTGTTTATGTGTGCTGCTTGTGAAAGAAAATAAAAGTTATCAATTTGTACCTGGTCTGACCCCCTCCCAACCCATGCACACAAATATAGATGATTCGACTATCGGTCGACTATGAAAAGATTCGACAATTCTGATTCGAATATGTAAATCCTTAGTCGAGGACAGCCCTACAATGTTGTTACAATGCTAAAAATAAAGTTGTGAAGACCGAGTTAGCGCTATAAGCTAGTTAATGCTATATGCTAGTGTTCTACTCTTCTCGTTACAGTTACGTTTTGCAGGTCCATACTGAAAAAAACACAAACTTTCCACTCAGAAACATCCATTAACAATCTCCAAACAATTGATTATACCTCAAAATCTGTATCTTCATCTGATACAGGCTCAAACATAAGATCTGTTTACACACACACAGAGCTACCGAAGAAGCTGCTCTGAGAAACAACCAATCAGAGCAGAGCTAAACCTTCATAACCCTTTCAAATAAGGTAGTAATAGACCATTTCATTTTAAAGGCAAAGGTTGTAAATAGACATGTAAAAACGTTTCTGTATATTTTTTGCATTTAATAAAGCCACATACCTTCAAAGTAGATCAATTTAACACTTTATTTCATTGCATTCTTTGGCACCTTTAATAAAGTTCAAACTTATTGTACCAACATAAAGCAGTCATATCACATTATTTTAAGTTATGGCATATCCCATCTTTCTTTCAAATATAATTCAGCCCTAGTATTAACTATACATTTATTAATTTTATTATACATATTTATTACCATTCTACATGACCTTTACAGAGCCTTTAGCATTAGTGAAACACACTCAATTTCAAAACCAATGTGCTGCAGTTTTGTGACGGACGTTTTTCATTTATTTCTCTTGTTTTGGGTTGCCAATGAATCTATATTTCGTTAATGAAAACACTCATATATTTGTCTGCATGGCTGTAGTTAATCAGATTCGATTCTGTTGCCCCTGGGAGCGACCATGTTCTCCTTCCACATCACTGAATTCCTCAGCGCGTTCAATTCATTCACCAGGGCTTCATTGTCACCATGACAACAGAATCCCCCACCGTCCAGCGGAAACCCCTTTAACACAACCTGATTGAGAGCGCTGCAGTTGTGCATTATAGCTCTGTCTTTTGTTTGCAAGCACAGCCGTGCGTGTGTGTGCGTGTGTGCGTGCATGCATGTGTTTTATTTTTTAGTCATATAGGGTTCAAGATTAGGCCATTTTCAGTCTGCTATATATACATGGAACACATATTTTGCTTTAATACATAACGCACGTTGGATAGTAAACTGTTAACCACAATGCAATGTGCTCAACTTATCTGAATCACCATTTGTGACCCTGGACCACAAAAGCATAAGTCACACGGGAATGTTTCTTGCAATGGCTAACAATACATTGTATGGGTCAAAATGAACGACTTCTCTTTTATGCCAAAAAATATGTGTTGCAAAGGACTTCATTTGGACAACTATAATAGTGATTTTCTCAATATTTTGATTTTATGCACCATTAGATTCTAGATTTCCAGAACAGTTGTATCTCAGCCAAATATTGTCCTATCCTAACAAACCATACAACAATGATGTATAAATCTCAATAAATTTTTTTTTTAAAACATTTGTGGTCCAGGGTCACATTTCACATTATGACAAATGAACCATTACTGTTTTACTATATTGCCAAATGTTAAGACAATTTATACACTCTGTGTACTTGCATGAATTGTATACAGTTAAGATTATTTGAAAAAGTTTTTAACCAAATAAATTAGGGCTGTCAAAAGATTAATTGCGATTAATCACATACAAAATAAAAGTTTGTATTTGCATAACGGTACATTCACACGGGGGTGAAAGCGTTAACGCTTGACAAAAAGCTTGTCTGAAGCGTGGCCAACAGCCAATTACAGTGGCCGCAACCTATGCTCCGGTCTTCAATAAACGTAATTGGCCGCCTCTGCCTAGGTTATTTGCATACGGCGATCTGATTGGCTGATACACGCGTTGCCGCTTGAAAAGTTGAGAAATGTTCAACTTTTGCCGCGAGCAACGACACTGACGCGATGCCAACGGATCCACAATTCAGTTTTATTAATTATTATTATTATTATTATTATTATTATTATTATTATTATTATTATTATTATAATAACTATTATTATTAATAATATAATTTTTTATCTATATCTATATCTATATATATTAGACAGTTTCATCGTGCTGTGACGTGATTACGCGTCTGGTCGGAACTTTACTTCCGGTTTCTGTTTGTTTAATGGTCTGCTTAGTTGTTAAACTCAACAAACTTGAACAAATACCTCGTCAAAAATAACAAATGTTTTGGTTTCCTAGGTAATCTATGTGTTGTTTATTGTGCTTGTTATATAAATATAAATAAACTACTTTACTTTTTTGTGATTCATTCTTAGCGAAGTTTACAGGAAGTTATGCGGCTTCACACGAAAAGCCGCTTGTTTAAGTCCTTACTGCTGAAACCGTCTATATGTACATGTAAAAGTTTCTTATATACATACATACATGCATGTGTGTGTATTTTTTATATATATATATATATATATATATATATATATATATATATATATAATGTATGTATGTATATATATATATATAATGTATGTATGTATATATATATATATATATGTATATATGTATATATATGTATATATATGTGTATATATATATGTATATATATGTGTATATATGTATGTATATATATATGTATATATGTATATATATATATGTATATGTATATATATATATGTATATATATATATATATATATATATGTATATATATATATATGTATGTATATATATATATATATGTATATATATATATGTATATATGTATATATACGTATATATATATATATACATATATATATGTGTATATATATATATGTATATCAGTGTTAATTTCGTTGACGAAGACAAAAAATATTCGTCAACGAACCTTTTTCACGGACGAAAACTAAATAAAAACTAAATAAAATCATATATGATGACGAAGACTGTAACGAAATATAACTGACACTTTAGTCAACGAATAAAAATAAGACGAAAATGTTAGGGAGGGACGAATGGAGAAGAGATCCAATCAGAGCTACTCATTTTGTGGGACAGTTGGGAAGAAATCCAATCAGAGCGAATCTTTGAGGGTAGGTTGATCTACACAGGCAGCAGTCGGCAGAGTCATTTTGAAAACCCGCGGCAAAGTTTGTTTTCACAACAGGTTGTTTACATTATATTTAGTTGTACAGTCTTAGTTCCCAGCTTTGGCTGATTTCAGTTGACTTCGCTCGTTAGCAACACGCTAACGTTTTGCGGTGCACCCGGTCCGAAGACATGTCTCATTAACAACAAAAATGTCAGAGCTAGCGTCTAATCTGGTCACACTTCAAATATGACAAGACGACAGCCTGTAAAGACGACTCATCCAGAAATACATGCGAAGGTAAGCATACACGCTAAGGTTATTTTATCAGATAAACCACAGTGTTTTCGCTAAACTTGGTATAACATAGAAACGAAAGGAATACACATCTGAGCTGTATTGATTGTATTGGGTGTCTGAATTAATACTGAGTATAAATATTCAGTGTCCTCAAATTGAATTAAATGTGTAACGTTACTATTATAGTAAATGTTGTGGTTTTACATGACTGGACAAAGTGCGTGCGTAAGTGCGTGCGTGTGTCTCTGTCTGTGTGTCTGCGTGCGTCTGTGTGTGCATGTCATTTAGGGACAATGCATATCTTTTTCAGGGACCATGTATATTTTTAGGTAGAGCGGGCCTTATGCTTATTTTATGTGATATTTTTTTTGGTGAAAAAGCCACGGTCAGTTTTTTTGACATTAAGAATAAAATAAAATACGTGTTTTCTATAACAACCATTAAATCTGTGTCTGTATTGCATATTCAAACCTTAATACCATTCCATAACAGACTAAAAAACTTAAGACTAGACTAAAACTCTTATGATATTTCGTCGACTAAAACTAGACTAAAACTAAAAGATTTCAGATGACTAAAATAAGACTAAAACTAAATGGTGTGTTATTCAAAAGACTAAGACTAAGACTAAATCAGAATTTGCTGCTAAAATTAACACTGATGTATATATGTATATATGTATATATATATGTATATGTGTATATATATATATATCTATATATACACACACATATATATATACATACAAAATAATTACACACAGTGCACAAACTTTTATTTTGTATGCGATTAATCGTAATTAATCTTTTGACAGCCCTAAAATAAATCCAAATGTTGTTTTGCAGTTTTTAGAAAACAATGAATCCTAAATAACTATTTATTTTGATTTTTTATAAGAGCTAACATGGTGTAAAAAAAGAAACAATTTTTTTTTTAATATAACAAAAGTTGTTTAATGAGTTAATTGTGTAAAGTATTAATAAAGTCACATGCATATTATTTTTTTAAATATCTTGGATACTGCATACCTTTACACATCTCAGTAAATGTAGTACAGCAGTATTTCATTCTGAACCCGGCTTTTGTGTGTGTGAGAGTTCAAACATCTTCCCCCTCCTAATGAACTCGTCCTTGTGGCCTCTCCACAGATCCCTTAAGAGCTCTCCGCTCAATCTTCAGCTGCTGGACGTGAACCTACACAAGAATCCCTAATGAATCAGTTTTCATCTCTCGATGCCGTGGCGTTCAAGTAAGTAGTTGTTCCATATCTTCTGTTTGAAGAATGCATCTCCTGTTTTCATGTATGATCTCAGATCAGACCATCAGGTTAGCCTGTCCGTGATTACGTCTTCAGGCGAACGGACGGGACGCCTGAAGCTGAAAAACACAGGCAGATAAAGGGTCTTTTCTCTGAGGGCCTCTTGGAGATGTTTGGCATTTGCATGGAGGCTGATTTGCATTTCATCTTGGCAGGGTTGAGATTCTGATGCTGGATGTTTCTTGGCTGCTCTTTTGTGTTACTGTTGGGTCCAAAATTGACACTTTGCTTTCTCTGTCCTGCATTGGCTTTCATCTGGTGCTCTTTACAGGAAAAGATGAAAAGATATTACGTTGTTTTGAGTCGATTAGGTGAAGGTGAAAAAAAGATTGACTGCTTTGATACCCTGGCATTGTTTTCCAAACATTTTATAACTAACTACACTAGTCAACATTTCATAAAAGTTGTCTTAAAATTTTGAACAATAAAAAAGTCAACTTTTAACTTTTTTGATCCACTTAAAATGTTAACTAGTATAGTTATCTGAGTAATAGCACAATATCAGGGTCTTCGGATTTGTTGCTATTACAGTAACTTAGGAACACAGGTTAAGTAGACATCAAAACAAAGTGTGATGAATGTTTGTTTGCGCTTCCCCTACAGTTTCTTTTATGATTGTCTGGTGCCTCACAGTCTTTAGGGTTCAATGCTGTGATTTTATGGATGCTAAGCAAGTAGAAAGCAAGTAGACACTTGGTGAATACTGAATGTGTATTAAAAAATAATGTGATGCGTTATTTGGATTTGGAGATTTCAAGTTGGTTGTAATACAGAGATTTATTTTTAACTGTATTTTAACATTCCACTGAGATTGACATTGTTCATAATAAACATCAATTTTGAAGCAAATTCAATGCATGATTGAATCTTGCACAATTAAACCTTTTTGGCAGGCGTCAGCAGAGACCCACGTGTGCAACATAGTGACATAGTAAAGTATCTTTTTATCTTAACAATAATGCACCTGCAAAACTGTTATTGCTGTTTTACATGATAGTTTATTTATAATTTAGCAGACGCTTTTATCCAAAGCAAAAGATTTACTTTTTTAATATAAACAAAGTTAGATTGTGGTTGACCATAAATTTGTTTTGATTCCCAAACAGGGGTACCTGAAGAGTTTCCAGGGGGTGTGCGAAAGATTTAGATTTTGCTGTAATCTCATTTACTTTTAATTAAAATGTCTCTCGTTTGTTCAGTTGTTCATCTAAAACATTGATTTTTGTTAGGAAATGACCACTTTAAATGAAATTTTCACTTTCATCATTAATATTATTAGCAGTGGTGAGTAAATGCGCTGTACTCTCCAAAACACAAAAGCAATGTCCAATTCAAGAACGATCATATTATTTTCATTGAACCTGATTCGTTTCTAAAAACAAAGTTTATTAACTATAAATAATGTTAAAATAATGATATTCATTCCCACAGCCATAGCAGTTTCAAATGATTAGGGATGTGACAATAAATGCCGATATACGCTAATAATACACCTGGCCGATAACTATTCTGAATTGCACAGCCGATCTTATTCACAACTGTTTCATGTACTATGGCTTTTGATCAGTAAGTCCTTATCGATTAGGGTGACCATACGTGCCATTCTTCCCGGATGCGTCCTGGCCAGGATTTCGGGTTCGTCTTCCGGAAGTTGTATTTGTCGACCGCATACGTCATAGAGTATTATTATTATTATTACAGAAAGGCAACCGTTACATTTTACGATTGTATGTCTTATGTTTTTAACTGAATGGCGTTTGTAGTCAACAAATAAGACTTCTGGAAGACGCACCGAAATCCTGTCCAGGACGCGTCCGGGAAGAATGGCATGTATGGTCACCCTATTATCGATCTGAAATCACTGTTTGAGGCATTTATAACATGCATTTGAAAAAGCAACAATCGTCAAACATAATCTTTATACATGTTCTTTATTATCATGAAGAAATACCTCAAAAGGTTTAAAGAAAAGCAATATAAATGTATGCTTAAGCCATTTCCTGGAGCTGCCTGTGTAAATGGTTCGTCTTCTGCCGCCTATATTTTGGATGTAGCAGCATTTCAACGTAAATCATTGAGAAGCATGGCAAGCATCATCGGTCGATTTACCGGTGCAGCCCTACAAATGACGCAAACAAACATTAGCAGAGTTTTTAAAGTAATGTAACATATTTTGTCCCAGAATCATTTAAATTCTTTGCACACTTGAATTATTAGTAACTTAGTACACTTTGTGTCGGAAATAAGCAGAGCTGATGCTCCTCAGTTGCAGATGATCTACCAACACCTGATGCACTTGAGCTCAGCACCACGGACATCGCAGATGAAAATGCGGAGTGTGAAATTCTAGCTAACAAAGTAAAAGTACACTAAGAGGAACCGGAGGACAAAAGATGAAGGTCTACAAGTTTTGAAACACCTGATGTGACCTCTCCTCATGACTTCTCCTTTTTCCAGCAAATTAAACATAGAACGGCCTGACAAATGATATTTTTGAGAAAAATGTTCCTCTGGCATTCCAAATAAATTAATAAGTCAGAAAAAAATTCTTTCCCTTCTTCCATGCCCTCTCTGATCTCTGCAATGCCTCCCCCTAGCAGCAACAACTGCAGACATTTCTCCTCCCATTAATGTTGCGTCTGAAAGGAAACGTCTACAAATGCATATGCAATAAGGTCAGTCGCACACATTTTCAGCACTAATTATCCACTGTGTGGTTTTTTGTAAGTCCCGTCAGTCGTCATTTAATGCCAAAATTAAAGTTAGTTTTTTTTAGCAGAAAAGTTTTTTTGTGAATGCTGACTTCTCTTTTAATAATTGACAGCTGTCAGACGTCTATCTTACATGTGTTATATTCAGCGAAAAATGTGATCCGATGACTCTTTGAAATTCGGACAGAGAGCTGAAACCGTACTTTTGTTTATTTAAGTTTTAACCTGAACAAGCAAACTGCATGTAGCTGTCGTTAATTAATGTGTCAGCAGACAAAATCCTCTGTATTTAGATGCTGGTTATTGATCATGTGATTTAATGAACAGGCATTCATCTAATATATAAAATAAACATGAAATAATTTCAGGAAACTTTATAGTCAATGATTTTGTATGGTCGGGTCTCTCTGAATCACACAGCAGAATATATTCATGAGTAAATGAAGTTGTCTTCAGCTGAAGTTGAATCATCATCACTGACACTTGTGGATCGACAAGCTTGTCGAATAGTTGTCAGAAAGATCAGATGTATCCTAGCAACCAACCGATCGGAGGCCCCCGATTTAGTCGTCCATTGTATTGCCTGTGACTGTCACTTTTATAGCACAATGCTTCATGTGGAGGAATGATAAATGTGCTTCTGAAGAGACGTAAAGGCAAAACAGAGAAAGAATGAGAGAACAAAGACACCCACTACACAAGACTTCTGTCTGAATATATGTCTTCCTCTGTTTCTTTACCTCTTTATCTCTATCTGTCTCAATTAATATTGACTCAAATACTTGAAGACTTGTAGTACTTTTTAGAACTTTCTTCATCGTTGTAATTCTTGAATCAACTGTGTTTGTGTGTGTTTTTAAGGCTGCACGATATTAAAGAAAAATGAAATGTGCGATATGTAATAACTTGCATTTCAAAATGTAAAAACCTCAAAATTATGTAACTAACATGCATGTTTTACATTCTTTCTGGGTAAAAGAAAGCATTACTCGTGTACACTGCATGTACTTTTTGAAGTTTTAAAATCTTTCAGCTATTGCAAACCATTGCAATTATGCATATTGTGCATATGTAGGTCATGGATGTTTTTGTCAACCAGGTGTTTTGGTCACGTGATGCATAGGATAAAAGGTCCGTTTGCTGATATCTTTGTTGGATAAACTGTAATATGTAAAAAGCTGGATTAAGCAGTCAAGTATTGTGAGTGTGAAAGATGCTGTTTAAAATCTTGTGTGTTTGCAAGAACAGGAAAAGTGCAAGTTGTGCTAGAATTTCTTCTGCAAGTTGCATTTGATAAAATCAGGATCCACTGCACACAAGTTAGTTACAGTATGAAAACATTGATTGGAAGGATATAGATATCACATTATTAGATTGGATATCATCTCAACCAGTGAAATGAGATTACTGAGCCCTTTGAATAGATTGGATTATGATTCATAGGGTCACGATTAATTATATACATTGAGAAAAAAAGTATTTTAACACCCTGCTATTTTGCAAGTTCTCCCACTTAGAAATCATTTAGGGGTCTGAAATTGTCATCGTAGGTGCATGTCCACTGTAAGAGACATAATCTAAAAAAAATCTGAAATCACAATATATGATTTTATTTATTTGTATGATACAGCTGCAAATAAGTATAGAACACCTGTCTATCAGCTAGAATTCTGACCCTCAAATACCTGTTTTTCTGCCTTTAAAATGTCCACCTCCACTCCATTTATTATCCTAAATTAGATGCACCTGTTTGAGGTGGTTAGCTGCATAAAGACACCTGTCCACCCCATTCAATCAGTAAGAATCCAACTACTAACATGGCCAAAACCAAAGAGCTGTCCAAAGACACTAGAGACAAAATTTTACACCTCCACAAGGCTGGAAAGCCTTGCTAAGCAGCTTGGTGAAAAAAGGTCCACTGTTGGAGCAATCATTAGAAAATGGAAGAAGCTAAACACGACTGTCAATCTCTCTCGGACTGGGGCTCCATGCAAGATCTCACCTTGTGGGGTCTCAATGATCCTAAGAAAGGTGAGAAATCAGCCCATAACTTCACGGGAGGAGCTGGTCAATGACCTGAAAAGAGCTGGGACCACCGTTTCCAAGGTTACTGTTGGTAATACACTAAAACGTCATGATTTAAAATCATGCATGGCAAGGAAGGTTCCCCTGCTTAAACCAGCACATGTCCAGGCCCGTCTTAAGTTTGCCAATAGCCTCTTTCACACAGTAATTCTGGTAAATTACCATGAATTTACCAGAGTGAATTTACCAGTAAATACAAAAATGTGCTGTTCACACATGCAGTGACATTCCGTCTTTTTACCAGTAAGACCTCATTCACACATCAGTATCAAAATACCGGTAAATTCGGAGAGAAAGCGGAAGTTACCTGTGGCGCGCGGCCAGCGAGCTCCGTCCGTGTCGTATTTGTAAACGGCAGGTTATGACTTAATATCCACGGTCCGTATTTTGTTGTTTTCACATCTGTGGCAAACGGTCGCGAAGTTGCTCGTGACCAAACAACATTGCGTTAGGCGGCGTCAAACGGAACCTGCGCGTTTGCACATTAGGCTTCACAGATGGTGTGCTAAGGACGTCGGCAATTTGGCAATTAGATGGTAAGCTGTTTTAAACAACTTTGGTGAAGAAATGTGGATGTTAACTTCAGGTGTGCTCGACTTTTAAGCAACATGTGTGTGGAAACGTCCGTAAACAGTCTGGGGGAAACCGCGTCACCTGTATAAAAAACTTTCTGATTGGCCCGCCCGATCTGTCAGCGCGGTCTGACGTCATCTAAATGCCGGTAATGCTATATTTTTCGTTCACACACAGCGCTTACCGGCAAATTACCGTTAATCTTACAACCTGTCTTACTGGTAAATTGGGAGCACTGATTTACCGGAAAGGTTCTGTTCACACATGACATGTTAACTGCAATTTACCAGTAAATTACCAGTAAAGACTGTATGTGTGAAAGGGACTAATGACCATTTGGATGATCCAGAGGAGTCATGGGAGAAAGTCATGTGGTCAGATGAGACCAAAATAGAACTTTTTAGCCCTAATTCCACTAAACGTGTTTGGAGTAATTGCAAACAAAGGCTACTGTACCAAATACTAACATTGACATGCACCTACGATGACAATTTCAGACCCCTCAATGATTTCTAAGTGGGAGAACTTGCAAAATAGAAGGGTGTTCAAATACTTATTTTCCTCACTGTGTATATATATATATTCTTCAACACTTCAACATGGAAAAAGTCAGATTTGTCCCCTTTTAATCATTGTTATATAAGTCTGCTTCTTGTTTTTATCTTTTTTTTGTCCTAAATGCTTTATTCTTCCCTCTGTCTGTTTATACACCTCATCCCCTCCTTTTCCTCATCCCCTGCATGAATATCAGTCTGACGGATCTCATCAGCATATGAACAGCGTGTGATCACATGACCTCGAGATTATTTAGTTGTAGTTCAAAGGTCAAGATCCCCTGACCTATCACCTCCAGGCTTACAAACACTCTTATTCTGTCAAAACAAACAGTAAACCATCTGCTAAAGCCGCTGTGAGAGGCAATCATTTACAAATATTAAGTTTTACTTTCTGTTTCTCAAATATCCAGTCAAGAGGAAGGATATCAACTACATTTGTTGCTTTTGTTATGTGTGATCCAGTCTGTAAAGCCCAGCTAAAGTCATTTTTGTGATTTACTGTTTTTTTTTTACATAAAATCATCCTACATAATGTAAAGAAAATATAATCTTGATATTTTTAATCTTGACTGAGTAAGGTCATGTCAAAGATTAAAATCATTGGGTGAAATCAAACTTTGATGCTCCAAATCAGATTAGAATACTTGAACCTGGATTTCACATTTTGTCTTAAAGTGATTATTAAGCTGGAAGTGAGTATTTTGTAATTATTTACAACCTTTCATAGACATTTCACCTATATAAATCTGACTATAAAATAAAATGGAAGATCCTAAGCTAAATCTTTTCCAAAACAACAGGTTTCTCATCCGCATAGCTCTCGAATGTCTAACATACAGTCTAAAAAAGTAAATAATTTAATGATGAAGTAAATTCTGACTTCATTTTCTTTATTAAGTGGACAATCAATCTGAAATGGATTAATAACTCACATCCTGGCATCTTTAAGAGCTTTGCTTGAGATGCTGAGACCTGTATTGAAAACATATAACAATATCCTCCTCTTATTTCTAAGTGCCATGGTTCTTATCATCAATCAATCCTGTTTGTTTTCCGATCTCTCATTAACAATCAAAAAGTCGTCTCTGTGTTCAATAACCGAATCCTCCATTATGAAGTAGTCGACCTGTGACATCTTTGACTTCCTCTTCTTCTGTGTGACTGACGCCTCTATCGCAGCGTGAGGCGTGCCGGATGTTGAAGACACTTTTTGTCCGATATGTCTAAAGTGGGGTTCGATGGTTTCCTCTCGCTGTAAAAGGACGTGACCTTTGACTTGTAGTGCATCAATTGTAGGCCACCGTCAGTAATGTGACAAGATGTCGGGTGTGTGAGATACAGACACCTGCCATGGATGGATGAGTGTGTGAATCAAACTTGGACTGACATAAGAAAGAAATTAGCATGCAACACAATCTCTCATTGGTTCATTTTGTTTTGTCTCGCGGTCACAGCGTCATGTGTTTGTGTGCGCTGGGATTACGTTTGCATGACTGGCTGTTTTTTTTTCAGCCTGTTGTTTACTTTGTGATATATACATTAAATCTTTCTGATGAGATCTGTGTGATATATAAGTGGCAATCCGTAAAAAAATGTCAGTTAAAAACAAACAAAAATCAGTTATTGAATATGTAGAATATGTTACCTTGGCCCAGTTCACAATGGTAAGCTTATAATAATGATTTATAATTTGAGCTGTCGGGTCGGTTTTCCCGGGGAAAAAGTTTGGAAAAAAAAATTAGTCCAGATGGGAGTGTGTAGCTTGATTAAAAAACAGTTTAAAGTGTCATCTAGATAGCGACATTTAATCTGTAAAATTTTAAAAGACGATCATCTGGAGAACAGCATTTCAGTTTATTACGTTTATATTTAAACTGTAAAAAAATCTAGTCCCAGATTAAAATCCAGGATGAAGTGTTATAATAATAGACTGAAAAAAAGATGGCCGCCGCGCCGCCGCTTCCTTCCGTTGTAATGAACTGAACGTGTATACAAAAGAGATATCCCGCACACTAATAACTTGCAAAATATTTATTGCGACGTTTCGTTACATTGGTCTTTCATTGAATGAACTGAACGTAAAATATACGACGATGGGGGGCTGACATGTTACGCAAAAATGTCAGTTTGGAGCCTGGGCATGCACAGAAGAAATTGTCCATGGAGCCACAGGGGCGGGGCCGCGATATCAAACTTCCGCCCAAATGCTCGCACGCCCAATTCAGCCACGCCCCTTGAACGTCTCATTTGACTGACTTGCTAAAATAAGGTTAGTTAAAGGCACACCGCGGAACTTTTTGGCCACTAGGGCGCTAGACATGTATTTTTCACGCCTAGCGCCCCTAGAGGCCACAAGCGCCGCAGCACTGTCGCAAAGGAAAAGAACTGGCCAACCTTAAAACTAAACTAAAAACTAAACCTTTAAAAACTAAACGCTAAACGATCAACATTTTGAGGCATCAGGGAGAAACGCACTCATTTTACAACTTCTGATGAGGAACTCGAAGGTTGCAGCCTCCGGATGTCGTATTTCTAAGCTGCATACGTCATCAAGACTGTCTTATTTCAGAATATTAACAATTATAAAGTTGACTATTATACTTAGTTAATCGTAAATTGTTGCAGTATGCTTATGATTTGCGAATGTAATGCTCAGTTTACCAGTTTACGTATGCAGCCTGCATATTTGACCTCCGGAGGCTGCAGCCTTCCAATTGAGAAACGATCAGAAGTATTTCCTTGACTTTTTCAAAACAAATATTGTTGCATCATCCCTCTCTCCCTCGCCACCAGGATTTTCCGCAATGTTTTCCTCTCTTTTGTGTGAAAATTGTCGCTCCAAATCCAAGTAAACCGATGTGTTTAGGTCTGCCGCTTTGTAATACGTCACGTGAGTGTTAGCGGAACGCAGCAAATGAGGAAGAGAGAAATGCTCGGATCTGATTGGTGAATGAATAGGGTTTGGTTTTACACTGTGTGAGTTTGAGCAAGTTTGACTGCTATAGCATCCTGGATTGTAATGTAAATACCATAGACAGTAAAAGAAAGGTAAATACGTGAACACGTGAATGCAGCATCTGAATACAGGGAACTATAGATAATCGCCGTCATTTATAAAGAAGATCGCATTTATGTATGAATCAAGATCGTGAGTTTATATAAAAAATTGCCTTAAAGGGGAATCGATCCCGGGTCGCCCGTGTCATAGGTCTGTGACACTAACACAGAGTCACATAAAAGAAGTTGCTCGCTACACTCGTTAAGTAGCCTCCAGCAAAATTCACGTAAAAAAAAAAACTGTTGAGGTAGTGGAGGAAGTGACGTATGCCGTAAAGCAGTCGAATTTGGTAGTTTTTTGTGCTCTGGTTACTACCCGAAACCCGAAGTTTTAAAGTATGAGTAAAAGCGATACAGACCCCGTCAGGCTATGGTAGACATGTCATTCAACCTATTTAAAGTCGATGTACTATCACAAGTGTCTTGAAAATGTATTATGAAGGTTGAAAAATTACATGGTGTCGCTTTAAATAAAACTAATTTTGTTGGTGTGGAATAACACAGAAATCGAAAAGTTAATAGTTAGTTATATCTAGGGCTGGAACGACGCGTCGACGTAGTCGATTACGTCGATTACGTAATTACGTCGATTTGCCGGAAATGCGTCGATGCGTCGCACTGTTTACATTTTGAAATGAAGGCGGCTTCAGCTCCGACCGGGTGATACAAGTGTTATACCAAACAGACAGAACGCGATCAAAAGTGTGGGAATACTTTAAGCAGAGACCAAATAAAACACATACTGTGTAAAACTGAAATGGCATACCACAGCAGCGCAACACCTGTGTATGATCATCTTAAAAGAAGAAAACCTGGGGCTCTCCGACCTCAAAATGACGAGACGTCAGCGTAAGAATTTGAACTATTACAGTAAGTTTTTATACACTTACTCTATAAACAATAGAATCAATACATATTGTGCTTAATACAGCTGCGTTTACATCTTCGTTTAATACGAGCTGCGAGACGCCTGACAGACGTGACATTGCATCGCTTCTGGGCAGTATGTTGAAACAGTAAATAAAGAGCAGGACATGTTTTTAAATTAAGAAGTTATGAAATAATAAGTTACTGTCACATTGAGAACTGATAGGCATGTGCCCGCGTGCACTGAAAGCCAGCTGGCAGTGCGGAGTTCCCAATGAACGTCTTTTTTGCGAATATGTGCGCAGATATTACAGAAGCTCGTCTTGTAAGGTATTCCTGACATGCGTTTATTTAAAGTAACAGCGGCGTAAATGCTGTTTATAAAATATTAGAAGATCATACTAACTGAACTTGTTTTTTACCCGGAACTTAAGAAAAGTTAAATGTTAAAGTTAAATGAGAATGCAGTACTACTAATAGTAATAATATTAACAGTAATAATATAACCATTATATCTTATATAAGGGTTCATGAATCACAATGAACTTATTTTTACTTCAGTCTGAACTAATGCTGAGTTAATGCATGTACTAATCATAAACTAATGTTTAAAATATTAATATATGCCTATTTTATTGTTTAAGGTGAATAATGCCTCTTTTAAAGTGGCACTGCCACTTTATTTTTCATGTTGAAAATTTTGGTTTGTGTGTTTGTTTAATTAAGAAAATGCTTAAATAAAATGTTAGCGTTAATGGCAGATGTTACATTTATTATTTGTTGGGGAATTATATGTATAAAAAAATCATTAGACTATTCGATTAATCGAAAAAATAATCGATAGATTAATCGGTTGAAAAAATAGTCGATAGTTGCAGCTCTAGTTATATCTTCAGTCTTCCCTCGAAAGGCCGACAGTCCACTCAGAGAAGCTGTCAATCATAATGACATGCCCCATTTCTATAGCATCAAATTACTAAAACTTTACACAAAAATTAACAATTGAACATATATCAGCGTGATAGCAACTACCTTAAAGGACCAAAACCATCTTTTGGAAAATTTTATGGGAAGTGTAATTTTTTTTTTTGACAAGTCCCGTTTCACTTTACAGGATGTACCTGGCACACCCGGTCATAATCTAATGATGAGATCATGTGCGTCCAAGATTGATTTCATTTATTTCACATTGATTTGAATCTTTGACATGATTTTACTCGGTCAACATTAAAGATATCAAGATTATATTTTCACAGAATGTTCTTTACATTATGTAGGGTGATTTTATTCAGAATAAAGTATATCACAAAAAATGGAAGCTAGGAGTTTTTTGGTCATTCACAAATAAAAGAAAAACATAATACTTCAAAATGTCTTTATAGTAATACTATGTAAAAACTGTGGTTCAATATAGTAAATTCCTGACTGTGCCATACAGTATAGTGTCACTGCAGGGTTTTTTTGTAAAGGAAGTATAAACAAATTTCATAAAGTAGGAATGAGAAACGTTTCCTATTTGCATATTTATATAAAACAGATGTGTTTGTGTCTGGGAAATTGTGTAGTAGTAGTAGTTTGCTGAGGGAATGTCACATGCATTGCTTATTGCTACTGCTTATGAAGTTTAATCTGGTGAGTAAAACATCTGTGATGTTTAAGTAAAGTATTTGTGTTGGGATTGGGTGAGTTTTTACTGCTGTAGTGTTTGTCAGTGAAGATCAAACATTTGAAGAGCGTCCAGGATCTGATATTTGATTCTGAACGTTATACTTGTGTCATAATAGTCGTTTATTTACCTTGATATTGTAATTGCAGTTATTAATGGCGATTAATAACCTTCACACTGAAGTTTTGAAATGCTTTATAATTTCCTGTTAAACAGCTGCACGGTAAATTCAAAACATCCAAAAGTAAATAATATTATGTAAATAACAAATAATTATGTGAGTCATGTTGTTAAAATCTAAAACGAATGACTAAAGGACATGTCAACTTATCAATTTTAAAATCCGTGGTTCAAGACTGTATTTGGTGCCCAAACATACTTCCGAAATGCACAAAAATTTTATTATGTAATTGTTTCACCTGTAATTGTAATCCTGATTAGTTTTTTGATTAATTGTGCAGCCCAATACTTGTGATTTGTTTTGCTTTTGTTTTCCTGTTGTGATAATGTTGTGTCTGTAAATCAGCGTGTGAATGTAGGAGGATTCACTTCACTTCATAAATCTCTTTCTATGTCAGTGTGTTTTACAGCTGTGAAAATGTCTTTAATTTTCTTATTATGTAAAACATCTATCTGCCTTCTGTTCAATCTGTCATCCATCTTTTTGTTTTCTGAGAAAAGTAATGTGATGTCTCATAATGTGTTTTATGGCACATCAATTAATAATCTATACTGAATTGCTTGCTTGTGTCTTATTTTTGTTGTTTATTTTTTGTTTTCTTTTCAGGCCAAACTTTTTTTTAACTTTTTATTGATTTATTATTTGAATTAGAAACACAACTATAAGTGCAAATATACTGATAATACGTTTTTTACCCTTAGAAATTATTGTGTGCTTGAATTTGAGGTTGATGCTTTTGTGTGTGTTTGTAAGCTGTTGGCAGTGAAAAGTTTTATAGTTCTGTTCCTCTTTCATATATGTGATGTTGTCTAACATTCATCCATACGTCCAGTCGTTCAGTCACTCCATGATAACTCTCTCTCTCTCTTCCATCTCTGTGTCTCTTTTTAGCCGGCGGATTTTATAATTCTCTCTGAAAGGACGGATCTACTCATCTAGTCGAGCATCGTGGAAGAGTTACAGGTTAGACGTTTCACCCTCTCGCCCCTTTTTTTACGCTCTCTCTCCACTCGCGAGTTTGTTTTGGGGCTTCCTCTCTTTCATTTGCTGTCCGGCCTGCATGCTGCGATGACATCACTGCATGAAACCCCTCCCACTGCAGATTGGCTTCTGCACATGCTGACCTTGCATTTAAAATCTGCATGTTACTTTCTTATTTTCCTTATGTTGATCTTTTGGTTGAATTGGAATTTTGCTTTTTCCGCAGTTTCTGTTTTTCTTTATTTTTAAATATTTACAATGTGATCCTATTCTTCGCTGTTTTATTAGTTTTTTAATGCTTGAGTTTGATTTGGGTTTCTTTGAAGGCTTGTTTTCTCCCTTTATTTCTCTCACTTTCCTCTCTTTGCTTGTGTTTGGTTTGATCACTATAATTATACGCTTAATATTGTTTAGTTTTTTACTGTTCATGTCAAGTTATTGCTGGGTTATTTTCAACCCAGCGTTGGGTAAGATTAACCCAGTAAATGTTTATATTTCACCCAACCATGAATTACATAGGTTCATGGTTCCCACGGGTCCTTGAAATTTGTGAATCCGAGGATAAACAATTCAAGGCCCTGGAAGTTTTTGAAAATATACATGCATACTGGTTATTGAAAGTGCTTGAATCTATTTTATGAAAAAAAAAATCCACATTATTCCCTGTGTAGTGTAGTGTTCCTCAGGAAACGTGACGCTGCGTCTCCCTTGCCATACTTCCTGCGTCCTTGTAACGCCGTCTTTGGCAATATTTCAGATAGCGATATACTTCCTGGCTCTTGCGTCACCCTGTCTTTGTCGTTAAGCCTCACCATTGGTTGAATTTGATATACACATTCAGACGCACTTACTGTACCCCAGGAGGCGTCCCCAAAGTGTAACTGCAGTGACGCAGCGCGAGTTCCCTCAAAAGAGAACTGTAACAATGTATCTTAAAATGTAACCTCGTGTGTCCCCACATTTAGTCCTTGAATTTGAGGGTATTGGACCTGGAAAGTCCTTGAAAGGTCCTTGAATTTGAAGTTAACCAAGGTGTGGGAACCCTGTAGGTTAAAATAACCCAGCATTTTTAAAATGTATATTATTCTGAATCTACTGGATCTCAGTTGGTCTTAATTGTGCAGCATGTGTGTAACTGGATCCAGTGTTTAGGGTTACAGATCTGAGACGTGTTCTGTTCTTCAGAAACAACTTTAATACACAGTATTGTGTGCTGTAGTTAAACATGAATTTTATGGCGGAAGTTGGCAGGCAGCATAAATACTTGAAAATCATTTAAAACTTCCTGGAACAAAGTCTCAAAATCCTGCAGCTGTTTTCTTCAGTTTCTATCCGGGTTCTTAGTTTCAGAAATGTTTAGCTACTTTGTGAGCTTCCTGATATTGAAGCTTAGGCATTTAAAGCCACAATATGTAAGATTTTTGCACAGTGTTTTTTAATGCAATACCTTATCAATGAAGAGGATTAGCAAATTCCATACAGTACGTCTCTGGATGGTGAAAATATCTCCCATTGTTTCACTTTCATCTTTATAACATCATAAAGCTTCGCCTTTGTTGTCGTTTTGAATATGTGACCTTAAGTGCACTGTAAAACAGTTCGAGCTGGTTAAATGTAGAAACAAATGTTCACCTGCTGCCGTAAAAATGGGAGTTGTATAAACTTGAAGATGCTCTTTGATGCAACTTAAGTAGTTGAAACAATGTAAAACTTTACGTTTAACTTTTTCAGACATCACATAAGGCCGAATACCGAACCACCAAATATATTTTTTTATTTAAAAAATAATTATTGCCAATTTTCTCACCATTGCACAAGTTAGATTTTCAGAATGTCCTTTTTACTATATTTATTTCACATTATTTAACAATAAGAGTGTAACATTCCAGCAGTCATTACAGTATATGGCCTTTTTAAACCAGGTCGTTTAAACTTCTATTTACATTCGACCACATAAATAAGTCTTGGCTAAACTGATATTAATCCGCCTTAAGAAACTTGCAACAACGCTTATATATCACTGTATTTTGAGCAGTAGACGTTCGCCTGCGTGCATGGCAAGCACGAGCAAAAAAAATGAGAAGGAGACGGCGGCAAAATTGACAGGAGATGACAAAGGAAAAGCGCTCTAACCAGAATCGTATTGTTTATAAACGTTTTATTTCTCCTTTAATATAAGCAGTTTGTCATTGTAGGACTTAACTGGTTTTTATTACACAATGCAGTTGCTCTATAACATGAGTTGAAGAGCTCAAGTCTCTCGTTCTCCGTGCTTGTGCATTCAGCAGACAAATACCATCACGTATTTCTCACACGCTGCATGGTGTCCAGGATGTCTTGATTTTAAATGATAAAGGTAACTTGTAATGATGTATGTTTTCGCGTCTTTCTCGAACACTTTAAAATGCTTTTACCAACATATTTGCTGCATTTGCGCGTCTCTCAATCTGCGCTGGTAAGTTTAATCGTTTCATTCAAAACAAGTGCTGTGCAAAAATATTGATACAGCTTCTATCGTCATAACTATCGTGATAAAATTTTCCATAATAGTGTATTGATATTTCAATCTCTACTATCAATATTTTGAAAACCCATCTAGTCCCTCTATGCGCGTCAAGCAACCTCCTGCGCCGCTGTCCAGTTGTCGGTCATATACGACCATTCAGCCAATGTCTCATAAGTTATCAGGAGTGAGAAAATGGCAGAAAATGTAAAAACGCCTGCAGCTTTCAAAGCAGTCGCGTAGAAGCACGAAAAAGGAAAACGTAGTGCAATGTATCGCAACATGCAACGTATTGTATCGTATCGTGATACATTGTATCATGACACATGTATCCTGATATGTATTGTATCGTGGGGCCCTCGCCAATACCCAGCCCTATTAAAAAAAACTCATTATTCTGATAAATTTATTCAGCCTTTTCATTTTTTTTTATAATTTCGGTTGCCGAACATTCGGTGCATCCCTATTTAGAAACTTACAAACATGAGTTTAACATAAAACTTGCTATGTTTATTAAATTATTTTACTTAAAGGTGCAGTGTGTAGATTTTAGCGGCATCTAGTGGTGAGGATGCGAATTGCACCCTCTTTTGAAGCACATAGAGAAGCTATGATAGACGTCATAGGATAGACATGTCATCATCTGAGACAATGTAAAGACAAACGCGCTCTGTAGAGCAGTTTGTCCGTTTAGGGCTACTGTAGAAACATGGCGGCGCAAAATGGCGGTTTACATGTAGGTGTTTGTAGATAAAACGGCTCATTCTGAGCTAATAAAAACAATAAAGTTTATTATATAAGGTCTTTATCCACCACTGATAATATAGTTATCTATATTATATTGCATTGCTGTCAAAAGATCCTTCTAAAATTTACACACTGCACCTTTAAATAAAAATAGTTATAACACATAATGAGGCTTTCATGATTTACAGTGTGGTGAAATATTATAGATTGTGCCTTTAAGTAATAATTATTAAGTGATTTACTGAGAGTTTATAGCATTATGTCTGTAAAATACTAGTTTTTGTGTCTTTACTGTCATTTATACATTAGTTTGTTTTATCACCTAGATGAGCAGGTCTGTTTATTTTATAGTCACATAATGTTGCACAAGAGGACCACAGTAGTCGATCTTTATGTCTGTCTTAATGAATCGGTGTCTGACTGTCCGAATAAGAGTTTACCCTCATGTGTGCCAGATGAACACTGTGGAGGGGCAGAAGGAGCCGGGGATGCTGAGAGTTTTCACACAAGCATCCAGAAGGGCTTTTGTCCAGGCTGAACCTAAATCCAAGCGTGAAATTGGTGCCATACTAAAGATGGTGTCTTGTTACAATGCTAAAGACCCAGGGTCTGTGAAGTTTGACAGCGAGAGACTTGTGGGCCTTTTTCTTGTTTTAAAGGCTCAACAGGGTGACGACTCATTAATGAACAGGAAACAGGCACACAAAAAAACACTCAGTTTATGTGGCCCGTTGACTGTAATCTGCCATGAGCGTCTTTATTTAATGTGAGAGAGCATTAATGCTGGGTTAAAAATCGCTACATTTAATTGTCTTTTAAAAGAGAGATCTGAATTTTTGTTTTAATTCACCAATTAGCAAGACAAAGTTTTGTTGGATTTTTTGTTTGTTATATCGAAGTATTGTGCTAGCTGACTCAGCTCTCAGTGAAGCCTCACTGGTCCAAAATCATACTAAATAGGTGCAAATTTGGGTGTTGATCTGTTTATAAGATGATAGTTGTGATTGTGATGTAATGATTTTTAACTGTTATTATTGCAGTTTAGAGTCTGTGAATAAACACATCGTTTTCAACTGACAATAGGAAAATTTTTATGCATTTGGTGGCATAAACCTGCAAACTTTTAAAAACAGGTTTCAAAGTAAAAAAAAAATCCATGACGCCTTGTCGGCTCTGTGTTAACTACATAAATGCAAATCTGTGATTATGGTGATGTCATACGCATGTGTTTATTCAGTCTATAGACATGCGCAAGTATAAACAACAATGACGGTCTGCAGGACTGCGTTTTTGCTGCTGTACTGTAGATACTCTCTTTTTTAACAAATGTTAAAAAAAAATGTGACCCGTCACGGAAACCAGTGACACAAGTGGCTCCTTAATAGGGATAGTTCGCCCAAAAATGAAAATAATGTCATTAATGACTTACCCTTATGTCGTTCTAAACTTGGAAGACCTCCGTTCATCTTCGGAACACAGTTTTAGATGTTTTGACGTTAGATTTAGTCCGAGAGCTTTCTGTCCCTCCATTGAAAATCTGTGTATGGTTTCCATGTCCAGCAAGGTAATAAAAATATCATCAAAGTAGTCCATGTGACTTCAGTTGGTCAGCTTGAATGTGTTGAAGCATCGAAAATACATTTTGGTTCTAAAAATAGCAAGAATTACGACTTTATTCAGCATTGTCTTCTCTTTCAGTTCTGTTGTGAACCGCGTGAAGTCGCGTGACTGTAGTGACGCGGCTGAACTGTTCCTCAGACATGTTTGCTAAGTTTTTTTTTTTCAAACTTACAGCATGCATCTCCCCAGACTGTAAACGAAGCTCGGGCGCACAAAACAAAAGAAAAAAAAAGAAGCTGGGGCAGAACAGATAACAGTCAGCCGTGTCAAACGTCAGCCGCATCACTGGCTTGTTCGACTTAATGGTAAAAGTACCGCGAGACCTCTTCCAGAAATCTTATGGAGCAGTCTAATTTCGACTCGCTCTTGCGGTACTTTGAAGTCATCTGTCTGTCAGTTCTTGCAGCGCAGCACGAAGTCAAACACATATAAGTTACATTGAGATCGTTGAATTCGTTATATAATTGGCTACATGTTTTGTCTATCAATATTTTCCATGAAGTCATTGGCTGATGGAGGAACGAGCGAGCGGTTGGTTACATCCCTAAAGGACGTCATGTTTTCGACGGCGTTGTTTGGATTATCTATTATACTACCTCCCTATTTAAAATACAAACTTTGAAGGAGGGTTCATGTGTTTAACGGAACGGAAATTACCGAAATGTAATCTCATATACCCTTACATGTTACGATGTAAATAGTCCTCAGATTGTATATTATATTCTATTACCAGACCCTCATGCAAAATCTGATGTAAACGATAGACTATATGTTTATTATTCACGGATTATATGCATTTGTGGACAAAAATGGTCATTGGATGATTCACACATATGAAACAGATTAGATTCGACTTGTGATCAAAACAAAGGTAAAAAGTCATTTTTATTTTTGCATGTTGTCATCCGGACTTCTTTCACAAAATACTACATATGATGCTAGAACATCTTTATCTCAAATCTGCTTTACAGGGGGTATGGCTTAGCTAAATGAGATGTAAATGAGCCCTATTATCTCCCCCAGCTGGAAAGAGTACCTTTCGTCTCTATTTCCTCAGTTTGAGTTTTTCTGAGTTCCTAAATTCAAATGGCTATAACTTCTCCAAATCTTATCAGATTTCCATGTGTCACATCGTTGGAAAGCTTCGAAACTGCACTTTCAGAATCTGTGAATAACTCAAAATGCCCCAGATCCGACTTGTGTCCATACTTACCGCGACTGGTCACATTTGTCACTTTATAGGGTCACTTATAGTAATAAACCTTCCTCATAGTACATCTAAAAATAATGCGTGATGCTTTCGCTGTCTTGATTCTATGAATGTATCTGTCTGTAGAAGAATGCATATGTGCACAGGCGTGTTGCGTTTCTTTATAAAGTAACATCGCCAACTACTGGCCTGGCACTTATAATACAGTGCTTTTGTTGGGCTACAACTACTAATAACTTTCATAATCAATTAATCAGGTGATTATTTTTTGATTAATCGACTAATCTGATTAAAACATAAATACTTATTTAGATTTTTCACTTATTATAGCTAAATAAGGCACTAAATTAGGGTATTCACGTGTAGAATTGTACTTTTAAAAGTGCAAACGCCACACACTATTACAAAGTTTAACAAACATAATTATTTGGATTTTGATTTGTGCAGCTTTGAAATAGTAAACATTTTTAAATGTCAAAATATAAATGAGCAAAATGAATTGAGTTTTAGATATAAAAGATATAAAAGTGATATATATGTTTTTATTACATTTAATAAAAACCTGGTTTTCCCACTTACTTTAAAACAGATGCTTAGTTTGTGATTGAATACTATTTTTATGACAACCCAACAACAATTAAACAAATGCAAACTCACTTATATAAAAGGAAGAAATTAAACCAGCGTTCTTTTGTGCTTTTGCTTTCGTGTTTTTTCGCTTTTCGTTTTAAAGCTGTTTGTGCGGTGAGAAGCACCTGATAAACGTGCAGCTCGTGTTGTATGAAGAAAAAGTGTCTGAGCATCCACCTCGCACTGACTTTAATTATAAGCACACAGCTCGCGCTGTACAGTATGAAGCGGACGTGTGTTTGTGCTGTCCGCTGTGGTGCAAGAGCATGTGATGTCACAGACCAACTAAACAATAATAAAAATTGTTGACTTTCATAATCGATTATTAATGATTATTATTATTTTAGTGATTATTTGTTGCAGTCCTAGTTTTCTGTCATTTTTGAAGATTAGTTAAAACGTGGATCATTTTGACATTGTCGTGTGTATGTGAATTTTTTCAAAAATGCAAAAGAAAAACGTATTAATACTACATCGCTGTTGTGTAAACATAGCCTTAGTTTCAGTAAATGTTCAAGATGGACTGAACAAGGGAGTTTTGAGTTGTCACTGTTTTAGTTTGTCTTGATAGGTTAGGATTAGGTTTAGGGGTAGGTACATAAAATGTATTTTAAGAGCAAGCAATTTTTCAAAGATATGACTGTATTGCACAGACTTTGTACCTTCTAATGTTTCCAGAAACTAACATAGTTTCTTCCCTCAGGGGTCTAAGTCGCTCTCTTTCTCTGTTTCATTGCTGAATCTTTTCACAAGTCGTGCAGCAGGAAGGGATGTAATATACCCCACTCTTAAACCTGATATCCCACTGTGTGTAAGGTTTATTTTTACTCGGACACTATGCAGAGAGGAACTAAAGATTCCTCGTTTCAGCACACACACACACACACACACACACACACACACACACACACACACACACACACACACACACACACACACACACACACACACACACACACACACACACACAGTGTTAATGATTCCCGAGACGACTGCTGAAGTACAACCACACACAGTAGCACAGTGACCGCACTGAAAGCAATCTGGCCCTTCCAAGGTTGAACAAGATCTGCCTCCTAATATTTTTTCACGCACACATACATAACACCTGTGTTCAGTCATCACGGTCCAGACTTTTGCCTTTGATCTTTACCGACAGTAAGTGTAAATATAAATCCTGAGACATGCTGAAGAATATTATTGCATTGATCCACCTGTTAAAGTTTGCTGTGAGAAAACCTCAAACATCATTTATTTGCACGTGAGGTTTGTTTTGATATGTTTTATGTAATGCAGTGACATTCAAACAGTTTAAAGGCCCAAATACTGTTTGGAGTTGATGTAATACCCACCTGCTTTACTTTTGTAATAGTTAAGGAAACACCGTGGACTGACTGAAACCCGACTGCAGCTTGGGATGAGTGACATCAGAGGAACATCAGAGGTTTAAATCCTGTTCTGCTTGCGCTCCAGTGACTTGATGTGAATATAGGTTATGGTCTGAAGATTAATATTCAAATCTTATGAGTTTTAACTCATGCACTTGTCAAAACAAAGGTTACTCTGTTACGGTGGCTCTTCTTTATTAAGAACAATTTTAGGCTGTAAACCTTTTGGGTTTTTGAGGTCAGAGCCAAATGAAGCCCAGTATGTACTTGTATAAGCTTGTATTTGGGTCAGTGACAAAAATGGTTTGGCAAGATGAGATGTTGATAGAGACGCAATATTTATGTTGATTTTATGCAATAAAAATTACATTTGCACCATTTTTATGAAAGTTAAGACTGAATGGACCTGAAAATTTAAAATTGTGTTACCGCCAATTGCGCCAAATAATGAGAAATATTAAATATTTTATCCACCTTGATCGCATGTAAGCATAATCATAAAAAATTTTAATATCTTTTTTTTGTTATTTCTAAATGTCAATTTTAATGCATTTTTGTAATATTTGTCCTGATATATGCTGAAACAGCTCTGTTTACTAAATAATCTTATGTAAAAATGTATGTAAAAAAAATCATATTTCACTTAAATAGATGATTATATTTTATTCCACATTTTTTATTAATATATTTGTATATGAAAAAATACTAGTTACAACAATTGACACAGACCGGTTACACCGGCCATTCCCAAACTGTGGTCCGCGGACCACTAGTGGTCTGTGAGGGTACTGCAGGTGGTCCGTGTAAAGGCAAAATAAAATATAAAATAATATTTTTTTTAAGAATATGTTTTAAGAATCTATTGTACTGATGTGATGACCAGTTATAGTTTTAGTGCTAGAGGCGCAGATAAATTCAGGACTTTGTGTAGACATATTTTATTATGAGTATATATGAGGTCATCCGCAAAAATTCTGGATTCCAAATAGTGGTCCACACAAACAAAAAGTTTGAAAACCCCTGCGTTACACCACATTGAGATTTTTGCAATTATCCCCCAAATTTTCTTTCAAAATGAAATGAAACCAAAAACTTTAGACTTGGTCCTCAAAAAAGAAAATGTATGCAAGTAATCTGCAAATTTATTTTGAAGTTTTTAACCTTTTACATTGAATTAAACCATACAAACACAAATAATTAACATCACGTCATTGACCCATTTATAACTCCAAACTAAGCAATAAGGCTACGTTCACACTGCAGGCGAAAGTGGCCCAAATCTGACAGCACAAATACCTTTTTTTTTTCAAATCAGACACAGGCCACTTTCATATGTGGTCCTAAATCTGATACATATCTGATGTATTACAATGCAACTTTAGTCTGAACGGCCATGTCGCATTTTATCCGACTTTTACGTGCAGCATCCATGTTTATTTCCGCAAACACAGTGCACTGCGTCCTACGTCACATGCGGGTCATGTTGTAGCCTAGTGGTTAGAGTGCCGGGCTTGTAACCCGAGCGTTGCTGGTTCGAGGCTCACCACTGGCGGGTTGCGACTGTGGTGCCCTTGAGCAAGCGCTCCCCGGGCGGTGCAGGGATAGCTGCCCACTGCTCCGGGTGTTTGTGTGTTCACGACTTGCAGTGCGTGTGTTGACTATTCACTGGATAGTTTAAATGCAGAGATCACATTCCAATTATGGGTTACCATACATTGGCAAATACTCACTTCACTTCAAGGCCATATACGGTTCACACATGATGCCAATGGCAGTCGCATTTAAATGATAATGTGAACAACAGCGCAAAAAATCTGATTTCATTAAGCATTAAGACCTGCAGTGTGAACTAAGCCTAAGTAAAGTGTAAAGTTAAAAGCAGAAAAAAATCTTAGCAGCTAATATCTTTTATGTAAGATGACCAAAAATAGATACTTTAATAAAAATGAATACTTTGCAAAGAAGTATAAACATGATGTTTTCCAAGAAGACAAATCTGTGTAATATTGGCTCAGTTTAAAAGTGTAATTGCTGAATTTATGGGGTTAAATACTACACTTTTATCACTGTTATCACAGAAATAGCAGTAGTTTAACGTTGTCAGGTGTCAATGACTGTACAGGACTGATGCACAGGGGTCTGTGATACCCATTTGAGAAAAAAGGTTCTTCTATGGCTTCCGTTTGTATAACTACTTTGGGAACCTATATTTTGAAGTAATCCAGATGTGTTCATTTTACCCTTTTACTAGAGCACCACAGGTAGTTATTATATTTTACAGTGTAGTGACACAACTTGTGCGTGTTTAAGAAGACACAAACACACACACACACACTTTCTTTGCGTCTACTTTTCTGTGCCGAATCTGCAGCTGATGTGAAGCGTGTGTATTTTAAAGATCTTCGTAAGCTTGTGTAAATATAGGTTTTTACTGGCTTTTGTGTGGTGACTTTAGAGCTGCCCTGTCCTCCGAGCACAGATCTACGGCTGTAATTACACGTGAAAGAGTTATTTTTTGCCTTCTTTGCATTGGGTTTCCATTCCCTTTAGTTTTCTGCCGTACACTAGTTCAGTCAACCAGTTTTATGCTGATGGACTTTATAAAGCCTTTTGCAAGTTTTTATTTATATATGGGTTTGTTTGTGTAGCGCACATAATCAGACATTAAAGTAAGTGGATTTACAATGCAAAACTTTTTCTGTAGTTATGCAAATGTTTGCCAGTAACTTACTGTAGATTTAAATGTATGTTATTTACTGAAATGAACATTAAACATTAACAAGTCTTTGTCTTTACAGAATAAAACTATAAAATAACAGCCTTTTGCAAAGCATTCTGGGAAATATTTTTGCTTTCCCCCTTGTTGTTGGGTTTAGGGTCGGGGTTACGGCTGGATATCGTAAAATGCGTACAAATTCATGTTGCTTCTGTTATTCTTTAGTATAAAGTGGTGGACTTTGTGTTTAAGCTTGGTTGTAATTGAAACGGAGCAGTAAACTCTCTTATTTTGTGGTTTGCTGTTTTTAAAGCAGGTGTTGTGAAGCACTTGTATCCTGTTCTGTTATTAAAGCGTGTGGGAGCCTTCAGAGGCCGTCTGCATTACCCATGTCTGAAATTACTGTTAGATCTAAAGGCCGTTTGACATGTTTCTGTAAAGTATATTTTGCATGTGAAGTTAAATTGCCTGCTGTCTCCTCCGCTTCACCATGATGTCATTAGAGTAAAGCCACATCAGATGCCAAAGCAAAGACTTTGTGTCCACTGCAGTTTTTCTGGGTCCACCACACATCTGTCAGCACCTTGCATTAACTTTCATCACAGGATGTAGATTTCCACATGCACAACAAATCAACGTATTGTTTTTGTCCATCTGCTGGACATTAAAGTCCATGTGAAACTGAATTTGCAAACAGATTTTACACTTGGGTACAAAGAATAATTCAGGATCTGCTGCCCTCCTGAAATGCAGCTGATGGTCACTTTTTATGGTTTTTTTTTATGTATACCAAAGGTATTATTGGATTTACGTTAATCTTCAGTACTAGTAAATAATGTGGATATGTTATGTTTGTTAAATTGTCTTTAAGTATGACTTTTAGAACTTTAACTTTTATAAAAACTTTTAAAGTTGCATAAAATAACAATAACATGGACATTGCCAATGTTAAAAAACAGTCAATGATCAGGGCAGATTCAGGGTTCCCACAAGTCCTTGAAAGATTGTGAATCTAGGGGAAAAAAATCAAGACCTTGGGAAGTTTTTGAAAATATACATACATAGATACAGGTCATTGAAAGTGCTTGAATCTATTTTATGCAAGAACTTTTCTGAAAAAAAAAATCCATATTATTCACTGTGTAGTGTAGGATAATATCATAAAAATTTTAGACTTTTTAAGCACATGTGTTAAACTTGTACCTTTAAATGCTTATATCTTCTGTATGCCTATGTTGATTCATACCAAAATGCTTTTTTGCTGTGTTTGACACATGAAAACGTCTCGGGTTACGTATGTTACTGTTGTTCTCTGAGAAGGGAACGAGACGCTGCGTCTCCCTTGCCATACTTCCTGCATTCCTGTAACGTCGTCTTTGACAATATTTCAGATAGCGATATACTTCCTGGCTCCCACGTCACCCTGTCTCTGTCGTTAAGCCTCACCATTGGTTGAATTTGATATACACGTTCAGACGCACTTACCCCTGGAGGCGTCCCCAAAGTGTCACCGCAGTGACGCAGCGCGAGTTCCCTCAAAAGGGAACTGTAACAATGTATCTTTAAACGTAACCCGATGTAACTTGCTCTCACTTAAAATATGTCCCCACATTTAGTCCTTGAATTTCAGGGTATTGGACCTGGAAAGTCCTTGAAAGGTCCTTGAATTTGAAGTTAACTACGGTGTGGGAACCCTGATAGAAAAACACACCAGATACTGTGTGATTATTTTGAATTGGGTCACAATTAAACAAAATTGCAGTTTGTGCACTTTATTCAGGATTTCGGGACATCATAATTTGAAACGAGATAAAAGCTAAACTATTGGTTTCTTTTGGTATCGTAGATGTGAAATATCGCATCGGCACAGAAATTTGTTGGTGTTGGTGCATCCCTATAAAGTAAATAATTTCACGTCAACATTTATATGTAAATGTCACAGAATATTGTATACATTATTAAAAAAGACTTGTCATCTAAATGTAATAACTTCTCACCTCTGTTTTTCTACTGATGTCATCATTGCTCAGATATTCTGATCGTGCAAGCTAAACAACAAAACGAATAACACACACAGACAGGTGCATGAGAGACATTAAATGATGCAGAGAAGAAGAGAGGGATTGTTGGAGCTGTCAGCGGGCATAGTGGGAAAGCTGGTTTTGGCATAAGTGCATTGTGGGTCGTCAGAGAGCGGCATCGATCACTGTGCCAGTGTGTAAAGAGAGAAGGGCAGCGGGGAAGATGCAGGGCACATTTGGCAAGCATTGAATGTTTGAGGCGGCTGCACGGTTGCCCAGTTGGCAGGACGCCATCGTTTATACCCAGCTTGCATTTCTAAACCCATGCGTGCAGTGGACGCAAAACAGGTGTTTAGCATAAAGAGTATTAATACTGGAAGAGTAGTCTGTTTGTGCGTTGGAATGGCATACTTAATGGCATGCTTATTTAAGCATGACGTAGTGTGCACTGTATGCTAATTGTCTTTATGCATAGAATACATGTTGGCAAAGGTAGTACAGTATACAATCAAAATGCACTGTTAATACTGCATCCCACAATGCACTTGCTTGTCTGATAAATTACTGATAAAATTTGGGTTGGGTTAAGGGCATTGCATTGTGGGTTGCAGTACCATGCTTGATGTAATGTGTTGTCTATTCTGTGCATACAGAAAATCTGCATACTGCAAAAATAGTATGAGTAGGTTAGTATGCTTTTATATATACAGTGTATATGGTTTGTGTGTTGCTGAGGCATAACTAGCAACACTAAGGTCACGAGTTGGATAGCTTATCTATAGCTTAAATGCATGGGAACCTGGTCAGCTGTGTAACTGCAAATTTTTGAGAAAACTTTATGGTGCGAGAGGACGCAATAAAGCGCTACCATACTTAGAAACACTCTGGCTATGTTTGAACCTTTTGTTGATTGTTGTGTGCGCGTGTGTGCGTGTGTGTGTGTGTGTGTGTGTGTGTGTGTGTGTGTGTGTGTGTGTGTGTGTGTGTGTGTGTGTGTGTGTGTGTGTGTGTGTGTGTGTGTGTGTGTGTGTGTGTGTGTGTGTGTGTGTGTGTGTGTGTGTGTGTGTGTGTGTGTGTGTGTGTGTGTGTGTGTGCGTGTGCGTGTGTGTGATTGTGTGTGTGTGATTTGTGTGTGTGTGTGTGTTTGGTTTGGCTTGGAGGGGGGTATTCTTGACTCAAACACACACAATGGGATCTTTGTATGTGTGTGACCTCCTTTCGTAAAACCTGTTGCCAATGTTATGCTGGAGATTACGGCTTTGCGTGTGTTTGTTTCCTCCCTGAGGTTGTAAAAACTCATCTGCCGGAAATCAATGGTTGTTGTTTTGCAGTGATTTCTGATACACCCGTCACTGTCTGGGTGAATCAGTAATCGGTCATGCTGCATGCCCGTGACCTTTTACGCAGGTTTGACTTCATTCCAAGTGCGTGAGTTTCTGTCTTCTTTCATTTTTCTTTCCATGGAAAATAATAGACTTATCTGATGAAATTATGTGCACCCGCCTTATAGGTTATAATTATAATACATGTGAATTTTTTTGAGGAAACTGCATTTATTTACTTTACTCTAAAAAGAACTGCACTGTTAACATTGATATTGTCTTTTATTTAAACAATGACGTAAACTTTAATTTTATATTTTGAGTTTTAGACATATAGTATACTTAAAAAATCTTAGTTAATTTAACTTTTTAGCATATAAATTGTATTGAACTAAAACATTCACATGTTGAACTTAAAATGATCATTATTATAGGTAAGGAATACCTATAATCTCTTGTGCCTGATTATTTTGATTATTTAAGCATTTTAACAGAATAAGAACTGATGAGAACTTTAACTACTTAAATATTTGTTAATAAAATGTCATTGAGGTTAAAGGCTCTCTAAGCGAATCTGCTAGACGTTAGTTATTGTTGACGTTTGAACTGTTTTTTTAAACAGACGGAGCGTAGCTAACTCCTCCCCCTCCCTCCCTGCTTTCATGAACGCGCCCAACCCCCACCCCCAAATCCTTTTTGTCGTTTATTGGCTGGAATACTTTGTTTTGTTTTGTGGTGCTAGGTTTGGCCACTATGTTGATATTGCCGTTTGTGAAGCCTGGGCTGTCTACAGAGATCGCGTTTTTTTACAGTTTGATCAGCGGACAGGCAGCAAGCAGATAGTAAGGAGATGTTTCCGTATGTAACAAAAAATGTTTTATGGTCTAAAACGCGTCAATTCGCTTAGAGCGCCTTTAAAGCTATTAATGTTGATTTGTTGTAAATTATCATTTTGTGAAGTCACCGTTTAGGTCATCAGTGTTTACTTGAACCTTGTTCAGCACTTTATTATATTTCTTTCAGGGTTCCCACGGGTCCTTGAAATCCTTGAAAGTTTGTGAATCTGGGGGAAATTCAAGGCCCTGGGAAGTTTTTGAAAATATACATGCATAGATACAGGTCATTGAAAGTGCTTGAATCTATTCAGGGGCGGATCTACCGGGGTGGCACGGGGTGGCAGTTGCCACCCTAAATAAAAGCATTGCCACCCCATATGCCACCCCAGCGCGGGTTTCCTTATATATATAATTTATACCCGAGTAGGCTCTTTTAACCAGAAAGGCAATGTAGCTTTTCTCTGCGTGTGTTTGGGGATGGGAGACACATATCTGACGATGATTGGTGTGTGTGTCTTAGACGGGGTGGGACAACCACATAGCTGATGGTGATTGGCTTAATTTCCATCGTTAGCCAACCAGAGGCAGCAGAGTTCATACACAAGCATGCAGTCAGTCCGAGCAGAAAGTCTTTTACAGTGTAAAAAAAGTCCGCGCAGATTTGCCAACTTGGTGACTTGGTTGCTAGATTAAGAAACTTTTTAGACCCCTTTAGCGACTTTATTAAAAAAGCGACTAGGACAAATCTAGCGATCTTTTCTGGCGTGGTTGGAGACGTTTGGAAACTGCGGTGAAAGGATGCATCGCCCCATCCAAGGCACTCACATGCAGCCCGGTTCTCGCGCTGCAGTCCATCCGTGATCCGAGTCGCACAAACCCGCAACAACAGAGCGATGGCGAATACAACGAGCTCAAAACAAAGGTAGCGGATGCAAACACAAAGTATAAAAAGCACAAACGTTACTTTTCCATCGTTGAGGTTAAAGGCAAGAATGTTTATGAACGTGCAACTTATGCCCATGAAGAAAGAGTCTCTTCACGTGACGTCTTTAGAAAGTAATTCTGATCTAATAAAGCACCTCACATCATCACATGCTGCCAAAACAAATTCTCTTTAGTGTCTTAAAGTGATTAAGTTGAGCATCACATCAGCAAATCAGAGTACTAAATACGGTCATATGTATAGATAAATGTTGCATCAGGATAAAAATACAAAAATTAAACTGATGTTAAATATTGCACGAGGTAGTTGCTTGGTAGTTAAAACAACTGAACTGCAGGTTTGTGTAAGCAGTAAATATATTTTAAGCAGTTCTTTCTAGAGTTAGCCCGTCATGTCTTAGCTACTGCAGCAATCAAAATATTCCATACGTGCATATGAAATCACTCGTTATGATATAGTCTGATGTTTTTATTTGTCTTCGTTAAGGAGACAAAACTATTCAGTGTTGTGTATGTTTAGAAAGCTTGAAAGACAACTTAATGCTGCATTTTCCAGGATACTATGAAAAGAAAGGCTGATATCCATTCTTTTTACCAAAAAGAATAGAAAAATCAAATACTATGGGAGTGGAAGGGACAAATAAAACAGAAAAATATGTTGTGGAAGGGAAAGGAATAGATGAAGTAATGAAGGAAAGAAACATATGGATGGCAAAGAGCTAAAAAGAAGTGAAAAGACAGAAATCCATCATGAAGTGAGTGAAAGGATTAAAGAAGAGGGTTATTGAGGAAAGAGATGTTTGCCTTTCAAATATGTTTTACATTAATATAAACTAGGCAATCCTATTTTATTTATATAACTGTCTTTATACCATTATGTTCAACCAGTCAGTGTTTTTAGATATTGATAAGCTGTATGTATTAACTTAGTATTAAGACAAAGGGTGCTACAGAGATGCTAAAGGTAGCTGCTTGGGCACTTATAGGAACATTTGTTGTTGCGTTTATTAATGTTATAAAAATTTGAGGTCCAGTGTTCACCAAATATAGTATATACAGTATATAATTTCTTGAATCCACGACAACCATGCAAGGACGCTTACTTCATTGCCACCCCTTGTAGTTCTCATGCCACCCCCTTGCCACCCCATAAATAATTTTCTAGATCCGCCCCTGAATCTATTTTATGCAAAATCCATATTATTCCCTGTGTAGTGTAGGAAAATATCATAAAATTTCCAGACTTTTTAAGCACACGTGCTAAACTGTTTGTTTTAATTGCTTATATCGTCTGTATGTGAATGAAAAAAAATTGCATAGTTGTGTTTGACACATGATTATGTCTCGGGTTACGTATGTAACTGTTGTTCCCTAAGAAGGGAATGAGACGCTGCGTCTCCCTTTCCATACTTCCTGTGTCCCTGTAACGCCGTCTTTGGCAATATTTCCAAGATGGCTCGCGCGTCACCCTGTCTTTGTCGTTAAGCCTCACTATTAGTTGAATTTGATATACACATTCAGAAGCACTTACCCCTGGAGGCTTACCCAAAGTGTCACCACAGTGACGCAGCGCGAGTTCCCTCGAAAGGGAACTGTAGCAATGTATCCTTAAAGGTAACACAATGTAAACTTGCTCTCACTTGAAATGTGTCCCCACAGTTAGTCCTTGAATTTGAGGGTATTGGACCTGGAAAGTCCTTGAAAGGTCATTGAATTTGAAGTTAACTTAGGTGTGGGAATCCTGTTCTTTTCACAGTAGCCTACTGACAATGCATGTCAAAAACACAGTTTTGTTTAATTTTTTTTTTTTTTTTTTAAGTTAATTTAACTCGTCCAGGTTTGCAATGTGTTAAAATGAAACTGTGTGATGTGTTTGTGTATATAAATTCATGTGCCCATGTGTTGAAATGATGATCTGCTTGCTCTGTACAAATGATGTCCAGTTTTCTTTTATTAAAATACTTTGTTTTAACTTCAGTTTTCTTTTGCATTTGAAACTTTCTGCTACTTTATTTCAACATGTCTGTGAGAAATAAAATGCATGATGGTATGAAATTATTTCTAGTACTGTAGTTTGAAAGAGCTTTTTTTGTTTTGTTTTTGGTGCACTGTAAAAAATTATTTGCTGCCTTAAATTTTTTGTTGAATCAACTCAACTTTTTGTTGAAAGTCATTTCAACTTTCTATTATTTATCTTGACTAGAGAAAAGTTGTTATAACTACAGATGAGTTGTTATAACGTATCAAATAAAGTTGAAAAAAGTCAACTTCATTTAATAAGTTGTAGTAACTCTTCTCTAGTCAAGATAAATAATAGTAAGTTGACATGACTTGTAAATCTGAGTTGATTCAACAAAAAATTAAGGCAGCAAAGATTTTTACAGTGTGTGCCCTGTAACTTTTGTAATCATTTGTTTATAATTTGCCATAGTAAACTATAAAAGTATGCCTGATGAAGACTAAAGTCTTATTTAACTTTTTCATAAATCAAAGTGTTTAATTTTAAGTTTTAAATCAACTCAAGACAAGTGATAGGACAATTTATTGCAGTATTTATCGGATATATCGGCCGATATTTGAATAATTTTTAATAATCTGCATCGGCCAATGAATCTTTCAATTGGCCAGTACATTTTTGTAATAAAAAAGACACTCAGTGTTAAAATGTTGTTTTAAAGTTATTTCACAGAAAAAAATTCAGAAGTTGGTCTGAATTACAATAATTTGTTTAGTGACACTAAATGAGTTTAAATGCAAGATTTCATTGACTTGCATTGTTTGTGTCATGGCATGTTTCACTAAACTATTTGGCTGGTATGTTTGTTTATAGCCTTTGGTTAAAGATTTAAAGGCTGATTTAAACTCTGAAGAGTAAGAAATGTGTCGTTGCATAGCCTATGTCATCCGCTGTTTGCACATCATATCTGTTCTTGCAATGATTGTTTATTTACACTTTGGCATAGACGTCACTGTAAATCAAAACAGATCATTAACGGTCACAAAAATTTTGTTTATGTTATTTTAATTGCAGATAGCAATGTGCAAAACCATCCTTGCAAACACTTAGCAACACCTTGAAAACCACTTTCAGGATCTGAACATCACATCCAAGGGCCACATTCATTCTCACAACAGCCTGTTTCTATGTGCGTCACTGTAAACGGATGCGTCTCCGTGTTTCGCTGCAAGTTTTCCGTGGAATTCTAGATGAACTAAATATGGGTCATTGTTATCTCCGGTATCATCCATTTGTCCTGAGGGTCAGTCGTAGTTTTACAGTCATGTATTGTGATTTCAGAATGCCTGAGTATTATATGTACAGGCCTGGTATCGGTTTCCTGTTAGACGTGTGTATCAGTTTGTGAGAATTCCTAAAAATATGCAAAAGTAAATGTTTACAGTAGGAATCTTCACAGTATACACGGCTTACACCGTTTTTTAATCGGTGATGTAGAAGTCAAATAGTTTGTGTGTTATAATGTTTCAATATTTTGTACATCAGCTTGTTTTTGGATTAAACAGGATATGTATGGTTTATCTCATAACATGAGAGCCATCTGTGCTTTGCCGACTGTCTCGACTGGTCGAGAGACTTTTCTTTATCTCACTCACTGATGCTAATTTTGGTCACTTCTCCTGGCATTCCTTATCCCTGTTTCCCAGAATTCCTGCTCAGGACTCATTCTAGATAAATGTTGCATATACTTTAACGTGTATTATTCATGCCAAAGCTTTTAGTTACTACAATATGAATGAAAATCCTGCAATTAAGGGATAGGTGGTGCATGACTTTCTTCTGGGGCACACAAACTGTTTTGGCAGAAAGTGCACATACAACGAAAACAGTGTAAGTGTAAGTATGGTTCTTACTCCGATCATGATTTGCAGGTGGTAAAATGAATATAGTTGGGTGAATTTTATTTTTGGTGCATTAAAACTGCAAGTTGGTGGTTAACCTGTGTGGTTTGTGAAGCCCTTTGGCAACAAGCTTGTTTTTAAATGTGCTATACAAAGTTTGAAGTAGTGGCTTTGGGATGCATGAGAACATGTCACAAGTTTGATCATCATTTCTTGGATACATTGACTCATTAGTGAGGTCTCTCTCTCTCTCTCTCTCTCTCTCTCTCTCTCTCTCTCTCTCGCTCTTTTCTCTTTCTCTTTCTCTCTCTCACAGAGGAAACCTCACGTTGTCGAAGGTCCCCGAGTCTAACATGGCTCTGAGCGTGTTGGGGGTGTTTCTGGGATTGCTTCTTGAAGTTTCCACACGTGGCCCCTCCAGCATTCCCAGAAGCTCATGGAAACAGGAAGGTTAGATTTGTTTATTTATTTGTTTGTCCCACACTTCTCAAAAATACTATGGTCCGGCCATGTTGATTTTTATATGGTTAAAATTGCATGTTTTTAATTTTTTAAAACAACCCCTATTTAAAGTACTAGTGGTATGTAAAATTTGTGGGCTTTGGATGAAGTGTCTGCCAAACGCGTGAATGTAAATGTAAAAGCATGCATCCGTCATTTCTAATTTCTATTGAATTTGACACTGAAATGAATATTTTGAATGATGGCTATAGGTAGTGATGAATTATTGTATAAAAGGTAACCTCACGTGGCCTCAGTTGAGAAGCCACAATGCTAAACCAGCACAGGAAGAGACCGGCACGTGTTGGTTATACAGTAACAGAGATAACAACGGCATGTGTATATGACACCTGTTCAGTTTATAAAACGTTGCGGCTTTTACCAAAAGTATACATGTAGATAAACACACAACACAAACTACATACTGTCTGGATTTACACACATACAAATATACACATATACAGTGAACTGTAGTTTAAGTTTAGGTTCGTAATACAAGTGGAGTTACCAGGGGGTGAAAAGATTTCTCCACTTTCATACAAAAATTCTGATAATTCACTCACCTCCATATCATCCAAGATGTTTCTGTCTTTATTTGTTCAGTCGAGAAGACATAAAATGTTTTGAGGAAAACATTCCAGGATTTTTCTCCATATAGAGGTCTGTACTTAACAGTTTACAGTTTCATGCAGCTTTAAAGGTCTCTAAACGATCACAACCGAGGCACAAGGGTCTTATCTAGATCTGTGCAAAAATATCGATACAGCTAACTATCGTGATCAGTGTTGGGTGTAACTAGTTACTAAGTAATTTAATTACTTTTCCCTTGAAAAGTAACGTAAGGGATTACTCTTATTTTTCTTGTAATCTAATTACAGTTACTTCTGATGTATCTAAATACTGTGGACTCTAAAACAATTATGTATACTATAATACAGTAGTGGATTTAACATGGTTTAAGTTTACAATTCTCACTATTAACTGGTTGATTATTAGCATTAATATTAATGAGATGCTGGCTGTTTATTAATACTTAATAGCACATATTAATGCCTGATTCTGCAAAACCTTATTCTATGTCCTTAAACCTCCACATTTCTACCAATACTTAAAATAAACAACTTCTTTAGTATAAATAAGCATTAGTTGGAGTATATTGAGGCAAAAGTAGTTAATAGTTATTTCATAGAGAGAATTGGACCCTAAAGTGGGACCAGAATAATTGATTTACTTTTATATATTGTATTATTTATTCAAGCCATTTCAAGCCTATCCTTGTATCATGTACTAAATAGGATTTATAAAGTAATTAGTAATAAGTTATTAAATACTTTTTGAATACTTTCCCATTGACTTCCATACAAAATAGCAGAACAAAGAGAAGTCTAGTTTGTTTTCCCCCGAAAGGGGCGGTGATGAAATTTACAGTCAAGTGCCTGGATGTGCCGGTAGTCCGTATACAGGCAGTTAGCGGGAGTGAGAAAATGGCAAAAAAATTAAAAACAACTGCTGCTTTCAAAGCCGATGTGTGGGAGCATATTGGCTTAAAAAAGTACCAAAAAAATCAGCTCTATTTTTACATTTTTGATAAAATAAAGAAAAAGTATTGCAACATGCATCGTATTGTGATACATTGTATCATGACATATGTATCGTGATACGTATTGTATCGTGAGGCCCTTGCCAATACCCAGCCTTAGTCTTATCTAGTCAAACAATCATCATTTTCGCCAAAAAAACAAAAACGTAAAAGTATTAAGGGCCAGGTATACCTTTTTTCCGCATCCCGCTCGCACGCGTTCGTGTAGCTTTCCAGTATACTCATTGCGGCGACGTGCGAATGGCTGCGTTCGACACACACGCAATAAAAATGATTTCTTATTCTAATTATTACTCTACCAGGCCGTTAGGGCAGCACTGATTCGCGACATTTTCAGTACATAAAAATATTAGGATAGATGAAGACCCTTATGCTTCGCAAGTGTGCATTTCACATGTGTTACGTCTGACCTTTCGACGTGATTACATAATACATAAAGTCGCGCTGCCGCATCACAAGGCTAGTGCAAGGCAAAAAGTTGTGGTTTAAGAAGTACTTATTTTAATTTTTTTTCATGAAAATGATAATGGTTTGGCTAGATAAGACCTTTATGCCTCAGTTGGGATCTTTTAGAGCTGCATTGAAACTGTTAACTGTTGAGGTCCACAAAATGGAGAAAAATCCTGAAATGCTTTCCTCAAAAAAAAGAAAAGAAATTTAAACATAAACATATTGGATGACATGGGGGTGAGTAAATTATCAGGATTTTTAATGAAAGTGGAATAATCCTTTAACTCTTTCCCCGCCATTGACGAGATATCTCGTCAATTAAGAGAAAACGCTTCCCCGCCAATGACGAGATTTTCCGTCTTTCCGCAATACCGCTATTATCCACCAGGTGGCGCCCTTCCGCAACTTTTTAAAAACGGAAGTATTGCCCTCTGGCAAGCTGCTGCATGTCCGTGTCTGTTTTAAAGATCGCTCCGAATGGGATCTCTATGAAAAGTCCGTCACCAAAATGGAAATATCTCTGCTTTTTGCTCAAAATATGGTGTTTTTGCAAAAACCTACCCATATTCAAAAGCTGATTGCAAAAGAACCACTAAAGGTAGGATAAAAAGTTTTTTTTTGTTTGAAAGCAGAGGGTCTGTTCTTTCATTTGGTATATTGTATGTTTATATATTTAAAGAAGAACATTTTCTGGAAGGCATTAAACTTTGGTGAAAGTCATAAAAAACGCTGGCGCTGGCTGGCAACTTTTTTAAAAAACGCTGGCGGTGAAAGAGTTAAAAGCTTTAAATATTAATTAAATTTAATATATCCGATCTCATATCCAGATATTTTCCTCTTTCTTCTTTCGATCCATGCTGTTTATTTTCCTGTGTGAGTTTCCAGCTGATGTGAGGTGTGTGTATATGTGTTTGTAGATGTGGATTTGGTTGAGTTTTGGGAGCCCGGTGTGTTTAACTACACGACTCTACTGCTTAATGAAGATCGGGGTGCGCTGTATGTGGGAGCCCGAGAGGTCATTTATCAACTCAACATGAACAATGTGTCAATCAAAAGCAACCAGGTGAGAAATAATACTGTCACACGATGTACTGCAATGTTTTTCCTATAACACTCAGTGTGGTTTTTATTCCCCTTTCTAACCGTTTCAGCTTCTGTGGAAAGTTCCAGACTCTGACATGTCAATGTGCATTTTAAAGGGAAAATCTAAAGAGGTAATGCGGAAAAATTCAAACAAGATGTCCTGATGCCGTTTGACCGACTGTGGAATCTTTGCTGATATTTGATCTGAAGTTATGCCTGTATTTGCACTTTGACTTACTGTAAACTTGTGTTTGTCTTTGTGTGACAGATGGAGTGTCGAAATTACATTCGAGTTTTACAGGTTTTGGATGAAGACCATCTATATGTTTGCGGGACTCATGCGTTTCAGCCCTTCTGTGATTATTTGGTGTGTAACAGCCATTGGTTAACGTCCAGCTGTTTAACGTTTTAAACTTATCAGCCCAGTCAGTTTGATGTGTTTATGATGTTTTGCTTTTTATTTGATGTGCAACACCAAAAGCGAAACATTGATGATATTTCGATTACAGTATCGGTCACATCTCTTCATGTAGGAACTTTTCTGATCTTTCGTGAAACAATAGTAATTTCCTATTTTAGTAGGTTCCTTTTACCTTTGTCACAATGACTGATGATTAAATATTTTATTACACCGATTTCCCCTCACATTTGGCATAATTGTCATCAAAACATTGCAAAAAGTCTTAACGCGTCTAATGCTCTTTCTGTATGCAAAATAATATATATATTTTTGTTCTTATTCATTTGACGTTTTGATGCAAATTTTCAAACCTGATTAGAAAACGGAAGTTTGACACATCATGCCTCATCGAAATCATCCTCTTTTTTTTTTTTGTAGTCGCTTGGGAATTTTAGTTTAAGGAACCAAAGAGAGGACGGTCGGGGGAAATGTCCCTTTGATCCTGCACAGAGCTTCACTACTGTAATGGTCGGTAAGTTACAGTAACTTGCCGTTTTTTTTTTTATGCATCTGGAGGACATTTGATGATCCTTACATGCCTTCTTTCAGTCTAAAATGCATTTATAAGATGTGTACTCTGTATTTTTCAACAGACAGTGAGCTATACTCAGGAACTGCTTATAACTTTCTGGGAAGCGAGCCGATCATCTCCAGATATTCACGGTCTCAGAGTTTACTGCGAACAGAGTATTCAACGTCCTGGCTCAACGGTACGCACAGAATTGTGTCACTTTACACAAGAAAACCATTAACCATCAATAACACAACACGGATAACCATGCTTGTCACAGTTATGTCACATTACATTTATAAATCTTGCTTATTTCAATCTGCAGTTTAAAACAACCTTCAGTCAGAACTAAACCGCAAGAACAAAAAAATCATGTTTTATTTAGTGTTCATCATCTCTTTAGGATGGCATATAACTCTGTTTATATACTTACCCATGTGCTTCTGGTTCTCTGTGCAGAACCCAGTTTTGTTCATGCAGATGTGATCCGGGAGGGACAGAACAGTCCGGACGGTGACGACGATAAGATTTATTACTTCTTCACCGAGGTGTCGGTGGAGTACGAGTTCTTTGGCAAACTGCTCATCCCCAGGATTGCTCGTGTGTGTAAGGTGAGATCAGTTTGGAAATAAGTGCACATCTTCTCCTTACACCTGACCAGATGTGATATGATAAATTGACATTATCATCTTGAACTTGTGATGACAGTTGTTCGTGACCAGTGGTGATGTGTTTTATAAAACGAGTTTTTAAATGACGAGTTTTTATGTCAATTCATATTTCCGCTCTTATCGACTAGGTGGTGCTCTTACCTAACATATAAAATACTAAACCATCCACTGACCCAAAAACAGTAACAACTCCGTGTAAGTTTTTATCAACGCTCTGAATCTGATCTTTAATAAAAGTCCTTCACAAAAATGAAAATATCTCAGGTTTTTGCTCAAAATTTGGTATTTTTGAAGAATTGTACTTGTATCTGAGAGGTGATAAAAAGAGAACAAATGAAGTTTGTGGATGAAGGAGGCGTAGTGATATTACGCACTGCCCGAAAGTCCCTGCCATTGATAGTAACCAAGGGGACAATTTTCGGGCAGTGCGTAATATCACTACACTTGCTGCAGCCATGTTACATCATCAAAGTCCTTGATTATTATGCCAAAATGAGAGTATAGTTCCTAGCCATTTCTGCCTAGAAAATCGCAGCTTATAATTTTCTGTCGGTCTTAGTACTCGATGTAACTACAGAAGAGTCTGTTTTAAATAGGAAAAATATTGAAACTTTTTGGTCATGTCATTTTTTAGCGTGATGCTAATGGTCTAATCAGATTCAATAGATTATGCTAAGCTATGCTAAAAGTGCTAGCGCCCGACCTGGAGATCAGCTGAATGGATTTCAAAATGGTAAGAATAAAATTTGAAAATTAGCATATTTTCAAAAAAGTGGAATGTCCCTTTAATTATTGATATTATAAAGCATTATTTCTGTAACTGTGCTTTCACACCGCCACCGGCGAGAGCGTCAATAAAAGCTCTGGCTGCCCTACTAACGGCGCTATAGAAAAGGTGTAGTGGACGCTCTGACGCTCGAATGCATTCTCTGGAATCCAGAGGTTTCCGCCTTCTGATTGGTTGCCGCCGAACTGCGTCATAGCTCATTACCATAAAGTTGAGCTGATTTCAACTCTCCTCGACACTCACGCCATACAGTACATGCCGCGCGGCTGCCTGACAGAGCTCGCTGCTGGCTTTCATTGAAAATGAATGACTTCCGGCCACTTTAACGCTCTCGGCGGTGGTGGTATGAAAGCACAGTAACAAGACATAAAACTTCAACATCACTCCACTAAGTGAACGTCGTGTGCCAGCGTTGCATTTTTAATGACGCTACCAGATCCATGTACTATAGTGCGTGGATAGAAGACGTTAGCAGATGGCCAAATATAAAGTGGCCAGATACATATATAAGTATATTATATTAGTGCAACCAAACGCAACAAACAGAAATTTTTATGCTGGGAAACCATTTTAATAAACTTTCTGAGTTGCTAACACCAATGGGGAATAACACCAATTCTGTTGCCAAAATGCGCGCGCAGGCTAATTTATCACGTGGGTTGTTAAAGGGTCTATCCGATTCATATTTGATTTATTTCCACATATGAATAATGCTTGAAACCTATCAGGTAATATCGGAATCTATTTGCCTTTTTTTTTCTTGCTTACACATTCGTATTTCATATCCGATCAGTGGCACAAAAAAAACAAGAATTGAGTCACTTCAAATAGCCAGTGTAAATGCGGCCTCCATGACACCTATTTTATAGTTTAGCTATGGATATTGACCGGTCCTTAGATGTGTCCATCCTCAATACACCTCTCAATCTTACAGGGGGATCTGGGCGGCCAGAGGACGCTTCAAAAGAAATGGACGTCATTTCTGAAGGCCAAACTTGTGTGTTCAATGCCAGAACTCAACTTTGTGTTCAACGTGGTTCATGATGTGTTTATTCTGAGAGCGGCACACTGGAGAGACAATGTCATATACGGGGTTTTTACCTCTCAGTGGTAAGTTTAAGTGTGTGTTTGTGTCACATGAAAATAAAACCATGCCATGCATGCTTGGTATTTTTAGATAAAACCGATTGTTCCTGTTGGTCTTGATTCATTGGTATGTTAGTCACGGCTCACCTGAGACTCTTATCAGATAACAGATGTAAATATATTGTTCCTTGTTCCTCTTCTTTATTGTAGGGGTAATGTTGGCCTGTCAGCGGTGTGTGCGTATAACATGACGTCAATCGATGAGGTTTTCTCCAAAGGAAACTTCATGCAGAAGGCCACAGTAGAGCAATCCCACACGAAGTGGGTGCGATTTAACGGCATCACACCCAATCCCAGACCCGGAGCGGTTAGTATCTTGTACAGACATCATTGGATTTCCATTACTTGTATTTTTTACATGCGTTTACAATCCTTAAAACAGGGTTGGTGAGTTAGTTTTGAAAATGTAAACCAATAGTTTGTCGGCTTATGCCACACACAATCTTCAAATGAAATCTGTTAGTTTGCCAACATGGCACACAAAACATTTACTGAAATATCGAGAGCATGTGCATTATTCACTGACCAAACATTGAGATGTTTTTGAGCGATTTTGAATCGCTTTTTAATCAAAGAATCTCCTAAATGGAGACAAGATTGAGACTAATGGTTCTCTTGATGGGACACGAATACCAGTAATCTCAAAATAACCAAATATCAGACGATGATCGGTCTGTGAATTTTAAATATAGTCATATAAACACAATTTATGTATTAATGATCCACAGTGTATCAACAACCACAATCGCATGCAAAACATCAACTCATCCCTGCAGCTGCCCGATAAGACCTTACAGTTTGTAAAGGATCACCCTTTGCTAGAGGATCCGGTGCTTCCCATCGGAAACGGGCCGCGGTTCATTACTAAAGACATCAACTACACACAGATCGCTGTGGAGAGAGTAAAGGCCCTCGACGGTAACGTCTATGATGTCATCTTCACTGGCACCGGTAAGAATTTAGTAAAAATATGTTGTTATTTATAAATAAATGAATGCAGTGTTGTTTTTTCTGTCTTGTAATGTTTTGCACTGTGTTTGTAGACAAAGGTTTATTGCATAAGACGGTGCTGTTGGAGGGAGATGTCCACACGGTGGAGGAAATTCAGCTTGTGAAGAACTCTCAGCCAATTAAAACACTTGTACTATCCAAGCATGTGGTACGATCTCAGATTTCTCTTCTGTTATACATTTGCTTGCACTTTTATCCTTTTAAGAACCGAGCTTTGGTTTGGCTTGCATTTTAGATTTCTTCCAACTATTTGGGGTTAGGAAGAACCAATAAATATAATAACCAAATGAAGAGTTTCGTTGCAAAACGAGATAACTCTGTTTTTAACATTTTTGTCAAAACACGTTTATTATTATGTTATCATGTTATTATTTTGTTTTATGGTGCTACTTAGCTGTATTTTTTTAAGTTATGAAGGTTTAAATCAAAACAAACCAACTGCAGTTGAATTGATGTTAATTGAAATGCACAACAAAAAAAACGAGATTTCTGAACAATTTAAAAAAACCGGAGTTATCTCGTTTTGCAACGAAACTCTTCAAATATTTTTCTTTGAACATGAAGCAGTGTATTTGTCCACGTTTGTTTACAACAGGTTCCAGTTAGACAAAAAATAAGTATTATGGTGCAAACAACAAAAAATGTGATGACTACGTATGTTAAAGGAGGTTAAAGTAAAAATGTTTGCGGTTTGAGACAACTGTGATGTGAAGTTTGATTGCAACGTGCTCTTCCTCTTATTAATGTGACATTTTTGAATGATGAACTATTTAAAACAATAGCATTATCATTAGGATTATATTCAATGTGTTATTTAGCAGCGGACAGGGCTGACAAAAACTGACAGACGGACTGACTAAGATAGACAGGCTGACATAAAGACAGACCGTCCCAAGCTGTTCCCCTTAAGCAACAAATGATCTACAATATTTTCTTTTGTTCTAGTTCTGTGTACACAAACACCTACACTTATGTTCTTCAGGCATGAACATCCCTCACCTTTCGACAAAGTTCACCGTTTTGAAGCTAAAACAGGTGACCCACGTGATTCGTGTAGATTTGATAAGAAATATTTTGGGGGTTGGGGATTATGCACGTGTTGTTTGTTGACGCACCCTTCGCCGTCATCCAACATGTATCCCAGACATTAAATTTGTTTGAGTTCATGCCGCGCTGCAAAAACCGACAGGTGACATCAAAGTACCACAAGAGTGAATCGAGAAGTTATAAGGACTGCTTTCGAACCGCTCTCGTGCTACTGTGATGTCATCCGCCTTTTCCGTGTTCTTCGTCATATGCTTCACATGTTTGTTGAAGATGCATAGAGCGACTGCCTTCAGGACGTAAAGTCAAGTGTAAGACACAAAACACTGTAAAACTGTAAAAGGTGTCAATCAATTAAAACAACATACAGTATATACACAGACCGACAATGCAAAGTGACCTAAAAGATTTTTTATTGGAATGGATTGAAACGAATGATGGACATACTCCTGTACACATTCGTCTATGTTACTAGCCTACTGCTGTAAATACGCACATGTAAATGGTAAAACTGCTAAATATTGCATGAAAGACTGTTAATAAGAAAGTTTATCATTTACAGTAACATTTAAGCGATTTTAGACTATTTAAGCGACAAAGATGCTTAAGTGAAATGTTTTCGGTGCGCATACAGTACGTGCACAAACTCAAAAGCCCTAGCACAGAAACGCGCGTTTCAAAAAATCACGCAAACACATAATTTCTTTGGGCTTGAGAGGAGATATACACACAAATAATCTTGTAATACCACAGTGTCTGGAAGTATTCTCATAAAAACAGTCATTTATTATAAGTGAGCAGTTGATCATATGTGTCAGTGTATAGATCAGCGCTTCTCCACCGGTGTTAAAGGGACAGTACCTCTTATAAGAAATGTTTGAGTCATTATGTTAATTGCTGATCTGAAAATGATTCAACCCATGACTCAAAAACCATAATGTTACTTATTTAACCGTATTGTAAAATTAAGTCATTTTAAATTAGATGTTGGCCTTCAGGTCCACCCTATTCCAAGGCCAACTTAAAATGGTATGGCCTTGCGACTGATGGTTAGATTATGGCAAAATAAAATTATTGCAGATGTAAAATAGTAAGGGAATGCTACTTGTTAAAGCTTTCCACATTTATCAACCAATTTAATTAAACATGATTTCTGTTACTAGTCAAATGTTTGCATTTGAAATTTACAATCTAAATTGTCCGTCAGAAATAAATAATTGAAATAATGGTCATAATTTATTTTTTGCTTATGTTATGGTGTACATCACATGCCTGAAGAATAAACAAGTTGGGTTACAGCATGTCCCGTAATGAGGCCATAATATTTATTTTGGGGGAGCCCCCCTACCTCCCGGGCCCATCAGAGGCCACGTCGCCCCTCGAGCACCCCTTCTCACATTTGGATGTGCGAGCTGAATGCATGTGGCGTATTTTTTATAACTTTGCGTGTAGGGAAACACTGCTGTTTGTACTTTACTAGAAGGTGTTAAAGAATGCAACGTGTGTGACCTATCCTATGTGTAATATAACAAGTCAAAAACACTTACACACTCACACAACTTAAAGGTGCAGTGTGTACATTTTAGTGGCATCTAGTGGTAAGGTTGCAAATTGTAAGCAACAACTCAGTTTACAGCTTACCCTTCGCTTTTGAAATGCATAGAGAAGCCACGGTAGCCGCCACAGGACAAACATATCACCGTTGAAGATAACTTAGTAAAAAAGTTTGTCCGTTAAGAGCTTCTGTAAAAAACATGGCGGCACAAAATGGCGACTTCCATGTAAGGGGACCCTCGGTGTATGTAGATAAAAACGTCTCATTCTAAGGTAATAAAAACATAACGGTTCATTATGAAAGGTCTTTATACACCCCTGATAATATAGTTTTGTATATTATTTTGCATTTCTGTCAAGAGATCCTTCTAAATATTACACACTGCACCTTTAAACACTCACTGTTTAACTGTGTTTGTCTTCTCTGTCTCCAGGCTCAGTTCTTGTACGTTGGTTTTGACTCGGGTGTGGTGCAGTCACGCACAGCTTTCTGTGAGAAATACCTGTCCTGTCAGGATTGTGTTCTGGCCCGAGACCCATACTGTGCGTGGGACACACGTTCTGCTGTATGCATGAATATTTTCCAGATTGACACTGAGAAACGGTGAGAAATGAGAAGCGAGCGAGCACATTGTGACTAATTTTAGTCATGATTTAGTCTCTGATATCAGTAGAAACTCGCTGCGTCCGAAATCGCATACTATATGTGCTTTTTTGCATTCTCTATAGTATGGAAGTAGGTGGTTTCGGATGCAGTGATCGGGCCGGAGTGGGACTTATTTTTAGCCCTGGAGTTTCATGCCTTCCCCTTTGTTTCCTGACTGACTAGATTAAAATGATATCATAAAATCCTAAGTATATAAGTCTGCAATTCTCTACAGCCTTGCAATTTATAGTATTTTTTCAAATATTTAATTTCCAATTCAGTGTTCAGTGCAAATACAGTAGCCTAAACAATTATGATTTTATGTATATGTATGTATATATTTTGTTACTCTTGCAATAGACGAAAATTACCAATTATAGACTATTCATAGCTATATCTATGAATTCGTAGATCCTTTTCCTTTTAGAGGCCCTTCGTATCAAACCGCACTCAAGTTTATTTCAAATGTAGACGCGCGGCAAGCGCACTCAAATATAGACGCATCTGAAACAAAACTCATGTTCACAGGCGAGCACTTTTAAAAGCAGAAGAAAGTGGTGCGTCCTTCCTTTTTTATGCTTTTTAGATGTTAATGGACCTTAATGCAAGAATTTTTCCAATAAGTGGTGAGGACATTTGGGCATAAAGCTAATTATGCATTGTGAGTGCTGCCAGCCTAGGGACAGCAACCTTCAACCCGGTGGCATGACAACACCGGCCCTCGTGGCCAGAAAAACCCACCGGGAATTCTCCCGGTCCTCCCCATTAGTCAATTCGTGCATGACTGTCTCACTAGTGTATGTCTCATAAATGTACCTTTGGTTATGTCAATGAGTCACGTCAGTTCTCATTTGTGTCTCGTTTGTTAGTTTCTCTTTGTACTTAAGGTTTAGTGTTTTTTTAGTTTAAAAAAATTAGTTAAAGTGAGCCTTTGATCATTTTGATGATTATTGTCCTTGATCAATGTCTATATTTACTCTTAATTAAATTTTACGTGCTTGATTTTGCAGGAAGTTGATTCAGAGCCTCAAAGGGGATGCTGGGATATGTCCTTCAGGTGTGTCATGTAAAATGTCATTGTATTCAAACTTAAACTTGTATAAAGACCTTGTACAAAGAGTCGTATCTGATGGAACAGATCTTGTGTTTGGTTTATGTGTGGTCTGGTGGGGGTTTAGTACCAGTTTCCTGTTTTCCTGTAGCTGAAACCTACAAAAAAAACACTGACGAGAAAAGCTTTGAGAAGATTATTTACATTAAAGAAATGTCTCATTTGAAGACGTAAAACTGCTAGTCTTTAGGAATAGTAATGGCCACATAAAAGCTTATGGAAATAATTGCAATATACACAAATATCTAATTTACAGGGTTCCCACGGGTCCTTGAAAGTTTGTGAATCTTGGGGAAAAAAATTAAAGGCCCGGGGAAGTTTTTGAAAATATACATACATAGATACATGCCATTGAAAGGGCTTGAATCTATTTTCGAGATGTTTTCTGGAAAAAAATCCATATTATTCCCTGTGGTGTAGGATAATATCATAAACATTCTAGACTTTAAGCACACGTGCTAAACTGTTTACTGAAAATTCTTATATCTTCTGTATGTGAATGTTGATCCATACCAAAATGCTTTTTTGCATAGTTGTGTTTGACACATGAAAACGTCTCAGGTTACGTATGTAACTGTTGTTCCCTTAGAAGGGAACGAGACGCTGCGTCTCCCTTGCCATACTTCCTGTGTCCCTGTAACACCGTCTTTGGCAATATTTCAGATAGCGATATACTTCCTGGCTCCTGCGTCACCCTGTCTTTATCGTTAAGCCGCATCATTGGTTGAATTTGATATACACATTCAGATGCACTTACCCCTGGAGGCGTCCCCAATGTGTCACCCCAGTGACGCAGCGCGAGTTCCCTCGAAAGGGAACTGTAACAATGTATCTTTAAAGGTAACACGATGTAACCTTACTCTCACTTGAAATGTATCCTCACATTTAGTCCTTGAATTTGAGGGTATTGAACCTGGAAAGTCCTTGAAAGGTCCTTGAATTTAAAGTTAACTAAGGTGTGGGAACCCTGAATTTATTCATATGATAAAATAAAATAGATTGTAAAAATGTGATTATATTATTGTTTTACTTCAAATGTAAACACTTATATTTAGCTTTTAATAGTAAAAATTTCTAATTGTCTTCATTTTTTGCATATAATAATAACTCTTTCCCTGCCAATGATGCGTTTTTATGGCCATACATATTTCTGTTATTATGTACTAGGTGGCGCTCTTACACAACTTATAAAACACTTAAGTATCCACTGATTTAAACAGTTAAAACTCTGTGTATGTTTTAATCATCGCTCTGAATCTGATCTTTAACAAAAGTCCTTTACAAAAATGCAATTATCTCAAAATTATTTTTGAAGAAACCTACCAACATTTGAAAGGTGATAAAAACAAATTAAGATAGGATGTATGTTGGGTTTTTTGTTGATTAAACGCACAGGGTCTGTTCTTTCATTTGATATACTGTCATTTTGATATAATTTTAATATATTTAAACAAATTTTCTGGAAGGCATTAAACTTTTGTGAAAATCATAAAAAATGGTGGCGCTGGTTGGCAACTTAAAAAAAGCATTGTATATAATATAATCCTATATTGCAATGAGAAAAGAACTTTTAATAGCAAAATAAGTGTGTATTATAATAATTTAAATCTTTCTGTGAATCTCTGTCCCTCTTTCCCACAGTTAAACCTCTGGCATTCAAGGATTACACACAGGTGGTGATAAAACTGGGCGGTTCTGCCGATCTCCCCTGTCAGGTGCGCTCAAACCTTGCTCGGGTGCTCTGGAAGTTTAACGACAACGTTCTCAACGAGGCGTCTCACTTTCTACTGATTGGAGATAATGGACTGCTCATATACGGCGTGGGTCAGGAGGACCTGGGCCGTTACGAGTGTTGGTCCTTCGAATCCGCCGCTGGAAAGAATTTCACTCATCTGGTTGCTGGATACATCCTCAGACTGGACCTTCCCAACAGCGAACCCTCCATTTCTGCTCAACGCCCATCGGACGCAGGTGCGGCCGTACATTCGTATGGATCCACGGTGCGTGACCCTACCTCACTGGCAGAAGGTAATAACGGTAATACATTTGGACCAACGCGACACACAGAGATCACCCTACTAACCACTACTTCCACTGACATCATTAAACCCAAACATTATAACCCGCTGGGCGACAGCAATCTTCCGACCCGCACCGAGACTCTCGACCCATCTGCGACGTACATTCAGCATGACAGCAGTATGGCCCTCCTGTCCCTCTTTCTCCTCTTCTTCCTCCTCTTCCTCGCCGCTCTAGCGTATAACTGCTACATGCAGTACCTCCCGGCACCGTGCCTCCACCTGCGTGCCGCGCTGCTCGGCTCGAAGAAGCAGCCGCAGCCTGAATATGTAGCGTGTGAGGGCGGTCAGATGGAAAAGATCGAATCGTGCGACCAAACGCTCCAGAACGGAGCGCATCCACACAGAGACACCGGATATGAGACCGAACTTGAATGTGGGAACGGAGCGGTTAAGTCAAACTGTGAAGACACAGATGATAGTTCATCTAAAGAGCAACCCTTTGACGTAGACTGCATTTCACAGCCGATTGAATATGTAGATGCAGATGCAGACACACATTAGTGATGCCAAGCGCAGTATGACACGATACAAATGTGAGAGCGCAGATTTTGTCTTTAATGGGTTGTGTGCCCATGTGGTCACTTCTTCTTTGAGCTCTTTTCTTTGCAGTGACAGAATAATATCGAGGCCGTGTGAATTGAAATTTTCTGGATAAGGTCTGTCTTGCTTTATGCACTAAAGAGCGAGCGAACCATAAAGAAACGTGCGAAATTTAAGATTCCAGATTGGAAACATTATTTACCAAATTGGTAAGTGTGCATGTTTTCCAAATTGGAGCACTGAACTATATTCGAAGGATAATTTTTATGGCAGTGTTTTTCTGGAGTCTTGACCTGATGTATCTTACAAGTCGACCTGGCGTTTCTTTAGTGTTTTTCCTCTTCAGATGTTTGTGATGAATTCTCAGGGCTGCTTTAAGTATTACAGATACACGGGCTGAAGTTTGACATCTCTATAAACAGCACCGAATGACAGATGTTAAGATGATGATTGCACACTTTGCCTGACTTCATCTCAAACCCAACAACTAAACAACAAAGCTCTTTTTGGTCAACTATTTTTTTTTCAATGTGAAATGGCAAAGTTATGGTCCTGTTTAGATGATAACAAATGCTTTGTGAAGATTTAGCAAGAACGAGGGCTGCCATCTTACATTACCAATGACTTTACTTGTAGGTGGAGGTCACGGTTGTCTGAAGACAATGAATAATTTAAATAACAAAACCATCACATCTGAACACTGTGATGTCTCTTTAAAGGGACATTCCACTTTAAAAAAAAAATGCACATTTTCCAGCTCCCCTAGAGTTAAACATTTGATTTTTACCGTTTTGGAATCCATTCAGCCGATCTCCGGGTCTGGCGCTAGCACTTTTAGCATAGCTTAGCATAATCCATTGAATCTGATTAGACCATTAGCATCACGTTAAAAAATAACCAAAGATTTTCGATATTTTTCCTATTTAAAACTTGACTCTTCTGTAGTAACATTGTGTACTAAGACCGACAGAAAATTAAAAGTTGTGATTTTCTAGGCAGATATGACTAGGAACTATACTCTCATTCTGGCGTAATAATCAAGGGCTTTGCTGCCGTAACATGGCTGCAGCAGGCGTAGTGATATTACACACTGACCGAAAAAAGTCCCCTGCTTTTAAAGTTACCAAGGGGACTATTTTCGGCTGCTGCGTAATATAATTGCGCCTTCTGCAGTCATGTTACGGCAGCAAAGTCCTTGATTATTACGCCAGAATGAGAGTTTAGTTCCTAACCATATCTGCCTAGAAAATCGCAACTTTTAATCTTCTGTCGGTCTTAGTACACAATGTAACTAAAGAAGAGTCAAGTTTTAAATAGGAAAAATATCGAAAATCTTTGGTTATTTTTTAGCGTGATGCTAATGGTCTAATCAGATTCAATGGATTATGCTAAGCTATGCTAAAAGTGCTAGCGCCAGACCCGGAGATCGGCTGAATGGATTCCAAAACTGTAAAAATCAAATGTTTAACTCTAGGGGAGCTGGAAAATTAATATATTTTTTTTAAAAGTGTAATGTCCCTTAAACAGTTCCCTGTGAATTTATGATGTTTTAAAGTTGTTATTTAAGAGAGAGAGAAGATGCTGTTCCCGTATCTTTTTTTTGTACTTGGTTCTTTTTGCCCTGTGGTTATATGACAGAATATTTCTTGAAACATTTGATTTGTAAAGCTAAATGCACACTGTAATATTTTAAATAGTCCTGTGTCTCAAAACTTCAGACACTTCCCAAATTTTATCGAAAGCAAAATTTGATGGCAATAGTCACCAAACTACAACGTCTGTGAATATGTCAAACTACAGATTTTCTCTAAATTTCTCAAAATTCATTTCTTATGGCTACATAGTGGCCAAAATCATACAGTGTGTGTCCGGCTTGAAAGGATAATTCACCCAAAAATGAAAATTCTGTCATTATTTTCACACCCTCATGTTTTTACAAACCTGTATAAATTTCTTTGTTTTGCTGAACATAAAAGAAGATATTTGTACTGTTGTACTGAAGCACCATTGACTTCTATAGTAGGAAAAAATACTGCTTGGTGCTTAAAAACGGTTAGTTACCAACATTTCTCAAAATATCTTGCTTTGTTTTTAGCAGAACAAAGAAATGGATACCGGTTTGTAACAACATGAGGATGAGAAAATTATTAAATAATTTTAATTTTTGGGTGAACTATCCCTTTAAGACATCTTTTCTGCAATTGTGAGCCTTTATTTAAATAGACATTATATAATGATGTATAATGAATTACAAAACCTGCAAATAATAAAAATTCAAATGTGCATATATGAAATTGGATTTTTCATCATAAAATGCATGTGATTTATTCTTTATTTGCTGTTATTGTTTCATTGATTATTAATTCAAAATGATCTCATTCTTCACTTTTCTTTTTACCCGATACTCAGCACACATTCTTTCTTTTTCTCTCTCTCTCCACTTCATGTTTCCTGCCTCACAGCTTCTTTGGCTGTTCCTCCACCCTCCTCTGTCGACACCCCATCACTTCCCACGTCATGCAGCCACCCCTCTCTCTTACCCTCCTCTTCCTCCTCTTCTCTGTGGAGGGCTCATCTGTTACCTCCCCTCCTGATGGATCAGACATGGGGGGTTCATCCTCACCAGGCCTTTCTTCTGTTCTGTTTGGCCTTGGGTGAGTGGTACCTTTGACCTCTGACTCCTTCTCCTTTATCTTCTGCTTGTTCTGCTCATAGATATACATAATAAAGGCTAGATGTCTCGTCCGCGCTGTTGGCCAATGGAGGTTGACGTCTGCACCTGGCGGCCATCTTGTCACAGTCAGCTCGCTCTTAACATTGTTTCAATGTATGTACTTTTAAATAACCATAACTTGCTCAATTTTCTACAGATTTTCAAACTGTTTGGTTTGTTTTAAACGTCAGAGATGTACTTATGACACTGCATACTAATGAATAATGTTATAGCCATTTTAATTACATTTGTAAGAAACCAAACCATTTGTAAAACCGGCGAGATAAGAGCATTTGTGTTTGTGCAGATCATTCACCTTACATCAGGTACCACCACAAAGCTTGCCTGTGACAAGATGGCCGCCGGTGATGACGATAGAGACAAAACCATTAAATATCTAGCCTTTATTATATATATAAATCTATGGTTCTGCAACACTGTTTTTGTCCTTTTCTCTTCTTGTTTGTTTTTGACATCTTGTCTTAATGTCTCAATACTCTGACAAGTGACCTCCTGCTCTTCCCACCTATATTTAGCGTTCTGATTGGCTGGAGCAACTTTTATGTCCTCTGATTGGACATTTCAGAGTTTTAAGTTCCACTGCACACTGTTGCAGTATTTTAAAGAGGAAATATCATGAAAATCTGACTTTGTTATAATTGGGTCTCCAGTGCTTATCAATCTAGAAAATGTGATAAAGATCAACCTAGTAACTTAGTTTTGGTAAACCATTCTTTGCAAGCATGTGAAAAATAGGTCATTGAAATTTGGCTCCCCTTGTGATGCATTGCCATTTAGTGCAGAGATCAACTCATTTGCATTTTAAAGGAAACACCCAAAGACGGCACATTTTTGCACATGCGTACCAAGTGGCAATTTTAACATGCTATAATAAATTATCTGTGGGAGATTTTTAGCTAAAACTTCACATACATACTCTGGGGACACCAAAGATTTATTTGACATCTTAAAAAAGTCTTGTGAAATGTTCCCTTTAAGGTGTGGTGAATGACAAAGATTCAGTCCCAGAACAAAATATAGTTACTTTAACAATGAATCATTCAGTCACACAAAGTGCACGTTGTGTTTCACACACAAAATAATAAAACATGGAGCCCCACCCCCAAATTACATTTAGCCACATCATTTTAGATATTTTTTGATAATAGTTTTGTGTTACAGTAATGATTCATTCATATAATCAAATAATTGTAATGAATATTAATGATCTTGCCTAAAACAGACGACCAAAATAATTTTTTTTAATGCTGTGGTGAAAGATGTTGTGTTTATGACATTTTCTGCATGAAATACAGATCAGATTGTCCGAATATATTTGAATGGGTGGAGTGCACATATAAGAGAGGAAGTCACTTAATTTACTGCATGGGTGTGTATGGATTGCTGCATGTTGGCTGATATTTTGCACATTTTCTTATGCTTAATATTGTTTTCTTTTACTTCATTTAAAAATTAAAATACAAAATAATAGAGAGTCACTTTTTTAGAAAACATTAGGTGTATATTGCTGTAAACAGTTTTTTAAAAGGGACATATCATGAAAATCTGACTTTTTCCATGTTTGTGTTATAATTTGTGTTAATTGCTATAAAATGTGAAAAAGATCAACCCAGGTACTTAGTTTTGGTAAACCATTATCTGCAAGCATGTGAAAAATAGAAATTTGGCTCCCCTTGTGATGTCAGAAGGGGATAATACCCCCCCCCCTTAATCTGCATTATCCAACAGCACTGCCATTTAGTGCAGAGATGAGCTCATTTATATTTAAAGGACACACCCAAAACGGCACATTTTTGCTCAGACCTACAAAGTGGCAATTTTAACATGTTGTAATAAATTATCTGTGGGGTATTTTGAGCTAAAACTTACATACTTTGGGGACACCAAATATTTATTTTAAATTTTAAAAGTCTTATGAAATGTCCCCTTTAAAGAATTTTCAAAATCTATTTTGAATCCTAATTTATAATTTTGTTTTGCATTTACCAATTTTGTATTATTGTAATATCTTGTGATTTGTAGAGTTGTAATATTCATGGATCTCATATGCTTTTAAGCAGCATACAGTGATTCAGGTCGATTCACAAATGGCTCTTATTTGATCGAAGGTCTGTAGATGTCAGATCATCTGTAGAGTTTCAGCAGCAGTGGTTATGTACAGTGTAAATGTCTGAAGATGTAAATTTTTATTAAATATTATTCTTTTTGGTAGAGCGCTTAAATAAATTTTTGATTTCCAAAAAGCACATGCTGCATTTTTATCTCTTCAGCCAATCAAATTGTGTAGTGTTATTTAAATACCTTTCAAACATCTCATAATTCTTAATGAAATGAATAATCTCAAGTCTCATTGCACAGCATCTATAAAGAGCAACTATTAAAGGAAAACACCACAGTTTTTTCAATGCGTGCACTTTTAATCTTTGTACAGTGCTTCGTTAATGTGTTAGCATTTAGCCTAGCCCCATTCATTCCTATGGCTCCAAACAAAAGTTTTATTTTATGCCACCATACTTACTTGTGTAACAGTCTTTAAATAGGGAAAACATGAAAGTGTTTGGTGGGTTCTAAATTCATCCCTGTTTGGATCCTAAGGAATGCATGGGGCTAGGCTAAATGCTAACACATTCACGAGAAGCTGTACAAAGATTAAAAGTGCACACATTGAAAAAAGAATGGTATGTATTAATTCATCTAAGTTAAGGTAAGAACATAGTAAAATATTGAAAAATGGTGGTGTTTTCCTTTAAAGGCACACTATGTAGGATTTTCACCACTAGAGTTCGCTATTACACAATAACAAAGGTGAATTTTAATGATCATAGATGCGGAAATGAATTAATGTTTTAACTGTATGTTTGTTTACATTATTTTATGCATTTTATTATTATTAATGGCACAACAGATGCGTGTTAGATGCTGTTAAACCGTCACTTTTGCCATTGTCATCTTGTGTTGCCTTCAGTTCCTGCAACACAAAACTGAGGATAACGCAGGTATTAAGTCACTAAGAGGACGACAATTAGATGGGAGACAAGGAATGAGCCTTTATTATTGAAAATAATGTATTTTTCTGGATTTACAAATGTTTGGGAATATTTGGGATTATATAAGTACACACAGTGTAAAAAATATGCAGCATTTTTGTTAAATCAACATATATTTTTATGTTACTTTACGTAAATTAAGTTAAACAATTTCAACTAGACTTTATAAGTTATTTCAACTTATTGAAATGGTTGAATTGACTTCATGCTGCATTTGTGCAAGCGGTTATTGGATATTTTATTATAAAATTCTTACATATTATGGCTTTATTTCATCTGTACATATCATCTTTGATTTAGGTTTATGATGCCTTATGAATTTACTTTAAAAATATAGTAAAAAATTAAAAAAATAAAACTTTGTGACTTTCAGTCTGTAGTAACATACATATACATGCATACACATACATGTATGCAATTTGTGTTTTACAAGCAAATAAACAACCCCAAGATTTGTTTGGCTAATAGGCTTTATGCCTAGCTGCACTACTCCTGAACTTCAGCCTTGTTTCCTGTCTGCCATTATTGGAAAAACTGATTAATCCAGGTGTGTCTGATTATTGTTGTTGTGACTACTGAGGTCAGACACACCTGGATTAATCAGTTTGTCCAATAATGGCAGACAGGAAACAAGGAGCTGGCTGAAGTTCAGGAAGTAGTGCAGCTGGGCATAAAGCCTATTAATGTATATATTTAAAGTTTTAAGTCTACGACATGGTAATAATAATGACAGAAATTGGGTTGTTTATTACTAAGAGAACAGTAAAACCAGTTGTGACAGATGATCTTATGGTGTTGCATTTTGAACCTAATTCATGTTTTGTGCATGTATGAAAGTGTGTTTTAACATAAATCAAAGTTTTCTGTTAAATGTAAGTGCTTTGTATCTCACACATACAGCATGACTCTGTGAGCGGTTCAGCTGCTTTTCAAGGTGAATGAAAATAATTGTTTGTGTTTCATATCGCTGCGTCTATTGTTTTTGGGGTACGTGTATATAAGTGCAGTTTTTTCTCAGGTCCTAATGATGTAAGTGTTCAGTGGCACGTTAATGGGCGGAGACTCGAGACGCCCATCAGGGAACACAGACACACCCTTTCAGATGATGCTGTGCTGGTGAGCAGCTGGATAAAGGAGAAGGCTGTAAATAAACACGTCCAGTACGAGTGCACAGCAGTTTCAACAGCAGGAAATGACGTGTCCAAAATTGATCTCCGGCCCTACAGCATGGGTAAGATGTTCTTCAGACCATGACCTTTCTTCTTTGTCCATTATTTAGGTATTTAGCAGATGCTTTGATCCAAAGCAATTTACAATATCAAGGAAAACAACAGAGCGATTTGTCTTAGGATGGCAATAATATGAGAAGTGCTAGACAAAGTAATGCTTATCTTGCAAAGTTTTAACAGTTCTTAAAGGGTTAATTCATCCAGGAATAAAAAATTGTCATTAATTACTCGTTCCACACACATAATAACTTCATCTTCAGAACACAAATTAAGAGATTAATACTGAAAGCAGCACATCCCTAATGAAAAATCCAGCTAAACGCAGCATAAGCTGGGTTTTAGCTGGTGTAGCTGGCTGGTTTTGGACACTTTTTTTTAGCTCGTAAGGCTGATAGACCGGCTGACCCACTAGCTTGATCTTATTATTTTTATCCATTATAACAACACTGAGTTTTTGAGTCCCTGACTGCCTTCACCCTGTTGGCTTGCTTACTGGAAGACTGCTGAGATTAGTTTAGATTTAAGATTTGTGCATTGTTAAAGGCGGGGTGCACGATTTTTGAGAAACGCTTTGGAAAAGGAAGTCGGGCTGAGTACCAAAACTGGCTGTGCCTCATAAGTCTTGAAAACTGAAGCCACTGGCTCTTTGATCGCCCCCTGGTGGCTGGCTGCGGTACAAGTCATAAACCCGCCCTCTCCATTCAAACCAATGGGACTCTGCTCTAAATAAAAAATTATTTACACTTTCAATAAAGTTTCTGAAAGATGGTTTTGGTCCTTTCAAGTAGTTGTTATCACGGTGATATATGTTCAAGTGTTAATTTTTGTGATAAGTTTCATTTTAGCTAGTAATTTTTTGATGTTTTAGATATGGGGCATGTCATTATGATTGGCGTTGTTGATCGTTTGGGCGGAAATTTGATACCGCGGCTCCGCCTCTGTCCCCACGGACGATTCCTTCTGCGCATGCCTTGGCTCCAAACTGACGTTTTTACGTAAAATGGCGGCGACTATGGTTGGACATTTTTGGCTTCAATTCATTACAATCGCATCGTGCATCTTTTTTTACACTCTATGACCAAAACTTGTAGCCAATCAGCAGTAATGGGCGTGTCTATTAACCGACATCATTGCCTGGGTTGCGTATGTGTGGGGCGGGTCTATCAAAAGAAGGTCCAGATCTTATTGGGGTAGAGGTTTGTTTAGGTGATTTCAAATGTCAACATTGGCTTTCAGAGATCGTGCACCCCGCCTTTAATATCGCTTTCAGTGTTATAGTACAACTACAATTAGAACATTTTAATTATTTCACGCTAAAGTACAGTTTCTTCTGTGATTTTTTTTTTTTATGTAAATCTGCTTTGTAGCAATGTACAAAAGTGCTATATAAATACATTTGAATGGAAAGTCTGATGGGTGATTTGTTATCGTCTGTCAGATGAAGCTCCACACAGAGATGCAATGGAGCATTGGAGAAACGCTCTGTCAGACCACAACAGACTGCTGAAGGAGTGGAAGAAAGCCCAGGTACGAATCAATTCACTCCCAAAAATTACACCTTAATGGTTAAAACTATGAAATTAATCAAGTGAAGTAATGACCAATGTATGGTATGTACCCATACTTGAAATGTGACCTCTGCATTTAACCCATTCAGTGAGTAGTGAGCGCACGCACACCCAAAAAAGTATCACTGCAGTGTCTGGAGAGCAACGGGGGACAGGTATCTTGCTCAAGGCCATTTTAAAGGGTTAGGGTTACGTCCAAATTTTCTCAACCTCATGTATGAATTTCTTTGTTTTGATGAACACAAAAGAAGATATTTTGATAAATGATGGCAAGCACACAGCTGATTGTACCCATTGACTTCCATAGTAGGAAAAACTAATACGATGGAATTCAATGGGTATCAAAATGTCTCCTTCATCTTTTATCACAATACTTCCATCGTATTTGTTTTCCTACTATGGAAGTCAATGTTACAGCAGCTGTGTGCTTACCATCATTTATCAAAATATCTTCTTTTGTGTTCATCAGAACAAAGAAATTCATACAGGTTTACAACAACATTTATTTTTGGGTGAACTATCATTTTTGTTTGTAATCTATCACTCTTTTGCTATTTTTGTTGATCCTACAGTTCCACCAGTATGTGATGATGTTGGTTTTCATTGCTGTTCCTCTTGCAGGAGAGCTGTGATGGACACGCTGTTCTCTGAACTCACTCACCGCCGGTCATGGCACGGTTTTCTGACTCCACTCCAGGGACAAATGCTTGGACGAGAGCACACAGACACTTTCACAGACATCATCATCATCATCATCAATGATGTGAGGTGCTTGATGGCCATTAGACAACCAGCACACATTGACTGTCTCCTCTGTGCTCATCAGGCCGTTCCTGGACCACAGACTGGAGATCCCGACGGATTTCAACGCGAGACGGTTGTTGCAGTGAGACAGGTGTGGACGGTCGAGTTGGATCTCTGAGAACATTGAGACCGATGACAGCTGCTTTCTACGATAGTTTGCAGACTTCTATTTATAGTTCGCCTATCCTTGAGAGCGGATGACAGCTCACGTTAGCGAAAGCCATGTGTCTGTTTCCTACATCTACTCTGTTTATTGTTACTTTAAATAATCTGGTGTGTTATTTGAGAAGAGATATTTAAAATGTCTTTCAGGGTTGGAAGAATATTTGTTGTCTTTTTTTATTTCAAATGGTCAGCTAGACATTGATTTAAAATGTGGTTCATGCCATTTTCTTGTCAAAATCTAAACTGAAAAAGTACTGTTTTTTTAAAGGTAAGTGGTTGCAATCAATTTATTTAAGCTACATTTAAACAAAATAAAATAAGAAAAAAACACTAACCTTAAAAAATTGAATAAATAATTTTTTCAGTGTATGCAAAAATAACAACCGGGTCCCATGCCGAAAAAGTTTGAGAACCACTACATCAGGGTTCCCACACCTTAGTTAACTTCAAATTCAAGGACCTTTCAAGGACTATCCAGGTCCAATACCCTCAAATTCAAGGACTAAATAATTTCAAGTGAGAGCAAGGTTACATCGTGTTACCTTTTAAGATACATTGTTCCAGTTCCTTTTCGAGGGAACTCGCGCTGCGTCACTGCGGTGACCCTTTGGGGACGCCTCCAGGGGTAAGTGCGTCTGAATGTGTATATCAAATTCAACCAATGGTGAGGCTTAACGACAAAGACAGGGTGACGCGTGAGCCAGGAAGTATATCGCTATCTGAAATATTGCCAAAGACGGCGTTACAGGGACACAGGAAGTATGGCAAGAGAGACGCAGCGTCTCGTTCCCTTCCCAGGGAACAACAGTTACATACGTAACCTGAGACGTTTTCATGTGTCAAACACAACTAAGCATTTTGGTATGAATCAACATTCGCATACAGAAGATATAAGCATTTAAAGGTACAAGTTTAGCACGTGTGCTTATAAAGTCTAAAATTTTTATGATATTATCCTAAACTACACAGGGAAGATGATTTTTTTTTTTCAGAAAAGTTCTTGCATAAAATAGATTCAAGCACTTTCAATGACCTGTATCTATATATGTTTATTTTTAAAAACTTCCCATTTTCCTCCCAGATTCACAAACTTTCAAGGATTTCTAGGTGCCGTGGAAACCATGTACATTTACCCCAAAGAAAATTACAAAAAAATGTAATACTTAAAATAAAATAAACATTAAACTATACAACATATTGCTGTTGGTTAGTAGGTTTAATTACACAGAATGTATTAATGTATTTTATAAAATGTCATAAAACTGGGGCCCTCCTGGCACCATCTTGCGACCCCCATTTTTAGGATCGTTGCTTTACTGTACTTTCACCTCTCGAATTCAGGAACATTTATTCTGCCACATACAGGATGTGGTGCCTTTACAAACAAAGAGAGCAATGCCACCACAGGTAAGTGAAAGCAAAACTAAATTTAATGTATAAATAGTAAAAAATGTAACACTACTTGATCAAGATAAGAATAAACCAGGCAGCAGATGATTCCAGGCCGGATCAGGAAGTCAGCAGCTCTGGCCTTCTGCAGTGTGTAATAAAATATTAATTACTAAATAAACAAGCTGGTTGACATGAACTGCAGTATGTATAGGAAAGCAGTGAGAAAATTAGTTGTGATGTGGCGCCCTCTCGTGGTGAATGAAAGGAAACCATATAATCATCAACAGAGCTGCATTTATTTTTAAGTCACAAGAACAAAACAACAGCGCATTCATAATTGTCTTTATCATTTCGTTCTGAAACATCAAAAGTATTTGTTCTTGCATATAAACCCTGTCAAAGTTAACAATATACAACACAGTCCTGTTAAACAAGCCTGTAAATACAAACATTTTTAATGATGGCGTATGAGGTTTTATTTAAGGGCTCTTACTCCTACTTCCCTTTACATTATTAAAAATCTAAAAGTATGCACATCTTTACGAACATAATACGAATACACATGTGCCTTCCCTGAAGTATCAATGCAACCTGAGAATTATTCAAGCCTCACCAAAACACAAACTTTTACAGACAACCCTTCCTAAACACAAACATAATCCTGCTATAGGTTCTCAAATACGCTGCAAGTTATGATAAACACTGATTAAGGTTTTTTTTTAAATGCTGAATGATGCTCCACAGACTTTTATTTGACACACAAAAGTTTCGCTTCACCCTGAAAGGCACATGATTGAATTAAGAGCCCTGCGATTTTCACTGAAAACACATTTCCCCATATTCCCTTGGTTCTGTGTCCATGCATAAGCACTGTTAAATACAGCATTATTAACACAGGAGTCAAAAACGTGGTAAAGTATGCAAGTATTCACTGAATACTAGATTAATCCACAGGAATGATCCAGAAGAGAGGAGTACTCCAGCCGTTACGGTCACTGCTTCGGTAGAGGTCTCCTGAACAGCAAAATATGAGGTTCTGGAAAAATGACAAGCAGAGAAATATTCATTAGATTTAAAGAAACAATTCAAATGAGTCGTTTTTGGTATCGCATTAGCAGTCAAAGGCAGATCAAAATTATCCCATGTTTTGCTATCTAGGATCGGGCAAACCATCTCGCTATTGTCCTGGTTTTTCAAAACAAAATTGGATTGGATCACCCTAATCCAGATACACACTTTTTCAGAAGAATTTTTTTTTATTGTTGCAGGCAAAAATCCTTGATCTTGTGGCACGTTTTCATAAAAAATGCGATGGATTATGTGGGATATTTATGCAATGAAATTGCAGGAACTTGCAAAATCTGTTTGCAGCTTTTCAAAGATGTTCACGTCACTTCATAACAATCCCATGGCAACATGGCTGCGCTTGTGTAAAGTAAATGCAAAAATTTTTAACTTTCTGCTAAGATATATGTGATTTTTGCTACGAAAATGCGGGGATTATGAAATCATGCAAGCCCTGCATATTTTGCGCACGGAAATCTGCAATTTGCGTTGCGAAAGTGCGGCATATTTAAAAAAAAATGCAGCCCCCACACAAATATGCAGACTTTGGCCGATTATGCGTTGAATCATACGATTGCAAAATCACGTTTTTCTGGAGGGACAGGTAAATGGGATGACATGTCAATGTTGACACTTAGCTATGTAAAAAACAGCAGGTAGTTTGGAGTGACCAAGTGTTTTTACTTGAAATGCAATAAAACTTTACCTTACTTTTTTATTTCATTTTAACCTTCAGTCTTATGGAAGGTATTTTTGGACTTTTTTAATTAATTAAATTATAAAATAAAATCGCAAAATATGTCCCAAATTTGAAAATGAAATGCTAAAATAAAAATTTAAACATTATATGTAATTATTTCATTTTTAACGTGATGAAGCATCATTCCAGCCAAATTGAAAAAAATAAATTAAATTGATGATTTGACATTTCATTTTCAATATAATCTTGAGTCAAGACTGACAATATTAAAATAAAAAGGCAAGCTTGAAAAGGAATAAGGTCGCTAAGTTGGCAAGCAACACAGTCACTGAGTTGGCAACAATGCTTCAGCCAATCCCCTTTTTTTAAGCAAGTAAGCCCCACCCACTGATTAACATTGAATTTGCAGTCAAGTTGAAAATAAAAATGAACATGAAAATTAAAATGAAAAAGAAAACGGAACATAAAATTAAAACTGAACTTTACATTTTTATTTTGTCCCTATTATTGCTTGGGCATGAATAAAAAGCCTTTTAAAAATGTATTTACAGATTCCTTTTCAAGCTTGCCTTTTTATTTTAATATTGTCAGTCTTGACTCAAGATTATATTGAAAATGAAATGTCAAATCATCAATTTAATTTCACTTTTCAATTTGGCCGGAATGATGCTTCATCACATTAAAAATGAAATAATTTAATATAATGTTTTAATTTTTATTTTAGCGTTTCATTTTTAAATTTGAGACATATTTTGCCATTTTATTTTATAATTTAATTAATTAATTTAAAAAAGTCCAAAAATACTTTCCATACAGTCTGTTCTTTTGGCTCACAAAAACCAAACAAATCAAGATTATACACAAACACATGAACTTTAAGTCATAAAGAGGCTAAATGTTCGATAGTTTACATTTGTAGAGATGCCGGTTGTTAAAACTACTACTGACTGTTTGGTCAGACAGTTAAAAATTATTTTGTTAAAATTAAAAGTAAAATATTTTTGTTTGCTATTAACTCTTGTATGAGGGATTTATGTGAACTTTTTGTAGCCCAATGTTATACTTTGAATACATATACATAAGGATTGAACTAATCAATAGCAAAATTTCAAAAAACATGACACATTTATAAATATTACATGATAGAAATGTTGTATTGTAAACTAACTGCAGATTTTTAAGTTTTAGCCATTTTTTTTGGAAATATTTTTGTTCACCCGTCTGCTGGGATCAAAATAATCCTACTTTTTGAGATCAAACAAATCCCATTCTTACCATAAAGTTTTGAACACAAAGTGGTGGTTTCCCAGAAAGGTATTAGCTTAAGCCAGGACTAAGCCCTAGTTTAATTAAAAAAATTGATCTAGTTTTAACAAACATGCCTTACTAAAAACATTACCTGTGTGCATTTTGAAGCAAAACAAAGGGCACTGATGTATTTTAAGATATGTCAGTGCAAGTTGTTTTCGGTTTGGACACCTCTACATTTATTTTAATCTAGGACTAGACCAAAGTGCCGATCTAATCCAGATCAACATCCTAGATTGGATTTTGTGATCCAATCCAAATTCAGAATCCGTTTTTGTTTTGAACAACCCATTTTGAAATTTTGATCTAATCCGATAGCCGAAATCCAAATGGATTACTTTTGAACAACTGGCCATTTGGATTTAAACCAAAAGTTCAAAAGTAATCCATTTGGATTTCGGCTATCGGTTTAAGATAAGGCCACACCAAAAGATTTTATAAATCTAATCAGATTTTCCAAATATGAGACCACAAACATGATGAAAACAAAATATGATTTAAAGAGCACCTATTGTCCGATTCACGATTTTACATTTCCTTTGATGTGCAAGTGTGTATTAGCACGTTAACAATATGCAAAAGGTAAACCATGACACGAGTTATCATCTCCATTGTAAATCTCTTTTCTTGGACTAGAAAAAAAAACATGGATTGTAGGCAACAGTTTACTTCCTGGGATTGGTGCATTGTGACCGCATCTTTCAAACAGGGTAAGGAGCGTCACATTTCTGGCAGACGTCAGAGGTATTAAGGCCAATCACAACGCACAGATTACCTGGCCAATCAGGGACAAAGAGCTTTTCAAATCTGTGCGTTTCAGTAAGAGAGGGAAATCTGGAGCTACAAAATGTACGGTATGTGGAAAATAATGTGTTTTTGAACCACAAACCACACAAACACATTGTATTATACCAAATACACAAAATAATGTTGTTTTTAGCAATGAAATAGGGGCTCTTTAACATGTTTGTTCCTATAGTGTGTGGAGTGCTGCTATGTGGTCATGCCAGCACATCACGCACCATCAGATTAACTTCACAAACAACGCAAGTCTCAGCTGAGAAAACAGAAAATCTTGTGTAGATCTTGCGATGTTTCTCATGGCCAAATGTGACTTCACAGTAAACAAACATGGCAAACAACAGGCATAGAGAAAATGGCATTAATACAATGGACTGCTTTATTTTTTTACATCTCTGATGCCCATCTCACTTTGGACGGTGCCTGCTGCGCCATGGTTTACTGTTTATTTACATAGCTAAGTGTCAACATTGACATGTCATCCTATTTAATCCAGATTTGCTAATCTGAAAGTGTATATATCTGGATTAGGGTGATACAATTCAAAAATTTTTTTTTTTGAAAAATCAGGACAAAAGTGAGATGATTTTAGTAATCTTGCATAGCAAAACATGGGATTTCCAAATCTGGATTATTTAAATCCAGACTTTTTGAACAACTGGCCACAGGGAAAAACTGATTAAAAAATCTATATAGCTTATTCCCTGGGGCCAGTTGTTCATAAAGTATGTATATGCATATATAGCAATTTAAGTCACATTGTATTGAAGTGTCTGCCAAATGCATAGATGTAAATTAACTCAATGGGCACAAATAACACCAGATGACTCAGAAATGACTCATATTAACAGCTGAATCAGATGTTTGACAAATTGACATTGATGTAAATGGATGTATAACACAAACCAGGATCATGGATCATGTAATGGACCCATCCCAGTGACTGCTGCACCCCCAGTCTCCTCCACTCATCCTCGGACATCAGGTGGGATTTAGGGACCTGTTTGGCTAGTTCCCGCGGTAAGACCACGTGTCTACAATCAAACAGGACAAATGTGTTCATTTGAAAATAAAATACTGAGATTTGCGTAAAGCTGCATTAAACGTCAAGTATCTAGCAAGCACATGGCTATTAGCCAAGGCAGGAGGAGTTCGATCAGACATGCTTTCAAACGGACTGTAATCAAAGAGATTTATTAAGTATACTAAACAACAGGCAAAGATTCATTTCCACACTAATGCGAGTAGAAATAACTTTACGTTAAATGTTGTATTCATCTAAAACCGCCTCGAGGCCCGAAACCGGACCAAATCTTTTCCGTCTCAGTCTTACCTGTACTCATAAAGTTCATCTGTGTATTTATCCGAGTAGTAGATCTGTTTGTGAGCCATTTTGATCGTGAAATGTTTAAAGTATTATAGTCGCTGGTAAGAATTCAAGCGGACTCTTGCTCGCAACTTTTTGACAAATTTAACCGATACAGTTTTGAACAGGCAATTCAACCGGAGCCGTCGCACCTGATTGGCTGACGTGGTCATGTGACCGCAGTCTGCGTCAGCACCATGGAAGGATGGGGGCGGAGGAAAGTGCTGTTGTCCTGGTAACCGAACAGCGAGCTACTTGGACAGCACGCGTGGATGTGTCAAAAATGTCGTCGTATTTCATCGAAATATCATCTTTAACTAATACAAATCTTAGTTTTCTGTTAGAAACATGTTACTAAAGGTAAAGTTGGGTTTAAACAATATTTACACCGAGTTTATTTATTTCTCTCAAGCGAGTGCGCCCTATTGTCAATGTAAAGGCTGGTCAGCTTTGTCAGTGTGTATTGTACAGTCAATCAATTCTGCCATTGAATCTTTGAAAAATGAAATGTGAGTACGTAAATGCATCACATGAAGAATAAGGTTTAGAAAACCACTCAAACTCTCTCCGATACAAACAAAGTTACGAGAGTTACTTTATACAAATTTTTTTAAATAAGTGAATAGCTATTATTGTTATTATTGATATTATTGTTTAATAGTTTGATATCACGGTATTATTTTCTATTAAAAGGTAGATTTGTTGCATGAGTGTAACATCATACGGTTTCAGCAGCAACAACATAAACAAACGGCTTTGTGGACTAAACGCAACTTCCGGTTTCAATTACAACACTTAACACTCCCTTTACAGTAGTTTATTTCTGATAATAAGGGAAATAAATGACAGGTAAATTAAATTCTTTCATATATTATATCTAATGCATATCAACTACTATACTGAGCTAATGTTACTGTATAAAATTAATGTATACAATGTTAGCTACAGGTCCTTGAATTCTGCCTGGCTGCAAAAATCTCTTCGCAACAGATCCATGCTTGTCGTCTCCCTTCATCTTTAGCAAACCAAAACATTTTATTTTTGACAAGGTGTTTGTTTCAGATATTAGTTTAGCCACTAGCTTAACCGATACAGACCGGAAGTTCACTTCGGTTCAGACCGGGGGTGCATTCCACTCCAGTTTTAGACACACACTCGCAAACTTCCCTAAGCACTTCCCCTCGGGGGAATCCCTGTCACCATTTTGAAGTGCGTTCCACTTCGTCAAGTGGACGAGGGAAGTTTGTATGGACAGACCCTCGCTCCCTCGATTTTGACCGAGGGAGCGAGTCTGCTTCATATGTACACTTCATGCAGCTTCATATCCCACAATGCAACACGATTGTGACGTCACTTCAGCAACTCGCGCTTTGCACATGGAGGGGGCGGTCTCCACTTTCCATGTGATCAAGGGCTAAGGGCGATCCATTTGAACCCACTTAGCAGTAGTGGGCACTCGTACAACATAAGCAATGACGTATATCCGAGTGAACGAGACTGAGGGAAGTTAGCAAGGGAAGTTCATAAAAAACGAACTATAATGCAGGGCGGGTGTGCCTCATACATCTTGTAAAGTGAAACTGCTGGCTCTTTGATCGCCCCCTGGTGGCTGGATGCAGTTTAAGTCATAACCCCCTCTCTCTCTCTCTCTCTCTCTCTCTCTCTCTCTCTCTCTCTCTCTCTCTCTCTCTCTCTCTCTTTCCATGCAAACAAACGAGACTCGGGTCAAAATAAAAAATAAATAATTATGCTTCCAATTAAATGTTCTGAAAGAGGGTTTTGGTCCTTTAAGGTTGTTGTTATCACGCTATATGTTTAATTGTTCATTTTTGTGATAAGTTTAATTTTAGTTAGTAATTTGATGCTATAGAAATGGGGCATGTCATTATGATTGACAGCTTCTCTGAGTGGACTGAGGGAGCTTTGAGGGAAGATTGAAGATATAACAAATTATTAATTTTCGATTATCTGTTATTTCACACCGACAAAATGAGTTGTTCAGTAGTAAACTGTACTAACAGACCTACAGGATTTGACGGATCAATTTTCTGAGTTTTTCCGGTAACGTTAAATGTGGTATCATAAGCTTATTATTAAATGTTGTTAGCTAAGATAACACGCAGACTGCATGAACTAAAAATCTTTAATTTTTCTCTCCAACACATTGTGATAGACTAGTGTTTCATTTTAATACATAAAAAAAGCTGTACTGTTTTTAATATAAGATATAGTGTATTATTATTTGTCTTTAAATTTAAGTTGTTAGTTGTATTTGTATTTAACTTACCATACCTTATTTTAGCAAGCCAGTTAAATTAAACCTTTAAGGGGCGTTGTTGAATTTGGCGTTTGAGAAGTTTGATATCGCGGCTCTGCATCTGTGCTCCACGGACGATTCCTTCTGCGCATGCCCTGGCTCCAAACTGACGTTTTTGTGTAACGTCCCATCGCCGTACATTTTAAGTTCAGTTCAGTACAATGGAAGGAAGCGGCATCGTGTCGTCCATCGTTTTTTACTTGATTCAGACGCATAACCGCGACAACATGCATGCGTCCGATGGCACCGTCTATATATAACATATTGTTAAAATATATTTAATTCTCATAAATTTTTTTTTGTTTATGAAATAATTTTCACAGATTGTTGTGATTATTTAAATTAAATATTTTGCAAGGTTTATCTGGCCGTAAATATTTTTTACACATAACACATATTTAAAAGTAATCTGATACGGTCTCTTTTATACAGTCACTGCAGCTCCCCCTTGTGTTTTTTAGAGAGATGTGCAATCATCGCGGTGATCTGAAATCATCTGAAATTGCGATGAGACGATTATTAAATCATTGTGACAGCCCTAAACATGAGATTCAATTAAATCAGATTTGTCTTTCATTTATTAATTAGTTTATTATTATTATTATTATGTGCTTTTATACATAAATCTTTATCGGTGGTTAGAATGTTGAAAAATGTTGAAATATCAGTCCAAGACCTAATCTGCCATCTGCAATGATTTGGGATTTTTAAGCAAAACAGAGAAGCTACATTTGTATCAGTACGTCTGGGTAGAGATGTCTCCTATTAACAGATTACTGAATTTTATCTTACTGCTTTCAATTTTATGTGAACACATGTAGTGGCATGTACACCAGCTCACTACATGCTACACCGGAAAACACTCTCACCAACTCACACCAGCCAATGGCATGCGCCAGATATGAGCTGCCAATCATTATGGCCGGCCCCCTCACCTCATTCCTGTTGCTATGCTGTCTTTGAAACTATGGTTACAGTAAAGGCTCCTGTAGGCAGTGGCGCTGTCTGTATGGACTTACCGTATGAGTCTGGCTGCAGTTTACTCTGCTAAATGTCGTCTTTAAGTAGAAGTGTTAAACGTGCAGCATCTCTATAAAGTTATAATATTCCGGGAGGGCCTTTGTGTTTTATTTTATTGTGTAGTTAATGGATGCTTTTTAATATTTATATCCTTATCATAATCACAGATGTTTGGTTTGGGTGAATGAAAAGTTTAAGGTCAAAACTGATGGCTAAACCTCATAGTTAGTCGCTGGTTTAAACTGGTTCTAAAATAGTCAGTATTACCTGCTGTTTATAACCGGTCATGAGTGATGTACCTGCTCTGTGTCCCAACAGACATGTGATTTTGGACTTTAAAAATCCTTCCATCCCCCTACCTCTCTCAATCTCTCTCTCTCTCTCTCTCTCTCTCTCTCTCTCTCTCTCTCTCTCTCTCTCTCTCTCTCCTATTTTTGATACTTCCTGCTGTTTTAATGAGCATGTAGGAGTGAACCCGACACACTTCAGTCACGACTATGATCACATACACATGCACCCCGCCACCCACTATCTTCTCTCTCTTTCTGTATATACATCTTTCGAAAATACATAATTCATAATGTATACATTTTAACTGAGACGGTTTCATTGCCTGTAGGTTTGTAATAAATATTTATTTGTCCTGTTTCAGAAAATACACTTTTGGAAAAGCAGATGAACCTGATGACCTGATCCACGAGGTGAGTAAACTACTTGAGGACCTGTGTAGGATTCATAGAAATAAACCGGATAACTAGGAAATTCTGTATAGATAACATAGATAGAATTTGGCAAAATGACTTACCTAACATCTCAAATGCCCCATTATTTTTCAGTCCCCCTCTCTAGACACATGGCTACATGCTGGTGAACGTTAATGGGAGACTCATCTTTACAGATATGAGGTATTAAACATCAGCACGTAACTGATGTCTTCACCAATTTAGAGTTTTCAGTCACGTGACCCACCTGGGATGTTGGAAGTTTATCTTGGGCTTTCAATTGAGGCATCATAGTCGGCATTTTTTTGTGAGTTTCACAAAAGTTTCACAAAATGCCTTCATGGAAAATTTTCTTCTAAAAATATATAAACATACAAATATATCAAATGAAAGAACAGACCCTCTGCTTTTGGAACAAACAAAATGAGAAAATAATCTTCATTTGTTCTCTTTTTATAACCTCTTAAATATGGGTAGGTTTCTTAAAAAATACCACATTTTGAGCAAAAAGTTAAAATAATTGCATTTTTGTAAAGGAATTTTGTTAAAGATTCAGAACAATTATCACAACACACAAAAAGTTTAAAATGTTGCATGTTTTTGCTTCAGTTTTTATAAATTGGGTAAATTATGGCCATCTAGTGGATAATAGCGGAATTACAGATTACCATAAAAACTCATCAGGAAAGCGTCATTGGCAGGGAAATGTTTTCTCTTAATTGACAAGATGACTCGTCAATGGCAGAGAAGAAGTTTACATAAAAAGACATAAGATATGAACATAAACTACACATTTTAAACTCCGCACACAATTCCCTATTTTATAGTCACTAAATTATAGATTCCTGCCAGACCTCCACTGTTTGGCGATGTTTGCATCTTATTTCGTGGAAAATGTCTTGCCTTATACTGCTGCCAGGGTTATATTAGTATTATACCATATTACATTGTGTTATAATTTATTCAATCATATTAACTCTTTCACCGCCAGCGTTTTTAAAAAAAGTTGCCAGCCAGCGCCAGCGTTTTTCATGATTTTCACCAAAGTTTAATGCCTTCCAGAAAATGTTCTTCTTTAAATATATAAACATACAATATACCAAATGAAAGAACAGACCCTCTGCTTTCAAACAAAAAAAACCGTTTCATCCTACCTTTAGTGGTTCTTTTGCAATCAGCTTTTGAATATGGGTAGGTTTTTGCAAAAACACCATATTTTGAGCAAAAAGCAGAAATAATTCCATTTTTATGACGGACTTTTCATAGAGATCTGATTCAGAGCGATCTTTAAAACAGACACGGACATGCAGCAGCTTGGCATAGGGCAATACTTCCGGGTTTAAAAAGTTGCGGAAGGGCGCCACCTGGTGGATAATAGCGGTATTGCGGAAAGACGGAATATCTTGTCATTGGCGGGGAAGCGTTTTCTCTTAATTGACGAGAAATCTCGTCAATGGCGGGGAAAGAGTTAATGAAAAGCAATAAAGTTTAACATTCTGACTACAACAAATGATCTGATAAAATATTTGCAAACATTGCATTTTCACTCTTTCACCACTTTTGCATTTTCACATGACAACTCTTTAGCTAACTTGAGTTTGTGTAACTGTAGTTGGTGACCTCAGAACGCAACGACAATCTAGGTAAGAAAATTACGCAAAGATGTGATTTATGGCTAAAGATTAGGGCTGTCGAAAGATTAATCGCGATTAATTGCATTCAAAATAAAAGTTTGTTTTTGCATAATATACTGTATGTGTGTGCACTGTGTGTAATTATTTTGTATAAACACAGACATATATTGATATTTTTATTATATAAATATATAAAAAATTATAAATACAAATGTTCTCAAATTTACCGAGCCCCTAAGGTAACACTGGAGACAAAAAAATCTAAAGTTTAGTTTCGTTTTAGTTTCGTGCTCACATGAATGTTCTCACGCAAAACCTTCATGTGCAGATTTTTTAAAAAGTTTAGTTTCGTGTGCGCACGTGAACTACCGCGTGCGCACATGAAACTTTTGCTTTCACGTGCGCGCAACTAAACGTGATAGTTTATATATATATATATATATATATATATATATATATATACCCAATTATACACACACAAATATATTATAATATATGTTATAAATATACAAACTTTTATTTTCTACAGTACTATAAATACAATGCTAAATTTTTTCCATGTTTATGTAAGGATACTTTTGATGAAGTAGTCACTGTAAATACAAGTGTGTATTGATGACTGTCATTATTTTACATCACTGGGTACAGAGGCGTATAGGTTTATGTCGCAAAATTCACAACTTCCTCTCTTCCGGGTTTTCTGGGTCTTTGACGGCATTCTGTAAAACATTTCCCTGCCAATGACGAGTTTTTACGGTAATCTGTAATTCTGCTATTATCCACTAGATGGGTAATTTTAATGACATTTTAAGCTCCGTGTATGTTTTGTTTAAGGTGCAGTGTGTAAATTTTAGCGGCATCTAGTGGTAAGATTGCGAATTGCAACCAACGGCTTAGTTCACTGCTCACCCCTCGCTTTTGAAACACATAGAGAAGCTACGGTAGCCGCCACTGGACAAACATGTCATCGTCTGAGACAACTTAGTAAAAAAATTGTCCCTTAAGGGCTTCTGTAGAAAAATGGCGGCACAAAATGGCGACTTCCATGTAAGGGGACCCTCGGTGTATGTAGATAAAAAGGTCTCGTTCTAAGGTAATAAAAACATAACGGTTCATTATGAAAGGTCTTTATACACCCCTGATAATATAGTTTTGTATATTATATTGCATTTCTGTCAAGAGATCCTTCTAAAAAATTACACACTGCACCTTTAATCTTTCTGAATCTGATCTCTAACAAAATTCCCTTACAAAAATGCAATTATTTCAGCTTTTTGTTCAAAATTTTGTCTTTTTGAAAATTACCAAAAATGCTGGCAGGGAGTAAGCTAAGTGCGTAACGTCACATTAAAATGATCAATTGAGCACCAACACTATCTATACCCTAACAATTATCCACAATATGCTATTATTAAAAAATGTTTCAGGTGCCTGCCTCTTTGAGCATTATTCACTATACGGTATAACTCGATTTAGTTCAGAATGTATTCTTTGATAACCCTTCATTCATATGAATGTTGAAAATGAGCACTCAGGACACGTAGAGAGATCAGTTTATCTGCACTCTATCAATGTAGCTCAAGTCACACACAAAATCTCCATTACACCCATGCGTCACGTCAGGATATGTATCAGAAGTAGGTAGCATGGTCTTATGTATGATGAGAATGGTTTCACCCATCACCTGTGCTTCGAGTGGTTTGCCCCACTATTCAGCCAGCCTACCCTGAATGAGTCATCCTGCTCTTTCCTGATTGGCCGGTCGGGATCCATCCCGAGGGATTGCCGTGCAGAAAGCTGCCAAGGCCTGACTTCATTCACAGAATCGTCGGTATGCCCGTCTGCCTCTCCATTCACAGTCAGACCGAATCATTTCAACCAGCACGGCTCTTTAGCATCCTCTGTTTCTCTCCTCAGCATCATTACTGCGTCGCCCTGACAACACCGAGCAAGGAGCTTATGTGTTTTTTATTGCTTGCTTTTGTCTCGGTGGAAGATACAAACCCTCTCTCTCTCTCTTTCTCTCTCTCTCTCTCTCTCTCTCTCTCTCTTGCTCTGTTTTTCTGTTTTTTTTCTTGTTCGCAGGCAGGCAGAAAAGCGAGTCGCAGGGAGAGACTGCAGTGTGATCGCCGCAGCCGCGCAAGAGCTTGTGAATGAGTGCCGCTCATGAGTCGAGCTCCTCTGGACATTCTTCATGAATGGCTCGTTTTTAATGTCGCTGTTTTTTTTTAATGGGACTGAGAGATCTGACATCACCGTTTATGGTTCAACTGAATCTGGATGGCGTTTCAGTAAGATTGCATCTCGACATTGTGTGTTTGAGGGAGACGTTAAATTATTTAACAAAGCTCATTCAGGAGAAAAACTAGGCTTGTTTTGAAGGTCTTGCCGATGGAATTATGCCGATGTTTCGTAATATTTGAGGACGAACAGATGTGACGAGCTGTTGAACAAAGAGATTAAACCGTATTGGTCTTGAGGTTTAAATTTGACCAGGTTTTCCATAAACTGCGGCGATGGATAAGACAGGTAGAAACGACCAGATCGACAAGGTGGCGGACGAAAGGTGATTGTATTTGAATTTAGATTATTCTGTAATTAATGCGGTGAATTATTATTTCGTAATCAATGACAGATTATGGTTCGGCGTCTGTGTGAGATGCTACTGAATGAATAAAATCTAGAAAATTAGTGATCGCCACAAACTCAAGTTTCTTTATGCGTACATTCAATTGAAAACCTTTCGCTTCTTATGCAATGTTGCATTGTTTTAGTCTTAACTTCATTCTGAGGTTTGATTGTTTTTTGTACGATTGATGGATTGGTAGAGATTTGAACCGCAATCTTTTCAGTTATATGCTTTAGTTTAGTCGCATGAACCAAATCAAACCAGGAGGCGTTCCTACGGACAGGGCAAATTTTGAGAATTGATTGGTCCTACCGAGCTGTAAGTGGGAGTTTTTTTTGTAACAGAAAGTGCTCTGCAGTGTTGAGTGACTCTTTTGTTGAGAAGGGTCTCTCTCTCTTTCTCTCTCTCTCTCTCTCTCTGTCTCTCTCTCTCTCCCCGAGTGAGTCATGCATGTTCTGGGATCTGCCAGGATGCGGGGAGAGAGAGAGACATCTCTTCACTAGAGCTCTGTCTCTCTCCCTGCCATCTCTGGCCCTCTGTCTCTGTAGAGGAGCGACCTCGCGCTGCTTTTCTCTCGTCGTCCTCTTGTCTCCATGGATTCCGCGTTTTGTGGTTTATTTTTGGTCTCTGAGCTGCTGTGCAGCATCGGATTTTCCTGACAGTAGCGTCCACAGCAAAAGCCCTCCGCCACGATCAACACCGTCTTCAGCCCAGCGAGCAGCTGCTCGCCGCCCGCGTAAAGACGGTTTCTCGGGTCCAGCATGCTAAAGAAGCGGACGGTCAGCCGGGTGTCCCTTCGTGCGTAGACCGGCATACAGAGGGGAATGCTTCACCGTGCTAAATACAACCGATTCCGGAATGAGTCAGTGACGTCCGTCGATGAGCTTCTGCACGGTCTCTCCATGAACGCCAAGGTCTCGGCCGTCCCGCCGTCACCACCCGTGGGCGACCCTCCCTACGCCCCGCCGGCCGAGGTCTTGCCCCCCGACCCCTCCGAAGAGTCTGGAACCACTCTGTGCACCCTCATCAACAAAGTCTCCAACCTCAAATTCGCCAACTCCTCCGGACTGCTGGGCATCAAGGGCCTGCCGTCCGCCGTCAAGGACCTGGCCGTGTCCAAGCTCCAGGGAGGGGCGGGGGGAGGCGGCTCCGGCAGCCCTAGCTCATCCGCACTCCCGGCGGGCAGCTCCGGAGCGCCGCACGTCCCGCTGGAGCCTGGCTCCGTGAGCTCTGGGAAGAAGGTGAGGATGGAAGAGCCTCAGCACGGTGGAGAGGGCTGGAACCTGGCCAGTGCCAGCTGCGAAGGGCTGGTGAATAAGCCGTGTCGCGGGTGGCTGCACTCCAGTGAAAAGATTTCCGGACCTGGAGTGACGTACGTCGTTAAGGTAAGATTGCACACTTGCCAGATCCCCTCTCGGATTTCTCTTCAGCTTTTTCTGTTTATCATCAGAAAGAGAGAGAGAGATTTAAACAAAGGTAAAGGTACAGAATACAAAATCTTCCGGTCCGTGTGCTGGAACAGAGGGATTACGTGTACGGTTTGGAAAAGTGCAGCTGGAAGCAAGGTCACCGGTGACTCTGCTGTAAATGAAATGATGCTTTTCATGCCAAACGCACAGCTGATCGCAGAAGCACAGTCTGTTCTGCCACGTACAGTGCAGCATTTATTGGTAATCTGGTTTGTCTTTGTTTCTTACATGCGTGTACAGGTGGGCGGTAAGACCACAATCTTTGATCACAGTGTGAGGCCTTTTATTTTAATGTTAAGCAACAGTTCATGTGGTAGTATCTATTTAATAGTTCGTCATTTGATTCAGTCAAAACATAAATAAATGTAAACCAAAAGCAAACGCAAAATAAAAACAAATTTTGTGAAACAACTAATTCATAAATAAACAAACCTGTTACTGCATATCAGTTGAATCGGTTAATGTGGCATGTTGTTGCGCATAAAGAGATAAACTCTTAACGTTTCTTCATTGGTCTCTAGTCATCATAAGTAATGTCATGTAAATAGCAGTAATCTCTATCACCGAGATCTGCATGTGTGTAATTGGCAGACTTGTAATGTACAGAATGATATTAACACAAGCGAGTTATGCGTCACTTTCCGTTAAACAGGTGTGGTGGTCCGGTTGTCCGTGACTCTGGTTATTTTTCTTTACCTGCACAGATTTGATCTATTCAAATTATCTGCAAGTTTATCACATCAAAAGGGAAGTGCATGCAAATCCCGTAACCACGGCGACCGGTTACCAGAGCAAGCGGATGTTGTTCTGTTACTGTATTGTCTCCAAACATAATGATGTGTTGCTAGAGTTATTATTCTTGTATATGCGTCGAATGATGAAATAATATTTTGCTGGTCACTTTGTCAAATGTTTATTATCAGGTATGTGCACAATTCACCTAATTTTCTGTGCATTTGATTTAAAATTCTCTCATATATTTATGAATTCCAGGTCTGTTGTAAAGTCTCTAAAGTCGGACGATATTTGTACTTTTTTATCACATCTGTTTGTTAAATGTATTGCTCAAAATGAAAAACACTGAAATGTAAAGCCTAAGACAGACATTAAAATGACCAATCATTATTTACTTTTTAACATGGCGTCATGTCGTGTTACACACTACAACATTTTGCTCCGCAGTAAAGTTTTATTTAAACAGTAACGTACACTGTAAAAAATTCTAATTCAAACTTGAATTTACAATTAAGTTTTAACTTTCTTGATTATTGAGGAGTTGCTATAAATTACACAAGTAAAGTAGTGCTGGACAAAGATTAATCGCGATTAATCGCATACAAAATAAAAGTTACTTTTTGCATAATATATGTGTGTGTGCTGTGTGTAATTATTATGTATATTTAAACACACACACACACACACATACATTTTTTTATGTGTATATACACTAGTCGTAGACACTTGAAGTAGATCAAAACCTTTTATAAAAGATGTCTTAAAACTAATAACCAATACCCATTCTCTTTTTAGGAAAATTTTTATAAAATTTTTTGATCCACTTAAAATGTATATTTAAATTTTTTATATATATATATAATATAGAATATATAAAAATATAAATAAATATATATACACATGTAAATATTTCTTAAATACATACATGAATGTGTGTGTGTGTGTGTGTGTGTGTGTGTGTGTGTGTGTGTGTGTGTGTGTGTGTGTATTTATTTACATAATAATTACACACAGAACAAACTTGTATGTTACGTTACAAATTATTTTGTATGCGATTAATCACGATTAATCTTTGCCCAGCACCAAAATAAAGTTGAATTAGCTTATAATTAGTTATTTCAAATTTATTTTATAATTTATAGCAACTTCAAGAAAGTTGAAATTAATTGTAAATTTAAGTTGATTAAACTTAAAAATGTAAGTGCAAGGAATTTTTACAGTATAAGGTGTCAGATCCTAGGTACAGATTTCTTGTAATTATTTTTCAAGTACTTAAAAAGAGTATATTTATAAATCTTATACATAACACATGTTTATTTTCCCCCCATTTTTCTGTTTCTCTTATTTACTGTAAATACATTTGTGTTATTCCTCAACATCTGTATCATTACACAACCCAATATCGGTCGACCACTAATAGTTAACGTGGACTTTTAATTGGAATTGTATGAGAATATCCGTCTGTCTATCGATAGTCTTATTAATGACATTTTATAAATCTTTTGAATGTTAACAAGCATTAAATACAAATGATAAAGCAATGGAAAATAATTGGTGAGAAATTATTAAACCCATTTACAATTAAGAAGACCGTTATTTCCTTTTAAAAATGTTGTGCTTTGAGCTCAGATTGGCCAGTTTCACATTTTAAGCGTGTTTGCGATCATTGACTGTAAACATGTTCGAGGCTTAATTTAGCTGAAGGTGACTCTGATTCGTGACAGATGAATCATGCATTATACCCTACCAGGTTTTTCTATCAAAGAACAAACAATTTATTGGTTTATTAAAAAGGAACAACAGAAACAAATCGTGCTTTTGAAGCTCTTCGTTAGCGTTTGTTGTGTCTTTTTATTAGTTTGATGGTAAAAGTTGTCAGTGTCCATCCGTACAAGACCACCATGGGATCTGGGTTTGTGTTACTTTTTACAGTTCATTTATTGAACGACCCTGAAGGCAGACACACAAACACACTATGGTCCATTTGACTAAAAGGACAGCTGTTGACATTGACTGACTCTGAACGGGATGCTGTTTGGATAGACAGTGGACTTTAGGTTGAATACTTGCTTGATTTAGTGATTTACAGCGATGGTAATGTTGTGGTTGTTGTATAAGCTTCTTTAATAATAACAAAACTTTGCTACTTCTACTATTTCTATTTCTGCATGTGAATTATGAGCCAAGACTAATAGGAAAAGATATTAACATCCAGCAACATGGCTCTGTTTTTATAAAATAAAATCACATATTGTTTTTTCGCCTAACAATAACGTACCTTAATTTAAAAACACCTTACTGACATATCTTAACATATATCATTGGCTTTGTTTTATAAAAACTTACTTAAATATCCTAATATAACTAAACCCTAGGATTAATCTAAACCCCCCAAATGTCTCAACAAATCTTAAATACTTTATCAGAGAGTTTAAGCAGATACTATGCAAAACATTGCCCTGACTCATTCATCCTCTTCCACACTCATTTCCTTTTGAGCTTTCATTCGAACACCGGCGAATTGATTTAGGCAATAAAAACCAGACAGTACGTCACAAATTTTTCATAAGCCACTTGAATAAACTTAACTAATCAGCACTTACATTGTTCATTGGTGAAATATTTGTGCTAACACTGGTAAAGGTAAATCTAAAAACCATTGTTAAACTGGATTTGTCTGTGGAGGTGAGACACTTCAGAGTTGCTCACTGCAGGTGAGGGGAGGGTTAGACAGGTGACTCATTCATTTAGTAAAGAGAAGTTAGTTAGCGAGAATCTGTGAGTGAGTCATTCAGCGGTGAGATGTGTTGATGTGATGTCACTGTTTATGTATGATGTCATCGACAAGGAGGGAATTGGTGTCGTTTCCTGCTGACACCTGATCTGCTTTTTTGCAATGCTAATTTTTATTAGATATTTAATTGTTAGATGTAAGGTTGGTAATTTTATTATTATGTATTATACTATATTTATAATATCTAATAATAATCGAATATATTATACTGCATGTGTAGTGTTTATTTTTTTTGGTAGACAAATCCAGATTGAATTGGCTGATTTCTATTGGCCGTTCCAGAGGTCACATGATTAAGTTTTATAGGTGTCTATAGTTAAGACTAGAAGGTCTACATGGACACAGACTTGGCTAGTTAACAAACCGCTTTCTCTTTTTTCTGAAAGGGCTGCACAAAATTGAAAAAGGCGGTATGCGATAACTTGTTTACCATTTTGGGGGCCCTAAGCAAAGTCCAAGGACCTGGGGCCCCCAACATTGCTTAAGGTTTTTCATTTGAATTGCACAACAGTAATATTGAGTGTATAGAAGTAAGTTAGACAAATATAAACCAGATTTATTTTATTTTGAACTGCTTAACATAACATAACATTTTTACAATTTGGTATAAGACAAACATTCTTGGTTTAAAGATGCAAATAGTGCACAATGTCTTATTCAAAATGATACAGAATTATTCTCTGTAAAAAAAATGAAGGTCTTTGTTTTACCTTAAGCCAGTGGTTCCCAAAGTTTTTTCACCGGCTCCCCTTTTGTACAAAAAATATTTTCAAGTCCCTCCTGGATCCTTTGCTTGCAAACTCCTTTTATAGACCGTTTCAGCAGTAAAAACATAAACAAGCGGCTGTCGCGGTCCGCACGTAACTTCCGGTAAACTCTGCTAAGAATAAATAACAACAAAGTTCTTTAAACGTTGTTTATTTATATAACAAGTAAAAAAACAACACATAGATTACCTAGGAAACCAAAACATTTGTTTTTTTCGACGTGGCATTCGTTCAAGAGATCAGTTTAGTAACTAGTCAGACCATTAAAAAATCGAAACCGGAAGTAAGGTTCGGATCCAGACACGTGTATCATGTGCGTCCGATGAAACTGTCTATAGGATGTATTTAAAGCAATGTAATTGATACAGAGTTCTGTAACTTCAGTCTGTGATCTTACTTAAAAAACTAAATGAGAAAAAAGGGGAAGCATTGGATTATGATTCAGACTGATCTAACAAACTAAATAAACAAAGACCAGAAAGAAACATTGTAAGTTGGTTATTGCCTGGGAATCACATAACTCTCATTTTCATTTTGCAGAAACAAACTTACTGTGAAATAAAACGAGCATATAGACTAGACAAATACTAAAGATGAGATTTTGATGAGATACAGAATATGATTCATGTATTTCCTGCATTATTTAAACCTCTGTGTGGTGTCTTTATAGCCTATCATGTTTCTACCTGTATTTCACGACGAGTGTGGAACAAAAGATGACGTGTGTCACTGATCAAACCAAACCAACAATCACAGGTGTAAAGCCCAAAGTCACAAAAGTCAACTTGACGATCGAGTGAATGTTGTGCAGTTGCGAGAGCATAGTAGTGAACTTGCCTATATGTGCCCTCGCAAGAATGCTTTTCTGTACGTGATTATTATTTTCGCGCATACTCGCACATCTTTTGCGTTCGCGCGTTCTTTATATGAGTTGCTTAGATTTTGGTCTGAATAAACGCAATATACTTTCGAAGCTTTCCGCGCCCCCCCAGTTGGAAAACCACCACTGCCTTAAGCAAGAGTCTTAATTTTGTCCGTTGTCTGTTTTTTTTCTATGTATCTGGGCCGAAATCATTAAATAAGTTAACTGCTTGTGGTCAGCTTGTACACTAGATGTCACCTTGGGGTTCTAAGTATGCGTCAAAACCTTCGCCATCTTGCAACAGGGGTCTTGTCATAGGAAGTAGCTAGGTAATGCTGCTATCTCCGCCTGTACTTTGAATTCATGGACGATGATGGACTTTTGTGCTGTGTATGGATGTTAGGCCTACTAGCACTATACATTATAGTTAGAAAAAGTAGATTTTCTTAACTCTTTCCCCGCCATTGACAAGATATCTCGTCAATCAAGAGAAAACGCTTCCCCGCCAATGACAAGTTTTTCCGTCTTTCCGCAATACCGCTATTATCCACTAGGTGGCGCCCTTCCGCAACTTTTTAAACCCGGAAGTATTGCCCAATGGCAAGGGGCTGCATGTCCGTGTCTGTTTTAAAGGTCGCGCTGAATGGGATCTCTATGAAAAGTCCGTCATAAAAATGGAATTATCTCTGCTTTTTGCTCAAAATATGGTGTTTTTGCAGAAACCTACCCATATTCAAAAGCTGATTACAAAAGAACCACTGAAGGTAGGATGAAACGGTTTTTTTTGTTTGAAAGCAGAGGGTCTGTTCTTTCATTTGGTATATTGTATGTTTATATATTTGAAGAAGAACATTTTCTGGAAGACATTAAACTTTTGTGAAAATCATGAAAAACGCTGGCGCTCGCTGGCAACTTTTTTTAAAAACGCTGGCGGTGAAAGAGTTAATATCAAAACTTAAAAATTGTTTCTGGACTCAATGCTAAATACATGTCTGACGTTGGAACGAACCAAAAAAAAAAAAAAAACTTGACGTGACGATTTATGATGATTTTAATTCCGTTACACCATTGCCTACAATGATGCTGATGCAGGGCTCCCGTGTTTCAAAATGGCGCCTCTATTTGACGCATTCGTTCCAATGAACTGCCGTAGAAAAGGCGACATCTAGTGTACATATTTATGGAGGCTAATAGGGGCCCCCCAAGCCCGCGGGGCCCCGCGCAATTGCGTGGTTTGCGTGGTGGGTAAACACGCAATTGCTTGGTACGCTATGCGATATTATAATTTTTAGGTTTATAGCATCCAATTAAATAATATTATAATATTTTTAAAAATCACAAATATATAACCTACATAGTTTTTTGTAAAATAAAGCAGAATCTTAAATGTTGACTTTACATAACTTTTTAAGTATTAAAGTCATTCAGTTATTGTGTACCATTGCAATATTAACATAATATTTAATATATTTTGCAGCCCTACTTTCTGCTGAAAAATTTTAGATTGTGTGATTTATTGTGCGTTGTGTGTGTGTATTGTGTGTGTCAGGGGCGTCAGTTTGTGTCGAAAAGTGGTGGGGACAAAAGATCAGATGAATAAACATTACAGCAGGACGGGAAAAATATTGAATAACGGCGCATCAAAAATGGGCATAGTTTAGGCCAGTCAACAACACAAAAATATTCAGCATAAAACCCTCAACAATGTTGACTGCACATGAAACAGTCCCTGCAACACCAGCTCAACTGAACAAAGCATCACCAAGGGATCATACTATAGACCGTTTCAGCGGTCACAACATAAACAAGCCGCTGTCGCGGTCCGCACGTAACTTCCGGTAAACTCCGCTTATAATAAATAACAACAAATTCTTTAAACATAGGTTATTTATATAACAAGCAAACAAAACAACATATAGACCTACATACCTAGGAAACAAAAACATTTGTTATTTTCGACGAGGCATTTGTTCAAGAGATCAGTTTAGCAACTAGTCAGACCATTAAAAAAACGAAACCGGAGTAAGGTTCGGATCCAGACGTGTATCACGTGCGTCCGATGAAACCATCTATAGAAAACAGCAGCACGTTAAGTAAATGATTACAAAGAAATTAATTAAATTTGTAAAAGAAAACACACCATAAGCACACAACGCAACATATGTGACCCTGGACCAAAAAACAGTCGTACACTGCAAAAAAAAAATTTCAAGAAAACATTTTCTTTGTATTTTTGTCTTGTTTTCAGTAAAAATATCTAAAAATTCTTAAATTAAGATGCTTTTTCTTGATGAGCAAAATGACCTAAGAAAATAAGTCTAGTTTTTAGAGCAAAAATATCAAATGTAAGTGATTTTGTGCATAAAAAATCTGCTAATGGGGTAAGCAAAAAATCTTGAACATTTTTTTAAACACTAAATTCAAGAAAAATTCAAGAAAAAATTGCTTACCCCATTGGCAGATTTTTTGCTTGTTTTATGCACAAAATCACTTAAATTTGATATCGTTGGTCTAAAAACGAGATTTTTGCTCATCAAGAAAAAGCATCTGAATTTAAGATTTTTTTTATATTTTTACTGAAAACAAGACAAAAATTCTTAGAAGTTTTTTCTTGAAAATCTGACTTTTTTTCTTAGTATTTTTGTCTTGTTTTCAGATATAGAAAATATCTAAAAATTCTTAAATCAAGATGTACTTTCTTGATGAGCAAATTTACCTAATAAACTAAGTTAAATTTTAAGACAAAAACTCTACAATTTAAGTTAATTTGTGCTTAAAACAAGCAAAAATATCTGCCAATGGGGTGAAAAAATTTTGCTTAAATTAAGTGTTTAAGAAAAAAGAAATCTTGATTTTTTTTTCTCACCCCATTGGCAGATTTTTTTGCTTGTTTTAATCACAAATTCACTTAAATTGTATAGTTTTTGCTCTAAAAACTAGACTTATTTTCTTAGGTCATTTTGCTCATCAAGAAAAAGCTTTTTTATTTACGAAATTTTTAAAAATTTCTACTGAAAACAAGACAAAAATACTAAGAAAGTCATTTTTGCAGTGTAAGTCGCACAGGTATTGTTTGATTTTTCAGAACATTTTAAGCAAATGCTTTCAAAAAGTGGTGGGGACAAAATCAGTCATTTCAAAAAGTGGTGGGGACATGTCCCCAGCGTCCCCAGTGTAAATGACACCTATGGTGTGTGTGTATTGTGCGTTGGGTGTTTATCAGATTAAAAAACAGACTGCACATGAAATCAAAGTGGACCCATGTTTTTTTCTCTGTTAATGATTCATCACTGCACATTATTGCAAAGATAAAAATGTTTTGATCATTTGTAAATCGTTTGTTTGAATGTGATTAGCAGCTATTTTAATGTGATCTTCTTGTTTTTCTGCTTTAGTACTTGGGCTGTATTGAAGTTCTTCGGTCCATGAGATCTCTGGACTTCACCACGCGATCCCAAATCACACGGTAATGTTCAAAATGTGCCACACCTCCTACAAAACACGTGAACACGCAGCCCATTTATGTCTCATGTCCGTCACCACTTTAAAGTAAAAAGTGAATAACATTACCAAAATAACAAACATAGCTGTTTTAAATCAGAATGAGATACAGCACGTTTTCGGTGGTGTAGACGTACTAGTTTGCTTGTAATTTTGAAAACATAAGTATCGTTACGCTAATTCGTAAAGGAACACAAACTACATAAGGAACACAATGTTTCATCAAAATACAATATCTGACTCAATCTAAATAAAATCATGCAGCGTACCTACCTTTCCAAAAGAAACACTGCAACAACCCTTTCAGACCCTTTGCCTCCCGCAGCTGTTTCCATCTCGTGGAAAAGCAGTAAAGTTACAGATGTTAATTCAGGTTTTTACTGTATGCTGATCCAGATGGTTTTTGTTGTTTGTGACTTTTGTGCATGTTGTTAGTTTCCAGAGCGCACGTAACACGCTGATGATGTCATGCAAAACACGTTCACAGAAGATGAGCAAAAATTGCATGCGTCAAATTCTTGCATTCGGTCTGAATTCAAAGATTTTTTTGGTCCTACGCCTTCCACAGCTGACTTATATTTATACTAAGACAACTTAACATTGCTATCAGGATGTGATGAGACTTTCACCCAGCATAACGAAAAATGTTTCTGGATCAAAACAGATTCCCTGCCTTTAAAGCTACTTCAAAAACATCCCTCATTGCTTAAAACCATCGAAACCATCAGCTGAAACTTGATGCAGACTTTAAAAACGACATGAACCTTTGACGTGCTATTTTCAGTAAATTGAAAAGATGAATTATTTTGATTTACTGCAACACAAAGATAAACATGTAGATTATGAAAGTACACAGTTACAGTGCACAGCATGAGGCTTTTGTTTGCTGCCAAGTTTTTTGTTTTTAAATTAATGTATTTTATTGTAACTTCATAAGCTAAAAGTGACTTTGTAACGCACTTTCCCTTGACAAATTTCTCTTAAAAAATTATTATTTAAAAGTTTTGCACAATACTCAAAACTAGTATTTGAGATTTGGTCTTGATCACAGCTCTTCACACTTCTGTTTGTTTTCTCAAACTTAATTTTTTTTAACCGATTGGTGTTCCTCTACTTTTCATTCCACCTCATCCATTACAAAATGAAGTAAACCCTTAGGCATATGTACATGCACTGATTTTTATATGCACTTTATCTTTGCAAAGCTGAACGTCAAGCATTTAGTATCAGCCTTTAGATCAGAAGGTTTTTCATCATGATAAGCAAATTCATTCAGGTGTGTCCAAATGTTTAATGATCGTGTAAATGTATTTATTTGATATATTTATGGCTATCATACTGTGGTTTTAGGTTACATCACCGCTCTCATCATGTTGTCTTTTAAACTTTCCATATCCTCTTTGTATCTGGTGTCAAATATTAATGTATTTTTGCTAAAATGAGCACATGTCATGTGAATGTAGTCGTCCGTGCGTGCGGTGATGACTGATGCGTAACATCAGTGTAAAAGCGGTGGATCGGCTCCCAGCGGATGGCTCTTGTTTATTGAATGCTGGATGTTGTGTGGGCTGCAGACCGGGAGCTAGCGTTAGCAACATGTCACATCCTCTTTACTGCCTGACTTCCTGTAACATTCACACAAACAGATACAAATGAAGTGTATGCTGGACTCTGTTTATCTAAATATTTACTGTCTTACTTTATTGCAAAGAGGGTTGAATAGTTGGGCCCTCCTTATCAGAAAATGCACCCTTACTGTTTGCTTTGTGAAAGCATTAAAGGCACAATATGTAAGATTTTCGTATGAAAATTGCCAGCACATGTGCAAATTTTCTCAAAAATGTTTAACCGTATTAATTTGCCATATTAACTAAAGCTCCATCCCTGTTTATAGGGGATACAACACCCAGCGTTCACCATAGTTCACATACTGTATGAGGTCAAATTTTGTTTACATTTTTTACCTCCAATAATTTTATACAAACATATTTTTTAAAGTTTTTAATTATTGCAAATAAAATGAAGTTGAAAATAAATAAAAATTGTAGATAACAGCATTATTGCTTTTGCAGTGTTTTGCATTAAAATCAATAACATGACTGTTGATTATGCCATTTTCATTGTTTAAATACTTTATGCATTTAAAAATTATATTTATTTTATAACACAACGCAGTAGTTGTGCAAATGCATATATGGGACTTTACAGAAACATATAAAAAATACATTATAAAGTACACATACATTAGATCAAATATAAGAATATATATATAAAAAAGATGCATACAAATAGAAAGACATCATTTATATGCTAGCCTAAATATATAAAAATACTTAGAGAGTCGGCCGTCATCCATGAACATGATTTGTGAGTCCTATCGACAGTGAAGGTGAAGACTACAACTCCCATCATTACACAATCTTTTACAGCATCATCAAGCTACGCCGTTGTTGTTGTTTAGCAGCCTCTAGTGGTGAAATAACATATTGCGCTATAAATAGTAATACAGTGATATATCAACCAGATTGCCCCATAATATTTTTTCTTTTCTTTCCACAGGGAGGCGATCAGTCTGGTGTGTGAAGCTGTCCCTGCTGCCAAAGGAGCTCTGCGCAAGAAAAAGGTAAAGCGAGAGAGAGAGACATACAGAAAGAAATATATTTATTGTATATGAAAAAATATTTGCATATACAGTCTGCATTGTTATATTAACTGATTCACTAAAGAACTGAGAAAAAATAGTAATCAAATCCAAACATTTATGCTCATCTCTCAGCTAGGTTTGCAAAATTCTGGGAATTTTCAAGGCTGGAAACTTTCCATGGGAATTAACGGGAATATATGGGAATTAACGGGAATATATGGGACTTAATGGGAATAAACTGGGAATTAAAAAAATGAGTTGCCTATACTTAAATGTACTTAAAAAAATCTTGAAGTTGTTGTTGAATTTCTACCCTGCACATTTCTTAGTCACATGCACACAGCAAACTTCTTACCAAAGGGCCATTTAGGCCACACCCCTGCATGTACTTGCATTCTTCCATATCATGTACCCAAAATAATATCAAAATGTCAATGTTTGCATATATTCACAGAAATTACATAAATTTGTTCAAAATTGTGCTGTGTGTAAGCTAGTTTACTGTATTAGAATGATTTCTGAAGGATCTTTGATCAAATAAATCCAGGCTTAATGAGCGTAAGTATCAGGATTCTTCAAAATTTGTATTAACTTGCATGCATGTCTGCTTATGACCCCAAACATTTTTTTATTTATGTTTGTATATGATATAGTTTATATACATTTCCCTAAATTTCCAAATAATTCCCATAAATTCCTGTCAAGTTTCCAATTTGGAATATTTCCAAAATTCCCCAGATTAAGTTGTACTGAAAATAACCTGCACTGACAGATTTTAAAGGGGACATTTCACAAGACTTTTTTAAGATGTCAAATAAATCTTTGGTGTCCCCAGAGTACATATGTGAAGTTTTAGCTCAATTACCCCATAAATAATTTATTATAACATGTTAAAATTGACACTTTGTAGGTGTGAGCAAAAATGTGCCGTTTTTGGGTGTGTCCTTTAAAATGCAAATAAGCTAATGACAACACTGATCACCATAATGGTGGTTTGTTGACATTGAAACTCAATTGTGTGCATGATCCCCTTCTGACATCACATGGGGAGCCAAATTTCAATTACCTATTTTTTTACATGCTTGCAGAGAATGGTTTACCAAATCTAAGTTACTTAGTTAATCTTTTTCAGTGGGGACCCAATTATAGCACTTAAACATGTAAAAAGTCAGATTTTCATGATATGTGCCCTTTAAAATATGCCAGTGCCATATTTATATGCTTAAAATGTTTGAACATTTTAATTTGAATAAGGCCTAGTCCTTGCTTTAGCTAAGCCTGGTTTGTGTCTGGTTAACCTTTAACAGGAAGTGCAGGGGGGACGGATGGTGGGTGCAGAAAGATCCGGAAGGAAATGTGGAATAAATAAATAAATCAGGAAATGATTAAAAGCAAAGCCTCACACAGTTAAAGATTAAATATAAAGCAATATAGAGGAATAAATGGTGCACTGCAGTATGTGTGTGTGTGTGTTTATGTGCAAGTGTGCGTGTATGTGTGACTGTGCAAGAGTGTATGTGCAAATGTGTGTCTATGTGTGATTGAATCTGTGTGTGCAAGTGTGTGAGTGTTTGTGTTGTGTGTGTTTGTGCACAAGTGTGTGTGTGTGTGTGTGTGTGTGTGTGTGTGTGTTTATGTGCAAGTGTGCGTGTATGTGTGACTGTGCAAGAGTGTATGTGCAAATGTGTGTCTATGTGTGATTGAATCTGTGTGTGCAAGTGTGTGAGTGTTTGTGTTGTGTGTGTTTGTGCACAAGTGTGTGTGTGTGTGTGTGTGTGGGCACAGTGTTATCGTGGTGACTCATTCTGTACTGAGCAGCAGATATCAGCACAGCTCCCTCCTGCCGTGCATGTATGTGCGTGATGCGCCTCTTTGCAGTGAATATTGCAGGCATTTGTACGCTTGTGTCCATTTCCAAATTAAAGGAAATGCATGTTTGAATTGTGGAGATTTTGTGACATGCTGTTCTGATTGAGTGATGCAACACTGATGCACTGTATGGTGCATCCAAAAATACAAAATATATTCATTTAATTCCATGTTTCTCTCTCTCTCTTGTTCTCTCTTTCAGCCTCCCTCTAAACTTCTGTCCAGTATTTTGGGAAAGAGTAACCTGCAGTTTGCTGGTATGAGTATCAATCTCAACATCTCAACCAGCAGTTTAAACCTAATGACACCAGACTCCAAACAGGTACACACATTTATACACACACACACACACACACACACACACACACACACATGCTCCCATATACGAGTGTTGTATTGCAAATGAATGATATTTCTTCCTGTTTCCGCAGATAATAGCCAATCATCACATGCAGTCCATCTCTTTTGCTTCTGGTGGAGATCCAGTAAGTCTTTACACAGATTCATCACACCAGTGATTAATGATACTTTAAGAGAAAATGTCTTTAAGGGGCCATGGCATAAAAATCTGACTTTTTCCATGTTTAAGTGCCATGATTGGGTCCCCAGTGCTTCTATCAACCTAGAAAATGTGAAAAAGATCAACCCAGTAATTTAGTTTTTGTAAACCATTCTCTTCAAGCACATGAAAAAATAGGTTTCTCCTTATGATGTCATAAGGAGCTCTTATTATAATAATACCGCCCCTTAATATGCACTATCCAATCACAGCACTGCCATTTAGTGCAGAGAAAAAGAGAGAGAGAAAATAATTCACAGCACAATTGAGTTTCAATTGCAACAAACCGCTCATTTGCATTTAAAATGACACACCCAAAACGGCACATTTTTGCACACACCTACAAAGTGGCAATTTTAACATACTGTAATAAATGATCTAGATGATATTTTGATATTTCTATATAATAATTTTCTTTCTCATTTGTCAACAGGACACGACCGACTTCGTGGCTTATGTAGCGAAAGATCCAGTTAATCGTCGAGGTATTTCTCTAATCTTTTGTGTTTTCTGATTTTGTGTAGAAAGGTGCCGTAGAATGTAAAGCTGTATTTATGTAGGCATGGATGAATAATAAGAGTTCTGTACATCGTATGTAAACGTTGTGCATGCAAAAGAGCGCTGGAAAACAGACCAATCTCAACATAGCACCAACTATAACGTTACAGTCGTCCCAACATTAAATTACACATTAAAATAATGACAATGTTGGTACAATGCTAAAAACATATCTATATGCTAGTATATGCTATATGCTAGCATTAAAGGGCGATTTATAGTCGTGCGTAGGTCTGCGTAGCCTGACGCGCACCTCACAAAATTTCTAACAGCGAGTCGGCTCTACGCGGACTGTAAGCGCTGTGATTGGTCCACCAGAACCCCACCCGTCAGGTAAAAGAACTGCGTCATAGGTATTTCCGTTTGAGACGGTGAAAACAAAGATGAGCCAAGTTGAGGAGTGATTTAACTCAAACTGAAACGTAAGTCGCTGTTTATTTACTTCCATCATTGCTGGTCTTCTCAAATTATACACAACAAGTTGCTATTTCTTCTTCGTTTGTGGGTTAACTTGCTTAGCTTCTTCTTCTGTGACGACTTCTGCTGCTACTGTGGTTACACGCGTGATTACTGCCAACCAGCGGTTTCGCGTGTGTTTGCACGTCGACGCGTACGGCGACGCACAAGTATAAATGAAAACCGACGCGGAACCTACGCCGTCGCTGCTACGCCGTAGGACATACGCACGACTATAAATAGCCCTTTAGGCTGAAGTTCCACTATTGACGTTACAGTTATGTTTTGCTAGCCTGACGTTGTCATACTCAATTCTAGTCAGAATTTGAGTCTGATACCGCTCCATTGAGCTATAATTATGAGGCGTGTCTCAACCGAAAAATGCCTCTGCACTCAATTGGATAGACCTACGACCAATCAGAGCAACGGGGTGTGAGACGTAAGTTGAAATGACGTATTTGCAGCTTGACCGAACTGCTAGTTATTTCGCTACGACACACACTACAAGTCTGAGTTTGCGAACGTACATCAACACCTACTATGTTTACAACATTTCATTTATATCACATTAAGTCATACAGTAAGACTATCTCTTACCATTTGTACATTAGTTGAACTTCATCCACGACGATACCCATTACGTTTGCTTGTTATATCCATCTCGTCGTGCACACCGAGTTGCATCGCCGTGATACCCATTTTAGTTGCTTCTTTAACTTGATCTTTCATAAGTGCGACAACTTTTGTTGAATCCCGTAGGACGGCAAAAACATCAACAAATGCCTTGCTCGCGTTTCTCTGTTCCTCTTTTAAAATCAATGCTCTGTCGATATCTTTTAGAACAGACTCAATGTCAGAGTCCACACATCTGATTTCTACCGCGGCAGCCATTTCGTTGTAAACAACAGATTCAACACACCCGCTCTTTGGTGACGTGGTTGATTTACGTTACTGATCATCTGTCCATCATCATATAAAGCCCGCCCTGACAATTTGATTGGTTCGACCAGCTTTGGGTCGAGCATAGTAGCAACTCAACGGTGAAACTCCAGACCGATCTTCCCGTTCCTCAAAATGTTGTGGGCGGGGCTAAGATCGGCTGGCACCCAGGCTAATGTTTTGCAGGTCCATACTGAAAAAAACACAAACTTACTACTCAGAAACGTTTATTAAACAATCTCCAAACAATTAATTAAATTAGCTACTGAAGGAGCTGCTCTGAGAAACAGCCAATCAGAGCAGAGCTCAACATTATTATTCATGACCCTTTCAAATAAGGTAATGTTAGACCATTTCAATCTAAAGGCAAATCCTAGGGTTGTAAATGGACATGTAAAAACATTTCTGGATATTTATTGCACTAGATAAAGCCACATACCTGCTATGTAGATATTAGAAAACAATTTAACAGATTATTTCAATGCATTCTTTGGCACCTTTAACATCATGACATGAGTTTAGGAAAGTGTGAATTATATTACAATACTAACTGAATATTTTAAAAGACAAGTAAGTTTTGGTGCTCTGAATGTTTAATGGTTGATATCGGTCAACCACAGTTTTATGTGAAATCACCATTACTGCTCCTGAGGGCCATTTTACTTTGTTTACCACACTGGATTGGCTTGTAACAGTACATCGACAAACACATGGGATTGATTAACTCACCACAGCTGTATTTAGCATTGAAAAATCAATTTCTGTGTCTGCTGTATGTCTCTCTCGCTCTCTCGTGCTCTCTCTCTTTTTATTTCATGGATCTTATAGCTTCCTGTCAGCACAGAGGTCACGTTTTTAAACTCTCGCTGTATTTTCTAATGCATTTTTGATGTTGTCAGAGAAATGATCCCGTAATGAAGCCTTTAAACGGGAGCGAGTCAGCAAATCGCCATCCGTTCGTTTTCGCCATCTGCCGATATTTAATACTTCAGATTTGTGTTGTGTGCGTATACTTGTATGTGTACCTCTATTTACCTCTTATCTATCTGTCCATCTACCTATCTAGCTATCTGTCTATAGTTAATATTGGTTCATTTACTCCTGTTTCATTTTTTAATGAAACTCACAAAAACACAAGCATATTTTACCTTTGATACAAAAATTGTAAACATTTATATTTCGAATGAATATGAATAAAATAAAGCCTATTTCAGTTTCATAACACCATAGTTTGATTTCTCATTTAGTACAATCTTTTACATGATCTTATTAAGGATATGAAGATTATATGTAAGTTGTAATAGACAACAATACATTGTATGGGTCAAAATTATTATACCAAAAATCATTAGGATATTAGGTAACAATCATTTTCCATGAAGCTATTTTCAAAATTTCTTAACGTAAATATATCAAAAATGTATTTATCATTAGTAATATGTGTTGCTAGGACTTCATTTGGAAAACTTTAAAGGGGACATATCATGAAAATCTGACTTTATGTTTAAGTGTTAAAATTGGGTACCCAGTGCTTCTATCAACCTAGAAAATGTGAAAAAGATCAAACCAGTAACTTAGTTTCGGGTAAACCGTTTTCTGCAAGAATGTAAAAAAAAGGTCATTGAAATTTGACTCCCCTTGTGATGTCAGAAGGGGATCTTATTATTATAATATTTAGTGCAGAGATGAGCTCATTTGCATTTAAAGGGACACACCCAAAAATGGCACATTTTTGCTCACATCCACAAAGTGGTAATTTTAACATATTATTATAATGAATTACCTATGGGGTATTTTGAGCTAAACTTCACATATCTTCTCTGGGGACACCAAAGATTTAAAAAAAGTGAAATTTCTTTTTTAAAGGCAATTTTTTGCACCCTAACATTAACATTTACTGTTTTTGGATCAGTAGATGCTTTAGTGTTTTATTAGTTGTAAGAGCGCCATCTAGTGGATAATAATGAAAAATATGGATTGCCATAAAAACTCGTCATTGGCAGAGAAGCGTTTTCTGAGTTTTCTGACGAGTTAACTCTTTAATGGCGTGGAAAGAGTTAAAGGTGCAGTGTGTAATTTTTTAAGAAGGATCTCTTGACAGAAATGCAAAATCATATACAAAACAATATTACCAGGGGTGTATAAAGACCTTTCATAATGAACCGTTATGTGTTCATTACCTTAAAATGAGACGTTTTTATCCACATACACAGACGGTCCCCTTACATGGAAGTCGGCATTTTGTGCCGCCATGTTTCTACAGAAGCCCTTAACGGACAAACTTTTTTTACTAGGCTGACATGTTTGTCCTGTGGCGGCTACCGTAGCTTCTCTTTGCGTTTCAAACTTATTTCTTTTGATTCGAGCTTGACTCAGATTTTGACTCTTTCTCTCTGTGTGTGTGTGTGTGTGTGTGTGTGTAGCGTGTCATATTCTGGAGTGTTCTGATGGTCTGGCTCAGGATGTCATCAGTACCATCGGTCAGGCGTTTGACCTCCGCTTTCAACTTTACCTGCAGTGTCCATCCAGCAAACCATCATCCATGCCGGACAGGTGAGACTCCTTACTCCTCTTATATCCACACAACACCAATACAAATAACTTTTTAATTGTTAGGGAGTACAAAAACTTCTGGTTAAAATAAAATAAAAACTTATTCTGTCCTGTGCAGGGTCATGAGTACAGATGAACCTCCGTGGACCGAAGAAGGGGAGGAGTCAGCCGATCATCATTACTACAACAGTATTCCCGGCAAAATGCCACCTCCAGGCGGCTTCATTGACGCTAGACTGACCAGTCAGACGCAAGACAGCAGCCAGGTCTCCGCCCCCTTAACCGCTGTACTTTATTATTTGTACCCTTTTGAACTGAACCCTGATCAGTTGGGAAGTTTTCAACACTCATTCTTTTATGAGCTGATATTTATTTTCAGTAAAAAAAAATAAATAAAATAAAATGTTTGCTGAAATTTTTTTTATAAATTAGATCTCAAATGCATGAAACATTATCACGTATGTCTGTGTTTTCTCTATCATCATAACTTTGACGTCTAGTTCTTCTTAGAGAGGATGACTCGTATACTCTTTATCTTACAGGCCGCTGGAGTCGACCAGACGTACTATCAAGGTCGACCCATGTTCATCCAACAAGGTGAAATTTCCTCTCCCACTTAAACTTAGTTTTCATGTTTAGCGTGGACCGATACATAACAATAATTTACAGTATCAACACCTACTTTCCTTATAATATCGACAGCAGGACTTCTTTTTGATAAAGTCTACTCAAAACTTTTTATTTGATTTGATTTAATTTTACTTGTTGATATGTTTTATTATTGTTTAAAATGTTAACATACATAAAAGAAGTCAAGCTAATATAAAAAATATTTAATAAATAAATATTAAAATTGAGGTTATTAATAAAATGTGCTTTGGTGGGCACCATGTTGGAGATCACTGATCTAGAGTCTCTTTTGTCTCTGTTTTAGGGTCCTGTGACATATATAGTCTCCCTGAGTTCAAAGGTCAGACGCCTAAACCAGGAGAGGTCCCTACATATGTAAATACGCAACACATTGACACGCAGGTGCTCGCCGCACTCCAGGGTGACACAGAGACGGCGTTGGATACAACTGGGGCATCTAAAGACAGTCCGATGAAGGACCTTTTTGACATGAGTAAGAGATTATAATGGATTCATTCTTAAAGGGAAATACTGATACTGAGTGAGGTGTACAAGAGATGTATCTAGCCTCAGTAATAATGTAAACATGTCACTGTCTGCCCGCAGAGCCATTTGAAGATGCGATCATGACTCCGACTGCAGGTCCTCCCGCCGCAGAGCTTCATAAAGTGGCGTCTGTGGATAACTCCAGCCCACTGCTGGTGCGAGCAGCGGCCCTCAGAGCTCAGGAAGAGCTTGAAGACCAGGCCTGGTATCACGGAGAGATGAGCCGACGACAGGCAGAGAAACTGCTGCTACACGACGGTGACTTCTTGGTGCGGAAGAGCACCACAAACCCAGGCTCGTACGTCCTGACGGGAATGCACAACGGATTGGCTAAACACCTCCTGCTGGTGGATCCGGAAGGCACGGTGAGAGAGAGAGAGAATCAAACATCTTTGTCCAATGTTATTAAAGATATCTGACTGTATTGCAGAGTCTTTTACCATATTTGCATCTTTTAAACATACGGTAACATCCAAACATGACCAGTGCTTTAAGAAACTTAATAATAAATGCTCACTATATAGATATTTTCTTGGAGCCTGGAGAATGATGGAGCTTTCCCTGGTGAAAAAAAGTACACTTCTATAGTGTACTTAAAATGCTCGATTTTCGCGCACTAATTTTCTACATCTTAACTGTCACCCGTCCCGTATAGTTTACTTCAATATTTTTAATGTAAATTTTAATCCATCTCGACAAACTATATATCAATAGAAAGGTCTAAAGGGGATCGCACACCGGCCGCGCAGCTCGGCGCTGCGCAGTGCTGCGCCGCGTCGCGCCTAGGAGAACTCGGAGCTTCGTCAGATAGTGTCTACTTCAAAATGCAAAAAATACGTTAGCAGCCAATGTTAATCGTTAATGATTTGGGACGAATATGATGTTATTTAATGTTAAACTATGTGAGTGGCGCTGTGTGGCACGACAGGGATTTTGGCAACTTCCTGAGTCACAGCTGGGCGGCGCAGACAGGCGCCACCTGGCGGCGCCGGTGTGCGTATACTCATAGAAAACAATGTGTTCAGTTGATTTAGAACGGCGCTGAGCGGCGCGGCCGGTGTGCGATCCCCTTAAGCCTCTAGAATACATATTTCAACAGTGTTTTTAAAATAAATTATCTTAGGAGAGTAATTTGATTTATTTATAAAGAGAGTGCGCCTCAAAACATTTATATCTCGCTAAATGTCACTGTCCCGCCAGTGGGACGCCTAGGGCTGTCACGATTATGAAATTTGGCTGACGGTTAATTGTTTAATAAATTATGATGATTAATTGCCTGTTTATTGCTTTGACATTTAATTCTCATACTTTTTTTGTTTATGAAATAATTTTCACAGATTGTTGTAATTATTTAAATTAAATCTTTTGCGAGGTTTATCTGGCAGTAAATATTTATACACATTAAATATTCTTTTGGGAAAGAAATGACGTAGTGAGAGTTAGTTTCTAAAAAGTCACGGGCCCAAACGTGTAGGCCCAATTTGTTTTGACAAATTTATAACACTAAACTCTAAACCTAAAATCTTGATAAAACTATATACCACTTTAAAGCTCTCAGAATGTCGTTTTTTATATTTCAAGGTCATCTAATGATAGAAATAATATAGTGACAGTTTTTTTTTTTTGTTACATTCCCCATAGGAATGCATATCAATTAATATATATTCAAAGCACTATATCAAAGTATAAATCTACAATAATGTTCACAAACTATATGTCATTGGAAAGCTCTAAGAATGTAGTATTCTAAAACGTTTAAGCAGTAATAATAATGCACAATGACAGTAATTTATTAATTTGGGACAAGAGTATGCAGCTAACCATTGACACCTAGTGGCTGTTGTTGGTAAAACCACTAAAAGTGTGACACCACATTTTTGTGATTTTAACTTTACATTTTGATCACAACTACTTGAGACTTGTGATTTGTGGCGTAAAATATTGTCATTTTTATAATTTCATGTATAAAATATATACTTTATTTTATTATTTTTATTTATTAAAATAAATGTAAACTGCTAAAACCATTTTAAAATCCAGACACTTCAGTGAAAAACTTTAAGGTATCTTCTTTAAAGACAAAGATTAGGCTTTTAGACCAAAAAAATGCCAGAGTTATGTTAAAAAACTTAATTTCTTCTCGACTGAACAAAGAAAAATCTTGGATGACATGGGGGTGAGTAAATGATCAGGATTCATTTTTGATAAAAGTGAACTATCCCTTTAAAAACATGGATAGCCATCATCCATCAATGTTTTCTGTTTAGCACAATGATCAGTTATATCGTCACATATGCTTTAAAACTAAATCAACTTTGTTTATTCAAGGTTCGGACAAAAGATCACATATTTGAGAGCATAAGCCACCTGATTGGCCATCACCGTGACAACAACCTGCCAATCGTCTCGGCGGGAAGCGAACTGTGTTTGAAGCAGCCGGTTGAAAGAAAACCTTAAAACAAGTGGGACGGGTAACCCACCCCTCTTTCACGAAAACACGCTCGGATGACTTTCCCATCAGGAGCGTGATGACTGTCAAACGTTTCGAGGTGACCGTAAAGACGGAGGACAGCGAAACCATTTTGAGATACCAGTGGACGATTTATTTTGGACGATGAGCTGTTAGATTTATTTTACTGCGCTGGCTGAGAATCTATATTTTTGAAGAAGACTTTGGTGGGTTTGAAGCAGAAATGACAGATGTAGTTTAGATGAAAGTAACTCCATCTCAAAGAGGGTTGAGGTGAAAACTAGATTAACAAAAAGTATTTTAGAATAAAAAAGTTTTAGTTTTGTCTATCAAGCACAACTGGATTTTCATGTTTGTTGGTAAACGATAGAAGAAAAATCATATTTGAGAAAAAAAAAACTAAAGCTGTTGTTTATATGGATTTATTTGAGGTCCTTAGCGCAGATTATTTGGTAGCTTCTATCAAATCACTGTTTTATGCTTTCAGACGGAGGATATGAATGTGTTTGCTTTAACACAAATCACACGCTGCACGTACACACTTTAAAACACACGCGCACACACACACACACCCGGCTTTAAAGTACCTACAGTACATTTTTCTATGACGTTGAAACCTGTGGCACTCGCATGACTTTAAAACCGTATTGTATTTGTGGTCATTGTTGGTAGCATCAGAGCCCAGCAGAGGTGCTTGTGTGTGTTTGCTCACAGTGTTAAATAATTCTGCTTTCATTCACTTTAGTTCTTACTTCTTTAAACTTGTCAACGGTGTGTATTTGTTCGGTCGAGGGCTTTCATTTCTACTTTGGATGTTATGATTTTTATGGTTTGGCTGTGGGCTTCACAAACAGACACAGTGATGTTATAATTATTCTTCTGATTATTATTTGAAATTAAAGAATTATAAATGAATAGCACAATCAATGCTTTTGTGGGTGACAAATGTGTGTCCGCTGTGTGGTTTTTTTGAGTACAGTATTACTACAAGTTACTCTCTAGATACGGGTCCTTGAAATCCTTAAAAGTTTTTGAATCTGGGGGAAATAATTCAAGGCCCTGGGAAGTTTTTGAAAATACATACATATATACAGGTCATGGAAAGTGTTTTTTTTTCTGAGAAGTGTAGGATAATATTATTAACATAATAGTGTTAACAATGTAACTCTTTTGAAAGTGTTAATTTAAAACTACGTTTACACGTGAGCGGCTATTTTCATAAACGGACATTTCAACCTCTCCGGTTTCAAAAATAACTTTGTGCAAACATGTCAGTTTTTAGAAACTGTGTATATACACTCACCTAAAGGATTATTAGGAACACCTGTTCAATTTATCATTAATGCAATTATCTTACTTACCAATCACATGGCAGTTGCTTCAATGCATTTAGGGGTGTGGTCCTGGTCAAGACAATCTCCTGAACTCCAAACTGAATGTCAGAATGGGAAAGAAAGGTGATTTAAGCAATTTTGAGCGTGGCATGGTTGTTGGTGCCAGACGGGCCGGTCTGAGTATTTCACAATCTGCTCAGTTACTGGAATTTTCACGCACAACCATTTCTAGGGTTTACATAGAATGAGTGTGAAAAGGGAAAAACATCCAGTATGCGGCAGTCCTGTGGGTGAAAATGCCTTGTTGATGCTTGAGGTCAGAGAAGAATGAGCCGACTGATTCAAGATGATAGAAGAACAACTTTGACTGAAATAACCACTCGTTACAACCGAGGTATGCAGCAAAGCATTTGTGAAGCCACAACATGCACAACATTGAGGCGGATGGGCAACAACAAAAGAAGACCCCACTGGGTACCACTCATCTCCACTACAAATAGAAAAAAGAGGCTACAATTTGCACGAGCTCACCAAAATTGGACAGTTGAAGACTGGAAAAATGTTGCCTGGTCTGATGAGTCTCGATTTCTGTTGAGACATTCAGATGGTAGAGTCAGAATTTGGCGTAAACAGAATGAGAACATGGATCCATTATGCCTTGTTACCACTGTGCAGGCTGGTGGTGTAATGGTGTGGGGGGTCTTTTCTTGGCACACTTTAGGCCCCTTAGTGCCAATTGGGCATCGTTTAAATGCCACGGCCTACCTGAGCATTGTTTCTGACCATGTCCATCCCTTTATGAGCACCATGTACCCATCCTCTGATGGCTACTTCCAGTAGGATAATGCACCATGTCACAAAGCTCGAATCATTTCAAATTGGTTTCTTGAACATGACAATGAGTTCACTGTACTAAAATGGCCCCCACAGTCACCAGATCTCAACTCAATAGAGCATCTTTGAGATGTGGTGGAACGGGAGCTTCGTGCCCTGGATGTGCATCCCACAAATCTCCATCAACTGCAAGATGCTATCCTGTCAATATGAGCCAACATTTCTAAAGAATGCTTACAGCACCTTGTTGAATCAATGCCATGTAGAATTAAGGCAGTTCTAAAGGAAAAAGGTGGTTAAACACAGTATTAGTATGGTGTTCCTAATAATCCTTTAGGTGAGTGTATGTCGTCAATAGCATGCCAAACCTCTAGGTGGCGGTGTAACGAAAAGCTCAAAACCACGTAAGCCAATCAGAATCCCGAAACGGCCACAAATCACTTCCTGTTCCTCTTTTGAACAAGTTCGCACTTTGCCTTGGGTGTGAGCTCTGGCGCATACTGTGACGTTGGCTATCCTCATTTTCACCAAAAAATAAAACAAAGACATTAATTAGCATTATTCCACATACAACAATGCCTGAACACCTGTCTTTCTCCACATTTTAAACACTGGAGCGGTAGTTTCACATGGCCTTTATACATGATTATGTAAGGACTTGCTGGCGCAACACACGGCTAATGCAAGACAGGAAGTTGTGGTTGTGGGGGATTTTTTGCAAGGGTGTAGGTTTGATTTTGGCATTGGTGGGGACATAAATAAAATGGTCGCATAGCAAAAACTGTTTATCATCGTTTACTTGACATAAACAACACACAACTCAGTATGCACTTTACTCAGTGACATCTGACTCGCCACCCCAGGTGCCATCCAATATTTAATGTACTATACTGTAATAAACAATTTGTTATGTCCTAGAGCCTAATAAACAGTAACTCTTTAAGTCTTTGTCAAAAAAAAGAAAATCACATACTTTATAACATTGAAGAATATGCAATTAATATTTAATTCTTAATTTAATTTTGCCAAAAAAAATCCCAGTGTTATTTTTACAGAACGGGATTGCAAAAGATTTCTAATCTCATTTAAATGATTCCTGAAAAAAAATATAATAAGTTAAAAATAGAAAACACAAGAATAAGACGGACATCAGTGGTTATATATAAATACAGATTAATTGTTTGGTCGAAATTATTGCTAGGGACAATTCAGTCTACCCTGAATATTGGTAGGGACATGTCCCTAGCGTCCCACCCCAAATCTACGCCCATGGTTTTTTGGTGAAAATGACGATGGTTTCGCTAGAAAAAACCTTAATGCCTCGGTTGGGATCGTTTAGAGTCCTTTGAAGCTGCTTTGAAACTGTAAACTGTTGAGGTCCACTATATATGGAGAAAAATCCAGCAATCTTTTCCTCAAAAACTTAAATTCTTCTCGACTGAAGAAAGAAAGACACCAACATCTTGGATGATATGGGGGTGAGTAAATTATCTGGATTTTTTATGAAAGTGTGCATTTGATTGTGATTTACTGTTTTCTACACAAAATTATTCTACACTAAAGAGTAAAAGTTGAGTCAATTTTTTCAACTTTAATTTTCTCACTTTAGATGCCTTTTTAAAACATTACTTTATTTGGTGACACCTAAAACATGTAAGCTTTTTAACCTGAATTTTTTCACTCAAAGTTTTTTTTACGTGTTACCTACCAATTGAAGTAATTTTTTTTAGTTCATCCAACTTATACTTCATACAGTGTGTACATGCTTTAAAGACCATTGTGTGAAAATATAATCTTGATATCTTTAATATCATTTAATATCTGTTACACTTGGTATTAAGATGTATTTTCCTCGATCAGATCACAAGTGGATGAGAGAGACACATCACGTTTACACTTAGTATTTAAATCCGTCTCTTTTTGTCCATTTTCGACAGCTTCTCTCCAGATTACTGAGGGGATGGTCTGTGGACGAGTCCCTCTCCTGTTATTTAAACATAAGCGGGAGTAATGACGGGTTTAAATGGACGCCAACTAATATAATCTCAGAGTCCACTGCTTGTGTTATTAGTAAACATGTTACTCAATGTTTTGTCCGTATATGTAAGAGCTTTCTCTGATATTGGTGAAATAAGATTGTGCAACTTTCACACGCTTGTAAAATGAAACTAACGAAAGAGTCAATTTGATCATGTTTCACCGATCCTAAAATCATTGCATTGGTTGCCGGTGCATTTAAGAATTGAATTCAAAATTCTTGTATTTGTTTTTAAATCCATTCACAATCTGGCACTGACGAAAGATAAATCGGAAAGATAAAACAATTGCATGGAAATGCACACATTCCAGTTTTGAAATCAAAGGAAACCCACCAGTGGAGAGGATCGCGCATCATTTTAATGAAAGCTACTTTGTGCAACAATAATGCCCTCTCGTCATTTGCCATTAAAAGTCTTAAATAACTTTTAAAACCACGATCAAGCATAAAAAACTTTTTGTGTTTATCTTTTCAGTTATCCTTCTACACCCCTGCTCCACTTTTAATATATATTCATTAGAAATTAATCTATTGATGATTTACTAGCATGTTTTTCATGCACCTAAATATATGATATGATCTATACTGATATACCTAGTAAAAGCAAAAGACCTTAGATCGCTAGAGTGTGAAACTGAGAAAAATGACTTTAAAGTTTAGACTTATAGTGAGTTTCAGTTGTCAGTTAATTTCTTCTTTATTTTTATTTTCTCGTAAAAACATAAAATTGACTCAAGATACCAATGTATAAAGGTGGTCTTGAAGTAATTTTTGACCAAAAACGAAGTTACTGTCTTTGGGGCAGAAATGTAGTCTTAATTTGGGTGATCAGTCTGCATTTGAAAGTCAATCTGCATCTAATCTAGCTAAATCGAGTAAGATTACTCAAATTAAAGTAGTTTTAGGAGGCCAAAGTCAAGTTTAATCATCTAAAATGTTTTATACCAACATCAAAATTGTGGCCAGTGAAAATGCTAAGTATCTAGTAACTTTGGAAAACAGCCACTTTGGCTGGTGAGCGAAAAAGTTAATGTCAAGCCCTGGTAGGGAGTGTAAATGGCACAATTATTGCTGAGTTTGTAAGGGTTTCAAATGTCTTTAAAGGCTAATAGTTCTTCTTTTGAGCTGAGAGTTCTTCTGTTAGGATGTGTTTTGAAATTAGGTTGATCCAATGATTTATGTGACAAGAGTCTCTAGATTTCCAGTTTTGAAAGACTATTTTCCTAGCAATAGTTAGAGAGACAAGGAGTGGATATTTCCATTTCTGTGGAATGAGAATGGAAGTGGTGTCTCCAAGAAGACAAAGTGAGGGGGAGAGTGGGATTCTACAGTGTAAAATGGTAGAAAATGTTTTGTAACTAATGTCCATAGGAGATTGACCGGCTGGCAGGTCCAAGTGGCATGCAAATAATCAGTGCTCCCTGTCGTGCAGTGAGGGCAAATGCTGTATCCGCTTGTCCAATTTTGAATAGTTTGCTTTGGGAAAAGTGAGTCCTGTGAATAGTTTTATATTGTATTAGTTGTAGGTTAGTATTGGTAGTCATAGCAAATATGTTTTTACAGATATTTGGCCAGAAATCTGGGGTTGGAAGAAGTCGCAGGTCATTCTCCCATTTTAATATTGGAAGTGTTATGGAGGAGTTTGTAAATGCAATTACTTTGTAAATTTTTTTGTGGATGGTGTGCAATTTTTAATAGCTGTTAGGCGGTATCTGTAGGTTTCATTGTGTTTTTTTTTATTTTGGCCTTATTTATATGGAAGAAAAATAATGACAAAAGTTTTTGAATTAAAATAGCCTGTTGAATTGTACTACCTGAAAAAAAATGCATTGTATTAACCGTACTTGAATTTTAATGCATTGTATTTTTATGTTTTTGAATTAAAACAGCCTGTTGAATTGTACTACCTGAAAAAAATGCATTGTATTAACCGTGCTTGAATTTTAATGCATTGTATTTTTAGGTTTTGCATTTTTAAGGGCTGAAATTAAACATGCGTGTATATTTTCTGTATTAAAAATTCAATAGTCCACATTCACCTTTTAGATTTCACTTTAAAATATTCGGTCTGTTTAAAAATACAACGTAAAATATTCAGCAGGCAATTTTCAGTCCATTTAAATTCGCGTCCAAAAATTCAAGTCCAAAAATTCAGTCGTACAGATTTCAACATTTAACATCCGGGAACTGCAGGAAAAGCAGTAGAGTACCGAGTATAATCTCATCTGCTGTTAATCGATCTGACCAGCAGGTGGTGCACGTGTTCGCCAAGACTTTGTACATGTAAGATGATTTATCCACTGCAGCAGTGATGAAAGTTGGCTTTTATGTTCAGTTTTAGTAAAACAACTGTAATACACTCATACAGAGAGTGTATTGTTTGGTTATGTTATTGACAGGATACTAAACGGGTTTAAAATGCCATATAAATTAAATATGGCCTTTCTGCCTGCTATTGGCTTCGTTTCTCAAAAGTTAAGTTGATTGTAGATTTTATTGGTGGCAATCTACCGTCTTCTTATGCCTACGAGAAACGGACACGGTTTTGTAATTCGTAACCTCAGTTTATAAACCATACTCAGATTATTAAACTGTTCAATTTACAAATCGTGCGCGCGGATTAATAAACCATACGCACAATTAAACAATCAGTGCTCTCAGATTTGCAATCGTATCCACAAATTCATAAACAATTAATAAACAGTGCACACGCTTTCGCAATGGTTTTGCAAACTGAGTCCACTAACGCAGAGGTCCCCAACCACCGGGTCGTGGACAAGTTGCCACCGGTCGCAAGAACATCCTGAAAAAATGTATAATAGCTACGTTATAGTTTAATCAGGTGTTTTGTCCTTTACGAGCCGACTTCAAATAACATATCAATCCACTTCTATACAGGGTCGCGCTCCCTCTTTTTCTTTCTCTCTCTCTCTCTCTCTACCAGCGCATCGGCGATCACATTGCTGTCATTAGAGTTCAAGCATACAGTACTTCTAAAACACAATCGATCAAAGAATTGCAAAGGTATGACTTTATGAATAAATGAAGACGTTCATTTGATATCGCAAATGAAACTAATTGCAGGCTTTTGAAAAACTTAAAAATTACCCCTAAACTCTTAATTAATTATACTTAAACTCTTTCACTGCAGTAATAATATTTTTTATTTTTAATGAAGGTTTGAGAGGAACCTAAACAGTCATGTGTCAAGCATCAAAAAGCATAAACGCGAGTCCCACGTGCCTCCGCGCCCAACCGCAATTCTTCTGGCATCTCTCCTGCTCATCTCCTCCTTCACTGCACATTGTTTTCCTTTTGTTCTGTTACTTGAACTTGGGGCTCGAGCCAGACCAAGATTCGAGCTGCCTTCGAGAACAGCAAACCAAGTTCGTTTACCGTTATTTATTAAGACTAAATGTGCAGGCAAACTCGTGAAAAAATGAAAGTAAAGAACAGTGGCGGATGCAGAACGTGACATATGGGTGGGCATGGATTAAGTCCGGGTGGGGCTGAATCTATGGCACTTTAGAATAAGAAACTATAACAAATCTATAAAATTCGTCAAAACTTCAGGAATCACAAGCGTATTGGTGAGAACACTAATTTAAACAGCATACATACACACCCGAACTGCACGTCACATTTTTGACATTATTGATATACTTTAAATTGTAATGCAACATGACATTAATTAAGCCTTTTTGGTAAAAAAAAAAATTATTGGGCTGTCATAGCCTACAAACAAAAGAACCTGCACACAATATACTTTTTAAAATAGCATATTAAAACTGTTTAAATAAATTAAGCTACTAAATGCTTAAAATGAAGCTTCTAACATCATATTCTCTTCATGCAAATCACTAAAAATATATTTTCGTTCTCACATATTTAAGTTAACTTACTATAAAGAAAGAAAAAGGGAATTGCTAGAATAATGTTAGACTCTGAGGTTAAACGAAATGACAAATAAATAAACATTTAATATACTTTTTTATGAGCATAAGAGCAAGCGGGTAGCCTACTCGTGAAGAGCGGAGCCGAGGAGCGCGTTTATCAGACGTGAACACGAAAGGAGTAATGGGTTTAATTATGCTTTCACTTCATTTCCTGACAGTTTCACTTGTTAGTGGGGATAGTAATGACTAACAAGATGACACCGAATTACATACAATATAATTACCTAACTAAATCTGAGAGAATGCAAACACATTACAATATTTTTTTTCGCACGACGGGCAGGGCGCAGATACATTTTTGTAGCCCGACAGGAATTCGCCATAGCCCCGGGACTTCGGGGTAGCGATTTTGCGAGCCCTGCATAGGTTTGTTTTGTAGAAAGACTTTCTTTAAAGTGAATTTCGTTTTGTATAAATTTTATCTTAATATTAATCAATGTTTAATCAAACAATTGCCTTGATTTAATAAATAAGAAGCAAACCAAGAACGTCTGTAGTGTGGATTGAAGTGAACCCACTATATTTCCGCAGCCTACGTCTTTCTGCTTTTAATACATTTCTTAAATTAATGTCTCAATTACACAGTAGGCTTATAGGTTGTTATGATAGGCTATTTGTTGCTTAAAAGCAATAGGCTATATTGTATAAAGTGTAGCAATAAACGTGGCGTGACTTATAGTGCTAATTTAGAGAGCTGGTAGGCTATCAAACAACATCACTGTGATCAGATGCTTTCTTTCTATTTTTTACCCCGCTGTCATATTTGTTGTGTGTTCATGTTATTGAGAAGAAAGTGTGCAGCACATATTTATAACGTGTTGTTATTCAAAATACGTTTTCCACTTGCTTGCAAAAAAAGTTCTCGGGAATATTTTTTTCATTATAGAACCATAATGTAACGCAACATTCAACTTATAATAGTTTTTAAATAGTTATCAGGCTTACTTATAATTTTACTGTTTTTAACATAAATGCAATAGATAAAATACACCATATGAAGTAGTATCCATGTCTAACTATACAGAGTAGTATTTTTTTACATTTCTGATGTAAATAACTTTCCAGTTAGGAAAGTACAAGCTTAACACGGTATAAACTTCATTAATTCCTGAAAGCATGAATAAAAGCATGGAAGCAATTTCTAAAATGAGGGTGGGGCTACAAATCCGTTAGTGCAGGGGTCCCCAACCTTAAAAAAAATCGCAACCCGGGGGGGTGGGGGACTCGCGTTTATGCTTTTTGATGTTTGACACATGAGTGTTTAGGTTCCTCTCAAACCTACATTAAAAATAAAAATATTATTACTGCAGTGAAAGAGTTTAAGTATAATTAATTAAGAGTTTAAGGGTAATTTTTAAGTTTTTCAAAAGCCTGCAATTAGTTTCATTTGCGATATCAAATGAACGTCTTCATTTATTCATAAAGTCATACCTTTGCAATTCTTTGATCGATTGTGTTTTAGAAGTACTGTATGCTTGAACTCTAATGAGAGCAATGTGATCGCCGATGCGCTGGTAGAGAGAGCGAGAGAGAGAGAGAGAGAGAGAGAGAGAAAGAAAAAGAGGGAGCACGACCCTGTATAGAACAGGATTGATATGATATTTGAAGTCGGCTCGTAAAGGACAAAACACCTGATTAAACTATAACGTAGCTATTATACATTTTTTCAGGATGTTCTTGCGACCGGTGGCAACTTGTCCACGACCCGGTGGTTGGGGACCTCTGCGTTAGTGGACTCAGTTTGCAAAACCATTGCGAAAGCGTGTGCACTGTTTATTTATTGTTTATGAATTTGTGGATACGGATTGCAAATCTGAGAGCACTGATTGTTTAATTGTGTAATTGTTTAATTGTTTATTAATCCGCGTGCACGATTTGTAAATTGAACAGTTTAATAATCTGAGTATGGTTTATAAACTGAGGTGACGAATTACAAAACCGTGTCCGTTTCTCGTAGGCATAAGAAGACGGTAGATTGCCACCAATAAAATCTACAATCAACTTAGCTTTTGAGAAACGAAGCCAATAGCAGGCAGAAAGGCCATATTTAATTTATATGGCATTTTAAACCCTTTTAGTATCCTGTCAATAACATAACCAAACAATACACTCTCTGTATGAGTGTATTACAGTTGTTTTACTAAAACTGAACATAAAAGCCAACTTTCATCACTGCTGCAGTGGATAAATCATCTTACGTACAAAGTCTTGGCGAACACGTGCACCACCTGCTGGTCAGATCGATTAACAGCAGATGAGATTATACTCGGTACTCTACTGCTTTTCCTGCAGTTCCCGGATGTTAAATGTTGAAATCTGTACGACTGAATTTTTGGACTTGAATTTTTGGACGCGAATTTAAATGGACTGAAAATTGCCTGCTGAATATTTTACGTTGTATTTTTAAACAGACCGAATATTTTAAAGTGAAATCTAAAAGGTGAATGTGGACTATTGAATTTTTAATACAGAAAATATACACGCATATTTAATTTCAGCCCTTAAAAATGCAAAACCTAAAAATACAATGCATTAAAATTCAAGCACGGTTAATACAATGCATTTTTTTCAGGTAGTACAATTCAACAGGCTGTTTTAATTCAAAAACATAAAAAAAAAATGCATTAAAATTCAAGTACGGTTAATACAATGCATTTTTTTTCAGGTAGTACAATTCAACAGGCTATTTTAATTCAAAAACTTTTGTCATTATTTTTCTTCCATATAATTATTGCTTTCAATTGTTAGTAGTAAAAGGGCAACATGATCTCACAAAGTTCCGTGGGATAGTCACGGAATTTTTTGCTCATTTTTCCGTGACATTCTCACGGATTGGTTAGTCAACTGCTTTTCCTATTTTCAAACCATTGTCGCTTCGGTTTAGGGTTAGATTTGGTGTTTGCGTTAGTATTTTAACTTTAAGTAAGAAAAGAAAGTCCGTGGCAGGGCCACGGAAATATGCGGAGATCCGTGAGAATGCCACGGAAAAATGAGCAAAAAATTCCGTGACTAGGCCACGGAAATTCGTGAGATCAGGTTGTAAAAGGAACTGATCCATTCCAACCCCATATCTCTGGACAATTGTGTGAAAGGATAGGAATTGGTTATTTTCAAGACCGAGTCTTTAACTCTTTTACATTGGCTGTTGTTAAGAGTCAGCCGGTTGGTTTTGTGCATTGATGGTTTCAGGGTCGTCGGATTCAGCCGCTTGCTGACTGTTTGAACTCGTCTTGCTTCTGCCGGGGTCTGTGTTCTATTTGCTTCCCAACCCGTCCTCCTTCACCACACAGCCACAAACCAGCCTGTAAAAGGCACAGCGCATTTCCCTGCTTGCTAACGTGTATATCACCGGGTTCATGCCGGAATTCGACACCGCCAGGGCTATGAACCAATCATCTTTCAGCAGGACGGGACAGCTCTTGGCTCCCCCTTGGCAGGCTACATCGATGAGGAAGAGCACGAAGACGGGCGTCCAGCAAGCGATGAAGACGCCCACCACGATGATCACGGTTCGAAGGAGAGCCATGGAGTGCTCCGAGTCGCCGTACTTGGTGACTTTGCTGCTGGTGGTTTTGACGAGGATGTAAATCCTGGCGTACAGCACGGAGATGGCCAGCAGCAGTGAAAGGAAAATGGTGATGCAGAAGGCCACGTAGTATTTGCTGTAGAGGGGAAAGATGGTCGAGCACTCTTGAAGTTTATCCAGACAGTTCCAGCCCAAAATGGGCAGAGCTCCCAGTGTGATGGCTATCAACCAACAAGTCCCTATTAAGAGAAACACCCTGTATTTTTTGTTTGAATCATAAGGCCTCATTTTAATCATGGTGAGGTGGCGCTCAATAGCAATCGCCATGAGGCTGAAGATGGAAGCGCCCAGGGCTACAAACGTGCTCCCTTCGCGCACAAACCACGCAGTAGTCGACAGATGAAACGTAAACTCTCCTGACATCATCAGGTTGACCATGTAGCTCACGCCGGCCAACAGGTCACATAAAGCCAGGTTAGCGATGAAAAAATACATCCGGTTGTGAAATTTATGATTCTTCCAAACTGCCAACAAAACAACCAGGTTCTCCAAAACAATGATGATGCCTACTCCCAAAAACACAACTGTTTTGGGATCCTTCAGGGCATCTATGGTGGTGGTACGATTGCTGGTTTTTCCCATGTAATTGTAATGTTTGAAAATAGTCTGGTTTATCATGTTGGTAGTCCTTCTTGTGATGGAGATGGAGTGAAAATGAAGCAGGTGAGATGAGTGGAGGACAGTGGTTGGACCTTAAACGGGTGAGTTGATGTTCTGCTTATCTTCAGGGTCACCGATCAGGCACCGTCATGTTGGTGGCTTACATCTTTCTAAGGAATAAACCAATAAAACCTCTTTACCAATGCACATTTCTCCTGTTCATTATACTTCATGCTACAACACAATTCTTTTCATAATCTTTCAACATGGTAAACATTCTTTAACTTTTAGGTGACGTCATCAATCTCCCCTCCCTGACTCTGACCACTTTATACTTTGCATCAAATGATTACTATATTTATGGACTGTGAACCTTCGAGTACTATAAAAATTTCTTAACCAAAATAAAGCAGAACCAGAAGTACTTGAGTAATTTTACTTGATTACTGTACTTAAGTATTATTTTTGGGGATTTTTACTTTACTTGAGTACAATTCAATACTTTTACTTAATTCAAATTTTTTAAGAAAAAAAGTACTTTTTACTCCTTACAGTCAAAAACGACTTATTTTTTAGAGATTACTTCATTCTATTTTACCTAGCTCTTACCAAACCAATTGAATTGCGCTGATGGACAGTTTAATTAAAAAAAAATTATTTCATTTCATTTTTTTTTCATGGTGAGTCAACACGAATGCCACAACAACAATCCAACAAACACAACAAAAATACATTCCATGACAAGAAGAACAGGAGTAGGACGAAGAAAAAAATTGTATAAACGCCTATCCCATTCTTATATTGAGAAAGTTACAAATTAGAAATTAGATGGCCTCACGGACATAACAAAAAATAACAACACCAAAGAATTAACAAAATAACCCTGACCAGATTTAACCTGCTTTAAATTTTAACAATTTTCATTTTTTAATTAATTTTTATATTGTTTTTATTATAAATTCTGCTTACACAACACTAAACAAACAAAAAAGAACAATAATACAATGATAACAATTCTGGCGACGAAAACAACTTTGAGACCATCATAATTATTATAATTTTAATAATTTTCACATTCATCTTTATACAAATTAAGTATCTTCTGTTTATACTTATATTTAAATTGAGTAATATTTGAACCAAATTTTAAATCATTATCTAGGAAATTCCATCTTTCACACCAGAAACTGAAACACACAAATGTTTTTTTTATACTGGAGCCTTTGGACCACAATAAGGAATTGGCCAACAGTTTATCTGATGATGAAGATTTTTTCGCTTCCTTGAAGCCGACGGCACATAAAGTGTGTTCCCATGTGACACGTTCCCTGCTATTTGTAACCTCTTTATTAAGACCTTGTTCACACTGTCAGTCCAAATCTGATTTTGGTGCATATCCAATTTGAAAGACTCGCTGTCCACATTGTGTATCACAACTGTTTAGATCTGATCTGTGCGTCCTGTAGCGTTCTGCCGTTTTCGGGATTATCTGCACTGTTTCTACGGCAATGACGTCACGCTGACTCAACGTCTGAAGTGTTTACGTGACGCGACAGCATGACGTATCCGAAAAGCTACACAAATGCAATCAGGGCGGTCAGACTGAAATGGACTTCCGAAAATGCGATTTGAAAAAGGATTTTGGATGTAGCCTGAAACGGATTAGGAAAAAAAGGATTTAATGTGGTTTTTGACTGTTTATACGTTCTAAATTTGATTGGACACCAAAATTGGATTTGGACTGACAGTGTGAATAAGGTCTAATACGGCCATTCCCAAACTGTGGTCCGCGGACCACTAGTGGTCCGTGAGGGTACTGCAGGTGGTCCGTGTAAAGGCAAAATAAAATATAAAATAATATATATTTTTAAGAATATGTTTTAAGAATCTGTTGTACTGATGTGATGACCAGTTTTGGTTTTATATAGAGGTGCAGATAAATTCAGGACTTTGTGTAGACATATTTTATTATGAGTATTATGAGGTGGTCCGCGAAAATTCTTGATTACAAATAGTGGTCCACACACACAAAAAGTTTGAAAAACCCTGGTCTAATACACCTCTTCCTGCATCGGCTGCCTGTGAGTTTTAAGAGATTAAAAGCTTAAAAAAGAATCTCTAGTTTTCATTCTTCTTGTTACTTTTACTTTTTTAATACTCAAGAAGAATTTTAATGTGGTACTTTTTTACTTTTACTCAAGTATGATTCTGGCTAGATACTTTTTCTTTTAATTGAGTAAAATTTACACTCAGTAGTTGTACTTTCACTTGAGTAACATTTTTGAGTACTTTCTAATCTAATCTTTCTTTATAACATACATTATGTATGATGTATAAAGCTAATATTTATAATTTTAAATAGAGGATTGCGCATCTTACTATGAATGATTAACTTAATTATGGACTGTGATATAATTAATTGAGGAACATTCGAGTACTATAAAAATTGCATAACAAAATAAAGCAGAACAAATAGTTTTACCAGCAGTGCGCTGACGTATTATAACATTATGTATAATGTATAAAGCTAATTTATACATATATAATGTGATATAGGGGATTGTTAATCTTACTATGCACGAAGTTAGATCAAACTTTGTTATAAATTAACCTCACAAACGCAATGATACAACAAATAAACAATTACATGAAGTTCATTTACGAATAATGTGTCAAGGTGTTAAAATCAATGCAGATGCGCGAGCTTTTAATGATGCGTCTATAATACTGTCATAGTAAATATAGCATTAAATATAGTGGATATCTTTAACACCTATATTAAAGGATAGTCGGTACTCATATCTAGTTAAATGTAATTCCCCAAACTCTTTGTTTGTCACAAAAGTAAACGATGAAACATTGTAATAACATCTAAATCTCCGATATATTTTTACTCACCATCAGATACGTCGAGCGCGTCTTCACAGAAACCCATTCGTGTGTTGTGTCCAAAGTAAAATCCTCTAGATGAACAACATGTTTAATCTGTGATGTGCTTCACATGAGAGAAGTTCTTGTGCGCGTAACGGAGGCGCGCGCGCGTCACTGGCGCATCTCCTCCTTCTTTCTCCAAAACACTTTCATGAGCTAAACCATTACTTAAATATAATATTACCGTTATTGCATCGCTACATATGTATTATATCTATACTAATAACATTTTATAATGACGTTCCATTAGATAAATACATTGATACAACATTAAAAATTTTTAGCATTATTCATTATTAGTTCATGTTTATTATTTTATAAATATACTATTGTTGGTGATAGTCATTTCTTGTTTGTTTATTATATAACTATCTGAATTTAGTATAATTTGACATTTATTTCAAATTAACAAATTCTCCTTTATGTTAGCTGTTTAACCCCTTCAGACCTGAATTTTTTTAGGTGTTTAATCAGTGTGCCTTATTTTGATTGGTTGATCAGCAATTTTACACAAAACATGTTATGTCCGTTCCAGTGAAGGCAGGGCCTGAAGGGGTTAAGTAAGTCTAGTAAAGGTGTTAGGTAAACTGCAGTGGTAAGAGGATATGTGGGTTATGGGTTTTTATGCGTGAGATGCTTTTAGTTGTTATATGTGACAAAAGTGATGTGTACGTGTTTTTTACTTAACCATATGTTAAATTTACCTTTATGTTGGTTAAGAAGCTCAATAAATAAACCCACTGTGGTTACTTAGTCTGGTATCGTGTATTCATATTACTGTGTGAAACTAATTTCCCACTCTATCACACAGTGTCAAGACACTACATACAAACTAGGTAACATGCGTTACATAAAGAGGATATGTTACTGATGAACTGTTTCTTGTTTGAAAAACATCACTGTTGACTTTTATTGTTATGTAAAACAGTATTTTTTGTCTTTATAATAGGACGAGAGAGAGAGAGAGAGAGAGAGAGAGAGAGAGAGAGAGAGAGAGAGAGAGAGAGAGAGAGAGAGAGAGAGAGAGAGAGAGAGAGAGAGAGAGAGAGAGAGAGAGAGAGAGAGAGAGAGAGAGAGAGAGAGAGAGAGAGAGAGAGAGAGAGAGAGAGAGAGAGTAATACGTAAGGTAAATTACTGGGATTTTGTCTGTATATATATATTTTTTTTTTTTTTTTTTTTTTTAAAGTGGAGTAATCTTTAAGGTGCATACAATTGTGATTTTTTTTTCTACACAAAATCTGTAAAGAGTGAAAGAATGCAAAAATGTTCTCACTTTAAGTTGCTTTTTGACAAATTACTTCAGTTGTTGACACCATGTAAGCTTTTTTACATGTTACCAACCAATTGAAGTATTTGTTTTAATTTATCAAACTTTTACTCAGTGTGTACATACTGGAAAGACCATTGTGTGAAAATATAATCTTGATATCTTTAATATTGACTGAGTAAGGTCATGTGAAATAATGAAATCAGTGTAAAAGTCAATGATCAAAATGAACCGTTGATGGATTTCACAGACAGGATAATTCACAAAAGAAATAAGACATTATGGGGCAGTTTCTTGGACAGGGTTAAGGTTAATCCAGGACTAGGCCTTATTTATATTAGATCATTTAAGAAGTTTCTACAAAAATAATCACTACAGGTGTGCATCTTAAGACAAAACAATGTTACCGATTTATGTCAAAAACAAGTTTTTTTTATCCACTCAAATGTGCATTTTAGTCTGGAACTTGGATAAGCCCTGTCTGGGATAACGCCCCTAAATGTGCTCACACAAAAAGTAGCATCTTTTTTCTGCTTCACATGTCAGAAATATTTTATTTGTTGGTACTTCCCATTTGTATCCAGCAGGTGGCGCCAGGTTACTGTTACTTATAATGTCTCTGTTAAACCCACAAACCTGGAACAGCCTGTTATAATAAATATAGCACTGGTGTTTATGCATTTAATCTTAAAATAGAGGCCTACAATTACTCCATACAGACAGATCTCATTTAAATACACATATTCTCTGATTTTTGAACATATATTATACATAATTATAACAATATATACAGTTTATGACACAAACTTAAATATAGTAGCACATGCTAGTATACTAAATTAAATACTATGTCCAATTCTCACATTTCTTTTTGTATCTGTATAGTTTAGTTATGCGCCAGTATCAATGGATACCAGCTTCTTGTCTGCTCAAAACTTTAGTTGAGAATTGAATTATTCCCAGTTTCAGTTTGACTTTGGAAATTGAATTTCTGAATTGGAAGTGCTGTATCAGTTTGAGATATAATACTCATGCATTTAGGCTTTATTAAATGTGCTAATGGGCTTTTAAACCTATCGAGTCAAATGAGAACGCCCCACCATTATCACTTTTCCATTTTTTTCAATTACCAACACTGTAGTAAAATTTAAAGTAAATTAATGTAAAACTATTGTAAATTACTTTAAGTGTTAAGTAAAAATGTTTACATATTGTGCGGGTTTCCGCTGGTTTTAATTTGATTGTGGGTTGGGATCAGTTTGGTGGTTTTTATAGTTACATTATATAAGTTAATGGGTAAAAAAAAACAAAGTGTGCATGTACTTTCATTGCTGTGAGCCGTGCAACAAGAGCTGTACTGTCCATAGGTTCAGAAATGCATCTTCATGCATTCTTTTTTTTTTGTAATCCAATTTGTTTTTCAAATAATCCTTTTTCACATGCATTTTTTTTATTCGCAAATGCGAGTGAAATGCTCTGTAAAATTAAATAAATGCACTCAACTGAGTCATTTTTATGTAGCTGCATGCTGTGAATACATCCCAAGTCAAAAAAAAATCATCTGAAGGAAGGGTCTCGCATACCGCCTTGAAACTGTTCGTTGTGCCACTGCTGACAGAGTTTTGTTAGCATGTTTCAATGTGCATGCTTTTTAAAGACTCTTACATATGAAGGGCAACATTAAAACAGCTTCCTTTTCCATGCGCTAATATATTATGGGCACTTTAAAAAGTGCATACTATAGCTCTATAGTCTATTCACTAATGCAGTTGTGTGCACTTTATTGAACACACAGACCGAGTCTTTAATTCTTTTACATTGGCTGTTGTTAAGAGTCAGCCGGTTGGTTTTGTGCATTGATGGTTTCAGGGCCGTCGGGTTCAGCCGCTTGCTGACTGTTCGAACTCGTCTTGCTTCTGCCGGGGTCTGTGTTCTGTTTGCTTCCCAACCCGTCCTCCTTCACCACACAGCCACAAACCAGCCTGTAAAAGGCACGGCGCATTTCCCTGCTTGCTAACGTGTATATCACCGGGTTCATGCCGGAATTCAACACCGCCAGGACTATGAACCACTCTGCTTTCAGCAGGATTGGACAGCTCTTGGCTCCCCCTTGGCAGGCCACATCGACGAGGAAAAGCACGAAGACGGGCGTCCAGCAAGCGATGAAGACGCCCACCACTATGATCACGGTTCGAAGGAGAGCCATGGAGTGCTCCGAGTCGCCGTGCTTGGTGACTTTGCTGCTGGTGGTTTTGACGAGGATGTAAATCCTGGCGTACAGCACGGAGATGGCCAGCAGCAGTGAAAGGAAAATGGTGATGCAGAAGGCCACGTAGTATTTGCTGTAGAGGGGAAAGAGGGTCGAGCACTCTGAAAGTTTATCCAGACAGTTCCAGCCCAAAATGGGCAGAGCTCCCAGTGTGATGGCTATCAACCAACAAGTCCCTATTAAGAGAAACACCCTGTATTTTTTGTTTGAATCATAAGGCCTCATTTTAATCATGGTGAGGTGGCGCTCAATAGCGATCGCCAAGAGGCTGAAGATGGAAGCGCTCAGGGCTACAAACGTGCTCCCTTCGCGCACAAACCACGCAGTTGTGGACAAATGAAACGTAAACTCTCCTGACATCATCAGGTTGACCATGTAGCTCACGCCGGCCAACAGGTCGCATAAAGCCAGGTTAGCGATGAAAAAATACATTCGGTTGTGAAATTTATGATTCCTCCAAACTGCCAACAACACAATCAGGTTCTCCAAAACAATGAGGCTGCATACTCCCAAAATCACAGCTATTTTGGGATCCTTCAGAGGTTCTTTGGTGGTGGTACGATTGCTTGGCTTTCCCATCTGATTGTAATGTCTGGAAATAACGTGGTTTATCATCCTGGTTTCCCTCTTGTGATGAAGTGAAAATTAAGCAGGTTAGATGAGTGGAGGACAGTGTGGTTGGACCTTAAACGGGTGAGTTTATCTTCGGGGTCACCGATCAGGCACGGTCATGTTGGTGGCTTACATCTTTCTAAGAAATAAACCAATAAAACCTCTTTATCAATGCACATTTCTCCTGTTCATTATACTTCATGGTACAACACAATTCTTTTCATAATCTTTCAACATGGTAAACATTCTAACTTCTAGGTGACGTCATCGATCTCCCCTCCCTGGCTCCGCCCATGTTATACAGTACATCAAATGATTACCATATTTATGGACTGTGATATAATTAATTGAGGAACATTCGAGTACTATAAAAATTGCATAACAAAATAAAGCAGAACAAATTGTTTTACCAGCAGTGCGCTGACGTATTATAACATTATGTATAATGTATAAAGCTAATATATACATATATAATGTAATACACAGGATTGCGAATTTTACTATGCACGAAGTTAGATCAAACTTTGTTATTAATTAACCTCCCAAACGCAATGATACAACAAGTAAACAATTACATGAAGTTCATTTACGAATAATGTGTCAAGGTGTTAAAATCAATGCAGATGCGCGAGCTTTCAATGATGCGTCATAATACTGTAAATATAAATATAGTGGACATCTTTAATACCTATATAATACGGATAGTCGATTATTTTATCGAAATAAATCACATTCCCCAAAGTTTGTCACAAAAGTAAACGATGAAACATTGTAATAACAAAATCTCCGTCATATTTTTACTCACCATCAGATACGTCGAGCGCGTCTTCACAGAAACCCATTCGTGTGTTCTGTCCAAAGTAAAATCCTCTAGATGAACAACATGTTTAATCTGTGATGTGCAGAGGTTCAGATGAGTGAAGTTCTTGTGCGCGTAATGGAGTCGCGCGCGCGCGTGCGTGCGTCACCGGCGCATCTCTCTCTCTCTCTCTCAATTTCAATTTCAATTTTCAATTTAAAGAACTTTATTGGCATGATTGTGTCACTTACAATATTGCCAAAGCATTATACATAAAACGAGAAACATACAATAACACAATATTAACAAACATTAAGGTGCAATTAAGCTAAGGTGCTGGGTGATGGATGAAGTACTACTGCAAAATAAAATAAAATAGAATCAGAGGATATTTACAATATAAAGTAGACTTTGAAATATAAACATATGAAGTATACAAATGTAAATTTATGGGGGCAGATGAGAGGTAAAATAAAAATACTGTACAAGATCAGGGCTGTGGATTATTTCTGATGGTGTGTAACTGATAAATGAATTTAGCAGCAGCTGATGGGTGTCTGTCTTCCCCCAGTAACATCTTCATTTGATCTGAATCTGAAGAGCTATGAAACTCTGGTATGAGCTTTGAGATTTTGTCAAAGTGTTTTTCTCTAAGCTCTTTATATTTACCACAGAGTTTACCACTCTCTCTCTCCTTCCTCCAGTTTAAAACACTTTCATGAGCTAAATCATTACTTAAATATAATATTACCGTTATTGCATCGCAATATATCTATTATATCTGTAATAATAACATTTTATAATGTCGTTCCATTAGATAAATACATTAAACATTTTTGCATTTATTCATTATTAGTTCATGTTTATTATTTTATAAATATACTATTGTTGGTGATAGTAATTTGTTGTTTGTTTATTATATAACTATCTGAATTAAGTATAATTTGACATTTATTTCAAATTAACAAATTCTCCTTTATGTTAGCTGTTTAACCCCTTCAGACCTGAATTTTTTTAGGTGTTTAATCAGTGTGCCTTATTTTGTTTGGTTGATCAGCAATTTTACACAAAACATGTTATGTCCATTCCAGTGGAGGCAGGGTCTGAAGGGGTTAAGTAAGTCTAGTAAAGGTGTTAGTGCAGTGGTTAGAGGATATGTGGGTTATGGGTTTTTATGCGTGAGACGCTTCAGTTGTTCATATGTGACAAAAGTGATGTGTACGTGTTTTTTACTTAACCATATGTTAAATTTACCTTTATGTTGGTTAAGAAACTCAATAAATAAACCCACTGTGGTTACTTAGTCTGGTATCGTGTATTCATATTACTGTGTGAGACTAATTTCCCACTCTATCACACAGTGTCTAGACACTACATACAAACTAGGTAACATGCGTTACATAAAGAGGATATGTTACTGATGGACTGTTTCTTGTTTGAAAAACATCACTGTTGACTTTTATTGTTATGTAAAACAGTATTTTCTGTCTTTTGTTTCCACAGAAGAAAGTAAGTCATATGGGTTTGGATGGACGTCATGTAATTTGAGTAATGGAACAGTGAGGAGAAAAATGATATGAAACATTTTACTTCCAGCAGACAAGAGCAATAAACATCAAGTGAAGTGACATTAAAATGAGAAGTTAAGCTTGAGCTCTGTGGTAAAGGTCTGACGGAGTGCTTACATGAGAGAGAGAGAGAGAGAGAGAGAGAGAGAGAGAGAGAGAGAGAGAGAGACAGAGAGAGACAGAGAGAGACTGAGTGTGATAAAGTTTGTAAGAGTTAGTAAGTGTGTGTGTGTGTGTGTGTGTGTGTGTGTGTGTGTGTGTGTGTGTGTGTGTGTGTGTGTGTGTGTGTGTGTGTGTGTGTGTGTGTGTGTGTGTGTGTGTGTGTGTGTTTTACTTTCACATAAAGAGGAAAACACAGTGGCCTTCACTTTTAGCTGTACATCACTTCTTATTTTCTCTTTAAAAAAATCTGAGGTGCAATTTGAGATTTTTGTAAAAGACTTACAGAGTCAAAACCCCAAACGTTAAACCACTCATACTGTAGGAGATTATACTGATCTCAGAACTGTGGTAAAAGGTGTGGAATCAGGCCAGTAAAACATCTTATTACCCAAAACTTTGGCACTGTATCCAAACAGACATGGGTGTTTATAGTGGGGTTGCACAGACTGACCATGAACAAGGGATTGAATTTGGCATGTTTCTAACCTGTACAGCAGATGTGTGTTTGTGCAGAATCATCATGGATTCTTAATAAAGCAATAAGCCCCAAGAAGCAGTGGGTTACCAGTGCATTTTATAACAGCTAAGGTTTTTTTTCTAACAACGCCCCTTAGCTGTTATAACATGCACTGTAACCCCTACCAGCTGTCTTCGCATGTGTTTGCATGTCAACGTGGACAACGACGCAAAAGTATAAATGAAAACTGACGCGTAACCTATGTCGTCTTGGCTACGCCATAGGACTTAATGAGCCCCTAAGGGGTGGTATGATCCCCTTCTGACATCACAAGGGGAGCCAAATTTCAATGACGTGGTTGTACATGCTTGCAGAGAATGGTTTACCAAAACTTAGTTACTGGGTTGATTTTAATCACATTTTTTAGGGGACTCAATTATAGCACTTAAACATGGAAAAAGTCAGATTTTCATGATATGTCCCCTTTAAATCTCTTAAACGAAGAATAATAATGATTACAATATGTCTTGTAGATCAGATTTTGTTTTGAAATACTTTGATAATAAATATCTGATATATAACACTTTCCCTTTTTTCTTATGGGTTAAATCTTTAAAAACCACATGCATGCACACACGCAAGCACAGTCACCCACGCACACACAACTACAGTCTCATATTGTAATTGAGTTTCTCTTCTCCAGGCACAGCAGTAAATGAAAGGTTTCCAGCTGAACCTCTCCAGCTCATGATTTCTGAGGTCAGTAAACACGACCTAAACAAGCATTTCTGTTGTATTTAAACAAAAACACCGGCCATGAGAATTGTGTTGCTCTTGCAAAACTTATGACATAACTGTGACATTTCTTCAGAAGTTCCCCAGAAAAACTAAAACGTCAAATGTTGGTATGAGAGTGTCGATCTGTGAGATTAATGTGAATCACAGAGCTCACATTTAAGATAATATTTGAGATTTTTCTTTTGCAATTTTATATTTCTTGCATTTCACAACAATTTTTCAAACTGTGACTTGTCACAGTTTGAAGAATTGTTGTCAAATGTAAAAAGCTGTTGAAGTGAAACACACCGCCATTAGATTTGGTAACAACATATGAATAAAATTCCTATTAATAAATCTATTACCACATCTGACGCAAACTAAAAGTCGTGAGTACGTGCATACTTTTGTAATGTCATGTGTGTGTGAGGAAAAAAACTTGTCAGGAAATGATGATCTCTGTATATTATTAGAAAGATTGCAAAGACAATATTTCATTTTTTTAAATTTTTCCTTTTTAAAAAACTACTGACAGTAATGTTAAAGCTGCAGTAAGTGTACAATCCCTGAACAGCAATAAATAAAAGGTTTTTATGTGTGTATTAATTGTTAGCAAAGAGCTGCCCACTGGTTACTAACATTTACTTCCAATGGCCTCCAACTTCTGTTGGTTTTGCCTTTTATATGATTTGTTTGTCTCCTGTCAGAAGAACATCTATTATTAATATTACTGAACAGTCAGACATCGTGAGTTGGAAGAGTACGTCTAAAATGAGTCGACACTTAAATTAGCACTTTTGGAAAAGATGTTCCACGAAGACCCGAAAAGGTTTCACTTACATAACGTACATAACGTTTCTCTAGTTCTTTGGAGAAACATCAATTGTCTAGTGCTTTAAATAACTCAAATGTCAAAACACAGAACCTCTTTTCTTTTCGGAGAACCACACTGCAGAAATCGTATTTAGAGAAAAATATTTGAATTAGAAGGAGCTTTTTTCTGAACTTTAAAACAGTTGAGGAACCTTTATTTCTGTAAGCTCAACATGCTGACACGTACAGAAATATGTATATGAGATGTTTCACACTCAGAAACGAGATGCACTGCATGTCAGCCAAATGTTAAAGGAACAGTATGTAGGATTGTGGCCAAAACTGGTACTGCAATCACACAACTGGTGGCCAGTACACAACATGCCAACATAAACATCAGTTGAGGGCTGCAAATGAAAATTATTTTTTAATGTCTAGTGACATATCAGGGCCATTTTATGATTAATTGATATAAATTTCTTACATACTGTTCCTTTAAATAATGAATTCGAAAATGTTATTTAGATAAACAGAAAGAAAAATGTTTAATGTAATTAAAAATCTACAAGGCATCAATCTGTACCTTTATTTAACTCTGAGCTTGACCAAAGGCGTTGGTTTTGCATGAAACTGGTTAGTGGTCTGACTGCACTTTATACACTAAAACTGTTTGTGAAGTCAACTTCCTTTCTACTGCTTAAATTATCAAGCCTATGTGAATCTGAAAATCATTCGATATGAATCTAAACTTAAATATTACATATATGTATAATGTATCTGGAACATTTGTTACCTTATGAAGCTGTGAAGTTGTGTTGTAAATAATGTTTATACAGTGATGTATATTCTGCCAGAGGTTTTAAACAGGTATGTAATATTCGTCTGCAGATGTCTTGTAAATGTCTTATGATTGTGTTATGACTCAGCTTCCTGTGTGAATGTGCCGAGTTTAAGTGGTGTATGTGTTATTGTCGTAGGCCATATTTTTTAATACTTATAATGCGTACATGTTTTAAATATCCCTTTAAGATTACTAACAGAAGATAGACGAGATGTGCAGTGGTGTGAACAAGTGTTGGACCGTCTCCAGATTTATAATGTTTTTGTCACACTTTAATGTTTCAGATCATCAAACAAATTTCAATATTAGTCAAATAAAACCTAAGTGAAAACAACATGAAGTTTTTAAATGAAGGGAAAACTAAATCCTTAACTACATGGCCTACATGGTGTGAAAAAGTGCTTGCCCCCTAAACCTAATAACCGGTTGCAGCAACAACTGCAATCCAGCATTTGGGCAATGTTGACCTCATCTTTGCAGAATTGTTGTAATTCAGCCACATTGGAGGGTTTTTGAACATAAACTGCTTTTTAAAGCTCATCTCAATAGGCTTGAGGTCAGGACTTTGACTAGGCCACTCCAAAGTCTTCATTTTGTTTTTTTTCAGCCATTCAGAGGTGGACTTGCTGGTGTGTTTTGAATCATTGTCCTGCTGCAGAACCCAAGTTTGCTTCAGCTTGAGGTCATGAACAGATGACCAGACATTGTCACGCGTGTTTCAGGGAGTATGGGTGGGAGGAAGAGGCCAGGAGGGGCTGTAAAAGCCAGGTTGAAGAAAAAAAAGACATTGGAGGTGGATGCTGCCAAATGTGCCGAGCTTACCGATTTATTTTCAAGAAGACAAACACAAATGGCGACAGGTAAAGAGAGATAGGCCTAGTAATGATTAGCATTAGCAACTTAATTATTTGGCTCAAGCTAAATATAAAATGTAATCAAAATATTAGTCTTTTGTGTATCACACAAAACATGGGATTCATAGCCCACATGGAAAGAACCTATATGTGGATATATGTGCATATATGAAACCTATATGCAGCTTATATGCACATATATGCTGCATATATGCACATATTTATAAATATATATGCGCATATATGAAACATATATGCAGCTAATATGCACATATATGCAGCACATATACAGCATTTATGCCCATATATGCTAATATATATGCTGCATATATGCAACATTGAGGTGCATATATGTGCATATGCAGGCCATATAGGTCTCCTGTATTGCTTCTTTATATCCACATATGAGCCCTATAAGTTATGTCTCCTATAAAGCAGGATCTGGTCATTTTGTAGCTCATATCTCACTTTGGCAAATGTCATACATGCCCAGCTCATATTTTCTATTATCAAGGCAATAACTAAGAACTAACAAAAAAAATGCAAGAACTTATGTATGTGCAAACACATGAAATTTGTGTCACAATTAATTGGTATTTTATGGAATTTAGCTACACTCTATGAAAGGATGTGTTAATCCTATTTAATACATTATGTGTAATTTCGTGTTGATTTTGAGTTTAAATAAAGAAAAGGGACAAGATGTGTTAAAACAACACAAACTGTGTTGTCACAAAAATAACACAGATTGTGTTAAGTTAAGGACAACACATTAGATGTGTTATTTTAACACATTAGTTTTAAGAGTGTATGGCAATTACAGAGAGAAAACTTATGATGTATGCACGTTTAAAACATTTACAAGATCTGTCTAGGACATGTATAACAACATGGTTTAATTTGTTGGAGGTTTGAATCATTGGTTGGACCTTTATTTATGTTTAATTTATTAGCAGCTACAGATTTTAATAATTTTACCAATATATATGTTAACATATATGTATATATATGTAAATATATGTACATATAATATAGGAAAACGGCCAATTTTATATATGTCACATATATGTTAAAGTTATATCAAAACCTATATTGAAACATATATGTTTATATATGTTTTTTCTATGTGGGAGACTATGCAGTTTAATATTGATAACAAAACTCCAGCTTGATCTGTGTATGCAGTAAAATTACTTTTTATTATTATTTTATTTAAATTACTAATTAATACTTTTTTGTAGTAAATAAGTATGTTATTATTTAATTAATATTAAACCTTTACATTATTTGTTAAACCATGGTATTAATAAAAATTACACAAAAGTAAGAGCTCAACTGTTGCTTCATTTATCCAATTTAGCAAAGTGCTAATTTGGAATTCCACCATGGAAAAAGTGAGCCGGTCTTGGGCCTGAAAATCCCGGTCTGAAAAATGGCCCCACTCCAGCCCTGGTTGTAATGGACACACACCTTCCAAAAAGTTCAACTTTTGTCTCGTCAGTCCACAGAGTATTTTCCCAAAAGTTTAGGGGATCTGGCAAAACAAAGACAAGACTATATGTTCTTTTAATTCAACAGCGGTTTTCGTCTTGCAAAGTCCATTTTTCCCGGTCTCTTTCTTATGGTGGAGTCATGAACCCTGATCTTAACTGAGGCACGTGAGGCCTGTAGTTCTTTAGATGTTGTTGTGGGGTCTTTTGTGACCTCTTGAATGAGTAGTCACTGCGCTCTTGCGGTAATTTTGGTGGGTCGGTCACTCCTGAGAAGGTTCTCCACTGTTTTATCCATTCGTGGATAATTGATCTCACTGTGGTTCACTGGAGTCCAAAAGCTTTGTAACCTTTTCCAAACAGATACACCATGAGCACAATTATTAGGCAAGTTGTATTTTGAGGATTACTTTTGTTATTGTACAACTACAGTTCTGTTTGGCAATTCAAATGTTAAAGGAATAGTCTACTCATTTTCAATATTAAAATATGTTATTACCTTAACTAAGAAGAGTTGATACATCCCTCTATCATCTGTGTGCGTGCACGTAAGCGCTGGAGCGCGCTGCGACGCTACGATAGCATTTAGCTTAGCCCCATTCATTCAATGGTACCACTCAGAGATAAAGTTAGAAGTGACCAAACACATCAACGTTTTTCCTATTTAAGACGAGTAGTTATACGAGCAAGTTTGGTGGTACAAAATAAAATGTAGCGCTTTTATAAGCAGATTTAAAAGAGGAACTATATTGTATGTTGGAACAGCACTTTTGGGAGTACTTCAACTCGCCTGAAAAATCCGCTCCCCTTCTCCCTCTCATAATGGGAGAGGGAGGGTGTTACTGCGCCGAGTCGAAGTACTCCCAAAAGTGCTGATCCGCCATACAATATAGTTCCTCTTTTAAATCTGCTTAGAAAAGCGCTACATTTTATTTTGTACCACCAAACTTGCTCGTATAACTACTCGTCTTAAATAGGAAAAACGTTGATGTGTTTGGTCACTTCTAACTTTATCTCTGAGTGGTACCATTGAATGAATGGGGCTAAGCTAAATGCTATCGAAGTGTTGCAGCGCGCCCCAGCGCTTACGTGCACGCACACAGATGATAGAGGGATGTATCAACTCTTCTTAGTTAAGGTAATAACATATTTTAATATTGAAAATGAGTAGACTATTCCTTTAACCGGTACAATAACAAAAGTAATCCTCAAAAATACAACTTGCCAAATAATTGCACACGGTGTATATCTCAATTACTGTCTTTCTCATTTGTTTCTAAATATCTTTGGATCTCAGCATGATGTGTAGCTTTTGATGATCTTTTGGTCTACTTCACTTTGTCAGACGGGTACTATTTAAGTGATTTATTGATTGCGTACAGCTTTGGCAGTAATCCGTTGCAAGAGAAACTGAACACAAGTGTGAAAAACCACTGATAAGTTATGAGGCGCAAACACTTCACCCAGGGCCATGTGGGTTTGGAATAAAAACCTTCATTTAAAAACCGCATGTTCTGTTCACTTGTGTTATCTATTACCAATATTTAAATTAGTTTTATGATCTGAAAGATTAACGTGTGACAAATATGCAAAAACATAAGACACCTTATCTGTATCCTTGGTGAGTTCTGGTTGAAATCCAGCAGTTACATTGGAGATGGATGGTCTCTGGTTAATGGGCATCTCTCTCTCTCTTTCTCTATTGCCTGGACACTATAATTATAATGTATGTGTCCTTGAGTTGGAGCCAAACTTCACTCGTCTGGACCTTGTAAATATCTGATGCACATATTTGTCTGTGCTCTTTGCAGACATCCACGTCTCGTTTTCCCTTCTGTTGTCTGTAGTATTGTCATCTCTCAGAGACATTTCATTTGCTTGGAGACACACTAACATCAACCTCTTATAGCAGGTATCTAAAATGGACAACTTCATCCTGACATGAATGTTATATGTATGTGTATCAGATGACCTGACCCAGCCTGATCTCATAGTAATACATATTTTATAAGTTAGCTAATTCATATAAATTTGTTTAAAAACATACGATTATCATAAAAAACAGTCATGAAACCCCACCCCTAACCCCAATGTCACAGGGGCGAAAGCAAAAACGTGCGAATGTTGAATTTATTAACAATCTTTCAATATTTGGCCGAGATACAACTGTTTGAATGTGAGGGTGCAAAAAATCAAAATATTGAGAAACTCGCCTTTAAAATTGTCCAAATGAAGTCCTTAGCCACCCATATTACTAATGATGATACATAATTTTTGATATATTTACACTATGAAATATCTTCATGGACATGATCTTTACTTAATATCCTAATAATTTTGGGCATAAAAAATCTATCATCATGACCCATACAATGTGTTGTTGACTATTGCTAACAATATACCCATATGGTTTTGTGGTCCAGGATCATATTTTAGGTTCTCATTCCACAACTACCTGTCAATCACTTTTTATCAGGAGTCTGAGCTGTCATCTGACATCAGACTAAAAGGCATGAAGTCTGAATGAGATGGATGTAAATGGGTCTGAATATGATGTAAGAGCAGATGATTTCCTGTAAACTAAACCAGGGTCATTTGAAATTACACACCCGTCCTTAAAAGCCCCTCCGTTTAGTGCTGCTGTATATAGAGATGCAATAATGCATTTCACAGTCCTTAAGAGAAATCTAATGTCTGATGGTTAAATGTTAAGTTATGGAAGGTTACGTTTTAAAGCACTATTGTGGTGGTAGAAAGGTATACAAGTGGCATTAAAATAAAAAACGTACTGTACATAAAGAAAATCAATCAGGAACATGAAGATGTTTTAAACTATGATATTGTTTTCATGATAATTTTTTTTTAAGAATGACAATTTTCTTTACAATTAAACAACTGAGCACATTATATTCATCAAAAAAGTAACATTTAAAAGATATTGGATATAACAAAATTGGGCACTGATATATACATTATGAATAGGGGGACAATGCAATGCTAAATATGTCACAACATGTATTTAGCCCATCATGTGTGTGGCTCGTCATGTCAAAATTTGTGTTCGGCACGTCATGTGAACCTATGTGCATCATGCAACATGTCAAAATATGTGCCGGCTGCTTTATGCTCGCGTTTGTCAGATATACGATTAATCTAAGTGGTAAAGGATTAGTCAATTTTCTTAAAAAAAAATTCAGATAATTTACTCACCACCATGTCATTCAAAATGTTAATGTCTTTCTTTGTTCAGTCGAGAAGAAATTGGGCCCTATTTTAACGATCTGAAACGCAAGTGTGAAGCGCAAAACGCAAGTGACTTTGTAGGCGGATCTTGGGCGCTGTTGCTATTTTCCCGGCGGGAGAAATAACTCTTGCGCCAGGCGCAAATCAATAAGGGGTTGGTCTGAAGTAGGTTCATTATTCATAGGTGTGGTTTGGGCGTAACGTCAAATAAACCAATCAGAACGCTATCCAACATTCCCTTTAAACGCAAGGGCGCAAGTTCCATGGCGGGTTGCTATTATTATGACGGATTTACCAGGCGCACACCAGGAGCAGTTCACAGCCGAGGAGACCGACGTTCTTGTAAGAGCAGTCAAAGACAGAGAAGTTGTTTTGTATGGGGATGGGAGAAACTCGCCCAAATCAGCGTCGATCAAACAGGCGTGGGAGGAAATAGCCACAATGTCTCATCAGCTGGCATCCCCAGGACGTTGCGCCAAGCGCTACAATGATGTCAGGAGACGGGGGAATCCCAAGCTTGCCAGCATAAATCGGGCACGCCGTGTAACGGGAGGTGGATCCCTCAACACATAACCTGACGCCAGCAGAGGACATCGCTGCGTCCACCCTCACCGCTGAAAGGGTTTGGGGGCTTTGAGATCGGACCCAAGAAACGCAAGCAAGGTCCAACCCCAAAGTACTCTTACAAATCAAGTTCACATACATTAAGGTTTCTTATGAACACATTTTAATTATTATTTAATACAGCCACACAACAAACTTATGAAAATATTTTAATCGTTATTTGCATGAGAATTTTTTAACGCAGCCACACAAAATAAATAAAAACCATCACCACAATTCTCACCACAATGATTTCCCTTATCTCATGTGTTAATATTTTTTATTGTATCAATTTATGATTTGCAAAAATAACTGTTGCATCTCTGTAGATTAGATAAGCAAAGTGTGTGCGCGTTTTGCACGCTATACATTATGGTCAAGCATGCGCCCTTAAAATAGCATAATGAACAACGCGCCACTGACTTTAGACTAGTTTTTTTCTGGTCAGTGGCGCAATTGTTTTTTGAAACTGGAAAATAGCATCAGGGATGGTTTGCGCCGCAACACGCCTCCTTTTTTGCGCTGAACCGCCCAAGGAGCGCAAGTTCATTCCCTAGTTTGCCGACGTGCGTTTGTGAGGGGAAAAACCCGCTATGCGCCGGTGCAAAATACGAATGATACATGCGTCACTGACAAAGTCAATTGCGCTGGGTGCAAGATAGGGCCCATTATGTTTTTTGAGGAAAACATTCCAGGATTCATTTTAATGGACTTTAATGGACCCCAAAACTTAACAGTTTTTTTCAACTGAGTTTTAAAGGACTCTAAACGATCCCAAACAAGGCATAAGGGTCTTATCTAGCGAAACGAAATATAAAAAATATGCACTTTTAAACCACAACTTCTCGTCTATCTCTGGTTATGTGACGTGCCAGCGCGACCTTGCGAGCGTCTAGCAAGGAATTTAGTGAACTTGAGCTTTTATCATAAACCCTTTCGATGCGTGTGCAGCAGACACGTACTTTGACATGACACATGATGCACATGGTTCACATGACACAACAAACACATATTTTGAAAGGAAGAGCCACACACATTACACTCCAAGCGCATATTTTGAATTCACGTCCCTCGGAGGTGCGATGTGCTGTGGTTTTTGCACAATTTAAGCTTAAGAAACAAACGTTATGGTACAGTTGATGTCAGATTTAATTGTTGTTGATATATGATGATTTTAGAGATATCTGCCTTTCCCTATTCAAGTAGATAGGACTATAGTCTTGCATGATTTCTTTAGAACTTTCTGAATTTTCCAGTTTCATTACGTTTCTTTCTTATCTTCTTCCTTTGAATGTGATTAATGTGTATTCCCTCACTCAGGATCACCGCTGACACGTCAGCTGTTGGAGAAGCGTAGTATCCCTGAGCGACAAGGTCTTGTATAAACGCGCGTGTTCTTGAATGAGGAACCTTGTGACTGATTTGTTATCATTATGTTTAGAAACAATAGAGGGTGTTGAATATTTTCTATCCTGAGTTGCCGGAGGAAATGTGCCGTCAGGCCCTGGACAGATCCAAACTAATAATTAACCCCACCGGGATCTTCACTTCCACCTGTTCCCGGGCCAAACGGAGGGATCAAACTTTAAAAAGCTCATGATTCAAGGTCTAAGTGTATTTGGTGTAAGTTGATAAGATTACAAAAGCCATTGTGAGGATATTTCCTGTGTGGCGCTCTTTAAACCATCGCCCACCCGTGATGACAATGTCTCTGCGTGATGATGTCACAATGAGTCTGTGACATTGTTTCTTTAGTTTCCTCAGAGGATGAATTCAGGAAATCTTTTTGTTTGTGTGTCTAGTGTCACTGACTGCTTCAAGTTTCAGTTTTGCCGCATAGAAGCTGTAAAAGTAAACATTTTTTAAGATATTTATTTTCTGACCAAAAATATGTTTTAAATATATCGTTTATATAATAAAGCTCAATGAAATGTATTTTGGAATTTGAAAATACAGTTTGTTTTTACCCTTAAATTTCAAAATGTATTTCAGGGGCAAGCAAATATTTCTAATCTCACGATAGCCATACATTTAGGCTAATAAAAGCAAATTTTGTGGTAGTTATGCAGCTTTTTGCCAATAACTTACTGTAGATTTACATTTATGTTATTTACTGCCTGGCAACAGTTTGTTTAAAGTTAAATGAACATTAAACATTAATAAGTCTTTGTCTTTACAGAATAAAATTATAAAATAACAGCCTTATGCAAAGCATTCTGGGAACCATAAATCCTCAAAAACCCCTTTTCTGTTTTTTTCCCTTCAGATTTTGGTTCCCAGAATGCTTTGCATGAGGCTGTTATTTTAGTTTTATTTTGTAAAGAAAAAGATTTGTTAATGTTTAATGTTCATTTAACTTTGAAGAAACTGTTGCCAGTAAATCACATACATTTAAATCCAGTAATACTGTATTTTCTACAAAAAAAATGTAACAATACACAATGTTTTTATTGTAATGTTATAAAAAATGTGTTCTCTCCTGAAAGAAGTTTTATTATAGCACATTAAGATTGTAGGTGTTATAGAAATAGTTTTTCTTCAAATGTGATAATGTATTTTCTTGCATTGAAATGTATTTTTAATGCTTTAACCCTCAATTGGTCTTTGGGTCTATGACCCCAATCGAAATTTCATTAGTTAAAAAAGTGGTTCCCTTCATCTCAGAAATATACAATTTTGTGAATTTTCCTAAATAATCTATTTATACATAAACAAAAAAACTGGGCTTGATTCGGTTGTGCTGAAGGTATGTAAATGTTTTTATTAATCTGGTCTTTGGAGTCAATACGACCCCAATTGAAAATGAAATTCAATAAAAATCAATAAATCCAGCATAAATCTGAAAATTTCCACACAGAAATGAAGGACTGGTACAAATGCAATGTAGAAAACACATGCTCACACAAACACACACAGGTATGACTGCCACAGAGAGCATTTGTATAGAATTTGGCAAATAAAAAAAAAATATATGAAGGGGTGTGACCTAATGCACACACATAAATGCGCACACACACTTACATTCAGTCAAATTTCTGTGGCATTTTTTAAAAACGGACATTTCAAAATGCATCAAAACTACAAAAAATTCTACTATTTAAAATAATATTTATTTTTAATATCCTTTCTAATTTGTATTTATACATACATTCACAAATGTATCACTAAAGTAGTGATGTGAGCAGTTGGCCATATCCAATAAAATGAATGGGTCTCTATGGCCCTCTGCTGGTCAAAGCTATTTCTTTTTAAATGGTAATTCCTTTAGGTTTATCTCTCTAACCAGCAAAAAGTGAAAATTGTACACCTTAAACCTAAATCAATATCCAGAAACAATTTAAATTAAATTTAGATAATCATTTAAGTGATTTCTTCATAAAAAAAATCTATATTTCACATGCAAGCTAATGGTGTAGTTGAGGATTTTTGTGGTGAATGGGTACAAAAGTACTTCAAATCTCTCAAAACACAGCGTTATTGTATAAGTAAACAACAAAAAAAAGAGATGTATTATTTTTATTATTGAAAATGTATATTTGTTTGTCCAATTATGATTTTAATTTTGAGGTCATAAAGACCCCAAGGGCCAGTGGTGTAAATAGAAAACTAGGCCCATTTGAGGGTTAAGAATCTATTTATTTATATTTTAATATAATACATATATTTTTTAAAGGTGCACTGTGTAATTTTTAGAAGGATCTCTTGACAAAAATGCAAAATAATATACAAAACTATATTATCAGGAGTATATAAAGACCTTTTTATAATGAACTGTTATGTTTTTATTACCTTAGAATGAGATGTTTTTATCTACATACACAGAGGGTCCCCTTATGTGGAAGTCGCCATTTTGTGCTACCATGTTTCTACAGAAGCCTTTAAAGGACAAACTTTTTTAACAAGTTGTCTTCGTTGATGACATGTTTTTCCGGTGGCAGCAACTGTAGCTTCTCTATGCGTTTCAAAAGTGAGGGGTGGGCAGTGGACTGAGCCGTTGCTTGCAATACGCAACCTCACCACTAGATGCTGCTAAAATTTACACACTGCACCTTTAAATATATACCAAAAATGGCAAAAAATATATTTTGTAGAAAATCTATTTATGTTAAAAATTACAAAATATATTTTTGCAAATGTTTTGTATGTTTTTAAATATGTTTGAAAGTATACTTTTTTGCTGTATATAGGACAAATAATTGAGATGTGTCGTGTCTCCTATCAGCTCCCGACTGTGTCAGGAATATCCCTGCCTGCCTGGATCTGGAGATTTTTTTCAAGATTGATTTCCAAGAAAAAACAATGAATGCAACGATGACCTCCAAGTCCACAAAATACTTTGTTTCTCATATTTGGAAGCAGCTCTGTTTTTTCTTCTTTTCAGAGAAACTTCTGTAAATTATATTAAAATAGAAGTGTTTGCATTTTTTTTTAGTTTAAGCTCATTTAGTTTTTTGGATCTCTCTGAGTGTTGTGGTAGGGTTTGGTTTTTGACTGTGTGGTCTCACTTATGGGTGGAGAGGGGACCATGTTGGCCAAAGCTCAAGCTTCACCTGAACTCTGGAAGACTGCAAGTTCTGGAAAAATGCGTTGGTTTCCTTTTAGTCCCCTGGCACACGCACACAACCTTTTCTCTATGATCACAGCCATGCAGAAGTCTACATATTTGAGAAGCTCATCATTCACAAACGTCTACAATTGAAGAATATTCTGGCTGTTTTAATGCTTTGTAACTTTTAAAACTATTTGATGTAGGCTATACTTTGGCCTGTTTATATGTAACCATACATGACGATTTTCCATGCATGCTACATCAGTTAAGAATTCTTCCAGATGGAGCAGTCGGAGTTTGAGGTGAAACCCAGTCTGTCTTTGAGTTTTTCTGGTATGAATGAAAATAGACCGTCAGGAAGAAGGCGGGTAACATCTCTGTCAGCAGAAGGCCACTGTATATTAGACATGCGGTCGGTCTCAGACCAGGAGTCACCCTGAGCCGAGGACTGGAGTCGAGAGGACCGACTTCAACATGAAAGGGATGTGGTTTTAATTCAGGGGGTTAAGAGACCCAAACTCTTCATCTGAACGCAGATGTGTTGGCTCTTAAATGCTAACTGCTTTGTTTTGTGGTCAAAGACAAAAGCGTTCCTATACAGACACTTATATTTATATCAGGGCCTGTTGTACAAAAGTAGGTCTACAGCAAGGACTTTTAACTGATCTATTCAGTTTGCAGAACAATAAAAATAATAAAGATGGTTTCCTGAAGATGTTAAATGTTTGACATATAAATAGCCTAATCATCTTTTATAATCATTTGCTGGACTGTCTTTCAGGTCTTTGTATGAAACAGTTGTTGTGCTCCCTCTGCTGGACAACTTTTTAACTACCGTAGTAGAAACTAAATTATGCATCTATTAATTATACAATTATACATCTATAATTTAATATCGTCTAAAACGTTTTTTGTTTTGTAAGTGTGTGCTTTTAAAATGTCATTGGTTTGAAGCTTTAAGTGTGGGTCAAATGAACAAACATTGGGGACACACAGGACATGTAATTAATCTGAGCTACCACATGAGGGCGATGCTTGACCATAGATGTCAAAAAACCACAGTGTATCGAGTGCGCATGTGCAGGTTTCCGTAGTGTAGTGGTTATCACGTTCGCCTCACACGCGAAAGGTCCCCGGTTCGAAACCGGGCGGAAACATCTCCGTTTTTTATTTTTTGATTGCGAAAAACCCTAAAATCGGATATGTAACTGAGGCCGTTTATGTTCCTTCATATTTTAAATAATGTATTTTATAAATCATATCAGATCTTAAGTGCATACCACCAATTCAGTCAGTGTGGGCAACAAACCCATCTTATGAACTTTATCTAATTTGAAATTAAACTACTTGTAGTGTAGTATTGCATTGTATATGACAGAAAATCATTAAAGTACACCAGAAGAATTGAGATCCCTTTACTTAACAATATACTGTACACTACCATTCAAAAGTTTAGTCACTAATAGGGATGTTAACCGATGACCGTTTGACCGATGGTTGACCGTATCAACGTTAACCGGTCAAAGTTGTCGGTTGTCGGTTAAAAAAAGGGATCTGTAAATTAGGCTATTATAGACAGTGGACTAAACCCTACTACAGTTAGTCATCTCTTTCTTTCCAAGATCATTTTTTGTGAAGTGAACAAATCCCTCACACTCAGTTTTTCATAACTGGTCTGTTTGTACTTTATAAACCAATAAAAAAACATTTGGCGCGAGGTCACTGCGTTTGGTTTCGCATGCTCACAAGGTTTGCGAAAAGTAAATGCTACAGGCTATTTTTTGATAAATTCCTTTATTCGAATAGTAAATAAAATACAGCAATAAAATAAATAAAATCAAAGTCTCTCCTGGTTGTGTTCCAAATTATTAACATTTATGTCTTTTAGGCTATAAAGTGCAGAGTAAGTTTTGTTTCTGTAAATCCTCAGCCATGATTTTTACCACTTTATTAAGTTTTGCTTTGTAGAAAGCATTTCTTTAAAGTGAATTTCGTTTTGTATAAATTGTATCTTAATTTTAATAAATGTTTCATCAACCAAATGCATGTATTTAATAAATAAAAAGCTAATATAGCAGAGTATATAATTACCGGTCCGTGCATGAAGGCGCCGGCACGGCGCGTTCACTTGCATTGCATTGTTAATTAGAACACACCTCATCATAAATAAATAAAACTCAGCGTAGGCCTAAATGCCTCATACAAGCATTAAATATATTTGCTGCATTTGTTCTAAAACAAACACAGTGCAAGACCTGCTTTGGCCGGTGCGTCTTTTACACATTCTGAAGGTGCCCGTTTAATCCATTGGTTTTATCGTGTTGCAGTCTATTAGGCAACATTCCGCATAAGATGGGTTTAGATTTGGAAATACATTACATCCATATTTCAGTGGTAACAGAAAAGGTGATGATGATCATCCTATGTCTTTATTATTACTACCCCATACTAAAGCGCAGTCTCTTCTGAGCTGTCATTTTCTTAAATGAGCCGCGCCAATTTTCAAATGAGCTTCACAAACGCCTTTATTTTCAAGTTCAACGCGATCACCTAGTACCTAAACTATTTCGAAACTAAGCACGGCGCCGCGTTTGCGGGACTTATGTTTCGCGCTGTAGGGGATTTAACAAGTGTTGTGAGGTCTGTGTGTGTGTGTGAGCCGGAGGCAGAGCGCAGAGAGATGCAAGTTGCGAAATTGCAGGCGCGGCTCGAAATGGTAGGTGTGTGACAAAAAAATATAAATACTAGAAAATTCATATATAGCCTAATTATAACCATATGATAGATAATAAAAAGAACTTTAACATGGTTTTTAAATTATTAAAATCGGATAATTATTAAGAAAGTTATGGAATTTTTTATCTCGAAAATTAGGGGGCACTTTTGTACCCAATTAAAACGATAAAACTATGAAAAACTGTGACCTCTTCCGCTTGACCAAACACTTTAAAATATCATAACTTCCTCATTTCTTGGTCTATTTGCATAATTCAAACACCACATTGTAGGTAATTAAAAGCCCAACAAGATTAAGATGACATCTTTTTAAAAGATATATAAAAATGTTATTATTTTTGATTAACCACTAATTAATGAAACCCAGAGCATCAATCCACGCATATCTTTCCATATATCAAAATCAAAAATCAAAGCCCTCTCAAATAAAATTGCTGTATTTTTATATATTAAAGAAACATTTAATTGTTTCTTTAATATTTCTTAATTGACTAATACTGCTGGCGAGCAATTTAAATGGTCAGATATTATTAATACATTAATTGATGATTATGTTATTTATCATTCATAAATCAATAAATGCATGCATGTTGCATGCATGTATTTATTTATATGTTTGACAAAATCATGCCAATAATGTAATCTAGAGAGTCTAATCCTTCGTTCTGTATGATTACTTTGAAAAATACTGCACGGATTGATGAAAACGGAGAAGTTTTGGAAGCCAATATGATTGAATGGGCGATTCTGCTTTTGACAACAACGTCACTTGCGGATCTTAAAAAAGCACATGCGAATATTACGATCAATCCCAAACTTCACCTAATTCAAGTTAAATGTATATTCTATCAAAAGTATTTGGTTTGAAACAAAAAAAATACTCGCCTTCATAGAGGATTTCAATGTCAAACACGAGAGAAATTTTGCTTCGCTTATAACTTTCTTCTTACGACAGCTGTCTTGGAAATTCGAACGTGAGAATCAACGTGAGGAAGTAATTTATGTCACTAGTATATGGGCTTTAGAGGTATTCACAAAGCAAAGATATGACAGATTTCCTAAGTCACCAACGCGTCTGGCGCTGAATACCTGCAGGGAACACAGCCGTGGGAACAAAGCGCTCGTGCGTATTACGTCATTTTGTCACATACCTAGAAATGGCTGTTATTTTAAATAGCATAGCATATTTTAAACTAATAGGCCTATCGGTTAACCGGTTTCAACCGGCTAATGAGGCTCGGTGGCCGGTCAAGAAAATTTTTCGTTTTCGCCATCCCTAGTCACTAATTAGCCTATTTATTTTTATTTAAGAGTATTCGTAAACTCAACAAAACAATGAAACCACACAAATGAAACTATAGGAATTGTGTTGTGAATAATTTTTTTTTTTGGTGGTAACAATTTATTCAGAAATGTTTTCTTGTTCTTAATGTCCCACCCCGTTATTTTAATAGTGTGGAATGAGTTCCTTCTATTATTGGCTTTTATTGTTTTTATTGTAAATTTTCTGTATTTTAAAATCTTTTTTAATTAATTTTGATTCGTGATGAAAACTAACAACTTTGTGACTATAAACTCAAAACGATAATGTACATTCTAGATAAGAATATACGTGAAAAATGTAGGAATTCATAATATTTAAAAATATTACAAATAAGGTAAAAAATTTGTATTTCATTTAAGTCCCATATGGCAAAAAATATACAAAAATGGCCAAAAATATATTTACTGAAATATATATTTTGGAATATGTTTTAAAATATATATTTTCACAAATACTTTTTTTTTTGGGGGGGGGGCTTTTTTTGGAAATTTTGAAATATATTAAAAAAATGGAAATATACGATGAATGAAATATTTACGTCGGATTTGAAGAAAAACTTTATGTTTATGTTACAATCCTGTAAAATTTAATATATTTAGACTTCAAAAATATTTTGTACTTTTATTAAATTACATTTTAAGTTTTAGCATATTATTTAGCATATATTTAAAATATATTTTGGCCAAGAATAGCCTACATTTCTTGCCATATGAATTGTAAATTTTGAAATGTATTTGCTTGCCCTTTGAAATATATTTCGTTTTAACCTTCATATCAACCTTAAAAAATAATAAATAATAAATAAAATCATATTTTTTGCCGTATGTGGTGTTTGTTTTTAGCGTCGCTGCACCCTCCAGTCGGTAGATGGCGCTAATGCAGCACTAGATGATTCTTCAACCGGCATAACACAGAAAAGAAGAAAAGTTGCTCCTTTCCGAGCGCTGTAAACTTGAGCGAAGCGGCGCATCAGACCATCAGATTCAATCCGACTTAATCCGACAGCATCTATCGGTACCGAACCGGAGCAAAGCCGCCAAGATGACAGAGCAGATGACCGTAAGAGGAACCCTGAAGGGACACAACGGATGGGTGACGCAGATTGCCACGACACCGCAGTTTCCTGACATGATCCTTTCCTCGTCCAGAGGTAATACACCCAGAGACTGTCAGACAGCTGTCTGTCTCTCTGATCCAATATTACAGTACACATATGTCTCTCTGTCATTAGATATTACAGTAAACGGCTGTCTGTCTCTCGATCAGATGTTAAAGAGCACAGTTGCCTGTCTGATCAGATATTACGGAACGGATCGGATCTAGATATTTATATAAGACTAAATGGTCAATAATTTTCTTGTTTAACATGTAAACTATGAATATGTTTTTGTTTGTCTAGATAAGTCCGTCATTATGTGGAAATTGACCCGTGATGAAACTAACTACGGCATCCCTCAGAGAGCTCTGCGTGGACACTCACACTTTGTGAGTGATGTGGTCATCTCATCTGATGGTCAGTTTGCCCTGTCTGGGTCCTGGGACAGCACCCTGCGTCTGTGGGACCTCACCACGTGAGTGTGGTGATAGAGAAGTGATTTTTAAAACTACTTGATATAATAAGAAGAATGCCAGTAACGTTTTAACTATTTAATGTTCTTTTTAGTGGCACCACGACCCGTCGCTTTGTGGGACACACTAAAGATGTGTTGAGCGTGGCCTTCTCTGCTGATAACCGTCAGATCGTGTCCGGCTCTCGGGATAAAACCATCAAGCTGTGGAACACCCTGGGTGTGTGCAAGTACACGATTCAGGTGAGAGCTGCTCTGACAGACGGGCTTCATCATAACAGTGATTATATAATTGCAGGTACATCAGGGGCCGATTGCACCAGCTAGACGTAAAAACGTTTGGTGTAAGCACTACGTCGAGCTTTGTGAAAAAATGTTCAGCGCGAATGTTTGGCACGAAAGAGGCGTTTAACGCGATGCGGTACGCGCGTTTCCGCCTCATTCGCGCGTTTCCACCTCATTCGCGTGTTTCCGCCTCATTGGAATGACGCGAATTGAGCGTTTGTGCGGGAAACGAGCGAGTTGAAAAATCTGAACTTTGGTGGAAAAACACATTGCGTTAACAAATCAGGAGCCTACTCTAGTAGTGACATGATTACAAGGAGGAGAGCGGACTCGCAGAAGCCCCTCCCATGACACAAATTTGTACGTGACTGTCTGGAATGACTAGAATTTCATGCGCGAATGAAGCGAGTAAACTCAAAATGTTCAAGCGTTCAACTACGCGCGAGAGTAGAGGCGTGTGAACCCACGGTAAGATTTAGTCTCGGACATACGTTACCTATTTCACCATCTAGGCATTGGGTACATTCAAGACTAAATCTTACTAGTCTTACAGACTAGTCTTTAAAACCAGGTGCATGCCAAGCTGGTGCAACCGGCCTCTGGTGTCCAAAGTCGTTGGATTCTCATGGATCACAAGGCCAAAAAAAATAACATTTTCTTTAAAAAGTCTTACATAGCATATCTCACAGATAACTGTCAACACTGTTCCTCTACCATATGCTTTTTGTATCATATCTGAATCCATGTTAATGCGAACTTGTAAATAAAATTATACAAAAAAAATCCCTTTCCAGAAATGCAGCCAGCAGTATCTGATAGTCTGTGCAGTTAACATGTCTTTTCTTGTCCACGCTGAGATATTTTGTGTTGTTCCTCAGGATGAAAGTCACACTGAATGGGTTTCCTGCGTCCGTTTCTCCCCCAACAGCAGTAACCCCATCATCGTCTCCTGTGGCTGGGACAAGATGGTCAAAGTGAGTGATGCCTGGATATTAACAACCAACATGAGTTGCGTGTAACTGTTGTATAAATGATGGGTGTGAGCTGTGTCATGTGTAATGTTTTATTAGGTGTGGAATCTGGCCAACTGCAAGCTGAAAACCAATCACATCGGACACACGGGCTACCTGAACACAGTCACTGTGTCTCCTGACGGCTCTCTCTGTGCTTCTGGTGGAAAGGTCAGTTTCATGTCTTACAGCTGTTCCCTGGGGTCAAGAGGAAGATAATTGGGTTCTAAAACCTGGAAAGTCTGATTGTTGTGCATTAGAGATGTTTTTGCACTTCTGTGGCTCTTCTGTGCTAGTTTGATGTTCCCTGTGTCTCTGTGTTCAGGATGGACAGGCCATGCTTTGGGATCTGAATGAGGGAAAACATCTCTACACGCTGGACGGCGGTGATGTCATCAATGCTCTCTGCTTCAGCCCAAACAGATACTGGCTGTGTGCCGCCACAGGACCCAGCATCAAAATCTGGGTATGAGCAGCTCTTTGTCATTCATGTGACTTTTTACATGAATGCACATTATAGCTAAAACACAAGTTTGATATTGTGGTAATTATATTTTTGCCTTGCGTCATCAGCCTTTTACATTACTATCTGTAAGTGCAAGGCTCGCAAAATGTAAAAATTTCGCAATTCTCTTCACTGCCCGTACAATCTATATCATTTTGAAGCTTGCTGCGAGAGATTAACGTGAGGATAGTAATGACTGACAGGATGAAGTTTGAGGATTTTGCACAACAAATCCATGACAAATCAGTTACGGATTGCTTTCTGTACTGCGGCTTTGCGCGATTGCAAAAGTGAAAGTAAAACTCGAGTGCGCTTAAACGCAATTTAAATACCTGATGCCTGAATTTCATACACCACAATTACCCATCCAAATCTGTGAGAGAATGCACAAGCATTTAAATATATTTTTTTCTCCCTATAAGTCAAGATAGCAGGGCGAGGATGCATTTTGATAGCCTGACTGCAAAGCACAATAGCCCCGGGACGTCGGACTAGCGATTTTGTGAGGCCTGAAGTGGGTGTGTCCTTTAAAATGCAAATGAGATGATCGCTGCACTAAATGGCAGTGCCGTGGTTGGATAGTGCAGATTAAGGGGCGGTATTATCCCCTTCTGACATCACAAGGGGAGCCAAATTTCAACAAGCTATTTTTTCACATGCTTGCAAAGAATGGTTTACCAAAACTAAGTTACTGGTTTGGTGTTTTTCACATTTTCTGGGTTGATAAAAGCACTGGGGACCCAATTATAGCACTTAATCATGGAAAAAGTCAGATTTTTTACAACGGATACGTGAACTGCGTGCTTGTAGCACACAATGCATGTGTGAGTATATTTTTTTAGTACACTGCATGCATGTGTGAGCATATAAATATAAAAAAATCTATGCGGCATATACATTTATGGCTCAAACTACCTGATCCACTGTTTTGATGTGATGCATGTTTGTGACATAGGAAACCGAGGTGATTTGAAACCACCGTTTTAAGTCTATTTTTGGTAAATTCCAATTTTATGGAGACAATACTCCGCAATGGTGTTAAATGATAAATTTGCACATGATTTGTCTTAAAGCATATTAAAAACACAGACGTATAAAGAACAATAGATACTTGATTTTCATCACGGGGAACTTTAACATACAATAGATTTACTTGTGTTGCAGCCCAGATAGTGGCATCAGCCAACTTGGTGTTTAAAAATGTGCTCAATTAATTCTGTATAAATTCTTTTATTTTAAAGTCCAAGCAGGTAGTAATATACTTATGATTTAAAATAGTTATGGGAGTTAAAAAGATGTAGCAGATATTGGGGATTGTTTCCTTTAGGTTTAACCCTATCATGTCGTCAATTCAGATCTCTCATTTGACTCTCATTTGTTTCTCTCTTCGTAGGATCTGGAGGGAAAGATCATCGTTGACGAGCTCAAACAGGAAGTCATCACCACAAACAGTAAGGCCGAGCCACCCCAGTGCACATGTCTGGCCTGGTCTGCTGATGGACAGGTAAGAAACCCTACGGACAAATGTCAGCGATGAGGCTGTTTGTCTGATAATCGGTGTCTGCTGGATTGGGTGGTAGATGAATGTAATGTGTGTTAGTGGATAATGTTAAATGTAAACCTAACGGACATACAGAGATGTCTGGATTAATTACACTGATATATTTATTTTTTTCTCAGACTCTCTTTGCTGGTTACACAGACAACCTGATCAGAGTTTGGCAGGTGACCATTGGAACCAGATAAAGTCGTAAAATCCAAGAGCAGAATGCAAAGCGAATAAAAAAATATTAAAAATGATATTTGCAAATCTTGTTTTCATTAGTGTTTTTTTGTGTTGGAACGTTTGAGAGTTTTGTTGTTGTTTTTTTTGGAGGTTCATAAATCTTTGTTTCGTGGAAGTTAAAGGCACAAGTCCTGGTTTGATTTTATAATGATCTGCATGATGTTTAAGAGTGACAAAATTTGGCTATAACCAGCAGATTTGGGATGAACCGCAAATCTGGATTCTGTGAATCCTGTGTAAAAACATTTTTACATAAAATATTTCTTGTATATATATTAGTAAGTCTGTTTTATATTATGTTTTCTATAGTATCAGTTAAGATACACATGAAGTTCATGTTAAATGCATTTAAAACACCTAATGCTGATATAAATGTTGACTTAAAAAAAAAACTAAAGTTTCATTGTGCAAGGTCCTGTTGCCTCTAATTTTAGTGTTATGTTGTTAAAGTTTATTTACCTTTAAAACCAACCAGCAAAACTTATAAGGAATCATGATAGCAAGCTGGTTTTTGGTGATTTATGATGTCCTGAATTCAGTGATTAGATGTTAAGATCTTTGTAAAAACCACAATTCAACTATTTTATTCATTTATTTAACAGCGACAATGCATGTCTAAGTGTTATGCCAGAGTTAACCACAGTGTTCAAATTATGTCAAAAATTAGCTAAAATACACCCCCTCCCCGTAATTACAGGGTCGCTGTGATTTCAAGATGTGATCCAACCCTAAACATTTTTACCCCTCAAATTAGTGTGAAATAATAAAATAATTTTAACACAATCCTAAATCTAACAATCTGTTAATTCTGCCAGAAATCAGGGTGAGGCGCACATGAAATTTACATTTATTTCAGACAGGCATATTTTGGATTAGTTTATTGCAAAATTGGGACAATTAATCAACAGTATAAGTTTGTGGCTGTGCAGCACAAGAATTTTAAATGTATGTAGTATTTAAATTTTAATGAAAAACGGGAAACCTCTAATTAATATTTTTGTGCTTTATATGAGGTCTGGGACCCCCAGCCCCCCTTCATTTCGAACACTGGTTAACCATATCGCTAATTTACATTTATTTGAAAATTACCAATCATTATTTACTTTTTTAACATGACGTCATGTTGTCACACACAACAGTTATTCTAACAGTACTGTGAGATGACAGATCCACGTTAATCATGTTTTGTAAATAAATACTTTAAAAGGGTATATTTATAAACGCTATGCATAACAAATGTTTATTTAGTTTAACCAATTTTCTGTTTCTTTCTTATTTACTTTTGTGTTATTTCGGCCATACATACAGCTTCTAAAAATTGGCAGCGGCCATTAAAAAAAAACCATATCGGTCGACCACTCCGGTAAGGTTAGATGTGAATAACAGGGTTAGGCCATATGGGGGAATTTTTTTTTTTACAGGTCCGGTTAAGTAATTGAAATAAAATCTCAAAATATATTGGATATTTCTGTTGTAAATATATTTTTGCAAAAGTATTCTCTTCAAATAACGAACGACTAAAAATATGAATACGTTATGCATTAATTGATCAAACGTTGTTGGAATCATTAGTAAAAAATAAAATCACGGATAGTAAACGGTTTGTATAATCTTATTTGCAATAGATTTGGCTAAACAATGCGTTTGTATCGCTCGTGTTCTTGAACACTAGCTAGTGCTTCAGCATTTAAAGTGCGCAGCAGGAAACCGTAATGAGGGCGGTGCGTTTCCTGTCCTTGACCAATCACAGCACGCGATCAATACAAGGTCGATCGCTTGCAACCAAACAGAACTCGTTTTATTTCCCTGACCTCATCCGGTGCTATAAAAGTGGCCACGAGTTGGCACTGTAAGCGAGAGTCCATTTTGGAGTGTGGCCTTTTTAGCGCCTATATTTTTACAGTAAGCCGGTAAATGCGTTACATTTATTTCTTCATTTATTTCGCTTACGAATTTAGATTTGTTTGAGCGTTAAAAGAGGGGAAATTATACAGTAGGTGTTTCTGTTTCAAAACATTTACGTTAAGTAAATGTTAACACGCTCTTTGAGACAGTTAGCTTGGCGTGCTGCTAACGTACTTTAGCCTTCGTCGCTAACAGATGAAATGAATTAACTCTTTGAAATTTATACGACTATCTACACTTTGAAAACACATTTGCAATGCTTATTTTTTGTTTTTTAATGCACTTGATTAAGGCGCGCTTGAGTGTTGTTTAACCGAATCGCATCGCTGATTTACAGGGTTTATGCATTCTGCTATTATTGTTCTAGCACCAGCATTTCCATCATTTATCCTTTAAACTGTAATTGGTATCTAAAGGTGATCAAAAACCAGAATGGCCGACGCTGAGAATCAGTTCATGGAGACCTCCGAGAACGGGAACGAGGATGATTTTAACGGAGCGGATACCACCACGGGGGAGGCCGCGACGGAGGAGGAGAACGGCGATGGAGGGCAGATCGACGCCAGCAAGGGCGAGGAAGATGCGGGGTGAGAATGTTTGCAGTTTAAATTGGTTTATAATACTGCTAGACGAATTAACGTTAGTTAAATTAGTTGAGTCTCCGTTGACCCAATGTGCTTCGGTACCGGTGGGGGATGGGACGGGGATCGGGTGTTCAACCAGGTTATTGTGCCCATTGTTTGGATGTGATCGGGCGTCATCAGGGTTTGAGTCGCAGGTGGCAGCTGCTGCTCTTTGATCTGAAAGCCTCCGAGTGGGTTATTGATTTTGTTAATCTGGGGCTAGAGCAATTTAATAAAGAAATCAATGTTCAAATGTTTATAGAAATCAGAATGAACCTTTTCTTAAATGTAGTTCAGTAGCCATTTTGGGCTGTTATGGTTGCAGGGCATTGTAATGTTAATAGGTTTACATTTTTTGGAGTAGTGTCCTACATTAATAACAATAGAAGATGATTAACATGAAGTGGGGGTTTTATTTTGTCTCGTTTTTGTCAGTTAAAGGGGTAAAGCGGTGGTCTTTGCTATTTTGCATCGTCCTAGCAGTATTAAGTCATTGCTATTTTGTTCGCAGGCTTTTCAGTGAAATGAGTAAACCTTTTGTTTGTCTTTTTAGAAAAATGTTCGTTGGAGGACTCAGCTGGGACACCAGTAAAAAAGACCTGAAAGACTATTTCTCAAAGTTCGGAGAGGTGACAGACTGCACCATCAAGATGGATTCAAACACGGGCCGGTCGCGAGGGTTTGGGTTCATCCTCTTTAAAGAAGCAGAAAGTGTAGAGAAGGTATAACTGCTATTTCTTCCTCAGTCTTTAAGTTTAGGAGCAGTTTTGTGGATTGGGGTAAAGTCTAATGTTGTGTTTTATTGTTTTTTTAAGGTGTTGGCGCAAAAGGAACACAGGTTAGACGGGCGTCAGATCGATCCTAAGAAAGCCATGGCCATGAAGAAAGAGCCAGTTAAGAAGATCTTTGTTGGTGGCCTTAATCCAGAGACCACTGAAGAGAAGATCCGTGAATACTTTGGAGCCTTCGGAGAGGTGGGTTTTATTGAATGTTCACAGCAATTTTTTTTTTATTTTAACGTTATTTTAATGTTAACACTTGGATTATGGCTGGCAGATGGAAACTATTGAACTTCCAACGGATCCAAAGACTGAGAAACGGAGGGGATTTGTTTTCATCACGTACAAGGACGAATCTTCTGTCAAGAAAGTTCTTGAGAAGAAATATCATAATGTTTGCGGAAGCAAGGTAATGAACTTGAAAGACTTTCTCTGGATAAATTGGGTTATTGTGTATCCAATTTTGGATCCAATCAATGCAAAAGTGTTTAATTTTTCCCACCTCTTCCCTCCTTTTCCCTGTCACTGGTTTTAGTGCGAGATCAAAATTGCCCAGCCTAAGGAAATCTACCAGCAGCAGCAGTATGGTAATCGTGGAGGCTTTGGAGGTCGTGGCAGAGGTCGGGGTGGTGGAGGTAACATCTTATGTTTTTTTTTTAATATGCTGTTTTACGAAAGCCATGACTTTAAAGTGTCCAGGTTTAGTTGGTTTGCTTTGTAGATATCTGCATTTGTATCAGACCTTAAAATGCTCACGCGTATTAGTATTTACTTGTTTGTTTTAATGTGTCTTCCAGGCCAAGGCCAGAACTGGAACCAGGGATACAGCGGCTACTGGAACCAGGGTTATGGAAGCCAGGATTATGGCTATGGAGGTCAGCAGGGTTATGGTGGTTATGGTGGCTATGGCAGCTATGACTATAACCCTGGCTATTACGGCTATGGTGGAGGCTATGACTACAGTAAGTGTCTAGATTTCAGATGCTTATCACCAAAATTGAGCTTTATTACACCTTTTTCACTTATATATTTCAGGCCAGGGCAATACAAGCTATGGCAAAACACCAAGACGTGGAGGCCACCAGAGTTACAAGCCATACTGATCACGCGAACACCAGGTAGCCTAAGATTTATTTGATCTGAATTAAGTATCTTTGCTATCTTTTTTACAATTATTGAACACACACGGTCTGTCTTTATTGCAGGACTGAAGTATTCTCAAACCACGAGTCAAACACGATGACAACAGTTCAGAGACTCGCTCTCCCTCTACAGACAAGATCATGATCCATTTGTACAGAACAGACGAACTGGGGAAGCAAAGTCACACTTCCACGTTTTTATTTTAAATTTATTTTCCTTTGTCCACATTTCCACAGGCGGAAGTGTAATTTTTACTGTACTTTTTGGTACCTTTTTTGAATAATGTATTGTATGGTTGTATTTTACATGTCTACTGGATTTACCACATGAGGTTCGGGAGCTGCCAGAGCTTTTGAAATAAAATGATTTTGAGTAATTTCCAGTGTTTGCAGACATTTCCTACGTGCCCAGTTTACTTCCTCCGTCTCGTAGCTACGAATCTGCATATAGATGATCCAAGTCCACTAAATGTTAAATGTTTGGGTATCACCTAATGGAGCTTATCAATATGCTGGTTTGAATGAACTTGTTTTAACTTGCTTCATAAAAAATGTTTGCGCTTTTTGTTGACAGGAGATATTTGGTAGGGACCAGAGTTGTTCATTGAAGTCTCATTCCAGTAGTGTTTTGGTAGAAATAAATGATTTTGTAAGTTAAATGTTCTGTTTACTGGCTGTAAATGAATCTTTTTTGGCAATACCGTGATTTCTTTTTTTATACTGTTAACCCCAGTTCCCTCAAAACACACAAAGTACTGATTCTTTAATTTAACAGTTTCTTCATTCAACGTGACAAAGCACACATGGTGTTCCCCAAATTACATTTTGTACTTAAAGGAACAATTTACCCAAAAAGGAAAATGCATTTTAAACATCCTAGGTGAATGTGACTTTCTAACACAAGAGTTATGTTAAGTAAAATCCAGATTCTTTTCAGCTTTATAATGGCATTGGATAGTGCCCCATGTTTTTTTTTTTTTTAAAGCTCCAAGAACCTTATCTATACAGTTATTGAATGTCTCCTAGTGCAAAATTATGTTTTTTTGTAGGGAAACATTTAGATTGAAAATTATAAACCATGGCCATATGTGTGTTCATGAATGTTGAGGTCAGGTGGAGGGCTCAGTGCTTGTCTTTGAAAGCTATTTAAAATGTATGAATTACACTGCAAAAAAAAATCACATTCTTGGTATTTTTGTTGTGTTTTCAGTAAAAATACCTAAAAATTCTTAAATCGAGATGAATTGTAGCAAAAAGAAGATAAATCTAGTTTTTAGACAAAAAAAATGTAAAATTTAAGTGAAGACCGCGAGGGGACATGGTGGTGGATAATATTTGGGATGAGAGGGAATTTTTTTTTATAGCTTTTGCGTTCCCCCGAGAAACTTTTTGCGTTCGCTCGCAAAAAGAGCCTATGATTCCGTGAGGACCCACAGCGCTTCACAGCGTCACCTGAGACAGTTCACAAGGTAATGGCATCATTGATGCCAGCTGTTTGTAGATATGATATATAACTACTGTTATTAAAGAATTATACCGTATTTCTTTGTATTTAAGTCCAAGTTCAAAATAACACTCTATAAACCGCTACATTGTGAATGCATTGAGCTGTCTGAACCATTGCTGACGGGAGATAAAGTGTTTATCTGAACTAAAAACATGACCTGTTTCACAATGGAGTGGTTTAAAGAGTGTTATTTTGAACTTGGACTTAAATACAAAGAAATACAATATCATTATTTAATAACAGTAATTATAACAGCGGACATCAATGATGCCATATGGTGTAGTGCTGGGAACACGCAGCTATACGGAGTACCCTTATTAGATGGCATGGGGTAGCCTATATCCACCTCTAAATGTGAAATATTAAATATTAATATAATTTCTATAATGATCCTAATGCTGAGGAGCCAAGCAGCATAAGTTAAGTGACAATACTAGACCATTTTGGAGTGAACTAAGGCTATGCAAGACTATAGCCACTTACATGCCACTGTTTATTTTGAACTTGGACTTAAATACAAAGAAATACCGTATAATTCTTTAATAACAGTAGTTATATATCATATTTAAACAGCTGGCATCAATGAACTGCCTCAGGTGACGCTGTAAGCGCCGTAGTTTCTCGCAAAAACGTAGGCTCTTTTTGCGAGCGAACGCAAAAAGTTTCTCGGGGGAACGCAAAAAGTTTCTCAGGGGGACGCAAAAGTTTTGCGAGAGAACGCAAAAAGCTTCTCGGGGGAACGCAAAAGCTAAAAAAAAAATTTCCCTCTTATCCCAAATATTATCCACCACCACGTCCCCTCGCGGGCTCCGTATAATGTCGGTTAAGTTTTACACATTTTATTAATCAGTGTTTATGAGTTAAACGTTTCACTCACCTTCACCTTCAAAGTTATGGCATTCTAATGATGAACAAATGTTGAATCGGTTCGTTCGAATCATAAAACGTTGATCGCTCTTTGATTCACTTCACGCGTCTCCACGTGTGAGAGAAAACAACACGGTCATACTGCTAAACAACAAACTAAAATCCAAAATGAACAGAAATGATGGACATGAAAAACAGTCAATGAAGAAGATAATTGAGGACAGGTGAGTTTATCGAGTATTATTAGCAGATAAGGTAGATGCTGCACAGGTCATGGAGAAAAATGTGCCTCAAATATGATGAATCATACGAAAGATGAGGCGAGCTAAACATGTCAGAATGTTTATTTTTTTGATAATAACATTATTATCAGCTTTTAATATTAATTTGTGCTACATATTTACTTGTAATACAGTGGAAGATTAATTGTTTTCTTAAATTTTGATAAAAGTTTTTTCCCTTAGTTAAAAGGACACATGTAGTTTAAACCACAGCTTATGATGAATGAATATTTTTGGGCTTTCATAGATAAAACCCGATTTAATGGCTTTCCTTTTACAAGAAAATATTTCAGTCCTATAATTTATTTTTAAATGATGTGCAAATGTATTATTATGAAGCCTGCTATATCCTGATGGTCGGTAGATGGCGACAGATAGCAATAAATGTGGCGCTTAAACCATTAAAGAGACAGTTCGCCCAAAAATTCTCATCGTTTGCTCAATCTCATGTTGTTACAAAACTATATAAATGTATTTGTTCTGATAAACACAATGAAATATATTTTGAGGAATGTTTGTAAATAAACAATTCATGAACCCCATTCACTTTCATAGTATTTTTCTTACTATGGGATTGAATGGGTCTCATCAGTTTGGATACAAACATTCCTCAAAATATCTTTCTTTGTGTTTATCAGAACAAATATATTTATAAAGGTTTGTAACAACATGAGAGTGAGTAAACAATGAGACAATTTTTATTTTTGTGTGAACTATACCTTTTAAAGGAGAAAATAGACATTGTAGATTAAACATGAATATTGTAATTTAAAATACAATTTTAATCTGGATTAAGAGTAAACACTTTACCCAATGGTACACTATTTTTAAACAGCACTGAGCCAACGACTAGTTTATGACTAGTTATGAGTTCAGTTCATCAAATTGGAAAAACAGATATTTTAAAAAATATATAAATTGTCTTCAAATATAAATTGTTTTTAAATATATAAATTTGAAAACAAGATTTTATTTGTTTTCTAAAAACAAGCATTGAACGTTTCATAATGTTTAATATAGAAATTTCAATGTCAATATTTTTGATATTTCAAAGACATATACAGAAATAATTTTTATGCTTTATTTGATTGTAAAAGGTCAGTTTGAGATTCAAGTTGGCACTAGACACACAATATAAATCATTTAAAAAAGTTTAAAAGTACTTGTGAGAAAATAACTGACTGTTTGGGGCTGTATATCAACTAATCACAACTAATCGTTTGCAGAATAAAAGTTTAAATCATATTTGTGTGTGTATTGTGTGTAATAATTATGTATATAAATACATACACATGTAGATTTTTTTTAAGAAGAATTCTTTTTAGAAATATTTTTAGAAAAAATATGTTTATATATTAAGTACTCATATTTATATATAATAGAAATTATATATAAATATATACACATGTAAATATTTCTTAAATACATGCGTGTGTGTATTTATATATACAGAATTATTATAAACAACACACCCACACACACACACATATGATGTAAACAAAAACGTTTATTTTGCAAACGATTAGTTGCGATTAGTTGTTATGCAGCCCTGCACTAATTCAAATTTGGCTTAACTTAATGGGAAAAGTTTGTACTACTGAACATTTTTGATAATTCAGCACAGGTTTTAGTGCTCAGGACATTGGCTGCTAGTAAAGCACAGTTAGAATGTGTGGGTTTAGATTACTCACTGATGGTTCATCGTGCCAGAAAGGCCTGTCTGTTGAATCCTTATCGCCTTGTGTCACAACAAACTACCACATGCTATGATTTCAGAGTAATTTTAGGTCGCAGTAAAGATCTGCGTTAAAAGAACGGGTCCACCACCCAAAAAGAAATAGTCAGAAAAACAAAATATTTTTGAGAAAAGCTTCTTTTTTATTGTATTCCAGTCATTGAATTAATTTGATTCAGGGATTAATCTAATATACAAATACCACACACATTTATAAAAATGACTTTCACTGAAATTGTTCTTGTGTAAAGAGTAAAGTGCATATCTTAGACACGTTCTGTCATCTTTTAAGTTTAGATATCAATACATCATAATCAATATTGATCAGTAAAACATCATCAAACAAATAGTGCAAGTAAATTCCCACCTTAGAAGGGCTTTACTGTATATATATATACACAAATCTTTAAGCACCTTCATTGGCCATTAAAACATGTCTTTGCATTTTGCACAACAACATACGTGTCAAGTGCTGTAATAAATTATCTTCAATTTTCAGACAATTTTATGTAGCTTAACATTTACAACACATTGGCTATTTCATTTTTGTTTGGACTGATATTTTGCTTGTGCTTCGAAAGTATTCGAAATTGAATTGTTTATAATTCAAAAGTTCTTCAGGAAAAAATATGTGATTTTCCTCCTAACAACCTTTTGATGACTAAATGATATTAAATTCGAGAGAAATGATTTATGATACGGTATATACTGCATTGTCACACATTCTCTCTTTTGAAAACACAACCCCTTTCTGATAAACCACAACACAAACGTGTTAGTGTCTTTATAAAACATCTTAGTAAAATATAGCCAAGGCTTTTTTAAATATACATAAATAGCATGAAAATATTCTTGTTTTAGTTCAAACAATGCAGATTTACAATTACCCAAGTGATGACCATTTTTTTCCTGTTTTATCTTTCTGTACACAAGCACCTCTATAAGACACTTTAAAATGGCAAGTCATACACGTGAAAGACTTCCTGCTTTGCAAAAAGTTGGAAAAAGTGATTTTAAAAAGACTTTCAAGTTTGCTCTCAGATGACACATCTTTGGGTATTTTACAAATTTCAGTATAGATATAATTACAACAATTACATCGTTTCACAATAGGATTTCGAAAGAGTAAATAATCTGTACAATTATTTTCAATGCTGCAGACAGAAGAGTATTTTTTAGTTGCAGGTTTATTTGACATCTTGCTTGTATGTGTTATATTAGGGTATTAAAAAAAATCAAGATAATTTAATCCAAACTTTTTGGATCCTGAGATTTTTCTTAGATTAACAAATTGTTATTTTCTTTTATGATCACTCACTTGATATTATATATTTTGCATAGTGATGTACAATGTGTAGGTTTATAATTTCCTTTTTTTAATAAGTAATCTTCAGTAAGAAATGCAAACATTAGAGCTTATTTTAGCAGGACTTTTTTTCACTTTAATACCTGATTGTCAAATGTTCGCATGAAAGTTTCACATACGATTGCACTGAACAGTTTTTGAGCGCATCATACTTTAAGTTTTTGTTGTTGTTAGCAAACGTTGAATTATTAAACACTGTTTTAACAAACACACATCCAAAATATTAACAAATATTAAAAAAGTGTTCAAAATCCCTGTTATCCCATTGGAAGCTGACTTATTAAACAAAAAATAAGTCTCCTTTTTCTGAATAATATTACACAGTCAGTGAATGCTGTCTGGGAAAGTTTGTGATGAGTTTTCATTGTTATGTCCAACACGAGCAGCTGTTTCAGGTGAGGCAGATGAACTTTTAGCTGTCCCATAACCCGAGAGCCAATCAGAGCTTGGGTTTTAACAGAAACTGTAAAAATCACTTTGCAGCCTCAGGAATGGGTGGGGCTCGCTCCAGTCTCACGGCCCAGGGGTCGGAGGTGGCACTATAGAAGGGTGGGTGAGGCAGAACATCCTCTGTTGCCACGGCGAAAGTGAAAATCCCCCGTTTCCTGTCCACATCCTCTGAGATGAACTTCCTGTCCATCAAACTCTCCCGGCTGTTACTGCTGCCATCTACGTCCTCCAGCCCCTGTCCACCTGGAGGGTGCTGTCTCTCAGTCAGCTGAGCCAGCAAGGGGGTACTGGTGACGGGAACCCGCATGGTCCTGTCCCCTTGAGGGGCGCTGGGGTCTGGAGGAAAGAGGAAGTTGGTGGACCGCCACGCGGAGGGCTTTCGGCCACGTCGCGGGCGCGAGACGCGGCAGCTTTGCCGTTTGATGTGTCTGTGCAGGTGGTCGGAGCGCGTAAAGCTCTTGTAGCAGTGCTCGCACTGGTACGGCCGTACGCCTGTGTGAATGCGCAAGTGGTTCTTCAGGTCGTAGTTGTGAACAAACTTCGAGTTGCAATGCAGGCAGATGTAGGGCCTCTCGCCGGTGTGCTTGCGCATGTGAATTTTCAGCTTGTCTTGCCTGAAAGAAAAAAGAGACAGGAACATTTAAGAATGAGGTTTGAGTTTCATCCACAGATAAGGCTTGCTGACATATTTCTCACACTAGAAAATCCCTGTTTAACCTCAAAACACACAGAGACGCACACGTCTTCAATCGTGCACGCAAGCAGGAACACACGCACACACAGGTGCACGCTTTCGAACTTGAAAAGCAGACCGCTGCATCTTGCTCAACTGTACCAAAACGACAGATCAGTAGCAACAAAGCAACATGAAAATCGAAACACTCAGAGGGTTTTTTCAGGATTTGGCATTTCTGTTATGTGGTATCCAGATGAGTTATCCAGAAGCTAAAAGCCTTTTTTTGTTCTGCTTCTTACTCTTGATCTCACTCATTGAAATTTCATTCCGCGTTGGAGGTCAGGAGTAAAATGTAGGTCTTCTATTAACATTACTTTTCTTACAATGTGGAAACCTCATGTGGCCTACCATGTACGGTTTCATTGTTGTAATACTTGTGCAGCTTCAAAGAGACACTTTATTTTGGCAACGAGTGCAATTTGCTTGATTGCAACATGAATGATTCTTACAATATTCTCATGAATCATTATAAAATTCTTTAAATAAATCTCTCAACCTCTCGTGTATATTCTAAAATCTGACCCTGCATGGGACCTTAAACTTTTGACGTCTTTGGTCACCTTAGCCCGACTCACCTGGTAAAGCGAACCTCGCAGATGGTACACATGTAGGGTTTCTCTCCTGTGTGCGTTCTCATGTGTCGTGGTAGCTTTCCCGCTCCTTGAATGACCTTGTTACAGATTGGGCACTGCTGTGATGCTTTGGGCTTCATCTTCCTCTCCTCCTCCAGCTGCCAGGGAGGAAACAGCGTTCCCAGATGGGAGGCAGAAAGAAAACTCAGATAGGACCTGAGGTCTGCCCCATCTTTGATCTGACCAAGGGCAGGGTCAGAGGTCACGCCTAGTCCTGGACTCATGAAGTCTTTAAAGAAATCTCTGTGAATGGCAGGATTTAGGGGCTCATCTTTCAACTCTTCCTTGATAACTTCTTTCTTGACGGCGAGGTCCAAAGGGCCATTTTCCAGCGAGCCACTGGGGAAGGGATGGGGGCGATGTCGTGGCTCCACAAGCTGAGAGTACCCTGGAAATTCGGCTGCCCACATGGGAGGGTAGAAGCCGGGAAGGAGAGGTGAGAAGCCAGATCCTCTCTCGAGCCCTGGCACTTTCGGGTAGAGACCCTCCTGGAGCAGGGACTCTATTGAGAAGTCCTTCAGTGTCCGGCCCTCTAATCCCTCCGACCCTCTGGATTTTTCAGCGTTCTGGGCTTCCGGGGTGTGCGTTTGGGGTTCATGGACGTTCTGGTCAGGTCCCTGTTGAGAACTGCAGGGCGGACTGGCTGGTGCGCACTCATCCCAACCATTCTGGTTTTTGGACACGCTCGCCTGTGCAGATATCTCGCTGTTGTCGTCGCCATCTTTTGAGTCATTTTCTGCCTCTTCCATTTCTTCCTCTTCGTCCTCGTCTTCCTCATCATCCCCCTCAAACTCCTCTCCTTCAATCTCTCCCTCTACGGCCACATCATCTCCTTCTCCCCCTCCGCCCGTATCCATGATTTCTAGGCAAACGTTTATGATGCAGGGAATTTCCAGCAGCCTCGCGGTGCTCAGGATCTCCTTGACGTTTGAAGCCGTCACCGTCAGCGTCGACGTGTAGGCGAATTCTAAAATGGCTGTCAGTGATTCCGGAGCCACAAAGTCAAGTTCGTAGATGGCATGTTGGTTGGAGTCCCTGCCGCTACCGCTTGCCACGGTAAAGAGTTTTTTGAAGTACTGGCTGCAGGCGGCCAGAACGGAGCGATGGGTACGGTACTCCTGGTCTCTGACGACTAGGACGACATCACAGAGCAACCCGTCTCGTCGCTGCTCATTGAGACTGCACAGGACGTCATTGCTGTGGTTTGGGAAGGGGATTCCAATCAGGTCCTCATCTGTGTGTGCCATCCTCTCTGAGGAATCTGTAGATGGACAGAGAGAAAGAGTGAGTCCTGTATGTTCAAAAGAGTTATTGGCCGACAGTTTTATTATCAACTCTGTAGTTATCCAGATTAATTGCAGGTAGCTGTAGTTTTGTGTTTGTCTGTGCATGTGTCTTTGCACGATGTGGTTAAAGAGGATCAGATAATTAATGAACTCCTGTAGTATGCAAGGACCATTTCTCTATCTGACTCTTTCTGATTATAATCAGACACCTGCTCCACTGATTTCTGCTTTCCGTGGCATACATTGATAGTGACGAATGTAGACTTTGAAAGATAGTGAATTAAATCTGATCTTTTGCATTGTGAGAAAAGCTGACACTTATCTTTGTCACGTTCGGAAAGAAAAGAAAACAAGACAGGAAGACGAAAGGGGTCAGGCTCTAGTTTCTGCTTTCGGCGGGAAAAAAACTGCTAGGGCATGAGTAAACGTAACCCACCGCCCCCAGTTTACTTGCGTTGCATGAGAGATCTTAACCATCATTTAACTTCTATTTAACAGCGTTTGTTCTTCAATGACACACAAAACCCAGAACATCGAGTCATTTTGCAATTTAGTTTCACGTTGTTTATCTTAAAATCTACTTTGAAGTGGATACAAGTCTTTTCTCTCTTCCTAAGATATTGGTGCATTTAAAAAGCTGTATTTTTCTGTAGGTGTGGACAGTGACTCTCCATTCAGATGGCTTTTAAACACAGGCCTACATGAATGAGCCTGAATTGTACCTGTGGATTCCCTAAAATGACTTTTTAAGAGGCATTTTGGCAACATTGTCTTTCATTCATGCCTATGAATAGAGTTTAATCTCAGTGTGTCTCATCCCCGTGGTCACCGGAGGCATGTGGACGGATGCTTTTTTACGTCCGGCCACTGCTGGGGCTGTTGACTTGCCTTCAGTGCTCCAAAAACAGCCGCCACGCCAGAGTCAATCAGCTACTTGTTGCAACAAATTGTTTCATATTTTTCTACATTGTCTTTCTTCATCTACTATAATATTTAGCTCAGCGCTTACCAATCAACATTTTAATGGTCTGTCTGCTGTTGCTAGGAGACAGTTGCTATAATTAAGGCTAAAACTGTTAACCTAGTAACGAGAAATGTATTTTAAACTAAAAGTAATTTGACCCATCAGATAAATATAAAAGAAGCATAATTGCAAATTTAACCTTAATTCCCATTTAATTTTTTTTTAAATGAAAATGAACGAAAATGTCATAATGTGAATTTTCCTGAAAGCTCGCGCTTGATTGGTTTGTTATCCGTGTGTTACTAGCACACCAATGTTTATGGTCAACTTGTGCATTGATAGGGAAATGTGCTGTAGACAGAAAAAAGGAAGAGTGCAGGATGAGATCTCTGTCCCTGACAGGTTGGGCAAAAATTAAAAAAGGTGCCCCACCCTGGAAAGTCCAGCCAAGTTAAATAGGCGCTTGGAGCTAAAAACAACAGCGGGGAAAAAGAGGAAAAGAAGGAAGACAGACGGTGAAATCTCCCACCCACCCTAGGAGCACATATACATTTATCCTCCTGTCTTTTCCTCATTCAACCCCTCCGCACACACACACCCTCCCATAATTATAGTGCCACATACACTTAACATCAACTTAACTCCTTTTAATCTTGAAAATGTACGTGCTTACGTGTATGCACGCACACACACACATAAACACACAAAATTTAAGTTTTTGATTTATTTATGTAAAACTTATTTTATAAAATTTACCAGTGATTATTGTTGTTCATCAGCACCGTTTGGTTGCGTGTAAACTCTTTAGCGGCATTATCAAATGTCCTGTTTGAGGTTGAAGGATGCTTTGAGATAATCTGAGGATCTGAGAAATACACTTGACTTTTGTTCTGGTGTCTGCACTAATCTACACAGTTAGCGGAAAGAAGTGACGACGAACCTATAAAATACCCACGCAAAAGTTTCTGCACTTTTGCCCCACACACATTTCATTAGATAGACACATTTGTTGTCTGAAAAAGATGCACGGGTGCAAAAATTATACTTAATTTTGCGACGTTGGTGTAAAGTTGTGCAGTAATATTGAAGTGTTCGTACATTATCCCATTGTGTTCTCCAATTAACCATTCAATTGGCATGGGATGAATCATTTAAACCAATCTGTGAAACGATTTGAATTGCAGGGCTTAACATAAAGGACTGCCCTTCTACAAAAAGTATTTTACCGTACTTTACCCTCAGTCACTAAAATATATTTTCATCAATGTTTATTATTTAACATCTTGAAAGCAGACATTTACTTGGGTAAAACACAACAAAAGAAACTATGCAATATTTTGCACAGTTTGCTGTCAGTTTACAGGTACATACATATACAATTATATTTTACTTTTGAATTATTATTTTGAAATTTTTTTTATTGGGGCCAGTGAAAATTTCGGCAGGGCAAGTGAAAACCTGAACCACAGTATAAAAATTATTTGCGTTGAACCCCGAATTGGTGGAGTTTGAATCAGTCAAACAATTAAAAACATTTGTAAATGCAAAAACGGCAAAATTGTAATTTCGATACAATCAAATTAGTCCAAACTAAAGTGTAATAGTTTGTAATTTGTCATTTTAATACAGTGGATAAAATCATTGTTGTTATTGATGATAACCTTGTTTGATGATATTTTTGTCTTGCATGTTCTGAATTCAACATCAATCACAATGTGTCATGTTTCAAAACATAAATGACGCTACGGAGTAAAAACCCTACCCTGAAAACCCTAAAAACTACCTACTCACCTCTTTGATCTTTTTAAAATAACACACTCACACCTGTGCTTGATCTTTAAACTTAACGCAGACACGTACGAAAACGCTTTGATGGATCTCTTAACTGGGCCAATGTCTTTAGGTTTAAAATGTATACTTAAATCAATCGATACAAAAGCATTTGTTTTAAAGTTCTCGATGGCCTTCTGATGCAAAGATGACCAACTCTTGATAAACGGTAAAGTTACGACATCTTTTCTAAAAGTTAAAACAGTTGATATTTGTGAGCGATATTTCATCATGGCCTCTTTAGGGAGGCAGGGTTTGAGTCTAAGACAGGAGAGAGCGTGTGTCAGACTTACGGCCACTCAGACTGCTGGTAAATTGGCTAAATCCAGTCGTGGGTTCGTGGGTCCTGAGGGACATCATTTAGCGGTCTCACCTGCAGCGGCACCTGTAGGTTTTACTCCATTAGTGCTGTGACTGTTTAGGGTTTGAATCACATCTCTCCTGTGAGCTTCAGCTACGACCTGCTAATCCTCCAATAGAAAGCTCTGAATTTAAATATTTAAATATGGTTTCTGTCTGTCCTCTTATGGATGAACTGTAAGCAGGTGAACAGCGATACATAAAATACTTAACTAATTGTTGTGTAGCCGGCAGATTTTCAACTTCAAGTATAATTTACACATGCAGATTTTATGACCTATATGAGAAAATGTAATTGCTAAAATAAATAATTATGTAACTTGACAATATTATTAAATGTTTCTTGTGAAATCCTCATAAATTTTAATCAAAGTTTTATTTTATAATCGATCTCTTGGAAATATAACTCATTTCACTCGCATACTAATTTACACCGCAATGCAGAATATAATAAATGTCAATGTCACTTCATTAGGATCACACACATGGTTGTGTAATGTCTGCCGTAATGCCTCTGTTTGGTAAATATATGAAGCAAGGTGTACAGACGCCTGCATCAGAGGCTTCACCTGTTACAAACAGTAATTTACACTTGTTTATAATCTGTGCTCATCCTCTTTAAACACACACATGTTTTACAATCCAACTTTTTTCATCTAAACATTTAGTACGGCTAGAAAAGACGAGATCTGTTGTTTGTATGATGGTTTGATGGTTTCGGCATTACAACTTCTGATCCACTTTCATGGAAAAATTTCAAATGAATTATCCATTTTTTTAGTTACCCATTATCCAAGATATAGCAGTAATTTTAGATTTTAAATAACTTGAGATACATAATTTTTTGCACAGAAAGACACAAATTAGTTTGAATATACATTGATACATTCACATACATGTAATACTCAAAATCAAATGTTACAATGTCCAAAGTTGTTCTATATGCAATGAATATAAAATTAAATGATACAAAATATGTTGTGTTTAATTTCAACGTTTTTAGACCAGCATCTAAAAAATGGTGAAAACCAGGCCAAGTATCACAATCAAATTCTGAGATAATGAGCAATAAAGTTTGATTTTAGCCATTCGTTTCAATATGAATTTAATCTTTGACATGACTGTACTCCGTTAATATTAAATATATCAATTAATTTACATTATGTAGGATGAGTTTATGTAGAAAACAGTAAATCACAAATACGTCATCTAGGTTTTCACAAGCACAGTCACATATGGGCCAAAATTAAATCTCATGAAAAAGAACAAAAGTGAAACTAGGCAGAAAACTTATTTTCAGTGCCACTGTTCCCTCTATATGCACTTCACAAATGACACAATTAAGCAAACGTTTTTATCCAACAAAAGCTAGAAGAGATATCTTAAGTGTATATAGAAAGCGTTTATAGAAAGCTTTGTTTTTTTGCAGAGAAGAGACCTCATCATTTACTTAAATTGACTTTGTCTTAAGTTTTTGGCCAAAACTTCACACGCTCATTTTCTGGAGACGACATCTAAAGAATGGCCCAAATAATTACATGAGTCATCAAATGACTGCCCACAGACGTGCTGTTCTATACCTGACACACGAAAACAAACAAACACGACCGCGTTAAAAACAGTTTGTGCACGCACAGCATCTTCAGATGCCAAATATTATCTGATCTACACTTAAGCAGACAAATCACTTTCTCCAAAGAAGTTCACTTTAATACACTCACCGTCCAGATCCTCAGGTGTGCGCGAGTGTATGTGAGATTTATTCCAAGTGTCGTCTCAAATTGGAGCCGGTCTCATCTCTGTCTTTGAGGGAGATGGAGACGCCTGTCCATGCTGCCTACCCTAGCCTGTCCTCTCCATTCACAAAAACACACAGCCGAGCATCCAACTACAAGCCCAAAACAGCGACACACGAGGAGAGACTGAGGGTTTGTGTGGAAGCTGACAGCAACGAAGAGAGAGAGAGAGAGAGAGAGAGAGAGAGAGAGAGAGAGAGAGAGAGAGAGAGAGAGAGAGAGAGAGAGAGGAGGTGGAGAGCAACCGTAGAGAGATGTAGTTTTTATAGCTGGGTGGGAAGCTCAGGATAATAATACCCATCCTCCTCCACAACACAGTTTAAGCTCAGTATGTAATAAAGCCCATGGTGCACAAACCCTCTGATTTGGGGTCAGACTAAATGAATTTTTAGTTTTATTCGTGAAGGATTTGCAACTCAGACTTGGGGACAAATGGACGGAGAAGTAGTTTAAATAGAGAGAAAAGTACCAGCGCTATTTATGTGCGCGCACTGAACTCAGAAGTTCAGACGTTGGTTATGTTCACATACGAGCACGCAAACAATCAGACAGGAATACATCTGTCATGCTTGATATTCATCATCAATGTGGACTGGATTTACCCTTACTGTGAATCATAAAACAATTTAGAAAGTTATGTGAAAAAAAGAATTTTATTCTGACAAGTATTATATTTATTTTATGTGTAATATGTTTAGATAATATAGATAGTAATCAAATGTTAAATCCGCGTGTTAGCATCTTTAGAGTAATACAACAGATACAATATCCCACACTGTCTTTTTCCACCGTGTTAATTTTTTTTAACACAAATTGTTAAAGAAATAAGCATTTTTATTTTCACAATGACATCCGGATGCCACTAACATTTAACACAATGTATACACTGCATACTACAGTTTAAAACAACTATTAATTTATAACAAACTGGTTCACTAACAATTAAAAATCTGATTCAGGATAACAGTGTTTTTACACGCCAGTCAGTTCAATTAAAGTGATATTATATGATCAAAACTGACACAGCTTGCTTTATTCACGTGGATTAACTCGTATCGTGCATGTGACTTTTTTATTAACCTTTGTTAAAACGGAAACCAAAGATTTAGGGCCTAATTCTAATTTAGGGTATTTAATTCAAATCTTTCAATGGACTTTATTGTTTTATTTGGATCTGTGTTTGGTATACATCTGAAGATAGATTATTTGGATCGTAAAGCAGATGTAAAGTACAGGAGATATGTAACAAACATCACAAACAGTTTTTACGGTCAGTTGTGTTCGTCTTTTCCTGTGATAGAATAAAATGTAGCTGCGTTACAGATTTGTGCAAAACTTTAGCGTTATTTTCTAAATGTCGACAAAAAAATTGAATGACAGCGTTTCCATAAACCAATGATATGCGACTGACGCATAGTTTTCTTTCACTTCAACTGATGTTGGTAGGTTTACTAATATCACATTCACGGCACTTGGCATTATTTTTAACCGAAGGAGACGTAAGAGTATTATCCAAATATTAATGCCAAGGAAACCCCCTTATGCCGCGTTCACACAAGCCGCAGTAGAGTAATTTCAATGTTAAGTCAGTCAATTTGAAGAAGCGCGTCTGGCCAATGAGGCGCTTAGGGCGATGCGGTAGACGCGATTCTGCCTCATTTGCGCATCTAGTTTGTGCGAATGGCGCAAATTGTGCGTTGCCACGGCAAACGTGCGAGTTGAAAAATTTTAACTTTGGTGGAAAAACGCGCCGCGTTAACCAATCAGGAGCTTGCTCTAGTAGTGACGTGATTACAGGAAGTTAGAAGCCTCAGAAGCCTCTCCCATGACGTGAATTTCCACGTGAATGTCTCGATGACTAGAATTTCACGCGTGAATGAAGCGAGTAAATGTAAACTGTTCAAGCGGCAAACTAGGCATGGTAGACGCGATTTTCACACATCAGACGCGGCTGGTTTGAACCCACGGTTATACTTAGGACCGGGAACGTATAGGTGTTTCTTGGATAATGGTACAGTATTTTAAACTAAAAGAGATGTAGGAGTGTTATCCAAACATTATTGGCAAGCCTTTTATACTTGGGAGCAGACATTTATTGATGTTTTTCTGGGAGGTTTTAGTTCATAACGCGTCATCTTCAAATAATGATTATGTGACTTACTTGCATCAGGTGACCTGAAAAAAGAATAAACTGTTTGCATATCAGTTTTGCGAAATACACCTCTTCTGAATTGTCTGAAAAACCACCTCATGCGAGCGTAACACTTTTGTGCGAAATATGGGGGATTTTGCGAAATTGACGTGTTTCCATTGGCCGTATTGTCAATTCTCAATGTCAATTTGTGCAAAGTTAATAGAAACGCAGATTGTGAATAATTTCTAGCTCGGTGGTAGAGCATTGTGTTTGCAGCGCAAAAGGTCATGGGTTTGAACCCAGGGAACACACAATGCTAAAATGCTAAATCATTTAACCACTAGCAGAATATCTACTGTCAGTGTCACTAAATGAATGTGACCTCTAACCTTACTATAAAACTTACAGTTGCTCAGGATCTTGTTTGGAATAAATGCTTAATATTAAGATCAATATGCTTTTAAGGAACAACACAGGACACGATCTCTGTTATTTAACTTGCATGCTGACCTACGGCAATGATAGCACACGCTACTTTTTTCAGGAGTAGAATAAATATATTGGTTTAAACAATTACAGTGAAGTCTCACTTTGGATTGTGTTTGTTGGCTCCGTGACATTTTCCCGCGGTGTCTGTTTTATTAAATCATAATTTGACGCTTTTAATGTGCGGCAAACACGGACAGGATTTCCTAAATTACATTAAGAATCCGCCTTGTTATGTAATACATCACAGATTCATGGTGACCTGCTTTCCAACAAGCGCAGTTACTTCTTGCCAAAGTCAACGTTAAACTAGTAAAATACATTTCTTACATTTCCAGCAGTAAAATGAGCAGTGAAGTAAGATTGAAAAATGGGAAGATAATTATGAACACATTTTTGGACACGTATGATTAATTGTAGGGATGCTCAGTCAGTTGTCATAGAAACCCCAGACAGGTAACTGGACAGGTTAAAACAGATTCTTATATTAGACACAGAAAACACAGCCTGTGTCACTGAAATTCATTTTAGAGATTCTTAAATTTAGTATAAAAAAATCTAAATTGTAAAAGGGAAATTTTTCATTGTAGGTTCATAAAACAATATGCCACTTTCATAAAAAAATCTGATAACTTACTCACCCCCATGTCATCCAAGATGTTGATGTCTTTCTTGTTCAGTCGAGAAAAAATTATGTTTTTTGAGGAAAACATTTTAAGATTTTTCTCCATATAGTGAACTTTAGTAGACCTCAACAGTTTAAAATTGCAATTTCAATGTAGCTTCAAAGGGCTGTAAGCGATCTAAACATTATTTTCTTGTCATTAGTTGTGTGATGCGCCAGCGTGACCTTATGTATTACGTAATCCCGTCAAAAGGTCACACATGACGTATGCGAAACTACCAGTGATGCGCGGGTCAATGTATATAACCCACACCCGACTGACGTTTTCAACTAACCCACCCGCAACTCGGATCGCAAAAAAAAAAAAGTATATTGTACAAGACCCGCTCCCTGGCCCGCATTTTTTTAAAATAGTAATTGTTTAAATAGTTAATTGCCATCTTTATTTCAAACAACCTGACCGACCGCGACCCGAATATCATTACAAATATTTTTGTATGACTCGTAACTGCGGGTGACCGCAGGCACCCGCTCATTTCGGATCAACCCGCGCATCATCGGAAAATACGCTCCAGTGTTTACAAGTGTGGATGAAGAGGAGCGTTCAGACAGAGTTGTATGTTGAATGATACTACTGTAATTCATGTCTTTTTGTCAGTTTATTGTTTTAAAAGGTCCGCAAGTGTGCGTTTCACATATGTAACACGTGAACTTTCGACGTGATTACGTAATACGTCGTTTTAATATTTTTGACTGAACAAAAAAAGACATAAACATCTTGGATAAGTAAATTATCAGGATTTGTTTTATGATGTTATCTGTTTTTTTGGGGAGAATTAAAAGTTCTTTGGATCTATGTAAAATTCTCTTGTGGTAAATTTGTATTGTAAAATCATCCCATTCTCTCTATAAAGGTTTCTGTGTCTGATTCGGGAGACGCTGCACAGATGCATTCTGGGTGTGGGGGCTTTATTGCTCCAGGGTGTGGGCTTATGGGAAAAATTGTGTCATCTGAAACCCACCAACTAGGGTGGGAATCAGTTGTCCAAGGACATCCACACACACATTCGCACACACACAGAGTTTAAAATATGTGACAAGGTCATCTGTGAGCAGATTAAGGGGTTTCTAGGGGTTCAAGTCCAGCAGCTCCTGTTTTTCTGGAAGTGTTGTGTCTTATGGTCGGCTTCTTAAATTTTTTCTGGTATTTTTTCTGTGTACACACACGCATGTCAGGTTAAGTGTGTTTTTATTGTGATCTGTGTAATATTAGGGATGGTCAAGAGGACTGTATCTAGTTCTGCAGTGAGGTGTCAGCAAACAGTAGCCTATATTTTAATATTTTCTTCTATTAGTATTTTGTCATTTTCCAGTAAAATTTTTAAAACCTCCTTACAAGAAAATTACGCTGACTACAATATGTTAAACTGTTCTCTGATATCAAAAATTATCCATAAAAGTTTTTACATGTCTATTTACAATTCTAGAATTTATCCCAAGAATGAAATAGTCTTTTATTACCTTATTTGAAAGGGTCATGAATATTAATGTTGAGCTCTGCTCTGATTGGCTGTTTCTTAGAGCAGCTCCTTCAGTAGCTCTGTGTGTGTGTGTAAACAGAGCTTATATTTGAGCCTGTATCAGACGAAAATACAGATTTCAAGGAAAAATTAATTATTCAAAGATAGGAAATGGTTGTTTCTGAGTGGTAAGTTTTTTTTCAGTATGGACCTGCAAAACGTAACTGAAACGTGAATAACATTATTTAGCCTAAATGTTAGCATATAGCATTAACTAGCATATAGCGTTAACTCAACCTTCACAACTTTGTTTTTAGCATTGTAACAATGTTGTAATTAATTCAATGTGTAATTTAATTATTGGGGCGTACATCTCGACTGTAGCGTCACAGTTGGTGTTATGTTGCCTGTTTTTCAGCGGTGCTTTGCATGCACAAGGTTTACATAAAAAGAAGGAAACAATCGTGTTTGAGGCTCACTTACCATTGACAGAATATTATTCATCTATGCCTACCTAAAAACAGTTTTACATTCTATGGCACATTTAAGTAAGGGATAATGTAGAGGCAGCCGGTAGTTATCGGGAAATAAGCCCCGACAGTGTGATCAGGACCCGACGCGAAGCGGAGGGTCTTGTATCACACTGAAGGGGCTTATTTCCCGATAACTACCAGCTGCCTCTACATTATCCCGCTTATTACACGGCTACATGTCACATAAGAAAAAACCCGGACATGAATATGAATTTGAAACATTTTATTGGCAAATTTGTTTTAAATTAAATTTTTTATCCTTTCGCGAAACTTTGCACAGATGCATAAAATGATCGTAATACCTTATTAAGATCCACTGCTTCATACTTGTCTGTCTCCATTCTTTCTCTTTTAGCCAGTCTTTGAGAAGTTTTAATGCCCATTCTGTATTTTTGTGTGTGATGGCTTCGTAGCTGTCATGCTCTATTTTGTCAAGTTCAGTCTCAGTAAGCTCTCTGTGTCTTGTCGTGGTTGTCCAGTGTTTGTCACAAGATGGCGCCAAACAGTTATCTTTATTGATCTTTATTGGCGCGGAGCGATTTTACTCGTACAAGTAGTACCGGCTATGCGTTATTACTTTGGAGCGGTTATTATTTGAAAAGAACGAACCTGCAAATGTCTCAACTGACCAATAAGAATCAAGCATTCCAGAGAGCGGTGTAATAAGTCGTAATATCCTACTTAAGTTTTGTTTAACGTCACCATAAAATTGACCTCACTTCAGTTCTTGTCACGAGGAATGAATAAAGGGCGGAGCTATTAGAGACTTATTTCCAATTATCCAATCAGTTCTTCATGGATGAAATGAAGTCCCGCCTTACATTTTTTTTCTCATTTCAGAAGGTTTTCACTTGGATATACAGCACGATAGGAAAAAATATTATCACTACCTATGGTGACTTTAATTTATGTTGCTTGTAGGATGTTTTGATTGTTTAGGAAAACTGCAGAAAACTCAATATGGCTTATTTTAATTTTGTGTTTTTTGTGACTTTGGCAGGTTGGGTGGTGCCTTTCAGTCCGATTGAAACAGAGATTTACATCAACACTACCCACAGATCATGGTTTGAGAAAGCAACACCTTATGATGCTGTGCAGGATGTAAAAACAAGACACGTACGTAATTTATACAGGTAAGTATGCAGGTGTCTTTAAAACACTTTTAAAAGATATGTTATATTTGCACTTGACACGTCTTAAAAAGTGCAACGCTTATAAATCAAGATGAACATCAAGACGTATGACAGGAGCCAAAAACATTCACTACAGCATGTGTTCAAGTTCATGTTCATTTTATTTATAAAGAACAGTGCCTCATAAACCGGCCAAATGAGTTGCATTACTCTGTAAAAACTATTGCTCTTCTACATTCCCCAAAAATGTAAACTTACACTTTTAATTGTTAACATTCACCATTAATGCTTAATACACAATAACCAATTACTTTCTGAAATGATTCTGCAGCCTTAAAAACATGATCATTTTAGGCAGTGTGTGTGCGTGCGTGTGCGTGTCTGTGTGTGTGTGTGTGTGTGTGTGTGAAGTGTTAAAATGCACATCCTTAATTTGTACGTCATTAATCAAACTAATCGTGCATAAAAAACACACACGTGTTTGTGACAGATGGAGTGTGTGTGTTTTTGAGATGCTGCTCCTGAAAGGATATTTTTTTGTGTGGAGGATTGTGAGGAGGAGGCTGGCCTGTGTGTGTGTGTGTGTGTGTGTGTGTGTGTGTGTGTGTGTGTGTGTGTGTGTGTGTGTGTGTGTGTGTGTGTGTGTGTGTGTGTGTGATTATGACTCGCCTCTGTCTGCCCTCAGGCCCTTTGGCTCTACCTAATTAAAACCAACCAGGCTGCAGGGCACAGGAGACACATGTCTGTCAAACACACACACAGACGCACACATTAACGCACGGACACACACACAAGATGCAGGCTTTCTTACTGATCATTCACACACTGTGATATTGTACTTGCATTTGTGCATGAATTGTCATGTGCATGCTATTCACACACTGTTCTTAAAAATCTTATTAATTAGGTTTTTGTCAATCACTGAATTCTGTGCTCAACTATTTATTTATTTACCCTCTCCTGAGTTGAAGAAAGCATTTTTCTATATAGTTGTGCTAATTATTATAATATAATGTCAGTTTATTTATTTGGTAAATAGCTGTGTAATACGTGGGATCGGTTGCTTAGTCACAAAATATAAAACTTTCTAACGATTGATTTGAAATCATTATGAAGAAAAATTACTAACTTCTTAACATAATTTATTATACTACCATTGCAAACTTCTATTTTAAAAGTAATACATTACAGTAAAACCTCATTACACAACACTTTGGTCCCAGAAAATTTTCGTAAAATTAGCAGAGTGACTTTTGTGTGAACGCAAACGCGTCCCGTGAAATTTTTGGGATTGCTCCTGTAAAGCGGACCTAGTAAAGCATTCTGTGTGAACAAGATGCAGAAACATAATCTAAAATGCACGCACGTGGTTTCTCGAAAGAGAAATCACGGAAAATTAGCAAACTTCCGACGCTGTGGAAAAATAAGCCACGTGTCTTTACGGGATCTTTTCGGTATGTGTGTGAATGCACGCACAGATCCAGAAAATCATTGGCAGTGTAAATGAACCACAAATCAAACGACCCCGGACGCATTTTCCATGTATTTTCCGTAATCTTTGTGTAAAAAGGCCTTAAGAGTAATTTAGTTACAGTGAGTTGCAGTTTTTTAAGTGAAGAACATCCGTTTTCTGTTGTAAAATCACACTTGTGTCACACTTGGGTGTAAGTGTTAACAAATCCCTTTAGGGTGATAGAAGATCTTTTCTAAGAAGTCCAAAAAAAGTCATTTGCAATCATCACCAGTAAATTGTACATTACCTCTAACTAATCCTAACCAGCTGTCATCTGGTATCTATGACCAACACCCACCAAAATGATGAGATCTTTCTCGTTCATGTGTATAGTGCCGCACAAATTACATTTTCTACAAATCACCACGGTACAACCTAGCTGTCAATCATTTGGGCTCAAAAGCAGATCTTTCTGATACCAAAACTTTTCAGCTGGGGTTTCTGTTTGAGTAAGTTTGCAAGGCATGTGGATGGGTTAGGGTGAGTTTGTGTGATGCAGGGCTGGGGTGAGTGTGTGTGTAATGAAAGGTCAGGGTGAGGGTGTGCGATTTAGGGCTGGTGTGTGTGTTGTAGGACTGTAATGAGTGTGTAAGTGATGTGGGGTGTGTGTTGTGTGAGTGTGTGATGGATGGTTGGGGTAAGTGTATGTTGGATGATGGGCCAGTGCGACTGTTTGTGTGTGTGTGTGTGTGTGTGTGTGTGTGTGTGTGTGTGTGTGTGTGTGTGTGTGTGTGTGTGTGTGTGTGTGTGTGAGTGTAAGCAGTGGGGCCACCAAGGGGGGCCAGGGGGGCCACTGCCACCCCTAAAAAGACAATGGCCACCCCAACCAGAAAGAGTGAAGTTATAACTTTAGTCATTGTCCATGTTAATTTATAAACTAAAGACTATATTAATATGAAGTAAATGAAATAAAGTTGCATGATATGTACTGTAGAATACGCTCTTAACCCCTTGCACTCTTGACCCACATTGCAGTCTTTACTGTATAAATTACATTTAGCCTCGATCTTTTATACTACTTTAAAAGTGCACGGATCCAATATTGCCTACAATTACACACGTGTTTGATTTCTCAACGGCTTATATTTACTTAATAAGATAATCACAGCATTTTAAAGCAACACCAAAGAGTTTTTTTACCTTAAAATAACGTTTCCAAAAAAGTTTCAGTGGTTCATCCACTCAAAACAGGGTGAATGGCACCTTCACATTCGCTTTGCAGCCCTCTATCGGCCAAAACCGCACTAAAGAAGTTTCCAACCGTCGGGTAGTGGTCCTGTAGTTCGAGTGAAAACTACAAAAACTTGCTTTACGGCAGACCTACAATCCCATCAGAGCCAGCTATGCTGGAGTATTTACGACAGTGCTAATGAACAATTACGTTTCTAACCTGTAGGGGGAGCAAAGAGCAATAAGTCTTTAGTGTTGCTTTAAGATCATTTGGGGCGCTGTCTTTACTGTTTGCGCGTGTTGAGCACACAAACTTTATCAAATGGATGAGGAAAATGTTGAGATCTGTTTCACGTCTTTAGTCAGTTCTGTCAGCTGGCCCAAGCATCAGGCTATGCTTATTGTGGAGAGTAAGTTAGTTTTTCGTATGTTATATAAAACATTGTTTATTGTATCACACTCACATAATACATGACTGCTTGGCTTTTATGTATAAAAATAGGCACCACTTTTGGTTTAAATTGAGCGATTTCTCACTTCTTGAACACTAGGGGAGAAAAGGGGCGAAAGTACCATTTTTCAGAAAAACGTAAATAATGTTTTCAACAGAGATATATTTTTGTTTTGATCAGTAAACTCACAAGTGTTGTCTATCAATACCAGGTGTAATTTTGATCAAGTGTAAAATGACTTCGGTATAATTTCACTTTTAACATAAGTAGCACAGTGTTACATTTGACCTTGTCAGCACGGATGAAAGAAACACAAAGGTGGGTCAAAAGTAACACAACAAAACAAGATAGATTTTTGTGGTTACAGTTGTTTTTAGTAAATATACATGACTGTGACCTTGTTAATATGTAACTGCAAACATATTTTGTCATTTATCTTTGCAAAAAATAATGAAATTAAATTTTTATTTTAAATTTCAGTTTTTTAAATATTTCAAAAGCAACCTGACAGTACAAACTTGAATTGTTGAAAATAAAACATATTATAACAGTTTAAACACTATGAAATTATATACAATTAATAATTATATAATTATATACAATTTTAACATAATGCAACAGTATTAGCAGCAGGACAAAAGTAACAAGTATTACTTTCGTCCCGGCAGACTCCTGACATTTAACACGATTTACTTTTATTTTGAAAAACTCTGAGAAATCAAACTTCAGGATGTGTTGGAGCACTAAATAACCTGTAGATTGATCAGTACTGTAACACATGAAACCAGAAACACAACACTTTATAACAAAAAAAGCTTTAGGAATTAGGAACAGCTTTCTGGACCTACACCCGCAAAACGGTAAGGAAATAATGTGATATTTGTCAGCTCTGTCAATGGTTACGTGCTAAAGATCCTGTCATAGTTGGAATGCAAATGTTATCAGGGCTCTGAAAAATTGCTTTGTTACTTGTGTCCCGTGTCACTTTCACTTAAACACTAACAATATATTTAAGCTAGGGTTATAAAAAATCGAAATAAAGAGGAAGACATCCACGTCTATTTGCAAAGGACTACACTATTTAAAGAGCAATTAATTGCTAATTAAAAGCATTTTGTTACATTAAACAGAAACAAAAGTACTCTGAATGATTTTTTGGTGCCACCCCATGATTTGCTATGCCTATTTAAATGGGGGCGCCACTGAGCAGGTGTCCATGATGTATAGTTGGGGTGAGTGTGTACTGTAGTGTGTACGCGTGTATGTGATGTAGTGCTGGGGTGGGTGGATCAGTGTGTCCTTATTTAAAGCTGAGAGAGTGAGGGAATGAATGCCCACACACTAATTTTTTCTCTTTCTGTCTTTCTCCCCCCCATGCTCTCCTCTCACATCAGTGGGTGGACCCAGTTTCAAAACCAAAATCTTACAGCAACATTATAAAACGGCCCGCTTTCCCCGTGTGTATGTGCACGTTTCATTGATCTCTGTTTCCTTGTGCAAACGTGTGTTGTGGTGTGTCGCCCTCAATAAAGTCTCTGATGATTTTACTTTTGCGTTACAAAAGTGTCTGTTCTTCAGTTTTTACCATTTACCCATGAAGAAAGAGAGAGAGAGAGAGAGAGTCAGGGAGTTGCCACTGGTTACAGTGACGGTTCTCACACAGGAAACACCTACAAGAGTTTAGATGTTCCCCAATCAGCTGCTCTCATAACAAACTCACTTTTCATACAGTAAAAAACCATTTAAACTCAAACCGGCCTTCACTGAGCCACAAAGTGTTGAAATCAAACACAACTTAAACCAACTAAACTAAAACAAAGACGAGTCAACTAAAACTGAGATAAACGAAACTCTGTGGTAGATAGTACAAAGAAGTATACAGTCATAGTTTACTACAGTAAAGTTACAGAATAACAAAGTCTTGTAGTTAGTTTACAGTATTAACGTTTTGTATACAGTGATTATAGTAAAGGTCATGTCTAGTTAAACTCACTTATAGTAGTGGATACTTGAGAGTATAGTAGTATGTTAAGTGTCTTGTAAAATCTAGTTAAGTTTAGCTGTTGTATAGACGGTTTCGACAGTAACAACATAAACAAGCGGCTTTCGTGGTCAACACGTAACTTCCGGTAAACTCCGCTAAGAATAAATAACAACAAATTATTTTAAACATAGTTTATTTATATAACAAGCAAAATAAACAACACATAGATTACCTAGGAAACCAAAACATTTGTTATTTTTGTCGAGGTATTTGTTTCGACGAGTTCAGTTTAGCAACTAGTCAGACCATTAAAAAAAACTGAAATCGGTAGTAAAGTTCAGACCAGATGCATATTGCATCACCGCACGTGCTTCCGATGATAACGTCTGATACCGGCTTTCGTGGAACAAACTTAAGGTAAACAAAGAATCAATAATAAGTAAATAACAAAATAATAAGTTCTTTTAGAGTAGTTTTAATTTACTGAATTAATTTCCTGTTTGTGATGAGGATTAATCATGTGACCAGAGTTCGAGGGAAACGCTTGTTGTATTCTCATCGGAAAAAATTCAAACAACTTGGTTTTGCGAGTCAATTCAAGTTATTATTTTAAGTTTTGACATGTGATAAAACAATTTAATAAAAACAATTTGAAAAAGTTTAAAGGGGAAATCTGACTTTTTCCTTGTTTAAGTGCTACAGTTGTGACCTAGAAACCTAGAAAATGTGAAAAAGATCAACTCAGTAACTTTGTTTTGGTAAACCATTCTCTGTGAAAAAAGAGCTCATTGAAATTTGGCTACCCTTGTGATGTCAGAAGGGGATAATACCGCCCCTTAATCTGCACTAGTATCCAACCACAGCACTGCCATTTAGTGCAGAGATCAGCTCATTTGTATTTTAAAGGACACACCCAAAAACGGCACATTTTTGCTCATTTTAACATGTTATATTAAATTATCTATATGATATTTTGAGCTAAAACTTACTCTGGGGACATCAAATAGTTATTTTAAATCTTTAAAAGTCTGGTGAAATGTCCCCTTTAACTTATATTTTCATGTTACTTTATCTTAACAAATTATTTTGATAAAAATGCTGCATTTTTATACATCTTAGTTAATATAATCTAACTGAGCCTGAATCTATGAGTATATAGATAGTCATTTATATCAGTCACTATGACCATATTGATGACAATTATATGGATTTATAAAGTGCACGTGACCTGGTGAATTACTATGAAATACTTGCATGATGTTGCATGGTCTTTTGGCACAGGTCATTGGGTGAATAGCTGTAAACATCTCAATGTTAACTATTTCACTATTAAATAATGAGATTGAGAGATTTCTCAACTAGTTTAGGGTGTTTTAATAGTTGGATTAGCGATAATAAAGGATTCCAGTCAGAAGACATTTAATGCTTTCTGCCGTTGATTAATCACAGATTGCCAGGGAGCGTTAGTCTCTCTCTCTCTTTGTGAAGGTGAGGTAAGGACGTTCCATAGTGTCTGACAGATGAGAGTTAACTAAATTACCACACACGCCCCTCGGTTTCTGGTCTTCTCTAGAAATGCTTTTATGAAAATTTGAGGAACATTGCAATATGGTATTTGTTTAAATCGCCAAACTTGCTCTTTGTGATGTGAACCGGACCCCCAAATCTCTCTTTTTTTAAACTTGCTTCAACACATAGAAGAATTTATACTAGTCCCTTCTACAAGTGAAATGATTCAGTCAGAAATTGAAGCGACGGTTCAGTTTCAGAGAAGAAACTCTTTCTCTTATGAGGTGAAACCAAGGAAACCAAAAGGTTTCACATATAAATCTAAAAACAACTGACGGTTGAACAAATATAGCGTTTCATAGGCCAACTCCAAAAAAATTAAGAGAATGAGTGAAAACTTTCGATTTTGACTCTACAAAAATTTTAGAGACTTAAATAAAAAAAGTCTTGAAAAAAGTACACAAAAAAATAAACCCAGCATTGGGTCAGAAAGGGCCAAACTTAGCCGATAAATATATTTAAATTAAAATTATATTTGACCCAACAATGAGTTAAAACAACCCAGCATAGGTTAAAATACAACCCAGTGGGTCGGGTTTGTCCCATTTTGACTCAAAACTCGGGTTGAAAATAACCCAGCATTTTTATATTTTAAGGTTTAAAAAAGTTAAATTTTATTAATAAATTACCTTTTCCCTCTGTATTTTTTTATAGATTAGCTAACAAAAAATAAATACAATATTTTAAATTAAATTACATATATTCAATCAAATAAGTAAACGAAACTGAAACACAAAAGTTATCAAGAAGTTTTCCAAATTAATCCAATTTTTATTTATGACAGCGTATCTACTGTGTACAAACTCCTTTTATTAGGTTTAAGTAAAGATCCTCATCCAGTAAAACGGATCACATCTATTAGACATCACAACTTGTTTACATGTGACTTTGGTGTTTGTAATGTGAATGATTCAGAAAAGCTGCACTTAATTTAAAATAATATTATTATAATGTATATCAATAAATCTGCAAAACAAACAAATATTGATTAACTCAAAGTCGCTATAAAAAACACTACCGTGTGGGGGGGGATTATGCATGTGCACATGTGCACCTTGCATGTTTTAAGTAGGGTCGCATCAGAATTGCATGGAGAACCGGATCATTGTTCCCAACTCGGTTCCCACACCCTCCTACGGGGAGAGCATGCGGTGTGCAGCGCACTCTTAAATGTTTGAGAACACGCCAGTGTAAAAGTATCCACAGTGTAACAAAAGAGCGCTTCGGATCAGGTTCAACATTGATAAACCCTGTGCCGGTGACTCAACAAAGGTGTGGCGCGTATCCCAGCATAACCTCACTCGCTCTCGTTTCTCTCTCTCTCGATTCTGCTTTAAGAGTGACAGTGAGTGTTTAAGTCTTATCACATAGGAGTATGTGTGTCATCGTACAGGCCTGGTGTAATGTCAGGTTAAACACAGGCAGATCGCAAACACATCGTGATCGATTCGAAAGCAGTTGCTTGGCATTGAAAGGAAATCTGGTACCCCGATGGAACGTCAATTAAAATGAATGAATAATTAATGGTGACAGTCATCTGACCATTCACCTGATATATGGTGTCTCTGACCAGTCTATACAAAGCTCTCTCTCTCTTTTTCTCTCCCTCTCTCTTTCTCGCTCCTTTAATGAGAATTGTGTACTGTATTTACACAATTCACCTGAGCGTACTAAATTCACATATTTTAATATTTCATCATTCACACCCGAAGAATAAATTCTCAGCTCAGAAATGTTTTGTTTTAAAATAAAATTCAAAGATTAATCGCGATTAATCACATACAAAATAAAAGTTTGTTTTTGCATAATATATGTGTGTGCACTGTGTGTAATTATTTTGCATATATAAATACAAACACATGCATGTATGTACTTAAGAAACATTTACATGCATATATATATTTTTATATATATTATATTATATATGAAGAGTTTTGTTGCAAAACGAGATAACTCTATTTTTTTTAATTGGTCAGAAATCTCTTTTTTGGTTGTGCATTCCAATTAAAATCAATTCAACTGCAGTTGGTTTGTTTTGATTTAAACCTTCATAAGTAAAAAAATACAGCTAAGTAGCACCATAAAACAAAATAATAATATGATAACATAATAATAATAAACATGTTTTGACAAAAAATGTTAAAAACTGAGTTATCTCGTTTTGCAACGAAACTCTTCATATATACATTTAAAAAATTATACATAAACCACATTTTATTTAATGTATGTGTGTATTTATATATGCATAATAATTACACACAATAAACACACAAATATATTATGCAAACACAAACTCTTATTTTGTATGCGATTAATCGTGATTAATCTTTTGACAGCCCTAAATAAAATAGAAAAAATATTTTAAAAATATTATTAAATTTAGTTAATTATGCGATATATATAAACATTAAACATGCAATATATTGTTTAATAATATTATTGCATGCACTTACTTTTCTGAAGAATGCACTAAAATTTGATTTAATTTAATTTATTGGACAAAAGGTGAAATAAACACATTTTTCATTATTTCCATTGTGGTTAGATTTTAAAGATTTTAAAAAGATTTTTTGACGGATGCACTTCACACAGAAACCTAAACTTGCAATGCTTCATTATTCATGTGACATAATAACAACAACACTGAGGTTGAAAACCTGAAAGTTTAAAGTTAACGTTAATGAACTTAATTCAGTATCGAGTGTCAATCTGTACATACTGTACATACTTCCCCCTAAATGTCAATTGCGTTTGCTCTTTACATTTAATGACGTAATTTATAAAGTTCGTCGCAGGATTCGCCTGCCCGATTTCTCTGAAATGCACGTCTGTTTGCAGTGAAACACTGGGCGATGCTGCGATAGCATCAGACCCCCTGACCTGTCATCTCATTTTACTGTATTAGACTTTCTAATTAAAAAGTCACAGAGAATGAGGAGGTGGGGGGGTCCCACAGACTGTGCCCGTCTTGCTCTCATTCAGCTTCGTAAGCTTTAGTGCTTGTCAAGCATGTTTCAGAGTGACAGACGCAAGTAAACCTCTACAGACCGTGATGGAGCGGTGAGACAGACAGAAAGCGTGTCAAAGGGAAACAAACAGACAGACACTAGTGGTTTCTGACCTTTAGGTGTTGCAGGAGAAGTCTCGCCGTGTCAGGAAACTGCTATCCTCCAGCTCAAACATGTGAAAGTGAAGGCAGACGAGAGAGAGCGACAGGGAGAGAGAGAGATAAGGAGAGGAGTTTTGCACAGAAGGTGTGTCGTGAATCGGAGAGAAAGAGAGAGAGAGAGACTAAACAAGAGTTCACACCCACCTACCCCTCCCTCCAAACCAGAAGTATTTGGCAACCAGCCGCACGTGTCCACCTAACATACACGCACATTAAACCCTTGCGGCGTACCTGCAGTCAAAAAGTGTTGGCATGTCATGCATAAAATACTCATGAAATACATATATGTATTTATTTTATACACATTCCCTGGTATTGTTTAATAATCACATTACATTCAGACTTTACAAACACATACTTTTTAAAAGCAAAGTTTTACCATGGTCCCATCTGAACAAAGCATGGTAATACTATAAAACTTAGTACTATAGGACTAATGTAGGAGTGATGCTGAATTTATATTTAATGTAAAGTGAATCACAGGCCTATAGAAACTCTATATGGGGTATATGAGCTGGAGACATGTGAAAGAACGCATTTAATTCGTATCATGGCCGAGTTCCCAGCGTTCATTATCTGTGCGGCTATCACATTAAATCCAGGGAGGGGTTCAGGAGCTCCATTAATACCCACCTAAAGAAGGGAGTGGGCATTTTTCTGTAAATCTCATGAGTAAGGTGTTTGTGAATGCAGGTGTGCGCCACAGAGATTATTACACAATGAATCAGATAAACAGCGCTAAGACTTTACTGTGTCATTCACACTATGTCACTTTATCAAGATTTTAAAAAGTTTGCCAGGCTTAAATTGTGCACTTTAAAGAGACACTCAATTTAAAAGAGACAACTTTTCAGCTCCCCTAGAGTTAAACATTTGATTTTTACCATTTTAAAATCCATTCAGCTGATCTTCGGATCTGGTGGTACCACTTTTAGCATAGCTTAGCATAATCCATTGAATCTGATTAGACCATTAGCATCACGCTAAAAATAATCAAAGAGTTTAGATTTTTTCCTATTTTAAACTTTACTCTTCTGTAGTTACATAGTGTACTGAGACCGACGGAAAATTAAAATGTGCGATTTTCTAGGCCAATGTGGCTAGGAACTATACTCCCATTCTGGCGTAATAATCAAAGACTTTGCTGCCGTAACATGCTTTTTAATAGCAGGGGACTATTCAAAAATCACAACTTTTAATTTTCCGTCGGTCTTAGTACACGATGTAACTACAGAAGAGTCAAGTTTTAAATAGGAAAAATATTGAAACTCTTTGGATATTTTTTAGCGCGATGCTAATGGTCTAATCAGAGTCAATGGATTGTGCTAAGCTATGCTAAAAATGGTAGCGCCAGACTCGGAGATCGGCTGAATGGATTCCAAAACGGTAAAAATCGATGTTAAACTCAGAGAGCTGGAAAATGAGCCTATTTTCAAAAAAAGTGGAGTGTCCCCTTAAAGCCTATTTTAATTCATTATTAAAAAATTAAGGGATGTCCTGGGCCCGGTTGCAAGGGGTAAATTCCCCTTAACTAAGAGAATAATTATGGGTGTTGCAAACAGTATAATCCCTTAAACAGTTCTCTAAGGTAAGAGTAATCGTTAAGTGTTTCCAGGTTTGTCTTTATAAAATACTATTGTTGCCATGGAGACGCAACGGAAAAAAACGTAAGGGTTTTTTCTGCAACACCCTTAAGTTTAAGGGAAACATAAGGGTGAACTTAAGGGAAATTTACACTTAAGGTGCTTTATCCAACCGGGCCCTGACATTTTGAGTATGTGTAGCTGCGAATCAAAATTGTTATCGCTTTTGTATCTATATAGAGGGAGCGTTTAAATCAGGTTCTTGGATATCGATCGTCTCCGCATACACTTTTGCATCCGTTTATAGTGCCGAAGTCTTAATACGGCTGTATGGTAGTATGCAATTCAACATTGTTAAAACTGATTCAGGAAAGACAAACCGTTTTTATTCAGGTGTGAAAACAATAGTGCATCTAAATCTCATACTGCTTCTGGTTGTGACATTTCAGAAGTGTGAAAAATGCACGCAAGGTCAAGGTCGTTTCTCTCTTTGTGATCACCGACTGTCAGAAATGAGACTGAGACATAGATGAGCTCTCACTGTGTCAGCTGAAACTGCAAACACCAACCACTTCCTGCAGTGTGTGTCTATGTGTATGTGTGTGTGTGTGTGTGTGTGTGTGTGTGTGTGTGTGTGTGTGTGTGTGTGTGTGTGTGTGTGTGTGTGTGTGTGTGTGTGTGTGTGTGTGTGTGTGTGTTTCTTTCCCTCTGCAATGCATAAGTGCCAAACATCTTCATCCTGGTTTCACTATATTAGTGAGGTCATGTCATTAATTTTATATCAGGCTAATGATATTTTCTATTCTCTAACCTTAAAGGTTCCATAGAATCTATAACTGTATTTACCTAGGCATAGATCAATACGAGTTAGGGTTAGGGTTTTTATTATTTAACCTTTATTTAACCAGTAAAATCAGTTGAGAAAAAGTTCTCATTTACAACTGCGACCTGGCCAAGATAAGGCAGAAACAGTGCGACACAACATAAGAGAAATGAATATCCAATCAAGTAAAAAACCATTCCATATACAACAAGTGTAGTGCTACATACAATATAATTATTAAAAATAAACATTACATTTACTCTAAATAGACCTTAAGAAATATATATATATTTTTTTGCAATTTTAGATTTTTGCAATTCATTCCAATCTTTAGCTGCAGAGAACTGGAAAGAAAGGCAACCGAAAGCTGACTTGTCTTTGAAAACGATCAAAGAAATAAACCTACAAGTACGCGTATTATAAATTGAAGTTGCTACTGTGACCAATGAATTAAGATATGCAAGGGATAAGCCTGATAAAGACTTATAAATAACCAGTAACCAATGAATTCGACAGCGAGTATGTAATGAAGGCCAGCCAATTAGAGAATAAAAATCACAATGATGAGTAGTGTATGGGGCTTTGGTGTTAAAACGACTAGTGCTATGATAAATCTAGTTTACTTAGTAGGGTTTTAGAGGCTATTCTATATACAACATCGGCAAAAATCTGTAAAATGGTAAGCTTTACAAGAGCATATTTTTGCAGCGTAAGTAAAAGAGGCTTTGTTACGATATAAGAAACCAATTCTAGATTTAATTTTCGATTGTAGATAATTAATATGAATCTGAAAATGAGTTCTGTACATGGTAATGGCCATAGGTGGAAAGAGTAATAAAATATTGGACTCAAGTAAAAGTACCATTACTTAAAGATATTTTACTTGAGTAAAAGTAAAAAGCAAGTCATTTTAACTTTAAATCTAAGGGCGGTTTCATATTTGGTGCGATTGCCTGGTCCGAACACGAGTTCGATTGCTCCCCCCTCCCCATGCCCCCCATGGACTGTGTTCACATATTATTTTTGCATCCGAACCGCGGTACGCTTGCATCATCAAGCTGCAGCCGGCGCGTTCTCATGTTGCTTGGCAACCGCTGTAAACGAGAAGACGACAAGTGTGATTGACTAACTGCAACCAGAGAGATGATTTCTGAATGCCTCCGCAAAAATTGACGTCGGCGGACAGACCGCGTTGTCATCGAAACGACTTTAGTATGTTTGCGGCAGACAGACGAAAGTGCGTTTCTGTATTATTTCTTTGAAAACAAAACCAAAGCACGCATTCTATGCATTTTGTTGTCAATGTAAGTGCACGCACACAAACACACACGTCTGTTTTGGTGGGACATTCCATATAATACGTAATTAACAGCGGTTCACTTCCGCGATTTGGTACGATTGCGCTCACATTAGCAGCGAACCGATCTGGAGTTCACATGAAACGAACCCCAGACCACCCTTTTTAAGCGGACTCGAGTACGTTTCGCGGGTGCGCACCCGAGTTCGGAAGACAGCGTTCACATCATCCAAATGTACCGAACTCTGATGTCAATCGAACCCGGGTGCGCACCAAAAGTGCTAATGTGAAAACGCCCTAAATGTACTTTTTTTACCTTGGGGTGAGGTGTGGGATTCAAATGTAGTTAAAAAAGGACAAGGGAATATAAATCACAAACTAGTTGTTTTTAATTGAAGTAACACAATTTACAATTTAAGGCAATAACAAAAAATAAATAAAATAAAAGTTTTTTTTATAACTTAGAACAATTATGTATGATTTTTACAGGTGAATTATGCAATTTTGATGCAATAAATAAATAAAAAATAGGTCAGCTAGTAAATACAATCTTTATAGTTAGGTTGTAATAGATTTATTGTTTGTAACATACATTATTTTATTAAAATATCACTGCGGTTAAACTTCTTTTTTCACGTTCCACCGGCCATTAATCGACCAGTATCCGTGTTGCGCATAATTTTTTAATTATACCACGGGTCTGTTGAATGCTGTATTCTGATTGGCTGAGAAATGTTCCGTGGGTATGCATTAATTTCTCATAACCGCACACCTAACTTGTCAAATGTCTTAAAAATAGGCACCAGAACAATGTTTGTGGTAACCGGTATAAGGGCGCACTCAAATTATCCAAACCATACCATGCCACAGTGCGATTGTCACCCCTCCCTACTCCCCCAGGTGCACGCACTCACACTGTACTTTTTATCAATCCGAGTCCGGGCGCGCTTTCGTCATTAAGATGCGATTGTTTTGAAAAAAACAGGAAGTAAAGCTCTCTCTTAACACTGGAACCCACCGTAATGATAAGTCTGTTACAGACAGCCCTCTCACATGTCATCATATTGCTGAGTTCATCTGTCACATGCGCAGCTCGGACATTCACGTAACCCCGCTGCACGCATCAAAAGGTTTTTATGGAGGCAGATGAAGATGAGTGGTCACGCAACTGACGTCTTCACCTATTGAATCGCGCTCAGGCGCGATTGCGCTCACACCACAGCCTTCCGCGGCTGAGCCCAAGTGAACCGCGCTCCGGCCCACCTCTGCAACCCGGCCGCGGCGCGAATAACAAATCCACGCCCGGGCGGGGAACAGAGTTATCACACTAGTCAAACAAACCAGGCTTTGGGGGTCAAACGTGCCCGAGCACGCTTTGGTTTGCATAGTGTGAGTGCGCCCTAAGAGGAATAATTGACTCCGGTCCTTTGAATTATTTGAAAATAATGCACACCCGCAGTGTAACGGCACTCCGCGAATTGGGTGTGCATTATTTTCTTATAATTCAATGGCCCGTCGTCAATTATTCCTTATGTATTTTTTTACTCCGTAACAAATATGATTTAAGTTGTACCGAAGTTTAATACTTTAAAAAAAGCATAAAATTAGATAAAAGTAAAATATTTTTTTTTAAAAACTACTTCAAAAAGTAGAAGTACACAAAAAACGACTCAATTATAGTAACGCGAGTAAATTCTCATGTAAACCTCATGCATGCAAAAGATCGCTGGAAAGCCAATCTTAACATAACACCAACTGAAATGTTGCAGTCGAGATGTACGCCTGTTGGTACAATGCTTAAAACAAAGTTGTGACTGCTGATTTAGCGCTATATGCTAGTTAATGCTGGCTGAAGTTATACTATTGATGTTACAGTAAAAAATTTAAAATACTTTTAATTAAACTACTTGACATTTTACTATGGCTGCACAATTATAATACAGTTATCAAAACCACAGTCTGAGGTTAAACACAGTAAGGCCTTGTGTTGTGTGTGGTTTAGGGTTAAAGGTCAATCTCCTGTAAATGTAAAGATTCAGTACAGTGTAGATACACCCTGACACAGTTGGACCCACCGACCTGACTTTCGCACAATATCCAGCTCTCTGATCAGGGTGAATTTAGTTTTTAAAAATGTTATAGGGAATACAGTCTTCAGTTAGTGCAGTGATTATCCCCCCTTGTTAAGGGTGCATCCCCCCCCCCCCCAAAGAAAATTAATGACAAAACAATGTCAAACTTAAGATTTAAATTTAATAAAACACATTAAAAGAAAAATGGCACGATATCACCCCCCCCCCCCAGTTTGAGAACCACTGTGTTAGTGGTTGTCAGTGCTAGCTACACTCCTGGAGTGGTCTGACTGGTTCACACCAACCACCCCTCATGTTCTCTCTCTCAGGTCTCCTTACCCACTGCATGAGAGGACAAGGAAAGGAATGTAATCCAACCACACACTCATAGATATTACCTCTCTCTCTCTCTCTCTCTCTCTCTCTCTCTCTCTCTCTCTCTCTCTCTCTCTCTCTCTCTCTCTCTCTCTCTCTCTCTCTCTCTCTCTCTCTCTCTCTCTCTCTCTCTCTCTCTCTCTCTCTCTCTCTCTCTCGCTCCCTGGTCTTATAACCCACTGCATGAAAGAACAAGGAAGGGAATGTAGTCCAACCACACAATCATAGATATTACCTCACCTCCTCTCTCTCTCTCTCTCTCTCTCTCTCTCTCTCTCTCTCACCCTCTCCCGAGATATTGCTGCCAGTCCGGAATGTTTTTCTTAGCCTCTCCTACACACTTTACACACACATACACACACACATGTACAAATCCCTCGCTCTCTTTTTCGGGGTGGGTGGGTCTAGTTTAGTCGAGTTTTACCATGATAAACCCCCTCACTGTGATCTCGCCCACTCTCATGTCTAAACCTGTCTGTTTTAGTTAGATGTGTTCAGATGTGTGTTTGGGTATGTTGTGTCTTTCTCTTACACACAGGGTCCAAAATTAACTTTCTGCCACACCTTTTATTTAACTTGAGAAAACTAAGAAAATGCATCAGGGAGACTGCTGACATCAACGTAACTAAGGACTTTCTTTTGTACATTTACGTCAATACTGCTTTCATTATTATGGTCTAGTTACAATCTTACAGATATTGCTACTTCACTTTGTACTATCTGGAAATCATTTTGAAGTTGGGTTGAAAATAACCCATTGCACAATGTTATTGATATACATCTACAGATGCATAGATAATTTATTCTAAAAAGCACTAAAAGGGAAAAAAAAACCTTTGAGCCAGATCAGCTCATATTATAGTCAGGCTTCACCTTAAACCAGTGGCTGCGGGTGACTTCTTTTTTGAGGGTGCACACATGTATTTAGCCCATCGTGTGTGGCTCATCATGTCAAAATATGACGCACCAAACACAAATTTTGACATGACGGACAACATACATGACGCTCTGAACACATATTTTGACATGTTAGGCCACACACCTGACGTATCGAACCCACATTTTTAAATGACAGGCCACACACATGACGCACCGAACATACATTTTGACATGATGACCCACACACACGACACTGCGAACACATATTTTGACATGATGAGGAACACACACGACGCACCTAACACATATTTAGACATATTGAGCCACACAGATGATGCACCGAACACATATTTTTACATGATGAGGAACACACATGACGCACCTAACACATATTTTGACATGACGTGCCACAAGCACAACGCACCGAACACAAATTTTTAAATGACAGGCCACACACATGACGCACCGAACATAAATTTTGACATGACGAGCTACACACACGACATGGCCCATCATGTCAAAATGTGTGTTCGGTCCGTCAATTGTGTGGCTCGTCATGTCAAAATATGTGTTCGGTGCATCAATTGTGTGGCTCGTCATGTCAAAATATGTGTTCGGAGCGTCGTGTGTATGGCCCGTCAAGTCAAAATATGTGTTCAGTGTGTCAATTGTGTGGCATTTCATGTTAAAATTAAACAAAAGTTCCGAGCGTCGTGTGTGTGGCCCATCATGTCAAAATATTTGTTCAGTTTGTCGTGTGTGGCTCGTCATGTCAAAATATGTGTTCGCAGTGTTGTGTGTGTGCCTCGTCATGTCAAAATAATATTATGCATTATACACACAAAATATGTGTTCAGTTATGTCAAAATTTGTGTTCGGTGCGTCATGTGTGTGACCTGTCATTTAAAAATTTGTGTTCGGTGTGTCAGGTGTGTGGCCTATCATGTCAAAATATGTGTTCGGTGGGTCAATTGTGTGGCTCGTCATGTCAAAATATGTGTTCGGAGCGTCGTGTGTATGGCTCGTCATGTCAAAATATGTGTTCGGAGTGTCGTGTGTGTGGCCCGTCAAGTCAAAATATGTGTTCAGTGCGTCAATTGTGTGGCTCGTCATGTCAAAATATGTGTTCGGTGTGTCAATTGTGTGGCTTGTCATGTCAAAATATGTGTTCGGAGCGTCGTGTGTATGGCCCGTCAAGTCAAAATATGTGTTCAGTGCGTCAATTGTGTGGCATTTCATGTTAAACTTTGTGTTCAGAGCATCGTGTGTGTGGCCCATCATGTCAAAATATTTGTTCAGTTTGTCGTGTGTGGCCCATCATGTCAAAATATTTGTTCAGTTTGTCGTGTGTGGCTCGTCATGTCAAAATATGTGTTTGCAGTGTTATGTGTGTGTGCCTTGTCATGTCAAAATAATATTATGCGTTATACACACAAAAAATGTATTCAGTTATGTCAAAATTTGTGTTCGGTGTGTCATGTGTGTGGCCTGTCATTTAAAAATTTGTGTTCGGTGTGTCAGGTGTGTGGCCTATCATGTCAAAATATGTGTTCGGTGCGTCAATTGTGTGGCTCGTCATGTCAAAATATGTGTTCGGAGCGTTGTGTGTGTGGCCCATCAAGTCAAAATATGTGTTCAGTGCATCAATTGTGTGGCATTTTATGTTAAACTTTGTGTTTGGAGCGTCGTGTGTGTGGCCTATCATGTCAAAATATGTGTTCGGTGCGTCATCTGTGTGGGTCATCATGTCAAAATATGTGTTAGGTGCGTTGTGTGTGTTCCTCATCATGTCAGAATATGTGTTCACATTGTCGTGTGTGTGGCTCATCATGTCAAAATTTGTGTTCGGTGTGTCATGTGTGTGGCCTGTCATTTAAAAATTTGTGTTCGGTGCGTCAGGTGTGTGGCCTATCATGTCAAAATATGTGTTCGGTGCGTCAATTGTGTGGCTCGTCATGTCAAAATATGTGTTCGGAGCGTTGTGTGTGTGGCCTGTCAAGTCAAAATATGTGTTCAGTGCGTCAATTGTGTCGCATTTCATGTTAAACTTTGTGTTCAGAGCATCGTGTGTGTGGCTCATCATGTCAAAATATTTGTTCAGTTTGTCGTGTGTGGCCCATCATGTCAAAATATTTGTTCAGTTTGTCGTGTGTGGCTCGTCATGTCAAAATATGTGTTCGCAGTGTTGTGTGTGTTTGCCTCGTCATGTCAAAATAATATTATGCGTTATACACACAAAATATGTATTCAGTTATGTCAAAATTTGTGTTCGGTGTGTCATGTGTGTGGCCTGTCATTTAAAAATTTGTGTTCGGTGTGTCAGGTGTGTGGCCCATCATGTCAAAATATGTGTTCGGTGCGTCAATTGTGTGGCTCGTCATGTCAAAATATGTGTTCGGAGCGTTGTGTGTGTGGCCCGTCAAGTCAAAATATGTGTTCAGTGCATCAATTGTGTGGCATTTCATGTTAAACTTTGTGTTAGGTGCGTCGTGTGTGTTCCTCATCATGTCAGAATATGTGTTCGCATTGTCGTGTGTGTTCCTCATCATGTCAGAATATGTGTTCGCATTGTCGTGTGTGTGGCTCGTCATGTCAAAATTTGTGTTCCGTGCGCCGTGTGTGTGGCCTGTCATTTAAAAATTTGTGTTCGGTGCTTCAGGTGTTTGGCCTATCATGTTAAAATATGTGTTCAGAGCGTCATGTATGTGGCCCGTCATGTCAAAATATGTGTTCAGTTTGTCGTGTGTGGCTGGTCATGTCAAAATATGTGTTTGCAGTGCAAACACATTTTTTGACATGACAAGCCACACACACAACGCACCGAACAAATTCTGACATGACGAGTCACACACACTACACACTGCACACATATTTTGACATGACAAGCGACACACATGACACATCGAACACATCTTTTTAAATGACGGGCCACACACGCAGCGCACCGAACACATATTTTGACATGACAAGTCACACACACAACACTCTGAACACACATTTTAAATTTGCACCCCTCGGAAAAGAAGTCATCGGCCGCCCCTGCCTAAAACTGATGCATTGAATCACCCAGTTTCATTTAAACAATGTTACGTTTTAATAAATAATAAAGTTACAGAACAGTCAAATATTGCTTCCTAAAGAAAATATGGTAAAACTTTACAACAAGGTTGTATTTGAACTAACAATGAGCAATATGGTCTTTCAAAATCTTTATTACAGAAAAAATGTATTTCACCTACCGGAGTCAAATCCATACGCTTGATTCAGGAAAACACTGTTTAATATAAAGTTATGTAGTAATAATGCTACAGAAAACATAAGGTTATTTCCTTGTTTTGAGATGTGAAACATTCAACATGCCACATTTAAGATAAGAGCATTTAGAGTTTCTGTTATTTAAGAGACAGGAAGTCTGATGTCATTTTCTAAAGGTTACGATGGCCTTTCTCTTCTTGTTGTGGTTTGTATGGCAGGAAGTTTACCACGTTACCCAACTAGGAATACATCCATAAAATCATTCTCCCATCATACAGCTCTGTGCGATATGTCTTTTTGATACCCTAGACAAATGTACATCTTTCACTCGGATTAATAATAATAATAAACAACTAGTCTCAGCATTCACACATTGTACCATATTTAAAATTATTCTTCAGATTTCCCTCAAAATCACATATGCAAACATTTAAAAAAGTCAATTAAAATGATGTATGCCTCACGCAGGTCTGCTTTTCTGAGAAATATGCATATATTTATAAATGGGGTTTTACGCATACATACGTGTGGGTGTGTTTTACCTTTAGATGTGTCATAAGGCATCTGGTGAGAAATCGTGCCCATGTAATCAGATTTTTTCAGTTGTGCCACAATAAAGTCTACTGCCAGATTAAAACTGTGAAATATTATCAGAAAGACAACAAACAAAATTCAAACGTTTGTCAGAAAAGCGCTAAGTTTTCCTTTATATTCTAAAGATGGGTAATGTGGGTAAGCAGACTGTGGGCGTGGCATCTCAATGGGTGACCACATGTTGTTCAGTGGAATTTAAACACAGCTAGTAATCACTCCAGCTAACTATCAAAACCCCAGCCGGGCAGGAGGGCGTAGCTGGTCAGTAGAGGATTATGGGTAAGGCCATCTCAGTGGTGAGTTGTTAAAATAGACGTGCCCGTTTCGGTGCGGTGGAAGACAGTGAGGCGGGGTTGCTGCTCGCCGGACACACGGGCACGACTGCTCGCTGTTGGCACCAAGCACTTAACCGACCGCCGACAGAAAGGGATGACCTGGAGTTGCCTTTCCTCTTTCATCCGAGGCACCACAGTGAAGGATACGGAGTAATGTGGCGGGGTTAGGACAGGAGAGCCGTGTCTCGTGCAGCCTTTCCAAAATATGTGTGACACTGTGCAGTCTAAAGTCTTATAATCTAATGATGAGATTTGAAGCATCAGTTAATGTACACACCTTGTGTTTTGATGTTCGTTCTGCACTGTGCCGTCCGTGGCTGTGGAATCAGAATGAACCTGAAAAATGCGCTTCAGTTTTCATTTACAGGGGACTAAAGCGAGCATGAATTCGTGTACAGATTGTGGAATAAATCAAACATTTTTAGGGGGTCTATGCAGACATTTTTGGGTGCAAAAGCCCACTCAAAAAGGCCCTCCGCTGCTTTGAAGACATCATCGAGATGTGAGGGATGTGAAAGTGTGAAAAGTTTCCCACCAGTTAATCAATGTGAATGCCAGTGCAGCCGTGAGCCTTTTACTTTCACTTTTGATTTAGCGGCAATGCACTTGTTTGAATGAAGTGACCCGGTGCGTGCTGGTACTTCCAACATATTGTCTGAATGGAAGCCTGCCCGTAAAAAGCTTTAGGAGTGCGTTTGGACTGAGTTCCTAATGAGTAGTACTGCATCCTTCAGCAATTCTTTAGTTTTATCAGATTTATAAAGGACAGATCAGCTCTACCGATCGTTTCCGGAAAAACACGAACCTCTAAAGGATAATCTTTTACATTATAGCGATGACGCTTCTCTCAGACCAATCAGTGATATACAGTGTTTTCGCGTCACGTTTTCATATCAGTTCGGGTCGCTTGGAACCCCAACCGAGGTGGTACTAAATAAAGTATCGGGTACTACATACTGCACCCAGTGGAAAAGCCCCCAAAATTAAGCTGACCCAAACCAAACCAAACCGTGGGGTACTATGCAATGGAAAAGCGCCATTATTCGCAGATTGCCAACAAAACACAGACAGTTGGTGCAGTTTTACTTACCGCCTGCAAGTCATGACCTGGTTGGGACCACCCCATTTCAACGAAATCCAGTGTTACACAAAGACACACGCACAACTCCTTTTCTATTCCGGATAAACAAACCATATCCATTGTTTTCATAAAGCTGGGTACTTTGGAAAGCTAAACAGGCTTATATTTCACTCACAAACAACAACAAACTACTTTGGTTTTGATGTTGATTTCGTGCTCTTGGTTGGTGTGTGCGTATGCTATTCCGGTTAAAGTGCCCATATAAGGACTTCCACTGTACCTGGGGGCTCCCTTACACAACAGATTCCTACGTCGAAAAAAACTTGTAGGAAAGAGGAGGAGTGGGTTTGGCTTAGAAATACTCCATCATATGTCAAACTTCTTTTTTGACAATTTGCCAATGTTTAGCATAAGGAATCTATCATCTTTAACGGTGTTAATAAGTCAGAATGCATAAAATACTGTTAGACGCGTGACCTTTAGATGGTGGATTTATTATTATTCTACGTGAAAAACACAACAATGAACACAATGACGAACTCTTGCTTACATTAAACATAAAACTTTATAAACAAAACAAATAATCACGCGACATTTCTCTTAAGAGTGAGACTTCATGATAACATTAGTAAAGCACTGGAAATGCTTTTCTGATCTTCGTGTGTGTGTGTGTGTGTGTGTGTGTGTGTGTGTGTGTGTGTGTGTGTGTGTGTGTGTGTGTGTGTGTGTGTGTGTGTGTGTGTGTGTGTTATGTGGCCTTATGTAATGCATGATTCAGAAGTGTGAGCGTACCGCTGGAGTTTGGGTGGTTGCTATGATTTGACCCTCTCTCAGGCGGGTGATCGCTCACTCTCTCTGGCTCAGAGTATATTAAACTAAGTCACTACATCTTAACAAGCTGACCCCCACACGGAGAGATGAAGAGGTGGAGGTGAAAAGTCATTGATAAAATTAGAAAAGTCATAGTGGTAAAACTATTATGTTTTGTCCAAATGCACAACAGCAGTAGAGGTAACATCACATGGGGTAGTGGCAGCCTCTCAAGATAAGACACGTATGTTTACCAGGGTCTTTCAAATGGAAAAAACTCCATTTGCTCTACCTTAACCCCTGTTTTTTTCAGACAAGGCTTAAAGGATTAGTCAATTTTCTTTAAAAAAATCCAGATAATTTACTTACGTAATTCACGTAATTGCGTAATGGTGTAGAAAGGTGACGTGTTACATATATGAAACGCACATTTGCGGACCATTTTAAACAATAAACTGACACAAAGACATGAATTAGTATCATTCGACATACAGCAACGTCTGAACGGTCCTCTTTCTCCACCCTTGTAAACACTGGGGCGTAGTTTCGCATACGTCATTCGTGACCTCTTGATGTGATGACGTATTACGTGAGGTCACGCTGGCGCGTCACACGCCGGAGGAAGACGAGAAGTTGTGGTTTAAAAGCGCATATTTTTAATTTTTCTTTCCAAAAATGACAATTGTTTCACTAGTTAAGACCCTTATACTGTACCTCGTTTGAGATCGTTTAGAGCAGTGGTTCACAAAGGACCGCGAGATGGTGCCAGTTTTATGACATTTTATAAAATACATTCATTTATCATGAAATCTGTGTAATTAAACCTAAAAAATAATAAGCCAACTAACCAACACTACTAGGTATAATTTTCTATGTTTTGTTTGATTAAAATATTACATTTTAGAACTGTTTTTGTCATAAATTTTCTTTCGGGGGGCCGCGAAAGAATGCACTTTACACAAGGGGGGCCGCATGCTGAAAAAGTTTGAGAACCACTGGTTTAGAGTCCTTTGAAACTGCAATTTTAAACTGCATTAAAATGAGAAAAATCCTGGAATGTTTTCCTCAAAAAACATAATTTCTTCTCGAGTAAAACAAAAAAAGACATCAACCTTTTGGATGGCATGGTGGTGAGTAAATTATCTGGATTATATTTTAAGAAAATGGACTAATCCTTTAAGGCTAGACCTAGACTAAAACACGTTTGATCTGTCTCAACTAAAAATAACTTGGAAAAATAACTTTAAAATGTAATATAAATATATTTTGGCATTGCTTTTTCTGATGTTTTTTTCTTTTAAGAGATTTATTGTTGGGAATGGGGTGGAGAGAGTTAAAACCTATTATAGAGATCTGATTTAAAGCGATACTCCAGCCAAATATCAAAAATACCCCATGATTTACTCACCCACAAGCCATCCAAGATACACATGTCCATCATCTTTCAGAAAAACACATTTGGAGTTATTTTAGTAAATGTCTTTGATTTTCCAAACTTATAATGGGAGAAAACAGGGATCAGGGAACAACTTCTGACTTTAAATCCAAAAAGTGCATCAGAAGTAAACTTCAATGGGTTAATAAAGCAATTTTGAAAGAAAAATATTTAAGCATTTATAATGTTGTCACGATTTTGATTGGAAATCGCTCGAAATTAAGTCACAAACTTGAACTTCGAATATTTGTGCTTTCAAAAAAAAAAGTAAAAATCGAGAATCGAATTGAATCTTGACCTTAGAACCGAAAATGTAATCGAATCTAGGATTCGTAGTGAGCATTGGTTGCCATAGGTACACTGCGCAGTGACGTCATTACCGGAAGCTAGTTATTGTAGTTTATAAAGTTTAAACCATGGATATTTTTCTTACACATTTGCATTAATTACCCATAAAAAAACCTCCATTAGCCAATTGGAGCCGTGTGGATTACTTCTGTAAAGGATGAATGCACTTTATATGGTTTAAAGTGAGACGTTGTTCCCTGATCCATGTTTTCTTCCGTTATAAAGCTTGGAAAAGCAAGAACATTTTATAAAATAACTCCAAATGTGTTCGTATGAAAGATGATGGACAAGTAAATCATGGGGTCATTTTGATATTTGGCTGGCATATCCCTTTAATTTTTTATTTTTTAACATACTGTACCAGGTGTAGATTGTGTTACTATGATCTATTGTTTCTGTCTGCCTAAGTAACCGATGAGTTCATTTGCACTAAATTAAAATAATTTTCTACAATAATACACACACCCACATAAATGCACATGCTGTTAAACACTATTGTGAGTCTCCTGAGGAAAAAAAAACTATAGTGGTGAAGTGAAGCCAGCTGCCAGCGTGTATCTAAACTCTGGCACACACACGCGCACACACGCTTAATTACAGGAGCACAGCAAACAAATTTAGCCAGGATGCTAACCAGAGAGAGGAGTATGCCGAGGCAGTCGGGTCTGGACGGTCTCTGAGCAGGACAGAACCGCAGAGGCGACGGGGGAAGCTATTTCAGTCGGCTTCGCTCTCATTATTTATCTTAGTTTGAGTCGCTGCGCTCAGACGCAACCTGCAATTCAGTCCTGCAGATGGGCTACGCCATCAGACCCTCCCACAACACGCCAACCCATGGGCAAAATCCACCTAAATATACAACACACACACAACTGGACCCTCCCACACCAGCCACCCCGCAGCCAGATCTGAGAAACTCACAAAGCATTATACAATACATATCCATACAGTCTGTCTATTTACACGTCTGTCTATTGAAAAGCACTCCAGCGAGCAGATTTGTGGTCTTAAGAAGAACACAAATTTATTTATCATTTATAAAGAAATCGCTTTATTGTTTAAGTTGATATCAATGAGATTAAATTGAGGGCATACGGCTGAAGCTCAAATCTCTAAAAAGATCTAGACCATAAAACTGTGATCATGTTACCCTGTAAAATCCAGACTTATCTCATAATCTAATAATGAAATTTGGAGCATCAATGTTTGATTTCACATTAATTTAATTTTTTGACATGATCTTAACAGGGACGTAGCCAGCATTTTAAAAGTGAGAGGAAACTGGGCTTTCAGTAGATTTTATTAATATTATTATTATTTTTCAATAATTCAACGGCCCGGAGTCAATAATTCCGCTTATACTACGGTTACCACACCTCAAGACATCAATCACATGATATATTTTTAAAGGGATTCGGAGCCAATACGGAAGTGATTTAAACTGCAATTCGTCGACTGGCCACTGGAGCCTCCAAAAGGGAGTCAATTCCCATAAACCTCCATGTTAAAATGGGCAACTTTACAGTAGAAAATAATATTTTTTCAGCCTGGTAAAAATATTGTTTTTGTCTGTATAGCTAGGTTTGCCCTTCGACAACTGTGAGGGGGTGAATTTTTTTGTAACTCATCCTTTTAAATGATAATAAGCCTTAAAGTTCTGCATAATTAAGGGCGTGGCCATTGAGTGACGGTTGAACAGCCACTGCTGTAACTAAAGTCGAGCTAGGTGGGCGTGGTTTCAGCAACCAGTCTCCTCAGCATCACCCACTGCCCACCTTTTTACGCATTTTCGGATATCCGCGAGTGATGCGCGTGACGCGCAGCCAAGATGCCGACCGCAAGCACCGCCTACTTTAAGCTTCAAAAACGATGGTCAAAAACCTATGGGTGACGTCACAGACACTACGTCCATCTTTTTTTACAGTCTATGACAGGGGTTCTCAAAGTTTACATTCAAAGGTCCAAATCTGAATTCCCATAATTTTCATAGGTCCGGAAAAACTTTAAGTAAATCATTTGTTTATATAACAAATCAACACAAATAGTTTGGGAAAAACATAAGTGTATTTTGCATTTAAAGTAAAAAATAAAATAAACACAAGAAATATGCCAAAAGTAATCAGGTGCAAAATACAGAGCAACCTAATTAGAGAAATGGCACAGTTTGTTCTCCATCATATGCATAAACCATGGCAAAACAAGTGTGGTTGGTAGGCAGAGACTGACCAAAATTAGGGGTGCACCTATAAATTGGCTGATGATGCTTGCTATGCTTCTCAATGAATTACGGTGAAATGCCGCTACATCCAAAAGCCAGGGGGCGCTCTCGGGCAGAAACTTAATATGCGCTGCAGACGAAGAACTAGACACACGGAGCTCCAGGAAATGGCTTAAGGATATATTTATATTACTGTTCTTCAAACCTTTTCAGGTATTTTCATGATAATAAAGAATATGATTAAGATTGTGTTTGACGAGTGTTGCTTTTTTAAATGCATGTTTTAAACGACTCAAACCAACAGTGATTGGTAAGGACTGATCAAACGCCGTAGTACATGAAGTAGCTGTGCATAATATCTGGGTGTGATGGCTACAGCGTCACACAGGAATTTTTTAAATAACTCGTTTTATTTTATGACCAGGAATACTCTTAAATCTAAAAAGAAAAAAACTAAACGAATGGTTTACAAGTTTAATATGCATTTGTAAAATAGCAAATGCACACATTTAATCAATCACATAGAAATTAATGCACTTGTAATATGAAGTGGATGCGGGTCCGGATCCGGACCGGAGTCCGGACTTTGAGAACCCCTGGTCTATGATAATACCCCATGGTTTGGGTCGGGTCAACTTACTTTTGGGGGATTTTCCAATGGGCGCAGTATGTAGTACCCAATACTTTTTAGTACCACCACAGTTGCGAAAACACTGTAGATCACTAATTGGTCGCTATAATGTTAAAGGAACAGTATGTAGGATTGTGGCCAAAACTGGTATTGCAATCACAAAACGTGTGGCTGAAACTGGTGCTGCAATCACACAGCTGGTGGCCAATATACCAAACGACAACATAAACATCAGTTGACGGCTGCAACTCCACTTTTTAAATGACAATATCCTGGCCGGACTGCTGTTGTCAGTGATATAAGTATTTGAAATGAAAAGGATTTCTTAATGTCTAGTGACATTTCAGGGCCATTTAATGATTAATTGATATAAATTTCTTACATACTGTTCCTTTAAAGATTAGCTTTACCTTCATGCTAGCTTGCGCTGTCTCGAGTAAACCTGTTGTCTTGTGCTTTGCGGTAAGTTCCCAAACTCTGTTTTAGCTATAAAAAACATCCACAGGTTGAGAATCAGGAACACCATAACAGTTTTTTTCCAGACTTGCAGTTTGTAGTGGCACATTTGCAATGCGCACATCGGCATATATGCTTAAATGCAACTGAAATATTGCTTAGCTGAGCACCTCGACTGTACAGAAAATTAGCTTCTACCGCGTCTGGTTTGCCGCTTGAACATTTTTAGTTTACTTGCTTCATTCATGTGTGAAAGCCGTGTGGAAATTCACGTCATGGGAGGGACTTCTGCGACTACGCTCGTTTCCTGTAAGAGCAAGCTCCTGATTGGTTAACGCTGCGTTTTTTTCTATCAAAGTTCAAATTTTTTAAGTTGCGAGTTTCCCGCAGCAACGCTCAATTCGCGGCATTTGCGCAAAATCGCATCTACCGTGCCGCACTAAACGCCTCATTCGCACCGCGAGACCTCCAGATGCGCGTCAACGCGTCTTTACATTGACTTAACATTGAAATCACTCGCGTTTGATGCCTCTACCGCGGCTGGTCTGAACGCAGCATAAAGCCTTGAGATGTAGTATTATGGCCAAGCGTCTTCTCGTGCTCAAAGGATAATTCTGGTATTTAACACTTTGAGTCTCATTTCTGGTTTGTTTTGGATGAACTACAGTGATGGACACTGAAATTTTGACAATGGGTCGTGTCTTGAGTTTTTGACTCGTTTAGAAGCGTCTCTTGACTGCTTCAGAATGGAAGTCAATGACCATGCACAAACATGTCATTAAAACAACACTTAACATTCATTTTCAAAACTGTGCTACTCACCGAGTGGTTCATGGTGTTCGTTTTCGTTTAGATTTTTTTGGCACCCATTCCAGATTTTCAAATAGTTGTATCTTGTATGTATGTCCTATCCTAACAAACCATACAAATGGAAAGCATCAATGAAAAGCTTATATATTCAGCTGTCAAAAAATGAACCCTTATGATTGGTTTCGTGGTCAAAGGTCACAATTTTTTATATAACTTCAGGAGAAACATTTGAGACAAAGTTGAATAAAACTAAGAGAATGTTGATTTCTCATAATGTTGGATGAATGCTTAATAAAATCGTGAGGATTTCGAGTGGCTTTTCATTGGAATCCAGTAAAAACTCTAACGGCACATAAGGAAGCAGATGAGAGGTTACCTTTGAATTAATCTGTAGATATATTGGCTAGATGAAAGTGTTTTCACACTCGTGTTGTGAGCTGAGGGCTTCAGATCTTGATGAAGGTTTTTAACAGAACATTAGCGAGTGTAGTTAGTGTTGGTGAGTTTGCTAACGGCTGTCTGCCCACACCACATACACCCACTGTATGATCCATACACATGACCTTACAGAAACAACCTCACACCTCACAGCTCGCTCCAACTCTTATATCCTTCAGGATTTTTCCTGCTCGTTCCTTCCAAATAATGATTATAAAGATTATTTTAATTACAGTCATTTTCTATTTCACAGTTGTCCTCTTGAAAATAATAAACCCTGTTTCTTTATTACAATAATCATGTTTGCTGTCTGATTTACAAATAATTAATTTAAGTTTTAAAGCCTGTTAACTGGCAAGCTCCTTGATAAACTAGGAATGGGATAAATGGGTGGTGCTCTAACTATGAGACTACTAACTACCAAAAAATTTACTTTTATTAAACTAACAGATTTAAACTTTTTATCCCTTGTTATTATGTTTAATCTTATATTTTAATTCTGCATTTACAATTGATTGATGTTTTTAAAATGCACAGCTTTTGAATCTTGTCACAGACATTCTTTTTTCTATCATCTATAAAGTGAAGCAAACTTCACTAAACTACTAAAACAAAATATTTGATATTTCTCTTAGCTGTGGTCACATCTGTAATTTAATGTGACAATATAAAAATGGCTTGAATTAGGTTGTCAGTGTTTCTGCAATATCTGTGAGAAAAAAGACATCCCAAAATGCATCTGCAAAGTCAAAGTTGGCTGCGATGATATGAGCGTACAGCTGATCTGTTAGTGTTTGTGTAAAGCCCCGTTCAGACCGCCAGTGCCTTTTTTTATGTGTGTTGCCTTCATTGACTATATTGACATGCACAAAATGTTGTCAATCGACTAAATTTAATACGATTGAAGGTTACAACAATACAGTTTACATGCACCCTTAACATTACAATCTGATTAAAATGTTGGTTTACATGTACATATCCGAACTGAACATCTGCTCAAGTGCACAGCCAGGGTTGCTAGCTTTGCGTATTAAAATATCGCAATGGACATTCAAAACTAGCCCAAAAGCATCCCAATGACTATTCAATAACTAATGAACAAAATCCTTTCATCTTTAACCAGCAAGAAAAAAAACAATCCGCGTAGACAGTTTCAACATTAGCCCAAATGTGAACTCAAAAAAGCAGAGGACTTGGAAACTCCACCAAGCGCACAGCATCTCTTGTTGAGTTCACGCTTTTTCTCTGGATAAATGTACAAAGCTAAGTTGGAGATCTTCTTAAAAAGTTTTCAAATATAGGCACTGAAAACTAAGTTTTCAAAAGACACTATTTTATTGCTTTATGTAGCCTTATGTTATGAAAGTACACGCTGTAAAATGTACAGCGCTTGACCTCATTACCTTGAGTTACTGTCGAGAGAGCTGCTTCACTCTCATTGGTAGTCATTCCCGAACGTCACATATCATTTGCATAAAGTTTGCAACTTTTCTTAACATTCTTGTCGCCCTTGTCGTTTTTGTTGCCAGAAGTTACCAAGCTTCCATTGGAATAAATAATTCCGCTGCTAGTTGCTACTGGTGTGAATGAGGCTTAACGCAAATCCTTCAGCAAATAAGTACCGTATTTTCCGGTCTATAGGTCACGTTTTTTTCATAGTTTGGCTGGTGCTGTGTCTTATCATCAGGTGCGCATTGTAAGTAAGTTTGAATTAATTTTGACACATATGAGGCAAGAGAAACCATTACCGTCTACAGCCGCGAGAGACCGCTATATGCTACTCCTGTATTTATGTCATTTAATGAATTCAGTGATCCTGTGAACTCGATGCGCGTTCGGCTTGTTCTGTTGATTTCACCTATTCAGGCTGTTCTGTATGCTATTGTTTATCGTGTAAATAACTAAAAATGTTATTTTAATGTATGGACACTGAATCAGCCTGTTGTTTAGTTGAATAACTCATTAAATGTCTTTTCTCCGGCTTGGATTTTGTGAAATAATTTTCTAAATATATACGACGTATAGTCCACTGCGACTTATATATGTTATTTCGTCTGCATGACGCATTTTTGATTGGTGCGACTTCTACTCCGGAAAGACTTATAGTCCGGAAAATACGGTAGCTTGGTTTACTTTATTATACTTTTAAATGCAAACAGTGTTAAACTTAATTGATCAAATAAAGGCCAATGGCTTACTTTATTATTATCTTTAATAGACTGTTATGTGCTTTTGCACGCGGTGGTAAATGCACATGACCGAACCAAATCTGTATCGTAAATACAACAATAAATAAAGTGACGTAGGGATGACGTATTTTTGTAGGCTAACCCGGAAGTTAGCGAGACACTGGTTCAGAAAGCCCATTTATTTTCAACCCATAAACTTTAAGATTATCGTAAAAAAGCTCTGTGTTTAATAAAAGTTAAAGACTTACATGTTTTGTCCAACAAGTTAATCTTCACAGATGAATACAAATTGTATGAATTTTGAAGTGTAAATGCGGTTATTAAAAAAATGAAAAGACGAATTTTGTGAAGAAACTCATAAATGTTGTGTTCATCTGTGAAGACTAACTTGTTGAACAAAACGAGTAAGTATCATAAACTTTTTTTAAACACACATCTTATTTTTTGCGTTAATCTAAAGTCTATGGGAAAAAATTTATCGGAAAAACGAAGGAACCAGTATCGTGCTAATTTCTGGAATAGCCTACAAAAATACGTCATTCCTGCGGCACTCTATAAAAAGTTTGCGATAGCAATGCTTCAATAACGAGTTATTATTGCTAATGCAAAATATTAAAAAAAATAATTTTTTTTACATTTTATATATCTATTTTTACTATATGTATTTTATTTCTTTACTTATAGCAGGTTTTGCACAAACGGCAAGATTTATAGTATTTTTTGATTGCCATTACAGTTTGTAAAAGTACAAGAAGTATAAATATCGTTTCTATTAATATAATAATTAAAAGTGCCATTGTAGGAGGGTTTTTGACCCATTATATTCAGGGCGTTATAAGCATTCAAATTCATGTGAACTGATCTATATGTCCGCATTGAACCCATCCCTTCAACAGCTCCAGGGTTTGAATGAGGAGAGATTGTGGAGGAGGTTCCCAGAATTGGACATAAAGTTTTCTCTCATTAGCCTGTGGAGGTGAGATGTCTGATGATCTTCAGTCAGTAATGAGCCGTTAATGTGCACATATACAACAATATAAACAATACGCTTCATTAAATCTCTGCAGCTGTAATTAATGCATCTAATTTATGCACTCAATCAATTGAATAATCTTTATCAAGTTTGCGTGCGCAAACGTACATGCACACATGTAAGAAAAACCACCAACATCTTTTTAGGGTTTAATAATTTCACCTGGAGAACAATGATATTAAATAGAGACATTCTATAGAGACAGTCCGTGCACAGAGAAAATAAACCCATGATCTTCGAAGAGATGTCTAAAAAATCTCATTGCAATTCGTATGTATTTCACGAGGTGGCTAATACGTATGACCACCTTTGTACATTTGTACACCTTTGTGCTTTTCCCCCTGTGACGGTGGTTAGAGGTGGGGTTTTTGTTATTGTTTTTTATGATAATCACATGTTTTTTATGATTCACTTCGTACAAATATACAAATGAGTTCAGGCTATTATTAAAACACAGTCATTTTATCCTAAACTGTCAGGTCAGAGATGTAAATAAGTTATCCTTCATAGTATTTTACCTTAATGATTATGGTTTGAAACATAAACACCGTAGGAGACGACACTTTTTCAGTAAGTGTAAGTGTATTTAGTGTATTGGCTGTTGAAGTGACAGTAATCAGCTCAGGTTCGAGGGCATTTCAGCTCTGCCCAAAGGCTAAGAGCGTGCTCAGGGACCACCAATATCATTTCACTTGTCTTTCGGTCGTCTGTCTTATTCTCTTGTTTCTAAGCCGGTAATGACCAATAGCTCATCCTGTTTATCTGAGGTCACTGAGGGATGGACAGACCATAAACCAATATAGACCTACACACATAAAGTCAACATGAAGTCGTATCATCCTATCTTTATTGAGTGTAGACAATAAAAGATTCGCACGTCTATCTGTAAAAGCCATTTTGGTTCTACACTGTCAAAAAAATGGCTCCCTTGCTGTCACTGATAAATCCAGTTATGCATTTTGCAGATGATTTATCCAAAGTGCATTACAAGGTATACATTTTTTTAGCAGCATGTGAGTTCCTGGGGTTTAAACCCATGGCATTTTGCACTGCTAACACAATGCTCGGAGCTATACACGAGCACTACTATCTAAAGAGTTCATATTAGTACCTCAGTACTGGTACCAAATGTATCAGGGCCGGAGTGGGACTCATTTTTAGCCCTGCCTTAGATCGGCCCACATTAGTTCATGACTTACCATATTAAAATAATATCATTAAATACTCAGTAGCCCACATAGTGCACTGTTCTTATCAAGGCCATTCGTATCAAGTCGCGCCCGAGTTTATGTAAAATCTAGACGCGCCGCAAGCACAATCAAATATAGACGCATCAGAAACAAAACTTGTGTTGACAGGCGAATGCTTTAAAAAGCAGAAGAAAAGCGCACGCCTTGCGTAAAATCTTTTTAACCCCGCAAATCACGCTGAATAAGTGCTGGCAGCCTAGGGACATAACCTTCAACCCGGTGGCATGACAACATCGGCACTCGTGGCCAAAAAATCAGACAGGCCCACCGGGAATTCTCCTGGTCTTTCCTTTTGCCAATCTGGGCCTGAAATATATGCATATATCTGTACCGAAATGGTAGGGGTGAGCGGTGCACAAACTAATGCGGGGTTAATCAACGGTAGGTCCCACAAACAAACTTTATGTGTTTATTTGTAGCAGACATGTGTGTGTTGATTGTGGAAAAAAAATATTTTTTGAATGATAGAGCCAAAAAGCGTTACTTTGTGCCCCTGCCCCCCCTACATATTAGGACCTTTTTAAAGGATTACAGCTTGGGACCATTATTTGACCTTTTTTTAAGAACTTTTATGATTATTTCTTACTGTTAATGAACGTCTATATGGATAACATTACAAACGTGAGAATGATTGCAAGACTGCATTTGAAATCTCTCATGAAGAGATGCAGTTTATGGTTTTACAAAACATTCCAGATAAAAGGCTGAAGAAGAGGTTGTAATAAATTTAGGTTGTTGTTTTGAACACAGTTAAATCTCGACCCTGCACGAGTCTCAACGCTGTCATTACAGAACCGTGCGGCTCACATCTAACCCTTCATCAATGGCCGTTTGGCTCGCACATCACTGTCGGCACGGTAACCAGGTCAGATTTTATCTGTCAGGAAAACATGGGCCAACTCTTTAGACATGACCGAAGCCTAAAGATTATAGTGTCAGATTCCCTGAGCTTTTCTCATAGCTTTTTACCACAGACAGGAAGGTAAACTTTGATAAAACTAATATGTTTGACTAAAGCAGTTGGTTTATTTTGCAGTGACAAAAACCTACAGATCCTCACAACAAAATATAAAAATAAGAAAGTGTGATTATTCGGATATTGATATACACACACAAAAAAAGATTTTTAAAGGTTAATCCTACACCTTTGTTTTAGTTTTTTGTTCAAACACAATGGCAACGCATAATACTGACATAAAAAGTTAACTCTTTGACATAACTTAATTTTTTCTTTTTGAAAATACTGCTTGCTCAGTTTATTCAGAAGAGTTGGAAGTTTACTTAATTCATTTGTGTTGGGACAACATCAATTATTTTCATTGACTAATGGAAACTAAGTAGAGGACTGAGTTCCCAGCATGCTTTGCTCTCATGACATATGAAGACAGTAAATGTTAGAATTAAGTACTAAACTTTGTGTTTTTAAGCAAGATGAGGATATGTTATTGTTTGTTATTCTGTGAATAGTTATTCACTTAGGTTCAGGACGAGCATGTTCATACCATTTCATGCATGCAGCTTTACTCAAAAAGTAAATCATGTACAAATGAAGAGTTTGGTTATAAAACGCAACAAATCCATTTTGACTAATTTCGGTTAAAACATCAAGAAACCACCATTTTCTGTTACAAACTATCACCTAGCATCTTTAGGTTATAATAACATTAAAAATTCGAATCAATAATTTGATTTTCAAAGATTTATACTAAAAACTGATTATTTTTTTTCAAAATGCTATAAATCTATTGAATCAATATATAAGTGTGCATTCATCTTTGCCATGTTATATTCATTTAGTTGACTAGTGGTATACACTGATAAAAAAATAAACATTAATGGCTTTAATCGAAACACTTACTTTGTCGTATTAAGAACATTTTCATTGCTGTTGTCATCATTGGGACGTCGTCGCTGAACTTTTTTGACAGCAATGAATCCTGCTCGATTTTTGTTGACTTTGAGTAAAATAATGGAAAGTTTTTCATAAAATCCCCTGTGGTCAATGTGTTAGCATGACAGAAACTTTATGCTGTCCTGTGAGATTTGTCAGTCGCCCGAGTGGCTTACGTTTCTTCCCCGCCACAAAAAAACCACCACAGGTTTATCAAAGCCATCAAAAGTATTATTTTCTTTTTGTTTGTTTGTTGTTCACGAAGAACAAAGTAGATGAGGAGAACTAGGATTCAGTGTGTATTCAAAGCGCCGCCATTATTGTTTACCATTAATGCGTGGAATGGTGCGCTGTGATTTGTTGAGCGAATTTATTGCATTCTGCAGAGAAGGAGGATTGGCGTTTATTGCGTTTTGGGAAAAAAGGTAGAAAATCTGACAGAATAACATGGCGGATATCGGATTTTGCGTAAAATTAAGAATTTACTTTTTGATACTGACCAGATACAATACTGATTTTGGTGGACTGTGCCGTTGGTTGCATTTCACAATCTCACACCTAGATGGCGCTAAAATTTACACACTGCACCTTTAATCCAACAAGCAGTCCCTCCAGAAAAATGCAATTATGCGATCGCATGATTTAACGCATAATCAGCCAAAGTCTGCATATTTCTGCATGGGAGGCATTATTTCAAATATGTACTTTTGCAGCAGTAATTGCAGATATCCTTCCGCAAAATAAGCGGGCTTGCATGATTTCATAATCCCCGCATTTTCGTAGCAAAAATCACATATATTTTACCAGAAAGTTGAAAAATGTTGCATTTACTCACACAAGAGCAGCCATGTCCCCTGTTGCTATAGGAACGTTATGAAGTGACGTGATTATGTGACGCTGAAAATAGTTTTTGCAAGTTCCCGCAGTTTTTGCAAGTTCGCGCAATTTCATCGCAAAAAATTGCATAAATATCCCGCATATTCCATTGCATTTTTTAAAGAAAATGTGCCGCAAGATCAAGGATTTTTGCCTGCAAAAATCACAAAAATTTATTTTTATGGAACGAGTGAACAAGCTATCTTCTTGAATGTATGCACACTGTAAAAAACTCTTTGCTGCCTTCATTTTTTTAGTTGAATCAACTGAGATTTACGAGTCATTTTAACTTACTGTTAATTATCTTGACTAGAGATAAATTGTTATAACTTATAGTATATATTTTATAAGTTGTAGCAACTCATGCTGGTTTTATTCAAAAGTGCAAAGCATTTATTTCCCACATTATGATCCTGAGGCTCTGTGCATTGAGTTTGTGTGTTTGGTCTTTGCTTCTGAAAGCCACAAAAAATTTCTTATCACAGTGCATCGTGGGATGGATCACTGTTATTTCTCTTTTTGGCCCCTAAACTTCATCCTGTTCTGATACAAGCAAAACAAGGGGTGATGACCTCTTTAGATAATCTCATCTGCACATTTAATCGTGTCAGTCTTCCAAATGTGTCTTAAATAGGTCATAATTGTCATTTGTAACTAGATAAAAAGAAATAGATTTATTTTACAATTAACGTATTATTGCTTTTTGCGGACATGTCAATAATTGTAATTAACATTAGTGTGAAGCTTCTGATTTTACACACACACTAAACAGTCCAGATAAGAGCGATGACGTTTATTTGGAGAAAAGATGAAAGATGTAATTTGGTTTTGGTATTTTAAAATCTATTGCAATGACATTCAGTCATTTTTAATGTGACATATGTTTAAAGGTTTTTTAAGGTGCCAAAGAATGCATTGATAAAAAATTTTTGAATGACATTTAGAATAAACATAAAAATATATTTTTGTTAGTAAGGGTTTTGTTTATGTGGATTTTTTGTGATTTAATTGTAATTTAATTTCATCAAAAGTCGAACACGCTGCAATTCCCTCGCGAACCACCAGGGGTTTACGAGCCCCAGTTTGGAAAACCTTAAAAATATGGTAGGGTCACTGTGTATGCATGAATCATTTAGGCAAATATTTGGCTTAAATCTTCGAAATACCTCCTTTTTTTGGAAATCTGTATTTAAATGGGGTGGGGGGATCTATTTAACCACTTTGGTTTCTGGGCAGCCGCCTCTGTGGTGAGTTTTATTTGAACAGGTTTAAATGTTCAAAGGAGACCACTCTCTACGTTTTTGTTTTTGGCTATGGTTTTTGTGAGAGGCAGGCTTGTAATTTGTGGTCTCAAATGGTGACCATCACGACCGATTTCCTTTTGCTCATACATGAGAAGGATAAATATAAAGACTTTGCCACCTCACTTTGGTAAATCTGCATTTTGACTCTGAAAAATAGTGTAATTATTGTTTTCTCTGTCAAGGGGTTGTGTTTGAAAACGCAAACAACAGAGAGAAATTACAGAACAAACCAATAATTCATAGGCGGTAATTCCAAACATCTTTGTTTTATGGAATAGAAAAGATGTTTGCTCAAACATGGCACATGTTTAAAAGAGACAAGAGTTTCAGTAAATGATGCATCATTTTGTTTGGGGTCTTTCTTGCTCAAATCTCTTGTGTGATTGTTATTGTGCTTTATTACATGGCTTGTTGGAATGCTTGATTCTGATTGGCTAATCACAGCAATTGCAAGTTTGTTATTCTGAGATTGCTAACCTGGGTGCTGCAAATCATTGCAACAGATGCAGTTTAATATTATACAAAAATGTAATATAAATATGTCTTTTAATAACATAAATATATTATATTTACAAATGATTAAACCAAATAGTGTGTTTGTGACATTTGAATGTCTTGTTTTATTTTACTCTTTCTCCTTACTAAAAGTTAGCATTTATTAAAAATGAGCAAATAAAATAATTCAAATCAATATTTAATGCTTCTTACCTTACTTATGAGGTAAAGATCTGTGTAATAAGCAGGATAATGTACAGACATCAGGTTGTTATTGCTTTGTTTCGGGTCCTGAACACACAGTCGGGGCTTATTTCTGTGATAAAAAACTTAAAGCATCTTCATATGTGCTTTTATTGTAAAGAGAAAAGGTAAAATACAATACTGTATGTGGAGATTGTTCAAAAATATTTTTATCTGTTGTTTACATGATTATGAATAAACTTGAAGGTAAGTAAATGAAGAAAGAAATTTAAAACGGTCAACTCAAAGAAAACACAAAATACCAAATCTAGATATTTTCACTTTTATGCTTTGTGTCTCTCGTTGCATCATTCGTATTTTAAGGATAATTTTCCAGTTTTGTGCTTGAAAAAACCTGCTAGAAAACCTTTGGGGTAACGTTTGCACTCCTGTCACTTCCAGTGTAACTGTACGATAACGGCAGGTCCCACAAACAAACTTTAAGTTTGTATGAGATGAGTGCATTGATTCATTTTAGGTTATCGTCATGGTGATTCACTTGGACTTCCTCTTTGACTTCCTGGTTAGATTGAACTTCAGAGAGTTGTCTGATAAGTTTGCTGGGCACACAGTGGCAGGTTTGCTCTCATGTGTCCTCTTTCCATCCTCTCATTCTGATGCTGTGGGAATCAGGGTCTTATGTGTGACCTTCCAGATGACCTTAGTGAGAAAATTATTGTTATTTATAGCGCTTTGTCTTTATCTGACTAAAGCTGGAAATAGACTGATGTGTCACACACACACACACACACACACACACACACACCATCTAAACTCATGTATTGATATTGGTAGATGTCATTGTAAGTAATTGAATATGGATATTGGCACAGATTTTTTGTATCGTGCATTCCAAATATATATGGGAGAGGTGGGCACAAACTAATGCTTTTTGGCTTTGGCTCATCATTTAAAAAAATATTTAAGTTATATGAATAATTTTTACACAATCAACACATATCTCTGTTACAAATGTTCGTGGGACCTACCGTTATCTTAGTAACACTGAAAGTCAAATACGAGCCTGCTGCACACGTGTCGAAAGGATCTATGATAAAAGACATTTACAACATACTTGCAAGACACTAACGTAACACTTAACTCTAATAACACATGAGATTAAACGAGTATCTGCCAAACGTGACTGTCTCTTTTATTATAAACCCCTTTGACGCTTCTGCAGCAGGCTTGTATTTTGACATGACGCGTAATGCACATAGGTTCATATGACGCGGCGAACACATACAGTACAGGCCAAAAGTTTGGCCAAACTCACTCGTTCTTTATTTATATATTTTTCCACCTAAACTCGTCCAAACTATGGCATAACACAAATGCAACTGTGGGAATTATGTTGGTGACTAAAAGCATCCAAAATAAATCAAAATTCTCTTATATTTTATCATCTGAAGTGCACTCACCCTTTGCTTAGAAATTGAAAACCATACTCCTGTCACTTTATCAAGAATCTTTCTGAAGTTTTACTTTAGACTGAATATTGAAGGACTTTACATTTAATCTGGGTTCTTATTGACAGATTTTTCTTTAATATTCAGTGCAAGTCATCGATTTAAAAAATAATATTTTAAAATAACATTTTAGATTTCTAATAACAGAAGTTAATCTGTTTGGCACAGGTATAGTTTTTTTCTACAAACGTAATTTCATGCATTTAACAATACACCTTTAGATTTAAAGATTTTTAAAATCATAGTTAACATTTTAGTCAAGTGTGTCCAAACTTTTGGCCTGTACTGTATTTTGAAATGACGAGCCACACACATGACGGTTTACATACATGTTGTGACGAGCTTCACATCGTGCGCCCTCGAAAAATAAGTTGCCGGCCACCACTGCTTGTAACACCTGCTAGAAAATCTAGTTTAAACATAAATACCGGAAATTCAATCAAATTCTGTCTATATACTAAAGGTGGATATTGTTTATATATCTTCCTATAATATATCGATATCCACACATTCATCCATCCATGATCCTTCATCTGACCATTTTTGTATTATGCATCTGCACAATTAAGGGGGAAAAAAATCATAATTTTCAGTTATTTCCCCTGATATTGTATTAACAGTTATGCATTTTAATTAATAGTATTTACATTTTATTATCATTGTATACCTGAGGCTTCATTATAACACTGTGTGACAACTAACCCCACTGTGTAAAAATGTTTTCAATCGCAGCTATCAGTTACTAGGAATTGCTGACATGTTTTAAAATGGTGTTATGTTTTAGGTAAGACAGTGATTAAAATAATATAAGGTTAAAATTGGTGACTTACACACCAGTGATGCGCAGGTCAATGTATAAACAACCCGCACCCGAATAACGTTTTTAATGCCCGCAAAAAAAATGTGTACCCGATTCGCTTCCTGGCCCGCATTTTTTAAAAGTAGTAATTGTTTAAAATAGTTAATTGGCATCTTTATTTCAAACGACCCGACCGACCTGAATATCATTACAAATATTTTTGGACGACTCGTAACTGTGGGTGACGGCAGGCACCCGCTCATTTTGGATCAACCCGCGCATCACTGTTACGCACCCAACTCAGAAATAAAAAAATAAAACATAAGATGAAGAAATTTACATCCAATCCTCCAAACCTCTTTGTTTCACATCTTAATGAAAACACATCAAAACTTTTCACAAATTCACAGGAGATCTTCTTACAGTAAAAGAAAAAGCTAAATATGTAAATTAGCCATGTTATAATTAACCCTACGTTAGTTTGTGCCTCGCTCACCCCTACACGATAAACCTTTCCCTTTTGCTTTTATGACAATTTTTACCTAATATCTTGAATCTGAGAAGACATTTTTTATTCATATTTTTCATGCAGCATTTAGAGACACGCTATCATTGCATCCCATAAATTAATTTACATTGGCATCAAATACCCATGGGATCCGTGCATATGTTGGCTAAAACACAGACAATGGCCCGCTTTTCTAGAATCTTCATTAGATATTCATCTCATCCGTAAGGTGGTCTGCTGTACTGTAAGATGACCTGATTTTACCCAGAACTTTAATCTGAATAGTGGCCCATCCAACAGTCACCAGTCATTACAGAGCGGTTTCACCTAATACTGCATGCAGCGTTGCAAATGACTGTCAGAGTAATGAGACCTCCAAACTCTCTTTCTCTCTGTGTGTGTGGACAATGTCATGCATGCATATCATTGGAGATATGTGTGTGTTTCTGTAAGACATGTCTGAATGTTCACTAGGGCTCCTCCAGGCGACGGGGGTCTGTAAACAGCTCATCAGTTGATTAGCCAGTCTCAGTTAACACACACTCACACATGCTGTCATAGAAACAGGACTGGTTTATGTTATGGCACGATAGGCTGAACTAGGTTACACCTACTAGATATACAGGACAGGTGCCACCAAATGTGTTAGATGTAGAATCAATACAATAACTTTTGCAAGGTCATGATTAAACCCTTTTCACAGTTTCTAACACGTTTCTCTTATCTGAATGAACTCTTTGGCTACATCTGAAACATACAGTAATACTGGCATAATGCTTATACACAGTATAGGGAAATTGTTAAACATTTTATATCTATAATAGTACTTTAGTACAAACGCGAATTCAACGATTTGTGCGAGTAGTTTACATACAAAGTAAATGCAAATATGCGAACCCGAGCTGGCAATGTGAATGACACGAATCAGGCAGTGCGATTGCTGCAAAACCACACGCTATTTGCCTCAATAGCGTCTTCGTACAAGTTGAAAATATTCAACTGAAGCGAAAGATTCCCATGATACGAACTTAAACCCCGCTAGTAATCTAGAGCAAGGAACTAAATGCTTCGTGTTTGGTGTGTACGCAGCATTATGTGGCGTACACATCAAACACAAATTTAACGGTTTGTGCGAGTAGTTAACATACAAACTAAATGAAAAAATGACACAAAACAGGCGGTGCAATTGCTGCGAAACATGCACTGTTTGCAACACCAAAAGCGTCTTTGTGCAAGTTAAAAATATTCAACTCAAGCGAAAAATTCCTATGATACGAACTTAAACCCCGCAAGTAATCTAGAGCGAGAAACGCAATGCTTCGCATTTGGTGTGTACGCAGCATTATGGGGCATACACAAACGCGAATTCAACGATTTGTGCGAGTAGCTTACATACAAACTAAATGCAAAGATGCAAACTTGTGCAGGCGATGCGAATGACGCAAAATGGCTGGTGTGATTGCTGCGAAACAAGCGCTATTTGTCTCAAAAGAGTATTTGTGCAAGTTAAAAATATTTAACTGAAGCGAAAAAATCCTATGATATGAACTTAAACCCCGCAAGTAATCTAGAGCGAGGAAGGCGATGGTTCGCGTTTGGTGTGTACGCAGCATTATGGGGCTTTACATAAAAGCTAAATGAAAAGATGCAAACTTGCGCAGGCAATGCGAATGACATGAATCGGGTGGTGCAATTGCTGCGAAAACACGCGCTATTTGCCTCAAAAGCGTCTTCGAGCAAGTTAAAAATATTCAACTCAAACGAAAAATTCCCATGTTACGAACTTAAACTCCGCGAGTAATCTAGAGAAAGGAACGCTATGCTTCGCGTTTGGTGTGTACGCAGCATTATGGGGCGTACACATCTAAAACAAATTAAATGATTTGTGCGAGTTGTTTACATGCAAACTAAATGCAAAGATGCAAACTTGCATGGGCGTTGAAAATGACACGAATTGGGTGGTGCGATTGCTTCGAAACATGCACTATTTGCCTCAAAAGTGTCTTCTACAAGTTAAAAATATTCAACTCAAGCTAAAAATTCCCATTGTACGAACTTAAACCCCGCGAGTAATCTATAGCAAGGAACTGATCCTTTGGTGTTTACACAGCATTATGTTGCGTACACATCAAACACAAATTAAACGATTTGTTACAAGTAGTTTACATACAAATTACATGCAAAGATGCAAACTTGCGCAGGCAACGTGAATGAGTCGGTGCGATTGCTGCGAAAAATGGGCTATTTCCCTTAAAAGCGTCTCCGTGCAAATTAAAAATATTTTACTCAAGCATTTTACTTAAACCCCGCGAATAATTATGCTGTATGCAGCATTATGGGGCGTACACACCAAACACAAATTCAATGATTTGCGTGAGTAGATTACATACAAAGTAAATGCAAAGATGTGAATAGATGCGAACTTGGCACGTGCAATGCAAATGGCGAGAATTGGCTGTGGGATTGCTGCGAAAATACGCGCTTTTCGCCTTAAACGTGTCTTCGCGCATGTTGAAACTATTCATTTTTAGCAAAAAATTTGCATGGCATGAAGTTAAATCTTGCAAGTAATCTAAATTTAGGAATGCGATACTTCGTATAATATATATATATCAAATAAGTCAAGGCTGTTTGTTGAGGGCAGCGCATTGCATTGATACACTATTTCACGCTCTGTCCTCCAGTTGTACACTGAATATTTTAGCAAAAATTACACATTATTTCATGAATACGAAAAAAAAATGCATATTGTGTACAGTATACAGTACATACATCTTAAACTTACATGAAACATATAAAGCACACATTCTTAATTAATTCTGTACTTCAACTCTTGCCTGTTCTTTTCCGAGAACTATATTTGGCACAACTTTAGTTTTTGGCCACCGTAGCAACTGACCCCCCGTCAGTCCAGAGTGGTTATGGGTTCTCAGGACGTGGGCATCGAAGGGTAACGACACAACCGGATACACGAGGTCGCCACCCTTCAGTTGCCATGGTGTCGGAGGTGAAAATTAAAGAAGGTGGGAGGCGTCTCGCGCCTCCTTTCCTTCATCCCCAGAGAGAGGGAGGGTGTGGGGGGACGACAGACAACAGTCATCTCAAGGGCCTGGTCACCCAACGAGAAAGATGAGCCACTTGCATATATCAGCCAGGGTGGAGTGAGACACCCTCCCTGTTTTTATATTAGTGAAATATCTGTCTATTGTTCTGGGTTAATACTCACCGGCGACGCTCTGACTGCCGTTCAGTGTGTTTGGCTAGTTGTTGTCACTTCTGTTCAATATAAACGTAAGTTTATGCTGATATAAAGAATTCATGGTTTCAATTTCTCTATTCAGGAAAACAATGTGATAAAAATAAAAAACAAAAGAAAGAAAGAGTGATGGGGAGGGGTGGCCAGCAATATTATATGTGTCTGCTGTCATTCATCCAGGTGTCTATGAGAACATTCCCAGACGTTTGTTAAATCCGGCATTCAGTGCACTGTCAAACATATATTTGTCATAGGAAATCCTTCAGTCTGGTACTGGGATTATTCTGTGTTTGTAACACCAGGCTTTAAGGAGATTTTAAGTGATCTTAGGTCCTCACAGCGTTGTGTTCACAAAACAATACCTGTATTGTTCAGAGATCACCCTTACGTACAGTAGCTTAAAGGATTACTGCACTTTCAAAAAAATTAATCTCGATAATTTACTCACCCCTATGTCATTCAAGATGTCGAGAAGAAATTAAGTTTTTTGAGGGGGTCCTATAAAAAGGTCCTATAAAAAACATAAAAAAGTTGGTAACACTTTACTTGAAAAAGTGTTCATAAGAATGACATGACACCTTCATAATCATGACATCACATGTGCTATGAACATGAAAGAGATTGTATTCATGTTTATGACTATGATAACTGTTATTAAGTATCATTTGTTCAATTGTGTCATTTTTCAATGCAAAGATTATATTGTTTGAGATGTCTTTGTTATGACAACTTGACATTAAACAATACATCATAACTAGTCATGACAACTTGACATTACCAAGACAACATAACTGACCACTTTTTACTATACAAATTGAATCTGTCATTAAAATGTCTTTAAGTGTTAATACTCTGCCAAATAGCATCATGAATATTTTTCTTGACCTCAACTAAAGCGATACAAATATAATTTGTCATTAAAATGTCATTAAGTGTTAAAGAATTAGTCCATTTTCTTAAAAAAAATAAAAGATAATTTACTCACCACCATGTCATCCAAAATGTTGATGTCTTTCTTTGTTCAGTCGAGAAGAAATTATGTTTTTTGAGGAAAACATTCCAGGATTTTTCTCATTTTAATGGACTTTAATGGACCCCAACACTTAACACTTTTTTTAAACAGAGTTTTAAACGACTCTAAACAATCCCAAACGAGGCATAAGGGTCTTATCTAGCGAAACGATTGTCATTGTCAAAAATATGCGCTTTTAAACCACAACTTCTCGTCTTTCTCCGGTCCTGTGACCTCATGTAATGCATTTTCATGTCAAGAGGTCACGGAGGACGAATGCGAAACTACGCCCCAGTGTTTAAAAGTGTGGAGAAAGAGGACCGTTCTGACGTTGTTGCATGTTGAATGATACTTATTAATGTCTTTGTGTCAGTTTATTGCTTTAAATGGTCTGCAAATGTGCGTAACACGTGACCTTTTCACGTTATTACGCAATTACGTGAGGTTGCGCTGGCGCTTCACAGGACCGGTGTCGTGAGCAATTCAGTCCCCCCGAGCAATTCGGTCTCCCCTAGGACCCCGATTGGTACCTAGCACTAATGCCTGCTCAAAAATTTGTCATTGCGATATCTCGTCTGCATACGCGGTCTAGCAAGTTAATTATGTTAACAAAATGTTATGTTACAAAATAGAAGCATAACATTTAAAAAAATAAAAGTTAACAAAAAAATTATATAATAAACTAATATTCATGTTGCAGACACGTCAGTACTTTTGTGTCATCATCTGCTTTACAAAAACAATACTTTTATTTTTTGTAAATTATTAACATACCTTACGGAATATATTTTTTAATAGTAAAAGTGTAGTAATCATGGCTTATAATTATAATTTTAATGTGTGATTCAACTATGTAGTAATCATGTTTTGTATAAGTAATTAATGAGTAAATAATTGTATATAAGTAGACAGTAAAAAGTGGAAATGGTAAAGTATATAATATCTAAATAATAAAATGACACAAGCAATGTGTAGATCTCCCACCTATAGCCTCATTTATATACTACTATATGAAACATATCATTTAAAAGACATCAATTGTCATTTTAACAACGTTCTAACTACATAAATCATAACGCGATTTTGTAGGAATTGTAATAAGGCACTAAGAAAACTACCCATGAGAAGTTTTTGCAGCCAATGAAATCACGCGGGGTCCTAGGGGAGACCGAATTGCTCGGGGGGACCGAATTGCTCATGACACCGGAGAAGTTGTGGTTTAAAAGTGCATATTTTTATCAATAGTTTAGCTAGATAATACCCTTATGCCTCGTTTGCGATCGTTACAGTCTTTTGAAACTCCGTTGAAAAAAAGTGTAAAAGGTGCAGTGTGTAAATTTTAGAAGCATCTAGTGGTGAGGTTGCAAATTGCAACTAACGGCTCAATACACTGCTCACCCCTCGCTTTTGAAACACATAGAGAAGCTACAGTAGCCGTCACCGGTAAAACATGTCATCACAGAGACAACTTAGTAAAAAAAGTCTGTTAAAGGTTTCTGTAGAAACATGGCGGCACAAAATGGCGATCTCAACGTAAGGGGACCCTCTGTGTATGTAGATAAAAACGTCTCATTCTAATGTAATAAAAACATAACGGTTCATTATAAAAAGGTCTTTATACACCCCTGATAATATAGTTTTGTATATTATTTTGCATTTCTGTCAAGAGATCCTTCTAAAAATTACACACTGCACCTTTAAGTGTTGAATTAAGTGTTAAAGGAACAGTATGTAAGAAATTTATGTAAATTAATCATAAAATGGCCCTGATATGTCACTAGACATTAAGAATTAATTTTCATTTCAAATATTTATATCACTGACATCAGTGGCCTGGCAAGGATATTGTCATTTAAAATGTGGAGTTGCAGCCCTCAACTGATGTTTATGTTGTCATTTTGCATATTGGCCACTAGTTGTGTGATTGCAGTACCAGTTTTAACCACAAGGTTTGTGATTGCAATACCAGTTTTGGCCACAATCCTACATACTGTTCCTTTAAGTGTTGGGGTCCATTAAAGTCCATTCAAATGAGAAAAATTCTGAAATGTTTTCCTCAAAAGACATAATTTCTTTTCGACTGAACAAAAAAGACATCATGGATTTGACATGGTGGAGAGTAAATTATCTGGATTTTCTTTATAGAAAATGGACTAATCCTTTAATAATCTGTCAAATAGTTTTATAACAACATCATGCATATTTTCAGTTCATAATGTTTTTTTAAGTTTCCTCCATGTGTTTAACAAATAAAATCAATAATTCAATAATAATAAAAATAATAATTAAAATTGATAACATTATATTTTATTGCATTTGGAGACTAATTCACCTAAAGTTAAATGAAAACAATACAATAATGGGTTAAGCCATGCACAAAAAAAAAAAAAATGGTGCTATATAGCACCAAAAGTGGTTCTTTGCTCGTAATCATAGAAGAACCGTTTTTAGTGCCATATAGCACTGGTGAAGCACCTGTGTAGAACCACATAGTGCCATGTAGAACCGTATTTGGTGCTATATTGGTGCTATATGGCCCCCATATGGTTCTACACAGGTGCTTCACCGGTGCTATATGGCACTAAAAACGGTTCTTCTATGATTACGAGCAAAGAATCACTTTTGGTGCTATATAGCACCGTTTGTTTTTAGAGTGTGCAGCATTAGGTCCATATTGCTACAAAGTTAATTATTTTAAATGAAATTGATTAAATGTTTTGTTCGTTTTTTCTTCTATGTCAGAAAATTTCAGACCCCTGAGGAAGAACAAGTTCTGTTAGTTGTCAGTTTTATATATATTGTGCATATAAATAAAGTTAAGTCATAAATGTGCATAAAATCTTCTTCATGTTAATGACACGTATCGTATCATAATTATGAATGTGTTTAGTCAGTCTTATACACACCCCTTCAAGTTTTCTCTTCATTTATTCTCATTGGCACGTAAATATTAGTGGACTTTATTGTAAATTATGTGTGTGTGTGTGTGTGTGTGTGTGTGTGTGTGTGTGTGTGTGTGTGTGTGTGTGTGTGTGTGTGTGTGTGTGTGTGTGTGTGTGTGTTTTGTGTGACAGTATGAGTCAGTGTGGGCGCTGTGGTTGTCCTTTCTAAATGCCCTTATTGCTCAAAAACTATAATCATTCTCATTTTCTTTCTCATCAAAAAGCCAAATAACATTAATTGCTAGATTTCTCTTCCTCTGCTTTCTCGCAAAACAAATGTGTTTTTAAGTACGCGACATTCAGGTGTCCAGACCTTAGCAAAATGTAGAAATGATCATACTGTATAACCAGATCGGAGGGACGCACGAAATGATTTTAACACATCGCGTTCACACACAAACACACACAGTGGGAGCATCTGCATATTCATGGGGCAGTATGGGGTGCGATTCGTTAAAAATGTAAATCTCTGCGCCTGAAAAACATAAGATTGATTTACATCACTCACTCACTAATTCAACTACAGTACGTTTGTCTGTGTATATACTTATAGTACATATGTATGTAAACATGAAAGCAATATTATATTAACGTATGTCATTATATATTTCTATTTTTGACACATTACATTTTTCTGCCGTGCAAGTGTCACAAAACATGTAATATATAGTATATGTAAGAAAGAGAGGAAGAGTCTCTATGCTGAGGGTGGGGAGATCTGGATGACCGTGATGCCGTTGTTTCCCTTAAGTCGGGCCAGTGGGTGGTTTCACAGAAGGATGTGAAGCGGGCAGTTACACCCTTGTGTTTAGCTTTGTTGTGTGTGTCAGACGCTCAGCCCACCCCAACATTCCAGCTGCTAAATGTACAGCTCAGTACAATTGCAGGTTAGCAGAGTTACAAACGGGAGCAGTGTTAGTCTCAACTACATACAGACTTTGGCACATTTTTCAAATGTATTAATCATTGTTGGGTGTAACTACTAAGTTATTATTGTAATTTAATTACTTTTCCCTTGAAAAAGTAAAGTAAGAGATTACTCTAATTTAATTTTGATGAAACTAAATACTGTGTATAGACTGTAGAACAACTATGAACTGTATACTGTAATACAATAGTGGATTTAAAGATGCAGTGTGTGATTTTTAAAATGATCTCTTGACACAAATGCAAAGTAATATACAAAACTATATTATCATGGGGTGTATAAAGACCTTTTTATAATGAACTGTTATGTTTTTATTACATTAGAATGAGACGTTTTTATCTACATACACCGAGGGTCCCCTTACGTTTAAATGCCGCCATGTTTCTACAGAAGCCCTTAACGGACAAACCTTTTTACTAAGTTGTCTCCGTCGATGACATTTTTGGTGGTGGCTACCATAGCTTCTCTAGGGGGCTGTTTACACTTGGTATTAAGATGTGTTTTCATCGATCGGATCACAAGTGGACGAGAGAGACACATTACGTTTACACCTGGTATTTAAATCCGTCTCTTTTGTCCACTTTCGACCGCTTCTGTCCTGAATACAGTGAGGGGACGGTCCGTGAGACGGTGGGCGAGTCTCTCTGCTGTCATTAAAACGCGAGCGGGAGTAATTATGAGTTTATATGGACGCAAACTAATATTATGTCGGAGTCCGCTGCTTGTTTAGCAAGTATACATGCTGCACAGTGTTTTGTACGTTTATATGTTGGAGCTTTCTCTGAATTTTCAGCGCAATTGATGAAATAGGATCGCGCAACTTTCACGCTTTCAAAACGAAACTACGGAGATCAGCCGCTTTAGTTGTATCAATGAAAGGCTAAAAATAGCGCTGTTCACAGTATGTTCACGCCAGAAGTAAAAAAAGACGTAAAACTTGTGTTTAATACCTCAGATTAGATAAATGGGCGGAGAGAAGGCGTTCGCGTGTGGCTGTTCGAACACATTCAACCACATTGCGTTCCGCAACTCCAAAGCGATCCGATCGAAAGTGGTTTCGACTACCTCTGGATGTGGTTGAAAGTGGTCGAAAGTGGACGCGTTCAAAACGTTTTGAACACCGTTTACACCTGGCATTAACGTCGTCCACTTGTGATCCGATCGACGAAAACGCATGTTAATGCCAAGTGTAAACAGCCTCTATGTGTTTCAAAAGCGAGGGAACAGCAGTGGACTGAGCCATTGGTTGCAATTCGCAACCTCACCACTAGATGGTGCTAAAATGTACACACTGCACCTTTAACATCAGTCTAATGTTAAAATGCATGTTTTTTATTTATCCTTGTCACTTGAAATACTTTGGTAAGTTAATAAGAATAATAGTAACACTATAGTTTTCTATTCTCACACAGTACAAATTTGCTGTAGTTATGCAAATGTATGTTATTTGCTGGCAAAAGTTAAATAAACATTAAACATTAACAAGTCTTTATCTCTACAGAATAAAACTAAAATAACAGCCTCGTGCAAAGCATTCTGGGAACCAAAATCTGGAGAAAAAAAACATAAAAATGGTTGAGGAGGATTTCTGGTTCGCTTTGCATGAGGCTGTTATTTCATAGTTTTATTCTGTAAAGACAAAGACTTGTTAATGTTTAATGTTCATTTAACTTTAAAGGGGACAGAGAATGAAAAACCATTTTTACCTTGTCTTTGTTGAATAATGGTAGTCTACCCGCATTCACGAACATAGAAAATGTGCTAGACATGCTTAACATCTCAGTCTCATAGAAATTCATCTTTTAGGACGGTTTCACATTTGGTGCGATTGCCTGGTCCGAACCCGAGTTCGATTGCTCCCCCCTCCCCATGTCCCCCATGGACTGTGTTCACATATTATTTTTGCATCCGAACTGCGGTACGCTTGCATCATCAAGCTGCAGCCGGCGCGTTCTCATGTTGCTTGGCAACCGCTGTAAACGAGAAGACGACAAGCGTGATTGACGAACTTCAAGCAGAGAGATGATTTCTGAATGCCTCCGCAAAAATTTACGTCGGCGGACAGACCGTTGTCATCGAAACGACTTAAGTATGTTTGGGGCAGACAGACGCAAGTGCGTTTCTGTATTATTTCTTTGAAAACAAAACCAAAGACAGAACAACAACATAAACATACAGTGACATGGGTTAGGGTAAAAAAAAACACATAAGTGTATCATAATTATCATATAAACATTTATAAAATATGTTTTACTCAAAGAAACCTGATCTTATGAGAATATGTTTGTATTTTTACACACATACGTCTACATTTACGTTTTCATACACACTAAAACATATAATATTGACGTATTGACAGGACTAATATGTTATTTTCTTTACGTATTAACAGCTTTACAGACAAATTTCTATTTATAAATATTAAAATCGTGGGCATTGACGTTTCTTACTCATATTAATGACATGTTTTAATTTTTTTTACTTATTTATTTAATGAAATGTTCATGACTTTCAGAGAATTACATAATATTTAACAAGACTAAACTTTAAACCTTAAAATGAATAGTATTAAAAATAAATTATTAAAATGTTTAGGGTAAGGTTTGGGGTAAGGTTAGGGTGGTAACATTATCGAGAAGGGAATTTATACAAAAATCTTTATGGTATGAAAGTTTGTAAATGTTTTACGTTTTGTAGCTGTAAAAACGTAATAATGTTGCGATGAAATGTTGCAAATACGTTTACATTGTATACTTCAGCAGAGACCTGTGGATTTATATATATATATATTACACACACAGACACACATATTCTATAGACAGACTCAATAATAAGCCATGGTTAGCAGACACACACCCTTTCCATGGCACACCACATTGTGGGTCTCAACATCTGTCTGCAGACACACACACAACATTGTCAAAACCCCTCCACCCAAATACTGCACCCACCCTTTACTCTTCCCCAAAAATATCTGAAGTGCCTATCCACATGTCAAGTTCAAACATTAAAAACCATCATTGTACAGACCAAAGAGTAATCCACACACGCACACACAAAGGTAAACGTTGGTTTAAGGCCTGGGGTTTTAGTTTAGAGAACATTTAACCCTTCATGTGCTCTGTGAGTTTATAAAAACCTTTAACCCAAAACTTTCCCAACCAGATAATTATTTTTAGTGACATTTATTGGTCTCTACAGAAGAAAGTGTTTAAATTTCTGTTTATTAATTTAAAGAAAGTGTTTAAATGTTAGACTGACTATAAGCTAGGGTACAGTTTGTCAAAAACGTGCACTGTAAAAAATTCCTGTAGAAATTACAGTATTACCGGCAGCTGGTTGCCAATAACTTACTGTAGATTTTACATTTATGTTATTTACTGGCAACAGTTTGTTCAAAGCTAAATGAACATGAAACATTTTCAGTCTTTTTCTTCTACAGTAAGTTACTGGCAATCAGCTGCATAATTACAGCTATTTTTTACAGTGTGTGATTCATTTTTTACACACAAAATCTTTGTTTTGCATAATATATTAAGGTTTAGGACTATTGTGTTTCTTTATTGTAACATTATTGTCAGGAAAATGTTTCATGTTTTCCACAAATTTCTCATTACTTGTAAAAATTTAGCTGTAATTAGGCAGCTGGTTTCCAGTAACTTACTGTAGATGATAAAGACTGAAAATGTTTCATGTTCATTTAACTTAAAACAAACTGTTGCAAGTAAATAACATAAATGTAAAATCTACAGTAAGTTACTGGCAGCTAGATGCCAGTAATACCCAGTAATAGTGTAATTTATACAGACATTTTTTACAGTATGTAGTATTTTCTTTAATCTTTGTTAATTAAAAAAGGAGTCGTGTTACAGTAATTAAATAAAAGTACTGTAATTAAAATAATAGGAGAATGTAGCTAATTGATAATAAAATAATGCCATTATGTTATTTAATTTTTCTTCCTATCCTTTATGAAGTCGAAACCAGATCAGAAAAAAGAAGTGGATGTGAGCAAATCATTCAGCAGAAACGGTAGATTGAGTCACATGGAGGCGGTTTGTGTTGCAGCCCGTCGCTGGGGGTTATTGTGAGCTGTATTTCAGTCTGTTTGGGGCAGGAATGGAGGGCAGGGGTTTGGTCTAATTAAACATTAGGCTGGTAAAGTCGTTAGTATTTATGTGGGTTTGGTTTTGGCGAGCTTTCGTGAAAGCCTGTGTATCCAGTGAGACTTGATTTAATTTTACACCCCTCTTGACAGACCAGGGCATGTTTATAAGACATGAAGCGAGGGTGTGGGGCGAGCACTCGCTCGGTCTCCAGTACAGATTGGTCTACAACCTGGTTTGACACGATCACAATTATTCTGCATAAAATCGAAAGTGTTTTATTTAGATTTCACTTCGGCCTCATGTCGCGGTTATTGACTGCATGTTCATCAGAAATCCACAAACCTTTTCTGAAGTGCATCAAATGAGTGTGAATTACACAGAATAAATAATAACACAAAAAGCAGTGCTCAACGTCAATTGTGATGTCCGTACAGAGGAGTTCAATTTAATGTGTGAATCTTCGGGTGTACAAACAAAGTATACTGATTACAGATTAATTCAGATCTTTAACCGACAGGTTTTAGATAGCGCTCCTGGTTTCATGGGTTTGGCTGTTATTCTCCATTTTTTTAAATCATCTGTCACCATCATAAGATCATAAGGGTGTGTGTGTGCACATTTGTCTTTTATGTTTTATACTTGTTAATTTACAGTAATTGTCTTTTAAGTGACACACTGATATTCCTGCACCTGTGACTGCATTGTGTGCTTTGTTAAAAGCAATGTACTCAACACATGGTGTGAATTTGAAGCATCTGTTTACAATATCTGACCAGTAGGACTAAAAACTCGAGGACTGTTTGGGAAATCTGACAATTGATATTTTCACACTTCTTTTGCCTGATGCTGTAAACAAAAAGCAGAATGTAGTTAAAACAATTTGGTTTTGCAAGTCAATTCTAGCTAATATTTAAAATTTTGACCTGTGATAAGTTGACATAACTTATAATAACAAGTTGAAATTGTTTAACTTAATTTGATTAATTTTTTAATCTTTCATATGTAGTCACACTCTTGCAAAAAGTTATTTATCACGGACACACACTGTAAAAAATATATTTTTGCACTTACATTTTTAAGTTTAATCACCTAGGATTTACAAGTTATTTCACCTATCTTGACAAGATCTTGATGAGTTGCTGTAACTTATTAAATCAAGTAGTTATTTTATAAGTTACAGCAGCTCATCACTAGTCAATACAGTTGAAATGACAACTAAAAGAAAAAAAATGCATTTTAAAAGCATACAGTGACAAACATTTAATTCAGTAAAACATGTCAGAAATATACATATTTAAATGTAAAACTTAATAAAAAGACATGCACCCATATTATATTTTTTTCACAGATTCCAATACACTGAAAAAAATTATTCATTCAATTTACTCATTTACAATTTACTTTTTTTAAGGTAAGTGGTCGCAATCAATTTATTTAAGATATATTTAAATGAAGGTTTTTTGTTTTGTTTTTCTATTTTTTTAACTGTAGCTTAAATAAATTGACTGCGACCACTTACCTTAAAAAAAATTGAATTAATATTTTTTTCAGTGCCGATTATTCAGAGTGATATCGGCAAATATACCGATAGTTTAGTGGTTACATTACTAAATTCTGAATTTTTTTCATTCACATAATAATCATTAATATTGAACTTTAAACTTGTAATGTTTCTTTACATTTTCTATACACAGAGCTCAAATTCATTGCATTTTCCTGTTCTCTGTTTGATTAAGAAGATATATCGGCCATGACTATCGGCTGTTTTAAACTATTGGCCGATATTGAGAAAAATTGCTTTTATCGTCCGATACCGATTATTGCCAGATATATCGGTGGATCTCTAACATTAAATAATCTGTTCATGTTAGTATATCTCAACACACAGTATACGTATCAAAAACAATCACTTCAAATCCGCTTAATCCTGGCCTCAGGCCATTTAGAAATACCGGTTTGTTGACAAAATCCATTAAGAGTCTGATCAAAGAAAAAAGAAATCATGTCAGGCTCACTAAAACCTCATTTGAACGCACACACCGATTCCGGAAAATCATTAGCAGTGTGATTAAACCAAAAATCAAACGATCCCGGACAAATCCCGGATTCATTTTCTGTGTATGTAATGTCTGTGTGACAGGGGCTTTAGAGGGTTTTGCATCTGAGCTCTTTGAGTCTTTGCTAACATAAAACATTACAAATCATAAAACATGTAGCACATGTTCGTCTGTCACATCATTGATGTGTCTTGCCTTTAACTACAGTAAAAGTACTTGCTAAATGAAGCTCCAGGCATCTCTGCTTTCACAATATGAAATGTCACTAAACGGGTAAATGTGTTGAACAAATAGACACGTGGGTCACTGAAATGGGGGACAGAATGTGAAAATTTGGTCATTTTAAGATTTTAACAAGATCATGACATGATTCTCTGTCTGGTAGCAAGACACTGAGGTTTCAGGGCTGTCTACACACACACACACACACACACGCACACACACACACACACACCGATCTGTGCATAACAAGGTGTCCAGACAGGCAATGTAATAGAAAACAGCAATAAAATCTGACTGTCCGACAAAGTACGACATTGAATCCAGCATCAGCCTCTCAGGAATGCTCATTACAGCAGTTTATTTAACATCTGTTAACTCAACTCTCATTTTATTGGCTGTGCGTCATAAAAAAACAAAAACTTTACATTTTTGCACAAACCTCTGTGGGTGCAATAATAATATTAGACAATTATAATAGAGAAAAAGGGCAAGATTTGTACATTTTATGAAGATGATGCGATGGTTGCCCACGATGCTGGGGTGTTACGGGCACTGCTTTTCAGTTGCTAAGGGATTCCGAGTGGTTGCTAAGGTGTTGTTGATTGACCCGATCCCAAAAAACCCACTGGAACGTCTCTATGATATAACTTATGTCCCTGATCACGGCACATCTCGACAAACAACATAAATTTAGGATGGAAGTCGAGCTACAACCTCAGTCAGATAAGCAATAGGAATGATAATCACTAATTAAAGTAAAAGAAAGATTTCCAAAGTGCCTAAAGAAATATTTTTGTTATTATTGATTCTTCAGAAAAGCACCAGAGATACTTCCTTAGAAACTTAAGATTATAATAAAAGCTCTTAGTTCTTATCCTACGGAGTTTGTCTGCTGTCACATAAACTGTTGCTAAATGAAAACTTCAGCATCCGATATATTAAATCTGTAGGTTGAGAAGTGTGTGAGGAAAAGTCTCTCTCTCTCGTTCTCTCTCACCCTCCTTCTCGTGTACCTGACACCTTCTCGGTCCTCCATGAACTTCTCTCTCCGGCCCATCTGCCCCCTTACCACCTCTCCCACACTCTTCCAGCTCACCCACCTACTCAACGGGTGCTCACACACTCACCCAGCGGACGCAGCGGGGGGCCGCACTGCAGTGCCACATACAGCCTGCAGGGGGCAGCATGACACCTGTCTCACCACTTACACGTGAAGACTTTAACTCTTGTGTGAAAGGCTGAGTGACCCCAAAACCATTTTCAGTACTTGTAATCACAACTTGTAATTCAACAAGGGCCAAAACTTATTATAAACAAAACTTCTGGGATATAAAAAAAATGTAGATTACAAACCTACTGACAATTGCTTTTAGAGACAGCATCATTAATATACATCTAAAGAAACATTTGATACACGTACTTGTTTTATAGAGCTATAAATATATGAGAGTCTGATATTGTAGTTTTTTTTTCCGCAATTTTTTTGCAAGTTTGTTTGTATTTTGCAATAATACTATGTATTAAATATTTGTTTTTTCTATAGTGCTGTTACTAATATGTATTTACTATATTTTAAAATTTATTAATTAACTTTTATTCTCTATCTATCAATCCATCCATCCATCCATATCTCTCTATATCTCTATACTATAGTCTTAGGCCACCATGCTACCATTAGATTTGTTGTTTTTGCAATGTTATAGTGATCATGTATAATTATTTCTCAGTCTTAAAAAAGTTTAAAAGTTAAAGCTGAACTGTGTTAAGTAAGCTGAATTTTTTAGGGTAAACTCCCCTTCCACTTGAGCAATAGCAGGAAACTGCAGGATCTCTTAAACCTAAGTAAAATTAAATCCTAATTTATAATTCTAATCAAATGTTTTCAGGACTTCAGTCTCCTCAAAAAAGCTCAAGATGTGTTTCATGCCAAGAGAGGTCACACTAAATACTGACTGTGATGCCTGAAGAAGACATTTTGTTCTGAAAATTGTTCATTACAAAAGTTATTGTAATTAAAGGATTAGTCAATTTTCTTAAAAAAAAATCCAGATAATTTACTCACCACCATGTCATCCAAAATGTTGATGTCTTTCTTTGTTCAGTCGAGAAGAAATTATGTTTTTTTTTTAGGAAAACATTCGCGGAATTTTCTCATTTTAATGGACTTTAATGGACCCCAACACTTAACATTTAACTCAACACTTAACAGTTTTGTTCAACGGAGTTTCAAAGGACTCTAAACAATCCCAAACGAGGCATAAGGGTTTTATCTAGAGAAACGATTGTCATTTTTGACAAGAAAAATAAAAATATGCACTTTTAAACCGTGACTTCTCGTCTATCTCCGGTCCTGTGATGCGCCAGCGCGACCTCATGTAATTGCGTAGTTACGTAGAAAGGTCACGTGTTACATATATGAATCGCACATTTCCGGAACATTGTAAACAATAAACTGACACAAAGACATTAGTTAGTATCATTCCACATACAACAACGTCGGAACGGTCCTCTTTCTCCACACTTGTAAACACTGGGGCGTAGTTTCGCATTCGTCCTCCGTAACCTCTTGATGTGATGACATATTACGTGAGGTCGCGCTAGCGCTTCACAGGACCAGAGGTTTATTTTTCTTGTAAAAAAAATGACAATCTTTTCGCTAAATAAGACCCTTATACCTCGTTTAGGATCATTAAGAGTCTTTTAAAACTCTGTTTAAAACAAATGTTGAGTGTTGAGTTAAGTGTTAAGTGTTGGGGTCCATTCAAGTTCATTAAAATGAGAAAAATCCTGGAATGTTTTCCTCAATAAACATAATTTCTTCTCGACTGAACAAAGAAAGACATCAACATTTTGGATGACATGGCGGTGAGTAAATTATCTGGATTTTTTTAAAGACAATTTACTAATCCTTTGAAACCAGAAATTGTAATTATCAAGGCTACTATGCGTTTTTGAAAAGTATGGAATTAGTTTTTTTCAAGTCTAGATTAGTTTGGAAAAAAGAAAATTGAGTATGGAGATATATGGATTTCCATATATGAATATGGATTTCCAGAATATTCAGTTTTCTAAAATTTAAAGATATATCAAGAATTTAAACAATACATTTATTTTATGCCGTTTGGAGCATGTTTTGAGCTCTGCTGTAAGATCAGCGCTAGATCAAATCTGCTGCAGGACTGTTTGCTGTGATGGGATGTTACGCAGTTAGGCAGCAGTAAACATGACTGTCAGGCACCCCCGACTGTTCGACTAAACGCATACAGTAAATGCATTGGAGTGTGAACCGAACGATCGGCCACGAAAGTTAAATGCAAACTTTGTGTAAAATATAGTGACATCTCCATCATGGGTAAGGCGGCAACTGTAAGCCATATGAAAGGGAAAAGGCACAGTTTCTTGTTCGCAACACCAAGATTAACAACAGTCAAGGCCCAGACTAACATGACACCATGATCTATGTCAAGCAACGAAGCCACCAGCACAACCGATAAACAATGAGAACCTGAGATAGTCAGTGTAGCGGTAAAATGGCTAGAAAACATTACAACGCCTCATTGTCACTAAATCAAATAAGCAAAAGATTAAGGGAACATGCTATTATAGATTATATTGTGCGTTGGTGTTTAGTGATTGTTAGGTGTGTATTTATGTAACGCAATTCTGTTATATCGCTACCATAGTGATTATTTGTGTCATCATCCCGTACTTTCAGTTTGGCAGCATTTCAATTAAATTCCAATAAAATGTCTACTGAACATGTCTTCCTTTGGTGTTAATTAATTTGTATGAGGTAAAAATCCACTGATTATTTAGCAAAATAAATCAGATGTTAAATATGGTCTAAAAAATCTTCAGGGAAGTCTGTATGATTGTGTCTGGAAAAGTATGGAATTTTTAAATGAAAAAATGTATAGGAACCCTGAATTACGCAATGACATTTTTACACATAGAGAGCCTACAAAAATATACACTAATAAACATATAATTTAGCCTTAATGACATGTATTTAATATTGCAGTATTATGGTCAGTTCTGGCTATAATAGGCATTTATACAAAATAAAACAATTACAATCAATACAACATTTTTTAAATCATTTTAAAAATGGGGGTCCTGTTGATGACATACGGAGGACAGAGATAAATGAGCAATAAATGAACACACGCACACACACACACACACACACACACACACACAGATTGTCTGGCTGGTTTTCTGTCCCCACCTGCTGGCTAAAGAGTCAAGCACACACTGGGTTAGTAGTGGTGTTATAGTAACACCCAGTAATCTTCAATTACTTTTAAATGTTCAGCTGTTTAGTCCTACAGTCCACTGTCTGTCTAACAGCATCTCTCTCTCTCTCTCTCTCTCTCTCTCTCTCTCTCTCTCTCTCTCTCTCTCTCTCTCTCTCTCTCTCTCTCTCTCTCTCTCTCAGAGTAATACAGTATTGTAATGCTGCATCATTGGTACTCGTTGTGGTGATGCTAAAGGGTTTTCAGGGCTTTGAGGTGTTGTTTGAGTTGTTGTTTTTTTTAGTACCCGTCTGTAAAATCCAGCTAAGACCAGCATAAGCTGATGAGCTGGTTTTAGCGGGTCTCCCAGCTTGCTTTTAGCTGGTTTTGCTGGTGTAGCAAGCTGGTCTTGATGTGTTTTTGTCACTTTTTAAGCTGGTCTAGCTGCGTTTTGGTCGCCTTTTAAGCTGGTCTAGCTGCGCTTTGGTTGCTTTATAAGCTGGTCTAGTTGTGTTTTGGTCGCTTTTTAAGCTGGTCTAGTTGTGTTTTGGTCTTTTTTTAGGCTGGTCTATCTGCGTTTTGGTTGCTTTTAAAGCTGGTCTAGCTGTATTTTGGTCGCCTTTTAAGCTGGTCTAGTTGTGTTTTGGTCGCTTTTTAAGCTGGTCTAGTTGTGTTTTGGTCGCTTTTTAAGCTGGTCTAGCCGCGTATTGGTCGCCTTTTTGAGCTGGTCCAGCCGCATTTTGGTCGCTTTTTAAGCTGGTCTAGCTGTGTTTTGGTCGCTTTTTAGGCTGGTCTAGTTGTGTTTTGGTCGCTTTTTAAGCTGGTCTAGTTGTGTTTTGGTTGCTTTTTAAGCTGGTCTAGCTGTGCTTTGGTCGCTTTATAAGCTGGTCTAGCCGCGTATTGGTCGCCTTTTTGAGCTGGTCCAGCCGCATTTTGGTCGCTTTTTAAGCTGGTCTAGCCGTGTTTTGGTCGCCTTTTAAGCTGGTCTATCTGCGTTTTGGTCGCTTTTTAAGCTGGTCTAGCCGTGTTTTGGTCGCCTTTTAAGCTGGTCTAGCTGTGTTTTGGTCGCTTTTTAGGCTGGTCTAGTTGTGTTTTGGTCGCTTTTTAAGCTGGTCTAGTTGTGTTTTGGTCGCTTTTTAAGCTGGTCTAGCTGTGCTTTGGTTGCTTTATAAGCTGGTCTAGCCGCGTATTGGTCGCCTTTTTGAGCTGGTCCAGCCGCATTTTGGTCGCTTTTTAAGCTGGTCTAGCCGTGTTTTGGTCGCCTTTTAAGCTGGTCTATCTGCGTTTTGGTCGCTTTTTAAGCTGGTCTAGCCGCGTTTTGGTCACTTTTTAGGATGGTCTATCTGTGTTTTGGTCGCCTTTTTGAGCTGGTCCAGCCGCATTTTGGTCGCTTTTTAAGCTGGTCTAGCCGTGTTCTGGTCACTTTTTAGGCTGGTCTATCTGCGTTTTGGTCGCTTTTTAAGCTGGTCCAGCCACATTTTGGTCGCTTGTTAAGCTGGTCTAGCCGTGTTCTGGTCACTTTTTAGGCTGGTCTATCTGCGTTTCGGTCGCTTTTTAAGCTGGTCTAGCTGCGCTTTGGTTGCTTTCTAAGCTGGTCTAGCCGCGTATTGGTCGTCTTTTGAGCTGGTCTATCTGCGTTTTGGTTTCTTTTTAAGCTGGTCTAGCTGCGCTTTGGTTGCTTTCTAAGCTGGTCTAGCCGTGTTTTGGTTGCCTTTTGAGCTGATCTATCTGCGTTGTGGTCGCTCTTTGGGCTGGTCTAGCCGTGTATTGGTCGCCTTTTAAGCTGGTCTAACCGGGGTTTGTCCGCTTTTTAGGCCGGTCTAGCTGTGTTTCGGCCACTTTTTAGGCAGGTCTAGCGGCGTTTCGTCGCTTTTTAAGCCGGTCTAGCTGTGTTTCTGTTGCTTTTTAGGCCGGTCTAACTGCGTTTCGGACGTTTTTTAAGCCGGTGTAGCCGCGTTTTGGTCACCTTTTACAGCTGGTCTAGCTGGAAGATCAGCTGAATCACCAGCTTTGCCAGACTGGGAGGACCAGCTTAAACTCATCTACTACCACCTTAAACCAACTACCACCTGATGCTTATTTTTCAGTAGGGTATACCATTATCAAGTTGATCAGTGATTGTTAGCTCTTTGTCAGATGTTAGTTGTTAGGTAAAACTAATTGACTCAAGTCTAAAGAGTCCATAAGTCTCTATACTTAAAATTCAGCAAAAGTTTTTGTGATTCTGTTTAATTATCCATCATGAGCCTGATCATTTAGAAGAGTAAAAGAAACATGAAGACTAATACTATTTTTATACAATTTGTTCAAAAGCAAACTTTTAGAAAAGGCAGTAAACGCTATCAATACACGCAGCTGTGTCCTGTTCAGATAAGATGATGTGTTTATGTGAATGAATGAGTGATTTGTCACGAGCAGGTGCAGAGACGGTTAAATCCCCAGTCTGTTGTGTGTATGTTTGGGATGGGGCTGTGGACCAGAGGACAGGGAGGTGGCCGTACTGCATAATTCTACGTTTCAGTTTTTAAACGCAGGCCACAGACTCACGGAAATATCATCATGCTGGCTCTCGCTCACTAATTACTGCCTTCAGTACCCTCCACCAGCTCAACTCCACACCGCTCTGTCTGAATCAAGCTGTAATATTCACAGAGAAAAACAAACGCTAAACATCACTTCACATCTGTTGTGTCTGTTAGGTGTGGCCATCTTGGATAATACGAGTGAATATGAATCAAAAGATGAACTATTGCTGTGATCCAGTACTGAAAAATTGCTTTGAAGAATTGTTTTTTCATTTCTGTGGATGGCTTACATGAGTCTTTCAACTTAGTGAGGCTTTCATTTTTATCATCTAACAGTGGCGGCTAGTGACTCTGCAAGTTACAAATATGTGTTCGGAGTGTCATGTGTGTTGCTCGTGTTTTCAAAATGTGTGTATGTTGCGTCATGTGAACCATATGCATTACATGTTTTGTCTGCTGCGCACGCGTCAAAACCGTATTAGATAAAAGAGACGCTCACGCTCACCAAATACACGTAAGACAAGTGTGGCAAATGTGAGCGTCTCTTTTATAATTTTTTATCAATCCGCGTCTGCAGCAGGCACTTATTTTCACAAGACACATGATGCACATAGGATCACTCGATGCGCCGATCACATATTTTGAAATTACGAACCACACACATGATGGGCTACATACATGTTGTGACGAACTTCGCATCGTGCGCCCTCGAAAAAAGAAGTCACCGCCTGCCACTGTCTAATAGAACGGAAAGTCATATTTTAGACATGCTCTGTATAACACATTTATAAAATAATTCATCTTATTATCTTTTATTCAACCTTATTTAACACATAGGTCCGGTATCACAAACTAAAATGCATGTTTGAGCGGTCTTAAATAAAAATAAGGTGAGATATCTTAAAATATATCAGTGCCATTGTTTTGCCCCTAAATGCACACCAGTTAGTTAAATTATGTCATCATTTAACTAAGGCCTAATCCTAAACCCAGTCTGTGAAATCACACCATACCTTTATTAGCTATTAAAATTTTGCTATTTATTTCAATGCATTTTATTTTTCAAAAAAGTAAATATTTCTTAATAAAAAGTTTTTTTTATTTTAGAAGTTAGAAATAAATAAATAGTTTCTAAATAGATTCTAGGCTATTTTAGATACTTTTTAAAAACTAAAAATTATTTTTATAAAAAAAATGGTCCCTATCTGTGACTGGGGCAGTACCCTTTCCTAACAAGTACCACTTATTTACAAATATGTATACATTTGGTACTTGGCAGAATAAAAGTTTTTGTTTTGTGTGAATTGTGTATAATAACTTTGTATAGATAAATGCACACACATGCATGTATAAATAAAAAAACAAAATCATGTGTTTATTTATTTGTATATTTATTTATAATTGATATTATATATAAATACTTAATATATAAATATATTTTTTTTCTTAAAATTATACTGCATGTGTGCATATTTATATACACATAATTATATACACAGTTCACACACATATATGATGTAAACAAAAAATTTTATTCTGCTATAGATTAATCGCAATTAATCGTTATGCTTCCCTAAAAGGTATGAAAGGAAAAATGACAGATTTTGTGACCAGACAGTGAACTCCATAGATTGAATGGCCCATGCACATCACACATTTATTGTGTTTGTGTGTACGTGCGTGCGTGTGTTTGCATGTCACCAGCTCAACAATTTAAACAGGGATGCACACAAAGGTTCATGACAAATAAACAGTCAACAAATCGTCCCACACACAGCCTGGCACGACGCCTGTGTGACTCATTGAGCTAATGACAGACTATTACAATCACTGAAACAAAGCCAACCTTAAGATGGCAAATATAAAACACAAGAAACGCCTCACCTTATAGCCGCCGATGATGATGTCTTATCATCCACGAAATCCAGATTTAGGTCTCCAGCATCAAATTATTTTAAAAAGCCATTTTTTTGCACATATAAGATTAAGGTCTGAACTTAATAATCATTATTTTTAGAGGATTTATTAATATTTCCTATAGAATTATATACATTTTTAGATGATCATTATCAAAAATTATCATTACCGCAACATGATATTACATTAAAAATATGCATTTACAGACTCATGTTTCGGTAATGAGAACTAAAAAAATTTAACTTTTATCTGGAGAGAAAAAATAAGAACTGCTTACCTGGTAGCCATCTTGAGTGTCACAGTCATTTATGTCCCTTTTTACAAATTTTTTTTTTTTTTGAAAATGTTAGTTCCTTGAGGGTTTAAACAATGATTGAAAATTGTTGCGGAGGATGAGAAAATTGGTCTTGGACACATTTATATTCCTTATTATCGTCTCTACATTTACCAATGATCACCAAATACAACATCTTTCTTTACTGTAAATGTTTATAGTATAACATGCACTGAAGCTTTTTATTTTTTAGATTTTTTAATTATAAATATTTCCATGTCAAAGAACCCAAATCCAGTCATGGACACGTTGCGGTAATGAAATTTTTCCCCTTAAAGCAACACTATGTAGTTTTTTTTTACCTTTAAATAATGTCTCTAAAATTATTTCAGTGATAGAACAACTTTTAACTGGACAAATTGTACTGTTGCTGCAACCTTAGCAGCCTCCTAGCTGCTACAAGCACACTCTGAAAGTGGCGGTGGAGGGTAGGAAACACAGCCCCGCCCCTCCCCCTGCCTGCAAAAGAGTGTCTGATACCAGGCACTGTTGCGCTTTCAACCACATGGGGGAGCTGTAAGTCATTTTTACATGAAAACTACATAGTGTTGCTTTAAATGTGAAAAAAACAAAATTGGTTTGTATAATGTCATTAATCGTGCAAAATAGTACGTGTAGAGATGTTTGCTTCTTATTTTGATACTCTTACTTTGCATTTACTTTTTTTTATCAAAATGTTTCTCTTAAGTCTAATTTCGTGAGAATCACCCATAGGCATTGCAACCAATGCGCAGAGAAGATTTCAGTATACGCAAAGTTTTGTTGTAAAGTGACTTTTTAAAGAAGTGCTGTTGAGTAACATCCTGACAAACTGCAAGTAGCCAGCGGCGTCAGTGATGCTGATATTTGGCATCCTTGTTTCTCGGAGGAGGCCGTGGAGGATGCTGGGTTTCTAGGGTTACGTTAGTGACAGGCTGTCCAGGACGGGCGAGAGATGGAGTGATAGAGAGGATGGAGGAAGAGAAAGCTGCAGTCTGCAGGAAGATACATCACACCAGGAACATTAATTAATCTCTGACAGTGACAGCTAACGTGTTATTGCCATCTGGAGAGTGAGGAACTTCAGGAGACTTCTGAGTGTGTGCGTGTGTTCGGCGTGTTGTGTGTGTGTGTGTGTGTAAGACTTGGAGCTTGGCAGTGCTGTTATTGATGAAAACAGTTCTCGCCAAAATGGCAAAGCGACTAAAAGGTGTTGTAGAAGGACATCACATGCTATGACCTTCACAAACAAAGTGATAATTGTGTGTCTGTGTGTGTGAACATGTGTTTTGGCATATAGAGGGCATGACTTTTAGATTGTCTCAGATGCAATAGCCGCTAAACGCCACTTTTATCAAAAATTAGATTATGATGTTAACCTAATGCTGTCTGTGCATATTATACGTACATTAAATACTTTTTTTCGCAAATCTGCTCAATCCTGACCTCAGATCATTCAGAAATACCAGTATGTTAGCAGAATCTGTTAAAAGTCTGATAAAAATGCTCATTTACAAGAAAAACATAGAGAGTTTTGCATCTAAAGCTTTTTAATTGTTCATACACGTGCTGCCCCATCACAGGACCTACTGGTTTTAAATGGGCCCAGTAAGATCTACTATAGTGTAGCTTAGACATGAAAAAACAGACCCACTTACATTGACACATAGATTGTAATATATTAGAGATTTTGTATGTTTCTGCTTAGTACAATTACTAAATTTACTTAACTGAACTTGAATATGATCAATCTGTTTTAGGTTCTTGAAAATTGTGTGACATTGACAGGCAAACCACAAGAGGGCGACAGAAAACAAACATGTAATGATCAAGTATGAAGATTAGGAACAATATAGCCACCAGAGGGCATCAGATATCACAAAAAAAAAGAATGACTTGTTTGCAAAATTATTTGTCTTGTGGTCTTTTAAAAAAATTATAAAATAAAGAATACTATACACGCATGTGTTGTACTATGTATTGTTTGATAAAATATAAATATATTTCAAAATATACAGAAATGGCCAGAAATATATTTGCTCAAATATATTTTGGAATATGTTAAACATATATTTTACCTATATATTTATTGGCCATTTTTTATATATATTTATTTTTTTAATAAATATATATTTAAACCATTTAAAATATATATTTAGCCATCCATCTATTTCAAATAAAGGAAATATATTAATGTCACATTGGAAGAAAAAGTTACAAACATGTTGAAAAAGGTTAAAATATAAATATATTTCAAAATATACAGAAATGTATGGGTCAAAAATATATTTGCTCAAATATATTTTGGAATATTTTAAACATATATTTTCACCAATATATTTATTGGCCATTTTTTGTATATTTACATTTTTTAAATAAATATATATTTAAACCATTTAAAATATATATTTAGCCCTCCACCTATTTGAAATAAATGAATTATATTAACGTCGCATTGGAAGAAAAAGTTACAAACCTGTTGGAAAAGGTTAAAATATAAATAAATTTCAAAATATACAGAAATGTATGGGCCAAAAATATATTTGCTCAAATATATTTTGGAATATTTTAAACATATATTTTCACCAATATATTTATTGGCCATTTTTTGTATATTTACATTTTTTAAATAAATATATATTTAAACCATTTAAAATATATATTTAGCCCTCGATCTATTTCAAATAAAGGAAATATATTAACGTCGCATCGGAAGAAAAAGTTACAAACCTGTTGAAAAAGGTTCAAATTAAATATATTTTATAAAATTAGCTAGTACAAGGCCAAAAATATTTTTTCCATATGGGTTGTAAAATTAAAAATAGATTTGCTTGCCTTTGAAATATATTTTGAAATATATGTTAATATATGAAGGTTAAAATTCAAAAATATATATAATTAGTCTTTACCTTCTACAAAATGTATTAAGCAATATATTTAAAATATTTTTGGCCAGATAAATTATTTTTTTTGCCGTATGGGTTTAATTGATACATAATAATATAGGTTTATTTTAACCCAGCAATTGGGTTGGTCCAAATTTTTCCTATCCAAGAGTTAAAACAGCCCACTATTTTTTTAAATGTGTATGATCATTGAAATAAAATTTAAAATCCACCCTCGTTTGTAAATTGCTTTGAGTTAAATGTCAAAATGTAATGTTAATGAGTTAGTTGCAATTGTGTTGGTTGGCCTTATTAGTAAAGTTTTTAATGAACAAATATATAGACAGTATTTAAGCAGCACCGATACAAAAACTTACGTAGGCCTATACTTTTCTTTTGTTTAAACTCTACTTCCCACAATCCTTGGTTGCCACGTGCGCGTCCTGTCAGCAAACCGGACTAAACGTCACATTCCAGCATTCTCCCTCCCTGCGCGTGCGTGCGTGTGTCTGTCTGTGTATGAGGGACGCAGGCTAATCTCTCACCCCGTACACCTCTCTGTCCCCGGGAAACCTTCTCATGACAGGGCGGATCTGAGCCCGGTGGACACCCGGCGACCCCCGCAGAACCGATCGCGGATATCGGGTGAGTATTCGCGTGATTTCGCCGGGCGGGTTTGGGTGTTTACGCGCTGATCCGCCGTTTTGCGCAGCCTGTAGTAACGCCGCGCGGCCGGGTGGCACGCCTCTGATACATTATTGTTACGCTTTACGCTTATGATCGCAACTTTGTGTCTCGTTATTGATACACATTGTGTCTTTGATCCTCCGCGCTCATTGAACCCGCTGACCGACCGTCTCTTCTGCTGAGTGTCTGTTAGCTTTTTGTCTCATCATGTTCGGGTCCCTTTAAAAAGCAACAAAGACACAAAGCGCATTGTAAAGAGAAGTGTCCAGACATCTGCATTTCAGCTCATACATTGTGCATACACACAGAGGATTTGCTGCGTGCTGTCCAGTATTGTTGTAGGGTGGTTGCGTCAGCTCAGTTAAGCGATCATCTATTAGTTAAACAGCTGTGGTCTTCTTCAGCTGCTTCTATCATCATCATCATCTTCCTCGCCCTTCAGGCGTGTTTTAAACGGGCTCTGTCTCGTGTCTGATCACTGGACTGATGATATATTTTAATGTATGGTTTAGTCTTTCATTAGCATTGTTAACTGATGGTAACGTGATATCACGTTATTCATCTTGTATGACGGTAGCAGAGATTGAATTAGCTGGAAATGTCACTTTGGTCATTGCTAGATAGTGCACATTTGCTGTGTCATTATTGCACAGTTGTGACCCAATGCAATGCAATTTATACAACTAATAAAGATGTGACTGCATGTGTATGTTTATAATATATATGTGTAGTGTGCATAGTTTTGTAGTCATTAATTTATGCATGTTTTGGTGATGTAATAGCAGGCAACACCGTGATGCTCAGGTATGACGGGAATTTAGCTTGCGTAATGTTGTCATTTTCTCAGGATCTATAGAGGAATGTTTGCAGAGACGTGTCTACACAGATATACATCTGATCCTATAGCAGCATATAAGTGCTGGTTAACCCTTCATTGACACCCAAAAACAAATCAGTGCAGTTAATAATAAACCCACTCAGATTAAGCGTGAGAATGGAGTTAAAGATTGTCTGTGAATCAGCAGTCTGACTCAATCAATCTCAGAGCAATACATTCACTGTCAATAGATTGATGGGTCACAATCTGACCTCTGTGTGTAATGGCTCTCTTTAATACTACAAGAACATTGCCTGTTTCTACTGATCTAGGGTCATATTCCACTTCTCGTCTCCTGATGTACAGCTCTGATGTAAATACGGGTCTTAAAACAGAAATAAGATGTTTTGTAGATTTGTGGTCAGAATTGTGTGTTTGAAAAAATGCTGCATTGCTATAAATGCTAAGAAATGTTAAGCAGCTGAGCTGAATGTGTTCACAAGTGTGTTTTCAATGAAATAGTTTTTGATTTCAGCTGTAGAAGTCTAGCAGCTCAGTTTATGATGATTGTGATTGAAAAGCACATGTGGTCCGATTCACATTTTTACATTTCCTTTGGTGTGTAAGTGTGTCTTAGTACATGTAAACGATATGCAAAATGTACAAATCCCAAAGTAAATCTCTTTTCTTGGACTACAACTAACACACAGATTGTCCGCAACAGTTAACTTCCTCGGCCTGTTGACATGGACACAACGGTATTATCATAATCCCGCCCGTTTCTGAGCCTGTAAATTGTCTATGTTTTCATATTTAAAGAATTTACTACTGACTAAACCATGATTCAAATGCAAGTTTTGTGCAGTGCTGAGTAGCGCTCGTTGTTTGTCATTTCTACGATCACAAATGCAGACATTGTAGAGAGTAGATGTAGGGGAGAACACAGAAAATCAATAGATAATATAAGAAGTAGAATATAGCGCCTAAGGATAAACCGTACAAGCGAGCGTAGTAATAATGTAACGTATACAGTAAAGTGCAAAGATAAGCCAAAGTTGGCTGACTCTCCTGGGGACGAGAAAACCCAGTGGGAAAAACTCCCAGAAGGACAAAAACCCTTGGGAGAAATTAATATATATTTATATATATAGACACGGTAGGGATAGGAAGCAGGTAAGCGGATTAAACTGGTTCAGCCGGTGGTCGTTGGTCGCGCATCGGCTGGGCATCACGTTGAAGGACAGCCAGTAGATCAGTGGTGCGATGACCTTCACAGCAGCATGAACTGGGTCTGTTTGTCTCATTGTCCTCGGGGTCGAGGACGAGACGGGGAGACAAAAACAGAATTCTATTAGCGTAGGGGCCGTTTGCATGTAATGCAAGTGTCACACAGTGATGTGGTTTAAAATACGCTCTGTTCCAGACAGGCTACCTATTGCGGCATAAGTATATTACCAATATGAGGTATGTGAGTGCTTTGGTCTAGACAAAATAACTTTTGCGGGATAAGTACATTTACTGGACATTTTATGTGAATGCTTTGTTAATGAAGAATGTCTTAAGTTTAGCTTTAGTTTACATTTCCTTTGTGTACCAACACCGCGCTGGTAAAGTGATCGATGAGCTTGGTCATCTGCATTTTCTGGATGAGATTCGGCTATTGATAAGGTATTTAAGACGATATTATCTCCTGTCAGTATTGCATTGTGAGTGAATCTTTCAAACATGGTAAGGAGCGTCACATTTCTAGGTGACATCAGAGGTATTCAGGCCAATCGCAACATACAGATTAACTGACCAATCAAGGACACAGCGCTTATCAGCTCGATGAACTTTGTACAAAATTAAAGCGCTTGAGGAAGGAAGGCAAGCATATCTAGATGCAACAAAAATGTACAGTATGTGAAAAATAATGTGTTTTTTAACCAAAACCATGCAAACACATTGTATTATACACAAAATAACGTTATTGTTTTTTTAGCAATAAAATAGTTGCACTTTAACTCTTTCACCGCCAGCGTTTTTAAAAAAAGTTGCCAGCCAGCGCCAGCGTTTTTCATGATTTTCACCAAAGTTCAATGCCTTCCAGAAAATGTTCTTCTTTAAATGTATAAAGATACAATATACCAAATAAAAGAGCAGACCCTCTGCTTTAAAAAAAAAAAAAAAAAAAAAACGTTTCATCCTACCTTCAGTAGTTCTTTTGTAATCAGCTTTTGAAAATGGGTAGGTTTTTGCAAAAACACCACATTTTGAGCAAAAAGCAGAGATATTTCCATTTTTATGACGGACTTTTCATAGAGATCCCATTCAGAGCGATCTTTAAAACAGACACGGACATGCAGCCGCTTGCCATAGGGCAATACTTCCGGGTTTAAAAAGTTGCGGAATGGCGCCACCTGGTGGATAATAGCTGTATTGCGGAAAGACGGAAAATCTCGTCATTGGCGGGGAAGCGTTTTCTCTTAATTGACGAGATATCTCGTCAATGGCGGTGAAAGAGTTAAATGAATGTGACAATTCCACAGATTTTCCCTGGATCAATTCCGGACAAGCTGTGTTCAACTTAATTCAACTTAATATTATCCTGTACAATCCACTTAAATTTGTAAGAAGGAAATTAACTTTTGTTTGAAACTATATGAATGATTTTGGTACTTACAAATATTATGTGTAGAGATTTTTTTTCAAAAGTAGATATCACATTTTTTTTACAGTGCAAAACTAGAGTTTGTTTCATACGGTGTATTCGACTCTCCAATCAGATTGAATGTTAAAAAACATCAGTCAGAACAAATACACACGTCTGGTCAGACCTGCCTTACAGTACAATAAGTAAAATTTACTTTAAATACATTTTTTTAATAAGTAAACGAACGTAAAGTCTGATAGACTCACAGGAGGAACGTTTATGAGGAATGTGTTATAGAATTTTGTACTTGATGATGGGAAGATTAGATTGTTTTTTAAGTGTGTCTGTGTTAAAATGTCCTGTATTTGTTTTTGGATTAGTGTGTGATATTCATGTGAACATAAGTTCACTGTTGACACTGCAAATATGATTAAACCATGATTTTAAATATGACATGAATGATAACCATCAAAACAGTACACATGTCATTTCAGTAAGCTCTGCTTCAGTCCTCTGTATTTGAATCTCACAAGAGGGGCTTTGTTTTTAAATAGAACAATGCTGATTGGGCTGCTTTCAGCTTTGGCCCCGCCCATCAATGTTTTTTAATCCCTGTTAGTTTGCATTAAGATTCTGATTGGCTCATTCTGTGTGAGGTGGAATGTGTAAGCACTTCCTGCTTCACCAGCCAATCAGAACAGATCTACAATCTGTGGGAATTCAGTTCACATCATGAGAAGCAGACCAGAGATGTGTGTGTGTGTGTGTGTGTGTGTGTGTGTGTGTGTGTGTGTGTGTGTGTGTGTGTGTGTGTGTGTGTGTGTTTTGTCACATTATTTTTATTATTATTTTTTTTTCATGTTTTGATGATGATCTGGACCAGAAGCTCATGTAGTCATATGACATTTATAGAGTAAATATTGATTTTCTTTTTTGTGGGGCATGCTCATGTCACGTCTGATCACGTGTGTGTTGTGTGACTGACTTTGACCGATGTTACCTTCATATTTGACATCATGTTATGCATTTGTTGTGTTTGTTTGTTTGCTTGTTTTGTGTTGAGGCCAGTGTTTAGCAGGGCTTGTGATCCTTTGCTATCCAACAGAACCGTTCTTAAACAAAACCTCTAGTATTGACAATATAAATAGATATTTTAACAAACTAGCATTGAATTAGTTTCATAATTTTATAACTTTATATCCTAAATAGGGCTGCAACAGCTTAATCGATAAAAATTGAGTTAGAAATTTAATTGAACAAATTTCATTATCAATTAGTAAAGTAGTCACATGCTCCTGCATCACCATCGGACAGAGCGGACCGCTTCGAATTAAAGTCAGCCATTGTTATTTTCTTCATACAACACAAGCTTCATGTTTATCAGACGCTGATTCTTCTCAATGCACGACCAGCTTGGTTGAAAGCAAGGCAGCGTTGCCAGATCCTCTGCCTTTCGAGGCTACTTTTAAACTGTTTCTGCAGGTTGATGTTTTTCTGCGGGTTAGAGATGGAAGGATTTGGTTCATTAGTTGTTGGTATTTGGAATGTGAATAGTCATTGAGATGCTAATTTTAAATGGCCATTGGCCTGGTTTTGTTATGCGGATCTGGCAACCGTGACAGGACAATGACTGAAGCAAAAGCGCAAACCGACGCTGATTAATTGTTGTTGAGTTTTCATAGAAATTGTATGTACAAACGAAGCATCTGTTTTAAAGTAAGGAGGAAATCCAGGTTTTTATTACTGTAACAACGCATATATGTCACTTTCATATTGTGTTGGCGACTTGGCGTATATATTTTGTTAATAACAAATAATGTTTATTTTCATCAAGGTCTATAGTTGAAGATTTAAAAGAGTTTATTTAAAACTCATTTTGTTTATTTATATTTTGACATTTAAAAGCTCCACAAACTTTTTATTTCAAGGCTTAAAATATCAAAATCAAAAGTTTATATTAGTAAAACTTTTAAAAGTACACTTCTACACATGAATACCCTAATTTATAAGTAAAATTGTTATATATTTATGTTATATCCGATTATATATTATAAAAATAATAATTGCTAGCGCAGCCCTAATTCTGGATTCATTTATACCACTGTGTTAACAAGACAGCCACCATATGGGCTGTTAGTTGGTTGTCTAGTTAATTGTAGTTTAAGGATTGTTTATTAGGTTTACTAGAGTTTGTATGTGGTAGAGAGATAGATTGTGAGCTCTTTTTTGTGTTGCGATGAGATTTGGCTTGTAAGAAGAATGTGCAGTGAGATGTTCGGCTTCATTCAGTGCCGCTTCGCTTGTCAAAGAACAAAACATCTTTTGTTTCTGTTGTTTTGCTGCTGGTGGACTTCAGTTTTGTCATCACCAAACTCTGTTTTACTGCGTCCTCTTTCTCCATAGGTTTCCTAAATATCTCATCTTCTGTCTGGATGCTTAGATGTTGCTCAGGAAGACGTTTTTGGCTTCTCAGCTGGTATTTTGAGAGGTCACATTGAGTGACATGTTATGTAGTCAAGATAGACACTGAACAATATGTCTGTTATGTATTACATCACAACATTGTTATCAGAAAGGATCCTGATCTGTTTTGTGATGAGACGCATGCACATCCATTCTCTTAGAAAGCTCATTGTCTTGACATCCTGCCGTCAGCATTGCACTGGTGCTGATGTGACCGATGGGTCGTCCTGACAACCAGCTGACATCATCAAGGTTGTCAATCAATCACATGACCAACTTTTGCATCAGGTGTTAAGCACGCTGACACTTTCCAAATAAGCGTAAACCCTTAAACAGAATGCATTAATTCATGTAAAGTAACTTGTTTGATATGACACTTGATAGGATTTGTTGTTGAATTTTAAAACGATGGGGATGAAATTTGATCTGAAATTCATTTATTCACCTTAATGTAATGGAGAAACTCACTCTGTATCTCTGTTTCTAACCCCAGTGAGATGCCTCCTGACTGGAAACTGCAGATATCCATAATTAAAAACTGTGTTTTAAGTGGTTTGCATGTCTGTGTCTATCAGTCAGTTTTATAATGAACGTGTTCCCATAGTCACAGACTGAAATGGCGCTTTTCCATTGCATAGTACCCCACGGTTTAGTTTAGTTTGGGTCGGGTCAGCTCACCTCACTTTGGCGTGGTTAGCTTTTCCATCGAGTTTAGTATCACTTCGGAGTGGGAGGGATTATAGGCGTGTCGTTATATTTACGCTGCCTACTGCTGTGACATCATACACGTGAGAGCGTTGTTGTACATTCCCATACATTCATTTATTTCTCAGTCTGCCACAAAATTAAAATTGGCCACCACAAATAGATGTTTGCACATCGCGTTTATCACTACCTCTGTCTCACATGACAGTTTCTGTTCAAACACTGGACCCGTGGCGTCAGTCGACGGCGCTCCGCTGAGCCTCATTCAAGTTGCATTTAAGCATATATAATGCGGACGTGCACGTCGCGAATGTGCTGCCACAAACTGCAAGTCTGGAAAAAACTGTTATGGTGTCCCGGATTCTCAACATGCGGATGTTTTTCATCGCTAAAAGGGTGTTTGGAAACTTATAGCAGAACACAGATAACAACATGTTTGCTTGAGACAGCGCAAGCTAGCAGTGAGCTAAAGCTAATATTTACATTGTAGCGATGACGTGACGATTCTCTCAGACCAATCAGTGATCTACAGTGTTTTCGCGTCACGTTTGGTATCAGCTCGGGTCGCTTGGAACCCCAACCGAGGTGGTACGAAAAAAAGTATCGGGTACTACGTACTGCACCCAATGGAAAAGCTCCCAAAAGTAAGCTGACCCGACCCAAACTAAACTAAACTGTGGGGTACTATGCAATGGAAAAGCGCCAAAAGTAAACGCTAGTATTTCCTTATCTCGCACCAGGGCAAAGTTTACAAGTGATTTCAGACTAGAGTACATTTGTACATGTTTACTTTTGTGACCATCTGTATGAACTGTGTGTGTCCTCTTGGGATATTCTTCTATATTAAGATATTCAAATTTGTGACACTGTCTCTGAAATCTAGCCTAAAGTCTGAGAATGGAATATTACTGTTAGCACTTCCGTTCCATTTACCATAGATGACAGCGTGTCTAGGTTATGCCATGATCCTGTTTTAATCCATGCCCAGCTTTTTCACCATGTCACCATGCACCAGCATGTACTGGCCATCAGGACAACCGGGTGATTCGTGGGAAATTAGTCCATTTGTAATAATTGTTGTTCTTGAATCACTGTGATTTATAGCAGTATTGTAAACTCTTATCTGAGGTTGAATAGTTTTGTTAGTGAGTTTGTGTGAAAGGTTTACAGGTGACTGTAATGGAGTCAGTAGAGGTGAAGATCTGTAACTTTGGACTCGATCATTAAAGCTCTTCTCTATATGTAAACATTCTCACACTGGAGATGTTGGCATGGTCTTCAGATGTTCAAATCAGTTTCATTGTTTTCTCCGTGTGTTTGAATCATGGTGTTGTTACTTTGAACAGCTGGTGTTACAGACCAGCTTTAGCTAAATAAACAAACATCAGATTTAGCTAAATAAACAAACATTTCAAATAGTTTTATGACTTGTGAATGTAATGTTCAGTTAACTGAAATAAATCATGTTTGATGATGTATGCAGCCTGCATATATGCGACCTCCGGAGGATGCAGCTTTCTGTTTGAGAGACGGTCACTGTCCTAATATCAGCATAAAGTTTAGTTTCTGGCTAAACCTTTTTTAGTGCAATGCATGTGCTTTTTTGTTTTTCTAATAATGTTCGTCTGAGGCGCGTTGTGTTTGTCTCGGTTTCAGATGTGAAGTGTCTCTGCAAATTAAACCCTGAGTTTACATGATTTTATCTCTGCATGTTCTTGCTCAAGAATAACAGTGGTTGTATCTTTTCTATTGTGAAGAATTGGACAAATATTAAAGATTTAAATGGATTTAAACGTTGTTGGCTAAAAGTAAGCATCTAAAGTGAAAGTAACAGAAGCGGGTTCGTTAACGCCACCTGCAGGCATTTGTTATATTTTAACATAATGCTTTTTTATTAAATAGACTAAATATTACTGTAATGCGTTTACTTGTTTTGATACTTTATTTGAACCAATTATTATTGTATCGTTATTATTATGTAATTTTAAAGGTTTTTGCTCACTTGGCTCTATTTTTATTACCAAAAAATATCAAATGACTTCATTATCAATTAGCAAAATACTTGTTAGGGACAGTTCTAGATTAGTTAGAACATTTCAAAATAAGGTGATTTCAGTTTCCCATTATTTTATTATTGAGGATTTCTTAAAAAATGTACAATTCTCGTCTCGTGAAACCAATCTCGTGTCTTGTCTTGTGTATTAAGTGTCTCGTCACACCCCTATAGATCAATGTTTTTTATTCAGCCAAATTAGCTTATAACTCATGGTTTCAAACCCAAGGAGCACACATACTGATGAAAATGTAAAATGCACTGTAAGTCACCAAATGCATAAATGTAAATGTTAGGGTGTTTTCGGACCTGAGCCTTTGTTTCGGAACCTGGTGCATTTTTCCCGTGGTTCGGTTCAGGTGGTCCAAATGAGGTGGTCTTGGCCCGACTGCAAACGAACTCTGGAGTGGTTCGGTATACGTGTGGAAGCAATCCGACCCAACGGACCAATGAACAGGCCATCTTATTGCTTTATTAACCATTAACATACCTGATAGCTCTTTGGTGACGAATTTTGGTGAGCATGACAACGCCATTCAAAATCAAAGCGCACCTGTTTTCATAAAATTGCTCTTCCCCACAATAATGAAGTAATATGACCACACTTCCCCCCCCCCCCCCCCCCAAGAAACATAGAATAATCCCGCAAAGCTACTGTCTATCCATCCTGATAACGAAATTGGAGCGGAATCACAGAAAATAAACAGATGCACTCTGACCAATTGAAGGAGAGTTAAATCTTATGTGACTTGGAAAAATTGCCTTGTGATTGCAAACCGAACCAATATGAAATTGCAACATTGTAGCCATTTACAGGTCGATCTACAGGTCTGAAAACACCCTTCGACTCGAGTACACCATGTGAGTTTTAGTGCACACATGGTAACTGAACAGAACCAGATGTTGTTCTTCTTCCTCGTATATCCAGCACGTTTATTGTCTCCCAGCAGTTACTTCCTGCCATATGCTTGGACTTCCTGTCAATCATGACAGTCTTCCTGTGTCTGTTTTTCCCTGGTCTGGATCTGTCAGTGCCGTCCATTTATTTCTTTTAGCTGTGTTTGTCTCTCTGGACCAAGATCGCTGTAGATCACTAGAATGAGACTTGATTCATAATTTGTTTGTGAAATAGAAGTTGTGTTCTGCCACATTGGATCATTTTGAAACTATTTTACACATCAGTTTAATAATTCCTTCATATTTATTGCATATGCATTGTACTTTTAAAATTGATTTGTTAAACCAGAGGATGAGTTGAAGCAAATTAGTGGAAGCACTTATACAGTATTCTCGTAATGTTCATGTATTTTTTTTTTTTAAATGTAGGTGCTTACACCTACAAAAAAGTAAAATAGTATAGTGATTCGTTTTACAGAGGCAAAACTGTTAAAATAATATTAAAATAAAATCACATTGGCATGTTATGCATCATTTTCAATCCTTTTTGTTTTTTGTAAATGCTGTGAATGATATTAATGGAACCATTCCTATCACATTATATAGACTTCACTGTTAGTATATTTGTTTGAGATGTTTGCAAACCAAACAAATGATGGTAGATAATGTGATGTTGTTCTGCGTGTGGTTTAAGACGTTGGGAAAGTTGTAAATCCTATTTGCTGAGACTGACCTACAGTAACACCAGATTAAACTCTCACTTTCTCTTTTTACCTGCCGGCTATAAACAGTGCACAAAGCTTTCATACAGAGTAGATATCCGGAAATAAACTGAGAAATTATCCAGTCACTCTTAAATGTCCCATTGTTTTTCTGAAGCAAAAACAAAATTTAAATACCTAATAAAAAAAAAATTGTGTGTACACAGGGCTCCAGACTAACTTTTTTCACTAGGAGCACAGTGGCCCCCAACTGAAAGTTTTAGGGGCGCAACCAGAAAATTTAGGGGCACACACCGTAAATCAACATGCTAACCAAATATTCACATTTCTACTAATTTCCACTGTATTACTAATAAATACTTTAATGATAGATGCAGAAAGTACAATGTGCCGTTTCAAATTCATTGTCACATTTTATTGTGCACTTTCGGAAAAAAAGGTCAAATTTACTGGTTGCACATGTGCGACTGGATGTAAAATTCAGTGGCACACTCTCAAATTTTAGGGGCAAAATGCCACCATTTGGGGGCAGTCTGAGGCCCTGGAGTAATTGCACTTAACCCTTGTGCTGCGTTTAAAACCCTATGTTACCCGGTGTTTCCGGTTAAAAATGACCATGACAAATCACGTGTTATGCTACATTAGCACCATATCTTGGATTTTAATCTTTTTGTCAACTTGTTTTCTTTAAGGTAGGACTAGTTTTGCATTTTTTTAAACTAATTATTAATCATTGGCTTAATTATTCTAAAATGCTTATGCACCTTTTTTTGTGAAGAGAGCATTAGTTGTTTTCAAACATAAGGTGCATAAGATCAGATCAATGGCTATGTTTACATGCACAAAATTCTGTCAATCCGACTAAATTTATTCTGAATGCGGATGAATAATTCATCTAAACGTCTGGGCAAACACACACAGGGTTGCCAGATTTGCGTAACAAAGCCTGCCCAATGGACATTCAAAACTATGCCAAAAGTATCCCAAAAACGATTCAGTCCAAATGCCAATAACTAATGAACAAAATCCTTTGATTTTTAATTTGCAGAAACCATTTTAAAGTAACCTTAATCTGAACTCCGCCAAAAGCAGAGGACTTGGCAGCGCAGCATCTCTTGTTGAGCTCATGCTTTATCTCTGGATAAATGTACAAAGTCAAACTTGAGTTGGAGAAAGTTGTTCTTAACAAGTTTTCAGATATAGTCAAAGAAAACCCTTTTCAAAAGCCACAGTGCTATTTTATTGCATTATGTGATGTTATGAAATACATGAACGCTGCAGTGTAGAATGTACAGCGAGTGACCTCATTACGGTAATAATAATGCGCTGCCATTGCCTTGCTATTGCATGTTTCTGTGACGAGAATTATGCAGGGTTCCCACGGGTCCTTGAAATCCTTGAAAGTTTGTGAATCTGGGGTAAAATTCAAAATGCTTTTTTTGCATAGTTGTGTTTGACACATGAAAACGTCTCTGGTTACGTCTGTAACTGTTGTTTTCCTGAGAAGGGAACGAGACGCTGTGTCTCCCTTGCCATACTTCCTGCATCCCTGTAACGCCGTCTTTGGCAATATTTCAGATAGCGATATACTTCATGGCTCCCGCGTCACCATTGGTTGAATTTGATATACACATTCAGACACACTTACCCCTGGAGGCGTCCCCAAAGTGTCACCGCAGTGACGCAGCGCGAGATCCCTCAAAAGGGAACTGTAACAATTTATCTTAAAAGGTAATACAATGTAACCTTGCTCTCACTTGAAATGTGTCCCCACATTTAGTCCTTGAATTTGAGGATATTGGAACTGGAAAGTCCTTGAAAGGTCCTTGAATTTGAAGTGTGGGAACCCTGATTATGTAATATGTAAATAAGAGGTAAAGGCGTGAACTTATCACAGATCGGACGGCACCACCTCTTTCAATACGATCCAAATTTGCATCCGATTGACCTCAATCATGTAAGGTGTTTACCTGGAGGATTTTTAATCCGATTGAGCCATCAATACGATTACAATCATATTATTTGGTTGCATATTAACAAACCTAATGAGGCCTACGATTAGCCAGTTCGGAAAAGAAATATAAGCCAGTCCTAAATGAAAGAAAGTTGACAAAAAGATTGAATCCAATATTTGGTTATATTTTGCATAATGGCTGATTTATAAACTTTTTTCTGTAGGCCTCAAATGAAACACCATATGTGTTGGAAAGGTGGAAAGTGACAAAAAATAATATTTTTGTGAGAGGTTGATATTTATTTTGTGAAAAAGTCCAGATTCATTAACTTGTATTTTTGGTAAAAGAGAATCTCTCTGGGTCAAAATAACCCGAACCCAACATAAGGGTTAAGTACATTTTTGCGTATAATTGCTATATTTTAATATTCATTTTCAATAAAGCAATGTTCCTGGATGTTTGAAGAAAATAGCAGAAGTTGTCACGTGCTAGAAGTTTCAGTAACAGTTTTTACTAAATGGGTTAATCTCACAGAAACCGTTCAGCTTCTTGACAATATCGGATACGGTTGTCTCAGTATCCATTTGATATTCATTGCGCAATGTGTTATTTTCATTGTTGTCAAATTTTTTATCATTATGATAATTCATCACTTCTTTATTTGTTTTGCTCCGCCCACAGCTCCCCTCCCTCCCCCTACTGTGGGCCGGTTGCCATGGAGAGCTCATCGGTGGCATCAGCATCGTCGGAGGCGGGAAGCACTCGGTCGCAGGAGATCGAGGAGCTGGAACGCTTCATAGACAGCTACGTGCTCGAGTATCAGGTGCAGGGACTTCTGAGCGACAAAAACGACACGGACCAGGATGTGGACAAGACCCCGTCCCACACCTCACAGGTGACATCAGCGCAATGACATCAGCACCTGTGTGGGAGGGGCTTTCAAATGAATAATTTAAGCACACATTATTAATGGGATGAAAAACACTGCTCATTTACTTCCCATAATAGATAGATGCCAATAATATGATAATCATATCTCTAATGATATTGACAGATGAATTTTGTCTCTCTCTCAGTGGACAGAGGACTGCAGTGATAAGGTTGATGGAAGCTGGTCATCGTCGAGGGGGAGGGGTTCATCCAAACCAGTAAGTTTCTGGTTCATAACCAGTTTATTTTAATGAACAATTATTATTATTACTATTAAACCACTGAAGCAGTGATGTGTTTTATGTCAGACTAAACAAGCAGATAAAGCCATTTGTTGTGACAGTCAATTTAGTTTTATCATGTGAACTTCACAGCTACAGTGTGTTTGATCTATGGACACATGACATCCTTTAATAAGTGATTTAATAACTGTCTCAATAATGCTGATGTTGCACATTTTTTCTTGCTTACAAACTAAGACTCTAAACTGTACGCTTACTTTGTGTTTACATGAAATATTAAAGACCGTGTCAAGGTGTTTGGCAAACATGAGAAGGGCGTTGCATTGTGTGCTGTCCTGCGGGTTACTATTTTTGTAACTCACGCGGTTGCTTTATTGGGCAGTTCAGGTGGATCGCTGTTACAAATCTGTGTTTGATGTGTTTATATCGAGAGACCCTCAAGACCTCATCATAAACTAGTTGTATCAACAAATTTAAATTTTGTATTTTTTTGTTTATGTATACACTGGCTTAGACACTATCGTAGGGGTCTTTTAAAAAATTAAAGTCCCCCTGTAGTCGATGATTTTATTACCTAAAACTCATCTTTAAGCATTATAATTGCATATATAAATATTTTTCCTGTGAAAGTAATTTCTTCTTGCTTTAAAACTGCTTGAACGTAGCTCCACACCCTTGCCTCATTTAATATATGCATTTCTATGAATATGCAAATTTGTTCTCGTTAGGGATGTTCATATTGGTCGGTTAACCGAAGGTACGAATTTTTGACTTAATTTATGAAAGGGACACTCCACTTTTTTTGAAAATATGCTCATTTTCCAGCTCCCCTAGAGTTAAACATTTGATTTTTACTGTTTTGGAATCCATTCAGCCGATCTACGGGTCTGGCGCTAGCACTTTTAGCATAGCTTAGCATAATCCATTGAATCTGATTAGATTATTAGCATCACACTAAACTATACTCTTATTCTGGCATAATAATCAAGGACTTTGCTGCTGTAACATGACTGCAGGAGGCGCAATGATATTACGCAGCAGACGAAAATAGTCCCTTTAGTATATTTCAATAGCAGGGGACTATTTTCGGGCAGTGCGTAATATCACTACGCCTGCTGCAGCCATGTTACAGCAGAAAAGTCCTTGATTATTACGCCAGAATGAGAGTATAGTTCCTAACCATATCTGCCTAGAAAATCACAACTTTTAATTTTCTGTCGGTCTTAGTACACAATGTAACTACAGAAGAGTCAAGATTAAATAGAAAAAATATTGAAACTCTTTGGTTATTTTTGAGCACGATCCTGATGGTCTAATCAGATTCAATGGATTATGCTAAGCTATGCTAAAAGTGCTAGCGTCAGACCCGGAGATTGACTGAATAAGTCTGCCACTAGCATTTTTAGCATAGCTTAGCATAATCCATTCCTAACCATATCTGCCTAGAAAATCACAACTTTTAATTTTCTTTTGGTCTTAGTACACAATGTAACTACAGAAGAGTCAAGTTTTAAATAGGAAAACTCTTTAGTTATTCTTTAGCGTGATGCTAATGGTCTAATCAGATTCAATGGATTATGCTAAGTTATGCAAAAAGTGCTAGCGTCAGACCCGGAGATGGACTGAATGGATTCCAAAACGGCAAAAATTAAATGTTTAACTCTGAGAGCTGGAAAATGAGCATTTTTTTTTTTTTCAAAAAAAGTGGAATGTCTCTTTAATATTATCAGTTATTCAAAGATTTTTGCGTGTCCACCTGTGCCTACAGACATTTCACCACTTTTCTATCCTTAATTTGTAAATGGCGTGAATTATTGCTGCCCTGACGGTCTGGTAAAGTAATTATTCGTATGAGAGATCATTTGTAATGCATATGTGTCCGTGCTTGAGTACGGTTTGGAGACACGCATGTGTGCGCAAGATTATGCCTTCCATCTCATGCGTCCGGAGTCTGGACAGACCTTCACTGATCGCCTCTGTCCTAAACCCTGACCATAAACATAAATCTCTCTGTTTGCACAAAACAGAGAAAGAAGACGCTTTAGAAAAGTGGTAGATAAAAAAGAGACAATCCGCCCTCTGTAGATATTAATCCTTGGAATAATTGTGTGCTCACAGACGACCGTCAACTGTATTTTTACTCAATGACAACTTTAATATTTAAAGTTAATGTTCAATTAACAAGCTGCGGTTGTCGGTCGGTAAAGTTAACTGAAAAGAACATCCCTAGTCCTTGTCTCTACTCAATAACACAGCTCGGACCATAGATGTATATTTAAATAGATGCTACATTCGGCGGTCTCATGCTGCGTTCAGACCAGCCGCGGTAGAGGCGTCAAGTGCGAGTGATTTAAATTTAAAGTCAATGTAAAGACACGTTGACGCGCGTCTGGAGGTTCTGCAGTGCGAATGAGGCGTTTAGCGCGGCACTGTAGACGCAATTCATCCTCATTTGCGCGTCTAGAGTTCGCGCAAATGCCACGAATTGAGCATTGCCGCGGGAAATGCGCGAGTTGAAAAATTTGAACTTTGGCGGGAAAAAAGCCGCGTGAACCAATCAGGAGCTTGCTTTAGTAGTGACTTGATTACAGGAAGCGAGCGGAGTCACAGAAGGCCCTGCCATGATGGGAATTTCCGCGTAAATGTTTAGATAACTAGAATTTCATGAGAGAATGAAGCGAGTGCACTCAAAATTTTCAAGGTCCAACTATTCGCGGTAGACGCAAATTTGATGCCTCAAACGCATCTGGTGTGAACCCAACATCAGGCACGGTTTCACGCAATGCATATGTGAACTACACGTACACTATTTTTTTAGCGCTGATGTTAACGGGTTACAGCACTCAAACAGCACATGTGACCATCACAGTAGCAAAGCTGAAGCAGCTGTGCTGTGATCCTTTCAGCGTCGAGTCTATGCGGCATCCGTACATAAAATGTATAACTCGATCAACTGATATGTGTTAAAATGATGATTTGTTATGACGTAGAAAACCAGACGATTTCGAATCACGAGAATGAGACGGAAATATTGAATGATAAATTTGCACATGATTTGCATATTAAAGCACTACATAAACATATAAACAACTATAAAAACTTAATTTTCACCACAGGGGAACTATAAAACTTCTTCCAGATTTATTTTGCATTTATGAATGAAACTTTGCTTTTGAGAAAAGTGTTTGTGTTGTGCTTGTGTGCCAGTGTTTGTTTAACATTTAATATGACACGTTGTGTTTGTTCTGCACATGCTCAGTAGAGTCTGATGAACCTTTGATCCTCTCTCTCTCTCAGGATGAGTGGGAGCACAGCAGCAATGGCAGCACAGGTTCTAGACCCAGTTCAGGTTCTCGACCCGGTTCTGGTTCTAGATCAGGCAGCAGAGGACAAAATAATCAGTTCAGAGCTAAGGTGAGAGAACTCTTATAAAGGAGTTAAAACACTTATTACCTGCCCTATAAAAACACAAATTTAATGCAACATCTGCATGTTTGTCCGTTTGTTTAAGAATGGAAACCGAGATCCTTCTCTTGACATCCTGGGAACGGACATTTGGGCTGCTAACTTGGAATGCCACGGGTGAGACACACAAATAAAGCTAATATTTTCAGGAGTTCATGATATTTTAACCTTTAAACTAAATCATCACAAGCTGGTTTTCCATTGAAGCTTGAAACGAATCTTTTATTCGGCAATCATATTATTTGCATTTACCCTTTTCACATAAGTCAAAAACCACCTCAAGCTTTTTTGCAAGGGATTTTTATTTGAAATTTGGCATCTACATCACTCATTTCTTATGCGATACTTCAAAATGTGCATAAACACCCAACTACAGATACCTTTTTCATTTATTTTGAAAACAGCATGACTTTCTTGTTTAATGTATCTTAATGTATCAAACGTAAATGTTTATATATGCAATGTTGCCGTAAAACAATGATTGGTTTGCTCAGACTCATATCATTCTTATGTCGATGTGTATTTAAAACTGTCAGCTAAAAAATGTTTTGTGTGTTGTGGTGCTGATTCATGCTCTCATTTAAACCTTGCCAAGTCATGAATCTTCATCGCCCTAAGGTCTCTCGCTCTTTCTCTCTCTCTATCTTAGTCTCTCGCTCTCTCTGCAGACATTTGTAATCCCTTAAGAGTTTCACACAGCTTTCTAAAATAAACTCTTATGTTTTTGAAGGGGATTTTGTAAGGAACACATTGTTCTGACTAAATCAGTGTTATGTATGAGATCTCAGGAGATTAAGACTTCACTGAAGCAGCTGATTTGTGTCACAGTAGTTTGTGTATACTAGCATACCACTGTTACTGTTTCTCAAGCATGCACTATGTACATGTAAACTGCACAGCGTATAGTTTTATGTATGAATGAAATACTTGGATGGCACTTTACACATAAGACTTAAAGGTGGCATTTCACCTTTTTTAAGATGTCAAATAAATCTTTGGTGTTTCCAGAGTACATATGTGAAGTTTTAGCTTAAAATACCATATAGATAATTTATAATTTCATGTTAAAATTGACACTTTGTAGGTGTGTGCAAAAAATGTGCCGTTTTTGGGTGTGTCCGTTTAAATGAGTTGATCTGTGCACTAAATGTCAGTGCTGTGGTTGGATAGTGCAGGTGAAGGGTGGGCGGTATTATCCCCTTCTGACATCACAAGGGGAGCCAAATTTCAATGACCTATTTTTTAAAACTTACTGAGTTGATCTTTTTCACGTTTTCTAGGTTGATGGAAGCACTGGGGACCCAATAATAGCACTTAAATATGGAAAAAGTCAGATTTTCGTGATATAATAAATCCAGATATAACATGAATATTGTTCGACTTCTGTGAACATTGTGCCTTATAAACTCTTGTGTTCTGATGTATGTTTGATATATTAGGGGACAATAAAAACTGTAATGCACTATATATTATATTGCATATGCTATTTATATATTAATATTTATATAATCATTTCCATTTTCTAATAATTTCCTGCTTTTCTGTTTTTTCTTCTTGTAAAGCTGCTTTAAAGCAATGTTGTAATAAATAACTGAATACAGTAAATAAAAAAACAATAAATGTTTGCTGCATATGTCACATATAAAAAATAATGACAAAAAGCCAACATTAAAACTATCAAATAAAAATAAATAATACATTTATTAATAAATTACATTTAATAATACAATTTTTACAAAATGTTAATATCATCACCATCATTTTATATAATATTATATTGATTGTTGTCAGTATTGTTACTGTTATTGCTATTGCTATTGACAATGATCATTTCTTTTAATAATAATCATTAATAATAATCATTGTTTATTATTTATTATTATTAAGTTATTATAATGGGATTAGGAAAAAAAACTATCCTAAAACCATAACAATCCCTAGAATTATCATTGGTATTACCATTATTATTGTAAATACTATTATGACATAATATACATGATATTATATTTATTATTATTATTATTAATACTACCCAAATATGTATTATTATCTGTTTAAATTATTTTTACTATTTTTTTGTCTTATTATTATTATTTTGCTTATTATCATTGCTTCATAACAATATTATCTTTAATATATTATTCATTTATTTACTATATCATTGAGCAGAACAAATCATTGTCACAATTGTTGTTTTTGTTGTCTGTTATGTTTTCGTTGTTTACTACTTAACTATCTGTTGTATGTCTGCACTTATAATAATAAAATAAAATAAAAAAATTACCACTTTGTAGGCCTGAGAAAAAAAAAAATAATAATAATAAAATAATGTTTTAAGGCTATTTTTTCCCTTAAAAAAACGTTCCCACAAACAAAATAATGAAACAAAGTTTGATTTTGGGATCAAATGTTTCAGGATAAAAGTCCCTGTTCTTCGTTTATTAAATGTTTTATGTGTATAACATGTTTCGTATGTGTGTGTTAATTGTTTTTTTTGTTGTGTATTTTCAGAGGTGCTACGTGGGACATGCAGCCAGAGAAACTGGATTTCTCCCAGTTTCACAGGAGGGCGTACCGAGGGACACCAAAACATCTTCCACACATCGACAGAGAGGGGTAAGACGGCTTTAACCCTCAATAACACTGACCTCAGATCAGAGACACATTCAGTCTCTGTCTCACAGATAATATAACACCAGTCAAAACATATCACTTTTTCCTCATATTCTTTTTAAACATGTTCACATTTGTGCCATCATGTCTGTTTTATGGTTTAAGAAGTCACTTTTTATTTCTAATTTAAAATCTGGTGTTGTTTGGGTGGGGTGTGGCAGTTCCTCTTTGCTGTCCTCTAGTGACTGTATATTGACATGACATGATACAAAGTATTATTTAACATGAAATCTGTCCTGTACATCAGAACTTTTTATACACAAAAACTATACTCATTTCTTGCTTATTAAATTCTAGCTATTTTGCAACTATTCATATTTTGACTCTTAAATCTGATTGGATGAGGCACATTTAAACCCCTTAAAATTATATTTGATTACACATACACTATTCTGATATATTGCCGTTAAATAAACATGCATGTTTAAAAAATATTGGTTATTGTTGTTGCAATCATAAATGGTCAACAGTAAGTCTAATGTACTGTGTTGGTTATATTATATTTGTTATATGTTTAGCAACCCCCTAAACATTTTGTGTAATAAACTTCCTCTGGTAAAATATTAATAATATTAAACATCTAGTTAAATTACGTCTGTCTCCTCACAGGATGATGAAGGGCAAATTTGACGATGATGATGGTATTGACCTGGACAACATGGACAAATTCCTGCCCACCTTGCCGGTAAGAAAATACTTCAACACTTAAACACCTTGGGTGGTTTCCCGGACAGGGATATCTTAAGCCAGGACTAGGACTTAGTAACATAACTAGTTTTAACAAACATGCCTAACTTAAAACATTACTTGTGTGCATTTTGAGGCAAAGCAAAGAGCACTGATGTATTTTAAGAAATGTCAGTGCAAGTTGTTTTCAGTTCGTTAGTATAGGATTAGTCTAATCCCTGTCTGGGAAAACGCCCCCTTAAATATTTGCAAAGTTGTAGATATGGGCTTATATCAGGTCGCCTCCTGGTGGAGGGATGTTTATATTGGCTTTATTGTAGTAGATGATCCCACACCGCCATCTAGTGATGAAGAGATTAAATGACAGTTTTTGAGAGATGTAAGCAGTTTTCTAGCAAGATTTGCTGGATGTTTTTTCACTGAGCTTTAATTTGACATAAATTGTTCTGGCACGGTGTCCTACATCCTAGTCTATTAAAAGCAGCTTGTAAATAGTTTTTGAGTTTTGTGCTTTAGACCTCTTCAGTTTGAAAACACGTATTATTAATGTATGTGTAATGTGACTGTTTTGCAACTTAAAATGTATACTTTCACATCGTCACAACACATACATTTGTGTTGTACCGGTGTAAGTTCTCCCGAGAAACAGCAGTTAAGTGGCGCCATCTAGTGGTGTCATGATGTTATCAGCATTATACTGCTCGCTTTCTCTCTCTATCTCTTTTTTTGGAATACAACAGACTGTTTTTTATTTATTATTATTATTATTAGATTACAACCATTATTTTATACAATGAAAAAGTGGGCTCAAACCTGAACGTTTTATTTTTGGGACCAAGTACAATGAGGAGTGTCGTACTTTAGTAAACTTCCTATTTGGGCAAGCAAAGATGGCTATACGGTTATCAAGAAAAAACAAGTTGATTGAGAAGGGATCAATTGATGCTTACAATACTGTATTAATATTGAGTATATTTATTTAAATAAGTTGATAAGATGACCTGATGATGTTTAAAGAAAAATGGAAAGTTAATCAATGCATCTGTGAAGTTAAGTCTGATGAAGTTTCACAAATCTATATTTGAAAGTTTTTTTTACTTTGATGTTATTAAAATTTAAAAGTAAATTTTAAGAGTCAATTTCAATTTTTAAAGTCTCTCTCTCTCTCTCTCTCTACCCAGAGCAGGATGTTGGTAGTTGGGTACCATACGGTTAAATGGTCCTCTGTGGACCCAGCCCATGTGTTATCGTCTAGACATGAGTCCATTACTAATTTCAGACAGGGTGTGTGTGTGATATCTGGCATTGTTTCAGCCATTTGCCATATTTGCCCTTTGTCTGTGTGACTTTACGTAAATGGTAGTGTTTTGTTTTAGTGTAAAGCTTCAGTTTAATGTGTGCGTCTTTACACGTAGAAGTTGGCTATTGAAGAATGCATTATTGGATATCAAATATGCATGCATGTGAATAAACCCTCCAAGTCTGCAGATCTCTCTCTCTCTCTGTATGTGTGCGTACGTGTATACGGATGTTCATGAACATGTGAACTTATATTGTGTTTAATATCGAGTTTAAGGAAGTGATAATACTCGGTGTGTCTGTGTGTGTTTCATCACGTTCACGGAGTCTCACACAGATTTAGCTCCGTTTCCAATAAAGCCAGAGTCAGTCTGTCTGTTTCCGCTTTTACACAGGTGTGTGTTTGTGTTTGTTGATTGTGTGTGTGGATTTATTTATAGTTATCATTATAAGTGAGCCAGATCTGACAGGGGATTTCCTTAAAAGTGAAAGTGATTCATAAATATCATTTACAATTAGAGTTTGAGTCATTACAGGGACATAAAACAATTGAAGTCTACAAAGTTGAATATAAATAGCTATAAACTGGAAAAAATGACTTTCTTACTAAGTATTTTAGTCTATTTTTTTGTACAAATATCAAAGAATTGCTCTTGAACAAATTGATGAGCAAAATAACCTAAGAACATCAAATGTAAATGAATTTAAGCCAATGGGGTAAGCAAATTTTTCTTGAATTAAAATGTAAGTTTATTTCAATATTTTTGATGTAAATTTTAATCTATCACAACAAACTATATATCAACGGAAAACTCAAAGCCTCTAGAATACATATTTCAACATTGTTTTATAAAATAAATGATGTAAGGAGAGTAATTGGTTTATTTATGAAAACAGTGTGCCTTAAAACATTTATATCCTGCTAAATGTCACTGACCCACCTATGTTTACTTCAGTGTTTTGCATGTGAATTCTTATCTAATCATCATGACAAACTATATATCATTTGAAAGCTCTGAGAGTGTAGTTCGCATATGTCTTCACCATTTTGGGAACAAAATGACGTAGTGAGAGTCAGTTTCTAAAATGTCACGGGCCCACATGTAGGCCCAATTTTTTATTTATAACACTAAACCCCTACTCTAAACCTAAAAAATCATGACAGACTATATATCACTGCAAAGCTCTCAGAATATAGTTTTCATATTCATGAAATTTCATTGTTTTTTGTTACATGACCCCCCTCCCCATAGGAATGCATATTAATTAATATATATTCATAACGCTATATCCTGTTATAAATCTACAAAAATGTATATAATTGAAAAAGAAAATATGTATTTTTCATATTTCGAAACGTTTTCGCAGTAATAATATTGCAATAACAGTAATTTATTAATTTGTGACGAGTATGTAGCAAACCGTTGACACCTAGTGGCCATTGTTGGTAAAACCACTAAACTTGTGAGACAAACCTCATTTTTTGATATTTTAACTTGAAATTTGGATCACAACTACTTGACACTTATGTCTTGAATTTTGTAATGTTTCTGACGTAAAACTTTTTTATAATTTAATGTATAAAATATATAATTTAATTATTTTTATTTATAACAATAAATGTAAACATGCTAAAACTGTTATAACAATGTTTTATTTAATTTTTTCAAATCCAGAAACTTCAGTGAAAAACTTTAAAGTGTCTTCTTTAATACAAGACCAAGATTAGGCTTTTTGTGACTGTTAACTTTTTTTAATGCCCAAATTCACTTAAATTTGATATTTTTTTGTTTGAAGTAATTTTGCTCGTCAAGAAATTGCATCTTTAAGACTTAAGATATTTGTACTCAAGACAAAAATACTAAGTAAATGCATGTACACGTTTTGTTGTACTGGTGAGGACCAAATGTTTTAAAAAGGTCTCACAAATACAGTGAAACATTTCAGAAATAAAGGGTTTGACTTTTGAGTCCTCAGCTTCTAAATCAACTAAATGAAACTGATGTAATCCAATTACGTTTGTGTAAAAGTTACTTTTGAGGTGTAATAATGTCATTTATTTAAATATTAGATTATTAGATGTGTGCGTGTGTTGAAGCAGACTATGATGGGCTACTGTAGATGTGTTCAGTTTCTGCAAAACAAAAGACCTTAACTGGGCCAGAAACGGACTGGCTTGACCCGGGGCTACGTGCAGCACTGCAGGCCGAGAGAGAAAGAGAAAGAGGGAGAGACCCCTGCACTTCTCTTACAGAACAATAAGGAGGTCAGACCGCCTCCCTCATCCTGTGATTGTCAGCCAGACGAGAAACTCGGATCAACACACACACACAAACACACACGCGCGCTTACCTGCTCTCACCATCTCTCTCTCTCTTTCACGGTTTATTGAATACCGAGGTCTCTCTCCCCCACTCTCTCTTTCTCTGTCGTAATCCTCGGCTCTGGAATGATAAGGTCAGTCAGGGAATCTTGGATGCGGAATGATCCGTTGGGAGTTGTGGAATTTGTGGGTGGATGCTTGTTGGCTGATTCAAGCAACTTTATGACGTGTCACATTACAAAACCCCACTGCACATAACTATAACGGCTTATGTGAAGTGACAGCACAGGTTTTTGTGTTTCCAGCGCTGTGTTAGTTTGTTTACTAAAGCTGATTTGATCATAAAGTATTTATGTGCTGTCACTCCGAGAGAGAGATGAGATGGGATGTAGCTGGCAGTGAAACGAATGGTCATGACCGATATATCGTATTTACGAGATAAACGCACACTAACGTCATAAACACGAGTGGGATTTTCTTTAAGCCAAGAGTTTATAACTTGGCCCGATCGATTCTCTCGGACCAATCGGTGATCTACAGTTTTAGTTTTAGCTCAGCTCGCTTAGATCCTCAACTGAGGTGGGACTAAAAAAAGTGGAAAAGCCCCCAAAATAAGCTGACATACAGCTGATATATCTCTCTATTTCTCCATGCGTTCAGCATTGACTGATGGTTTATTTTCTTCCTGATTCCTCCCACTAGCAGTGCCGGAATTCCTGTGTCACTTTCCCTCTTGGAATTCTGCTTCATCATCCGGAATGTCTTGACTTATGAACAGGAAAAGGGTCGGGTTAATTCCAGAGGTGATGGCTTTGCTCATCCTGCGTTAGTGATGTTGACAAAGAGCCATTTTTGTAGGTGCTGGATTTAGAAACGTACCAGTAACGTTCACAATGACTGGATAAAAATCCCGGCCAATCAGAGTGCGAGAATCAACCGAGCTGTCTTCTGGGATCTGTTTTGTGTGTATGGCCGGTTCGATGGGACATTTAATAAGGTGAAGTGGGTACAAGCACTTTCCTGAGTAGTCAGGATTATTTACAGATGTTTTACGCTCAGTTTTCGGTTCCACGTTAAGGCTTTTAGGGGTGATGGAGTAAAATATTGACATGTTGAGCCTTTTTGGCTTAAATCAGAGGGTGTAATATTCACTCTGTCACGCTTCATGTCCTCATTCACTTCAGGTTCATGTTTTTCATAATCCTCACAGTTTTTTAAATATCATCTCTGACAGGACGAGCTCAGCTTGACTTTTGTGGATTTTGTTAGCTTTGAATGATGCGAGAAGTGGAAATTCATTCCAACGCACCACTAAAAGAAATTGTAGCTAGCTTGAAAAATAATTTAATTTAATCTGACATCAGAAACTGAGCTTTAAATCTCTCCAGTGCATTTATTTAACACGCAACTGAGTGTCATTATGATGTCATCACTGCATCTCTAATCGCAGCCAATCACGGCAGAGTGGGAGGAGTCTCTATAAGCCGCTCTTCCAGGTTGATTCCGATATGACCTTTGAACTCTGGAATGCGGTGGTATGCAAACGTTTCCTGCCGGGGTCGACTCACCCGCCACCCCGCCCTCCACAGTCACGTCTACAAGCTGACCGTCGGTCTCGCTGCGTGTGGGTCAAAGGTCAGACTCAGCAGGACGTGCTCAACTCAGTGTCTCACTGGCTTTGATCTGTAGTCGGTCACATACAGGATATACGAACTCATTGTCATTGTTTCAGATTAAAAAAAACAAGCGCTCATTTATTTAAAACATACCTGCTTGGCAGTCAACCAATGTTGTGTTTTTATTAATATATAATAATTTGGGATTAGTTTTCACTTCTGTGTTTGTCTAGTTATGCAAATCAGATGACTTAAAGGGATAGTTCGCCCCAAAATGAAACCCACTGTGCTAGCAGTGATCTCACAAATCTCTTTCCGTCTTATCTGATTTTTTTTACCTGGATGGCACAGATCGGATCTTGTTGCGTGAATGTAAAATCAATGAGCTGAGATCTGATTTTGTTTTCTGTGTGAATCTTTTCAGGTGTAGTTTTAAATCCGATCTGATCTACTCAGGATTCAAGTCACAGTTCTTGAAACTTTCAGATGTAAAGGGTTCGGTCACATCATTACACACATAAGCGTTGTGTGTTTGGGATTATTTTAATGCAGTCAGTTATGTTTAAAGCAGGGTTTCCCGCAGCACTTTTCAGTTCGGGCGGCCCTGCTAAGCTGGGATACCCTACCACCTTAACAAGGTCGTCCAAAAAAAAAATTCGCTGCACAAAAGGCTGTCAAGTGCGTCTCGGAGAATAGCGTGGATGCACTTCACACTGCGAGCGGGCACGCGTCACATGGCCGAAATGAGAGAAAGACATGGTCCGTCAATGTCTGGAGGATAACTAGCCTGTTGATAAAACATTTAATTCATTAATAATCTAGTATGTGTTCATTTTCTGTCATAGTTTCTTCAAAATTGAGTTTTATTTGAGCGTTTTAAATAAAAATATTTTCATCATGACGCGTACGCCCCGCCCCTTTGATTGCCACGCCCCCGGCCCGCCCACCTGCACAACCTTACCACCTTAACTAACAAATTTTCTGCGGGAAACCCTGTAAAGTAAATGTAAATAAACTTGTTTTTTCTTGTGGGTATTTCATGTTGTACAAACGTTTTGTAGTATTAAAATAAATTGGTTGTTTTATCTATCACATTTCATTTTGTAATAAATACAATGGGACCCAAGTATAGCACTTAAACATGACAATCTGACTTTTTTCATGTTTAAGTGCTATAATTGGGTCCCAAGTGCTTCTATCAACCTAGAAAATGTTTAAAAGATCAACCCAGTAACTTAGTTTTTGTAAATCATTCTCTGCAAGCACGTGAAAAAATAGGTTATTGAAATTTGGCTCCCCTTGTGATGTCAGAAAGGGATAATACCGCCCCTTAATCTGCACTATCCAACCACGGCACTGCCATTTATGGTGCTTTTCCATTGCGTGGGTCAGGTTGGGTCAGCTCTCCTCATTTTGACTTGGTTAGCTTTTTCATCAAGTTTAGTAACATTTTGCAGTGGGAGGGATTATAGGCGTGTCGTTAGATTTGCGCTGCCTACTGCTGTGACATCATACAAGTGAGAGCGTCGTTGTACATTCCCATACATTTATTTATTTCTCAGTCCGCCACAAAATTAAAATAAATGTTTGCATCTCGCATTTATCACTACCTCAGTCTCGCATGACAGTTTCTGTACAAACACCCGTGACATCAGTCGACACGCTCCGCTGAGCCTCATTTAAAGGAACACGCCCACATTTTGGGAATTTAGCTTATTCACCGTATCCCCCAGAGTTGGATAAGTCCATACATACCTTTCTCATCTCCGTGCGTGCTGTAACTCTGTCTGACGCAGTCCCAGCTAGCTTAGCTTAGCACAAAGACTGGAAGTAAATGGCTCCAGCTAGCATACTGCTCCCAATAAGTGACAAAATAACGCAAACATTTTCCTGTGTTGTGTTGTGTTTTGTATAGTCACACTGTGTATGTATACGGTTAACACAGTATGTATACAGTTAAAAGATAGCTGTGTCTCATATCCCCTTGTTATTTGTACACGTGGACTAGCTGCACGGTGGGCATTCAAATTACGCTTACATAAGAGGGACAAAAAAGGAAAAGTCCGTTCGGACCGAAATCTAACATTTTTTGGTCCTACGCCTTTCACAGATGACATACATTTCTACAATACATTTAAACAACTAAACACAGTGATTGCTATCAGGATGTGAGGAGACTTTTAACCAGCATAACTAAAAATGTTTCAGGATCAAATCTGTTACCCTACCTTTGAAGGAAACACCCAAAAACAGTTTTGCTCACACCTACAAGGTGCCAATTTTAACATGTTATAATAAATTATCTATATGGTATTTTCACACTTAAACTTCACATATGTATTCTGGGGACACCAAACATTAAACATCTTTAAAAAAAGTCTTGTGAATGTCCCCTTTAAAGCTAATCAGCATATGCATTTTTCCTGAACCACATATTTATATTTTCTTCAAGTAGTGTTTTTGCATTTGAAATATTTAGTTTTATTATAAAAATATGTATCGGTTGAGCTTGCACGTATTGGTTAGACTGAATGACGACCTCAAGTACTCTGCTGTTCCATTTGTAATATAACTCCTTACTCAGGAATTTGTTCTTTTGAGTCTGAACTTGCAAGTCCGAACTACGAAGGACGCGAGCCCTAACTTGGTGTTGAGAAACGGCCTTTCTCATTTCTGTGACAAACATTGGCTCTGTCATTTTGTGGAGGTGGGCTTAAGTGTTAGAAGCCTTTTATTACTGAGCCCATGAGGAAAAGCAGCCAATTACACTAATCTCTCCCAACATCTGTGTCCAATCAGAACGAGCCAATCATCATACAGCGGTTTTGGCTTCAAAAACTCAGTAAGGCAAAGAGGACACAGAAACTCAAACCGTGAGCACTCTTGTGTGTGTCACCGCTGCTCAGAGCTCAAGAATGTTCAGACTTTAGGGTTTTATTACCCATCATGCACCAGTAGTTTCCCTTTCCAAAAACTTTGATGCTTTAACCTATTCTGGTCCTGACGAGACAACATTTCTTCTTTTAAACTTTTATCTTTTGCTTATCGCAGACACGGTGGTTGTCTGGAGATAGCGTGCATACAGCAGAGCGCTGGCCTTTGCAGATTGATCTCTGAATGCACATGTATTAACTTTGTTGCATTGTATTAAATTGTACTTATAGTTGAATTAATGCTATAATTTAATATTTATTGGTATTTGGTATTGAATTTGTGACAGACTCTCTTTCTTTCTCTCTCTGCAGGTCTTTCCTCCACTGCCGAATGAAGCTGAGATCGCACACGCAAAAAAACTGTTTCGCCGGCGCAGAACCGACCGTCGGTGAGTCACGTCACATAAATCTGAGATGAAGTTCTTGTTCCCTTGCTGTCGGCAGCTCAAACATCAAACGCAGATGTGAGAGTCGTAAAGCGGACAGCACAAACTTCTCACATGTGTACGAGTTTTAATCGAGAGCGTCAGGCTGTTGTGTTTGGAGTCAAGCGTACAGTAAATCTTCATATCTGCCCATTAAACGACTTCCAGTCGCTTTCTTTTGCATTCGGTTTCGACGTCACTGGAAAGTTGGGTTGCAGTTTGCAGTTGCTAAGGAACGGAAGGAAAAAGAAAATATTTTGGTCTGAAGTCGTATGAAAGAAAAGCAGAGAGCAGAGCGTGAAAGAAAGCAAAACCCCTCTTTTATTTGCAGCTTTGTTCAGGTAGAAAAAAAGTCTTGTCGCCGTTGATCTGATCTTCTTGTGTGTGTTGAACCCAGTCTGACCGGATGGCTTCAAAGGACTCGGATGCCGGACAATTTTTTGGGTTTTATCTTTTCTGATGCCTGTCTAGTGAAGGGTGTTTCTGATGAGGTTTTGCTTTGACGGCTTGCTGTAAATAAAGGCAACTAAACTCCTGGTGGCCCAGAATGCACTTGGGTTAATCTGTTAGACTGAGATTTTAAAACTGTTTTTTGTTTGCGTGTCAGCTCTGGTGAAACTAAGGAGGCATGTACACCAAAGTGTTTAAACGTGGCTAAAAACGCCAGGCAGACACCGACTGTGCCAGCTTTTTTCAGCTGAACGCTCAAAAATTTTGTTAACTGATTATATCAAAATTTTTAAGTAAACCAACTTTTTCAAATAAAAAAATTTCAGTTAACCCAAACTTAAAAGTTCAAGCTTAATTTGATAAAATATTTTAGTACACTATACATAAATCTACTGTTTATTATATATTATATTATAAGACTTGTTTACCAAATTTTTTTGTATGCTGTACTTAAAACTTCTTTTATCATTCAATTTTTGTTCACAAGTCACAGAAACAGATTATGAAAATTTGAGACCAGTGAAAGACGCTCTCGTATTGTGGGCTCATGCAAAGCATGCTGGGAACTGGAACCTCTTCAACCAATCATGTTGATTTAACTTTAATCTAAAGTTAATTTGACTCTTTCTTAGCTTACCTGGCCAATTGAACTCATCACAACCACCAAAAGGTTTAATTATTTGCAGTGTTTGTTAGAATGAGGCTGTGGTATTGAAATGACTCAGTTTAAAGTAATAAATAAAATTAAGTTCTTTAACTCATTTTATTTAAGTTTGTTGAACTTAAGAGGCTGTTTACACTTGGCATTAAAGGAACACGCCCACATTTTGGGAATTTACTTATTCACTGTATCACCCAGAGTTAGATAGTCCATACATACCTTTCTCATCTCCATGCGTGCTGTAACTCTGTCTAACGCAGCCGCCGCTATCTTAGCTTAGCACAAAGACAGGAAGTGAATGGCTCCAGAAATCATACTACTCCCAATAAGTGACAAAATAACGCAAACATTTTCATATTTATATGTTGTGATTTGTAAAGTCACACTGTGTACAAATAACAAGGTAATAAGAGACACACCCATCTTTTAACTGTATAAATACAGTATAAACCATGTAGCAGTGCTTCGCCTTCTGAGAATATAGTTCCCAGTGTGTATACGGTTAAAATATTGCTCTGTCTCATATGACCTTGTTATTTGTACACGATGTGACTATACAAATCAAAACATATTAATAGGAAAATGTTGGCGTTATTTTGTCACTTATTGGGAGCAGTATGCTAGCTGGAGCCATTTACTTCCAGTCTTTGTGCTAAGCTAAGCTAGCGGCGGCTGCGTCAGACAGAGTTACAGCACGCACCGAGATGAGAAAGGTATGTATGGACTTATTTAACTCTGGGGGATACAGTGAATAAGCTAAAATCCCAAAATGTGGGTGTGTTCCTTTAACATGCGTTTTCGTCGATCGGATCACAAGTGGACAACGTTAATGCCAGGTGTAAACGGTGTTCAAAACGTTTTGAGCTCGTCCACTTTCGACCACTTTCAACCATATCCAGAGGTAGTCGAAACCACTTTCGATCGGATCACTTTGGAGTTGCGGAACCCATATGTGGTTGAATGTGTTCCAACAGCCACACACGACCGCCTTCTCTCTGCCCATTTATCTAATCTGAGGTATTAAACACAAGTTTTACGTCTTTTTTTGACTTCTGGCGTGAACATACAGTGAACAGCACTATTTTTAGCCTTTCATTGATAAACCTAAAGCGGCTGATCTCCGTAGTTTCGTTTTGAAAGCGTGTGAAAGTTGCACAATCCTATTTCATCAATTGCGCTGAAAATTCAGAGAAAACTCTAACATTCACACATACAAAACTCTGTGCTGCACGTTACTTGCTAAACAAGCAGTGGACTCCGACATAATATAAGTTTGCGTCCATATAAACTCATAATTACTCCCGCTCGCGTTTGAATGACAGCAGAGAGACTCGCCCACCGTCTCACAGACCACCCCCTCACAGTATTCAGGACAGAAGGGTTCGAAAGTGGACAAAAGAGACGGATTTAAATACCAGGTGTAAACATAATGTGTCTCTCTCGTCCACTTGTGATCCGATCGATGAAAACACATCTTAATACCAAGTGTAAACAGCCCCTAAAATTGTGAACACGTTGACTCGAATGGCTGATTTTGCAAAACCTGATTCTACATCCTTAATCCTACCCAATACTTCAACTTAGCAACTACTTTACTAAGAATGAATAAACATTAGTTGGAGTATATTGAGGCAAAAGTAGTTAATAGTGAGAATTGGACCCTAAAGTGGGACCAGAATAATTTATGTACTTTATTCGAGCTGTTTTAAGCTTTTAATCTTTGTATCATTTACTAAATAGAATTTAGAACGTAATTAGCTGATTCATGCGTATACGTTACAGGTTACATATGCAGATATTTTGTATTTTAGATCAGCTATTTTATATACATTTATGCCTTCGGCAAATGCTTTTATACGAAGTTATACATGTTTACATTATTCATCAGTATATGTGTTCCTGGTTTTAAACTCATGACCATTTGCGCTGCTATCGCATTTCTGTACCACTGAATTGTACATATTGTAGCTATGTCTAAAAACTGATATCAGAAGGAAGTATTGTTGCAAGTGTCTGCGTGCAAGTCTGTGTGCGTGCGACGTGCGTGTCTGCATCCATGCATGTGTGTGTGTGTGTGTGTGTGTGTGTGTGTGTGTGTGTGTGCGTGTGTGTGATCCCATATCATGGCACACATTTTGCAGTATCTAAACACACAGAAAGCCGGATGGCAGATGACTTTGTTCTGCTTGGTCAATAATCTGATTCACCAAACTCATCGGAACTCTGAAAAGCAAAGGAGAGAATTCACATTGAGATTAAATTTCTGAATGAACATTTTATAAATAGGTTTTTCATTTAGACCTTTAGTTCTTAATAGCATTTCCCCATCTAGCATCCAACCTGTTTTTCATTGTGTCCTGTGTTTGCCACAGCTTCTTATAGCTTTCAGTATTGAGCTTTACAATAGTTGCTGGTGGTTGTAGTCACCTTAAATGAATAGTTCACAAAAAATCATTTACTCACCCTCAAGTTGTTCCAAACTTTTAAAATTTCTTTGTTTTGCTGTACATAAAGGAAGATATTTAGAAAATTTTTATTCTTTCCCAGCCATTGACGAGTTATCTCGTCAATTAAGAGAAAACGCTTCCCTGCAAAAAGCAGATTTTTTCCGACATATTTCCTACTATCCATCAGGTGGCGCTCTTACCTAACTTATAAAACGAAGAAGCAGCCCCTTACCGTGGGTTCACACCAGCCGCGTTTGAGGCATCAAATTCGCCTCTACTGCGTCTAGTTTGCCGCTTGAACATTTTGAGTTTACTCACTTCATTCGCGCGTGAAATTCTAGTAATCGAGAAATTCACGTCATGGGAAGGGCTAGTCGCTTCTGCGACTTAAATTTTTCAACTTGCATGTTTTTCCGCGGCAACGCTCAATTCACGGCATTCGCGCAAACTGCAAATGAGGCGGAAACACGTCTATACATTGACTTTACATAGAAATCACTCGCGCTTCACGCCTTTATCGCGGCTGGTCTGAACGCAGCATTAGGGCAAACAGTTCAAACTCTGTGTATGTTTTGATCATCGCTCTGAATCTGATATCTATCAAAAGTCCTTCACAAAAAGCGCAATTATCTCAGATTTTTGCTCAAAATTTTATATATTTGAAGAAACCTGCATTTGAGATGTGATAAAAAGAGAACAAATGAAGGTAGGATGAAACTTTTTTTTTTCATTTGATATATTGTATCTTTAAATTTTTAAAGAAGAACATTTTCTGGAAGGCATTAAACTTTTGTGAAAATCATAAAAATGCTGCCGCTGACTGGCAACTTTAAAAAAAAAAATGCTGGCTGGGAAAGAAAAATAACTAAACAGATCCGGGGCACCGTTCACTTCGTATCTCTTTTCCTACTATGGCAGTCAAGCACAAAGAGATTTAGCACAAAAATGTTTGGAACAACTTAAAGGCGGGGTGCATGATCTTTGAAAGCCAATGTTGACATTTGAAATCATCTAAACAAACACGACCCTACACCAATAGAATTTGGACCTTCTTTTGATAGACCCGCCCCACACATACGCAACCCAGGCAATGATGTCGGTTAGTAGACACGCCTCTTACTGCTGATTGGCTACAAGTGTGTTTTGGTACTCGGCCCGACTCCCTTTTACAAAGTGTTTTTCAAAAATCATGCACCCCGCCTTTAAGGGGGAGTAAATGATTACAAAATTTGTAATTTTTTGTTACTTTCACAGCATTTTGTAGTCTCATTCTAGTAGATTTGTCTGAATCATTTTTGTTCTTTATTTACTGTTTAGGTTATTTATTTTTATCCATTTCACTTTTCTTTTTCCCTTTCTTGTTTTTATCTGTTTTTCCTTTTTTTTTCTATCCACTATCCCTTAATTATATGTCATGTCATTATCACATCCGTAGCCGAACTGTCCCGCCCCAGGACCAACTCACAGTGCAACTGTCACCTGAGGGGAAGCGGCATGTGTCCAGGTCAGTGTCTCAAACAGGTCCTGTAGCAGGAATTGTCTTCACTCACTCATGTGGTTTCCATCTCTTAAGCTTGGTTCTCTGTGAATCGAGCCGCTGGATTGAGGTTGAACGTTCATACTGTGGATGTTTCTGACAATAACGCTTGGTGATGATCTGCTTTTGGGATTCAAACAAACTCACTACGATCACTGCTATTAACCTCAGGTGACCTTTATTTATTTAGTGTCCATTAAAAGTGCTGTAACATAAAAATGTTTAATCACATGTGCAAATTGCACATAAAGATAGAAAATGATTGACACCACAAAGACTTCTGATTGGCTATAATCTGACCACACCCACAGAGATGTGGTCTGTGTGTCATTGCATAACAGATCACTTAAAGCACTTTTAAAGGGTGATGTATGTGAATCACGGGTATTAAGATGGTTGAAAGGAGGAACGATTTTAAATCACGGTCATTATGGTGTTCAGTAGGACTGGTTTGGTGAAGGGTGTGCAAAATTAAACCCACAAAACAAAGAATTGAATGTTGATGCCCAGTATCTTTTGATCTGTTATCTTTTATGAGTTGGTTGATTAAAGACATTCATCACAATAGCTCCTGTAAAATCTTTTCATTGGTCAATGGACGGATGCCCTTTTTTAAGTTCTTTTTTGGGCCTTTTGTGCTTCAAACTCTCGTCACCGAAAGTGTGTCTGCCAAAAGTGTGTCATAGTGTCTGCACTAAATGGCGTACTGGAATAATGCTCACTATGCATGCCGATCTAAATAACTAACTTTGTTGTCCTTTCTGTGTAGCTTTGTCTTTACTTGAAGTATTTTTTTTGTTGGGAAAGCATTATTACATCAGGTTCTTGTCTTGATTTTTCTGAATTTTGCTGTGTACAGAAATCTATTGCAAACCTTTAAAGGTGCATTGTGTAAATTTTAGGAGGATCTCATGACAGAAATGCAATAAAATATATATAAAACTATATTATTAATGGTGTATAAAGACCTTACACACAAGAAACGGTTATTATCCTAAGAATGAGATGTTTTTATCTACATACACCGCGTGTCTTTTACATGGAAGTCGCCATTTTGTGCCGCCATGTTTCTACAGTAGCCCTAAATGGACAAACTGCTCTAAAGAGCGCATTTCATCACTATGTTGTCTTAGAGGCTGTTTACACTTGGCATTAACGTCGTCCACTTGTGATCCGATCGACGAAAACGCATGTTAATGCCAAGTGTAAACAGTGTTCAAAACATTTTGAACGCGTCCACTTTCGACCACTTTCAACCACATTCAGAGGTAGTCGAAACCACTTTCGATCGGATCGCTTTGGAGTTGTGGAACGCAATGTGGTTGAATGTGTTCGAACAGCCACACGCAACCGCCTTCTCTCCGCCCATTTATCTAATCTGAGGTATTAAACACTAATTTTACGTTTTTGTGACTTCTGGCGTGAACAGCGCTATTTTTAGCCTTTCATTGATAAAACTACTGCGGGTGTTCTCCGTAGTTTAGTTTTGAAAGCGTGAAAGTTGCGCGATCCTATTTCATCAATTGCGCTGAAAATTCAGAGAAAGCTCCAACAAATAAACGTACAAAACACTGTGCAGCATGTATACTTGCTAAACAAGCAGCGGGCTCCGACATAATATTAGTTTGCGTCCATATAAACTCGTAATTACTCCCGCTCGCGTTTGAATGACAGCAGAGAGACTCGCCCACCATCTCACAGACCACCCCCTCACAGTATTCAGGACAGATGTGGTCGAAAGTGGACAAAAGAGACGGATTTAAATACCAGGTGTAAACGTAATGTGTCTTTCTCGTCCACTTGTGATCCGATCGATGAAAACACATCTTAAAACCAAGTGTAAACAGCCCCTTATATGTGGCGCCTACCGTAGCTTCTCTATGCGTTTCGAAAGGGGGGTGTGAGCGGAGGACTGAGCCGTTGGTTGCAATTGGCAACCTTACCACTAGATGTCACTAAAATCTGCACACTGCACCTTTAAGTGAATGTAGCTGTACCTATAGAAATTCACATTAGGTGTTTTACATTTTGAAGGAGATGAATGTGTGTGTTATTGCTTATTTGAGATTGTAAACAAATTTGTGTGTTTAACTTGAAGTTGATACGCCAGCAGATGATGTAAATTGGGGTTGGTAAGGAGCTGTTGAGCTGTCAAGGTTGTGTTTGTGTGTAAATGAGAACAGGGACGGCCGGGTGTGGACACTATTGAGTCAGTCAGCGCTGTACTTTTAAGTGTCTGATGATGAGAGCCAGACAGATTAGAGAACACACGAACACTCATAATGGAGAGATGCCAAGGGCGGGCAGACGGGAAAAAACTCTCATGATCACAAATAATGAACTCGAATAAGAGCTGGAGAAAAACGTGATTTATGTGCTTACTCAAAAAAAAATTTAAGATAGCATAATTCTTTAAGCAAAATATAATTTCTTTGTTTCTTTATTGTTTCTCATAACTGTAAAAATTAGTTTATATATATATATATATATATATATATATATATATATATATATATATATATATATATATATATATATATATATATATATATATATATATATATATATATATATATATATATGTGTATATATATATATGTATATGTATATATATATATGTATATATATATATGTATATATATATATGTATATATATATATATGTATATATATATATGTATATATATATGTATATATATATGTATATATATATGTATATATATATATGTGTATATATATGTGTATATATATGTATATGTGTATATGTATATGTGTATATGTATATGTATATATATGTATATATATATATATATGTATGTATATGTATATATATATATATAGTTTTTTATATATAATATAGAATTTATAAAAATATAAATACATGTAAATACACATGTAAATGTTTCTTAAATAGATACATGAATGCGTGTGTATTTATATATACATAATAATTAAACACAGCACAAACTCATATGTTATGCAAAAATTACTTTTATTTTGTATGAGATTAATCTAGATTAATCTATGCCCAGCCCCAGTTAAAAATACAACATAACTGTACATATACCATTTATGTAATTGTGTTATAGTAATGTGTATCTAATAAAAACATCAATGTGATTCTATACCAACAGTATTAGTGTGTAAACATTAAAAGATGAAATGTTTAGATACTTCAAAGTTAATAGTTAATATTAATAGCTCATTTTCTCATATTAATGTTAAAGAGCACCTATTTTCCGATTCACGATTTTGCACATCCTTTGATGCAAGTGTACAAATCCCAAAGTAAATGATGACGCGAGATATCGTCTACAACTTAAATCTCTTTTTTTGGACTACAAGAAACACACGGATTGTAGGCAACAGTTTACTTCCTCGGCTGTTTGACGTGGACACAACGGTCATTATCATAATCCCACCCTCTTCTAACTTTACAGTCTGTTAGTAGTTTATGTTTTCCTATTTTAAAAGAATTTACTACTGACTGTTCAAAATAGGGATGCTTAACGATTAATCGCGATTAATCATTAGCAGAATAAAAGTTTTTGTTTACATCATATATGTGTGTGAACTGTGTATAATAACTTCGTATAAATAAATGTACACACATGCATGTATATGTTTTAGAAATGTTTACATGTGTATATACATTTGTATATTTATGTATAATTTATATTATATATAAATATAAATACTTAATATATAAAAAAAATTCTTAAAATTATACATGAATGTTTTCATATTTATATATATATATATATATATATATATATATATATATATACATATTTATTATACACAGTTTACACACATATGTTATGTAAACAAAAACTTTTATTCTGCTAACGATTAATCGCGATTAATTGTTTAGCATCCCTAGTTCAAACCATGATTCAAACACGAGTTTTGTGCATTGTAGAGAAGCGCTTGTTGTCGTTTCTACGATCACAAATGCAGACATGGTTTTATGTTTTAAGTATCCTTACCTTACCAATCTGTTATGTTCTGCTCAAGCCGCGCTGGTAAAGTTGATCAATCAGCTTCTTCATCTGCATTTTCTGGATGCGATTCGTCTAGTATTGATAAGGTAGTAACGACGATATTACCTCCTGTCAGTATTGCATTGTGAGTTAATCTTACAAATACGGTAAGGAGCGTCACATTTCCGGGTCACTCAAGCCAATCACAACGTTCTGGTTAGTTGGCCAATTGAAGGGCACAGCGCTTTTCAGAACGATGAGCTTTGTACAAAATCAACGCGTTTTAGGGAGGCAGGACTTAGAGGGTCAACATTAATGTACGGTGTGTTGAAAATAATGTGTTTTTTAACAATAAACCATGCGAACACATTGTATTACCCCAAATACACAAAACTATTTAAAGTCTTTGGGATGTGAATTGTATCTCTCTTGCTGTATTTAATGTGATGAGTGTCTTATGTTTTGTATGTAATTGTGTTTGATAGAAAAAGTGCTCTATTCTTCTTTAGAAACACATTCAAGGACATTAATAAAAGCTTCTTAAGATTTCTTCTTAGGTGCTTTTTAAGAAGAAGGTTTTCTCGTTCTGATGAGATTTGCACTTTGAAAAGGTTAAGTTTAGTGTTTTCTATAGAGAATCTGAAACACAATTTCAACACTTCATAAAATATGGTAAAATGTTTTGTAAAACACAACAGCCAGCTGAAATACATCTCTGTCTACATTTACAGGAATGGGATTTAGATGTACTGTTTATTCAAACTGAGATGTTTGGATAAAGGGATTATTTTTACAGTTTGGTGTTGGTGATCATATCGAAATGTATATTGCGTGTGCATATGTTGTGTAATGTGTGAACTCTTGAAAAATGTCACGCTCGCCACCTCCACTGTTTATTTTTAAAACATCATTCGGTGTGTGTTCCCTAAAATTAACCCTCATAAAACCCCAGAACGTCCCCATCAAATCTGACCTTAACATGATGTCTTACTTTAAAGCTGTCAATCAAACAGAAAGACTTCCCGGTTATGTGTGCGTGAGCATTTTAAATAGCAGAAATATCATGTTTTACAAGGGACAGAGGTGACTTGGTGTTTGCTCTTTAGTGGAGATGTTAAGCTTTGATGTTGTTTGATTTGTGATGGCCCATGACATCATGGAGACAAAGCCGGCAAGTTATTTACATTACGCTTGTGACCGAACTTTGAACAATACTGTAACATTAAAGTGTTTTTGATGTGAACGGCTCTTTCAAACAGATTTAAATGTACCATTCATTTCCCAAAGGTACATTTTAAACTTTTGCAAGACTTTTGCAAGTCTTATCTACTTGAATGGGGAAATACAGATATCTTTAAAATACCAACAAAAAACCAGATGTATCTAGGGCTGTCACGATTATGAAATTTGGCTGAAGGTTATTTGTGACCATTAATTGCCTGTTTATTGCTTTGACATTTAATTCTCATAAATTTTTATGAAATTTTTAAAAAATAATTTTCACAGATTGTTGTGATTATTTAAATTAAATCTTTTGCAAGGTTTATCTGGAAGTAAATATTTATACACGTTTTTAGAAGTAATCTGAATCTCATTTTTACAGGCGCTGCAGCTCCCCCTTGTGTTTTTTAGAGAGATGTGCAATCATCGCGGTGATCTGAAATCATCATAACTTTTGTTCCCTTTCAATAAGGTTCACTTCGCATTGCGTCAGTTAGCTGACGCTATGGGGGGAAACTCCTGTTTACTCCGTGACTGAAGCCTATTGGTTAACGTCTGTACAAAGTACAGACCAATGACGTTTGAACCCGCGCGCGGGAGGAACGCGTCCCTATATAAGCGCGGTTCAATCGTCAGGAGCTCATTATTTTCTCCTTCAGCGCGAACCTCTCGCTGCTCCGAAGAAAAAGAAGAAGCCTTACCTCGCCGTTGACAAAAGCCCTGCAGCGGAGTCCAGGCCTAGCGTCTTCCCCTGCCGTTTTCCGGCTGAGAACCGAAGATAGCAGAGTCCAGGTCTAGCGTCTTCCCCTGCCGCTTTCCGGCCGAGAACCGAAGATAGCCTTCGCTTGCCGTGGTACGAGCCCTGTGCAGCGGACACACGCCTGACGAGGTCTCCCCTGCGGCCGCCCGGTAAGATCAATATTTTTAATATAAAGCTATAAGCTAAAAGAGCAGGCGCTGTTGTAATAGCGTCCAGCACAGCGGCTCGGTGAGCCTCTCTGCTTTGAATTTCCTCCGAGCGCGTTACCGGTCTGGCACCTCCCACGCCGGGACCGCGCTTATGCTTTGGTTGTCTTATCCATGTTTCGTGCTCCCCCTGCTGTTCCTCTCTCGCCGGGATGAACACACGGCGAGCCATGAGACTAGATGGATGCATAGACAAGCACACACGGACTAACCCCCCCTGTGTTCTGTCACACCGCAACCGTTCATGCTTACAGAGTCCCTTCGCTCCTCTTACATTCAGTGGCGAGATCTCTGGCACATATATTAATCCCCCGAGTGCATCGGGTGATACCGTCACGACGCATGGCTGTTCTGTCTGTGTTGCTGCTCCCCTCTGCCGTTCCTCTCTTGTTGAGATGAACAAGCGGGGAACCGTAGACCTGGATAGATGCATACGACAAGCAAACACGGGCGGTCTGCCCCTGTCTCTGTCATAGCACAGCCACTCGTGCTCCACGCTCGCGGAGTCCCTCGCTCCTTTCCCCACAGTGGTGAGGTCTCTTAACGGCTTAGCTAGCACGCGGTATTACGGCTCGCTGCCTCTAAATGCAGCTGTCCAGTGTTCAACGATTACAGAGCTTCATGCCCCTCCCCTCCTGGAGCGGCGCGATCTCATTCGTCTGCTCGATAGGGCCGATTCGCCGCTATTGGAGCACCAAGAACACTCATTATAAGAGAGCTTCATGCCCCTCCCCTCCTGGAGCGGCACGATCTCATTCGTCTGCTCGATAAGGCGGACACGCCTCTATTGGAGCGCTAAAACACTTATTATAGAGCTTTACTGGCCTGAGCCGATCTCACTTCAGATAGCTCATTCTTTGTCTGCCTGGTAATTTCTCTCTGGTTTAGACGGAATCAGAGGCAGAACGAATTTGTTTATAATATACTGAGGCCCGAATACCTCCCTTTATTCAGTCCCGTCCTATATCAGTGCGCTGAATATTGGTACATTCTTATATATATACCCGGTTTTTCTGCCCTTTTAATAAACGGCAAAACCGCGGGCCTCACGGCAGACTTCCTCTCTGCGATGGGTTCAGTCTGACATTAAACCACCTAGACATACTACCCTGCTCCGTGAGCCGTTCGGTCACCGTCACTACTGAGGCTTGTGCACCTGAACGGCTGAGCTCTGGTCTCCGCAGCACAGCTGCATCAACAGAGAACGAAACTGTCTGGGAGCTGTTAGCAACAGCTCCCAGACTGCGCAGATCACTCACTACGTATGTCTGTTGCTAACAGTGGTTATTTAGATGGATCGTTGAAACCATCGCACTGGCTCACGCCCCTCTATGAGCTATGTCCTATATAGAGCCCACTCTGTTCGAGTTTGGCTTCTTCATGAACTTGGTCTACAGGGGTATCTATATCTATATTTGATATCTGCTACGCGGCCGGCTGGTCTTCGCCGTCTACGTTGTCAGATTGTACAGCTTAGACGTCCCTGCCCTACGAGCGCAGGTTCTCTCGGCTCAATCATGCACGCTCATGCGTTTTATGTGTACACCACGGTGCGCTCAGCGAGCTCACCAACGTGACTCTGAATTTACTTATCTCGCACAGCCGCGGCGCGCTCGGTACCTCGCCGTCTTGTGCTATGTTATGTGCCCCCGGTGCGTTTAAAACCCCACCGTGTGCGCGTCAACAATTTATATGGTGCTTACACATTTGCTTTTAAAGCTGTGAATATGCCGGGTATAGGGCCACACGCAGTGTCTCTCCGGTAAGGCACTTCAGTACGTTGTGTATGCACGGCGTGATGGGATTACGTTCCCCCATAGCGTCAGCTAACTGACGCAATGCGAAGTGAACCGTATTGAAAGGGAACGCTTAGGTTACTCACGTAACCCCGGTTCCCTGAAATAACGGGAACGAAGCATTGCGTCTCTTGCCGTGCTACAAACGTCTACGCAGCGAGTGTTATTCGGCTGCGCGCTTCAGTCGAATATAATGAGCTCCTGACGATTGAACCGCGCTTATATAGGTACGCGTTCCTCCCGCGCGCGGGTTCAAACGTCATTGGTCTGTACTTTGTACAGACGTTAACCAATAGGCTTCAGTCACGGAGTAAACAGGAGTTTCCCCCCATAGCGTCAGCTAACTGACGCAATGCTTCGTTCCCGTTATTTCAGGGAACCGGGGTTACGTGAGTAACCTAAGCGTTTTGTCGAGGTCATTTAGCTACTGCACATGCACCGTTTAGCAAGCGCCTAACGCAACTCCATACAGAGCCCCTCCCCAAGCGAATAGTTATCGATTGTTGATTGGTTCTTTTAAACGGAAGGCGGGACTTCTGTCTTAATGAGCGATGCATTGTCCCCTCATTCATAGTGATCGCAGTTTTCAATGTAGTTATATCTGAAATCCTTGTACACAAATAAATACTGACCTACATACAGTAGATGTGTTCTGACACATACAGCACACGCCGGTGTTTACCGAATGGGCACGTGTGTAATGTACACACAGACAGTCTCATAATGACTGAACTTGAATACACATCCTGTCTGTGTCTGTAGTATTTGTTCAAGCTTATGCATTTGGCAGACAAACTGACTTGCAGTACATTTAATTTCTAAATTTTTTCAGTATGTGGGTTCCCTGTGGATCAAACTCACAACCTTTACACTATTTTCTACTAATATATTCTTTATCTTAAGTGTTGGGGGTAACGCATTACAAGTAACACACATTACGTAATAATATTACTTTTCTGAAGTTATGAGTAAAGTAACGCATTACTTTATAAATGTAAAAAAAATTCATTTATTTTAAAAAAGTAATGCGAGTTACTTTTCAGTTTAATTATTCAATTTAAAAAATAATGTACTGAATTAAACTGAACATATTTACGTAGAATTAGAAACGGAGATGGCAGGCCAGAGCTTGACATTTTTGCGATTATAAACACACCTACAAGGCCTGAAAGAGATCAAGCCTCAGCCAACTAAGAAAAAGTAACGTAAAAGTAACGTAAACATTACTTTCCATGAAAAGTAACTGAGTAACGCAATTAGTTACTTTTTTGGGGAGTAACTTAATATTGTAATGGATTACTTTTAAAAGTAACTTTCCCCAACACTGTTCATCTTTTAGGAGACAACAACGTCCACCTGGAGGAGGAGGAGGAGGGGGTGGGAAACCCCAGAATCCTCAGCAGCAGGGACCACAGCAGCAGCAGCAACAGCAGCCGGCCAATCAGACGCAACAGCCCAATGCGGACCACCAATCGGGAATCTGCGCTAAGCCCGGGGGGCGGGGATACCAGGGACAGCAGAACCAGGGCGGGCGGCAGGGCGGTCCGCATCATGGCTACAGTCAGAACCGTCGCTGGCACCAACATCCGAAACACCAGACGAACAATTTCAATCAAGGGCCCCCAGGGGCCGACAGGGTCCCAACACGTTATACCAAAGAGACGGAGAATGTGAAACAGGAGGAGCCGGAGCTTCAGACAGAGAGAGGAGTGAAGGACGAGCCGGCGGTGAGAGATCACAAACAGAAGAATGAGAAAGATGAAAAAACAGAAGCTGGGAAGATCTGCTTACTACAGTCCTCAAAAGAGAGACTACAGAGAAGATTAAAAGAGGAGGTGAGAGAAGTGTGTGTGTGTGTGTGTGTGTGTGTGTGTGTGTGTGTGTGTGTGTGTGTGTGTGTGTGTGTGTGTGTGCGCGTGTGCGTGTGTGCGCGTGTGTGTGCGTGTTTGCGTGTGTGTGTGTGTGTGTGTGCGCGTGTGCGTGTGTGCGCGTGTGTGTGCGTGTTTGCTTGTGTAAGTGTGTGTTTGCTTGTGCGTGCCTCTGTGTTTGCTTGTGTAGTTTTGTGTCTCTGTGTTTGCTTGTGTAGTTTTGTGTCTCTGTGTTTGCTTGTGTAGTTTTGTGTCTTAGTGTTTGCTTTTTAGTTGCGTTTCTGTGTGTGTTTACTTGTGTTGGTGTGTGTATGTGTGTTTGCTTGTGTAAGTGTGCGTTTGTCTGTGTGTTTGCTTGTGCATGCCTCTGTGTTTGCTTGTGTAGTTGAGTGTGTGTGTAGTTGGTTGTCTTTGTGTTTCTTGTGTATGTTTTTCCTTGTGTAGTTGCATGTATGTATGTTTGCTTGTGTAGTTGTGTGTCTGTGTGTTTGCTATTGTAGTTGCGTGTCTGTGTGTGTTTCTTGTGTATGTTTTTGCTTGTGTAGTTGGGTGTCTCTGTGTTTGCTAGTGTAGTTGTGTGTCTATGTGTTTGCTTGTGTTTGTTTTTACTTGTGTAGTTGTGTGTTTGTGTGTTTGCTTGTGTAGTTGTGTGTCTCTGTGTTCGCTAGTGTAGTTGTGTGTCTATGTGTTTGCTTGTGTTTGTTTTTACTTGTGTAGTTGCGTGTTTGTGTGTTTGCTTGTGTAGTTGCGTGTCTGTGTGTGTTTCTTGTGTATGTTTTTGCTCGTGTAGTTGTGTGTCTCTGTATTTGCTTGTGTTTGTTTTTCCTTGTGTCGTTGTGTGTCTGTGTGTTTGCTAGTGTAGTTGCGTGTCTATGTGTTTCTTGTGTATGTTTTTGCTTGTGTAGTTGCGTGTCCGTGTGTTTGCTAGTGTAGTTGCGTGTCTGTGTGTTTGCTTGTGTAGTTGTATTTGTCTGTGTTTGTTAGTGTAGTTGCGTGTCTGTGTTTTTGCTAGTGTAGTTGCGTGTCTGTGTGTTTGCTTGTGTAGTTGTGTCTGTGTGTTTGCTTGTGTAGTTGCGTGTCTGTGTTTTTGCTTGTGTAGTTGTGTCTGTGTGTTTGCTAGTGTAGTTGCGTGTCTGTGTGTGTTTGCTTGTGTAGTTGTGTGTCTGTGTGTTTGCTAGTGTAGTTGCGTGTCTGTGTGTTTGCTTGTGTAGTTGTGTCTGTGTGTTTGTTAGTGTAGTTGCGTGTCTGTGTTTTTGCTTGTGTAGTTGTGTGTCTGTGTGTTTGCTTGTGTAGTTGCGTGTCTGTGTGTTTGCTTGTGTAGTTGTGTCTGTGTGTTTGTTAGTGTAGTTGCGTGTCTGTGTTTTTGCTTGTGTAGTTGTGTCTGTGTGTTTGCCTGTGTAGTTGCGTGTCTGTGTGTTTGCTTGTGTAGTTGTGTCTGTGTGTTTGTTAGTGTAGTTGCGTGTCTGTGTTTTTGCTTGTGTAGTTGTGTCTGTGTGTTTGCTAGTGTAGTTGCGTGTCTGTGTGTGTTTGCTTGTGTAGTTGTGTGTCTGTGTGTTTGCTAGTGTAGTCGTGTGTCTAAGTGTTTGCTGTGTTTGTTTTCCTTGTGTAGTTGCGTGTCTGTGTGTGTTTCTTGTGTATGTTTTTGCTAGTGTAGTTGTGTGTCTCTGTGTTTGCTAGTGTAGTTGTGTGTCTCTGTGTTTGCTAGTGTAGTTGTGTGTCTGTGTGTTTGCTTGTGTAGTTGTATTTGTCTGTGTTTGCTAGTGTAGTTGCGTGTCTTTGTTTCTTGTGTATGTTTTTGCTTTTGTAGTTGTGTGTCTCTGTGTTTGCTTGTGTAGTGTTTGCGTGTCTGTGTGTTTGTTTGTGTAGTTGTGTGGTTTGTAGTTGTGTTTGCTTGTGTGGGTGTGTTTGCTAGTGTAGTTTTGTGTCTGTGTGCTTGCTTGTGTAGTTGCGTGTCTATGTGTTTCTTGTGTATGTTTTTGCTTGTGTAGTTGCGTGTCTATGTGTTTCTTGTGTATGTTTTTGCTCGTGTAGTTGCGTGTCTGTGTTTTTGCTTGTGTAGTTGCGTGTCTGTGTTTTTGCTTGTGTAGTTGCGTGTCTGTGTTTTTGCTTGTGTAGTTGCGTGTCTGTGTTTTTGCTTGTGTAGTTGTGTGTCTGTGTTTTTTCTAGTGTAGTCGTGTGTCTAAGTGTTTGCTGTGTTTGTTTTTCTTGTGTAGTTTCGTGTCTGTGTGTGTTTCTTGTGTATGTTTTTGTTCATGTAGTTGCGTGTCTGTGTGTTTCTTATGTATGTTTTTGCTTGTGTAGTTGTGTGTCTGTGATTTTTCTAGTGTAGTTGCGTGTCTTGTGTGTTTCTTGTGGATGTTTTTGCTTTTGTAGTTTTGTGTATCTGTGTTTGCTTGTGTAGTGTTTGCTTGTGTAGTGTTTGCGTGTCTGTCTGTCTGTCTGTGTGTGTGTGTGTGTGTGTGTGTCTGTGTGTGTCTGTGTAGTTGCGTGTCTGTTTGTTTGCTTGTGTATGTGTTTCTATTTGTTTGAATGCATCCATTTATTGTCATCACATAATCGCAGGAATTTTCTGATTGGCAGGAGGAAGTTCCCGTGGCGACGGCCGGACCTCAGCAGAACCGAATGGATCGATTATTAGAGATTTTGAACAGTATGAAAAACAACAGAAGTGATGTGGAGTCCCAGCTCACCACGTTTATGGAAGAAGCGCAGAGCTCGGCAGATTCAGAAGAGACTCTGAATGAGATCGTTCACACCATTTATCATAAAGCCATCAGCGATCGAAGCTTTGCAGCCACTGCGGCCAAACTCTGTGACAAGATGGCGCTGTTCATGGTGGAGGGCACCAAATTTCGCTCTCTGTTACTCAACATGTTACAGGTGAGGAGATCAGCTGCAGGTTTCTACATCTGCACTGAATGATGAATGTTTGTGTGTACGGTTTGTCCAGTTTATAATTCACTTCAGATTCTGGGTAGTGTGCAGTACTAGTACGTTTTTTACACAACAAAGAATTCAACCACAAATGGGAAAGTTTGATGCAGTTTGGCTATTTTAAAACTTAATCGTCATGAAACAGAAGTAGCAATAGTTTTATTTTACCTGTGGTGACTTTATTTGATCATGTTGCTAATTGCTAATCGCTAATCGCATCGATCTTTTCCCGGGCCCCGCCCACCTGCCATACCATATGACCGGAATTAAAGAAAGATCGTTTCAAGGAGGGGAGCAGATTTGCGTTTTTAATTCAAGCTTATGAGGGCACATGAATTAAAAATTATTCTGCTAACAGAAAAGTCATTTGTAAAAAAAAAATACCACAATATTCTAAAACAGATTTCAGTTTCATTTTGACTTTAAAGTAGGGCTGTCAAAAGATTAATCGGGATTATCGCATACAAAATAAAAGTTTGTTTTTGCATAATATATGTATGTGCACTGTTTGTAAGTATTTGTATATATATTAATACACACACATGCATGTATGTATTTAAGAAACATTTACATACATATATATACATACATATTTATATACATATACATTTTTAAATATATAAATAAATAAAATGTTTCTTACATTTCTTAAATGTAAGTATGTGTTTATAAATACATAATACTTACACATAAAACACACGCAAATATATTATGCAAACACAAACTTTTATTTTGACAGCCCTACTTTTAAGTTAAAGGGGCGGTGAATTTGTCGATTTTATTGTTTTATACTGTTGTCTGAGGTCTACTTATGATGTTCGCGTGGTTTTTACATTCAAAACATCAAAAGCAATAAGTAATAGGCTATTTTGTAACATGGATTAGTGGCTCTCTGGAGAAAAGCTTTGTTTGAAGGGGCGGGTCGCATTGAAAACCTGGACGTAAACGCCCACTGCTATGATTGGACGGCTTCATTCCCCGTCATTACATGTGGGGAAATGTTTTAAAAACATTAATGTGTAAAAATAGCAGCTGAACACATATATGTTTGACACACAAAAGATTCTGGGTGCTAAAGATGATACACATAAATGACAATACGTATAGTAAAGTAGAAACAAAACTTTAAACTCGACGTGACTAAATTACCGTATACAACACAGTAAGCGCGCATCAGAATCTAAACTGCGGCTGATAAATCCTTATCAATAACTTTGTATATTTCTATTGTGCTTGTGAGGTTGCTCTTAGATACACGTAACGTTACATACTACAGTTATATGATAAAGCTTTGTTGAGTGTTGGACCGTTCAAACGCAACTTGCCTAAAATTACCGTATACAACACAGTAAGCGGGCATCAGAATCTAAATTGCTGCTGGTAAGTCGGCTTGTATGTTTCTATCGTTATATTACAGTCGTATTGTTAAGTGTTGTACCTTTATGAATCGTTTGATGTTTTTACAAAATTAAAACAGTCAAACATACGTGTTAAGACTCCGAATTAAAGTATTCAGCTTCTGTGTTGTTTCCACGCGGTTCTTCCACAACCCAAGACTCCGTTTCCATGGTTACTCTATCATAACAGATCACTGCATCAAAATAAAAGTCTCTCCGAAAAAATGAATTTAAAAGTCATTTTGGTTACATTTGGTAATCTTGACATGTTTACTGATTGTTGAGACACACGTGTTTCATGCAAAGCTGTGGGTGGTGCTACAAAAGTGGTCGTTGTATTTGGCTTTGGGGAGGTGCTTCAATTCTACTTTGACGTCATATTTCTCCGAATTCCACATTCGGTTGTTATACTGGCTTGGTGCCAAAAACTGTTATATTTCAGTAGCACTGACATTTTTAGTTCTGAAACTTGCAAAATGTTCATTTAACTATGATGACCTTTTATATAACAAATTATCAAGTTAAAATTGAGAATTTGATTCACCGCTCCTTTAAAGTTTCTGAAAACGTAAATTTTTTTTAAAGTGCAAGTTTTTCATAACAAGGGCTTATCAATGTAAAGCTTATTATTTTCGTAAACGCAAATCTGTGATAGCGGTAATGTCATGTGCATTTGTTCATTCAGTCGAACAGCATGCCTGAGTAAACCAAGACGGTGGCGTACAAGTGACTATTTTCACTAGTAAAAAACCTACCTCATGATCTGTCTTAACCAAACTGCTTGATTTTTTTGTATATATCGCTCTGTAGACAAATGCATGGGTGATTCTCACGAAAACTTGGTTTTAAAAATGTCAAGCATGAAAATGTAAAAATTGCTTAAATTTCCTTTTTTTTCCCCACCAGACATTGAAAAACAAAGTCTGGAGTAAATGGGAACATTAATTTCAACACTTTTACTTATCATTTAACACTTTTTGTAACATAATTAAAAAAATTAGTCCTAAAAAATCTCATTACCGCAACAGTCAGAAAACATCATCACTGACATATTTTCAAAATGACATGACAAACCTGAAAGAACATAATTTGGAGATTCTGCACATGCATTTAAAATCAAAGTATTATGCTTCTAATTAATTAAATTAACATTTAATAAGCATCTGTTGCGGTAATGATAATCAAAATGTCGTGTAAGCATTCTGACAAGACAATATTTCAAATTAACTGTAAAAAAATGATCTTACCTGGTAGCCATCTTGAAGTAACTGGTCCATGTGCTTGGTCACTCAAAATCAAACTTTATTAAAATTCTGTATGTGTGCTTAAACTGTTCTCAAAAAGTGTTGCGGAGGATGAGAACATCAGGCATGGACACATAATTTTCCTAATTTTTCTTCATTATTATTATACATGAATATTCAGTAAATATTTTTTCTGTCATCTAAAGTAGTCTAGCAAAACATCCATTTATTTTTTTTCTATATATTTTTGTGTTAATTTGATTAAATTACAACATAACGCATGTTCAAACACAGCCGGACACATTGTGGTAATGAGAATTTCAGCAGAAAATGAGATAAAATTGACAAATTATAAATTCTTATGTTGAAATCACACATTGTGCAAGGTAGAACACAGTATTGTGTTAATTCTGATGCTTTTTAATATTACTATATTACACATTTTATAGCTAAAATCATTAGTGCCGTGGTGTTTCAATGGTTTCGTGAGAATCACCCGCATATGTGTGCAATCGTGTACTGTTTCTTTACAAGCTAGCATCGCCATCTACTGACCTGGCATAAATAATACAGTGGATTCAGTTGTCTTTGCAAATCCGTGTAAACGCGAATCTTTGTGGCTGTTTTTAAACCTCCGTCTCTTTTATTTCCGTCGGCAGTGCATTACCGAAACTGTATGAAGTTAGAACATGTGTCAGATGTGTGGTGATGCTTAGATGATAGGAAGCTCAACTTCTGCTGAACCCGGAAGATTCATTTACAGTCAGTGTCTCTCTCTCTCTCTCGCTCTCTCTCTCTCTCTCTCGCTTGCGCGTTCTCACACCACAGGCAGACAGACACATGGTTGCCTGTCTTTCAGGTCAGGTCAGACTGTCTGTAGTGTGGTTTTGGTGGTGCAGCTGAAGTGTTTTGTCATTGTTTTAGGAAGTGAGTTTCAGACTTATTTCTCTCTGTGGTTTGACATCAGAACTTTGTGTTTCTACTGCTGCAAAACACACATCCTGTTTAACACAAACACACACTTACCTTACACACACTAACTAAACTAAAACACAAACTCAACTCACAAACCTACTATCTTAATCTTTTCTTTATTTTAACTTGCATTTATTGTCATCGTTCAGATCTATTCGACAGTATGCACGTAATGTAATATGTAAAGTTTTCTTCTGAGAGTTACATGGAAATGCTTATCAGGTTGATGTGTTCAGTTTGGGGTTTTTGTGTATAAATGAATCACATGTCTTCATGTAAACCAGCTCTCATCATCAATGTGATGTTTGGACAGAGTCGCTTTAATGCTCTCTTTACTTTAATGTGAAGCTGCTTTAAAACAAAAACAATGCATGTGTGTATTTATTTATACATAATTATTATACACACGCATATATGATGTAAAAAAACTTTTATTCTGCAAACGATTAGTTGCGATTAATCGTTATGCAGCCCTACTGTACAATAAAAGTACATCTGTCCATCACAGATAAAACATTCCCAGAATGCATTGTGCCATTGTGCTTTTATTCTTCATATTTTTTTATTTAATTTAAGTGTGCTTTATTTGCTTTATTGCAACTAGGCTGCATACAATGTGTGCAATGTAGATTACAGTGACAGTTAGGGCTGTAACGATTAATCGTGCAAATGTGTGTTTTCTCAATGAATTAATTTTAATGAATTGCGGTGAAATCACGGCACATCCCAAAACCAGGGGGCGCTCTCGTGCAGAAACTCCCTTTGTGCCGCAGAAGTAGTAGCGTTAAAATCGCTATTCCAGGAAATATCTATATGAATATTTATATCGCTGTTCTTCAAATTGTTTCAGGTATTTTCATAATAATAAAAATTTTCTGAATGATTTGGTTTAACGTTGCTTTTTTAAATGTACGTTATATACGACTCCGACTCGTAATGATTTTAGATTGATAAGGACTTACTACTGACCAAATGCCGTAGTGCATGCACAAGATGTGCATGAAACACAGAATGGATTCTGAATCGATTTCAGAGGCATTTTTAATTGGACACGCGATTAATCGTGGCAGCCCTAGTAACAGTCGTGCAAAAACCTGTTGTATGTAGTGAGATTTAAATTAAATTTCTCTCTCTCTGCCTGTCATTCTCTCCAGAGAGACTTCACGCGTCGTGAGGAGTTGCGCCAGACGAATGTGGAGTGCTGGTTGGGTTTCATCACATTTCTGTGTGAAGTGTTTGGCACCATGAGGAGCAGCGCTGGAGAGCCATTCAGAGTCCTGGTGTGCCCAATCTACTCCTGCTTAAGAGAGGTACACAACACAACATCACACACCCTTCAGAGCGATGCTGAGCCTAATGTACTTCTGTTTCAAGTCATTCATAGTTTTGTGATGCATAAAATGTTACGGCTGCCGTCAATGGGAATCACAACAGCAGATCTTTATAATTTTTAGTGTAATACTTATAAAATGTACTTATGTCTGTAATCTGTATGGACCACCAAACCAGTCATAAGGGTCCAATTTTTTATTGAGATTTAGGGATGCAACGATCCAATATTCGGTAGCGGGGCAGATTCAGGCTTTTTTAAATTGTTCAAGAAAGATACACTGCAGTAGCGTCGCCCGGCAGGTATCGGTATCGACTGGTACTCAGAATTCACGTATCGGAATCGTATTGGAAATGGAAAAGTGGTATCGGTGCATCCCTAAGATTTATACGTCATCTGTTAGGATAAGTTAATATTTAGCCCAGATACAACTAATCTGATTTGAATCTGAGTGTGTAAAAAAATATTGAAAATAAATATTAAGAAAATCGCCTTTAAAGTTGTCCAAATGAAGTCCTTAGCAACTGCATCCACTTTTTTTAATATATATATATTTATAGTAGAAAATATCTTCATTGAACATGATCTTTACATAATATTTTATAAACGCAAAATAGATAATTTTGACCCATACAAAATATCGTTGGCTTGCTACAAATAAATTTATAAAAAATATGGGACTTATGGTTTTGTATATATCTCATATGAAGTGAGATTTATTTTAGTGATTCAGTTTCATGCAGTTTCGTTTGCATTGTCATGCTTAGTTCAGCGCTACAATATGTGTTTGACTTTTGTATGTAAATTGTTTTTTTTATTATTATTGTTATAATTTTAATTGTGTGTAAATCAAATTTAATGGATATTTTGGTTGTTTGCGTTCCAGATAAATACTGCAGAGATTGTCCAAATTAAATGATATAATCTAATATAATTGAGTACAATTATAATTATACAATAATTTACAAAAATAAATATTAATTATAAAATTTTAATTTAATTGGCCACTTAGAAAAATTCTGAATGTATTTTTTCTCAGTAATGTATTGTCTGATTGATGAAAATTTAGCATTTCTTGCGCATGCAAATACATTATTTTGGATGTAGACGTGCGGCTAGTGCGCTCAAACAGAGAGCGACGCGGTCTTGACACGTAGTGCGACGCGCTCTTTTTTTCAGGCGCGGTGATGCGGCAGCAATTTGAAAATATAAGGGCTGTCAAAAGATTAATCATGATTAATCGTGATTAATCGCATACAAAATAAAAGTTTTTGCATCATTTATGTGTGTGCACTGCTTGTAATTATTTCATATATAAAAATACACACACGTTAATGTTTGTATTTAAGAAACATTTACATGTATATTTAAATATATCTTGATTTATTTTATATTATAAATATAAATAAAAATATACCTAAATTATTTTTTTCTTAAATTCATACATGTATGTGTGTATTTATATATACATAATATATACACACACACATATATTATGAAAACACAAATTTTTATTTTGTATGTGATTAATCGCGATTAATCTTTTGACGGCCCTTAAAAATACTAACTCAAACTTTTCAGAATGCCGAGTTGGAAAGAAGGAGGGGAGTGGTGTGGTCACGTTTTCCTTGCTGTTTTAGACATGAAATGTGAACCGGCCCTAAGGCGGCTTCAACTTGACCATAGTTGACTATCATTTTAAGTAATGAGAGGCTTGAGAACTAACACTGTGTCCTAAATACACATGTCGTGATATAATTTAGCATAAAAACCTTAGGATGAATGAAAAATAAAAGACAGAATTTGACTTTTCCCTCATTAAAAAAAGTAAACAGGATAAACTGTCCTTTACTGGAGAGAATCCAGGCAGGGATGTCTGCTGCAAGACACAATCTGTCTAAAGTAAAGTTTGATTTTCGGCGGGCTTAACATCAAAGAGCTAAACGCGTCAGTGATGTGGGTGAGAGTTTGTTGTGTTTGTGTGCATTAATAAATAATATCACAGCAACATCCCGTTCAGCGTGTCTGGACCTGAACATCTGGAGGGTTTAACAAGCACTTTGTGTGTTTTTGACCGTGTTTGCAGTGTGTTTTTACTGTGATCTGTCTCAGTCAGGTGTAAAGTGTGTGTTTGTAGAGCGGTCGAGCAGGTTTGATAATTACGGGTGATCCCGGTGTATGTGGGTGTGGAGAAAATAAAGGGAGGAAAGAGTTTGTGTGCATGTTCTTCATTTGAACTGAAGGGTTGGACACATCTCTGCTTTTAAAACGTAAGAGTTAGCAAAGCATCTCACGCAGAAATATCCTATCAGAGTTATGAGACCATCAAAGATTAGAAGAGGAAATCTAAGGGTTAAATCAGAGAATAATCAGCGTTCCCTCGGGTCCTTGAAATCCTTGAAAGTTTGTGAATCTGGGGAAAAAAATTCAAGGCCCTGGGAAGCTTTAAAAAATATATACATAGATACAGGTCATTGAAAGTGCTTGAATCAATTTTATGCAAGAAGTTTTCTGGAAATAAATCCATATTATTCCCTGTGTAGTGTAGGATAATATCATAAAAATTCTAGACTTTTTAAGCACAGGTGCTAAACTGTTCACTTTAAATGCTTAAATCTTCTGTATTCGCATACCAAAATGCTTTTTTGCATAGTTGTGTTTGACACATGAAAAAGTCTCGGGTTACGTATGTAACTGTTGTTCACTGAGAAGGGAACGAGACGCTGCGTCTCTCTTTCCATACTTCCTGCGTCCCTGTAGCGCCGTCTTTGGCAATATTTCAGATAGCGATATAGTTCCTGGCTCTCGCGTCACCCTGTCTTTGTTGTTGACCCTCACCATTGGTTGAATTTGATATACACATTCAGACGCACTTACACCTGGAGGCGTCCCCAAAGTCTCAACCCAGTGACGCAGCGCGAGTTCCCTCGAAAGGGAACTGGAACAATGTATCTTAAAAGGTAACACAATGTAAGCTTGCTCTCACTTAAAATTTCTTTATAACATTTATGCCTTAATTTGAGGATATTTGACCTGGAAAGTCCTTGAAAGGTCCTTGCATTTGAAGTTAACTAAGGTGTGAACCATGAATGATCTAGAAACGCTGAGGTGTGTGGTGTAACAGGTGCATATTAATAGCAGAAATATTTTTTTTCAGCAATACAGAGGGCATGAGTTTCAAATGAAATAATTTTGCAGAGTGCATACCAAAATGTGATTTTACATATACTTTATTTCAAATAGACTCGGGTAACATGCAGAATGTATTCTTCTGATATGTTTTCATGTTATATTGTGAAGCTATGCATTATTTTATTTATACCGGTATACTTTCTTGTCAACAAGTTTATATTTATTGTGTTTATTGTGTGTATGACTCTTTTATGAACAGGAAAAAATCTAATTATATTTTTTAAAAATAAGCTTTGTCATTTGAAACAGTACATACCAGGGTGTGTTAATTAAGTGATGGATTATCAGGCATTAAAACTAGAAACATTAAAGCTTACATAGCACACGCTTATCTCATGTTACACTGCAAAAAATGATTTTTAAGAAAAAACATTTTTTGTATTTTTGTCTTGTTTTCAGTAAAAATATCTAAAAAATTTGTAAATGAAGATGCTTTTTCTTGGTGAGCAAATCGACCCAAGAAAATAAGTCTAGTTTTTAGACCAAAAATATAAAAATTTTTGATTTTGTGCATAAAACAAGCAAAAAATCTGCCAATGGGGTAATTGATTTTTTTGATAAGATTTTTTTTGCCTAACCCATTGACAGATTTTTTGCTTGTTTTATGCACAAACTCACTTAAATTTGGTATTTTTGGTCTAAAAACTAGACTAATTTTCTTGGATCGTTTTGCTCATCAAGAAAAAGCATCTTAATTTAAGAATTTTTAGATATTTGTACTGAAAACAAGACAAAAATACTAAGAATTTTTTTTCTTAAATCATTTTTTGCAATGTAGTACCTGTAAGGAATGATTGATGGCAGGCCATTGAATTATAAGAAAAATATGCTCACTACCAAGGTGCAATGCGGCACGACGCAAAGTTACACCGCGGGTGTGCATTATTTTCAAATAATTCAAAGGACCGGAGTCAATTATTCCGCTTATACCACGGTTACCACAAACATTGCTCTGGTGCCTATTTTTAAGACATTTAAAAAGTTAGGTGTGCGGTTTACAGAAAAATAATCAACACCCATACAACATTTCTCAGCCAATCAGAATACAGCATTCAACAGACCCGTGGTATAAATAGTAGTATAACATCCTTCATATCTCTGAAGAATCTCTAGTTTTATCAGATTTATAAAAGACAGATCATCTTTACTGATTCTTTTCGAATAAACCCGAGGTCCTGGAGGCATACCGTGGGCGGTGAGAGTCACGAGCAAGCAATGCACAAAACATAACCCCATATTTCTGGATAACTTGTAATTCTCTATATGTTCGTGTCGTTTACATTGTATGCACTTACACAACACAATCGATTGCCAACAAAACACAGACATTTGATGCAGTTTTACTTACCGCCTGTGACTCATGACCAGAGTTGGGTATAACGCGTTACTGTGTAACGCATTACTGTACTCTAATTACTTTTCCTGATAACGCAGTAACGTAACGCTTTACATTTTAAATGTATGTAATTTGATTACAGTTACCAATGACAACAAAATTACGTTACTAGCGTTACAAATTAAGTGTTGAAAAATTAATTAAAATGTATTTTAAAATGACGTTTTGCCATTGCACGGCAACGTCTGCGAGCATGTCAGTTAACGAGCATATGCTTACTCACTCGTCTGAGACGCAAGCAAATGGATGCTATGTGAGCGGTGGTTGATCCTTCAATTGGAATACAGACAATACATGTCCAAAACCTTGGCATTTCAGAGTGGGCTTTGCGCGATGACATCTGGTCTGCTAGAAGCGGTCGTACAGGTGTGTTTTTAAATCACTAATGTTTTATTTGTTAACATTATTTAACTATGTTATTTTATCATGAGCTCAATGCGTGCACTGCATTAAGTAATCATATGTTTATTTAAACAATTACCAAAACAACTTTTAATTGTTATATTTAACGAACTAACATGAATATTGTATACATTCTTTAACTTGACCAAAAAGCCCTCGCGAATGCGACGACGTGTTAAAACTATAGTTTCTGTCTCCGCGACCGCGAATGAATGTAGATAGTGTAGCATTCAAGAGAAATGCACAGACACTCGTTTAACTAAACTGCTGGCTTTATTTTAACAGAGCACCCGTAGGACGATGCTCACGCACATCCAGTCGCGCGCCCGCGCCAGAGCGTGCACACAATCATAGCCCAAAACAAAAACAAAAAACCCCTCCCCTCGTTGCACTAACCAATCACATTTCAGGGAATACATGGCAAAGAGAACAGAAACTCAGCGTTAACCCTTACAGAACAGAGTTGTAATAAACATCCAAGAACATCATTTTAAACACTGCTACAATAGATAGATAGATAGATAGATAGATAGATAGATAGATAGATAGATAGATAGATAGATAGATAGATAGATAGATAGATAGATAGATAGATAGATAGATAGATAGATAGATAGATGTTAATGAATGTAGAATGTTTAATGAGAAATGTTAAACATCTGTAACTTATTATAAAAGCTACAAATATTTCTGGATCACTATATGACCAGTAATTTTAGGAGGGGGCAAAATCACACCAAAAATAGCATCAAGCATTCAAATATGCACTGTAATCATTACTGTTTTCAAATGTTACAAGAAACATTTTCACATTAACACTGCGTTTGGGTTTATCTGTCCTTGTTTCTGACAGTTTCACTTTGTAGTTTTTTACATTTGATGTTGTCAAAGTAACTTAAAAGTAAAGTAATTAGTAATTAGATTACTTTTTGCATGTAGTAATCAGTAATGTAATCAAATTACAATTTTAAAGTAGTAATTAGTAATTTGCAGTGGATTACTTTTTTTGAGTAACTTACCCAACACTGCTCATGACCCATTTGGGATTGCCCCATTTCAACGAAATCCAGTGTACTTCGCTGCTTCTCTGTAAATACAAACTATATCCATTGTTTCCATAATGCTGTATTCTTTGAGAAGCTGAACAAGCTTAAATTTTCCTATTAAACAACAACTTGTTTGGTGACATTGATTTTGTGTCAGCTCTTGGTTGGTGTGTGAGTACGTAATTCCAGTGAAAGCACCCATATAAGGACTTCCACTGTACTCCCTGCTCTGAAATTGTCTGTAAAAAAATAAAGCAAGATTATTACGTATGAATCTTTCATGTACAAAAAAAAAACTTTCCGAAACTTGTACGAACCCTGGCGAAGTGCATTAAGCACAGAAATACTCTGTCATACACTGCTTTTTTGACACTTTGCTTATGATTAGCATGAGGAATCCACCTCTTAAACAGTGTTAATACGTTTTAACCCCCCCCCCCCCCCGAACTAGTTTTTTAATATGCCTTAGCAATATTTTAGCAATTGTGTGTGATGTTGTGTTTAGTTCATTTTAGGATGAGGATATGAATTTTTTTTAAAGCTCTTAAGTTTGCACATTGTTGTACAGTTGCATTACTTTGTACAGTATTGCAGGAGTTATAAACTCTGTATGTTCTGGTTCTTGAGTTGAGTTTTATAAATATTTCTGACTTTGTCTTTGAGTTACTATGGTAATGCATTTATGTAATGTGATCTCAGAAGCTTTGGTTCTCTGGGGATGTCATTATGGAGTATATATACATATAGCATACAGAGACCCCATCAGTAATTACTCCGGACCACCAGGACTAGAATCCTCTAGACACCCATATACATTTACACTTCATCAAACACTACTGACTGTGAATTCAGACCTGCTGTATCTTAGGAACGTTGCTTTGGAAATGTTGGTGTTTTTAGCTGAAACTTGATAACAGAGCAGGGTTCTCACAGAGGGTTGTTTCTTGTATTTGTAATTTTTATAGAATTCATCGTATGACAATGTCTGGGTAACACTTTACAATAAGGTTGTATTTGTTACAGTCCCTCTAAACAGGAAATAGCAATCGAGTTTACTTCCATATTGCAACGTATTTCCGAGTCAAAAGGAATGTCACACAAGGAAACTAGTGGGTGTGCCTTGTGTTTTCCATTGTAAATGGATCAGACAGTAGGCATTTCATTCAGAAATAGACCTAGCAGCAGACTGATTGTTGGGAGGGGGTGGGGTTACTGGATGTTCCCGCCCAAACTGTCTAGCTGACATCATCAGAGAAGGATTCCCAGAAGAGGTACATTTTCTGATTTTAATTAAAGTTTAGGAGGACATAAAATTTAAAAAATAATAATAATGACCCACACAGTTAAATTATTTTAATAAGCACTGCAATATTCCATTAAAAAATAAAAATTGTCTGTTTTGATTTCATGGGGACTTTAACATTAGTTTAACACTTTCTTTAAAAAAATCCCAATAATTTACTCACCCACATGTCATGCAAGATGTTTATGTCTTTTTTCTTCAGTTTAGAAAGAAATAAAAAAATTTTTAGAGGAAAACATTTCAGAATTTTTCTCCATAGTGGACTTTACTCAACAGTTTAAATGCAGCTTCAAAGGGCTCTAAATGATCCCAACCGAGGCATAAGGGTCTAATATAGCGAAACGATCGCCAATTTTCGGCAAACATTAAAAAAAATTCTCGTCTTGGACTAGCCATGTGATCCGATACCGCGACCTTGCGTATTATGTAATCAAGGCAAAAGGTCACGTGTTACATATGTGAAACGCACATTTGCAAACAATTTTAAAGGGGACAGAGAATAAAAAAACATTTTCACCTTGTCTTTGTTGAATAATGGTAGTCTACCCACATTCACAAACATACAAAAAGTGCTAAACATGCTAAACATCTCAGTCTCATAGAAATTCCTCTTTTAGAAATGTCAGCCAGAAAACGGCCCAATCTGAAAAACTGATGCTTATGACATCACAGGCATCTCACTGCCCCTCCACTTTAAAATTATTGGCTACATTTTTTGAGTGGCAGCAAAGTCTGCCAATCAGTAATGAGATTGCAAGTTAAGCCAGTAGGGGGAGCCAAATAGGTGCAAAACCACTCGTTTAAAATCCCCCACCCTAATAGAGCTATCTGACAGAGGTTTTTAGGAAGCTTCTAAGGCATTACAGACCCAAACAAAACATTTTTTGTCTACATGTCACATCACGGAACAAGGATAAGTACCCTGTGTAATCATTCTATGTCACCTTTAAACAATATACTGACACAAAGACACTACTTCGTATAATTTCACATACAACAATGTCAGAGCAGTCCTCTTTATCAAGTCAAGTCGATTTTATGTATATAGCGCTTTCACTATTTAATTGTTTCAAAACAGCTTTACATTAATAAAAGCAGGAGAAAACACAGAAAATCTATGGACAACAAAAGTTGGCAAAGTACAGTGGCTAAAATTAAACCATAGTAGCGAGCGTAGTAATAATGTAATGTATACAATACAGTTCTAAGTTAAGTTCAATGTCAGCTGACTCCCTAGGGGTTGAAAAACTCCTAGGAGAAAAAACCCTAATTTTATTAAGGGGGGAAAGTCCTTTGGGGGAAAACCCCTATATATATTTATTAATATTATTATTTTTTTTATGTCAGACTTACATTTTTTGTTTTTGCAATGTTACAGTGATCATATATAATTGTTTCTCAGTCTTTTTAATAGAATACATCCAGAAAATACAGGAAATGTGTATATAGTATTAAAAATCTTAACTGATGTGTCAAGTTTTTGGGGTAAACCACCCTTCCACTTGAGCAATAGCAGGAAACTGCAGAATCTCTTAAACCTAACTAAAATTAAAGTTTTGAAGTCTTTTTACTTCAATCTGCTCAAAAACACTTAAGATGTGTTTAGTGCCAAGAGAGGTCACACTAAACACTGACAATGCCTTAAGAAGACATTTAGTCCTGAAAATGTGAATGTATTTTCTGTTTGTATCTTAATAAAATAGATGAGAAAAGTAAATATGGATGAAAATTAAAACTTCTAAATATATATGCCAAACGAGAAGTTGTGGTTAAAAAGTACCTATTTTTTATTTGTTTAGTAAAAATGACGATTGTTTTACTTAGACGATAAGTCCCTTATGCCTCAGTTAGGATTGCATTGAAATGTCCACTATATGGAAAAAAATGCTGGAATGTTTTCCTCAATAAACGTAATTTCTTCTCGACTGAACAAAGAAAAACATAAACATCTTGGATGACACAAGGGTGAGTAAATTATCAGGATTTTTCTAATGAAAGTGGAGTAGTACTTTAAACTTAACTAACACTGAACAATATTTTTGTAGCATTTATTTATTTTAAAGCAAAACTAAAGAGTTTTTGCTCTTTGCTCCCCCTACAGGTTGGAAGCGGAATTGTCCAGTACCACTGTATATGTAATAATTTAGCCTACTGCAGCAAAGCTGGCTCTGATTGGATTGTAGGTCTGCCGTAAAGCAAGTTTTTGTAGTTTTCACTTGAAGGACCGCGCCCGACGGTTGGAAACTTCTTTAGTGCGGTTTTGGCCGATGGACGGCTGCAAAGCGAATGTGAAAGTGCCGTTCACCCTGTTTCGAGTGGATGAACGACTGAAACTTTTTTGAAAACATTATGGTTTAAGGCAGGGGTTCCCAAACTTTTTTTCCTGCGCACCCCCTTCTATGTCCCAACCGGGTTGGCGCACCCCCAATCACCACTTTTAAAAAAAACGCTAAAAAGATTTGTTTTTAAAGACTCATGTTTAATCATGCGCAAATAACCAGGGGCTGGTTGCAACAGCCGGACGTTAAGAAAAGCATGTTGCACCATATTTACGCATGTTGCACCATCTGAAACTACGACCAGACGCAGCTACGCTCAGCGTAGATGATGTGTGCCCCCGTGTATGCGTTTAACCACTGTGATATTTAGATGCCATTCGTAAAAATGCCATGGTAAAAAACTTACACTTACACTTACTGCCGTCAGCTAATAGATGATATATGAGAGTTTCCTCATGTTTACCAGTGCGCTAATAATAAAAGCGATTACAACGGAAATGTTTACTGTTCATTTTTTTAGTTATTTAGTGTATGAAAAATCCCACTTAACTCTTTCACCGCCAGCGTTTTAAAAAAAAAGTTGCCAGCCAGCGCCAGCGTTTTTCATGATTTTCACCAAAGTTTAATGCCTTCCAGAAAATGTTCTTCTTTAAATATATAAACATACAATATACCAAATGAAAGAACAGACCCTCTGCTTTCAAACAAAAAAAACCGTTTCATCCTACCTTTAGTGGTTCTTTTGCAATCAGCTTTTGAATATGGGTAGGTTTTTGCAAAAACACCATATTTTGAGCAAAAAACAAAGATAATTCCATTTTTATGACGGACTTTTCACAGAGATCCCATTCAGAGCGATCTTTAAAACAGACACGGACATGCAGCAGCTTGCCATAGGGCAATACTTCCGGTTTTAAAAAGTTGCGGAAGGGCGCCACCTGGTGGATAATAGCGGTATTGCGGAAAGACGGAAAATCTCGTCATTGGCGGGGAAGCGTTTTCTCTTAATTGACGAGATATCTCGTCAATGGCGGGGAAAGAGTTAAAGAAACAGACCGCCATTACATTTTTCCTCTCGCGCACCCCCTGGTTGCAGCTCGCGTACCCCTGGGAGTGTGCGCACCACACTTTGGGAATCCCTGGTTTAAGGTAAAAAAAAACGTTTTGGTGATGCTTTAAGATTCCTCCACATATAAATGCAATTTTATAGTCCAAACAGAGATGGCGATAGAGAGGCAAATCTTACACACTGCAGCTTTAATTGTTGCTCACATCAACATTTTCAAATACATTTTTAAAATCAAAAGTTGTTGCACAATAAATTTACATGAACAATTGTATTGGTATTAACAAATATACTGTTTTTTGTTTACTAGTGTTAACAAATACAACCCTACTGTAAGGTAATACCAATGTCTGTTTTTTATAAAATCTTTTAAAGGTGCAGTTCCAAAAATAGCCTGTTTAAATTTGAGGTTTGGTACAAGAAACTTGATTAACATTACACTGTAATTGGACTTCAGGGGAAAGACAAGAGGTTATGAAGGTGATCAGTGTTTCTTCACATCTGCTCTGATGTTATGGTGGTGGTTAGCATTAGCTGTGTTTTAGCTGAAGTATATTTAGGTTGTGAGTGTGTGTTGAATGAGATTTGTAGTTTGTGCCGGCGGTGTCAGTTGTGTGACAGTAAGCAGAGCCGCTCGTGTTCACTTTGATCAGCGCTGTGTTCGGCCCCTGCAGGCCCCTGACTTACAAAGAGCTTTCTGTCTCAGTACCCGAGCGACTTTACCCGCCTAGCGTTCTGTTAGTTATCGCAGTCGATCTCTTCAGACATATACAGACTAAAATCTGCCCCCTCCGATCTCGCCCCCGGCAAAAACAGTGTCAACCGAATCCTTATTCTTCTTAAAGGAACCGAAATCATCTCCATTATATCTCAACATTGAGCGTCTGTATGCTTCTGTGTCATCATTGAAATCTTCATTAGTAATGTTTTGGCATGAGAGCTCTGTGTGAATTCATGAATGAATCTTTACTGTGAGTCATCTGCGGGTGTCTGGAGCAGATCAGCGTCTCATCAGGATTTCACACATTTTGGCCAAAGCAAAAAGTACATTCTTACATAATCATATTGTCAAGTGACATAATCGCGTCTTTTACAAGAAATGCCAGTTTAACATATGAAAAACCAGAACTCGCAAGACACACAAGGTCTGCTACACATGAATGTTTTATTTCAGCTGTGTTGAAGATGAGCGAGCATGCTTATTGATCAAAGCATTACAGGTGCATTGTGGGAGAAATGTTAAATGACACAGAGGAGATGTGCATTGCATTGATTATATCTAAGAGAGAAATTCTGTGTATTAAAGTGAATTTGTGACATTTTGTGGTCAATCTGAGCTCATTTTTGTCTGTCACAAGATAACATTAATCTTGCTGCTGTCTGTCTGGTGGTTTTCTGAGTAAAATAGGAAATGAAAGAATGGTTTGTTTTATGGTATGTTGTGTGTATATTTAGGGTAGATTACCAGCAGTGACATCACATGAGCCTCTTCACTGCAAAAAATGACTTTTGTCTTGTTTTTAGTACAAATACTATGTATTTTCTTAATGAACAAAATGACCTTAGGAAATAAGTCTAGTTTTTAGACAAAAATATACAATTTAAGTGAGTTTGTGCTTGAAACATGCAAAAAAGCACATTTTTCTTTTTTGTTTTAACCAGAAATTCACTTACATTGTATGTTTTTGTCTAAAAACTAGACTTATTTTTAGGCCCTTTGGCTCACCAAGAAAATGCATTAGGGCTGCATAACGATTAATCGTGATTAATCGTTTGCAGAATAAAAGTTTTTGTTTACATCATATATGTGTGTGTACTGTGTGTATAATAATAATTATGTATAAATAAATACACACACATGCATGTATAATTTTAAGAAAAAAATATTTATAGATTAAATATTTATATATATAATATAAATTTTTTATAAATATAAAAATGTATATACACATGTAAATACGCCTTAAATATCTACATGTATGTGTATTTATTTATGCATAATTATTATACACAGTACACACACATATATGTTGTAAACAAAAACTTTTATTCTGCAAACGATTAATCGCGATTAATTGTTATGCAGCCCTAAAATGCATCTTAATTTAAGACTTAAAATCTAAGACCTGAAAAACTTTAAATATTTAGAAAGTCATTTTTTGCTAAGTTGATAGTGATCAATCATTGCATTGCGTTGTTTGCTAAAAATATATCTGTATTATTGTCATCGTTCTATAGCTGTGCTAGTTTAAAAGATTAGAAATCCTGATAATTTACTCACCCCCATGTCATCCAAAATGTTGATGTCTTTAAAGGAACACTCCACTTTTTTTTGAAAATATGCTCTTTTTCCAGCTCCACTAGAGTTAAACATTTGATTTTTACCCTTTTGGAATCCATTCAGCCGATCTCGGGGTCTGGCGCTAGCACTTTTAGCATAGCTTAGCACAATCCATTGAATCTGATTAGACCATTAGCATCGCGCTTAAAAATAACCAAGAGTTTTGATATTTTTCCTATTTAAAACTTGACTCTTCTGTAGTTACATCGTGTACTAAGACCGACAGAAAATTAGTTGTGATTTTCTAGGCAGATATGGCTAGGAACTATACTCTCATTCTTGCATAAAAATCAAGGACTTTGCTGCCGTAACATGGCTGCAGCAGGCGTAGTGATATTACGCACTACCAGAAAATAGTCCTCTTAGTATCCTTCAATAGCAGAGGACTATTTTCAGGGCGATGCGTAATATCATTGCGCCTCCTGCAGCCATGTTACATCAGTAAAGTCCTTGATTTTTACGCTAGTTTGAGAGTACGCCTGAACAAGAGACCCGCTGACTGAAGTGAAAGGGTTGGCTGGTGTTACTACAGTGAGGCCATCTTTACTTCAGAACATTTGCGTTTTAAAACGCCATTTGAAAAAACGATCCTTGTCTATACTGGCATCTTACAAAACTTATCAACAAAACATAGATTAAAATTAAGAGACAAATTAAATGAACTGAAATTCGTTTAAAAGAAGCAAACAAAATGCTCTATATATGCCATTTAAAATTACAGTCTGTCTTTCGTAATAAGCGCATTAAATTGACACAAAACATGAACAACATTACAACAACTTTCAAAGCCTCTTGAACATTTGAGTTTACTAGTTTCATTCGCGTGTGAAATTGTAGTCATCGAGACATTCACACGGAAATTCGCGTCATGGGAGGGGCTTCTGCAACTCCACTTGCTTACTGTAATCACGTCACTACTAGTGTAAGCTCCTGATTGGTTAACGCTGCGCGTTTTTTCGCCAAAGTTCAAAAACTTGCGCGTTTCTCAATTCGCGGCAATCGTGCTACTGTGCAACGCGTCTTCACATTGACTTAACATTGAAATCACTTGCGCTTGACGCCTCTACAGTGGCTGGTCTGAACGCAGGATTAGGATACATGTTAAAGCGTTTATAATAGTTGGTTGGTAGATGTTTACTATTTTGGGCAAATCTCTGTTGCAAACCTCCATTTAACTAAATAAAAATCACTTTCACTTTGAAAATGATGTGGTGTCACGTTAAATCCAGCTGTTCGTTTATATAAGACGTTCATTTACACTGCAATGCAACCCTGGAGTTCTCAAACTAAAACAGGGTCTGCAGCGTTTAGGGATAAACCTGTTAAATGTAATGCGCTTTAAAAGTTAAACGCGTTAATGTAAACATGGCCTGAGTGACCTGGGTCACCAGTAGCAAACAACGTAGTATATATACTGTATCTGCAATTGTTTGACCTCATTGTGATAATTACAGATCACCGCAATGATTGCGCATCTCTCTAAAAACACAAGGGGGAGCTGCAGCGCCTGTATAAACGAGACAGTATCAGATTACTTTTAAAAATGTGTTATGTGTAAAGATATTATTTAAATAATCATAACAATCGGTGGAAATTATTTTATAAACAAAAAATGTATAAGAATTAAATGTCAAAGCAATAAACAGGCAATTAATCGTCATAATCGTCACAATTTACTAAATAATTAACCGTCAGCCAAATTTCATAATCGCCCTACTGGTGGGGAATAAGAACATTACAAGTTGGGTGTGACAAATTTTGTCGTTTTTGTGATCTCTTAATTCCTTTATTAGGCAGTATAGGCTGTAGCGGGTATAAAAGTTAACAATGGATAAGTTTGTGACACAAAATGTAAAGAAAACTATTCGGCACCAGCAGAGAAACCCAATATGACCTAATAAGCCAAAAAGTTGCATCATTATAATTTACTTTTGAACAAAGTCTTATTTCATGCACCTCTCTCACTCTCGCTCTCTCTCTTGCTCGCTCTCTCTCTCTCTCTCTCTCTCTCTCTCTCTCTCTCTCTCTCTCTCTCTCTCTCTCTCGTAGCTTCTGGAGTCTCCTGACGTTAAGGAGGACGCTGTACTTTGCTGTTCTATGGAGGTACGTTATAAAATTCATGTTGAACTGTACTCGGGTGCATAATTTAAGGAGTTTTTTTCTTACTGATTAGATGGGTCTCTTAATAAACAATTCTGAATAAATTAATTAAAATTCTGAATGGCAGATGCACAGGCACACAGACAGACAGTCGTCTCCATCACATCTTCATTCAGTCAGTGGATGAAAACTACATGCAATAATTTGTCATCAGGAGACAGACTGACACCATTCAAACTGTGTCTCATACTCAGACCAGCATCTGTCTCCCTCCTCCCTTTGTGTTTGACCTCTGACCTCTCCTCTAGCATGAGTCTGTCAGTCTCTTTGAACGTCTTATTTCCTCTCTGTGATTTCCGTCGCGTGTCTGCCTCATTGTGTTCGTATGGGTCATTTACAAAGAAACGTCTGTGTGATACAAATGTAACAATTCTGCGCTACCATTCATTTCTCATTAATGTGTCTGCACGTCTAACTGGCTCATCCTATCATCTGTATACATCCTACACGTTTTCCTCACAACTGCCTTCTGTTGTTGTAGCTCCAGAGCGCCGGCCGGTTGTTGGAGGAGCAGCTTCCCGAAATGATGACCGAGCTGCTCGCCGCCGTACGGGATAAGATGTTGTGTCCGTCCGAGTCCCAGCTGACGCGCTCTCTCCTGATGGAGGTTATCGAGCTTCACGCTCACCGCTGGAGCCCACTGGAGGCTCTGACCACCGCTTACTACAACAGAACCATCCAGAAACTCACGGCATGACCCAAACACAACCCAACAACTAACTTAACTTTCAGACAAACCACTAGAGGCCATAAACACGCAGAACAGACACACGTACACATACAGACGACACACACCGTCAAACACAGTACTGCAGCCCAACGTGAATGGGATGGGGGTTGGCCGAATGGTCAAAGTTCAGAGGGTGAAATATGCAGATTGAAATGAATATGTATTTGTTTTCACTTCAGACCTGCATATTCATGAGTAAATCCAGACACGAGGACGCAAAACCAGACAGTCATTACACACGACGCAGACAGACAGTCCGTCATGTTTGGGTGTGTGTGTATTTTAGAGGAGCGTCTCATAAAAAACATGGTCACATTTCACACCGAAATCTAAATAAATATTTTCCAACAATATAGACGGTTTCAGCAATAATAACATAAACAAGCGGCTGTCGCGGTCCGCACGTAACTTCCGGTAAACTCCGCTAATAATACATAACAACAAAGTACTTTAAACGTAGTTTATTTATATAACAAGCAAAAAAACAACACATAGATTACCTAGGAAACCAAAACATGTGTTATTTTCGACGAGGCATTTGTTCAAGAGTTCAGTTTAGCAACTAGTCAAAACGAAACCGGAAGTAAGGTTCGGATCCAGATGTGTATCACGTGCATCAGATGAAACCGTCTATAGAGAAAATAAAGTCTGTTTTAAAGAATTTTTTTGCATTAGGATATGTATGACTTCTAAGCATATTTTGGCACAAATTTCTTTTTAATTTGCATTTTTTGAAAGTGTGAGTATTTAGTATACTGTATTTTTAGCAATTACTGTTTTACAATTATTATTTGTAACACTTAAATCAACGCAAGTTACCGAAAACATAATACTATGATTAAATGTAATTTAAAATTTCATTCATATTACAGTCATAATTATTTCTGCTACCCTTAACTCATTAACTGGCGCAGCCATTTTTAAAAGGGGAGGGGTGAAAAGGTTCAAATTAATATAACTCTGGCATTTATTTTAGTTTAAAAGCTTAATCTTAGTTTTTTTTTAAGAATTCACTTTTTAAAAAATTATAAAAAATGTCATAGCAGTTTACATTTATTTGAATAATTAAAAATAATGCAATAAAGTGTATATTTTATACATTAAACTATCACAAAAAATGAGGTTTGTGTCAAACTTTTAGTGGTTTTACCCACAACAACCACTAGGTGTCAGCAGATTGCTGCATACTCCTGTCACAAATTAATAAATTACTGTCACTGCATTATTATTATGGCTAAAATGGTTTGAAATATAAAAACTACATTCGTAGACCTTTCCGTTGCTATAAAATTTTTTTCGTGATGGATTCAAATTTACATGCAAAATATTGAAGTAAACTCAATATTGTGTCCTGCTCACTGGACAGCGCATTAATGGGGTTTAACAATGATTATTAGAAAATTATGATTAAAAAAATTGCAATGGGAAAATAAATATTTTCATTTTGGTGTAAAATGTGCCACATGTTCCTGAATTTATCATCCTCGAAATGATAAATTATTAAGCGAAGGGCAGTTGTGTCTGCAGACAGTTTGGAAGCCTGAGGGTTGAGCTCCGTCCGTCCGTCCGTCCCACCCCCCTTCAGTCCCTCGGGTATCGGGAGCACGCCGTCTCCCCACGGGGGTGTCCAGCTGGGGTCACGTCAGCTCCAAAGAGCGAGACCTTCTTTTGTCATACACACGGCAGATGGCTGAAAGACTCTGAAAGGCTTGGACGCACACGGTGTGTGTTTGTGATGAGGACACATTGAACATAAAGTGCTCAGATTCTCTTCACGAACGTCAGTTGGATCTTACCGTTCTGGCCTCTCGTCCTTGTTTATAATGTGTTATATTATTATGCATTATTGTTAATATTATTACGCTTTTCTTTTATTGTGTTTTTTTTTACGAAGAGTGTATAAATGTTTGTGTAATGAACCTCATTTATAAACAAAGCAGAATGTGTTTCATCCATGAAACCATTTTTACAAATGTATACTGTTAACGAAAAATGGTTTCACAGATGAATGCGTAGAAAAAACTTCTATGGGAATTGTTGACACGATCATGCGTAGGAAGTGAATTTTTACAGGCATGTCTTTTATGAATGAGGTTCAGTGTTTGTAGCCGTAGATCTGTTGCACAGGATTCATTTGTTTTGCACTGTTTTAAGACAATTGCTTTAAAAATCGAAAAAGAAAAAGTGATGTGGGTTGTAGAGGATTTCGAATGTTAAGCATTTTTTGCTCGAATGAATTTTAGGTTTTAAATGGTTTTGGGGAGATACTAGTGGCCTTTAAACCCCTGCGAGTGTAATGATGAATCTTTGAGAGACCTGTGCAGCGAAGAGGATTTTGTTTTTTGCCCTGCGGCGTTCAGTTTCCTAAATAGAGAAATCTAAAAAAAATCAAGCATGAGTGAAAACTAAATATAAAGACCACGTGCAAGTCGTTCTGTTTGAAACTGTTTACTTTTAACAAATTTGTTTGATGAAGATGGCGGTCAAATCTTTTAACAGTATATATATAATATATAGCTAATAAGTGTCCATTTCTCTGGCTTTGATGATGACTGTGTGCATTATGATATTGAATTAATACGAGCCAGTCATCTAGTTCTATATAAGCTATGTAATCTTGTAAACGGCATATGAATTTGAATATTAAACATAGGAAGTGTTTCGAATTCGTTGGTGGACTCATTTATGGAAGGAAACACAAGCAGAACCTCTTTTGTGTTGTTGTGGGCTTTTGTGTTTTATTTGTCTTGTATCAAGAATTCAAATATAAAGATGAACACACGCTCATGAAAGGTAACATTACTAAATCAAATCTAATTTTGTATTGACAGTACACAGTTTTTATTGTTTTGATGGTTAGGCACATTCTTTATCTCATCATGATTTGATGTTTTAGCTTATTGTTTTTTTTATGCTTATTATTTTCTTTAATTTTATCAGATTTTCAATGCTGTGGTTTTGTTTCTAATTTAGCCTTGGTAAAAAAAATCACTTTTTATCATGAGAGTATTGGGTTTGTGTTTAATTGTCAATTCAAAATGTCATTATGGTACTGTGTAATAGTTTCATGTGAATGATTTTACGTGCACACACAGATGATTTATTGAAGAACGGATGCATGTTTGTGAGCGTGTGTTTGTCTCTTGAGTTTATTTTTGTTTTTAATTTAATTGGCTCCTGTTTTAGTTTTCAGCACTGTCAGGGTGTTTATGTTGTTTGTGGTAGACTCTCTCGAACCCTTTGACTCTTTAAGCAGTGCGAGCCACCAGGATTGTTGAATGCAAATCATCTTCATTTGCATCTTTTAGATGTACAAAGCAGGTGTGAAAACAATGTCAGCTGACCGAACTGTAGATTTGGGCTTATTAAAAAAAAAGATGTCATCAGAACTTTTTATGCAAGTGAAAATAAATGAAGGGGTGTAAAATGGAGTTTGTCTTTTTTTATGGTTCAGCTGCCACATCTTTGATATTGTCTTTACTTAAACATTGAGGTAAACATCACTATATATTTTGTGTTTTGCACAAATACTTAAAAAAATCTTACTTTATTTAACTTATAAGCGTATAAAATTCATTCAACTAAAACATTTAAGTGAAATTGACTTAAAATTATGAGTACGTGTTGTAAGGAATACCCATAATCCTTTGTGCCTGAATATTTTTATTTATGAGAGAGATAGAGAGAGATTTATAATGTTGTTTTGTTGTAAATGATCATTTTGTAAAGTCACCGTTCAGGTGATCAGTGTTTACTATCATGAACCAATTTCAGCACATTTTATTGTAGTGATGTTGGACAGAGCAATTGATATTACAATTTATTTTAAGTTAAATCAACTTAAAAAAAATGTTTAATGAACTTGCTGAATTATATTGGAATTACTAGAAATTTTAAGTTAAATGTACTCTTGTAAATTACTTAATTTTTTTTTAAGGCAACAACTTTTCTCCAATTTTTAAAGTAAATTCAACTGGTCAGGGTTTCCAGGGAAATTTCTGGGTTGCTTGATGTGCAACATATTAGGTACACTGAAAAAAAAACTTATTAAAATATGATAAAATCCTTGTAACAATTTGCACGAACGTTAAGTAAAATTTACTGCTCGATTTCCCTGCACGTACAACTTACCTACCACAATCAAAAATCTTCTAAATAAAACATGAAACATTTGTTAAATAATTAATGAAATGTTTTTTTTTTTAGATTTATTTTAATTGTTTAGGTAAAGTCTATTACTTTTAAAAAAAACATTGAAGCATTGCTATCCTAAAAATATTAAATAAATCATTAATATTAAATAAACAAAAAAATATTAATATTAAATAAATAAATAATTGAATAAATTATTTACTGTTGCTATGGACTTAGTTACTCTTAGTGTTATAAATGGTATTATAACACAAAAAACTGTAAGTCAGTCCTTGAATAACCATGATTCTCCACATAAAACTCATACAAAACTGCGTTTTTGACATGAATTGTCAGTACTGTGGAGAGAAATACAATAAAATGTGCTGATGTAAGTTAACACTGTTCACCTGAACACTGAAAAATATTATCCATTCAATTTACTCAATTTTTTAAGGTAAGTGGTTGCAATCAATTTATTTAAGATACATTTAAACAAAAGTTTTTTGTTTTGTGTAAATGTAGCTTAAATAAATTGAGTAAATTGAATGAATATTTTTTTTCAGTGAACGGTGACTTCACAAAATGATCATTTACAACAAAACAACATTAAAGTATAACAGCTTTAACCTCGATGACATTTTATTAACAAATATTTAAGTAGTTAAAGTTCTCATCAGTTCTTATTCTGTGCAAAGGCACAAATAATAAAAATAATCAGGCACAAAGGATTATGGGTATTTTACAACATGTTCTGATAATTTTAAGTTAATTTTACTGGAATGTTTTAGTTTAATGGAACTGTTAAATAATACAAGAAAATATATAATACGACTTGCTGTTCCACACAGTTCTTTTTGTACATGAATTAATTGTGTATTAACAATCAATAACAATTTTACAAATCTAGTTCTTAATAAATGTTAATATTACCATGTAGAAATTATGAGGGTTAATCTAATATATTTTACTAAACAAAAAGTTTTTTTCAGTGTAAAGTTGTGGATATATTTGCTGACATTAAAATAAAATAAGAGGGCTGTTAAATGCGTCATTCTCATTGATAAACATTTTAACAGTGTGCATTACTTTTTCAGCTCCAGGTCCATATCACACCATGCAAGTTTAACGAAAATAACAGGTTTATTTAATTTTAACAAATAAAGCATAAACATATGTGTGGTAGTGAAAGAAAGAAATTGAAGAGAATGGATAAAAGAATTCAAAAGAGATGAAAATAAATACAGTAAATAAACACTGATTGTTCAGTTTTGTTTTTGCGAAAATATAAAACTAAAACAAGTTAAACATAGATACTGAAGAAAAAAATAATATATAAATATTGATAGGCCAACTTGTTACCATTACTGCAAAAACTTTACATCAAAAGCAACATGCACGTGTAAGTGCTATGCACGCTTGCTATAAAATAATTAGCAATAGAAGCTTTAGATGAAATGCTTCAGAAAATATTCCTACTCACAAAAACTTGTCAGATGTCTTAAAATAAAACATCTGCATAATGTCTTATTGTGTGGTAACTGTGGTATAAGCAGAATAATGGACTCCGGTTCATTGAATTATTAGAAAATAATGCATTTCCACATTGGCTGTGCATGATTTTCGAATAATTATTCCTTACTTGTAAATGCTGCTTTATCTCAGCTGTCAACATTATAATAGACACTATACAACATTTGTTTTCACGCGTACAAGGATGCTCTTAACAGAGCACAGAGTGTAATGTAAGTGATGAAGCGTGCGCGTGTGTGTGTGTTTATGGGTTCATCTCCTGCCTCATCCGTCCACCCCCAAGGTTGTGTGATAAATTGGCCACGAGCGTGTTGCCGTTTGTTGCTTTTGTCTGTGAATGACAAAGAGAGTATTTGGCTCCAGACACACACACACACACACACACACACACACACACACACACACACACACACACACAAAGACACACACACACACACACACACAAAGACACACACACAGCTGGGTTCTCCCTGCAGCTGCCACACAGATTTACACACACAAATCTGACAGCTGCGCAGGAGAAAGCAGCAACCTGAGGAGTGTTTGTGTGAGTGCATGCGTGTGTGTGCGTGTGCGTGTGTGTACACTGTCTTTTTGACTTTGTCTCATTCTGTCATACCAGTATGTTTTCATTGCCCTGCTTAAACCAAGTCCCAGACTAAAATGCATGGTCTTAACTGCAAACAGTTTCCCCTGACTTAAAATATATAATATAATATCAATGCCATTGTTTTGTCTCAAGATGCATAACCGTAATATTTGAGTAGGAAATATCATACAAGATGCAGTGGCGAAAAAGCGCAAGCAAAAATACCCCTCAATATCCTCTTGTCTATTATTGAAATCCTCCAATATTTTTTTTAAATCCCCATTTTAGATTTCTATTTCCTGACTGTGTTTTTTTGCTGACTGCACTTGCACATTCATCTTTACGCCACTATTTCTCATACGCTAAATCCTACACTGGAAACGCACTCTCTTGTGAATGCACGAGTTGTTACTGGAAGCTAGTTATATTAGTTTGTAAAATTTTAAATATTGATATGTTTCTTACAAAATCGCACCGATTGCCATCAGAAGGCCTTTAATAACCTTCTGAAGCTGTGTGGATTACTTCTGTGAAGAATGAACAATTTTTTTGGGGGGGGGCTTTAAATCCAAAGCACCATTTACTACCATTATAAAGCTTGAAACAGCCAGGATATCCGATTGTTTTCTTATGAAAAAATATAATCATATACATCGAGGATGGTTTGTGGTTAAGTAAATCATGGGGTAATTTTCATTTTTGAGTGAACTATCCCTTTAATCCAAGCCTTGTCTCTTATCCGGGTCATTTTAGAAATCTCTTATAAGAGCGATCTGCCTAATAGAATAATTAAATGTTAATGAATTGTATTGGGTCAACTTAAAGTGATACTCCTGCCAAATATCAAAATTATCCCATGATTTACCCATGAGATTTATCTTTCAGACGAACATTTTGAGTTATTTTAGTAAATGTCCTTCATTTTCCAAGCTTATGATGGGAGAAAACGGGTATCAGGGAACAACGTCTGACTTTAAACCCCAAAAAAGTGCATTCATCTTACACAGTGGTAATCCACACGCCTCCAAAGGGCTAACCTCTTCCCTAACCCTAACCCTTACTGATAATCTAACGATAGCTAGTTGACACACAGTTGCAAATTAATGAAGGTTAGTTGACATGTAGTTGCAAAGTTATTTAAAGTTAGTAGAATGTCTAAAGTGGACTATCAAAATAAAGTGTAACTGAAATGAATTTTAACCCCAAGCGACAATGGTAAGAAAATACGAAAAAAATTAGAAAACAATACATAAAATGACACGAAAAGAAAGTCGTGCAACGGACAGGAAAAACTATTCATAGAAATTTGTGCGAGTGACACGAAAAAGACATTTGTGCTTAAAGCACGAAAAAAAGCTGAATTTAACATGAATAAATTAATAACATTTTTGTGAATATAACACAACTTTCCATGAGATCAGTCTGTTATTAAAGGATTAGTCAATTTTCTTAAAAAATCCAGATAATTTACTCACCACCATATCATCCAAAATGTTGATGTCTTTCTTTGTTCAATCGAGAAGAAATTATGTTTTTTGAGGAAAACATTCCAGGATTTTTCTCATTTTAATGGACTTTAATGGACCCCAACACTTAACAGTTTTAATGCAGTATAAAATTGCAGTTTCAAAGGACTCTAAATGATCTCAAACGAGGCATAAGGGTCTTATCTAGCAAAACGATTGTCATTTTTGGAAAGAAAAATAAAAAATATGCACTTTTAAACCACAACTTCTCATCCGGTCCTGTGACGCGCCAGCGCGACCACGTTATACAGCATCACGTCAAAAGGTCACGGATGACAAATGCGAAACTCCGCCCCAGTGTTTACAAGTGTGGAGAAAGAGGACCGTTCCGACATTGATGTATGTCGAATGATAATAATTAATGTCTTTGTGTCAGTTTATTGTTTAAAATGCTCCGCAAGTGTGCGTTTCATAAATGTAACACGTGATCTTTCCACGTCATTGCGCAGTTACATGAGGTCGCGCTGGCGCGTCACAGCCGGAGGAAGAAGAGAAGTTGTGGATTAAAAGTGCATATTTTTTTTTCTTGCCAAAAATGACAATCGTTTCGCTAGATAAGACCCTTATGCCTCGTTTGAGATCGTTTAGAGTCCATTGAAACTGCAATTTTAAACTGCATTAAACTATTAAGTGTTGGGGTCCATTAAAGTCCATTAAAATGAGAAAAATCCTGGAATGTTTTCCTCAAAAAACATAATTTCTTCTTTACTGAACAAAGAAAGACATCAACATTTTGGATGACGTGGTGGTGAGTAAATTATCTGGATTTTTTTAAGAAAATTGACTAATCCTTTAACCCATTGGAGCCGTTTGGATTACTACTGTGAAGGATGAATGCACTTTTTTGGGGTTTAAAGGCCGAAGTTGTTCCCTAATCTCTGTTTTCTACCATTATACAGCAAAAACATATACTAAAATAACTCCAAATGTGTCCATCTGAAAGATGATGGACATGTGTATCTTATATTGCTTGAGAGTGAGTAAATCATGGGTTAATCTTGCTCTTTGGCTGGAATATCCCTTTAATGTATAGATGTCTAAATATGAGTAGATCTATAGTGATGTAGTTTAAAAAGTGTGAAAAGCTTGTTGCTCCTCGTGTTGACTACCCACAGTATTTGAGTTCTAGTGAAGTGAAATAAGAAATGTGCATGATGTCTGTTTCTTCGTAAAGCTTCAGTCTGTCATTTCATGCTATTGTAGTAGTTTTTCATTGCAAATGGAAATAAATGCAATTGATTGCTTTGAAAGTAAATCTTCAGCGAGCTTCATTCATGTCCATCAAAGAGACGAGCAGATGGATGTACACGCTGAAGTTACCGAGATCGGTTGTGTTGTACGGGTCTGTTTGTAGTTCATACTTCTTTCTCTCTCTCTGGAGGAACTGAACAAGCTTCGGCCCACATCCTGCCCCTGCCAACCAGGAAATGATGTCATGACCTGTTCACTTCCTGAATGAACTGTTTAATGATTCTGTTTTTCAGTCACATAACTTAAAGCTGCTGGAGCCAGGAATTCTCTCTCTGCTCTGTTTTTCCAACTTTCATCTTTTCAGCTCATCCACTCCCCCCCCTCACTTCATCTCCGCTTAGGCTCCTTGTTATAAAGCCAAACCCTCTTCATTTCCAGCCAGGCCTGATCTGTGTCCAAACCATCACTGCCCTGCCTGCCAACAGCAACAGGCCAGACGCTCGGCGCTGAACAGCGTTTCTTACTCAACCAGGGGTTTTATTTTGTAGCCTGCAGAGAGAAAACTTGCATGAGATCATTTGCATTGTGTTTAAAACCTTGTCTTTTTATGTTCCACAGAGCAAAGCAAGTCAAATGAGTTTGTGAAGTGACCGATTTCATTTTGGTGTCGACTGACTCTTTTAAATACAGATCGAATTATCTGCATGGTGGAAAAACCGAAGGGCAAGAAAAAACGACGGCGTGTGCCAGAAAGGTGCGTCTGTTTATTTTTTCCTTCGTTGCGAGAAAGATTTGTTTAGTCATTTTGGTGTTATGTTTCGGGAACGCGCGCACACACGTACACACACCTCCCTCAATGTGTCAGTATGTGGTTTAGGTGTGAGATCATGAGCAGCAGGATGCAGCAACCGATGTCTTCGTTGCTAAGCTCTTGTTTCTGTCTAGCAACTGTCACCGTGGAAACTATCCTGGGAGTGTTCTCCTGTCGCTAGGCAACATTGGTGACAGTCTGATCGTTTGACCCCTGCTATGTTCGGTCGTGATGGCAACAGTGATAATTTTGGCTATTAGCTTAAGTCTCGCCATCACTGTTTTATCATTCACTCAAAAAACGAAATGTTCACTGCAAAAAATGATTTTCAAGAAAAAATTCTTAGTATTTTTGTCTTGTTTTCAGTAAAAATATTTAAAAATTCTTAAATTAAGATGCTTTTTCTTGATGAGCAAAACGACCGAAAAATATCAAATTTAAAACAAGCAAAAAATTTGCCAATTAGGTAAGCAAAAATCTTGAAAAATTTTCTTAAACACTAAATTCAAGAAAAATTCTGATTTTTTTGCTTGTTTTATGCACAAAATCACCTAAATTTGATTTTTTTGGTCTAAAAACTAGACTTATTTTCTTGGGTCGTTTTGCTCATCAAGAAAAAGCATCTTAATTTAAGAATTTTTAGATATTTTTACTGAAAACAAGACAAAAATACCAAGATTTTTTTTCTTGAAAATCATTTTTTGCAGTGTTGGATTTACTTAAAAAAGTGTGTCAACTGGTTCCACGCAATTTGCAAGCAAGCAATCTTAACAAAAAATAATTTAGTTCAATTTACAAATGAAACTTAACCAACCTTAGTAGTGTCAACAAACAACAATCGAGTTAATTGTACATGAATAATTTATTTAATGATGACAAAAATTTGAATAATGCCATTATGTAAACTCCACCCCCTTTAGTTAGGATCACCTATTTAAAAACTTATACTACAGCTGTTCAATACTAACTAATAATATAGACCTTTTAATAACAGCTTATCAAATACATGAAAGACATATTTAAAATTAAATATTACATATTAAACCATTCAGTTGTGTGTTTTTGTTCTAAAAATATATCAGAACAAGTTAATTGACTCATACTTGGCCACTTATTACTCACGTACCAATGCCAGAACAACAATTACCCATAATACACTGCAACATCACCAGCCAATAAGATGCCAGTCTGTAATGGTTTTATTAATCTGTTAATTTTACCCAACAATGTTATGTTGACTGAACAAAGAATTTTTTAAGTAAAGTTGACAAGACTCAATTAACTCAATTAAATTAAGTTCACATTGTTAAAGAGCACCTATTTCATTGCTAAAAAACAACGTTATTTTGTGTATTTGGTATACAATTTTGTTTTATGGTTAAAAAACACATTATTTTCCACATACCGTACACTTTTGTAGCTTCAGATTTCCCTTTTTTCCTGAAACAAACTGATTTGAAAAGCTCTGTGTCCCTGATTGGCCAGCTAATCTGTACGTTGTGATTGGCCTGAATACCTCTGACGTCAGCAGGAAATGTGACGCTCCTTACGATGTTTGAAAGATTCGCTCACAATGCAATGCTAACAGGAGTTAACTAAAAGGGTGTGAATCTGAAGCGGGTGGAATTATGATAATGTCGGTCTTGTCTACGTCACCAATCCCAGGAAGTAAACTGTTGCATACAATCCATTTGTTTGTTGTAGTCCAAGAAAAGAGATCTACGTTGGAGACGATAACTCGCGTCATTGTTAACTTTGGGGTTGTACCTTTTGCATATCGTTAACATGTACTAATACACACTTACACACCAAAGGAAATGTAAAATCGTGAATCGGACAATAGGTGCTCTTTAAACTGCTTTTTAAGGGGACATTTCACAAGGCTTTTTTAAGATGTCAAATAAATCTTTGGTGTCCCCAGAGTACATATGTGAAGTTCTATGTTAAAATTGCCACTTTGTAGGTGTGAGCAAAATTGTGCAATTTTTGGGTGTGTCCTTAAAAATCCAAATGAACGGATCTGACATCACAAGGGGAGCCAAATTTCAAACACCTATTTTCACATGTTTGCTGGTTTCCCAAAACTAAGTTACTGGGTTGATCTTTTTTACATTTTCTAGGTTTATAGAAGCACTGGGGATCCAATTATAGCACTTAGTAAATCTGGCAAAAGTAAAAGTTAATTTTTTTATGTGATGCATTTGAAAAAAAATTGAAATAATTTTGTCATTGTTGACACTCTAATCTTGCTTATGACTGGCTTTTGTGAAACACAAAAGCTTTTTTTTAAATGGCCCATCATTTAAATAAAATGAAAGAGAAACAAAGTGAGTGTTGTCAGGTTTCAAAATTACAAACAGACTAATTTAAAGATGGCGTGTTTGTTCTTCCTCTAGAGGAACACGTCAGAGTTAATCTTCACAAATACAAAGATGTGAGTTTAACACACGAGCAGCCGTGAGACTTCGGTCAGGAGGTTCTCAAAACATCTCCAGCTTTCCACACTCAGGCCATTGATTTGTGAGGTGTGTGTGTGCCCGTGAATGTGTTTGTGTTTAATGTAGCTTCACATGAAAGCTTCAATCAAACACCACAGTCATGTGATCAGTTGTACAAGGAAAGCTCTTGTTTGACTGTAGCTTTCATTTGGCTGCCTGTCAGTTATTACACGCACACACTTGTGTGTATTTGTGTGTGAACGGCCTTCACCTTGAATGTGGTTTCTGTCATAGTTTTATATATTTATCAAGTCAGAAAAGCCACAGATGTAAGTGGTGTTTGTATATATTCCTCTTGCTTGTATAGATTATTGAAACTTTTATTATTCTGGGGAAATTTCAATCTTTGGCACCTAACCATTCACAACATCTTAGCGAGCATCTTAGCAACAACCTGTTAAGTCAGATTGATTTAGCTTTATATGCTTGGTGGTTGTATGTTTACATAAAACTTACAGAATCTGCAAAATGTGTGTGTGATACGTATATGAACATACTGTAAATGTATTTCAAATATATACTGTATATATTTCTCAAAAGGGGACATCGTCTAATGAAATCTCATACTGATGTTAATGGGAAGAGTTTAGGGTTATTCATTGTTCTCACTTCCCCTTTATACAATGATATCAGTGCTTTAGTTTTTTATGGTTGTTTCACTATAGCTAATTTGCTTCTTCTGTATTTGACGCTATGTGGATAAACACCTGTGGACATCAACACGCATTGCTTCCATGTTTGTGTTACTGATGTCACTTCCTGTTAAAGGACCAATAGCTTGTGCTTCTGTGTTAAGGCCACTGCTTCGAGTAAAAGAGTTTGGTAATTATTTGCAGATTAATACTAACAGCTCTGAAATAAAATTAAATTAATTAAAAGCTTTGTCTTTGTAAATATTTCTGTATTTTATGATATCATTTATTAGTGCGGTCTCTTACTCAGTCATGCATAAAAGCACATTGCTCGTATATCCTGTGCATTAGATGCACCGATATCTCATCACAATTCATTTTTTATTTTTTATTTCAGATGTCTCAGATGTGAGCTACACCTAGATGGTGCAACAGGTGTAAATTCTACATCCGACGTAAACTGCAATGTACGTCCAGACTAGTCTTACGACCGGGTTTAAGCTAAGCTGGGGGCAACCGGCCCCAGATGTCTACCGACTAGATTGATGTAAGATTTTTGTGAACATGTCATATAGCTAGCCAAAAGATTTTAATATATTGCATCATACGATATGTTTTAATGTTAATAACAAAAAGACAAATTGATTTATTTGATTTATGGCTCTATGTAGTAGAAAAATGGCTTACTAATGAGGTCACATGATCTATACCTTTGTGGATTTATCTGTAAGTATATCAGACCTTTTGACTCACTATTTTAAAATAATAATTATTGATTATTTGTATTGTATTACACAAACTAAATTTTGTATAATAATAATAATAATAATTTTCTTATTCTGAACTTTATAATGCTTTAAATTGAACTGTTTATTTATGTTGTTAAACGTGATTTGAGTCAGAATGTTGACTCGCTCTAGATTACTCACGGGATTTAACTTGAATTTGTTGCTCGAGTTGAATATAAGCACGTGTTTTTGCGGCAAACGCACCACCCATATTGCGTCATTCACATCACCCTACGCGAAGACGCATCTGATCCTGTCTTTGCATTGACTTTGTATGTAATCTACTCGTGCAAATCATTGAAATCGCGTCTGGTGTAAACCCACAATTACACTCATGGCTGAAGTAGACTCTTAAAATGCTGGGTTATTTTCAACCCAGCGTTGGGTCAAAAAGGGACAAGCATAGCCGCTTATATCAGACATTGTTGATTTTGACCCAACAATGGGTTAAAACAACCCAGCACATCTTAAATTACAACCCAAAATGCTTGGTTTGTCCCTTTTTGACCCAACGCCCAGCATTTTTAAGAGTGTGTGTGATGCAGTCGAGGGCATGAATTGCCCTGCGGTGAATCACAGCTTCCTGTCTCCTAGAAACACCAAACCAATAACTTCTGTCACATCGTTCTTCCTATTTCCCACCCTGTGTGTGTGTGTGTGTGTGTGTGTGTGTGTGTGTGTGTGTGTGTGTGTGTGTGTGTGTGTGTGTGTGTGTGTGTGTGTGTGTGTGTGTGTGTGCATGTGCGTGCATGCAGATTCATGTATGACCATTTGTATGTGTGTGTGCCGATTCATGTATGAGCACACGTTCTGTCAATCTGAAATCTTTACATAATAAGTTTTTTAAGGAAACAGCATCACTGGCAATGTCAAATTGCGTAAAATGTTCAAACTTGAAGTTTTGTTTATCTCTGGAATGGAATACATGCTTACTGCTTAGTGTGCACTATGTAGTGTATACTGCATGTTATTCTAAAATCAGTGGATAAAAAGTAAATATTTGAAAGTGTGTATTTTAAATTGTCTTTACATGACTACTGTTTCGATAAAGACCATGCAACTTTTGGGATCTTTACTTTAAAAGTTATGTTTTTTTGACATTTTTGTCTTTATAAGATGATAGGAGAGGACAGGAAAGTATAAGGTGGAAAGAGGGGTACAGGATCGGCGAAGGATCTCTAACCAGGATTTAAACTCAGGTTGCCGAAAGTGCAGATGCACCATATGTCGGAGCACTGCCCACTACACCATCAACTTTGAGGATCTTTCAACACTCTCACGAAAATTCGTACATATTTCACAAGTTGGCTAATTCGTATTAATTCATACGACCACCACATTCGTAAGCAGTGTTGGGTGTAACGCATTACAAGTACAGTAACGTGCATTACGTAATAATATAACTTTTCTGAGGTAACAAGTAAAGTAACGCATTACTTTATACTCTAAATGTACACATTATTATTTGAGTTACTTTTAAAAAAAAAGTAATGCAAGTTACTTTTCAATTAATTAATTTGATTTAAAACAAAATAATGTACTGAATTAAACTGAATGTAGTCACGTAGAATTACGCACTCTTTGTATGCGCGCCTGAGCGGGAACGGTTTGAGTCAAAAACGGAGATGGACAGAGCTTGACATTTTTATGATGGAAATATGCGATTTCTGAACTTCTAAGTCATAAAAACACCTCAAGGCCTGAAATAGATTAACCCTCAGTTAAGTAAGAAAAAGTAACGCAAAAGTAACGTACGTATTAGTTTCCATAAAAAGTTACTAAGTAACGTGTTTAGTTACTTTTTTGGGGAGTAACTTAATATTGTAATTCATTACTTTAAAAAGTAAATTTCCCCAACACTGTTCGTAAGTTTTTCTACGATTTGCCTTGACCCTTGGGGTTAGGGGTTTTGTTTCGTAGTTGTTTTTTCATGAGAATCGTAAGTTTTTGCAAGATTACCTTCGTATGCATTCATACAAATTAGCCAAATCGTAAAATATGTAAACATTTTCGTAAGATAGCATTGAAAGATCCCAAAAGTTGATGGTGTAGTGGGCAGTGATCTGACATATGGTGCATATGCACTTTCGCCAACCCAAGTTCAAATCCTGGCCCCAAGATCCTTTGCCGATCCCGTACCCATCTCTCCACCCCATATCTATTGGTTAAACAGGCCATTGGGGACTTATATTGATAGATCATGTACTTGTGTTGTATTTTAATTTGCATATATTTTAAAGCTAAATAAATAAAATCAAGTTTGCATGGGTAGAAACATTTGCATTGAGATTCTGGTTCAGAGTTTGAGTTTTTGCATGAAGTTGATTGTTCGGTGTGTTTGTGATTGTAATGTTGTTAATTTGATTTGAATGTTAAATTGATTTAAAGTCTCTCTAGAGTCTGAGCACAAGGTCAGGTCGCTCTCAGCACAATACACTGTTGAGCATGGAAGACACAGATCTGACGGCGTCACCGCTGGAATAGACAGACTAACAGCCCACTGCATTCCTGTATGTGGTCATCTCTTTCTCTCATTGTTGTATTTTTCATCTACTAAATCAGTTAAAAACGCCATTTTTTCTACATTTTCTGTGACTGTGAACATTTTTGCAGGAAAGAAACTGTAAATAATCCTATCGTGAAATGGCATCCAGGTTTGTGCCCCATGATTGGGTAACAACAACCCAGTATAGGTTTATTTATAACTTAATGATTGGGTTTGTCCATATTTAAACCCAACCCAACACTTTTTAGTGAAGTTAAAGTGATGCAATGACCAATCTACACTGTAAAAAAAATCCGTAGAAATTACAATGTTATTGCAGCTGGGTTGCCGGTAATTTACCGTAGATTTACATTTATGTTATTTACTGGCAAGAGTTTGTTCAAAGTTAAATAAATTTTAAATCTTTACAGAATAAAACTATACAATAACAGCCTCATGCAAAGCATTCTGGGAACCAGAAATCATCATCAACCTTTTTCTGTTTTTTGCTTCAGATTTTGTTTCCCAGAATTTTTAGCTTGATCCTGTTTTTTTAGTTTTACTCTGTAAAGACGAAGACTTGTAAATGTTTGATGTTCATTTAACTTTGAACAAAATATTGCCAGTAAAAACATACATTTAAATCTACGGTAAATTACCGGCAACCCAGCTGCAATTTCTACGGATTTTTTTTACAGTGTATGGTGCTGACCCATATTTGAAAATTGACCTGCTGCAATGGGCATCCATCACTGGAGCAATGTGAGACAGGTGCCTTCCTCAAGGGCACCTCGGTCCCGCCGGCCGTGAGACTCGAACCGACAAGCTTGACTCTCTTAGCAGTAGGCCGTGGCTGCCCTAAAGAATGCATAAAGATGCAGATCATATAATTATGATATTGATCAGTGATTAGAATAACTGTGTTAATGAGTTGATTTGTTTTAAGTCTGATATTCTGTCATTTATCACATCTGTACGGTGGCCCTGAAGTGCAAACCACAACAAAAAATTACTAAACAACAACAACAAATAAAAAAACACCACAACAAGTGAATAACTGAATATTCCGAAGTGAATATTCCGAAGAATAACTTCCGGTTCAAAAGCCGAACTGCAGTGTCGTCTAATCATCGATGTCTCATGTTGCCCACTGGTACCTACCTCTTTCGATAGGTTACTGTAGTTGTGTTTTTTAATTTGTAGTTGTGTTTTTAATTTGTTGTTGTGTTTTTTAATTTGTAGTTGTGTTTTTAATTTGTTGTTGTGTTTTTTAATTTGTAGTTGTGTTTTTTAATTTGTAGTTGTGATTTTAATTTGTTGTTTTGTTTTTTAATTTGTAGTTGTGTTTTTTAATTTGTTGTAATGTTTTTTATTTTGTAGTTGTTTTTTATTTTGTTGTAGTGTTTTTTAACTTGCTGTTGTGTTTTTTATTTTGTTATGGTTTTTTATTTTGTTGTAGTGTTTTTTGATTTGTAGTTGTGTTTTTAATTTGTTGTAGTGTTTTTTAATTTGTAGTTGTGTTTTTTAATTTGCTGTAGTGTTTTTTTAACTTGCTGTGGTGTTTTTATTTTGTAGTTTTAATTTGTTGTTGTTGTTTAGTAATTTGTTGTTGTGGTTTGCACTTCAGGGCCACCGTACATCTGTAATATTGTCATTTATATAATAATTAGGGATGCACTGAATCCAGATTTTTTGGGTTCGGCCGAATACCAAATCCACTGTTTAAGATTCATCCGAAACCGAATACCGAATCCTACTCGCATCCTTATTCCATTAACACAGTAAAACCCATTAATGACGTAAACAACGTCCACAGCAGTGTATTTTTCATTTTATTTAATTTTAACTGTAAAAGAAAGGCAACATTATGCCGGGATGACAAGTGGGAAAAACAATTTTGACAATTACCATAAGCCTATGCATAATAAAAGCGATGCGGTGTGACACGCTCATTTTTCCAGGTGCTCCCACGAAATGTGAACCGCCCCTAAGGCTCACTGAAAGAAAAAGCTTATCTCTATGTCAGCACCCCATGTGTTTAATCAACGGCCGCGTGACATCGACCAGCGTAGCGCAAGCCTAGGGTTCGGTTCGGTGGAAAAAAATCTAGGATTCGGCCGAACCCCGTCAAAAAGCCCAGTATTCGGCCGAATCCTGGATTCGGTGCATCCCTAATAGTAATTCAACTTTCGGTTTCTTCCTCCATCTGTTAAATGTTTCTTGGATCTCTTCAGTGTTGTATTCTGGAGTCAAGTACTCTTCTGGCCCGTCGCTGTGGGTCAGGGGTCATTCGGCTCGACTGAATCTGCACTGCCATGTGAGTCAAACAAAGCCACATTCATCACGCCATGCACACACCCAAAATCTCCTGTTTTCCTCTTTTCACATATGCCTTATCTCTCTTTCTCTCTCTCTCTCTCTCTGTCTCTCTCATTATTAGCATAATGTTCAAACTAACCAATCAGCAACATTCAAACCTTCAGTATCCTAAACAAGTTCAAAAGGTGAATTAAATCGTGAGAGCTGTGATCAAGGGGAGGATTTTTTGGGAGAAGGTTTTCATTTCTATTAAAACAGCATTGGATCTTCACTAGAGGATGGGCTGAGTAGATACCTAAGTTTAGGAATATTTATTCAATAAACTCACCATTTAAAGTGTTTACTTAAGTCAGGTCGTATAAATTCACAGAAACTCCCACTCAAGAGAAATGAAAACATTTGTATAATGTTCTCACCTTGTACACTGTTTAGCTGAACCGTGTGCAGGACACCAGATTGAATGTGTTTGGCTTTCACTGTTTAACAGATCGTGAAGGCCAAGCAAATAAGATGGTGTGAAAACACACACATTCACATTCAGAGGTCTGGTAAGGACTGATGTGTAGCTGTGAAACACAATGTAAACTCAAGAGTGTGCGACGGTTTGTTAACATAACCTGACCTCTAAATACTGCACCTAGCCAGCATCATTTCACAGCTAGAAAAACGTTTTCATGTTTAAGTCCTATAATTGGGTCCCAAGTGCTTCTTTCAACCTAGAATTGTGAAAAAGATCAACCCAGTAACTTAGTTTTGGTAAACCATTCTCTGCAAGCATGTGAAAAAATAGCTTATTGAAATTTGGCTCCCCTTGTGATGTCAGAAGGGGATAATACCGCCCCTTAATCTGCACAATCCCACCATGGCACTGTTTTTTAACTAGTAACAGCAGATGGGGAATCTTTGACATTAAATTGCATTTACCCACAAGAGTAATTCTTGGGACAGGTCTTAGTTTTCATGTTACATGTACATTACATTTATTCATTTGCCAGATGTTTTTATCCAAAGCGAATGCAGTGCATTACAAGTATAATTTTTTTCTCCGAATTTTTGCTTCCAACGCAAGAGTCAGTTTGTGCAATTACAGTAAACAATTACATTTTAACAATATGAGAGAGAGAGAACTTTGATTAACCTCATTCTTTGATTCACTTCCCCCTCTACATTTTTGTCGTCTTTTCATCTGTACTTTTCTTTTCCCTCTCTTTCTTCTCTTTATCCCGTTTTCCATCTTTTCGTCATTCACATACTCAGATTTTGTCAGAGCGTTTGCGTTTCTTTCTGCTAAATGGTGTCTGGCGTGTGAAATTATTGCCAGCAGTTCAGTAATGGAGGAAACATTTACGACACACAAATGTGTTTGCTGATGTGTGCACTGCATGCCCAGTAATGCTACACAACACCAGCACAACTTTCCGGTTAAAACTGTATGTGCAACATTGTAATTTAAGGTGACAAATCTAAGGCAAAGCCCCCTATACGCTCAAATTAATGGTGATTTAAACATAAGAGTGCATGAAGGATTAAAACGCTGATAAGTGCACACAGAATGTCTGCTTACTGTTGACTTAATGCTTATTATACTGTGATAATGATATTTTCTTACCCCTAAAGACATTACTTCATGAGTTCTTAAGACCTTTATATTTTAACAACATTTGGGGTGCCTTTATAGATATTATCTGGTTTCCTGAATTGTGAAGTCATTTTCATCCTCTCTTTCACACACACACAAATTTTTTTTGTAGAAATTACAGTACTGGCAAATGAAGATTTTATGCACATTTATGACATTAAGTGTCATTTGTTCAGTTATGTCAATTTTAATGCAAATATGACATTTTTTGAGATGTCTTTGTTATGAAAACTTGACAATACCAAGACATCATAAATGACCACTTTTTACCAGTGTCATTAAAATATCGTTAAGTGTTTATACTCTGTCAAACAGTTTGATAACAGCATCATAAATATTTTTCTTGTAATTAAAATATCATCAACAACATCATTAATAATATTTTTTTCTTTTTTGTTTGTTTCCTCCAGGTGTTTAAGAAATAAAATCCAATAATAACTAAAAATTAATCAAATTATATTTTATTGCATTATCACATAAAATTAAGTATAATCTTTTGACGTGTCTGTTGCATTTATTTGACATAGTATTGACACTTATTGACATTTTAATTACAAGTTCAATTTGTACCACTGTAGTTGAGGTCAAGAAAAATATTGAGATAAAACTATTTGACAGAGTATTAACACTTAATGACATTTTAATGTAAAATGTGAAAATTATTTGTATTTATATGTTAAAATGTATGTTTAATACATGGAGTAAAGTATACAAGCAATCAGCTTAGAAATATTTATAATTTTAAAAAGAAGAATTCACTGCAAAAAAATGATTTTCAAGAAAAAAATTCTTAGTATTTTTGTCTTGTTTTCAGTAAAAATATAAAAATTCTTAAATTAAGATGCTTTTTCTTGTTGACCCAAATGACCCAAGAAAATAAGTCTAGTTTTTAGATAACAAATTTAAGTGATTTTGTGCATAAAACAAGCAAAATCTGCCAATAAGGGTAAGCACATTTTTCATGAATTTTTCTTGAATTTAATGTTTAAGAAAAATGTTCAAAATTGTTTTGCTTACCCCATTGGCAGATTTTTTTTGCTTGTTTCATTCACAAAATTACTTAAATTTGACCTTTTTGGTCCAAAACTAGACTTATTTTCCTGGGTTGTTTTGATCATCAAGAAAATGCATCTTAATTTAAAATATTTGTACTGAAAAAAAAAATTCTTGAAAATATTTTTTTTGCCGTGTACACTTACCAAATAATTTTATTCGAATTAATAATTTATATTCATGTTTCTTAATTTCATGATCATTTTTCCATTCAATTTTTCTCTTCAATTATTGCTGAAAATATTATTTGTAGCTGTAGACCAATTTATTGCAGTGGCTGATATATCGGCCCATATTTGTAAAATTTAAATTATTGACATCAGCCGATAAATCTTTTTATTCGAATAATAAATCTTTCTGTTACTTATATTTGTTGCATGTTTGTAATGTAAATCCATTCTGATGTAAAGCCAAAGTCTGACAGACAGTAAAATAACCAATCATTATTCACTTTTTATTGTGAAGATACACACAACAACACTTTGGTGTGCAGCAAAATCATCCTCAGTACATATGTCTTGTAGATATTTTTCAAGTACTTAAAAAGTTATGTTTATAAATATAACGCATAAAAATGTTTATGCATTTTTATGCATAATATTTATTATGGGTTTGTCTTTCTTTGGCTGTAATTAAATTTGTGTTATATCGGCCAATCGGTCATCCTACTTTTTCTATATCGATATTTGCATCAGCCATTAAAAAAACTCATATCATGATGGCAGTACTTATTTTACCGTAATAAAAAACAGTCGCATCAATGCATTTGTTGAGGTACATTACTGTAATTTTACACACTACCATCAAACCCCATCACACAGATCCAACAAAACCAGCAGCTGTGGTTTGGTCCCATGTGAACCATCTTTAGACTTAAACTGTACCAATTATACCTTTATTCTGATTTTAGTATTGTAGACGTCTATGGGCAATAGTGGCAAGTGTCGGTATATACAGTTGTGTGTGTGTGTGTGTGTGGTCGTACTTTCTGTACAACATTCCTTTCATGTGATGAAACAGTCGTTCTCACAGTACATATGTATGTTAAACATACATCAAACATCCCTCTGTATTAACCAATCACATGCCGTTTGTCCTCGGCTAATCTCCTTTACCCCTGCCGTACACGTGAAAACACGACTGCACAGACACTCATTGTGTGTGTGTTTGTGCGTGTTTTTTCTCACACTAATTATATTTAATTGACTTGAGGATAATGTCAATCCTGTATTAACACTGCACTATAGGAACAAATGCGTGTAGAAGACGACTAGATGATTTAAGTGTTTTTGACGCACACACACCCTCTCTGCTATTGTTCAGAGATGCAAAGAAGACTTTCAAGAGATACCGTCAGGTTAAAACACATGCCTTTCTGAATAACCTGTCAACTAACCCACTGTTGTTATTCATAACCGCCCGGCACCATCGATCAACAGACAATAGTCAACTAAACCCGAACCTGTCAGAGCATGAGACGAGAAGATGAATGCAGGAGAAACCTCTCTGTATCTGCACCAGAGAGTCATCACATCGTACATGGTCATTGAATTTTCAGTCTAAAATGAATTATTAGTGATGATTTAACAGATTTTGATATCAACATACCGTATAACACATTTATAACCTTACAAACTTAACACAGAGGAACTTGAGCTGTGATATAGTTAATGGTTCAGTCACGTCCAAACATCTTTCAGAGAATTATGAAAAAATATTTACAGTTTGAAGAACTTGTGTCATTTTTGTATCATTTTTTCAATGCATTTATCATTTATAAAATGTTGTAAAGTTCTGAACGATATTGTTTAACAATTTGTATAAAGCAGACGACTCCGGCCTGAAGTTGTCTGCTGTCTGGGAACTACATTTTTATTGTAAATATTTAAATATATTTTGCATTTCATTATGCATACCCATCAAATTATTCATTTTTATTAGATACTAATCTTTATTTAAGTTTCTGAACCACTTCCTTGTTTTTTTTTAGATATCAAATCATCAGTCCAGAATTATGATAACGCCCTCTGATTGGAAATCATTTTGATACCCAAATTCCCGAGATAGATGGGCCTCAAACTTTAAAAATGGTGGATGAGAAAAAGATTTCTGCTGTGCATTGCAGGTATGCTTCATTGCATTATTTTATCCTTATTTAATTTGTTTGTGGTTAAAGTAGTACATGTACTGTAGGGTGGTTTTCCGTACAGGGTTTAGGCCTAGTGCCAGACTAAAATCAGCCTGGTCTCGCTGTTAAAACATAGTATTAACATGTAACACAAAAACACAAAACATACTCTATTGTACGTTTAAATGAATGCTGAAGCGTACAATGTAGAAGTATTTGCAACATTTAATAATAGCATTATTACGTTTTTACAGCTATAAAACGTAAAACATTTACAAATCGTTCATACCATGAAGATTGCTGTATAAATTCCCTATAACCATTTTAACAATAATGTTACCAACCTAACCCTACCCCAAAGATATACAAAATGTTTAAAATACGTAATGTATTATTTTTATACTATGCAATGTAACGGACAGAAAATTTTAGTAACAAAATGGCATTTAAAAAATATTTTACGCCGCTACCCCTATACCTACCAAAAACAGTTTATTAAAGTCATTTATTGTTATAAATAAAAAGCCTTACAGATAGACAAGTGTAATCACAATAATTTATTTATTGTGAAATTTCAAAAGCATGAACAAAAGTAGTAAAAATGACAATGTGCTTAGTTTATGATGAAGTACAAAGAAATTTTAAAGTTATTAATCTATGAGAACGTTAATCCAGCTTCTCTCTGTCAAGGCGTGCATTTCAAATTTCAAAAGTACATCGACTGAAAGACGGAAATGTCGCAAATCTGTGACGTAGCACGCAAGAATATATGAGTAAGAAACGGCAATGCTTGCAATTTTTATTAATAGGAATACATACAAATTTGTACCTCTTTAAAGCTGTTAATACGTAAATAATTAACATATTAGTCCTGTCAGTACGTCAATATTATACGTTACAGTCTGTATGAAAACGTAAGTAAATGTATGTGTCCTACAACCACTTTACGTAAAAATAGACACGTATTCTAATGAGATTACTTTGACTAAAATACATGTTTGAGCAACTAAAAAACTGCACTCACATATCCTAAAATATATCAGTGCCATTGTTTAGTCTCAAGATGCAACCAGTAATGTTTGTACAAACTCCTTTTATAACTAAGGCCTAATCCTGACTTAATGTAAGCCTTGTCTGCGAAACCGCCCAGTAGTATTTAAATAACATTAACTGAAGACACATGCAAGTGTCCTCCATTCTTTAAGTCAAGACAACAAAACACCTGAACACAACAAACTCGTAATCACGACTTCAGAAGTGGAAATTATCACATTTTTGATAGCACATGAAGGCAGCAACACAAGCTTTCACAACATATCGATTCATCACCAGCAATCCCAGAATCCACCAAAAAGACCTGCAGATGTTACCCATCATCACACACAGATATGTGTATATTCATCAAAAGCAACAGAATTACGACAAACAGAAGGAGACACTTTACATTAAACCCACACCGAGTCTGAAAAACAACACACATGTTATCTTCTGGGATCTCTCTTTTATATCTCCTGCACAAAGCTTCTGGTTTGATTGTTTTAATCAGTCAGAAGCAATCAAACATCCACAGAGCTGTTTGTGTGTAATATTCATGATGAATGCTGATCTGCTGTGATATAATATTACATTTCTGTTATTGAGGAAAGGATGATCATGCCAAGACATTCGAATGATGTATGTTTTTAATACCTCGGGAGTCTGTGTGTTCTGTTTGTATCAGTAGCAGAAATAAAATAGTACCATCTGAATTTATTTTTTTGAAATGTACATGTATATTGATAGGAAGTCTGGAAAATGATATATCAGATATTCATCTGTCCAATCCCTGCAACTCATTGCACCTTAGTAACCATTTAACAACATCCAACACCCTAGCAACCGCTTTACTTCCTAAGTATTAAAATGAGATCAGGTCCACCTGCAGACTCAGGAGCTAAGTTTTAATGTTCAGACACATTTTTTTTTCTTTTATGGGTAATTTTTTGTTCATTTGTACCTGTCAGGCATCAGACATCACTGTTGCCGTGCCGACAGGAAACCACAGTCACCATCAGAGACATGATGTTCAAGAGCCACTGTTTAGTGCACGGAGCTAAAAAAAAAAAAAAAACATAAAACGTACTTTTAAGAGGATGCGGATGTGTACAATGTAGACGTATTTGCAACATTTAATCGTAGCATTATTAGGTTTTTAAAGCTACAAAACGTAAAGAATTTACAAAAATGTCATACCATAAAGATTGCTGTATAATTTCCCTTGGGGTAGGGTTAGGGGTTAGGGTTGTAACCTTACCCAAACCCTTGACATTCAAGACCTCATCTCTCTCTCGCTCTCTCTCTGTCTCTCTCTCTCTCTCTCGCTCTCTCTGTCTGTCTCTCTCTCTCTCACTCGCTCTCTCTCTCGCTCTCTCTGTCTGTCACCATCTCAGCTCACTTTAGAACTGTGAAACTGAAAAATAAAATGCTGATTTTGTAAATCTTTACATGCAATTCTGGATTGCATATCTTAAAAAAATTTAGATTTTCATCTAAGCTCAGTTCACATATTTTGCTGAAATAACTGTTTATACTAAGCTTTGTTCAGTATGGCATCTTTGCATTGTGTGAATCTTTTGTGTTTGCACTTAGAAAGTGTAATGTTGTTGTTTTTTCCATGTGTTTCTTTGCTGTGTGTGTGCATTTGCGTGCGTGCATGCATGTGTGTGCGTGTGTAAATGTTGCATGAAATCGCATTGCATTGCATGTGTTATCTTCAAATCAAATTGTAATGGAAAGTTCAGTTGTAGGTTTATCTTTGCTTTGATTGTAATTCCTGCTGGTTGATGTTTTGTGCAGGGATCAGAGCAGGTAGATTGAGTTTTCTATCTGATATCCCTGCAGTCATAAGTTCACTTCAGTCTGTCTGTGGATGAAAGACTTTTTTGCCAAAAAAAGTACCTTTTTACATTGCATTTCTGTACATTTATATATGACAAAGATGCCTTTACATCACTTTTAAAAACTTAAATCTACTTTAAATTTGAGCACTATGAGTAAACTACCAAGCATCTTGAGTTAAAATGATTTTGAGTCCCTAAAATGTGTGTATTTTGTGTCCGTAGTATGGATAAATTAAATGTAAATGGGTTAAAATTTCAAAATAAATTTGCACTTCCATACATTCTCTTTTTGAGGACCAATTCAAAAATTTCTGGTTTTATTTCATTTTGAAAGAATATTTGGGGGATAATTGCAAAAATGTCAATGTTGTGTAACAGGTCTGTGTCAATTGGTTTAACTAGCATTTTTTTATTAAAATATAAATATATTCATAACAAATGTGGAATAAAATATAATCATCTTGTTTAGTTTAATATGATTTTCTTTACAAACAATTTTACATCATTTGTCAAAAATTATTTAGAAAACAGAGCTGTTTTCAGCATATGTCAGGACAAATATTACAAAAACACATTAACATTAACATTTACATTTAGAAATAACTAATAAAATGATATTTTAAAATTATTATTTTTTTATGATTATGCTTACATCAAGCTGGATAAAATATTTAATATTTCTCATTCTTTGGCGCAATTGGTGATTACACCATTTGACATTTTCAGGTTCATTTAGTCTTTCATAAAAATGGTGCAAATGTAATTTTTTATTGCATAAAATTAACATAAATACACTGTGCATTGAAATTAACCAAGTTAAACAAGTTTTAAAAGCATGCATCAGGTTAATTTCAATGCACAGTGTATTTATGTTAATTTGAATTTCTCATCTTGCCATTGACATTTTTGTCAATGATCCATGCATGTGTGTTATGTTAATATAACTTTTTCTCACTTAATGTTATTAATATGTGTTTTATTACAGTGTATTGTTAGTTTATATGTATTGACAGGTGTGTTTGTAAACGTGTTTATTGCTCTTAACTTTAGACATGGTAAACTGGTTTCGAGATGTTAATAAACAATGAGCGTTTAGCCAAACTAACCCACAGATGGATTGACTTGTCAAACTAAGTTGATAAATTTGTAGGTTACTGTTGGTATGTCGTTGAATATTAAATCTGCTTGTACAGTTTTGGATGTGAGGCTAAAGGATGAAAACAAGTAATGAGTCCATTGTCAAAAATAACTTTGGTTATCACTTCTATTTTCAGGCGGATGGTTGCTTGGTAACTGTATGAAGGGGAATTTCATTGTGGTCTTACTGGACACTAATTGTGGGAATTCAAAACCAGGCTCCATAAAAGATGCACGGCATGTTTGTATTAAATATGATGGATGATGCTATTATTAAATATATAATGATATGTAGACCCAGAACCATAAATGAAACACTGTCTCCATGGTTTGTCTACTACATGAAATGATGTTTTATGTTTCTGATCAAATACTTTATGAATAAGAAATGTACCTTCATGAAGCTCATATGTTGTGGGATGAATCTTAAAGTCTTTTCTTCTGGTTTCTAGAGTCTTCTCGGTGGTTGATGGATGTTTGATGGCCCAAAGCTTCTCGTTCAGGTTTCTGTGATGTTCTGGACAACATCAATGTGAGTTTATTATTTTCTTGTAAATAGTGAATTAAACGTTTACTTTCTGTCATTTGGTTATTTTCTCTGCATAATAGTTATGATTTAACTGTAGTGGTTGTGATTTTTTTTTGTAAAACATGGTGAGTTTCTGGAAGGGGATCAGACCCATCGATCAGATGATTAGCTAGAATCAGATCAACATGATGTTTGTTTGTGCTTCTGTCTCATAAGACGTGACTCAAAGCAGGTGTGACCTTCTGCTAATATGTATGTGTGTGACATGACATCAACATTGTGCGTGTGTGTGTTCCCGTAACATCCCATAATCTGGCCTTTATTTTACTGCGGTGATGTGTTGATGTGCAGTATAGAGATTCATTCAACCTTTTATCTTGATTGTTGGACTGTCAGAACATCCATCATGTGTAGAGACATTCACATAAACACAATGAGATGTTTCATGTGGTCAGAATGAAGACATGTTATGATGTCAACTTCATGTGTGCATTTTAATCTGAAAGATGCCATTTGAAGAGAATTTGACAAGGTAGGATGTTTTAATAACATTGAGCGAAAACATCAAAATTAAACAGACTTTAAGTGTTTTGTATAAAAAAACCTCTTCATACTGTATGTGCAATAACTAACAAGTCGCTGAGTTGTCTATTCTTATCTTTCTCATTAATTAAAGGGGACATATCATGAAAATCTGACTTTTTCCCATTTGTTTTTTAAGTGCTGTAATTGGGTCCCCAGTGCCTAGAAAATGTGAAAAAGATCAACCCAGTAACTTAGGCGATGTTTACATTAATGCGTTTATCCTTTAAAACGCGTTACTTTTGCTACGTTTACGCCTTTCATCTACTACATCACCGTTTTCGACCCTCATAAACGGATTCGTTCGCAAACGCTGAAGACCCCGTTTTAGTTTGAGAACTCCGACGTTGCACTGATTGTAAATGAACGAAGACGGAGTCTTATGTAAACGAACAGCTGATGTTAACGTGACAGCGCATCATTTTCAAAGTAAAAAATATTTTATTCAGGTAAATGGAGGTTTGCAATGGAGGTTTTGCCAAAAATAGTAAACATCTACCAACCAGCTATTATAAACCCTATATCGGACTGTTTTAACATTATCTATAAGGATACATGTCTATTTTATATTTATGTTTGAGTATTGTTGGGTTTGAATATTGTAATGTGTTTATGTTTTGTTTAAATTTAGTTATCTTTTTACGAAAGATAGACCGTAATTTTAAACGCCATATAGGCGTTGTGAAGGCCAATATGACGGGAGAATTGTAATGGGTCAGACATTATTTTCGAGTTTAATTTAAGTTTTGTTTTTTTACTTTAAAATGAATTTCGTTTCAGATAATTTGTCTCTTAATTTTAATCAATGTTTTGTTGATAAGTTTTGTGAATATAAATTAATAAAAACAATAAACTCAACGTCATTAATATTTAAAGGCACACAAGGCACGTCTGAGTATTATTTCTCTACTAGCTCCCCCTAGTGTCTGGGAGTAAATGCGTTCTATATCTGAGACTATACGAGACTGAAGGACACCGGGTCGGATACAGCAAACTTGCAAGTGGGGTATTCATCCTACAGACGGTAGGGGCGGGCGAGAGAGTTTTCATTCGTCATGTAATGAGTCATTTAACCATATACCGACTTACGAAGATGATTTATTAACATAAAAATGCTGCCTTGTGTCCCTTTAATGCTCGTTTAGCCGCTTGCGCTTTTAGCTATTTCTGTGTTGCTAGCGGAGGACGTGCACGGACCTCGCACACTTTTAAAAATGAATGCAATAAGCATTTCTGTAAGCTAAAGCAATACTTCACCTCTTACTATGTTTGATTGAAGTTTGCATTTGCTGAAATTTATTTTTGCTTCAAGTTCGTTTAGTACTGTTCACTTAAATGCTTTCTTTTTAAATCATAAAGACCTTTCTGTTTAGTTATAAAATCAAAATTAACCTATTAATCATATTAATATGTTGTAGGGGGGAGCTAGAACAGTATAAGACTTTCCCAAACACATTTTTATAGGTTCAAAAATAGTGTCTGTTGTAGTTGCCAGCAAAGGACCCAGGTATGAATTTTGTCAATATCGCACACCCCTAGGCTGCATAAATGCGCAAAGGTAAGCTATTATTAGAGTAATAAGTTATTTTACACATTTATGCGCATGCCCAGTTACGTGATTGGTCATGTTTCATGCGTTTATGGTGGTGTATAGTGTGGATGAAGATTCTTTTTAAAATGCCAGTATAAACGAGGATCGTTTTCATTTTAAAATGCCGTTTTAAAACACAAATGCTCTAATATAAACAGGGCCTTAGACTTAGCATGTGAAAAAATAGGTAATTCAAATGTGGCTCCCCTTGTGATGTCAGAAGGGGATAATTCCACCCCTTAATCTGCATTGTCCAACCACAGCACTGCCATTTAGTGCAGAGAGAGAGAGAGAAATAAAATAATTGACAGCACAATTGTGTTTCAATTTCAACAAACCACCATTATGGCGATCAGTGTTTGCATTTCATCAGCTCATTTGCATTTTAAAGGACACACCAAAAACGGCCAATTTTTGCTCACACCTACAAAGTGGCAATTTTAACATGTTATAATAAATTATCTGTGGGGTATTTTGAGCTAAAAATTCATATATGTACTCTTGGGACAGCAAAGATTTATATTACATCTTATAAAAGTCTTGTGAATCTCAAGTGAGATATGTGAGTATCTGGCAAACGCGAGCGTCTCTTTTATCATAAACCCTTTAGACGCATCTGTAACAGGCAGGCACTTATTTTGACAAGACACGTGCTGCACACAGGATCTCTCGACTCGCAGAACACATGTGGGTGATTCTCACGAAATCCAGACTTAGAAGGTGTCCAGCATCAGAATTTTTAAAAAAAAATTTGCACATATAAGATTAAAGTGTAAACTTACTATTACCATTATTTTTAGAGGATTAAAAAAATATAAATTCCTATCGAATTATTTAAATTTTTTAGATTATCATTATCAAAAATGATCATTACTGCAACATGATATTACATTAAATATATGCATTTACAAACTCATGTTTCGGTAATGAGAACTAAAAAGTTGTCTAGGTACTATGACAAACAAAATTTCAACTTTTATCTGGAGAGAAAAATAAGAACTGCTTACCTGGTCAATTATGTCCCTTACAACAATTTTTTTTTGTTAGTTCCTTGAGGGCTTGAACAATGATTGAAAATTGTTGCGGAGGATGAGACACATCCTTGGACACATTTATATTCCTTATTATTGTCTCTACATTTACCAATGATCACCACATGTTTCTTTACTGTAAATGTTTATAGTATAACATGCACTGAAGCTTTTTATTTTTTAGATTTTTTAATTATAAATATTTCCATGTCAAAGAACCAAAGTCCAGTCATGGACACATTGTGGTAATGAAAAATGTCCCCTTAAATGTGGAAAAACAACAAAATTAGTTTGTATGATGTCATTTGAAATCATAATACATGAAGAGATGTTTATAACTGTATGCTTATTATTTTGATACTCTTACTTTTTTTATCAAAATGTTTCATGACACCTCATAAGTCTAATTTTGTGAGAATCACCCATTATTGAAACGACGAACCACACACATGACGGGCTACATACATTTCGTGACGAACTTTACATCGAGCGCCCTCGGAAAAAGAAGTCAACGGCTGCCACTGGTTCAAAACCCAGAAAATAATGACATAGTGATGTGAACTGAACAGTGTGTTTGAGAGAGTTTGTGTGTTTGTTTATTGGCACACACATGTTTCTACTTTTCAGCTATGTGTGTGTGTGTTTATGAGCATTACATGTATATGTGTGTATGTTTGTTTACTGGCATTTTGTGATTGTTTGTTACAGGATTGTGTGTGTTTATTTACTGGCATGCATATTTTTCTGCTTTTCAGCATTTTGTGTGTGTGCATGTGTGTCTGTCTGTCTGTCTGTCTGTCTGTCTGTCTGTCTGTCTCTTTCTGTGTGCGTGTCTCTCTCTCTCTCTCTCTCTCTCTCTCTCTCTCTCTCTCTCTCTCTCTCTCTCTCTCTCTCTCTCTCTCTCTCTCTCTCTCTCTCTCTCTCTCTCTCTCTCTCTCTCTCTCTCTCTCTTTCTGTGTGCGTGTGCGTGTGTGTGTGTGTGCGTGTGTGCGCTGGGTTATTGTCGACTCCCTACAGCTCTTCTTACAGACACTTTAATAAGATAAAAGGCGTGTGGATTAAAGTCAACCTCTCTTCCAGTGTGACTGTGAGCTGATTTACAGGCCATTAGCAGACAGTGCAGTGCAGTCAGGAGCTCCACAGGTGGGACAGACAGTCGTCCTGCACCTCCTCCACCCTCCAAACATCAGCGTGCTGTCACTCAGACACAGCACCACCATCAAAAAAAGAGAAGTGACTTTGATTACCTTTCTCAGTCCAAAACATTGGTGTAGATTATGAATTGTAATCTGTTACTGATTATGAATTACATGAGAAAATTTGTAGTCAGTAATATAATCTCTTAGATTACACATCATTGGTAACGTAATCTGACTACTTTTGGATTACATTTAGATTACTTTTGACATCTTATTTGATTTCAAATATAGGGGGAAAATATATTCAATTCTTTTTCACCAACAAGAGCCTTAAAAACTCATTTTTAAAGTGAAATGTACGGACAGTTAATATTTTACAATACTAACACTGATTTACTTTGCTATTAGTTTCAACTGATAAAAAAATCACTCTTTATGAATTTAAAACACATTTACCTCATTTTAATTAAATAAAAACTAGTGCTGGGCAAAGATTAATCGCGATTAATCGCATACAAAATAAAAGTGATTTTTGGCATAATATATAAGTATGTGCTGTGTGTAATTATTATGTATAAATAAATACAGACACAATCATGTATGTATTTAAGACACATTTACATGTTTATATATATTTATTTATATTTTTATATATTAAAAATAAATTAAAAACAATTATATATAAGTAAAACAATTCTGAAATGAATATATGAATGTGTGTGTGGTTAAACATACACAATTATTAGACACAGTACACGCACATATATTATGCAAAAAATCACTTTTATTTTGTATGCGATTAATCGCGATTAATCTTTGCCCAGCACTAATAAAAAACAAAAATAGCTACATTGCAAAAAATTTCACAAAATTCACTGCAACAACACTGGTAGGTCTAAAATTTCTTATCACAAATAAAACTGAAGTGTTTCTTTAAACCGCGAGTTTCTTTAAAAATAAAGTGGTGTCTATACAGCCAGTAAATTTGATTTTGACATTGGTGGGGAAATAAATAAAACTGTCTTCAGAGCCGCATTGTCACAAAGGTTTATCGCTGTTTACTTGAACAATATTTAAAATAGTATTTTTGTTATCATAATCTTATTTATTAAGGTAACAGGCAAAAAACTACGGAGCCCCTAAGGGAACTTGGAGCAAAAATTAAATAAATTTTAGTTTTGCGTGCCCACGTAAACTAGCCTGGTCCAACCAGACTCTCGTACATTCATTTCATTTGTACAGAGAGTCTGGCCACGCTCCATTGCAAAGCGTTACTTCCGTTAAGGAGGGTCCATTGTTTAAGTTTAAAACTATTGGATCTGCCCAGAGTCACTCAGGATCTGCCAAAGCCAATCGCTAACGTGTGGTCGTGACGTATATCATGCACCGAAACCATCCGGAAACAAACAAGTCAGAATAATCAAACAAACAAAACTTACCAAACCTGGTTCTTACTCCGGCTTTAACTTCTGTATATTCGGCAGTTTTGCAACAACGGACCGAATAGCTTTTCTCACGTCTTTCTCCGCTGCCATTACTGAACTACAACTCAAACTGACGCACGACCTCAACGTCATCGTTCTTAGCCACCCCCATCTGTTCGCTGATTGGTCCTGCAGATTTTTTCAGGAGAAAACAAAACTCTATAGAGCCATCCCAGACGTACTGCTGAAGCGAAATGAAAATTAAGCGGAAGCACGTAGGAGGGCGGAGCCAGGCTACACGTAAACTATCACGTGAGCACATGAAACTAAACTTTTGATTTTTTTACTCCAATGTCACCTTAGGGGCTCAGTAAAAAACAACAAATATACTATCATTATATTTAATTTATTATTTTTGGTACATTTTTGGTTAATTTTAAAATTCTGGCATGGCAAGAATTCAACCAAAATATTTCCCCCAGATCTGCTTTATTTTAAATAAAATAAGTAATACATAAAAAACAAACAGACATCAGTGGTTATACTTACATATAGATTCATTGTTTGGTCGAAATTATTGCTAGGGACAATTTAGTGTTCCCTGCATATTCGTAGGGACATGTCCCTAGTGTCCTTACCCAAATCAACGCCTTTGCATCCAGTGATTAAACGCTGAGTGCTTCTCCATTTTGCATCTTGTCTAACGTAAGCGGTAGATACATTTATTATGAAAAATGTAAAAAAAAGAGATAAACAAAATTGTGAACATCATACTGCCATAAGGTGAATAATATGTAATCATGTAATCCATAAAAAATTAGTAGTCTGATTACAAGTTTTTTAAAATGTAGTTTAATCTAATTACAAGTACTTGATTTTTGGAATCTGATTACGTAATCCAGATTACATGTAATCCGTTACTAATTGCCCTTCGCCAATGTGTGGTTCTCACCATGCAATGACATAAATACTTAATGAATTAAAAGAGAACTATGTCATTGATATGTTTAACTCAAATTTTATTTACATTGCATTATGTTAAATGACAGAATTACTGCTTATTTTGAAAGTTTCACATCAGTCTTTAGGGTTTTATTGAGTCTGTAGCTCAGGTCTGATGTCATTATGCATGAATGCACACACATTCATTATTGTTCCTCTAACTGTGTTTACTCATCTGGTTTATTGTTTACAGTGTTTGTTGTTTGAACATTCACTGCAGATTTTATGAGTGTTGGTTTGAAAAAATGTCAGCTATTGGTTAGTTTAGCTGTTTTAATTGAAAACAACAGAAGCTAAAAACCTAAAGGCTTGTAAAGATTCTGTAACGATGACATCAGCGACTTCATTTGCATTGAAATAAACGCTGCTTGTGTAAACCCTTCTTCATGTTTGGTGAAGTATAGAAAGGGAATAAATAAAGGTAGCTGAGTATCTCATGAGTAAGTTTTTCCAGACTCTCTGTTTAAGAAACCGATGGTTTAAAGGTATAATCAGTCGACAAACGCTTTCAAGTCTTCAGCGTTATTTACAGTTTTGAGTGAGTGAGAGAGATGGAAAGACAGCAAAGGCCCACACAATAAGTGCTGTTCGTTTCTGTGTGTGTTTCTGACTGTTGTGTATCTGTGATGTGTGTGTGTTGTGTGTACTTCCTCGCTGTAATTTATGGCAATCCACTGAGGAATTCACACAACTCAGCTTTTCCTTAACAACGGCCAGAGAACAACTCTCAATCTCTCTTTTCCTTTTCTTCCCAAACACTAAGTTGATTTCTCAGGCCAGTTTTAGTGCAGTGTCACACACACAGAGAGAGGTTTATTAATGGTTTGTTCAAGTCGAATCACTTACAGATGTATTAACTTATTGTGCGTGACTGCTTAGCTGTCTTTACAAACAAACCAATGAAGATGATCCTTAAAATATTTAAGCGTTAATAAATATAAAAATTGAAATTCGTATAGCACCTAGTTCAAAAGTCGTGCAATACATACGCCAAATTCCAATTTTATGTGCATGTAATACATAAGTCCTTCCAGTTCACTTATATGGCGCATCTTTTCATGTCGTTTTATTTTTTGGTTTCTCTTTTTTTCAGTTTTTTACCATTGTTGCTTGGGTTTATGATTAGAGTTGACCCAAGCGACAATTGTAAAAAAAACAATAAATAAAACGACATGAAAAGATGCGCCGCATAAGTCAATGGGAAAGACTGGCGTATCATATGCATGCAAAATTGGAATTTGGCATATGTAGCCTATTGCACGACTTTTTAACTCTAAAAAGTCTATTCATACGTGTTTCATGAGAATGGGCTGGTAAAAATAAATACAGTATCCCATACGGTGAAAAATATTCTCTAATTTCTCTAACCAAAAATATGTTTTAAATTTATGCTAAATGCATTTTTTAAAAAGTTAAGCTTAATTAAATATATTTTTTAATTTGAAAATTTTTTTAATCAACATATATTTCAAATTGGCAATAAATAAATTTCTACTTTTCCAAACCATTTGGCAAGAAACATAATTTTTGTTGAACCTTTTTAAACATAAAAAGTTTTTCTTCCAAAGTAAAGTGAATTTAAATGCTTTAAAATATATTTATTGTTATATTTTCAAATATACAAAATTTTGGTGAAAATACATTTTTGTAAACATAGGCTATTTTTTTTTAAATATATTTCAGCATATTATTATTATTATATGTTTATTTGAATTATTATTATTTATTTATTTTTTGCCGTATGGGATGTGAGCCATTGTAAAGTTCAACCTGATCTCACAGAAATGCGTGAAATGAACACGACCTCTTAACCACGAATTACGTGGTGGTGGCACGGATTGTGTTGAAATTGCGTGTCGGCAGCACGGAAACAAGACCCATACAAAGTCGATGAGGCTATTTTGTCGTGTGGGTGACACGGATTCCCTGGTTTAATAACGTCACACAGTGGGCGGCGGTAAAAGCTATTACGTTGGTCCTTAACTTAATATAAGCAGTGCTATACGTTGGTCCTGAACATAAAATAAATATAGCCAATTTATTGCAGCGCTATTACGTTTGTCATGAGCATAATACATTCAAAGCATAGATTAAATCGTACTATACCATACGATTTTGCAGAAACGCTCGGGAATTCAGGTGCTGTAAATCCGGTGGACAGGACTCATCTCGTTATAGATCAAGATAATTTATAAAGATCTTTAAGGGTCGGAATATCAGATAGTTGACATATTTCATATTTTTAATTTAAAAAGTAAAAACGAAATAAGAGGAATAGCATACATTATTGTTGTTGCGGTGTGTCACGTGACAATCATGACCCGTCGCCATGGACACAAGGGGTCGGATATTTAAAGTTAAATATTTTTAACTTACGCGTGAAATGGTTAATTTTAAATATATATATATTCTAAGTAAACAACAACAGCCCAAGTTTAGTAAACATTTTTTTTATTGAAACTATAAATAAATATTCTGCATCCATTAGGTGTGCCACTGTGGGTGGCTCTTGCACACCCGTGGCTACGCCCCTGCCGTGACCCAAATCTCGTTCGCACATCATCGCGATGTTTATCGTCAATTTACAAACCTCGCCAGTCGCCACATCTTTGTGAGTATACCATTAAATTTCTGTTTGTTCGATATTAAATTCATTATGTGTTTTTTATTAATCCAGATCGGCTTCTAAATGTTGTCTGAATTGTATTGATCATCTAACGTATATTACATTCTTTTTGTTCACAATAAGTTCAACACAACACATAATCAAGTAGTGGGTGATTAGAGCGTGATTAAAAGTCACGTTATGTTAGTCACCATTAACATAACGTGACAGACCCTCGATCATTGTATTATATTCATGTTTTTGGAATTAACTACCAATGTACTTCTACTGTGGTATTTTGTGTTTATAGTACACAAATCGTACCATGTTTTTACCGCAGTTAGTCTACTTCTACTGTGGTATTTTGTAGTACAGTAACAGTAAACCTTATGCTTTTACCACAGTAGCTCAGCATTTTTATACATAGTAAAAAACAGTAACAACAACACCATGCTTTTAATACATTTGATGTACAATTCAGAAATCTTTAGACATTCAGATCCTTCTTTTTTTTGGTCAGTTTTATTCTATGGCCGTTTTATTTATTTATTTATCTTATTATATAGTCTTATGATAGTGGGCGGATCTTGGGGTTTGTTGTAAATAGTTATACACATACAATGTTTAGTAAATAAAGAATAAAAAAAAATCCAAAATTTGTAATTCACAATTTTTTTTGTCTTGCAGTTTCTTCACATACATCTCATACTCCTCCATCTACACTCTTCACAACATTTAAACCAACGGCTCTTTTAACAGCCATCACTTGCAAAAGCTCTCCTACTCACTCACTTACTCACTCACTCACTCTCCAACTCACTCAAGGTGCGTTCCATTCGACCGTAAGTCGACCATAAAGAGGTATTTATTTGTACACATGCATTTACCAATTGAAAAGTTCTTTGTATTATTATGGTCTTTTTTCACAGACTGTGATGATGCATTTCCACAGTTATGTTTTGTCATTCACATTTTTGTGTTGAAATAGATTAGCCTATCCCCTGTATGTCATTGATGCACTACTTCAAAGATGTGAGAAAAAGAACATACACCTGCGAGTAGTCTGTTACATTGACTGTGTTGCTGCCTCACATTTGCAGGTAAGTACCCTTTTTTTGTGTAAAACTGAATTATTGTTTTTAAGAAAAAACCTTTAACTTATTTATGTCATACTATGTTCAATCAGAAATCAGGGGAGGGTATATCACACAACATTGCCTTGGCCGTACCAGCATTTCATGTTTATGGACACAAATTGCCCTGCCAGGTAATTAATTGACTTTATAGGGATATCAGGATATATAACACACATCATTCACTCCCTGTTTGGCCTCAATTTGTCCTGTCTATGCACTGCAAAGCTGAAATTAGCCAGAAAGGCCTAAAATAATCTTTAATCTAACATTTTTCCAACCTGACGTTTGTCTAAACTTGTTTCAGAGATGCAATGTGTAAGACAATCCAGTGGAAACTGTTTATGTCAAATCTGTCTGGGTCAAACTAATCACTATAAGCAGAGGATTGTTATAACCAAATTGGTTTCCTTTGTTTCTTTTTATGCATATTACCTAATTTGTATAATAATAACATTAATATAAAGTAATAAAAAGAACAGCTTTGCTATTTTTACAAATTAGAAGATAAAATACCATAAGATCACTATAAGCACATTAAGCAGTAGGGTCATGCTTTGTGTACATTATGTGATATTTTACCACTTTGCTTTAATCATAGATCAAGTACAGTACCAGATGGCTTGATGGGTTTGGGCTCACAGACGGGGAAGGAATGAAAAGGCTGTGGTCTTTCCTCCAAAGATTTGCCAGAGTCACAAAGGAGATGACTCCATCTCATCGCCTTGACCTACTGACTGATGTCCGCCTTGACGGAGGAAATCAACTGACCTAGGTGTGTCTACTGCTGTATAACCTTTCAAAATTCTGTGCTGGTGGTTCACTGTTTATACATTTTTATATTTTCTGGAGTGAAGTCGATCACACAAAAAATGGTAAGCATACTATAAGTAGATTAAACTGTCTTTCATCTTTTCAGAGGTGCAGCTCCTGCAAAGAGTAGACAAAGCAGAGAAAATATTGCTCAAGAAGATATCTCATCAGAGAGGCACCAGGTAAACAATGCACATAAGAAGCAGGTAACAATTAGTTGTAGATGGGAGAATATTACATTCCATTTATAAGTGCATTTTGCACTAGAGTATTTAGGATTGATGTGTGTCTTGTTTTCTGTTATTGTTGTTGTATAGTGTTGATTTCTGAAGGAGACATGGAGAGATGGAAAAAAGCTAGCCCAACAGAAACCAATAAGTAAGGAACTGAAGTTAAAGTCTTAAATACTGTAAGAATGTCATGAATACTATTAACAAAGAATATTGCAAATGTAATACTTACCCTTCCGTGTACAGTAATAAAATATAATCATGTTAAGAAGTAACATGAAATTACTGACTTTATTAGAGTGGTAGTAATGTCATCTTTTCTTCAGACACTGTCTGTAGATGGAAAAGGGACTACATCATCAGACTGATTCAGTTCTACAAGTTCAAGTAAGAGTTTAATGTTTTTATGTAAGACTTTGGTAATTACAGACGTCTTTAAAGGAAAACACCACCGTTTTTCAATATTTTACTATGTTCTTAGCTCAACTTAGATGAATTAATACATACCTATCTTTATTCAATGCATGCACTTTTAGTCTTTGTTCAGCACTTCGTGAATGTGTTGGCATTTAGCCTAGCCCCATTCATTTCTATGGCTCCAAACAAAAGTTTTATTTTGTGCCACCATTCTTACTCGTGTAAATACATGGAAGTGTTTGGTGGCTTCTAAATTCATCCCTGTTTGGAGCCATATGAATGAATGGGGCTAGGCTAAACGCTAATACATTCACAAGGCGCTGTACAAAGACTAAAAGTGCACGCAATGAAAAAAGAGGTATGTATCAATTCGTCTAAGTTGTGGTAAGAACATAGTAAAACAGGGCTATTCAAATCTTACCCTGGAGGCCTGGAGCACTACAGAGTTCATGTACCATTAACTACCTGTGATTTTCTAGTGATCATGAAACCCTTGATTAGCTTGCTCAGGTGTGTTTGATCAGGGTTGGATCTTAACTATGCAGTGCTCTGGCCCTCAAGGGTAAGATCTGAATAGCTCTGTAGTAAAATATTGAAAAACGGTGTTGCTGATGTGCTTCAACGTGTGATTATAGTAATGGCATAGTTTTGAAGGAAACTGTCACCGGTGGTTATAAATTAAAGTATTGCAGTATTATTGCAAATCTTCATGTGGTGTAATTAGTAATCTATTACCACCAAGGCCTTACTTGTAACATATGTTTGGTTGGGTGTACCACGGTAATGCTTTCTGCTTGCTAGCTACTTAACTTTTGTGCTGTACTTTTTGTAATGTGTAGATATGGGACTCGTGAGTCACACAAAAAGGGTGAAACAGTAATCTGTCTGTTACTGTTCTCTGATCAAGTGTGTACATAACGTTTAATACTAATTATTTGCTAACCATTGTAGAATTGAGGACTCTGCTGAACATTGAGGAAAAATACCGTATTGGGAGAAGATGGCAAGAGTCTGATTCAAACTTCCAGTCTACCCTTAAAGATGTGGACCGTGAGCTCAGAGTCCAACTGTAAGGCTAGAACTGAATCAAGGGAGAGAGCAGTCGTCCTCCACCTGAGAAGAATATATCCAGGTATAGTGCTAAAAGTGGATAAGTAGATACAATATGACATTATAGGTTTGAACTTAAAAAGGACTATAATACAAACTAATACATTTTGCATGTGTGTTTCCTAGCTTTGCTTCAGATGGGCAGGCCATTGCCATTAGACTCTCCAAGCAGGTAGCCAATTGATTTTCAGGAATCATGTGATCCCTCTTGGCATGTCTACTTCTGCTTTAATGACACTGTAAGTATAGTTACTTAACCCTAGTAACCACACAGCAGTCACTCTAGTAACCATCTGACAAACTAACTACCTGCAAATCAATTAGAAACCACCTGGTAACATAACATAGCATTTTGTTTTCTTTTGTCTTCTAGATTGAAGAAGATGATGTTTCGAGGAGTCTAAAAAGGCGAGGGATTGATGCCTTACATATGAAGACTCGGGCAGCTGAGGAAAAGTGGCCAAGTGGTCTAAGGGGCCAGTCACACCAAAAGCGTTTATGGCAGTTGCAGGCGCCTTTTTTGAATGATATTCTATAGGCAGGGCGCGTTTACGCGCTGTTTATGTGCGCCGAGCGCCTCGCGTTTTTTTGCCGCCTGCCGCGCACGCGTTTTTGAAGGAGCGCTGAGAGCGGAGAAGAGCCCGACGTCATTCGGGTCTTTCCATTGTCCAATCAAATGAGGGGAGAGCCGGGCCTTACGTTGTGGTGAGTGAAGTTTACAGTTGCTTTGAAAAACCGGACTCCACTGGCTCACTCTCTCCTGCGTGTTTGTGCACCTCTCACCCTCAAACAAGGTCAGAGCAAGCGCCCTCTTTTTAAAGTTTCTGCTAATATGACAGTTAACAGCAAAAGAGCGCTCACGCTTCAATATTTGATTGACAAGACAGCTGACTCGGTGGTTGCTTAGCAATATGAAAAGCCACGTCGCACTGCTCTTTTTTTGCAAGCGTTTAAAGCGCTTTTGGTGTGACTGGCCCCTAACTGAACACCCCATCAGCAGCAGGCCTCTAACATTTGGGCTCTAACATCAAAGACACTGAGCAGCCTGGTGCAAAAGCTGCTCTCATTCAACACCTCCAACAGCTGGAAAGAAAACTACATCAAGCCATTGTGATGTTTCACCCACATCTATCGGACATTGTTCCTGCAGACAACCCCCACTTGTGTCAGGCCCTCCCCATGCCAAGCATACAGACACTGGTATACAATGATAAGAGTGATAATGATGAAAATGTGGATAAATATGATAACTAGCACTACAGATTTTTTGTTAATTTCTAGTCTGATATTGTATTCTGTAAAAAGAAAGATGTAAAATGTATAGTATATGTTGCAGCATATCATAGAAACCTTTATGGTGGTTTAATATAATGTTCGCCTTACTTGTGCAAACATGATGTTTTACTAGGTCTGATTTATTTTAAAGCGTAGGTACTGTTTTTAAGCACACATATTCACACTAGTCTGTGTGAGGACAAATTGTGTGTTTACCATTGTGATGTTACTTATTTACTGTAATGTAAAAATGTGGTCAATGTGTGTAAGGTGTTTTGTTTTTGTGAGCTAAGTTAAAATGACAAAGTATTGAATCTTGAATCCTTTGAAACAAATACTGTAAAAGTTTGTAAAAAAATAAAATGTTTTCCACAATGAGTTATAGTCATGATTTCAGCTATTGTCACAGCACACTTTAGAGGTCAATGAATAGTGATGAACTTAATAAATACAATGATTTTACAGTCATAATCCACAAGACAGACTGCCACATACAGTAGGTTCTTACATAACCATTATATTGTCTTAAAATTCTCACGAACTAAGTTGATGTGGATTAATACTTTTTTCTTCCCATTATATTACCTTTAGTATTATATAGTTCGTTGCTATGGTGGTTGCTATGAGGCTGCTATCACTGAAACGTAGCCTGCATGACGTGTTTTCTTTTTAAATGACATTTAACATTTTCCTACAGAAAACAAAATTTGATAACCCAACAATATGATCATTTTCAACAATTTCTCATTCTCGATTTTGAGAAATTCGTTTTTTGGTAGCAGAAGGCTACGGAAATGCATTGTGTTGAAGGCGGGGTTTGCGTGTTCTGCTGTTTCGGCGTTGTGGCTAGAAGGGATACAGCAACAGCAAAATCTCGCGGATGAGCGCTGTTATTATCCAAATCCTATCCCCAAAACCTAACCCCAAACCAAACATTTCACGCGATTTAAGACAAGTTGCATCACATCTAGACAGATCCGCTGTTTCCATCCGAATTCTACCCCAAACATAACCCTAAATTGCGTAGCTGTATCCCATCTAGCAAAAAAACACTGTTTCTGCTAAAATATCTAAAAAAAAAAAAACTTTTTTTACATTTTCTTAACGTAGATCATCTAGATGCAGCATAATTAATAGTTTGTCTGAACTAGGTGTTTATATATTCAGTAGATATATGTTTTTACAGCCCTACTTTGCAAACTAGAAAAACTACAATTTTAATGCTAATTTGTATCAAGCTGCATTACACACATGTAGGGAATTGTAGTTTTTTTTCAACATTTGTGTTTTTCTTATAATTGGAGGTTGTAAATAGTGAGTTGAGAGTACAGTAAGGTGTTTAGGGGTATTGTTAACACACTTATACAATCAGATTTTTAAATATTTAATTGTTAAATAGGTTTAAATTAATTTTAACCATATTTAACAGTGTCCCAAGTTGTTGACTACATTGACATTATAACTGAGGCCAAGATCTCTCATTAAGAGTTTGTCCCATGTCTATAGCCCCTTTTGTTGCCTTATTATAAGCCTTCAAAAATGCACCAAAGTGATGTTTCAAAGGTCCGTATTTCAAAGCAGGAGCCATGTAGATTCTTTATACTGACATATCTTATTCTGCAGGTCAAGACCTTTCTAACGATGTATTAGGCTTAGCTCTACAACAAACTTTTCATGTTCTCATTTCAAGTACACAAGCCATCTCACAGGTGTAGTTTCAGAGACTTTGAGAGCTCAATAAGGTTAGATTTAGATAAAATAAAGCTGTTTGTTTGTTTCTGGCTGTGTAAACAGACCCCATACCTTGATGAATACCTGGTGTTGGCCACACACACAAACTGTGCATTTCTGTTTGGGCTTTTATGCATAGGCTTATCTATTTATGTTAATGCTGCTATGATAATTAAATTAAAAACATTCAGGTACCATTAATAAATAAGAACATAGTCTGATGGGTAGTCATCTACGATTGTAGGCTAGTAGATGATTATTAGGCCTATTGGTTGTCTAAACCCAGATTAGCAAACATTATACACAATGTTTGCTACATAATGTACATAATGTTTGCTCTCTTGCACCTTTTGTAGCCTATTTATTTTGTTTAAATGTTTTCTTTTGAACTCAACTAAAAATGGCAAACAGGCCTATTTAGTTTATCCATTAGAGTACCATTCCCCTCCTTCCAAACTTGTCACTGTCACTGAGAAACATTTTAGCTATGTGTGCCAAATACAGTATAGGAAGCCTATGTATTGTTTCATGTTCCTTCTTTGTAAGCAGAAAGACAGGCCTGAGCAGTATGCAAACTATATCGTGAATGTATGTGGATCAGGTGTCAGTCCAGTCATAAAAATTCTGCCCACATAAAAAGTACTAAAGTAATTTATAGTAAATACCCATACTATAGTAAAGTGTAGTATACAGTTTATATTATTTAAAACTTTCTTAATGAATGCTACAGCATACTGTACAGTAATAAATACACTTTAAAAACAGATGTGTTAAAACAACACAATCAGTTTTATTATTGGAACACCAAATTTTGTTACTTGTGTTGTCACTTTAATTTAAAACACAAAATGACACATAATGTGAAATTACTTAATCATTTAAAAAGTCCTTACAACTGAGCATAGCCAGTTTTTTAACTCATGATGTGTTTCTGGTCTCATTTTTTTTTTTTTTTTTTGTATTACTTTCAATTCATTTATAAATATATATTTCTGTCATGATGGTTCTTTTAATAACATTAAATGTGGTAATAGAGATTTGCTTCAACTTCATCTGTATGATGGAGGAAAATCACATTGATAAAGCAGATACACATAACATCATCATCCTCATCATCGTTCATAGCAACCATTATATTTAAATTGTACTGTTCAGTTGTATATCAAAGTATCCACAAGTATCACTACTGCTCTGACATAAACCCACTTTTCGATATCAAATTTGCCAAATACCTCTCAGTGACAACAAGACTGCGAAAAAGTTGTAAAAGTTATGTAAAGTATTTAACCATAACATGAAATCGATCTTTGACTCACTGTATTGAAAAGTATGGTGAGGTCCTTGCCAACACCCAACCATACCGAACCATTGATAAAAGATGAAACAATAGGCTACTTATTTACAACCTGTGGCCTAAATTCAGTACAATAGATATTAATTGGTCCCCACATGTCCCAGGTAAAGGGACCACACTTATGGTGCCAACAAATGACAACAATAAATAAAAATTAGAGTGAATTAAAAATCTGTTTTATTCTTATAAGTGTAATCATTACAATACATTTGCATGAAAAAAATTAAATTGCACCTAATACATAAAAATAAAAAAAATATGTGTGTGTGTTTGTAGGGATGGGGTCATGAACAAAATAAAAACTCAAAGTTAAAACATAAAACATCTTGTGTAACTAGCATATTTCCTATCACTGATGCAGCGCTACAGGCTGTTTGCATGGTGTCTTGACATGCAGTGTGTGACCATGATTGGCACCCTGTGCACTGTGACCATAAACACCACTTCTCTGAAGCATTCTTCTTCCTGTCATCGAAAAGGAAGCGGCAGACACAGCACAAATGGCCTCCATCTATCAAAACAAATATATTTAAGTCAAGCCAGTTAGTTGAAATTAATACTCATGAGCATATTTTAAGTAACATTTCAAAGGCAGTTTATTCATTTGTAACTATTGTCAAATTAAAATGTGGGTATTGCTGACACTCAATCATAAGATACAAACAGGTCAACAAAGAAGAATTCCTGAGGCAAATTTCAGAAAGCAGAAACAAGGAAAACTTTGGGTTTTCCATTTCAGAAATGTATGTAAATCAAACATGATTCAGAAGTGTAACTCAATTTTAAAAAATCTCACCACCACTTTATTCTTCAGCTTTAGCATTACTAACTGTAATGCCATAACTCATACAGTCGTAGGTTGGCCTCAGTGGCGGCTGGTGACTTCTTTTTTTTGAAGCTCACGATGCGAAGTTCGTCATAACATGCACGTAGCTTGTCATGTGTGTGGTTCGTCATTTCAAAATATGTGTTCTGCGCTTTGAGAGATCGTGTGTGCATCACGTGTCATACCAAAATAAGTGCCTGCTGCCTTGAACTGGAACGGAGACGCTCGCGTGTGCCAGATATTAGCACAATCTCATGCGTAATCAGAGTTTACTGTTAAGGGAGTGTCTTGCGTGTATTTAGGGAACGCGAGTGTCTCTTTTATCATAAACGGTTTTGACGCGTCTCCAGCAGGCACATATTTTGACAAAACACGTGATGCACACAGGATCTCTCCACACGCATGACACATATTTTGGAAAAGGTAACCACACACGTGACAATCCGAACACTTATTATGAATTAGCGCATCCTCGGAAGTGCAGTCACGAGCCGCCACTGGTTGGCCTGTTCTAGCCATTCATAGGCTTGTACACAGGAACATCATTTTAAAAGCAATTTTTGGTGTGCTCTGTTTGTAATTTAAGACAATGTCCTGGACAACACCCTTTAAGATGTTTTTATACATTAGGTCAAAGATGTATGTACAGAACTCTGTTAATGTATTCTGCACGTTCTGCCTGGAAACTGCACCTTGAAAGACTTACAAAGTGAATCTAGTTTAATGCTGTTAGATCCTAAATGAAAGAATTGGAGGCTGATTTGTCACAATGTGTCACTGTGTAGTGGATTGGTCTCTGGTTCTATTCCAATATCTGTTCTTGTTAAAGTATTGTAATCTGTTGAAGCTACCAAACCAGGTCTACTTGGCCTAGTCTACTTTGAGGAAGAGCTTATTATTCTCAATGGGACATAAAAATCAGCACAATTTGAAAAGATACCTTAATCTGCAGTCATCACGATAGCTACAGCGGTGGCTGTTTCTGAGGACTGTTCTTCCAGCTCTGTAGAACATAAAACATAATAACAACTTTCTTAATACAACGTTTGAATCTAATTCATAATGCAATGTGTCAACATTTATACTGTCAATAGTTAATTAGTAAATTGTAGGTTAAATACAGATACAGTACCATTCATGGTTTGCATCTAAATATCAACAGCCAATTCAAAGTGTAAAATATCAGAATACCAAACATATAGACCATTTTGCAAGATGTAAACAACACTGGTCCAGAAACACTTCCTGTTTCAGTTTGTGACTGTTTTCTTTATTTCACACATAAAGAAAACAATCAAAAAGTTTTTTAAGATAAGTTTTATATGTCCTTTTGGTTGTATTTTATCCCAACGTTTATGTTGTGTTAAGAAACTGATACAGTACAGGAAGTGCTTCTGGACCAGTGTTGTTTACATCTTGCAAAATGGTCTATAAAAGATGTTAAATGTCACCTGAAGAAATATTGTATATATAAATTGTAATTTCCATACAAGTGAGCTTTTCTCTTTGTGTCCAATGTCAATGGCAGACTTTTCAGAAGAGTAGTTTTAAGCTTGAACTTAAGCAATACCATTCAAAATGTATTACAATGAAAAGAAATACCATTTTCACACATGCCCTCTAAAATTTCTGGGCAACATCTGCTGTGTCTGTTGATTTGAAGATATTAAACGATCACACACAGATTTCATCTTTTGATTTGATTATTGTTTTAATAATGTATACAGTGGTGAAATGTACAGTGTAATGACCAAAATTACATATCTAGTAAACTATGCTTCTTAAGTTTAATGTTATATATTTATTTAAAGATAAAATAAAAACAACTCAGCGTACCTTCTGCGTCCATCACCTCTGACATTCCTTCTGCTTTGTCAGTGGAGTTGCATTGTGCTGCATCTAATTCATGTATAGGGAAAAAAGAAACACTTAGAAGCATAACAAATAACTGGTCTTTCTGCATCACACAGCAGTATTAATGAAGAAATATTATTTTATAGATAAAATTCAACTGTTGCCAAGGGCCATCACAATCACTCGTCAAATTCAACTAAACAGCTATAGGATATTCTGGAGAGGGGCCTTTTTAGAAAATGTGTCCACTTTAATGAGGAAACTGCAACTGAGAAATAGTGTTACATCCCTTACAAACTGTCATAGACACATACAGAATCTATAACCGTAATCTGTTTCAATTGAATTACATTTAATTTTTAAAGTGCCAATTCATAACAAAGTTACCTCACAGCACTTTTCAAACAGAGTAGGTCTAGCACAAACTGTACTCTTTATATTATTAGGCTACAAACTCTCAGAAAAAGGTACATGAAGATACAAAAGTTGACATTGGGGCAGTACCTTTTCAAAAAGTACACTTTTGTACATAAAAGGTATACATTGATACCGCCAAGCTACATGCTTGTACCTCATAGGTACATATCTGTACCTAAATGGTACATTTTAGCACCTTTTTAAAAGGTAGTGTACCAGTGACAAAAAGGTACAACTTTTATACCTTTTTTTTCTGAGAGTGGAGTGGCAACTTCCTTTTAATATGCAGCAACCTCGAGCAGAACCATGGTTCAGAATGGGCAGCCATTTGCCTCGACTGGTTGGGGTGAGGGGACATGGAGAAATATAGTGGCCCACACTATAAAAATGTCTGGGTTCTTTTTTTATGCATGTTGTGTAAATATTGGACAGAACACCACTGGGTTAACATTGACCCAATGCTGGGTTGTTTTAACCCAACTCCTGGGTTTTTATTACCCCATGGTTGCAAAACAACAATCCAGCATTTGACCTATCCAATATTTACTCGTTATGGGTCAAAAATTAACCCAACCACTGCTGCACTATACAAAGACTCACATGTAGGCCCGTATTATTGTTTAGTTAATTTATTTTTCCCACTTTGCAAAGAGCCAAATGATCTGCCGAAACTGAGCTGGAGAAACAAAACCACTGTTAATCTCACTTACTGATTTCAAATGAAATCTCCTCAGCAGCTTGCAAAATGGCCTCCAACTGCTTCCTTCCATAATAGGATGGTTTTTTGAGGCTGTTGGGCAGTCCTGCAACTTTAACTGTCATGCCTTGATTTACCAGGGGAGCCTTCCAGTACCTCCGGCATCCTCTGAAAGACACGGGCAAACACATGCATGTACATGTTACACATTGTAACACAGTTGGACAATTGTGACTCTCCCATCCTGTTAATATCCAGTGTACAGGCTGTAAACAGTCGGTAATGTGTCATAATCTCATGGTTGATGGACACAAATAAGTTATTGATTTGATAATAATGCCATGAAAACATGAAGGTATATTAGGTTATCAAGACTTAAAAAGTGTTTGAACATATGCTTACTATATTTTTGGTTAAACAGATCTTGCACTTTTCTCAGCAGTACATTGACCTCAACTCTGGTTCTCGGTGTTGCGGCTGAGAAGCTGGCTACAGATGTAACAAAAGACAACAATCAATCAATTTTATAAAACTATATTATGTACATTGGCACTATTACGGACCTGAGTCCATTTCTGTGGATATACGGATATCTTATATAACCAATATTACCTTTGAAATGCAGTGCAAAGTTCACTGTGTCTGTCGAGTCCAGGAAATCGCTTGTTTGGTCTTCTTTTTCAGCTGAAAAAAATAAACATGTTAAAATAAAATGCTAACAGTGACTGAAAGTAAGGACTTGGAAATCTATGAACAGATAAAAATATACATTTATTAAAGCAACTTAAGTGTAAATAAAAAAGTAACCAAATGAAGAAGAAAACTAAAATGTAATTAACTTTACCAGTGGAGGATTGAACATTTGTAGAATTTCTTCAGCCTCTCTGGTAGCTGCTTCAAGTTCAGCATTGTCAGCTTTCATTTCAAGATGCTTTGAAATAGTTGCAGCTTCCTGACATAACTGGTCGAAACCTGAAGATGCCATATTGAAAGAATGAAGAATGCAAATAGAAATAGGCAAAACAAATTGAAAGAGGGACAAACAGAGAGAGAGAGAGTGTGTATGTGTGTGTGTGTGTGTGTGTGTGTGTGTGTGTGTGTGTGTGTGTGTGTTTGTGTGTGTGTGTGTGTGTGTGTGTGTGCGTGCGTGCGTGCGTGCGTGCGTGCGTGCGTGTGTGCGTGTGTTTGTGTGTGTGTGTGTTTGTGTGTGTGTGTGTGTGTGTGTCTGTGTGTGTGTGTGTGTTTGTGTGTGTGTGTGTGTGTGTGTGTGTCTGTGTGTGTGTGTGTGTGTGTGTGTGTGTGTGTGTCCCTCACTAACTCTCCAACTCACTCACTCACTGTGCAAAAAAATCGTCTGCGATTCTCATGCGTGTTTCATCAGTAAAGCCGGTTCTGTGATTAGAAGTAAATCGCCATCAGCTGCTTTAGGAGAGCTTTTGCAAGTGATGGCTGTTAAAAGAGCCGTTGGTTTAAATGTTGTGAAGAGTGTAGATGGAGGAGTATGAGATGTATGTGAAGAAACTGCAAGACAAAAAAAATTTTGAATTACAAATTTTGGATTTTTTTATTCTTTATTTACTAAACATTGTATGTGTATAACTATTTACAACAAACCCCAAGATCTGCCCACTATAATAAGACTATATAATAAGATAAATAAAACGGCAACAGAATAAAACTGACCAAAAAAGAAGGATCTGAATGTCTAAAGATTTCTGAATTGTACACCATTCTTTTAATACATTTGATGTTGTTGTTACTGTTATTTACAATGAATAAAAACGCTGAACTACTGTGGTAAAAGCATAAGGTTTACCCTGCTGAAAAAAACAGCATACCAACAAGACCAGAATATGTTGTGTTTTGGTGCTGATTTGCTAGTGACCACCAGCATAGACCAGCATAATTCCCATGCTGGTTTGATGCTGTTTTTTTCAGCAGGGTACTGTTACTGTACTACAAAACACCACAGTAGAAGTAAACTAACTGCGGTAGAAACATGGTACGATTTGTGTACTATAAACACAAAATACCACAGTAGAAGTACATTGGTAGTTAATTCCAAAAATATGAATATAATACAATGATCGAGGGTCTGTCACGTTACGTTAATGGTGAGTAACATAACGTGACTTTTAATCACGCTCTAATCACCCACTACTTGATTATGTGTTGTGTTGAACTTATTGTGAACAAAAAGAATGTAATATAGATGATCAATACAATTCAGACAACATTTAGAAGCCGATCTGGATTAATAAAAAACACATAATGAATTTAATATCGAACAAACAGAAATTTAATGGTATACTCACAAAGATGTGGCGACTGGCGAGGTTTGTAAATTGACGATAAACATCGCGATGATGTGCGAACGAGATTTGGGTCACGGCAGGGGCGTAGCCACGGGTGTGCAAGAGCCACCCACAGTGGCACACCTAATGGATGCAGAATATTTATTTATAGTTTCAATAAAAAAAATGTTTACTAAACTTGGGCTGTTGTTGTTTACTTAGAATATATATATATTTAAAATTAACCATTTCACGCGTAAGTTAAAAATATTTAACTTTAAATATCCGACCCCTTGTGTCCATGGCGACGGGTCATGATTGTCACGTGACACACCGCAACAACAATAATGTATGCTATTCCTCTTATTTCGTTTTTACTTTTTTAATTAAAAATATGAACTATGTCAACTATCTAATATTCCGACCCTTAAAGATCTTTATAAATTATCTTGATCTATAACGAGATGAGTCCTGTCCACCGGATTTACAGCACCTGAATTCCCGAGCGTTTCTGCAAAATCGTATGGTATAGTACGATTTAATCTATGCTTTGAATGTATTATGCTCATGACAAACGTAATAGCGCTGCAATAAATTGGCTATATTTATTTTATGTTCAGGACCAACGTATAGCACTGCTTATATTAAGTTAAGGACCAACGTAATAGCTTTTACCGCCGCCCACTGTGTGACGTTATTAAACCAGGGAATCCGTGTCACCCACACGACAAAATAGCCTCATTGACTTTGTATGGGTCTTGTTTCCGTGCTGCCGACACGCAATTTCAACACAATCCGTGCCACCACCACGTAATTCGTGGTTAAGAGGTCGTGTTCATTTCACGCATTTCTGTGAGATCAGGTTGGTAAAGTTGGCACACCAAACATTGTTTTGATTTAGTTCATAGAGGTTAATTTATTTATAAATAAAAATCTATTCGTTACTTTTGCAAACATCAGTGCTGTGTTGTACTGTAGTTTGTTCTTGTAGATGTTGCTTAACTTCTTATTAATTGTTTCAGTTTAATCACATAACAAAATATTAACCAGGACAGCAGACAACTCTGAGCCGGATCCGAACCGGAGCTGCTGACTACGGCTCAGATCCGGTGCGGATTTGGCCCAGAGTTGTCTGCTGTCTTATGCATAACATATGTCTAGTAAAGGAATAGTCCACTTTCATTTAAAAAATCCTGATAATTTACTCACCCCCATGTTATCCAAGATGTTTTTGTCTTTTTTTTGTTCAGGCTAAAAGAAATTAAGTTTTTTGAGGAAAACATTCCAGGATTTTTCTCCATATAGTGGACTTTACTCAATGGTTTACAGTTTCAATGCAGCTTCAAAGGGCTCTAAACGATTCCAACCGAGGCATTATGGTCTAGCAAAACGATCATCATTTTCGCCAAAAAACAAAATAGAAGTACTTTTAATTCCCAACTTCTCGTCTTGCACTAGCCGTTTGACGCAGTCCATTCTTAAACCCTCGGTTAACATTTTCATTTGCATATTTGTGGTGTCAACAGTCATGATTGGATAAAAAAGGCAATGTCAAACTGACTGAATTAGAATAGCGCTGTCGCTTTAAATAACCGCATGTCTCGCACTTTCGCTTCAGTGACAGAACAGATCGCAATGTAAATTCTTGGCTGTTTTGGGATGTCATTTTTACTCCAATTCAATTGTTTTCAGTACATAGGTGGTAAAATGAGGTATGGGCTCTTCAGTTTCTGATTGCAGGGTTAACCCCATAACTCTGGATTAATTTCAGGGGTAACCCTGCTTCTAAATTACAAGTGTGAAACGATTCTTAACCTATAGGGTTAAAACAGTGTGAAAAGCCCTTTTGAGTGGTTTCAGTGGATTATGTTAATTCATTGATGATGTGCTTCAGTCTGGAGCAGGTGAAAGTGTTTTAGTTGTTATGTCTGTGACACATGCCTCCAGTTATTCTTAATCAGATGATCGTCTGTATTGTTTTATTAATCTAACATCAGTCTCATATCTTAATAATGACTACAGGAAACCACAAACACAAGACCAGTTTGACCTGTCGCAGGCAACTCATGACTCGGTTGGGACTTTCAGCGTCAATGAAATCCAGCGTTAAACAAGCACACACGCAAAACGCCGCTGCTACATTGGATAAACAAACTATATCCATTGTTTTCATAAGACTGGCTTACTTCTCCATACATCCAAAAACACACTTCTTCTTTCGTGCCATTGTTGAGCCTTGATATAAAAGGTTGTCACGTGAAGTGATGCTTGTGACATCTAGAGTCCTCGGTTTTCGCTCTCCCGCTGATTGACGTGTTGGCATGCTTTTCCGGGGGAAGTGCCATGATACGTAAGATGCACCCTTGTTCGAAAAAAACTTTCTGAAAATTCAGCACAGACATGTTTTATGACACTTTGCATTCGTTTAGCATGAGGAAACAACTCTTAAACTTTAAGTAAGTCAGAATGCATGAAATACCATTAAACCTCCCCTTTAATACTCAACATGTCAGTGTAAAAATATGTAACATAAACATTTAAGTCAATGGGAGTGTTTTTATTGCCAGAAGTGGGCTACATGTGAGAAAAGCAAGATAAAATGATTCATGTATATAATTTTATGATTTATTGTAGGGTAGGGTTTGGGTTAGCCTGTATTAAATTTGAGTCATATACAAAACTATATAATCTCTAAGGCATATCCACATTTAGATTACTGTCTGTCATCTGACTGGAGTCATCATTAAAGTCACGGCCCGTTTACAATAAGGCAAAAGACATATCCAATTGTAATCTGGGAAACATTTACACTGATGACCAAATCACCTCATCTACCTCCTGATACTTATACACATAACTAGCACTGTTTCCTAACCAGGTGAGATGTGACAGATTTTATTAGATGTTTGGCAGAAGAGAGAGAGAGAGAGAGAGGGTGGTGTCTTACTAACACAGACAGATCGGCTCCAGTCGTCTGGTCATTCATAGCGTGTGAAGAGCAAATGAAAAACATTCGTGCTCATGAGGGCAACAGCGTTATCACAATAAAATGAAAAGAAAATGAGATGAGATAAAGTTTCTCCTGGTGTCTGTCAGGTTAGGTGAGAGAGACCCCTACTGCAGGTCTACAGATGCTGAAATCTTTAAACAAAATATACATTTTAAGTTTTCATGAAATTTACCCAAATAAGTGTGTGAAAGAAGGTAATGAATAAACAACTGATATCATTAAAGAAATTTGAAGAGTCTTTAGTTTGATCAGATTTATAAAAGACAGATCGGCTATAGTGATTGTTTCCGGCAAAGCACGAAATCCCAGAGGCGTCCAGCGGGAGGAGCGAGTCATGAGCAAGCGACACACACAAAACATTATCCCACTATCTCTTATGATTCACTATGTTTGTGTCCTTTACATTATATCATTATATGCACTTACGCACCAATTACCAACAAAACACAGACATTTGATGCAGTTTTACTTACCGCCTGCGACTCCCGGTTGGGACCGCCCCATTTCAACTAAACCCAGCGTTAAACAAACACACACCCGGATAAACATTACATGGAAAGCTGAACAAGGCTTTCTTCTCCTTACATCTTAAAACACACTTCTTCTTTTGTGCCATTGTTGAGTTTTGATATAAAACAAAGCTGTCGCATGCAGTGATGTCGGTGACTTCGACTACTTGAAGGAACAAAGCTAATGAGAGACCTCATGCTTTTCCGGGGGAAGTGCCCATAAAAGGAATAGGGGGTCAATGATACGTAACAGGTACCCATGTTTGAAAAAACTTTCAGAAGCTTGTTTGGCACATAAAGGCTTTGCATTTGTTTAACATGGGGAACTCTTTAACTCTATTAAAAAGTCAGAATGCATGAAATAGCAATAAACCCCTCCTTTAAAGGAAAACACCACCTTTTTAAAATATTTTACTACGTTCTTAACTCAACTAAGACAAATTAATACATACCTATCTTTTTTCCTACCCAATCTAACGAAATTACGTACCTATAGACACATAATTTTTTTATTGTTTTTCGTGATACTGTCACGAATTTCCGCGTTTTTTCGTTTATGTGTCATGAATTTCTGTTTATGTGTCACTGTCACGTATTGGTTTACTGCTTTTTCCTATTTTCAAACCATTTTTGCTTCGGTTTAGGGTTACATTTGGTGTTTGCGTTAGTATGTCACTTTAAAGCAACACTATGTAGTTTTTTTTACCTTTAAATAATGTCTCTAAAATTATTTCAGTGATAGAACAACTTTTAACTGGACAAATTGTACTGTTGCTGCAACCTAAGCAGCCTCCTAGCTGCTACAAGCACACTCTGAAAGTGGCGGTGGAGGGTAGAAAACACAGGCCCGCCCCTTCCCCTGCCTGCAGAAGAGTGTCTGATACCAGACACTGTTGCACTTTTCAACCACATGGGGGAGCTGTAAGTCATTTCTACATGGAAACTACATAGTGTTGCTTTAAGTATTGGTTTATACTATTTTTTCAGATTAATTTTTTATATTTTCTAAATTTTAAACCATTGTCGCCTAGCGTTAGGGTTAGAGTTGGGTCCGGGTAAGGATATAATTTTATGTAAATCTAACCCTAAACCGAAGCGAAAATGGTAAGAAATTAGGACAAAACAGTTGAGTAACCAATACGTGACAATGACACATAAACAGAAATTCGTGATACGATCACAAAAAAAACATGGAAATTCATGACAGTGTCACGGAAAAGAATCAAAAAGTTATGTGACTACAGGTACGTAATTTCCTGTGACTGGGCTGCTTTTTTCAATGCGTGCACTTAATCTTTGTACAGCGCCTCGTGAATGTGTTAGCATTTAGCCTAGCCCCATTCATTCCTTAGGATCCAAACAGGGATAAATTTCGAAACCACCAAACACTTCCTTGTTTTCCCAATTTAGAGACATCAGAAAATAATACGTGGTGATTTTTTAAGCGGATAAAAAATGAGAAATATATTATATGGAGGAAGAGCACTTTGACCTCGGCGTGCAGTTACATCATCACTCCTGACTAATTTCCCTCTCGCTCAAACTTCTGTCAGTGCCCGAAGTGCTGTAAACTAAGTGCCCTTCCCTTCCACCATGCAATATAGTTCTCATTTTTTATCCACTTAAAAATTGCCACGTTTTATTTTATGCCACCATACTTACTCGTGTAACTACTCATGTAACAGTCTTTAAATAGGGAAAACATGGAAGTGTTTGGTGGCTTCTAAATTCAATCCTGTTTGGATCCTAAGGAATGAATGGGGCCAGGCTAAATGCTAACACATTCACAACGCGCTGTACAAAAATTAGAGGCATGAATTGAATAAAAATAGGTATGTATTAATGTGTCTAAGTTGAGGTAAGAACATAGTAAAATATTGAAAAACGGTGGTGTTTTCCTTTAACATCAGTAAATGCATTAGATAACATGAATGAACAGTTTATCAGCATTTATTAATCTCTGTTCATTTTATTTAATGCCAATACAATTATTTATGTTAGTTAATTGTGCATTAACTAATGTTAACAATGCTGAAATAAACATGAATAAATGCTGTAGAAGTATTGTTCATGCATTTGTTCATGTTAACAAATACACGTCTTAGCATGTGTAATGTTAACAAATACAACCTTATAGTAAAGTGTAATCAAGTTTTTGCATAAAAATTTCTGCAGATCTGTGTGCACCACTATCAGGACCAGAACCTAATACCTGAAATATTAAAAAGCTTTTTTTATCTTCAACCATAAAGCAATTGTAGAACCCCACCAAGAAATGTTCTTGATAAGAAAGATTTTTGTTGATCCCAACGGTTGATGTCAACAAGTCTGTTTTGTCTGAGCAGGGTTGTTTTTAGCCATCACAGGATGCCTGACTTATCAAGATGGACAAACGGGCGTCCCGCTGGACAGGAGACACACTGGCAGACACCAGCAGATCTTTCTCGTCCTGGCCGATAAGCGAGTCTGTGATCAGTGAGCTTCTAATGTCGTATCCTCCACAATAAAGCCAATAAAACAATTTCACTTTCATTGACCTTTAAAGTATTGAGAACTATGCAAGACATGAGATTTTTTTCTGGCGGCGCTTCATCAGATCAAAATCTCATCTGATGATTAAAAATAGCACAGATAAGAAAACCTTATAGAAAATATTACTGTAATGTAAAAGCATCTCGTCTTATGTGAAAGCAACTTCAACATATTTAGTCTCTTCTGTCTGGACACATAAAAAAATATTTTAGTAATCAAAATTGCAATGTATTTATTTAACATATTCCTTCACTGTCTATGTATTCATTCATTTGTCCTTATGTTTGTTTGTTTTTTTAAGCACAGTAATGTGACCTGATGTCTGTTTATCTCATAGGAATAAATCGTCTCTCTGTGAGGTCGAGACATCTGTCCGGGTATCTTGGTCAGCACACGATTTAGACGCTTAAGCAATGTTTGGATTACGGCACCGTGATCATGACCCAGAACATCCTTCAGACAAAACTCTGATCTGACCCGAGAGACAAACAAACATATTTTCAAGACTACTTTATTTTTTATCACATACTCAACTTTGGATCTATCTGGGTTTGGACAGAATCTGGGTCTTATGAGTTTAGGTTTTGTCTCTGTCGGGGCCGGTCAGGTCAAAGCAGATTACAGCTTTAATCCCCCATCCAGACGGCCATATCAGGAGAGACAGGAGGAGGTGTGGCTGCAGTCTAGACGGGGACGTAGACGGCCCCTCCCCAAGAGCCAAACTGTTCCTGGCACACATTTGCCCCCGGGGGCCGGTGATTTACACACTGGGAGTCTGCTCTCACAGTCACTAAATCACCTCGTGTGTACGTCATTTGGTTTAAAGAAAGACAATTCATACGATTTCAAAAGAATAGGTAAAGTTACCTACGATTATTTAACCCAACAGTTTTGTGTTCCCAACCCTAGGTTGTACTTTTAAGGCAAAGGGAGCATTTTAAGGCAAACAACGCCAAATTAGCAAACAAACACAAATTCAAGAGCAGCATTCTGTATTTTTTGTTTTATTTTGGCATTTCTTTGTTTGCATTATATTAAGCAAAGTGCATCTTCTTATTGTCCCATCAACACATTGCACAATACATAAATAACAATGCATATAAAACTTCATATTTACACGTAATAATATATTTATATTTAACATAAAATACATTTTAGCTTTAATTTCACTTAAATTCTCAATAAAGTCATTTATTAAAGTTAAGTCCGAGGTTTTTTTCGCAGTCCCTCCGGAGGTCTCGTCAGCGGCACGCGGAAAAAACAACATAGTCCGCAAAAGGTAAGGGCTAGTCCGTTTCAATGGCGATGAAGGAATGGGGCGTTATCGATTATTAAATATGACCTCCAACCAGCAGGGGCAGCTACTGATGAACTGTCTTGTGTAGCATTGCCCCCAGCCCTTTACGAAACTGATCTGCACGGTGAAACCCGTCTGCGGCTGCAGGCTGAACTCGTGGTCGTTGGGTCTCTGCAAGCTTCCCGCCTTCTCGAAGTCGAAGGCTTTTATGGAGAATCCGGGAAAGACTTTATGCACCAGAAGCGTACGCGAGTCTGGGTTGTCCAGTGTGGCTGACTTGATGAATATCGGATAGGAGCTCCGGTTGTACACCCAAACGCCGTCGGCTTCGCGACTGAGCTGGATGCCGTAGCCGATCTTGGCCCGAACCTTTTGCACCAGTTGACTCTTGTTGTCGGAGGCGAGTTGGCCCAGGCAAAAGCCCGTGCCTTGAGGTAGGTCATAAAAAATGTCCAAAGACGACTCCTGGACGGAATAGAGACGCCCCACGCGGGTCTTTTCCTCCCAGTACGCCACTACACACCAGTGAGGCTGTTCTCCACGTTCCTGAAGAGCCAGAGAATCTGCCAAAACATAAAGAGAAACCAGAGATTAAAATCTAATAAATCTGGTCAAGTAAAGTGGTCAAGCTTTTTGGGACCTCATTTATAAAGCGCACGCACAGATTTGATCGTAAAGTTTGCGTACGCAAAAATCCTCGGCAAAGTCCACATAGCTGTCAAAAGATTAATCGCGATTAATCGCATACAAAATAAAAGTTTGTTTTTGCATAATATATAATATATGCATTTAAGAAAGATTAACATGTATATTTATTTCAATTTTAAAATACTTTATATTCAATATAAACAAAAAATATATATACATAAATATTTTTTCCTTAAATGTATACATGTATTTGTGTATTTATATATGCATAATAGTTACACATAACACACACACAAATATATTATGCAGACACAAACTTTTATTTTGCATGCGATTAATCGTGATTAACCGCGATTAATCTTTTGAAAGCCCGTTTTTGCCGCGGAAAAGCGTTTAGTGCCACGTCAGGGTCTAAACAGACGTACGCACTTTTGCTTGTCCGATTGCTTCAAGTTTTTGGAAAATAAGCAATTTTTGCTGCTCAAAAGGATTTAAACATTGACAGGTGCTCTTTTATATGTCTATGACATTAATGTGGGACGTTAATAATTGTTTAAAGGCAGAAATCTGCAAACAATTTCAAGTTCGATTTATAGATTTCATGTCTGAAAGTACGCATGTTTTCTATGCGTACATTCGTTTTATGAATCACACATGCGCGCTTTTGAGAAATTATCTGAATTTTATTTTACATTTTCGAAATGTTGGTGTCCCCTGGTGACGGGTTTGTTTCTGGTCTAAGGTGGTCTACAAGGTTTAAAGCAGGAAGATTACCCGTCTAGTCTAGCTAATGACCATGGAAGACATGCTTAGACCAGTAAGAAACCATGTGAAACCAATTTACTGTAGAAACTGGTTTTAGCTTGACTTTCCAATTAAAAATAAGTTTTAACGTACCAATAACAAAGTTAAAAAGATGAGCGAGGGTAGAAACGATAAAACTAAAGTGATGGGAAAAGTCAGATCATCATCCTTCATATTATCGTTCATGAGACAATGTGGGAATGTCAGGAATCTAAACATTGGCTTTCAGGCAATGCTTACATGAGCGGCGCTGCCAATCATTCCTTATCCCAACCAAACAATAAATCTAACCCGAACCTACCAATCAGAGAACTTTACTTGTGATGTCATAACGTACTTAATTACGAAGTCACATGCAGCAATTTTTTGCAAACTGCAAACCAGGTTATGTGGAAAAACTCCCAGAATCCTCTCTGTCTGTAAGTCTTTAATCTTAGAGAGGGCGAGCAGGCCGTCATTTAACCGTGTAGTTAATTACGCACCACCCCAGACTGCAGCGTTCATTATAACCCTTACAAACGTGGTATTACCATGGTACCATTTCCAAACAACTATGTTTTTTGACACATATGTAAGTGTATATCTCAAAATAGCAGATTATTATCATATGATGCTATTACTGAAGCACGCTGTAGAGATCCAGCCGAGTCTTTCCTCTCATCTGTATGTGATCATTATAATACGACTATCTGTCTGGACTTGTCAGCGTGTTTTAAACCACTATGGTATTTATCTCCAACGCGTATCCAGCACAGACTCCAGATCTGCTCACGACGACTCATTGAGAGGATTTATGTTACAACACTGATCTGAAATCAGTCATCAAGGAAAGTGTCACTCACTTAGATACAGACAATAAAATGTTTAGTTGTGTGTTTGGTTGCTATGTGCCAGACCGATGCTATTTTAGTTGTGATAGTTTACTGGTCTCTGTTGTGACAGCATTAACACTTACGCACATCAGATCTAAAACTACAGCAGTAAGCAGACTGTGTGTGTGTGTGTGTGTGTGTGTGTGTGTGTGTGTGTGTGTGTGTGTGTGTGTGTGTGTGTGTGTGTGTGTGTGACAGACACACTATAGGTGCAATTAAACACAACCATTACACAAACACAGACACACACAGGTAAACACATGTGACTGGATGTGTGTGTATAGGTTATAGATTTATAGCGATATGTGTGTGTGGCGTCTGTGTGTCGGTCGGTTGGGTGAACATGGTGTCACCCCGACTGACATGGTGACAGCCAGACGCAGAGAGTGTCCCAAAATAGAGGGTGCAACATGACACACACACACACACACACACACACACACACACACACACACACACACACACACACACACACACACACACAGTGGGTCACTGGCAGTTCTGGATAAGATCTTGTATAGCTTCCAGCATTCAGTGGACATCCTGAATGTTGTTAGCTCAAATGCTATCCGTCTCTCTATCCCTCGCTCTCTCTCTCTCTTTCTCACCAACACAAAAAAGAGGAAATAAGTTGTTCGCTGGAACAACCCTGGTATTTGTTACATCAGAGCTTGGTATATAAATATGACAACATGAATAAAACAGCAATCTATTAAATATGTCTTATTCATATTTTATTAAACATATTTGAATCATGTAAAAGAAGTCATGTTTTAACTCTTTCCCCGCCATTGACGAGTTATCTCGTCAATTAAGAGAAAATGTTTCCCTGCCAATGACGCTTCCCTAACGAGTTTTTACGGTAATCTGTAATTATTACCCAATTTATAAAAACTGAAGCAAAAACTAATTCAACAACATTTTAAACTCTGTGTATGTTTTGATCATCGTTCTGAATCTGATTTCTAACAAACAAAAAAACTTTACAAAAATGCAATTATTTCAGCTTTTAGCTCAAAATTTTGTCTTTTTAAAGACACCTATCCAGGGTTTCCTGCAGCACTTTTCAGTTCGGGCGGCCCACCTAAGCTGGGAAACCCTACCACCTTAACTAGTTTGTCCAAAAAAAAAATATATATATATATATATAATCTAGTATGTGTTCATTTTCTGTCATAGTTTCTTCAAAATTGAGTTTTTTTGAGTGTTTAAAATAAAATATTTTCATCATGACGCGTACGCCCCGCCCCTTTGATTGCCATGCCCCGGCCCCACCCACCTGCACAACCCTACCACCTTAACTAACAAATTTTCTGCGGGAAACCCTGCTATCCATATTTAAAGGTGCAGTGTGTGAATTTAAGCAGCATCTAGTGGTGAGACCCAGCTTGGTCCACTGCTCACCCATCTTTTTTAAAACACAGAGAGAAGCTACGGTAGCCGGCACCGGACAAACATGTCATCGTCGGAGAAAACTTAGTAAAAAAAATTGTCCGTTAAGGGCTTCTGTAGAAAAATGGCGGCACAAAATGGCGACTTCCATGTAAGGGGACCCTCTGTGCATGTAGATAAAAAGGTCTCGTTCTAAGGTAATAAACACATAACTGTAGATTATGAAAGGTCTTTATACACCCCTGATAATATAGTTTTGTATATTATTTTGCATTTCTGTCAAGAGATCCTTCTAAAATTACACACTGCACCTTTAAGAGGTTATAAAAAAGAACAAATGAAGATAGGACGATACGTTTTTGTTCATTATGTTTGTTTGTTTGAAAGCAGGTGGTCTGTTCTTTCATTTAAAATATTGTATGTTTATATATTTATAGACGTTTCATCGGACGCATGTGCGTTGTCGCGGCTACGCGTCTATTCGGAACTTTACTTCCGGTTTTTGTTTGTTTAATGGTCTGACTAGTTGCTAAACTGAACTCTTGAACAAATACTTTGTTGAAAATAACAAATGTTTTCTATGTAATGTGTTGTTTATTTTGCTTATTATATAAATAAACTACTTTAAAAGGACTTTGTGGTTATTTTTTCTTAGCGGAGTTTACAGGAAGTTACGTGATGACCACGAAAGCCGCTTGTTTATGTTGTTACTGCTGAAACCGTCTATAGAAGAAAATTTCCTGAGAGGGATTTTGTGAAAATCATAAAAAATGCTGGCGGGCAACTTTTTTTTTTAAACGGCTGGCGGGGAATGAGTTAAATGGCAAATTTAAAGGAGCAGTATGTAGGATTTTTGAATGATAATATTTTGGCCGGACTACTGTTGTCAGTGATATAAGTATTTGAAATTAAAATGATTTCTTAATGTCTAGTGACATATCAGGATCATTTTATGATTGATTGATTTAAATTTCTTACATACTGTTCCTTTAACACTTAACACTTTACTTTTAAGAGTGACTGATCAAAACTATATGCATTGTTTTGCATGGATTGATCTCAGGCTTGCCTGCTCAGACAGAATCGCCTCGAGGTTGGCTATTTTCGATTGCGGAGGTTACAAAAATTGGCATGCTCACCTCCGCGCAATATGACGTCTCGCGCACCCAACGGGCACAACGTCATTGATGTCATTTTTGCCACGCGCACCAACGCACTCATGCGGACACGTCGAGTATAAGCAAGACTTTAGCCTACCAGACACAAATGATAGTGAGTTTCATGATAGTGTTTTCAGAAAACATTGCAGCAAAGTTTTTCCTTTTAAGGAGCCTCAGATTTTTAAACACATTTGGACATCAACTAAAAAAGCGTCTGGACATTTAATGGAATCCCACACAAACACACACACGGATGCACCCAGCAGTCTGGAAAAGTTAATGATTATTTCTGTCTGTCTCCACACACACACACATAGAGAAGGAAAGTCTGTGGGTTTTATCGATTGGTTGCCGTCTGGCTGAGGTTCACAGGAGGTGACGGCGTTCTTAACCTCTGCAACAGTGCGTGTACGTGTGTGTGTGTGTGTGTGTATTTGTGTGTGTGTCTGTATACGTGCATGCATGCTAAAGGGCTTTTGTGTTGTAGCCTAAACCTGTGACCAGAACAACGCACACTTGCACAACAATGGCAAACGAACAACAAACACACAGACACAATGCTTAGTCAACATCCAGCAACTGCCTGCTCCTCTTGTTCACATTTTCTAAACCTCAGCACCCAAACCATTTATTGTGTTATTATAGTGTCCAAAACTCACTTTAACACTAATGCTGTTATACTGTAGCAGTGTTGTGTTACATTAGAAACCACATTGTGACACGACATTAAATCAAGCTTTTGTAGAGACAGCCGTCTGTCTACACAACCTCCAGACATTAATGAGCAGTCATGCAAAATTCCAGCTAAACAAATAAACCTGCCGGCAGATCCCTCTGATGTGCGTGTCGGTTACGGCTCTATAAATATGATCTTTTCCCCGGGCGTAATCTCACAGACACACACACGCACGCGCGCGCGCGCGCTTTCAACAGAGAGAAAGACATGCAGACAGACACACGGAGGCCAAGAGACAAATGTTTGGCTGCGCGTCTTTGTTTGGAAGTCAATAAAGGAAACTGCCAATTAGCGTGAGAGCCGTTACATAACACACAGAGGCAGGAAAACCTGCAACACAAAGGAAATACTTCACATCGGCCTCCATTGTGCGCTAATACACCGATCAGACGTTAGCAGATCGCTCCCATTTTACGACGTACGGATTGTTTCTCGCTTACTGTATACTGTACATAGGTGTGTCAGGGTCAAAGATCAGACAACTATCACCACCATTCAGTATTTACTAGTTTGCTAAGGTTGGTTTCAGGTTTGCTTGACCCTGATTGGACTCATCAGAAACATCTTAAAAAAAGTCTAGATGATCCTGATAAACTAGACAATCACTGTGACCCATCCCTAATAAATGCCATCATATTCTTGTCTCTCATCCAACTAAACCACTTAAATTTGCATTTGTCTGTAATGGTGCATCACGTCTACAATGATATCCAGCTCCAATATGCAGCGATAACTACCAGCATTGTTCTTAATCCAGGATGTTAGCAATCACCGTGGGAACCAAATCTCATCGTGTACGTGTGTATTTTAGACAACCAGTCGGGCAAGTCGACTGCAAAAAGCTTTTTACTGTCAAAGCTTTGTGCTGTGTTTAGATAGCATTAAATTATACCGAATTCAATCCTTCATTCATCACCCGTCGAGCAGACAGTCGGCCCGGCGACGTTCCTCTGAATGATGTGAGAAAACAGATCGTCTGTTTCTCTGTTTAGGTAAGTCAATAGATTGTGGTTTAAGGAAATGTTTGTGGTTTGAGGCGTCTGACGCTGCTGTTTGTCTGTAACATACACGCCGAAGACCTGAGGGCATGCAGAACGTCTCATTATAAATGATTTCTTTTTCCATTTCCTTTTAAGTTTTAATCATTCTTGTTCCTCTTATTTGCACAATCGTTTCAGGCGCTTTCTCTTAGTGAAGAAGAGAAGCCAAATAAATTTCATTACATTCGTACTTCAAAGCGGCTCCACGTAGCTTCAAGCAACGTCTTTGTGTCAGTTTCTTGAAATGTTTTCTTTCCGCTTTGCGGAGGCGACCGGGAGGCCCTGCCCAAAACTCAAGGCTTTTTCCTCTGAGGCATGATGTCATTTCCTGTGCTGCCCTTTCCTCCTTGGCTAACCCAAACAACCCCGGAACGAGACGGGAGGTTGTCACGGTAACTCTGTATAGGGCCTGTAAGGGGGTCCAGAAACATTCGCGACCTGCCGGGGTCTGTTCATGGGACGTTCATAAAGGACTGATTGTGGATTGGCAGAAATGTTTTAAGAACAGCCGGGATGCAACAAGTTTCCAGCGGCAAATAACGGTCCTGTCCTCACAGACAAAAAATTCAGGCAATCAAAACATGAGGGTGACCCAGATAATTCTTATGATGAAGAGACAATCTATCACCACACAAACACACAGCTGAAGATTAAACTTCCCTAATTCAACTTTAACCAGAGATGCAAAATATATAAACAAAGAAATATCAGCCATATTCTCTACTGGAATAGATTAAAGGATCAGAATCACTCAGTATACTAAGGCAACCAACACAAGCTAACAAACAATAAATAGCGATGCTAATATTTTCTAATAAAACTAATATTAAAACAAGTTCATGTACACAATCATAACTGAGGAGTGTAAAACAGCAGATTAAGCTTTTATATCAAGAGTAAACAAATGACATGTTGGTTTATTTTATGAACATGCCCAAAATAAAACGATTAATCGCGATTAATCTATAGCCGAATAAAAGTTTTTTGTTTACATCATGTGTGTAAACTGTGTATATTAACTTTGTATAGATAAATACACACACATGCATGTATATATTTAAGAAATGTTTACGTGTGTATATACATTTGTATATTTATGTATAATTTATATTATATATAAATACTTTATATATAAATATATATTTTTTCTTACAAATATACATGCATGTGTGCATATTTATATATAGATAATTATTATTCACAGTTTTACACACATATATGATGTAAACAAAAACTTTTATTCTGCAATAGATTAATCGTGATTAATCATTATGCATCCCTAGGGTCAGGGTTATTATTGTTTACTAAAGTTAACTATTAAAGCATGTAAAAAATATAGATCTATGTAAATTGTAAAAACTGAAAGTTGGATGTCCTTAAACAAATTATTCCGATTCGTAACACCTAAAATTTTTTACAAAAAGTTTAATTTAAAAAAGTTTTTACAACTTAAAGTGAGAAAATTTAAGTTGAAAAACGTTTTAGGTGTTACGAATTGAAGTAATTTTTAAGCTACTCCAAATTTTACTTTTTACAGTATAAATATTACTTGAAAAAAAAATAGTTTAGCGCTAGCAAAAAAATGAAATACGTTAAGATGAGGCACTAAATTATTAACTGAAACAGAATTAAAAACTAAGACTCAAATAATTTACAAATATTTAAAATAATTTTTAAGTCAAAATATCTTTAACTTAAATAGAAATATCGTTGTGAAAAAAATTATAAAAACAGCTCATAGTAAAGTTAGTAAAGATAAAAATACTAAAAATATAAAAATAAATGCTAAAAAAAGAATTGTGGACACTGGTTGCACATGATTAAATTAAGTTCTTAAAATTAAATTAACATTATTTTTTTTTACTTGATTCAATCATGTTGAACTGTGTACATAATTGAATGACATATATCCAACAAGTTTTAAAAAACAAATAATTTAATTCAATCATGTGGAACCGGTGTTTTTTTCAGTGTAAAATATCAACTTAAACAACTTTTAAATTCATTTATTTCTCCTCAAACAACAACGCACAAAAAAACCAGCAAAAATAAAAACTATGTATAACGTTCAGACTGTGGTAGTAAAACATTTTTGTGCAATCTCTCTCTCTCTTTCTCTCTTTATGAAAAAGCCAAAAGAGTGAATGAGAAGGCCAGAGAGACGCTTTCAGCGGGAACATGTTTCCCTGTGTGTGTGTTTGGACTTTTCTTCCCCTGCCAAAGAAACCGACAACCAACCCCGAAACTCCTCCCTCGACCCGTTTTCCTCTCTGAGCTTCATTCACTCAATCCAGCAGGAAAACCACACGCACACCTCAAAACCTACAAGTTCTCCTAGTTTAGCGAACTTATTTTAACATCCAAAGTTTTATAATTCACCATCTTTACACTTCACATACAGTCAGAAGTCCTTCAAATAATAATAAATACAATTCACAGCAATCGATTGAAACATAAGATGATAATAGAGGAGGTGTTTGTTGTTTATGTTGTGTGTCGGTACAGGAACGCTTGTGCTTTCATTCAACACACACACACACACGAAAAACTTAAAACAAATGCCGGGGAGGCCGGGAAAGGGGATCTCTACACACACATAACCTATAGCACACATTGGTCTCTGTACTTTAACATGTGTTTATGTAAAGCTTCCATCAGTTAACCGCTCTTATCTGAAAAGCCATCTAAAGACCCCTCGCACACACATACGCCCAGCGCTGAATTAAACACCATCATAAAAAACTCTTTAAAGTCCTCGTAATGAGAAACATCTGTACGCTGGGACTAACATGCCCTCGCTCGCTCTCTCGTAAACACATTTGTCTCTGTTTGTGCGTATTTAGAGGAACGGATGAAGGAACGGATCTATACAAGACGACAGATGAAGGAACAGATGAAGATGATTTCGGGTTCTTACCTGAAAACCCCATAGGGGCTGAATAAGTCGTTCCCCCGGTTTCAGTGGAAGCAGGGACCGAACCTGGAGAATCTGTGGAGGAAGAGAACGACAGCTGTCAATCACAGGGTCACATGATGCGATTACCCCTTTAAACATCATGTCAGATAAAAGAAAGATTTGGGTAAAAGTTTAAACCCCAGCGAACATTCAGTTTCCTGTTACTTGTGCTTTTCTGTCATGCAAAATAAATAAACCATTTCTGAGGTTAAACTCTTTGCCAAGAAAGCGGTTTGTGAGAACAAGACGTTTAGTTTTAAGGATCTATTACAGCGAGTTAAAAACAACGAACTAGTCAGGAAATCTCTTCTAGCCTTGAAATTATTTAACTGGCGTACTTGTACTCGTTTCATTTTCCAATATGTTCTGATCTTGAGTCAGTTTTGCAATAAACTGTTGAACATCATATCAGAAGCTGATTTACAAAATCCCAGCAGCTCACGCACGGTAGTACTGTGTTGTTACCATGGTAATTTTGGCTTTAGATCTGTTAACCATTCAATTGACCAATCAGACGCTGAACAAACCATGTGGGCGGTAACTTGCTATTTCTGTGTTGCTGAAAATAAGTCTACACTGTAAAAAACAAATCCGTAGAAATTACAATGGTATTGCAGCTGGGTTGCCGGTAAATTACCGTAGATTTACATTTATGTTATTTACTGTCAACAGTTTGTTCAAAGTTAAATGAACATTAAACATGAACAAGTCTTTATCTTTACAGAATAAAACTATACAATAACAGCCTCATGCAAAGCATTCTGGGAACCAGAAATCATCATCAACCTTTTTCTGTTTTTTGCTTCAGATTTTGTTTCCCAGAATGTTTTGCTTGATGCTGTTTTTCTAGTTTTATTCTGTAAAGACAAAGACTTGTAAATGTTTAATGTTCATTTAACTTTGAACAAAATGTTGCCAGTAAATAACATAAATTTAAATCTACGGTAAATTACCGGCAACCCAGCTGCAAATTTCTACGGAATTTTTTTACAGTGTAAAATTTTAAGGTTTTTCTTTTAAAGTCACCTGTTTTTTGGAAATGTGAAATGTTCCCGTTTTACAGCAAGACCTAAACCAATACTCTGAAAAAGCCAAATCAACATTTAACCTGCGGAGTACCAGAGTATAGAAAATAACAAATGATGTTTTAACTATTGAACTAGGACATGTCCCCGGTTTTTATTTGGAAAAATCTGGTCACCTTAGATTATGTTTAGAATTGCATGTTAGCGTTAGCATGCATTGCAGTCTTTGACTAAATTTGTCATCAGTTTAACATAGGTGACTAAATTTGTGGTCACTTGTAAATAAGGTCATGGACAAATACTAATAATATAATAAAGGTAGTTTGTAATGTTCACAAATATGTAAACATATTAAAAACCATGGTATAGCTTTGATATAATCTGAACAACCTTGGAGTACCATGTTAATTTTATTGCATATGAATACAGTCATCCTAAAATAGCATACCACGGTATTACTATCTGACATTACTGCAATAAACACAAAGTTTTAGGTTTAAGTATATTTAAAAAGTCTTTGTGCCTGGATAATACCTTAAAAATGCTGTCTAGGTTTGTCTGTCTCTGTGATTTTACGACTGCTATTTCTCAATCAAAGATCTTTGTCATTAAAAAGCCTTTATTAGCATAAACATTCGACAAACCCACTTAATCTTGTTTTTTCTCATTGGTGCTGCTTTGATTAGGAGCTCAAACCAATTGAAATGCAAATGCTTTACAACAATGACGTCTCTTCGCACCTCACCGTCACCAAAGTGTGAACGTCGGACAGTTACCACGGCGACAGACGCATGTGTGTGACAGCGTGACTGACAGACAGTCTTCATCATCTTGACATTATCACATGCGCTAATGAATCTACACACACACACACACACACACACACACACACACAAAGCATAGTATCACAACCATGAGTGACAAATAACTTCCTCTCGGTGTAACTCTCTCTTTCAGTCTGGCTGACTTCTATTGTCTCTCGTCCAAGAGCCGAACACAGCTAATGGAAGTGTGTATGTGTGTGTGTCCCCTCAGGAAATGTCCTCCCCGAATTGACTTTCCTGTCCTCCACCACAGTCTCTCTCTTTCGTTCACTCATTCTTTCTCACTGGCAAACTCAAAAAATGAAAGACTCCGAGTAAAAGAGTCAGAGTTAGTCATTCCCACACACACCACGCACATCTTTTAGTAATTCCCATTATAAACATCACCAGACGAACAAATCAACGCAGAAAGAATTTTAACACAGATATCCGTTCAGGCTCAAGCGGCCTAGGCTGAATTTCTCCGCCGTAAGTGATACCGCTTCGGTCAAATAGTGTGAGGACTGAAATAAAGAAGGATCTTTACGAGACCAATCGGCAGGAAACTTCTCTCTGGACTTTGCCAAACACAACACGCTCTCCGTGTTGCTTATCTGAAGCGAATACACGCAGGGCATACTTACCAAGCACACTGCATTATGGGTAGAGACTAAGAGAGTTCAGTCGGAGGAAAGACGCAAACAGACACTCCCAAAACCTCAGATTAATTCGACAGATAAATCAACTCTGAGCTGTTCCCGGGTTTCCGCTTTTATACAAACTACTCATCAACTCTCTCTCTCTTTTTCTTTCTGTGCTCGGCCCTGCGGCAAAACATCCAGGCAGACAAACCCCCCATCCAAAAGTGGCGACTGGCATGGTGCCACCCTATGACCGCAGCTTCATTCTGTCCAAACTAAATCATAACACATCACATACGGAGAGCTGCTGCTGCTGCTTTACTGTCACTATACCATGAGTGCTTTTCCTATAGTATTTGCAAGTAAAACAGAAACAAGAATGGAAAATTCACTTTAGTGTTTCATGGGAAAGTAGTCAAAGGAATGTGCTTTGTGACATCATCAGTCCAGTGTTACATCATCACTTCCACAAAACTTACTAAGATATCAGCTTAAGTTTTTTTTTATTATTATGAAACTTCAACTTACCAGGTGGTTTAAGAAAGTCGGTGGGATATCTTGAGTAGGGGGGTGGGGGGGATTCTGGAGAAAAAGAGAGAGAGAGAGAGAGCAGTTTAGTGAGTGGAGATGTGTGTTGATGATAAGGCCTGGTATTCTCCAGCAGAAGAAGTGTTTGTGTAGTGCTGAGGGTTAGAGGCAGGACAGCTCTGATAAACACACAGCCGACTGGCGCCAGACACACACACACACACACACACACACGCACAAACTTCAGAGGCCATCCAGCCCATGAACCACACAACAGATTTAAAACATTGTACTGTATACAAATAAACGCGAATTATGGACCCTGAAACTTCAAACAAATTGAAGTCTGACTTTTAAATACAGAAAGTTATTGGAAACTAGTAAACTACTAACATAGCATGTTTTCATAAAAACCCAAACTCGTTTGCACTGTTATGCCAAATACATTAAAAATGTATGCATGTGTGTAATTGCAGCATACATCACAGGCTATACTGTGGAATGTGAATTGCATTAAATATTTATAGGATAACATTTTATTATTATCGTTTTTAAGTCATTTAACTATAGCCTACATTTACCCTTAAGTGCTTTACGCAATTTAAGTATATACATGGCGTAAAACCCCAACGATTATCTATATCATCTATATTTACATTCTTGCATTTGCCAGACGATTTTATCAAAAGCGACTACAAGATTGTATCAGTATGTGTGATTCATGAGAATCAAACCTAACGCAATGCTTTATTAATTGAGCTATCAGATATATCATATACACGCTAATGGCTTACCGAGCTCGCACAATCTGCTCATATGATGCGGGTTGCAGCACACGAGCTCCGGGTTGATTTTCCCATAAGATTCACAGCACGAAAGTCTTTTTAATTCCGTTGAATGCCGGAGGTCCGGCCACCGGAACACTTTATAGAGCAGCAGCGGGAGCGGGTACGACTGTTGACCCAGTCTGGCGTCTACTTTAGCGGGCAGGAGGAAGCAGGAGCTCCGCGCTCCCCCCTTGGACTCCACCGCCTGTAAAAGCAACTCCAGCTGTTTCTCTTTGATCTTCTTCAGGATGGAGTAGGTCAGGGCTTTCAGTTCGGCCTCAGTGCCGGGGTTCGGCTTACCACCGACGCCCGGTTTACCGAGGCAGCAGCCCGCGGTGCCACTGCCGCGCGTCCCGGTGTCCGCGTCGCCGTCGCCCTCCACGGGCGCGCGGCTCCTCCAGAGTCGCCGGACGAGCCCCGATCGTTTGGTCCTGAACATGCGGGACGGCAAGAGGGTTCCCCGGCTAAAAAACGGCCATTTTGTCCGCAAATCATGAAGATCCCGGGGTCCGAGTCCGCAGCCGGAGAGTACGCGGCGGAGAAGCGGCGAGCACGAGACGCGCAGGCGATCTGTTTCATGCGCCAGTCTTATGTATTATTTCACCAGCCGAACCGACACCGAAGGAAAGTAAAAACCTTGTACGATCCAGCAAAACCTAAAACCTTTCCGCACCCTGCAGATAACGCGTTCGCACTGATGTCAGGGTATAACCTAAAATAATTAAACATCCATACAGTGGTCCGATATTAATCCGCACGATCTGATTTTATGTCGACCCGGTTCCTCTGTATCTCATCGTGTTCCTTTTTCTCCAAGCAGACGCGTTTGAAACCAAATCCGCAGGTCTGATCCAATTGGCACCAGCGTATAAATCCACGTCTGAGAAACTGCAAAGTATCTTAAGCGCTTGTGTTTCCTGATGAATGTGTGCCTTAAAATATTTTCGACGCTCGGAATATCCAGAAAAAACCTTTAAGACGCAGATTCTTCCCAAATCATAAATGCACACACAGTTCACGAGCCTGAGAAACAACAAGCGAGTCGATCAGAACTAAAAGACTGAACGACACGAATAAGATCAGGCGCCTGCCTCTCTCTCTCTCTCCCTCTGTGTGTGTGTCTCTGTCTGTCTCTCTCTCTCCCTCTCTGTGTCTCTCATTGGCGCGCCGCGGGTCATGTGGTTGTCTAGACACCCTGTCGCTTAAAAAAAAGAACAAGCAGGAAAAAAGTGATTGTGTTGCGCAAATATGAAACAAAGTAACATGAAACATCAGACTGGATACATTTGTCCGTTTATAAAGTTACAAAGTAACAGTGGTTAGAGAAGCGGGAATAAGTTGAAATTTGTTGTGTTAGTGAGGTAAAGTCTAACAAGAGCTCTCAGGATAGAGGAACACACACACACACACTGGCGCCAAGCAAACAGGTAAATTCACATTATGAAGCACACACAACAAATATTTATCACAATTGTGAGACTTCAGGACGCTTTTGGACGGGACACACACGTGGGTGAATTTGAACATTAGGTTGTGAAATTTAAATACAGGGCACAAAATAGTCTGTTAACATGAAAAGAGACACGTTAAGGTCATTGTTTAGAAAATGTAAATATCTTTACACAATGGCAATATGAAATCTAATTCTTTATAACAATATAAACATGCAGGAATATAATCACTCTTTTGGTTATGTTTGTGAATGAGTGAATACTACTGCCGCCTACTGGTGAGAAATATAACACCTCTCAAATACAACTGGCGTCACTGGTTTAAAGGGATAGTTCACCCAAAAATGAAACTTCTGTCATCATTTACTTATTTACTGTATACATTTCTTTGTTCCGAACAAATGGGAAATATTTTGAGGAATGCTCGTATCCAAATCGTTTTGCGCCCCATTCACTTCCACAGCTGTATACAAATAAAAGAGTGCAACAGAAAAGAAAAGGAAAAGAAACAACATGGTATTCGATAAAGATATAGCTTGATATGAAAAATACGGTTAGGCTAAAAAAAATATATATAGAAGTATGGAAAACGGCTTAATGTCGAAAAACAATATTATCAGTATTTTTCCCACAGTAAGTCCATAAGGAAAACTTTAACTGGCCATTCACTTAAAGGTCAAAACCCCCATCAAGCAAACAGAGTCAAGTCGTTACGCGGGGTTTTTAAAGGGATGAGAGAGGTCGCGCCCTCTGATCAATGGAAAGACACAATGGCGCGCGCCGGGTAACCGCAGGGTGACAGACGGGCTGCGCGCGGACACTGTCTCCACATGTAATGACGCAGCAGAGCTTCTGTATCGCGTGACGTTTCATTAGCTTTTTAATAACGTAATGACATCCTTTCTGAAAGTCAAACACATTTCATGTAGATATATATATGAAGAAATTAAACATATTTTAGTTAAAATATACAATGTTATTATATGCAAACACTGACTGGACAAAGAAAGTTACCAAGAAACTAAAACTGTATCAGAAATCATTTCTTTTTAGCAGTGGGAATTTCTTCAGACGTCAGTATAATGGACAGAGGGAGAGAGAGAGAGAGGGAAAGAGATAAGATCAGACAGAGAGCTGTTGTATTGCAGACAGTCTGCGTGGCTGCAGGGCACTGAAGAGGAAGATAATGACGACGATGATGATGATGGGCCGCTATTGTTCATGGATTCCCCACTGGCGCCGCGTGAGCTCACGAAGATCTGCTGGCGTCACACATTCTCATCTCAACACGAGGACTGCGCACTTTCTTTTAAAATAAATAAATAACTTGGATACATTTTTCATTCATGCATTTATTTATTTTCATGTTTTCCTCCTTTTGTTCCCTTCAAATGTTTAACTATGTAACTGGAGATTAATATTTACTGTTGGCTATTATTTCTAAATTTGATGTAATTTAGTATATTCTTCCTGAATTTTTTCTTTCCCTGATTTTTGTCTCAGCTGTAGAGATGCTGTTAGACGTGATTTATGGCCTGATATTTTAGTGCCACATCTGTTACCCACAAGCATCATCAAATATATGTACAACCCCTTAGTCAGAAGAGTAAAAATACATTTCAGAAAAGATTATATTTTTGTTGTCTTGAAGTTGCTCTTAGTGCAAAATACTCTTTGAAATTAGCATCTGCTGGATAAATGCAAATGTAAAGCTAATATGCAGTCATAAATTATGTTCATATCAAACAGAACTGCAACAAATCTATGAGTTTCAGAAAAGTACTGCTGTTTCACACAAAGACAGATCAATGGACTGCTGCCAGTTTAGACACTGAGCTGAATATGACGAGACCACAGGAAGTCCAAACTATTGATGAGGTCAGAGGTCACACTGGTGTGTCGGTGAAATTAAACCTGACCATGTTGAGAGATGTTTAAGTGGATCTCCTCTGGACTCTGACAAACAGCAGGTCTCTTTAATTTCATGTCTATATATATATATATATATATATTCATTCTTAAAATTGTAATGAGAATGCTTACAGCAGGGATTTTCAAACTTTATGACGCCAAGGACCCCCAAACATAATGAATGTTTTTGTGAGGGACCCCCTACCTAAAATATGTATCAAATTATATATATCTTTATGCATAAAAACAGAATTGGCTACACTTTGAGTAATGCTGGATGTATAAACCTGAAGAAAAAAATAATTAAAATTTATTTGTCCTGCAGCAAATTTGACAAAAAAACTAAAAAAGAATTTCGCTTTACAAACTCCAGCAAGTGTGTGATAAAGGAAAGTGTAGCCGAATATTTATAGAAGATATAAATCAATTATAAACAATTCTGGAATGTTTGAAGCAAGAAATGAGAGATAAACAACTAATAAATACTAGTGCTGGAAAAAGATTAATCGCGATTAATCGCAAACAAAATAAAAGTGATTTGTGTAATTATGTATATATAAATACACACACATTCATGTATGTATTTGAGAAACATTTACATGTGTGAGTGTATATATTTTATATATATTTAATTTTATATATTCTATTTTATATATAATTAATATATATATATATATATAATAAAATAAAAAATGAATATATGTATGTGTGTGTGGTTAAATATGCATACTGATTACACACACATATATTATGCAAAAAATCACTTTTATTTTGTATGCGATTAATCGCTATTAATATTTTCCCAGCACTAATAAATACATTTGAATTTTTTTTCTCTTTGAAGTTTTTTGGGGACTCTCTAGAACCTCATGGAGACCAACTGGGGATCTCTGAACACCAGGTTAAAACCAGTTTTAAAAAATGAAGGCACTATTAAAGGAGTAGTCCACTTTAAAGATGGGGCCCATTAACTTAACATAGTATTTTATTTCCTACTATGAAAAGTCAATGGACCCCAAACAATATAAAAACAGTTTTTGCAATGTTAAAGGATTTAAGGGATTGTTTACTCACCACCAAGCTATGTGAAACTTGTTTGACTTTCTTCTGTGGAACACAAAATGAAAATTGGTTCATTAATTTTTATCAATATTTCTTAACTTTGAGATGTAACTGTAAATGAAGACATCTTGCAAAGGAAACCTTTCATCTGTGATCTGTTGTGATGAATCAAAGACACAAACATCATTAAATGAAAGTCATTTTGTATCTTTGTACAGATTCAGTAAAGAGTTTTTGTGTAGTGTAAATGATAAACATGTTAAAGTCAGCAGAGAATCAGAGCAGCACTTTCATCTTTCAAAGCAAACTATGGGTCTGTATGCTATTATCTCATATAATTACACTTCTCTATATGAGCTTCAGTAAGCTAATAGAGCTGCTATAAAAACCATCACATCCCCAACCCTACATGACCTTTAAAAAGATATAAAGAGCAGGGTGAGCGAGAGAAAGGGCGAGAGAGAGGAAACGTAATCAAAGGGTGAGAATGATGGCAAAAAAAGATTATAAAGACACAAAAATACACGGCTGATGTTTCTTATTTTCTTTGAAACACAAAATGAGATGTTCCTGCTGCTCCTATACAGGGAAAGTATACAGCTGTGTGAAAAAATGTAAGTACTTTAAAAAACTTGGTATACAGCAACAAACTTCTGCTACAAAATGAATAAACCGCTTCATTGGCGAGGTTTGATAGACAGCCTGGCATGCTTTAAAAGGGAAGCGTGCTAACAACAGAGAAGTACACGCTGCAGTCAATTTCATCATGTCTAGTACTCAACACAAGACTTAAACGCCCTCTCGTCACCCGTCGCCCCAGATGGGACACCATATGTTGAGCTCTGTCTGCAGGCTGAATCTCTCTGTCAATGCAAGACATCGTAAAGACGAAACTTCTGAGAGTCAGTTGACCTCTAGACCCAACCTGATCTCACAGAAATGCGTGAAATGAACACGACCTCTTAACCACGAATTACGTGGTGGTGGCACGGATTGTGTTGAAATTGCGTGTCGGCAGCACGGAAACAAGACCCATACAAAGTCGATGAGGCTATTTTGTCGTGTGGGTGACACGGATTCCCTGGTTTAATAACGTCACACAGTGGGCGGCGGTAAAAGCTATTACGTTGGTCCTTAACTTAATATAAGCAGTGCTATACGTTGGTCCTGAACATAAAATAAATATAGCCAATTTATTGCAGCGCTATTACGTTTGTCATGAGCATAATACATTCAAAGCATAGATTAAATCGTACTATACCATACGATTTTGCAGAAACGCTCGGGAATTCAGGTGCTGTAAATCCGGTGGACAGGACTCATCTCGTTATAGATCAAGATAATTTATAAAGATCTTTAAGGGTCGGAATATCAGATAGTTGACATATTTCATATTTTTAATTTAAAAAGTAAAAACGAAATAAGAGGAATAGCATACATTATTGTTGTTGCGGTGTGTCACGTGACAATCATGACCCGTCGCCATGGACACAAGGGGTCGGATATTTAAAGTTAAATATTTTTAACTTACGCGTGAAATGGTTAATTTTAAATATATATATATTCTAAGTAAACAACAACAGCCCAAGTTTAGTAAACATTTTTTTTATTGAAACTATAAATAAATATTCTGCATCCATTAGGTGTGCCACTGTGGGTGGCTCTTGCACACCCGTGGCTACGCCCCTGCCGTGACCCAAATCTCGTTCGCACATCATCGCGATGTTTATCGTCAATTTACAAACCTCGCCAGTCGCCACATCTTTGTGAGTATACCATTAAATTTCTGTTTGTTCGATATTAAATTCATTATGTGTTTTTTATTAATCCAGATCGGCTTCTAAATGTTGTCTGAATTGTATTGATCATCTAACGTTATATTACATTCTTTTTGTTCACAATAAGTTCAACACAACACATAATCAAGTAGTGGGTGATTAGAGCGTGATTAAAAGTCACGTTATGTTAGTCACCATTAACATAACGTGACAGACCCTCGATCATTGTATTATATTCATGTTTTTGGAATTAACTACCAATGTACTTCTACTGTGGTATTTTGTGTTTATAGTACACAAATCGTACCATGTTTTTACCGCAGTTAGTCTACTTCTACTGTGGTATTTTGTAGTACAGTAACAGTAAACCTTATGCTTTTACCACAGTAGCTCAGCATTTTTATACATAGTAAAAAACAGTAACAACAACACCATGCTTTTAATACATTTGATGTACAATTCAGAAATCTTTAGACATTCAGATCCTTCTTTTTTTTGGTCAGTTTTATTCTATGGCCGTTTTATTTATTTATTTATCTTATTATATAGTCTTATGATAGTGGGCGGATCTTGGGGTTTGTTGTAAATAGTTATACACATACAATGTTTAGTAAATAAAGAATAAAAAAAAATCCAAAATTTGTAATTCACAATTTTTTTTGTCTTGCAGTTTCTTCACATACATCTCATACTCCTCCATCTACACTCTTCACAACATTTAAACCAACGGCTCTTTTAACAGCCATCACTTGCAAAAGCTCTCCTACTCACTCACTTACTCACTCACTCACTCTCCAACTCACTCAAGGTGCGTTCCATTCGACCGTAAGTCGACCATAAAGAGGTATTTATTTGTACACATGCATTTACCAATTGAAAAGTTCTTTGTATTATTATGGTCTTTTTTCACAGACTGTGATGATGCATTTCCACAGTTATGTTTTGTCATTCACATTTTTGTGTTGAAATAGATTAGCCTATCCCCTGTATGTCATTGATGCACTACTTCAAAGATGTGAGTAGTCTGTTACATTGACTGTGTTGCTGCCTCACATTTGCAGGTAAGTACCCTTTTTTTGTGTAAAACTGAATTATTGTTTTTAAGAAAAAACCTTTAACTTATTTATGTCATACTATGTTCAATCAGAAATCAGGGGAGGGTATATCACACAACATTGCCTTGGCCGTACCAGCATTTCATGTTTATGGACACAAATTGCCCTGCCAGGTAATTAATTGACTTTATAGGGATATCAGGATATATAACACACATCATTCACTCCCTGTTTGGCCTCAATTTGTCCTGTCTATGCACTGCAAAGCTGAAATTAGCCAGAAAGGCCTAAAATAATCTTTAATCTAACATTTTTCCAACCTGACGTTTGTCTAAACTTGTTTCAGAGATGCAATGTGTAAGACAATCCAGTGGAAACTGTTTATGTCAAATCTGTCTGGGTCAAACTAATCACTATAAGCAGAGGATTGTTATAACCAAATTGGTTTCCTTTGTTTCTTTTTATGCATATTACCTAATTTGTATAATAATAACATTAATATAAAGTAATAAAAAGAACAGCTTTGCTATTTTTACAAATTAGAAGATAAAATACCATAAGATCACTATAAGCACATTAAGCAGTAGGGTCATGCTTTGTGTACATTATGTGATATTTTACCACTTTGCTTTAATCATAGATCAAGTACAGTACCAGATGGCTTGATGGGTTTGGGCTCACAGACGGGGAAGGAATGAAAAGGCTGTGGTCTTTCCTCCAAAGATTTGCCAGAGTCACAAAGGAGATGACTCCATCTCATCGCCTTGACCTACTGACTGATGTCCGCCTTGACGGAGGAAATCAACTGACCTAGGTGTGTCTACTGCTGTATAACCTTTCAAAATTCTGTGCTGGTGGTTCACTGTTTATACATTTTTATATTTTCTGGAGTGAAGTCGATCACACAAAAAATGGTAAGCATACTATAAGTAGATTAAACTGTCTTTTCATCTTTTCAGAGGTGCAGCTCCTGCAAAGAGTAGACAAAGCAGAGAAAATATTGCTCAAGAAGATATCTCATCAGAGAGGCACCAGGTAAACAATGCACATAAGAAGCAGGTAACAATTAGTTGTAGATGGGAGAATATTACATTCCATTTATAAGTGCATTTTGCACTAGAGTATTTAGGATTGATGTGTGTCTTGTTTTCTGTTATTGTTGTTGTATAGTGTTGATTTCTGAAGGAGACATGGAGAGATGGAAAAAAGCTAGCCCAACAGAAACCAATAAGTAAGGAACTGAAGTTAAAGTCTTAAATACTGTAAGAATGTCATGAATACTATTAACAAAGAATATTGCAAATGTAATACTTACCCTTCCGTGTACAGTAATAAAATATAATCATGTTAAGAAGTAACATGAAATTACTGACTTTATTAGAGTGGTAGTAATGTCATCTTTTCTTCAGACACTGTCTGTAGATGGAAAAGGGACTACATCATCAGACTGATTCAGTTCTACAAGTTCAAGTAAGAGTTTAATGTTTTTATGTAAGACTTTGGTAATTACAGACGTCTTTAAAGGAAAACACCACCGTTTTTCAATATTTTACTATGTTCTTAGCTCAACTTAGATGAATTAATACATACCTATCTTTATTCAATGCATGCACTTTTAGTCTTTGTTCAGCACTTCGTGAATGTGTTGGCATTTAGCCTAGCCCCATTCATTTCTATGGCTCCAAACAAAAGTTTTATTTTGTGCCACCATTCTTACTCGTGTAAATACATGGAAGTGTTTGGTGGCTTCTAAATTCATCCCTGTTTGGAGCCATATGAATGAATGGGGCTAGGCTAAACGCTAATACATTCACAAGGCGCTGTACAAAGACTAAAAGTGCACGCAATGAAAAAAGAGGTATGTATCAATTCGTCTAAGTTGTGGTAAGAACATAGTAAAACAGGGCTATTCAAATCTTACCCTGGAGGCCTGGAGCACTACAGAGTTCATGTACCATTAACTACCTGTGATTTTCTAGTGATCATGAAACCCTTGATTAGCTTGCTCAGGTGTGTTTGATCAGGGTTGGATCTTAACTATGCAGTGCTCTGGCCCTCAAGGGTAAGATCTGAATAGCTCTGTAGTAAAATATTGAAAAACGGTGTTGCTGATGTGCTTCAACGTGTGATTATAGTAATGGCATAGTTTTGAAGGAAACTGTCACCGGTGGTTATAAATTAAAGTATTGCAGTATTATTGCAAATCTTCATGTGGTGTAATTAGTAATCTATTACCACCAAGGCCTTACTTGTAACATATGTTTGGTTGGGTGTACCACGGTAATGCTTTCTGCTTGCTAGCTACTTAACTTTTGTGCTGTACTTTTTGTAATGTGTAGATATGGGACTCGTGAGTCACACAAAAAGGGTGAAACAGTAATCTGTCTGTTACTGTTCTCTGATCAAGTGTGTACATAACGTTTAATACTAATTATTTGCTAACCATTGTAGAATTGAGGACTCTGCTGAACATTGAGGAAAAATACCGTATTGGGAGAAGATGGCAAGAGTCTGATTCAAACTTCCAGTCTACCCTTAAAGATGTGGACCGTGAGCTCAGAGTCCAACTGTAAGGCTAGAACTGAATCAAGGGAGAGAGCAGTCGTCCTCCACCTGAGAAGAATATATCCAGGTATAGTGCTAAAAGTGGATAAGTAGATACAATATGACATTATAGGTTTGAACTTAAAAAGGACTATAATACAAACTAATACATTTTGCATGTGTGTTTCCTAGCTTTGCTTCAGATGGGCAGGCCATTGCCATTAGACTCTCCAAGCAGGTAGCCAATTGATTTTCAGGAATCATGTGATCCCTCTTGGCATGTCTACTTCTGCTTTAATGACACTGTAAGTATAGTTACTTAACCCTAGTAACCACACAGCAGTCACTCTAGTAACCATCTGACAAACTAACTACCTGCAAATCAAATTAGAAACCACCTGGTAACATAACATAGCATTTTGTTTTCTTTTGTCTTCTAGATTGAAGAAGATGATGTTTCGAGGAGTCTAAAAAGGCGAGGGATTGATGCCTTACATATGAAGACTCGGGCAGCTGAGGAAAAGTGGCCAAGTGGTCTAAGGGGCCAGTCACACCAAAAGCGTTTATGGCAGTTGCAGGCGCCTTTTTTGAATGATATTCTATAGGCAGGGCGCGTTTACGCGCTGTTTATGTGCGCCGAGCGCCTCGCGTTTTTTTGCCGCCTGCCGCGCACGCGTTTTTGAAGGAGCGCTGAGAGCGGAGAAGAGCCCGACGTCATTCGGGTCTTTCCATTGTCCAATCAAATGAGGGGAGAGCCGGGCCTTACGTTGTGGTGAGTGAAGTTTACAGTTGCTTTGAAAAACCGGACTCCACTGGCTCACTCTCTCCTGCGTGTTTGTGCACCTCTCACCCTCAAACAAGGTCAGAGCAAGCGCCCTCTTTTTAAAGTTTCTGCTAATATGACAGTTAACAGCAAAAGAGCGCTCACGCTTCAATATTTGATTGACAAGACAGCTGACTCGGTGGTTGCTTAGCAATATGAAAAGCCACGTCGCACTGCTCTTTTTTTGCAAGCGTTTAAAGCGCTTTTGGTGTGACTGGCCCCTAACTGAACACCCCATCAGCAGCAGGCCTCTAACATTTGGGCTCTAACATCAAAGACACTGAGCAGCCTGGTGCAAAAGCTGCTCTCATTCAACACCTCCAACAGCTGGAAAGAAAACTACATCAAGCCATTGTGATGTTTCACCCACATCTATCGGACATTGTTCCTGCAGACAACCCCCACTTGTGTCAGGCCCTCCCCATGCCAAGCATACAGACACTGGTATACAATGATAAGAGTGATAATGATGAAAATGTGGATAAATATGATAACTAGCACTACAGATTTTTTGTTAATTTCTAGTCTGATATTGTATTCTGTAAAAAGAAAGATGTAAAATGTATAGTATATGTTGCAGCATATCATAGAAACCTTTATGGTGGTTTAATATAATGTTCGCCTTACTTGTGCAAACATGATGTTTTACTAGGTCTGATTTATTTTAAAGCGTAGGTACTGTTTTTAAGCACACATATTCACACTAGTCTGTGTGAGGACAAATTGTGTGTTTACCATTGTGATGTTACTTATTTACTGTAATGTAAAAATGTGGTCAATGTGTGTAAGGTGTTTTGTTTTTGTGAGCTAAGTTAAAATGACAAAGTATTGAATCTTGAATCCTTTGAAACAAATACTGTAAAAGTTTGTAAAAAAATAAAATGTTTTCCACAATGAGTTATAGTCATGATTTCAGCTATTGTCACAGCACACTTTAGAGGTCAATGAATAGTGATGAACTTAATAAATACAATGATTTTACAGTCATAATCCACAAGACAGACTGCCACATACAGTAGGTTCTTACATAACCATTATATTGTCTTAAAATTCTCACGAACTAAGTTGATGTGGATTAATACTTTTTTCTTCCCATTATATTACCTTTAGTATTATATAGTTCGTTGCTATGGTGGTTGCTATGAGGCTGCTATCACTGAAACGTAGCCTGCATGACGTGTTTTCTTTTTAAATGACATTTAACATTTTCCTACAGAAAACAAAATTTGATAACCCAACAATATGATCATTTTCAACAATTTCTCATTCTCGATTTTGAGAAATTCGTTTTTTGGTAGCAGAAGGCTACGGAAATGCATTGTGTTGAAGGCGGGGTTTGCGTGTTCTGCTGTTTCGGCGTTGTGGCTAGAAGGGATACAGCAACAGCAAAATCTCGCGGATGAGCGCTGTTATTATCCAAATCCTATCCCCAAAACCTAACCCCAAACCAAACATTTCACGCGATTTAAGACAAGTTGCATCACATCTAGACAGATCCGCTGTTTCCATCCGAATTCTACCCCAAACATAACCCTAAATTGCGTAGCTGTATCCCATCTAGCAAAAAAACACTGTTTCTGCTAAAATATCTAAAAAAAAAAAAAACTTTTTTTACATTTTCTTAACGTAGATCATCTAGATGCAGCATAATTAATAGTTTGTCTGAACTAGGTGTTTATATATTCAGTAGATATATGTTTTTACAGCCCTACTTTGCAAACTAGAAAAACTACAATTTTAATGCTAATTTGTATCAAGCTGCATTACACACATGTAGGGAATTGTAGTTTTTTTTCAACATTTGTGTTTTTCTTATAATTGGAGGTTGTAAATAGTGAGTTGAGAGTACAGTAAGGTGTTTAGGGGTATTGTTAACACACTTATACAATCAGATTTTTAAATATTTAATTGTTAAATAGGTTTAAATTAATTTTAACCATATTTAACAGTGTCCCAAGTTGTTGACTACATTGACATTATAACTGAGGCCAAGATCTCTCATTAAGAGTTTGTCCCATGTCTATAGCCCCTTTTGTTGCCTTATTATAAGCCTTCAAAAATGCACCAAAGTGATGTTTCAAAGGTCCGTATTTCAAAGCAGGAGCCATGTAGATTCTTTATACTGACATATCTTATTCTGCAGGTCAAGACCTTTCTAACGATGTATTAGGCTTAGCTCTACAACAAACTTTTCATGTTCTCATTTCAAGTACACAAGCCATCTCACAGGTGTAGTTTCAGAGACTTTGAGAGCTCAATAAGGTTAGATTTAGATAAAATAAAGCTGTTTGTTTGTTTCTGGCTGTGTAAACAGACCCCATACCTTGATGAATACCTGGTGTTGGCCACACACACAAACTGTGCATTTCTGTTTGGGCTTTTATGCATAGGCTTATCTATTTATGTTAATGCTGCTATGATAATTAAATTAAAAACATTCAGGTACCATTAATAAATAAGAACATAGTCTGATGGGTAGTCATCTACGATTGTAGGCTAGTAGATGATTATTAGGCCTATTGGTTGTCTAAACCCAGATTAGCAAACATTATACACAATGTTTGCTACATAATGTACATAATGTTTGCTCTCTTGCACCTTTTGTAGCCTATTTATTTTGTTTAAATGTTTTCTTTTGAACTCAACTAAAAATGGCAAACAGGCCTATTTAGTTTATCCATTAGAGTACCATTCCCCTCCTTCCAAACTTGTCACTGTCACTGAGAAACATTTTAGCTATGTGTGCCAAATACAGTATAGGAAGCCTATGTATTGTTTCATGTTCCTTCTTTGTAAGCAGAAAGACAGGCCTGAGCAGTATGCAAACTATATCGTGAATGTATGTGGATCAGGTGTCAGTCCAGTCATAAAAATTCTGCCCACATAAAAAGTACTAAAGTAATTTATAGTAAATACCCATACTATAGTAAAGTGTAGTATACAGTTTATATTATTTAAAACTTTCTTAATGAATGCTACAGCATACTGTACAGTAATAAATACACTTTAAAAACAGATGTGTTAAAACAACACAATCAGTTTTATTATTGGAACACCAAATTTTGTTACTTGTGTTGTCACTTTAATTTAAAACACAAAATGACACATAATGTGAAATTACTTAATCATTTAAAAAGTCCTTACAACTGAGCATAGCCAGTTTTTTAACTCATGATGTGTTTCTGGTCTCATTTTTTTTTTTTTTTTTTTGTATTACTTTCAATTCATTTATAAATATATATTTCTGTCATGATGGTTCTTTTAATAACATTAAATGTGGTAATAGAGATTTGCTTCAACTTCATCTGTATGATGGAGGAAAATCACATTGATAAAGCAGATACACATAACATCATCATCCTCATCATCGTTCATAGCAACCATTATATTTAAATTGTACTGTTCAGTTGTATATCAAAGTATCCACAAGTATCACTACTGCTCTGACATAAACCCACTTTTCGATATCAAATTTGCCAAATACCTCTCAGTGACAACAAGACTGCGAAAAAGTTGTAAAAGTTATGTAAAGTATTTAACCATAACATGAAATCGATCTTTGACTCACTGTATTGAAAAGTATGGTGAGGTCCTTGCCAACACCCAACCATACCGAACCATTGATAAAAGATGAAACAATAGGCTACTTATTTACAACCTGTGGCCTAAATTCAGTACAATAGATATTAATTGGTCCCCACATGTCCCAGGTAAAGGGACCACACTTATGGTGCCAACAAATGACAACAATAAATAAAAATTAGAGTGAATTAAAAATCTGTTTTATTCTTATAAGTGTAATCATTACAATACATTTGCATGAAAAAAATTAAATTGCACCTAATACATAAAAATAAAAAAAATATGTGTGTGTGTTTGTAGGGATGGGGTCATGAACAAAATAAAAACTCAAAGTTAAAACATAAAACATCTTGTGTAACTAGCATATTTCCTATCACTGATGCAGCGCTACAGGCTGTTTGCATGGTGTCTTGACATGCAGTGTGTGACCATGATTGGCACCCTGTGCACTGTGACCATAAACACCACTTCTCTGAAGCATTCTTCTTCCTGTCATCGAAAAGGAAGCGGCAGACACAGCACAAATGGCCTCCATCTATCAAAACAAATATATTTAAGTCAAGCCAGTTAGTTGAAATTAATACTCATGAGCATATTTTAAGTAACATTTCAAAGGCAGTTTATTCATTTGTAACTATTGTCAAATTAAAATGTGGGTATTGCTGACACTCAATCATAAGATACAAACAGGTCAACAAAGAAGAATTCCTGAGGCAAATTTCAGAAAGCAGAAACAAGGAAAACTTTGGGTTTTCCATTTCAGAAATGTATGTAAATCAAACATGATTCAGAAGTGTAACTCAATTTTAAAAAATCTCACCACCACTTTATTCTTCAGCTTTAGCATTACTAACTGTAATGCCATAACTCATACAGTCGTAGGTTGGCCTCAGTGGCGGCTGGTGACTTCTTTTTTTTGAAGCTCACGATGCGAAGTTCGTCATAACATGCACGTAGCTTGTCATGTGTGTGGTTCGTCATTTCAAAATATGTGTTCTGCGCTTTGAGAGATCGTGTGTGCATCACGTGTCATACCAAAATAAGTGCCTGCTGCCTTGAACTGGAACGGAGACGCTCGCGTGTGCCAGATATTAGCACAATCTCATGCGTAATCAGAGTTTACTGTTAAGGGAGTGTCTTGCGTGTATTTAGGGAACGCGAGTGTCTCTTTTATCATAAACGGTTTTGACGCGTCTCCAGCAGGCACATATTTTGACAAAACACGTGATGCACACAGGATCTCTCCACACGCATGACACATATTTTGGAAAAGGTAACCACACACGTGACAATCCGAACACTTATTATGAATTAGCGCATCCTCGGAAGTGCAGTCACGAGCCGCCACTGGTTGGCCTGTTCTAGCCATTCATAGGCTTGTACACAGGAACATCATTTTAAAAGCAATTTTTGGTGTGCTCTGTTTGTAATTTAAGACAATGTCCTGGACAACACCCTTTAAGATGTTTTTATACATTAGGTCAAAGATGTATGTACAGAACTCTGTTAATGTATTCTGCACGTTCTGCCTGGAAACTGCACCTTGAAAGACTTACAAAGTGAATCTAGTTTAATGCTGTTAGATCCTAAATGAAAGAATTGGAGGCTGATTTGTCACAATGTGTCACTGTGTAGTGGATTGGTCTCTGGTTCTATTCCAATATCTGTTCTTGTTAAAGTATTGTAATCTGTTGAAGCTACCAAACCAGGTCTACTTGGCCTAGTCTACTTTGAGGAAGAGCTTATTATTCTCAATGGGACATAAAAATCAGCACAATTTGAAAAGATACCTTAATCTGCAGTCATCACGATAGCTACAGCGGTGGCTGTTTCTGAGGACTGTTCTTCCAGCTCTGTAGAACATAAAACATAATAACAACTTTCTTAATACAACGTTTGAATCTAATTCATAATGCAATGTGTCAACATTTATACTGTCAATAGTTAATTAGTAAATTGTAGGTTAAATACAGATACAGTACCATTCATGGTTTGCATCTAAATATCAACAGCCAATTCAAAGTGTAAAATATCAGAATACCAAACATATAGACCATTTTGCAAGATGTAAACAACACTGGTCCAGAAACACTTCCTGTTTCAGTTTGTGACTGTTTTCTTTATTTCACACATAAAGAAAACAATCAAAAAGTTTTTTAAGATAAGTTTTATATGTCCTTTTGGTTGTATTTTATCCCAACGTTTATGTTGTGTTAAGAAACTGATACAGTACAGGAAGTGCTTCTGGACCAGTGTTGTTTACATCTTGCAAAATGGTCTATAAAAGATGTTAAATGTCACCTGAAGAAATATTGTATATATAAATTGTAATTTCCATACAAGTGAGCTTTTCTCTTTGTGTCCAATGTCAATGGCAGACTTTTCAGAAGAGTAGTTTTAAGCTTGAACTTAAGCAATACCATTCAAAATGTATTACAATGAAAAGAAATACCATTTTCACACATGCCCTCTAAAATTTCTGGGCAACATCTGCTGTGTCTGTTGATTTGAAGATATTAAACGATCACACACAGATTTCATCTTTTGATTTGATTATTGTTTTAATAATGTATACAGTGGTGAAATGTACAGTGTAATGACCAAAATTACATATCTAGTAAACTATGCTTCTTAAGTTTAATGTTATATATTTATTTAAAGATAAAATAAAAACAACTCAGCGTACCTTCTGCGTCCATCACCTCTGACATTCCTTCTGCTTTGTCAGTGGAGTTGCATTGTGCTGCATCTAATTCATGTATAGGGAAAAAAGAAACACTTAGAAGCATAACAAATAACTGGTCTTTCTGCATCACACAGCAGTATTAATGAAGAAATATTATTTTATAGATAAAATTCAACTGTTGCCAAGGGCCATCACAATCACTCGTCAAATTCAACTAAACAGCTATAGGATATTCTGGAGAGGGGCCTTTTTAGAAAATGTGTCCACTTTAATGAGGAAACTGCAACTGAGAAATAGTGTTACATCCCTTACAAACTGTCATAGACACATACAGAATCTATAACCGTAATCTGTTTCAATTGAATTACATTTAATTTTTAAAGTGCCAATTCATAACAAAGTTACCTCACAGCACTTTTCAAACAGAGTAGGTCTAGCACAAACTGTACTCTTTATATTATTAGGCTACAAACTCTCAGAAAAAGGTACATGAAGATACAAAAGTTGACATTGGGGCAGTACCTTTTCAAAAAGTACACTTTTGTACATAAAAGGTATACATTGATACCGCCAAGCTACATGCTTGTACCTCATAGGTACATATCTGTACCTAAATGGTACATTTTAGCACCTTTTTAAAAGGTAGTGTACCAGTGACAAAAAGGTACAACTTTTATACCTTTTTTTTCTGAGAGTGGAGTGGCAACTTCCTTTTAATATGCAGCAACCTCGAGCAGAACCATGGTTCAGAATGGGCAGCCATTTGCCTCGACTGGTTGGGGTGAGGGGACATGGAGAAATATAGTGGCCCACACTATAAAAATGTCTGGGTTCTTTTTTTATGCATGTTGTGTAAATATTGGACAGAACACCACTGGGTTAACATTGACCCAATGCTGGGTTGTTTTAACCCAACTCCTGGGTTTTTATTACCCCATGGTTGCAAAACAACAATCCAGCATTTGACCTATCCAATATTTACTCGTTATGGGTCAAAAATTAACCCAACCACTGCTGCACTATACAAAGACTCACATGTAGGCCCGTATTATTGTTTAGTTAATTTATTTTTCCCACTTTGCAAAGAGCCAAATGATCTGCCGAAACTGAGCTGGAGAAACAAAACCACTGTTAATCTCACTTACTGATTTCAAATGAAATCTCCTCAGCAGCTTGCAAAATGGCCTCCAACTGCTTCCTTCCATAATAGGATGGTTTTTTGAGGCTGTTGGGCAGTCCTGCAACTTTAACTGTCATGCCTTGATTTACCAGGGGAGCCTTCCAGTACCTCCGGCATCCTCTGAAAGACACGGGCAAACACATGCATGTACATGTTACACATTGTAACACAGTTGGACAATTGTGACTCTCCCATCCTGTTAATATCCAGTGTACAGGCTGTAAACAGTCGGTAATGTGTCATAATCTCATGGTTGATGGACACAAATAAGTTATTGATTTGATAATAATGCCATGAAAACATGAAGGTATATTAGGTTATCAAGACTTAAAAAGTGTTTGAACATATGCTTACTATATTTTTGGTTAAACAGATCTTGCACTTTTCTCAGCAGTACATTGACCTCAACTCTGGTTCTCGGTGTTGCGGCTGAGAAGCTGGCTACAGATGTAACAAAAGACAACAATCAATCAATTTTATAAAACTATATTATGTACATTGGCACTATTACGGACCTGAGTCCATTTCTGTGGATATACGGATATCTTATATAACCAATATTACCTTTGAAATGCAGTGCAAAGTTCACTGTGTCTGTCGAGTCCAGGAAATCGCTTGTTTGGTCTTCTTTTTCAGCTGAAAAAAATAAACATGTTAAAATAAAATGCTAACAGTGACTGAAAGTAAGGACTTGGAAATCTATGAACAGATAAAAATATACATTTATTAAAGCAACTTAAGTGTAAATAAAAAAGTAACCAAATGAAGAAGAAAACTAAAATGTAATTAACTTTACCAGTGGAGGATTGAACATTTGTAGAATTTCTTCAGCCTCTCTGGTAGCTGCTTCAAGTTCAGCATTGTCAGCTTTCATTTCAAGATGCTTTGAAATAGTTGCAGCTTCCTGACATAACTGGTCGAAACCTGAAGATGCCATATTGAAAGAATGAAGAATGCAAATAGAAATAGGCAAAACAAATTGAAAGAGGGACAAACAGAGAGAGAGAGAGTGTGTATGTGTGTGTGTGTGTGTGTGTGTGTGTGTGTGTGTGTGTGTGTGTGTGTTTGTGTGTGTGTGTGTGTGTGTGTGTGCGTGCGTGCGTGCGTGCGTGCGTGCGTGCGTGTGTGCGTGTGTTTGTGTGTGTGTGTGTTTGTGTGTGTGTGTGTGTGTGTGTCTGTGTGTGTGTGTGTGTTTGTGTGTGTGTGTGTGTGTGTGTGTGTCTGTGTGTGTGTGTGTGTGTGTGTGTGTGTGTGTGTCCCTCACTAACTCTCCAACTCACTCACTCACTGTGCAAAAAAATCGTCTGCGATTCTCATGCGTGTTTCATCAGTAAAGCCGGTTCTGTGATTAGAAGTAAATCGCCATCAGCTGCTTTAGGAGAGCTTTTGCAAGTGATGGCTGTTAAAAGAGCCGTTGGTTTAAATGTTGTGAAGAGTGTAGATGGAGGAGTATGAGATGTATGTGAAGAAACTGCAAGACAAAAAAAATTTTGAATTACAAATTTTGGATTTTTTTATTCTTTATTTACTAAACATTGTATGTGTATAACTATTTACAACAAACCCCAAGATCTGCCCACTATAATAAGACTATATAATAAGATAAATAAAACGGCAACAGAATAAAACTGACCAAAAAAGAAGGATCTGAATGTCTAAAGATTTCTGAATTGTACACCATTCTTTTAATACATTTGATGTTGTTGTTACTGTTATTTACAATGAATAAAAACGCTGAACTACTGTGGTAAAAGCATAAGGTTTACCCTGCTGAAAAAAACAGCATACCAACAAGACCAGAATATGTTGTGTTTTGGTGCTGATTTGCTAGTGACCACCAGCATAGACCAGCATAATTCCCATGCTGGTTTGATGCTGTTTTTTTCAGCAGGGTACTGTTACTGTACTACAAAACACCACAGTAGAAGTAAACTAACTGCGGTAGAAACATGGTACGATTTGTGTACTATAAACACAAAATACCACAGTAGAAGTACATTGGTAGTTAATTCCAAAAATATGAATATAATACAATGATCGAGGGTCTGTCACGTTACGTTAATGGTGAGTAACATAACGTGACTTTTAATCACGCTCTAATCACCCACTACTTGATTATGTGTTGTGTTGAACTTATTGTGAACAAAAAGAATGTAATATAGATGATCAATACAATTCAGACAACATTTAGAAGCCGATCTGGATTAATAAAAAACACATAATGAATTTAATATCGAACAAACAGAAATTTAATGGTATACTCACAAAGATGTGGCGACTGGCGAGGTTTGTAAATTGACGATAAACATCGCGATGATGTGCGAACGAGATTTGGGTCACGGCAGGGGCGTAGCCACGGGTGTGCAAGAGCCACCCACAGTGGCACACCTAATGGATGCAGAATATTTATTTATAGTTTCAATAAAAAAAATGTTTACTAAACTTGGGCTGTTGTTGTTTACTTAGAATATATATATATTTAAAATTAACCATTTCACGCGTAAGTTAAAAATATTTAACTTTAAATATCCGACCCCTTGTGTCCATGGCGACGGGTCATGATTGTCACGTGACACACCGCAACAACAATAATGTATGCTATTCCTCTTATTTCGTTTTTACTTTTTTAATTAAAAATATGAACTATGTCAACTATCTAATATTCCGACCCTTAAAGATCTTTATAAATTATCTTGATCTATAACGAGATGAGTCCTGTCCACCGGATTTACAGCACCTGAATTCCCGAGCGTTTCTGCAAAATCGTATGGTATAGTACGATTTAATCTATGCTTTGAATGTATTATGCTCATGACAAACGTAATAGCGCTGCAATAAATTGGCTATATTTATTTTATGTTCAGGACCAACGTATAGCACTGCTTATATTAAGTTAAGGACCAACGTAATAGCTTTTACCGCCGCCCACTGTGTGACGTTATTAAACCAGGGAATCCGTGTCACCCACACGACAAAATAGCCTCATTGACTTTGTATGGGTCTTGTTTCCGTGCTGCCGACACGCAATTTCAACACAATCCGTGCCACCACCACGTAATTCGTGGTTAAGAGGTCGTGTTCATTTCACGCATTTCTGTGAGATCAGGTTGTCTAGACCTCAGTTTTATGAGTCTTATATGGCATTGAATTGCTCTGTAAAACTTTAGGCCGTTCACTCGAAAGAGTTCAGAAAGATCTCACGACTGCTCAGTGATGCATTTAAACAAGATGCGCTGTTAGATAAAAAAAGTAAAATCTTCAAGATGAAAAGATTTAGTAAATGCAATGGTTTGAGTCAGTCACAGTTAAAGTCTCAGGCCTGTTTCTATCAAGTCACAGATGGCAATCGAGGAATGTCAGTGCAAATCCAATTAGGAATGTTAAGGGTTTTATATACTTACTTTATAGAGATGAGAAAACACTGCTTTGTTGTTAATGTTGACGGCTTTGTGTGCAAGTCACTTGAAATAAGCAAGATGATAAAGGAAAGTATTTGTGTACAGGTTAAAATGTGCCATCATTATCAAAATCTATCTGAATAAGGTGTAAAAGGAAAACTGGTTATTTTTTTGTTTTGGATCAATATTTGATTTCTAAAGTAGAGATCTGCCCATGCAAAACACTTCACTGCAGTGCTGGAGATTTATAAATGGTTGCTATGCTGTTGCTAAGGTGTTCTGGGAGATTCCTGGGTGTTAACTTATAAAAAGAGACCAATTCTCAGATACGTCTAAGAGTCTTGTTTTATCGTCCATCAAAGATCTTAGGTTGGATGATCTGGAAAAGTTTTAAACACAGACAGTAATATGATGCTTCTCCAAACAAACAGCACTAAACATTAAACTCAGTGCTTGAATTAATAACTGTTCTCTGAAGATGAGGCTGTCTGATGGTACTTTTAATAAAGCTTCTTTGTGAAACATCACAAAATGCCAATAGCATCATTGTCGCCATGGTAATGACCCAGTCGTGTCGACACAAGTGGAGTGGGTGGAGATTATAGACTGACCCAGACGCATGACCTGCTGTCTGCTGTCTCCAACGCATGTACCCGGAAATACCCAGACACACAGAGATATCCAGAGACATCCTCAGAGGCATGCATTGCAGAGACACAAAGAGATACGCAGACAAATCACAGAGACATCAAGAGTCTCATGGAAAAACACAGAGATATCCAGAAACATGCAGACACTCAGAGACATGCAAAGACTCAGAGAGACATGCAGATACTCATAGAGACATGCAAAGACACAGATATATATTCAGAGACATGCAGAGACACACAGAGATATTCAGGAACATGCAGAGACACATAGAGACATGCAAAGACTCAGAGAGACATGCAGATACTTATAGATACATGCAAAGACTCAGAGAGACATGCAGATACTTATAGATACATGCAAAGACTCAGAGAGACATGCAGATACTTATAGATACATGCAAAGACTCAGAGAGACATGCAGATACTTATAGATACATGCAAAGACTCAGAGAGACATGCAGATACTTATAGATACATGCAAAGACTCAGAGAGACATGCAGATACTTATAGATACATGCAAAGACACACAGAGATATTCAGAGACATGCAGAGACACATAGAGACATGCAAAGACTCAGAGAGACATGCAGATACTCATAGAGACATGCAAAGACACACAGATATATTCAAAGACATGCAGAGAGACACATATATATTTAGAGACATGTAGAGACACATAGTCGACATAGAGACATGTGGAGACTCAGAGACATGCAGAGACTCATAGAGACATGCAAAGAAACACCAAGATATTCAGAGACATGCAAAGACTCACAGAGATATCCAAAGACATGCAGAGACACATAGAGACATACAAAGACGCACAGATATCCAGAGAAATGCAGAGACACACAGAGACACACCGGGACTAAAACATGCATTAACTATTCATGAATGTCTGGTATGGTTTATATGTAGTCTGACCGTATTCATGTGTTCTTGTTGCAATATACAGTATAGCCAAAATACGGTGAGGAAAATAAGTATTTTTGGACATCCTGCTATTTTGCAAGTTCTCCTACTTAGAAATCATGGAGGGGTCTGAAATTGTCATCGTAGGTGCATGTTAACTGTGAGAGACATTATAAAAAACAGAATTCACAATGTATGATTTTTTAAACTATTTATTTGTATGATACAGCTGCAAATAAGTATTTGAACACCTCAGCTAGAATTTTGACCCTCAAAGACCTGTTAGTCTGCCTTTTAAATGTCCACCTCCACTCCATTTATAATCATAAATTAGATGCACCTGTTAGCTGCATAAAGACACCTGTCCACCCCATACAATCAGTAAGAATCCAACTACTAACATGGCCAAGACCAAAGAGCTGTCCAAAGACACTAGAGATAAAACTGTACACCTCCACAAGACTAGAAAGGGCTACGGGGAAATTGCCAAGCAGCTTGGTGAAAAAACGTCCACTGTTGGAGCAATCATTAGAAAATGGAAGAAGCTAAACATGACTGTCAATCTCCCTCGGACTGGGGCTCCATGCAAGATCTCACCTCGTGGGGTCTCAATGATCCTAAGAAAGGTGAGAAATCAGCTCAGAACTACACGGGAGGAGCTGATCAATGACTTGAAAAGAGCTGGGACCACCGTTTCCAAGGTTACTGTTGGTAATACACTAAAACATCATGGTATAAAATCATGCATGGCACGGAAGGTTCCCCTGCTTAAACCAGCACATGTCCAGACCCGTCTTAAGTTTGCAAATGACCATTTGGATGATGCAGAGGAGTCATGGGAGAAAGTCATGTGGTCAGATGAGACCAAAATAGAACTTTTTGGTCATAATTTCACTAAAAGTGTTTGGAGGAAGAAGAATGATGAGTACCGTCCCAAGAACACCACCCCTTCTGTGAACCATGGGGGTGGTAGCATCATGCTTTGGGGGGGGGGGAGTTTCTGCACATGGGACAGGGCGACTGCAATGTATTAATGAGAGGATGACCGGGGCCATGAATTGCAAGATTTTCGGGAACAACCTCCTTCCCTCAGTTAGAGCATTGAAGATGGGTCGAGGCTGGGTCTTCCAACATGACAATGACCCGAAGCACACAGCCTGGATAACCAAGGAGTGGCTCTGTAAGAAGCATATCAAGGTTCTGGGGGGTCTCCAGACCTAAACCCAATAGCCAATATTTGGAGGGAGTTCAAAGCCAGAAACCTGACTGATCTAGAGAAGATCTCTGTGGAGGAGTGGGCCAAAATCCCTCCTGCAGTGTGTGCAAACCTGGTGAAAACCTCTGTAATTGCAAACAAAGGTTGCTGTGCCAAATATTAACATGGACTTTCTCAGGTGTTCATGCTTATTTGCAGCTGTATCACACAAATAAATAGTTTTAAAAAATCATATATTGTGATTTCTGGATTTTTTTTAGATTATGTCTCTCATAGTGGACATACACCTACGATGGCAATTTCAGACCCCTCCATGATTTCTAAGAGGGAGAACTTGCAAAATAGCAGGGTGTTCAAATACTTATTTTCCTTACTGTACATGTAAATAAACGCAAATAAAAACATTATTTTTTATAAAATATTTTGGCAGAAATGTTGCAAACAAAATTGAAGCGGATCATTAAAATCGTCTCTTAATTGACCCCGGTTTTCCGATAAAAAAAGAATGACCATGCAAATTACAAAATAAATACATCACGACAAATGCAGCCTGTGCAAAAAAAGAAAAAGCCATCTTCTGGTTTCTTGTGAGCAACGCTGACTGCTAATGAAAATTCATCTTATTAATGAAGAAGATGCCACAGTCTGCTGGAAATATAATACCCACAATCCCACAGTGCATTTATCTAGCGCTGTCACCTGAAAGACAGAGCCAGGAATAGAGAAGGTGACCTCACAGGTAACAAAAATAATGTTACTGCGGTAAAAACCTCTGAAAGAGAACATAAGCAGATAGGAACATTACATGCATCACTGTATGAATACACACATAGCTGTTTTAGATTTAGGGTTTGGAGTTTAAAACGAGTGCCATAAACATCAGCATCTAATAAACAAACCTAAATAAAAAGAATTGAAAATGAAAAGACATTAAACACACACTTCTGACACTGTGAACTAACATGAGCTTTTACAAACAGATTTTTTTCTCTAATGGAAAATTTTCTTTCTCCGTGACCTATAATTACAGTAAATGTCGACTTCCTGTACATTCCTGCAGTGGAACATTAGAACCTCAGGAGAGGAACCAGCAGGACTAAAAGTCCTCTTAGCTTTTATCTTTTAAATGGCTCATTTGAATGGCAACAGAAGGATAAACAAATAAAACAAACCTTTATGGCAAGAGTCATTAATGTAATGCTTTATATTCAATCAGAAGAGAAAACATTCACGCATGTAAACGCCCGTGAGCACAATTTGAGTCATGAATGTCGTTTCCTTTAAGAGAAATGCTGTATATTTTTAATGCATGTTATGATATTTGTAACTTTTACATTCACAGATTTTCAAGCTCCAATTTTGGGGGGGGTCTTTAAGGTTCATAGCAACCATTCTGGACTTTATTTCAACACCTATCGCCAAGCACACACAATGACACAAAAACAATAACTTCTGCTGTTGTAAAAATAATGTATTTGCATATATGGCCATTTATAGCTGAGCATTTTAGGCAAATTCTCATGCAAAATAAGCCTCAAAGGTGCCGTTTTTCCTGCGTTTTCGAAGCTTTGATTGTGTTTGCGCAATATAACGTGTTCACGTGTAACGTTTTTTTTACATAAAATTAACTTTTCTATATACTGCTAAAAAAACCAGGCTGATGTCTTTCCTTGTTCTATGAAGTCCCTCCTTTAGAAATGCGTAACAAGTTCTGATCGTGTATCTGGTCCAGTGTGTTTTGATCATAGATTGTCAAAAAAATTGACGACGCAATGCCGCTGTAACTGAACGTAAAATGTACGACGATGGGCACTGACACGTTAGGTAAAAATGTCAGTTTGGAGCCAGGGCGTGCGCAAAAGGAATCGTCCGTGGATCCCAAAGGCGGAGCCGCAGTATCAAACTTCTGCCCAAACACCCGCGCACCCAATTAAACCGCGCCCCTTGAACGTCTTATTTGACTGGCTTGCTAAAATAGGGTAAGTTGTTCAACTCATTTTGTCGGTGTGAAATAACACAGAAATCAAAAATTAATAGTTAGTTATATCTTTAATCTTACCTCGAAGCTTCGACAGTCCGCTCAGAGAAGCTGTCAATCATAACGACACGCCCCCTTTCTATAGCATCAAATTTCTAGCTAAAATGAAACTTTTGAACATATTTTAGCATGATAACGACTACCTTAAAGGACCAAAACCATCTTTTGGAAAATTTTATTAGACGTGTAGTTTATTTTTTCATTTTGACCCGAGTCCCGTTTGTTTACATGGAGAAGGCGGGGTTTATGACTTATACTGCAGCCAGCCACCAGGGGACGATCAAAGAGCCAGCAGCTTCAGTTTTCTAAGCGCATAGACATTATATACATTGACACCTCATAACGTGCTGGAACGTAATCCAGCGTTGCTGCCATATTGGTTGGTTCTCCACCACCAATATGAGTAAATCGGAGTAATCGGAGAGCGAGCAACTATGCCTGTACTTTTTGCACATAACCAGCGCAGTATTGATACCAGATCGAATGGGATTACCTTTCACAAGATCAAACAATATTTTTTTTTCCATTTATAATCAGTCCCTCCAAAAAAAAAAAACGCAATTATGCGATCGCATGATTTAACGCATAATCAGCCAAAGTCTGCATATTTATGCAGGGGGCGCATTTTTTCAAATACGCCGGACTTTCGCACATAAATTTCAGATTTCCAGGTGCAAAATTAGGCGGGGCTTGCATGATTTCATAATCCCCGCATTTTTGCAGCAAAAATCAAATATATCTTAGCAGAAAGTTGAAAAATTTTGCATTTACCTCGTGATTATGTGACGTGAACATCATTGAAAAGCTGCAAAAGCTGCAAAGTTTTTGCAAGTTTCCGCAATTTCATAGAATAAAATTGCATAAATATCCTGCATATTCCATCGCATTTTTTTAAGAAAATGTGCCGCAAGATCAAGGATTTTTGCCCACAACAACACAAAAAATAGCGTTTTTCTGGAAGGACTGTATAATATTACATAATCATTAAAAAAACCTGGTAAAAATTCGGGGAGTTAAAATTATTGTAGTTGGGGATACACATTCCCCAGTAGAACTAAATGCAGGGGGGGCGCATTGGGGACCCATCCAAGATGGCGGCCGTGCCAATACGTCAGCTCCAAGAGGCAGGGTTTTGTGACTGCACTTCCGAGGATGCGCTAATTCATAATAAGTGTTCGGATTGTCACGTATGTGGTTCCCTTTTCCAAAATATGTGTCATGCGTGTGGAGAGATCCTGTGTGCATCACGTGTTTTGTCAAAATAAGTGCTTGCTGGAGACGCGTCAAAACCGTTTATGATCAAAGAGACGCTCACGTTCCCTAAATACACGCAAGACACTCCCTTAACAGTAAACTCTGATTACGCATGAGATTGTGCGAGTATCTGGCACACACGAGCGTCTCCTGTCAAGTTCAAGGCAGCAGTCACTTATCTTGGCATGACACGTGATGCACACATGATCTCATAAAGCGCAGAACACATATTTTGAAATGACGAACCACACACATGACAAGCAACATACATGTTGTGACGAACTTCGCATCGTGCGCTTAAAAAAAAAACAAAGTCACCAGCCGCCACTGGTGTCTACGTATATAATGTCTATAGTTTAGCGCACGTTGTCCGGAAAGGTCACGTCAGGTTGAGGAAGCTGTCCTTAGCAAAGACCAAACAAATGGGGATTTGACTCTGGGATGAAAATAACAGCGTCTCGATGGCATGGCGACAAAAACACTCTACTAGCGCAACTCTTCCTCTACTCCTGTAGGCGGAGTTTAGTCAAAAATTCAGAATTTTGTCATCATATACACAGGAAGTAAAGGGCTGTAGTCCAAACCAGCCGTTCTCTGTAGTCCTTGAGCTTTATAATTTTGCAGGTATTATTTATGCTCTAACAGCAACTAAAGTTAGGGTCAAGAAAAACAGCACCTTTAACATCACTATTTAACAAATTTCTTTGTTAAAGTTCCCTACCAAGAACCACACGAATGTCCAAAATTATGATTGTGAAGTTTGTTTTTTATTGGTTGTAATTAACATGATAGAAACTAAATCTGAAACAAACAAAAAATGTTTTTATATTCAACATTCTTAACTGAAGTGTGAAAGTAATGCATCTTAAACTTGACTCTGAATCATCATCCAGTTTGATCAATTTAAACATTGAATTAAATTAATGTTATTTACTAAAAATGAAAGATAAACAAAGAGCAACAACATCTCTGGGTGGGTGGTTGGTTTGTGCTGTGTAACAATGATAAAAAAAAATGAAGTAACAAGGACGGTGGCTGATTTCTTAAATCATTATATACTGTACGCGTCTGAAAGATATCACATGACCTAAAAATAAAAAACCCAATGAATACAAAAAAAAAATTTCTATTACAAAAACAAACGAATGCAGTTTATATATATCATCTACATGCAGTTGACCAAATTTATATATAGCCTATATACACATAAATCAGACACCAGGCTGCATTTACAAGTAAATGTTGCTATTTTATTATACAAGTATCTAAATATGTTTTAATAATTTTGTATATTTTCCCAATTGGGAGGATAAACGGCAAACAATGAGCATCAAAATCAATATAGAAAAAGGTTTGGTTTATCTTTGTGCAGACGGTCATATGAAGATTACATAAGTGTAATATTTGACGACAATAAATAAATTAATTTAAAAGAGCAAAGCGTCCTCTAAAACAACCAACAAAACATATGTTACGTGTTTAATCTGTGCATAATATCTATAATTATAATCTTAATGGGGTTTAGGGAGGAAAAAACAAAGTCTACTTGTAATCCCAGCATTAGCCAACAAATAACTGAGAAAAAGCTTTGGTTTATTTTTTCCCTGATGACCCCTCTCTCCAAACAAACCAGCAAAATTATTCTGATTATCACTACAAAGTATTTTACGAACCTGCGACCGAAACGCCAATTTGTACCATTCCCGAACGTCAGTGCAGCTAGCTGCGCAGAGATGAGTAAACCTTATATCATAACGACACGGATGGAAGCCCAGGAGTCCCACATGAACACGCAGAATATATGAAAACCATTCCTTAACGCTCACCATAGAGGCACTTCAACGTCCGACTTGCACAAAAAAGCTGTAGGCAGTCCAAAAAAAGACCGATACACACGCCTGCATACACACACACACCTGTACACACAACATCACACGCTCGGTTTATGGTGAGTCCATGCTGAACAGCTCGATGCCCTGAGGGTTCCAGTAGAGACCGACACCGGAGTTAAAGACCAGCGACCAGACGTATGGAATGAAGAAATCTTCAGGTTGCTCTTCCTCAACGTATTTAAACTTCAGCTCTGGAAACTTCTGCAAGAGACACACACACACACACACACACACAAAGTTACAACGTACAAGATCACTGAAATGCTGGATTGTCAATATAAGCATTCATATTTGTGTATAAGGAACAGTGCTACACAAATACATTTTGTCAGAAGCAACGTATTTCAGCATTATTTCTTTGACTATACAGTATATTTTGTAATCTTAACGCGTGAAATCTGACTTTTTTCATGTTTTAGTGCTATAATTGGGTCCCCAGTGCTTCTATCAACCTAGCAAATGTGAAAAAGATCAATCCAGTAACTTAGTTTTGGTAAAACATTCTCTACAAGTACATGAAAAATATTAGTGATGCACCGATGTATCGGCCGCCGATATTTATCGGCCGATTTTTGATGAATTTGAAACCATCGGCATATCGGCAATAGCACGAGAAAGGCCGATACCGATTGTTTATTAATTAAATGCATGAAGAAATCCATTATATGTAAAAAATAAGTTAATGTTGTTAATAAAATAAATGCTGAATAGCAAAAACCACCTTTGAAGGTTGTCATTATATTTGTTTTAGCTTAATTTGTGCCTCTCTTATTATGTTGGTCAGTTGAATGTTAATTAGATCCAATCCATGTTCAGTAAAAAATAATTTGATGCAGAAATAAACTAGCAAATAGACAAACTGTATAGTATTGAATACAAGTGTTTAATATCGGTATCGGCCAGAAGTTGTCTGTTTAAATCGGTATCGGCCCAAAAAAAATCCTATCATCCCTAAAAAATATCATTAAAATTTGGCTCCCCCTGTGATGTCTACTGGCCTGGCATAATACAGCGTATTTAACTATCTTCACTTATACATAAATCCAGATCTTTCCGAATTGTCGTGTGTATGTAAAATATTTCAAATATTCAAAGGAAAAACTTTTCAGTTTTTTACTACGTCATTGAAAGGTAAACCAAGGCTTTGAACCGGTTCATGGAACGAAAACCAGAAACTTTTGATGTTTTGCAAGGAACAGAAACAAAACCAGAAACTTTCAAAATATATATATTCTGGAACAGAATCGTTTATTTAAAATAATGGAAACCAGTTAATACCGTTATTTGTTTTCGCTCTTTGACAAGATTTCTGGGCAATATGACTCGGTAAAGTTCACTTCCGGTCGTCTTTGACTCATCAGAGAAATTAGAAGCTTGCCACCAGCAAGTAGTCAACTCAATCCAAAGTCTCTAATGTAATGTCTCTAACATTTTGAGATACTTGGTAGCCTACAATATTTAACTCTTATGATTGAGATAAGAGGTAAATATTGTGGGCTACCAAGCACCTCAAAATGTTTGTTTTTTAATACTAATAAGTCATGTAACGGATCGCAGTTTATTTGTGATCCGTACAGATCACGACCCACGGTTCAGCTCTCACGCAATTCGTGGATTAATACGGAAATTTAAATAGGGTGAAAGTTGATCATCACTAAAGTGATTTTAAACAATTTAACCACAAAAAGGCACTAAAGTGAGCAATTTTCTGTACGCACAGACGCCCATCTGGTTAAATGTGTCCGGTCCAACTCCAATCAAATATGATTATCCCTTTTCCTCTTTAAAGATCAGAGCTCTTAATTTATAAACTTGAGAGAGAGTTGCGCTACTGTGTCTCATACTGTAGTCCATTAAAATACATTTGGCGAATAAAGCACTGAAAAACAACGTAATTTTCACTTTATGTGGAGCGACTGTTTATGCTGCATCTTCTTCCCGAAGTGCTGTTTGGAATTCATCCTCCATCTATGTGTGTGCGTGTGTTTAAGTGCACTCAAAAGTGCATACACGGAGAGACACGGTTCAAAAAGCAAGCAAACAATCTTTCTGTTCTTTCTGTTCTTGACAGGAAACATACAAACAAAATGATCTCGAAATACCACAGTATTAATTTTTCTAATATTTTTTTTTTTTTTTAAGTTGCAGGGGAGAATTTGTCCTTGTCTTAATTCATGTATAATGCTGAAACAAATGCAGGCATGTCAGAATTACAGTTATGCCGCTTACATAATAAAGCCTTTTTTAATGTCTGATGACAAGATAGAGACTTAAGGAAAATTATGTAGACTAATAATTTAAGATTAATGTCCTAATGATCAGCCTACTTATTTGTATGTCCCACAGCTGACATGGAACGTTATTAACCGGTTCGGGAACTTTATTTTTTTGTTCTAATTGGTTCAGGAACGTCAATTTTAGGGTTGAACCGAAAACCGGAAACGTTAAAATACTGTTTCTGTTCGTAACGAACCAACTAGGGAAAAATCTGGTTTAAAGCCCTGGTGTAAACATAGCTGTTGTGAAAAACAGGCAATGTAGAGCGTGAATAAGAGTCACAACATGGTATCTTGTACACCGAGTGCAGTAAACGTGCAGGTCAACTGTCAAGGTGCGAGATCTCATTTCAGGAGTTTTGACACAGGTGTAATTCCACACAGCAGTGAGGTAAATAAACTTGAGTTTGATTGATGATGTGACACACGGCAAGACCTCAGATGCTTCTCTTCATGTTTAAACACAAGACTTTTAACCTCTGGTAAAACGACACGCAGGGCTTAAATATGAGACGACAGCTTTATTTCTCCTGTGAGGACGTGACGTGAAGACTGAGCCTCACGGTTTCAGCTTGCTGACTTTATCAGCAGCGTATATTTCTCCTTTATTTATCTGTAAGACATAAGATGAAAAAAATAAAGCTAACACTTAAAAGCTTGAATGGACTGCCGGGAAACAGGAAGTTGTGCGTCTGTGGGTGTGTCCAACACCGATCCTTCTCGTGACCTCATTCGTGTCTTTCACTTCATTTTTTGAGGACACAGGATGTAAAGATCCCAAGATGATACAGGAAACCTCCCAGTTCCTCGGAAATGCTTTACCAAATAAATGCTATCATTTCTCATCAGGCGGTTCTGGTGAAACACTTCAGGGATCATGAGGTCAATCCCAGGAAACACACACGCTGATAAAACCGTTTCAATGAATGCACTGCAAAATCACACAACTAGCCGATCCGGCTCTGGCAGCACGAGGACCTGACCTTGATCCGACACAATACCCTTCATACACCGTACAGGATCAAGCGTGGCGGGCCAAAACCAGCAGCTGGAGGATGGCAGTGACCTGACCCGATCTCCGTCAACCCGAGCCCACGCTCAGGTGAGTCAAAGAGCAAATCAACAGCAGGTAAGCTGTCCGTCAGCATTAATAATGCAGTCGGGTCCTCTCATATTCCCCAGCGCTCTCTTTGTGCGAGACAGAGGCCGCATTGAAAAGCCTTCATATCAGACTCGATAGAAAAGACTTGGCCGGACTCCGTGACTCCGGGTCTGCTGGCTCGGCTACACTGCGGCTCTATTGGTCCGTCTGTCGCTTTCAAAGGCCGCGGAGCAAACGGACGCGTGCTGTCATCAAGAGGAGGACACGGAGCGTGGCGTGGGATGAGCGAGGATGGGTCAAAGGGTCAGGTTCAACCAACAAAAACTATTACAATGCAGCAGTGATGAGAACCACCGCACCACCGCAGTGAATTGGTGCATTACCATTATGGTGGTAAAATATGGCCACCGTCACAGCCCCAATCATAATCAATAAAATTATAAATAATAAAATGAATCCCTATATACATAATTTCTTGCTGAATGTTTATTAACACACACACGCACACATAGTGATAAGCAGAATAGGTTTAATTGGCAAATGTGTGTAGCAGAACTTCATCCATTATACTATATGACACTTGCATTACATGCGAGCGGCCCCTACGCTAATAGGATTTGCATTTCTAAGTTAAAGAGATAAAAGTGTGTCTGTATGAGGTTTGTATATACATGTGTGTGTGAGTGATGTGTGAGGTCAGTGCTGACTCTTTCATCATCTTCATAGGAGCCACAGTGTCTCTGTCTTATCACCACACAACACACAACAACAAATTCCAGCGCCTCTGTTACTCTGCACACGTCACACACTGCTTTCACTGTTTATATTCAACACAGACAGAGAGACAGACAGACAGACACACACTGAGAGAGAGACAGAAAGAGAGAAAGAGATGAAAATAAAGAAAGAAAATTGGTGAAGAGCCCTGGGGCAGACTGACTGACCAATCATGCTGCGTTGCTGTGTGTGTGTATGTGATGTGATGTGTTTGTATGATGTGTGTATTTGTGTTCCAGGACAGGAACATCACAGTTGCTCTTTTGAGAGTGCAATTCTGATAAACACTGCCCACTGCATTGCTGGCGTGTGTGTATGAGTCTGTGTCTAGACAAGAATTTTGTAATCTCAGTCATGGGGGACGCCACACATCTCCTACACAAACACGCACATCAACACATCTCCTACACTCATACACGCACGCACGCACGCATGAGCGCAGACATCTTCTAAACAAATACATAGACACACACACACACCAACACATCTTCTACACACACGCAGACAAACACATGTGAAGATGCGTTGACGGGTGTCTGGAGGTCTCGCGGCGCAAATAAGACGGTAGACGCAATTTCGCCTAATTCGTGCTTCTAGGTTCACGTGAATTTAGCATTGCCGCGGCAAACGCGCAAGTTGAAAATTTGAACTTTGGCGGAAAAACGTGCCACGTTAACCAATCAGGAGCTTGGTCTAGTAGTGACGTGATTACAGGAAGCTTGCAGAGTCGCAGAAGGCCTCCCAAGACGTGAATTTCCGTGTGAATGTCTCAATGACTAGAATTCACGCGCGAATAAAGCGAGTAAACTCAAAATGTTCAAGCGGCAAACTAGATGCACGGTTATGCTACGTACACACCAAACGCGGGGCATCAGGTTACCTGCTCTAGATTATTAAACTTGGCCGAAGACGCGTTTGAGGCGAATAGCGCGTGTTTTCGCAGCACCCATATCGCGTCATTCGCATCGCCCCGCGCGAGGACGCGTCTGATCGCGTCTTTGTGTTGACTTTGTATGTAATCTACTCGCGCAAAACGTTGAACTCACATCGAGTGTGAACCCACAGTTAGACATGTAGTGACTGAATCAGGTGTTCATATCATAACTATAAATGTGTATAGATCTTATGAAGATATTTTTCTTGTTGTTTTATTAATGCAGATCTTATAAATCTTATAAATAAGATCCAAATCTTAGCCATTGAAGCAAATTATAGAAATTTTAGTAAATAATAATAATAACACAATATAAAACAACTAACACTCTTGATTACTCTTAGTTTGATGCAATATTTTCAAGTTGTTTAAGAATCTAGAGACAAAGAAACTTAAAGGGATAGTTCGGCCAAAAATTATATTAAACCCATGATTTACTCACCCCCAAGCTGTCCGATATGCATATGTCCATCATTTTTCAGACAAACACATTTCCAGATATTTTAGAAAATGTTTTAGATCTTTCAGTTAATCAAATATAAAGTTACAGGTCCACGTCCTTCAGGTCCAAAAAATGTGCATCCATCCTTCACAAAAGAAATCCAAATGGCTCCACGATGATAAACAAAAGTCTTCTGAGGGTAATCCGCGCCGTTTGGTTGTAGAAATATCCATATTTAAAACGTTATCAGTCCTTCCAGAAAAACGATGATCTTGATCTTGCAGCATGTTTTCTTATAAAATGCGATGGAATATGCGAAGATATTTATGCAATTTATGCGATGAAACTGCAGGAACTTGCAAAAACTGTTTACAGCCATTGCATATTTTCAACGATGTTCACGTCACATAATCACGTCACTTCATAATGTTTCCATGGCAGCAGGGGACATGGCTGCGCTTGTGTCAGATAAATGTAAGATTTTGCAACTTTCTGCTAAGATATATGTGATTTTTGCTACAAAAATGAGGGAATTATGAAATCATGCAATCCCCGCATATTTTGCGCACAGAAATCTGCAATTTATGCTGCGAAAGTGCGACATATTTGAAAAAAATGCTTCCCCCGCATAAGTATGCAGACTTTGTCTGATTATGGGTTAAATCATGCGATCCCATAATCGCGTTTTTCTGGAGGGACTGATTTATAAACGAAAATAACTAGCTTCCAGTGACGCCGCCATCTTAGTCGCGTCCGAATTCAATATGAAAGCGTATGCAGTTTACGGAGGGTTCTGTGCTGCTGCTTTGTGCGATGATGAGATCGTGGCGTTACCGAAGGCTAGTTATTTTCGTTTATAAAGTTTTACATTTGGATATTTTTACAACAAAACAGCACAGATTACCCCCAGAAGGCCTTTGCTTATCATTGTGGAGCGGTTTCTTTATTTTGTGTACTTGAAAAACATGGACCCCGTAACTTTACATTTGATTAACTGAAAGATCTAAAACATTTTCTAAAATAACTAAAAATGGACGGCTTGGGGGTGAGTAAATCATGGGTTTAATATCATTTAATGACATTATCTGCAATGCTTCAATTTCCATACCAATAGTAACAATGATCCAATCGATTAGATCTTAATGGGATTATGGGTAATGTAGTTACACATGACCTGTGAAATCTTTTATCATCACTTCATCTGGAAGCTGTTTTGAATGGTTTACACATTAATCGTTAAAAGCCAATTTCACTAGAGAGAAACAGAATGAGATTTTTACTGTCGAAAATCTCCTTCCTGAGCCTCATTCATGTGATCATAAAAATGATAAATGTCATCCGTGAAATCTAAAACCCCGAACATGCAATTAAACGACGGATGAACGCCACACGCCGGCCACATGTCCTGTGATTTAGTGGGAGCAGAGGGGATTGTGGGTAAGGATGGGTACAGAAGATTTGTGTTTAATCCTGTATATCAGTAACAGATATGAGAGTGTATGTGCGTCACGTCCTGATGTCATTACATCCGTGTCTTGTAAAGGCATAATGAACGACCCCGCTGGAGTCGTTTGTGATAATGAAGATTACATTTGACCTACAGTCACCATCGCTCGGGTGCTTCAATGCAAAAGCAGCTTCATTCAACCAGAGTCTAATACGAGATTAAGATTCATTTGTCTTAAAACCATAAAACTACATTTGGATTTACTTGGTTAAAAACTTTTTCAATAGTATCAACAAGAATAAACAAGTTCCTTACAGGGCTAAAAGTAATAGTCTAGTCAAATTGCAGGGATGAAGTTATCAACTACTGAAATTTTGGTACCTTTTGGTATGATAAGTTTAAATGTAACCGTACCTTCAGTCGATCTTTGGGTAGAGCCGCAGCGCCCTTCTTGATGACCTCTTGAACTCTCTCCACTGACAGATCACTTCCTGCCTGTTCCAGACGTTGACTGAAGAAACCAATCACCTGCAAGACACAAACACGCACATCATCACCATGGCAACATTACTGCAACATCAGGACCACAGAGCTACTGTATCACACAGATCTCACCGTGTCGAGGTTCTGCATGATGTCCTGGAAGGAGGGGTGAGATCGGAACTGCTCGAAAAGTTCACGTTTATACAGCAGGGCGTACAGCAGGTTAGGGTTGTGATGAAGCGAGTTACTTAAGCAAGAGTTTATGATCTCCAGCATCATTCTGATCACCTCCTCAATGACATTCAGATCCTGAGCCTGAGGAATACAAATGAGAGGATCAGTAAACAAACAACCTTTTTCATGGTTGCATGTAAGGCTATTTTGAAATGTACTGCTATTGTGATAAATATATATACGATATCCATATGACAGAGAGTTGTGATAACTTAATTTATTTGACGTGTCTATCATTTGTGTGTTGCATGCTTTGATTGTCCAAATTAGACCAATCAGCCTTACTAAATATCCGCCAAGTAGGTCTTATACTGTTATACTATTGGCTAAACTATGGGCGCAAAGGTGAACCTAGCGTTTCAAAGCAGAGAGCGGCAAATAAATATGGTAGGAGTAGAGACAAGCGAGTCTTTTAGCCCAAATTAGATTTAAAGGGGACATCTGATTTTTTTCATGTTTAAGTCCCCAGTGCTTCTTTCAACCTAGAAAAGGTGAAAAAGATCAACCCAGTAACTTCGTTTTGGTAAACCATTCTGTGCAAGTATGTGAAAAAATAGCTCATTGAAATTTGGCTCCCCTTGTGATGTCAGAAGGGGATCTTATTATAATAATACCACCCCTTAACTCTTTCCCCACCACAAATGAGTTATCTTGTCAATGAATCTTGTCAATAAAAAAACTTTTCCTGATGAGTTTTCAGGGGAATCTGTAATACCGCAATTATCGACTAGATGGCGCACTTACCCAATTTATAATTTTTTTTTAAAGGTGTAGTGTGTAAAAAAGGATCGTTTGACCGCAATGCAATATAATATAGATAACTATGTTTTTATCGATGTATAAAGACCTTACAAAATGAATCGTATAGTTTTTTTTTTACCTAGAATGAGCCATTTTCATCTACATACACAGCGTGTCCCCTTACATGGAGGCCGCCATTTTGTTGCTGCCATGTTTTTACAGTAACCTTAAATGGAAAAAACTGCTCTACAGAGCGTGTTTGTCACTACCTTGTCTCAGATGATGACATGTCTGTCCTATGACGGCTACCGTTGCTTCTCTTTGTGCTTCAAAAGGGAGGGGTGCAATTCGCAAGCTTACCACTAGATGCCGCTAAAATCTACACACTGCACCTTTAAGCAAAACATTATTTATTAATTAATTTACACTGCGTTTATGTTTTGATAATCATTTGGAATCTGATCTCTGTACAAAATTCCTTCACAAAATGCAATTATTTCAGCTTTTTGCAATAAAAAATATTTTTGAAGAAAAATTCCCATATTTAAGCGTTTATAAGTAGAGAAAAATATAGATAGGATGAAACTTTTTTCCCCGTTTTGTTTTTTCATTTGATTTATTTGTATGCTTGATATTTTTGTACGTATTTTTAACTTTTGTGAAAAATACTGGAGGGCAACTTTTCAAAAAAAGTCTGATGGGGAAAGAGTTAATCTGCACTATCCAACCACAGCACTGCCATTTAGTGCACGCATTTAAAAGGAATTAACACACCCAAATAGGTTATAACAAAGAAAACATGCTATAAAAAATTATCTATATGGTATTTTGAGCTTCACATTCGTATTTTGGGGTCACCAAAGATTTATTTGACATCTTAAAAAAAAGCTAATAAAAATATCAGTTCTCTAGGGAAACAATAGACTGTTTTTGCATCATCTGTCTCTTACTTGCAATATATACAGTTCATGCATCATGTTCAAGGCATGTTTATAAAGGTTTTCGACGGACAGAGAGAGATGGGAAATATGTGTGGTGATGTTAGTGGTCAAAACAGACAGTCTGGAGTCACTCGGAGACCACCAGGCTTCACATCAGCACAATATTCAATGAGACACACAGGAACCCTTTTATGACACATGGACATGGGTTGTTTCTGTGATGTCTTAAAGGAGTAGTGGTTATAAAGTAAGGCCAGCTCTCTGTTCCTTACACCTATCCCTGCCATTAGACGGAAGAAATTCCTGCCCTCTGTTCCCATGACGACCCCCTACACGTGGGAAAGATGTGCGGACGCAGCAGTCGGGAATATTAACAGGGTGGGAGCCTGTCGCCACTGTTATTAACCAAATTCAAGTAGGTGCTTATGAAACCCTTACACTAATAACAAAAGTGCATGCAGACGGGAAATACTTGTCTAGCCCAGCGGATCCTAACTCTTTACCCAAAAAAAGAGGCCTGGGAATGAGTAGGACAATGTAGTTGTGCAACATTAGAATAACAACATAACAAATACAAAAATAAACAACAACAAAAAGAGTTTTTTACATGAAAGAAAGAGAGAGAAGGAGGAAGGGAGAGAGAGAGAGAGAGAGAGAGAGAGAGAGAGAGATAAAGAGTGTGTATGCGTAGTATCAGCTAATGACAAAGATGTCAATAGCATCAGTAAGAGCCAAACTCTTGTCTCTATGGTTACAAGGTCATAGGTTCTCAGGCTGAGGTCCTAGGTCAGGTCTAATGCTTTAAGCTTACAGTGATGCTGTGAGGTCACCATGACAACAGACAGGTAATGATCAATTTAAGCAAGCTGTACCATTTTCTCATACAGGTGAAGAGCGTCTTTGGTTATAAGGCATTATGATGTTAAGACATGTGTAATAAAAGCAGGAATTTTACCCTTTATTTAGGCAATAGATCATTACTAAAATTTCACAATCTTTCAAAATAAGAATAAGGTCATTCTCTGGCCTGTATTAAGACACAGAGACATAAGACACACAGGAATATGACGACTCCTCATATGTGCTGTGAAAGTCTCTACAGTCAAGCTTCCATGTTTACATTTATATGCAAACAAACAAGCTCAACACTTTATTACAATTTTTACAGAAGACAATCTTAGTGACTTCACTTAATTTCATTGAGGGTGGGTTGATGATAATAGTTTCATTTCTGGAATACCATTAAAATCACAAACGGCGTGTATCTGTTCCCATTAAATGAAGGAAATCCCATGGTGATAACAAACCCGCCAGACAAAACCAGTGTGTTTGTGTGAATGTTTGTCTTATGAGATATGACACAAGAAAAGCTTGCGAAATCCAATGTAGTCTAAACTTTTTCTTGATAAGTGCGGTTTAGGAAATCCTTCCCATGAAGATCACAGCAGTGTGGAAACTGTTTGGGTGACTGCACATTTGCAACACAATAAACTCTTCTGACCTGATCAGCATAATGAATATAAATACAAAATTCTGATATTCACCTTCCAGTATCTAGATAGTAAAAGCCTGGGTTTAGTTAACTTTTACACGAGGGTCTGCGTACAGTGTGCGTGATGCAAATTTCATTATCAGATTAATACACCTTCTTTATGTCTGATTTTTGTACTATGTATGCGCACATCGCACATGCAAATTTCATTTTCTTGCAGTAATTAATTTATCCACAAAGATCCAATCGTGCCCTGTGGGCACCAATTCACAAGGTAGTTGTTAAAAAAGTGCATAAATAAAACGGATTGAAACGCAAGCTATCGACAATGGAGGCTGTACATTGTAAAAAATGCAGCATGAAGTATGAATCTTTCCCCGCCATTGACGAGTTATCTCGGCTTGAGTAACTCGCTTCATCACATTAAGAGAAAACGCTTCCATGCCAATGACAAGTTTTTACAGCAATCCCTATTTCTGTTATTATCCACTAGGTGGCAGTCTTACACAACTTATACATCACTAATGCATCCACTGATCCAAAAACAGTAAAAACTCTGTGTCTGTTTTAATCATCACTCTAAATCTAACTTCTAACAAAAGTCATTCCAAAAAGCATTTTTTTATTTTTCAAGAAACCTACACATATTTGAGAACAAACGAAGATTGTATGAAAGGTTTTTCGTTTGAAAGCAGAGGGTCGGTTCTTTCATTTTTATATATTATATGTTAATATTTATTTAATAGGGCTGGGTATCGATATAGATGTTCCAGATCAATTTGATTTTGATTTACAAGCTATCAAATCGGTTCAATTTCGATTCTCGATTCAATTTTCGATTCCGGATCTCAGGTCGGTTTTTATACTCGATTCTCGATTAAACTCAATGAATATAGATTTAATACAAATACTATATTAATAAAAAAGAACAGTGAACAGCAGTTTACAAGTGGGTAATTAATAAAAAGAAATTAAAAGCCACAACACTATTGTTGTCGTCTGGCTTGCGAAATCTAAAATGCTTCCATACTTCTGACTATTTATGTGAAGGTGGCATCAACGTCGATGAAGCACCTGAAACCACCACTTTAAGCACTGAATGAATGAATGAAAGGTTCGCCTCTCACTCCTTGGTAACATTGTGCAAGGCAAAAAAGAGGGTGACATCTAATGGAGAAGACTAGTAACAAGATAAACGTTAATCTTGCGTTCAATGTTTGCGCAAATAAATAAGAAAGAAAAAATCGATTCTGCTCTTTGAGAATCAATTTTGAATCGACCACATGAAAAAAAACCCAGATTAATCGAAAAATCGAAATTTGTGCCCAGCCCTAATATTTAAGAGATAAAATCATAAAAAATGCTGCCACTGACTGGCAACTTAAAAAAGCTGGCATGGAAAGAGTTAAACAACTTAATTATGCAAGTCAGTTCAACCTAGTTTTTAAGTTTTGACTTGTTGACATAACTTAGAAAAACAAGTTGAAATTGTTAAACTCTTTCCCCGCCATTGACGAGTTAACTTGTCGATTAAGATAAAGCGCTTCCCTGCCAAAGACAAGGTTTTTGGCAATCTGTATTTCCGCTATTATCCACCAGTTGGCGCTCTTACCCAGCTTATAAAACCTGGAAGTATATCCTTAAGGCAAACAGTTCAAACTTCGTGTATGTTTTGATAATCGCTCTTAATCTGATCTCTATATAAAAACGCAATTATTCATTTTTATTAAAACTTTGGTATTTTTTAAGAAACGTATCCATATTTGAGAGGTGAGAACAAATAACGTTAGGATGAAACATTTTTGTTTTTTTTTTATTAAAAGAGGGTCTGTTCTTTCATTAGATATATTGTATGTTTATATATTTAAAAAGAGAAATTTCTGGAAAGCATTAAACTTTTGTAAAAATAATAAAAAAATGCTGCCGCTGACTGGTAACTTTTTTTAAAACTGTTGGCGGGGAAAGAGTTAACGTAATTTGTTAAGTTAAAGTAACAGAAAAATATGTTAAATTGATATCATTGTATCATGAAAAAATACAATGATGTTTACATTACAGCGCCACTCTTTGGGACCTACATAACTGCTCCTTAGAGACCCCTGTAGGCCAGGAGTGGTATTGCATGCGTTAAATGCCTATGTACCGTTTAAGTCAAATGACATAAAAAATATACTATACTTCCAGCTTTAGAGGGAAGATTTTACTTGTTTTATGTATATTCCTTTGGAAATATTGTAACTAAACAAATATCATGCCAATAAGGTACTTTAAACTGAAATTGTGAGAGAGAGACAGATGGAGAGATGAAGAGGAATGGATGTGAATAAAGCAGTAGACACAAAGGACGTGTGTGATGTCTAATGAGGACAGCAGACAGCAGTCTGACCAACCCAGAGACACAACAGACATCTGCAAGACACCAGCCTGAGGCTGTTTGTGAACACACACACAACCCCCCCCCCCCCCCCCCCCCCCACACACACACACACAACATCAAGGTTACACACTGAACTGAAGACTCCACACAAGTACACACTCCATTTACATCTCTATTGTCACACACACACCCCCTCTCCCCTGAGTGTGGTCTGGCAGGTCTGATGACGCCCCTCTAGGGTCGAACCCGAAAAAGCGCCTCCCCTCATTACTCCCAATGGATAGGTGATAAAGTGTTTACCTCATAATAATGCTGAAACATGTTGTCTTGCAAGCAGCATTCAAAGACATTATTGATTTATAAAGAAGTGACTCTTGTGAGGCAGTTTAAAACATCAGGAGGCATCATAAACTGCATCGTATAAATGCTACGTGGCCATATGCACGCTTGTGTTCAAAAAACACTATGCACAAAACATATTTTAAATGAGTATGTTAATCAGTGAATATGAATATCAATGCATATGAATCAGTGAGTCAACCAATCATGCAATATCAATATCTCCGCAGAGACGTAAAAAACTTACATAATCGGGCAGAATCGTCCCATCATCTGCTCCCAAAGGCCCAGGCAAGGACTGAGTCGCCTGCTCCAAAACTTTATTGTGTTTCTTTGACAGCAGAGCAAACAAGCTGAAAGAGAGACAGATGAAAGAGGGAATGAAATAACATTGCTCACAATTTAATAAATGTGATTGTGACTTGTCCCATGAGGTTGCATGTAAACATTTTTCCACTTGGTAGAAAAGATTAAAGTATTTACTGTATATTGTTAAAGGGACACTCCACTTTTTTTGAAAATATGCTCATTTTCCAGCTCCCCTAGAGTTAAACATTTGATTATTACCATTTTGGAATCCATTCAGCTGATGTTTTAGCATAGCTTAGCACAATCCATTGAATCTGATTAGACCATTAGCATCGCGCAAAAAAATAACCAAAGAGTTTGGATATTTTTCCTATTTAAAACTTTAATCTTCTGTAGTTACATCGTGTAATTTTCCGTCGGTCTTAGTAACCACAGAAGAGCCAAGTTTTAAACAGGAAAAATATTGAAACTCTTTGGTTATTTTTTAACGCGATGCTAATGGTCCAATCAGATTCAATGGATTGTGCTAAGCTATGCTAAAAGTGCTAGCGCCAGACCCGGAAACCATCGGCACATCTGTAAAGACTCAATTTGTTTTGTTTGTTCATGTTTCCACATTTAAAGATGTTTCATTATTTAAAAGCTTTAAATTATTAAGAAAAAGATTATATTAGTAAAACTCTGTAGTAGTATGTGTGGCTTTGCACTTTTAAAAGTACACTTCTACATGTGAATACCCTAATCTAGTGCCTTATTTAGCTTTCATAAGTGAAAAATCTAATTGAGTAAATATTTATGTTTTATCCGATTAGTCGATTAATCTTAAAAAAATAATAATCGCCCGATTAATCGATTATGAACATAACCGTTAGTTGCAGCCCTACATCATACGCCACATATACATTGAAAGCTTAATAAATGTTTAAGCTTAATACAAATATATTTTATTCATCAATACACATATGTGCACATGCACACATTTTTCCTGCTTTTACACTCTATAGGAACGTGAGATAAATAGCCAGACTGAGATGAGCCAGTGGGATGCTTTATGTTAAAGGCAATATTAGGCATGAATCATAGGTTCATGGTCCTACACCCCCACCACAATGACCTTCAAATGCTTCCCATCTACCAGAGTATGGTGAGACTAAGAGGCAATTGAAGACGTCATGCAGAACATGTGAGATGATTGAGAACAGTAGACATGATAGAAAGGATTAATGCGTCACATAAGGATGACCTCATCAATCACTAAAGGACAGCACATGCCTTGACCTCAGTCATACGACACACACACACATATATATTGTATATACTATTAAAGTCCTATCCTTAAGGATGCTCAGAATTGCATATAATCATACTATTCCTGCTTATTCTGGATGACCTACTATAAGTGTCATAAATAAATCTTTTTTTTATTTGACAATGAGACAAATAAAACAAAAGTAATATATACTGAACATCTTTTAGCAAAAGTTAGGACATTTTATACACAACTGAAAATGAATATTAGACATAAATCAACTTTTATTAACCTGCGTGTAAGCAAGACTATATGTACATGAAGTATCGATCATTTAATTAGGGCCCGAGCACACCGGGGTGTGAGGACCCTATTGTTCTTCAAGGAGTTATTAGGGCCCGAGCACACCGGGGTGTGAGGACCCTATTGTTCTTCAAGGAGTTATTATTATTATTTTTTTTCTTTTTCTCCGACTTCAGCGGGACTTTAGAGGGCCTAAACATACTCGAAAACTCATGAAATTTTGCACAGATGTCAAGAGTGATAAAATTTACATGTGGTGTATGCTTTAGAATTAGGCGTGGGAAAATGGCTCTATAGCGCCACCTACAAATTTTCAACGAAGCAGCCCTCGGACTGTGTTTGACGTACAATTACGAAATTCGGTATGCATCTGTAGCATGACAAGACCTACAAAAAAGTCTCTTGGAGCGAAGCCGTAAACCAAACAGGAAGTCAGCTATTCTGAGTTATTTTTGTGATTTGGGCGCAGTTTTTGTCATTTCCAGGCGTCATACTTTAACTAACTCCTCCTACAGTTTTCGTCGGATCATCTTCATATTTGGTGAGTGTCATCTTAAGGCCTTTGTGATGCCAAATTGCGAAGGATTTGACTCTACGTAAAAATTTGTGTCGGTTCTGGCCCGACAAAGTTTGATGTTTTCCAATGAAACAGGAAGTTGCTGGAACTCATGCATACAGTGTCCGATCTGTCCCAAATTTCACATGATTGCTAAGAGTCCTGACCTGAACACATCTACATAACAATTTTCATTTATAGCCATAGCGCCACCAGCTGGCAACCTGAAGGAACATGTTTTAGCGCCACTTTCAAATATTGAATGAAGCAGCCCTTGGACTGTGTTTAACTTACATGTACGAATTTCGGTATGCTCATGTATTATTACAAGCCCTACAAAAAAGTCTCTTGGAGCAACGCCCTAAACCAAACAGGAAGTCAGCTATTTTGAATTATTTCTCAGATTTTGGCTCAGTTTTTCTCATTTCCAGCAGTCATACTTTAACTAACTCCTCCTACAGTTTTCGTCGGATCATCATCATATTTGGCGAGTGTCATCTTAAGGCCTTTGTGATGCTAAATTGCGAAGGATTTGATTCTATATTAAAATTTGTGTCTGTTTCGGCCAGCCAAAGTTTGATGTTTCGCTATGAAACAGGTTGCTGGAACTCAGGCATACAGTGTCCGATCTGTCCCAAACTTCACATGATTGCTAAGAGTCATGACCTGAACACATCTACATGTCAATAGTCACTTATGGTTATAGCGCCACCAGCTGGCAACAGGAAGTGACATGTTTACAATGATTATCCAATGTCTGATCTGTCCCAAACTTCACATGATTAATAAGAGTCCTGGACTGAACACATCTACATGTCAATAGTCACTTATGGTTATAGCGCCACCAGCTGGCAACAGAAAGTGACATGTTTACACTGATTATGCAATGTCCGATCTTTCCCTAACTTCACATGATTAATAAGAGTCCTGGACTGAACACATCTACATGTCAATAGTCACTTATGGTTATAGCGCCACCAGCTGACAACAGGAAGTGACATGTTTACACTGATTATGCAATGTCTGATCTGTCCCAAACTTCACATGATTAATAAGAGTCCTGGACTGAACACATCTACATGTCAATAGTCACTTATGGTTATAGCGCCACCAGCTGACAACAGGAAGTGACATGTTTACACTGATTATGCAATGTCCGATCTTTCCCTAACTTCACATGATTAATAAGAGTCCTGGACTGAACACATCTACATGTCAATAGTCACCAGTGTTGGGCAAGTTACTAAAAAATTAGTAATTAGTTACAGTTACTAATTACTTCTTTTAAAAGTAACTGAATTACTCTACCGGTTACTGTATATCAAAAGTAATTAGTTACTTAGAAAAGTAACTTTTAACTTACTTTTATGTCTGCTTTTTAAATGTAAATATGAACAGTACTGAACAGTCAAACAGTAAAATGATATGGATGGGCTATTTTACACATAAGACTCTAATATATCACATACTGTAGGAGCCTATTTTGCTTTAGATTCAACCTTTGAATATTTTTGTTAGAAATTATCTTAATATTTAAACTTAGTTTATTTATGTATATCATTTAGACCATTTAGACAAATATTCTGCATGTTTACAAAAATATAAAATGTGTTAAAATTGTGTAGTGTCTCTTTAAAAATTTGGAGACAATTGTGTCAACATGTCAAATTTTCTAAAATAAATTATAATTTTTCTGATTTCATATTTATTTTAATAAGTTAGAAACGTCTCCGCTGTGTCCTGCTGACAGGCACGATGCGTGTGCAGCAGATGAGGCAAATTATGGGTCCTCCGAAGGTTAGACCGTCTCATTTCAGTTCTCTTCGCGAACTTCTGAGCGCCTTGAATGGGCAAGTGCTCACCTTTTATTGCATGCTTAGTAGGGTGCAGCACTTGAATTGGAACACAGCTTGTGAAGCTTGCCACAGGGACTGCGCTCTTTGGTCATATATTGTTTGTTTTCTGTTGGATTTAAATGATACACAGGATTAAAGGAAGATATTTATTCAGAAAACGGAGTAGGCTACGTGGATTGTTTTGTCGGACTGACACAGAGCGAGTGGATTGTTTTGTCAGATGGACACAGAGCGAGTGGATTTTTTGTTCGGATACGGAGAGACTGAAACTAAAACTAAAAGCGAGCTCACACATACTATGGAGTTTTAACACGGGTGTACACCGCAGTGTGAATATTTTAGTGGAAACAACAATCGCGGATCGTTCTCTTCCATGAAGCCGATGTAAACATCTAAGAATATATGATCATTTCTTAGATTTATTACCTTTGTGGACTACAAATGCAAGTTGATGTCATACTGCGATTACTTGGTGAAGATAATTTACAAACATGAGACCGGATGGATTATGACTTGCGCACAATTTTTAAACAAAGGTATGTTGTCCCGTTTAGATTTTTCATGTTCATTCTATATGCACTGTCAGCTATGATGAAGTGTAATGAATTATTGCGCCGCCAACTACAGTCCTGCGACGTCAGATATGTCTTGTCTATTTTTTACAAAATAGAGTAACGCGCGTAACGAACTCATTTAAATTTCAGTAATTGTAATTGCGTTACTTGATTTAAAAAAATAGTGGAGTTACAGTAACGCGTTACTCCCATCACTGATAGTCACTTATGATGCCAATAGTCAGTTACGGTCATAGCGCCACCAGCTGGTAACAGGAAGTAACATGTTTACAATGATAATGCAATGTCAGATTTGTCCCAAACTTCACATGATTGATAAGAGTCCTGGACAGAACACATCTACGTGCCAATATTTACATGTAGTCACTCATACACACACACACTCGCTCACTCTCTCTCTCTCTCTCTCTCTCATGCTATCTTACACGATGCTACCTCGCTGTCATTTGTAATTAGCAACAGGAAATGTGGCACATTATACTACACTTTTAAATGGTTCACCTATGTTTACATGCTTAAATGCCTATTTACTACTGTTCCCTTTAATTCTTCTCATGCCACGGCGTGGCGGTGTCAGGTGTGCGAGGGCCCTTCCATCACTGCTTGCAGTTTTAATTTTCTTAATGGAATACAATCACTGCTATGGGAATCATTTTGTTATAAGCCATCACAGATAAAAACGTCTGGTGTTATACGCTACGTTTAAAATCACTGCTTCCTTTCAATATAGTAGGCGAAAATCAGTATTAGGGCCCTATAAAATCCGTTTTATTTTTTCCCAAATTCCGTTTTTTTTCCCCCAAATTCCGTTTTCTCCGTTTTAATTTTTGCAAATTCCGTTTTATCCGTTTTAAATTTTGGCAATTATATTTTTTACCCTTTACTTTTATTTTAGTCATAAAAAGAGTGTGCCTTTAATGTTAATGATTAAAATGTAAATGATTTGGGGGAAATCTGGATAACAGGATTACTTAATGACTATAAAAGATGCATTTACACACGCACATGCACACGCACACGCGCACACACACACAACTCAATTCAATGCATTGTTTAGTGTTGTTGCAGGAGGCTACAACAAGGTGTCAAAGCAGTGGTGCCTTCAGAAGTGCCTTAAACACATCAATCCAGCGGAATATTTTATACACAATCGCTTGAAATGCATATAACGTTACAAAAAAACACAGGATAGTGAATTAGGACAGAATGAGCACGCAGCTCTTTGCACGTGAGAGCGAAAGAGAGACAGAAAGCAGCGCCATGATGCAGGTGATTATATTTTAAATGCGAGGGATAGTTAGTTTGCCTCAGCTCGCTTGAAATGCATAAAACTGAACAAATACATGAGGATTTGTGTTCGCACTTTGGACAGATGCGTGAGCGCGTGCACGTGAGAGAGGAACAGTGAGACAGACGTGGATGAGAGAGTGCATGTATCTTTGCGCTCACCGTGAACAGAGTGTTGACAAAACTTCCAAAATAACAGTTCTCCGGTCACATAAAAGTCATGTGAGACCTGCTCGGAACTAAGTGCTTAGCGTCGAATTTCTTAATTTTTTCGCTGACGAAAGCAGAGTCGTGGAGAGCCGTTTCGCCATGGTTTCAGTGTTTTGGAGGGGGTCTGAAACCACGGGAGGGGGCGTGTCGCCCAGATTTACTTCCCCCGGTCTGCATTTCCCTCAGACATACGTTCGTCTCCCACACAAAAACATAATTTTATTCAAAATATGTAAAATTCCGCAAAATTCCGCGTTAATACTAGATTTCGTGTTAATTAGCCAATTCCGCGATTCCGTCCGCGATTCCGTGATCGCGGAAATTATAGGGCCCTACAGTATGCGAGACATGTAATATGTGCATATTTGAAACAGTACCAGTAGGTGAAAAAAATACCCAGATGACCCACTATTTCGGTCTCGATTTTTTAAGTGTGAGATCAATGGTCGATTTACTCTCCATTAAGGCCACGTGAGCTGATGAGCCACCAAACTCAAAAAGTAAATAAAAAAATATTGTGAATCTATGAACCGAATGGCTTTTTAACTTTTCCCCCGCCATTGACAAGTTAATTTAGTCAATTAAGAGAAAACACTTCCCTGCCAATGACAAGTCTTTCCGGCAATCCGTATTTCTGCTATTATCCACCAGGTGGCGCTTTTTCCCAAATTATAAACCCAGAAGCAACCCCTTAGGGCAAACAGTTCAAATGTGTATGTTTTGATCATCGCTCTGAATCTTCTCTATCAAAAGTCCTTCACAAAAACGCAATTATCTCGGATTTTTGCTTAAAACTTGGTATTTTTGAAGAAACCAACGCATTTTGGAAGGTGATTACAAATAAAGGTAGGACGAAACGTTTTTTTTAAACAGAAGGTCTGTTCTTTCATTTGTTTATATACATTGTTTACATGTTTATATATTTAAAGAACATTTTCTGGAAGACATTAAACTTTTGTGAATATCATAAAAAATGTTGGCACTGGCAGGCAACTTTTTTTTAAATACCCTTCAAATTGCGCAAATTGAAAGTACAGCCAATCGGAACACGTCAATTTCGCAAAGACTCCCATATATCACAAAAAACTTTATACGCTAACATGAGATGCAATGGGGAAGAGGTGTATTATTTCGCAAAACTGCAATGGAAACAGTTTTCATAACATAATCATTATTTAAAGATGATGCGGTTTGTAGTAAAAACTCTCAAAAACACCTTATTAGGGATGGGACGATTACAGGTTTCACAGTTAACCACGATAAAAATGTTCTGATGGTTAGTATTATCTTTTAAAATTGAATTATCATTACAACTGTGTTTGATTACCATGATTTTGAAAACTCTGAAAATCCTGTCCAGCCAGAATCAGTTTGACGGAGGCGCGCACATTCAACATCGTTTTTTGCACAAAGAAGGCATTTAAGGCATAATGTATTGTATTCATTCACAGTAAACTTATTAGACCGATTTATTAATTTTTTTTACCACAAAAATAATTTCAGGGACATGAAATATTAAATTGTGATTTTCAAAAATAAAACTTGTTCAAATGTTTTCAGTGTGTGTATCAGTTCTTTTTAGGGGTGTAATGAGACACTTAATCCATGAGACGAGACGAGACACGAGATTGGGTTCACGAGAACGAGACGAGACGATATTTTTACACTTTTTAAGAAATCCTCAATAAATGAATAAGAAACCGAAATCACGTCATTTTAAAAAGTTTTAACTAATCAAGGACTGTCCCTAACAATTATTTTGCTAACTGATTATGAAGTAATTTGTTATTTTTGGGTGATAAAAATAGACCCAAGTGTGCAGTAGCCTTTAAAATTATATAATAATGAAGATTATGCAATAATAATTGGTTCAAATAAAGTATTAAAACCAAGCGACATTACACAACATTACATTAACAAGCACATTACATTTGTGTCCTATAAATAAAAAGCATTATGTAAATATTATAACAAATGCCTGCAGGGGGCGATAGTGAACTCGTCTCGCGGACGCTATCTTCACTTTCACTTTAGACGGAGAGAAACGCTTATTTTTAGCCAAACAATGTTTAAACCCATTTGAATATTTAATATATGTCCATTTCTTTACACTAGAAATGATACAGCTACTGTCATTTTTGAGCATGAACATGCAGACATTAAATCATGCATACTCTGAGTGAGGGTTTAATCTGCTGAGACTTTACATCTGACACTGATCAACAGACAAACACAACACGTCTCAGACTTCACACGAGTTCAAAAACGAACATGATTAGAAACCCAAACAAAAAAGCAAACGCAGTAAAAGACAAATATAATGCATGCACTGTAAAAGGTTCAAACAGAAAGCTGCATCCTAAGGAGGTTGCATATGCAGGCTGCATACGTCATCAAGGTTTATTTTAGTTAATTATCTGAGCGTTACATTCGCAAGTCGTCAGCATATTACAACAAGTTGCGATTGACTAAATAATTAGTAAACTTTATAATTGTTCATATTCTCTAATAAGACGGTCTTTATTAAGTAAATGCAGTTTAAAAATGCGACCTCAGAAGGATGGAGTCTTTTATTTGAGAAACGGCTGGCATTTCACCTTCACAAGAAATCTGCGAGACACATTTAATCTCGCGAGATCTCATCGCACAAGATCTCGTCACACCCCTAGTTCTTTTTGAAAATTTTTATCTCATTTTAACAAAACCACGATAATATTGATAACCGTGATAACTTTGGTCACTATAATCATGATAAGAAATCTACATACCATCCCATCCCTACACCTCATAAATGTTTGCCCCAAAGTATAAGAGGCTTTTTCTTGCCAATAATGTTTGGATAACACACCGACTTCTCCTTAAAATAAATGCAAAAAATAACCAAATTCCGTCAATGTAATGTTTGGAATAAAATAAATTTTATTTGCATATCACCGGTTAGTGAAAACGCTATCATTTCACAAAAGTTTTTTTATCGACATTCAGAAAATATTGCAAAAGTGCGCAAATCTGTGTTGGAAATGCAGCTACTAGTTTTTCTGGTTTTCCGTTTTGATTAATAAATAATACCAACTACTGCCACCTGCTGGTATGGAAAGGAAACACACCCCTGGCAAAACAGACATGCTACTTGACCGCCATCTGTTTGGTATGTCAGGTCAACTTTAAACCCAGACGTAGCCAGAATGCGAGTAATGCGAGCCTAACTTACAGTCTGCGCTACTTTGGTAGACGGTTTGAGAACTAAATAAATCATAAATATCATTGGCCTGATCTGATCTTACTATCACCTGTTTTTTAAACTACAACACTACACGAGCTAAAGAAACAGTACATACACTCAAACAAATAGTCAGATTAGTATTTTTGTGCGAGAGTTTAAATCTCTGTGCCAGCAGCCGACAGCCGCAATGAATGTGTGTAGTTGAATGCTGATGAAACATCATCATGTCACAGTGACCTACTGAGAGAACATTAAAAGCCCGCTGGCACACACAACAGAACTATCTGTGCGTCTAGTCTGGGTCTTGATCTGTCTGATAAACACCCTGACACACGCGCTGTCTGGTACACTCTGTCTGCCCAAATCTGTCTGCTGCCAACTCAAGTACTTTATTTGTTGAATCTTTTGTGTCTGTCAGGAGCAGGTGGCGTTTTCTCTGCGCTAATGGGACGCACGGACGGCACTTTGTTGACTCTTAAACCACTCGGAGCTAAAAATACCTTTGTGTAAATCTTTAGCTGGGTCTCCTTCAATGAACATGTATACAATTGTGTGTGTGTGTTTCTCTGATCATGATGTTGACAGATTAGCAGGTCTATCAGTTCAGGTGTGTTTGTGTGTGACGGCGTTTAGGCAGAACCATGTGGTCCTATTGTTCTAGGCTTACTGAGATCAACCATACACAACAACACACACACGCAACAGGGTTAGTCTTTAAAAATACAATAATCCTTAAAAGGTCAATTTATCACAACTGGTTTACATTTTACATCAAAAGAAACAATACATTTTGCATACAAATTTTCTTCCATTGGCATTATTTAAACACATTCTCGCCTTTTCTACAAAAAATAAGAGAACATTTAAGCAATTACCTTTTTAGGATCATTAAAGGTCCAGTGTGTCAATTTGTAGCTGCATCTAGTGGTGAAACTGTGAATTGCAACCATGGCTCAAGTCCACTGCTCACCCCTCCCTTTCGAAATGCATAGAGAAGCTACGGTGGCCGCTAATCTGGCACGCGCATGTGCAGTTCGATAGAAAGGTTTCACTAGGATATTTATGATTGGGGGCCCACATTCAAGCAGATGAAATAATAACGTCAAAATCTTAATGGTTGTGGACAGGGCATACAATATATCATAGAAAATTAATAAGGTCGGAGCTGATGGTGTAGTGCACAGTGCTCCGACATAGGGCTGTCAAAATGGCTGGAAAAATACATTTGATTTTCGTACTTGAAAATAATTATATTCGTATTATAAAGACCGACTTTATCTTGGAGAATATCCTCACAAGACGGCGCAGCACAACGGCTCAATAATATAAACAAATCAAGCACCGCATATTTTTTGTTAAACGAGTTTTATTGAAATTAAATTTCAGTATTTATGCACCTGTAAATGTACAAAATGAATGCAAACAGAAGGCATTTCATATTAATGGCATTTCAATAATACATTAGTAGATAAATTAACATGTATTTATAAAGTATAAAAAGGAATTAAATATTATTTAGGCTAAATTAAGCTTGAGAGATCATTTTTAGTCGCTTAGATTTTCTCATAATTTTATAAAAAGCTTAAATACTATCCACAACAACTTAAATTATATCCTTTTATTAGAAATTATATAAATCATCAGACTCTCCGTAATAACATAGTAGATGTGCTGAAAAAAGTCAAGTCATCATGTTTATATGTTTCACACAGATATTGTTGATGAAAAACGTGCATATCTAAATGCCCAGGACATGTGAAAGTCAATATGTTGCATGAGTGTCCTGACACGTACAATTTCGAATGCATAGTTTTAAGTTCAAATATGCATTTATTTTTTGAAAATGCTGTGAATGGACTCATTGTTTAGAGTAGGACCTAAAATAAAAGATGGTGTATCATTTGTGGCTATCTGTGCTATCTGAGGCAGTCCACACCAGAGTATGTGAGCGGAGTGGAGTGGAAAGAATTTGCGCTCCGCGCTCAAAGCATTTCATAATTACTCCGCTCAAGCTCCGCTCTGGGTATACAAATTTCCGCTCCTCCTCACTCCCCGCGCCGTCCATCCTTAAGTATCGCTGCGTTTTCGCTCAACGGCAAATTTTTATTTTAAAAAAAAAAACAACAACGAATATGCAGTACTAAGAGAAGGACTTCATATACTTTATTGGAATTTGAAACAGTAGCTAATATTAGCCGAAATTAGGCTATTATTTAGCTCACTTTTAAACAAAGCAAAACAAAAAATGTGTTGAAATTAAATAAATTATTAAATGAAAAACCTCATATAAAATAAATAATCGAAAAACATTACATTAAATCAAAGAAAGAAATCACAAACTGAAATATTAATTTAAACAAATAGCAAAACGAAAAAAATATAGGGCTACTGCCTTCACTTTATGCCAACTTTTATAGGCTATTAATTACAGAACTATTCTGAACAAAACAAATGCTGGCTGGTTGAACATATTTTTTATTTTATACGCAGTTATTAACTGAAGAACATCACATACTGAAATAGCTAATATTAGCCCAAATTAAGCTATCATTTAGCCCACTTTTAAACAAAGCAAAACAAAAAAATGTGTTGAAATTAAATAAATGATTAAATGAAAAACCTCATATAAAATAAATTATCAAACGAAAAACATTACATTAAATAAAAGAAATAAATCACAAACTAAAATATAAATTTAGACAAATAGCCAAACGAAAAAAATATAGATAGTCTACTGCCTTCACTTTAAGCCAACTTTTATATTAATACTAGAACTATTCTGAATCTGAACAAAACAAATGCTGGCTGGTTGAACACATTTTTTATTAAAGCTATATCTCCAATGCTGCATTCACTTTAGGAAAAACGAGCTTTTGCCGAGTCGCAGGTGCCAAGCACTTGCGCTGAATTTCTATCCGCTTTGCCCTGAGAGTGTGCACGCAATTTATATCTCTTCAATCACTTCTATGCAATTGTTCTATATTTCCCGAAGTGTGTATGTGCTCAGACTGCGTCCTCTTGTGCATTCGCAAATCCATCAGCTCTCGCGCGCTGTCTGGAAGGTGCGCTGATCGCGCGCGCGTCTCAACAAACGGTCTCTGTGCGTTGCGCTTGGTGCAGAGTGCTCATGGGAGTTGTAGTTTCCCAGTGTCGCGTATATAAATGTTTGTGAAAGTACTACAACAATACAAATGCAAACTACACTGTAAAAAAATTCCGTAGAAATTGCAGCTGGGTTGCCGGTAATTTACCGTAGAATTAAATTTATGTTTTTTACTGGCAATATTTTGTTCAACGTTAAATGAACATTAAACATTTACAAGTCTTTGTCTTTACAGAGTAAAACTAAAAAAAACAGCATCAAGCAAAACATTCTGGAAAACAAAATCTGAAGCAAAAAACAGAAAAACGTTGATGATGATTTCTGGTTCCCAGAATGCTTTGCATGAGGCTGTTATTGTACAGTTTTATTCTGTAAAGATAAAGACTTGTTAATATTTCAAATTTATTTAACTTTGAACAAACTCTTGCCAGTAAATAACATAAATGTAAATCTACGGTAAATTACCGGCAACCCAGCTGCAATAACATTGTAATTTCTACGGATTTTTTTTACAGTGTAATGCAAAATATGTTAAGAAACATTTTAATTCCCCCTCCGTTTTTTTTCACAGTGGTTTGGTCCGGAGTCTGACAAGTCCTGACTCGTAATTGAGCGATAGTGGAGCGTTTTCGGAGCGAGAGAAAATCACAACGCTCCGACATAAAAAAAAATGCTCCTCGCTCCTGGCAAAATTACGCCACTCCACTCCTCGCTCTGCTCCCACTCCGCACCGCTCACATACTCTGGTCCACACTCAAGTTTCCCATAAATTTACAAAAGACCATTTTTACCTTATTATTCATTCAACGATTGTTGGATATGTGTTGATAATAGAACAAAAATAACAATGTAGCCTTATTCCTGAGAGTGGGAGCTTTCATTTCATATACGACTTGCCCATGTTTGTCATACTTGAAAAATATGAAATATGTGAATATTAAATCATACAAAACATTTTTTTGGGGGGGTGTTAGTGTAAATTAAGTGTAAATAACTTTCTTACAATATATCTCAAAGTGATGCATATCTGCAGAAAGTAGAGTTTCTAAGCTTTTAAACAGTATCTCATATTTGGTCCTGGGTCTATGACAGACCATTAAAAATTAAAGGAATATTTTATATTAAGTCATAATAAGATATTTTCGACCCAGGACCGGGTCCTAGGGTTTAAGAGGTTCAATTCGACAAATATTAGAAATTTTAATTTTAATTTGACAGCCCAACTCTGACATATGGTGCAAACACACTTTTTGGCGACCTGAGTTTGAATCCTGGCTCGAGGTCCTTTGCCGATCCCATACCCCTCTCTCCACCCTGTACTTTCCACTCGTCTTTCAATTACTAACTGTCTATCAATTAAGGCAAAATAGCCCAAAAAAAAATAACAAAACAAAAAAAGAAAATGAATAAGTAATATATGATTTATACAGCCTTCTTGGTATTTGTAGGCTGCTTACCTTGCTTACTGGTTAAGTGAAGATGAAGGTTTTTTGGATGGAAAACCTTGAGAATTAATGATTTCAATAAATCTACGTCTTACTTGTTCATAAGAATTTCAACAAGCCAAACTGAAATGTTAAATAAGTTCATGGTAGTGATGCACCTTACTAGATGGTGCTATTAACAATATGGAAACCATATTTCCACTTATTATATATAATATGTTTAAAAACAAAAAATGACAACATATGTTTCACATTCTTACTGATCGTAAATCATCTTTCACACGTCAGAGCAAGCATACACAAGCACTTATTCGTCTCTTTGGTAAAATGTTGACTAATAATCATTAAGATATTGCAAACTATATGGTATTTCGATATGTTGCTGTCCTAGTTTATATTTAAGAAGTACAAAAGCTTCTGGACATCTGACTCTATGTGGATCACAGCAGCAGCGTTTGGGATTATTGGTGCTTGTTTTGTTAAGTGTGGTCAGGAGTGTATTAGTTTAAACTTTAATGATGATATAGTGAGACTGGGAGAGGCCATGAACATCCCTGTTAAAGTAACAGAGCCATCAAACACATTTAAAGTGCTGTAATTGACAGCTTTAAGACCAAAGCAATCAATATCTGCTTCAAAAGAAGAATCGGAGCTCCAATTAACACAGCTCATCCCTATCAGTCCACTGAGATCCATTCACACACTGATAGATCAATCTAGATGAGCGATTTTACGCTTTCTGAGGGTCCCAGTGGAAACACAAACTAACAGGACTCTCAATAACGTATCACTTAATAAAGCTTCTTTATTGATTAACACTCATGTGTTACTAGCTGCTCCGTACCACAGTGTTCATATAACAAATGCATACATATATGGGCAATTCCATGCAAATGTCAACCTTATCAAGAAAAGTGAAAGTATACCCAAAATTTTTAACCATATTGACTTAGATGTAAATATTGGTTGGTTTAAATACAGTGTTTGAATTTGGATGGGAGGGCTGGGTTGGTCCCGGACATCCTATAAGCATTAAGGGACTCCCTATTAAGCACAACAATATAAATAAAGAGGTCCCCTGGTTTTATTAAAATTAAAATACTATATGAATTTAAAATTCTTGTGCTGCGCTGACACAAAGGGATACTGTTCATTTTTTGTCCCAATTTCGCAATAAACGAATCCAAAACATTTCTGTCTGAAATAAATGTAAACTTTCAAGTGTGCCTCACACTGTTTTCTGGAGAAATTGACAGATTTTGCAGAAAGTAAGGCTTAATTAAATTAAATTAAATTAAAATTAAATTTCTTAATTTGACAATGTATTTAGTTTAAACCATATTAACACAAATTTCAAAATGTATTTCAGGGTAACAAAAATATTTCTAATTTTACAACCTATATGGATTTGTTTTATTTAAGTTTATAAAAGTTTATTTTTACAGTTGACTATATACTTTTAACTTCATTAAAACTTTTATGTTTACAGGTTTGTAGCAAGGTTTTTCTTTAAAGTGTGATGTAAATATAAATGCTTCAAAATATAATTATATATTCCAAAATATAAAAAATGACAATTAAATATTGATGAAAAATAAATCTTTGTAAACATATTTCTAAATGCATTTTTGGGAAATTTGGAAATATATTTAAAATTATATTTGTAAAAATATGTTTTGCTGTATGGGTAAGGATTGAGTTAAGGATAATTTGGGTTTTCTTTGATTAAAACATTGATCCAGGACCAAGAAATTTTTTTATCCAGGATCCCATCTCAATTAGAGAAATCTCTGCGCCCCTTTAATGACTTTTGGCTTGGCTGGGGGGCTTAGCTATTAAAGTTTTTTTATTATTTAACATAGTTAAGTAAGTGCAAATTTTTAGAATTGTCACATCCATAATGGAAACACGTCACATGTATAACACTAGATACATTTACACGCAAAAAATAATCTGTAATTGTATTGATGGCTCAATTGTATTGAAAAGTCTTCATGTAAACACCTTAATCAATATGATTGAAGTCGATCAGACACGAATTCGATCGTACTGAAAGGGGTGGTGTACTCCAATCTGTGATCCGATCAGCAGGAAAAAAGTATGCATGTAAACGCATGAATCATAGTATTTTCTTAATCGGATGCAAAAATAAATTGTGCACATGTTCAGAAGAATTCTGCTTAACTTCACGTATATCTTATATCTACCTCTTATTTACATGTCACATGATTGAAAGTCCTCTTTTGTCACATCCATAATGCATTCATGTTTTCCTCATCTTAAACATAAAACATCAGTATAGACTTAATTTTTTTTACTGATGTCTGGACTCTATCATCAGGGGTTAATGAAAATATAAAAATATATATAGTTCAATATATTGGTAATAAATGCACTCTCTGAGAAGTGTTGACTGCAAATGTCACATCCATAACATTTATAAAAACACTATGAGGTTTCCTGCTTAAAAATAGCTACTTTTAAAGAAGAATTATGCTTGAAGATTTATTTTAAAACCATAAACGTCCAGCACTTATACTTTATGTATACAGTATATTTACTCACGAATAGAAACTAATTCTGAAGTCTGGGAATGAGTTTGTGTGTCATCTTGTGTCTTTAGACTTTTATAGGTAATGACCATTCCAGCATAAACATCCCATTACACAATAAACAAGAAAAACAACCACAGAGACACACACATTGACACACACTCTGTGTGGTCTTATAACTTTAAACACTTCCTGTTCACACAGGAAGCAGAATCCTACTGGAGCTCCTGAAGTCTTTTAATACTGAATATTTACCGAGAATAAAGCTTTAGTGTTCAGCACACAATGTTCTTGCTCATTACTGAAACAGCTGGGTGCTATCTACACCCACCACACGAAACAAATAGACATCACACTGAGCCAACTATATCCTCAATAGTCTCAATAGAATGAAAACTATTGACTGCAATATAAGCAACTTGTTAGTTTTAAAAATATACATGCATATACAGGGTTCCCACACCTTAGTTAACTTCAAATTCAAGGACCTTTCAAGAACTTTCCAGGTTCAATATCCTCAAATTCAAGGACTAAATGTGGGGACACATTTCAAGTGAGAGCAAGGTTACATTGTGTTACCTTGTTACCTTTTAAGTTACATTGTTACAGTTCCCTTTTCGAGGGAACTCGTGCTGTGACCTGCGGTGACACTTTGGGGACGCCTCCAAGGGTAAGTGCGTCTGAATGTGTATATCAAATTCAACCAATGGTGAGGCTCAACAACAAAGACAGGGTGATGCGGGAGCCAGGAAGTATATCGCTATCTGAAATATTGCCAAAGACGCCGTTACAGGAACGCAGGAAGTATGGCAAGAGAGACGCAGCGTCTCGTTCCCTTCTCAGGGAACAACAGTTACATACGTAACCCGAGACATTTTCATGTGTCAAACACAACTATGCAAAAAATCAACATTCACATACAGAAGATATAAGCATTTAAAGTGAACAGTTTAGCACGTGTGTTTAAAAAGTCTAGAATTTTTATGATATTATCCTAAACTAAACAGGGAATAATATGGATTTTTTTTTTTCAGAAAACTTCTTGCATAAAATAGATTCAAGCACTTTCAATGACCTGTATCTGTGTATGTATATTTTCAAAAACTTCCCAGGGCCTTTACTTTTTCCCCCAGATTCACAAACTTTTAAGGATTTCAAGGACCTGTGGGAACCCTGATATATATCTTTAATATTGAATAGCAATAAAAAGCAATGATGTTTTAATGCTATTACCCATTAAAGCAATAGATTTGTGGATTTGTACTTGGCAGAATGACAAAACGAAACAAAAAAACAGACCTGCAATAAATGAGTAGGAATAACAAATACAAATGAAAATCAATGGGTACCATAAACTTTGCGCGTACCACCTATGATCAAAATATCTTTTTTTTGTGTTTAACAATATAAATAAACTCATTTAGGTTTTTAGTGCTGAGTGGTAAGACCAAAAATGTATATGAAGGTATTTTTCAAAATTATGCCCGTTTCACGGTATTTGACAGTATTTGTTTTTATGCATGACTGAATGTTAACCAAGGGATATCTATCGTGAAGCCAACACCGAGGTGACTTAAACTAGAATTCATCGACTGGCCCCAAAAGGGATCCCCATGTTAAAATGCCCAACTTTACAGCAGAAAATAATGTGTTTACAGTCTGGTACAAAAAGTGCTTTTGGTCTATATAGCAAATTTTCCTTTATGACAATTGCCATTGTCCATTAAGCCCAGACGGGCATGTGTAAAATAAATGGGGGCTCGTCCGGGTTATGAACCTGGGAGATATGAACTTGCAGGTATGGACCTTTTCTACATGAATGTGTTTATTCCTAATTATCTTCAGCACCTATCACCCCTGTAAAAGCCTATTGGCTTCAAAAAAGCACTTCACAAACCTGGATGACGTCAGGGACATTACGTCCATATTTTTTACTCCAATTTTTACTCCGTTTTTGGTCGTGCATGCCCTATACCGTCCCCGCAAAATGCCCTATGCAGCTGCCCATGTCGCCCTACTTGTCATTCGATTTGAAATAACATGAAAAACGACATTTTAAATTTGCTTGCGCTGTCTGAAAAACAGGTCGCAGTCTGGAGGCTTCTAGCACTCACCAAAGTGCAACAGTGAAAAGGGACCCCTATCAAACAATGTCGTGCTGGGCCGCATTCCACGCGTATTTAAGCGACATACATATAAAAACTGGTATTCTGTATGAACCGGTAAAACGCCCAACACTACAAAATATTTATTTTTGGGTTACCCGTTGCTTTAATGCATTTGGTAGACGTTTTATCCAAAGTGATTTGCAGTGCGTTAAAGCTGTACATTTCATCAGTATGTCTATCTCTGAAAAATCAAACCCAAAAGCTTTTGCACTCCTAACACAATCCTCTAGCAGCACAAACGTCATGGATTTGTTTCCCAGGGAACACACATACTGTAAACCTTTTAAAACTGGCTTCGAAACGGCAAGATTGTCAGAAATAATAGCCGATTATTTACATAAGCCCAACTCCACCCTTAAATAAAATCCACTGACCTTTGCTTAACTAAAAACTGTCGCTTGGCACGCACAGCAATGCTATCTTATGAGCTAACCGCCAGCGTACCACAGCTCATGAAACAGGAGGATGTGTGGTGCCACTATAATGTACAATTAGCATTAGGCCCTGTGTTTCCTACTCATTAACACTGTTGATATGGGCATTTATGCGAGCGGTATGTGTTGGTAGTGCTGGCAAGCATGATCTACAACTATGCCAAGAGCACATGAGCATCGCCTGCCAGTACAGCTGCAGGAAAAAATAACCTTAAATGAGAAAGTAAATAAAAGTAAAAAGAAGGAGCAGGAACAAATAAAAAAAATACTGACATTTTAGCCATACAATTATGTTTCATTGCTGCATTTTTCTGTTTACTGTGACCGGGAGAATATCGCTTGATATAAATACATTCACATATTCATGATAAAAGCAAACAGTGCTGTCTAATAATAAATGACTCTTATAATCTGGCTATTTGTTATTTGATCAATCTATGAAATAACACAAAAATTAAACTTGATCTAATAAATCATTTTGAATCTTCTTGAAGTTGTAAAATAATGCTAATCCTAATAGTAAACAGACCAAAATCCTTAAAACACTTAAATTAAATTATTGTCCATAACATTCACATTATGCACCTATTAGTGCCATGGCTCACATATGCAAAATTTCATTGCCGCTACGTTTATTCTCTTACAGATGAAGTTATGAGAAATCTGTGCACCCAAAATGAATGCATTTACAATCATTGGGCAATTCAAATTTAAATTTAAAATGCACAAGTACATCAAAATTGATGACTATGCCAAAATGCATCTATATGTTTTTACAACGTGGCAGCAAACTCAATGTTTTTGTGTAATATCATGCAGGAAACATCAGCCTCACACGTTTTCGACCAATCAAGATGGCTCATTTTCATCAGCTTTTAAAAACATCCTTTCAGTGCATCCGAGGTGAACGGCGTGTTTTTCTAACAAGATCAACAAACATTTAATTCGCTTCTACTCACTGTGCGTATCAGGGCTATCGTGCAATGAAACCCAATCTGTTTGTGTTCAACTTTGGCTAAATCAAACTGTTCGAAGCGGTCACAATGTGTTGTTGTGTTCCATAACAGTTGCCCACCTTTCTGATCTCAAACAGATCCAGTTTCTGGACCGATGCAAATAAGCCCATCTGTGATACTGGCCCACGGCCCGACTACACTCATACTCCACACGGACACAAACTGACTCACCTAATAACAACTCGGACACACACACAATCCTACGAGGGATGTGCAAAACCCTGGTAGGTGGGCTGTCTGAATAGTTGGTCTTAAGGAAAGACAAATGTTTGATAGCAAGGCTCGCAAAATTCTTACAGTAGGCACTCTTCAATTTTAGTAGCCCGAAATAAAGGCAAGTAGCCTTTAAACATTATATTTAAATGTAAAATATTTATAAGCTAACTATTCCTGCTCATCTTCACACTGGATCTACTCACCATTTAATAGTGGTTCAATGGGTCACAAAACTCACAGTTTGGATCATAAAATAGCCATGGGACGTTGGGCTAGCAATTTTGACTAGACACAAGATAAAACTCCTGCTGAAAAGTGTTTTGCAAGTTTGTCCCCTTTATATAAACTCAATACTTAACCTAAATTTGTCATTGGACGACTAAACAACCACCCTAACTCGTCATCACTCACTCTTACCTTATAATTCGCTGTGCGGCGTACTGGTGGAGGTTGCGAAACTGGGCCGACATGTTGGCCAGGGCGGCCAGGCAGTTTGTATGGAGGTATTTATCCTGAAATTGATAATACATGAATAAATTATTAATTCTGTTTCTGTTATTTTTTTGGGGGGGTAACAGAATGAAATGATTTGCATTCATTGGACTTCCTGGAAATCATCCGTTTGCCAATCAAATATAAAACTTTAGCAATCTTGTGAAACTGGGTCTGGGAACTTGTTTCATCATAATGTTTTTATTCCAATTTATTACATAACAAATTGAGCATGAGCTAATAGCCAGAAGCTGGAGAAATCGTTTAATTATATAACTATTAACTGGATAAAGACTCTTTTTAAGTTAAAAGTGGTTGGCACTCAATAGCTGCATTTCCATTAAAGATTTGCGTAAAACTTCAGCGTTTTTTTCTTAATGTCAACAAAAAAATATTTTAAAATGATGCTGTTTCCATTAACTGATGTCAGGCGACTAAAACATATTTTTGTTGTCTTGTCATTACAAAAACAATGGCGACAGGTCTAACGTAGACAATCATGTGTGTGACATCAAAATAATGCGAGATTGGGTGCATTTGCGCAATTTGAAGGGTAATGGGAACGCAGCTAGTGTATCTGCGTATCTAGCATATTCTAGTCTCACCCTTGTTCGTGTCATGTTAAACTGGATGGTTCGAATCACAACCAGGATCAACAGACTGCCCAGAGAAATCTCTGTTAGGACCCGCTCGGTGTACCACGAGATGTTCTTCAGAATCTGAGACAGAAATACAATAAGAGAGATACATAGTTAATGCTTAAAATGCTTGACATAGGGCTACTGTCACATACTTAAATAACATTAAACAACATATTATTTTGGTTAAATGAAATAAAAATGTTGCTGCAAAGTAAACAAAAGAAGCAACCTAAGCAGACACACCACATAAACACGGTCTGTATACTCAGATTTCATTGCTTACAAAACAACAGTTTTGAGAGTTAGTCTGAAGATCAGATTTAAAGGCAAATCAGACTTGCGTACTATGTGAACGAAGCCTTTATCTCTTACTGTGTAATAGTTTGTAAACCACAACCTTCAAACTAAGTAGTCGCAACTCCTGCATTCATACAACACACAAACAAAAACACAAAAAGCATATAGGTCACAAACATCACCACTACCATCAGTTATTTACATAATACAATCTGTCCAGCATCATTTACACAAACATACAACAAGAACACAAATCAAACACACACACACACACACACAAACCAATAAGATGTGGTATAAGGACTGATTATAACTTAGATTATAAGTTTATAACACTTTATTCTCCTGCTTAACTCTTTCCCCGCTAGCATTTTAACTCATTCCCTGCCAGCCATTGTTTGAAAAGTTGCCCATGAGCATTTTTTGTGATTTTCACAAAAATGTCACAAAATGACTTTCAGGAAAATTTTCTTCTAAAAATATATAAATATACAAATATATCAAATTAAAGAACAGACCGTCTGCTTTCAAACAAACAGGAAACAAACAAACAAAACGGGGGAAAAAAATGTTTCATCACATTTATATTTTTGCTGCTTATAAACTCTTAAACATGTGTTTTTTTCTTAAAAAATTCTTTTCTTTTTTTTTAGAAAAAAGCTGAAATAATTGCATTTTTGTGAAGGAATTTTGTTGGAGATCAGATTCAGAATGATTATCAATACATACACAGAGTTTAAAGTTTTTTCATAAATTGGGTAAGTGCTTGTGGATAATCGTGGTATTGCAGATTAACTTAAAGTTCATCAAGAACATATATTTTTTATGCAAATGTTTTCTCTTAATTGATGAGATAACTTGTCTATGGCGTGGAAAGAGTTAAAAAGAGTTGCCAGTCAGCACCAGCATTTTTTTAGGATTTTCAGAAAAGTTTAATGCCTTTTCTTCTGAACATTAAATGCCTTTAATGCCTGAATATTTAATGCCTTCCAGAAAATGTTTCATCCTATCTTCATTAGTTCTCTTTGATCACCTCTCAAACATGCATAGGTTTCTTCAAAAAACACAAAATTTTGAGTAAAAACTTTAGATAATTTCATTTTTGTACAAAAATGAAATTATCTAAACTTTTAGCAAAAATAAAATTATCTAAACTTTTTGATCAGATTCAGAACGATGATCAAAACATACACAGAGGTTTTACTGTTTTTGGATCAGTGGATGCTTTAGTGTTTTATAAGTTGGGTAAGAGCGCCACCTAGTGGATAATAGCAGATTATATGGATTGCTGTAAAAACTTGTCAATGGCAGGAAAGCGTTTTCTCTTAATTGACGAGATAAATCATAGTGTAACAAATTAAAAATAATTTTAGGTCAAAATATGCTAATTAAACATTTCAGTTTTGATCTAACAATGAGAAGATACGACTCATTTATTCATCAGATAAAGATTATATCAAATTACTGGACCATAACCTTATTACAGATTAATTTTTATGGGCTAACCATTTGCCATTTTATGCACCCTGCCCCATCTGTTCTCAACTATAAGTTTTTGGTTAATCAAATACACATTTATGCATTTGGTAGACACTTTTATCCAAAGCAACTTACAGTACTTTAGATATCAGTGTTCGCTGGAAAAAAACACAAAAATTGCAAGTCTAACAGACTGCTTTACCACCTTTACCACACATTTCCAATGACAGACCAATGAACCAATAAAAGTTAAGAGGTGAGATCAGGGACAGCAAATCACTGAAGAGCAGTGTGTGACCTCACCACTTCATGTATGGAGCGATTGAAGGCATCATCCTCTGTGAGGATGAGGAGGATGATGAGGGCCATGTAGACATGATGAGAGTTTCTCTCCTCTACATGATACAAGATGTCTAGAATCGGCAACACCTGCACAGAGAGATACAGATGGTGGATGTAAGTGTGTTTGTTTGTTTGTGTTCGTGTGTGTATGTGTGTGTGCGTGCACGCGCACTCACCAGGTTCTCCATGTCTGTTCGGGACAGTATGTAGGTCCTCATGTTGCTGTTTTGGTGCAGTAGCGTGTATAGCAGTAACGTCGCCTGATCTGATTTCTGCTGTTCACACAGAGCCGTATACAAACTGTTAAAGTTGATCTGAAACGAGTGAGGCTGCGGGGACGGGAAAGACGACGAATCTAACAAACAAGACACCACAACATTAGTATTTTTACATTTGTTATTTCATAGACTGGAAAAACATACTAATCATTTACAAAGCCTGTTCTTAAACATAGGTTCTTATAGTTTATAATATTGATGTAAATAAATAAGCACCAATAAAAACATGCAGCCAAATCCAAGGGCTTAAATGATTTATTTTGCATATCAGGGTGTTTTTGTGACGACATTGGCCGGATGAACATTATCCCTCATTTCAGTAAATTTTACTGGTTTAATCCAATTTTCAAGTAATGAGAAAATAACAAGTGCATTTAAGAGTAGAGCCCAGGTATGAAGACACGCTTTACCTTGTGTGTTTTTGAAGCATGTAATGGATTGGCGGTATGGGTTCGGACAGTCTGGTCCATCAGTCAAATTGGCCAGAACCAACAGTAATAACAGACTCTGATTGGACAGTGGAAGAAGATTTCGATCTTGCTCCGTCCCTGTCCTGCTGCCAACCCCGCCCAATGTAAACACGCTCCATAATCCACCTGAAAAACAAAGATACATAGGAAACGTTTAATGGAAAACTAAATATACTTTTTGAGTGTGAGAAACCTTAACAAATACAATAACTACAAACAGACAAGAAGAAAACAATATTCATAAAGAAACAGTGAGCTTTAAAACATGACTTTCACAATGATCTTGCACATGTTGCTTTAGGCTTCAAACAAAACGACTGAGGCAGAAGATAATTTCAGAGAATGTAAAGGATGTGCATGAAAGCGCAGATGTGAATGACTCAAGAAAGGACAATCTTCTGCCTCAAAGCTTCTTTTCTTGCGCTTACGTATGACATCACAGCCTGTCATTTGCTCATTTAGGTGAAAATAAACGTGTCTTACGGCAATAAGCTGAGTCAAGCAGAAGTTATACAAACACACAGATTTTACGGCTTAACATACACAACACATCTGTCGTATGAATGATATAACCTGACATGTGCGGAAAAATAAGCAAGACCTTCTGTCTTTCTTTGACATACAGATTATCCCTATAAAGATGCTTGTTTTGACATTTATTTGATAAAATTGTGCAGATTTGAAGATTAGAAAATGATGATATCATCTACATATACACACAGCTTAACAAAGGTGACCCGCGCTGGGAAAATGAGTCAGGATGCGCATCATCTTATTTTAAGCTACAGGCAAAAGAAATTATAAATATCGATTTTGGTCGAAATTGAGGTTTTTATCAAAATAAGTACCTTAAGGCGTCGTCTATGCTATAAATAGTCATTAAAAGTTTAAAATGGTCTTTATTTGTGCGTTTTCTGAGAGGTGTGCCATCCTAAATGCTTAACCAGCAAAGATGCGTCCACATGCGTGTCTGACATTTTGGTTTGGGTTTTAAAACATGCAGGAATTAGAAAATAAAGTGCAGGACTTGATTAATTTTAACAGAGTTACTAAGAGAAATAAAATTTAGGACCTGATTAATGTTAAAAGAGTTATTAAAAGTGACAAGACTTGAAAACGATCTTCCTCGCACTGACTGACAGATCCAAAGCATGCACACAGATGCGCAAGCGCGTGACCCTGATATACAGTCTTGTTCAAAATAATAGCAGTACAATGTGACTAACCAGAATAATCAAGGTTTTTAGTATATTTTTTATTGCTACGTGGCAAACAAGTTACCAGTAGGTTCAGTAGATTCTCAGAAAACAAACAAGACCCAGCATTCATGATATTCACGCTCTTAAGGCTGTGCAATTGGGCAATTAGTTGAAAGGGGTGTGTTCAAAAAAATAGCAGTGTCTACCTTTGACTGTACAAACTCAAAACTATTTTGTACAAACATTTTTTTTTCTGGGATTTAGCAATCCTGTGAATCACTAAACTAATATTTAGTTGTATGACCACAGTTTTTTAAAACTGCTTGACATCTGTGTGGCATGGAGTCAACCAACTTGTGGCACCTCTCAGCTGTTATTCCACTCCATGATTCTTTAACAACATTCCACAATTCATTCACATTTCTTGGTTTTGCTTCAGAAACAGCATTTTTGATATCACCCCACAAGTTCTCAATTGGATTAAGGTCTGGAGATTGGGCTGGCCACTCCATAACATTAATTTTGTTGGTTTGGAACCAAGACTTTGCCCGTTTCCTAGTGTGTTTTGGGTCATTGTCTTGTTGAAACAACCATTTCAAGGGCATGTCCTCTTCAGCATAGGGCAACATGACCTCTTCAAGTATTTTAACATATGCAAACTGATCCATGATCCCTGGTATGCGATAAATAGGCCCAACACCATAGTAGGAGAAACATGCCCATATCATGATGCTTGCACCTCCATGCTTCACTGTCTTCACTGTGTACTGTGGCTTGAATTCAGAGTTTGGGGGTCGTCTCACAAACTGCCTGTGGCCCTTGAACCCAAAAAGAACAATTTTACTCTCATCAGTCCACAAAATGTTCCTCCATTTCTCTTTAGGCCAGTTGATGTGTTCTTTGGCAAATTGTAACCTCTTCTGCACATGCCTTTTTTTTAACAGAGGGACTTTGCGGGGGATTCTTGAAAATAGATTAGCTTCACACAGACGTCTTCTAACTGTGACAGTACTTACAGGTAACTCCAGACTGTCTTTGATCATCCTGGAGGTGATCATTGGCTGAGCCTTTGCCATTCTGGTTATTCTTCTATCCATTTTGATGGTTGTCTTCCGTTTTCTTCCACGTCTCTCTGGTTTTGCTCTCCATTTTAAGGCATTGGAGATCATTTTAGCTGAACAGCCTATCATTTTTTGCACCTCTTTATAGGTTTTCCCCTCTCCAATCAACTTTTTAATCAAAGTACGCTGTTCTTCTGAACAATGTCTTGAACGACCCATTTTCCTCAGCTTTCAAATGCATGTTCAACAAGTGTTGGCTTCATCCTTAAATAGGGGCCACCTGATTCACACCTGTTTCTTCACAAAACTGATGACCTCAGTGATTGAATGCCACACTGCTATTTTTTTGAACACACCCCTTTCAACTAATTGCCCAATTGCACAGCCTTAAGAGCGTGCATATCATGAATGCTGGGTCTCATTTGTTTTCTGAGAATCTACTGAGCCTACTGGTAACTTGTTTGCCACGTAGCAATAAAAAATATACTAAAAACCTTGATTATTCTGGTTAGTCACATTGTACTGCTATTATTTTGAACAAGACTGTATACACAGAATCCAGTTTTAAAAATATCTGTTTTGACAAGAATTCAGGCAGATATAGGGCCCTATCTTGCACCCAGCGCAATTGACTTTGTCAGTGACGCATGTATCATTCGTATTTTGCACCGGCGCACAGCGGGTTTTTCCCTCCACAGACGCACGTCGGCAAACTAGGGAATGAACTTGCGCTCCCTGGGCGGTTCAGCGCAAAAAAGGAGGCGTGATCCGGCGAAAACCATCCCTGATGCTATTTTGCAGTTTCAAAAACAATTGCGTTGCTCGTTGTTCATTATGCCATTTTAAGGGCGCATGCTTGACCATAATGTATAGCGTGCACAACGCGCACACACTTTGCTTATCTACTCTACACAGATGCAACAGTTATTTTTGCCAATCATAAATTGTTACAATAAAAAATATGAACACATGAGATAAGGGAAATCATTGTGTATAGCATTGTGGTGATAGTTTTATTTATTGTGTGGCTGCGTTAAAAAATTATCATGCAAATAACGATTATTTTCATAAGTTTGGTGTGTGGCTGTATTACGTTTATTTTATGTAAATAATAATTAAAATGTTTTCATAAGAAACCTTAATGTATATGAACTTGATTTGTAAGAGTACTTTGGGGTTGGACTGCTTGCGTTTCTTGGCTTTCAGCGGTGAGGGTAGACGCAGCTGGCGTCAGGTCATGTGTAGAGGCAGATCCACCTCCCGTTACACGGCGTGCCCGATTTATGCTGGCAAGCTTGGGATTCCCCGTCTCCTGACATCATTGTAGCGCTTGCGGCGCAACGTCCTGGGGATGCCAGCTGATGAGACAATTGTGGCTATTTCCTCTCACGCCTGTTTAACCGACGCTGATGTGGGCGGGTTTCTCCTATCCTCATACAAAACAACTTCTCTGTCTTTGACTGCTCTTACAAGAACGTGGGTCTCCTCGGCTGTGAACCGCTCCTGGCGTGCGCCTGGTAAATCCGTCATAATAATAGCACCCCGCCATGGTACTTGCGCCGGGAAAATAGCAACAGCGCCTAAGATCCGCCCACAAAGTCACACTGTAAAAAATAATACGCTGGATTTACTTAAAAATATAGTGCATAATTTTTTATCCACTTTATTAAGTAAATTAAACTTGAAATTTTAAAGGCATGATCTATGATCAATTGCATAAATTGCTTAAAATTTCATGTAAAATTTACTTTTTAAAATAGATAAAAAAATGATGCAGTATATTTTAAAGTAAATCCAGCGTATTATTTTTTACAGTGTAGGAGAAGTCACACAATACCAAAAGTTTCAAAATTTCTTGTAAACCTTAATTTTTTTTCCTCCAGTTCTTTTCAGTGTACTATGGCTTCGTTAGCCGGGACTACACACCCCGAATTTCCCCTGCGATGTCCGTGGTACTGAATCAAGCGCACCTCATCAGCTCTGGTTATTTGCGTTGCGCTGCTCTTAGTAGATTGCGTTGGTCATTGTGGAAATCAGCTGGTGCGCCTTTTTAGTAAATAACCTGCAGATATTACCTCTCCCATCTGCGCCTTTTTGGATTCGCGCTCTCACGCAAATTTGCCCCATTTAGTAAATCTGGCCGTTAGTGCGTGTTCCCTGTGAATCTCATGTAGTTCACTTCACATGGCACTTCAATATTACTTCACTCAACACGAGGGAGAAAATGCAATCTTTGTATCCACAGAAAACCTCTTACAGGCCAGGCACTGATTTTATCGCAGCACACATAGTCAACGTCAAGTAGGAAATGTTAAGAGGTCTATTGTGTTAATTCTCTGCGCGCACACAATCAATAGACAATGGCAGTGAAGTGTAATTGATTTTAAACCACTAATCACTCAGGCATCATATTGGGTGGGTTGGAGAAGGAAAGCGAGATTGGAATTGAGCTGGAAATGAGATGCCTGTCTCCACTTCTAATCACTTGTGGCTGGACATCACGGCCCCAACGAGAGTCAGAGTCAACCAAACATCCACCACCGCAAAGAAAAACAACAACATTTGCAGAAAAAGTTGCAGGGAAACAAAAACAGCCCCCTGGACGAACATCCTGCCCTCCGCTGCCTATCTCTGCTGGAGTCTGTTTCCAGAAACTACCGCCATACAGAGATACCGTTAAGAGAGTCATAACATTAAAAGGTCATCGGAGTGATTTTATTGGCTGTAGTGTTATGTTCTGTAGGAAATGAGGTCATGTCGAAACTGAAGTCATACTGGAAACAAGGTCAGTGTAGACGCCACGGCGACATCAGTTGACCAATGAGAGGGAACGCAGACGCCGTCTACAATCTATTCATTCGGAGCCAATCAGAACCCTGTAATCTGTCTTAAACACAGACACATACAATGTATGAAAAACCAAGTGAAGGTTTCTTGTATTTTGTTGTAAATTGTTGTGGTTGTGAGTTTAGTTTGAGAATGTAAACGTTCACAATGAGGGATTTTTGAGGGTGGATGATGAGGCGTTGCTGTGTGGTGGTTAGGATGTTTCGAACAGTTCTTCTTACTTTCTGTATACTTCTGTACTTCAAGCAGGACAAATGTTGCTTTTAATAATAAACTGTAAGCCTTTTATAAAACCAACAGGATTTTATTCTAAACATAACGTACTTACTGCACAACTAATGTCTACTGTTTGTCATGTGTGAGATCTCTCTTCATTCTGCTTTCTTCACTGTGTGTTAGTGCATGTGCGTGTGTGTGTGCAATTGCGTGTGTGAGAAAGAGTGAGAGAGAGAGAAAGTGAAAGTGAGACAGAAAGAAAGTGAGAGAGAGAGAGAGATGTTATTATGGTCTGTGTTAACAGAGCTGCAAATAAATGAGGACATCATGGCTACCATCCAGCAGAAACACAAAGACACACACACACAAACACGACACACACATTCAAGCACAACACATACAAACACTCACAGACACACACAGACACACACGCACACACACTCACACAAGCAAGCAAGCATACAAACAGACACACAGACATAGATACAGACACACACAAACACACAGACACACACAAACAGACAGACACACATACATAAATACAAACACACACACACACACACACACACACACACACACAAACAGACACATACAAACACACATACACATACAAACAAGAATACAGACAGACAGACAAACACACATACATACAAACAAACACGTACAAACACACATAGAAACAGACACACATACAAACACACATACAGACACACACACATGCACACACAGACATATCTAGATACAAACACACACACCGACACACACGCACAAACAGACACACACACAAACAAACATACATAAAAACACACACAGACACAGACAGACATGAATACAAAAACAGGCACACTTAAACACACATACAAACAACCATACAAACAGTCAGACACACAAACATACAAACATACAAACAAACAAACTAGGGGTGACCCCGAATAGTCGAAGACTCGATGCATCGATAGGAGAAGCCTGATTCGACTACTAATATCACAGTCGAATCGTCGCAGATGTGTTATGAAATGAGGATCATTCAATTTTGGGCGTATATGGGTGCACACATTATCTGATTTCACATATAACAGCTTTCTCACAATATATTAATATACTGCATATTATGATAATGCTGCAAATAATATGTGAAGTAGCAACTTTCAATAAATATTTTTAAAATGCGTTAATAAATCCAACAACCCCTGTGACCGGGCTTCACGTCCATAAGAGGTCTCTATGTTAATAAACCATTGCCTCTTTGTTTCGACATTTAAAAGACAAAGCTGGCAAATTAAACTATGACTTTCGTTCTTTTTATAATTTCTATATTTTATTTTATTTATAAATCACTTTGGGTTATCTGATTTAACTATTTGGCTTGTGTTTTGTTTCCATGCACTTGAGGCATTTTGCATATTTGTTCTGCACTTTGTAACTTCTGACCTTATTTTTTTTTTGAAAAAATGATTTATTATAAACGTAAATTGTGATCTAATTTAAGTCTGTAAATTTTGGATAGCTTTTCGATGTTGCGCTATTGCGTGCTGGCCATGCTTGCGCATGTAATTTAGCCGAACGTAGGTGCTCTGCGTCTCATATTTAGGAGTTCATCAAACTAAACATTAAAAAACGGATGTTTTTCGACGAGTATAAGTTTTTAAAATGTATTTAAAACATAGTGGTTATCTTGTCAAAACAGGTAAGCCGTTTTTATTTTATTTCGGTGATGAAACGGAAACTAGTATCTGCACCGAACCTATTTCTGCCTGACACGAATGTCTTGTGATTTAATATTATGGTGGGTCGGTGTTCACTTTCAAATGATAGCAAAGAGATTCCTGAAATAAATAATATCATCCGGTCTTTCTGTATCTAAAGTTAATACAGAGATGATCAAAGTCAAAGCAAGCAAGCAGGTATTTCTGTGCTAAATAATAACGCGTAGTGTCTATAAAATCATTAATTTCAGTGTTTTTCTTGTTATAAATTAACGTTTAATGAATTGTATATAAAGATTAGTTTTTATCATTTACAGTCACAATCACAAATTATTTGACATTTCTCATTTGTCCGTTTTTTTTTAGTCATGACTGCTTTGACGTGCTATCTCCAAATTAAATAAAAACACTGAATTGTAGCCGGAGTTTCCAAGGCAGGATCACCTTTGTTATTTTTTTAGGTTTAGTTATCAAAATGTATTTTTGTTTGATGTTCTGTAGATCGTGGCTTTAAAATGTTATGAGGAATAATTAAACAAATGTTGCCTTACATTTGACCTTAAACAACATTTATATAAATGCATCGTCAGTTTTGTCTTCGTTTATTACTTGAAAGACAGTTTTGGTCACTTTATCAGACAGTTGTTTATGTGTGCTGCTTGTGAAAGAAAATAAAGTTACCAATTTGTACCTTGTCTGGCCCCCTGCCAACCCATGCACACAAACATAGATGATTCGACTATCGGTCGACTATGGAAAGATTCGACAATTCTGATTCGAATATGTAAATCCTTAGTCGAGGACACCCCTAAAACAAACAAACAAACAAACACACACACACACTCACGCATGCATGCATGCATACAAAACACAGACACACTCAAACACACATACACATACAAACAAGCATACAAACAGACAGAGACACATACATACAAACACACAAACAGACACACACACACACACAGGCATGCATGCATACAGAAACACAGACACACACAAACAAATACACAAACAAACAAGCATACATACAAACACACACACACACACGCACAAACAGACACACACGCACAAACAGACACACACACACACACACACACACACACACACATAAAAACAGACACATATACAAACACACACACACACAAACACAGACATGCATACAAAAACACAGACACACACAAACACACATACACATACAAACAAGCATACAAACAGACACACATACATAAATACAAACAAACACACACACACACACACACACACAAAGATACAAACAGACACACATAAAAAGACACACACAAACACAGATAGACATGCATACAAAAACACAGACAGATACAAACACATACACACACACACACACACACACACACACACACACACACACACACACACACACACACACACACACACACACACAAGCATACAAACAGACACACATACATAGATACAAACATACACACACATACAGACACACACACACACACACACACACACACTCACAGACGCACACAGGGGTTTTCCACACCGCTTATGCTGTCAGGCCTCTTCAAGTGTCGGATGTTGCGGCTAACAGTGGTTGGACACAGAGACCCTACAGTTTGTTTCCATTCATTCTCTTCAGAGGAATTAAAAAACTCCCGAACCAAACTAACCAGCACTGAGGTGAATCACAGCATTACAAACTCTCATTTCTAAACACAACGTCTGCTTTTGACTTATATTTAAAGACAAAACTACAAGACTGTAAACTTGCTGCACTTCTGTCCTTCCCTCAGGATTATGGGTCATAATTCTCTTATTAAAAAGTCTCATAAAAACAGACACACATAACACTGCAGAAACACAAAATACAAAGACTTTGAATCAAATTAAATATTGTTATTCATCCTAATGAAGGTGGGCGACTGCTTTTACTCATATTTATTTATTCATATTTATTACATATTCATCCATAATGAAAGGTTTAGGTTGAAGTAGTTGAAGGACAACTGAAGTTATCTGAACTTATTTGGTGAATATTTGATATAGTTTGAGTGAAAAGGAGCTGGAGTGACAGAGTCATGACCCTACACTGCACTGGGATACAGAGAGAGTTTATTCATGCACGGCCATCTGTCAGAGCGAACACAGGACAGCACGCTTGTATACATCAACCCATGTGTGTGTGTGTGTGTGTCAGACCAACACGTCTGTACTGTCACAATAACTCAGTTCTGCTGCATGACAACGGCCTCTAGAGAGAGAAAACCTGTGTGCAGAACGTATACATCAACACTGTCAGGATTCTTTCAAAGTCATATCCAACTTACTGACAGCGAGCACTAGAAAGAGAAATCCTCACACAGGTGTATGTGTATGACATGCTGATGTATCTAAAGTACTTCCTGTTAGTAACCCTATAATCCCATCAGCACTTCCTGTAACTCTGCAGGAAATAAGAATGAAGCCCATGCACTACAGGTCTTCTCGGGTCCAAAGAAATGTGCACGACACGAACCTGCAAGAATATTTTTTTTAAGAAAGACCCGACATGAGAAAAAAACTAAAAAATTAGACACGAGTCCAATCCAGTGGCAATTTATTTTAACACGACTGGATCCAAATGTAAACAGTAAGCAATGTGTGTGCGGTGGCCTCACAACCAATTTGGCCATCCGCTCTATTTATTTTCGTTTGTTATCTGACGACGACACTAAGGTAACAGTTAAAATGCGCATTCAAAATTGATTGACAGGCCTTGCACAACGTAAATAAACTTACAGCAAGCCACACGATGTCGCAAGCACTCTTGGCAAACAAATGGGTTGGAAAAGGATTTTATGCACAAGCGCAATATAATTTGGGTCTTTTCGGGTCCGTTCAGCAAAAACACATCCATTTTAAATTACCCGATGCCGCAAATATTATACCCGACCTCTGTGCGAAGTACACGTAAAAACTTTAAGACCCCAACCTGCTCGGGTCTCGGGTCGGACCTCAAATCTAAGTGGAACCGTTAAGACCTCTACCATGCACCCATCAGCACCTCCTAAGATGTTTGGGTACTATGTGATTGATTGGGTGATCTGGCTAAGGTCCACTCTTCATCTACAGTCATTTTATTGTTCATAAGAAGCAAATAGCATGCAGATTTTAAATAAATAAATAAATAAATCTGGGTTCACACCAGACGGAATTGAGGCTGGATGTTGGATGATTGAACATTTTGAGTTTACTTGCTTCATTCGTGAGTGAAAGCCGCACGTGAAATTCTAGTCATTGAGACATTCACGCAGAAATTTGCGTCATATCGCGGGTGATTTACATGTTAAGTCAATGCAAAGATGCGATTACATGCAGATTTTAATCCTGCGGCGTGGTACACGCATTAAGCGCGGTGCAAATGGCCCGTTCCGCTCGGCACGGATGGTACGTTCTGCGCTAATTGAGCGTTGCCGCGGGAAACGCGCAAGTTGAAAAATCGGAACTACGCCGCGTTAACCAATCAGGACCTTGCTGTAGTAGTGACGTGATTACAGGAAGCGAGCGGAGTGGCGGACTCTCAGCGGAGTCCCAGAAGCCCCTCCCCTGAGACGAATTTCCACGTGAATGAAGCAAGTGAACTCAAATGTTCAAGCATCCAACTACGTGCGAATAGCTGGTGTTAAAATAAAATTAGGGTTAGGGGTTTGTTTAAAGTATGCTGTAAACACAAAACATATATAATTGCCTCTTAAATAAATCTATAAAATTAAAAAGTCAAAAGAGAATATATAATTCATGCTCTTCTATATTGCAGAGGTTTGCGGGTAAAGCTAGGTACACACCATGCCAGCGATCGGTCATCAGGCAGATTTTGAGCATTGTCTGACTTGTTTTGCTCTTACAGTTTCCTCTTTTAAGTAATGAATACCAACTACTGCCACCTGATGGTATGGAAAGTTATCTCAGCTTACGCAGATGCAGAACGGATGCTACGTCGCTGTCTGTCTGGTGAAACTTTGTAAAATTTGAACACAAATGCAGCTAGCATGCAAGCAATGTGAGCAGACCTAATAGTCTGCGCTACGTTGTTGGCATCGGTTTGCTGTGTCCCTACCCTAATATGGGATGCAAACCTAGAAAATCCACCAGAAATAATGTAGCAACTAGACAGACCTAACCACTGTTGGATAATCAGATACAGGTAAGTGAAGACTACTCTTCTTCACAAAACACACACACACTGTATATCATTATACTTGCACATTACATTAACCGTCCAAATCATGACTTTAATATTTGAAATGCACTCATCTTGAACCAGATAGTACAGAGATAGTATGCATATAGTATGCAACCTTCAGAATCTTTTATCCTCTTCATTTCTCTCTTTCCTGTCAGACAGACGGAGTTAATCCTGAATACAGACAGTGACAGCATTATGAGTCTATAATGCACACAGACGCACAACAACCGGATTCCATTAGTAATGTAATATTTCTGTCATTTGTACTAAGCATAAATAATAATAATAAGTTATTAAATAGGCAGCCCTGGTTTAAGGAAACTGCGGTTGTTAAATCAATAGTTCACCTAGATGAGATAAAAGTATCCTACTGAAGTACACACAGACATACCACAGTATTCATTAGATATCTACCAACATTATATTTTCCACCGAGAGTCATAGCCAATTATTTTGACTGATATCTGGTGATATCGTCGCCGATACCGATAGTTTGGTGGTTATATTAACTCTTTCCCGCCAGTGTGGTTTTTTTAGTTGCCAGCTAGCGCCAGCATTTTTATGATTTTCACAAAAGTTAAATGCCTTTCAGAAAATTTTCTTGTCTAAATATATAAACATACAATATCTATATATTGATATTTATCACCTCTTAAATATGGGTAGGTTTATTCAAAAATACCAAATTTTGAGCAGAAAGCTGAGATAATTGCATATTTCTGAAGGACATTTGTTAGAAAAGATTCAGAACGTTGATCAACACATACACAGAGTTTTTAATGTTTTTAGATGAGTGGTTCCTTAGTGTATTATAAGATGGGTATGAGCGCCACCTAGTGGAAAATGGCAGCAATATGGATTGCCGTAAAAACTAGGGCTGTCAACTTTAGTCGTTTAGTCGACTAATCGGTCGAAGCCATCTTTGTCGACTGACATTTTCATTGGTCGACCAGTTGCATAATTTATTTTTTTACCAATAAAGAAATTTTCATTGATTTACTCCTTGATATTTATTCCTTTATAAGCAGTTATATGTTACTGTATTCTAAATATAATTAGCCTATATTTATTCCCAACTTTAAACGCTTTAATTTAGGCTATTTTGTAACAGCTCCACAGTTTAGCGCACCACGTTGAACACTCTGGAACCGCACCTGTGGCTGCATGGCTGCACTGCTGCCTCGCGCTCAGTAAGGAATATAGGTAGTTTTGCTGTATTCATTCAGTAAGAATGCTACTTGTTTTTGCTTTAGTCGGCAAAATGTCCAAGAAATCTAAATCTTTTGTCTGGCTGCATTTTACAAACCTTAACGAGTGAAAGCTTTCGGTTGTAGGTTAAAAAAAGTGATCTCTAAATTAGGCTATTATAGACAGTGGACTAAATGCTACTACAGTTATAATAATAATTATTATAATAATTCGTTACATATATATAGCGCTTTTCTGCAGCACTCAAAGCGCTTTACATATGAAAGGGGGATTCTCCTCAACCACCAGTTAGTCATCTCATTCCAAGATCTTTTTGTGTGAAGTGAACAGATCCCTCACACTAAATTTTTATATAACTTACCTGTTTGTACTTAATAAACAAATAAAAACATTTGGCGCGAGGTCACGGCGTTTCGGTTTGCACGCTTGCAAGGTTTTCAAAAAGTAAACGCTACAGGCTATTTTTTTGTAAATTCCTTCATTCGAATAGTAAATAAAATACAGCAATAAAATAATTAAAATGAAAGTCTCTACTGATTGTATTCCAAATTATTAACATTTACGTCTTTTAGGCTAACAGTAAAGTGCAGATTAAGTTTTGTTTTTGTAAATCCTCAGAAATTACTTTTACCACTTAATTAAGTTTTGCTTTGTAGAAAGCCTTTCTTTAAAGTGAATTTCGTTTTGTATAAATTGTATCTTAATTTTAATAAATATTTCATCAACCAATTGTATGTATTTAATAAATAAAAAGCAAATATAGCAGACAATATAATAACCGTGACATGGAGGCGCCGGCGCAGCGCGTTAACTTGCTCTGCATTGTTAACTAGAACACACCTCATCGTAAATGATTAAAACTCAGCGTAGGCATATATGCCTCATACATTAGCATTAAATATCTTTGCTGCATTCGTTCACAGTGAGTTAGATTTGCCGTGGCCGGTGCGTCTTTTATGCATTTTGAAGGTGCCTGTTTTATCCATTGGTTTTATTGTGTTGCAGTCTATTAGGCAACATTCCGCATAAGATGGGCTTAGATTTGGAAATACATTACATCTACATTTCAGTGGTAACAGATAAGGTGATGATGACCATCCTCTTTCTTTATTATTGCTAGCATAAACTAAAGCGAAACTAAATCAAACTAAAGCGGCGTCTCTTCGGAGCTGTCATTTTCTTAAATGAGCCGTGGCAATGTTTCAAATGAGCTTCTAACGCTAGACAAACGCCTTTATTTTCAAAGCGATCACCTTTTACCCAAACCATTTCAAAACTAAGGAGCCATTTGTCATCCGATTCGGTGCTGCGTTTGCGTGATATGTTTGCGCTGTAAGGGTTTTAAAAAAGTGTGTGTTATCTTATGTTTTTGGTTTTAATTTGTACAATTGACACGTTTGAAAATAGCCTAAATAATGTAACAAAAAACGAAAATAAACCTATAGGCCTTCCTACTATACAGCCTATTATTAATAGGATTGTTTTTAGGCTATTTGGGATTTTTGTGTGTGTGTGTGTGTGTGTTTTAAAACGTCCAGATTGGCTGGACAAAAGTTAACCCATAGCTTCGAAAGTAAAGAAGAATATACAGCCTGTATAAAGGAGAGCTTTTGTTAGGATTATTTGGCTATTTTAGCTTAGCTTAGTTTTTTTTGTAGCGTGTGGTGTGGTCAGGTGGGCGAATGTGACTGTCACTATAGACCTAGGACAGAGATCCTCACTTTGCAGTTAAAAAATCACTTAATTTTCAAAGAAATTGTATTATTATTATAGTTTTATGTATTATTGATGTTTTTCGTTGTCGTTTTATAAATGCTCTATGACAGTTGTTTAATAATTGTTCAATCAAAATATGCAAAATATCACGTCTTTTTTTGACGTCAATGAAAAGCTTAGTCGGCCAAAGTCCTGTCCTGTGCAACGATTAGTCGACTAAGCTTTTCATTGGTTGACTACAGCCCTAGTAAAAACTCATCATTTTTCTCTTAATTGACAAGATAACTCATCAATGGTGTGGAAAGAATTAATTTGCATTAATTAAATTCTGAAGATTACATTTTATGGCCATTATTATTGAACATTCTAATTCTAAATGAGCGTTCAAACCAGACACGGAAGAGGTGGCAAAAATGCGCTATTCGCACGTAGTTGAACACTTGAACATTTTGAGTTTACTCGCTTCATTCGCACGTGAAATTCTAGTCAATCGAGACATTCAAGCATAAATTAGCGTTATGGGAGGCTTATATAGCTTAAATTGAATAAACTTACCAGATTGTTGACCTCCTCACTCACTTTCTTCCAAACAAGATCCTTTTCATTCATGTAAAAGTATGAAGATGTATCGTGTAGCGATGATGACTGTGCTCTATTGTTGTTTTGTTTTTCTGCCTCCGCTCACTTCCTTTAGACACGTTAATGCGGCGTAAAAATCCGCCAAAGTTCCGATTTTTCAATTTGTGCAAAAATGCGGTATCGGTGCGGCGACATTCACGCTTACTGCGCCGCAGGATGCCTATTCGCAACTTTGCATTGACTTAACATGTAAATCACTTGCGCTTGCCATCTCTTCCGCGTTTTGTGTGAATGCACCATGAAAACACAAAATCTCAAATTAATTGCATTTTTTTTTATTGACAGGATATAGGCCATGACTATTGGCTGTTTTAAACTAAACTATTAGCTGATAGCCAGGGCCAGACAGAATCTGCTGACTTTTTGGCTTTTTTACGGAAGTTTTTTGAAAAAATCTTTGGATTTCTGCATAATGATTTTTTTTTAAAGATTAGAGAATTTAGAGAAAAGTTAGAGAATTTAAATAATTTAAATATTACAAAATTGCATGTAAGATCTTTATTTTTTAAAGGCTTATAATAGAAAATAAATAAACCAAACCAATGAGCCCTCTTAATAAAACTGGACCAACATGAACCAGAAAATGTGCATGTCAAGACAGAATTATATTTTGTTTGTAAAATGACATATATTATTGTTTATAGTGTTAAATATTATAGGAGAATAAATCAAGCTTAATTTAAAAAGTGTTAATACATTTTCATTATTAATTTAGCACATATCAAGAAAATGTCATAATTTTTACAAGGTAATGTAAATTTTAACTTAAACATCACAAGAGTGTCTTGTAAATGGATTTGAAATGATCATGTGCTGAGTCAAGTAAGATTTTTATCTGAAATATCAAATGGCTCATGCTCTCTATTATTGAAAACGATCACAGCAAAAAGCACGCTCGGGGTTTATTCACCGCTTGTCAATGACTGCTCACAAACACACAGGATATATGTGCTTGTTGTCAATGACGGCTACGGAGTTTTCCGCGGAAACCTGGGCCTGCCGATAGTGTGAAAAATTGCTTTTATCGACTAATAATGATTATTGGCCAATATACACTGCAGAAAAATTATTTTCAAGAAAAAAAAAATAGTATTTTGTCTTGTTTTCAGTAAAAATATCTAAAAATTCCTAAATTAAGATTATTTTCCTTGATGAGCAAAATAGACAAAAAATATAAAATTTAAAATATAAAATTTGCATGTAAAATAATAACTTTTTAAAGACTCACAATAAAAAAAAAATTTGAGTCCTCTATGGAAGCCCGTTTCTGCCATGTTTTTCTGTATTCTGAGATACAAAGTCAGAATTCTGAGATATAAAGTCAGAATTTTGAGATACAAAGTCAGAATTGTATTTTATTTTTTTACAACATGGCGGAAACGGGCTTCCATAGTCATCTGAATAAAACTGGACCAATATTTAAAAATTTAAAACATTTTAGTTTTGAATTTAGTTTTTTAAAAAAAAATTCAATATTGTTTGCTTACCCCATTGATTTTTTTGCTTGTTTTATGCACAAATCACTTAAATTTGATATTTTTGGTCTAAAAACTAGACTTTTTTTCTTAGGTCGTTTTGCTCATCAAGAAAAAGCATCTTAATTTAAGAATTTTTAGATATTTTTTATGAAAACAAGACAAAAATAATAAGAATTGTTGTCTTGAAAATCATTTTTTGCAGTGATCGATTCATCTCAAGTATTCATATTACAGTACTATAAGGATATAAAGTGCCCTGTGAATGTCCTGAATCCTGTGAGTATCCAACACACTCAGTTTAAACACATGAAACATCAAATAACAGATCAACACCCTGATATATGATGTCTGGATGTTCTGTGGAAAGCAAAACTTAAAATACCAGCATCTCTTATTACTTTCTCTCTCGTTTTAAGTTGATCGTCAGATGTCAGATATACTTTCATATTTGGGATGAAAAAGCTGTAATACACTGAATGTGAACTCGTCCACAGACTGTAGGTCTAATGTCAAGTTCGTGCACGGTTACAGAATCAAGTCAATAATCTAACTGTGTTTACTTTTGCTAAATGACCAGAAGTCATTTCTCAGGCAACCGTGAATTAATCATCAGGTGAAAGACGACAAAGAGGGTGTAAACGTTTAAGATGGAGCTAATTTTAATACGATCCAGAAGGCTTTCCAGCATGGGTAACTCCAGAGTGACGAATCCGGCGTCTAATCCTGCATGAATCTTTCCATCCCGCAGCGACGGAAACAGGATCAGTTCCAGAATTCCGGTCGGGGGTGATGGGAATGACACACATGCTCCTGTCTCTATTTAGCCGTCAACGAGGACGAGCCGTCTGGGTTCCACACACATAGAGACGTAATCTTGACACTGACTCACAGCTGTTAACAAACACGGTTTTATCTCTTAGCGCCTGAGCCCGGGGTGTCAGTCTGGGGAGTCTGTCTCTCATAGCCAAAGATAATTATTAACTACAGTTTCGTTTTAGTTCACAGACACATTCTGGTTTTATAGTTCAGTTTCAGCTTTAGTAATCATAACTAATGAATATGCAAAATAAATATTTACTGTAAAGTCGAAATAACCAGGATGGTTTTATGCAAATGCCGGAAAACCAGAGAGCTGAACGCCAGTAGAGAAACTAAAGAAATTTGTTTTGGTTTCATTCTGCTGATGTTGACTATGGCTTAATATGTAAATGTAATTATATGGAACTTTAAACGCATGAAAAACTAAAAAAACAATGCAAAAAAAGATTTGTAATCACAGAGCGGCTACCTTGTCAGGGAATATGTTTTTATCAGTTTTTAATAAAAAAAAGTTATCTGAAGCTTGGTGGCGATGACGTTAAACCGATACTCCAGCCAAATATCAAAATTACCCCATGATTTACAGACACACATGTCCATCATCTTTCAGACGAGCACATTTGGAGTTATTTAAGTAAATGTCCTTGCTTTTCTAAGCTTATAATGTGAGAAAACAACTTCTAACTTTGAAGCCCAAAAATGTGCATTCATCCTTCACAGAAGTAATCCACATGGTACTAAGGGGTTAATAAAGGTATTCTGTGGGAGATCACTACGATATTGTAAGAAAAATATCTTCTGCATGCACAAATGTGGGAACACATTTCAAGTGAGAGCAAGGTTACATCGTGTTACCTTTTAAGATACATTGTTAGTTTCTTTTCGAGGGAACTTGCGCTGCGTCACTGCGGTGACACTTTGGGGACGCCTTTGAGGTATGTGCGTCCGAATGTGTATATCAAATTCAACCAATGGTGAGGCTTGACAACAAAGACAGGGTGACGCGGGAGCCAGGAAGTATATCACTATCTGAAATATTCCCAAAGACGGCGTTACAGGGACGCAGAAAGTATGGCAAAGGAGATGCAGCGCCTCGTTCCATTCTCAGGGAACAACAGTTACATACGTAAGCCGAGACGTTTTCATGTGTCAAACACAACTAAGCAAAAAAGCATTTTGATATGAATCAACATTCACATACAGAAGATGTAAGCATTTAAAGCGAACAGTTTAGCACAATTTTTATGATATTATCCTACGCTACACAGAGAATAATATGGATTTTTTTTCAGAAAACTTCTTGCAAAAAATAGATTCAAGCACTTTCAATGACCTGTATCTATGTATGTATATTTTCAAAAACTTCCCAAGGCCTTGAATTTTTTTCGCCCAGATTCACAAACTTTCAAGTATTTCAAAGACCCTATGTGTGTGTGTGTGTGTGTGTGTGTGTGTGTGTGTGTGTGTGTGTGTGTGTGTGTGTACTGACTGGCGACTCCAGAAGCGAGTCCATACAGAAGTCCTCCTCCATCAGACTGTGGTTGAAACACATGTGTAGATGGTGGATATTTCTCCTGTCTGATGAAGTTATACAGCAGCGTCTTCACCAGACGACTCGTCAGAGACAGACTGCAGACAGACAGACAAACAGAGATCATGACTTAAGAATTTCAAACCTGCAGTTCATAATACTGAAACTAGCTTGAGGCACCAAATGGTCTCTCCTGAATGCATAGCTCATTAAATCTATCATTCCTTGCTGTGCATAATAAATTGACCTCTGATACGTTTGAGAATCTCATTCACTTACTCACGTCGAGCGGGTTTGGGGTCGTACCCCAACGCTAAAGACACGTGTGAGGTTTGAAAAGCCCACGGTTAAGACCTCAGACATGCAGACTCAGCTGCAGTAAAGATCTAACCGGTGAACTTTAAAAGCATTCGCGATGCAAATGAGTCCTCCGGGTGAACTCGAGCACGGCACCAGACACGAGCATCTGCCGAGTTAATGAACTGCCTCATCTGCATATGAAATGACTGCAGATGACAGTTGTCCGTCTGTTAATGCTGGTCAGGGGTCCACAATATCATGCTGAGACAAATGTGCCAGCCAACAACTTTAAACATGTATTGGCTCTGGTTTTAAAAAGTTGAGAAGACGGCACTGGAATTCTCAAGCAACTCTTTTCATTCGATTATTCAGGTGTAGTCTCTCGATATCTACCTATAAATATATATATATATATATTTATATAGTACTCTTGTCTTGTTTTCAGTACAAATATCTACAAATTCTTAAATCAAGATGTATTTTCTTGATGAGCTAAAATAAGTTTAGTTTTTAGACAAAAAATATAGTGAATTTGTGTTTAAACCAAGCAAAAATATCTGCCAATGGGGTGAGAAAAAAACATCTAGAAATAAGTTTATGTTTTTCTTAAACGCTTAATTCAAGAAAAAAATTCTCATCCCATTGGCAGATTTTTTTGCTTGTTTTATGCACAAATTCACTTAAATGTGATATTTTTTGTCTAAAAACTAAACTTATTTTCTTAGGTAATTTTGCTCATCAAGAAAAAGCATCTTGATTTAAGAAGTTTAAAATATTTGTACTGAAAACAAGAAAAAAATATAAATGCAGAAATCTTGAGGTGACACTAGTTGTACACTGCAAAAAAATTATTTTTAAGAAAAAAAAAATCTTAGTATTTCTGTCTTGTTTTCGGTGAAAATATCTAAAAATTCTTAAATTTAGATGCTTTTTCTTGATAAGCAAAATGACCCAAGAAAATAAATCTAGTTTTTAAACCAAAAATATCAAATGTAAGTGATTTTGTGCATAAAACAAGAAAAAAAATCTGCCAATGGGGTAAGCTAATTTTTCTTGAAATTTTCTTGAATTTAGTGTTTAAGAAAAATGTTCAAGATTTTTTACTTACCCCATTGGCAGATTTTTTTGCTTGTTTTATGCACAAAATCGCAAAATATAAGACTTAAGAATTTTTAGATTTTTTACTGAAAACAAGACAAAAATACTAAGAAAATATTTTCTTGAAAATCATTTTTTGCAGTGTACAACTGGTGTCGCCCCAAGATTTCTGCATTTATATTTTTGATGGTTATTATTGATAGCGACTCTGTTATTTAGGAAAAGTTATTTTTGTTTGTGGGTTTAGTTACATGTTTTTTTATTATGCTTTTAATCTATGTGACAAACAATTAGTCCATTTCACACAGAGATTCCCAAAAATACATAGATAATGTGTCCCGGCATCATTTGATTTTGGGTTCTTTACATGGCCAGTAATTTTCTGGATTTTGTGCGTGCATTTACACCAAAGACTGTAAAAAAAAAAGATGGACGACGCTGCTTTCTTCCATTGTAATGAACTGAACGTAAAATGTATGACGCTGGGCACTGACATCAATCTTTCGCCCAAATGCTTACGTGCACAATTCAACCACGCCCCTTCAACGTCTCATTTGAATGGCTTGCTAAAAAAATAAGCCATTTATTTTTTTATTTTAACCCAAGTCCCGTTCATTTGCATGAAGAGGGCGGAGTTTATGCCTTGTACTGCGTCCAGCCACAAGGGGGCGATTAAAGAGCCAGCAGCTTCACTTTTCAAGATGTATGAGGCACACCCGGTTTAAACACATCCCATAAAGATCCCGTATCATGCAATTTTTCTCTTTGAAACCACTGCATTTTTTCCGATTCGATCATGAACTAGTGCATCGAGCACCATTCCACAAGGCTGACAAACAATTTAGTTGTAAATCTTTGTCTGCATTTAAAGCCCCTGGTCAAAGAGTTGCATGATAACTATGTCAGTGTGATGACACATATATCATCACTACAACAACCCAGACACAACAGCATTGTTCCTGACTTCTGTTCACACAGGGTTTTTTCCCGAAACTGATACCGGTTACTAAGTCCCCAGGATTGATCCGGGGATGTGCTTGCGAAAGGGCTTTTACTCACCATCGTCCTCGGGTCAGGTAGCGGTAAATAAGCCCCTCCCTCAGAATCTCCTTGGTGAAGAGCTGATAGGATAAGAGAATGAGGAGGGTGGTCACTGCCTCGAACAAGATGTTGTAAGTGATGTCCCTACAGCAACATGCAAAGTGAACAAAATCAAACATGGTTACAAACAAACACTCAATATATCATTCAATACTCTGCAACATAGCAAATAAATCATTGTTGAGGTCTACACCTTTTAAAGGAATATTTCATTTTCTTAAAAGAAAAATCCAGATAATTTACTCACCACCATGTCATCCAAAAAGTTGATGTCTTTCTTTGTTCAGTCCAGAAGAAATTATGTTTTTTGAGGAAAACATTGCAGGATTTTTCTCATTTTAATGGACTTTAATAGAGCCCAACATTTAATACTTAACTCAACACTTAACAGTTTTTTTCAACGGAGTTTCAAAGGTCTATAAACGACCAAACGAGGCATAAGGGTCTTATCTAGCGAAACGATTGTCATTTTTGACAAGAAATATTTCAAATATGCTCTTTTAAACCACAACTTTTCGTGTAGGTCCAGTCCAGCGCGACCTAATGTAAATGCGTAGTGACGTAGGGAGGTCACGTGTTAAATATATAAAACGCACATTTGCGGACCATTGTAAACAATAAACTGACACAAAGACATTAATTAGTATCAGTTGACATACAACAACGTAGGAACGGTCCTCTTTCACCACATTTGTAAACACTGGGGCGGAGTTTCGCGTTCGTCCTCTGTGACCTCTTGACGTCATGACGTATTGCGTCGGGTCAGCTGACGCATCACGACCGGATCTACATGACGAGAAGTTGTGGTTTAAAAGTGTATATTTGTTATTTTTATTGTCAAAAATGAAAATCGTTTCGCTAGATAAGACCTTTATGCCTCGTTTGGGATTGTTTATAGTCCTTTGAAAAAAACTGTTAAGTGTTGAGTTAAGTATTAAATGTTGGGCTCTATTAAAGTCCATTAAAATGAGAAAAATCCTGCAATGTTTTCCTCAAAAAACATAATGTCTTCTCGACTGAACAAAGAAAGACATCAACATTTTGGATGACATGGTGATGAGTAAATTATCTGGATTTTTCTTTTAAGAAAATGGACTAATCCTTTAACCAGGTTATAAAATGTTAAACAGAGAGATTAATGCTTTTGTAAAATAAACACCCAATATAGCACAATTTTTATTCCGGTAAAAAAAAATCTACGATATGATTTAAATGAGCATACATTTAAATTTGTCGATCGGGAATCATAATAATGTGTAACATGAGATACTTTTACAAAAAAATTTATTTATTGATGTTGCATGAGATATATGATCCAAACATGCTCTTGACAGTTTTTATGAAATTATTTATGAATATTGACAATGAATAAATTACATTTGATATAATATCATTTATTAATAATTAATAAACAAATACAAATAAACGTTAAAGTCCCCCTGTGGTGAAAATAAAGTTTTTGTTGTTTATGTCTATGTTTGTAATGTGCTTTAGACAAAGCAAGTGTAAATTCATCATTCAACAGTTCAGAATTTTCTGCATAAAATTTCGTCTCAAAGCCATGGTTTGAAATCGCCTTGGTGTCTTACATTACAAACATGTAATCATCACATTTGAACGAGTGGATCAGTAGTTTCAAGCCATAGATATGCTGTATACGTGCCGCATTTACTCAGCGCTGCAAACACGCAGTTCACGTGTGCATTGTGTGAAACTGAACTTAGCAATTATGTTTCTGAGTTTTCCCACCGTAGCATCTATTTACATTTATATCAACCTGGGGTGGCACGATACATGAAAAAACATCCAAACTGTTTGGTTTGCGTGTCTCGGTCCGGAGTGTGTGTGTGTGTCGCACGGTTCGACGCATGCGTAATGTAGTCTCTGTCCGTTTGGGGAGGTGTTAATACTCGACACACAGACTGGGTGCCGGCGTGATGAGACTTCATGCTCGGCTAGATTCGCCTTGAACTAGTGCTTCTTGGGTTGCGGAGCCGCGCGCAAAGTTACAAAATTTGACATGCACATTGCCAAGTGAAATGTGGTCTCGCGCACTACCGCCCACTCCGCGTTGACGTCATTTTTGCCACGCGCACCTTCGCGCTCGTGTGGATGCATCGATTATAAACAAGGCTTAAAGCTACACTGAAGTAATTCTTCAGTTTAATCTTTGTGTGCTTTAAAGGCACATACGTTCCTGTAGAGATAGCATACACATTCTCCTTTATTTGCCAAATAAATTAAAAGCATGTCATCAATGTCTTCTCTCTTGCTCCCAATGTCTTCTCACCTAGCTTTCCTCAGAGATGGTCCAAATAATGTGCCTAACATCAAGTCAAATTCAGTTTGTGCATAATTATGATATAACAATTTTGTTAATACTTTATCCTAAATTGTGGATAATTCAGCTATATATCATATGCTGAAGTAAATTTCTGGAGTGTTAACGATTAAAAGAACAACAACAACAAGAACCGTACACCCGTAACCCGAAAACTGTTACCCTAAAACCGTTATACGAACCGAACCGTGGGCTTTGTGAATCGTGCCACCACTAATATCTACGATCCAAGGGGGTGCAAAATAGTAGATGTGGGGGTTAATTTGCATATTCATATCTATGGTCCAAGCTGTGCAATTGATTAGAGACAGGGAGTAATATACATATAGATAAACGTGTGTAGAGTTCAATTCAAGCTGTTTTAAAGTATGAAGAAATTATTGTCACAGAAAAAACTTTTACATTTGCTATTCTAATGCTCAAATATGAGTTTTAACTGATAAAATGAATCGACTACAGGGGGTTTAGAAAAACCAACAGTATCAGAGTTTGTACATACAGAGTAATTACAGTATAGTGAACTTACTGAACCCTGCCTTTAAACTTGCAAATACACATACACAACATCAATAGAGCAACCTCTCTCTCTCACTATTGTCTTTTACTTCCTTCCTTCAGATCTCTCACTTGACTTCTACTGCTGTGATATCACCCGGCACAAATCCTTTTCACTTTCAAACACATACATTTACATAAACAATAACCTACAGTGTTTCATGCAGCAGGGTCTGTGGTCCTCAACGCTTAGCAAGGGGGTCCGTGAAATAATTTGTTATAAATTATAGTATTGTTGTTGTATTATTAATAAGGAGATATTTACATAAGGGAACCATCAAAGAACCATGTCAGTCTTGCTACTGTTCATTTTAGGAAAGCTTTTACAAATTATATATCAGTATGTAAGCATAACTTATATAAAGTACAAGTATAACTGTTGAGTTTAAATGTAATTTGAACAAAACAAAAGTTAAATAAGGTGAGAATGTCTTTTTGTTTATCACTATGAAATAAAGTGTAAACATATGCTTTAAGGTAACGTTTTAAGGGGGTCCTTGAAAAAGTTTCTCTCCTGTTAGGTGTCCCCGGCGTTGTTTTTTAGTAAGTAACCTGCAGATTTTACCACTCCGATTGGCGCTTTTTTGGAATTGTGCTCTCACCCTAATTTGCCCCCTTTAGTAAATCTGGCCCTTAAGGGAGTCGCACATTGTTTTCTTTGAGTATACGCACACCGGCTGACAGGTTTACGCGGCGCCCAGCTACGACTCAAGGGGGATCGCAGCTAAGTGCCGCGCCGTGTCGCATCTAGGACAACTCGGAGCTTTCGTACACCAGAAGTGCACATTAAATAGCGCGAGCTTAGTCAGATAGCGTCTACTTCAAAATGCAAAATATACGTTAGCAGTCAATGTTAATTGTTAATGATTTGGGACAAATATGATGTTATTTAATGTTAAACTTTGTGATTGGCGCTCTGTGGCGCGACAGGGATTTCAGCAACTTCCTGAGTCATAGCTGGGCGCCGCGTAACCTGTCAGCGCCGGTGTGCGTATATTCATAGAAAAGAATGTGTTACATTTTTTTTTAACGGTGCGATGCTGTGCGGCGCTGAGCTGCGCGGCCGGTGTGCGACCCCCTTGAGTCGTAGCTGTGCGCCGCGTAACACGTCGGCGCCGGTGTGCATATACTCATAGAAAATAATGTGTTACATTTTTTTTGAACGTCGCGGTGCTGTGCGGTGCTGTGCTGAGTGTCCGGTGTGCCACCCCCTTAAGTCGTAGCTGGGCGCCGCGTAACCTGTCTGCGCCGGTGTGCGTATACTCATAGAAAACAATGTGTTAGATTCCTTTAGAACGGTGCGCCGCTGAGCTTCCAGTGTGCGACCATCTTAAGGGCCAGATTTACTAAACGGGGCAAATTAGGGTAAGAGCGCAATTCCAAAAAAAGTGCCAATGGGAGTGGTAAAATCTGCAGGTTATTTACTAAAAAACAACGCAAATTAAATACCAAAGGTGCAAGAGCTGATTTACATAATGAACAACACAATCTTCTAAGAGCAGCACAAATTGCAACTATTTCAGGCGCAAGGTAATTTAAGACATGCTTTTTTTCGACGTTAAATAATTGCGCAAATACCAGTCATGACACACACGCAAACATTAGTTAATCGCGTTGTGTGAATAATTTAAAATCTCTTCTCCTAAAAACTTTGCGTCTGAAAGGAAAACTCCTATGCATATGCAATAAGGTCAGTCGCAAAAATAACTAGACCACAACTTTACACCGCTAATTATCCACTGTGTTTCTTAAGTAAATTTCGACAGTCTTTATTTAACAACAAAATTATGGTTTGTGCTGCTGCACGCTTTTAGTTAATCTGGCCCTATATGTTGTGAATACAAATCTTTAGCTCTATGCTAAAACAGACAGTAACTACAGGGGTATAATTAATAAAAATGTTTATTTTACATAAAAAAAGTAGAAAATTAAGAATATACACTTAACATGACTAAAAGTGTGTGTGTCTGACTATACGTTGATCATTGGTCCGACAGATTCAGTAAAGTGTTTGGATTGAAGCGTAACCTGTTTAAGGTTGTTTAAGTTCATAACAGGTGAAATATGTTTTCCTATCCAAGTCTGAATAACCAAACACCAGTGCAGGTCAGTGAAGGTACTAAAAACATTTTTTGTTTGTGCATCGGAGCCATTTTATTTCTTGTTTTTGATCTGTTTGGTAATGCGAGCTACAATTCACAATATCCTTCAAAACAGAACGATAAGAATCCGTCTCCTGCAAACACATATAAAGCGATCCAAGACTCTAAATGTGACCTGCGCCTGACTTCTCTCGGTCTGCACGTAAAAGGAAACAAAACAAACGACCACCAAAACAGACAGAAAACAACAATTGCAGTCTGAACTGTTATAATAACTGTACGTGAGCCCAAACCAATAACACACAGAATGAGCCTTCATTATAAAAACCCACTGCAAAACCATGTTTACTTGAGATTTCTTCTCATTCACTTCATTAGTCAGTGTCTTCTTCATACTTATATTGGCTTATGTGTTAGTTTGGATCGGTTTTGTGTAACTAGCTGTATGCGTTGTTTACCTAAAGAAAATATATTTGTATTAGGAATGAGCAAAAGATGGATGGCACACACATCACCATCATAGCAGAATTCATCTGGGTTTAATCTGGTTCTTATAATAGACTGGGCTGAACACAAGGACACTCAAGAACATTACACACACACACACACAACAAATAGATTTATATTCATGAGAGCGGACAACACAATCTGTCCTTCAAACAACACACACAGCACATACAAACCAACCTTAATAATTTAAAACACTAGGTGTGCTTATAGATGTGTGTTTGTGTGTGTTCGATCAGTCTGTCACGCAATAAATCATGATTTTATGCATGAAGGTTTCTTCACTCAGGTGTGTAAATGACAGCAGGTCCCACAAAGGTCTGATAAGATCCAGAGGAACATAGGGACCATCAAAAAATAACTGCAACCTCAAGATGTTGTGTGGCTTAGGGATCGTCTTAAAATTCAATTTACTGAAAATCAATAACAAGAACACATCAGTGTAGAAAAAAATAATATGTAATGCAATGCTTGAGCAACAGGCTTTTTCAAACATTAGCATCTGCTGTAATTTTACAACATTGTTTAAACAAAATAATATGCAAACAAGCAATTTTGTGCATTTAGCTTAAAGTTGCAATCTGTAACGTAACGTAGCCTCGCTATTACTATTTAAAAACTATTTCACTAATATAAAATTGCAAATTTCATGACAGTAATTTTGAAAAAAAGTTGCCAGTCAGTGCCAGCATTACTGTTGATCATCTGTCCATCATCGTATTAAGCCCGCCCTGAAAATTTGATTGGTTGCCCAGCTTTAGTAGCTCTTCAACGGAGAAACCCCAGACCGATCTTCCCGTCCTCAAAATGTTGTGGGCGGGGCTAAGATCGGCTGGCACCCAGGCTAATATAAACATACAATATATCAAGAAAGAACAGACCCTCTGCTTAAAAAAATTTTTTTCATCTTCATTTGTTCTCTTTTCATAACTTCTCAAATATGTGTAGGTTTCTTCAAAAATACCTAATTTTGAGCAAAAGCTGAGATATTTTCATTTTTATAATAGACTTTTGTTAGAGATCCGATTCAGAGCAATGATCAAAACATACGCAGAGTTTTTACTGTTTTTTGCGCCACCTGGTGAATAAAAGCAAAAATATGGATTGCCGTAAAAACTCGTCATTGGCAGGAAAGTGCTTTCTCTTAACTCATGAGATAACTCGTCAATGGTGGGGAAAGAGTTCTTTAAATGGATTTAAGTTAAATGATGTCGAACTTACATTTTCGGCAAACTTGTACCCAAAAAATAAATGATGGTTATGAGCTAAATTAAGGAAACAGGATTAAACACTGATTTTTATGTACTTGCTCAATAACTTATTTTATTTTAAAAGGTAAATTTGATTTTGAATCTACTTTTTTACTGCAGTTATTGTGTAACGTTGCTGTTTGAGCATAAACAACATCTGCAAAGTTACAACGCGTAACAGTTCAATGTAACAGGAGATATTTGCATTAACAGAAATCTAAAAAACAACTAAAGCCCAATATATAGTCGTTCGTAAGCTCAACGCCGTAGCTACACCGTAGGTTATCCATAGCCTGTGCGTATCTCTGCGTAGCACCTCGCAAAATGTTTAAAGGGATAGTTCGGCCAAAAATGATATTAAACCCATGATTTACTCACCCCCAAGCTGTCCGAGTTGCATATGTCCATCGTTTTTCAGACAAACACATTTTCGGACCTTTGTTTATCATCCTGGAGCCATTTGGATTTAATTTGTGAAGCATGGACGCACTTTTTTGGACTTGAAGGTCGTGGACCCCGTAACATTACATTTAATCAACTGAAAGATCTAAAATATTTTCTAAAATATCCGAAAATGTGTTTGTCTGAAAAACGATGGACATATGCAACTCGGACAGCTTGGGGGTGAGTAAATCATGGGTTTAATGTAATTTTTGGCCGAACTATCCCTTTAATGGTACGTAAATACTACGCGGACAGCAAGCGGTGTGATTGGTCCACAAGAACCCCTCCCGTCAGGTAAAAAAAACTGCGTCATAGGTATTTCCGTTTGCGACAGTGAAAACAAAGATGAAAACAAAATGCAACAAAAGTCGCTGTTTATTTACTTCCATCACTGCTGGTTATCTCAAAACATACACAACAAGTTGCAGTTTCTTCTTCATTTGTGGGTTAACTTGCCAAGATTCTTCTTCTTTGAAGGTCGTGCTGCTACTGTGGTTAAACGCTTGGATACTGCCTACCAGCGGTCTGCGCGTGTTTGCACGTCGATGCAGACAACGACGCAAAAGTATAAACGAAAACCAATGCAGAACCTACGCCGTAGGACCTACGCGCACAACTATAACGAGTCCTTAAGCATCTTCCTGGGTTAGTGACATCACAAACCCCAAAAGTTACATAAACCCTGCCCCTGGGAACACGCAGCAAAGGGGGCTTTTTAAAACAGCCAATCACTGCACACTGCGAAAGCTAACCAATCTAAGAATAGACCCAGGAACTAAAAAGACTGAAGATGAATGTTTTTATGAGGATGGAAGCAGCGGTGCAGAATTAAGGTAAAAAATATACAAATGTTTTTTTTTAAACGAAACATCAACACATGTTACAGTGTACCCCATAAACACAATCAAACCTTAGAAAACTCCCAATTTACCCACCTTACAAAAAACATTTTGCGGCTTGAAATTTTTATTTAGTTTGTGACTACTATAGTTAGTCCCTCCAAAATTTTGTTATTTTTGCAATCAAAATGATTGATTTTGCAGCTTTAATTTCCAGAAATTAGCGATCGCAGAATTCTGAAAAACTGGAGGGACTATATAGTACTATACTGACTACTAATTTCGACAAAGCTGGTCAAACAATTTGCCCCGAAATTAGGATTTAAATGTAGATGTTGCAGTGTTAACAGATGATGTCGGTAACTGCTGAAAATCTAAGCATGCTAGCTTTCATTTATTTAGAATAAAAATAAAGTTAAAAAATATATTTTCACAGCATAAGCTTGATGAAAAATGTTGGGAAATATATTTGTGCGAGTAAATATTGTCTGTGACATTTCACTTGATGAGTCAGAGTTGACCTTCACACTCTTTGTGTGAGAGACCAATCACATATCACGACAAATACACAGCTTTATGACACACCGAGACATGCTTTATCACTTAATATTTGCGAGACAGTGAAATCCATAACAAAACAAACACACACACACACATATATTGTAAGTCTCTGATACTCACAAAAGTGGCACTTCAACGATGAGATGCACCAAATTACAAACCAACTCCTCCAGAAGATCCTCACAACTCGAGTCTGAAAAAGACACACGCACACATAAATTACACAAAACAAAGTTAAAGACAGGAATACTGAAAGGTCTTAAAAAAATTTTGTTGACTCTTTTGTGTGTGTGTGTGTGTGTGTGTGTGTGTGTGTGTGTGTGTGTGTGTGTGTGTGTGTGTGTGTGCTATGTGTGTGTGTGCTATGTGCGTGTGTGCCGTGTGTGTAATACCATAGGTGCCTGGCGCCCTCTCCTGGTAAGTAAACTGTAAATGCAGCTCTTCCTCATTTATCTCTCTGATGAAGACTTTTAGCAGGCAGCGCACAAGAAACAAAGCATTATGGGCCTGCCAGATAAACAACTGACTACATAGACAAAGTAGAAGAAAAAGAGAGAGAAAGAGAGGTTAATATACAGACATTAACATTTGATAAACTTTACCTTTAACAATCTCAACCATTTCAGTAGAATAAATAATTATTTTCAATGTGCCTTGTTTTAAAACACTACAGCAAAAAAGATTCTGACTGTAAGATGTCTCCTGAAAGTACAAACAGCTTTACATACACAGACAATGATGAAAAAAACAGCAGAAAGCAGCTCAACATGGACTATATAACATCAGCTGATCCAAGATCAAAGCCTGAGGGTTCAAACGCAATTTAAAGGGGTGGGTCACTTTTGCTTTTGATTCAGATGGCACTGCTTAAAAACATGAGATCTGTATGCGTTCGTGAAACACTCTGGGTTGGACCGCTAGTATTCCTGTGGGAAAATCTTATCATCACGAAACATCTTACTGGCATCATCATTATAAATGAAAGGGTCCTAATGTTGAGAAGGTCTGTCTGGGAAAAGCATTTTAAAGGATATTTCTCACAATTCTCCTGAGCTTTCAGAGACAAACAGCAAAAACTTTTATCATAAACACTTAACAGATGTTTAATACACATTACAATCATTCACACATCACACTTTGATATAATTTCCAGGAAATTGCATTGGGAAGGCTAATACAAGATTGAAAACATGGCAATGACACATTAACCCGAACCCACAACATTCATAACAATGTTTTTGTTGGCCTTAAACAGTACATACACACTGGTAAGTGTGTTCATACTAACTAGAGGTAGGCCGATAGTGAATTTTACCGATACTGATAACTGATAAGTTGGCCCCTGCATGAAAATAACCGATTAATCAACCGATAGTTTTTAAAATGAATACTGGATAAAACAAACAAAACACTCAAAGTGAAACAGTGCTGAAATGTATTACAAAAGTAATTAAACAACAGTACTGAAACATGAAAATGTGCTAAATTAAATCAATAAAAATATATGAATTATATTAATAGGTATTGAAGTAAATAATTGTGTGAAATACTCTCACTGGTAAAATTGAAATGACATAAGGGTATATTATATGTGTAGTCTTGTACTTGTTTTAACACTTAATGATTAAATAAACAAAACAACAAATTAATAATTCAGTAAATTAATTACTTTATAATGATATGAAATCAACAAACTGGATTTTTTGCAGATAGCCGATTGTTCCATCAATGAACAATCGGTGCCGATTAATTAGCAAAACCGATTATTCTGGCTCCCTAACAACTAATGAGAGCAGATCAGATTCACACACGACATCCCAAATTTACAGCAAATGGTTTTTTGTGTGAAAGAAGCAAAAAAACTGAAATAAAACAACTTACTCTTGACACTCTGTGGAAATCTTCAACTCTTTGGTTCTGCTGAGAAAAACTCTCACCAACGACCCAAAGTTCCCCGACCTGGGGTTGTTCTGAACTACACAAAGTGCAAAAAAACATCATCAATACACAGGTGAATGCAGGGTGCACTTGATAAGCCAAACTGCTCAACTGAATAAACAAAGATCCTCGATATAAAGTCAAATGAATGAAATAAACCTTAAAAGCCCAGCTGTCTTGGGCAGCACACACACACATGCTGAACATTGAGTACAGAGCAATAAAATAAATCATGTCATGTGCATGGCCTGAAATTATACATGACAGTGAGTTTATAATAAGCATGTGTGTCTAAGATAAATGATACATACTCAGAGTTTTAGCCAGAGGAACAACAGCCTCCTCCAGGAGTTTAGCATCAGCACTGCAGAGAGAAACAGAGACCATTGCATTTTTTTTAGAAAACATGCCGCAAGATCAAGGATTTTTGCCTTCAACAATCACAAAAAAACTCTGCATTTTTCTGGAAAGACTGAGAATTGAAAAAGATGGCCATGGACTTTACTTTGTTAGAACTGAAAATGTCTGGGTCAGAAGAAGAATTAAAACGTCTCGAATACACAGTATGCGGAGGTCATGAGTGAACATTTATTTATTTATCCCAGCTATCCACCCACTCGCATTATTATGCATCTCATCAGAGCGCTGTTTGTGTCAGTAAAGTCATTTGTGTGCAAATCCTCCTTTGAAGAAATGTATTACTGTATGGATCACGACCCACGGTTCCCAACTTAAATAGCTTAAGTTTATCATTTGCAAGTGTTTCAAAGGCTTGCAAATGTTAACACTTAAGTGATTTTAATCAATTTAACCACAGAAGGTGCTAAAGTGAGCATGTTTTCTGTACACACCGATGGCATGTGGTTGAATGTGTCCGTTTCAACTTAAATCAGACGTGATCATCCCTAAACCAGGTCCGGGGTTATTTTAAAGAGACAGTAACCTCAATCAACCTAGTTAAGTCGGTTTCATTAATGTTAAACGAACAACCCAAGACAAAGAGACAATCACTTCTGTAGCTCTGAAAAAATATTATTATATTTAATTATACAATAAATACAGTGTTATTATTCATTTGATTCAATTTCTGTAGCAATTTTAGACCTTACTTAATCTGCAAATGTTGTTTTTGTTTTTTAATATTTCTTTATTTAAATCAACGGCATTCTCTGCTCAGAAACTTTATAGAACCCGTGCAAGAAATTCTTTCACATGTGACGTTGCGTCCTTGTTGACAATACTGCTAACCCCAGCAGACATGCACACAAACCACAGCAGTATACAACCTGGGCTTTTATTACATTACCATACTTACCAATTCCCAGGAAGTTTTTGTATGGGGATGTCAATAAATTGTGCAAAAGTTGTGCATAAATTGCTTATATCAGTATTTGCTTTGAAAAGTGCACAAATGAAGACCATTGGACAATAGATTAGTGTAGTAGATGAGTAAATCATTGAAAAGTAAAAGTGAAAAATCAACCTTTTGTTTAATTTCCTAAAATTGTTTAATATGCACGTAAGACTATTACTGGCCTACAGTCCAGAGACATATATGTTGTAATTGAGTTTATTCACACAGAAAGCAGTCCAACTGTTTGTGTAATTGAACCTTCCTTTGTTAGTTTAGTTAGTAAAATGATGAGAATCAAAGAAAAATGTTAAGAGTATTTTTGTAGGTTAAATGTGACTGCATAGCGGGCCATGGGTTCAGTTCTCACAGAATGCATAAAACATATTCCCCAAATGCATTTTAAGTTGCTTAAAATGCCTAAATGTGCAATATAATAACATGATTATCCAGACAGCTATACGATTCATGATTCATGAACTGAATCATAAGTCCCCATGTTTAACTCATCAGATAAATGTCTAAAATACATTACGAGATTTAAGTTAAAAGGCTGACATCTTCTGATTATGATCAACGTAGGTCTGAACATTTGATATTGTACCCCACAATAAGATATATGCTATTGCTTTGTATATTTTATAAAACAGCACAGACAGTATGTAACATTTCCCTTAGCACTAATGTGTATACATTTGCCAAAATAAATGATTGCCTCTCTACAATATTAAAATATGAATTTCATTAAGAAAGTAATGACTAAACATTTGGGCTTTACATTAACAAGCTTATAATGAACAGATGATTGGCATAATAATATAATAACAATTCATAAAATCTATGAAATCATATCGGAGTAAAAGAATATATCTATATCGCTAGATAGACGTTTATATTCATTTATAATATATTTACAGAAGAGCTGTTGAACTTTTCTGTCTAATCAAATTAACTTCTCTGGTTCCCTCCAGTGTCTCTTATAGAAGTAAGTTTGTATATCCACTGGATCTCACAATAATGCAGAAAGCACAATAAATATACAACATATAGTCAGCAACCACTTTTAAAACATGCCTTTATAGTATTATCACAACAAAAAAAGATTTTGGGTATATTTGTGTTTGTGTTTTTAGGTTACACAGAAGGACAATGTTTTGGGTTCTGCTTTGTTAAAGAAATGTCAAGAGCGCTGAGAGTGCGTGTTGATGATAAAGGAAAACACCACTGCTTTTCAATATTATACTATGTTCTTACTTCAACTTAGACAAATTAATACATCTCTATCTTTTTTTCAATGCATGCACTTAATCTTTACACAGCGTGTTGTGAATGTGTTAGCATTTAGCCTAGCCCCATTCATTCCTTAGGATCCAAACAGGGAATTTTCAAAAAATGAAAAGCCACCAAACACTTCCATGTTTTCCCTATTTAAAGACTGTTACATCGCCACGTTTTATTTTGTGCCACCATACTTACTCATGTAACAGCCATAGGCTTAGCCATAGGTCAATTGTTTTGAGTGTGTCCCTTTAAATACAATTGACCTGTTGCTTTCACCTTGTTTACCATAGGAGGGGGGTATTTTGGGAGCAAGAAATCTTAACGATTTCCTAACGCAAATACTTTATTACGTTGTGCTTTTAGCATGCAAATTGTGGCTTTGGCTCTGATCGTGAGGTCTCACCTGCTGTAAGGGCTGCTGAAGGTGAAAGAGATCAGTTGATTCCAGAAAGGCTCATTCTCCGAGATGGCATCCGGACCAATCAGAGTGCGGATGCTCTGGTTCTCCGACAGGTCGCTCACCTGGCTGGTGTTGGCACCCATCACCCCCAGAAACCACAAGAGATCCCTTTACAGCCTCATCTCCAGCCAAAAGAAACCCTGGAAAATCACCAGAGAAAACATTTATATAAAAGACTGAATCAGTTTGAAATATGATGTATGTGCGGCAGTGGCATTTGCAGGAATATTTAAATAACGATTAGGAAGCTTTGTTTTGTTATACAGGTAAAATTAAAAAGCAACAAAGGCAGACAGCTCCTGTTCAATATATTGTAAAATTACATAACACGTAGATATAAAACAAAATATTTGAGTTTAAACAACAGGACATGCATTTAAAATTCAATGGGTGTGATAAGTAAACACAATGGCCAAATACACAAACAAACACACACCTCTTTGTTAAGCGCACACACACCCTTAACATACATTACAAACATGACACTGTTTATAAGGCCAGTGAATCCATTATGGTTGTGAAACTATTAAAAAACTGACACCAAGCAATGGAGGCTCTGATTTAAGTCCTATTTTATTTCATAAGGTTAAATGATGTAAACCTCTCTTGAAACTAGTGCTGCACAATTAATCGCATCGCAATCGCAATCGCAATGTCAGCCTGTGCGATTATATGACAGCAAAATGTTGCAATTATATTAAATAAATAAATGTGTGGACTTGTTAACACAAACTTTCTGATAACAGTTTGATGATTTCCCTTGCTGTTTAAAAAAGAAAGAAAAATGAACAAAAAAGGCAGTGCACATGTGTGGTGTGCGTCGTCACTTATACCAGAGCGAAGATGGATGCAGAGGAGATTGACAGTGATCTGGTAGCTAAAAAAAAACCTCTATGTCTGTTGTATGGCGATATTTTGGATTTAGGATTACTGACACTGAGCAGTTGCTACATCACGTGGCAATACGAAAACATTTCTAGTTTTGCAAATACACATTTTAGCTAAACTGTGTGTGGATTTTCCTTAAAACCCATCAAGTTGACTCATGATACCATCAAATATAATCGCAATCGCACATCGCAATATTACCACCAATAACCGCAATGGGAAAAATTACCCAAATCGTGCAGCCCTACTTGAAACCCATTTAATCGTTCAGATGACTCCAGGTGAATGCAGTTTTTCAAAGCTTTGAATCAATTAAACCAATTGCATCACAAAATGATTTACTGTTTCGAAGCATTATGAACACCATACACACTGGCGACACCTGCTGGTCTAAAAGTCTAAGGGGTTGTGCACACCAAAACTTTTATGCTGCGTTCACACCAACCGCGGTAGAGGCAGCAAGCACGAGTGATTTCAATGTTAAGCGAATGTGAAGACGCGTTCACACGTGCTGGAGATCCCACGGTGCGGATGAGGCGTTTAGAGCAGGGCGGAAGACGTGTTTCCGCCTCGTTCGCGAATGGGAATATTGCAAATTGAGCGTCTGGCATGGTACGCGCGAATGGTGCTTTTTGTGCATTTCGCGTTTGACGCGAATTTGCGGCTGAGTTGAAAAATTTGAACTTTGGCAGATTTTCGCGCCACGTTAACCAATCAGGAGCCTGCTTGCTGCTGTGGCAGCAGCCCCGTACGGAGGCACTCATTCAGCATGAAGGCTTGATATTGTCCGTGAGCAGTCACCCGGAGCTATACGACACAAGTTCTTATTTCTATAGAGGAGACAGGAATAAAAAGGACCTCGCTTGGAAGAGTGTCAGTGAGGACATTGGGCAACCTGGTAAGTTGTAAATACACATTTCACTTTTGAGTCAGGTGACGTTTATCGACCCGCGCCGTTTATTTTTCCCCTATATTAAGGTGACGAAATACAAACCGGTAACTTTCTCGATAAATGCACAATCAACATCAGCCATCCTGCAAACAGACAACCGCATAGCACTTGCACCTCCCACAAGAAGCGGATTTTGCCTATGATGCGCGTCAAATGCTTGCTTGCATTCAAACTGTTCAAGCGGCAAACTAGGCGCAGTAGACACGATTTTGACGCCTGAAACGCGGTTGGTGTAAACACAGCATTAAACGCGACTGAAAACGCCTGGAGTAGGGCTGGGCCGGTTTGGATTTTTTCTTACCGCGGTCGGTAATCAACAAATTCCCGCAGTTTTGCGGTTTATTGGCAAGACAACGAGTTAAATAACATGCATGACTTATTTATGTTCAATAAACATGTGCAAATTACTTAAGGAACATGTAAAGTGAATATTATTTCCTTCCACATTTCTTCAATTTCAACATTCAACAACTTGAACAATTAATATAATCAGTTAAAAAAAATGTTAATGCATTGTAGGGGTGGCACGGTTCACAAAACCCTCGGTTCGGTTCGTATCACGGTTCTATGGTCACGGTTCACGGTTCAGTACGGTTCTTGTTGTTATTTTTTCTTTAAATTTTTAACTCTCCAGAAATGTATTATCTTATTAATGTATTAATTATCCATAATTAAGGATACAGTATTAAAAAAAGTTATATCATGTAATCATGCACAAACTGAATTTGACTTTAAGCACATTGGACCATCTCTGAGGAAAGCCAGGTGAGATTTTGATAGAGCAAGAGGGAAGACATTGATGATTTCAACATGCTTTTCATTTAATTGGCAAAAAAGAGAATGTTTATTGCCATCTACATAAACTTTATGTGCATTTTTAGCACACAAAGATAACTTGCATTTATTAAAATGCCAACTTCAGTGTAGCTCTTAGATTTATCACTGAGAGGCTGCTTTAATACTGAGAGTTTATGTGGAAGAGAGAGAAACATAACCTTTGCACCTGTAATATTAAAATTTCTTTAAGTCTCTTTTGTCCACTTTTGACCACTTCTGATTACTTTGAGGGGCAATTTCTGAAATAAGATCGCGCAACTTTCACACGCTAGCAAAATGAAACTACGCGGAAATCAGCCGCTTTAATTTTATCAATGAAAGGCTAAAAATAGCGCTGAATATGAAAAGACGTAAAACATTGTTGTCAGTACCTCAGATTAGATAAATGGTCGGAGAGAAGGCGATCTCCTGTGGCTCTTGGAGCATATTCAACCCATAGACTGCAGTTCTATCTATTGTTTTATTTCCGCTGTCATCATAAGTAGCATGAAATAAAAATATGTTTCCACACACCAAACTTATACGACGCTGGCGCATCCTCCAACTGCGGGCAGACTTCCTTTTCTCTCCCACTTGCCATTTCTACACGTAACATAACCCGCAGTACTTATACTCCAAACCAGTCACCTCTTCTTTCGCGCGAAAGGGAAACACGCAATCTGAGGTCACATACAGGGCACGAGACTACATTGCGCATGCCATGAACCGTTGAACCGTGCGGTACACACGCGCTCCGAACCGAGACAAGCGAACCGAACGGTTCGGATTTTTTTCATGGACCGTGCCACCCCTAATGCATTGTGCGTGTCCACACTTACGTGCCTACAGACATTTCGCCACTTTTCTATCCTTAATTTATAATTGGCCTGTAAATGACGCAAATTATTGCTGCCCCGACGATCTGGTAAAATAACCATTTGTATGAGAAATCAATTTTCCTGCATATGTGTCCGTGCTTGAGTATAGCTTGGAAGCTGCACGGAGACGCGTGTGCGCAAAATGACACGGTCTGTCTCTCGCGCGCCCGGGCAGTCGGGAAATCAACACATTTCTGACACAAAAGCAGCAGACTACTGTCACTTTAAGACCAAAGACAGACTGCTTTAAGTTTCAATATACTGAGTAACAGCTGTTTATGTTCACTTAAACAAGAAAGAAAACTTAGTTCAGTGATCACGCGTGTGTTATACATATACGAGCTATACACGCTGATAAATGGATGTCAAGAGTGTCACGTTGCTGTGGGAGCGCACATACGCAAACACTATATTCACTGCAGTGGTGGATCTGCTGCTTTTCCTCAGTTTCCTGAATTTGTGAATGTCCTGTAAATATACTTTTAAAGCTCTGCGGACGTTTGCGTGCACAAGGTGGACGCTGAATGAAAGTACAGTATACTGCACCTATTGTGTTTGACGAACCCTGTTGCGCGTCCAACATTGCACACAGAAAATGTTTCCGCGCATTTGGATTCCGTGATTCCGTCCGCGTTATCCGCATCGCGAAAATCATAGGTCTCTACTAATAAATGAATAATTTGCCTCATCTCCTTTAAGTCTAACTGACACTGTGATTGTCAACACAGAGCGCGTGCCGCATCCGGAAGTGCTCGCGCAACATTACGCACAGTGTGTAATCATTATCGATCACTTATTGAACTGCCCTTATCGTTTTATCGAAAAGGTTTATATCGGTAAAATTATCGTTGGTTGCTGTGGTAATGTCCTGCCCCTCCTCCACTGTGATTGGACAGCCGTGTGAGAACTGACATTGACGAGTGGAGCTTTTCACCCAAAGTTGAATATCGCGGAAAAACCACTGAGCGTCTTTTTTTAGCGCGGAAGAAAACCGCTAGCTGCTGGCTTTTTTGAAAAACGCAGAGCTTCCATTGGAAACAATTGAAAACATGCGCTGGCCACAAGTGTAAAAGCTTTAGTGTGCTAAAGTCACCTTAAGCTAAGCTGCTGTCGAATCACAACACACTGGACCAGCTACACAATCAGAACTCGTTATGTACTTCTGAAAAAGGGACTTCACAGAACAAGGGGACATCAGCCCATTTTGAGGACAGTAAAATGGAGATAAGTAAATTGTGTAAAAGCACCACCTTCCAGAGAGCGCGCAGAAGCTGATGGATTTGCGAATGCACAAGAGGACGCAGTCTGAGCGCATACACACTTCGGGGAAGATAAAACAATTGCATGGAAGTGATTGAAGAGATAAAAGTGCGTGCACACTCTCAGGACAAGAGCGAAGAGAAATTCAGCGCATACCTGAATACACATGAAATCAAAGGAAACCCGCCAGCTGAGAGGTTCGCACATCATTTAAATGTAGGCTACTTTGGGCAAAAATAATGTCCTCTCGACATTTGTCATTAAAAGTCTTAAATCACTTTTAACAGAAACCATGATGCCATGAATGCCTGATTCTTTTTTATAAACTGATGTAATCACTCTTTTCTCTCCAGACTGACAAGAGAATTGTAACAACTATATAACAAATTTGAACTGTTCTTTTAACTAGTTAACTGAAACTAGTCACCCCCCTCATTTTATCTACACATCCACTGGTGTAGACCAATTCCAAAGTTTTATTTGAACAACACTGTAAATCTACATTTAAACATTAACAATGCACAAAACCACAATCGCCATCATGCAATGTTAAAAAAATGTCTCCATGTCATTGCCACAAGCTACACTTCACACAATAATTAACCAATGCAATGAAGCATTGCTGTCAATATATGACAGATGTCAACAAACTACAGGGAAATATCTGAACTACTGCATCAGACACCTGCAGGACTATTGATATTTAGACAGATAAACACATACATAATACAAAACATAATAAGTACTGCACAAATACATACACAACATTGAATAAACATGTTGTTGATCCCCACTCATCAGAGTATCTCATCCAAAACCTCACTGAGGGCCGTTGAATAATTCATCTTTACCAACATTTACTAACCAAAATGCATACAAAACAACTAAAATGTGTGTAAACATTTACTCAAAATAAAATCTTATTCAGAAATGAGTAAGCGTTCAGTAAGATGAACTCTTAGCATCTCCTAGCCTGCAGACTCGAGTGAATGAAGAAATCCATTATAAAGCCGTTAGCTCTTCTGCTAACGTGCTAACAGACTCAACGGCTAGTAAACTTACCGAGTGAATGTCAGATGTGACAGCTCTGTAAAACACCGCTGTTGTTTCCTCAGACAGTCGACTGTGTGTTTACAGATGAATTATAGTCCATAAAGAGTATAGAGTTAAGGTAATTGCTCGCTAAAGTGAGTTCGGACGTAAGTTAAACGCGTATTGACGGTCAGCTCTGCGTCTCCACGTCACCAACGTTGAGCGTGACAGCTCACCTCACGGAACATGCGCAGCTCGGCGCTCCAATCACCGTGTTTGGCGAATGAATATTAATTAGTAAACGAAAGGGCTCGGACGGTTGCCAGGAAACGTCATCGTGAGCTTTTGCTCTAAAAAGTTTTAAAAAATACACAACACATATTTTATTAGTTTCCAGTATTCACCATCAACATTAAAACCATTACCATCCATTATGTATTTTGTACACATCATGAGCTGTTGTTTAGACAGTTTAAGATTTTAGGATGTTTACTTTTCAATAATGTGTAACAACTAAAAAAAAAAACAGTGATATCCACATGAAAGTAGAAGAGTACATGTCTTCAGGACAAAAATATTTATTAAACACTTTTGGTTCATTTTTAATCTTGAAGCGATTTATGCTTTCTATAGGAGTGGATATATACAAAAAAAATCTGCATTTGGGCACTGAAAAAAATTATTATTGGTATAAAAACGACATGCGGGTGAAAAAAATAATGAAAAGGTTTTGATTTTTGGGTGAACTATCCATATAATTGTGTGTTCTTTTAATTCCCATTCACCAGATACACATTAGAGCACAATTAAGTTTCCATATAAACCAATACAATTTCCATTAGAAACATTAAACCCATTATAACATTTCTGTGATGTATCTGTTGTTTTTTAGCAGGGAAACCCATAGAGAAAAAAATATATAGCCTTTTTTCAAACATAATTTTAAATGTATTTTAAAATATACAAAAAAGGCCAAAAAATGTTTGCATTGAAATATATTTTGAAATATGTTTACAAAAATGTATTTTCATGAATATTTTTTTATATAAATATATTTTAAAAGATTAAAATATATTATAATTAAATATATTTTCAACTGCAAAAACATACTTATAATTTTATATTTTATTCATACTTTATACATTTTATACAAACTTTAATATATTGGCCAGGAAAAATATATTTGCAGAAGATGGTTTACCAAAACTAAATTACTGAGTTGATCTTTTTCACATTTTCTAGGTTGATAGAAGCACTGGGGACCCAATTATAGCACTTAAACATTTTCATGATATGTCCCCTTTAATATAAGCTTACTTTCTACAAAATGTGTTTAGTATTTAAAACATATTTTTGGATAAAGAAATCAATTTTTTGGGTGTATGGGAAAGAAAACAAATAAAAATTTATGTGAATAAAATTGGTTCTTTGTTAACTGATCCAGAATTGTACTTTCATCCTGTATTTTTAATCTAATAGATTTATGAATGAATCATAAAATTCTGCTTATACAAATCCACATTTTCAAAAAATATATTTCCGATTGGATATGTGTCTGATATGTGTCATCGGATTGACAAAGCCAATATGTACAAACTTTTATATGATGGGCTGGGCACCTGTTCAGACAAAGATATCATACTTCAGACCTATACCCGTGATCCCAAGCGGTAAAAAGAATGGATGGATTTAATATTAATTAATTGTATTATTCATCCATCACTCCTCGTTTAAAAAATGCTATACTGTAAATTCGGTAGCACTTTATTTTACAGTATGTGTACTTACCTTGTACATATATGGTAAATATGTTGTACATACAAAAAAATGTGTGGTACTTACTTTTGATATCTACATGGTAATTTAATGGTATCATTACCAGTGGTGCATACTTGGTAGTTATTATGTAACTCTAGATAGGTACTGGGTAATACCACATACATACTTATAAAGCAAGTATAACTAACAAGAAACACTACTGTACTTGAAGGTACACTATAAGTATTAAGTACTTACAGGCAAGTATTGTACATGGTTAGCGTGTAGCACATAAAGTGCTAGTGTAAATTCTTCAAGCAATGTCAAGGCAAGTCCATTAATCTGTGCACAGAGATTCAAACAGATCTGACTTTTCATCAATTAATATCCCATTTTTTGTAGTGATGGGCAAAGATTAATCGCGATTAGTCGCATACAAAATAAAAGTGCATTTTTGCATAATATATTAATTAGTGTGTCCTGTGTGTAAATATTATGTATATATAAATGCAACACATTCATGTATGCATTTAAGAAACATTTACAGATGTATATATATGTATTTATATTTTTATATATTATATATAAACATATATATAAAAAATATTCTGAAATGTATTTATGTATGTGTGTGTGTTTAAATATACATAATTATTATTACGCAAAGCACAGACACATATATTATGCAAAAATGCACTTTTATTTTGTATGCGATTAATTTTTGCTCAGCACTAATTTATTGTTATTTTTGACATCTTTAAAAGGTTAGTAAACCTATTTTATCCCATCACACACACATTTCCTCAATGTTATACAAAGCAAAAGAGACCCAATTCTATGATATCTTCTTTATTTATACATTTGTGCAAGTATATTACAGTACAAGAGAGTCAATCCACAAGTTTGTTAAAAGTAGATTGGTCAAATTCTAAGGCACTTGTCTTTGGCTGAATAGATCCTCCTTTTAAAGGTTTTGGTTTATTAAATACGAACATTGATAGCCAGCCAACATAATAAATATGTTTCATTATTCATAAATGATACTATAATATTATAGATTATATAAACTCATGTAACAGTTGTTTTGTAACTAGTGTTAAAATGAGAAAGAGATCTCCACCCCAATTCCCTGTTGCATAGTGCAGAGCCAAAACTCCATGATGAGGGATAACAAGATTATTATTATTATTATTATTTTGACTTCATTCCATTACAGTCGACTGTTTCTGAAAGCAACACGACCCATTTAAAACAACAATGAAACAGTATGTCACAGATGGGAACATTAAAAAACGTATGACCTTTTGGGCAGTTTTCAAAGGACACTTTAAAAAAAACTGATCAGGAACGATGACCACTGATAATGGAGGTTCTTAATAAACATGAGCTTTAGTGTTAATGTAAACATGAGGATTTACCGCATTCATTCCCCCATTAAGTGAAACGATTACCCGTAAGGAACATCATGTAAAACAGCCACCAACACCCTGAAAGCTTAAACTGTGAGGAGGAAAAGTTATAGTGAGGTTTGTAAGATTTCGCTTTGACAAAAGGTATAAGAAATCACCATGATAATTCCTTACAGAGTTCACATTTAAATGCATTCACATAGTTTAATGATAGTCTACAGAGTCGCCCTTTCCGGATTCTTTCATTGGTGGTGAGATCGAAAGCGGACACACATACGCATACACACAAACACACTCGCATTCGCACAAAGGACCCTTAATTGTAGACGTGCAACAAGCAAATCATGGTCCCACCCTCCATAAAACAAACATAAAATCCTGAGATAAACAATTTGTTGTACGCAGCGCACAACATAAAAACCAAAACTGGTTATCGGTGAGTGTTTACTTGTACTTTCCCCTTACAGAAATTCCCCATCTCCCAATGGCTCATCCGTTAAACCCCTCCCCTTAAATGACACAATGCCTCTTCTCATTCGCTCATTTCAGCGGGCCACTCAGATCTGATTGGTCAAACACATTTAGTATTTACTACGAAGCAGTTATTGAGTGTATAAGGGCAGTGGTTAGGAGTGCATATGGACTGCAGTTCGTGAAGTTTTTTTCCTTAGATGTTTTCGGCCTGAGGGACCTCTCGTATGCTGTCTCTGAGCTCAGGGCGAGTGCGCGGCCGCTGACGTATACTGCGACCCGTCGTGATAAGGTTGGCGTAACCGGTGGAGTGTGAGAAAGCGTACGCGGAGCGGCGAGATCGTGCACCGCGCTGGAATGTTGGCTTCCTCTTCTTTCTCTCCTCCTCTTCGTCCTCCTTTTCATACTTTTTCCTGTTTTTCTGAATCTGAAGGAAAAGAGGAAAAGACAGGAACGCTGTGACTTAAAAATACAGAATATGTATTATTGTAAAAACAAGTGCATCCCGTAATGCATGTGCTCCTACCAAGCCCCTAAGGTGACATTGGAGTAAAAAAAATGTAAAGTTTAGTTTCATGTGCTCACGTAAAACTTTCCTGTGCTCACGCAAAACCTTCATGTGCAGAATTTTTTTTTACATTTAGTTTCGCGTGCTCGTGTGAAACTATCACGCACGCACGTGAAACTTTCGCTTTCATGTGCGCGCGCGCGCGATAGTTTCAGGTGAGCACGTGATAGCTTCACGTGAGCACGCGAAACTAAACTTTAAAAAAAAAATTCTTTACCTGAAGGTTTCGCGTGAGCACATGAAAGTTTCACGTGAACAAATAAAAGTTTCACATGAGCACATGAAAGTTTCACATGAAACTAAACTTTATTTAATTTTTGCTCCATGTCCCCTTAGGGGCTCCGTATGCTCCTGTCAGCAGCGCAAAATTAATGGATACACTGCAAAAATGACTCTCACACTTAGTATTTTTGTATTGTTTTCATTAAAAAATATCTAAAAATTCTTAAATTAAGTATTTTCTGTATGAGGAAATGACCTAAAAAACCAAGTCTAGTTTTTAGACCAAAAATATAAAATTTTAGCAAATTTGTGCTTAAAACAACAACAAAAAAATCTGCCAATGGAATAAGAAAATGTCAGAGTTTACGAAAAAACGTATTTCAAGAAAATTTTTCTTATTCCATTGGCAGATTTCTTTTGCTTGTTTTAAGCACTTATTTAGCCACTTAGTTTAGATTTTTTGTCTAAAAACTTTTTACAAATTTTCCTCATCAAAATAAAATAATAATTTAAGAATATTTAGATATTTTTACTGAAATCAAGACAAAAATACTAAGAAAGTCATTTTTTGCAATGAACACTGCAAAAATTATTTTCAGGAAAAAAATTCTTAGCATTTTTGTCTCGTTTTCAGTAAAAAAATCAAAAAATTCTTAAATTAAGTATTTTCTGTATGAGCAAATGACCTAAAAAACCAAGTCTACTTATTTAAGTGATTTTGTGCATAAAAATAAACAAACAAAAAAATCTGCCAATGGGGTAAGCAAAAAATCTTGAAAATTTTTCTTAAACACTAAATTTAAGAAAAATTCAAGAAAAATTTGCTTACCCAATTTATTGCTTGTTTTATGCACAAAATTACTTACATTTGATATTTTTCATCTAAAAATGAGACTTATTCTCTTGGGTCGTTTTGCTCATCAAGAAAAAGCATTTTAGTTTAAGAATGTTTAGATATTTCTACTGAAAACAAGACAAAAATACTAATTAAGAAAGTCATTTTTTGCAATGTGGGTCATAAAGTACACCTGATTTCTCACAACATAGGCAGATGGATGACTTGCTGACTTGCTCCCTTTTCCTTTAACATGCAAATGAGCTGATCTCTGCACTAAATGGCAGTGCCGTGGTTGGATACTGCAGATTAAGGGGCGGTATTATTATAATAGGATCCCCTTCTGACATCACAAGGGGAGCCAAATTTCAATGAGCTATTTTTTCACATGCTTGCAGAGAATGGTTAACCAAAACTCAGTAACTGAGTTGATCTTTTCCACATTTTCTAGGTTAATAGAAGCACTGGGGACCCAATTATAGCACTTTAATAGCAAGTCTGATTTTCATGATATTTCCCCTTTAAATTTTTCTTCGACTTTAGGATAGTCATCCATCTTATTTAGGGTCTGATCTGCTCTCACCCTGTCTCCAACAGATGGCCAAATGGTTTGATAGAGGAACTGGATGCAGACGACAGGAAGGAGACAGATTCCCACGGTCAGAATGATGGTAAGCCACAGATACGGCTGTCTGAGAGCGTTAGATGCGGCACCTGACATATAATAACAACAAGATTACACATGAAAGAGTACAGGAAAGTGATTATTTTCAATATTCTAGAATTGGCATGAACGTGGGAAAAATGTTTTCTCACCTGTAAAAGTGAATGTTGATGGGAAAATGACGTGAATTCCCGCACTGTGGATGTCAAACATGATCCCAAAGTATATTGCTATACTGCCGAGAACAGCGAAAAAGTTCACAAAGGTCCAGTAGGAGGTATTCAAAGAGATCTAGAAATTACAAAAAAGTTTTTTTCATGTAAGAAGTCTTTAATCTCAGTACTTGAAATCAACCACGCAAATAAAATGGTTTGTTACGAGACCTGCAGGTTGACGGTGATGATGAGGGATGAAGCTGCGACCACAGCTAACGACTGATAGTCTGACGGCGCCTCACCATCCTGTCCCATAGTCTGCAGGAACGCACCGTACGGGATGAAGAAGATGATGAGGGATGTGAAGATGCCGTGAAACAAACTGACGAAGAAAGTCTTGTAGTTGAACATCACCCCTAGCTGACCCGGAAGGTAAAGCTTCGGGAAGCGTAAACTCAGTTTATCATTCACATCCTACGCAAAGAAGGAAGAGAAGTAGTTTAGGATCGAAAACATCCGACAGTATTAAACTTTTCCAGAAACGTTCACGTATCGATACCTGATCCAGAAGGCCGACAAGGAGAACGGGCAGACTGCTGTAGCAAACGTTATACAGGGTGATGAACCAGTCTTCATACGCCGTCTACACAACACAAAAACAACAACATTTTCACACTGAAAATAAAAACATATTGAAAACAAAATAAAAGAGTTGAATTTACCTGTGAGGAAAATCCATTGAAGAAAGAGAACCAGAAGTGCACCAGGGTGAAGGCGAAGTTTTTGTAGAAGAAGTAGCCGAGGAACTTGCACATGCGGATGTAGGACCAGCGTCCGTGAACCAGCAGAAGACGCTCTAGATAACGAAACTGAGCGAAAGCGTAATCGCTGGACATCACAGCCTGCATCCCCTCCTGACCGCTTATTCCCACACCAATGTCTGCAGCTGCAAAGGATCATGGGATAGAAAGTTACCCAGATGGTTCAACACATGCATGCACAATCAAGATAAAGCTGGGGTCGTCACGATACCAAAATTTCGTAATGCATGTTTCACCAGAGGTCTTCAAACTTTTTAGGCCAAGGACCCCTAATATGCAGGGGGTTTCAAACATTTTGTAGGCTGAACCCCCCTTTTTTTATTATTTTAAATATTTTTTTACTTTAAATATTATTATTTACTTGAAATACCCCCTGTGATTTTAAGTATATATTTTCTTTCTTTCTTTCTATCTTTCTTTTCTTTTAGCGCCCTGCCAGCTTCTAAGGCTATATACATGGTGAGAATAAAAGTCTATTTATATAAAGTAAGACAAAAAATATGTTTAAAATTACTTTCATCTACAAATTTTAGAACTACATTTGGATTAACTTGATTAAAAATTTTTTTTTTTACTTTTAAAGTAAATATTTCAATAATTTAAAAGCACATTTACAAATTTAGCTTTTAATTAATTTAATACATTTTAAAGTTTTTATTAAGGTAGTAGTTTTTTTTCCATATTTATTATTACCTTTATCTGGAAATTTTTTGTAGTGTTCTGTAATAATCACATGACATGCAGATTCAAAGATAAAATATATCTTTTTTTTTTTTAAATCTACTTTGTATAAAAAGTGTTTTATTTAGATTTTTTATTTAAAATCATTTATTTGCATCTTATGATTTAATTGTAAGTAATTCATTAAATGTTTTTTATCAACTCATGAACCCCTGCAATTCCCATGCGAACCACTAGGCATACTACATAACATTTAAATTTTATTGAATAGATGGTTGGTTTACATCATGTATTAAATCATATATGTGTGTGTACTGTGTATAATAATTGTGTATACATATATATAAATACACAAATATGCAAGTATACATTAAAGAAATATTTACATGTGTATATACATTTTTATATTTATATATAATTTATAAATAAATAAATATTTAATATATAAGTAGATTTTTTTTCTTAAAATTATACATGCATATACGTGCATTAATAATTAATATACAATGTACACACACACGTATATGATGTAAACAAAAACGTTTGTTCTACTTTTAGTCGCGATTAATCATTTTGCAGCCCTACTTTGTTGCGTTAACTAATAGGTAAAATTAACTCAAAATTTTAAGGCAACCAGGTAACTTACGTCATCAAGTTGAACTAAGAAATCATTTTTTTACAGTGTTTGAACGTAATGCTTTTCATAAAAAAATTTTTGTTATATATAATAATAAAAAATAAAATTATTATAATAATAATTATAATAATGTTTATCTCATTATTATTTTTTATAATTGTTTATTATTAGCCTATTAATGCATTTTTGCATTTAAAAAAAATAATATATTTGGCATTCAAACAATATTTGGAAGACCCCCAGTAATAACACCACAGACCTGAAGGAGATTCGCGGACCCCTGTTAAAGATGTACTATTAAAACCATGCATTAGATATAACAGCAAAACTTAATACGCAACTGAACAAACTTTAATGTTTATATAAATATTAAAATAAAATTAATCTGTGGCAAGTAGCCTTCATAAATTTACTTCAACTTGAAGAAATATTCAATTATAGGATTAAGTAATAGTAAGTTAGTTATTTATCTTGTCAAAACAGCGGTATGATTTAAAAAAAATATATATTAAGTAATGATAATGATTAAAAATAATATCATAATAACAAAAGTATGATTATAGTCTGTAAGACGAAGTTTAGAGGTCCTGCCAGGTCTCACACACACACATTTAGATATCTGCTTTCAAACACTATAGAACCTGAATTAATACTTTTATATCCAAACGAAACATCTCTAGATAAACCTTTAGTTTGAATGATTATAATGTAATATAAGACTTACTCTTGATCATGTTGACATCATTAGCTCCATCACCAATAGACAAGGTCACAGCCCTCTTGCAGCGTTTCACCAGACTGACAACGTTCGCTTTCTGTTTGGGTGTCACTCTGCAACAGATCACCGCGCTACATTCACACGCCATATCCACGAAATCTTCCTGACGTTTCTCTTTCTCCCAGTCGTCGATGGGCTGATTGATGTCCGAAGGCTTGTTGGGATTCGTGTGTCGTTTGCCGAGCTTCTTCAGGCGCAGACGGCGACGTTTCTTCTTCTTCTCATAGAGTATTTCATTCTGCACAGGATAGAGAACATTGCTTTAAGGATGTAAACATTTCTTCTTGATATTTTGTTCAGGGCATCATTAGAAAAAAATATTTGGTCACTTCACTCCTGCCGAGTACTGTTGGACAAATTTTATTTATTTTTTAGCGAAATGCCATCCCCACAAAACAGTTACTGTGGGTTTACACAAGATGCGAGTCCAACGATTTGCGCGAGTAGATTACATACAAAGTCAATGCAAAGACGCGATCAGACGCATCCTTGCGTGGGGCGATGTGAATGACGCGATATGGGCGGCGTGTTTGCCGTGAAAACACGCACTATTCGCGTCAAACGTGCCTTCGCCCAAGTTGAAAATATTCAACTCGAGCAAAAAATTTGCATGACACAAAGTTAAATCCCGCAAGTAATCTAGACATCTACGCATTTGGTGTAAACCCACAGTTATTATATCTGCATTATATTCATTTTCATTGGTGAGAAACGTACCAGCCAGCCTCCAGTGATGATGAGAGCGTTCTTGTCAGGTCCTGTGAAAAACGGTTCCTTTATCTTCTTGTTCCTTCCTTGCGGGTCGTTGCGTCTTCTGGTCTGTCGTTCCTTCAGTTGATCACTAAGAAAAACAGATAACACAGATAAGAACACAGACGACGGCATGTACACAGAAACTGATGATGTCATCATTAGGAGCCGGAATCTTACTTCACATCTTCTCCATAGTGGAGCTTCATGTCCTCTGTCAGTAGCTGGCAGGAGAAGCCGATGTTCTCAGCCGTCTCTGAATACAATACAAACAAAATCGAAGTTCAGTATTAACTTATTCTCCGCCAGCCGTTTTTTAAAAAAGTGACCCACCAGCATTTTTTTTTATATTTCACCATAGTTTCACAAAATGTATTTCTTCTATAAATACATAAACATACAAATATATCAAATAAAAGAACAGACCATCTGCAAACACGTTTCATCCTATCTTGATTTGTTCTCTTTTTATAACCTCTCAAAAGTTCTTCAAAAATACAAAATTTTGAGCAAAAAACTGAAATAATTGCATTTTAGTAAAGAAAATTTTGTTAGAGATCAAATTCAGAACGATGATAAAAACATACACAGAGTTTAAAATTAATTAAAATTAGTTTTTGCTTGAGTAGTAAAACGAGTAAAAACTCGTCAGGAAAGCGTCATTGGCAGAGAAAGGTTTTCTCTTAATTGACGAGATAACTCGTCAGTGGCGGGTAAATAGTTACGAATCAAATCTTATCTTGTTTATCGCTCACCTTTCTTGTCTCCAGTCAAAACCCAGATCTTTATATCAGCCTTGGCCAGTTTTGCGATGGTCTCTGGCACTCCGTCCTGAAGTTTGTCTTCGATGGCCGTCGCTCCGATCAGCTGAGCACACAAACGGCACATTTACTCATTATTTCAACATATACACTGCAAAAAATTATTTGTAAGAATTTTTTGGGGTTTTTTTTGTCTTGTTTTCAGCAAAATATCTAAAAATTCTTAAATTAAGATGCTTTTCTTTATGAGCAAAACGACCCAAGAAAATATACAAATTTTAAATTAATAAAAAAAAAATCAAATTTAAGTGATTTTGTGCATAAAACAAGCAAAAAAATCTGCCAATGGGCTAAGCAAATTTTTCTTGAATTTTTCTTGAATTTAGTGTTTAAGAAAAATTTTCAAGATTCTTTTGCTTAGACCATTGGCAGATTTTTTTGCTTGTTTTATGCACAAAAACACTTAAATTTTATATTTTTGGTCTAAAAAATAGACTTATTTTCTTGGGTCGTTTTGCTAATAAAGAAAAACAACTTAATTTAAGAATTTTTTGATATTTTTACTGAAAACAAGACAAAAATACTAAGAATTTTTTTTCTTGAAAATCATTTTTGCAGTGTACGACTGCCTTTATACAGAAATAAAGGACTGAAGGATATACATTTTTCCAAATTGAATTCTTTCCCCACCAGCATTTTTAAAAAAGTTTTCAGCCAGCCCCACCATTTTTTATGATTTTCACAAAAGTTTAAAGCCTTCCAGAAATGTTCTTCTTTAAATATATAAACATACACTACAAAAAATGATTTTCAAAAAAAAAAATTCTTAGTAATTTTGTCTTCTTGTCAGTAAAAATATCAAAAAATTCTTAAAGTTGTTTTTCTTTATGAGCAAAATGACCCAAGATAATAAGTTTAGTTTTTAGACCAAAAATATAAAATTAATGTGATTTTGTGCATTAAACAAGCAAAAAAATCTGCAAATGGGGGTAAGCAAAAAATATTGAAAATTTTTCTTAAACACTAAATTCAAGAAAAATTTGCTTACCCCATTGGCATCTTAATTTAAGAATTTTAAGATATTTTTACTGAAAACAAGACAAAAATACTAAGAATTTTTTTTCTTGAAAATCTTTTTTTTGCAGTGTACAATAAATTAAATAAAAGAACAGACCTTCTGCTTTCAAACTAAACAAAACGTTTTATCCTTTATTTGTTCTCTTTTTATCACCTCTCAAATATGGGTAGGTTTCTTCAAAAATTCAAAATTTTGTATAAATAATGATTCCATTTTTGTAAAGGACTTTTACAGGAGATCAGATTCAGAACAATAATCAAAACATACACTGAGTTTGAACTTTTTCCCCTAAGGGAATACTTCCAGATTTTATAAGTTGGGTAAAAGCGCCACCTGGTGGATAATAGCAGAAATACAGATTGCCAAAAAACTTGTCATTGGCAGGGAAAGAGTTAAGTTTGACAGCTATAGGTTTTTCATCAATAACAAATTTTCGATCAGTACCATAAGGTCCTTCTCGATCTCTTCATACACGACGTCCAGAGCTTCGTCACGATTGCCCATTGAAACACTGGCGATCTGATGTTTCTGTGCCCAGGCTTCATAATCCGACTCACTGATGTCTTTATAACAAAGACACAGAGTCCGCAAAGTCTCATTCGCAAAGATCTATAGAAAAATAAATCACAAATTCTTATTATTTTACACTGCTGTATATTTTTAATGGTCGTCATGCTTAAGAAAGCACGTGCACTCACATCTAAAGCCTCCTGTGTCGTCTCTTTATTCGGACTATTTTCCGCAAGCCGTTGATAGATCACTGTGTCAGCGCCCTTACAGTACAGACGGAGTCTGCCGTCTGGAAACCTCACTGCACACAAAAACGAGTCAATGAGAAACGGACAGAAAGTGACGGACAGAAACAGAACGAAGGAGAACGGGAGGCACTTACGGATGACGGACATGCGTTTGCGGTCGCTGTTGAAGTCGAGCAGTGCAAGCAACTCATAGGTGGCTTCCTCACCCATCTCACTGATGGTGATGGTGTCCTGGGTTCTGGACAGGAACACAAAACCAAAGTTGCGCGCGGCCGTGACCAGAGCGCCCTCATCGGGAGATGCGGCCTGATAGACCAACTCATCTGATAACAGAGAAAATCAAGTTATCAATACAAACTTGCTAAACTGGAGACTTTTTTTAAATGGAGATTTTTGCCCCAAAAAAGTCACATTTGTTAACCCTTTAACTGTCACCTTTTAACTTTAAAAGGTGATGTGAACCTTCAAATTGATGTAACTTATTTAGCCATTCTAGAAGCAAAATTAAAAATCTTTAGCAAAACCTTTAAAGTTTTTCACTAAAGTGTCTGGAGTTGTGAATATTTAATAAAAAAATAGTTAAAGCAGTTAAAGTTTATTTAAAAAAATAAAAATTATTTATATTAAAAACGCATGAAAATTAAAATCTTTTACTTCCAAAATGCTATTGGAATAAGGCCATGAGTCTCAATTAGTTCTGATCTAAATTTCATGTTAAAATCACAAACAATGAGGTTTGTGTCACACTTTTAGTTTTTTTCCAATTAAGGCCACTAGGTGTCAACGGTTTGCTGCATACTCACAAATCACAAATTAATAAATTACTGTCACTGCATCATTAATAATGATAAGTAAGTTTTGAAATATAAAAAACTACATTCTTTGAACTTTCAGTGACATATAGGTTTTCAAGATTTATAATATATAGTGTTATGAATATATAATAATTCATATGTATTCCTACGGGGTGAGTGACATTTAACAAAATTACTGTCACTACTATTAAGTTTCCATCATCAAAAGACCTTGAAATATGAAAACTACTTTCTTAGAGCTTTCCAACAATATATAGTTTGTCGAGATTATATTATTCACGTTTATAGGCTATCTAATAATAAGATATATGTAAAAACACCTTGGGCCCACCTGTTGGCTAGTGAAATTTTAGAAAATGACTCTTACTATAAAATTGTTTTTTTGCAAAATGGTGATGAAATATGAAAACCTCAATCTGAGAGCTTTCCAATGATATATAGTTTGTCAATATTAGTGCTGGTGCTACATATTTAAAACAATAATTTATTAATGCCAAACGTCCCACCTGTGGGACAGTGACAGTTAAATCCCAAATACCATTTCAATTACTGGCTAATAACCTTTTCATTGTTATTAAAGTGAAATTATTAAACCTAAACATAACTAATAAAACGCTTATTTACAAGAAAACACGTCAGACGCACTTAGAAAGCTTTTTAAAATTCTCGTACAAGTTTTAGGATTACAAACCGAAAGGCTATGAAGTACCGAATAAAATGTTCACCATATGAAGCATACAACCACTACTACATATCATGTTTGAGTTTTCACAGTAAATTTGTGATCTTCTCACCTTCTTTTTGTTCCACCATGACAGTGTGACACAGAGAGAGAAGTTTGAAGAACTCCAACATCTGTGGGTCTTTCTTTGAGCGAATACAGGTGACGAGAAAACTGTCGTGAAACTGGAACTTCTTGTCAGCGTGTTTATTCCAGCTGAAATCCGCAGGCTGAAGGATAAGAAAAGTTCATTTTTGTTAAAATCGTTTTCTTGCTTGGTGGTGAGTAAGTTAGACTATAAGATCTAATGAATCTGTTTTAAGGTGCACATTTGTACCTTTCCACGTTCCAAGGTGACACCTTCTGAATTAGTTGGTTCTCCTAAAAAAAAAAAAAAAAAACATATTTCTTGAGGAAAGGATAGATATTCTAGTCTCACTCTATATTAGGGATGCATAACGATTAATCGCGATTAATTAAGAATAAAAGTTTTTGTTAACATCATATATGTGTGTGAACTGTGTATAATAACTTGGTATAAATAAATGCACACAAACGCATGTATATATATTTAAATAATATTTACATGTGTATATAAATTTTTATGTATAGTTTATATTAAATATAAATACTTAATATATACATATTTTTCTTATAAATATGAACACATGCATGTATAATTTTATATACTTAATTATTATACACAGTTCACACACATATATGATGTAAACTTTTATTCTGCTATATAATCGCGATTAATTGTTATGCATTCCTACTCAATATATAGCATCTAGTGCTGCAAAACGATTAATCACGACTAATCGTTTGCAGAATCTATATTAGGGATGCATAACGATTAATCGCGATTAATTAAGAATAAACGTTTTTGTTTACATCATATATGTGTGTGAACTGTGTATAATAACTTGGTATAAATAAATGCACACAAACGCATGTATATATATTTAAAGAATATTTACATGTGTATATACATTTTTATGTATAGTTTATATTAAATATAAATACTTAATATATACATATTTTTCTTATAAATATGAACACATGCATGTATAATTTTATATACATAATTATTATACACAGTTCACACACATATATGATGTAAACTTTTATTCTGCTTTATAATCGCGATTAATCCTTATGCATTCCTACTCTATATATAGCATCTAGTGCTGTAAACCGATTAATCGCGACTAATCGTTTGCAGAATAAAAGTTTTTGTTTACATCATATTTGTGGGTGTACTGTATATTATAATTATGTATAAATAAAAACACACACTTAAGAAAATTTTTAGAAAAAAATTCTTAAAGTCGCAATGAAATTGAAATGAAAAACGATATATATATATTTTAATATTGTGGTATTATTAACAAATGACTTATCTGTGAGCTTCATTATTTTTACAAAATTTGTGTGTGCTCATAATCTTTAATCAAAAATGCAAATCTCCTCCCCTCCTCAAAACGATCTCTCTTCACTTCCGGTCAAAAGTATGGCAGGTGGGCGGGGTCCGGGAGACGATCGCAGCAATTAGCAACACGACCCAACTTCAAACGATCCAATCAGATATCGATGGACAAATTCAAATCCAGCCCTGCCTTATTTCATCTCAAAAGCCATTTCCTTCGGATATACGTCACCACGAGGAAAATAAGGCAATCGCTACTTACGTTTCATGGCGACTTTAATTAAGAAAAAAATTGCGCTGCTCTTATCTCAAAATTAGCCAATATGTCTCTACTAATTTTAGCAATCCATGATTTCTAAGGTTTTTGTCCTGTGGAAATTTGTAAAATTATTTATTTTCTGTGTTTTGATGGCTAAATGACAACATCCTGATACAAAACAATATGTTTAAAGCGCACGCTCAGTCTGGAATCAATATGGCGGCGGACTGAATAAGGTGTATTCAACATGGCTTTTTTATTCATTTGTGAACAGTATTGTTCTCCGGGATTCAAATCCATGACAATGGCAATGTTAGTGCAATGGTCTGTCAGTTGGTATACACCTTAACACAAGAAACCTGACCTGTCGTCAAACTACGGCAACCCAAACCTCTCCCCAGTCACACCACACAGACACAACACAATAACACAACAAACACACGTCACAGTACAAGGAACGCACACATACAGACACCTAATACTTCACCAGAAACCCATCTAACAGTAGCTTTAACATTTAAACATTGTGTTAACATGTGTTATTGAAATTGCATTGAACTACGTCCACGGAATTTCTTAAAAAAAAGTGTTAAAGCACGCATGAGGTGTTTTTTAGCCAATTCGAAAAAGGAATATCTCGAAAACTGCAATTTCTTTAATTTATAGGAAAACTGGGGTGCGTATAAGTCGCAACATCATATATGTATAGATTAAATGCGCTGCAAGTCACTTTGGGTGGAAACGTCTTCCAAACGCGTAATTAAGTTGAACTAACTAACTAACTAAGCATTGTGCGAGTTTGTTTCTTACCGTAGGATCGTCCAGTGATGGTGCACTTTTTAAAGGCCATGATATTCTGAGTGAGCGTGCCGGTTTTATCAGAGAAGATGTATTCGATCTGACCCAGCTGTTCGTTCAGGGTTGTGGTTCTGGCTTTGGCCGGCGTGTCTTTTTCAGCGTAGTACATCTGCAGATCCCAGTTAATGAATTTACTCTGACCCAGTCGGATGACCTCCACACTGAAACGCACATCGCACGTAAGAACCGAGCCATGAAGATATAACATTTCTGTTGAGTAAATGATGGAGAGGAATGAGTACCTAACGTAAAGAGAGATTGGGACCATGGTGTTGAGGATGATGATGTAACCCCAGAAACTGAGGAAGCCTCTGTAAGATGAAGTTTGATTCAGGCCATCATTAAGATACCAGGCATTCATCCCGATGCTCTCGTACCAGTACGTGTGTCCGATGGCCAGACCGGCGCATATCAAAATCAACAACACAAAGATCTAACAGATAGACAGAGATGGTGAGAAAATCCAGGACAAAGACATTTATTTAGTTAATAATATAAATACATTTAGACTCTGATACAGTCAGGAAAGCATCATCTGTAATGCCAAATGTCATTAAACAGATTCACTTACTGTGTAAACCATGTAGTTCATGAGCTTGTCTATCGTTGTGCGTTTGAACCTGGTCTTTCCTCCGTTCCTCATGATTTTAGTGTCATTTCCTAAAGAAACAAACATCTGGTTTGACAAACACCAAACAAAATGTGTGCATGTACAGTATTGTGCAAAAGTATTTTTACAGATATATAGTATTAATACTAATACTGTAGCTAGCAATACTATATTAATACATTATACGTTTTTATCGTGTGTCTATTTCTTGAATAATGTCTAGTTTTTATTTATTTTATTATTATTATTGTTTTATACATTATATTTTTATTTTGTATTTTATTTTTGTATTTTTGTATTTTATTATTATTTTTTGTATTTAATTTTTATTTTGTATTTTATTTTGGGTTTTGATTTTATTTTGGATTTTTATTTTGGATTTTAATTTTATTTTGCATTATAATTCCGTATTTTAATTTTAATTTTGTCATTTAATTTAATTTTGTCATTTAATTTAATTTTGTCATTTAATTTAATTTTGTCATTTAATTTAATTTAATTTAATTTTGTCATTTAATTTAATTTAATTTAATTTTGTCATTTAATTTAATTTAATTTTGTCATTTAATTTAATTTAATTTTGTCATTTAATTTAATTTAATTTTGTCATTTAATTTAATTTAATTTAATTTAATTTAATTTAATTTAATTTAATTTAATTTAATTTAATTTAATTTAATTTAATTTAATTTAATTTAATTTAATTTAATTTAATTTAATTTAATTTAATTTTTTTTATTAAACATCTTGGATCACCACCAGCAAAGTTTCATGATCATCCATATTTATTTTTTACTCTCATTTGTTTCTGATACAGACAGAAAATAAAGCAAACATAAAAAAACTAATCCAGAACAGGCACTAAACACATCTTGAACTCTTCTGAGGAGACTGAAATCCTGAAGTCTTTAGATTAAAATTAGGATTTTATTTAATTTAAAGTCAACACCTTTCCACCGAACATGACATTTGGAAATGACTGTCGGAGTTCGCCCCCTAGTGGCAGTCGTAATAAAATTTAAAATCTTAATCCCATGGGAGAGAAGAGCCTTCAATCTAATATTCACTATAGTAAAAATTAATTAACAAATGGAAATTAATGAAACAATAAACAGCTATAAATATATGACAAAGACCGCAAATATTTTTGGAAAAAACAATTAGAGACAAGATAAAAAAATGTATGTATAAATATTAATATTTTGCTCCACTGCAAGAGGAGCTCACATTAAAAACGCCAGATTTTAGCTTATCGTTTTATTCAGTTTTTTAATTAAAAATTAAAAAATGTTTGGTTGTAATCTAATAAAGAGACTGAGAAATTATTATATACACAATCCTTATACCATTGCATAAACAACTAATTTAATGCCGGCATGGTGTCCTAAGACTACAGTCCACAGTACTATATAGTATGTTTGAGTCAAACCTGCGAATATAACCAATCCATGGCACACGTCTGTGTTACGAATCTTACAGCCTCTGAGCAGCATGTGATCGAGATCGAGCGCGTAACTTTGAGACTCCCAGATCATCGTCCCTACAAACTTATCCAGACGATTGTTCGGCTCCTCGCACATGATCATCGCTGAGAAAAAGACAATAAAAAACATGCAATCAAATAAAGGTGAGCTTTAGAAAACAGAAAATATAAAAAGTAAATCGTTATTATTAGTTTGATATTTTCAAGTGAAAAGTGAAAATTTTCTTTATTCATTTCTGAGATGTTACTATACAGCGCGAGTCGATCTCATCTACCGTTAAAGTTTGCCAGCTGATTTTCCTCCTGAAGACGTTCGTCCGTCACCTTCAGACCCATCTTAAACTTCAGATTCGTCTCTCTAAACAAACAACAAAATTGATCCTTTAAAACAATCGATAAACCTCTCATAATACCACACAGAAAACTATATCAAACATCCCTGAATAATAAATACAATAAGACAAAATTAATCAATCTATTGTGAAACCAAATGAAGCATGCGTGTTTGAGATGATTTATTTACGGTACAAGGAAACTATGAAGACAAAAACACATCCATTACACAATTCCTATTGTCCTACAAAATACACAAGAGATTATATGAGTCATAAAATCAAACGTTTAGAAATCTGTACACACATAAAAACCTGAGGATAACCTTGTAAGTTTACGCTTACGTGTACATGCAAGACAACGTTCATGTTTCTCACCCGTCAAGTTCTGCCGTCTCTACGTAACACAGACTGTTTGGGTTCGAACTGGACAACGTCAAGATGTCGGCCTGTTTAAAACCAAACACACAAATAAAAAAAAGTCCCCTTAACAAAAGTGAAGGAGAAATCAGATAATTATATTTTTCATTATGTTAACAAATTAACTTCCACATGTGAAAGTGTCTTAATCTAAATAAATCAAGGCTGATCTCTTTAAGAAATAACCTACAGGAATGAAATCATTTTTCTTTAGTCGGACAACGTCGCCTACTTGTATATTCATCCACCTCGTCTCCACAAACCTGAGAACAACAATAAATCTTTGAGTATGAATAAAAACACAGATGAGTTTGTGTGATGAAAATACACACTGATAAACTGAAGGACTCTCTTTTGTGTGCGTTTTAATAAACTGAAACTCAACCCATCACAATGACAGAACGTGTATCATGTTTTATAAAGTGAATAATGAAAGCAGATTAAAGTTTCTGGTTCACCTGCCGTTGAGCAGCACATCACATTTTCTGTTGTTAATTTCATTGTCCATCCTGTGTCGCGCCTTTAAACATGAGAAACATATCATATAACACAAGCATTATTGTGTGTAGAGAGTCAATGAATGTCCTTACACACAGATACACACACACACACACACACACACACACACACACACACACACACACACACACTCACCAGGTCATCTGCCAGATCTTTGATGGCAGTGATGCCCAACACCAACACTAAAGGCACCAGGGTGGTGTACCAGGGTAAAGTAGAGATTTGAGGAATGATCTGATGTTAAAAAACAAAAAGAGATTACAGTATAAACTACATGCACAGTCATGTTATTGTATCTCTTATTTTACGTGTCAGGACAAAGTCTGCTAGTACTAATATTACAGAAATAGTGTATATGTTTCATTCATTGTATAGTTATTCAGTGTATAAAGCAAACAGTTTTCTATTTTTATTAAAAGAGATTGTCAAGCTATGTTTATACTCGCCGCGTCCACACGCGTTGGGTGCGCGAGACCCCATTTCGCGTGGAGGTGTGCACCGCATTTTGTGTAACTGTGCGCGCGGCTCCGCATCCGAAAATTACCAAACTCGAGGCAATTCTGAGCAGGCAAGCCTGTGACGTATCTCTTTGATCAATCCAAGCAAAACAATGAGTGCGTTTACATGCACAGAATAAGGGGATAACTATTAAAAATCTGCTTATTATAGAAAACTGTTTTCATGCGTTTACATGCAAATCAATAAACTGGCTATGCAGTCAATTGCGTTTACATGGGACTTGGAGAATTATCAGTTTTCTCGCAGGCAGTGACGTCACCGCCTATAGTACACAATAGTCGATCAAAAAGCCAACGGCATATCTGTCTTAAGCTGTACAGTTGTATCTCTTCTCGTGTCTGCAGAACCTGTAAATTTAACATGAGATTCTATTTTAACAGTTTCTCTGAGCGTCGAGCGTAGACTTTTATGCATTACTTTGCACTTACTTCTGCGTGTGACGTTTATCTTTCATACGCGGAGACATGCGCACATGGACAAAACCGTGAGAAAGCGGGTTAAGGTGTTTACATGCCACGCGAAATCGGCGTAATGAGCAAAAAACTACCTGTGCCGATCGGTTTTTGCTTACGCCGTTTATGGGCTTTCCCCGATTAAAGAAAACCGTTTTACGTGTTTACATGACCCCACGTGTTATCAGTTTATTAAGCATAATCGGCGTAAGACTGTGCATGTAAACGCACTCAATGTATATATTTATATCACACTCTGGAAGTAAAGTATGGAAACTTTGCAGTTGAAAACACAAATTCTTTTATATGATTCAGAATGTTTGGCTTATATTTGTATTGAATGAACCACTGGACAAGGAATAAAATACAAACCTTAAGATGTCTGTTCGGTTTGTTTAGTTAAAACGTTAATGAAATTATAATGTTTAATAAATACATATTTAAAAGATTGTTGTTTTATTCATGTTCTCAAAATCTAATGTTAAAAAGCACCACGGTTGTTCAAGCGGACGACGACTTCTATTTTTTTTCTTTGTGTTTGTTTTTTAATTTGATTGCTCGGGTCGCCCCCTGGCGGTTCAAAAAAATAGTACAACAGCGAGCGCGTCAACTATAAACGCCTCGTCCGTTTGGTGAGACGCGCGTGCGATCCACGGAGGCTTGCGTTGCGGACCAAAACGCGAGTATAAACAAACCTTTATGCTGTTGATTTTAAGAGTTTTGATTAAAAATTTCTATGCACTTGTATTACATGTGCACATACAAGGGTGGGCTTTAAATCGCCTGCAATTCTTATATCTCATCTGTAAAGCCGGTTTCATGATTAGTAGTAAATAGCCATCACCTGCTTTCAAATAAAGTGACCGAGAACCTCGGCAAAATCGTGGACAAATCGCCTCCAATAATGTATGCGATTTTAGCGAACTTCTCAGTGAAATGCGGCTTTGTGTAGTAAATGGCGCTCTATTTGAAAGCAGGTGATGGCGATTTAATACTAATGACGAAATCGGCTTTACTGATGATCTACCCATGAGAATCGCAGGCGATTTATCACCCACCTACTTAAAGGGACACATATTTTTTTAAATATGCTAATTTTCCAGCTACTCTAGAGATAAAAATTAGATTTTTACAGTTATGGAATCCATTCAGCTGATCTCCGGGTCTGGTGCTAGCACTTTTAGCATAGCTTAGCACAATCTATTAAATCTGATTAGACCATTAGCATCGTGCTAAAAATAACCAAAGAGTTTTGATATTTTACCTATTTAAAACTTAACTCTTCTGTAGTTACATCGTGTACCAAGACTGACAGAAAATTAAAAGTTGCGATTTTCTAAGCCGATATGGCTAGGAACTATACTCTCATTCTGGCGTAATAATCAAGGACTTTGCTGCTGTAACATGGCTGCAGGAGGCGCAATGATATTACGCAGCACCCGAAAATAGTCCCCTTGGTAACTTTCAATAGCAGGTACACGATGTAACTACAGAAGAGTCAAGTTTTAAAGTCTTTAAACTCTTTGGTTATTTTTTAGCGTGATGCTAATGGTCTAATCAGATTCAATGGATTATGCTAAGCTATGCTAAAAGTGATACCGCCAGACCCAGAGATCAGCTGAATGGATTCCAAAATGGTAAAAATCGAGCTGGAAAATTAGTTGTTTTTTTTAAGTGGAGTGTCCCTTTAATACAAATGATGAATAATGAATCTAAAAAGCAAGTTCCATGTGAAAAGTCCACTATATGGAGAAAAATCCTGGAAAGTTTTCCTAAAAAAAAAACTTAATTTCTTCTCTGTTGAACAAAGAAAGACATAAACATCTTGGATGACATGGGGGTGAGGAAATAATCAGGATTTGTTTTTTTTTTTATGAAAGTGAGGTAATCGTTTAAATGTAAAATAGTAAGTGTAATAATAGATAGCGTTTCTTTTTTGATCATGTAAGCACTTTTCACAACATATTTAAAAACAATCTATCCTATACATCATTATCTCGCTACAGTTTATGTTCGTCAGATGGGTCAGGACTGTGATTTGTTGTGCGTCATACCTGAAGGATCAACAGACAAAGGAAATAGAGATTGGCCGCTCTTTTAAACTGCTCGTACAGATTCAGAGGGAGAAAAGTGATGACGTTGTATTTGTAGGTCTTGATTGCATTTCCCTTAAAACAAAACAAAATAAAAACAACTCAGATTATCAAAATAGTATTCACATCATGCTGCTGTTTTATTTAACACATCTGTGTAAGTTGTAAAACCTCAAAAAATAATATTCTTGTTTCCTGAGCGAAAGATTGAAGGTTCAAAACTTCATCTAACTATTTAAGCAAACATCTTACAGCTAAAGACCTATCAAAAGTTTACATACACCTTGCCGAATCTAGAAAATGCTGAAAAGTTTGGATAAAGGAATTTTAAATGTCATGCATTCTGACTTATTTACACAGTTAAAAGAGTTGTAATCCTCATGCAAACAAATGCAAAGTGTCAAAAGTTAAGCGTGTGACGTACTATTTCTGGGTCAAACTCACGACTCCTCTTTCCTACAAACTTCAGAAAGTTTTTTTGGAATATGGGTACCCATTACGCATCATTGACCCCATATTCCTTTTATGGGCACTTCCCCCTGAAAAGCACGCCCACACGTCAATCAGAGTAAGCATGAAAGAAAAAGTGTGTTTTTCGATGTAAGGAGAAGAAAGCTTTGTTCAGCTTTTTCAAGTAAGCCAGGCTTATGGAAACTGGATATAGTTTGTTTATCCAAGTGTATGTTTGTTTAACGCTGGGTTTTGTTGAAATGGGGCGGTCCCAAAAAGGTCATGAGTCGCAGGCGGTAAGTAAAACTCGTTCAAATGTCTGTATTTTGCTTGCAATTGGCGTGTAAGTGCATATAATGTACATTCTACACAAACATTGTATGAATTATAAGCGATAGTGGGATAATGTTTTGTGTTGGTTGCTTGCTACTCACTCCTCGGATTTTGTGCTTTTCGGAAACAATCGGTAATCGGTTATTTATAGAAACTTTGGTGTTATTATTTCTGTAAACATTTCTCATGTGAAATAACTTGTTCAAGGCAGGACTAAATTAAAAACAAAACCTTTATTTTCAAAATTCCACTTCCTTTTTCAAACTTTACAGCATTTTCCAGATACTGCAAGGTGTAGGTAAACTTTTGATCGCAACTGTAATTTTCTGTATACGATTAATTTGGTGCTCCTCTATGACGATGCCGATATAGACAGTCATTATGGGTTTCCATCACACTGATTTTATGCAGATTTTGAAGTATTGCATAAGAAACAAGTGAACAAAATGGCAAATTCTGATTCTGAATAAAAATCGCTTAATTTGCAAAAAAAAGTTTTTATGCTCGCTTGAGGTGTTTTGTGGGACAAAGAGTAAATGTAACTAATGGGAGATGAAAAACGCATTTACCAAATAAATTCTGACGTGGCGAACATTAAACCCACATGAATGATCATCTAGCGGTTTCCGCTTTTATTGTCTTTATCATATATGGTGCTCAACGTCGTCGTAATGCCCTTGCAGCGAGTGCCTGCTTAAAAAATTCTGCATTCCTTCTTCTGTGCACCGCATTCGCTTTGGCAAATACAAGCTGCACTTGCTCAATCGTAAATAAATTCAACCCTGTCTCCCTTTTCTAAGCATGCCTTGTTTTATGTACTAGGTTACCAATACAACCGTTATTCGCTCAAACAACTTGATGAAAATGCACCTATAATTCGCTTTTTTGCGAATTTTAAAAAGATTCGCTTCACGTTTGGATGGAAACCCCAGCTCCATTCACTTGCTGAAAACATCAACCTTTCTTAACCCAATCCGTTTCCATGAATATAAACTCACATCTCTTAGGATAACATTTCAAGCTCAAGACAAAACTTGCCATCTCTAACATGACACCAAACATCTTACATCAGATGACTTTCAGCAGTTTCAAATCAAATAGTAGCAGAAGGATGAAACCATCTGTATTCATGTAAATTAAAGATGTAAATGAGTATAAATGCTTTCGGTTCAGGCTTTAATGAAGGCGGAGCTCTGTGTGTTTAACCGAGTGCATCAGATAAGATGATGATGAATGACAAACATGAGAAATTGATGTAAAATGGCATGTTTACTAATAAAGTATAACGTGATGCCTTTTGAAACATTTGACAAAAAAAAACGATACTACGCAGTTTTCTATTAACATTTGTCTAGAAAACTAAACATTAATCTTGCTTTTGAATAAATATAGTCATTATGAAGTTTCCAACATATCAAAGCTGTTATGATCATAAATGCAACTAGTTAGTTTGGTTTCGTTTTCAAAGTCTTGTGATTCAGTTAGATTATCACAATGTTTGTGTTGTAAACAGTACGCTTTAGCAAATCAGACACACACCCATAGTTAACTTAATCTGATCTTAGCGGTGCAAATCTCCCAAAACTTTCAATTACATCATTATTTTACCCGTATTACTGTCTTTAGTACTTTAGTGTAACACAAAGAGATGAAAAGCTAAAGAGAGTTAATGCTGGAAATGTTTTTTTTTGTATCATACAATGCAGGTAAATAGAGATCAGTTGCTAATATCTGGCCGTTTTGCTTAAGGGAACAATTGAGATGGCTCAAAGCTGTCAATCACAGGTCAAGCCACACCCCCTCTGAGCGCTAATGGAAACAACCATCTGTAGCATAGACGCACAGGCCAAAGAGATTTTATAACTGATGGTGGAGATACTTACAGAGTATTTGCTTTTCTTGATGCACAGAAAGACCTTCTTCTGGAATTCTGGTCGTTTGCAGTATTCCCGGTCATTTGCTCGGACGCTCCATCCGGCCTCTGAGGGGTATGATTAAACTAAATTAGCATAAACTACACATCCATATGAATTGTAGTTCTGATCCAAAAACAAAGTTTTGGGAAAGTGGGTAATAAAGTCAAACTTCATGGACTACTTCTGACATTATAAAATGCTCAGCATTACAGAACCAAAACCAGACCGGACCGGACCAACTCAAACACTCACCAACAGCAGCAGGTGCCGGTCGGGCTTCTACTCCTGGTTCCTCGGGCAGCTGATCCTGAGTCTGATCCAGCTCATCTTCTAACTCATCATCCGTCTCATCGTCACTGTAGGGCACCACCTCATCGTCCGGCTCCTCCAGGGAATCCTGGGAGTCTGCACGCCTCCGGGTGCTCATCCTGACTGACTACACACTGCAGAGAAAAAAATCCATTGGCATCACCAAACTGAATAACAAGACCAATGTGATGAAGTCATTGACGGGTCAAGGAGATGGTGGCGCCACAAACTCACGTCATTGGTTGAATGGATGTTGCCCAAACACACAAATTAAACTATATTTGAGGATATATTTTCAGCCTATGGTATATATGGCATCCGTCTGCATATTATTGAGAAAGTGTTCGATCGGAGAAGTGACGCACTTTACTTTCAAACAGGCAAAAGTCCAAAGCACAGAGATTCAATAATCGACAGATTTGCATGTCGTGACGGAGTTTGTCAATGAGCAGCAACATGTGAAAACAATGATTTGCTTTGCTAACAGCATGCAGAGAAGCACACACAGATTTTCCACTGCTTACTGTACACAAAGGCCACTGACCTTTAAAAACAAATAATACGCAACCATTATCACATACCTGTACTAGGGCTGGACGGCATACAGAGTTTTGGTCATATATTGCCATTTTTCCATAGAGAAGACAATACAGACTATATGGGTATGGCCTTATATGACCCTCCTTTGCAAAAGAAGCTCACGTTTACAAACAGAGAGGAAAACCCTGTCTTTGAATTTAATTTTCATCATACGCAGTTTCAATAAAGGTGATCGTGACTGAGGCTTTGACTTGAATGTAAACATGCATTTCACTTATTGTACAGTAATGTGCAAAAGTCTCAGCCACCATCACCAGCTTTGTTGTTTTAGCGCAGTTTTAATGGCATCAGTCAGTATTTAGTGTTGACCTCTTTTGGCACGAAACACATTTTGAGCTTTTTTGAAAGGACTGAAGTCCTGAAGTCATTCGATTCGAATTAGAAATTAATTTTATTTAGGTTTAAGAGATCCTGCAGCTGCCTGCTATTGTTCAAGTGGAAGGGGAATTTACCCTACTCGACACTTTAGCTTATACTTTTATACTGTTTTTAATACTATATACACATTTCCTGTATTTGGTTCTTCACAGCAATGTCATAGGAGAACCATATTTGGTTCCTTAGAGAACCATTCAGGCAAAAGTTTGTAGAAGAACAATTTCTTTCATTTCTTTTATTACAAAAAAAAAAAAAACGTTTCTGTGACAGCATGAGGCACCTTTATTTTTTTTAAATGTGGCGACATTTCAAGGTTCGTTCTTTTCAGATATCTATTGCTCACAAGTAATAACACACGATAACACAATCATTTTGAAAGGTACAGTGTAATTTTACAAAAAAATAACATATCCAGCATTATAATTACAAATGATTAAACCAAATAGTGTGTTTGTGAGATTTGAACGTCTTGTCTTATCTTTTCTTGTATTTTGCATTCAAACGAATAATGCTCTCTAGCACCTCGTTTTTCCAAATGCGTGTTGCAGCTACCGTAGCCGTTATGTAATCACTGATCTCTTTGTCCGTTTCAGCTGGTTCACGTGTTCTGAACGAAAATGCCTTGGAAACGCGTTGGTAGGCTAGTGCTTTTTGTCCCTCTCTGCTATTATAGTTTATCAATACAGCGGAACGACATGGAAGCCTCCATGGACTTACCCGTTTAATGTAAGCAAAGAGAAGAAATTCTAAGCTTACAAAGAAAAGTCAGATGGCAGAGGTCATTTGAAACCAACGAGGACATATTTATGAATAAAGACACTTATTTTGATTAATAAAACACTTAAAACCTTACTGTCCCTTTAAAATCAAAAGTAAACAGGTTTTCCTCATGGAAGGTCTGTGTTCATTAAAAATGAGCTAATAAAATATTTCAAATGAATATTTAATGCTCCTTACCTTACTTATGAGGTAAATAGCCATGTAATAAGCGGGATAATGTACAGGCAAGCAGGTTGTTATCGAGAAATAAGCCCCTTTCGATGTGATACAAGACCCTTCATTTCGCATCAGGTCCTGAACACACCGCAATAACAACCTGCTGCCTGTACATTATCCCTTACATGTTTATGTTAGTGTAAGGTCATTAATATTTTGCTGATTACCTCAGAATCAGAGTCTGAACTTGACAACCATGAAACATGAACTGTATATCTATAAACTAAAAAAACAACAACTATGACTTTTGTAAGAAGTCTCTTTCTATAGAGCTTGAAAATGATGTTTCTATTAACCCTTTCCTCGCCGTTGATGAGTTAACTCGTCAATTAGGAAAAAACACTTCCCTGCTAATGACGAGTTTTTCCGGCAATCCATAATTCCGCTATTATCCACCAGGTGGTGCTCTTATCAAACTTATAAAACCTGGAAGTATTCCCTTAGGGCAAACAGTAAGAACTCCGTGTATGTTTTGAGGATCGCACTGAATCTGATCTCTATACAAAAAATGCATTTATCTCAGCCTTTTGCTCAAAATTTTGTATTTTTGAAGAAACCTAGCCATATTTGAGAGGTGATAAAAGTAGGGCTGGAACGACGCGTCGACGTAGTCGATTACGTCGATTACGTAATTACGTCGATTTGCCGGAAATGCGTCGATGCGTCGCACTGTTTACATTTTGAAATGAAGGCGGCTTCAGCTCCGACCGGGTGATACAAGTGTTATACCAAACAGACAGAACGCGATCAAAAGTGTGGGAATACTTTAAGCAGAGACCAAATAAAACACATACTGTGTAAAACTGAAATGGCATACCACAGCAGCGCAACACCTGTGTATGATCATCTTAAAAGAAGAAAACCTGGGGCTCTCCGACCTCAAAATGACGAGACGTCAGCGTAAGAATTTGAACTATTACAGTAAGTTTTTATACTTACTCTATAAACAATAGAATCAATACATATTGTGCTTAATACAGCTGCGTTTACATCTTCGTTTAATACGAGCTGCGAGACGCCTGACAGACGTGACATTGCATCGCTTCTGGGCAGTATGTTGAAACAGTAAATAAAGAGCAGGACATGTTTTTATATTAAGAAGTTATGAAATAATAAGTTACTGTCACATTGAGAACTGATAGGCATGTGCCCGCGTGCACTGAAAGCCAGCTGGCAGTGCGGAGTTCCCAATGAACGTCTTTTTTGCGAATATGTGCGCAGATATTACAGAAGCTCGTCTTGTAAGGTATTCCTGACATGCGTTTATTTAAAGTAACAGCGGCGTAAACGCTGTTTATAAAATATTAGAAGATCATACTAACTGAACTTGTTTTTTACCCGGAACTAAAGAAAAGTTAAATGTTAAAGTTAAATGAGAATGCAGTACTACTAATAGTAATAATATTAACAGTAATAATATAACCATTACATCTTATATAAGGGTTCATGAATCACAATGAACTTATTTTTACTTCAGTCTGAACTAATGCTGAGTTAATGCATGTACTAATCATAAACTAATGTTTAAAATATTAATATATGCCTATTTTATTGTTTAAGGTGAATAATGCCTCTTTTAAAGTGGCACTGCCACTTTATTTTTCATGTTGAAAATTTTGGTTTGTGTGTTTGTTTAATTAAGAAAATGCTTAAATAAAATGTTGGCGTTAATTGCAGATGTTACATTTATTATTTGTTGGGGAATTATATGTATAAAAAAATCATTAGACTATTCGATTAATCGGAAAAATAATCGATAGATTAATCGGTTGAAAAAATAGTCGATAGTTGCAGCTCTAGATAAAAGAGAACAATTGAAGGTAGGATTAAACTTTTTTTTTTTAAAGCAGACGGTCTGTTCTTTCATTTGATATATTGTGTTTATATATTTAAAGAAGAAAAGTTTAGGCATTAAACTATTGTGAAAATCATGAAGAATGTTGGTGATGGCTGGCAACTTAAAAAAAAAAAAAAAAAAACTGGTGGGGAAGAAGTTAAAATTAAACTAGCTGACTGGTTAAACAACATCTCTTCACATTTAAAAATACATTCCATTTACTTTAAATATTAGTCTTTCTATTGTATAATTTTTCAAACAGTAAGCAAAAAGCAAAGGTCATCTTCTCCGAGTCTACAGCAAGGGTTCTCAAAAGTATCCTGGAGGACCCTTTGAGTCTTGTATATTTTCTGTCTCTTCCTCATCTGACAGCTGATTTATGTCTTGCTGTCTCTGCTAATGAGATGATAAGTTGAATCAAATGAGACATGCAAACTATCATGATAGGTCGTCCTCCAGGACAGCCCTTGGTCTACAGAAAAAAATGTACTGCTGGTGTCTGATATCAGTATGTTTTATCTGCCGAGATCTGAAAACCGCCCTGTTAAACATCTTTATACAGCAGTAGTGATGATGCCACATGACTCCACCCCTGACACCTCATACACATGTCCACATACATCACCTTATTACCCATAATCCTCTCTGTTCATCATTCTACACCACACAACTTAAAACACAGGCCACTGTTAGAAAAGGAGGATGAAAAACTGCTTAAACTCATGACATGTATACTGAAACAAGTTTTGAGTCTTTAACAATTTATGTAAAACTTATCAAAAATTATTATGTCACTATAATAAACATAAAAAAGCTTTTCCTCTCTTGTGCACCTTCACAATAAGATCAGAGAGATGTTTTATAAATAAATAAGGTCATGTTGATTCCACCCTGATATAAACATATGATGTCATATAATATGAAATGTATTACAGACAAAATATTTGCCATCGCTATTACAGAATCTCACGCATTTCTGAGGTTGGACACCAAACATCTATGGTCGATGTTTGACATCTGACTCATCTGGAAAACTTAGTGGCTGGAAAAACTATTCAAATATTCATTAATCTCCATCCTTTCTTTTGAATGAATGATGTGCCATGTCTCGAGATCTTTCAAAAACCTTGACCCATTTACTGGAAACCAGACACCAACACCTTTCATTGTTGTGTTGAAATGAAAATGCTCTTTATTAGGGCTGCAAAATGATTTTTTGTTTACATCGTATGTGTGTGTCTGCGTACAATAATTATATATGTATATATATATATATATATATATATATATATATATATATATATATACACATATACATACATATACACATATACATACACATACACATACACATACACATTCACATACACATACACATACACATATACATACACATATACATATACATATACATAAACATATACATATACATAAACATATACATATATATATATATATATATATATATATATATATATATATATATATATATATATATATATATATATATATATATATATATATATATATATATATATATATATATATATATGTATATGTTTATGTATATGTATATGTATATGTGTATGTATATGTGTATGTGTATGTGTATGTGAATGTGTATGTGTATGTATATGTATATGTGTATGTGTATGTATATGTGTATATGTATGTATATGTGTATATATATATATATATATATGTGTATATATATATATATATATATATATATATATATATATATATATATATATATATATATATATATATACATATACATATACATATACATATACATATACATATACATACACACACATGCATGTTTAACTTTCAGAAAAAAATCAATTTATATATTAAATATATTAATATAAATTATATTTAAATATAAAATGTATTTATATACACAGAGCAGACATGGAAAATTTCTTAAATATATACTTGCATGTGTGTATTTATATATTCATAATTATATCACACATATATAATGTAAACAAAAACTTTCATTCGGCAAACAATTAGTCACGATTAATCGTTTTGCGGCCCTTCTCTTAATGATAATGAACATCAAGCAAAACAACAGCTGAGATAAAAACACACTCCAACCGGACATTTCTGCACGCTCCCAGAAAGAGAAAATACACACGGCATGCAAAACACACACCCATGTTTATCCAAGACTTATTTTGCGTACATGATGCAACCCCAATGACATTTTCGGCTATGAAAAGCAGAAGAACCGAAGCTTTCCTGAGCAACTCTTGACTGCTCTTATACTAAAGATTAAGAGATTACAGATGACAAATTTTCATACAGGGTTTGTCAATAGGTCACATTAAAATGTTTTCATGCATGCCTTGACCTGAGGATCAGCAGAGAACCATCTTCTGGTTTTGATTTTACATTATAGTTCATTCATATCAGTGTATTTCCTTTTCCGTAGATCTAGAAAGTTGAAACTCAAACGTGTAAATCTCATGAAAAGATGTCCACGTATTTAATATATTTTCTAGATGATGCGTGTAACCTTTAAGACTCTTCTCACTGTTCAACATACCACAGGTCTGATATTACCAGAGGAACATGTTGGGTGAGATATCATCCACTTACATACATAGTTTGACTATTTATACCATCATTGTAAGGAAAATATGCTCTTATACAAAAACAACAGCTGAGATGAATGAGTTAAGTGCTGTTAAACAGTTTAGTAGGTTAGTTTATTTAACACAAGTAAGCCTATTTTAATAAGCCTAATAAGCATTGTTAGCAGCGCATGGGTTAGCACCTCCGTATCTTCAAAAATCAGAATACAATCCATCACATACGTTACGGCTGCAAAATACAGGTCACTTAATTATCCATAAAGTATCAAAAGTGTCTAAAGGTGGTTGATCATTTTCCTACTTAGCCCATAAGTTCTGGAAATATTTTCCAAACAACGTGTAAGAATCAGACAGAGTTAATCAATTCAAGTCTAAACTAAAGACTTCACATAACTCGTCTGGGTAATATACTTATGCCGCAATAGTAATAGGTTGTCCAGAACTGAGCTGATACTCAACAATTATACTGTATGACACTTGCATTACATTTGTGTGCCCCCTACGCTAATAGGATTTTGTTTCTCTTTCCCATCCTGTTCTCAAACCTGAGGACATACAGACTAACAGACCAGGTCATCACACCACTGATCTACTGGCCTTCCTTCAACGTGATGCCCAGCCGATGTCTGCCCAGCAACCACCGACCACTTCTCATTTAATTTCATATGTACACTCTTCAAAAGGATTATTATGAACACCTGTTTGATTTCTCATTAATGCAATGGTGTAATGGTGTGGGGGATGTTTTCTTGGCACACTTTAGGCTTCTTAGTGCCAATTGGGCATCGTTTAAATGCCACGGCCTACCTGAGCATTGTTTCTAACCATGTCCATCCCTTTATGACCACCATCTACCCATCCTCTGATGTCTACTTCCAGTAGGATAATGCACCATGTCACAAAGCTTGAATCATTTCAAATTGGTTTCTTGAACATGACAATGAGTTCACTGTACTAAAATGGCCCCCACAGTCATCAGATTTCAACCCAATAGAGCATTTTTGGGATGTGGTGGAACTGGAGCTTCGTGTCCTGGATGTGCATCCCACAAATCAACTGCAAGATGCTATCCTATCAATACGAGACAAATTTTTTTAAAGAATGCTTTCAGCACCTTGTTGAATCAATGCCACGTAAAATTAAGGCAGTTCTGAAGGTGAAAGGAGGTCAAACACAGTATTATTATGGTGTTCCTAATAATACTTTAGGTGAGTGTATATGTATATGGATTATCATATCATACCATATATGTTTTTAATTCCCATAAAATTGTATGATATAGTATCTAATATATAGTATCCTTTATAAATCAACTATGTCTGGCTCTCTCTCAAGGTTCAAATAATTTTTACTGAACATGGATTTGATCTATTTAACATTCAACTGACCAACATAATAAGAGAGGCACCAAGATCAAATTTTGGCGGTTTTTGGTCTTTTTCTGAGATTTTGACAAAAGCCCAGAACACAATTTTCTCGAAATACTCTGACCGCATGGCTCACGTAAATGAGTAATCTCTCACGTGATTAACTATTTTAGTCCCATCTTACGTCTGACAAACCATAATTTGTGCAGCTTTTATTTTGTTTTGGAAAGTATTTAATTATTTTGATATTTTAAAAGGAAAACATCACTGTTTTTTAATATTTAACTATGTTTTTACCTCAGCTTAGATTAATTAATACATACCTATCTTTTTTCAATGCATGCACTTTCAACCTTTGTACAACGCTTCTTGAATGCGTTAGCATTTAGCCTAGCCGAATTCATTTCTATAGCTCCAAACAAAAGTTTTATTTTCGTGTAACTACTCCTTTAACAGTCTTTAAATACGGAAAACATGGAAGTGTTTGGTGGCTTCTAAATTTATCCCTGTTTGGAGCCATAGGAATGAATGGGGCTAGGCTAAATGTTAACACATTTACGACGTGCTGTACAAAGATTAAAAGTGCACGCATTGAAAAAAGATAAAGATGTATTAATTCGTCAAAGTTGATAAGAACATAGTAAAATATTGAAAAAATGTGGTGTTTTCCTTTAAAAGAAATATGCTGGATTATGCAACAGACATGCACGTATTGCCTTCACGCAGTTAATTAATAAACAATGGGTATCTGTCTTTGTCGTGCTATTGCTAATAAACAGATGGTTTTAAATTCATCAAAAAACGGCCGATACATCCGTGCATCACTATTTGTTTGGATAGGACTATATTTGGTGGAGAAACAACTATTTGAAAATCTGAAATCTGAGGGTGCAAAAAATCAGAAAATCACCTTTAAAGTTGTCCAAACGAAGTCCATAGCAACACATATTACTAATGATAAATACATTATTTATATATTTACGTTAGGAAATTTACAAAATATTTTTATTGATATCCTAATGATTTTGAAATAAAAATAATATGATAAAAAGATCATTTTGACCCAAACAATGTGTTAGCCATTGCTACAAATATACCCGTGTGACTTATGACTGGTTTTGTGGTCCAGGGTCACAAATGAAAGTATAAATAATAATGGCACTTGTGTGGCATCATATGAAAATAACCGTGTTTGATAACTACAAAAACTCTCTCCATGATCTTTGCATTTCCTTAAATGACATTTATCAACATTCCCGGTCAAACACATAGACACTATCTTTGTTCAGTCGTCACTGCATATTCTCAATGCCATGATGCACAAAACAAAGATTCCCATTGATGACGCTGAACCGCCACCCACGTCCCTAAAGACCTTCAGCAGGTGCTTTTATAGGGCTGATAGCCCAGGGAAACTGGTTTCAAAGTCTCGCCCTGACATGGGGGAAGGGTTCAAAAACATAATGGAGGCAGGGATACCTGTGAGAGACCGAAACCTGAGACCTGAGGAAAACCTGCGCGTCTATGAACATCAGGAGAAATTAACCAATGGATGTCGGATTAAAATACAGACAGGAAATGTTCATGATTTTAAATGAATATTTAATGTGGTTGGTTTGAGAGAAATATTTTATATTATAATCCACCTGTATGTTAAAGAAAAGATAACCAATTCTCCCATCTTACAAGTTCTTTATGTGATTCATTTCAATAAAGATAAATTAGTGTAAATTGTTCATAAACATTTTCTTCAGCTTATGTTTTGTGAATGAACTCAATGATCGTGGTTTGGAAATATCAATTGTCATTTGCATCTGCAGTTTCTTGGCAAATGCGCCAGTAGATATACAAATATATTTCATGATAGATGCAACCAGACACACATATAATCTCCCATTAAACATACAGTATGTGAATTAACAACAGATCTAGAGTAAACTGCAGTATATGCAAATACTTGGCACGGTTATTCAAACAAATTCACTTTTTGTTTTGGATTAAGTTAATTGATGTAATTAAAAAAATAAATGAAACTACTTTTTAGAATTTAGCTGTCCTTTTATATACAAAATAAAAACAAATACAACCTATGCGAGTTATCTTTAAAAAAAAATAAACTTTTCAAAGAAAGGACAAGAAATCCTCCAAGTTTCTACATGATGGGAGTGTTTCAGGATGTCTACTTTACTCAAGAAGCCTTGTGCAAACTAGTTTTGCAATTCACTGGATTCAAATTCTCACCCATTTGCTTCACAAGTCAGGAAATTCAAATCCAGAAGTCGAAGCCTTTAACTTCTGCTGAGCGATTTGCTTGTGTTGTGTTTCGGGAAGAAAAGATTTTACTGGCATAACCTAAACACTGACACAATATGAAGACGCAGTTCACCCTGAATTATATAAACCCAGATTATTCAGGATCACATCTACACTAAAGTGGTTAGCCTGGAGTTATTACGTGCCGGTGGTGAGACCGCAATCTCATTTGCAATCAAGATGCAAAATACAAATAGAGCCAGATCAAGAATCAATTACTGACATACATTATAGAGTTACAATTAATGTGGACATACAAGAATACTATGAGTAATAATAATAAGATATAAAGTATATGACTAGAATATCTTTTGATATCGGGTAAATCTGTACAGTTTTGAAGAAATCTCTTCTAAAAATCATATGAGATATCTGTTGGTTTTGCTCAGGGATTTCTATGATCTGACTTTGTTTTTCATGAATCCCACCGTCTAAGAGAAAGAGTTGAGATTTCATTTGTGACATTTCTTTCTCATAAAGTGTGTTACTGTCAGAAACTGTTCAACCCTCCCACTAAAACCCCAAACACTAAATCACATGGCTACACATTCGACGATATCACCCATACTAAAAACACACACATAAGCCAATGCAATTTATCCTTCCAACTCATGAAGATGATCTAATAAAAACCTGTTTAAATCAGTTCATTTAAGGCCTTGGGCTTATTTCTTAGACAAATATTAACCCTAATTAAGCAGAAATCTCACCAATAAATCGCTGCTAAAATGGAAATGTGGTGCAGCAAAAATGTATCATTTGATACAAATGAAGCTTAACCGTGAAACAATGCTGCAGTTTATTAAATTTAATGAATGTTAAACACACTCGTGTCATTTACAACTCTACAATAAATACTAGGGATGCACCGATACCACTTTTTTGGAATACGAGTACGAGTACGAGTACTTGCATTTCAGTACTTGCCGATACAGAGTACTTAATAAAAAAACATGATTTAAATTTACAGGTAACAGCTTTAGTCATATAATTTAACAAAAAAACAAAGGACTAGTTTTCCAGTTTGTTGTAAACTCTGCATCTTTGGACAACACAAGAGGCATTAACCCCTTACACGCCGCTCAAACATAGACATTTCTCAGACCGTGGTATCGATTCCAGCTATCGGGGGACTTTTAACGAGTACAAGTACTTTAGAAAATGTGGTATCGAGGCCGATACCCGAAACCAGTATCGGTATCGGTGCATCCCTAATAAATACACTCAATTATTTAAAGGACGAGCAACCAGGTGCATTAAATTCAAACCTTTTCTTACAAACATAGATATAAATACATAGATACGTCATTAGCAGCTGTTTCTATGGGCCACAATATGGAAGTTATCCGCCATATTGGAATGGTCCAATGTTGCCAAGTCTGTGGTGATCACTGGTGGATTACTGTTTCTGCGCGTTAAAATCGAAGGATATGTGTATCGCCTGTCAAAATTAACCTGTTAACTGGTGCTATCCTGTGAGCAGGACACCTCAATATTTTTCATGTAAATGTTAATCTATCACGACAAACTATATATTGTTGGAAAGGTCTAAGAATGGAGTTTTTATATTTCAAAATCTTTTAGCAGTATTAATAATGCAGTAATTTATTCATTTGTGACAGGAGTATGCAGCAAACCAACACAAACCTCAGTTTTTTAGTAATTTTATGTATTAAAAATAATACTATATTGAATTTTTTATTTATTACAAATAAATGTAAACGGCTAAAAATAAATTATATTTTCACCTCTAGACACTTCCATAAAAAGTGTCTATTGTTCGATAAAACAAAAAAAAACAGGGTTATATTAATTTAAAGGTGTTCCTTCCCCGCCCACACTCAAAAAGGGCTGCGCCAGTTTAAGGTAAGATTAATATTGATTTAATTGGCCATTGGGTTGGTTTTGTTGAGCAAATCTGGCAACCCAGCCATGACCCAGCCTGTGTGAACACTCGAGAGCAAGTTGATGGTGTGTCCGCAACCACAGTTGTACACATGTTTGATCAAATGTCGTAGATTTACATATTATATTTGTTGAACTAAAATGATACAACAAGACAAAAGTGTTTGCTATGCGACATTTAAAGATGCTATAGTTCGTTGGAGCCGATGGTGTAGTGGGAAGTTCTCCGACAACGTGGTGCTTTCGCACTTTCGGAAACCCGAGTTGGAATCCTGGGTGGTGATCATTTCCCTATCCTATCCTCATTTCCTTATCCTTTCCTCATTTACTGTTAAATAAAAGGCAAAATGGCCAAAAAAAGATGCTATGGTTTTAAAACCTGTAATATTATGTTAATATACAAGCCATTCTCACCTGTAGAAGGTTAGCCCATTTTTTGGGGTTTACAAATATATTGGGGAACATAAATCTGCAAGGTATGCTAACCATAGGCTGCGCAATGTCGTGGTATCGTGGAAAACTGTGAGTGACGTCTGCAACTTCAAAATGGAAGAAGCGTCTACATACGTGAGCGGTCAAATGACATCTCTTTACATCTCCATGTTTATAAATCTTGAACCATACTTGAGTTCATACAGCCCAACTCTGTCATCCTGATTATTTTAGCAGAAAATATCACAAATGCATCACAGAAAAACATGAAGGTCTTTGAATGGCACTAAATGCTGTTAATGTAACATGGTCAAAAACGTAAGCACCCTAAACTCTAAACCTAAAAGTTTTGTTGCCATTAATCATGGATACACCACGTAACTGAATAATTACTCAGCATTGATGTACTTTGATATTCATGGTACTCCAAAGGTATCGTCTAAAAACATGGTCCCATTTTAAAAAACGTGGTTACACCCTTGCTCTTTAGTGTTTGTACTACTATTTATTTATAGGCCAGGTCATTTTGAGATCATCAGATGATAACTGTGCTACGTTTGTCCAATGAACACATTGATATTTGGATATGCAATGAAATATGTAAATGTAGGGTGGGTCTTAATTGTATTCATTGGGGAATTGCCTGAATGGTTTAAGTGGTTTCTATGTGTAGGGTGATTACATAATGTGAGCCAAAACAGAGATGCGTTTCAATGGCTGAGCCGGCAAACTCAAGTTTTGATTGAGCTTTTCTTCCCCTGCTAAACTGACATTTCCAGAATCAACAGAGGTGAACCGTATCCCATGATGCCATGTGTTTGTAGGTAACAATATATCGTCTATTAGTGAAACACTAGAGGAGAAACTGGAGATGGGAGGGACGTGTTGCCTGTAAGGGGGTCTTCCATGGGATGCCTATACATTAAACATGCTGTTTCTGTTTGTTTCACAACACACTAAACGTCGCCTGTAGTGGTTTTAGTAAACATTTATACTACAACTTAACTACAATGACAGTGATAGTGTTGTTTACTTCTGAAAGGTTAATAAGAAACAAAGAAAATGGCCTTTTAACAGAAAACAGACTAATGCACCGAAAAACAGTTTTCTTTATCTTTACATTGTTATTTAGATCAAAAGATGATTCTGTAGCATAGATTTGTTTTATTTTTATCTAATTTTGGTGTTTTTCATAAAAAGTTTGATTATTTTTTTGGTTTGTAGTCCGACTAAGATTTATTAAATTAATGAAATTAACCTTGGAGAACACACAGGGTCAAATTTGGCCGCTGTTAATTGCTGCTACCTAAAGGGTTCTCGGGTTCTTCAGGGTTAATTCAACTATACAAAAACTTTTAATATACAAGTTAGATATATATTAAAGTCACTTTCAGTTTTTGGCCAAGTGCATCAGCAATTTTCAGTGTCGGGCCAGAATTTTCATTTTGGTGCATCACTTGTAAGTACTGTGGTAGCACCATGGTACTGTACAGTGATGATAAAAGGTATTAAAAAATCGGACTTTTCTATGTATAAATGCTATGATTGGGTCCCCAGTGCTTCTTTCAACCTAGAAAATGTGAAAAGAAAAGTAACTTAATTTTTGTAAACCATTTTCTGCGTGCATGTGAAAAAATAGCTCCCCTTGTGATGTCAGAAGGGGATAATAACGCCCCTTAATCTGCACTATCCAACCACGTAGATCAACTCATTTGCATTTAAAGGACACACCCATTTTTGCTCAGACTTACAAAGTGGCCATTTTAAAATCTTATAATAAATTATCTGTATGATATTTTGAGCAAATCTTAAAAAAGTCTTGTGAAATGTCCCCTTTAATACAATGGTACCATAACTGCTATATTAATGCATGCAAAATGTATTCATATAGTTCGCCCAAAATATTTAACAAGAACATTGTGGTATTATAATTAAGGCATTGTCCAAAAAACTTGGTACCACTTTAAAAAATCATGGCATTGTATTGTAACTGTTATACAAGTCGTGTAAAGGGAGTAGGAGTAAGTAGGATAAAAAATACTATGGAAGTCAATGGGGCTAATCTGATCGGTTTGGTTACTAACATTCCTCAAAATATCTTCTTTTAAGCCTGGGATACACGGCAGGATTTTTGCACACTTATAAGAAAATTACCTTATCACACAGTGCGACATGAAGCTTTTAAACTTGGGTATGACAAGCACGATGACTGTACGACGATGACACCTATTGAATCAGAGGCTTTGACGGCTGCGTCACACGTTAGCGCAATTTCACCAGCATGCTCTAATGGTAAACAAATACATATACGCAGGTCGTAGAAGCAAACACATTGTGCGTTGATCACGCTGAATATCTGATACTGTCAGAAAACTATCGTACGCCGTCTTTGGACGCAAGACTGGGAAAATTGCCGCCTTTGAACCGCTCTCACTGTACGATATAGAACTACCAATGAAGAGCCACGATCACAGAAAAAACAACCATTGTTTCACGATGGCAATCTTTCGTCTGGGACAGCCAAAAATCGTGCAGTTTAACCCAGGCTTTATGTTCATCAGAACAATGAAACGTATACAGGTTTGTAACAACGAGAGGGTGAGATAATGATGACACAATTTTTATTCTTGGGGGTTCAACTATGAGGAAGTTCAACTATGAGGAAATGGAGTCTAAAATTATGAAGGAAATAAAAAAATAATAATTGATTATTAGTGTCAGTATGGATATTAACATAAAACAGTCATCATCACTTTGATATAGTAGTACCATATTTAAAGTCAACATATTTTCTATCAATCTTGTGTCCATTTGCTTTTCTTACATATCTAACAAACCACAGAGAGAATGGCAGAAATGACTCACTTCACCTTTATATTGTGCAGTTATCGCTCCATTATCTGGTACACTTCTAAAACAGATTTGGATTACAAATCCTAAGCCAATTCTAAAAGAAACAGAAACCACGCCACGCCAACACCGTGTGTGAATGCTTACGTCCCATCTAGACTAAACCTGTTTTGTGGCACTTTTCAGCAAAGTCTCGTAAATATAGCCCACATGCTGAAGAGATGACAAAAGATCAACAGCGAGACTCAGGTCAAGACTCGTCCAAAAACTCACGAGAATTTCATTCATTAGAAAGAAAGAAACCCAAAGCACATTTACAGAAATACACACACACACAAGACTAATAAAGGTGTGTTTGTTGTGTTTCAAAGCAGGATTCTTTTACTTATAACAGGAACTATACCACTTTATATACTCAACATAAGTTTTTTTTTTATACTTTTCTACATAACTTTCCAAGATCTTTCTGGATTAAATGGTTTCATAATTTAATAATGAGATTTAAAACATCAAAGTTTAATTTCAATCTGATTTTACTCAATTAATATTAGAGATATCAAGATCATATTTTCATATAACGGTCTTTACATTGTGTAAGATGATTTTATGTAGAAAACAGTAAATCACTAAAATTATTTTAGCTAGATTTTCACAGACTGGGTCACATTTTTGCCCTGGCAAAAAGTAACTTCTAGTCAAAAGATGCTTGATATTTTCTTCTCAACGACCCTACAGAAAAAACTCTGATTCTACAGTTATTAATATTATACACATTCATTTGTTTAAATATAAATGAAATTAATAATTTCTGCTACAATCCCATGTCCAACATCAATTTCTGAACATGACATAAATGCAATGAGTATTAAATGGTAACACTTTACAATAAGCTTGTATTTGTTAACATTAGCAAATGCATTAGCTAACATAACAATAAACAAGTTTTAGCATTTATTAATCTTAATATTAGTAATGCCAGTACAGTTGTTCATGTATGTCAATTCACAGTGCGTTAACTAATGTTTAACTTTTGATTGGATAAATACATTAGTAAACGCTAAAATTAACATGAATTAAGATGAATAAATGCTGTGGATGTATTGTTAGTTCGTGTTAGCTAATGCATTAACAAATCAACCTTTTCGTAAAGCATTACCGTAAATGTAATGTTGACATCTGCTCTAGAGGACCGGTAGTGGATTTTACCGTTACCGATAACTAGGTTGGTCCATACTTGCTGGTAACCGATTAATCGACTGAGAGTTTTTAAAATAGATGCTGGGTTAAAAAAACAAACATAGCACTCAAAGTGAAACAGCAGTAATAAAACAACGGTACTGAACCATTTGCTAATGTCATAAATGAAATAAATTATATTAATAAGCATTAAAGTAAATACTTTGCACTGTTAACTTTTTAAATTACATACATGTCTACCATACGTGAAGTCTCTCTTGTACTTTATTTGCTGCTGTTTTAATAAGTAATGATTATCTAATCAAATAAAAAATGATGATAAAAAAGATCTGAAATAAGGTTTTGATTTATTTTGATATGCTAACGTATAGCCAACAGCTGCATACAGTTCGCTTTCTCTCATTTATTAACTTTATTTTATTTACAGCTTAGCCGACTGATTTTTTTTTTAATATTAGCGTCCTGTCAGCCTTGACGACAAACTTAGGTTCCTGCTGCTGTTTTTCTGCTTATACAGCATCTATTCAGCAAATTACTTACTTTATAATGATATAAAGCAAACGACTCACTTGGAAAAACAATCGTCATGGATTTCTGTCGATAGCCGATTTTTCCACCATTGAACTATCGGTGCCGATTAATCGGCAAAACGCATTTATCGGTCTTCCTCTAATCTGCTTATATGATATCAACATTTGACTTAATGCCACAAAAAACATGTTTATTTCCCAAGACTTATTACCATCAGTTACATATACTTTAATATGTTTTTAATTTTGAGCTCCAATGCTGCATTTATTTTAATTCATTTCAAACTGCTGTTTTATTTTTCACTTCTTTTCCTCAAAGTTACTCTAAACTAAACCAAGCCCACTGTGTAGATCTTATGAAATCTTTATAACTTTCTGCTTTACCAAACATGTAGTAAAAAACACAATAAAACATGAGCTCACAGGAAAACATTTTGAAATTGATAAGATCACATTCATGACAGTATATCATACTGCAAAATCTATACTGACACACCAAGAACCACACAGAACCTAAAAAAAAACTCCACAGCCAAAATGATTTTCAAAATAGTTTCTTGCTGCCCTAAATCACCCTTTAAAATCTTCAATTAAAGTTTAGGTGAAATTACTGAAGACAAGCTGGTATATAAATAACTTCAACACAGTTTATTTCTAATCTGCGTGTTGTTGTAGAGTCAAACACACACACATACACACACACAGGTAGAGGAACTCAGGTGCGACACACCTTAACCGAACACTTCACAACAACATCACTTCCAAACAAACTACTTTATAAAATCAAACATGACTTACCGATCTGAAACCAAATTCTTTCAATCCTTTGGGTTGTTTTATGTTGATTTATTGCTCCATATTCGCTCCGCGTTAGTGTGAAGGAGCTGTGCTGAGCTGTGCTGCGCTGTAGTGCTGTGAGTTCTCAAGCTCAAACTGGAAAAACTGGTCCGACTGGGAGACGCTTTACTCCTACAAACCCATAATACGCACACACACTCTCACACGCACACACTGAGATAAAGAAAGTGCTTCTTGTCTTTAAAACGACACACTTGAAGACTGCAACTCATTCCTCGCGGGTCACGTGACCGCACATGTAAGAAAGGTGTGACTCATTTTACAGTCAAATAATGAGGGGAAAACTTCTGCTTTTGCATCAGTTCCTGGTTTCTGTGTCGTGCAGGGATACAGAGGCGTCATCGTATAAACAATAAAAATTGTTATCAATTATAATCTTCTTCATTTTCATTAAAATACGTTATTTAAATTTAAAGTGATGCATTACAAATGTTATTCGATGTTATATATTCGATGGATGTAGGATAATATTTTACTTTTTTTTTATCGTAATGTAAGTAGTTTAATACACCTTTGAGTCAAATTTTACTAGAATTAACCGAAAAAAAAAGAAATAAGTATTTGTATTAATCTTCAGAGGCCTGTCAGTAGACTTAAAATAATTAGAAAGGTATGACATGAATGTGGGTGTGGGCGGGGCCAAGCGCCCGGAAGTTATACACTACGTCAGGCCCTATGTTTACGTACTAATCATTATTTTCACATTCATTCCCCGGCTTCTTTTGTACCTTATCTGTTAATCTACCTGCTTTTTATTGTACTTTTTCTGAATAAATAAAAAAAATAATATTCCCTTCAACAAAAATATTTTCTTAATAATTAAGTTAAAGAAGTGTCTTTTAAATTAATGTATACATTTTACCCTGTCAAACATTTCATGAAGAAATATAAAGCTAATCATTATATAAGATAACTGAAACTGTGTTTTCTTGGACTTGTCATTATACCAGAAATTTTTGGAAAAAAATTGATAAGTTCATTAATGAAAATATTTAGAAAGGTATATCAATAACTTTTAAAGAAATGATTCTGAGATACTATGAATCTGAGTCTAAAAATAATTTTGTAAACTTAATCTGCTCTCTGTGCAATTTTTTATGTAAGAATTTAACATGTATCTAAATAATACTGAATCCACATTAAACACTTTAAATTGTAAAGACTGCGTATTCTTTAACCTATACATAATTTCATGGCCCACTTTTTCTTTTTTCTTATTTTCTCTTTTTTAAGCTATTATATATATATATATATATATATATATATATATATATATATATATATATATATATATATATATATATATATATATATATATATATATATATATATATATATATATATATATATATATATATATATATATATTTGTTTTTTATCCAGTTGCTCTGGTCCCAACAAAAGAAGTAGGAAATTATTTTAATCTGAGATCTCTATCCCTTATATTGTGTCCTTTTGAGATGGCCGGTTTGATAAAAATCCGTGGAGAAAAGTTTGGACTTTGTCATTTAAATACTTATTTACAAATATGGTTAAGGATGTATCACATAAATTACTTCACCTTTTTTACCCTGTTGAACTTTATTTAAAGAAAATGTTTCCAGATATTGACTCACTATGTTGATTTTGTGGTGCCGAAGAAGAATCCACGTTTCATCTTTTCTGGGAATGCACATACACATCTCTGTTTTGGAAAAAAACCTTTTCTTTGTCATACAAAGATATTTTGTTTGGTTGTCATAAATTTAACAGTCGGGTAAAGGATCAGTCTTTTGACAAATGTAATTATCTTACTTAGCAAATTTTTCCTACACAAATGTACATTTCAAGGTGCTAAGCCATATTTTTCATATTTATAAGGATCTGAAAGAATTCTGACTTTGTTCATGTTTAAGTGTCATAATTGGGTCCTCAGTGCTTCTATCAACCTAGAAAATGTGAAAAAGATCAACCCAGTAACCCAGGCTCCCCTTGTGATGTCAGAAGGGGATAATTCCGCCCCTTAATTTGCCCACTGCATTGCCATTTAGTGGAAAGATCAGCTCATTTGCATTTAAAAGGACACACCCAAAATAGCAGATTTTTGCTCACACCTACAAAGTGTCAATTGTAACATGTTATAATGAATTATCTATATGATATTTTGAGCTAAAACTTCACATCCGTACTCTGGGAACACCAAATATAAGTCTTGATTGAAGTCGTGATTGTGAAACGTCCCCTTTGGACGCTCTGACATTTCGCAAATTTCTGTAATATTTAACTCTGTTTACTCCTGGCACTGTGTTTGTATGTTCACAGAGTTACAATAAAAAAGTATTAATTTAAAACAAATATTTTCATACTTTAAGTCATTATTTGTATTTTAAATTCAATATTTGTGACGTCATTATGAGGTACGTGTTAGTTTTCTCAGCGCTGGTGTGCATGTCTGAGAGCCGTCCAGCCGGTTCTGGCTAGAGGGGATACAGCTACAACCAAATCTCGCGAGATGTTGGGTTTAGGGTTAGGTTTGGGGGTAGGATAAGGATGAAAAGTAGAGGTTCTGGCTAGATATGATACAGCTACGACATAAATCCCATGAAATGTTTTGTTTAGGGTTAGGTTTTGGATGAAAACAGCGATCTTCTGGCGAGATTTTAGCCCTAGCTGTACCCCTTCTAGCCACAACCCGCCCAGCGCCTCAACTTTTGGATGAAAATTATGCACTTTACCGCCCTCTAGTGTTTAATGTGCAATTGTACTACTGCTAAGAGAAGCCTAGTGTAATAAATGTATTTAAAAGAGGATCAATTTAATGATGCAAGTATATTTACACAGAGCTGTATTTTTATGAGGCTCTTTAAACCATAAATCTGTGTTTCATTTAACAACACAGTCAATAAAAGTTAAAGGACTGATTTAATTTTACGTTTAAATCCCAATAATTATATTATATTTTATTATAATAATATTATATATACAGTATATACATATATAATATTTATGTTTAACACACATTAATAATAAACATCCTTATTGAAACCAGTTGTAGGACTTACATTTATACAAGTAGGCCATAAATACTAAAAATAGTCATGCATCAGATGAGGGAATATATAAAAAAGCACAAAACACAGGTTAATATTGTTTTTTAATTTATTTTTGTGTTAATACAATAAATATACAAAACTCAAACTACTCAACATGCGACTACAGGAGAGACGCGAGTGCATTTGTACAGTACGATGAAATTCAGGACAACAGGCCTCCTTGCTTTAGTTTTACAAAATATACAAATAACCATCCTTGCTGTTTTAAATCTCAACAGAGCACAACCAGTGATGCTTCTCAATCCATTTCTCACGTATCAGTGTTTCAACTAACATCACTTATTGAAAGAGAGAGTCAGATTAAAGCCACGATTCAATGCACCACACACAAGGGGTCACAGGTCAGTTTATCATATCGGTCTTCACACACACACACTCCCAACAGAATCAAATGAGTTGATCTATTTCGGCTTTCAAGAGAGTTTTTCAAAACAAATCAAAATAAAGGAACATTCAGGTGCCATTGGTTGAAATGTATTTATGAAAGGAAGAACGACTTGCAGCATCTCATCCCATCCATACACACAGTAAAAGAGTGAAAGAGATTAAATAAACTTGAAGAGAGAATAAAAACATGACACTCATAAGATATTAAACTTTCAAGTCATAATAACCTATAGAGAATAATTCAACAGTAAATGAAAACATTTACACAATCACCTTCGTGTCATTTCAAACCTGAATCATTTTCTTTCCTTTGCAGAACACAAAATAAGATGAACACTCCATGAGCCGGCTAAGCTTCACAAATTAGGGGAAAACCATTAAAAAAACATACAATACAGATATATCACTTCTGTATGCGACCACACGCTTTATTTTAAATCTTCTGAAGCTAATGAATACAATGCAGGAGTCGGTTTGTGGAGCTGAGGTCTCCAGATCTCATCTTTTGTGTTCCACACTGCAAAAATGACTTTTTCTTTCTTTCTTAGTATTTTTGTCTTGTTTTTAGTACACATATCTAAAAATTCCTATATTAAGATGCATTTTCTTGATGAGCAAAATTGCCTTTTTAAATAAGTCTAGTGTTTAGACAAAAAAAAAAAATACAATTAAAGTGAATTAGTGCTTACGAAAAATAGCCATGAGGTAAAGAAAAAAATCTTAAACAAATTTATTTAAAATAAATTTTGCAATTAAATTCACAATTAAAGTGAATTTGTGCTTAATATGAGCAAAAAAACACAATTAATTTCACAAATAAAGTAATATGTCCTAAAAACAAGCAAAAAAGCCAATAGGGTAAGAAAAAAAAAAATCTTGAACTTGAACAAATTTATTTAAAATGAATTTCACACAATTAAATTCAAAATTAAACTAAATTTGTGCTTGAAATGAGCAAATAAAGCTACAATTAATATCACAATTGATTTATAATTTAAAAAATTAATAAAAAAGGCAATAAAGATTTTTTTTAACTTGAACAAATTTATTTAAAATGTAGATTTTTGGTCTAAAAACTAGACTTATTTTCTGAAACGAATTTGTGCTTAAAACAAGCAATAATTTTCTTGAATTAAGTGTTTAAGAAAAATATTTTTTTTCTTACCCAATTGGCAGATTTTTTGCTTGTTTTAGGCACAAATTCACTTAAATTGTATATTTTTGTTCTAAAAACTATAGACTTATTTTTAAAATGAATGTGTGCTTAAAACAATCAAAAAGGAAAAGAAAAAAAAATCATCATTGGGGTAAGAAATAATCTTAAATTTTTTTTAAACCCTTAATTCAAGAACAATTCATGAAAAATTAGCTTACCCCATTATCAGATTTTTGTTTGTTTTAAGCACAAATTCATTTCAGAAAACAAGTCTAGTTTTTAGACCAAAAATATACAATGTAAAGGAATTTGTGCATCGAAACAAGCAAAAAAAAAAATCTGTCAATAGGGTAAAAAAAATATCCTTCACTTTTTTCTTAAACACATAATTCAAGAAAATATCAAGAAAAATTTATTAAAAATTAGCATTGGCAGATTTTTTGCTTGTTTTAAGCACAAAGTCACTTAAATGAAAAACTTATTTCCTTAGGTAATTTTGCTCGTCAAGAAAATACATCTTAATTGAAGAATTTTCATTTTTTTTGCAGTGCATGTCAGAAATAAAAGGGTTTGGATTGACATGAGGATGTGTGTATGTTGACAGAATTCCAGTATGAACTTTATTTATAAAGTTATAATGCAGACACATTTCAAACAAACTCACACACACAGACTGTTGCTGAAATGTTAAGATCAAGATATGTTTGAATCTTGATGCATATCCCATAATTACAAAACTTGTCTGTCTCTCGGTGACAGTAACCAAGGCTACAAGGTTTTCTGCTTCACTTAATAAAAAAAAGTGAGGAAAAACGATTTCAGACGCAAGCAGGTGCGTCACACATCTACGCAGACACAAAACGACAAACCAAAAGACAAAAAACAGCGAACAATTCAGTTAGCACTGTGATGAGCTTTAGTCATAGCAGACGTCATGTTTAATCTGAAAGAGGCTGTGGGAATCCAGAATCAGTTTAAGTTAGGAATAAATTTGTGGTTAAATCATTTAAAAGACTAGCTTATATAATTGATTTAAATGAGCCAATTACATACAATCTTAAAATAAAGGTGCTTAAATGTTTTTTCTTTTAAACCTTTATATAATCAGAAAGGTTCTTTATGGAACCATTTAGCCAAAAATGGTTCTTTTATGACATCATCAAGCACCTTTATTTTTTAAGAGTGTAAAGACAAACAGCCTGTCTATCATTTCATTGAATACAGCGCCTACGCGACTAAAGTCTAAAGGATCCAACATCAGGTGATCTAACGGTACTGATCCAGCCCAACACGGCACGGTCTTACACTAACACACGTCGTGTGTCTTCAGCAATGTGCAGTATAGGGGGTGTGATGTTAAGATTACTTTTCTATTATTTTATCCCCATTAAAGTGTTATCTTTAAGTACGTAACCCTGGCAAAAACGAGAGCCGGTTTACAGGTCAGCAGGCTTCCCATGCATGTGCAGGATCACATCCCGAGTGTTTTACCTTTATATTAAAGACTTGATTTACATTCCACAACAATTCGACTATGAAAAGAAACCAGGAAGCTTTCATTGTCATTCATATGTTTAAAATCAGTCAATACTTTATCATCATACACGTTTATATATATATGTACATTTATATATTTACAGGTTTAGAGACCCTCTGAGCTGATACTCCAAGTAATGATGCTGGCTCAATTATAGGAAAAAGTCATTTGAAATTTTCACTCCAAAATTTAAATAATAACTAAGCCAATTATTTGAGCATTAAGACCAAAATTGTGGAATTATTTTCATTACAATTAAGCACCCATCAGCATAAATTGAAATAACTATGATGTATCTGATTAATATTTTGCAAATATTTTTTTCCAATTTCTACGATATGCTATATATGTATATATATGACCCGGACGTGTTCTGGAGTGTTTCTGTGAGATTCAGCGCGTGTGTGTTTGTTATAAAGCAGATCGGTAAGACAGACCTGTGAGGGCAAAAATCGTTCTCTTCTCCTTGGATCCAAACACGGACATCTGATGACATCACTTCCTGTTTTTCAGTGACGTGAACAAATAAAGTGACAACTTGACACACATAAGCACACACTCGAGAGTAGGTAGGCATTCCACACACTCAAAGTAAAGACCAGGCGGGCACACCTGATGATTGACAAGAGGGGAGGAGCTGGGGGCGGGGTCTCAGTCAGTCACAGGAGTGCATTAAGTCAATGAGAGTGGTGTGGTGTTGAGCAGCCAGTTATGGCTTATGAATGACTGTAAGTACAGTTAGGAGAGATGATGAGGAGGGGATGGGAGGTCAGAGTAGCTTGGACAGAGAGAGCAGGGATCAGATCTGCTCTTTAAAGGCTCCCCGGGCAGCATTGGAAGCGGCGTTAGCGGCGGCGGTCTGCACCGTCTTATTGGCCATGACGCCGGTGGCGAATTCCTGTTGCGCCTTCTCAAAGCTGGCACCGGTGGTCCGGTACAGCGCGTGGATCTGCAAGCAATCCCACACAAGTTACTTCACTGTATACATTTCATATAGGCAGCTGCTTTCTAATGGTGCGTTCACACCAGATGTGAATGAAGCGTTAAACGCAAGAGATGTTAAGTCAATGCAAAGACACGATAGACATCCTGCGGCGCGATTCACACGAATGAGGCGGCGCAAATTGAGCGTTTTGGGCGTCTGATGCACGAATTTAAAAAAATCGGATTTTTGGCATATATTAACCAATCAGGAGCTTGCTATATATATATATATATATATATAAGGGATAATGTAGAGGCAGCCGGTAGTTATCGGGAAATAAGCCCCGACAGTGTGATCAGGACCCGACGCGGAGGGTCTTGTATCACACTGAAGGGGCTTATTTCCCAATAACTACCGGCTGACTCTACATTATCCCGCTTATTACACGGCTACTTGCCACATAAGAAAAAAAACTGGACATGAATATGAATTTGAAACATTTTATTGGCATATTTGTTTTAAATTAACATTTTTATCCTTCCGCGAAACTTTGCAAAGATGCATAAAATGATCGTAATACCTTATTAAGATCCTCTGCTTCATACTTGTCTGTCTCAATTTTTTTCTCTTTAACCAGTCTTTGAGAAGTTTTAATGCCCATTCTGTATTTTTTTGTGTTTTGGCTTCGTAGCTGTCATGCTCTATTTTGTCAATTTCAGTCTCAGTAAGCTGTCTGTGTCTTGTCGTGGTTGTCGAGTGTTTGTCACAAGATGGCGCCAAACAGACAGTAATCTTTATTGATCTTTATCGGCGCGGAGCGATTTTACTCGTGCAAGTAGTCCGGCTATGCGTTATTATTTTGGAGCGGTTATTATTTGAAAAGACAGACCTGCAAATGTCTCAACTGACCAATCAGAATCAAGCATTCCAGAGAGCCGTGTAATAAATATATATACACACACACACACAAGCTAGCCAAAGCGGACAAATTAAGCATATTTGCATCTGAGTTTCAAATGCAAATGTTGCGAATTTCACTCACGAATTACACAAATTTCACTCGAGAATTTCGCAAGTTAACTCAAAATGTTCAAGTGTCAAACTACGTGCAAATAGTGCAATTTATTAGATTCAATCGCGTCTGGTGTGAATGCATAGTAGGACAGTTTTCTAAGTGCTTAAATTTCACACGCGAGTTAACTCAAAATGTTCAAGTGTCAAACTACGTGCAAATAGCGCAATTTATTAGATTCAATCGCGTCTGGTGTGAATGCACAGTAAGACAGCATCTTAGCGTTTAAATTTCACGCGCAAATGAGGCAAATTTCAAGTGTGAATGAAGCAAATTTCACACCAGAAAGACTCATATTTCACACGCCAATGACGTGACATAACTCAAAATGTTCAAGAGTCCAACTACATGCAAATAGCTAAATTTATTTGGTTCATTTGCATCTGATGTGAACGCACAGTAAGACAGCATCTTAGCGTTTAAATTTCACACGCAAATGAGTCGAATTTCACTCACGAATTATGCGAATTTCACTGGCGAATAAGGCAAATTTCATGTGCAAATGACGTGAATTAACTCAAAATGTTCATGGGTCCAACTACATGCAAATAGCTCAATTTATTCGAATCATTTGCACCTGATGTGAATGCACAGTAAGACAGCTTCTTAGCATTTAAATTTCATGTGCAAATTTCAAGTGCAAATGAGGCAAATTTCACACGTGAATGACTCGTATTTCACACGGCAATGACACGAGTTAACTTAAAATTTTCAAGCTTCCAACTAAACGCAAATAGCACAATTTATTCACTTCATTCGCGTCTGGTGTGCGTCACGCACAAATGAGGCAAAGTTCCCGCCCGAATGACTCGTATTTCACGCGCCAATGACGCCAGTTAACTTAAAATGTTCAAGCTTCCAACTAAACGCAAATAGCACAATTTATTCGCTTCATTCGCGTCTGGTGTGAACGCACAGTAAGACAGCATCTCAGCTTGAATGTTTTGTTGTATAGTGTGAAAGCTATTTTGATTGGTCACCTTTTTAAACATGATGAGAGAGACGACAGCCGACGCTGTGAAGAGGGCAGCGATCAGGATCATAATAATCCCAACAGGAATATTGGTGTTGAGTCCTGTCAGCGCCGAGATCCAACCGCTACAAACACAAACACAGTCGATACCTTTAACTCAAATAACCATCAATAAATTCTTAAAATATATCAGTTTTAATGGAGAAAACACATCATCTATTCAACAACACTTAAAAACTAATGTAAGCTACAGGTTGTCACAATGTCTGCAGAGAAATAATAGATATTCAAATATATCAAATGTAAGACACTGTTTACACCTGCTATTAAGATTTTTGGTCACAAGTGGACAAGAGAGACACATTCCCATTCACATCTGGTGTTTAAATCCGTATCTTTTGTCCACTTCTGTCCTGATTATTTTTAGGAGGTGGTCTATGGGCGAGTCGTTTGTGTTTGTATCTCACCTAGCTCCCCAACCTTGAATACCAATGGCTTGTAGCACATGAACACCAAACTGGCAGATATAGATGAAAAAGAATACAAAGAACCTAAATGAGCTGTCGCTCCTTCAAACAGACAGAGAGAGAGAGAAAGAGAAAACAATTACAATTTGATATCTACATAATGTTTCAGTGTTAATAAATGTGTTTGTGTGCGTTTTTGAATACCTGAATGCTCCATAAAGAGGTCTGTACCAGCAGACAAATGAACAGGGTGTAAACAACATAAACCAGAGCATGGCCAGTCCAAAATCCACTCCCCTTGTTGCATCTACACAAAACCACGCCAGACAGCCGAATATATTTGCAAACAGCGTCCCTGTGTGGACTGCAAGAGAATTACACAAGAAAATAAAACTGCTTGTTTATTTTTATTCAGCAAAATTCTATAGTACCAAGACTGGCCGAATTATTACCATAAACAAAAACTGTAAAACAGATTGTAAACTAAAATACAAAGATGACACAACAGATACATTCATACAAGACCCACTCTGTACACAAAGTGTTAAGTAATGCACACCCTGAGTTTTATCACGCTATATAAACTCTGTCTCACTGTATTTCAGGAAATAGTTACTCACACATCCAGAGATAATACATGATCTTTACAGTTTTCTGATATTCCACAGGGATGTCCACTGATATGTCATGATAGAAACACGGTCCCACCGGGAACTTCTCTGGAAGAGGAGGCCAGTTGTTTTTCCTCCCTTTGATGACGGCAATGGAAACAAATGAAGAAAAACTATTAAACGGGGGGTTTAATAGGAAGTTAGCTTCACATGAGTGTGAGACAAAAAGATAAGTCGCAAAAATAAGCTCTGTGATCAGCAAAAGTTTATGATAAATTTTGTCCATTAAGGGGAAGGTGTATTGTGTAAATGCAATAAAATATATAAACTACATAAAGATCTTACATAACAAACTTTTTTGTTTTTATTACCTTAGAATGAATCATTTTTTTATCTATGTACACCGCGGGTCCCCTTACATGTTTCTACAATTTTAAAATTTTCCAATTTGCAATTTCCCCACTAGATGCTGCTACAACTTACAAATACCACTTTTAAAGGGATAGTTCGGCCAAAAATGATATTAAACCGATGATTTACTCACCCCCAAGCTGTCCGAGTTGCATATGTCCATCGTTTTTCAGACAAACACATTTTCGGATATTTTAGAAAATGTTTTAGATCTTTCAGTTGATTAAATGTAATGTTACGGGGTCCACGACCTTCAAGTCCAAAAAAAGTGCGTCCATCCTTCACAAATTAAATCCAAACGGCTCCAGGATGATAAACAAAGGTCTTCTGAGGGTAATCCGCGCAGTGTTGTTGTAGAAATATCCATATTTAAAACTGTATTAACGAAAATAAATACCTTCCGGTAGCGCCGCCATTCACGTAGTCGCGTCTGCATTCAGGATGAGAGCTTACGCAGCCTACCGAGGCTACTCTGCTGCTGCTCTGTGCCCCCGCCCTCCGAATTTGTCATACGTCACTAAGAAAAGTGCGTACACTACGCTAATACTCTCTCCTGAATGCGGACGCGACTAAGATGGCGGCGCTACCGGAAGGTAGTTATTTTCGTTAATAAAGTTTTAAATATGGATATTTCTACAACAACACAGAAGACCTTTGTTTATCATCCTGGAGCCGTTTGGATTTAATTTGTGAAGGATGGACGAACTTTTTTGGACTTGAAGGTCGTGGACTATGGGTGGACCCAGTAACATTACATTTAATTAACTGAAAGATCTAAAACATTTTCTAAAATATCCGAAAATGTGTTTGTCTGAAAAACTATGGACATATGCAACTCGGACAGCTTGGGGGTAAGTAAATCAGGGTGTAATATCATTTTTGGCCGAACTATCCCTTTAAGAGTTAGTTCACCCCAAAATGACAATTTTATCACAAATCACCAAGTCCTTTGATTGTCTTCAAAACACATTTTTTGATATTTTTGATGAAAACTGTGAGGCTTGTGTGGACTATGCAGACTATGTAAACTTTTTTTGCCAGCTTACAGACACAGAATACACTGGCAAGCAATTTGTGCATTTATACGGGCTGTTTAAGTTTTGTTTACAATGTTTGCATAATGGCTTAAATAAAAAAAAATCGGACAGTTCATTACGATGCGATACAACATCGATTTTCTGTGCCAACTGTGCAATTTTGCAGATACATCAAACTCTTATTCGATACAATTATGATTCGATTAAATTAATTTATTAATATTTTTATATCAAATGCCTAGTTAACTCTTTCCCCATCAGCGTTTTAAAAAAAGCCAGCGGTAGCATTTTTATGATTTTCACAAAAGTTTATTGCCTTCCAGAAAATGTTCTTATTTAACTCTTTCACCGCCATCGTTTTTTTTTTAAAGTTGCCAGCCAGCGCCAGCGTTTTTCATGATTTTCACCAAAGTTTAATGCCTTCCAGAAAATGTTCTTCTTTAAATATATAAACATACAATATACCAAATGAAAGAACAGACCCTCTGCTTTCAAACAAAAAAACCGTTTCATCCTACCTTCAGTGGTTCTTTTGTAATAAGCTTTTGAATATGGGTAGGTTTCTGCAAAACATCAAATTTTGAGCAAAAAGCAGAGATAATTCCATTTTTGTGACGGACTTTTCATAGAGATCCCATTCAGAGCGATCTTTAAAACAGACACGGACATGCAGCCGCTTGCCATTGGGCAATACTTCCGGGGTTAAAAAGTTGCGGAAGGGTGGATAATGGTGGATAATAGCGGTATTGCGGAAAGACAGAAAATCTCGTCATTGGCAGGGAAGCGTTTTCTCTCAATTGACGAGATATCTCGTCAATGGCGGTGAAAGAGTTAATATATAAACACACAATATATCAAATGAAAGAACAGACCCTCTGCTGTAAATCTGCTTTCTTTTTAACACCTCTCAAATATGGGTAGGTTTCTTCAAAAATACAAAATTTTGAGCGAAAAGATAATTGCGTTTTTGTGAAGGACTTTCGTTAGAGATCAGATTAAGAAAGATGATCAAAACATACACAGAGTTTGAACTGTTTGACCTAAAGGGTTGCTTAGGGGTTTTATAAGTTGGTTAAGTGCGCCACCAGGTGGATAATAGAGGAAATATGGATTGCTGGAAAAACGCGTCATTGGCAGGGAAGCGTTTTCTCTTAATTGACGAGTTCACTTGTCAATGGAGGGGAAAAACTTAAGCAGTTACATTTTTACTTACAAATGCAACCAAAATATAAAGAACATTTAATTAAACTCTTTTATTAATTAAACTAATCCAAAAATACACAGAAAAATTAATAATGAGTTACGTCAGCAGTATGTGCACTGAACAACCAAGGAGGAGAACAAATTGTTAAATAAAGTTTAAAAAATTAGTTTCTTTGCGCACGAAAGTGTACTCATCGCTTTATATTTTATTTTTGAACTACTGATAGCACATGGACCATTTTGGCGATGTCTTTCATTCTTTTCTGGGCTTGATTGTGTAAATCAAACTGTAGTTTATGGGACGAGCCTCCTGGTTTTCATCTAGGAGGCTGTTTACACTTGGCATTAACATGCATTTTCGTCGATCACAAGTGGACGACGTTAATGCCAGGTGTAAACGGTGTTCAAAACGATTTGAACGCGTCCACTTTCGACCACTTTCAACCACATCCAGAGGTAGTCGAAACCACTTTCGATCGAATCGCTTTGGAGTTGCGGAACGCAAATGTGGTTGAATGTGTTCGAACAGCCACACGCGACCGCCTTCTCTCCGCCGATTTATCTAATCTGAGGTATTAAACACAAGTTTTACGTCTTTTTTTTACTTCTGGCGTGAACATACAGTGAACAGCACTATTTTTAGCCTTTCATTTATAAAACTACTGTGGGTGTTCTCCGTAGTTTCGTTTTGAAAGCGTGAAAGTTGCGCGATCCTATTTCATCAATTGCGCTGAAAATTTAGAGAAAGCTCCAACATACATATAAACGTACAAAACACTGTGCAGCATGTATACTTGCTAAACAAGCAGTGGACTCCGACATAATATAAGTTTGCGTCCATATAAACTCATAATTACTCCCGTTCGCATTTGAATGACAGCAGAGAGACTCGCCCACCGTCTCACGGACCGTCCCCTAACAGTATTCAGGACAGAAGCGGTCGAAAGTGGACGAAAGAGACGGATTTAAATACCAGGTGTAAACGTAATGTGTCTCTCTCGTCCACTTGTGATCCGATCGATGAAAACACATCTTAATACCAAGTGTAAACAGCCCCAAAAATCTGTGTTCTGAAGACAAAGGACTTGGTGGTTTAGAACGACACAGGGGTAAGTGATTTATGATCAAAATGTCATTTTATGGTGAAGGTAATTAAACACAATTAAAAACAATCACCAGAAATTAAAAGTTAACCTTAGGCTATAAACCGGCTAATGCTAAAATGCAAACTAGTATCAAGGTTTTGGCATACAAAAATATGTCTTCTCTGCAGCTCTATATCCTGTGTGTCCTGGTATAAAATAAACTGTGATTGGTCGCTGTATATGTCCATCAGATGATCTCTTCCTGTCTAAGTGGGCAGTTCTTGAACAGAATAAGCGGCAGGGTCATCATAACTCACCTCCTGATGCGCTGAGCGACTGCATCTCTCTCTCCCGGCGGTCCAACTCGGCGGCTTTTCTCTCCAGCTCCTCCTGTCTTCTCAATAACTCCGCCTGGGCTCGCACCTGATCCTTCACACATACACAATTCAGTTATTAACAAAAGCATTTCACCTGACAGTTGAGAGAACACAATACAACACAACACTCACGTATTTAGTTGTGATTCATTGAATGTTTACAGAAGACAGCTGTCAGATCCATCAACATACAACTTTTTTTTGGAAAGTCTTTAAGCGATCTTTAAAGTCATTTTACATTTACGCATTTGAAAGATGCATACATCCTAAGTGATTTACAGTGCATTTAAGGTGTACATTATATCAGTATGTGGTCCCATAAGCTTTAATAAATAAGCTACACAACAAGACATCCAAAAATGGTAAACTTCAAATTTCGACCCAATTTGATTTTTGATTATTTTGCTCAGTTACTCACCTCTGACTATACTTCAGATTTGGGTGAGGCACCAGTAGGAAACAACACCGGCAGTAAAATCTTTGTGACTTTTGTGACAGTTAAACTATTTGGTTGACCGTTCTGACAGCGATGTTCTCGCTTAACAGACTGAGCTGGTTGTAATGTAAATATTGTGATGGTTGTGGGAGTTTTGTGTTTGCTTACGTGTGCACTGTATAATATTTTGTACATATACTGGTAAAAAAAAGTTTCCCGGCTTTTAGTCTGTTTCTGTTAGCTTTGCGGTCATGCGCTCTAAAAACAGACGTGTTAAAAACAACACAATGCAGTCCCAAACTAGACACCTCTTTATTATTATCGGAACAACATATTAAGAATAAGATAATAAGAATTATCCTAGTCCCAGCCTAAAGCGCATAAAAAAATTTTGCACTGACATCCACTGCAAAAAAAATACTATTTTTGTCTTGTTTTCAGTAGAAATATCTAAAAGTTCTTAAATTAAGATGCTCTTTCTTGATGAGGAAAACGTCCCAAGAAAATAAGTCTAGTTTTTAGACCAAAAATATCACATTTAAGTGCATAAAACAAGCACAAAAAAATCTGCCAATGGGGTACGCAAATTTTTCTTGAATTTAGTGTTTGAAAAACATTGGCAGATTTTTATGCTTGTTTTATTCACAAAATCACTCAAATTTGATCTTTTTGGTCTAAAAACTAGACTTATTTTCTTGTGTCGTTTTGCTCATCAAGAAAAAGCAACTTAATTTAACAATATTATATATTTTTACTGAAAACAAGACAAAATTACTAAGATTTTTTTTTCTTGAAAATAATTTTTGCAGTTTAGTCCTGGAATAAACTAAACCATGTCCGGGAAACTCCCACAATGTGTTTAAATGACACATAATGTGTTAAATAGCATAACACAAAAAATGTGTAAAAAATGAACCTTTTTTAGAGTGCATATGCTACTGTATTCCTAAAAGATTCAATTTAGCCCATGCATGCATTTAACGTTGTATTAATTGGAGCAAATTTTATAAAAAGTTGTCCAATCTAAAGCTCTATAATGAAATGAGAAGTTCAGATGCAAAACCCTCTAAGTGTGTCTTTCTTGTAAATGTGCATTTTTTATCAGACTCTTATGTAAAGGTCAAGTAATTTCACTTTAAAGGAATATTCCATTTTCTTAAAAGAAAAATCCAGATAATTTACTCACCGCCATGTCATCCAAAATGTTGATGTCTTTCTTTGTTCAGTCCAGAAGAAATTAAGTTTTTTGAGGAAAACATTGCAGGATTTTTCTAATTTTAATGGACTTTAATAGACACCAACAATTAACACTTAAATCAACACGTAACAGTTTTTTTCAACGGAGTTTCAAAGGACTCTAAACGATCCCAAACGAGGCATAAGGGTCTTATCTAGCGAAACGATTGTCATTTTTGATAAGAAAAATAAAAAATATCCACTTTTAAACCACAACTTCTCGTCTAGATCAGGTCATGATGCGTGATGTGACCCCACGCAATACGTCATGACGTCAAGAGGTCACAGAAGATGAACGCGAAACTCCGCCCCAGTGTTTACAAATGTGGTGAAAGAGGACCGTTCCTACGTTGTTGTATGTCAACTGATACTAATTAATGTCTTTGTGTCAGTTTATTGTTTACAGTGGTCCACAAATTTGCGTTTTATATATGTAACACGTGACCTCCCTACGTCACTACGCATTTACGTTAGGTTGCGCTGGATCAGACCTAGACAAAAAGTTGTGCTTTAAAAGAGCATATTTGTAATTTTTCTTGTCAAAAATGACAATGGTTTCGCTAGATAAGACCCTAATGCCTCGTTTGGGATCGTTTATAGACTTTTGAAACTACGTTGAAACAAACTGTTAAGTGTTGAGTTAAGTATTAATTGTTGGGCTCTATTGAAGTCCATTAAAATTAGAAAAATCCTGCAATGTTTTCCTCAAAAAACAAAATTTCTTCTCGACTGAACAAAGAAAGACATCAACATTTTGGATGACATGGTGGTGAGTAAATTATCTGAACTTTTCTTTTAAGAAAATTGAATATTCCTTTAAGATGCTTTTTCTTGATGAGCAAAACGACACAAGAAAATAAGTCTAGTTTTTAGACCAAAAAGATCAAATTTAAGTGATTTTGTGCATAAAACAAGCACAAAAAAATCTGCCAATAAGCAAATTTTTTTTTAATTTAGTGTTTAAGAAAAATGTTCACGATTTTTTTACTTACCCCATTGGCAGATTTTTTGCTTGTTTTATTCACAAAATCACTTAAATTTGATCTTTTTGGTCTAAAAACTAGACTTATTTTCTTGTGTCGTTTTGCTCATCAAGAAAAAGCATCTTAATTTAAGAATTTTAGATAGTATTTTTGTCTTGTTTTCAGTAAAAATAAGAATTTTTTTTCTTGAAAATAATTTTTTGCAGTGTAGTCCTGGAATAAACTTAACCATGTCCGGGAAACTCCCACAATGTGTTTAAATGACACATAATGGGCTCTATTTTAACGATCTAAGCGCATTGTCTAAAGCGCACAGCGCAACGTCTAAATGGGCGTGTCCGAATCCACTTTTGCTAATTTAACGACGGGAAAAATTGTTTTTGCGCCGAGCGCATGGTCGAAAAGGGTAGGTCCTTTTGTAATGGGAGTATTTTGGGCGTAACGTGCAGTAAACCAATGAGAGTCTCAGCTCTCATCCCCTTTAAAAGCAAGTTGCGCTGGCGCTATGTCTAATCCCTATTTAAATGACGGACTTTGTAAACTGAAAAACTAAGCGGAGGAAGACGATCCCCAGTTTAAGATTAATGTTAAATAATTGTGTTGTTTTTCACTTGTATTGAAATTGTTATTTTTTATTAAAACCTTTAAAACCCGTTTTCTTTTAGTCATGGAAGTAAAAAGCAGGCTTGTAATTGCTTTAAATGTATGGCTATCCAATATCATCAAAACATAATTTACAAGTATGTAAGAAAAGGTTTGTACTCTAAAAATACTTTATTTGTAACAAACAGGAGATAAAGAAATTACAAACGGCTCTCCTCACGTTTCAGCACTTTGGACAGCGGTTTTTTTAGCAAAGAGTTTTTTAAGCATTACTTACAAATGTTTCTCATCTCACCATATCCACAGGTACATTATATACAATAAATCCGTGAGGTAGCATTAAAAAAAACATTTAAAAACAGACGCATTTGTTCAAAGCAAAGCATTTATTTACTTACCAGGCTGCAGGTGAAGCAGCTCTTTACGCCTTCTAACGTCTCATAATTAGTCCTCAATTATGTCCAAGAGACTCAATAATAATCTTTTACATTCAATCCTTTAATCTTTCATATTTAAAAGCATTTTTGTGCTGCTGCGCATTCATGTAGCCTACTTTGTGATAAGCAAACCCGCGTTGTCCTCCCGTTTATAGGCGCATTTTACTAATGCGCTCTTTAAATAACATAAAACACATTGCGCCATTGACTTTAGACTTTAGACCAGGTTTTTGTTGGTCAATGGCGTAGTCTATTTTAGTTGCCTCAAAATAGCAACGCGCCAACAATGCGCCTGAACACACCTCATTTTCAGACCAGAACGCCCATGGGCGCAAAAGGGGGCGCAAATGCATTTGCTATTTAAACAACGCGGCGCTAAACGTGAAAATTAGGGTGGAAACTAGCGAAAGACACTTGCGTCGCGCATTGCGCTGCATTGCGCCGGGTGTAAGATAGAGCCCAATGTGTTAAATAGCATAACACAAAAAATGTGTAAAAAATGAACACATCCTTTTTTAGAGTGCATATGCTACTGTAGTCCTAAAAGATTCAATTTAGCCCATGCATGCATTTAACGTTGTATTAATTGGACCAAAATTTATAAAAAGTTGTCCAATCTAAAGCTCTATAATGAAATGAGAAGTTCAGATGCAAAACCCTCTAAGTGTGTCTTTCTTGTAAATGTGCATTTTTTATCAGACTCTTATGTAAAGGTCAAGTAATTTCACTTTAAAGGAATATTCAATTTTCTTAAAAGAAAAATCCAGATAATTTACTCACCACCATGTCATCCAAAATGTTGATGTCTTTCTTTGTTCAGTCCAGAAGAAATTATGTTTTTTGAGGAAAACATTGCAGGATTTTTCTCATTTTAATGGACTTTAATAGAGCCCAACATTTAATACTTAACTCAACACTTAACAGTTTTTTTCAACGGAGTTTCAAAGGACTCTAAATGATCCCAAACGAGGCATAAGGGTCTTATCTAGCGAAACGATTGTCATTTTTGATAAGAAAAATAAAAAATATCCACTTTTTTTCCCTCAAAAAACATCATTTCTTCTCCACTGAACAAAGAAAGACATCAACATTTTGGATGACATTGTGGTGAGTAAATTATCAGAATTTTTCTTTTAAGAAAATGGAATATTCCTTTAATGCCAATGATAAGGTTATTAGTAATAGTGAGTATGTTGTGATTGTTGGTATAACCGGTGATACACGGTGCTTTAGCCTCTCACCGATTAAATCACTTGCCCACCGCTTTCCACCGTCGTTTTGATTTTTTCTTATTATAAAATCATTTAGTTTCATTAAAAAGAGCAGACACGAAAAACCAAATGCGTCTGCTGCCGTGCAATCTGAACGCGCGTCACATCACAGAGCAGCAGGTGTCAGATTTATTTTATTACTGTCAGAGTGTGTGAGGCGAGCTGACTGACAATGGCAGACGCCGCGTGCCAACTAGTTTTATTATAATATACATAATAATATTTAAAAGGGACATTCCACTTTTTTTGAAAATATGCTCATTTTCCAGCTCCCCTAAAGTTAAATATTAAATTTTTACCGTTTTGGAATCCATTCAGCTGATCCACTTTTAGCATAGCTAAGCATAATCCATTGAATCTGATTAGACCATTAGCATCACGTCTAAAAAGTAGTTACATTGTGTACTAAGACTGACAAAAAAAATGAAAAGTTGCAATTTTCTAGGCCGATATTGATAGGAACTAAGAGGTCTTCACGCGTCTACTTAGATCTGAGAACCCAAGGTCCGGGGGTTTCATGTGTGCCTCGGACACGGGGTCGGGTATAATAATAGTGCCATCGGATCTCAGGTAATTTAAAATCAATGTGCTTTGCCGAACGGACCCGAGACCACCCGAACTATCTCGCGTGTGTGCATAGATGTCCTTTACCAACCCCTCCTCAGTTTGCAAGAGCGCTTGTGACATTTGGCGTGACAATTGGTTGCAAAGCCACTGGGGTTTCTTTCTGTCTGACTGGTGTGTGGGAGACGCTGCAGACTGCACACACGTTGGTGTCGTTTACATTCGTGTCCAGTCGGTTAAATAAATTGCCAATACTTCAGTTTGGTCTCAGGTCTAATTTTCCCGGGTTTGGTTAAACTTTGTGAAAAAAGACTGTAATATTGCCATATGCAATACATATGGCCAGGGGCGCTGCTAAGGATTTTGGGCCCCATGAAAAGAATCTTGACATCTTGACTTTTTTCATATTAATTTACATAAAATCATGCGCTTTTATGGTATTTTGACTACCAATGGGGTGAGAAAATTTTACTTGAATTAAGTATTTAAGAAAAAAGAAATCTTATTTCACAATTTTTTTTCACCCCATTGGCAGATCATTTAGCTTGTTTTGAGGACAATTTCACTTAAATTGTACATATATTAATTTGTCTTAAAACTAGACTCATTTAATTAGATCATTTTGCTCATCAAGAAAAAGCATCTTAATTTAAGAATTTTTAGATATTTCTACTGAAAACAAGACAAAAATACTAAGTAAGAAAGTCAATTTTTGCAGTGTTGAACGTTTAACTAAAACTGTGTATTGTTATTTTTTCGAACGTTTTCTTGACCTGACATGGGGAGAAAATTGAGTTCCCTTATCATGCACTTTTAACACTAGAACGGCCACCAGCAGTCATTTTAACCGTAACATTTAAAATTTATTAACAATTATTTTCAAGAAAAAAATTCTTAGTATTTTTTTCCTTGTTTTCAGTAAAATAAAATAAAATTCTTAAATAAAGATGGTTTTTCTTCAGCAAAACAACCCAAGAAAATAAGTGTAGTTTTTAGACCAAAAATATTACATTTAAGGGATTTTGTGAACAAAACAAGCAAAAAAAATCTGCTAATGGGGTAAGCATTTTTTTCTGGAAATTTTCTTGAATTTAGTGTTTAAGAAAAATTTTCAAGATTTTTTTGCTTACCCCATTGGCAGATTTTTTGCTTGTTTTATGCACAAAATCACTTAAATTTTATATTTTTCATCTAAAAACTAGACTTATTTTCTTGGGTTGTTTTGCTCATCATGAAAAAGCATCTTTATTTAAGAAATGTTAGATATTTTTACTGAAAACAAGACAAAACTACTAAGAAATTTTTTCTTGAAAATCATTTTTTGCAGTGTGGTAATTATCTTTAACACTAGAACAAACAAGGCGTCATTTTGACCGTTTCGAAATTTGCATAGTCAATAACTTTGTCTAAATAAATCAAAAAGCCTTGCTGCTCCCTGACTTTTCCTAAAACTACATGCATTTTCATTAAAACTAGTTTAAATATTTATTGTGTGAATAAAAACAGAAATATAATCATTTCTATCTATAACGTCATTTTGCGCTGTTTAAATTGAGTTTTGCCAAGTTGATATTCTGCCGGCGCTATAAGTGAAGTCAAGCTGTGTTGCCTGGATTACACAATTTGGGCGGACTGAACCATTTTATGATTATTGAGAGGGGGGAAAGGGGCCCACAAACGTTTGTGTTTCCAAAACAAATAATTTTTTTTGGATACCAGGAAACAGCAAATAGAATAACTTAAAGTTAATAATTTTTACTATTAAATATTTTTAGCACCACAATTTTGGGGGCTTCTCTGGGCCCCCTCTTACTCGTGGGCCCCGAGAATCGTCATTGTTTACCCCCCCTTTACAGCGCCCCTGCATATGGCAAGGATGACTAATTACAACATTATTAAAAAAATATTCGTATTTGAGTCAATCTGTTGATGCATATTGTCCTTAGGAGGTGGACTTATATCTGGGTCATATACATGGATCAGAAATCCCAGCTTTACCCTGAAGGCGACATCATGTGACACACGCGGCTTATTAAAGCAGTCCTTCAAGAAACCTTCTGTTAAGACCCTGAGGCTCGACCCTTCCAGCACCCTACATACTAAGATTACAGAAACAGTAAAACAGCAGGGTTGTAATCACCATCTTTCAAAAGATCTGGATCACCTTGTCTTGTGTCCTTACCCAAACGCCTGACGTCACTGTGGAAAGCCCGAGCGAACGAGTGAGTCATCTGATACGCAGTATGTGAGTTTATGTGTCTGTCTGTCCATATGTCTATGGAGCGAGGTGTCCCCTACACCCCGAGGGCTGTTGAATAATCCAACATAACTGCACTCGTAAGCAGATTGTCTACACTCAGGGGTCTTCTGGAAGGGTCTGTTGTGTACTGACTGACTGTGGAGAGCTAAACTCAAACTCTTATATTATGTCTTCTATTTGTTATAACAAAAAAAAGGACGGTCTCTTTTGCAAAGTTTTGTCTGTACGTTAATTAGGAACTTAATTACCCATGGGGTATTGCTAGACATTATTGAGATAAATGTGCTGAAGATATAAAATTACAAAATATCACGAATAGTGTTCAAAAATTAATAGGTCTCATGAGGAGCACAAAACATAACTTGTCATCATTAAAAGGACTACAGCAGGTGGCACAGGTATGGATGTTAGCATGTTAGTCTCTTTCATCATCTCGAACATGTGACCATTTAGTAAATTGTAGTAAGTTATCACTATGTTTATTTTTTTCTCATTTAAGGTATTAACCCAAATTACTCAACTATAAGGAAATAAATGTCTTAAGTGAGCGGTTCACGGCAAGAATAAGCTGCAAAAGTGGGTCAAACTTTATGGTAATAATGAGAAGCGTAACAGTACCTGTGTTTGCTGAGGTTGGGTGTACGCTGGCGGCTCTTCAGTGGGCTTCATGATGGCCGGCTGTGTGTTCGCTGTGGGTGGGACTGATTTAGGACCGGAGCCCTGTGGCAACTATAACAAAAAAAAGATATATATATATATGTGTGATACTGTTGTCCAAAACTCCAAACAGAATCACAACCCAATACTAGAAAACATTTTGATCATTTTATTCATGATTCTCTAAACAAATTTAACAATCAATTACATAAAATACAAAATTACAGAGATCCATCTTCATGTCACTGATGGCCAGACATTGGTGCTGCTACTTTGAGGCAACTGAAAACGATTGCAATCTTCCAATTTCTCTGATGAAGCCAACACGGAAGTGACTTAAACTGCAATTCATAAAGGGATCCCCCATAGACCCTCATGTTAAAATGCCCAACTTTACAGCAGAAAATAATGGGGTGGTTTCCCAGGCAGAGATTAGCTTAAACCAGGACTAGGCCTTAGTTTAATTAGATAATATAACTAGTTTTAACAAAAAAAATTTAAGATGTCAGTGCAAGTTGATTTCAGTTTGGACAGCTCTTACATTTATTTTAGTCTAGGACTAGTCTAATCCTTGTTCGTGAAACTGACCCAATATGTTTACAGCCTGGTACGAAAGGTGATTTTGGCCTATATATCTAGTTTTGCACTTCATAAAAACTGTGAAGGGGTGAATTTTTTTGGAAATCATCCATTTAAATTATATTAAGTCTTCATAATCAAGGGGCGTGGCCAGTGACGGGTGAACTGCCACTGCTGTCACTAGAGTCGAGCTAGGCGGGCATGGTATCAGCAACCAACCACTTCAGCTTCAACCACGCCCCGACTCTTTACCCGTTTTCGGTTATCCGCGAGTGACGCGCTGCCAAGATGGTGACAGCGGGCTCCGCCAACTATTGGCTTCAAAAAAGCTCCTCACAAGCCTATGACTTAACTTTTTCGCCGCCATTGACGAGATATCTCGTCAATTAAGAGAAAACGCTTCCCCGCCAATGACGAGATTTTCCGTCTTTCCGCAAAACCGCTATTATCCACCAGGTGGCACACTTCCGCAACTTATACAACCCGGAAGTAGCGCCTCAAGTGAAAGAGAAAGAACTCCGTGTATGTTTTAAAGATCGCTCTGTCTCTGATCTCTATCAAAAGTCCTTCGCAAAAATGGAATTATCTCAGCTTTTTGCTCAAAATTGGGTGTTTTTGAAGAAACATACCCATGTTTGAGAGGTGATTACAAGAGAACTAATGAAGGTAGGATGAAACGGTTTTTTGTTTGAAAGCAGAGGGTCTGTTGTTTCATCTGATATATTGTTTGTTTATATATTTAAGGAAGAACATTTTCTGGAAGGCATTAAACTTTTGTGAAAATCATGAAAAATGCTGGCGCTGGCTGGCAACTTTTTTTTTAAACGCTGGCGGGGAAAGAGTTAAGAGAATAGGTACAACCTTTTTGGCCAATACACCTGTCATTAAATTACCAAAAAGATGTCCTGTGCTTTAGACCATGTGCTTAGATTGTTAAAATAAGGCTAATCTTTTATGTACATTAGATGCATAATATAACTAAAACTCAACAATTAACATCACACTATTGCTGCTCACAGAAAGCAGGTCATTTATTTATGAAAATTTGTGCATTGAAGGTGATTACATTAATTAATCAACACATCAAATAATGACCGAATGATGCGCTAAGAGCGTTAGATCCGGGCACACGTCCAGAAGCACAGTGTGGTCCAGCGCACCTTCTGCATTTTAAAGATCAGATTCATGGGTCTGGACTGTAGTGAGTGGAGTAATGCTGTACGGTCTCAGTAAAGTACCCCAGATTGCGGCAGTCTGCTAAAAACTAGCCTGCAGGATCACAAACTACGCCATGCACATTGCATTTAGCACAGACTTTTGTGGGTACAATTGCATTGATTTGCATAAATCCTTTATTTAGAACTTAAATGATACAGGCAGAGCGTGCACAAAATCTCTTTTTTTGTGAATTATACATTAGCTGTGTGCAGCCACTCACCGGTTTTGAGTCTGTGAAAGGGTTATACTCCTCCAAACCAGGAGGGGCAGTCCGCGTTACTTGTGTCACTGATGGATCCTGCACAAAACAAAGAGACAGAATTAAAATATTTCTCTCTTAATTACGGGTGTACCGATACATCGTGCAATTCTGCTTGTTGTGCTTCTCAATAAATTACAGTGAAATGCCGCTACATCCAAAAGCCAGAGTGCCGCAGAAAAAGTACCATTACACACACAGCTCCAGGAAATGTGTAAGCGTATTTATATCGCTGTTCTACAAACATTTCCAGGTATTTTTATGATAATAAAGAATATTTATTAGGGATGCACCGATAGGATTTTTTTAAACAGACAACTTCTGGTCGATACCGATGCCGATATTAAACACTTACAATACTATACAGCTGGTCTATAAGCTAGTTTATTTCTGCATCAAATTATTTTTTCTGAACATGGATTGGATCTAATTAACATTTAACTGACCATCATAATAAGAGAGGCACAAAGTAAACTAAAAAAAATATAATAAGACAGCATGACAACACTGTTAAAAAATATCCGTAGAAATTACAATGTTATTGCAGCTGGGTTGCCGGTAATTTACCGTAGATTTAAATTTATGTTATTTACTGGCAAGAGTTTGTTCAAAGTTAAATAAATTTTAAATATTAACAAGTCTTTATCTTTACAGAATAAAACTATACAATAACAGTCTCATGCAAAGCATTCTGGGAACCAGAAATCATCATCAACCTTTTTCAGTTTTTTGCTTCAGATTTTGTTTCCCAGAACGTTTTGCTTGATGCTGTTTTTTTAGTTTTACTCTGTAAAGACAAAGACTTGTAAATGTTTAATGTTCATTCAACTTTGAACAAAATTTTGCCAGTAAATAACATTAATTTAAATCTACGGTAAATTACCGGCAACCCAGCTGCAATTTCTACGGATTTTTTTTACAGTGAACCTTAAAAGGTGGTTTTTGCTATTCAGCATTTATTTTATTAACAACATTAACTCTTTTTTTTTTTTTTACATATAATGGATTTCTTTATGCAGTTAATTAATAAACAATCGGTATCTGCCTTTCTCGTGCTATTGCAGATATGCGGATGGTTTTAAATTCATCAAAAATCGGCCGATAAATATCGGCGGCCGATACATCGGTGCATCACTAATACTTATAATGTTATATTTGATTATATTTGTTATAAATGACTCAAACTGTGTTTTTAGATTGATAAGGACTTATCAATAGCGGTATAGTGCATGAAATAGTTGTGCATAATATTGCCTTTGCAATTCAAAATCAATATCAGACAGGTATTATAGTGTGCATCGCGAAATATCGTTATACCAATACTTCATAAAATTGTTTTGTTTTTAAAACTGATGATATTAGGGCTAACTGGATACCCTTTATAAAACCAGATGCTAAAAATACTTTTAACTATTTCCATAGTGAATGTCAAGTTGGGTCAACACAGACAACAATAACAGGAAAACAACCAGCATGTGCCAAAGTCTTCAGTATTGTGAATGTATGACGCTCCCCTGATCTTTCTGCCTGAAAAGACACCAGCTGTTGTAAATGAACCATTCATCCAAAAATACATATCTCTCATTATTTTATTTATTCACCCCTATGTCTTTTTAAACCTGTATAACTTTATTTCTTCAATGAAGAAAGGCCACATTTTCATGACGGGTCATGAGAGATAATATATTTTTAATATGTGTGTTTATTTATATATACAAAATAATTATGCACAGTACACACTCACATATATGATGTAAACAAAAACTAGTATTCTGCAACAAATAAGTTGCGAATAATCGCTATACAGCACAACTTGAAATCACATTTTGTGCACGTATAACAGAATGCATACACTGTAAAACCTAAAAGTTAACTCAACTCAAACCATTTAAGTAAACAGCTTGCATTAGTTTACATTTGAGTACTGTGAACTTAAATATAAGTGCATAATTGCACATGACTCAAGTTCACAGAACTTAAATTTATGTGTTTTAAAACGTAAATGGTCTAATGCAACCGGTTTACTTAAATGGTTTGAGTTAAGATTACTGTTAGGTTTTACAGTGTACAATCTACAAAAACTAAACTACCCACCACAAAATCTGGTCCTAAATGTCACCAAACAAAACTGGCATCTTTCCTTGTGTTTCTGATAAGGGTGTGATTATCATAAATAATGTCACACAGATGTTGGTGAACACCAGAATGATCCACAGCATTAACTCCACGCCAGATTACAGCAAATATCCACAGACGCAAACCATCACACTTCACTGAGGAAATACTCCAAATTCTGACTTTAACACCAGAAGTATCTAAGAGAACCTGTAATTTTCTCCTACTTGATCCCAGTAATTTACACAAAGCCAAAGCTATAAATAGATGAGGATTCAAATATGAGGAGAAATGAGAAGAGGGAAGATAATATTCAGAATAGCACAGCAGCATTACTTTTTATGCAATATATACACTGTGTTTGTGTGCACAGATTATCTTCATGATTTACTGCAACCATGTTTAAAAGGATTGTTCACCCAAAAATTAAGATTCTTTTAAACTGTTCATGGACCCCATTCACTTCCAAAGTAGGAAAAAATAATACTATGGAAGTAAATGGGGTCCATCAAAGGTTTGGTTACAAATATTTCTCAAAATATCTTCCTTTGTGTTTATCAAAACAAAGACATTTATGCAGGTTTGTAACAACATGAGAGTGAGTAAATGATGAAGGAATTTTCATTTTTGGGTGAACTATCCCTTTAACCAAGTACTATACCACAACATAACAATTAAGCAAGTAATTAGTGATCCACCAATGTATCGGCCGCCGATATTTATTGGCTGATTTTTGATGAATTTGAAACCATCGGCATATCGGCAATAGCACGAGAGAGGCAGATACCGATTGTTTATTATTTAACTGCATAAAGAAATCCATTATATGTAAAAAATGAGTTAATGTTGTTAATAAAATAAATGCTGAATAGCAAAAACCACCTTTGAAGGTTGTCATGTTGTCTTATTATATTTGTTTTAGCTTATTTTGTGCCTTTCTTATTAGGTTGGTCAATTGAATGTTAATTAAATAAAATCCATGTTTAGTAAAAATTATTTGATGCAGAAATACACTAGCTTATAGACCAACTGTAAAGTATTGTACACATATGTTTAATATCGGTATCCGTATCGTCCAGAAGTTGTCTGTTTAAATCGGTATCGGACCCAAAAAATCCTATCGGTGCATCATACATAAATGCAAAATAATTGTATTTATTTTTAACGGCACATGTTTAAATAAACAAAGAAGACAAGTGTTGCAACAACCTAAAACTCATTTAAAATCAATTATAAAATTATTTGACCATATTTGTCACAACTAAATGGATTCCTTTCAATTATGTGTTTCCTCCTGAGACATGTACCACCATCACGTTTAATCTTGAATTAAACAATAATGGATGAATCTTCATAAACAGAACAAAATTCTGGCTGTTTGTGGTTTGCTGTGTGTTGCTTATACGTTATCCTCAGCCTTTCCTAGTCTGACCCATTTTCTAACATCCCCTAAATGTACTAATTTAATGAGAAATAATCCACAACAAGCACATTGATGAATAGTGATAAGATTCACATGTAGTGCTAATTGGCGTGAATGGAGTTGACGCAAGGGGAATTCTTTTCCAAAGCTGAATAAAATGAAAAACGTAACAAATTTTCTTACCATTGCACAAGTTACACTTTCAGAATGTCCTTTTTATATTTGACTTTTACTGCGTTTGCTTTTTGTTTGGGTTTCTAATAATGTTCGTCTGAGACGCGTTGTGTTTGTCTGTTGATCAGTGTCAAAAGACTCAGCAGATTAAACCCTCACACAGAGTTTACATGATTTAATGTCTGCATGTTCTTGCTAAAAAAACTGACAGTGACTGTATCATTTCTATTGTAAAGAAATGGACATATATTAAATATTCAAATGGGTTTAAACATTGTTTGGCTAAAAATAAGCGTTTCTCTCCGTCTAAAGTGAAAGTGAAGATAGCGTCCGCGAGACAAGTCCACTATCGCCCCCTGCAGGCATTTGTTATAATATTTACATAATACTTTTTATTTATAGGCCACAAATGTAATGTGTTTGTTAATGTAATGTTGTTTAACGTAACTTGATTTTAATACTTTATTTGAACCAATTATTATTGCATAATCTTCGTTATTATGTCATTTTAAAGGCTACTGCTCACTTGGGTCTATTTTTATTACCCAAAAATAACAAATTACTTCATTATCAGTTAGCAAAATAATTGTTAGGGACAGTCCTTGATTAGTTAAAACTTTTAAAAATTACGTGATTTCAGTTTCTTATTAATTTATTTTATCATTGAGGATTTCTTAAAAAGTGTAAAAATATTGTCTCGTCTCGTGAAACCAATCTCGTGTCTCATCTTGTGGATTAAGTGTCTCGTCACAACCCTACCACCACTGTATTATGTAATCAGAGTTTAAACGTGATGTTGGTACATTGTGCATATGTATAAAACATGGCTGGAGTGTTTTTGGCACAGTGATTTTGCTGGTTAATTCAATTAAATGCAATAAATTAATAATAATAATAATAATAATAACTTGTATTAACAAAATGCATATATTAATACATTCAGGGATTAATAATAATTGAAAGTGATGAAGATATTACACGGTTCTTGCAGGTTTCAGTAAGTTACATTTAAGACCTTACAATTTTGAGTAAAATTTAAGACCAACACGACACATTAGAAGCATTCGAACGATCCAAAAATTCTCAAAACATTATTTTCTTATTGATTCAGTTATAGAAAAATATCAAATAAATGCAGTATTAAAACAGATTATCAAAATATCAAAAAACAGGAAGTTAGCCATGGGCGATTGGGCATTTAGGTGGTTTAAACCAGAAATTTTTTTTGCTATACAAAACTAAGTTTAAGGTTTGTTTCTTGTCAAACCCACAGTTTACAGTCAGATCACAACACCTGAAATATAGCCTATGGCATGATTTGCGGGGATTATGATAGCCTACATGTGTATCCTCTTTAATAATAAATATATAATAATGATTTAAAAAAGCTTTTCTTTTGTGTCCAGATTTTTAGAGCTCCCATCAAACACTTTCTGCCTCCGCCACTGATTAGTTCTTCAGCGTTTTAAATTACCAACGCTTTTCGGGAATAAACAGAGGTAAGAAATTCAAGACTTGGGTGAATTAAATTTAAGACCTACCTAGGATGAAAATCTGGTCGTTTTTAAACTTTTTAAGTGACTTTTAAAAATGACACTGAGCGAGGGGTATTATAATTTAAAATAAATTACACTCTATGAGCCTTGAGTCTTTTTTATCTTGTTCTTTGCATTTTATAAATCAAACATTCACAAGATATATACACAGCACACAGTCAATTGTACATTATAAACATGCATAAACATTATAAGCAATGCATACATACTACACTGCGTGATGCATTTTAAAGCTTTAAAGTTATTGGAGGCAGTGTAAAACATATTAACAAGGCACAAACCAGCAGTTTATCATACTAATCTCCCCATATTACTGGATTTTATTTCTCAAAAAACATCTTTGATAGAACTGAAAAATAAATTCTATCAACACATATTGGTGTGATATATAAATATTGTAAATCAATGCATTTGCTGACTTTTAATTAAGAAAATCACAGCCCTAACTCAATGCATTTAAATGCCTCACTATGATCTTACAGGAACTGAAAGAAGTCTCCATGAATCACATGATGACCAAGCTTTTTGGACTTCCGTTGCCAAAAACTATTTTTTAAAGGACTCTAACTCATTCTAACATGTAGGAGAATGCTTGTGAGTTAGCCACACCCACTTATTTACATTCTGCGGTATACACAAATATAAAAATCTGCTGTGGTTAACATTTTTGATTCTGTCACAAAAGTAATCACATTTATACCATCCCTTATTCCCATATTGGCATGCAATATGTAAAAAATACAGTGATTGGAAATAGGTAGTCTGGGGGCGTGGCATCTCAGAGGTGTGACTGTTGCACCTGAAGTGACATCATCACGCAACAATGTAGCACATTAATCGTGACATAATGCACACCGTTAGACACAAAACTAAAAATTTGCCGAGAAGAGCTTTATTAGAAACTAAAGTTTTTGGAGAAATGAAAAAATGTCAAATTGATTTAACACACAAGAAATGTAAGCTAAAACACACACAAACTCAATCCCTTGTTTCCATAGCAGCCCCGGTAAGATGCGCTCCGGTCCTGAGGCGGATCTGTTTCAAACAAACTGCCAGGACTCCAGAGCCATGAATATTTTACTCCGTGTATAACCCTGAATGTTTCATGGGATAATCACACAAATACAAATGTGAAGTAGCAGAAAGCCATTGTCTTTAGTGATCTGTATGATCACGATTGTTTGATGTCACAACCCATGATCACCTGATTTTTCAATTAGTTGTCGCAGCCCTACCCTACTTTCACTTGCTTTTGTCCATCATCAGGCAAGAATGAACTCACAAATCGCCCAAGGTGACACACCTAAACATTCAAACTGAATCATCTTCAAACCCACGTTTGTCTGAGGAGACTACAACAAAAAATATGTCATGATATTTCAACAGAGACTTTTACATCTGGGCACCTACGCAAGTTACAGCTATGCATATATGACAATCGTTTTGGGATTTGCACAACTCCTTCACACCCTTCTGAATGACGTGTCTTTCAAAATTCAGTGACCTAATTCTTAAGCGGGAACCCCGGCCTTGTGTTGGAGTTTAACCTCGTTTAGCATTGCATTTATCCACAACTCAAGATCAGTTTAGTATGTACATGCAAAAAAGATGAGACTCAGACGCACAGCAATTGAATATTCACAAACTCGAGCTTATTTTAAACCGAAACAAGATTACGGTGGAACATAGCTGAGATGAAGACGGCAGAAATCAGATCAACGCTGATATTACTGCTCCAACTTTTCAGAGCAAAGGCAAACAAACCCAAAACCTGTGACACAATAAAGAAGAAGCTTTAAATAGAGCTTTATTTAGTCTTATAAAATCACTTGAGAGAATGCATTATACATCTTTAAATATGCAGTGAAAGAGTATGCCAGTCTGTAAAAAACATTTTTTGTGAATTAAGGTATTCTTCATGAAATTATACTTTATGATGTAAAGAACACTATGTAAAATCTTTCATATTGACTGGGTACGGCCGGGTGCACACGGTGTGATCGATCGATATGGCTAAATGGATAAATCATGTTCAAATATACTGCTATAGAAAATGTGTGTTTACTTTGATTTACTATAAATATCATAGTTTAACTATTGTTACTAGGGGTTAATGATCGACCGGTACTGATTTTTATAACGATACAAAATATTTGGCTGCTTATGTGCGCGATCCGGATATGCTGAACTGATTATTATTAAACTCTTTGTCCGCCAGCATTTTTGGTGTGCCTGCACAGTTGTGTCGTTGTGATTTTATTTTGATGCGTTACGTCGTTTTCCCACCATGCCTGATACTAAAATCAGCGCGACATACTTTGTAAAAAGCGTGGGAATTGTCGATGTTGCTTCATGATTCGAAATTTAATTGCTCTGTCAGCTGTTGTTAAATTTGCAGTAATAGGTTTTTTAGCACCACTTGAGCTTTTTTATTAGTAATGCTTGATTCAACTCCCCCCATCTACTCGAGCAGATCAACAGCGCAACCGAGTTTAAGGTTGCCATGTTGAGGTCAAAAATTGTATGATGTGTGTCTATTGCGTGAGTAGGTTGCGTTTCATACAAGATCTGGCAACTGGACAATCTTGGAATAATATATTGATGTGATTTTTCATATAACAAAATATGTAAAGCAATTCGGGAGACTGGATCGAAGAATATGCACTTTTTCCTGCTTAAACGTCTGTGGGTCTGTGCCACTTCAGGGAGAAAAAGAAGTGAGTCACTTCAAACAGGTAGTGTAAACACCGCCTTGGTGCTCCTAATCTCACAAAACAGATTATGATAATTTGGCCTGGATTTTATGGGCAGGGTCATACGTTCTCATTAGGGATGGGCACGAGTACTCGATTGCTCGAGTACTCGAACGTGGCATCGATGATCGATCACGAAAACGATGATCATGTGGGTTTATTAATTTATTTATTGTGGATATGGCGGCATTTGGATGTCTGGTTAGCATTACGAGCGCATATGGTAGTAAAGACTGGGTCTGGAGATGCGTGTTTGACGTCGTGTCAAGCTACGCAGACCGACGTATGACATCAGTAACATTACCATGCGTGATTCAAAAACAAACAGATAATTCCGCGCGACCGCACCGCAGAAACCCGCCGATCCGCGCAGCCCGCGAGCCCGCGAAGCCGGTCACACCTCACATCACTGAGGCACTATGGTTTAAAAGGATGTCGTGATTTTCGGAAATACAGTCAGTCAGGTGCAAAATGTACAGCGCCGTCAAAAGTTCAATGGATTATCATCTCATATTTAAACATCAAATGTCAAGAGATACCAGAGAGCCATACTAGCATTACCATTACATCTTGACTGAGGTAAGAGGACGACACGACACAGCTAAACGCTAAAATGATAGCAAAACACTTAAAGCTGCATAATGTTATGAAGCTTGAGCTTTGACTGGACGTGTTTAAAAGTGCGCCGTTTATGATGCACATCCACAAAGGGAGTTAAACTTTCCTTTCTTTTTTTTTAGATAACTTGGTTGAAACCTTAGTTGAAGTCTTGCATTTTATGCAGATAGATGCACGTTGTACATTTATGTTGTATAAAGGCTTAATATTATGCAGAGTGCGTCAAATAGAAAGGGCTTCGGTTTGTGTTTATTAACCCTTTAGTTTCACTTCATCACGCAGCTTTTCTGTTAGAGGTTTCTGTTAAAAACATTTGATTAATTAGGAATCTAGTATGTGTTCATTGTTCTGTCAAAGTTTCTTCAAAATTAAGTTTTATTTGAGTGTTTTAATGAAAATATTTTCATTTTCACCATGACGTGTACGCCCCGCCCCTTTGATTGCCCCGCCCCCAGTTAATCGAGTACTCGTTCTTCAGACCTATGGATTAATCGAAATGAAAAAATGACATAAATGCACATCCCTAGTTCTCATGTTATTTGTTAAGTTCTGACACTCTTCTGCAATGTACATAATTTCAGTGTTATCCAAAATAACCATCCCTAAAGTAACCCTTTTCAGTTTTTTAACAAATATAAAGCTGTATCCCTCCATAAATAAGACAATCGTCATGTTTAGCTATTTCTATTTTCTAATGATTGCTCCAATAGTGGACCTTTTTCACCAAGCTGCTTGGCAATTTGCCCGTGGCCCTTTTCAGCCATGTGGAGGTGTACAATTTTATCTCTAGTGTCTTTGGACAGCTCTTTGGTTTTGGCCATGTTAGTAGTTGGATTCTTACCGATTGTATGGGGTGGACAGGTGTCTTTATGCAGCTAATGACCTCAAATCTAAATCAGGATAATAAATGGAGTGGAGGAGGACATTTTAAAGGCAGACTAACAGGTCTTTGAGGGTCAGAATTCTAGCTAATAGACAGGTGTTCAAATACTTATTTGCATTTCATACAAATAAATAGTAAAAAAAATCATACATTGTGATTGTTGGATTTTTTTAGATTGTGTCTCTCACAGTGGAGCTCCACCTACGATGACAATTTCAGACCCCTCCATGATTTCTAAGTGGGGGAACTTGCAAAATAGCACAGTGTTCAAATACTTATTTTCCTCACTGTACATTTAATATTCAGCTGTGTCAAGGGCAAAGCATTTGGGTCAGAAAAACTACAAACAGCAGCTTTAGCGAAAAGACAGCCAGTGGATGTCAAACCTTCAAATGAACTTCCTCTCTGTCTGTTACCAGAACCCTAGACAACAGTGTCATTTGAGTTAACCAATATCACTTTCCTTTATATGTGTGAAAGGAAATGAACTAGTCCTTAAAATAAGAAACCTCTGTATAATCTGAATAACTGAAGATAGGGCTGTCAAATGACTTAATGTCATTCCAAAGAGCCATTAGTTTAAAACTGAGGTGGTGGGTATATGAAGTCTATGGTTGTAACTATGGTAACAATAAAATACTGAAAAAAAAATTCCCCTTAATGTCCAAAATCACTGAAATTACAGGGATTTTACACATGAAACAAAAACTAGTACATTGCAAAACTAATAGATCTGTGGATTTTAGCTTCTTTCACTCGACGCTTGATCTTTTCTTTTCACTCCTCTTTGGTTTAGCCAACCAATCAATTTTTACATTATTAAAACAGGAAGGCAAGAACTGATATCACAGTTTCGCAAGTGCATTAAAAATCAACTTAAATAAGTGACGATTGTATAAACACTTGCCTAGGTCATCTTTTGGCGGACCACTGGGGGGTTTGGCGGACCACTAGTGGTCCGCGGACCACACTTTGAGAATTACTGCTCTATACCTATATATCAATACCTTAGGGGTGTAACGGTACGCAAAAATCACGGTTCGGTGCGAACCCCGGTTTTGAAGCCACGGTTCGGTTCATTTTCGGTACAGTAAGGGAGAAATGCAAACATTAAACTGCAGGTTGTTTATTACTTTAAACTTTTTTTTACAATTTGTTTACACTTTTTTAAACACTTTATTAAAGTATAAAATATATATAAAATGAAAAAATAATAAATAAAATACTACTGCAAAGTTATTTTTTACATTATTTTATAACAGAAGGTAACTCTTATCTTAACCTTCTCTTAAACTTTTTCTACTAAAACCTTGAACTAACAAATTCAATTCCTGAATACATTTATGAACTATTAGCCTACATTTTTGCCACTAAAAATTTTCTGTTTTGATTTATTTTGGATTGTTTAACTCACAGAATTGAATTGGCTATGTACCATCTCTGTATAAAAATAATATTACTGCTCTATGTGTAACTGCATAGCAAGCAACATGATGATATACTTATTATACACTCATTTTGAGATTAGTGAGCTGCATACATAGCCATCTTTGATCTTTTGCACGTTTCTCCTAATCTTTGCTTGTGTCATCAATGTAAGCTGTGACTTTACTTACGAACCCCTCCGCAGCTGAGTAACAGCTGAGTAAGCCCGGGTTACAGCTCTTCTCTGTCCCGACCAGCTGATCGCATTGTGACAATGATATGATTGACGTGATATGCAGATGAAAAATCTGATCACGCATTCCTTATTCTTGCTGTCACAGAAAGCGCGTCTCATGAATGCGTAGCAACGAAAGACGTGCATCCTCTCACGCACTTTTGAAAGAACAAAGCAGCGCGTTGACACGCGTTTAACATGCGCTTTTAGATACGACACGTAAACGTTTACATCAATAATCAAACGTATATACAACTAAGTAAATAAAAATCTTTCTGCGGGCCGAATTATGTTATATGTTTGACAGAAGACTTGCGCTGAACGCGGAGACTTCCGCCACTTAATATGTTCGTGCGGAAACGCACGTATTATGTTCCGCACAGGCGCACACAAAATACTTTCGGTGCACGTGCGCACCGTGCCGAAAGCCCTGAACCGAAACGGTCCGGTTCGAATACACGAACCGTTACACCCCTACAATACCTACATATCTTTATCTACACCTATATATCTTTACCTTTATATCTACATCTATACATACATACGTGTGTATTTATATATATATACAAAATAATTAAGCAAAGTGCACACACACATATTATGCAAAAATAATTTTAATTTTGTATGCGATTAATTGTGATTAATCTGTTGACAGCCCTATGAAGATCTGAAAATTGTTATTCAATGATACATCTCACGAGTAACTTAGACTTAGTCATTATTTCCTTAACACACAGTAACACCGACAGGCCCTCAGGTTCCCATGCATCTCCAGAACGATCTAGGTCTCCAGAAACATCTACTAAGATCATCAGGGTTGTAAGCACACATACAGAATTTTAATAAAGTTTGATTTTGAGTGACCAAGCACATGGACCAGTTACTTCAAGATGGCTACCAGGTAAGATCATTTTTTTTACAGTTAATTTAAAATATTGTCTTGTCAGAATGCTTACACAACATTTTGATTACAGTGTTTCCCATAGATCTGAAATTTACTTGTGGTGGTAAGGTGAAAAGGGCAATCATTATCCACCGACAAAAAATGGTCTACTATACATGTGACAAAGAACTAATAATGTGTGACACAACACAATACTTTGATTTATTAAACATTAATATTAATTTCACATTATAGTTCATTAATCTAACCACCCCAAACTTTCTTTGCCATAAACAAAGCTGACACTGTTTGTCAAAGCACCCCAAAAACACTTAAATGTTTTTGCACTGACATATGAAGTAATTTGATGACCCCTTTTATCAAACTCAATATGAAGAGCTCTTTTCCAAAACGCTATAAATCCATTTCAATAGTTTTCAGAAAAAGTACATTTTTTACCTAGACCCACACATTTTGTGAATATTCAATTTATGCTGTTATAATGGATTTTTTGCTCAATCAGAACATGTTGAATAATGATTATTAAATCAAACAACAATATTGTTGATTATAAATTCAAAGTTAATTTTATTTTTTTTCAAAACGCTATAAATCCATATATTTTTTCCATAAATGTATGTTTTTACTTTAAGAACAAAACAAAAAAATAACAGAATATGCAACATATACTCAGGGACTGAGTAAAGTAAATTATTCAGATTGTGATCTACATTGGAGCCAGTATGAAATAAACAGAATTACACATAACTAACTTGCTATTACTCCCTCCACCATTTCAGTTTTCTCCTTAGCAGGGCATTAGGAACCCCTTTTGCTTGATATATTTCACCTCTCTCTCTCTCTCTCTCTCTCTCTCTCGGTGTGGATTGCATGCGGGGAGTGGAAGTTTGGTGTGAGAGCTGCACGCTTGAATTGATTTTCAAGGTTATTTCTTTTTTTTTCTATATTTCTTTTTTTCTATTTATGTTTTTGTATGATTTTTCACGTTTTGGTTTAGTTTGTTAGTTTAAGGAAAGCACCAAAGTAATTCTTTCTTTGATAAGGGAAACCATGGCGTCTCTCTCAGGTGAGGGAACGTCGGGTTTCTCTATCAAGAATGGATGCAAAGTGTTTTCGGATCAAGCGTTTACGGTTGAAGACGTGCTTCTAGCAATGGGCGAAATTGTAGGGCACGAAAATATAGCATCAGCTTCTAGAATGAATAAGGCTGTAGTGGTGTTTCTTAAAGATGAAAAACTCGTAAACAGCCTTGTTGAAAGAGGAATTGTTGTTTCCGACACTCTGGTACAAGTAATGCCTTTGCGTGCACCTGCTACAAAGATTACCATTTCAAACGCGCCTCCATTCATTTCTAATGAGCAAATTACAAAGGAACTGAGTCGGTTCGGAAAGTTTGCTGGACCGATTAAAATGGTCCCGCTCGGGTGTAAAAATGCAGCTTTAAAACATGTGTTGTCCTTTCGAAGACAAGTGTTCATGTTTTTAAACGCGCAATCACCGACTTTGGATATCTCGTTTCGCATTCAACAGGGTGACAGTTCCTATATGATTTTTGCAACGACAGAAAGTTTGCGTTGCTTTGAATGCGGTGATTTAGGACATAAGAAGTTCACGTGTCCGCATAAGAAACGCTCAGAAAATGGAAAAAATGATGAAGAGCAAAACGGTCAAAGAAAAACTAATGAAAGTCCAGAGAATGAAAAACGGCCTATAGTGGTAGAAGAGGTAGTGATTCCGGAAAAAAAACAAAAGACAAGCGGGATTAATGTAAAGGATTCGGAGGTTTCTGCAGGTGAGCCCAGCGGGATTCCTCGGACCTGTACAGCCGAGCAGAGTGATTTAGATTCAAGTTCAAAGTCAGAGGTGAGTGAGTTTATTTCATCTATGCGAGCTGGTGACAATGCTGTAGGCCCGAATGTTTTGAAGGATGATGTTGAGTTTGCTTATGGTGATAAGGAACAACTGAGTTTTAGCGAGTCTCAGTCTAGTACGTTTGTGGAAAATGAAATTAGTGATGAAGAACTGATGGAGGATTGTGATAATTGTTCGGAGGTTTCGGAGATAGATTATAGTCAGTCTTTGGATGACGTATATTCTGTCGAGGAGTTAAATGAATTTCTGGATGCAACTAAAGGGAAAAAGGTTGATGTTCTAAAACATTTCCCCGATGTTAATAAGTTTATTAAGTCAGTGCTGATAGCGCAGAAGACGGTTAGCTATGATATCATTTCAAAACAAAAAAGATTTCGGCTGAAAAAGTTTCTAGCAACTGTACGTAAAGCCCAAAAAGAGAATGTGAAACGTTTGAAAGGGAAAAAATAAAGCACATGGCTATGGGTTCTATCTCTACTTTTGTTTTGCCTTTCTGTCTTGTTTTCCTTTCTTTTTCTCTCTTCCCTGCTATGCAGATTCTTAGATTAGGATCTTTAAATATTAACGGGTTGAGAGATGGTGGAAAAAGAGCATTATTGAATGAATTTCTTAGGCTTAAAGATGCTGAAGTAATATATTTACAAGAGACGCATAGTGAAACCAAAATTGAATCTGATTTAAATAGGTGGTGGGGAGGAAAAATATGTTTTAGCCATGGCACTAATGTTAGCGCAGGTGTAGCGATTTTATTTTCAGCTCATCTTGATGTTAATATTTTATCACAAATAGAAATTGAGAAAGGGCGGATTTTAATGGTAAAAGCTGAGGTTAAAAATCAGTTGTTTGTTTTCATAAATATTTATGCTCCTAATAAAGGGTCAGATAGAATATTTATGTTTAGAAAATTGGAAGGATTTTTAAAAAGTAATGTTTTGGATGGGGTTTTAATTATTGGAGGCGATTGGAATTGTACTCTTAATTTTCTTTTAGATAGGAATAATGAGGAGCCACATCCTGTATCGGCCTCTCTCTTGAAAAGCATTATATTTCAGAATGATCTAGTAGATATATGGAGAGATAGGAATAAAGAGACGAAACAATTTACATGGACAAAAGTTTCACAGGGAAGGATAAGTGTAGCAAGACTTGACAGGCTTTATGTCAAGAGTACTGAAAATAACAGAGTAATGGGGTGTAATATCTTTCCATGTTGTCTATCGGATCACCATTTTGTTACAGTCAATATTGCTTTGACACAGTCTAATTTTAAAAGTCCTTATTGGAAATTTAATGTTGCATTGTTGAAAGAAAGGGGTTTTTATGAAAAATTTGAATTGTTTTGGAATGAATGGGTTTCTAAAAAAAATGAATTTGATAATTTGATACAGTGGTGGGAGATAGGAAAGACACAAATTAAAATTTTCTGTCAGCAGTATACATGCTTTGCAACAAGGGAAATAAAACAAAAGATTTCTGAAATAGAACAAGAAATCTTTAACATTACATCTGGTATGATTCAGAACTCGAATACATCTTCGGATGGTATTTTATATGAAAAGAAACAAGATCTAGAACATTTGTTGCATGTGCGGGCTAAAGGTGCCCTGATAAGATCTCGGTTTGTGTCTGTACATGAGATGGATGCTCCCACTGCATATTTTTTTAATTTAGAAAAAGTGTCAAAACAGCAAAATGAAATGTATTGTTTGAAAGCAACTGATGGACATAAAACTTCTGATGTAATGCAAATGAGAAGGATTGCAGTGGATTTTTATTCAGAATTGTATAAAAAAGAACGGACAGATAAGGAATGTGTTTCACAGCTACTGAAGCAGCTGCCTACTCTGACTAAAACACAAAGTAAGAGCTTGGACAGTTTAGTTTCGTTGGATGAGTTAACTGATGCCGTCAAACAGATGAAACCGGGTAAAGCACCGGGAATAGATGGACTATCGGTGGACTTTTACAAAGCTATGTGGAAAAACATGGGAAAAGACTTTTATGAAGTGGTCCTTGAGTGTTTTAAAGAAAAACGCCTTCCCACAAGTTGTCAAAGGGCAGTCCTAACATTATTACCAAAAAAAGGCGACTTGAGTGATCTTAAAAATTGGAGACCTGTGTCAATTTTAACGACCGAATATAAGCTAATAGCTAAGGCTTTGGCAAATAGGCTAAAAACTGTACTGGGAGATTTAATTCACCAAGACCAATCCTATTGCATTCCAGAAAGGACAATTTATGACAATATTTTCATGATTAGAGACATGTTGGAGTTTTCAAAATTAAATGAAGTGGATTTTGGGTTTCTGTTTCTGGACCAAGAAAAAGCATTCGATAGAGTGGACCATGAGTTCTTGTTTGAAACGATGAGTGCTTTTGGATTTGGAGATGTTTTTATTTCTTGGGTCAAACTCCTTTACATGAATGCCTCTTGTGTTTTAAAAATAGGTGGTGGGTTAAGCAAACCAATATGTCTTCTTAAAGGTATACGACAAGGATGCCCACTGTCTGGCCAGTTATATGCTTTAGCAGTGGAGCCTCTCCTGTGTCTTTTAAGAAAAGATCTTTCTGGGATAAGGTTTAATGGTAAATACAATGCTTTTAATTTAACAGCATATGCAGATGATATTACTGTAATTGTGAAAGACCAAAGAGATATTGATATTGTTAATTACAGTATTTCTTTGTATGAGAGAGCTTCATCTGCAAAACTCAATTGGAGTAAAACAGAAGCGTTTTGGTGTAATGATAATAGGAAAATGCCTTTGCCTGTTCTCCCGGGAAATATTAAATGGGAAAAAGAAGGTTTCAAGTTTTTAGGGATTTATTTAGGATCAGAAGTGTATCAAAGAAAAAACTGGGAAAATGTCAAAGATAAAATTTGCAATAGATTATTGAAATGGAACTGGATTTTACCGCAACTTTCTTATAGAGGAAGAGTGTTGGTTATAAATAATCTTGTCGCTTCTGTACTTTGGCATAAATTAATAGTGCTGAATCCCCCTGATGATTTTATTAGAGAAATTCAAAAAGTATTTGTTAATTTTTTCTGGGATGGACAACATTGGCTAAGAGAATCCGTATTGTATTTGCAGTTAAGTGAAGGAGGCCAAGGCCTTATGGACATAAAGTCCAAAATAGCTGCTTTTAGACTGCAAACTGCACAAAGACTCCTGTATGAACAGTCTCAGAATTGGACAGAAATAGCTTGTGCTTTACTAAATAGAGTGGGGAGAATGAATTTGGATAGACACCTCTTTTTGATGAATTTGAAGGAAGTGGATTTTAATGGACTTTCTTCTTTTTATGCATCAGTATTGAATGCATGGCAAATATTTATTGTCAATAGAAAGCAGTCTGACATAAATCATGAGTGGGTTCTTGAAGAGCCTTTATTGTTTAATCCCCATTTATCTTGTGACATGTTAAGATCTAGAGGTATCTGCACAAGCTTGATGAGAGCAGGAATATGTAAAATTGGTCATCTTAGGACAATGGACCAATGGATTTCTGCAGAAATACTGGCTAAAAAAATTGGGATCCATTCTGTTCGGACTGTTGAAAAATTATTATCAGAGATTCAGGAGTCTTTTCCTACAATACCTTTACAAATTGAGACAGTGGAGAATGTATTTCCCAGTATTAGTGTGGAAGTAAATTTAGGAGAGTGGCAGGAATCTAATGGAAGAATACTTTCATTCTTAACACCTGAACTTGGGCTCTTTGACACTATATCTAAGAAGTCATTGTATTTAGTTTGTGTCAAATATTTAAATTTTAAAGCATTGAAAGAGTTTCCAGAAACCAAATGGACTAATTTTGTTGAATCAGGTGCCTCTCCAAAAGGAAGTTGGAGGTCACTGTATAAGAAGCCAGTAGAAAAAAGAACTGGGGATTTACAATGGCGGATTTCTCATTGGATTTTAGCAACAAATCGTTTTAAAGCTCATCTTAATCCTTTGCAAGGAGATGAATGTTTGTTTTGTGGTCTCCCAGAAACTATGGATCATTTGTTTATTGGTTGTTCAAGGCTACTGGGAATTATTGATCTATTAAGAGAATTGTGTGAAAGTTTTGGTTTTATTTTCACAAAGAGTTTTTTTATTTTTGGACCAAAATATAGTGCCTCAAACAAAACCAGAATTGTTTTGATAAATTTTATTTTTGGTATGGCAAAAATGGCAACTTGGTTGACAAGAAAGAGAAAATTATTGTCTAATTGTGACACTGATCCTTTGAACATGTTCAGAGCACTAGTAAAAAGTAGGTTGGTAATGGAGTATAAATATTATGAATTGGTGAATGATACTGAATCGTTCTTCTTTTTATGGGGTGTTGGAAATATTTTATGTCATCCCAATGAGGAGGGAGGTTATTATACATGTTTCTAAAATAAGTTGATTTCTTTCTTTTCTTTTTTTGTTTTGTATGTATATTTGTATAAAATATTTTGTTATAGGAATATGTATTTATGAAATAATGTATTGTTTTTAATGGAATAATGTATTTTATGCAAAAGAATTGTAATTAAAGCGAAGTTAAAAGTCAAAAGTCTCTCTCTCTCTCTCTCTCTCTCTCTCTCTCTCTCTCTCTCACTCTCTCTCTCTCTCTCTCTCTCTCTCTCTCTCTCTCTCTCTCTCTCGTCTACACACAGTTGTATTAACCTCACACGCACACACAGCGAGCTCCCCTCGATCTGCTCTCAATGACATACCATGTAACAACGCGCTCATAATGTCCAATCCAAAAAGCAAAACTTTACAGATGTCCCTGCATTGTTCACTAGCCACATTTTGTACTTTTGCACGACATTGGTCAATGTATCAAACGCCAGTCTGTCTATGAGCAGGCTATCGAACTATTCAGTACTTTTCATGTTACGTTAGCAGGCTTCTTCACAGAAAAAAAAACTTTATCGCAAACGTACAAAACGGTATTAAACGAGCCAGTTCTGAAACGAAAGTTGTACATACCAAACACTTTGATGAAGATCGCCTTGCAAACGGGTACCTTCTCCGGGTGCATAACATGACATTAATCCTCATTTTGAGTAATGAATGAACATAAACAAACATCTGTTCACAGCGCCGCCATTGGATTACGTCGAACGCTCATCGAGTTCTGATTGGTCGAGAGGATAAATCGCGTTTAGGCTAAAAATAGGCTCGGCGCTTATCGCGTTTTGGAAAAGAACGGCATCTTGTACCTACATTTTAACAAGGAAATGTAATGATTTGACATAAAACATTCATGGAGCAGTGAATAGGTTCAGTACACAGCCAAATGACATGACAAACTCATTTTTTTTAAAAATGGCGTTTATCGCGTTTTGGAAAAGAGCTCTTCATATATACAATACTACTGTATGTAGTACTGCCTATTAATAGACAGTGCAGGTCTATAGATTATAAATGTGACTGATGTTATAACGGTAATAATTTCTATTAGATAGGCACTTTTACTGATACTGCTTTCTATTTCTCTTAAAAAAAGCTTAATCCACTCATTATTTCAGATTTAAAAGTCTACTTGCTGTCCCGATGACAGACTTTACATTACAGCTTTGCGTTTTTTATATCCTGAGTCAGCTAGAGCTTTGCTCATTCAGTATTAGCACTGCTTTTTGCTACAATCTCTGTGCAAAACTGCAAACTGTTTAGATTTTAGTAAAGATATGGTCTATTAATAGTAAGATTATTAAAAAATGGGATAAAGAAATGAATCGGCGCGTGGTCTGAAACAGCACTCGAGCTTTAGCGCGGTAGCGCTCGCGGCCGTTCTCCGATGGACTCGAATTTTACACACAATATTAATCAGACTTGGGACCTGAAGTAATGAACTAGGACCGACCCGGACCCGACTGACCATTTAAAATATAAACCCGGAACTGTACGGGTCCCGCGTCCTCAGTGAAGAAAGACCTCTAATGGTAAAACTCTGCTCAAGTTCAGAAACATGAAAGGATACAATGTGACACTGAGGTTGCTTCGCGTCGCACTCAAATTCATTGAGAAACAGAGAGCACGTGAACGGACACTCAACGGAAGAAACACAACGTGCTTGCACGCAAAATGAAGCCAACTTGGATGCTATAAACACATATGCACATAAGCATATGCGACCATTTTGGACGCAGTGTAGTTCCCTGGCTGCTCCGTATGTGCTGCAGTTGATCCAGCTTGCCGCGCTGTTTGATGAGTTTATGACGCGTTCATCATCTTCACGGTCACCCGACCCCCACCTCTCTCTCTCTCTCTCAGAAAATGCGGAAATTCGTAAAGTGATTTTTTTTCCTGGGCGGGTCGCAATTTACCTGGGCGCAGCGCCCAAGTAGAGCCTATGTATAGGAAACACTGGATTATCATTACCGCAACAGATGCTTATTAAATGTTAATTTAATTAATAGAAGCATAATACTTTGATTTTAAATGCATGTGCAGAATCTCCAAATTATGTTCTTTCAGGTTTGTCATGTCATTTTGAAAATATGTCAGTGTTGATGTTTTCTGACTGTTGCGGTAATGAGATTTTTTAGGACTAATTTTTTAAATTATGTTACAAAAAGTGTTAAATGATAAGTAAAAGTGTTTAAATTAATGTTCCCATTTACTCCAGACTTTGTTTTTCAATGTCTAGTGGGAAAAAAGTAAATTTAAGCAATTTTTACATTTTCATGCTTGACATTTTAAAAAAAAAGTTTTCATGAGAATCACCCATCTACTAAGATCATCAGGGTTCCCCTTCCAGTTCTCAATTCTCCATCAGTGAGACACAAAGAACAAGATCTTATTTAGACAGCTTACTTTAACACATCCTGTGTGTCTAAGCAAAAACACAAACATTGACTGTTTTTACAAGTACACAGCCTTGAGACAGTAGCTGCATTATGAAAGCATTACAATGAAACTCAAAGTGCACCATCAGAACCAATGCACGATGCACACGAGCGTGTGGCTTTCATAAAGTTTCGCTTTTGGTTCATGCAGCGAGTCTGCCACATCCTGCTGCATGCCTACTTCTTTATAAAGTTACATCAGATTTGACAGCTTTAGCATGACAGTGTTGTTTCTATCAGGGTTAGATCCGGGATAAAGACTATTTACTTTGCAAGGTTTCGTTTATTATTTTAGCAACTGCATGTGAAAGTCAACAAACATTAAACTTAATGATTAGCAAACAATGTGGGGGCTGATGCATGAAATAAAGGCTATGCAGTGCACTTGTTTTCTTACACAGCAGTGTTTATGAAATAAACTAATAAAAACTGAGAGTTTCATGAATAATAATGAGCTTCATTCACATCCAGTGTAACATAACAACATACACTGATCTGAGACCACACACTGGTTCAATTGCATACAGAAAAATATTATAACGTGCCTCATTGCATGGTCATTATGTATTTAGACAATAAGGTATGAAGTGAGATATGGGCAGCAGCTGGTGAACAGATGTATGAAACAAAATAAGAATCTTAAAATGCAACAAAAACAATTATGCCAGTGCAGACTCAAATTATTTACAAAAGACAACAAACGGCTTGAAATTAACACAGGCTAAGCAAACTGCTGATGTATGTATCGGAATGGTTTCACTACAACATGAGGTCTGGGTCATGGCAATAAAAACAGCACATTCAGCAGCACTACAGCGAAAATCTACAAGCTCATTCATTGTAAGGTGGTCTGTAGACGGCTTAAGAAACACAATGCAATCCAGATCCTGCATGAATTATTGAGACGTGCCGTTACAGTCGGTCAGCTACAGGACTGCACTGGTGTTGAGTTACCACGGCAACTCGGTGACAGACCGCATACCGTTATTGCTAATCGCTTTTGACCAGCTTAAGTCAACGTCGACTTACTAGTAAAACCTAAAAAGCAAAGATGTATGAAATGTGTAGGGGGAGAGAGAGCGAGCGAGCGAGCAAAATAATTATGTCCCATACTTCAGATCAAAGGCCACAATCTGCTGTTTATGAATTAGCATTTGTCCGAACACAACATAAAAGCTGTTTAGAGTTCACCCGTGTGAATCTTCGACATCTGTAATGTCAAAAACATTGATCCGGTACACCACTACTGTCTGATATCATTTCTGAATAGCAAAGACGATATTATGCACAGCTCTTTCATGTACTACGTTTCTTTGATCAGTAGGAAGTATTTACCAATCTAAAATTAAAGAGTTTGAGTCGTTTATAACATGCATGTGAAAAACAACACTTGTCAAACATAATCATTATAAATAGTCCTTATTATGGTAAAAAAGCAGAAAAGGTTTGATGAACAGCGATACAAATATGGTTACAGGCAATTTCTGGAGCAGTGCGTGTAAATGGTTCTTCTTCTGCGGCGCTAGGCTTGGGCAGTATCCAAATTTTTATACCGCCAAACCTTCTCCCTATTTTGCCTCAGTATACGATATTACCGTGAGTAGTAATTATAAAATAATGACTTAAGGCTCAGATAGCGTCACCAAACTGTTGGCTTGTGCCTTAACCCTTCAGAAACTGAATACCAAACACTAATACTGAAACAATAACAAAATAACATGTGACAAATAGCAGTTTATAAAAAGTGCAAATACAACAGTCAAATAGAATTAAATTAACATAAACATCCAGAACGGTTTTCGTGCAGAGATGCGCACACAAATCAATTCAATTAAATCACACCGCCCGAACAACTTTTAATAACAAACCCTGCAGAAGTTTTTTTCTTTTCCAAAACCAGGTCATTAGGTGCGCGACTCGCCATCTTTCCCTCACTTTCTCCCCACGCTGTCAGGTGATGACAACCACGCATATGCATTTTTAGGCATTAAATAAATTATATTTAATATTTGATCCTTGTCTTCTACTAAGTGCATTGTTTTTTATGTTACCGTGGTAAACCGTATTACCCCCCAAGCGGCGCATATTACGTTTCTGCATGAGAGCGCCCTCTGGCTTTTGGATGTAGCAGCATTTCACAGTAATTCATTGAGAAGCATAGCAAGCAGAATCGCACAATGTACAACATTTCAAAGTAATTCATTAAAATTCATTCAAATGAGAAAATGCGCGTTTGCACAATCAATCGTTACAGCCCTACCTGCTGGTATTTCAAAATAGATGCAACAATTTTTCGATTAATCTTTTTTTTCCTGTGGTTGATTCTCACAGGCCACAAATCGATTTTTTTTCCAATTTTATTTCTGCAAACATTGAACGTAAGATTAAGGTTAATCTTATTACTAGTCTTCTCCACTGGATGTCACCCTTTTTTTTCCCTTGCGCGATGTTACCAAGGAGCGAGAGGCGAGCCTGTCACTCATTCATTCAGTCTATATTCTAATATATTATAAATATTCTATATCATCTATTTTCATTGAGTTGAATCGAGTATAAAAATTGAGTCGAGAACGCAATCGAAAATCGGACAGAGAATCAAAATCGAATCGATTTGATAGCTTGTGAATCGAAATCGAATCATTCTGGAACATCTGAATCAATACCCAACCCAAGATGCAACCATACAAAACATTTTTGCCAACCCATTGGATTACATATAATGACATCTACCAATACTGATAGTTTTACTTTTTACTCCTTATAAAACAATCTGCCCAAATCATCTGAAGTTTTTAAGCAATGTCTTAAGCTGATAGCGGGGGGTGGGATGGATTGTGGATGGTGGTAGTTGGGTTGCGGTGTTTCTACCTACCAATACCGATTATAGGCCTATATATTGGTGCATCCCTAATATTTGTTGTGCAATAACATGTTGTGTTAAACTAAATTACAAAGCGGTGTCTTTTTCACAACCAGATCTGATATACATTTGGATCAGCAGCAACAAACCGAAACATGCATAATAAAATTACAACAAAGTAGGCTATGAGGGATCTTATGATCTTATTTCATCAGCTGACTGGAGCACACACACACGCACACACACACACACACACACACACACACACACACACACACACACACACACACACACACACACACACACACATCACTTATCAAAACACAAACCTACACACACAGATCAGACCTCATATAAATGAACACACACAGTGAAGAGATAACGTTAATATTAACACACTGAAGAAAATAAGATCAGCTCATAACTTACTAGTTAACTGACTAAAAATCCCCACAAAAACCAATTCAAGTCCAAAACATCATATACAGTCAATGCAACATAGCTAGCATATAAAGAACCAAGCCCAGGTTTAAAGCTCCCAGTCTCTTTTCATTACCATAATAAAGACAAAACATAGAGAACCGTTGATAAATGTAATGAAAATGAATTCATTTAAACTTAAGTGAAACCTGGTTTGGTCCATCTAAAAATATAAAACAACATTACCTCATTCATTACAAATTAAACGACATTACCATTTCAACTCAATGTAATTTCCATTGCTCAATTTTGCAAAGCAGCTTTACAGTAAATGCATATTAGTACAGACAGTATAGACATGCATTAAATAAAGACTTATATACATGATACGTGGTATTATTGCGAAATAAATATTTACCAGAAAAAATGTATTTCATGACTGACATATCATACGAGCCTACAAACCAAAATATAACCATAAAAATACGATTGTTTCATTTACCTGAAACGGGTTGCTAAAGTCCGGGTCCGCGAACGGGTTACTGTCAAAATCTGACATTTTATCGTTTAAATGAGACCGGTTGCGGAATGAAATCGGATGTTTTGTTGTCGGTGATCGATGAGGAAACGCAACAGCAGCTCGACACGGATCCGCAACCGCAAAATGGCAGAACACCGGAGATGACGTAATGCAGCAGCAGGCAGCACCACCATCAGCAGCAGCAGTTTATTTAATAATATTTTTACAAACATGTTATTTTTATAAATTACAATTATTTATGTTGAAGTTACTCTGGTTTATTTATTATCATTATATTATAATTAACACATTTTATTTATTGATGGGTTTTTTTTGTACTTTATTAAAATACATAAGGTGTTAAAGTAAGTTTCTTTTAACATATCATTTTTTTATTTTTTATTTGCATTTTTAACTCACAGACAAGATAACAATAAAGCAACAAAAAAGAACATTAGGAAGATCTAAATGATAGATTGCTGCCCTCTAGAGTGCTTATGCGCACATTACAGGTCAATTACGATTCTTGATTTTATATTTCCTGATACAAAATGTAGAACTTCATATTAATATAACGTAAGTTTTATATGTTTATTTTAAATGTAGCACACGTGTTTTATTCGTGAATTAAAAGCCAGAGGTCCTGACTTATTCGGTTGGATTTAGCTTGGTTTAGCTACTAACAATATGAGAAATCATCATGCATTTTTAAATCGTGATCACAGCTATGACCTTACAACATAAAATAAGATTTTCGGAACCTGTGTTTTGGTTAAGTATGGATCTTAGTAAAGGATTGAATTTGGACTTCTACTGTGCACATCTGCACCAGTCAAACACTAGCAGGTGTTGATGTGACAGATGTCATCATTGGTTACCATCAATAGGAGGTCTTGGTAATTTTTCATGCCTCTGGTTTTGTATGAATCATGTGTATTTACAGCCCTGTATACAGATAAATATTTTGATCTGGTGGTGTAACATTGTTGAAAATAACACATAGGCCTAATCTGATGCATTGAACACATTTTATTGTAATCTGTGTTTATTCTAATGGAAATGAGTATCAGGACATCTAAAGGTCCAAAACATTCTTTAATTATTAACAGTTAAACTCTGTCGACTGTCCCTATAAACATCATCATTTGAAAAGTTTACCTGATCATTTTATTATAATTACACATATAATCACATTTTAATGTATAGTAAACAACCTATTTATGGAAAATGTATTTATAAAGAATAAAATAAGGAATTTGACATAAATGGTTACAAAAATTATTTTTTTATGTAGTTATATGCCCTAGCCTAAAATATGCCTCAGTAAGTAATAAAAGTTCATTTCTCCCACGACACTAATAATCACAATGTGATAATATATCATGGCAAAACTAATATAAAACTATATGCACCAAATTCTGCAATGATATAACAGTGAAATCGTTTATGATGTCGTTTAATTCGATATGCGTGGTCTTTGTGACGTCATAGCGCGGAACCGTTTGATGATCTAAAGCGGATCCTCATGGTTCAGTTTGCGGAAGTAGCTTCACTGCACTAGTAAAGTATTGATTTAGATTAGTTTTTCAGCTCGGCTTTTAGTCTACACAATGCGGTTGAGATGTTGGCTGCTGTTTGTTGTGTGTATTCCGTGGAGTCTGTCTGTGACAGAAGGAGTCGAGCCCATCAGCACCAGCATTGCTGTCGGGATGGCATCAGCTGTCACCTGGTTTCTAGTCAGCTATCAAAACATGTTTTACTCTTTTAGCGAGTGCTGTAAATCGGACTGGATCTCATACAACAAAACAGGTTTGTATTTCTGGTTTCATTTATCGGTGTCTGTAAAACCTCGTAAACCTAAATCCTAATGAAAAATCCAGCTAAGACCAACATAAGCTGGTGAACTTGGTTTTGCTGGTGTAGCTAGCTGTTCTAGCTGGGTTTTGGTCACTTTATAAGCTGGTCTAGCTGGATATCGCTGGTCAGTCTGAAAGACCAGCTGACCCACCAGCTTTGCCAAGCTGGGAGGACCAGCTACTGCCACCTCAAACCAGCTTATACTGTTCTTAGTTGGATTTTTAGTAGGGAATGTATCTTAATATATAATTTATATTATAATAAATAAATTATACATTCACATTTTCATTATTAAATAGAATTTAATTCCTTAAAATTTGTGAACATCAGTATTGATACTATATAATGGTTTTTAGCTTGCATTTTTTTTTTTTTTAATCAAATAGCACCTATTGTCTGATTCCTTTGGTGTGTAAGTGTGTATCAGTTCATGTTAAAGGGATAGTTCACCCAAAAATGAAAATTCTGTCACCATTTACTCACTCTCATGTTGTTACAAACCTGTATAAATTACTTTGTTGTGATGAACACTAAGGAAGATATTTTGAAGAATGTTTGTAACCAAACCGTTTGTGAACCCTATTTACAAAAATAAATTTGGGGGTTTGTAACAACATGAGAGTGAGTAAATGATGACAGAATTTTCATTTTTGGGTGAACTATCCCTTTAACGATATAGCAAAAGGCACAAACCCCCAAAGTAAACAACGTATTCCTCCTGGTTGGACTCACAACCTGTAAGTTAAGTCCCGTTAGCATTGCATTGTGAGCGAATCTTTCAAACATGGTAAGGAGCGTCACGTATCCGACTGACGTCAGAGGTATTCAGGCCAATTAGCTGGCCAATCAGGGACAAAGACCTTTTCAAATCTGTGTGTTTCAGTGAAACCTGGAGCTACAAAAATTTATGGTATGTGGAAATCATGTGTTTTTTACCATAAACCACGCAAACACATTGTGTTATACCAAATACACAAAATAACATTGTTTTTTTAGCAATGAAATAGGTGCTCTTTAACTAGCTTGCATTTTTTTGCATTAATTAAATTATAAAAAATATAACAGTGAATTCTTATTGAAGGTATTACTGAAAACTTGAGCTAAGACCAGCATAAGCTGGTAGCTGGTTTAATTAAGGTGGTTTTAGCTGGTCCTCACAGCCTGGCAAGCTTGTCTTACCGCTAAGTCCAGCTTAAAAAGTGACCAAAACACAGCTAGACCAGCTTGCCAGAGCTGCGAACTTTTATTGAGATTTCATATGTACATATAAATTATATTTACATATGAATATTTACAAAGTATAATATAAGTTTATTTAATAGTGTGATTTTTTTGGATATGTTTATCTCTATTATGTTTACGTGTTTTAAAAAATGTTTTATTTAATTGTATATGCAACGACATGCATAGTGCGACACTTGTCGTGCGTCGCACTCAAATGACGTCACTTTACCAGGAAGTTGCGGTTGTGTGAGTTGGAGCTTTGATGTTTTCGTTCGGTTTGCTGTTTAAAAAGTTTCAATGACTTAGTACAATGAAAGAAAGGCGTCCTCGTACATTTAGCACACTGCTGCAGTGTATCCTGATCTCAGTAGCGGTTGTGAAGGCGATAGAGCCCGTGTCCACATCACTGATTGTGGGCGCGGGGGCTGCAGCACTGGGCAACAGACTCTATCGTTATATATATGAGGGGTGTGACGAGCAATGGATCCACTTTAATGCAACAGGTAATCTAGATTTTTGATCAGACCTTGCAAAACACTTTGGATTGATCAGGTTATGCTCTCTATCAACGTGATTTGTGGTACACAAAGCAAAAGTGTGCTCAAAGAGAATGTAGTATTAATCTGGTTTTAAATTGCACCCCTAAAGAAAAATACATATTAGACCAGCATAAGCAGGTGAGCTGGTCTCCCAGCTTGGTTTTAGATGGTTTTGCAAGCTGGTCTAGCTGTGTTTTGGTCACTTTTTCTGGTTTTAGCTGGTCAGGTTGGAAGACCAACTGACCCACCAGCTTTGCCAGGCTGGGGGGAACAGCTTAAACCAGCTCCTGCCACCTTAAACCAGCTACGATCTTATGCTGGTCTTATCTGGATTTTTCAGGGAATGTATCTCCTGTGGTACAAATATGTGATATCCTGAAAGGTTTTTAAGCCCTCAGTTCATTTTCTCATCCTCAGGGCTGAAGCATGATCTCCAGACAAAATTGTTCGGGCAGCACATCGCCTCTCAGGTCATCCTGAAAGCAGTCACGGGGTTCATGAACAATAAAAACCCAAAGAAGCCACTTGTTCTGTCCCTCCATGGCTGGACCGGTACTGGGAAGAACTTTGTGAGCCAACTTATAGCCGAAAATATTTACCACAAAGGAATGTCGAGCAGTTTCGTTCATCTGTTTACAGCCACGGCACATTTTCCTCATGAGGTCCACATAGACACATACAAGGTAAATTTTGTGCACATACTGAAATGCTGTTTTTGAAATCAGACGATTACAGTTAATGCATTGAACATGGAATTTAATGATTCAATGTTTAATTATAAGAATTAAAAAATGTTATAATGCGTCATCATTTAGTTAAAAATATTTTTATTAAATATTAAGCAAATATTTACACGTTAGTATCAAATCACATCTCTGTATTGATAAGATTTTTGTGCTTCATGTGTGTGTGCATGCACAGACGCAATTGCAGGAATGGATAAGGGGAAATGTCTCCATTTGTGCACGCTCAGTGTTTGTTTTTGATGAGATGGATAAAATGCATCCTGGCCTAATCGACGGTATAAAACCATATCTGGACTTCTATGACAACCTGAACGGAGTGTCGTATAGACAGGCGATCTTCATCTTCCTCAGGTTAGTGTCATGATCATGCTTTAAGCTATTTTATTTTTTTACAAGCAAATATGCCGATTTATGGATACAGAGTCTTCTCTTGTGCTTCCACAGTAATGCAGGAGGAGAAAACATCGTTCAGGTGGCTCTGAATTTCTGGAAGGACGGAAAAGAACGCGAGGAGATTCAGCTGAAGGATCTCGAGACTGCGCTGTCGCTGGCCGTCTTCAACAACAAGAACAGTATGTCACCCTTACCAAACAACTTCCTACTCGTCCTTTTGGCGTGCACATGAACATTATGCATGGGTGTTGTGTTCTCATAGATTAATAAGACCTGATGATGTCTTCTTTCTGTAGGTGGTTTCTGGCACACAAGTTTAATCGACAAGAACTTGGTTGATTTCTTTGTGCCGTTTCTTCCGTTGGAATACAAGCACGTCGTCCAGTGTGGTTTGGCTGAGATGGCGGCGAAGGGTATTACCCGAAATGAAAAAGCTGTCGAACAGATGGCTCACGATCTCAATTACTTCCCCAAAGAAGAGCGTGTCTTCTCCATGCAGGGTTGCAAAGTCATCTCCAGCAGATTGGACTTCTACATTTAAATGAGCAAGAGAGAAAACAAAGTTTTCATAACTGCACATGATCCACTGTGTGCTTTCTTGTGTGGATCGCCGCTCTGTCCATCAGAGATGAAACATTACACAGAGATTCGTAGTGGTTTACGTGTGCACTATGATGTCACACTCTTAAGACTGATGATGAAAGCATGGGGGCATTTTTTACACGGTCTGAACGTTGTCTCGAGGAACTGTTTAATTCATCTTGAAGGTTATATCCTTGTTTTTAAGGATGTATTTGATTGAGATGAAGCTTTTTTAAATGACTTTGCACTCACCAATACACTGGCTATCAGCTATTTTATGTCAGTTGGTTATCATGTGGGAAAAAAATAATTTGACTTTATCTTTATTGTCAGTATGCATTTCATTTTTTTAAAGAAAAACACGATTCAGCTTAAATCTCATTTTACATACCGTTATCACAAATGAAAGTGCCTGTTTAACAAACAACAACACTACAACCATACTTGAGTATTGAATACTGCTGAGAAACATGTCAATATGTGTTCTCCCTGTGTTTATTTGATGATCTCATTGATGATCTGTCTTGGGTTAATTGTACAAGGTGTATAAATGTTTGTTTTATTTTTTGAGATCCACTGTGATAAAATGGCAACATATTTAAAGGACTCAGTGTACAGATTGATTTTGATAAATCTGTTTTAATCTTTAGTCTTATTGAGGATGTATTACAGACAGGCCTATGAAAATCTATTGAATAAGATGTTCAGCTGGGGCTACAGATCTATTAACTCATTTTGCAAACACACTTTGCCTTTTTACTAAATGATCTTTTTAATTACATATGTAAATGATTACTTTGTGTAATGATCTGGTTATAGCATTTAGTCTTGTACAAATGTTTAAAGAACCTGGAGAACAATAATAATACCATGGTATACAGCATAACTAATCATACCAGTCATATCATAGCCACACATCTGCAAGGTAAATTAAAAATTGAACCACAGGAAAACATTTTATTTCTAGCACTTTATTTTTGATCCACACGTTCTTCAAATTTTGGGTCCGGATGCAAAGAAACTTCATGACAGGAAAACCCGTCATCTCCAAATTATGCCATGTTATGAGACTCGATGGCTTCTAAGATGATGACAACATTATAGAACAGAAGAGCTGATCGCAGGTGTACTCGGAGGCACAGTTCGATTTAAATGCTTCAGGTTTCACTTATACCAACAAGACGGCATTAATACAACCATCATTTTCTGGGTTATTCGTCACCTGGGCATATTTACCTGAAATAAGAGATGATTTGGATTAAAAATTGCATTTGAAAACAAAAAGAGCCAATAAAAATAAAGTTATTTAATCTGTCTGACACTCACCCCAAATAACCTTCCCGCCCTGTGTGACCAATCCGAGCTCGCTAACGTTGACCTCGATGACTGTTCCTTTGGTGATGACTCCCAGCGTGGTGTAAAGTGTGGATGAGGGGTTCTTCTTCACGCCCAAAATGGGCAAACAGAACGTCGCCTTTAGCTCAGGATGAGTGACGTGTGCTTTCTTAAACCTCAGACCCTATTGAATAACAAATTCTTTAATATATTTACAAATAATCCAAGTGTACCTGTTATGTGCAACCTTTGATTTAATGCACAATGGCCATTAGCTTCTGTACTAGTTTCATGACTGAGACAATAAATTTTTCAAATGTTTCTAATTCATATAACTATTATAATGTACATAGAGAAATAAAATGAATATCATTGAAAAGATTGTAGGTCTATCACTCAAGTCTGTACATGTGATATTTACCATAGGTCTGATGAAACGTTCATATTTGGGCGGTTTGCGTGTGAAGCCGTCTCCCACGAAACAGACTTTGGTCACCATTCTCTTCCAGGCCTTTTTCTGTCTCTTTCCTGTGCGGATGACTTTCAGAACCTCCGTCTCACCCTGAGCTCGGACCTTAGGTAGAGGAACCTCCCACTTTCCCTAACAAAAACAATAAAACAAACCTTATATTAGCAAGACCCATTTAATGACAGACAAATATCCCTGGACATTCAACTAGAAATAAAAATAGTGATTGAGGAGTTTTTCATTCACTGGGAGTTGATTGAAAGGTCAAAACTGTCAAAGTATAGGTCTAAGTTACTTGTAACATCATAACACAATAAAGCAGGACCTTCTAGATTTTACACATAGTTCAAATTAATTTGAAACACGTCATCTGATAAAATACTTACAGCCTTCTCTTTCCTCTTCTGTTTAATCATGTTAGAGAGAACTTTGGCACGTGATTGGCCCTCTCTGTCCAGCAGATAAGCTGGCACCGCCCCCTCTGGTGTTTTGTCATCATCTTTCTGTTTGCTCTTCCTCTGTTCATGCATCTTAATGCTGAAACACAACAATAAATAAACATATGTTTTGCACAACCAACATGATTTCATGCAAATTTAAGCCCATATGTCAGGGATGAGAGGCTAAGTTTCTAGGGACCATCTCCATAGCAACTTTCACAAATGTCTGCACTCACGTCTTCTTCATTTGGATCTTCTCGGCATGTCTCTGTTTATGGTAGAGTTTGGCTTTGAGTCCGATCATCTTTCTGGCTTTGTGTGATCGCTCGTGGGCCTCACGACTTTCCTTCTTTCTCTTTCTCTCGTGATGGTCCAGTCGGTATCCATGACGCTTGCGATGTAACTCGATGTGTTCGTTCTGCGGCTGTGGATAGACATATGATACTTTATAGGGATGAAAACTTAATATAATACAGTTAATGATACATATTATCATATATATGTAAAATTTCATCTAAAATGTACAGTCATCAGTCATTATTGCCCCAACAGTGTGATGATCAGGACTAGAATCATTTTGAATAGTGGTCGACCAATATGGCCAATACCAATATTGAGAGAGCAATGTGGCCTATTGGCTGATAAAACACATATATTTAGAGAATTAAAACAATAGAAAAACATCTTCCAGATTTTGAATAAAAATCGAGTTGTTCCCCCTAACGTTACCTCTCAATTTAAACAGCCGTGGTTAAATTATTTTAACCAAAACTGCCAATGTGTTTTGTTACAACAATTCACAGGAGTGGAGCTTAAAGTAAACTAACAAAAATAAGCACCAACTTGTTACACAAATAAGACACGTCAGCCTTGTTGAGTAACACTTCATTAAAGCTGTCATCTTTACAAAGCCCAAATACATTTAAATATCAAAACATATTTTGATGTCGGTCCTGCTACGCTGAATTTTTGTACGCACGCGCACACACAAACACAGACAAGCCACCACATGTCAGACATTAAACAAACATATTTACACGACACTGACTGTATTTCTCTTCTTACCATTATGAAATTTGATGTGTTGAAGTGTTCACAAAGCTGTCAGATGTTACTTAATCCGCCGTTTATCGTTTGTTTATGATATTGTGGTGTTTTAATTTAAGGCTCGAGGCTCGCGATGTTTTTCCTCAGAGCCTGCGCTTAAGAGAGAGCGCAACTGTGAAATCCGTCCGGCTGAAACACACACAGATCACCTGAAAAACATTTAATTTAGTTATTAGAGGTGTTCTAAAACAATATATTATTTCTTTGTTTATCTATCTATACATTTATGTCAGCTGTTATTAGATAAAATTATATAAGAGTATTATAATAATTTAGATCCGTGAAGGAACCAAATATTTCGTTTGTTTGTTTCCAGGACAATTATTGTAGGTGAAACGCACGTTTAGACAGCATGGCGGATGAGCCTTCTCCGAAGAAAAATAAACCAAATATACTCTCAAATGAAGAGGTTTGAACTTGTTTTTACTTAGTTTTATACATTTTCAATTATAAACAATAAACTGGATAATTGAACCCTGTTTTTTGTGCATTATGTATTGTTTTAAGTTGTCACATTTATAAGATACATTTCATAAAATGTTCCTTCTTATATGCTTGTAATTTCTCATTTTCAGGGCGGGGAGAAAGTGAACTGGCGACATTGGAAAGCACAAAGTCAGTGACAATCTCATTTAATTGGATGTAACTTGTCATATACAATCTGTGTTTAAAATGGGTCATCCCCCCCACCAGGATAGCATCTTTCTTCAAAGATAAAATAGGTTAAAGAAATACTTCTTGACAAAGGTCTTAAAAAACAGATAAAAAGTTTACGGACTTATATTTTAGATACTGTAGTAGGAGTTTATTATGCTTTTGATTACCTAGATTCATATTTGGTCTTATCCCCTTCTGTACAACAATGTGACAATTTTTCTTTCAACCATTGATCCTATTTTCCTGATGAAAGTGAAGTACATTCTCATAAAGGAGCTAATAATACCGAAATAGCAATGTGAATCATCGCCCAATTTGAACAGATGTAAGAAATAATTAACTGTTTACTGTAAATAAGTTTTAGATGTAGTATTGATGTGATGGAAGAGCTGACACATTCTTCTCATTGATGTTAAAGTGTTTGTATTGATTTCATGGCTGCTGTTTGTTTCTTATGCTCAGAGAAAGAGGAGAAGAAATTACGTAAAGAAACCAGAGTCATCCGACAGCTGGAGAAACAAAAGCAGAAGGCAGAAGATCAGCAGCAGATTCATCAGGAAGAAAATGAAAGCAAAGGTACGATAACAACACTGAATCTGTTTATGATGCTAGTGAATTATTACTGAATAGCTAAAATATTCTTTATCTTCCCTGAGTCAATGATACACTTTGCACTTACAAAGTGTTTGTCTTATGTATTTTTATTGACAGGTCGATCATATACATTGAGCGTGGCTGTTCCTGGATCAGTAATGGACAACGCTCAATCTCCAGAGTTGCGAACATACCTGGCTGGTCAGATTGCTCGGGCGTGTGCTGTATTCTGTGTGGATGAAGTGATCATATTTGATGAACAGGGAGATAATATAAAGTAAGGGACTGATTACATTACTGATTATGGTGGTGGTTTAGGAGGTCTGGGGTCTGTACCATGAAGCTGGTTTAGTTAGCTTGCCGGATAAGTTTGTGCCAAGCCTATGTTTTCTGTACTATAAAAGTTTAAGGCTTTAAGCAATATTTTTAAGCAGGGAGAGAAAACCCGTCTTTGAAATTTATTTTAATCATGCACTGTTTTTATAAAAGCATCTAAAAAGACATCTGACATAAGGCTTTGACTTGCATGTAAACATTTATTCCACTTATATTGTCTTTATAACGTAATTTATCCCAAAATTACCAAAATAGGAATTTTAGTCACTATTACCCAGCCCCAAAAACAGATAGTAGAGTTTTAAGTTCGTAATGCTTTCTTCAGACAGACTCTTATGGAATTACATTATTTGAATATTTCAGGAACACTGAGGGGGAGTTCAAAGGTATTGGTAAGAAAGGTCAAGCCTGTGTCCAGCTGGCACGGATCCTGCAATACCTGGAGTGTCCACAGTAAGTCCTGTTAAAACCACGTTAAATATAAAGTGCATTTACTCATGCATGACTCTGAGAATCACATTTGAATTTGTGTGAAGGTACCTGCGGAAATCGTTTTTCCCTGTGCATAAAGATCTGCAGTTTGCTGGTGAGTATCTGTTGACCTCTAGAAATGTGATATTAATTCCGTGTTAGCGGTGCAATGTCTGGAGATGCATTTCAAGAGTGTTTCTGTGTATTTAAGGTGTTTTGAATCCACTGGACAGCCCCCACCACATGCGCATTGATGAGGAGGCGGAGTTTCGAGAAGGGGTGGTGCTTGATCGGCCATGCAAATCAGGGAAAGGGTCATTGGTGAACTGTGGCATGAGGAAGGTGTGTGTTTGAATACACAGGCAATGTTTGAAATAGCCCCCTATACCTTTATTTATCATTATGTAGCCACTTGAAGGATTGAATGAAAATGACTGCGTGAATTCGGACACTGAGTGCACCAGTAGGGAAATTCATTTGGCATGAGCCTAACGATGGATGAGTAGCGACCTGCTATTGGGTGTATATCGCTTGTACATTCGTTATTGCATTGTATTGTGGTATTGAATGAGTTCACTCAATATTGTCCACTACAATACACTACTATTTATAGTGCACTATATAATAAGGCTAAGGCTATGATTAATAAGATATATTTACATGTCTATATACTTTTTATATTTATATACAATTTATAATATATATAAATGTAAGTACTTTTATATATATATATATATATATATATATATATATATATTATATATATATTTTTTTAAATTGACATGCATGTGTGTGTTTTTATTTATACATAATTATTATAAACAGTTAATATACACACACATCTGATTTTGCAAATGATTAGTCGCGATTAAACGTTATGCAGCCCTACTATATACTGGGCAAATTTGGACACAGCCACAAACAGATAAATAGAAAGAAAAACAAACAGAAAATGACCTCGTACTGTTTATGCTGTTTGCAGGACGTTCGGATCGATAAACAACTTCAGGCTGGACTGAGAGTAACTGTTCAGCTCAACAAGAACCACAATGAAGGTATACAAGCATAAACAACAATCACAGCTGTTACAGTCCTCATCTTATACCATGGACAAGCTTTCTTTATAAAGACCTGATACAGGGTTTAGACAATTCGAAGCCTTTTATATCATATCATTCATGAAATCCAGATTAAAGTCTCATAATCTAATGATTATGATTTAGAGCATTAAAGTTTGATTCCAATCTTTGACATGACCTTACTCGGTTAATATTAAAGATATCAAGGTTATATTTACACAGAGTGTTCTCTACATTATCTATGTATGATGATTTTTAGATGTAGAAAACAATAAATAAGCTAGGTTTTTAAAAAAAATGTGTGTGTGTGTGTGTTTCAGATAGTAAAGTTCATCAAGGTAGTGTTGTAGCTCCTCACGTCCCGAGAACATCAAGAGGTCTGTACTGGGGTTACAGCGTTCGACTGGCGTCCTGTTTCAGTGAGTTTTTCTCATTTTTTCCTCTTCCTCATCTTTATGAAACTGTCTTGATCTCTGTTCTCTGTGTATGTTTGTGTTTCTGCAGGTGCAGTGTTCACAGAGTGTCCATATAAAGAGGGTTATGATGTGACTGTCGGGACGTCAGAGAGAGGAAACAATGCAGATGATGTCACTCTGTCTCCATTCAAGTAAGTTCTGACAATCCAGAATATGTTTTCTTTTGAATGTGGTCAATGTAATTTGTACTCCACTTTCATAAAACAAGTCTAATAATTTATTCACACTTATGTCATATAAAATTATTCTGTCATTCTTAGTTCAGTCAAGAAGAATTTAAGTTTTTTGAGGAAAACATTTCAGGATTTTTCTCCATATAGTGGACCTCAACAGTTTACAGTTTCAATGCAGCTTCAAAGGATCTAAACAATCACAACCGAGGCATAAGGGTCTTATCTAGAGAAACGATTGTCATTTTTGCCAAAAAATAAAAAATATGTACTTTTAAACGACAACTTCTCATCTTGCACTAGTCGTATTACGTAATCATGTTGAAAGGTTACACATGACGTATGCGAAATTACCGCTCCAGCGTTTACAAGTGTGGAGAAAGAGGAGCATTCAGACGTGTTGCATGTGTAATGATACTAATTCATGTCTTTGTGTCAGTTTATTGTTTAACACATTCCCCACCAGCCTTTTTTTTTAGGTTGCATGCAAACATTTTTGGTGATTTAAAAAAAAGTTTCACAAAATGTCTTCCAGGAAAATTTTCTTCTATAAATATATAAACATACAAATATATCAAATTAACTCTTTCCCCGCCATTGACGAGATATCTCGTCAATTAAGAGAAAACGCTTCCCCGCCAATGACGAGATATTCCGTCTTTCCGCAATACCGCTATTATCCACCAGGTGGCGCCCTTCCGCAACTTTTTAAAACCGGAAGTATTGCCCTATGGCAAGCTGCTACATGTCCGTGTCTGTTTTAAAGATCGCTCTGAATCGGATCTCTATGAAAAATCCGTCATAAAAATGGAATTATCTCTGCTTTTTGCTCAAAATATGGTGTTTTTGCAAAAACCTACCCATATTCAAAAGCTGATTGCAAAAGAACCACTAAAGGTAGGATGAAACGGTTTTTTTTGTTTGAAAGCAGAGGGTCTGTTCTTTCATTTGGTATATGTTTGTTTTGGTATATGTATGTTTATATATTTAAAGAAGAACATTTTCTGGAAGGCATTAAACTTTGGTGAAAATCATGAAAAACGCTGGCGCTGGCTGGCAACTTTTTTTAAAAATGCTGGCGGTGAAAGAGTTAAAGAATAGACCATCTGCTTTCAAAAAAACAAACAAAACAGGAAAAAAAAGTCTTGATCTTGCGGCACGTTTTCTTAAAAAATGCTATGGGATATGCGAGATATTTATGCAATTTTATGCGATGAAATTGCTGGAACTTGAAAAAGTTGCGGGAACTTGCAAAATCTGTTTTCAGGATTATGAAATCATGCAAACCCCTCATATTTTGCACAAGGAAATCTGCAATTTATGCTGCGGAAGTGCGACATATTTGAAAAAATGCGTCCCCCGCATAAATATGCGGACTTTGGCTGATTATGCGTTAAATCATGCGATTGCATAATTGTGTTTTTCTGGAGGGACTGTTAAATATGAGTAGGTTTCTTCAAAAAGACAAAATTTTGAGCAAAAAGCTGAAATAATTGCATTTTTGCAAGATCAAATTCAGAATGATGATAAAAACATACACAGAGTTTAAAATGAATTAAATTAGTTTTTGCTTTTATTTTTTATAAATTGGGTAAGAGCCATCTAGTGGATAATAGCGTCATTACGGATTACTGTAAAAACTCATCAGGAAAGCGTCATTGACGGGAACATTTTTTCTCTTAATTGATGAGATAACTCGTCAATGGAGGGCAAAAGGGTTAAAATGGTCCGGATGTGTGTGTTTCACATATGTAACGCGTGACCTTTCGACCTTTAATATGTAAGGTTGCTCTGGCGCGTCATATGGCTAGTGCAAGATGAGAAGTTGTGATTTACAATTGCTTTTTCAAACAGCAGGGCCAGGAGATGGTGCCAGGGGGGCCCCAGTTTTATGATATTTTATAAAATACATTCATTTATCATGAATTCTGTGTATTTAAACCTACAAAATATATATTTTTTTGTTGAATTAAAATGTTATTTTTTAGAACAGGTTTTTTGTCATACATTTTCTTTGGGGGGCCGCGAAGAAATGCACCGTACACAAGGGGGGCCGCACGCGGAAAAAGTTTGAGAACCACTGGTTTAGAGCCCTTTGAAGCTGCCTTGAAACAGTAAACTGTTAAGGTCCACTAAAGTCCACTGTATGGAGAAATGTTTTCCTCTTAAAACTTAATTTCTTCTCGACTCAACAAAGAAAGATATAAACATCTTGCATGAGATGGGGATGAGTAAATTATCAAGATTTTTTATAAAATTTGAATAATTCTCTCCCTCTCTCTCTCAGGCACATGTTGGTGGTGTTTGGTGGTCTTCGGGGTTTAGAGGCGAGTGTTAATGCTGATGACAATCTCAGTGTCACTGATCCTAGCGTGCTCTTTGACCTTTACCTCAACACCTGCCCCGGACAGGGCAGTCGCACCATCCGGACTGAGGTGGGGAAGAAAATAAAACTTCTTGCACCAAACCAAATCACATTAGGCAACATAATTTTTCATGAGCATCTAAAGGCTGTCACACACTACAAGATATTTAGGAGGATTTTATGTCCGACCACATGCAGTTTTTACATATTATGCAAAAATGTGGACTTCGTATGAATAGGCTTTAAGAATATTATCTTCCTGATAAAAGTTGTATTGATCAATTATATTCTTTCTAAAAATAATCACTTTACTAATTGTATTTTTTCTTTATAACAGGAGGCTATATTAATCTCATTATCAGAACTCCGGCAGAAAATCGCAGCTGTATTTCCTGACAAGTCTGCGGGATGAGCACAGAAACCGCTGCTGTCTGCAACAGGAAGTGCATGTTTAATTAAGCATGGGCCAATCAGAAACAGACCAGAAGTCAAGACTGCGAATTAGCCATGAAATTAAAACATCTGTTGGACAAACTACCCTTTATAAATGTAAAATGTTTGTGAATATTTTTGTATCTTTTCTGAACTGCCAAGAATATTTCTGTCTATGTTGTTTTGCGACAGTAAAGAAATCAAGTCTCTTTTTCAAATGTATACGTTTATTTTATAAGACAGGCATGTAAAGGACATTCATCATGATACGAGCACAGTTATATACTGTTATATCACTGCAATCAGAGAAAATAATTCAGATAATACATTCACCATATTGCTCACCCTTCAGTCCTGAATACACCCAAATCCAATTACACCATAGCCATACATGTCCATAACCAGAATCCTCTTCTCTTCTGCACTTTATAATGGCTGATATGAGAACAAAAGGACAAGGATAATAAGGCCTCCAGCCATTGAACAGCTGACAGTGTGACCCTATAAAATCCAAATGAAAAAGTTTTGGGTTCAAGTCCAATTCATGTGGAACTGTTCAGCACATAGTGCTTGAACCCAAGTGTACTCATGTGATTCTGCATTGTTAACCATTACACTGCTTAATCCCAAATCAGATGTGTAATCTGAGCACCAGATGGGTCAAAGGTAAACACACTAACCAGCGCAGATCTTCCTCAGACCTTTCAGTTCCTTTAACTGATACACCGACAACCTGATTTCTTCAATAAAAGCAACAGCATTGTCCAATGAAAAACACGTATTAAAAGTGTAAATGTGTATTAACAGCTATAGCCGAAGGAATTAAAGTTGTACAACCCATCAATAACATCAGAACCGGTTTATATAAAGGCATCTACACATAACACAGTATGTTTGTGGTATTTTTGGTGTTAGATATGAATATAATACATTTTGTTTTGGTTTGTTGGATGAATCTTATCATTTCATTTGCTTAAAGGTGCAATGTGTAAATTTTAGCGCCATCTAGCGGTGAGGTCGTGAATTGCAACCAGCTGCTCAGTCTTCCCTTTCGAAACACATAGAGAAGCTACCGTGGCTGACACAGGACAAACACATCATCGTCTGAGACAGGCAGCAGAGATTAGACAGTCAAGCAATGAGGTTAAAGCCACAATATAAATATGTATGAAATACAAAAACTACCAAAAACCACTAGCACAGTGATATATAATGCAGCTGTGCATTTATTTTATCCTAAAAGTTCCCAAGGATTTGTAAATACAGAATAATTCCTGTTTTAAATAATGGTTCGACCCTTTTCTCTGTAATTGTCAATATTAATATTCGCGTCATCCTTACAGCGCATTCACACGGGGCGTAAGCGTTGACGCTTCCCATTCACTTTTAATGGGTGATGTCAAGCGTTGGCGAACTGAATTGTGGATCCGTCGGCGCCGCGTCAGTGCCGTTGCTCGCGGCAGAAGTTGAACATTTCTCAACTTTTCAAGCGGCAACGCGTGCGTCAGCCAATCATATCGCCTTATGCAAATAACCTAGGCAGAGCCAGCCAATTACGTTTATGGAAGACCGGAGCTTGTGTTGCGGCCACAGTGATTGGCTGTTGGCCACGCTTCAGACAAGCCTTCCGTTAAGCGTTAACGCTGACGGACCGTGTGAATGCACCGTCAGTTTCCAGTTGTAGAAACTGTAGGCAACACGAGTGGACAAATGCGATAGTGGCGGTTAAACAATGTAAACAAAAATACAGCTAAAAAAACATTAATTCATTACCTCATTCATGAACATGATTAGCGAATTTATACGTCTCTACATATTGTGCCTTTATTGTAGCGACGAAACACATTGTGTAGAGCAGTTTGTCCGTTTAGGGCTACTGTAGAAACATGGTGGCACAAAATGGCAGCTTTCCATGTAAGGGACCCGCGATGTATGTAGATAAAAACGTCTCATTGTAGGGTAATAAAAAAGTACAGTTTCATTATGTAAGGTCTTTAAACATTGTTGATAATAGAGTTTATTATTGGGGCTGGGTATCGATTCAAATGTTCCAGATCGATTCAATTTCGATTCACAAGACAAATTGATTCGATTCCGGTTCTTGGGTCGATTCAACTCAATGAGTACAGATTTAATACAAATAATATATTAATAAAAAACAACAGTGAACATAAGTTTGCAAGTGGGTAATTAATAAAAAGAAATTAAAAGCCACAACACTATCGTCGTCGTCTTGCTTGCGAAATCTAAAATGCTTCCATACCTCTGACTTTTTATGTGAAAAGGGCATCAACGTCAATGAAGCACCTAAAACCACCATTTTAAGCACTGAATAAAAGAATGACAGGCTCCTTGGTAACATCGTGCAAGGCAAAAAAAGAGGGTGACATCTAGTGAAGAAGACTAGTAATTTGATTAACGTTAATCTTACGATCAATGTTTGCAGGGAAAAAATTGAGAAAAAAAAAATCGATTCTGCTCTTTGAGAATCGATTCTGAATCAACCAAGTTAAAAAAAACACGATTAATCGAAAAATCGATTACACAAAAAGTTACACAATGCACCTTTAAGAGCAACATAATTATATTTTTGTATATAATATGTATATATGTATATCTATATAAGCAGTGTTGGGGGTGACGCATTACAAGTAACGTGCATTACGTAATAATATTACTTTTCTGAAGTAACAAGTAAAGTAACGCATTACTTTATAAATGTACACATTAATATTTGAGTTACTTTTTAAAAACAGTAATGCGAGTTACTTTTCAATTTACTTTTCATGTACTGAATTAAACTGAACATAGTCACGTAGAATCACGCACTCTTATGCGTGGGCACCTTAGCGGAAACAGTTCGAATCCAAAACGGAGATGGCAGGCCAGAGCTTGACATTTTTGCGAGCGATTTCTGAATGAAAAATTTCTCAGTCATTAAAAACACCTGCTAGGCCTGAAATAGATCAAGCCTCAGCCAAGTAAGAAAAAGTAGCGCAAAAGTAACTTAAAAGTAACGTAAGTATTAGGCTACTTTCCATAAAAAGTAACTAAGTAATGCGATTAGTTACTTTTTTGGGGAGTAACCTAATGTTATAATGCATTACTTTTAAAAGTAACTTTCCCCAACACTGTATATAAGCTGGATGTGTTCTTCATGGCTGGAGTTTAAGGCTGAATAAAGTTCAACTGTAATTATTGACTTTGCATGCTAATGACAGTCTGAAGGATTTTATAAAGGTCTGAACAAAGAAATACTGGAATGTTTCTAGATATAAATATAGCAAAGTTGTTGTTAATCTAAAAATTAGATGATTACCACATGAAGTTATCCGAATTGTGTTTTACGTTTCTTTAATCTCTTTTGTAGGGCGTTTTAAAACCATACAAACATGTAAAAATACTATCTTTAAATAAAAATTTACATCGTTTATATTTACAAAATAAAACACAGTCTTAATATTTAAATTTGACCATACTTACCATATTTATATATTCAGATCTCTGTTCTTATTAAATGACAAACATTCAAAAGGGTTGATTGTACCACCATATATAAATTAATGTACCTTTAGGGGGCGTGCACACCAAACCTGTTTTCAATTGTTTCCAATTGAAAAAAAGCCAGCAGCTGGTGCTTTTTAAAAGCCAGCAGCTGGCGCTTTTTTCGTTCTGAAAGCCAGCATTTGGCATCTGCTTGATGTTTTCAGACGCGTTTAAAAGCTTTGGTGTGCACACCCCCTTAGGCAACGAAACAAAGTGTATTTTCTCTGTCTTGTTCTAAAAGGCCTTCATTCTCTTTAAAATGACTTAATATGAGTAAAAGTCGAAAAAGAGGAGTAATACATACAGTAGATGTTTTTGGATCATGCTTAAGACAAAAATTATAAAAGTCCCACAGTCTGTTCACACCCGTTTTCCCGAGAATTCCAAAAGAAAACAGATTGTCCATCTTCGGCTTATTCCTGGATCCGAGAATGGCCTCCATTTCAGCTCAGTACTTAATCCTGCAGCCAAACTGGACGAGTTTCTGAGCAACGCAGGTTTAAAAACTGAAGCCAATTTTGATTGGGAGGTCATCAAGATATGTTACACGAAGCCAACCATGTGTCATATCCACCGCTTTGAAAAAAGATAAACTGGATCGTTCTCTCGCTTGAAGCCGGCGTTGCTCACCATATTGGGTAAGTGAAGGTGATATTGTATTGCTTGGCCCAGCGTGCAAACACCTGTTTTTCAGTGATGAAGCGATGATGTGATCCACGTCGTCCTCTCTCGTTCTGCAGGTACGTCACGCACTCGTCTGGACCTCTGGGCTTGTAATAGTGATAAGGCATTCGTTTGGGCTGAGGATGTTTACTGCAAAAAAGCCAATTCAGAAGACGTAAGACAGGGTTAAATTTACCACAGCCTGTTTAATATTGCTGGCAGGCCGAACCGCAATCTCTTACCTGCAGTGGTTGGGTGGTACCATCCCATAAATCTTTATGTTGTCACACATCTCAATGGCAATCACCATGGTAAACCAACCTGTGCTTAACCAAGACTGTGACTTTTTTCTGTGCAAGCAAGAAATAACATAAGACAAATACATTAAAGTCCCCCTGTAGTTAATAATTTTATCACTTAAAGAGCACCTAGTATTCACCTATTTTTAATCATACTTTAAAATAGCTACGCCCTTGCCTCATTTAATATACGTGGATCTATGAATATATGCATATCAATCACTAGTCAATCATCCCGCCGTCTCGGGCCATAGATATAAATGTGCATAGACGCTGCATTCGTTAATTCCAGACACCTAGCTGATGGTTGTAGGGTTGCATAACGATTAATCGCAACTAATCGTTTGCAGAATAAAAGTTTTAAAATCATATATGTGTGTGTACTGTGCATAATAATTCTGTATAAATGCGCACACATGCATATATATGTTTAAGAAATATTTACATGCACAGTACACACACATATATAATCCAAAAGCAAAAACTTTAATTCTACAAACGAGTAGTTGCGATTAATCGTTAAGCAGCCCTAGATGGTTTAACAATGCATTTGTAAGTTGCTCGTTTGCAGCACATATTTCGTGCATTTCGAAATATAGACATAAACATCTTGGAAGACATGGGGGTGAGTAAATAATACATTTTCATGTCATTCATTTAAGAACGATTTAATAATATTAAATCATAATATTTGCTACATTCTCTTTTTGTCTGTCTATCATTGGTCAATTTGCTTGTCTGCTTGTTTAGCAAATAATTTATTTTATACATTTACAGTAGAGTGCTGTACTGTATTCGCACGACTGTACCTGTCTCGGCCGGTCTCTTTCTGAAAGAGTTTGTCAAACTTCGGCATTTTGCTGGGAGAGATGATGAAGAAGGAAAGGTTACTGTATGTCATACTGACTCTCTGGATCAGACGGTACAGAGTTCCCTTTGCTTCCCGTCCGATCTTTGTCGACGGGCCCCAGAATATGACTGCGGTGTTCTCGGAGTGATTAAAGAACTCCGCCGGTTTCCGAATGACCCGGAACACGCTGGAATGAGCCACGACTCGCACGGTAGTTCGGTTACCGACGTCGGATTCGTACCCAGAGGTCGGAGCATCGTTCATGCGGATGACACAATCCGTACGGTCGATCTCGTCTCCTGCATGAGACCCCAAAACGTGACTGGAGCTGGTAACCAGTGCACACTGATGGCAGTGGAGATTCATGCTCTACAATACAAACAATTCACACAATTCAGTTAATATATGGCACCATTATCTGTCTGTCTCTTTCATGGGGCGTCCATAATTCTGAATTTAAATCTGGGTGTCACCTTGTTGCCGTGAACAGGTATGTAGCCTTCCTTCCCGGCCCATTTCTTAAGGTCGGTGTTTTTGACGATGTGGTGAAACTCAGTGACTTTGAATTGGTTGTACACATCATTGTTGCTGTTTGAGCTGTAGAGGATGAGGAGGGTCATAATGAGGAAGACCAGCCCATAGATCACCATCCGCTGTCCCTGCTGCCATTGCTGTACAACAATAGACACAGAAAACATTGAAGATGTCATCAACCAGTGATGTCTGCTTGTTGAAGAAATCTTTAAAAAAATCACTAGCACAAATAGCAAACAGCACAAATTATGTCACATTACCAACAGCATTAAAAAGACTTAAGATTGTTTTATTTAATTGGTTTACAATTGTGCGTTTCATCATAAATACAGCAGTGTGCCATGTAGAAAACAATCTTTCTCATTTTTAATGAAAAGTTTGAATATTTCAACTCTTAGATACTTACTTTATCTACAAACCGCAGTCTCATTCTTATCGCTATCAGGTTTCAATTCTCATGCCTATATAGAGATTAAGACATACATTACACACACAGTTACAGTTAAACCAATGCTGGACTTAAAATAACCCAGCATTTTTCACTGCAGAAGTGAAATACAACATTTCTCCAGGACCGTGATGCTACATACAGACAACAAACTATTTAAAACAACAAAGAGCTCAGGACTAAAACATCCTGGGTTAGTCTAACGGGACATTCTCATTCTCTTGCCAAAATAATCGACCATCCAACTATGACCATGCTACAAATGCTAGATCCACACATCCAAGGTTCAGATTCGGTCGATTAATATATAACAAAAACACCTCTCCAAGGCCACATCACTGTCTGTCACAATGTAAAAAATTTAACAATTTAAATTCAATTTTTTTTTAAATACAACTTAAACCTCCTAAAAAGTTGCAATGTATTAATGTAGCAGGGTGATTCTCATGAAATCCAGACTTAAAAGGTCAGATTTTTTTTTAAACCATTGAAGCCAATTTTTTTTGCACATATAAGATTAAGGTCTGAACTTACTATAACCATTATTTTTAGAGAATTTAAAAAAATATTTTCTATAGAATTATTTACAATTTTTAGATTATTATTATAAAAAAATTATCATTACAGCAACATGATATTACAATAAATATATGCATTTACAAACTCATGTTTCGGTTATGAGAACTAAAAAGTTGTCTAGGTACTATGACAAACAAAATTTCAACTTTTATCTGGAGAGAAAAAATAAGAACCTGGTTCTGTAGCCATCTTGAGTGTCACAGTCAATTATGTCCCTTCCAACAATTTTTTTTAAATGTTAGTTCTTCAAGGGCTTAAACAATGATTGAAAATTGTTGCGGAGGATGAGAAAATCTTTCTTGGACACATTTATATTCCTTAATATTGTCTACATTTACTAATTATCACCAAATACTACATGTTTCTTTACTGTAAATGTTTATAGTATAACATGCACTGAAGCTTTTTATTTTTTTAGATTTTTTAATTATAAATATTTCCATGTCAAAGAACCCAAATCCAGTCATGGACACATTGCAGTAATGAAAATGTTCCCCTTAAATGTGGAAAAAAATAGATTTTACGTCATTTGAAATAATGTGCAAAATAGTACAGGAAGAGATGTTTGTAACTGTACACTTCTGATTTTGATACTGTAACTTTGCATTTACTTCTTTTTTCAAAATGTTTCATGACACCTCATAAGTCTAATTTCGCCAGAATCACCCAGCCGGATGAAAATGATGGTAAAGTTTGGTTCAACATAATTCTGAAATTAACTTAAATTTAATCTATGTTAAAACTGAATCCTTTTTGGTGCGAGCCACCCTATATGTAAATGTAAACATTCAGTTTCTATAGGCAATAACACAGAATAAATAAATATTTATTTCGTTCATAACTCCGTCAATAGACTATATTCAAGACAACAATAATGCTTTGAAATACTCAATTGTCACAAAAATAATATCACCATGCTAAAATCTTTAATTTTTTATGCAAACTAGGCATATATAATTTTTTATATTTATAATTTTCGAGTGATCTGGACATTTTGGTAAGATTAATTCATCTAATATTTATAAATATTGTAATTATACACTTAATTTGATTATATAATACATGATCTAATCAAGATTTACCAATTCTTAAAAAATCCTATTGTTCAAGCAGCAAATTCCACAACAATGTGAACACAGCAGATACTGATGCTGTCTCAGTCACACCTTTAGGGCCTTTAAAATAGCAGCATCTGTTTATCTCACTGTTGTATGTGAAGTAATACAGTAAATACAAATCAATATACAGTTATAAACAAGAGATGAATATACAGTAATGTAAACACGCACGCACCTATCATCAATAAAGCGTAACGTGACAGCCGGTGATGATGCAGCGCAAAACTACATATAAACGGATTTAGTCATCAAAATACAGCATGGCATTTATATAATAAAGCGACTGAAGATCCATCACAGCATTTCGGTTATAAAAGAGCATTAATAAGGGTTGTGGTCGCGGTTCTTACCGATGCATTAGGATTTATAGCGGCTGCTGTTTGATCCGTGCAGCATCATGACCACTTATTTCAGTCATCAGGCTCATAATAATCTCCGCTTCTGCGCATGCGTTGTAGACGCGTTGTAGACGCCAACCTGTCTGATGTCAGCATCCGGATGACCAATCAGTACGTTTTTCACAGTGCGTCGCGTTCGCTTTGGAATGCTGATGTATTTTTCCACTGCAAAATAAGTATCTTTAAAAGTTTATTGTAAGTTATTAGAATGATAAACAAATTGGAATGGAGATTTAATTATATTTGTTAAAAAAATTAGGCTACATAATAATTAAATATGTATATAGTGATGCGCTGGTCGGAGTTCTTCCTTTTATGAAATTATTTGGCCCACACCCCACCATTGTATCTATTTTTACAACCCGCCACAAAACATTTGTAATGTAAATGTTAAGAGGCTTTATTTCAGCCTAAACGTGCTTGAAAACAGACCTTAGATTACATCGCCCAGAACTGGCAACAACATGCGTATGAACCACATATAAACCAGCATATTATAACAAGATAATGATCAACGTTTACAAATCAGCGTTTGTATTATATAGTTACAAATTCCCGACCTTATTTCTCCCGCACTTCGTCTTTCATCTTCACTTTTCTCCGTTTGTTTTGTTGTTGTGGCTGACAGCGCGAGCTGCTTGGCGTTTTCGTGAAGTTGGGGGACATCAAGTTACGTTGCGCGAGCTACGTTGCTACGCAGGCTTACGTATTTTAACCTTATCAAAGAACCTAAGAAAATATGCAAATTCCCAAATATTTGATATACCGGTAGACATTTGAATAATTAAAGAATAGTTTATTATATTTTAAATTATATTTCAGGACTTTATTTAATTTGTTAAAAAAAGTTTATTTAATTTGTTAAAATATCCAAGTTATTTTAGACTCGAAAAAGTATAGAATAGAAACAGAACATATAGATAATGTAACCAAATAAACTTAAAAAAAATTCATTATTGTTTATTCTATTTTAAATTATATATAATGTAACCAAATAAACTTTAAATAAATAAGACATCCGATTAAAATGTGACCTTATATATATATATATATATATATATATATATACACACACACACACACCATTCATTGTTGTTTATTCTATTTTAAATTATATTTCAGGATTTCAGGTTTATTTAATTTGTTAAAATGATCAAGTTATTTTAGACCCCAAAAAGCATAGCATAAAGACTGAACAAATACATAATGTAACCAAATAAACTTGAAATAAATGAGACATCCAATTAAAATGTGACCTCATTATGTATTTATTTAAAAATCATATCATTTACAGTTTAGTAGTTTTGTTTTTTCGTTAGTAGTTTTTTTTTGTTACAAAGAAAAACAACAGACAAGCATGAGAAGCATCTGTAAACACATGAAATGCTAAAAAAATAATCTAGTCAGTGTAACTGAAAACAGTTGCCTTACAGAAACGTTAAGACCTAAACAAAGCACCACAGCCTTTCATTTCACCTGAATAAAGAAACTAAAATTAAACAGAAAACAGCATCGACTTGAAATGTTTCAAGCAAATATGTACAGTATTTAGGTTTTTACAATACAGTTAAAGACCTTCCAGTATACATATTACATGTTTATATTTTTGTATTGTATGGTAATGTTAAGATGCTCCTGCAAACAAATTTCCCCACAGGGGATTAAAATGCACCAATCTATCTTGTTTCAAAGCAGCTTCATAAAGAATAGTGCCTTACAAATCCTCAAGGCGACAATGGCAAGAAAAATGCGATAAAATAGTGGACACATTCAATAATTATTCAAACGATCATGAAAGTACTGACACCACATCAAATATTTCAGCAATTTCTCTATAAACACTCACTAAAAGCAAAATATTTACATTAAATAAAAAAGTGCAACCTAAGCAAAAGTATAAGGCATTTGATGTAATTTGATTTGAAGTGGGCTTTTTTTTTTAAACGGATTATAAATTTGATATCACTGTGCAACATCTGAGCATCAATTGCAATTTTTGGACCATAAACAGCACTTATTATGTCATTGATGACAGCAGAAGTCTTAATTTTAGGGAAAGAATATTAGCATTCTGTAAACGCACTAATGTATTATTGTTAAGTGCAAAAAAAGCTTTAAATCTCTTGGTTTCCATTGAGGGACAGCAGTCAGTTCTTTATGTTTTATAAGCAGTAACATGTGATGTAATGTAGTAAAATACTATTTGACTAGCAATAGTATTACATAATTATGCAAATAACATTGTTATTTATAAGTAACGCAAAGTTTAAACGTTAAAATTAGATCAGGAGGTTCATGTGGTTTTCTATTAAAATAACCCAGATGTCAAATAACATGCCCAACAGATCAACAATATGATAAAGCATTGAAACGCAAAAGGCTTCTTATATAAAAAAAATGTAACCACACAAAATGTAAAGTGAGATGAGCATGAGCGCTAGAAGTAAAATAATAGCATAAACTTCTGCTATAGGAAATAAATAGTTATTTAAAATTTCACATAAACATAAATGAATGAATAAGTTTATTTGGTTACATTATCTATTTGCCTGTAACTTTCATTCTTGATGCGTTCGTGTTCACCAGGATGGATAAACAAAGTGCAGTTTGCCCTGCGATGCCCAGCGTCTGTAAATCTCTTTCTCTGTGATAAAGCGATGGCCAGCCCTTTTAGCATGCTCATGAGCGTGGTACATGCGACACTCGTCCAGACGGGACACCTCATAGTAGTGGTACGGTACAGATGAGCGGTTGGGTTGACTACAAACAAATCATAACAGATGTTACAGAGGATAGTGGACTTTATAAGAGTTACATACTTCCAAAAGCAAAAGCCTTGGACTAATGTTTATACTTAAAAGGGTTTTTTGTTAATTAATCATTTTTTTAAAAGAAAAACTTCATTTTCAGTGATGTTAGTGAAGCTCACCTGCAATAAGAGCCGTCAATCATGCCATAAACCAGAGTACTGTCACACGCCTCCATAGCTAAAATCAAAGTGAAAAACCCAGTACTGAGGTATGCTCCTGATTTCATCCTGAGAGATGAGAGAAAAAATTATTTCTTTTGTAAATAATCAATTTGATAAATTATAAGACTCGAGCAATGAAATAAGAAGAAATGAGAATGTGTCCTTGTACCTGTTTTTCCCAGTTTCATTTTGAAACACGTCATCACAGTACTGAACCTTTTCTCTAGTAACGTAGTAGATTTGGGTATGAGGGTACGCCCTGGCCAGCTTCACCAGCATGTTGAAAACCTTTCCCTTTCCATCCTGCCTCATGTTTATCTCGGGTCCCCACACGACGTATCGAGTGTCCGCCTCTTTCTCGAAGAAAAACCCCTGCTTGCGTACCAGGTGTGGCACGCTGGTGTGCGAGACGACACGCAGACTGGTCTTGCTCCCCACATCGGCCTCGTATCCCACTGTGGGCGCTGCGTTCATGCGAATCACGCAATCCTGTCCGTCAATCTCTTGACCCCGCCCACCACCTAGCATCTGTCCTGAACTGGACACTATGGCACAACTTCCGCAATGGAACTTTAGCGACTGAAAAGGATAAAGGTGTAAGGAAAGTCTGAAACGTGAATACACACTACATGACCAACTGGATGTAAAGACCTGAACATCACAATCACACCTGCATAAATAATTTCTTTCAAAACCACTTTTAAAATAGCTTTAACTCTTTAGGGAGGCTTTCAATCGTATCACATGTAAACATGGGTGCAACTTTGTGAAGCTCAGTCAAGTACATCGATACCAGGGTGATTATATAATTGATCATTTGTAGTTTTTTTAATGGTTATTTTTTTAACAATTTGGGACTCATTGTCATGGATCACAAGATGTTATAGGCCACAACAATATTAAATTTTCTGTAAAAAGCGTCTTATATAGATGAAAATGATGATTTCCTAATAGTCAATGTCAATTCTGTTAACAGTCACAGGATTGAAAGAAACTTTCTCTCATACTCTTGGTAACATAGTTTGATAGTAACAGATAAATGCTTCTGTTAATAATGCATGTAGTGCATTTTCAAACTAAACTGTACAAAGCATCAAAGAGACCAAAACAAGATGAAGTGCAACTTGCATATGAACTCGCGTAACTGCTCGATGGAACCCTCATGTAACCACGAAGACCCCGCTTGATGACAAACCCAAATCTGGTCATATGATTGTACCATATCAACAGGCAGAAAGACAGAAGAAGGAGGCAAAGCCAGTGACACCTCTGAGGGATGAAAGACAAGATAAATCATTAAAGAGCTCAAGGTTGAGAGGTTCATTAAAAGTAAATAAAGAAAGATCATGACAGATTTCTTTCCCATGTTGTGCCAAATGTTGACTCCCTGCCAGATTATGACTCCACTGCTGCCTCTTTAAAAAATCCCAATTTATAATCTCATCATAATACTAAACTCAATCATACTATAGAGAATGAGGGGAGTGATACATTTGGCAGGAGTCATTATTTATGGCCCCCACACCAAACCTCTAGTTATTGTGCTTCATAATATGGGATCTGAAGTGTGATACCACGAGCTTCATGTCTTGTTGCGGCTGCAGATCCAACCCATGTGATCGGCTGAACAGGAAACTTTCTCCTTTTCTAAGGAAATATAAAAATTCAACAAGCCAATTCAATTAGATTAGAATATGCGAAGATGATATCACCACAATAAAAACGTAGTGTAAAAATCATTAATCATTGACAAAGTTATATCAAAGCGGAACGACAACAGTCATTACATCATTATAGGCTTTCTTTTTTCATTATGTATATGCTACTTTTAAATATACATATGCATTAATATGTTTAAAGAATGTAAACAATAGATAACCATATAATTAGCTGCTCGATTAGCCTTCTCACATTTCTTAGTACGCTGATATTTACGTTCCTACGGGGAAACGCGACTGTAACTTTAGTTCCGCCTGCGTGAGTGATATAGGAAAAAAAGATTTTAAAAAGATTAAACTTTCATAAAAAACTTGTAATACTCTTAATTTGAATAGAGGTCAGTTTTATTGGTTAAGATGATTTGATTTATTGTTAAACAAGTTGAACAAGTTGCTTTAGGACTTCAAACTAAGAGAATAAACTTTCATTATTTCCTAAAAAAAAAAAAACAATTGCCATGGTATTAACACTAAAAGCATATAATACAGCATATTAATATTAATAATAGCAAAAACAGCATTTAGTATTTATTTTATAAATAGTTGAGTTTTTTATTTAATTTTTTTGTAAATCGTGGAGTTATTAGCATCGGCAAAGCTGTCAGCGCCACAATTCAGAGAGGGAAAAGTCACGACTGTTGATGTGATTGGGTAGTCAATGAGTTGCGTCTCTCCATTCTCCTATCTGATTGGTTACCGCTCAGTGGTCTAATGCAGCCATAGGTGTATTGTCTGTCAGTCAAAATCACACCCCGCCTATCAGGAAATCACAGGTTTGTCTGTGGCTGTGCAATGCGGAATGAAAATGTCCTTCCTAACAAGGAGTGAGTGAGTGAGCTGTTTTTAAGATTGTTTCTTTTTCAGTGCTGGGGTTAAATCTTATTTTAATCGTCACTTTAATCGTGCATTAATGCTTGTTTGAGAGGTAACTGTGTTTAAATCTGTTGGTGCGTCTGTGTTTAGCTAAGCTAATGTGCTGCTGGTGTTTAAGGACATAGACACAGAGGGTCAGGGTGTATCAGATGAGTATAAAAAACAAACAAACTCTGTCAATAAACGTGCTGCTCAGCACTGCAGTTTGTGATAAAACAGCTGCCCACGTGACCATCATATCTGACTTATATGATAAGCTTTGCAGTAATTTTGATCCTGCATGATGGAGAATTGTCATCCTATTTTTGAAAAACCTTGAATGTTAAGTTTTGTCAGCTATAATTGGATGTAGCTGTCATATTATTATTCATCATGTGGTTTGCATTCTGTTTCTGTATTTGTGTACGACTGTCTCACATTTGATGCCTTTTATTACATCTGGTTAAGTGGAAACTTGGTTATTAAAGTATATTGTTGTATTGAAATGCTTTAATGACTATGTAGTTTCTTTATTCCATTACTGACAGATGTTTTTTTTTTTCATTTTATGTTTTAGTCTGTTTATGTAAACAAAGCTCCTGGTGTAAACCATATATATCTCATAAACTGTGTTCTCACTCCAAGGCAACAAAAATGAAGAACGCTGTGAAGTGGAATTCAAAACTTGGTTTTTGGATGAGCGCTTACACGTGCTAGATGAGTCCTGCTAATCTCCAGTCAGTGTCAAAGCCAGAACTGAGTTCTTTCTCCAGCTCCAGCTGTTCCCAGATCTGTTTGAAGGGACTCTGATGTGAACGCATCTGTAGGAGAGAGGGGCGGAGCTGAGATGTCAATCAGAAGTGCAGAGGGCATGTCCATCATGCAAGCCTTAGCCATGACGGTGGCTGAGATACCCGTGTTCCTGTATTCCACCTTCGGACAGGTACGTAACTTATTTGTTACTTGTTTATTAAAGGGGACATATTATGAGACATTTTCAAAATGTAAAATAAGTCTTTGGTGTCTCCAGAGTGCGTATTTGAAGTTTTAGCTCAAAATACCCCACAGATAATTTATTATACCATGTTAAAATTGACACTTTGTAGTTGTGGCTTTTTGGGGTGTGTCCCCTTAAATGCAAATGAGCTGATGAAATGCAAAAACTTATCGCCATGATAATGGTTTGTTAAAATGAAAAACTCAATTGTCCTGTTTTTTTCTCTCTCTCTCTAACTTTTGCGGTCAAACATCTCATAAACGTCATAGTTATTGGTTTTGAAACTGTGCAACATTGTTACAACAATGCATGCAACAATGCATTATTTTAAAAAAAGGCAATGTTGTAAAAAATTGTGTATATAAATAAATGTATAATTATAGTCATGATTAGGGCTTGGCAAAAAAACATAGATTTTTCAATTAATCGTTTTTTAAAAACGTGGTCGATTAAAAATCGATTCTCAAAGAGCAGAATCGATTTTTTTTCATATTTATTTCCACAAACATTGACCGGAGGAAAGGAAGCATTTTAGATTTCGCAAGCAAGACGTGTTGTGGCTTTTAATTTCTTTTTATTAATTACCCACTTGTAAACTGCTGTTCACTGTTCTTTTTATTAATATAGTATGTGTATTAAATCTATATTCATTGAGTTGAATCGAGAATCGAGTATAAAAACCTACCTGAGAACCGGAATCGAAAATTTAATCGAGAATCGGAATCGAATCAATTTGATAGCTTGTGAATCGAAATCAAATCGATCTGGAACATCTGAATCGATACCCAGCCCAAGTCATGATTAATTATTAATCTGATTTATGATCATTCAGTTCGGTGATAAGAACTGCGATAGAGGCGTCAGTGTTTTTGTTATGAATGCAGCAGCTATGTTATGAGCGAAACTACAAAATAACCCATTCCTCGTTGTTTTCCCATCTCTCTTTATTCCTCTTTTCCATGCTGAAATCATGTATTTCCTATTCCCTCTTTGATTTGTCTGTCTCTCTGTCAGTCTATATTCTCTCAGTTAAAGTTGAGTCCAAGTCTGAAGAAGGTTCTGTTCGCCACAGCGCTGGGCAGTGTCGCTTTGGCTCTGACCGCACATCAGTTAAAGAGGCGGGGTAGGAAGAGGAAACAGGTGGCCGGTAAAGATGAGCAGAAACCTGTGGTCATTCCTGAACAGCTTCTCCGAACCCACAGACCTTCCTCACTCAAGAGAGGTGATGATGTTGACACGTTTACCTTTTAAGCATGTCAGTTTTTCTTTCCATCTTGCCGGTAGTAATTTTGTTTTGTTGATTTTTTTTGTGCACACTGGCGTGATTTGTGCTGATGTTCATAAGGGTGGGTTGAGTGGTACTGAGATGTTGCTATGTAAATAAATTAGGGCTGTCAAAAGATGAATCGCGATTAATCACATAAAAAATAAACGTTTGTTTTTGCATAATATATGTGTGTAATTATTAATACACAGACATGCATGTATGTATTTAAGAAACATTTACATCTATATAGCTTTTTATTTACATTTTAATATATTTTATTTTATATATACTTAAAAAAATTCTTAAATGTATACATGTATGTGTGTATTTATCTATATACATAATTATTACACACCAAAATATATTATGCAAACTTTTATTTTGTATTTGTTTAATTGCAATTAATCGCGGTTTATCACAAATAATCGTGATTAATCATTTGACAGCCCTAAAATAAATGAATAGGCTCTAGTTAAAAGTTGATTTATTTGTTTGCAGGTCCGGTTTCAGCAAGGCAGATGATGAGTCCCAGTACTCGCAGTAATGACACGCTCAGCGGCGTCTCATCTATCGCTCCCAGTAAACGCTCCAGCTCTTCACATAGTATCGCCTCGGTGCGTTACACCTAAACACTTTTGTTTATTACAATATGCGCCTTTCCAGGATACTTGTCATTGGGCATTTTAATATTTTCTACATACATGAGCTTGGATCACTGTCTTCACAATATTTCATAATTTCAAATCACAACAGTGTATTTATTTATTTGATAACTTCCTGTATCAATTTGACATTCCATAATAATGTTCACTCATTATCTCTTATTAGTTGTGAGCACGCCTAACTAAAAAATAAACATTATTGGTTGTGTTTCAGATGCGAGGCCCTTCCTCTCCCAACCAATCAGTAAATGCAGTGGGAATGCCGTGGGAGGCGGAGCCAGTAGCAGAGGAAATGGGAATTGGCGAAGATGCTAACGCTGAGAACCTCTATCTCATGGGTAATTTTATTTATTTGTGATGTAAAGTACCGATCAGAAGTTTTGAAATACTCACTCGTTCTTTATTTATATATTTTTTAGGGCTTGGGAAAAGATTAATCGCGATTAATCGCATACAAAATAAAAGTGATTTTTGGCATAATATATGAGTGTGTGCTCTGTGTAATTATTATGTATATATAAATACACACACATTCATGTATATATTTAAGAAACATTTACATGTGTGTATGTATGTATGTATATATATATATATATATATATATATATATATATGTATATATATATATATATATATATATATATATATATTTTTATTTATTTATTTATATTTTTATATATTCTATATATAAATTAAAAAAATTGATATATAAATTAAAAAAATCTGACATGAATATATGTATGTGTGTGTGGTTAAATATACACAATAATTACACACAGTACACACAGATGTATTATGCAAAAAATTACTTTTATTTTGTATGCGATTAATCGCGATTAATCTTATGGCATTACATTAATGTAACACTGGGAATTTAGCAAATTTTGGAAAAAGTATTGAAAATAAATCATAACGCCGTTATTTTTTATCATCTGAAGTGCACTCACCCTTTTTGAAGTTTCACAATATGTTTAGTATCACAGATGTTTAGAGATTCAATGTTTTGTGTCTTGTCCTCCTGCAGGTATGGAGTTGTTTGAGGAAGCTCTGCGTAAGTGGGAAAGGGCGCTAAACATCAGACACACAACTCATTCGGGCACTTCATCTGCTAGCAGTCTCGTCCCAGAGGGATCCGAACTCGTAGAGCACCATTCGGTAAGAATCAAGAATGTTGATGTAGGGGGCGCTATTGTAGACATTGACATAAAATAAGGTCAGTTTGGGCGATAACTATATAGTTTTAAAATCATTTTGACTACAACACACCTATAGTGATAAGGAGCGATATAGTTGGGCTAAATTTCAGAGAAAAGATGTTCGGCATTGAAAATTCAACGGTGACATAGAATGATTGAACGGGGTATTTATCCTTGTGCTGTGATGTGACATGTAGACAAAAAAATTTTTGTTTGGGTCTGTAATGCCTTGGGAAGCTTCCTAAAAACCTCTCTCAGATAGCCCTGTTATGGTGGAGGATTTTAAACAAGTGGTTTTGCACCTATTTGGCTCCCCCTACTGGCTTAACTTGCAATCTCATTACTGATTGGTTGACTTTGCTGCCCCTTCTAAAAATGTAGCCAATTATTTTAAAGTGGAGGGGCAGTGAGATGCCTGTGATGTCATAAGCATCAGTTTTTCAGATTGGGCCGTTTTCTGGCTGACATTTCTAAAAGAGGAATTTCTATGAGACTGAGATGTTTAGCACTTTTTGTATGTTCGTGAATGCGGGTAGACTACCATTATTCAAAAAAGACAAGGTAAAAATTATTTTTCATTCTCTGTCCCCTTTAAAGGAAAAGGAAGTCATCTTCATCCAACTTAACATTATCATCCATTAGTGTGAACTCTAATAAAGTTATATTTATAGTGTGAATGACCCTTTAAAGTTAGTTACTGTTTTTTGTCTAGCTATTGTTGAAGATACTTTGTTGGCCCTTGGGTACTGACATGACATTTGTTATATATTGATGATCAAGTACTGCGTCTTGCGTTTTTGATGGTTTGTGGGTTGCATTCATTCATCTTCATCTGTCATTGCTGCAGCCTGAACTTCGCAATCATCAGTTTGCGGTGAAGCTCGAGTCTTTACTCCACCGAGCGTATCACTTGCAGGAGGATTTCGGCAGCACCATCCCGCCTGACAGTCTGCTCGCTGACCTGGGTAACACACACGCACACTCATGGTTACATTATCTTTGTGATGTTTTAGCAGTTTACATGAGTGTGTATTTGTATGCAGAGAGTGAAGGAACTCTGATCCTGCCCACACTTGGAAGTTCTCACCCGATTCAAGATGATGATGATGCTACGACAGTCACGTCAGACGACTCGTTTTTCTCCGCAGCTGAGGTCAGGAAACATGCGAACACACTTAAAACTGTTTTTGATGAAATGTAGGTGTTATATAGTTTTGGTCACACCAGACTTTAACTGTCATTCAGTCGTTGTAGCAGCACTTTGGGTGTTCTGCTTTTATGTCTTTAAAGGCACAATATGTAGCCACAAGAGGTCACTATATAGGTATGATATGAGTATGCCTTAGACTTTGATCTTAGAAAGTCTTAAATCATTTAATCTGTTTTTCATTTTCTTCTGTAGTTATTTGAAGCACTTTCTCTGGAGGACACGGTTCACCTCTTAAAACCTGCAGCTCTGTATGAAGAAGCTATGAGTTTAGTTAAAGATGGAGGCGTGGCCTGCAGAACAGTGAGGTAGATGTACAATGTAACCAAGAAGTTGCTGCTTCTTTGGCTTTTGTCGTGATACTGCAAAATGCCCGTGGCTGTCTGTATGTCTCTTTGTCTGTCTATCTGTTTTTGTATCTGTCTGTCTGTCTGTGTATTTTCCTGTGTCTGTCTGTGTGTCTGTTTATTGGCCTGTCTGTATGTGTGTCGGTCTGTGTCTGTGTGTGTGTATCTATCTTTCTTTCTGTCTGTCTGTTTATCTATCTGTCTTTGTCTGTCTGTCTGTCTGTATTTTCCTGTCTCTGTCTGTTTGTCTGTCTGTGTATATGTCTGTATTTCTGTCTGTCTGTCTGTAAATCTGTTTCTGTTTGTTTGTCTGTGTGTGGTCTGTCTTGTCTGTCTGTTTATCTGTCTGTGTATATGTCTGTCTGTATTTTCCTGTCTCTGTCTGTCTCTCTGTAAATCTGTTTATCTGTATTTATGTCTGTGTATCTGTTTGTCTGTGTATATGTCGGTCTGTCTGTGTATCTGTCTGTGTATCTGTGTGTGTGTGTGTGTGTGTGTGTGTGTGTGTGTGTGTGTGTGTGTGTGTGTGTGTGCGCGTGTGTTCCTGTCTGTCTGTCTGTAAATCTGTTTATCTGTTTGTTTGTCTGTCTGTCTGTGTATCTGTCTGTCTGTCTGTCTGTAAATCTGTCTCTGTCTCTGTGTGTGTGTATGTCTGTGTGTATCTGTCTTTGTATCTGTCTGTGTGTATCTGTCTGTGTGTGTGTGTGTGTGTGTGTGTGTGTGTGTGTGTGTGTGTGTGTGTGTGTGTGTGTGTGTGTGTGTGTGTGTGTCTGTATGTCTCATCTGTCTATCTCTTTGTTTGTCTGTGTATCTGTCTGTCTGTCTGTGTATCTGTCTGTCTTTCTGTCTGCCTGTGTATCTGTCTGTCTGTGTGTATCTGTCTTTGTATCTGTCTGTCTGTCTGTCTGTCTGTTTATCTGTCTGTGAATATGTCTGTCTGTGTGTCTGTCTGTATTTTCCTGTATCTGTCTGTCTCTCTGTAAATCTGTCTACCTGTTTGTTTGTGTGTCTATCTGCTTGTTTTGTGTGTCTGTCTGTCTGTACATCTTTCTGTCTGTACATCTGACTATAAATCTGACTGTCTGTAAATTTTCCTGTCTGTATTTTCCTGTCTGTAAATTTGTTTGTTTGTCTGTGTGTGTGTCTGTGTTTCTGTCTATCTGTCTGTCTGTCTGTCTGTCTGTGTATCTGTCTGTCTGTCTGTCTGTCTGTCTGTCTGTGTGTATCTGTCTGTCTGTATTTTCCTGTCTGTCTGTCTGTAAATCTGTTTATCTGTTTGTTTGTTTGTGTGTGTCTGTCTGTGTGTCTGTGTGTCTGTCTGTGTCTGTCTGTCTGTCTGTCTGTCTGTCTGTCTGTCTATGTGTCTGTCTGTCTGTCTATGTGTCTGTCTGTCTATGTATCTGTCTATGTGTCTGTCTGTCTATGTATCTGTCTATGTGTCTGTCTGTCTATGTATCTGTCTATGTGTCTGTCTGTCTATGTATCTGTCTGTCTATGTGTCTGTCTGTCTGTCTGTCTATGTATCTGTCTGTCTGTCTGTCTGTCTGTCTGTCTGTCTGTCTATGTGTCTGTCTGTCTATGTATCTGTCTGTCTGTCTGTCTATGTATCTGTCTGTCTATGTATCTGTCTGTCTGTCTGTCTATGTATCTGTCTGTCTGTCTGTCTGTCTATGTATCTGTCTGTCTGTAAATCTGTCTCTGTATGTGTATGTCTGTGTGTATCTGTCTTTAGGCCTGGGGCGGTAACCGGATTACCGTCATACCGCGGTCACGTGACCCATGCCGCGGGTCTGAGCTCCTCACCGTCATAACCGCAAAAAAAACAAAAAAAAAAAACACTTGAAACATTGGCCTGCACTTGTTTGTATGTGCGGATGTTATACACGCAGCTTGTTAACAACCGCAACTTGTTAACTGAACATTAACTGATATGATTTTAATATTAAATTGTCATTGAGTAGAAATACAGGTGACGTTGTCTGTCACTCGTTTAAAGTAATACAAACATTTTATCTAATTTGAACGTGCAAACAACCGCAACAGATCAACAACAGAATCAGGTTTCATACATTATCAAATTTTCACGCAACATAAAGAGCACGCGATCAGTCCGAGGATTAATATCCAGTTATTTCTCTTTTTTCATCTAGCCTACAACAGTGGCCATTTCTAAAGCAGGACACATTTCAAAAAGTTTTGCTTTTGCGTCTTCTTTCTCTGTTTGTGGAAAAAGACAGATGTTTATGGTAAGGGTCGAGCATAGAAGCGGTCTGTCCGAGCACGCGCAACAAAGGCGGACTGCCCAGCCAGGCGCGCGCGAGACAGACGCGGACTGCCCAGCCAGGCGCGCGCGAGACAGACGCGGACTGCCCGGGCGCGCGTGAGACAGACAGACCGCGTCATCTTGCACACACACACGCGTTTCCGTGCAGCTTCCCAGCTATACTCAAGCACGGACACATACTGTATGCAGTACAAGTGATTTCTCATACAAATGTTTATTTTACCAGACCATCAGGGCAGCAATAATTTGCGTCATTTACAGGCTATTCACAAATTAAGGATAGAAAAGTGGCGAAATGTCTGTAGGCAAGTGTGGACACGCACAATGCGTTTACATTTTTTTTTTACTGATAATATTAATTGTTCAAGTTGTTGAATGTTGAAATTGAAGAAATGTGGAAGGAAATAATATTCACTTTACATATTCCTTAAGTAATTTGCACGTGTTTTGTATTAAAGATAAATAAATCATGCATGTTATGTAACTCATTGTCTTGCCAATAAACCGCAAAACCGCGGGAATTTGTTGATTACCGACCGCGGTAAAAACAAATCCAAACCGGCCCAGCCCTATCTGTCTTTGTATCTGTCTGTGTGTATCTGTCTTTGTATCTGTCTGTGTGTATCTGTCTGTCTGTATGTTCCTGTCTGTCTGTGTGTGTCTGTATGTCTCTAAATCTGTCTATCTCTTTGTTTGTCTGTGTATCTGTCTGTCTTTCTGTCTGTGTGTATCTGTGTGTGTGTGTCTGTCTGTCTGTCTGTAAATCTGTCTATCTGTTTGTTTGTGTGTGTGTGTGTGTGTGTGTGTGTGTGTGTGTGTGTGCACGTGTTTCTGTCTGTAAATCTGTGTGTGTGTCTGTCTATGTGTATCTGTCTTTGTATCTGTCTGTGTGTATCTGTCTGCCTGTCTGTATTTTCCTGTCTGTCTGTGTGTGTCTGTATGTCTCATCTGTCTATCTCTTTGTTTGTCTGTGTATCTTTCTGTCTGTCTGTGTATATGTCTGTCTTTCTGTCTGCCTGTGTATCTGTCTGTCTGTCTGTCTGTTTGTTTATCTGTGAATATGTCTGTCTGTGTGTCTGTATGTATTTTTCTGTATCTGTCTGTCTCTCTGTAAATCTGTCTATCTGTTTGTTTGTGTGTCTATCTGTTTGTTTTGTGTGTCTGTCTGTACATCTGTCTGTCTGTAAATCTGTCTATATGTTTGTTTGTCCTTCTGTGTATCTGTCTGTCTGTCTGTAAATCTGTGTCTGTGTGTGTGTGTGTGTCTATGTCTCTAAATCTCACTTTAAATCTCTCTCTAAATCTCTTTGTTTGTCTGTGTATCTGTCTGTCTGTCGCTTTGTCTGTGTGTGTGTGTGTGTGTGTGTATCTGTCTGTCTGTGTATCTGTCTGTATTTTCCTGTCTGTCTGTCTGTATTTTCCGGTCTGTCTATCTGTAAATTTGTTTGTCTGTGTGTGGTCTGTCTGTAAATTTGTTTGTTTGTCTGTGTGTGTGTGTGTCTGTGTTTCTGTCTATCTGTCTGTCTGTGTATCTATCTGTAAATCTGTCTGTTTGTCTGTGTGTATCTGTCTGTCTGTATTTTCCTGTCTGTCTGTCTATCTGTGTATCTGTCCGTTTATTTGTAAATCTGTCTGTATATCTGTCTGTTTTTTTTTTTTTTAGAAAGAAGCATCTGCTAAATGCATAAATGTAAATGTAGTGTGATTATAGGATCACATTTGTCTCTGTAAAAGCAAATCACTTTATTTCCTCTGAGACTTCATTTCCGTCAGGGCTGATGGGAACTCTTCGAGGTCACGTGACCGCAGTGCCTCTGTTTTACAGGTCAGAACTTCTGGAGTGTTTTAGCGATCAAGACTTTCTTGCCAAGCTGCACTGTGTACGACAGGCCTTCCAGGTCAGCAGACATTCACACACGATTAAACACAAACATACAGATATACTCACGAGCTGTTTATCAGCTGTGTGTGTTTATGTGTGTGTGTGTAGGTGCTGCTGATAGATGAAACACACAGAATATTCTTCATGGAGACAGGGAAGCAGATGATTTCAGGACTCATGGTCAAAGCCAATAAGGTCATTGTAAAATATATGACTTCTGTAATGTGAACCGTAAATTAAGTATTAATATTTAATATTCATAAATTATTTGATTCTCTCCATATGAACATGTGTGTGTTTAGAGTCCTAAGGCCTTTCTGGAGAGTTATGAGGACATGTTGCAGTACACGCAGAGAGAAGAGACGTGGCCGGTCACCAAAATGGAGCTGGAAGGGAGAGGGGTGTGTCCTGTCTCTCTGTACAATGTTTGCATGTAAATACCTGATGTACATGATCCCTAACATGTTTTATTCTGTTCTAGGTGGTCTGTATGAACTTTTTTGACATTGTGCTGGACTTTATCCTGATGGATGCGTTTGAAGATCTAGAAAGTCCTCCATCGTCTGTGGTCGCCGTATTGAGGAACCGATGGCTCTCGGACAGTTTTAAAGAGACGGTACGTTAACATTACACTTGGAACCGTATCAGTAATAAATGTTTAATGTTGATTTATTTGGATAAATGTCTTTGATTTCTGTGTTTTAATCTTTCTTAGGCTCTGGCTACAGCCTGCTGGTCTGTGTTGAAAGCTAAGAGGAGGCTGCTAATGGTGAGAATTTAAAACAAAAGTATAAATGTATGTATACTCACTATGGTTTAGGTGCATGTTTAGTCATTTCGCAACTGTTTACTATGTCTTTACTATGTGCAAAGAAGTGGATTTAGTAAATTTAGTATGTTTAGCATAGATTTAGGTTTGCATGCACTGTGCTGCAAAAGGCAGTCATATACCAATAAAATGACATTTGCGAAAATAAGCATTTCAATTACTCCATTGCCATTAAAGTGAAATTACTGAATGTAAACATAAGCCTGATTAAAAAATGCTCATTTCCAAGAAAACTCTGAGGGTTTTGCATCTGAACTCTTCATATATAATTAACTGTATTTGTGGCTGTACCTTCAGTGTTTGTGTTTGTTGTTCAGGTTCCAGACGGTTTTATTGCTCATTTCTATGCGATCTCTGAACACGTCAGTCCAGTTTTGGCGTTTGGGTTTTTGGGCCCCAGACAACACCTGAGTGAGGTCTGCACTATATTCAAGGTATGACACATTACTGTACACATCTAAACCTGCTGCATAGAAAATCTGAATATAATTAATAAAAAAAATCAGAATATAACTTATGAAAAAATACACCTAATATAATCTATGAAAACAAATCTGAATGTAACTTATGAAAAAAAAACTGATTATAATTTAAAAAATACATATGAATATAATTTCTGAAAAAATACATCTGAATATAATTTATGAAAACAAATCTTAATGTAACTTATGAAAAAGAAAAATTCAGAAAATAACTTGTGAAAAATAATTCAGAATTTAACTTGTGAAAAAAAATTCTGAATGTAACTTGTAAAATATTTTTTGAATGTAACTTATGGAAAAATATCTGAATATAACTTATGAAAAAAATTCTGAATATAATTTATGGGAAAAAAATCTGAATATAATTAATGAAAAAAATTCAGAATACAATTTATGAAAAAATACATCTGAATATAATTTATGAAGAAAAATTCTGAATGTAACTTATGAATAATAAAAATTCAGAAAATAACTTGTGAAAAAAATTCAGAACTTAACTAGTGAAAAAAATTCTGAATGTAACTTATGGAAAAAAAAAATTGAAACAAAATTTTGAATATAACTTATGAAAAAAATCATAATATATCTTATGGAAAAAAATCTGAATATAACTTATGGAAAAAATCTGAATATAACTTATGAAACAAAATTCAGAATATAACTTATGGAAAAAATCTGAATATATCTTATGGAAAAAAATCTGAATGTAATTTATGGAAAAAATCTGAATATAATTTATGAAATCATACCTGAATATAATTTATGAAAAAAAATCTGAATATAATTTATTAAAAAAATTCTGAATATAACTTATTAAAAAAATTCTTAATATAACTTATGGAAAAAAAAAACAGAAAATAATTTATGGAAAAAATCTGAATATAACTTATGAAAAAAAAATCATACTATATCTTATGAAAAAATCCAGAATATAACGTATGGAAAAAAATCTGAACATAACTTCTGAAAAAGAATTTTTTTTAATATAACTTATGGGAAAAAAATCTGAATATATCTTATGAAAAGCTAAATTCAGAATATAACTGATGAATTTTTTTATAATAACATATGAAAAATAATTTAACTTGTGAAAAAATACCTCTATGTCATCAAGATAAAGTCAAGTCTGCTTTTATGGTCAATTCTTCCACATGTACAGTACATACATGCAGAGAATTAAAATTGTGCTTCTCTCAGACCCTTGGTGCTTACAGATAACACGAACAGTAAAACATTTAATTAGATCATACAACTATATAATAAAATACAACTATACAAATATACAAATAAAGAAAGATAAGTAAAACAGCAGGAGGGCAAAAATTCTGAATATATGTTTATGTCTTTGTTTGTTCAGTTGTGAAGAAATTAAATTTTTGAGAAAAACATTCCAGTATTTTTCTCCATATAGTGGACTTTACGTATTACGTGATTACGTGGAAAGGCCATGGGTTACATATGTGAAACGCACACTTGCGGACCTTTTAAACAATTAACCGACACAAAGACATTAATTAGTTAGTATTATTTTACAAACAACAACGTCTAAATGCTCCTCTTTCTCAAACTCAAACTGGCTTGGGGACATTTCTGAGATTGACATTTCATCAGAGGGCCGCAGAGCTATTTTAAGGTTAAAAAAGTACAATATTTCTGTAAATGAACTGTTTAAATTCTATTATTTCATCTATCATAATAATAATAATAATACTTGATAATATAGAAGCAGTGGTTTTTATCTTTTAAATATACATTAATTTATAAAAGTAAATAATTTCTTAACCTTATCTTTAATAACTAAAGCCTATTAAAACCTTGCATTTAACCAACAAACTAAATTTTTGTATACATTTTGTTGGGTTTATTTGACCCTTTATTCAATAAAGACACAATCAGACCACAGACCAAGTTTTTCTCGCGAGGGAGAGAGCTAGAGAGTCTTATCAATTCAGCAAAGTGAGTTACCACACATACATTAAACTGTGATGACATAATAACCTTGCATGCAGGTGTTTAAACTATTAATGACTATATGTGTACGTGCATAGGAGAAAGGTAATCAATCATTGATAATACATGGAAGTATATGTAAGACACAGGATGTGAGGCGGGCCTCACTAACATAATAGAAATAAGAAAAACAAGTTTACCCAATATTCTTAACTAAAGGTGAAGAGTTTAGCAGAGAAATAAATCATACAGAAATGTTAACTAAAACAATAGCAGCATAATTAAAAATACATCAGCATTACGTAATAGGAGTATATTGTAGGAGTAGTAAAAATATGAAGCAGCACAGTAAAAAACATCCTTTTCCTATCACATTTATACTCTATAATAAAAAATATTTTTCTTATCTGTAGTTTAATACTGCATTACATCTACGGCTCTGCCATGCGGTGTCTCCATTAGAACTTAGAAGCTGTGACTTGTTGATGTGAGCCCCACCGCAGCACTTCTCTCAGTAACAGCTGATTTCCACCCGGAAATAACAAATTTTCTCTTGACAAACACTACAAAGTCCCGACCAGATTAACTGATCGGATGGTGACAATGATATGATTGACGCGATGTTCAGATGAGGAATTAAAATCCGATCACGCATTCTGTTATCCTCGCAATCACAGAGCGGCGCGCTCGGCTCATGGCTGCGTAGCAACGGATGGCGCCAAGCCACGGAGCGCAACTTCCGCTCCCGAGCACTTTAGAAAGTATGAAACGCCTTACATGCGTTGTTAGACGTGACATGTGAACGAACCCTTAAACGTTTAAATTAAGAATCAAACGAATATATAACAAAGTGAATAAAAATCTTTCTGCGGGCCAGATTATGTTATATTGTTGAAAGGTGCCGCGGGCCGGGAGTTTGAGACCACTGGTTTAGAGTAAGGTGACCAGATTTTTTAAATGACAACCGTGGACATTTACTAGTTTAATGGTCAAAATATCATTAAAATCTTATTGTTGTTATCTATAAATAAAAAAATGGGGACAAAACATTTTTTTTTTGTTGCAAAAATGACTCTCTTACTTAGTATTTCTGTCTTGTTTTCAGTACAAATATCCAAAAAAATCTTAAATCAAGATGCATTTTCTTCATAAGCAAAATCCTCTAAGAAAAAAAATATTAAACTGAAGTGAATTTGTGCTTAAAACAAGCAAAAAAATCTGCCAGTGGGGTAAGATTTTTTTGCTTATTTTTTGCTTATTTTTGCGAATTAAATATTTTGGTCTAAAAACTACTTATTTTCTTACGGCATTTTGCTTATCAAGGAAATGAATCCTGTTTTAAGAATTTTTTAATATTTGTACTAAAACAAGAGAAAAATACTTCGTAAGAGAGAATTTTTTTGAGTGTTTCTAATTTAATTAACTAAACAATTTCTGTAGCCTAAATCTATTTTTCCCTTTTTTATTCAGTGCACATATATGGCATGACTACTTCAGTACTTCAGCTGATTACATTGTAAATGTTAAAAACAGAAGAAATAATACAAAATGTAAACATGAGGAGTTAGTACCTTAACCCCCGATAACTTTGACTGTTTTCATATCTTGATTGATGATAACTTGATGACGCTTTCTCGTGTGTCTCATAGTAAATTCTTCTTCGCTAAATCAGTGGCGTGCAACAAAAAAATCAGTGTAGCTCGCGGTTCCCTCTACTGGTGAAAATATTCATTACATGACTGCTCCGGTCTGGTACAGAACACCAAAAAACGGGACTGTCCCAGAAAAACGGGGACGTCTGGTCACCTTAGTTTAGAGGCCTTTGAAACTGTAAACTGGTGAGTAAAGATCACTATATGCAGGGTGCGATTTGTGAAAAAAACAGAGGGGGGGATGTTTTCATTGGCGTTGAATTCAGTGACGGCGTGTACGCGTACCAACCTTATTTCGTCATGAGTCATTTTGTACCCACCACTTTTAACTTCCGTCCATAATAATTTGACTTTTGGTTCGATTTTTTTGACTGTTTTCAGTGGTCATGAGGAGCCATATGAGAGAGAAATTTGGTAATCATTATCCGACCTAACAAAATCCATTATATTATTATAATTATTATTATTATTATTTTTATATATATATATTTTATTAAAATATTCACTGTCTGCTGAACTTGTACAGGAACATCAAAATATAACCAGCTTTTTAAAATGGATTTAAAACTAAACATTTAGGGGCTAATCACACCAACGCGCTTTAAACGCTTTTTTTTTTAAAAAGAGCAGTGCAACGGGCTTTTTATATTGCTAAGCAACCACCGAGTCAGCTGAAATCCCACGCATCCCCCCCGGCAAATCGCACCCAGACTATATGGAGAAAAATCCTGGAATGTTTTTCACTCAAACTTAATTTCTTCTCTGAACAAAGAAAAACAAACATTTTGGATGACATGGGGGTGAGTAAATTATTAGGATTTTTTATGAAAGTGGAGTAATCCTCTAAGATGGGGGTTCCCAAACTTTTTTCCTGCGCACCCCCTTCTATGTCCCAACCGGGTTGGCGCACCCCCAATCCTCACTTCAAAAAATAAAACGCTAAATAGATTTGTTTTTAAAGACTCATGTTCAATCATGCGCAAATAACCAGGGGCCGGTTGCAACAGCCGGACGTTAAAGAGTAACTAAACCCCTGGTCAGAGCCTGACTCCACCCACTGGCAATATTTGAAAAATGCAAGAAAAGTGGGCAGATCCCTACGAAGATAGAGGGGACGAACTAAGCTTGTACCAAGTGTGTGGTGAGATCGTAACAAGGGCGTGGTGAGCTTGAACCTGCTTACGTCACGAGTCATTTTTTGGACCCAACATCCAATGGGAAAATTCAACTGCAGTAGCCACCGTTCAACCTGAAGAGGGCAGCACTCAGACGTTTTTACACCATATATTGTAGTATTGAAACACTATATATCCAAATGTCAAAAAAATTACTAAAATCAATAAACAGCACTAATAAAACATCATTCTTACAGATCATTAACTAAAAAAAGTTGGTCTGGGGTTTAGTTACTCTATAAGAAGTTGGGTGTAAGTCCTACGTCTGACATTGTGAAAAATAATTACGCGTGTTGCACCATCTGAAACTACGACCAGAGTCCCTCTCAGCGTAGATGATGCGCCCCCGTGTATGCGTTTAACCACTGTGATATTTAGATGCCATTCGAGTTTACTATGGTAAAAAACGTACACTTACTGCCATCAGCTAATAGATGATATATAAGAGTTTCCTCATGTTTACCAGTGCGCTCTCCTTAGATGCCTGCGTTACGTGCAGACCCATCATTCACAAAAGCCTTTACTGTTCGCACAAAAGGTGTATAATAGTTTGCAGATTCATTATAACAGCTCAAGTTTAAAACAAAATTAAATGGGAGCTTTTAATAAGCTCTCTACAGTGTCTTTGTAAGTATTTATGTATTTTATTATATAATTTATTGGCGGTCTCTTTACCATGCATGAAAACACATTGCTCGCGTATCCTGTGCCCATGTCTCGTCAAATTTCATTATTTTTGCCATAAAAAATTCTCTCTCTCTCTTGGTCCCTCTCCTCCTTTGTGACTAACAACTTTATCATAAAACGTCCCACACTTGACAGTTTCCCTGATTTCAGCCAGTTAAGCATATTTATAATATATATGGAATGAATGAAACGAGTTGGGACGCATATAGCAGCTGCAGTGCATAACAGAAGAGCAGTGCGTAGAAAAAGACAGCAGCTGTCTTCTACGTTTCTATCAAAAACTAATTAATTATAGTTTTTATTTAAAATAAAAGTGATTACAAAGAAAATGTTAAATGTTCATGTTAACTGAGTTTTTGTTTATTTATTGTATAGAAAAATCCCATTACATTTTTCCTCTCGCGCACCCCCTGGTGGCAGCTCGCGTACCCCTGGGGGTGGGTGCACCACACTTTGGGAATCATACATCACAAATCATAAATATGATTGATGGTGACCTCCATTTTGTCCAGGAATGTGTGACATCATCACGACCCAGATGCCATTTTGTTTTGGCATGTCTACAACTTCTAAATATTAATTTCATAATGATCATTCAACTTTTCTACTTGACTTCTCAGTATAATGACAATACTGCCTAATTTTGAAGTAAACTAAAGATACACGACTGGACTTTATAACACAGGGCGCTCAATGTTTGATGGTCAATTTAAAAAAAATATGGCAGCATAAATTAAGATTATCCACTTTCTCCAGAGAGTCACTTCCTAACACAACATTCCTGAGAGATGCTATTACTCCATATGTAAATCAATGTGACTGTGCCCGGGTTATGACTGGGTTATTTAAATACACATATTGTTTATGAGCAGTACATGTCTGAACTCTGGCCTCTCACATGGCCAATCATGCAATACAAAAACACATGTTAATCCTTTATACAATTGATTTAAGTCACTTTACCTAGGGGGTCAGCAAACGTTTGTCACGCATTCACTTGTTACATGTGTGATTTAAAGCCACAGATGCTGATGATATCTTTATAATTGATTACAACTTTACAAATAAAAAAATCTGGGTCTTTTGATAATAATAAAATAACAATCTTGTAAACGGACCAGGACTGAATACATCTTTTTAAAATAATACATGTCTTCATAAAAAACAGAGTTTTACTAAAAGAGGAAAAAAAGATACTCTTTGATATCTGTTATCAGTTACAAATGCTGATTTATTGTTTTGTACGCAAAACATCTCAACTTCAGGCTTTTTTGTTTGCTGAGTGTTAATTTACTTTATAAAGATTCAAACATCTAATACGTGTTGCTTGGCTCACTGTAAGACTGTAAGTTTACCTGTAAAGGTAGGGTAACACATTTGATCCTGAAACTTTATGCTGGTTAAAAGTCTCCTCACATCCTGATAGCAATCACTGTGTTAAGTTGTTTAAATGTATTTGTAGAAATTTATGTCATCTGTGAAAGGCGTAGGACCAAAAAATGTTCAACCAATCATAGATTACGGTCCGAACAGACGTTTCCTTTTTTTCTCTCACCCGGAAGCGTAATTTGAATGCCACCGCACAGCCTGTTCACGCAGACACCATACGTCATCGGTGCGTTCACGTGCGCTCACCTTCTGTCTGAGCAAACTTTTCCGCTGAATTGACAACCTGCACAGGAGTCACAAAACGAAAGACATCTTTATAACAACAACAGCTAAAACTGCCTGGACCCGCAAAGAGCAAAACCCCAAATTAACATCGGTAACTTTACTGCTTTACCATGAGTTGCAAACAGCTACAGAAGGCAAAGGGTCTGAAAGGGTCGTTGCACTGTTTATTTTGGTAAGGTAGGTACGCAATATGTTTGTATTGAGATGGATTCAGATATTCTACTTTGATGAAACATTGTGTTGCTTATGAAATGTGTGTTTGTTTACGAATTAGCGTAACAATATAGTTACTACTTCTACACAACCGAAAGTGTGCTTTAACTAATTCTTATGTAAACCAGTTGTTTATGTTGGTTATTTTGGAAGTTTTCTCACTGGTGAATGAGACACGAGATGTGACCATCTGATCTGTGCGTGTTCATGTGTTTTGAAAGAGGCGTGACTTTGGATGGCGATTTGACTGGAGGGTGGGACCGGGATTTCATTGCTAGGGGGCTACCGTTAGCATTTTTCAAAATAGGAAACCCTACCTTTAAATGGCAACTATAATATTTTCACAAACAACATAAAACAAAAATTACATTACAGAAAAGAAAAACAAATAAACTAGAAAATAATTCAAATGCATCTCATGATGTACCTCTTCAATGCAGTCTTTAAATTTCTCCAGAAAATAATAAAGTACAGATACCCTAACTGTGTAGGGGTGAGCGGTGCATTACCTAACGCAGGGTTAATGGTAACATATCTACTTTATATATTTTTGCAGGACCGAGCAATCTGCGCTTTTGGTATTTATCTCTTATTGCCAGAAGATCTACTGTTAATCGGTGAAACTTTTTGATGTGTTTTCGTTGAACAAAGAGTGTTTTGGAGGCAAATGTTTTTTTTATAACCCTCTGTTTGTTACAATGAACCTCACCTATGGGGTAATGTTTGCACTCCTGTCACTTTCAGTGTAATTGTATGAAAACGGTAGATCCCACAAACAAAGTTTAAGTATTCATTTGTAGCAGAGATGTGTGTAAAAAAATATTCATCTAACTTAAAAAATATATTTTGAATGATAGAGCCAAAGCCAAAAAGTGTTACTTTGTGCCCCGCTCTCTTCAACTTAAGCTCAGTACTCAAGTTAATGTACAACTCGACTCTTAAAAACATACTACTAGGTTTTTAAATCGATTCAACAAAATAGTTATGTTTTAAATTTACTTATCTGTCCTCATATTTATTACTCACAATGTTCACATTTTCTATTGGTCTTTACAGCAACAGATTGTTCAGTATCTGAAGGACATGTTTGATCACGACAAGGTGCGTTTCACATCGGTTTCATCTCTGGCAGAAGATATCCTCAGTTTGTCTCACAGACGGGCGGACATCCTGGTCGGTTACCTGGGCATTGAAAATCTACCCGAGAGCAATGGAGCTCTGCTCAAGAGCCCTTGCCAGGACAACAGCGGGCATCCAGACCTCAGCGAACAACAGTTGTAGATTCTGGATCTCACTGATCGATAAGTCACCAAGTGTGCAGAACTTCATTAACTTAAAGACATCAATTCTACATCACATTTAGAGATATAAACCACGACTGACTCATCAGAGGCCTTCCTCGTATTCACTTCTGTGAATAAATGCCAACGTATTTACAGCGCTGCTATTTAGAAACCTGATGGAGACTCATTCAGAATGACGGCCATTGTGTTGGGTCCTATTTGGATCCTTTCCTGAATCCACTACATCTCGACTTGATGTTTGAAGGAGCGATGTTTTAGCCGAGCTTGCTAACAGCTTCATCCCAAATCTCACACACAACACATCAACGGATGCCAAGATTTTGTGTAGATTCAGGTTATTTTGTGTCTTTGTGTTTATAATAATGGCCGAATAAAGTCTTGCACTGAAACATGCGAAGCACTGAATGCAATGAGAAAAGCCAGGAGAGATGGATTATTTGTGTATGTGCTGTACTTACAAAACCAGTCAAGAACATGTCTGGGTTATATTTTAATTCCCCCAAAATCACTTGAAGTATATTTTTAGAAAGAAAATAAAGCCTGATAATATGGGGGTAGATTTGGACGTGAGTGTGTAGAGGATGTAAAGGTTGTTTAAGAAGCTGTAGATGCGACACAGACAGGAAGTGCATCATTCAGAAGGAAACAGGATGTAGTGGTCCAAGTCACACGGGTTGTTGATGGCAAAAATGTCCGCGGTTTGTGCAGTTTGTATGGGACGACACTTAATAGTGTTCTCGCCCTCACAGTGTTTAATCTGAGATAGAGAAACACATCATGTCTGTTAGTGTGTGTGTATAATGTTTTGTCTCGGTTATTAAGGCGTGCCAATGGAGGTAAAGTTGACAAGAAACACAGATAGTTAGGGATGAAATAGATCTTGCATCGTGGCCAACAAATCTTGAGTTATGTAAAAGTAATATATAAAATAAAAACTTGTTTCTAAAGACTCTGATTAAAAGATTTAAGGAAATGTTTTGATATTACAACCAACGATAATTGAAACCCACAAAAACACATTGACATTTATGTACAATCAACATGTTTTTGTTCATTTTCACAAACTGTAGGATCATTATTGAATTTAATATTTGTTAAAAAAAACAATCACCAGTACCTTTATATTTTATAGTATGAAGGTCATAATTTTTTGTCATTATCATAAACAGTATCATATCTGCAATGACAGCATTACGTGTAGCTTGTGCTAAAATATTTTATGAGATAAGGTTGTGAATTTGTATAATTTTAAACCGTATGAGCGAGCATGAAATGTACACAGCTGTCCTCAATGTTATTCATCTTTGACAAAACTTGACCGTGTTCCTGATTTGTATGTAAATGGGATATGAAAAGATAATTTTGATTTGTCATAGTGTTTCTTTCCCAATTTGTACTGACTATTTTAAGTCACCCGTGGCCTGTCTTGCACTTTATTTGCTAGTATATTAAATCCAGTTTTTATTGAAATATAGTTAGCCTGTAGTGCATTTGTGAATTTGTCAATTTTTTTGCTATATGGACAGTTGTATAATTTATATAAATAACATCAAAGTCCAATCATCAATGGTTTGGTTTTACTGGTTTAAAAAGTAAATATACACTGTAAAACCTAAAAGTTAACTCAACTCAAACCATTTAAGTAAACCGGTTGCATTAGTTTTAAAACACATACATTTGAGTACTGTGAACTTAAACAAATTGAGTCATATGCAGTTATGCACTTATATTTAAGTTCACACTACTTGAATATAAGTGCATAACTGCACATGACTTCATTTCACAATATTTAAATTTATGTGTTTTAAAACTTAAATGGTCTAATGCAACCGGTTTACTTAAATGGTTTGAGTTAAGTTAACTGTTAGGTTTTACAGTGTAATATTAGTAATATAATATAATAAAAAAATGGATACAGTCCGGGTCATGAAAGATTGACTATGTTCCTTTGTTGTTACTGATATTTAATTTTCTTGTGTTTAATTCACTGTTAAATCTTTTCAAAGCATTTATTGTTAATTGCCAATCACGTCATTATTCTCCTCATTATTATTAATTTTTGGTTTGTGTCAAAATGTATCATTCGAGCTGGTTATGCAATAATATGGGATATATGTCTATGAAAACTGAAGGCTGACTTTATTTTCAGTGTTATAATGTGAATTGAAATTGTATGTAGATTTGTGTACGTGCTTATGTGTTTTATGACACAAATATATGAATGACTTGCCTACTTATCTACCTGTCTGACAAAACCAGACCAGACTGAAGATGTTGGGTAGATGTAAATTGAATCCACATCATTCCAAGTTAAATTAAATCTCGCTGAATCTCAGTTTATTCTGAAATAATGCTGATCCATTATTAGTTGTTAGTTCAGAAATTATCACTATTTGTATACGGATATTTGATTACTTAACATCCACCACTGAGCTAAACAATTTTCGGACTGCAACAACAATCTTATCTCTTATATTACATCAAAATTGAAAATAAACTACTAAATGAAAGAGAAATAATGGTGGATGTATAGAGTTGTGTAGGAATGTTTTCACCTATCAATCAGTAACATGTTTTTTTTATTTTTGGGCAGATTTTGTATTTTGCATGCAGATCATTTATCCGTAAGATTTCCCTAATGGTGACATTCTTGATTTTGATGTTTAAATCTGATCTATAATGATGGTCAAAGCAAATGAACCAGGTGGGATGAACAAGCAAGTCAAGCATTTTAAATTCTCTGTGTATTTGTGTTCTTCAAATGCCTTTCAATGTGTATGTGTGTTGTTTTGTTTAACTATTGAAGACTATTGTCATTTTGCCTTTCAGAGCCAACATAAATGACCTTTCTTTTGCTGTCTGTCTTTAAAATGTGTGATTTATTACATTCATATATTTGTTTTTAACCCTTCAGGTACAGTGGTAGCACACTAGGATGAACATTTCAGTATTTAAGACCCTGTTTATTTAAATTAAAAAAAGATCAAAGAGGCCTTTACACTTCTGCAAGTTTTATTCACATTTTATTTTATGTAATATTTTGTTTGGAATGCTTTTTTATTTTGTTATGTTTACTTTTGTTAATTCTATATTTTGAATATATTTAACAAATTATATATTTTTATTAATTTAAAATAATTTACTTATTAAATCTTTAATTATTTTAATAATATTTTTTCTAATTAAAGACATTTATGTTCATGTTTTGACTATTCATTCGTTTCATAAGTGTTTTTATAGATTATTTCTGTTATGCAGTGTTCTTGCCCCGTCACATCATTGAATAAAATATAAACTCATGAGTAAAACAAGTACTTAAGGAAGGAAATATATAATATTTAAATAACAGTGGTTTGTACTGCATACCAAAAATATGATATGTATAGCAATTTTACACTTTAAACCAACTAAAACATTATATTGTAAAGCATTTTGACGTGTAATAAAACACGTGTTTCTCATATTAGCTGTAATCAATTGAAGAGAATCTCCCCATTCACTTAATTTTTCTTCTTTCATTTAAATAAATCCAATTTTCATATGTCCAGCCAAACGTCCTCTGATTGGTCCAATACGCTTAACAACACGCCTCTGATTGGTCGGCTGTTCCCGTGCAGATTTTTTTCTTGTGAGAAGGCGTTCAGTGAATGGCCGCTCGTCGTAACAGCGTCCGGTGTATTTGATTGGCCGATCTTGCCGGGGCGTTTCATTCTGATTGGTCGACGCCCGATGCCCGGTGTCCGGGTAAGATGGCGTCGGAAGAGCAGTGCTCGGCACCACCTCGATGGCGGTCGATATCCTTAACTCACGTAGAGTATCCGGCTGGTAAGAGCACTTTTAAATCCTTGTTTTCTCCGCAAAGCCGTTAGCGTCACCGTACGCCACTTAATTCGCGCCACGGGTTGTGTGGGACATCGCGCGACTGAATGGCTACGGCCAGGGCTGGGCTGCTAAATAATGCGCCCTCGTTACACAGCGCGCAGGAAACGGAACGCAAGCTGCCAAATAGTGCGCTTCTGTAGTACGCATGCGCGATGACCATGTACGCTCACTAGTACACCACACCGGGGATCCTTACACAGTTTCTCGGGAATATTTACGGTTTATATTTAATACTTTCATCTAATTCATAGTTGTATCGAAAAGCCCACGATCAATATTAGCGTTATATGCAAGCGGTTTGGTCCTAATCCAGGGTTAAAGGCCCGGTTTCCCCTGTTAGTTTCGGGAAACACTCGTGGCTTTGATGGGTTAATCCAGTTCATTCCTGGTTGCATCACACCCTTACTGAATCCTGTTGTTTGCTGGAGCACTGTTGCACATTTGCAAAAACATTAACGCTTGCACGTGATTAAATATGTGCACATTAAATTGTTATGCATGTTACATTAGATTGAAAGCTCTTAACATAAATGGATAAGTGCTGTTGGACAGATATGTTAGCTTGGCAGTGGCAAAATTGATGCTTCATACACGTAATGAATGTTTAATGTCACATGGATACTGGATTCTGAAATGGTACAATTTTAAACACAATCCCACTCTGTGCCCCATGCAAATTTGTGCTATGAAGTGATCTATGAGAGACCGTGCTTATAGGGCATTATATCACGGGGCTGTTGAATGCTTTATTCTGGTTGGTTGAGAACATGTATGCATTATTTTTCAATAAACGCACACTTAACCTTTTAAATGTCTTAAAATAACCACCAGAGCAATGGCTGTGTGGTATAAGTGGAATAATCGACTCCAGTCCTACGAATTACATGAAATTGTACCGTGAGGCTGTTGAATGCTTTATTCTGATTGGCTGAGAAATATTCCATGGGTGTTGATTATTTTTCTGTAAACCGCACACCTAACCTGTCATATGTCTTAAAAATAGGCACCAGAGCAATGTTTGTGGTAACTGTGGTATAAGCAGAATAATTGGCTCCAATCCTTTGAATTATTAGAAAATAATGCACACTCGCAATGTAACAATGTAGCATTACCAGCATTGTGTGTGCATTATTTCCTTATAATTCAATGGCCCGTCGTAAATTATTCCTTACATATGTACATCCACGGTGTAACTTCACTTTGTGCAGCTTTACCTTGGGTGTGCATTATTTTTAATTATTTCAATGGCTCGTTGTCAATTATTCCTTACTTATATCATGGGGCGGTTGAATGCTTCATTCTGATTGTGTGTTGTGTGTATTGTCTGTATGTCTAGGTGATCTAACGGGGCAGGTGTTGGCCTTGATGAGTCTTTTGCCCATCGCGATCCTTGTCGGCTTTGTCACTTTGATCGTCTTCAAGAGAGAGCTACACACGGTGAGTCACGCAACATCACAAACCAGCAGATTATAGGACGAAGCCCCATATCAAATGTCTATCTTTTGCTCTTCCTCTTTCTCAGATCTCCTTTTTTGGGGGTTTGGTAATGAACGAAGGGCTAAACTGGGTGCTCAAGCACATTCTACAGGAGCCACGGCCATGCAGGGGTGAGTCATCTTAGCGGGTTGTTTAAGTTTTCACTTTTATTCGGACTAAGCACAGCCAAACCAATCGTTAACTGTATATTCACACATGACCATGGCAGTTTTTTTATATTATGCATTGCAAGCTAATGTTTGTTCCCCTTGAAAACCTTAGATAGCAGATGTATTTGTGTTGACTAAAGGTTTTTGTTTATAATGGTTCTTTGTAGTTGTTCATTTGGGAGTCTAATATCACTGAACACCTGAACAGCTTGACCTTGTTAACAGAAGATACTCACAAAAGCAGATAACACTTGAAAAAATGCTTTCTTCTGCTCCCAGCAAATATCCACGCTAAAGATAACCCTATCTTCCTTTTAACTCAACTTCTACACTGAAACAAATAGTTTTGCCTGGTCAATGCTTAGTGACGTTATTGGGAAATATGCAAGTAGTTTGATTCACAGCACAGGAGTTAATGCATTGTAAACATTTTAAAGGGCACATATTATGAAAATCTGACTTTTTTCATGTTTAAGTGCTATAATTGGGTCCCCAGAGCTGCTATCAACCTAGAGAATGTAAAAAGATCAACACAGTAACTTAGTTTTTGTAAACCATTCTCTGTAAGCATGTGAATAAATAGGGCATTGAAATTTGGCTCCCCTTGTGATGTCAGAAGGGGATAATACCGCCCCGTAATCTGCACTATTCAACCACAGCACTGCCATTTAGTGCAGAGAGAGAGTGGGAATAATTGACAGCACAATTGAGTTTCATGGTCAACAAATCACCATTATGGCGATCAGTGTTTGCGATTCATCAGCTCATTTGGATTTTAAAGGACACACCCAACAACGGCACATTTTGTTTACACCTACAAAGTGGCAATTTTAACATGCTATAATATATTATCTATATGATATTTTGAGCGCAAACTTCACATATGTACTCTGGGGACACCAAAGATTTATTTGACATCTTAAAAAAGTCTTGTGAAATGTCCCCTTTGATATAAAGTTACTTAAAAATGTGATGCAAATGCACTTTAAATGACTTTGTAATGTTTCATTTATTTATTTATTAGCAAGCATGCAAAGCAGACTTTTAAAGAAAAACACAACGTTTTTCAATAATTTACTATGTTCTTACTTCAACTTGGATGAATTAATACATAGAGTGCATAAAAAGATTTTCAAGAAATGTCTTGTTTTCAGTAAAAATATCAAAAAATTATTAAATTAAGATGCTTTTTATTGATGAGCAAAAAGACCCAAGTAATTAAGTCTAATTTATAGACCAAAAATATCAAATTAAATTAATTTTGTGCATAAACAAGCAAAAAAATCTGCCAATGGGGTAAGCAAAAAAATCTTGAACATTATTCTTAAACACTAAATTCAAGAAAAATTTACTTGCCCCATTGGCAGATTTTTTTGCTTGTTTTATGCACAAAATTACTTAAATTATATATTTTTGGTCTAAAAATAAGACTTATTTTCTTGGGTCGTTTTACTCATCAAGAAAATACCTCTTAATTTAAGAATTTTAATATATATTTTACTGAGAACAAGGTAAAATACTAAGAATTTTTTTTTTTAAAAACATTTTTTGCAGTGTAGTAAAATATTGAAAAATGTGGTGGTGTTTTCCTTTAAAATACAAATACACTGCATAAAATGACTTTCTTACTAAGTAAGAATATCTAAAAAATCTTAGATTAAGATGTATTTTCTTGATGAGCAAAATGACAGAGGAAAGTAATTATAGTTTTTAGGCAAAAAATATACAAATTAAGCAAATTTGTGCTTAAAACAAGCTAAAAAATCTGCCAATGGAATAAGAAATATTTTCTTGAATTGTTTAGGAAAAAAGTAAACTCATATTAAGACCATTTTTCTTATTCCATTGGCAGATTTTTGGCTTGTTTTAAGCAATAATTTAATTAAAGTTGATATTTTTTTTGTCTAAAAACTAGACTTAATTTTTCTTTTCATCTTAATTTAAGAATTTGTAGACATTTTTACTGAAAACAAGACAAAAATACTAAGTCAGAAAGTCATTTTTTCCAATGTATATTTTTTCCAATGTATTTAACAGCTTAATTTATTACATGTTACCTAAAGCTTTTTCAGCGTGTATGGTGCATCCCTTCATGGCCCCCCAAAGAAAATTGATGTCATAAAATATTTCATAAGTTAAAATCTGAATTAAACAAAACATATTAAATGATTCAATGTAGTGCTGTTGGTTAGTAACCTAATTTTTATGAGGTTTAATTACACAGAATTAATAATAATGTATTTTATAAAATGTCATTAAACTGGAGTGCCCCTGGCACCATCTCAGGGCCCCCAGTATGAGTATCACTGACCTCAAGTATTTGAATTCTTTTTTTTTTTACAGGAGGTCACAGTTCACTCACAACAGAGTATGGGATGCCTTCCAGCCACTCTCAGTTCATCTGGTTTTTTGTTGTATATTTTTTTCTTTTTCTTTATTTAAGGTAAGACCCGGTGACCTAAAACATACCAATTAACTAAGACAGCAGAGCTCAAATCAAGAAGATAAGATTTGCTTAGAAGTCTTTTATCATGCAAATGTGATGCATTTGAATTGACCAATAATGTATGGTGGTTAACCAACCGGCAACACTGACAGTGACCAGACCGCTATCATAAAAATACTTCAAACACACAGTCTGTCCACTGTTAACAGCTAGTTGGGCCTTAAAGTCAATGTAACTGAGTGTTTTATGTAGGGAATAATATGAGGGCATTGGTATGGCAGTAATCTCAAAATGGACACATTTAATTGGCCAAGTCTATCAGTATTGGTAACAAGTAAATAAATATCTTGTTAGTTCCTCCATTTCGACTCAAAATCAAGCAAATCATCTAATTACATTTTTTTTTTAGAATGCATCAGACGAACAATGCTAGGTGTGTTGAATTGTTATGGCGGCATATACTGTCCATCATTCTACTGGGCGTGGCTTTGTTTGTCTCATACAGCAGGTAATATCTGTGTATATTTGATATTCCCGTCTATTTTTACTAATGCCTCGCAATAACAACACATCCTGTGCGTTCACAGAGTCTACCTCCTGTATCACACATGGAGTCAGGTGATTTATGGAGGTGTGGCTGGGGTGGTGATGGGAGTCGTGTGGTTTTTTATCACACAGGAGGTGCTAACACCAGTTTTTCCCAAGATAGCAGCCTGGTAACTACACAAAGATGTTATTATGCATAGTATCAATCATACAGGGTGATGATACAGTGTTGCACATCCTAACATGAGTTTCTCTTTGTCTCCTCAGGCCGATCTCAGAGTTTTTTCTGGTGAGAGATACGAGTCTCATTCCGAACATTCTGTGGTTTGAATACACAGTGACCAGATCAGAAGCAAGGTAAACCCCTTCATAGTACCTTCTGACAAATACAAAAGTAGTAAATATGGGCGACAATCGCCCTGTCCCAAATGGCACACTCTGGACTTGTGGTCCTCCTCAGAGTCCACACTTTGATGACATCACGTAGTCCAGACTTTAGGGACCCTTGATGCGAGTCCACGTGGGTGCACCGGAGTCGTATTTTGGGACAGACTCGAGCATCACACCGGAAATAGGTAGAGAAGTTGCCCGTCAGTGTGAACTCCTCCCTTCCGTCGTCTGATTGGTCTGATTGCCCTTTCACAAGGACTTCTGGGTTGGCAAAGTGCGCGAAGCCTGCTGCAGTGCGGGCTTCGCTAAAGACCGCATCAAGGGGGCAAAGGAGGCGCTGATGAGCAGACTTCAAAGCGTAAAAATGACAGATGGGACACCCTACGGACTCGTAGACTAAGCGAGAACGCACAATTTAAGGCCACGAGACCGAAAGTCCACATGAAGAGCGCCATTTGGGACAGGGCCATACTGTCAAAATGATTGATGGTGACCTTTGACCTCGGGGGAGGGGCTAACCTTTTACCTCTGAGGGAGGGGCTAACCTTTTGACCTGCGAGGGAGGGACTAACCTTTGACCTCCTGGGGGAGGGATGAACTTTTGACCGGACCGCCCACGAAGCGTTGAACTTTTGAACCGTCCCCCACCAAGCGTTGACATGTTTATGACCGGGGTTATCTCCGGGGTACATTAATTCACATCCTCCTACACTGAAACAATAAAGACAGTGTTTACACAGGTGGTCATCGTTAAAACCGCATTCCCTTCTCCCATCATAAATTATGTAAGGAGGGGCCTCCCCGATATGTATAATAAAAGCCAGGAAAATCGCAGTTACGAAAATCACAAACATGGATAGCACATGCATCTAGTGCAATACACCGGCGAGTGCTGAAAAACTTTAACTTTTAACATACACCATTTTGGAATGTGCTACATCATTATAAGATGCCTCTCTACAAATTATTTTGAACAGGGCGAATAGTTTCATTAAACACACATTTTTAGGTGAAATTTTCTAATAAATTAAGTGTTCCTTCTTTTCTTTAAAAAGCCATACCGGTTTCTTAAGCTATATTCATGGTAAATTAAACTGTAACGTTAATTAAATAAAGTAAGACTAGAAAAGATGTTTAAAATTAAATTCCTCTACAAATCTTAACACTATGGGCCCTGTTTTAACGATCTGAAACGCAAGTGCGAAGTGCAATGCGCAAGTGAGTTTGTGGGCGGATCTTGGGCGCTGTTGCTATTTTCCCGGCGGGAGAAATAACTCTTGCGCCAGGCGCAAATCAATAAGGGCTTGGTCTGAAGTAGGTTCATTATTCATAGGTGTGGTTTGGGCGTAACGTCAAATAAACCAATCAGAACGCTATCCAACATTCCCTTTAAACGCACGGGCGCAAGTTACATGGCGGTTTGCTATTATTATGACGGATTTACCAGGCGCACGCCAGGAGCAGTTCACAGCCGAGGAGACCGACGTTCTTGTAAGAGCAGTCAAAGACAGAGAAGTTGTTTTGTATGGGGATAGGAGAAACCCGCCCAAATCAGCGTCGGTTAAACAGGCATGAAAGGAAATAGCCACAAATGTCTCATCAGCTGGCATCCCCATCGTTGCGCCAAGCGCTACAATGATGTCAGGAGACGGGGGAATCCCAAGCTTGCCAGCATAAATCGGGCACGCCGTGTAACGGGAGGTGGATCTGCCTCTACACAGATCTGCGTCCACCCTCACGGCTGAAAGGGTTTGGGGGCTTTGAAATCGGACCCAAGAAACGCAAGCAGTCCAACCCCAAAGTAAACTTACAAATCAAGTTCACATACATTAAGGTTTCTTATGAAAACATTTTAATTATTATTTACATAAAATACACGTAATACAGCCACACAACAAACTTATGAAAATATTTTAGTCATTATTTGCATGAGAATTTTTTAACGCAGCCACACAATAAATAAAAACTATCACCACATTGATTTCCCTTATCTCATGTGTTAATATTTTTTATTGTAACAATTTATGATTTGCAAAAATAACTGTTGCATCTGTGTAGATAAGATAAGCAAAGTGTGTGTGCGTTGTGCACGCTATACATTATGGTCAAGCATGCGCCCTTAAAACCTGCATGCGTCTTTGCAGGTTTATAAGCCAAACAAGAGTCCTTCAACACCTCACACCATACTGATTTCGTTTAACTGAAAAACTGTAAAATGATGTACAGACGAGTTCAAATTGTAAAAACATTAGTTAGAAAACTAATAATGTTTAACTAGTACAATTGTCACTTATAGTTTTGTCATATGTTGATGATATGATGATTCATCTTTCAGGTGTTTGTTGAAGTATTTTGGCACAACTGTTTATTCCAATCTTTAAACAGCCATACATGACAAAAGTTTTTTGTATTTGTCTGAAGCGACATTAAGCATGTTATCTACAGCACCGCACTGTAAATGTTTAAAAAATTTATACAAAACCATCCTAACAACAATATACTGAAGATGCTGTAAAGTGTTTAATCACATGGTACTGATATCACATGATACATTTTCATACAAATTCAAAATTACATTTCACTATGTTTGCATCACAATTTACAAGCACTTAACAAACACTGTCTGGTTTGGTCTTATTTTTTAAGCGCATTGATACCGTTACTGTGGGTTCACACCAGCCGCGGAAGAGGCGGCAAAAACGCGCTATTCGCGCGTAGTTGGACGCTTGAACATTTGAGTTAATTCGCTTCATTCTCGTGTGAAAGCCGCGGGTGAAATTCTAGTCATTCGAGAAATTCAAACGGAAATCCGCGTCATGGGAGGGGCTTCTGCGACTCCGCGGAGACTACACCACTCCGCTCGCTTCCTGTAATCACGTCACTACTACAGCAAGCTCCTGATTGGTTAACGCGGCGCGGAATTCCACCAAAGTTCAGATTTTTGAACTTGAGCGTTTGCCGCGGCAGCGTGAACCGCGCCGCAGGATGCCTAATCGCGTGTTTGCATTGACTTAACATGTAAATCATCCGCGCTTGCCGCCTCTTCCGCGGCTGGTGTGAATGCACAGTTACACGTAGCATGCACTGCACTTAATGTTGAAAGATAATTCATTACACGTTGTAATGTTTTATGCACTTTCTTTTTCTTTCACAGAAACAGACAACGAAAGCTGGGAACAAAGGTTCAGTGATTTTCAGCAAAGCCCCAGTGGAAACTGACGGAAAGAACCACATATGTACACACATTTACACACACGTGCACACACACATTCAAACACACTGGAGTTTCATCATCTGGACTGTTCTGGTTGATACACAAGCGCAGAACAGTGTACTTGTGGACCAAAGGAGCGAGTTTCACCTGTTCATTCGCACGACAACATGGCCGTCAACCCACCTCCTCCCTGCCCTTCCTTTAGACTGCCCCCTGCGTTCCTAATGCATGCAGACTGTGCAAGAGACAAATACTATTTAATGAGAAATGTAATATATATTTTAATCATTAATGCTCGCAGGAAGATCTTAACAGTGATGAGGTGAATCTGTCAGCATGGCATTACTTTTATTTATACGACTCATTGATGGGAATCTGAACAGGGGAGCAGGAGGGGAAATGCAGAAACAAATGCAACACTGAATGCAGATGAGGGGTGGCTGACGGACACTTGCTTTTGCTCATTTGCATATCTTAGGAGAAAAATATCTCATGAAAATATGCCCGAGTTACATTTTACCCCGTATGTGATCCCTAAACATTTTTTTACTAAATTCCCTAAAATGCTGTGCTTGGTTATCATGAAATAATCCCACACTGCCAAAATTGTGAGTGTTCTTTCTTTAGGCAATAATATTTTTTTTTCTTACTTTTGGGGTAAAATATGACCTGGACGCGTTCTTGAGATTTGCTCTACATAAAGTGTAATGTTAAAGAGAAAACTTGCACTTTGTGAAATAAAAGACTTGTTTTTATAATATTAACACTAGTTGTTTCATAAAGGGCGAGCATTATTTTGTTCCTGTTTTTCATCACTGGACTGTTTTGCTTAAAGTTTATTCATTGACACACGTGTTGTCTTGGACTTTTGATTTGAAGCAGAATCTATAAATTGTGTAACGGGAACAAAATTAGTGCCTGAATTTGGTCCGAAAGATGTAGTACTTTTATTTCAACCCTGTATGTTTTTATGAAATTGCGTTTCTATTGTACTTGCATTGTTTTTGTACTACGCTGTTGGTTAAGATATAGACAAACACACAGGTTTGTTTAGTTTTGTTTTAGAAAGCTTTACGTCAGCTGATGGCTCCTTCGTTTCGTTTTTTCAATGTAATTTAAAAGATATGCAGAATCACTTTATAATACTTGTGATTTACATTCCTTATAAATAGATACATATCAATTCAGATCTCCGAGGTTCTGACAGGTGGCAGAAAACGAAGCTCAGCGTTTTATATTAACGTTTATTTTTTACTTTTGTCCGTTTTTGACCCTTTTTGTCGTTGATGTAGACGGTTTTGTCCGACACCTGCTTTGTTTTCCCTTACAACATTCCACAATACCACATTTTAATATTTAGGGACAACAATGCAACTGCTATTAGAGAACGAGATCGCAAATGGACAAGGATGCCCAAACCTCAGGTGACCTCTAGCATGTACCGAGGCCTCTGTTTTGTTAGGATGAAACTGTCCTCGTTGGGGTGTTTATATATTAAGGGAAGGGAGGTTATTGCATAACTCTAAGTTGATCCTGTCTTTTATCATGTGTAATTCATATCAGGCTGAATAATAAAATATGTTTATGTATGGAGTGCTGTTGTTATGTTGTAAGTAAATATGGGGTATATGCGTTCCAGACAACTTGGATGTTGGATATTATCGCCCTAAACATATGGAATGGATGACGGCTAGCCCTTTACAGCCTTAAATGGGACATATCACGAGTTATTGCTATATCCTATATGCTATAATTGGGTCCCCAGTGCTTCTATCAACCTAGAAAATGTGAAAAAGATCAACCCAGTATCTTAGTTTTGGCAAACCATTCTCTGCAAGCATGTGAAAAAATAGGTCATTTAAATGTGACTCCCCTTGTGATGTCAGAAGGGGATAATACCGCCCCTTAATCTGCACTTTCCAACCATGACACTGCCATTTAGTGCGGATATCAGCTCAATTGCATTTTAAAGGACACACTCAAAAACATGCTCTAATAAATTATCTTTATGGTATTTTGGGCTAAAACTTCACGTATGTACTCTGGTGACACCAAAGACTTATTTGAAAAATCTTGTGAAATGTCCCCTTTAAGTGAACCCCAAACAAACTACAAACTGTTTTTACAGCACGTAATATGAACATGAATGTAGTATAAAAATATCCAGAAACTGTTTCTGCCATACATGTCACAAAGCACAAACTTTTCTCACCATCTCATTGTAACATCATGTGAAAACATGCCAATGTGATTGGAACGCATTGAGGTCGGAGGAAGGATATTTAACCCTCCTATATTGTCTTTGGGGTCAGTTTGAAAAAGTTCATAGTTTAACATCTGTAAATTCATTTAACATCTGTAGATGCAAAATGTGAACCGCCTCTTAGTGCTGCTAATGTCATCAAAATGGTTCCAGGGCCCACCAGATATGTTGTTAGCCATGTCCAAGATATTAAATCAGAATTTGAGCTTTACATTACACCATCAATTGAAAAGGACATACTTGAAATGACAAGCTTAAAGGGGAGGAGGGTGTATGGGGACACTTGGAAAGACTTGGATGTGACTTTTTTGCAAGGCTACATTGGGTTGCTCATTTTGGCGGGAGTGTGAAGGGGTCTTTTTTCTTGGGATCAGATTTGTGTTTCTATTCTTATATATATATATATACAGTACTGTGCAAAAGTCTTAGGCCACCATGCCACAATTAGATTTGTTGTTTTTGCAATGTTATAGAGATCATATATAATTGTTTCTTAGTCTCTTTAATAGAATACACCTAGAAAATACAGGAAATGTGTGTATGGTATTAAAAACTGTATAAAAATGTAAAATGATGTGTCAAGTTTTTAACTCCCCTTCCACTTGAGTAATAGCAGGAAACGGCAGGATCTGTTAAACATAAATAAAATTAAATCCTTGTTTTAAAGAAATGTGTCTTTTTACTCACTGAAAAAAAATTATTCATTCAATTTACTTATTTTTTTTAAGGTAAGTGGTCGCAATCAATTTAATTATGCTACATTTAAACAAAAGTTTTTTGTTTTTTTCTAATTTTTTTTGTTTTAATGTAGCTTAAATAAATTGATTGCGATCGCTTACCTTAAAAAAATTAGTAAATTAAATGAATAATTTTTTTAGTGCTTCATTCTGCTCAAAAATGCTCAAGATGTGTTTAGTGCCAAGAGAGGTCACACTAAACACAGACAATTCCTAAAGAAGACATTTAGTCCTGAAATGTTTTTTGTACATATTTCCTGTATTTTCTGTTTGTATCTAGTGATGGTCGTTTTCGAAGCACTGCTTCATGAGGCTTCGAAACATTTACGAATCTTTTGTTTCGAATCAGTGGTTCGGACCTTGTTTCAAACCATAGATATATACACTAGATGTCGCCTTGGGGTTCTAAGCATGCGTCAAAACCGCCGCCATCTTGGAACAGGGGTCTTGTCATAGGAAGTAGCTAGGTAAAGCTGCTATCTCCGCCTCTACTTCGAATTCATGGACGATGCCGGACTTTTGTGCTGCGTATGGATGTTAGGGCTACTAGCACTATGCATTATAGTTAGAAAAAATAGATTTTCAAAATTTTAAAAATTTATTTTTTTCTGCACTCAATGCTAAATACATGTCTGACTGTTGAAACGAACCAAATGAAAACCAAGAAAATCGCGTTCATGACGATTTATGGTGATTTTATTTCTGTTACACACCATTGCCTACAATGACGCTGATGCGGGTTCCCCTGTTTCAAGATGGCGGCTCTAGTTGACGCTTTCGTTCCAATGAACTGCCGTAGCCAATGCGACATCTAGTGTACATATCTATGGTTTCAAACTGGCCCAAGTCACGTGATTTTAGCAAATGAGGCTTCATTACGTCATAACTGTTTCGAAACGTTTCGAAAATCCGATGGTTCAGCACTAGGGGGAGTTGATCACATGACCAGTGTCTAATATGTTTAGGTGAACTCGGGTCAGTTTTATTATGAAAGTTCATAAAACATTTATCCTTCTGACTAATAACACTGCCATTTTGTCTACTTTGTTTATAGACAGATTTAATGACAAAAATGTGCATAATTAAGTTAGTTTTAATGATTTGTTTGCCCTAAATAAAACTTAAAACACAGAATAGACTTTTAACTATGTCTTAATTAAGAAAAATTTTTTTTTAACATATTTTAATACAAATCTTGCTATTATTTTGTTTAAAAAAAGTGTAAAATGTATAGTGGACATATCTGCTTTTACACTATTTTGCCCAGCAGGGGTCGCCAGCGTGTGTGGTGTTTCGAACTGCTTCGATAAACTGAATCAATTTTCGAAGCAATTGGTTCAATTGATTCGAAGCTTCGAAAAGCTTCATTTCACCCATCACTATTTGTATCTAAAATAGATTGAAAAATAAATATGGATGGACATTAAAACTTCTAAAACAACAAGTCTGGTGGTGATGGCCTAAGACTTTTGCACAGTACTGTTTCGTGTTTATTAATACTTCTCCAATTTTAGGTCAATCAATAAGATTGGTGATTTGCAAATTTGCCCATACAATGGATATTTTAGGTGTATAGACCGTTTCATCGGGCGCATTGCGGTGACGCGTTTAGCGTCGGGACTCGGGTCCGAACTTCCGGTTTTTGTTTGTTTAATGGTCTGCATAGTTGCTGAAACTGAACTCTTAAACAAATACCTCGTCGAAAATAACAAATGTTTTGGGTTCCTATGTAATCTACGTGTTGTTTGTTTTGCTTGTTATATAAATGAACTAATTTGTTGTTATTTATTCTTCGCAGAGTTTACCGGAAGTTACCCGATCACCACGAAAGCCGCGGGTTTATGTTGTTACTGTTGAAACCGTCTATAAGGGAAGTGAGACGTGGAGAGTTTATTTTAAGGGCTTTAGTCAATAGTAAGTAGTCAACATAAATATAAATACCTGACACAAAAAATCATATTCTGTAGGTTTAAAATGCTGGGGTCCAAGTAAGTGAGATGTTTAATGTCATACTATCCGAAGTCCGAGTTGGAACGTGTCAAAATGATTGGTAATGACCTTTGACTTGTTCGGGGGGGTTATTTTATAAAAAATGCTCTTGCCCTGATGTAAGAGAAATTACAAGACAGTCGTTTTTTGTTTTACTTCTATTCGTTTTTAAGTTAGGGCACCCTTCCGACCTATGACCGTTACTCACATCACGCCTCAGGCTGAGCCCTTCGGCTTTTTATTATTAGACACGCTACCCACTCAGCAACAGACTAGGCTGAACAGGATGTGTTGTGTGTGTGCTTTTGTGTTGTGTGTCTGTGTCTCTGTCTGTGTGTTGTGAAGTGTCTTGACTTCCACTGTGCTTCACACATCAGATAAAGAGTCAAGTATCTGGGTGATTCTTTGGGGATTCATCTTTTATACTAGTCTAGGTTAAACATTTGCATAACATTAAACCAAATGCTTACATTAAATAGATTATGTAAACTATGTATATTTTAACTCTGCCTGTTTCTGGACATCTGTGATCAGTTTTACACAAGTTTTAGTTTGTTTTGCATGGGTCTACATGATCAGTGTGCATTATTGAATTATGTGTTTAATAAGGAAAGGCATTTCTCAAAGACACTTTAATACTTTCTTGCTTTATGCTTTATGACTCAAAGCACTGACACTATGGTGGGGCAGGTGTAAATTGCTGTGTTTAGAAGGGTAGGCTTAGGAATTTTTTTAGGATTTTCATCTGCATGTGCCATTTGTCAAATTTCAACAAAAAATGCCCTATTTTTCCACATAAGCCCCCTCCCCAAAAAAGTCCTGTGTGTAACATGAGATGTTTCTCCCGTATCACACTTGATTTGATCTCAGAATTTATGTACAGAAGTAAGTAGCAAATGTTAAATGTTTAAAGAACAGAAGTGATGATTTATGGAGAGATACATTAAGATATTACTAAATCAACAAAACCAGGGAGGAGGAGGTTTCTTTAGAAACTGCCCTTGTCAAAAAAGAGATGGTGATCTTTATGAGGATAGGCTCCATGGAGTAATGCAGTGAATTCTTGGGTGGTAATGTTGAACCAAAATGTGAGAATGGTCCCTTTTGTGATGAAAGGAAGAATGCAAGGGGGGTGTTTCATTGCTTTATGTTTTTTAACTTTCTTTTTTGTTGACACTTTTTGAGTCTCCTTTTGAATCTTCTGGGTATGTTTTACAAAGAAGGATTTTAAAGTTATCTTTTTTTGGCCATTTTGCCTTTATTTAAACAGTGATTTTACAAAGCAGGATTTTAATCTTGGTTGTATTTATACTATAAAGGAGACATTTAAATTTCAGATGCCCAATACTGCAAAACTAGCCATTAGGAGAAACAAAATTGAACAAAAATTAGATCAGAAATATTATATTAGTTTTTAAAAGATTGGTAAAATCACGACTTGTAATTGAGTTTAACTGAGTACATTAAACATCTTTGAATTTAATTGGTGCTGTGTTTAATAGTTAATGATGAACTTTACATATGTATTTGTATTAGGCTACATTTGACTGAAAACATGTGAAATCAGTAAGTGAATAAAACTTACAACCACATTATAAAAAGCTTATTTGTATATCGTATTTATTGCATTGTATTTATATGTCATATTTATTGTATGTCATATATTTATTATTAACTATTTAATTATTAGGGATTACGTTATTAGGGATTCACATATATTAAAATTCACTGACAATAGTGTATATTTGGGCGTGTTGTGTTATTCTGCACCTTTAACCGTCCTAACGTTTGTGCAAGCACAGTTGAGTTTAATGACTTTACGCCGCTGCAATAACCAACAAGCAAGTGACATCAAAGTACCGCGAGAGCGATTCGATCAATCATAAACGAGTCTGCTTTCGAATCGCTCTCGCGGTACTTTGATGTCATTCGCCTGTCAGTTCTTTTGGCGCCGCATGAAGGCGCAAACACCTTTCCTGAACACACCTAATATCACGTGCTTTCCACTAATTGTCCAAAATAAGCTGCAAGGCGTCAGCGCGCTATAAATCACACCTCTCTTGTTGTGTAGCGCAGGCGCAATGGACGGGACCGCCTTCTCAGTGACGTCACCCCAGCGCGACTCGGCTGGAGGCGTGCTTTCAGTGGAAGCGAGAGTGAATGCAAAATATACTGAGGAGACTTTGGCGTTCACAATAGAGATGAAGACTTGAAAGTTACGAGCTTTCCTCTTTTGGCGCTTTGTAGGTAATATGTTATGCAATATGTTTATTTTGTTTGAGTTTTGAAAGCAGTTGACATTTAAAAGCATTTGTTTATTTACACTCGTGTGTTTTGAGGAGCTAAAGTTAGCTTGTCGTGCACTTCAGTTATTTATGGCTTTGACAGACTTTTAAGTTCAAAATCGTGTTCATATTCTCCCTATTTCTGTCAAAGTCTTAATGCTGTAAGTTATGTTTGTGTGCATTTATTAGCGTTAGTTGCTGAACTTGTGTTTTGCAGGACTATTTGTGGAAAGCTTTTGTTTTTGCTTGTTGTCTTATGGGTTTGGCACTTTAATGTTTGCTTGGTGTGGTTCATGTGCGTCACGTCAAAACAGGACACCTTTGCATGGAAACTTAAGCTGAGTTTTCAATATTCCTTTTGTTTGCACAAGTTTGAGGATGAATAGTCAAAAGTAACGTTATACTCGAATCTGCTGCTGAAATGGAGCTGGATGCATGACCTCACTCTACTAGAATGAGTTTTTTCCCCACAGGAAAACACTTAACTTTAATATGCCAAGTCCTGCATCAGAATATTGATTTCTATTGTTTTAGAACACTATTAACAATACAAATCTTTTTAAAAACAAATAATTTGGTAAGCTTTTGTTCAAGCTTTTTTTTTTAAAGGTGGTTTATGGGGCATTCTGCTGATCCCCCAATCTCTCTTTCACACTGTTTCCAATACTTATCTCTCCAGGTGGTTTTATGCCTTTGGCAATTGGCTCCTTATCTTTTGTTGCCTCCTTGACCTAAATTTCTTACTAATGGTGTTGCAGAAATGGTCAGCTTGTTTTTCACATTCACTTAAAGCATCTTTTTGATCATGACACTTTATAGTCATGCACCTGTGTGTATATAACTCTGGAAAAATATACCACTCACATTTTGCATCTAGTAGTCATGACTCATAATATTTACATGTATGGCAGTCATTCCACTCCAGTATCTGTTGTTTTACAACAAAGATAAATCTTTTTGTTGAAACCCCTATGAAAAACAGAGAGCATGACCGAAAGCTGTGGTTTTATAAACTATATAAATCAGCCCTATTTCAACGAAACAAAACAAAAAAAGCATAAAAATTGAACATTCTGTAGCAGCGTGCTTTAACCCTGTGGTTAAACAAAACCTAAATACCTTTTCTTTTTGGAAAAACTAGTCGTTCACATCCTTAACTTAAATGCATGTAAAGCATAAGTATTGTGTTGTTTAAAAATGAATATGAACTTTTTTTTTATTTAAGGTCGGAAAACATTGTGATTTCAAATTCAAATTTATTTAGATAGGCTAGCGCTTTTTTGCAACGTTGCATTGTTTTCAAAGCAGCCTTACATAAAGGAAGAAACCGAACCACACAATAGGAAAATAATTAAATGTACAGTCTAGTTATCATTTTCTGCAATTTAAATTAATTTTATTTAGAATTTGAGAGGGCTGTACAATATATAATTTCAATAGTTACATCGCAGAACATTTATTTCAAAAGGAAAATGATTTTGGATGCCTTTGCCAGTGTTAGGCTATGATAACGAAAATATCAGAGAGAAATCCGTCAATTCTCTGTAAAAGGAAAAAAGTATATAAGAAATGCACGAGAAGAAATATAAGAAATACAGATGTGAAATCAATGATTTCAAAGCTTTTAATGTCATCTGCTGAAATGTCACGCAATGTCAGCCAGCCCCCCATATCGTGCAGGACCAGTTCACAGAATGAAACAAAAAGCATATTTTATTTTTAGGCTTTAACATTTAATGATAAAGTGACTTGGATCACAAAACCAGTCATAAGTAGCAGATATATTTGAAGCAATAGCCAAAAGTACATACAGGGACTGTTTCCCGAAAAGGGATTAGACTAGTCCTAGACAAATGTATGTAAGAGCTGGCCAAACTGAAAACATCTTGCACTGACATCTTAAAATACATGCCCTTTGTTTTGTCTTAAATTGCACACAAGTAATGTTTTTAGTAAGGCACAGTTGTTCAAAAACTAGTTATATTTTCCTAATTAAACTAAGGTCTAGTCCTGGTTTAGCTAATCCCTGTCTGGGAAACCATCCCTATATGGTTCAAAACAATCGTATTCCTTATTTTCTTCCAGAAAAATGCAGAGTTTTTTTTTTTGTGATCATTGTGGGCAAAAATCCTTGATCTCGCGGCATGTTGTCTTAAAAAAATGTGATGGAATATGCGGGATATTTATGCAATTTTATGCTATGAAATTGCGGGAACTTGCAAAAACTGTTTGCAGCTTTTCAATGATGTTCACGTCACATAAACGCGTCACTTCGTAATAGGGGTGTAACGGTACGTGTATTTGTACCGGACCGTTTCGGTACAGGGCTTTCGGCACGGTGCACATGTGCACCGAATGGCCGAATGCAATCTTTTGTGTGCGAAACATAGGTCAATTTTCGTGTTTCCACACGAATGTATTAAGTGGCGGAGTCTCCGCGTTCAGCGCAAGTCTTCTCTCAAACATATAACATTATTCTGCCCGCAGAAAGATTTTTTTTACTTAGTTGTATATTCGGTTGATTATTGATGTAAACGTTTGCGTGTCGCGTCTAAACGCGTGTCAACGCGCTGTTTTGTTCTTTCAAAAGTGCGTGAGCGGTTGCGCGTCTTTCGTTGCTACGCAATCATGAGTCGTGCTTTCTGTGACAGCTAGAAAAAGGAATGCGTGATCAGATTTTTCAACTTCACCTCACGTCAATCATATCATTGTCACAATGCGATCAGCTGGTTGGGACAGAGAAGAGCTGTAACCCTGGATTACTCAGCTGCGGAGGGGTTCGTTAGTTTAAGTCACAGTTTACATTGGCGACACAAGCAAAGATTGGGAGAAACGTGCAAAAGATAAAAGATGGCTATGTATGGAACTCACTCATCTCAAAATTAGTGTATAATCAAGTATATCATCATGTTGCTTGCTATGCAGTTACACATAGAGCAGTAATATTATTTTTATACAGAGATGGTACATAACCAATTCAATACTGTGACTTAACAGAAACTTTTTTTGGTGGCAAAAATGTAGGCTTATAGTTCATAAATGTATTTAGGAATTGAATTTTTTAGTTTAGTGCAAGGTTTTAGAAGAAAAAACTTAAGAAAAGATTTATCTACTGTTTTAAAATAATGTAAAAAAGTATGTTATTTAGTGGAGAACTTTGTAGCAGTATTTTATTTATTATTCTTTTTTATTTTATATATATTTTATTTATTATATTTTAATAAAACGTGTTTAAAAAAAGTGTAAACAAATTGTTAAAAAAAGTTTATAGTAATAAAAAACCTGCAGTTTAATGTTCATGCATGTCCCCCCCTTAATGAATCGAACCGTGGCCTCAAAACAGAGGTACGCACCGAAACGTGATTTTTGCGTACTGTTACACCCCTACTTCATAACGTTCCCATGGCAACAGGGAACATGGCTGCGCATGTGTAAAGTAAATGCAATATTTTTCAACTTTCTGCTAAGATATTTGATAATGAAATCATGCAAGCCCCCATATTTTGTGCACAGAAATATGCAGTTTATGCTGCGAAAGTGCGGCCCTACATAAATATGCGGACTTGGTCTGATTCCGCGTTGAATCATGCGATTGCATAATTGCGTTTTTCTGCATGGACTATTTTCTCAATTTTTTTCAAATAGTTAAGTCTCTGTGAAATATTGCGCTATCTTAACAAACCAATTTCAAAAAATGTACCCTTATGACTGATTTTGTTGCGAATGGTCATGTATATAAAAAAAAGTTAATTAATTTCTTGATTATTACCTTATCACTTTATACATATTTTTTGTGTTTTTACACATTTGTGTGGAAGTTTGAAGGGGGCTGTCATCTATCACCTGTCACCTTTCATCGGCAAAAGTCCATTGTAGGGTCTCTATTAATGAGATCATATAAACATGGATGGGTATAAAAGTATTTATAATTTGTTTTGATGTTTAAGAATGTTTTGACTGTGTGGGCACATCCTTGTCTTATCTGTTACTGGTTACATCCAGGACTTGAAAATAAGGAGGAAAAGATAAGCGTTAAGAACTTTGAAAAACTTGTAAAACTTTAAATACTGATCGGTCCATGTCTGTGTTTTCAAGCATGCACGGAGGATTATGATGGAGAAGTGTATGTGGTGTACCACGTCGTTGGATGTGGAGGGAGATGAGGCCATCAGAAGCCTGTTACGTCGCTACAGTTCAGGAAAACTCTCTGAACGTGAGATGGATTCTCTAAATGAAGACCTCAGCTGTTGTATGGAGTGTGTGGTGGAGTATCACAGATCAAGAGAAAAAGTCCCTGAACTACACAAGGTACGCAAATACAACAGACAAGAGTTGCACAAACACACCACTAGTATGACCGCTCCATACCATGGCCGGCTTGCAGAGGTGGGCTTGGGCATGAATCACTTGGGTTATGGTGTGAATTGCGCAGTGTGATCGCGCAAGAGCGTGGTTCAACGTCAATTTCACCTTTGTCTGCGGTGATGTGCAGACCGATCTATTTATGAAGTCAAGCTGAAGATGGAGCAATCTGGACTCGCTTCCTCTGTCAAAATCGAGGGAACAAGGGTCTGTAAAGTTCACAAAGGGACTTTCCCAAGAGGAAGTTTAGTTAACAATATATATCTAGAGATCTAGAGATATAGATGGTTGTGCTTCCAGATTATTGTTAGTATAAAGACAATGTGTACTCTTTCCATTATGATAAGATTACGATTTTGCATTTTGTCCTCAAGTTCTTGTATTAACAATAAGTTAATACAGTTGGTCTGTGAATTAAAATATACATTTTAATTTTATGTGTTGCTAAATCTACCTGCATTATAGTGAATAAATGTTTGAGGGAACTTTCTGATCCCGTAGTTCACTGGCAAGCTAGGCAATATCGCCCACGATAATGAATGTGATATTGCCAAGTTGTCAATGAACTACGGCTCTGTGTAGTAAATGCTACTCCACCTGAAAGCAGGTAATGGGAATTTACTACTAATCAAGGAACCGACCTTACTGACAAGATGCGCATGGCAATTCCATGTGATATATTGCCCAGCCCTACCATTGAGACAAATTCAATCCAGCAAAATTCAAAAGACAAGTAAAGAAAATCTAAAATTATTAATATAATGTTTGAATGTTGCAATTAGGGCTGTCACAATGATTAAAGATCACCGCAATGATTGCACATCTCTTTAAAAACACAAGAGTGAGCTTCAGCGCTTGTATAAATGCTCCTTAACTGACAGTGTAACAGGATAAATTGCAAACCATTCAAAACAGTGGAAAAATACTGTAGATTAAGAAATGCAGCAAAACTTGATATGTAGTATAAACTGCCAGGTAAAACGCACATTTCCAAAACAGCAATTCCACATTTAGGGAAGTGAAGGATGCTATTCTTAAGGATCTGTCAGGATTTTTTGCAGCCACTACAGACATGTGGTCCATTACTAATGACCATACTAGGATTGGTCTCTATTTAAGGTCTCTATTTATTTTTCAGACTCTTTATAGTGTTAATTTCTTAAGAATTTTCAGTTTTTGAAAAAAAAAAAAAATATATATATGTCAAAATAAACGCGTTAATAACGCGTTAACGCAAATTCATTTTAACGGCACTAATTTTATTAACGCGCGATTAACGCAACACGCAATTTCTGTTTGACCCACAGCTGGATGAACTGAGACGCAGCAAGTGACCCGCGCTGTCTAGATGAGACGGAGCTTTTCATAAAAATAAGAACATTAAGCTCTCGTCTAGCGAATCCAATGCTCTAAATGGTCATTAAACATCTAAAATGATCTTTATCTGTACGTTTTCTGTGAGGTGTACCGTCCCAAATCCATATAAAGCAGATGCGTCTTTCACTTTTTAGTTTAGTTTTTAAAGCATTCAGAAATTATAGAAAATAGACTGCAGGATTTTCTTGATGTTAAAATAATTATTAAGAGAGATAAAGTTCGGGACCTGATTGATGTTAAAAGAGTTATTAAGAGTGACAAGGCTCAAAAGCAATGTCTGACGCAGACGTCTAAAGCGCAAGTACACAAACACGCGAGTGCGCAACCCCTATATATATATATATATATATATATATATATATAAACATCTAACACAAAATTACATTTTTAAAAATATCTATTTTGACAAGAATTCACGCAGGTATGACCTATAATCTGTTATATCTGAATGTTTGGTTATCTGTTAAGGAAAAGTATCTGTTGTGTAACATTATATTAAACCCTTGCATTAGTATACAGTATCTTAAAGCAGTCTGTCTCAATGTCAAAATTAAACGATAAAATAAAAACATATATGTAACATATATTGATATTGTTTTTGCTCTGCGTAAACGGGTATAGTTCTGTCATGCTTTGTCATATTCCATATTGTTCCAATTGTTTTGAAGTTTTTTAATAGAGAATTTTAAAATATAAATGAAACCTTTTTGAAAATTTGCACATCCCAACTCAATTTGCCAGCACAGGTCACAAATGATGCAGCAGCAAACAGAAATGGAGAAAGAACAAGGTCTTCTAAAGGGAAAATCATATATAAAACTATGGCTGATGGTTCTGTTGAAAATGTAAACAGGCTGTTGTAGACATACATTTGCATATAGCATATATATATTATCCAAATTCATGCTGATTAGAGCATTAAAAACTTTAAAAGTGTTACATTTAGGTAAATTTAGAACGGATAAAAATGTGCGATTAATTTGCGATTAATCACGAGTAAACTCATGAAATCATGCGATTAATCGCGATTAAATATTTTAATCTATTGACAGCCCATATATATATATATATATATCTCAGCCAATTTTTATAATCGCGACAGCCATAGTTGCAATTACAACTTGCAAAAGAAAAACATTATTGCACACTCGTGATGCAGTCACAGGAGAGATTATATGGAGGGATGAGATGTCAACGCGTGCAATAAAAACAAGTTGTTGTTGTCTCATGCACACATAGATTTAATAAATAAAACTCATTCCAGGTTTTGTGGGAAATGGAGAAAACTCGACTACTGCGTGTGTTGGGATCTGTGTTGGACCAGGAGCTGGATGAGGATGATGATCTCTTTATCATTGAAGATGATGGTGTCGAACTCGTGTCAAAGATGTCACCTATAGAATTCCAGAACAGTCTTCGCTTCCCGCTGTTTGAAGTTCTGAAATATCCGTACCTGCTTTGTTACCGTGAGCTGTGTAAGTCATATTAACACACAATGCTGAAAACTGATTTGATCAAAGTTTTTTCCCCAAAATGATAGTTTGCCATCTATATGGAAAATATTTGCTTCTACCTATTCATTTTCTCTCTGTGTCTCTCTACAGGTGACATGGCGGTGAAGGCTTTATGTATGCTACAGGACATGAATCATTCTTTGGCCGTGTTTGAGAAGTATCAAGGAACATATATGCTGCTTGTTCATCCCAACGAAAAGGTAATTCAGCCATAATGGTTATTCGACCAAAGCTCCATCATGGACGTATCCTTTTTGTCCAGATCTGTAATGTTTTTGCTTTTTATTCCAGGTGCGACGATGGGCAATCGATGCAGCAAAGACAATGAAGAGTGTGGACCGGGACTCCTACTATGACCTTCAAGAAATTTTCACTTGCATGTTTTATGTCATTGAGCTGGGATTTTGTGTGGATTTACCGGCTTCAGATCCTGATTCTTATGCAGGCGGTTCAGTGCCGAGACTGCCCTCTCACCTCTATGATTCACACAATAAGAAGAACTACTGGCTAGGTTAGAAACATAAGATTGACCCTACAATAAGATTTACAGTGTGACCTAACCAGGTGCTAGACAATTAAAAACTTTAATCTTTTACATTGTAATCTGAGGCATATGCATCTTTATAATAACTCTCAACAGCCAATCAGAAGATACCTGATGGTTATGACCTCATGCAGTAAACAAGAATGGGAAAGTTACTTCATGTTGACTTGTGGCATCTGGTTTGGCCATGGTGTTGGGTTAACCTTGATAAAGCTATAGTGTCTAGCTTATACCATGCAGTTTTTTTTTTTTTTGTAAGCTTGTAATTTGATATTTTTGAAGTTCTGATCTTTGGTCCCTTTAGGCATCTGTATGTTACTAACACAGCTCAGTGCCGAAGCAATGGACTCTCTGTTTATGGGGCAGTTTAATCAGTTTAATATCCCTCTCTGCATACTCAACACAATGGATGAGTTAAAACATGGTATGTCGTTGTTATGTTCCACAGTTTTTAATTTCTTCTACCTTAAAGAGTATTGGATAAGGTGTGAATGTGACCAGTATTAAAATTTTGTCTCCAACTTGTTTTCATGTCAGAGGATGACCCAGCGTCTGACCCGTTTTGGCCAGCCCTTCAGTGTTTTATGGTAATTCTGGACCGTCTCGGTTCTAAGATCTGGGGTCAGGTCGACCCTATTTTGGCTTTTCAGACCATAACTGGAGCAGCCAGCTATACTGCAGAAATAAGAAATATCCAGAAGAAAACCACAGGGTAAGAAAGTTCAAATTTCAAATCAAGAACTGTATGTAAATTACCTGTGAAACGCATTTCGAGTTTTTTTTGTGGGATATATATTTTTTATAACATCAGTAGAAGCAGATTGGCTATATAGGTTGGTAAGTTGGTTGGTTGGTTTGTTTGTTGGTATTCCGCCTCCAAGCCAACAGGTCATCACTGATATCAGTTGCCTCCCCTTGCAAATAGCGCACTAACTCTAAGTCTGGCCGTTGGCGTTCACACGAACTTGAAGACATCTCGCTGGACAAGATTGTACTTCATATTTTTTTTAGTTCCTCTCATGCACACCATCGGGGGTCACACTTGAACCGTTCAGTGGTTATAATAACCATCACAGCCCCATTTCAGTAGAAGCAGTTTGGCAAAATATAATTGTTTAAGCCATAACTCATTATCATATCTGGTGAACCTTGGCTGGACATGTGGTGATTAGCATCCATTGGTCAGCAAGTTAGTTATGTTTAATGCTTAAATTGCCTTTCTTGGCAGGAGTAAGGTTAAGGTGGAGCTGGATTCTGATGACAATATGGTGACTTGCAGTCAGATGGTATATGACTGTTATGCCTCAGGAAAAAAAAGCCAAGTAAGTATCTTCACTTTATTTAACAAACAACGCACTCTTTGTCGTCTTTGCTTTAGTACTTGTATTTGATTGTCTCATGCTTTCCCCTTATAGGCATCCAGCTCATCTTCCAGCAGTTGTATTAGCAACAACTATGTGATCTATGAAGATATGCAGTCCCTAGTCAACGTGCTCGATTCAGAGATGGGTCAGAGCATGCGCGTCTATGGCAGCACTTTTCTGTGGTTCATTCCATTTGTTCGCTCCTTAATGGAACTTGCGGAGCTCAATGCCTCCTACATTAGTGAGGTCATTCACTACCTTTGTGATAAGATACAAATTAATCGACACATGCTGACTGGACAGACAAACGTGTGCGACAGAGTGACTGAGTTTTTCACCCGCATCCTTATTCAGATTGTTGAGCTACATTTTAATGAAGGAGGAATGGGCAAACTTTATCGCTGTGCCCCCAAGTGGGTGGAAGTGATTGTCATGTGTAGTGTCCTGCCTGATGAAGCATTCAGTGCTGGATTACCAGACATGATGGGTGGGATTCACAGAGTGAGTTCAACCTCAAACACACTTGGTGTAGTTGGCAGACTGCCTGCATCTGGAGATGGTGTTGGTGCCATACTTGTGGGCTGCATCACTCTGATTCGACTACTGCTGAAGGAAGGGATACGATCCGGATCTGACCCACGTTCTACACATTATTTGAATTTGCTTAATAAGCAGTTGCGCAGAGTTCCAAATGCACGTTGGAAACTCACAAAATCTGAATCAGATGAGCTTGAACGATGTTTAAAAAATATTGTTCGGTCAATGCCAGCAAGACCTGCTTCTCCAGCTTCTACTGTGTCCTTCCCTTCTACTTCATCCATAGAGGCACCAACAAACGCTCCTCTTGTCAAAAATACAAACTTCCATAAACTGCAGCATGAAGACTCAGAAGCGGGTCCAAGCAGAGCAGGAGATGCGTCTGCTCCTATCAAACAGGAGACGCTTTATGATTGCTTGTCAGATGAGGATTTCTTCAGTGGTTTTGAAAGCCTAATAGAGGCTAAGAAGGAACCCAGTGATCCTGTGGTTTCAGATCCGGGACCTGCTGTTGAGTTGGCACACATTAAACCAGACCTGGGAGTACTGCAGGAAATTCGATCCAAATTAAATAATAATACGAATTTATCAAAGATTAAGGCTATAGCCCAAGGGAAGCCTGGTAAACCAGAGATTGAACAAGTCGGGAGTGGCCAAAAAGAACCTATGAGCTCTCATCCTTTAACCTTGCAACCTGTGACGACTTCAAAACAGGCAGCAACTACGAAGAAATGTGGTTTAAGATCTGCGGTAGATGATGATAAGGATGATGAACCTCTTGATATCAGAAGAGATCGTCTGAGAAAATCCTGGAAGCTTGAAACAAGTGATTCTGAAGTAGACTGTAAGGATGATGGACAAAAGCATACCATAAGCACCTCAAAGGAAAGTTTCTGTACCATTATTATCTCTGACGATGAAACTTCAGAGAATGATGAGGAGCCAACAAAAAAGGTCCTTGGGCCCAATGATGAGACTCCTACACTGCAGAATAAATCTCCAGTCTTACCCGAAAGTCCAGGCCGCGACTATGATGATCTCAGTGAATCACAGGTTTTTGAATTTGAGACCCAGCAATATGTGGCATCTGCTTGGGAGGATTTTGAAGCATCAGATGTGACGAAGCCTAAATTGAACTCTGAAATCAAACCACAAGTGGCTCCTGTTCCTGATGAAGGTTCTCCCTCATGGAGTTCAGAGACTGAAGCAATTCAAGATGAGGACATTGAGAGGGCCTGTCAGCAAGCTGAAGAGAAGATTAAACAACAGCAGCAACCGCATAAGCCAAGTGTTTCATGTGCATCTTCCTCATCCAGCAAAATCAGTCCTGTAGAGTACAGGGATCAATTCATCAAACCACAAAATCTGCCAGTTAAAAACCAGAAGCCTGTACAGTCTGAAAAGAAAGACATTTTGCAGTCTAAAAAACCATTAATAATTGAGGCTCTTGCTCATAAAGTCAGGCGCCATTCCTTGAAGCGCAGCTTTTCATCTCCTGAAGTTGAGGAACCACCCTCAACTTCTGTATCCACATCGGGGTTGTCATCTGCCGCAACATCTTCCTCTTATTTTTCAGCCTCTGCCTCACGTGGCATCCCTGCTGTAGTTCCCCCAAAGAAGGTTCGTAAAGCTGTTGAGCCCGAATCAACAGCTGAACGTTTAGGATTGAAGAAAAAAGAAAGGAAGGCTTTTGATCTTTCACAGCGTTCCCTGGACAGTGTCGCTAAACTGCGGGGCCATGGCCAGAAAGTGCATGTGGAGCCACAACAGGTAAAAAAGCGGATGAGCAGCACTAAGTCCTCTCCAAAGAAACATTTGGTAAAAAGCAACAAGAAACTTTTGGCATCACAAGAAATGCAGTTCATCAGGCAAAGTCGTGATAAGCGTCAGAGGCCAGCAGGGGTATCCCCCACAACGTTGGCTCCCAAACCAACAAAGAGCACCCAACCTGGGGAAATGCACCTATCAAAATCTATGGTTGCAGAACAAGAGGATTTCGATTTTCTTCCCTGCCCTCAGGAAGATCCTGACCATCAACAGAATAATAAAAGGCCGGCCACAGAAATGAAAACGAACCATACCAGTGAAAGCTGTGACGCTAGAGATGATGTCGATGGACATAACAAGACTGAGTCAAAGTACTTCAGAAGCAGTGAGTCTGTTGATGTTGCGGTCAACACAGAGAGGAACACAGCCACTAAGGATGCAAAAGAAGAGGAGGAGGAGGATGAATGGATGTTCCTCACTCAAATGGAACCCACCGACATGGAACTATGCTCTCAGATGGAGCAATTGGAAGAGAATGATGAAAGATTTTTCCATACCCAGAGAGATCCTGTGGACATGGACCTGGATGATGATGTTGGTGAACCAGAAACCCCGGTGCAGCTGGCATTGCCAACACACAAACCTTTGCCCTCTTTTCAAGATCCAAACAGTTTCAAACGTATTGATTCCAATAATGATAATTTATTCCTAAAGCCTGGGATGTCCCCGATGTCACAGAAAAAGGCCAAGCCTTCCACCACAAAAATATATGCCCCCAGCTCACGCAGTGCCTCGCTTGTCCTGGAAATGGAAAAAGGGGATAAGCCGCCTCCTGTGGTTAATGTTGCTAAAGCTAAGAATGCCCAAGCGGCACCAGCGATGCCACCCCCAAAGATGACCCCTCCTGTGCTTCCTCCACAATTCGCACAGCCATTGCCTTCTGCACAATTTGCACGCCCGTTGCCGCCTTCACATTCCACACGGCCGTTGTCTTCAAAACCGATTCTTCGACCACTGAGCCATGCCCCAAAGTCAGTCACTAGTACTAAAATAAGCTCTACATCTGAACCGCCATCTTACAAAACATACCAGAGACCTGAAGCTCCAGTTAACAAACCAGTGCCCAATATGGATCAGAGCCAGAAGTTTGACGTTTCGGTCTTGACACAAGCTATTCTTAAATGGGAGTTCTGTATGTTTGACAATTTCAAAACATTTGGCAGTCCAGATGATCTATGCCAGCTGCCACTGAAGGAGGTGCCAGTTAAATTCACTAGCTACCTAGAGTACTTCAATACCCTGTACCCTCTGCTGCTGATAAATGCATTTGAGGAGGTGAGACTACATCTATAATTCTTTCTATGCTGTACATGGCATTTATCTTAATGGTTTGTAAACCTAAGGCAAAGGTTAATCAGTGGAGCATGAATAAATTGCCTGTGATCAAGTTGTGCTCTGTCGTTAATTTATTCACTTTCCTAATAGATGGTTAATGAATGGCTCAAGCAGGGGAGGATTGAAGTTCTTGCTCAGGTCCAGGGTATGGAGTACAGTAATCGCACAGCTAGTGCCAGCTTCGTAGGTAAGTTCAGCCATTTTTTTTTCTCAATTAAATACAATCTTTATACCAACAGTATAAATAAGTACCTACATTATACAGGACCAGTCAACTGCAACAACATTTTAGTAGTTATTTTGCACAATTTTGACTTTTGATGATGTTTCTCTGCTTCTAGCCAAACTTTCTCGGGAGCAAGAAAGGAGACAACTGTATCCCAAAGAAGATGACCTCGTACTGCTACATCTGCCAGAGAACACTGGAGCGTATGCACACGATGAACCTGCTGAACACCATGTACTGCCTCATTTTGGTTATGTGTCTCGGTCCAGCGTTTCTAACAGGGGTCCAGGTGTGTGGCCTTCTGAGATTGATAAGGGTTGATTAAATGTATGTCCACTGTCTTACCCTTCTTTCTGCCTTGACAGTTCCAACTGTAAACATGACTATCCAGACTCGGGGAAATGTATCTTCGGTGAACACTCAGTCTGTGCGGTGCGAAGTCATTGGGTCGTTGATCAGCACATTTCGGGAGTTCCGGGCACTGTGTTTATTGCGAAATGGACCAATGTTGCGTCCTCTTCTTGCTCCACACGTGTCGTATTTCAAACACAGTCAAGATATCCAGCTGAAGATGGATGCACCAGTAAGTTTGGCATTATATGGTGTTCTTGTGGTATTAAAATGCATTCATACTGTATACTTGAGTAGAGTGTGTTTCTGTAGAGAAGGGGTCTCCAACCCTGCTCTTGGTGAGCTACCGTCTTGAAGATTTTGGCTTCAATCACAATCAAACACAGCTGAAGCAGCTAATCAAGGTGTTTAGGTTTGTGTGATAATTAAAGACAGATGGGTTGCAATCTGTGGTAGCTCACCAGGAGCAGGGTTGGTGACACCTCCTGTAGCGTATACTCTAAACCAGGGTTCCTCAAATATTACCCTGAAGGGCCAGAGAACGACAGAGTTTAGCTCCAACCCTAATCAAACTTACCCACCTGTGATTTTTCTAGTGATCATGAGGACCTTGATTAGCTTGCTCAGGCGTGTTTGATCAGGGTTTGAGCTAATCTCTGCAGTGCTCTCCAGGAAAGATTTGAGGAACCCTGCTCTTAACTCTAGTTAACTTGAGTGTCTTTGTGCCATTTATATGTAAACTTGTAGATAATTGGGTTTTGGTCTGACTTGATCAGCTATGCATGTTTTCTCTACATTTTAGGAGTACAACATAGATCAGTCCAGAGCGATAGACTGTGGTCTTGCCATGATAAAGAGGACACAAAAGACCCCAAAATTTCTACTGATTCATGGTCCTCCAGGAACCGGGAAGAGTAAAACCATCGGCGGTCTGCTCTACAAACTTCTGTCTTCGGTTTGTTTGTGGATTAAACATGGATTGATTTTATGCAGCTGCCAAGGTGCATTTTGGGAACTTTATTGTGATGTGTGTCTGTGTAGGATATTAACAGCGCCGCCCTGGTGGGGAATTTTCCCTCCAAGACTCGGAGGACGCGTGTTCTTCTCTGTGCTCCCTCTAATGCTGCCATCGACAGTCTGATGAAGAAAGTCATTGTGGTCTTTAAAGAGAAATGTCGTAACATCAACGCTCCACAAGGTAGCGGACATCTTCGATGACCGACATAAGATATATTCACTGCCACTGTTTGCCTGTCTGCCACATTCGTGACCACCTCTTTGGCTTTTTGGTGTTCAGGTAATTGTGGTGACATAAATTTGGTGAGGTTGGGCAGTGAGAAGACCATCTCCAAGATACTGAAACCATTCAGCCTCGACCATCAGATCAGAGCTAGAGCACGTGAGAGATGAATGCAAAACACCACAAGACTCCTCTCATACAAACTCTTGATTTGTAAATATATTTATATTCTGCATATGTGTATAGAGCGAACGCAGCAGACTGTAGAAGCTGACATACAGAAGCAAAAGGAGCTGCTGGACCAGGATATTGAGGTTGTCTCGAAGCTCTGTGCAAAGGCCCAAAAAGGGTCTTCTGAGGTAATACATCTGCCACACCTATAGGGGCGCTGGAGCAAAGGAGATGCTCCTGTAAAAATTTAAAACCATGAGTTCCAGGATCAGCGCCAGTGGGCGGTCACTGAATATATTTAACTGGCAGTCTTTGGTCACATGCATCTATTCTTTGTGTTTGTTATTCACATTAAGTCTATTAATTGTTATTAGGTTAGCTAAGGTATGAGATTTATAAATTCAGTTTCACCGCTCACATTTGTTTGTAAACCATTTTAATTGGGGATGCACCAAATTGTCGTCCGATGAAATTTCCAGCCGAAAACGGCTTTATGAGTTTTCTAACGAAGGAAAAAGTTTATTTTATTTGCTTGTAGTCCAACTCTGAATTATTGTATTAATATTGACTGTTTAGTTTCATTAATTTAATTACACAAAAAGGTAATTTGTCAGTTTTTGGCCAAGGGCATCCAGAATTTTTGGTATCCGTTTCGGCCAAAAAAATTTATTTCTGTGCATCACTAAAATAAAGAACTAACTTTCAAAAACATGTTCAATTGGCAAAGAACACAGAAATTTAAGGCATTTGCAATATTAAACTTTTCAATGGCGGAGAAAGTGTTAAAGTAATCTCGTCAATTAAGTTTTTACAGCAATCCATATTTTCACTATTATCCACTAGATGGCGCTCTTACCTAATTTAGAAAACACTAAAGCATCCAGTGATCCAAAAACAGTTTAAACAAGTCCTTAAAGACCTTTACAAAAATGGCCTTCCTTTAAAAATATGTTTTACTTTTTGCTCTCAATGTGGTATTTTTGAAGAAACCTACCCATATTTGAGGGTCTGTTTTTTCGTTTGATTAAATATATAAACCTACAATATAAGAACATTTTCTGGAAGGTATTAAACTTCATAATCACAAAAAAGCTGCCGATGGCTGACAACTTTTTTTAAAAACACTGGCAAGGAAAGAGTTAATTTACATTTATTCATCTAAAAATGATAGTGCAAAGAAATAATGTTAATATTAATGTGAATAATGGTATGTTGGTGATTTTATTAATGTTGTGATGTAGCTTTTTTTTTTAAATATGCCAAGAAGATTTAAAAACATCTCTACTCTTACAAAGATGCGTTCTCATTCCTCGTCATTTCGACCGGTCTCCACAAGAATGCAAGTACGTTCTTGGCATTCCTGAAAATGAGAAACAGCCCAGTACAACTGGCTTAGGATGTTTTTTATTTGAAAGAAAAATCAGCTGTCTCTTTATTTTTACTGTAGACTACTACTCAAACCAACTTCAGGTGTACATGTTTCAAAAAAAGCTAAGTGAGGGTGTTTTGTGGTGAAGTCATACTACTATTTTTCAAAGTATGGCATAATGTTTGAAATTGTTCTCTAATTTTATTTGCTTTTTTCAAATTTCTCGTATTGGTTGGTTAACAGTTCAAGAGATTTACTGAGAGGAAAATGGAGCTTTTAAGAGAGGTTGAAGGATTGAGTCGAAAGATTAAAGAGGTGAGCAAACACATTTCTTCATGGTCATGGACTACTTAGTAACTACTTCCAAGCAACATATCTGTCTCTTTGTCACTTTATTTTGTTTCTGTCTGTCTGTGTTTCTCTCAGTGTCGTGGGAAGCGTCAGGAATCTCAGGCTCTTGTGCTGCAGAATGCTCACGTCATCTGCTGTACGCTCAGCACCAGTGGAAGCACCGTGCTGGAAAATGCTTTCCGACGACTCGGACACGAGCCCTTCAGCTGCGTTATCATTGATGAGGTGCTTGCATGATCCCTTTCTCCAGTTAAAACATTTGTATGACTTACGACTGCTAGTTAATGTCTAAAGGCATTAAATTATGTACAGGGTTTCCTGCAGAAAATTTGAGGCATGGCAATCAAAAGGGGCGGAGCGTACGTGTCATTATGAAAATTAAAATATTTTTATTTAAAACCCTCAAATAAAACTTAATTCAATTAATAATCTAGTATGTGTTCATTTTTTTGTCATCGTTTCTTCAAAATTAAATGTTTTTACCTCCAACGGGAATAGCTGTGTGTGTGAAGTGAAACTAAAGGGTTAATAAACACAAACTGAAGCAGATGTTGTAGAACGTCTGGCAACGATGATAGATCGTGCGAAGATTGTAAAAACGTATTATTTTCCACCATGGATTGCATTATCTTAAAGGCGTGTAACTACTGTAGCGGGTAAATAATGCACATATATAGCGCTCAACAATTCTATTTAATCAACAGTCACGTGAAACCTAGCTAGCAGGTTCTTCAAACAACAAAATCACCAGCTAACTTACTTTAAATTTGCAAGAACTATAGACTAATACAATAACAGGCTTAAATAAACCCAAAACATAAGACCACTTACAGTTCTCACGGACACACGTTTTATGAACTGGCTATCCTCCAGACATGACGGACCACGTCTTTATCTCATTTCGGTCGTGTGGTGCACGTACACGTTCGATGTGAAGCCCGTCCTCGCTATTCTCCGAGATGTTTTATCAACAGGCTAGTTATCCTCCAGACAGTGACTGTGGCGGACCACTTCTTTTTCTCATTTCGGCCATGTGGTGCGTGTGACCGCACGCGGTGTAAAGCGCACCCGCGCTATTCTCCGAGATGCACTTGATGGCCTTTTGTGCAGCGAATTATTATTATTATTATTATTATTATTATTTTTTTTTTTTTGACGACTTAGTTAAGGCGGTAGGGTTTCGCAGCTTAGGCGGGCCACCCGAACTGCAAAGTGCTACGGGAAACCCTGATGTACGCTTTTTGCATGTATTTTATTTAATGTGTGCATTATACAAAATGTTTAAATGGGTGTATTTGATGTCACACGCTGATCGGTCTGCACAGTGTCACATGAACACCTTGGGACCTTTTTTTTTGCACTAGCCAGCTTGCATCCCGAGACATGATGCAAATATCACAGACAGGGAAATGAAACCTAACAGCTAAGGGAAACGGAATTTTCTCTTATATACAAAAATCAACTCCTCACAAATAAAAGCTTTGTCCCAAATCGAAGGATGGAACCCTCGAAGGATGCGTCCTCAAAAGCAAGTACTGGTTCTTTGGAGGTCGCAGCCTCTGAAGTGCGCAAAGAGAACTGAAAGGAGACGGTCTAGTCTTCGGAGGACAGCGGAGACGTTTCTGACTTATTACAATTATAAGATTAAATTTACCAGAAAAAAAAAAATTTCTCAGCCTTTTAGTGAGGATATTACATTGTGTACAAGAACCTGAATATTACACAACACTTGCTAAATAAAACCAATTACAAACGATGTTATACAGTCCTAAAGGCACAATGGTCACAGATGATTCGGACTCAGAACTGCATGTTTGTCTCTTCACATCTTTAGGCTAGTCAAGCTAAAGAAACTGAGACGTTGATTCCCATGCTGTATCGATGTCCGGCTGTAATCCTTGTTGGTGATCCCAACCAGCTTCCTCCAACTGTGGTCTCCCAGGTATCCCATAATAAAAGGCGTGATGTGTTTGTACATTACATTAGATGCGTGTTATTTGGCTTATTTATGAATCTGTGTTTTTCTTCGTGTACTTGAACAGAAAGCCAAGGAGTTGGGCTACGACCAGTCCCTAATGGTGCGGTTATGCAAAAGCCTCCAGTCGAATGCACAGCCCTCTCCCGTCTTCCTCCTCAGCATGCAGTATCGCATGCATCCCGACATCTGCGAATTTCCATCCAAATACATCTACAACAACACGCTCAAGAACGACTGGTACGCATAAACATGCCATAAGGTTTGATCTGTGTAAAGAAAGAAAGAAAGCGAGAGGGAGCGAGAGAGGGATGATCATTTGAAATTAGACCACTCCCATTTTGTATGATGTCACAATGTGTAGGCAGGGCCAGTGCAGGCAGTATGAGGAGGAGGAGAGGACATTGACCGTGTCAGAGTTACGCCTCATCAGGTTATTGAGCGGACGATGCGAGTGGTGAGTGCTCAACACAATGAACTGCTATGCAAAACAAATCATAACCAAGTCTGTGTAGATGTCGTCCCGCCGAGGCTTCGACTCTTAACGCTTAATTTTGTGATAATCTCATGTTGAAACTTTGTGCTAAAACTGCTCACTTGTGTGGTCAGTGTTTTGTGGCAGTGCTCAGTAGTAAGCATAAGTAGCAGTCATTGTCTGAAAGTGTGCAGGTGCCCAAACTGTTTAGCATTTTTAACTTTCTTATTAAGTGGATATGTAAACTTTTTTTTTTTGCATGTATTTGTCCCACAGTGAGACCGCTCTAAAACGCTGTTCCTTCAGCTGGCCCTTCAAATCTTACCGAGTGTTTGACGTGACTGATGGCAGAGAGAACAAGGAGGGCGAGTGAGTCATGGGGTGGGATGGTCGGATACCGCTTGATGTCTTTGAACACTGAACTTACTGTGTGTTTCCCTGTTCATTAGTTCATTTAGTAACAATAAAGAGGTGAAACTGGTCCTGATGTTGTTAAAGCTGCTGAGTGAGAAGCAATCTGTGCGTGTGGGGGTCATCACACCATATAACGCCCAGAAACGAAGAATAATGGATGCCATGAGGAAGCCAGACTTCGAATGCAAGCACCTCCAGTGAGTTGTCTTTATCCGAAACTCTTGTTTCATTCTTTACAAAGACAGACGGTAAAGGAAAAGTTCACCACAAAATTAAAATTAGCTCAATTTACTCGCAACAACAATAATAATAATAATAATAATAATAATAATAATAATAATAATAATAATAATAATAATAATAATAATAATAATAATAATAATAATAATAATAATTCATTGAATCTGATTTGACCATTAGCATCGCGCTCAAAAATTACCAAAGAGTTTTGATATTTTTTTCCTATTTAATACTTGACTTTTCTGTGGTTGCATCATGTACTAAGACTGACTAAGTTGTGAATTTCTAGGCAGATATGACTAGGAACTATGCTCTCATTCCGGTGTAATAATCAAGGACTTTGCTGTCGTAACATGGCTGCAGGAGGCACAATGATATTACGCACTGCCTGAAAATAGTCCTCTGCTATTGAAAGTTACCAAGGGGACTAGTTTTTATAGTATTATAATAGTGATAATAGGCTATATGTTAATGTATTGGGAGAAAGCTGTTATTTTTGAAATCAGATGTGTGCACCCTTATACAGCCAAAATTGAATAATCCTCATTTCATAACACGTCTGCGTCGATTCAACTGTGAGATTGGTAGTCAAATCTGGCTTCTCCGATCGAAGCATAAAATCTTTGATTATTAGGGGTCACCCCTATTCTCCCCCATTGAGAAGTTATCTCATCAGTTAAGGGAAAACGCTTCCCTGCCGATGACGAGGTTTTATGGCAATCCATGTTTTCGCTATTATTCACTAGATGGTGCTCTTACCCAACCAATTTAACATAAGTATCCACGGATTTGAAAATAAAAATGGTAAAAACTCTGTGTATGTTTTGATAATCACTCTGAATCGGATCTCTAACAAAAGTCCTTTTACAACAATGCCATTATTTCAGCTTTTTGCTCAAAATGTTGTGTTTTTTTAAGAAACCTACCCATATTTGAGAGGTGATAAAAAGAGAACAAATTAAGATGGGATAAAACTTTAGCTTTTTAAAAGCAGAGGCTCTGTTCTTTCATTTATTTTGAAATATTGTATATTTATATATTAAAAAAGAACATTTTCTGGAAGGCATTAAACTCATGTAAAAATTCATAAAAAAGTCTGCCGCTGGCTGGCAACTTTAAAAAACAATAACGCTGGTGGGGAAAGAGGAAGTAAAAGGAAAAAAAACCCATTAAAAAAAAAACTTTTAATAAGGGAAGATGGAACGGAAGAGTTAAAATGCTAATTCGCTTTTGGAAAAAAACATCATCCCTGTGGCTCTCTGTGCCGATGCCAATATTTGATCACTTGGAATGATATCATCTGATACACACAGTTTTGCTTTACACGCTTTACACTTCTAGGATTTAAAACATAATAATTTGAAAAGAGTAAACTCTTCAAGTCATTGTCACCCATTATAAATAATCACACGGTATGAGACCAGTCCTTGTGCATTCTTTTATTTGGCTCTTTTCATAGCCAGCATGTAATCTGCCCTAATTTGGCCAATGTCCGATATTGAAAAAAATTGCAGATACATATAATAGATGATTATTGCCGTGGTTATGCACCTGGAAAATTTATTTACGGTCTATGCCGCTTTATCGATAAACTGACCGCTGGAAAATTACCTTGTGGTAAATAAAATGTTTCGGTTTTCAGTAAAAGACGAGAGACGATGAGCATGGATCAGAATTGTGCGGAGAGGCAAGAATTCAAGGACCTGTAGCTAACATTGAGCTGATATTATTGTATAAAATGAATGTATACAGTGTAGTTGTTGTAGTAATACTTTTATATGCATTAGATGTGATATCGAAACAAATGTCATTTTCTGGTCATTTATTTTGCTTGTTATAAAAAAAACTTATAAAAGAGGCATATATATATATCGGTTCATCAATAATGAATAAAAATGAATGTTTTTTAGGGTGGAAGTGGATACTGTGGATGGTTTTCAAGGTCGTGAAATGGACTGCATTATTGTGTCTTGTGTAAGAGCCAGTAGTGAAACCGGTTCCATTGGGTAAGTGTATGTGTGTCATTATGATTGTGTATGAATGCTTGCGCATCTGTACAAAACCACTGAAATATTCCTGTTTCCTATTTACAATATGCAATATTTTCAATTTCCTTTTAAGTTTTCTTGGTAATCGGCAAAGGTTGAACGTAACGATTACCAGAGCCAAGTTCAGCCTCTTCATACTGGGACATCTACGCACACTCAGGGTAACTTTAACACGAGTACATAACAGCAACTCCATAAATAAATCTTAATTGAATATCTTTAACAAGTCTCTTTTTTTATGAAATCTGTTTCTGCAGGAACAAAGCGATTGGGGAGCATTGATTGATGATGCTAGAAAACGTGGGAATATAATCAAAACGCAGGATCGAGATTACCAAAGCGACGTCAGGAAGATCCTTAAAAATGATTCGCTATCTCGCAGTCTCTCTCATCCTCCTGTTGGAAGACCGAGCACCGTGACCTCACCCATCCCTCATGTTCCAATGGAAACGGGGCGTGCTTCTACTTCACGACCTCACCCGAGCGCCAGTCTTTTACGCCAGAACTCGATGCCGAGGCCGATACCTCTGGACTGCCCTAGAGACCCACAAATAACTGAAAGGCCCACAGATCCCCGCTTTGCAGAGCGCCGGCCAATCGGAGAACAGAGGCAGGACGTTGATGGGAGGGGCTTATCCATGTCACACCAAAGGCCCACAGATCCCCGCTTTACAGAGCGGCGGCCATTTAGAGATGACTATCGAAATGCCGCCCATTCTTCCCGACACACTTCCAAACATTTTCCGTCACCGAAAAGACACAGGAGATAAATTTATGGTCCCTGTTTTTATTTATCATTAAAATTTCAAAGTAACTCAGGAAGTCTTTTTTTCACCCACATGTTTTGAGTGCCAGTTATGCGCTATGAATGTGTTAAATTTCTCTTCTCAGGCTTATTACATATTATTAATCTGGCCATATTTGTTGGATGCCACTGTATTATTAGAAGCGTCTTCTTTAAACTTGCTGCTAAAAACATGAAATAATTCTTCATACAACCAAAGTTTTCTCTGTAAGGTTCTGGGCGACAGGTTTTTTTGCCTGTTTGGACCGTGAGCTTCTCTTCCAAAAAAGTTAATATATGCCGTGACTGCACTTTATTAAGCTGTCGAACTCGCTCAGAAATAACCATTATTTGGTGTTTGAGTTTTTGTACTTGTTTGTAAATTATTTGAATGTAACACTTAAGGTTTTTGCAGTGCTTCTGTACGTTTGGTGTGTAAATACATTGCGAGTTGTTTTATACTAACTTCTTTTAAAGAAAGTGGGCCTTTACTGTTAAACCTGGATTATTTTCGAGGGAGGCGACTGTAATTTTGTTTTCAGAACATTATAGATTTGAAGGAGCTACAGACCAATAACTGAAGAATATGTACGTAAATATTTTAAATACAAATGTAAAAAAAGGTCATGTTTAAGTTTTGAGGGAGATAAGTTTAAAGTTGTTTAATTGAAGATACCAGATATTTGTTCTGGGTTTTTCTTTTAATAACCGTTTTACAAAAGTGTATGAAGAGCCTTTTGTTTTCTACCAATGCACTTTTTCACTTGTAAAATGATGATTCCTTGAAGATCTCTCTGACTGGGAAATAAAAGCTTTTTTTAAAAAAAAGATACAGAATCAATACAATGCATATATATATATAATATGAGATTGACCGCATTAGTTTGTTTGGCAGCTATAAAACAAGTTTTTATCAATTTGGCTGTTTATTTTCTTCCCAATTTTTATTGATATTTGACCAGGACAGATCAGAATCTGTGGAAACCCAGCAAAAGTTTTATTTTCTGGGGATTTGTTTACATAAAATCAATCTACATAATGTATATAGGAGATCAATATTAAATCTACAATGTAGTATGCAATTTGGCAATGCATTTTTGTATTTACATTTACATATCCATGCCCATTATGTGCAGTGTGTGGTGCAAATGAAAATTCAATAATTCACATTATACATTTCTGACAAAACAGTTTTGATATTTAATTACAGTTTTTATCATTTCAAGTCGCAAAATTTACCCTAATAAGTCCCTTGGGGTCAATCTTACCCCAAGCCACGTTTCTTTAGTTTAAAAACATGGTTCCCTTCATCTCAGTGGAATAAGATTTTGTGACTTTTCCAGATTATCTGTCAAGATTCATATAAAAAAACTGGGCTTGATTCGGTCGTTCTTAAGAGGTGTAAAAACAATTTACCAAAAGAGGCCCTCTGGGGGTAAAAATTACCCCAATTGAAATGAATTGGAAATGCAAAAAAAAAAATTTTTTTCTTTTATTTAAAAAAAATCAATGCATCTAGAATAAATCTGAACATTTTAACACAGAAAGGAAGGCCTGGTACTAGAGCACAAATGCAATATAGGAAAGACATGTTCAATGCCTTTTTTATATTGGCAATATAATGCAAAACACACAGACTCTCACATACACAAAGACACAGTAAAACTTACACAAACATATGACACGCACGCACGCACACACACACACACACACACACACTCATGGCATTCTATGGCATTTTGTAACAACAGACATTTCAAAATGCATAAAAAAATTACAAAAAATTCTAATATTTGAAATCATATTTATTTTTAATGTCCTTTCTAATGTTTAAATAAACATAAATTCACAAAATGTATCAATAAAGTACTGATGTTAAGCAGTTGGCCACATCCAGTAAAATGAATGGGTCTCTATGGGCCTCTGCTGGTCGAAGTGATTTATTTATTTCCTAAACTATAATTATTTTATGTGTTTTTCTAAACACCAAATGGCAGCATTCAACACATAAAATCTAGATCAATATCTAAAAACAATTTAAATCAAATTTATATTTAGATAATAATGTGAATTTTTCATAAAAATTTATATTTTACAGGTAAGCTAATGGTGTAGTTGAGGAATTGAGTGGTAAACAGGTACAAAAATACTTAATATCTCCCAAAACACAGTATTAATGTATAGATGGGAAGTAAACAAAAATAAAATTATTTATTATTTGTATCATTAAAAATAAATATATTTTTTGTAATCATTCTTTTAATTTCTGGGGTCATTTTTACCCACAAGGATAACGTAGGCTGCAGGAAAATAGGGGCTTATGCGGATTAAAAAAACTCTTAGCATTTCAATGTAATTTTCTTTAAATGCATTTACATACTGTGCCTCACGATGGACGTCGCAAAATTCAATGTGGATTTGAAAATGCGTTCCGAGTCGACCACGCCCCCGCCCTGTCAATCATTGCGTCAATTTGATTCTACTCCTGTATGACACAAATTGTATGACTTCCTTTTCAAAAACCAATAAATGAGGGTTTTTGATGAGAGTATTTATTGCGATGAATATGAAATTTAGCTAGTAACAAATTGCAATAAACAATTAACTATAAAATATTCGTATTCTCCTGTTTTTTTGTGTTTTTTTCGACGGACGTTAAACCTGTGCTCCATCTTTTATTGTTTTTTGTTAAAAGTCTTTTTACCCTTTACATTTTCTTTCTTTTCTTTTTTGTTTAACCCTTAACTGGCAGTGTATCGTGAGTGGGACACCTAAGTTTACTTCAATATTTTGCATTTGTCATGACAAACTATATCGTTGGAAATATTTCAAAACCTTTAAACAGTATTAAATGCGCTCGCCGTGTTTTCACCAAGTAATAATGTGATCCTGGATCAACGTTTGAATCAAAGATACCCCAACCTACCCTTAACTCAAACCCTAACCATTTTTAAACCCTCAAATGAGTTTGAAATAATAGAGAAGTATTTCTTAAAAGCCCCTAACCCAATCCTAAATCTAACATACACACTAATCCTAATCCTGCAATCTGATTGAAAATACATCCTACTTGGTGAAATCACGTTCACCTAATAATGCAGTGACCGTAATTTATTCATTTGTGACAAGAGAATGCAGCAAACCTTACAGCAAACCAACACAAACCTCTTTTTGGGGGATAATTTTATGTATAAAATATATATTGCATTAATTTTATTCATTAGGGCCTACAATAAACTTAAACTGCTATAATTTTTTTTAAATTTATTTAATATTTTCACCTCCAGACACTTCAGTAAAACATGCCAGAGTTATATTAATTTGAAGGTGTACATCGCCTTTTCACCCCCACTCAAAAGCGCTTCACCAGTTAAAGGGTTAAACAGAGACACGTGCAGTGTCTGTATCACCACTAGGGGTCGCTATGTATCTACATTTAGCCATATTGTATCATTTCAATACAATGGTTTATTTCGGCGTACCTAATAATAGTGAATGTAAAAGAAGGTAAAATTTTGTAATAGCAAAGCATTGTTATGTGAAACTTTCAGCTCCTTTGTATAACTCATTGTTTGTGTATATAATTTTCATATAACATAATATTGGGGCAGTTTCCCGGACTAAAATGCATGTTTGAGCTGCCTTAATTTGAAAACACCTTGCACATTGTCATTGTTTTGTCTCAAGTATTGTTTTTTGTAGGGTTTGTTTGTAAAAACTACTTAAATTACCTAATATAACTATGCCTATATCATGCGTCCTGGCCTAGTTTGAACCCTGTCCTGCCCATAATCATTAAACCACTGACAGTAATGATCCCATTAACCACCAAGTGTATTTAAATGTTTATTTTTTTAGCAGAGAAGATGAAATAGTTGTACCACTAAATATTTGCTTATCCATTTAGATTTAAGATTGCTGCTGAAAGGAAACTATTACAAATTCTAATGGTTTCCATTACCATAACCTGTGTTGGGTTAGTTACACAAAAAAGTAATTAATTACTAGTTACTAATTACATCTTCAATCATGTAGATTAGATTACTGTATACATTTTTCTCTTCAAAAAGTGTTTAAAGGGGACAGAGAATGAAAAAGCATTTTTACCTTGTCTTTGTTGAATAATGGTAGTCTACCCACATTCACAAACATACAAAAAGTGCCAGACATGCTAAACATCTCAGTCTCATAGAAATTCCTCTTTTAGAAATGTCAGCCAGAAAACGGCCCAATCTGAAAAACTGATGCTTATGACATCACAGGCATCTCACTGCCCCTCCACTTTAAAATAATTGGCTACATTTTTTGAGTGGCAGCAAAGTCAGCCAATCAGTAATGAGATTGCAAGTTAAGCCAGTAGGGGGAGCCAAATAGGTGCAAAACCACTTGTTTAAAATCCCCCACCTTAATAGAGCTTTCTGAGAGAGGTTTTTAGGAAGCTTCTAAGGCATTACAGACCCAAACAAAAACATTTTTGTCTACATGTCACATCACAGCACAAGGATAAATACTCCGTTCAATTGTGTAGTCCCTACTGAAAAGACCAGCTAAACCCAGGCTTGCTTAACCGGCTAAAACCAGGCTGGGAGACCAGCCACCCAGCTTAGCTAGTCTTTTCAGGGGTGTCTTGTGGCTCTTATTCCAATAAGATTCAATGGTGTTTTATTACAGTACCTTGCACCTTACCATCCCAGCAATAAACCAAACACAATACATAGAGACTCACAGAGTCATTGTAGTTTCCATTAAAACCAATACAATTCACATTATAACCATTAAATCGATTAGAAATCCTGTGTTAGTTTCAACAGTGATGACTTTTAACTTGTTTTTAACCTGTTGACCAGTTGTTCTACTTGTATAAGCTCAGTCATGTTAATATGTTTTTCTGAAGGTGCTGAGATCGAGGCTGTGGACCCATAAAGCAACATCTTGGCATTTTCTCCCTGTGTGCTATATTGATATTGTGAAGAAGAGAATCAATGTTTGCTGACTCGGGTAAAAGGTTTGATCCCGTCAGGTGCAGGAGCTCAGCACGGTGGCTCCGACTCCTCTGATGTGACACAGCGTTTTTCTCTCATCATAAAGTTGCCTGCTCAGCAAGGGCTGGGGTCTTGCTTTTGTTGTAATTTTATGTTATTCGGTTATGTCGTCTCACTGACTCAGATGTTGTTTTCAGAGATTTCATAAATTCAGTGACCACACTGGCCAGAAAAGTTGATGGAGGACTCTCTGTGGGTTCCTCTAAAACTGATGTCATGTATCTGAAGTGTGTCTGATCACCGGTACACAAATTTCTTAAAGTCGTGTTTATCCTTATTATTTCTGTCCCCTAGGACCATATATGCATAAAAATGCAAGAAAATTAACTCTAAAATACATTTTATTATTAAGTAAAGTGTCCTGCATGCTAATCTAAAACCATATTTAAACTATATAATTTAAAACAATAATAAAAACTACATAGAACACCGAGAAATTAATTTTTATCTGTCCCTGCTTTCTATCTCTACTTTACCTTTAAATATAAATAATTCTACAGATATCTTTTTTGTTTTGCATTTTTGTGCTTTAAATATTTTTTACTATTGAAAAAAGTTATTATATTTAGGATAAAATGCACATTTTAGTCATGTCCCCCAGGATCCTGTTTTCCCACAACGTTCCCACCTCTTAATCTAGGAATAAGTCACATTTTCAAGAGGAAGTGACATCATGGATCTATGAAGGCCATGTGAAGATCAAAAGGTCATTTTATTTTCTGTATATATTTATGATATTGATGCTATACTGTGAATGTCAATCTTAATGTTCAGTCCTGTTACCTATATTATTTCTTTAATGTTATCTGTTTATTTTAAAATAAAAAATTGGTAGATCACTAGAATTTGCTCAGTGTTATTAGCAGATATTTAATGCAGCTATATTTTATGTATTTGCTAAATCTATGCTAAAAACTCAGCCCTGTTACTTTCAGTCATGTTACCAAAATGCCTCCATCCTCCATTAAGAAACCATGTTTAAAAATAAACTAGTTACCTGAGATTGGCCAATACTCATTTTGAAAAGTAAAATACGTGTGCTATTAGATTTAGTGTTCAAAAAGTTAAAAAAAAACGTCAATTCTGATTATACAACATGCAAATGACAAAGATTTGGTGAAAAAAATTGAATTGAAATTATTATAAAGCCCAAATTGTGACAAAATTGCACCAACCAAAGCACAACTGGTGTCCAACTATGTTGTTTGCAAAATAATCAAATAAGCTTATTAAATAAGCTTATATGATGTGTGTTTTTGATAGAAAATCTGAAGGTGATAAAAATTTGAAAATCACCTTTAAAGTTGTCCAAATGAAGTCAAAAAGTTGATTTATTTCACTAATTCCATTCAAAAAGTGAAACTTGTATATTATATTCATTTATTACACACAGACTGATATATTTCAAATGTTTATTTCTTTTAATTATGATAACTATAGCTGACAACTAAGGAAAATCCCAAATTCAGTATCTCAGAAAATTTAAATATTGTGAAAAGGTTCAATATTGAAGACACCTGGTGCCACAATCTAATCAGCTAATCAAGTCAAAACACCTTCAAAGGCCTTTAAATGGTCCTCAGTCTAGTTCTGTAGGCTACACAATCATGTGGAAGACTGCTGACTTGACAGTTCTCCAAAAGACGACCATTGACACCTTGCACAAGGGCAAGACACAAAAGGTCATTTCAAAAGTGGCTGACTATTTACAGAGCTCTGTGTCCGAGCACATTAATAGAGAGGCGAAGGGAAGGAAAAGATGTGGTAGAAAAAAGTGTACAAGCAAAAGGAAAAGCTAAAGTTTCTCTTTTTGAATGGAATTAGTGAATTAAATCAACTTTTTGATGATATTCCCATCACCTGTTTGTATGTATGTATTGCTACAAATATATTTGTGCGACTCATGACGCGTTTTGTGTTCCAGGGTCATGTGTTTATTTCTTAAACCTAGTAAGTGCATAACAAAACAATTTGAGTATTTTAGTTTACGTAAAAATCTAATTTTATAAATTTGTCAATGTGGTGCAAAAGAAATGACACATAAACAAGAAGTGAAACGTGGCCAAGTAACAGTCACATTTACTGTAAAGTTTACAGTGTCAAAATTTAATTGGTTCCAATTCTGCAAATTCGTTAACCATCAAATTTACAGCATAATAAACCCCGTCCCGTACATTTCTCATACCATCTCGTAAATTCAGTATTCTGATTGTAATAGTACATTTAGCGTGTAGATTCATCCTTTTGTAATACCCGACTGTACAGTGCAAACTTTACACGATAATTTGTGTGCTTGTGTAATAAATCTTTCTGCTTCTCGAGTAGATCCAAACAAAAATATTCTCTACCAAAAATATTGAAATAATGTGGGTTTATAATAATTTGATTTGATTAGATATCATCTTTCACGAGTTAGATACCATGTGCATGTCCTGAAGACTTTGTAAATATTAATGCTTTCTATACAGTGGCAACAAACATTCCTATAACAACCAGCAGTACAGTGCCTAAAATTTTTATATTCATGATATAACAAATATCACAATAATATTCAAACTCTTTGCTTTTTGCGAATAACAGTGAGCGCTCATTACATACTGAATGTTAAAAACTGCCGTGAAGAAGTGTAAAAATGTAAAGCGTAAAATCGAACCCTGATGGACACGCTTCTACTTCAAGCCAACCGGAGTGAAGGAAGTGTGCTGAGCTATTGCAGAAGAAAACTCATTTCGAGTTTAGTTGGATATTTGTGTGCTGTGTGTTTTGTCTTTGTACGTTGTAGGCGCATGTATATATTTTTCCAGCTCTGGTAGAGTCTCTGATTCTCGTTCACGATCTCCCGCGGGGTGTTCTGCACCCGTAGAGGGCGCTGGTGAGCATTGTGCCCTCTCTGCGCCCGCTGCTGGTGATGCAGGGGTATTTCAGGAAGCGTCCGGGCCCAGCAGGATGGCGAGGAGCGGGCAGAGAAGCAGGGTCAGGCTCAGATTGAGCCCGCTGGCACCGTTGCACTTTTTACCTGCGTCACAGCGTGACTGTTGGCACAAAACGCCCTTAAAGTCTGGCGTGCAGACACAACGCTGGTTCTGAAAGCACGTCCCACCGTTCTGGCACAAGAGAAGCTCCTCGTCGCACATGTTCGCTGTTAGAGGAAAAAAGTATGCCAGTTTAAAAGAAACGTTTTAAGTTCAATGCAAGATAAAAACTATAAAAAACATCTGTGGTGCAAAACCCTATATTGTTTATGTTGTTCATTTCCTAGCTACAACTCTATTCATGTAAACTTTGTAGACTATGCTTATACTTGGACAAAATGCTTTGGATAAAAGCATCTGCTACAATACTCAGCAAGCATTTTTGCATTTGAAAGACATCTTATTGTTGTCCAAACACAGCCCAGACATCTAAGTTAAAGGGGACATATCATGAAAATCTGACTTTTTCATGTTTAAGTGCTATAATTGGGTTCCCAGTGCTGCTATCAACCTAGAAAATGTGTAAAAGATCAACCCAGTAACTTAGTTTTGGTAAACCATTCTCTTGCAAGCATCTGAAAAAATAGTTCATTGAAATTTGGCTCCTCTTGTGATGTCAGAAGGGGATAATACCGCCCCTTAATCTGCACTATCCAACCACGGCACTGCAATTTAGTGCAGAGATCAACTCATTTGCATATTAAAGGACACACCCAAAACGGCATATTTTTGCTCACACCTACAAAGTGGCAATTTTAACATGTTATAATAAATTATCTAGATGATATTTTGAGCTAAAACTTCACATATGTACTCAGGGGACACCAAAGATTTATTTGACATGCTAAAAAGTCTTGTGAAATGTCTTCTTTAAAGCAATGCAAAATTTGGTCTGTCAGTGAAAATTTAATAGATTTAATAAATAAATGTTACCAAACACCTTTACAAAAAAAAGGACTGTGTCCTATCAGTTTAGGAAAAAATGCTCTTACACATTATATCGCCCAAAATTTTTTTTAGGCAATGTAAAAAATAAATATATAGCAAAACTGCAATGAAAATTCTATTTTGCATTTACCTGACGTGTGTAAAATGATCACATGATCAATCTTTAAATATGGCACGGTATGTTTGGTTGGAGGACAAGACAGAAGAGGTGTGGTCATCTTTATATGGCACCAAGCAGGCCGAGAGACAAATAACATTAAAATACCACAAGAGAGATTCGAGGGTCGACTCCTCTGCATGATTTCGAATCGCTCTTGCTATATTTTGATGTTATCTGCATGTTGGTCTGCACATCACCGTATGAAGTCTAACACACCATAGTCATGGTTTTTGGAACGACATATCGCGCAAAAAAAAATGACGTTTTAGTTGCATAACATTGAATAACGGACGGTCAGTTAAATTGACGGCCATTTTTTATGTATGTTTAGAAAAAAATACTGGTAAAGTTTTTCGCAAATGGTTTATGGAAACCATGCCTATGTTAACTTTGCTTAGATGACTGTATATCATAAATCATGCAAGTTAATTTAGCAAAAATTACGCAAACAAATTCAAGTTTATTTTGGCTGAAATGGGTTACTCATAGCCAGACTATATCGGGCCTATAGTTAATCTAGAGTCCTAGACGATGAAATGATGCTTGCTGGGTAAATGTACATTACGCCATATTTTAAACAAACATGTTGATTATAATGTTTGTACAGAATTCATTTAAAATTATTTTGTTTCGATGTATTAATTGGCCCTTTAACTTAAAATCATTTCTTTTAAGATGCAACTCTACAGGAAATCATGCAATCGTGCAAATGCACACCAATATTGTTTTTCTGCTCTGCGTTCACACAGCATTGATCATTGTTTGGTGGCTTGAATCTGTGTCACATTTAGCATGGGCGTCTGGTGTCATTAAGGGGTCGTGAGAGTTTGGGTACTAATGAGACCAGGTGCTGCACACCTGACCCCAAAATGTCTCCCTGGCTCAGTTGTGAACAATGAGTGTGTGTGTGAGAGAGAGACAGGAGATGATAAAGAGGGCGAGACTATGGCTATGTTCAAAATAGCATGCTACTTTAGCTTTGTCTGCAGTATAAAGTATGTACGCTGTGAATCATATGCAAATTATCTGCATGCACGAAATACCCAGATGACCTGCTACAACCAGAGCATACGGTGTGAAATCTGGTATCCCACAATGCAATGCACTTAAAATGCAATGTGCTTACATAATGTAATGATTATTAAACTTTGTCATTCATGAAGATGATATTTGAGTCCTGTCGGATCGATTCCTTTCCAAAGCAAAGGTAAGACTACAACTCTCATGGTTTCATGCTCTTCACACAGCACCGAAAAGCTACACCATTGTTGTTTAGCGATACAAAATTTTATATTGTGCCTTTAAAAGAGCAAAACACTTATTTTTATTTCTGAGATTAGACTGAACAGCACTAGTTAAATGAAATATGCAATGTTGTTATATCCAAAGCAAGGCTTTGAATCGGTTCACAAAATGAAAAGCAGAAACTTTTGATGTTTTTCAAGGAACAGAAACAAAACCAAAAACTTAAAAAATATATGTTCCGAAACAGGATAGTTTATTTAAAATAATGGTAACCGGTTAATACCGTCCTTTGACAAGATTTCTGTGCAATATGACTCAGTGAAGTTCACTTCCGGTCGTTGTTGACTTATCTGAGAAATGAGGATCAATGTTAACACTTGCGTGATTTTTAACAATTTAACCGCAAAAAGGCGCTAAAGTGAGCAATTTTTTGTACGCACAGATGCACATGTGGTTGGATGAGTCCGGTCCAACTCCAATCAAACATGTTTATCCCTATGCCCTTCATAGAACAGAACTCTTGATGTATAAACTTGAGAAAGAGTTGTGCTACTGTGTCTCATAAAGTAGTCCATTAAAATACATTTGGCAAATAAAGCACTGAAAAACAACGTAAGTTTCACTTTATGTGGAGTGACTGTTTATGCTGCATCTTCTTCCTGAAGCGCCGTTTGGAATTCGTCCTCCGTCTGTGTGTGTGTGCGTGTGTTTAAGTGCACTCAAAAGTGCAAACACGGAGAGACGCGTTTCAAAAAGCAAGCAAACAATCTTTCTGTTCTTGACAGGAAACATACAAACAAAGTGATCTCGAAATACCACAGTTTTCTTTTTCTAATAAAACATTTGTTTAAGTTGTTTGCCAATAAATGACATGCAGAAATTGTCCTTGTCTTAATTCATGTATGATGCAGAAACAAATGTAGGTATGTCAGAATTACAGTTATGCCGCTTAGATAATGTAGCCTTTTTTAATGTTTGATGACAAGATAGAGACTTAAAGAAATATTTAAGTTTATTGTCCTAATGATCAGCCTACTTATTTGTATGTCCCACAGCTGACATGAAACGTTATTAACCGGTTCGGGAACTTTATTTTTTTGTTCTAACCGGTTCAGGAACGTCTATTTTAGGGTGAAACCGAAAACCAGAAATGTTAAAATACTGTTTCTGTTCGGAACGAACCAATTGGGAAAAAATCTGGTTGAAAGCCCTGATCCAAAGTGACTTTCCATCAATGCAATGCTCTACTAACTGGAACACAATCCTAAATGTTTATCAGTGCATACTGTATCCTATATACTATGTGCACTATGCAATATTTAGTAATCTAGTATTAGTATGATTAGCGGCCATATCAATAATTTAGCAGCACTTATGAGGCAAGAAATGAGGCTTGTGTTTTACCGTCTAAGTTCAAACCATCACATAGAAACATTTTAAATCATTATCTGAACACTTTCATTTACTGTATGTACTAAAACTAGTGAATCGTGCCAACGTGTAGATTCACTAAAACAACAGATCTTCAGAAGTGTTTTCCCTCATGGATTCACTGCGTTCTCTCTCTTCACAGGATTAGTGCTTTTGGCTGTGGGCCTGTTTCATCTTAAAGATGGATCACCGGGAAAATGCACAGCGCAGGGGTTCTAAAATCATCTGGGGAATCCAGGTACAAATGTGATCATTACCCCACAACATGAACAAGAGCTACTTAGAATTTGCAGATGAACACAGAAGTACCACAGATAGCAGTGGATGTTAAGATGGACAGATTGAGACATTATTAAAATAGCTCTGGTAACATAAGGTGCCATGAATATCTGATCTGTTTATTGTGCAATAGATCAAATTCACCGGTGCTAAGGTTTTGATAATTTTGAGGTGGGGGGGGGGGGGTAAGAGTTGTATTCCTCATGCTAAGCAAATGCAAAGTTTTACAAAAGCAGTTACGTGTGAAGGAGTATTTCTGGGTCAAACTCACGCCTCCTGTTTGCTTCAAGCTTCGTGAAAGTTTTTTTTGAACATGATGTATCATTGACCCCCTTTTCCTTTTATGGGCACTTCCCCCGGAAAAGCACGCCCACACGTCAATCAGTGTGAGAGCGAGAACATAGTCACTCATTAGAATTGTTCCTTCAAATAGAAGTCACAGACATCACTGCACAGGACAGCTTTGTTTTATATCAAAACTCAACAACGGCACGAAAGAAGAAGAAGTGTGTTTTTAGATGTAAGGAGAAGAAAATCTTGTTCAGATTTCCAAGTAAGCCAGTCTTATGGACACAATGGATATAGTTTGTTTATCCGGATGTGTGTTTGTTTAACGCTGGGTTTCGTTGAAATGTGATGGTCCCAACTGGGTCATGAGTGGCAGGCAGTAATGCTGGGTACACACCAAAAGATTTTTTATATCTTATAAGATTTTCAAAATGTGATAGACAACAAACATGAAGATAAAAAAAATCCTAGATTTAACCGTTTTGCTCCTATAGTGTGTGGTGTGCTATGATGTGTCAAAGACAGCACACCACACACCAACAGATTTTTAACTGTGTCTCAACTGTGAACGAAGAAAATCTCGCAAAATATGGCGGATGAAATTTCACAATTTTCACTTTCCACATCAACTTCACTTTGTGCTGCGCCATGACTGCTTCCGTCTTCCATCATCTCACTTTCTTTTTGGATATTGTTTCGTTTCACGTGATATTCATTTCAAGAGCATGCGCGCGTTTGTCCTAGGGGTTCCCCCCACACATCAGGATTTCTAATCGTAAATATTAAACATGTTTAGTATTTACGATTCGCGATCAGGGCGCCTCCAACATTCTTCCAATCAAGTTCGGACACTCTTAACACACCTTACACCAAGGGAAAATCTGATAAAATAATCTGTTAAACCATCAAGATAATCGGGACATAGGTAGGATTTTCGGAAGGGGGGAAATCGGCCCAAAATCAGCCAGATTATCTTTTGGTGTGTACCCAGCATAAGTAAAACTGCATCAAATGTCTGTGTTTTATTGGCAATCGGCACATAAGTGCATATAATGTAAAAGACACGAATATGAAGTTATCTAGAGATAGCAACATTTACTACACAAAGCCGTAGTTCACTGACAATCGGGGCAATTTTGCATTCATTTATCACGGACGTATCACCTGCGATATGTATGCAATATGGCCTAGCGTGTCAGTAAACTACGGCTTTGTGTAGTAAATGGTGCTTCATCTGAAAGCAGGTCATGGCGCTATACTACTAATCAAGGAACCGGCTTTACTGACGAAATGCGCATGACCATCGCATGCAATTTATCATGCATACCTACTCATAATGAGCTGTTTTTATCATCATACACCACGCGGGTCTACTTAAATGGAAGTCGCCGTCATGTTTCTACAGTAGCCTTAAACTGACAAACTGCTCTACAGAGTGCATTTCGTCCCTACATTGTCTCAGATGACAGCATGTTTGTCCTGTGGCAGCTACTATATGTGTTTTGAAATTGAGGAGTGTGCTGTTGGTTGCGATTCACATTGTCACCCCTAGATGCCACTAACATTTACACACAACAGATTTAAGTAGGATCGTCCCTTTTGACCAGAGCATAAATGATCACAGATAATCCTACTATTTTGTTTAGAGCAGGAGTGTTCAACGTTTTTGGGAGGCGGGGACCCCTTAGATGATAGAGGCATGGCACAGGGTGCCCATTTGACAGACCCTTGTTGGCCACGGACCCCCATTTGAAGACCCATGGTTTAGAGAACTTATTATTGTTTTCATTATTTATACCTACCAACTAATGTCATAAATGGTTATGTAAAGTCTGATACCGCACCGGAACTGCTGACTTCAGCGTGGATCCAGCCTGTCTGCGGTCTGGGTAGTGAACTAAAGATTTTCGTGAGTCTACAGGCCATTAAAAGCTCATTTAAACTTAAAGTTGACTGGAGATAATGGAGACTATACTTTGACAATGATTTGTTAATTAGACCACAGAAGTGAATGAAGGTTAATTGTTAAGTACTTGATGAATTTGAGGAGGATGTACTTACGGAAGCAGCCCTGTTTCCAGTAGTAACCGGGGAGACATTCATCACATTTGACTCCAGCAGCGCCTTCTTTACATTGACAGAAGCCGGTTCCATTACAGCGGTCGTGCGCTGAGCCCATTGGGTTACAGTTACATTCTAACAAGACAAAGAAAATACACACATCACTTGAGACGCTTTCAGTTTATCCTGAACATTTCTGTTCATTATAGACTGACAAACAGGGCCGCTTGATTCATTTACATTTCTGCATTTGGCAGATGCTTCTCTCCAAATGTACTTTCATCTTTGTATCTTTTCCTGATAATTGGTTATTTAGATTTAATTCACTCCCAAGTTTGTTTTAATGGTTCACATGAGAAAGCATACATGTATATGACATATAGATTTAGTCAACATATAGTACTGGGTACAGTCACTACACATTTATATTTGAAACCCATTGGCGTATATTATATTGGGCTACAGACCACCACATTTCTTAGAGGACAAGTCTTTGGACTGCAGGCGTCGTGTGAAAACTCCTGAAAATAAAGTCTGAGTCTCAGGATGAGGTAAATGTTCTCCTGGCGGAGATCTCCGTGTTGAGTCTGTGCCATGTTGGCACGTGCTACACACCCGATGGAGGCGGTCAGATTTGTGCTGACATCACAGCATGCTTTCATTTACTCTGCACCCAGCCTCCTCGTGTGGCAGATGGATTCCCTTCTCTGTCCTGATCCTCTCAGCGCCGGGCTGGAACCAGACCCACTGACTTTAAAGGTGTCACATCCTGGTTTATTTCTGGAATTTTATTTAAGGACCGTTGGGAATCTCTAATGTGACTCTTCCAGAATAATGATACAGTTTAACTGTGACTGTTGCCTCAAGCCCAACTTACTTTCTTTCTTTCTTTCTTTCTTCTTTTCTTTTCTTTTCTTTTCTTTTCTTTTCTTTTCTTTCTTCCTTTCCTTCTTTCTTTCTTTCTTTCTTTCTTTCTTTCTTTCTTTCTTTCTTTCTTTCTTTCTTTCTTCCTTCCTTTCCTTCTTTCTTTTGTTCGTTCTTTCTTTCTTCCCTTTCTTTCTTTCTTCCCTTTCTTTCTTTCTTTCTTTCTTTCTTCTTTTCTTTTCTTTCTTCCTTTTCTTCTTTCTTTCTTTCTTTCTTTCTTTCTTTCTTTCTTTCTTTCTTTTGTTCGTTCTTTCTTTCTTCCCTTTCTTTCTTTCTTTCTTTCTTTCTTTCTTTCTTTCGTTTTTTTCTTTGGTTCTTCCTTTCTACCTTCATTTCCTCCTTTCTTTTGTTCGTTCGTTCTTTCTTTCTTCCCGTTCTTTCTTTCTTTCTTTGGTTCTTCCTTTCCTCTTTTTCTTTCTTTCTTTCTTCCTTCCTTTCTTTGGTTCTTCCTGTCCTTCTTTCCTTCTTTCTTTTTTTCCCGTTCTTCCCTTTCTTTCTTTCGTGGGTTCTTCCTTTCCTTCTTTTTTTCTTTTGTGGGTTCTTCGTTTCTTTCTTTTCGTTCTTTCTTACTTTCTTTCTTTCTTTCTTTCGTTCTTTTTACTTTGGTTCTTTCTTTCTTTCTTTGGTTCTTCCTTTCCTTCTTACGTTCTTCCTTTCTTCCCTTTCTTTCTTTGGTTCTTTCTTTCCTTCTTTCGTTCTTCCTTTCTTTTCTTGCCTTCTTTCTTTGGTTCTTCCTTTCTTTTCTTTCTTCGTTTCATTCTTCATTTCCTTCTTTGGTTCTTCCTTTTTTCCCTTTCTTTCTTTGGTTCTTTCTTTCTTTAGTTTTTCCTTTCTTTCTTTCTATCTTTCTTTCTTTCGTTCTTTTTACTTTGGTTCTTTCTTTCTTTCTTTGGTTCTTCCTTTCCTTCTTACGTTCTTCCTTTCTTCCCTTTCTTTCTTTCTTTGGTTCTTTCTTTCCTTCTTTCGTTCTTCCTTTCTTTTCTTGCCTTCTTTCTTTGGTTCTTCCTTTCTTTTCTTTCTTCGTTTCATTCTTCATTTCCTTCTTTGGTTCTTCCTTTTTTCCCTTTCTTTCTTTGGTTCTTTCTTTCTTTAGTTTTTCCTTTCTTTCTTTCTATCTTTCTTTCTTTGGTTTTTCCTTTCTTTAGTTTTTCCATTCTTGCTTTATTTTTTCCATTCTTTCTTTCTTGCTTTCTTTCTGTCTTTTTTCTGTCTTTGGTTCTTTCTTTCTTTCTTTGGTTTTTCCTTTCTTTCTTTCTTTCTTTCTTTCTTTCTTTCTTTCTTTGGTTTTTCCTTTCCTTCCTTCTTTCTTTCTTTCTTTCTTTCTTTCTTTTCTTCTTTCTTTCTTTCTTTCTTTCTTTCTTTCTTTCTTCCTTCCCTCCTTTCTTTTGTTCGTTCTTTCTTTCTTTCTTTCGTTTTTTTCTTTGGTTCTTCCTTTCTTCTTTCATTTCCTCCTTTCTTTCGTTCGTTCGTTCTTTCTTTCTTCCCTTTCTTTCTTTCTTTCTTTCTTTGGTTCTTCCTTTCCTCTTTTTCTTTCTTTCTTTCTTCCTTCCTTTCTTTGGTTCTTCCTGTCCTTCTTTCTTTCTTTCTTTTTTCCCGTTCTTACCTTTCTTTCTTTCGTGGGTTCTTCCTTTCCTTCTTTCTTTCTTTTGTGGGTTCTTCGTTTCTTTCCTTTCATTCTTTGTTACTTTCTTTCTTACTTTCGTTCTTTTTACTTTGGTTCTTTCTTTCTTTGGTTCTTTCTTTCCTTCTTTCGTTCTTCCTTTCTTTTCTTGCCTTCTTTCTTTGGTTCTTCCTTTCTTTTCTTTCTTCGTTTCATTCTTCATTTCCTTCTTTGGTTCTTCCTTTTTTCCCTTTCTTTCTTTGGTTCTTTCTTTCTTTAGTTTTTCCTTTCTTTCTTTCTATCTTTCTTTCTTTGGTTTTTCCTTTCTTTAGTTTTTCCATTCTTGCTTTATTTTTTTCTTTCTTTCTTTCTTGCTTTCTTTCTGTCTTTTTTCTGTCTTTGGTTCTTTCTTTCTTTCTTTGGTTTTTCCTTTCTTTCTTTCTTTGGTTTTTCCTTTCCTTCCTTCTTTCCTTTTCTTTCTTTCTTTCATTCTTTCTTTCTTTCTTTCTTTCTTTCTTTCTTTCTTTCTGTCTTTCTGTCTGTCTGTCTGTCTGTCTGTCTGTCTGTCTGTCTGTTTTTGATTCTTCCTTTCCTTCTTTCTTTCTTTTCTGTCTTTCTGCTTTGTGTTTATCTTTCAGCTGTCATTTTTGTCTGATTGTACCCAGAAAGTAAAAGCTATCATTTCACGGTCTAAGTTAACTATAGACCTGACAGTCCGGCTTTGCTTAACACACTCCTAGCAAAAATAAACTTGACGTGGTTACATGTTGTTTTTGCCAAAATAACTTGTGAGATGTCTGATATTCCATCCTGTAAGCAAAGTCAACAGTTGAACATACAGTAGCTGGCACTGAAGTATAAACTGACGGGACGGGTCTTCTTTAAAGATCAACACTTGCACTTTCAGAGTCATTTTATGCTGAATTACTTTTAATGTGAAAAACTTTACAGCTCTACCCTTCTCAGATAATGTGTACATGACCAGTAAAGTCTTATTGATCAGTGATAAACTTTGCAATCTGAGGCCTAGATAAAGATGTTTCTGTGAATATGACCCAGTCTGTGAAAACCAACTAAAGTATAATTTTGTGATTTAATGTTTTCTACATAAAATCATCCTTCATAATTTTGTGAAAATATAACCTTGATGAAATCACAGAACTTCTGATCATTAGATTATGAGACTTTAGTCTGGATTTCTCAGACAGGGTCACAAATATTTAAGATTCTTGTAAATGTAACTGCGTAACATTTCAGCTTATAAAACCTCTTCTGTTCAAAAACACAGATACTCACCGATACACACGTTCTCGTCATCGGGCTCAGCGGATGTGTTTTTGTAAAAGCCCATGCGACAGTGTTCACAGTTCTGACCCCGCGTGTTGTGTTTGCAGCTCACACACGTGACGATGTTCAGAAAGTCAATGTAACTGCAGCGGTTGGAGTGTCCGTTACATTCACAGTCTAAGATTGAAAGATAAACACTTCATTAAAATACATCTTTTAAAACAGATGATAGATGAGTTCAGTTTACAGGCCTTGTTTCTAAGCAGATTAGGGCCTTTTCTTCTCATAGAAACTTGTGTGTTTTCATTATAGCCATCTTTATGCATGGTTTGATGTGCGTTCCCCGCCAGCATTTTTTTGTGATTTTCACAAAAGTTTCACAAAATGCCTTTCAGGAAGATTTTCTTCTATAAATATATAAACATACAAATATATCTGAAAGAACAAACCCTTTGCTTTCGAAACAAACAAATCGGGAAGAAAAAAAAACGTTTCATCCTATCTTCATTTGTTCTCTTTATCACCTCTCAAATATGGGTAGGTTTCTTCAAAAATACAAAGTTTTGAGCAAAAAGATGAAATAATTGCATTTTTGTAAAGGAATTTTGTTAGAGATCAGATTCAGAACGATTATCAAAACATACACGGATTTTAAAATGTTGTTAAATTAGTTTTTGCTTCAGTTTTTATAAATTGGATAAGAGCGTCATCTAGTGGATAATAGCGGAAGTACAGAATTACAGATTGCCATAAAAACACGTCAGGAAAGCGTCATTGGCAGGGAATTTTTTTCTCTTAATTTACAAAATAACTTGTTAATGGCGGGGAAAGAGTTAAAGGACACAATTTATCTAAATGCCACTTTTACAAGGTGTTTGGACATAAATGTGTGTTGACAGTGTGTGAACGCAACAACCCTACACTGAAAAAAACCTTTTTAATCCTGATTAAGCCAAATCAGTCTCATTAGACATGCTGTTTCAATTCTCTTGTTAATGTGATGTCACACAAACAAAGCCCTGTCCACAGCCACTGACTGACTGGTTAATTTTACCCAGATGCTTTTATAAATGTGTTTGTTACAAATGTGGCTAAATATACTATTGTATATTTACTATTGTTTCCGATCTATTTTTAACCAACAGCGCTCTCTGTCTGTTGGTAAGGGAGTGAATAGCTGTAGCTCAATTACATTTAAAGGCACAGAGATGAAAAGTTTTTTTGTTCCCGCCCAAATAGGGATATCTGGGCGTGCTATAATAAATGATCTGTGAACAAAAAATTCAATGACACATTCTAAACACACCTGAGACGTACAGTACATCTTTTACAAATGGGCATAATATGTTCCCTTTAAGGTTAATCCAGTGAATGTGAGGTTAGGGAAGACTGTGGTTGACCTGTCTTTAAATTAGTTATATATTTGTAGCATGCTTTGTGTTATCTTGACATTCACTTTTCTGGGTTTCTTGCACCAGGTCTTGCATGTCATCTGTTTTGTTTTTGTCCACTGGGTAGCTTTAGTTTTAAGTTGTGAACAGAATATGTCTTCATACAGTACAACATCAAACTGGACGCCTCGGTTTTGCATCTGTTTGTGTCTTTCCTTTCGCAGCACTGACAGATGAAATGGAGATTGGTGTGTGATGTACTGCTGACAGGGCGATATCTCACAACTCTTACAGGAGTCCTCCTCACTCCTCATCTATATTTATGTGTGTGTGTCGGTGTGGTGATTGTGTATACAGTAGACTACAAGGATGATGGAAAATCAGATGACAGAAGTGTTTAAAACCGTTGTATCTGTCAACGTTTTCGGATCTTTTTGTCACTCAGCTGGGCTTCCCCCGTTTCACTTCACACCTGTCCTGTACGCTTCTCTGTTCCTCAATGTTCAGCGTCTCTTTTTTTCTGTCACTCACTCACAGAGAATCAATAAACCACGATTGAAAGAGCATTGAATCTGAACCAGCGGCTTTGACTTGACTTTGAGTCAGGGATTCATTCGCACCTCTTAACATCAAACGCTGCTTTGACCACCATGTGAAAATGATGCAGTTAAGCCTCATGTTAGGGTGAATTGATGAGCTGCCAGGTAACACGAAAACGCAAGACGTGAAAATATTAAAGGAGGAATTTGTATTTGGGTTTGCAACATAGATAAGACCTTTGCAAGATTATAGTAAGATAAAGCACACTTTTATCCCTCAGAATTTTAAAATGTTTATTATGTCTTCAAGGCCGGTTGGGAATACCAAGATGGCCGCTCGAACTCTGCGATGGCTTCACCTCTCGCTGATACGTTAAGCGTTTTATGCGCAATCCAGTCCTTTATTTAGATCAGTGGTTCAAACCCAGGGAACGGGGTAAAAATGTATAGTTGCTTTGGAATAAAAATATCTGCCAAATACATAAATATATATAAAACGTATACATTTCAAAGCAGTGGTTCTTAAACTGGGGGGCCGTAAAATTGTGCCAGGGGCCCCCAGTTTTATGACAAATACATTTATCATAAATTCTGTGTATTAAACCTCAGAAAATAAGGCTACTAACCAACATCACATTGTATAATTTAATGTGTTTTGTTTCATTCAAATTTTAGTTGAGAATGCTTATGTCATACATTTTCTTTGGGGGGCCATGAAGGCATGTACTGTACAAAACCGAAAAAGTTTGTTTTAGAGGACCTTATCAAGACTTTTGCTAGCTAAGGTGGAAATCTCTAAGGGTTGTCCCCCATAGAATTATCATTAAACACCACATATATTATAAATAAATAAATATAAATATACATATATACTTTAAATAACGGCATAAAAAGTAATACAATAAAAATGAAAACAGGGCTGTAAATTCATTGGTGGATTAATTATAAACAAAACATTGCAATAAATACATGGTTTTGAAGAAGAATATTAAGCATTTTTGGCTGTATTATTTGTGTCCCCTTCAAAAACCGCTCTGAAGAAATTGCATGTTTATTGCCCCCCCCATTAAAAATAACTTGCACCCATGTTTTCAGGTAATAAAAATCACATTAAATAGTTGTGTGGTTGCCAGTACACATCACTTGACCATAATGGTTCGTACATTGGTCCATGTGTAGGTTTTAGATTTCTCTGTGCAGTTGTTGCCCATGTGAGGCTCTAAAATTTGCACTTTGCCACCCCAACATGCAGCTGTTAAAGGGATAGTTCGGCCAAAAATGATATTAAACCCATGATTTACTCACCCCCAAGCTGTCCGAGTAGCATATGTCCATCGTTTTTCAGACAAACACATTTTCGGATATTTTAGAAAATGTTTTATATCTTTCAGTTGATTAAATGTAATGTTACGGGGTCCACCCGTAGTCCACGACCTTCAAGTCCAAATAAAGTGCGTCCATCCTTCACAAATTAATCCAAATGGCTCCAGGATGATAAACAAAGGTCTTCTGAGGGTAATCCGCACGATGTTGTTGTAGAAATATCCATATTTAAAACTTTATTAACAAAAATAACTACCTTCCGGTAGCGCCGCCATCTTAGACTCCTCTGTATTCAGGAGAGAGTATTAGCGTAGTGTACGCACTTTTCTTAGTGACGTATGACAAATTCGGAGGGCGGGGGCACAGAGCAGCAGCAGAGTAGCCTCCGTAGGCTGCGTTAGCTCTCATCCTGAATGCGGACGCGAATAAAATGGCGGCGCTACCGGAAGGTATTTATTTTCGTTAATAAAGTTTTAAATATGGATATATCTACAACAACACCGTGCAGATTACCCTCAGAAGACATTTGTTTATCATCCTGGAGCCGTTTGGATTTAATTTGTGAAGGATGGACACACTTTTTTGGACTTGAAGGTCGTGGACCCCGTAACATTACATTTAATCAACTGAAAGATCTAAAACATTTTCTAAAATATCCGAAAATGTGTTTGTCTGAAAAACGATGGACATATGCAACTTGGAAAGCTTGGGGGTGAGTAAATCATGGGTTTAATATCATTTTTGCCCGAACTATCCCTTTAAGCAACAACCCTTACAACTGTCGTGTTTCCTGAAGTTCTTCACAATTCCTTCATCTTGTTAAACCTGTGATATTTTTAAAGACACAAAGCAGATCTCCCTTATATTCTTACATCAATACGATCAGTTTATAATTTCGTTCTCACCTTTAAAGTCGTCATATATGATGCCTTTTAGCTGCATGATCTGCTGCCCTCCAGATAGTATGAACTTCAGAAGAGCTTTGAGGAATTAAAAGTCTTATTGTATACTTAAAGACTATTGTAGTGTCTAGAAACACACTGGGATCAAGTCTACAAAGAGCAGTTCTCATCCAAAACATCTAAATGGCTACACGCACACAAGAGTTTTAAGGGTGGATATACTTACTTGCTCACTACTAGGCGTTTCTATGTTATTCTAGGTTGCGTCCGAAACCTTAGGCATCTGACATGTTGCCTCATGAGGCAATGACTTTGGTGACATGAAGGCAGCTCTTGGTAATGCATTCAAACAACCTTCATAGGCAGCGTAATGAAATTCTGTTTGAAATATAAACAGAGAGCGCCTTTGTGGTAACTAATCCCAGCAACAATACAAATTTCTTGCTAGAAATGCAATCAAAAGTATATATAACTTTATTTAAACTTGTGATCCAGAAGCTTTCTTGGCCGCCATTTTATTTAGACCAGGCTCGACCAATCATAGACATTATACGTACATGCCTCACACACTGACACTGCCTATTGGAGCTGACGTATCAGCGCGGCCGCCATCTTGGATGGGTCCTTAATGCGACCCCCTGCATTTATTACTGCGGCGGAAGGTGTATCTCCAACTACAATATTCATAACTCCCCAAATTTTTACAGGATTTCACATGGTTTGATTACACGTAAGTAACGTTAGTTACAATGACATAATATTATAAATTGTAAATAACCAAAATTATTGTTCAATCTTACTTGTGAAAGTAAATCCCATGCAATCTGGTATCAATACTAACCGTAAATTGCACAAAATACGGGCATAGTTGCTCGCTCTCTGTTGACTCCGGTGGTAGCATAGGGTGAGGAGACCCAACCAATATGGCAGTGATGCTGGATTACGTTCCAGCACGTCATGAGGCGTCTACCTATATAATGTCAATGTGACCAATCACATTCTCTGTGCATGCTCACGCATAGAATTGTGAGACAAGATGATGAAGGTATCTCAGGAGTTAAACATTGGATTCGGACTTGCCTTGATGCCTTCCAAAGGCAGCAATTTTAGAGATTTCGGACGCAGCCCTAATGAGTATGCTATGAATACAGTGATAGACTTTACTACCCATAATGCACCTCTACCCTAGTGCATACCTTTTTTATTCTCCTCATCTTTGTCCTCTGTTTTCTCTTCCCTTTCCCACTTCTTTTCAAAGTGCTTTACTTCACCTTTTATATTAGGTGTTTTCTGTCCTCCGCTTTCTTTTCTCAAATGTTTCTCCTCTTGTCCTTCACCCTCTCCCTTTGAGGTTTTGTGATGCACTGGATGAGCAAAGAGAAAGGCTGAGCAACCCACAGATCAATTTATAATGTCTGAGTTAGTTACCCACAGGACCACCATTAACAATAGTCGATTCTGTATAAATCAGACAATGGGATAAAGGTGCTAACAAATGTATTGGACTTTTATGAACTTTACAAAGGTCTTTTTCAGGCCAGATTTTCTACATGGTACCACTCAAGAAGCTAAAAACTACTACCTAAATATTTCTAGCTGAGATCACCTTTATCAGTCTCTTCCTTGTTTCCTTCTTCCTCTGAGGACTTTTCCTCGATTGACTTCTCCAGTTCTGGCATTAGAGCCATGTGTTTTGGTCCTAAGGCATCGAGTTCTTGTACGGATTCGTCCGGCGTTAGTATTGATAAAACTGGATCTACTTTTGATCCAACAGACTCAGATATTGGCCAGAAGGAATCTAGTAATAATGGAACAGATTCCAGATTCAGTGGGACGGACTCTTTTGTTGGCTCGGTTGAGTCCATTGTTGGCAAGACAGATTCTGATATCGGTTCAAAAGTCTTCTTCATTGGGTTTATAGACTGTGGTGTTGGCTTGGGAAACCAGTGTTTTGGTGGGAAAGATTTTTGCATTGTGTCAACAGATTCTCGTATTTCCTTAACAGGGTCCAATATTGGATCAACGGACTCTGGTATGGGTTCAAGAGATTCTGGTATTTCCTCATCAGGTTCCAATATGGGATCAACAGACTCATGAGATTCCAGCATCGGCTCTGAATCCGACTCTACATATTCTGGTATCGGCTCAATGGTGAGCGATTCAGCTGGTTTAGGTATTGGTGGAACTGATGCACTGGGGACTAATAAAATGATTCAATAATCGATCACACACAGCAGATAAACAATGGTATTTAAAAAATATTAAATTCATACCCGTTTCTTTCCTCTCTCTGTCATTTTCTGAAACACTTCCTACTCTGTTTATTTCTTCATCAATTACTTCATAGTTCCCATAAATCTCCTGACCCTTTCCTGAATCCTCCACAGGAGCCGCTGTAGGGAACGCTTGTGTCCAATGATCATGATAATCAAGGCATGTACATGCAAACAGATAAGAAGCCACTGAACAGCCATCATCACACTAGTTAGTATGATCTCTATCATACTATTCTCTACTACAGTATCTACTATGAACACAGACCAAAACTTCATCACATTAACATGACATCTAGTATATTACAGGGTATACACTGGGTATCTGCTCAGCTCCCTCTGGACGTTTAGCAGTACCTTCCTTATTGCTCATCTCCATTTCTTCTTTGTTATTCCTCTCTTGTCCAAAGGGAAGCATGTTTTTCCTGTGCTCCTCATGGTCAGGTTTATGTCTCTGAAAGACTGCAGTTCAGCAATAAGACAATATCGGTTTTGTTATACAGTATCAGGACTGTACGAAACTGTGTGCACATAATACACATGAACACCACATCACATCTCAATGCCGCTCAGACAGCACTGCGATTAATGTATCCAAAAAACTAATAAGTTTTGCTGCATTTCAAGTCATACGTCAGCTTTGAGTTTCTGTAGCTCAATTGGTAGAGAATTGCATTAGCAACGTAAAGGTCATTGGTTCGATCCCCAGGGAACAAACTCACTGATAAAAATGTATGGCTTGAATGCAAGTCGCTTTGCATAAAAGGGTCTGTCACATGCATAAATGTAAATGTAGTTACCCCTGTGTTTTCCCTCATGCACACAAGCGTATTTGTCATTCATGGCCTGAAACCCTTTGGCATCAGCATCATTCATCAGCCGTCCCACAATCAAATTTAACACATACTGTAAAGTTGAAATCTCCACTGTTCACGCACAAAAAGACTCAAATCAACTCTGCATTATTTTCAGCGATAAAGGTGGCGTACGTTTTCAGTTGTTTCCACTGGAAGTGCCGCGATTTGCTAAAATGCCAGCAGCTGGCGCTTTTTCCTCGTTTTTTTCTACGCTGAGCACCCAGAGTTGAAAATGTTCAACTTTGGGTGAAACGCCCAGTTCGTCAATGTTACTTCTCACTTGGCCGTCCAATCACAGTGGACGGGGGGGGGTAGCAGAACAACCAACCAGCGACAGATAAACAAAGCAGAAGTATCATAGCAACCAAAGCACGTAACAAAAAAAACCCAGCTGGCGGCGTTCCCCTGACGTTTGTTTAAACGCTTTGGTGTACACTCCCCCGATATCACACTGTAGATACAGCTACACTAAAAATACACCTCTCCAAAATTGTAACACAGTGTCAATTCTACATGGACCAGAAGTGTTGTGATTGGTCTGCTAGAACCCGTCCCTCAGATAAAAAAAATCTGCGTCGCAATATCTCGTACACATTTCCCTTTGCGATGGTAAAAACAAAAATGGACCAAGGTGAGGGGGGATTTTTTTTACACCAGTAACATGCCCATAGCGGTCTGCAAGTTTAAGTGCATGTAAACGCGAATAACGATGCAGACGTATAAATGAAAACTAATGTGTAACGTCAGATGCAGAAGTATAAATCAGCCTTACTGTGCATTCACACCAGACATCCTGCGGCACGGTAAGCGCGATTGGCGCAGTGCGATCGGTGAATTGAGTGTTGCCACTGGAAACGCCCAAGCTGAAAAATCGGAACTTTGGCGAATATTCGCACCGCGTTAACCGATCAGAAAGTGACGTGTTTATAGGAAGCAAGCGGAGTTGCCGAAGCCCCTCCCATGACATGAATTTACGCGTGAATGTCTCGAATGACTAGCATTTAACGCGCGAATAAAGCGAGTAAACTCAAATGTTCAAGCATCCAACTACGAGCGAATATCGCGTTTTTGCAACCTCTACCGCATCTGGTGTGAACGCCAATTAGGAGAAAATGTTAAGCATTGTGTAATAAATCAGCAACATAAGCTTCAGTTTGATTCTCTGGGTTCACATGTTTATCAGAGTCCTCCTTTATATCAGGATATGAAGCATTTAGACTTGGGACAAGAGAGAGGTTAACCAGTCAAGAAAAGTGCTATTGCAGATGCAGCTATGTTTAAAATTTTCTAAGGAACGTTGCAAAACTGGGTGTTCAGAGTGGTTGGTAAAGTTTTCTGGATTATTGTAAAAAATACAAACATTACAGTTAAATGCTAACAGTATCATCCACCTTTAAAGTTCTCCACCTTTATTAAATCCATCTGCTTTCTGTCTCGCGTCTCAGCTGAACAGTTTACCCTCCTCTCCATTTCTCATTCCAGCTTGACATTTTCTGATCTCAGCTTGACTATCTCTTGCTAGCTTGTGCGTTCACTTGTTAAACGTCATGCAGTATTCATTTCTCCGGTGTGTATGCGCACTTCGATCAATAAGCGTGTGTGCGGTGTACGTGTGGTGTATGCGCAGTCCCCCCAAATCCGCTTTACACTGAAAGATGCAAAGTCACTCTATTTTGACAGAAGAAAACGGTGTCTAATTGGGCATTGATTTCCCACCGTGCACACGCTTTGCAGTCGTTACCCACAATCCTCTAAGGGTTAGTTTGTGTAGATGACTTGTTGGCTGAGCTCTTGGCTACAATGCTTTGGCTGCCAAAACAAGCGATTCTTACCACGCTAGGGCAAACACAGAGATGCTGGGGTGTCTGTAGCTCACCTTTGCTCTCTGTAGGTGTGGAAACAGGCCCCTCCTCCAGGGGCGTGGCTTTGGGGGGCATGGCCACAGTTGGTGTGGTTAGGGGTGGGGCCTCTGTAGTGGTAGGAGGGATTTTACTGTCCTGTTTAGCTATGGTGGTTAAGAGGTCTTCTGGAGGAGGTAGGGGGGTTTGTGGGGTATCTATGATTAGTAAAGGGGCATCTAGTGGGATTTGAGGAGTGAGTAGAAGAAATGTGATAGAGAGATGAAGTAAACACACACAGAAACTGCTGAGCTGCACAGAAACCTCTTGCATTTTAAATGGTGCGATTTGATTTGCAGTTCCTCTCGAGACACACAGGGGGTGCTAATGTTGTATTTCTCTGCACTGCAGAGATTAATTTATTTTAAACAAAACGTACATAAATGAAAGGAATACTAGCACACTGCTACTATAGTATTTAAATAGTATGTGCAACAATATTTCTACGGCTACAGAAGCCTACAACGCTGGCTCACCTGTGCTCATATCTGTAGATTCTGCTATTACTGTAATAAAATCTTCATCTGATGTGTCAGTCACTGTCAGCATTAAAGACAACAGTGAATGAATAAGTAGTGATTAAAAAGGACTTTCAAAATAAATTGTGGCTTGGTTAATAAAAGTGACCAACAAATGAAATAACACTTATCCAAAGTCCAAAGGCAGACATGTACACTAACCAGCATATTTAAAGACAGATGTGGGATTTTCCTTGACCTCTTACTTTATTACCAGATGGTGCATAAAGAAACACAATAACAATGCTTGCGTTTGATTTTGAGGCGTTTATGTTTTGACATGGTGGATAATCTCATTGTGTATTTCATGATTGCAAACGTGATTCGCAAAGACAAGAAATACAGGTGTTTAAGTTGTATTGTGTGTTTTTTTAATTATTGTATTTGGGCCATTCCACAGAATCAGTGCATTTGCATGTTGTAACTCTTCAAAATGTAAGTAATTAAAAAAATATAATTTTAACACTAAATCTAATAAAACACATTTTGTACTTTTCAAAATGAGTAGGCCTATTTGTCATTCTGAGTTTCAAAGTTTTAAATCAAAGTTAATTTTTTAACATGGTTTCTTAATGGAGGATGGAAGCATTTTTGTTTGAGTTTTTAGCATAGATTTAGCAAATACATGAAATATAACTTCATTAAATATGTGGTAATAACATGAAGGGCCCTATTTTAACGCATGGTCCAAAGCACACCTTGCACAATGCATTGAAGACTGTGCGCTTTAGACAATGTGCTTATACAGAAAAAATAAAGGCTGAATTTACTTAAAAATATAGTGCATGATTTTTGCATGCATTTTTTAAAGTAAGTATTACATGGAATTATTATGCAATTGGACTATATTTTTAAGTAAATCCAGCTTATTATTTTTTACAGTGTAGATCATTACAATACGGTTATAAAAATTGCATTATTTTTTACTTGTACTGAAATTGTAATTTTTTTGTATTAAAAAGTTGTTTTCTTTCAGTCATGGTAGTAAAATTAGCAGGCTTTTAATTGCTGTAAATGGAAAGATAGCCTACATGATCTGTGTAATCTCAAAAAAGTATTTACAAATATGCAAGAAAAGGTTTGTACTCTAAAAATACTTTATTTGTAACAAACAGGAGATGAAGAATTTACAAACGTGTGGAGAGCCGAAACGTTTCAGCACTCGGACAGCGCCATGAGTGTTTTTAAAAGCATTACGTAAAAAAGGTTCTCATCTCATCATATACACAGATACAAAGTCATCATATACAATAAATCCATGGGATAGCATTAAAAAACCCATTTTAAAATAGATGCAATATTTGCATTTGTTGAAAGCAAAACATTTAGTTACTTACCAGGCTACAGGTGAAGCAGCTCTCTACGCCTTTACATCTCATAATCAGTCCTCATTTATGTCCAAGAGACTCAATAATAATCTTTTCCATTTCAATCCTTTAATTTTTCATATTTAAAAATGTTTTTGTGCTGCTGCGCATTTATGTTTGTGATAAGCAAACACTGCATTGCACTGCATTGAAACGGGTGTATGATAGAGCCCAAAGACACTGAGCAAATTCTAAAATGTATAACCAAAATGTACTTTAAAATGAACCGATCCCATCAATTTCTATATTTTCAGAGGGGGGAATGTGTTGAGTAACATGACTGAGTAAAATCCTGGGGACATGACTAAACATATGACTTTTTCAATGTTATAATTAAAGCAAAGATGGGATATGGACCCACACAAAGAAATCTGATGAAGTTATGCTTTATATTTAAAGGTAAAGTATAGAGAGCAGGGGTGGATAAAAATGCTGTTTTTCAGTTATCTGTGTAGTTTTTATGAATGTTTTAAATGATATAGTTTAAATGTCGTGTTAGATTAACATGCAGGCCACTTTGCTTAATAATAAAATGTTACGTTTGTTTTTGTGCATTTTTATACATATAATGTCCTGGGAAAAGAAATGGTACTGATCCGGTGGAATGGCTCATTTACGTGTATAAGCCCTACTTTAAAATGTAAAGTTCTTGGTGTTCTTGAGGACAACAGGTTAAAAACAATCATTCATTTTGGCAAAACATTTCTATCTAAATCTTACTTCATAGGCATTTTCCAAGCAGATTTGATATTCCCATTTGATTTCTGCAATAGATTAATACCCAGAGATTAATTTTGCTACATGATGTCATGTCCTGTGGCGTCTGTGTTAGTTAATTCACACTCTTGTGGCCGTTTGCCCAGCTGACCAACCAGAAGCCATGAGATCAGGATCGCCAGCGCGACCTTGTAATCCTGGTCTGAACAAACAGACGCGTACACACGGATCGTATAATCTCTGCCCATGTTTGAGAAAGGACATGTATCCCACAGACACAAACTGGCCTAGATATCAGCTCATCTTCTTATACCTCATGTTTGTATGTTTGTATTAGTGTGGTTTGTGTTTGCTATTTGCTGTGTTTAATTTGTGTATAGCCCCCTGTGTGGGAGACCTTTGGACCACAGGGAAGACAAAAACATGGACATGATCTATGAGTTTGATTTCTCTAGGTCATATGCTGCACACAGAAACACCTGCACAACCCAAATGAAGCCAAGCGAAGTGAATACTCTGTATCTTTACAATACATTTATGCTTTGAGAAAACTAATGTGGATGTCATGCAGTGGCCGAACCAGAGGGGTGTCCGGGGTGGGGCTGGACCCCCCTGACATCAGACTGGCCACCCGGGTGCCACCCCATATTTAATGCGCAAGTTTCACTCCCTCCAATAATTCACTTCCCGTTAATCAAAGTGTTTATTTTGACGTGCGGCAGAGCACATTGTTAAAAACAAATATTAAGAGAATATAATTTTTTTTGTAGAAATTAATACAGTAACTTACTGTAGATTAAAAATTTATGTTATTTACTGGCAACAGTTTGTTCAAAGTTAAATGAACATTATACATTAACGTGTCTTTATCTTAACAGAATAAAACTAAAATAACAGCCTCATGCAAAGCATTCTGGGAACCAAAATCTGAAGGAAAAAAACTACAACAATTTTTACAGTGTAACAGACAAAATGATTTCTTTGTAGGCTGGAAGAGTGTGTATTATTTCTCTTAAGAAATAGTTTAAAATTCAGCCTTACATTACCTTTACATCTGTGCAAGTAATGCATGCAGTGTGGTACACTGCAAAACCTAACAGTTAACTTAACTCAAACCATTTAAGTAAACCGGTTGCATTAGACCATTTAATTTTTAAAACACATTAATTTAAGTACTGTGAACTTGAGTCATGTGCAATAATGCACTTATATTTATGTAGTGTGAACTTAAATATAAGTGCATAACTGCATATGACTCAATTTGTTTAAGTTCACAGTACTCAAATGTATGTGTTTTAAAACTAATGCAACCGATTTACTTAAATGGTTTGAGTTGAGTTGACTTTTAAGTTTTACAGTGTAGGATTACATCTAATGTGTAATGTGAAGTAATTAGCAATCATGAGATTCATTTAGGCTTTTTAAAAGGGTTACACATTGTTTTCTTTCATGGACTAAATGGACCCCCTAAAGTAGCCTTGGCCCCCTGTCCACCACATTTATTAAATTTTAGTTCTTCCACTGATGTCATGTGACATCTTTTTCTGTTTATCCTGCAAAAAACACAATATTTCATCTCTCTTTGAATCATGACACATCACTTTGAAGGAGTGTGCGTGACAATGACAGACAGTTTAAAGCTTTGCAATGTTGCACAAATGTTTTAAAATTCCTGACGTTCTGGCCTCTGCTTTCTCTAAGTGGTTTTCTGCTAGTTTAAAATTAGACTCTTAACCATCACTACAGCACTACGTTCACTACGTTCTTTCAAATGCCATTCGTCACAATACAAATACACAAGCTTGTACGTGAATCTGTGTGTGATAAAGAAAACTTGAAGTGAAGTTTAATCTTATGTATTTTGAGATTTCACAGTCTATTTATCTACGAGTATTTGTTAGTTACAAAAAGTATATAAATATTTCTTTATTTTAGAAAATGACTGATCGTAAATCAGATTCTGGGAAAGCCCTTTTGAGATGTTAGAGATTTTCAGATTTGTGTGTGTGTGTTTGTGATGCTGTGTCCGTGTCCTCACACAGAATCTATAGTTGCTCTTTGGCTGCTCATACCCTTAAGTAATAACTCTGCCTTTCCTGCTTTCCACTGCCATCCTCTCTTTCTGTGTATCTGTCCCTCATGCCTTTCTATCTTTCCCTCTCTCTGAATTTGGGCGTATTCTGCGCTTAGACGATGATGAAAGCCACATGACGAGCGGTCCATGAAAAATGAAAAAGACATAACGAGGGATGGAGTACAGACACAATGAAAGGGAGTGAAAGAGAGAGATGATTGACATGCCAGAAAGAGAGAGAAAGAGAGAGATGAAAAGCCACATCCTCTCCAACATTTAAAGTTTTGTACTTACTAGAACCAGAGGAAGATCCAGCCAATGCCTGAGAACCTGAGAGAGAAATAGAGAAAGTAAATTAGCCCTGTTACAAAACCTTGTGTGCTGTCATATAAAGGTGCACTGTGTAGCTTTTAGGAGGATCTCTTGCCAAAAATGCAATATAGTATACATAACTATATTATCAGTGGTGTATAAAACCTTACATGATAAACTGTTAAGTTTTTATTTCCTTCGAATGTGCCGTTTTTGTCTACATAGGCGGCGGGTCCCCTTACATGGAGGCGCCATTTTGCACTGACATGTTTCTACAGTAGCCTTAAACGGACAAACTGCTCTACAGTGCGCAGTTCGTCACTACTGTACGTTGTTTCAGATGACGACATCCTTGTCCTGTGGCGGCCACCGTAGCTTCTCTATGCGTTTCGAAAGGGAGGGGTGAACAGTGGACTGAGCCATTGGTTGCAATTCACAATCTCACCACTAGATGTCGATAAAATCTACCCACAGCACCTTTAAGACAGCATCTTAAAATAATGAAACCTAATTTAATACTGAGTTGAATAGATCTACATGTTGCTAAGTCAACAGCATGATACTCTACTCTAATCTTCACGTTCCTCGCTTTAGATTATTTGCGGGATTTAAATTTTTTTTAGCTTGAGTGAATATTTTCAACTTGCGTAAAGGCGCGTTTGAGTCGAATAGTGCGTGTTTCTGTGGCAACTGCCACCCAATTCGCATCATTCGCATCGCCACGTGTGAGTTCACGTCTATTCGCGTCTTTGCTTTGTATGTAATCTACTTGCGCAAATCATTGTATTCCCGTTTGGTCTCATTCAGTAATAATTGCGTACATTTTTCGAAAATTATACGCACACTAGAACTTCTCACGAAAACGTTCTGCCTAATTCACAACACGTGTGTACATGCTTACGTTAGTGAATTTGAAGTGTTCTACATGAGCGGCACGAGGTTGCTAGTTTACATACAACCCGCAAAACCCACTCCATATAAGCGCTTTCCGTAGCGCAGCGCAGAAAATTTTACAGCAGTTTGTCACAGAAGCAAAAGACCTCGAAAAGAAATCCATGATCATTTATTATTGGTCAAGTTTTTTATTTGGGGGGTTTTGCTTTCGCTGGAGGAAGCCAGCGCTGTCCACCGACCGGAGTAACGTTAAATAAGTATTGGATGCGTTAACAAATATGACATTTAATAAATTCGATAGAGACCCGCATCTGTATCTAAAATAAAACAGACAAAAGATCAAGTGATTGACGTTTGGACTTCTCATTAAATTTATATGACGTTTACATTAGGCATTAAGCAGACGCTTTCAAATAGAGATTTTAAAAGTGAGGAAGTAAAGCGTTAAGATTTTCTTTATGTGTAAAAAAAAGTAGGCTATAATTTATATAATAATAATAATTATACAGATCATGTATAATATATAAAACACAGAAAAGATCAAATAAAATATAATCATGTAAATTTTATATATCAACATTATCATACACATTATAATTATAGTCTAGTATTTGATTATAACGTATACGATTATTGCGTACAAATGGTTTTAGGTTTTCTTGAATTTTTACATTTAGAAGAAATTTTGATATGAAAGTTTTTGTTGAATCACAATTTGTTTGTAAAAAACCACCCGTACGCACATCTCACGCCCAAATTTGTGTGTACGCATGCTTAGTGAATAAAACCCATTGTTTACTTTTATTAAAGACTTGCAATGACAAAGGCTTTGATATCGTAACATAAGTTATTTTGGTAGTGCAGTTAAACTTGTTTCATGAATACGATGGCAAGTAAAATTAAAGGTGCAGTGTGTAATTTTTAGAAGGATCTCTTGACAGAAATGCAAAATAATATACAAAACTATATTATCAGGGGTGTATAAAGACCTGTTGTTTTTATTACCTTAGCATAAGACGTTTTTATTTACATGCACAGAGGGTCCCCTTACGTGGAAGTCGCCATTTTGCGCCGCCATGTTTCTACAGAAGCCCTTAATGGACAAACTTTTTTTTTACTAAGTCCGTCAATTACATGTTTTTCCAGTGGCGGGTACCGTAGCTTCTCTATGTGTTTCAGCAGTGGACTGAGCCGTTGGTTGCAATTCGCAACCTCACCACTGGATGTCGCTAAAATGTACAAACTGCACCTTTAAATCACTCTTTTTTTTTTAAAAAGTATTTCTCCCTCATCTCCCTCATTATTTACACATTGGCAGACACTTTTATCCAAAGTATATTTTTCAGCATTTAATGAAATAAATCTAAGAGTTTGGCTTAAAGGGGTTATCTTATGGGGCGTACACACCAAATGCGAATTCAACGATTTGCGCAAGTAGATTACATACAAAGCAAAGACACGAATACACGCTAACTAGCATGAGGTGATGTGAATGCGTGATTGCCACAAAAACACGCCACAAAGTTAAATCCCGCGAGTAATCTACAGCAAGGAACATGATAACTCGTGGTTGGTGTGCATGCAGTGTTTGGTTTTAGCTTGTCTCCCAGCTTTGGTATTTCTGGTGTAGCAAGCTGGTCTAGATGTGTTTTGGTCACTTTTTAAGCTGGTCTAGCTGGACTTAGCTGGTCGTGCTGGAAGACCAGCTGACCCACCAGCTTGACCAGCTTTGCCAGGCTAGGAGGACCAGCTTAGACCAGCTACTGCCACCTTAAACCAGCTACCAGCTTATGCTGGTCTTTTCTGGATTATTCAGTAGGGAGACCCTGTGTTTGATTATGTATGTTTGCTGTTTAGTGAGTGATTAGTGCAGATTGGTGATGTTTTCTACACAGAGGTCGGCATTACTGAAACTGTGTGTGCATGTATGTGTTTGTGTGTGTGTGTGTGTGTGTGCGTGCGTGTGTGTTGGCAGTATAGTAGTGTAAGTCTGTGCTTCTCTCTGCTCTGTTCTTTGGGAATAGGGCCGCCACACTAGCAGTCTTGATCTTACTGTGAACTGACAGATCTGTGAAGTCTAAAAGGCTCTGCAGTGCTCAAGCGCACTTGTGTTTGTGTGTATGTGTGAGTGTGTGTATGTGTGCGTGTGTGTGTGTGTAAGCGAAGCGAGTTAGAGTTGAGGTTTGCAGTCTGCTGAATTCATCTGTGTGTGTGTATGTTCCCCTAGATTATTATTTTATCATCAGTATACCGCTGGTAAAATGGAGGGATGTTGTGTTCCAGAGGATCTCCCTTTAGACACTGTACTTAACAGGAGGAAAAACCAAATGAAAATGAAATCCCTATAGTTTATTGTTTCTTTATCTTGATTTTGTCTCTCCGTCTTCTCTTTGTTTTTGGTTTATCTCTCATTTAAGCTCACAAGCTTGTTTAGCGCTGTTGCTTCTCCCTTCTGATCATTTCATCCAAGTTTTTAAGGTGTCTGTCTGATGTTTTTATGTAAAGATCTCTAACGCTCCTAGGAATTCTCAATGAGGAATTCTGAAATTCCCACAAAATAAGGACGTTTTTGTTCAAATTGAAATATGCATGTATCTCATCTGGAGCTGCTGAAGGAGTTGAACATTGCATTAGCAATGCAAATGAGAATGTATAGCTTGTATGCACAAAAATGCATGTATGTGTCACAGGTGTTTTGGCATCTATCAAGTATGTCTGGTGTGTACGTGTGTATCTGCGGTGTGTGTTACTCACAAGTGTTCGGGGATCCGTTTGGTGTGGGTAAATAAGATCCTGGTTTCCAGGTCTTGGCTTTGAATCCTTTCTTGCATCGCTGACAGTCTTGTCCCGTTGTGTTGTGTTCACATTGACACTGTAAGTTTCCGTCCACATACAAACACTGAGACGCGTGCAGGTTACACTTACACCTGCGTGCAGAAACAGAAAGATGCAAAGATTATTTCTATAGGTCATTGTAAGGACTTTATATACAGACTGGCTTTGCTGGTCTAATAATTACACATGGAAATGAATGCATTGGTCTCTTCAGAAGGTCAGTCAGACGACAGTAAGTGAATTATAAAGATGTGCATTTTTAAATGTGAATGTGGACTTGTTATTTTTAATGAGTTAAGACTTTAAGATGTTATTCAACACATGATTTTTATCTTAGGTGTGAGTGTGTGATGACAAGTGGAAATGCATCAAGAGAGAGAGAGATGAACGCAGGTGTGCTGTTATAGATTGGGTTTAGTAAAGCAGAGATGAGCATTTGTGTAAGACCAAATGGCCCTGTTCCTAAATGAGACTTTTCCACTTGAGTTGTGTGTGTGTTTTTGTGTGTGTTACTGTCGAGCTCCAATCCAGTTTGTTCCGCTGGAGTGAACATGTATCCATCAGCATCAAATATTCACAACATCGTCCTGTACCTTGAGCCAACCCTCATCTATCTTTCTCATACTCTTTTTTTTGCTTACTCTTTTCTATTGCCAGTGAAGTTTTTTCTTTCCTTCAGCGCGTTCACTTCTTTTCCTTATTCTCTGACACCATGGTTCTTCTGAGAAGTGGTTTTAGATGTCTTGAAGTAGGGCTGTGCAATTAATGGTTTTTGATTTTCAAATTACAAAAACAAGATAAACGATGTAAAATAATTGTTGTGCGACAATTATTGTGCAAGTATAAATCGTGTGCTGTTGGACCGAGGCACTTTGAAGGGACCACGTACTGCTTTGCATTTACATTACAACCTTCCATAACTTTTGATTTCCATTTTTTTTTTCGAAAACAAATTTGTGTTTTAAAGTGGACATTTCACAAGACGTTTTTAAGAAGTTCTAGCTCAAAATACCACACAGATAATTTATTACAACATGTTAAAATTGCCACTTTGGAGGTTTGATAAAAAATGTGCTGTTTTGGGTGTGTCCTTTAAATTGCAAATGAGGCGATCTCTGCACTAAATGGCAGTGCTGTGCAGATTCAGGGGCGGTATTATCCCCTTGTGACATCACAAGGGGAGCTAAATTTCAATGAGCTATTTTTTCACATACTTGCAGGGAATGATTTACCAAAACTAAGTTACTCGGTTGATCTTTTTCACATTTTCTAGGTTGATAGAAGCACTGGGGACCCAATAATAGCACCAAATCTTTTTAAAAATATTCTTCTTTTGGGCCATTTTGCCTTTATTTGACAGACAGTAATCAAGAGACGACAGGAAAGTACAGGGTGGAGAGAGGGGCATGGGATTGGGAGCCGGGAATCGAACTCGGGTCGCCGGAAGTGCGTCTGCACCATATGTCGGAGCACTGCCTACTACACCATCGGCTCCAACTATAGCACTAAAACTTGAAATTTTTTTATTTAGTACTCCTCATGTTACACGCATGCTTTTCTTTTTTTTGCATAACACGAAATCTTTCTAGATCTCATTACCAACAGTTTAAAATGATGCTGGTTCCCAGCAAGCAAAAATCAAGACGTTGAAATGACAGCTAACTATAGACCCAATATACACCGGCTGTAAGTAACTCACTTCTACTGTAACCTTAAATTTGGTTACATGACATTTTTGCCAAAAATACATTGAAGATGTATGATATTCCAACAGGTGTTCAAGGTGTTTGCTTTCATGTGTTTTAAACTTATACGTATCGTCTATTCTTGGGCCATGGTAGACGTCTATTAGACTTTCACTGACAGCCCAAATTTAGCCTGGTTTTAGCACAAATTGCTTGCCGGGTTGCCAAGCTCCAAAAATGGTTGGTAAAAATAGTTACCAAATATGCAAGATAAAAAAAATCATGTAAATAATGTCTTTCAGCTCCTATAACTATAAACGTTGTTGTTTGAAAAATAGATGCATAAATTATTCTTTAAAAAAATCCCTTTTTGTCTTCCACAATAAGACTTTATACACATTTATGGTGTGACACAAGGGTGAGCAAATCCTTTAAAGAACCCTAAAGTAAAAAAGGAAGAAAGACATTTATCCAAAGAATGAAACATTAAGAACTTTCCGAATCTCCAAAGAGCCATAAACACCCAAAAATGGCTTTTGATAAGAAGAGGGAATTGAGGAACCTTTATTGAGTCTTACAGGGTCTCAGCAGTGTTTTTAAAGTGTTCGGTGATGCTCTAAAACTGTGTTCTGTCATCGTGTCCTGAAAAGATTGACAGTCTGATTCTGTCTGCTGTACTATAAAATGATTGGTGTTGTCTCCAGTTGATAGCCGTTTTATGGTTTCATGAAGGTACTAAAATTTTTGGGGTGGGTCATATTCACCTTTATAGCATTTTATTTTCTAGATATAATGATAGTTGAGGTTTCTTGCAGCAGAACAGTCATAATTTACCTTTACACAACCAGTTTTCACACTTTCTTTCTAATCATTCGAATTAAGGTGCTGTACCTTTAAGACTTCTATCGTAAATAGACTAATGAGGGCGTACACACCAAACGCAAATTCAACAATTTGCGCAAGTAGATTACATAAAAAGTCAATGCAAAGACGTGAATAGACGCGAATAGACATGCACTACTCGCCTCAAACGCGTCTTCGCACAAGTTGAAAATATTTAACTCAAGCAAAAAATTAGCAATGCACAAAGTTAAATCCCGCGAGAAATCTAGAGCGAGGATTGCAATGCGAGGAACGCGATGCTTCGCGTCTGGTGTGTACGTAGCATAATGATTGGCTAACCTGGATCTATATGTAAATGTGGGCTGTCAAATGTTAATATGAGGTTATGTTTCAAATTAGTTCACGCTGCTTACTGTAGATTTAATAAAAGGTTTGCTTGGACTGAATGTTTGAGGTTAATCTCTGTATAATTAAAAAAATTTTAAGAAAAATTTTGTTTCTCATGATGTGAACTAGGGTGACCATACGTGCCATTCTTCCCGGACGCATCCCGTCCAGGATTTTGTGTTCGTCTTCCAGAAGTCGTATTTGTCGACCGTATACGTCATAGAGGATTATTATTATTATTACAGAAAAGCAACCGTTACATTTTAAGGTAAGAATGAAACTACGATTGTATATCTTATGTTTTTAACTGAATGGCGTATGCGGTCAACAAATACGACTTCCGGAAGACGCACCAATATCCTGGACGGGATGCGTCCGGGAAGAATGGCACGTATGGTCACCCTATGTGAACTCCTAAAGGGTCCAGACTGTTAGTCTAAACCGAACTCTTTATTGCGGTATGTTTCATTTCAGTTATCTTTGTAGGACAGATCTGGAGGTTATACTGTAAGCTCACTGTATTTAGACTTGATGTGAATGCTAATGTGTACTTTGTTTTACCCTTTGCGGGACAATAGAGATTCAAATGTGATAAGGCTGCATTTGTATAACCCTACAGCAGTGGCGGGCCATGCATTTCAGTGGTGTCCTGAATAAATAATTACCATAATTATGACGTCACAACAATAAAAACACAATCCAATCAAATGATATGAAAAGGGTAACATCATTGTAAGCCTGCTAGAAGGCCCTGGTGATGCCAACTCGAAATCTGATACAACACCCATGGCGTCAGTCGACGTGCTTCGTTCCTAAGTTGCAAAAAATGCCATGCCTGCGGACGTTCGTGTCGCGGAAGTGATGCCACAAACTTTGGATGTTTTTCACCGCTAATAAGGAGTTTGGGAACTTACAAGAAAGCACAGGTTTGCTTCAGAGAACGTACACACGATGAGAAGCTAATCTTGTGTTAGCAATGACGCTGGTAGTGACGATTCTCTCAGACCAATCAGTAATCTATAGTGTTTTCACGTTTAAGTATCAGCTCAGCTCGCTTGGAACCCCAACCAATGTGGTACTAAAAAATATTGGGTACTACGTACTGTACACAGTGGAAAAGCCCCCAAAAGTAAGCTGACCCAAACCGTGGGGTAATAAGCGCCGTTAGTAACTAGTTACACCCAACACAGTATACAACAAAGTGAAACTCTTCATTAATCGACTGGAAACAATCGCTAAGCTATAAAGTGGTGACATATGTACAGCCTCACAAATAGGCTTTTTAATTATTTAAAAAAAAAAAAACATTTGTTATCATTAAATGCAACTTTTTTTGAAAACTTGCCCACCAGCCGTGACGGCCAGTGACTTCTTTTTTTCGAGGGTGCTCGATGCGAAGTTCGGCACAACATGTATGTAGCCCATCATGTGTGTCGTTCCTTATTTGCTAAATATGTGTTCTGCGCGTCGAGTGATCTTATTTGCATCACGTGTCTTGTCAAAATAATAGCCTGCTGCAGACATGTCTAAAGGGTTTATGATAAAAGAGACGCTCCTGTTTGCCAGATACTCTCATAATCTCATGCATAATCAGAGTTTACTCTTAAGGGAGTGTCTTGCGTGTATTTTGTGAACATGAGCATCTCTTTTATCATAAATGATTTTGACACGTGTGCAGCAGGCACCTATTTTGACAAAACACGTGATGCACATGATATACATGATGCAACAAACACATATTTTGAAAACGCAAGCAACACACATGAGACTCCGAACACTTATTTTAAACTAGTGCCTCTCGGTTGAGCAGTCATGAGTCGCCACTGCCCGCCAGCATTTTTTGTGATTTTCTTAAAAGTTTCACAAAATGCCTTACAGAGGAAAATGTTCTTCTATAATTATATAAACATACAAATATATCAAATGAAAGAACAGACCGTCTGCTTTCAAACAAACAAACAAAATGAAAAAGGTTAATCCTTAATCCGCTTACAAAATCTTAAATATGGGTATTTTTCTTTAAAAATTTATTTTTTTTAGCAAAAAGCTGAAATAATTGCATTTTTTGTGAAGGAATTTTGTTAAAGATCAAATTCAGAACGATTATCAAAACACACACGGAGTGTAAAATTAATAAATAATGTTTTGCTTCAGTTTTTTTATAAATTGGGTAAGTGCGCCATCTAGTTGATAATCGCGGTATTACAGATAACCATAAAAACTCATCAGGAACACGTTTGTTTTCATGCAAATGTTTTCTCTTAATTGACGAAAACTCGCAATAACAGCATGAAGTTAAAACAACTTGGTTTTGCAGGTCAATTTGATCTACTATCTTAAGTTGTGGTATAAGTTGACATAACTTAAAAAAACATATATATGTTGATTTTTACAGCTTTTTTGTGTCATTCACTGTGACTGCCACCAACTTTCCAGATTTCCTAATATACTGTATTTAGGAGATTCTTCTCCTTTGAGACACCTTGGAAAAATCAAAGAAATTATTCCAGAATCCTGGAAATCTATTGAATTTTTTTTGAATGTACATTAAAGAACATTTGTTTGCTAGTAGATACAAGTTACTCAAAATTTGTTGTCTCTTTTGAAAAAGTTATTATGCAGTGCAGCAGCAAAATGTCTTTAGATATGTAGATACTGTAACTTACAGGTATAATCATTTGTTTCTAAGTTTTTATAAATTATTTATTTTTTCCTCTCCTATTTTATGCTAAAAGTAAAAGTTAAATTAGGCCTTAATAGCATAACGTGTATTTAGGTTGCACTTATATTTAAGGCACAGGGGATTGGGTTGAATATGGCTTTCAAATTAGGAACAGTAAGGCAACCTCTATTTTGATGACTTTTTGATGTATTAAAAAGCTCCTATTCAGATACCACAGACGCCATGGGTAATTCCTGATCGTGAATAGAAAAATATGAGCATAAACGGCTTGGAAGATTGGAATGAGTGGCTGGAGGAGGAGAGAGCTTGAATGAGTGGGAGTTGGACGGGATCGCGATGGGAATTCCGCTTTCACTGAAGCGTGACTGAAGAACAAAGCAGACATGCCAATAGAGAGAGAGAGAGAGAGAGAGAGAGAGAGAGAGAGAGAGAGAGAGAGAGAGAGTTTGGAGTGTGTGAAAAGCAGGGGGAAGACTGTGAATGTAGTATTGATTTTTTTAAGTGGAGTGTAACAATAAAAATAACAATTATATAAAAACAATTTGATTATCATAATTGAGAAGAAAGCGATAATGAAAAGATCAGTCACTTTAGAGAATAAAAAAAATGAAAGTCTGTATAGACAACATGCATGTGTATGCAATCTTGACCTTTCAGAAAACCAAAGGGATTTGTGACACCTGCACATAGATTTCGGATAACCCACTCATCCCATGTGAAGTGGCACGGCTGGCACCAGACCCCCCTGAAGTACACAGTTTGAAATCTGCCATATCTGCGGGTGGATGCTCAGTCCTGCAGCAGGTGTTTTGAGTCAAATACTCGAGTTGTAAATGTCATGTGACTCATAACTTACTGTAAAAGTCACGTGAGGATATTCAACGCTGTGCTCGATGGCTGGTGATATCACAAAAACGCACACAATCTCAGGCCTTTAGTAGCAAGTTTCTTAAACTCTGATGTCAGAAAAAACATTTATACTTAAAGCCCTATAAATTTTAGTCAAGTTATAAAACATCTACTATACCATAATGAAATGCGTGATGTTTATTCTTTACTTCATGAAAGTCAGAGAAAGAAGCTTTTCTCAGCATCAGCCAAAAATGTATAGTCCCGTCTCCTGAGTATTCAGATCTTTGACTGCAGCAGAAGGTCTGGGGGTTTTGCTGCTTAAACCGGCCAGGAACAAGTGTGCAATATGCATCAGACAGTTCATAAAGGGACTGTGGGTTTGCCATCTGAGGCTAATAATACACAAAATCTGTCAGGTCCAATTAGAAAGAGCACATTTACAATCAGACTCATGCTGCACACACATATGCTGCCATACAAACACGCACGTTTGCCAGATGCTTTTATCTTTACTCTACAAATGCTGGGTTATTTTCAAATTGTGTTGGATCAAAAAGGGACAAACCCAACCTGCTGGGTTGTAAGTTAACCCATGCTGGGTTGTTTCAACTCAAATGCTGGGTGGTTTTAACCCATTGTTGACCCATTACAATGTAATCTACACATTTTTTTCAAACCCATGACCTTTGTAAGGAAAATAATGCACAACTGATGTAGCAATGTGGCACGATGCGAAGCAGAGATTTTCAAATAATTCAAAGGACTGAAGTCAATTATTCCTCTTATGCTGCATTCACACCAAACGTGAATCTGTAGCGAATGATTTTAATGTTAACTGTGGGTTCACACCAGATGCGAGATCAACGTTTTGCGCGAGTAGATTACATACAAGGTCAATGCAAAGACGCAATCAGACTCGTCCTTGCGTGGGTCTATGCGAATGACGCAATATGGGCGGCGCGTTTGCCGCGAAAACGCGTGCTGTTTGCCTCAAACACGTCTTTACCCAAGTTGAAAATATTCAAATCGAGCGAAAAATTAGCATGAAGTTAAATCACACGAGTAATCTAGAGCGAGTAACGCAATGCCTCACGGTCGGTGTGTACTTAGCATAAGTCATTGTAAAGATGCGTTTACGTGCATCTGGAGATCTTGCGGCACGAATGAGACGTTTAACGTGGCGCGGTAGACGCAAATCCACCTCGACAAGCGAATGACGTGAAATGAGCATTGCCGCAAGAAACGTGCGAGTTTGGCGGAAAATCATGCCGTGTTAACCAATCAGGAGCTTGCTCTAGTAGTGACGTGATTACAGGAAGCAAGCGGAGTCACAGAAGCCCCTCCCATGACGCGAATTTCCTGAATGAAGCGAGTAAACACAAAATGCTCAAGCGTCCAACTATGTCCGATTAGCGCGTTTTTGCAGCCTCTACCGTGTTTGGTGTGAATCCAGCATTATACCACGGTTACCACAAAGATTGATCTGGTGCCTATTTTTAAAAAAAATTAAATGTTAGGTGTGCGGTTTACAGAAAATAATCAAACCCATGGAACATTTCTCAACCAATCAGAATAAAGCATTCAATAGGCCTGCATTGCTTGGTTGAAAATAACCCAGAATTTTTTGGGGAATGAAAGTTCTTCATACTAAGGTGTGCTCGTAGGTTAGCACATGTCTGTCTTTGAACATACTACATACTAACCCCCATTTAAGACCCGGTCATTACCCATAATGCTGTACGGTAAAAGCTTTTTAAGGTTACAAGGTCAGTGAGCATGCTCAGAACCCAAAGGAATTGAGGCTTTTAGAGACGACCTTCAACCGAACCGAGTGTTTATGAGAGAGAGTCAGTGTGTGATAAAAGGTTAAAAGTTGTGCTTTTTTAATCTTTTACCTGTAACAGGTAATGTTCTTTAGTGAATGTTTACGCATGTGTATGAATACTGCAGTGTGTGTTCAGTGTGTCACAGCGTGTGGTTTCTGTGGGGAGTCCCACTGCATAGCAGAAAGTGAATAATTTACATAGACTGCAGAATCTCTGCGTGTGTACGTCACGACGAAGATCCAAGATATAAATTCAGCACAGAAACTAGGGATTTATGTGCGTATAGGGCAAAAAAGATTAAAAACAGAGACCCAACCCGAACGTACGTGCACGGTCGAATGCACAGCCTTGCAAAGTATAGTTTATTTGACTCGTACATGTACACAGACGTTCGACAAAATGCAGCTCCTGGGCTACATAAGCACAGTACGCACACACGCATGCACTCTTCTGATGATAAAAAATTGCGTCACGTGCACTGTAAGCGGACCCTCAGGTGCACATAAAAAATTGACTATACTTTGGCCTTAAAGGAAAACACCACCGTTTTTCAATATTTTACTATGTTCTTACCTCAACTTAGACTAATTAATACATACCTATCTTTATTCAATGCATACACGTAATCTTTGTATAGCAGGTCGTGAATGTGTTAGCATTTAGCCTAGCCCCATTCATTCTTAGGATCCAAACAGGGATGGATTTAGAGGCCACCAAACACTTCCACGTTTTCATTATTTAACAAGTAAGTATGGTGGCACAAAATAATGTGGCGATTTTTAAAGAGGATAAAAAAAGAACTATATTGTATGGCGGAAGAGCACTTAGTTTGCAGCACTTTGACATTCTGGCAAATTGATTTATATTTTGACATTCTCCATTAAAGAAACTTTAAAACGACGCATATTTTGTTGCTACACCCGTTTGAAGTTGATAAATGAGTTATTTAATCAATTAAGAGAAAACATTTCCATGCCAATGACGCTCTCCTGACGAGTTTTTACGGTAATCTGTAATTCTGCTATTATCCACTAGATGGCCATAAATTACCCAATTTATAAAAAACTAAAGCAAAAACTAATTTAATTAATGTTAAACTCTGTGTACGATTTGATTATCAGTCTGAATCTGATCTCTAACAAATTCCTATTGTTTGAGCATTTTGCTCAAAATTTTGTGTTTTTGAAGAAACCTATGCATACTTAAGAGGTTATAAAAAGAGAACAAATAAAGATAGGATGAAACGTTTTTTATTTGCGTTTTGTTTAAAGGCAGAGTGTCTGTTCATATATTTGTATGTTTATATAATTATAGAAGAAAATTTTGCTGGAAGGCATTATGTGAATCTTTTGTGAAAATTAAAAAACAATGCTGGCGTGCAACTTTTTAAAAAAAGGCTGTCGGGGAATAAGTTAATATCAATCAGGTAGTGAATTTGATCTCTCTTAATAACTTTTTAAAATAAAACAACTGCACTTCATTCTCTAATTTCTGCATCTTTTAAATCCGAAACCAAAATGTCAGATGCGCATTGTTGTATTAGATTAAAAGGCACCTATTGTTCGAATCACGTTTTTACATAAACCCTTTTCACACATTTCTTATAGACCGTTTCAGCAGTAACAACATAAAACAAGCGGCTGTCGTGGTCCACACGTAACTTCCGGTAAACTCTGCTAAGAATAAATAACAACAAAGTTCTTTAAACATAGTTTATTTATAAAAAAAAAAAAAAAACAACAACACATAGATTACCTAGGAAACCAAAACATTTGGTATTTTCGACAAGGCATTTGTTCCAGAGATCAGTTTAGCAACTAGTCAGACCATTAAAAAACAAAACCGGAAGTAAGGTTCGGATCCAGACGTGTATCACGTGCGTCCGATGAAACCGTCTATATATTTAGTGGTAGGTTAAGTATTGAGTATGGTAAATAATAACAGAGTATAAATCCACTCTGCTCTACATATGGCAGCTGTATGGTAACTAAATATCAGAGCACTAAATGAATATTGTGCTGAAGAGTGTGAAATCTCGGAGTATGTTATGCTAATGTTTTTAGCATCTGTGTAAACAGACTCTTTTCAAGGACATCCTCACACCTCACCTCCCTCTCTCTCCATCTCTCTTTATCCAACTCTCGCTCTTAGTGGCTCTCTTGAGAAATAAACAGAGTAAATGTGGGGATTACTGAAGTGAAAGAGGAATAGAGAGAGAGAGCTGTGAACCTTAAAGTTAGTTTGTTTACTTTACTTTGTACACTTAAAAATTGAAGGACTTTGACTTGAGAACTTACATTAAGTAAAATAACAGAAGGGATGATTTGAGTAAAATGCTGACACGGAGTAAAGAAGTTCACCTTGATTATCAAATCAGCCGTCTGTATGAGGGCATAAATCACTCCTTCTTCACCGGCTCATCTTTCTCTGTCTCTTATTATCCATTGTCATTTGTGAGAAAGTGCGGTCTGCTTTTCTAAACACTGATTTAAATACCGCGTGCCACTGATTTAATTATGTCTTCATTTATTCAGAGTACTATTATATTTTGTTTCACATGCTATATAAAGCAGACTGTTTTGCATACAGTAAAAATAACAAAATAAAGATAGTCCATACGACTTTCTTAAGCACAATAAAGTGATATGATAAGTGATGAAGTTTGACATTATGATATTGTGATTGCTAAGTTTGAATTGTTGGTTTTTGCAGCTTGAAGCCAAAGCTCACGTCCACTTTTGGCTTATGGAAAAGAGCAACGCAGACATTTTGTCTTTAATTGAAGAAAGAAAATCATTCAGGTTTCAAATGAATGAAGATGGAGTTTGCATTTCTTTACTGTTCCTTTAACCTTAATAAGACCATTGGGGTCAATCTTACTCCCAAGCCACTTTTCTTTAGTTAAAAAACATGGTTCCCTTCACCCCAGTGGAAAAAGATTGTGTGTCTTTTTCAGATTATCTGTCAATATTCATATAAAAAAACCTGGGCTTGTCGTTCTAAAGAGGTGTAAAAATGTTACCTAAATAGGCCCTTTGGGGGTAAAAATGATCCCAATTGAAATGAATGGGAAATGCAAAAAATATATATTTTTTTGTAAAAATAAACAATCAATGCATCCAGAATAAATCTTATTTTTAATGTCCTTTCTCATGATTATATATACATAAATTCACAAAATTTATCACTAAAGTAGTGATGTGAGCAGTTGGCCACATCCAGTGAAATGAATGGGTCTCTATGGGCCTCTGCTGGTTGAAATGATTTATTTCCTAAACTGTAATTCTTATGTTTTTTTCTAAACACCTGATGGCCGAATGTACCAAGCCCCTAAGGTGACATTGGAGTAAAAAAAACGAAAGTTGAGTTATGTGCTCATGTGAAACTTTCATGTGCTCACATAAAACTTTCATGTGATCACACGAAACCTTCATGTGCAGAATTTTTCAAAGTTTAGCTTTGCGTGCTCACGTGAAACTATCGTGCGCTGCTACGCAGTCTCACAAAGTTTCGTGATATAGTAACGTATTTTTTTATTCTTTTCGTGATATTATCACAAATTTTCGCGTTTTTCGTGATCGTATAACGAATTCCTGTTTTCGTGTGATTATCACGTATTGGTTACTCAACTGCTTTTTCCTATTTTTAAACCGGTGTCGCTTCGGTTTAGGGTTAGATTTGGTGCTTGCATTAGAATGTCACTTTATACATTGGTTTATACTATTTTTTCTGATTTATTTTTTTATATGTCGCCTGGCGTTAGGGTTAGAGTTGGGTTTGGGTAGGGATGTCATTTTATGTAAATCTAACCCTAAACCGAAGCGACAATGGTAAGAAAATAGGACAAAACAGTTGAGTAACCAATACGTGATAATCACACGAAAACAGGAATTCATTGTACGATCACGAAAAAACGCAAAAATTTGTGATAATATCACGAAAAAAGAATCAAAAAATACGTGACTATATAACGAACATGAAACTATTGTGTGCACACGTTAAAGCGAAAGTTTAACGTGGGCACACGATAGTTTCACGTGCGCACGTGAAAGTTTCATGCGAACATGCGAAACTAAACACGGTAGAAACTAAACTTTATTTAATTTTTGCTTCATGTCCCCTTAGAGGCTCCGTAAGAATTTAACACATAACATCTAGATCAATATATAAAAACATTTTAAATCAAATTTAGACCATAATTTATGTGATTTTTTTTTTTTACAAAAATTTGATATTTTACAGGCAAACTAATGGTGTAGTTGAGGAATTTAGTGGTAAACAGGTACAAAAGTCCTTCATATTTCCCAAAACACAGCATTAATGTATAGATTGGAAGTAAACAAAAAAAAAAGATATATTATTGTATCATAAAAAAATTATATATTTTTTGTAATCACTCTTTTAATCTCTGGGGTCATTTTTACCCTATATCTATAACGTATACAGGAAAATGGGGTCTTATGAGGGTTAAACTCTTTACGATCTCTCTTATAATTTAGTCCGGTCTTGCTCTTTACTTTCCTGGAGGATTCTTTAATACAATCTCTCCAGGGGTCGACCGCACACAGTTAACACAATCTCAACTCTCTCTCTCTCTTTTGTCTTGTGTCCTTTGAGGAGGGGGAGGACATGAAGCTATAGTTATAACTCAGAGAGAGAGAGAGACAGACATCCTGGTTTTTCACAAAGTCACACAGTATTACGCCTATAGCAGCGGCAGTGTGTGTGATCCCTCATGTACTGACACTAGACAGCCCTCCAGAGCTTTGAGACCACAGATTATTTATTGGTGACCCGTAGCTGTCACACCACCCTCAAATATACGTTGTAGTTCACATACAGTGCAGTACAATCGGGTTGTTTTAAGTCCTGGAGATGAAATATTTAGACACTCGTGACTTAAGCTCAACAGTGACATCGGGTAATGGAAGAAGCGGGTATAGAAACTTTCTGAATTGTTAACAACATGGCAAACTTTTTATTTATTGAAACTTAATTTGACTTGAAGACAGAATGCCTGTAGAAATCACTTTGTCTTGTCTGCTAAGCTCTTGTTTGCTGGATACAACCACTGAGGGCTTTTGGAAGCAAGAAATACTTGCTATAGTAATATATTGTATATTCACCTAAAGGATTATTAGGAACACCATACTAATAATGTGTTTGACCCCCTTTCGCCTTCAGAACTGCCTTAATTCTACGTGGAATTGATTCAACAAGGTGCTGAAAGCTTCTTTAGAAATGTTGGCTCATATTGATAGTATAGCATCTTGCAGTTGATGGAAATTTGTGGGATGCACATCCAGGGCACGAAGCTCCCGTTCCACCACATCCCAAAGATGCTCTATTGGGTTGAGATCTGGTGACTGTGGGGGCCATTTTAGTACAGTGAACTCATTATCATGTTCAAGAAACCAATTTGAAATGATTCGAGCTTTGTGACATGGTGCATTATCCTGCTGGAAGTAGCCATCAGAGGATGGGTACATGGTGGTCATAAAGAGATGGACATGGTTAGAAACAATGCTCAGGTAGGCCGTGGCATTTAAACGATGCCCACTTGGCACTAAAGTGTGCCAAGAAAACATCCCCCGCACCATTACACCACCACCACCAGCAGCCTGCACAGTGGTAACAAGGCATGATGGATCCATGTTCTCATTCTGTTTATGCCAAATTCTGACTCTACCATCTGAATGTCTCAACAGAAATCGAGACTCATCAGACCAGGCAACATTTTTTCAGTCTTCAACTGTCCAATTTTGGTGAGCTTGTGCAAATTGTAGCCTTTTTTTTTCCTATTTGTAGTGGAAAAATGAGTGGTCTTCAGCTGTTGTAGCCCATCTGCCTCAAGGTTGTGCGTGTTGTGGCTTCACAAATGCTTTGCTGCATACCTTGGTTGTATCAAGTGGTTATTTCAGTCAAAGTTGCTCTTTTATCGTCTTGAATCAGTCGGATGGTTGTGCGTGACAATCCCAGTAACTGAGCAGATTGTGAAATACTCAGACCGGCTCGTCTGGCACCAACAACCATGCCATACTCAAAATTGCTCAAATCACCTTTCTTTCCCATTTGACATTCAGTTTGGAGTTTAGGAGATTGTCTTGACCACACCCCTAAATGCATTAAAGCAACTGCCATGTGATTGGTTGATTAGATAATTGCCTTAATGAGAAATTGAACAGGTGTTCCTAATAATCCTTTAGGTGAGAGTATATAGTAATAGCTGCCCAGGTTAAAGGGGACATCTCATGACAATCTGACTTTTTCCATGTTTAAGTGCTATGATTGGCTCCCCAGTGCTTCTATCAACCTAGAAAATGTGAAAATGAACAACCCAGTAACTTTTGGTAAACCATTCTCCACAAGCATGTGAGTTTGGATCCCCTTGTGATGTCAGAAGAGTATAATACCGCCCCTTAATCCGCACTATCCAACCACGTCACTGTCATTTAGTGCAGATATCAGCTCATTTGCATTTTAAAGGACATACCCCAAAACAGCACATTTTTGCTCACACCTACAAATTGTCAATTTTTATCATGTTATAATAAATTATCCATATTCTGAGCTAAAACGTCACATATGTACTCTGAAGACACCAATGGTTTATTTGACATCTTAAACAAACTTGTGAAATTTTGTAAGTAACCATACTGAACTATATATTACAATTTGCTTTGACTTTGGGAAGAAAACATGAAAGTATAGCATGTGGCCCCTTTAAGATGATGTAAATCCTAAAGCACTGAACAACTCTTGAAGGTTACTGCAGACTTTATATAAATCCAGTGGTCTCCTTTTCATTATCTGAGTTTACACAGATTTAAGATCTGGAGCAGCTTGAATTGATCAAACTGAGTTCATCTGCACAGATATGAACCTGAATACCAACGTATTCACCCAAGTGATGATGAAATAACTCATGTTGCAGGCGATTCAACTTACAAAGATGAGTGCTGGTGTAATGTGTCGATGGGGAATATTAATCTTGCTGCATTTTTTATTTTTGAAGTTAACATGAAATTTGTGAATGCTACTGTATTTCTAGTTCTGTCATTTTTACGGTAACAGGATATTCAAAGAGATCAAATGTTGGATGAGATTTAATCCATCTGGAATCGATTGCTGGAGGAATGTGATCTCTTTACTGTATATGACCGATGCTTCATGGGAAGGGATGAAAATAAGAAGGCACGGGAATCAAGTTATTACTTCGACAAAGATAAACATATATTTTTGTTTAAAAAAAGTGCATCATGTATTTTAATAGGGTAAGCTTTGATTTTGTGTTGTCTGCATACAGACTTGTATCACTGTGTCAGCAGCTTAGATAACTTCTCTTTATCTCCTTAACACTTCCCTGTGTGGTCTCACATTGTGTGCGTGTGCATGTGTGACTGATATCACATTGAGTCTGTTACTCCAGAGTATTAATTACTCTGTCAACCACACAAATTTAATCTGCATGACGCCTCACTCCAAACACGGAAAACCTAGAAAATCACCGGCAAAAAGTATTCCATGAATCCAATAACATGCTTACACACACAGTTTTATGACAAAATACACACAAACTGTGCCTGTACCAAGGACTACACACACACACATGCACTTGTTGTGATCGATGGAGAGCTGTCAGCCCGATCTTACCCAGTCTCAGGCTAAGAATAATTTATTGATCATCGGATTGTATTACCAAGAGTGTGCGTGTGTGCGTCACTGTGTTTAAATGGCTCTATTATGACTAAATACAACAGGAAATGGCTCACCAGGGTGGTTATAGATACACCCCGAAATATATAAATATCCTGAGATATATAAAGTATACAGTACTGTGGAAAGTCTTAGGTCACAATGCCACCATTAAATGTTGATTTTGCAATGTTAATAATCACATAATTTCTCAGTCTCTTTATTAGAATACAACCAAAAAACAGGAAACTTTTATGCAGTATTAATATTATAAGTGTCAAGCATTTAGTGTGAGCCTCTTTTACTTGATCAATAGCAGGAACCTGCAGGATCTCTTAAACCTTTCCGTGAACGGGACACCTGAGTTTACTTTAATATTTTGCATGTAAATGTTAATCTATCACAACAAAGTATATACTGTATCGTTGGAAAGGTCTAAGAATGTAGTTTTTATATTTCAAAGCCTTTTAGCAGTAATAATAATGCAGTGACCGTAATTTATTAATTTGTGATGTACACTGTAAAAATGTTTTTCTGTCTTACATTTTTTTTGTCAGATAAGATATGAGTTGCTTATAAAATGAAGCTTACTTTTTCCAACTATATTTTATAAGTTATAACAACTCATCTCTACTCAAGATAAATAATAGTAAGTTGAAATCTTGTAAATCTGAGTTGATTCAACAAAAAAATTGTCAGCAAATTATTTTTCACAGTGCACAAAAAAAAATAATTTGTGATAATTTTATGTATAAAAATATATTATATTGCATTATTTGTATTTATTACAATACATTTGCACTGCTATAACAATGTTTTTTATTTAATATTTTCACCTCCAGACACTTCCGTACAAAACTTTAAAGTGGTGTCTTCTTTAAATCAAAACCAAAATTTGGCTGATTTGCCAGAGTTATATTAATTTGAAGGTGTACACTGGCTGCGCCAGTAAAGGGTTAAACCTAAATGAAATTAAATCCTAATTTCTCATTTTAATGGGATTCCCATGGGTCATGGAATTTCTGGAATATTATGTAATAATATTTCCTACAGAGCCCCTAAGGTGACATTGGAGTAAAAAAAATCTATAGTTTAGTTTCATGTGCTCACGTGAAACTTTCATGTGCAGAATTTTGTTTTAAAGTTTAGTTTTGCGTGCTCATGTGAAGCTATCGCGTGAGCACGTAAAACTATCGAGTGCTCACCTGAAACTACACTGTAAAAAAATTCCGTAGAAATTTCAATGTTATCGCAGCTGGGTTGCCGGTAATTTACCGTAGATTTAAATTTATGTTATTTAGCTGGCAAGAGTTTGTTCAAAGTTAAATACATTTTAAATATTAACAAGTCTTTATCTTTACAGAATAAAACTATACAATAACTGCCTCATGCAAAGCATTCTGGGAACCAGAAATCATCATCAACCTTTTTCTGTTTTTTGCTTCAGATTTTGTTTCCCAGAATGTTTTGCTTGATGCTGTTTTTTTAGTTTTACTCTATAAAGACAAAGACTTGTAAATGTTTAATGTTCATTTAACTTTGAACAAAATGTTGCCAGTAAATAACATACATTTAAATCTACGGTAAGTTACCGGCAACTCAGCTGCAATTTCTACGGAATTTTTTTACAGTGTATCACGCACGCACGTGAAAGTTTCACGTGCACGCGCGATAGTTTCACGCAAGCACGCGATAGTTTCACGCAAGCACGCGATAGTTTCACGCGAGCACGCGATAGTTTCACGCGAGCACGCAAAACTAAACTTAAAAAAAAAATCTGCACATGAAAGTTTCACGTTAGCACATGAAAGTTTCACGTTAGCACATGAAAGTTTCACGTTAGCACATGAAAGTTTCACGTGACCACATGAAACTAAACTTTATTTAATTTTTGCTCCATGTCCCCTTAGGGGCTCCATATTTTCCAGACATTGAAAGTCAGGGAATTTTATATATTTTTTTCCAAGTCATGAAATATCAAGACTTTGTTTGTTGCTTTAAATTCTAGTTTCAATTTATCAAAATTTAACTTGCTTGTTAACTTTTGACGTAAGGAATACCATTTCTGGGTCCAAGCTTCCGCTGACTACAATTTAAACAGCTGCTAATTGTTGCCAGTAAGTTACTGTAAATTTTTTACAGTGTGTTTATTGGCACTGTTTATTCATTATTCAGTGTACACAATATTATCCAGGCTTATGGCATCCCGGAAATGGGTCATGGAAATTCAGCTTTTTAGGCAGTGAAAGTCAGGGAAAAGTCAGGAAATTTGACATTTGACTCAGAGTGAGACCCTTTTTTTTAATCTAATGACTTGAGTCTCCTTCACAAGATGTGTTAAGTGCCAAGAGAGGTCAACACTAAATACTGACTATTACCAGAAGGCGACATTTTGTGTATGTTTCCAGTATTTTTTTTGGTATGATTAATGGGACATTCACAAGGCTTTTTAAGATGTCAAATAAATCTTTGGTGTCCCCAGAGTACATACAGTATATAAAGTTTAAGCTCAAAATAGTGCACAAAATAGTGTAATTTATTATAACATGATAAATTTGTCACTTTGTAGGTGTGAGCAAAAATGTGCCGTTTTTGGGTGTGTCCTTTAAAATGCGAATGAGTTGATATCTGCACTAAATGGCAGTGCTGTGGTTGGATAATACAGATTAAGGGGCGGTTTTATCTCCTTCTGACATCACAAGGGGAGCCAAATTTCAATGAGTTATTTTTTCACATGCTTGCAGAGAATAATTTACTAAGTTACGGGGTTGACCTTTTCACATTTTCTAGGTTGATAGAAGCACCCAATTATAGCACTTAAACATGGAAAAAGTCCGATTTTCATGATATGTCTCCTTTAATTTAGAGAAGCAAAAAATAAATATGGCTTTAATTAAAACTTTGCTAAAACAGCAAAGCTGTTGGTGGTCTAAGACTTTTGCACAATACTGGACAGTATTTACAAACACAATACACATAGAAAAATTTGGCCAATGATATTTTGTTCTTCACTTAGGTATAAAACTAGCTGGATGCTGCAAATAAATACACACACACATTATGTTATCACTCACTGTCAAGCAAAACTGCTCCTGTCAGGGTTTTACTGTATCATTGTCTCTGTGTGTGTGCGTGCGTGCGCGTGTGTGTGCGTGCGTGCATGTGTGTGTGCGTGTGTTGTCTTTTAATGCAACTAAACGTTTGTCACATTTATCAAAGTGATGTGCAACCTCAGCAGCAGATTGTATAGAAAAAGGTACGTCATAGCAGTGTGTGGCAGTATGAGTAAATGTGTGTGGTCACGTTTTATAAAATTTAGTAAAACTCAGACGCAATGAAGTGTATCTTAATACAGATGTCTAAGGCCTCGCTGAGTAAAGAAATGACAATCCATTAATCTTACCATAAAGATGTACTTGCAGTATTCATATATTCATTATATACACTGAAGCAAACACACAAACACACACACACTTATAACAGCCACATAAACTCTCTTGTGATGATTTTTTTACTATCAAAAGTAACTAGTATCTTGCTAACTAGTGTTTTTATGGGATACGTTGGACTTTAACTGAAGTTATTCTGTCTTTTACACAGGGTTGGTATAGGAACTACTGTATGATCATCATTCTTATGGACAGACAGGTGACTCTTATTGTACAGTAGTTCTTTCCAGGTGTTCCTGTGATAAATGTAATGTAAGGATAACCAACCAAGTGCTCAGCAATGATTCCAATAACTTAAAGACAATATGGGAAAAGGACATTAGGATTGTAATTCGGGATGAAGAGTGAAAAAATAATTTTGTCAAATACAGATAAACATGTAAGAGAAGCTAAAGGGCAATGTACACAGTATAAAATCATAGGTTTCATCTGACACCTCGAGGTCTGACAAATATCGATGTTGGTTGGAATTGTCAGGATAGAGGTACTTTTATTCATTGTATTCGAGATTGTCTAATTATTCAGCCTTTATGGCACCAAACTTTAAATATTTTGAGCAAATGGCTTTGAACTACAATATTGTTATTACAACACTGTAAAAAAATTTTTTTTATTCAACTCATATTTACAAGTCATTTTAACTAACTAATATTTATCTTGACAAGAGATGAGTTGCTACAACTTATAAAATGAAATTGACTTATTTAAAATATATTTTATATTTTGTGACAACTCAACTTATTAACTCATTCCCTGACAGCCTTTTTTTTTTTTTTTTACAAAAGTTTCACAAAATGGCCTCCAGGAAAATGATCTTCTAAAAATATATAAATATACAAATATATCAAATTAAAGAATAGATTCTCTGCTTTCAAACAAACAAAACGGGGAAAAAAAAACTTTCATCCTATCTATATTTCTTCTCTCTGCTTATGAACTCAAAAATATATTTTTTTTTGCAAAAAGTTGAAATAATTCCATTTTTGTGAAGGAGATCAAAAACGATTATAAAAACCAACAATTTGCTTCAGTTTTTTTCTAAATTGGGTAAAGACGCTATTTAGTGGAGAAACGCATATTACAGATAACCATAAAAACTCTTCAGGAACCTTTTTTTTTCATGCAAATGTTTTCTCTTAATTGATGAGATAACTTGTCAATGGCGGGGAAAGAGTTAAATAAAAAAATGTAAGGCAGCATAGATTTTTTTACAGGGAAAGGTTGTGTCTATAGAGAGATAGGAAACAGATGCCAAATATTACAATTATTGCAGGAAAGTTTGCAGTGATTATGGTGGAGGTCTCAATAGGTACGTTTACATGCAACCAAATACTTTTAAAACATTAGGCTACTTAATGTAATAAAATAGCATTGTGCCTTTTGAAAAGTGTGTTTTCATTACCTACACATATCTGAAAACTTAAGAACAACTTTCTCCAACTCAGTTTTGACTTTTATCCAGAGATAAAGCGTGAACTTGACGATGGATGCTCCTCTGCTTTTTTTCGAGTTTAGATTTGGGCTACTGTTTAAACTGTTTCCACCAGTTGTTTTTTTAATGATTTTGTTGCTCAGTTATTGGTATTTGGGCTGTGAGTAGTTGTCGGGGTGTTTTGGGGCAAGTTTTGAACTTATATTCGGATGGTTTTGATACGCTAATCTGGCAACCCTGGCTGTGCGCTTGCGCAGACTTTCGGTTCGGATTCTATATAATGTACATGTAAACGAACATTTAAATCAAATTGCAATGTTTAGGGTGCATGTAAACTGCATCGTTGTAACCTTCAATCGTATTAAAGGGGACAGAGGATAAAAAAACATTTTTACCTTGTCTTTGTTGAATAATGGTAGTCTACCCAAATTCACAAACATACAAAAAGTGCTAAACATGCTAAACATCTCAGTCTCATAGAAATTCCTCTTTTAGAAATGTCAGCCAGAAAACGGCCCAATCTGAAAAACTGATGCTTATGACATCACAGGCATCTAACTGTCCCTCCACTTTAAAATAATTGGCTACATTTTTTGAGTGGCAGCAAAGTCAGCCAATCAGTAATGAGATTGCAAGTTAAGCCAGTAGGAGGAGCCAAATAGGTGCAAAACCACTTGTTTAAAATCCCCCACCCTAATAGAGCTATCTGAGAGAGGTTTTTAGGAAGCTTCTAAAGCATTACAGACCCAAACAAAAACATTTTCATAATAAGAACAAAACTGCAGAGATTCCAGTTGGGGAAGGCTTTTGGGGCCAGATTTACTAAACGGGACAATTCCAAAAAAGAGAGAGGGCAATTCCAAAAAAGTGCCAATGGGAGTGATATTATCTGTGGGTTATTTACTAAAAACAAAAATGCATCTGAAAGTAAAACACCAATGCATATGCAATAAGGTCAGTCGCATAAAGATCTAGACTACACCTTTTCAGCGCTAATTATTCATTGTTCGTCTTCAAGCTATTAGTAAATCTGGCCCTTGGTCTTTTGTGATGCTGTCTTTCCATGTGACACAATAATTTGGGCCTTTTATTATTATTATTATACTTTTTATTTATCTCCTTATTAAGTATTCTGTTTAGCTCTGTTAATATCAGCTACTGTAAATATTCTGGCCTAAGATGCATTATTTGTATAAAGTCAATGTCACGTACCGGACAAAAACAATAAAACCTTGAATTACAAAAAAATGTAAGGTGTCTTTGGACAAGTTTTTTGTTCACATTGATTTTTAATTTGAAACTTTTAAATGATTCTTGAATTCCACGTTCCTAAAACTGATTAGTGCCAGAAAACCAAAGAATATCAGATTTTCTTTGAGTTGTTTTGTGTTCAGGACTTTAATCTGAGTGATGTGAAGCAAATGCTTTTGTCTCTTTCCATGTCACTCACTTTAAGAAAATTAGAACAAACACAATTTCAAGCGTTTGTTTTCTTTCACTGTAGACAACATTAGTTTCGATCCTGCCAAACCCAGGCAGAAGATGACTGTGGCTGTATGACGATGCATTGATGGTATCAGATAATGATATTAAAGCACACCTAACGTGTTTCTGTTAACAGCCTATCAGTTCATTATAAACTGGACCTGTAATAGGCTCTACTGTCACATTAACACCCTAATGGTAGTCATATCTGTTCAAATAATGAACCGTTATTGAAAATCGTTTGTGCATCTCCTGGTACAGTTAAAGGTTATTGGGCACGTTCTCCAGCTAGACACTAGAGATCTTATAACCGTAACAAGCATCTGTTTACCTCAATTACCAAACACAATCTGATTAAATGAGTTTATGAATAATAACTGTCTTGACTCAGTAGAGAAGCTAAACTCATAACGATAGCATGGAGTACATTTCTCATCATCTATTACTGCTGTAAAACAATTCACACATTAATGTAATCCTGGAGTAGACAGACTGGCGGTGGGGTTACTCTATACATATTTATTTGAGATATCATCACAACTTTATCTTTTCTCACCTGGCAAGGACTTCCACATTAGAGATGGCGTAGAAGTATTTCATCAGGTTGTCTCTCTGGACGTACGTTCCACCCAGAGCAGGCCTGAGGAGACGGAGCCTCAGATTCGTGAATGTGAAGAAATCCCGCAGGCCCTTCATGCTCTCCATGCGCGTGTACAACCCCTCCATGTTCAGCAACCTCGGACCGGCGAAGATTGCGAATCTGGGGCGCACCTCAAACCGTACCACCTTCTCGTTCTTAGACCCGACCCAGCGGGAGTACAGCTCTGTACAGATGACCCGTGTGGCGTTGGCCGCGTTCAGGTCACGCACACGTCTTGGTGCCATGTTGAAGGCGTCGACGCAGTCGTCTGCGTAGTATTGGAAGGGCTGCCACGTGTGCCCGAAATTGAGGGATTTTTCGAGAACCATGATGGTGGGCCTGCCGTACTCAAAGGTGATCTGGATGTCGTCCGTGAGCTCGAGGGTTTTGTTCCAGGTCAGGGTGATGTTGGCTTGAAGAGGCTGAGGATAGCGACGCCACGTGACCGTCTGCCAGTATGTAATGAGACCACTGCGCTCTCGATCCTGCATCAGCTGCGGCGGGTGTGCCAGGTCGGGGTTAGACGCATCACATTCATCACTGCAGAGGTATGGATTCTCCTGCAGACAGACAGACAGAAAGATAAGCATTGGAAGAGAGAGAAAGACTGTGTGATACAGAGAAAGAGACCAATACAGAGAAACAGATCATACAAAGAAACAAGGCTAGCATTGAGAGAAAGACAGGCATTGTGATACAGAGAAACAGACCGTAAAAAAGAGAGATGGGCACTGAGAGAGAGACAGACTGTAACGGTACATTCATACAGGGCATCAGTGTTAACACTTGATGCAGGGTGTGTCTGAAGCGTGGCCCTAACGCAATCATCATAGTGACAACAGCCAATCACAGTGACTTGGTCACTCGGTCTTGCAGAAACGTAATTGGCTGGCTCTGAACCAGGTTATTTGCATAAGGCGATCTGATTGACCAATGCCTTCATTGGCACTTAAAAAGTTAAGAAATGTTCAACTGCTGCTTCTAGCAACGGCAGTGACGTGACGCCGAGGGATCCACATTTATGTTATTTTTAAGTAAATGAAAAGCATTAACGCAAATACCCAATGTGAATGTACCGTAAGAGAGAGACAGGCATTGGGAGAGAGTCAGACTGTAAGAGAAACATGGGCATTGAGAGAGATAGACAGACTGTAGAAGAGAGATGGGCATTGAGATAGAGAGACAGACTGTAAGAGAAAGACGGCATTAAGAATGAGACAGTCCTTGTGATACCAAAAAACAGATTGTAAGAAAAAGAAGGCCCCTGAAAGAGAGACAGACTGTACAAGAGTGATGGGCACTGAGAGAGAGACAGTCCATGTAACACATAGAAACAGATCGTAAGAGAGCGATGGGCACTCAGAGAGAGAGACAGTTTGTGTAACACATAAAAACAGATCGTAAGAGAGAGATGGGCACTGAGAGAGAGACAGTCCGTGTTACTTATAAAAACAGATCATAAGAGAATGATGGGCACTGAGAGAGAGACAGTCCGTGTAACTCATAAAAACAGATCATAAGAGAATGATGGGCACTGAGAGAGAGAGACAGTCCATGTAACACATAGAAACAGATCGTAAGAGAGCGATGGGCACTGAGAGAGAGACAGTCCATGTAACAAACAGAAACAGATCATTAGAGAGAGATGGGCACTGAGAGAGAGATGGGCACTGAGAGAGAGAGACAGTTCGTGTAACACATAGAAACAGATCGTAAGAGAGCGATGGGCACTGAGAGAGAGACAGTCCGTGTAACACATAGAAACTGATCGTAAGAAAGCGATGGGCACTGAGAGAGAGACAGTCCGTGTAACACATAGAAACTGATCGTAAGAGAGCGATGGGCACTGAGAGAGAGACAGTCCGTGTAACACATAGAAACTGATCGTAACAGAGCGATGGGCACTGAGAGAGAGACAGTCCGTGTAACACTTAGAAACAGATAGAAAGAGAGTGATGGGCACTGAGAGAGAGACAGTCCGTGTAACACATAGAAACAGATCGTAAGAGAGCGATGGGCACTGAGAGAGAGACAGTCCGTGTAACACATAGAAACAGATCGTAAGAGAGCGATGAGCACTGAGAGAGAGACAGTCCGTGTAACACATAGAAACTGATCGTAACAGAGCGATGGGCACTGAGAGAGAGACAGTCCGTGTAACACATCGAAACTGATCGTAAGAGAGCGATGGGCACTGAGAGAGAGACAGTCCGTGTAACACATAGAAACAGATAGAAAGAGAGCGATGGGCACTGAGAGAGAGACAGTCCGTGTAACACATAGAAACTGATCATAAGAAAGCGATGGGCACTGAGAGAGAGACAGGCACTGAGAGAGAGACAGTCCGTGTAACACATAGAAACTGATAGTAAGAAAGCGATGGGCACTGAGAGAGAGACAGTCCGTGTAACACATAGAAACAGATAGAAAGAGAGCGATGGGCACTGAGAGAGAGACAGTCCGTGTAACACATAGAAACTGATCGTAAGAAAGCGATGGGCACTGAGAGAGAGACAGTCCGTGTAACACATAGAAACTGATCGTAAGAGAGCGATGGGCACTGAGAGAGAGACAGTCCGTGTAACACATAGAAACAGATAGAAAGAGAGCGATGGGCACTGAGAGAGAGACAGTCCGTGTAACACATAGAAACTGATCATAAGAAAGCGATGGGCACTGAGAAAGAGACAGTCCGTGTAACACATAGAAACAGATAGAAAGAGAGCGATGGGCACTGAGAGAGAGACAGTCCGTGTAACACATAGAAACTGATCGTAAGAAAGCGATGGGCACTGAGAGAGAGACAGTCCGTGTAACACATAGAAACTGATCGTAAGAGAGCGATGGGCACTGAGAAAGAGACAGTCCGTGTAACACATAGAAACTGATCGTAAGAAAGCGATGGGCACTGAGAGAGAGACAGTCCGTGTAACACATAGAAACAGATAGAAAGAGAGCGATGGGCACTGAGAGAGAGACAGTCCGTGTAACACATAGAAACTGATCGTAAGAAAGCGATGGGCACTGAGAGAGAGACAGTCCGTGTAACACATAGAAACTGATCGTAAGAGAGCGATGGGCACTGAGAGAGAGACAGTCCGTGTAACACATAGAAACTGATCGTAAGAGAGTGATGGGCACTGAGAGAGAGACAGTCCGTGTGACACATAGAAACTGATCGTAAGAGAGCGATGGGTACTGAGAGAGAGACAGTCCGTGTGACACATAGAAACTGATCGTAAGAGAGCGATGGGTACTGAGAGAGAGACAGTCCGTGTAACACATAGAAACAGATAGAAAGAGAGCGATGGGCACTGAGAGAGAGACAGTCCGTGTAACACATAGAAACTGATTGTAAGAAAGCGATGGGCACTGAGAGAGAGACAGTCTGTGTAACACATAGAAACAGATAGAAAGAGAGTGATGGGCACTGAGAGAGAGAGACAGTCCGTGTGACACATAGAAACAGATAGAAAGAGAGCGATGGGCACTGAGAGAGAGACAGTCCGTGTGACACATAGAAACTGATCGTAAGAGAGCGATGGGTACTGAGAGAGAGACAGTCCATGTAACACATAGAAACAGATAGAAAGAGAGCGATGGGCACTGAGAGAGAGACAGTCCGTGTGACACATAGAAACTGATCGTAAGAGAGCGATGGGTACTGAGAGAGAGACAGTCCATGTAACACATAGAAACAGATAGAAAGAGAGCGATGGGCACTGAGAGAGAGACAGTCCGTGTAACACATAGAAACAGATAGAAAGAGAGCGATGGGCACTGAGAGAGAGACAGTCCGTGTAACACATAGAAACTGATCGTAAGAAAGCGATGGGCACTGAGAGAGAGACAGTCCGTGTAACACATAGAAACTGATCGTAAGAGAGCGATGGGCACTGAGAGAGAGACAGTCCGTGTAACACATAGAAACTGATCGTAAGAGAGCGATGGGCACTGAGAGAGAGACAGTCCGTGTAACACATAGAAACTGATTGTAAGAAAGCGATGGGCACTGAGAGAGAGACAGTCCGTGTAACACATAGAAACTGATCGTAAGAAAGCGATGGGCACTGAGAGAGAGACAGTCCGTGTAACACATAGAAACTGATCGTAAGAGAGCGATGGGCACTGAGAGAGAGACAGTCCGTGTAACACATAGAAAATGATCGTAAGAGAGCGATGGGCACTGAGAGAGAGACAGTCCGTGTAACACATAGAAAATGATCGTAAGAAAGCGATGGGCACTGAGAGAGAGACAGTCCGTGTAACACATAGAAACTGATCGTAAGAGAGAGATGGGCACTGAGAGAGAGACAGTCCGTGTAACACATAGAAAATGATCGTAAGAGAGCGATGGGCACTGAGAGAGAGACAGTCCGTGTAACACATAGAAAATGATCGTAAGAGAGCGATGGGCACTGAGAGAGAGACAGTCCGTGTAACACATAGAAACTGATCGTAAGAGAGCGATGGGCACTGAGAGAGAGACAGTCCGTGTAACACATAGAAACTGATCGTAAGAGAGTGATGGGCACTGAGAGAGAGACAGTCCGTGTGACACATAGAAACTGATCGTAAGAGAGCGATGGGTACTGAGAGAGAGACAGTCCGTGTGACACATAGAAACTGATCGTAAGAGAGCGATGGGTACTGAGAGAGAGACAGTCTGTGTAACACATAGAAACAGATAGAAAGAGAGCGATGGGCACTGAGAGAGAGACAGTCCGTGTAACACATAGAAACTGATTGTAAGAAAGCGATGGGCACTGAGAGAGAGACAGTCTGTGTAACACATAGAAACAGATAGAAAGAGAGTGATGGGCACTGAGAGAGAGACAGTCCGTGTGACACATAGAAACAGATAGAAAGAGAGCGATGGGCACTGAGAGAGAGACAGTCCGTGTGACACATAGAAACTGATCGTAAGAGAGCGATGGGTACTGAGAGAGAGACAGTCCGTGTAACACATAGAAACAGATAGAAAGAGAGCGATGGGCACTGAGAGAGAGACAGTCCGTGTAACACATAGAAACAGATAGAAAGAGAGCGATGGGCACTGAGAGAGAGACAGTCTGTGTAACACATAGAAACAGATAGAAAGAGAGCGATGGGCACTGAGAGAGAGACAGTCTGTGTAACACATAGAAACTGATCGTAAGAAAGCGATGGGCACTGAGAGAGAGACAGTCCGTGTAACACATAGAAACTGATCGTAAGAGAGCGATGGGCACTGAGAGAGAGACAGTCCGTGTAACACATAGAAACTGATCGTAAGAGAGCGATGGGCACTGAGAGAGAGACAGTCCGTGTAACACATAGAAACTGATCGTAAGAGAGCGATGGGCACTGAGAGAGAGACAGTCCGTGTAACACATAGAAACTGATTGTAAGAAAGCGATGGGCACTGAGAGAGAGACAGTCCGTGTAACACATAGAAACTGATCGTAAGAAAGCGATGGGCACTGAGAGAGAGACAGTCCGTGTAACACATAGAAACTGATCGTAAGAGAGCGATGGGCACTGAGAGAGAGACAGTCCGTGTAACACATAGAAAATGATCGTAAGAGAGCGATGGGCACTGAGAGAGAGACAGTCCGTGTAACACATAGAAAATGATCGTAAGAGAGCGATGGGCATTGAGAGAGAGACAGTCCACGTAACACAAGATAGGGACAGACCATGTGATAGAGAGAAACAGACCATAAGAGAGAGACGGCATTGAGGGAAAGACAGACTGTAAGAGAGACACGAGCATTGAGAGAGAGAGAGACAGTCTGTGTGATAGAGACATATGGATGTTGAGAGACAGACTGGGAGGAAAGTGAAAGTGTGATGACAGAGAGAGACAGATGGCTGAGGTATACTGCTGTTTGTTTATTAAATAAATGATAATATAGAAAGTGTTACAGAAATACAGAAAGTGAAAAAAAATATTTCACAAAGTGTGTTTGATGCAGAAAGAGAGATGTAGAAATGAACAGTTGACGAGTTAAAGAAAAAGAAGAGAGTGTTTGCTCGAGAGACAGAATGTTAACACACAAACTTGTCATAGTAAAACTACAGTGAAGATATTGTGCGGGTTTTATTAAACGCAAAGACTGCAGGGATGTGTGAGCACAGCCAACTGCACAAGCGTATCATTAAAAATCTGGGTCAATCCTATCAGCACCCTTTATAAAATCATGCATGAAAATGATAACATCTAACTATAGTACACATGCGGTGTGTAGGCAGTTGTGTTCAGGTACGACTGGTTTGCATTTGTTTATTAAGCAGGCATTCAGGACTGTGAACACATCGGATATGATCGCATCAAACACACTGTTATCTTTCCCACATACACACACAGTTTAGTTGTTCACCACCCACAGCGAGATAACAAAGATATAAACATACGGCTTTTCTTTTGTTCTTCATCTAAAAAAATAAGACCCACAACATACACAAATGCAGCTTAATGAAAAGACGCACACATACAAACAAACCTCATAAGAAAAGCTTGTTACAACACAGTGTCTTGGGAAATACATCATATGATTTATGAAAGCACACAGAGAATAAAAAATAAATAAGAGATAAATAAGAGATAAAACAAAGTGTGTGCAGATAGAGAGAGGGAGAGAAAAAGAGGGCTGGGGATTGAAAGAAATTCTGTAACTCTTTTCTCACAAAAAGTGCTAAAAACCTTGAAACATCTCAGCATCTCCACGCTGTTTGTGAATGTTTGGATGAGGCTGTGCTTGGTCACTTTACATGTCAGTCAGTTTGTATTTTTCTATCTTACTGAGCAGTTATTATTTTGAAAGAGTTGGCTCCAAATGAAAGCTTTGTTCAAATGAAAGGTGTAGTGTTACCATCTTCTACAAGATCACAATGCCTGAGTCTCACAGATCACAGGGCTGCCAGTCAGTTGTGCTAAACACATAATGCTGTTTCCTCCTCAATCTCTCACTGCTTTAATGTTATTAGAGGAATACTCATTCTGTCATAGTATTACAGTCTGTTTCTTGGACACTGTAGACAGCAGACAGACCGGATCAGACACACGAGCACTGACACTAAAACTTTAACTGGATAAAGGAAGAGAATGTTAGACAGGAACCTTCAACCCTCAAATCCAATGAAACCCAACCCTTTGACACACTTACTGAACTTTACTGTTAGCGTTTGTGTTTCTGTCTTTGCATGTGCATCTGCTAGCGTGTATTTGCATCACTATGCGAGTGTGCACTCCCCACCCTTCGATTTAATGCAACATCTGCGTTCGTCCCTTTTTGACCCAACAATGGGATGAAAATAACCCAGCATTTTTTAGAGTGTGTGAATATACTGTACATCTGCTTGCATGCATGCATGCATGTTTGTGCATGTAGCCCTGTTATGGTTTAGGGTTTCCCGCCTTCATCCTGAAAGAGCTGGGATTGAATCTAGTATTCCCAGTGACCCCAATAGGGATTAGTGGTATAAAGAGTGTGTGCCTATGTTCGTACATATGTGTGTATACACTGTACGTCTGCTTGCATGCATGCATGCATGCGTGTGTGTGTGTGTGTGTGTGTGTGTGTGTGTGTGTGTGTGTGTGTGTGTGTGTGTGTGTGTGTGTGTGTGTGTGCCTGTAGGCTGGTTATGGACTAGGGTTTCCCTCCTTTTTCCTGGGAGAGTTGGGATTGAATCTAGCATTCCCAGTGACCCCATTAGGGATAAGTGGTATAAAGAGTGTGTGCCTATGTTTGTACATACATGTGCATACGTCTGTTTGCATGCATGCATGTGTTTGCCTGTTGGCTGGTTATGGACTAGGGTTTCCCTCCTTCTTCCTGGGAGAGTTGGGATTAGCTCTAGCATTCCCAGTGACCCCAATAGGGATAAGCAGTATAAAGAGTGTGTGCATATGTTTGTACATATGTGTGTGTGCGCATATATGTCTGCTTGCATGCATGCATGCATGAATTAATGTGTGTGCAGGTAGCCCTGTTACGGACTAGGGTTTCCCTCCTTCATCCTGGGGGGGGGCAGCTGGGATTGGCTCTAGCATTCCCATTGACCCCAATAGGGATTAGTGGTACAAAGAGTGTGTGCATATGTTTGTACATATGTGTGTGTATATATACGTGTCCTTGCATACATGTGTGTGTCTGCAGCTCTGATATGGACAAGGGTTTCCCTCCTTCATCCTGAGAGATTTGGGATTGCTCTAGCATTCCCATTGACCCTAAAAGGGATAAGTGGTATGAAGAGTGTGTGCATATGTTTGTACATATGTGTGTATATGCATGTGCTTGCATACATGTGTGTGCATGTTACCCAGTTATGGACTAGGGTTTCCCTCCTTCATCCTGGGAGAGCTGGGATTGGCTCAAGCATTCCCAGTGACCTCAATAGGGATAAGCAATATAAAGAATGGATGGATCTGTACATGCTTTGATTACATGCATGTCTGCTCGTATTTGCATTATTTGCATATACAGTATGTGCTGTGTCTGCTGTCTACAGTGCACCACCTGAGACACAGTTTTCTCACTAATGAATTACTTATGCGTGCATCTTTGCCACCTTGTCATAATAATGCATGTGGCAAAAAGGCAAATCTAGATTGTATATGTATATGCTTATCCATTCAGCCCTATTCTCATGCCCCATATACACACACACACATACACACAGCCAACTGTTCCGGCAGGTGGCCCACATCACTAAGCTCCTACAGCAATTATCCGCGTTGAAATCCTGGGGCTGCGACAACAGTCAGCATGGAAGCAAGATCCTTGTCACAGCGTCCACATAGCAGCCTGATAAACCAACCAACTGGAGCATTACATCACTCTTAAACTGGAACTTAAACTACTCGCAATCAGTTAGATGACATCATTAGTGTTCGCTTAATCTCACCCATCTGTTTGTTTTCTGTTGTGAGATGTATATGCCTTCTTACTGTACGTGTGTGAGTTTGAGTTATAGCGGTCTTTAAGAAATGGTGAGGAACACAATGTGAGCTTCATTCAGTTTTACGAGAACATCTAAGAATACAACACTCAAAGGAATACACTGGAAAGTTTAAGTTCTGTTCCAAATTCTAGTGTGCAGACTCCACGTCTCCTGTTTACATCAGTAGCTTCCTTATAAGACAGCATCCAAGCACAAACGGTACATTATAACATACCTAAATTAAAGCGGCAGACTTTTTCATATTTTAGGGGCTGATTTTGATCCATTTCGTTTGTATTTTATGAGGTGCGTCTAATTCGCATTAATTTGTACAACCACATTCACACATTTGTGCTTTCACCCCGTGACGTTGGGGTTAAGGACAGGTTTCCGGCCTGGATTGGCTAATCGGGAGCACTGGGAGATTTTTTTTTCGAGGGCTAGTGCTGTCATGCCACAGGGTTGAAGGTTGTGTCCATAGGCTGCTTGCACTCAAAGCAGCCCCACTTGCGTAATTTGCATGTGGGAGATGTCCCCATCGCTTATGGTCAAGTTGATTATAAAAAAATAAGGGTCCATTTACGTCTAAAACTCATGGAAAACGCAGGAAGCGCCACTTTCTTTTGCTTTTCAAAGGGCCTTCTGCCTTTGCTACCGGTCCCACTCGCTGTGAACAAGGGTTTTGTTTTAGATGCGTCTAGTGTGCTTGCAGCGCATCTACATTTAAAATACACTTGATCGCCACATGACGCAAACGTCCTCTTGAAGAAGAGGATCTACAAATCATAACTATTTAAAATTTAAGTTATACATGAAACGTCTATGAATTGTTATTATTGTCTATTGCAAGAGTATTGGGAAAAAAGTAAGTTTTATATGAATATGATGATAAAACAACATTTTAAAAGTCTATTATATATTTTTTCTTTTTTTTTTAAATACCGTTATCTGGCAATGTACATGATTTAAAGGGGGCATTTCACGAGGTTTTTGGTTGTGTCCTTTAAAATGCAAATGAGCTGATCTCTGCACTAAATGGCAGTGCCGTGGTTGGATAATGCAGATTAAGGGGCGGTATTATCCCCTTCTGACATCACAAGGGGAGCCAAATTTCAATTACTGGGTTTATCTTTTTCACATTTTCTAGGCACTGGGGACCCAATAATAGCACTTAAACATGGAAAAAGTGCCATTTCCCCTTTAAGTAATAAAATTAACATAAGTTTTTTTTCATATGTTTCCCCTGCATACTTGATAAATCTTGCGAGTGTATTATAATCTCAAGACCCACCAGTTTATTAAAAATAGAAATAGGGAAAAACACAAACAAATTTGTTCCCTTTCAATAGCTTTTGAATAAGTTTAATTGAATAATATAAAAATACTTTATAGTACGACTGCACAATTATGGCAAAAATCATTGTTTTATATTTTTAATTTTTTACTGTATTTGCACTAAATTGAAAATGATATATTTAAAAATACAATGATGAATTTTAAGGCTGCAGAGAACAGTGCACTATTGTTGACTTATGTATCAAGGATTTAATGATATTATTTTAATATAGTCAGTCGTGAGATAAAGTGGGCTGGTCTAAGTCATGAAACTCCAAGGCTGAAAATGAGTCCCACTCCAGCCCTGGTGAGATTCATTATTGTTTTAGTTGTATGTATGTATACGATTTTCTTCATACGAATTTTCCAGGTGGCTTTCCAGGTGGCTGCGCCTCGACTGTGGAAATACCTCCCTGACTATCTGAGGTCGCCACGGTCTTTAGAGGTTTTTAAAAATAAAGACCTATTTGTTTTCTATTGCATTTTCTTAATATAATCCTGTTTTTGTGCTGTCTTTTTGATTGTTTTTATGCTGTGTTGTTTTTATTTGTGCACCTGTAGCACTTTGAGACGTTTCCTTCATGTATAAAGTGCATTACAAATAAAACTTATTATTATTATTATTATTAACCAACTTGTTAAAAACAAACCAATTCTCGTAAGATCAGGCTGGAAAATCTGTGGAAATTTTTCATTTAGAGGAAGCTCGTTTTTTATCAATATGTTTCATTTTTCTCTGAGCTCATTCTGGGATAGCTTTTTAAATGATATGTTACCCAATAATTTAGTTGAAAGATGATATAATAGAAAGCAGAATAATTCGTCTTCCTTCCTATTTGAACAGCCATGACTATTGGCGGATCATTAGTGTCTGTGAATACATGGTGCATGCTGGGAGACTTAAAAAAGAGATCTTCACAATCTATTAATGACAGAAATGTGAACAGTAAATAAATTAACTGTAAGTAATCTAACGAGCAGTGAAGACTAAAGTTAAACAATAAACAAGCAGACAGAAATTGGACTGGAGCTCACCTGGTGGTTCAGCACAGGTGCGCGTCGTGATCAAGTGTAAATATAGCCAATGGAAAATTTATTTCACGACTTCTCTGCACAAGACTGCAAAAAGTCATTCTTTAATAAAACTTCCAAAAATGCACACAGACACATTTGTCTTTGCTAAAATAAAGAACTGTGAGGAGAAACTTTCTTGATAAATTCCTCACATTAACATTCTGGGTTTTTAGATAAACAATATCAGTAATCTCACATCACCTAACATCTGTTATCAGTCACTTTTCTAGTTTTAGATATTACACAATTCAGGGCAGACGGGTTGAATATGAAACTCTACTGTTATGCAGAGAAAGCAATTTTGAGGCAAATCGTATAAAACACAATTATTACAAATTTCTTTACAGTTCAAGCTTAAAATCCTGTGCGGTTTTGGAATTATAGTAGCCGGTTTTCTCTTCATACTTCAATGTGCCTACTGTTGAGTATGCACACTATATAATGCACTATGTGTTATATTCCAAACACAGCAGACGTCTCCTATTTCCAGTCTACTATCATTTCTCTTCCTGTTTCTTCTCTCTCTCTCTCTCTCTCTCTCTCTCTCTCTCTTTCTTTCTCTCTCTATTCTATTTATAGTGGTGGCTCATTTGTGCGTGTAAATCAGAGAGTGATGTGTAGCGTAAGGGTTTCCACTTTCATACACACCACAACATATGTTCACACACTCACACGTCTTATCATTTCATATGAATTGTGTGTTTTCAAAGATATGCATGTCACATGCTTGTCTGGTGTGTGTCTGTGTGTATCTGTGGTTGTGTTTGTACGAGCTCCTTTTTCCGCTGAACTAAGCTGTGATTCCCTTATATCATTAGGGAACACTCTCTCGCTTTTCTCTCTCTCTCCTTACTCTCTCTTCTTCGCTCGCTCTCTCCATAACTTTCTTTCTCAATAATAACCAACTCCGAATAAAATTGAGAATAAGGAAACACACAAGCATGCACAAACTGGGACAGACACAGAGCTAAAACATGCAAGCACTTTCATAGCCAAAACCACACTAAAAATGAAGTCTCTGTATATGCATTTAGGAGGGTGAGTAAATATCATTTTTGCCTAATGCTGGGTACACAACAAAATATGTTTTACATCTTGTGATAGACCACAATCATGAGGATACAAAATCCTAGATTTCACCGTTTTGCTCCTATAGTGTGTGGTGTGCCATGATGTGTCAAATACAGCAAACCACACACAAACAGATTTTCAACCAGAGTCTCGACTGTGAACACAAGAAATCTTGCATAATCTCGCGAGACTTCAGAATAAGCATGGCGGACGATATGCAGGAAGAAATTTCAATGTTAGTGATTGGAATGATTTTTACAGAAAATTCAAGGATAAAAAAGAAAAGAGTTTGGGTAAAGTCGTGGAGACAGACAGCGGGAACATGGTCGGTACAAGTTCAACTTCACTTTGACTGCTTTCATCTTTTTAATCATCTGGCTATCTGATTGGATATTGTTTTGTTTCATGTGATAATCTCAAGTGCGTACGCGCTAAGGATGCATAACGATTAATAGTGATTAATCTGTAGCAGAATAAAAGTTTTTGTTTACATCATATATGTGTGTGAACTGTGTATAATAATTATGTATATATAAATATGCACAAATGCATGTATAATTTTAAGAAAAAAGTATTTATATATAATATAAATTAAAATAAATATACAAATGTATACACACATGTAAACATTTCTTAAATATATACATGCATGTGTGTGCATTTATCTATACAAAGTTATTATACACAGTTCACACACATATATGATGTAAACAAAAACTTTTATTCTGCTATACACTGTAAAAAAAATCCGTAGAAATTGCAGCTGGGTTGCCGGTAATTTACAGTAGATTTAAATTTATGTTTTTTACTGGCAATATTTTGTTCAAAGTTAAATGAACATTAAACATTTACAAGTCTTTGTCTTTACAGAGTAAAACTAAAAAACAGCATCAAGCAAAACATTCTGGGAAACAAAATCTGAAGCAAAAAACAGAAAAAGGTTGATGATGATTTCTGTTTCCCAGAATGCTTTGCATGAGGCTGTTATTGTATAGTTTTATTCTGTAAAGATAAAGACTTGTTAATATTAAAAATGTATTTAACTTTGAACAAACTCTTGCCAGTAAATAACATAAATTTAAATCTACGGTAAATTACCGGCAACCCAGCTGCAATAACATTGTAATTTCTACAGATTTTTTTACAGTGTAGATTAATCGTGATTAATCGTTATGCATCCCTAGTACTGTACATGCGTTTTTCCTCAGGGTTCCCTCCCACACATGTTTAATATTTACGATTCGCTATCGGGGCGGCTCCGATGTTCTTCCGATCAAGTTCGGACACTTTTAACTGACCTCACACCAAGGGACAATCTGATAAGATAATCTGTAGAACCATCAAGATAATCGGGACATAGCTAGGATTGTAAGAAGGGGGGAAATCGACCCAAAATCAGCCTGATTATCTCAAGTTGATGTTCTTCAGTAAGTTAACATTACTTCTCTCTCTTTGTTCTGCTTTTATGTAAGTTTGTCATTTTCTTGGAAGGGTAAATGCCAGGGAGGATCCGTCTGTTGTAAAGTGCTGACTGTGCCGGCCTGCCTCCCCTCGTCATGTCTAGAATGTAAAAGGAAAACGTTCGGGCGCTCTGTGGACGAGCCATTAAAGGCCCCATCAATATTAAAGAGCTCGACGTGAAGAACATTCCAGAAGGCGGTCCATTAGCAGAACTTCAGAACAACGGCTCAGCGGTGTGTACGTGCGAGTGTCTGTTAGGTTTTTTAGCCACAGTTAAGTATTAGTTACACGTCAAAACATCTTGCAAATTGACAAAATTTTTTTACAAAAATGCATCATAAAATAAAGTGCAAATGACTTAAAACTGTTTTGAAGAGATGAGGAACAGACATTTCATTTTGAGTTCCACCCGGGGGTGAAAGAATAAAGACAAAATATACATTTTTGGTAAAACTTTGTGTCTAGGTGAGTGAGTAAAAGAGAGAGAGAGAGAGAATAGAGCTTAACATTAAACAGATGATGAACTGTTAAGTGTTTGATAGCTTGTCCATTTCCTGCTCTCCATCCGAGACCAATAACTGTATTTTCCGGTGATTCCCATCATCCTAACTCCATTATTGAAAGACAGAGATCCGTCAGAATCATCTTTAACGAACAATGCTCTCTGTGCGTTTGTGAATCTGCAGTATGTGTGTTTATGCACGACATTGCAGTGTCTGTATAATCTGATTTAAACTAATCAGTGTTGTATTACCTCTTTTCCCCTGACACTAATATTTGTTTAAGCACTTGTTCTCTTTACAGCCTACAACACCAGCCTTGTTTTCACGATTAGGAGATGTGTGCTGTTACTTTTCTGGGAAAGCAGATTAACGTTTTTTCCAAGTTAGATAATAAGAAGAATTAAATAAAACCCTAAACTTTTTTTGGGTGATAACCATTGTGCACTGTAGCAATAACCTCTGCATACATAAGCAGTCACATTTAACAGCATTTATTCCATATACTGTGTCGCTTGACTCAGTTTGAAGTCGAAACCTAAGGCATCTCGTACTGTAAACGTGTGACCTCCGTGCCCTTGAGAATGACTCGTTGATGCTGCTATTAATGAGGTGATATTCGACATCCTTCTGGTTTTCAGTTCCTGTGAGCTTTGCTCTGCCAACAAACCCACGTGGGTAAACAACGTCTCTCTCCATGTCTGCTGACCTCGGCATTTCTTTTTCCGCTGTGGTCGGTGACCTGCACAGCAGATCCGCCTCAAATTAACGCTGCTTCAAGACCTCCAACCCCATGATGGGCACCGATTGGCATCATTCTGTGAGCCCTGAATGTTTTGCATTGGCATCGTGGCTGGTGGTTAAAATTTGCTTGAAAAACAAGTCAAAGGCCTGCGCAGAAACACTAGAAACTGACACTCTGTGTATTTGTCTTTCTAATGTGTTGAAATATGCATGTGGGAAAAAAAACACATCTATGATTATAGAAGGAAGAAAAAATTAGCATGTCATTTATATCACCCCTGCATCCTGATTCGCAAAAAGTACGCAGAAAGTCTCGGATCATAGTGCATGGAACATATTTTGGTGTATTTCAGATTTGTTTGATATCAGATTTGTTCAGTTAAAATGTTTAAAAGAAAGTTTCAAGGAATGAGATGCTGCGCTGAAACTAACAATGAATTATAAGATCATGAATTATAATTTAGCTACATGCTAATGCTTTTATGCACGTGGTACCGCGTCAGCATTCTCCAGTACATACTTTTAGTATGAGGTGTGTTTGAATTGCACACAGCTTCTTAATGTATGTAGACATGATGAATTAAAGCACAAGTTGTAAATACGGCCTCATAATAAAAAATGACCTTATTTAAAAGATTAGCCACAGAGTTAGACCCTTTCCTATCAAACATAAAGCCACGCCTTATATCCAAAACCACGCCCTCTAAATGACATGCAGAAAGCTTTTCTTTTTTTTAAAGTTTTCTAAATATTGTGCTATTGACATTGTTTTGTTATTGTTGTTTTTACAGAGCACAGTGCTGTCACAGAGGCGGGTTTGATTTCTCAGGACACCTATGTGAGAGTTTTATAATTGGCATTTCAGAATATCTCTCACAGTTATAGACACGCATTATTAATAGCAACCGATGAAGTCAGTTTATATACACTTTTATCAGTTTAGAGAACTCACCAGTGTGCAGAATCTTTCCGGCGGGTTCCCGCAAGTGACGCCCGACGGCTCGACCTGGATGCGCATGTACTCCTTCACGGACTGGGCTTTGGGTTGGCACGCGTAATGCTCCCACAAGGCGCCGTCGTCCGTGCTCACCAGAGACTTGCACAGGTCGTACTGGCCTCGGGCTCGCGCCAGCACGTGCACCATCAAGAAGAGGAACCCCGCGTCTGCACGCATGGTAGGCGCGCGACCGTGAGAGGATTTCCGAGGGTCCGGAGAAACGGGAGTTAGGTGGGTTCAGTAGGGGGACTTGTTTTCACCGGTGGTCAAGTTAAAACATCCCATAACTTTACCACAGTCATGCTTTGATTTATATTCCAGAGGTATGTCAGGTATCTAGATACAAAAGGGCAAGAAAGTGTTTTTGTTATGAGAAAATCGTAAACCTTTGTGTTGCGCGTCAAGGCAAAGTTCACTTCTGTTCGTTTGGACACCGTCCTGAGGTGATTGGTCGATGATGCAGATGCCTCTTTTCGGACTTAAATCCATAGCAGCTCCTGACAGAGCATATTTGTATACTGGAAGTCTGTGTGGCACACAAAAGTGTGTATTTAGTGTTTTGAAACTTATCAAAAATATTCGCCAAGTTCCTCCTTTCACTCACGCGCTCGCTGTCCGTGGTGCTGAAAGACAACCAGAAATATTTTAGTGCTGAACTTCACTCATCCTTCCTACCCCCCCAGCTCTCTCTCTCTCTCTTTCTCTCACTCTCTCTCTCTCTCTCTCTCTCTCACACACACACACGCGCGCGCGCGCGCACACACACACACACACACAGTTGATGTCAGTCTGTTTTTTCATGCGATGCTTTTTAGTTGACGGTCTAATTTGCCACCACCCCTAAACAGACGTTGGTTGTCATCTTGCGAACAGTTTGGACAGATGGCCGGTCGCGTACAACACGAATCTGGCATGCGGAACATGCGCTGTACACGCGCACACTTCACAGATTAGAACTGTTAAAGCGAGACTTTTAGAGCATGTGCAAATATTGCAACATTTTCTTTTTGCAAATAGTACTGTGAGAATGTAAAAATCACATTTTATACAGTTTTAATTCTTTACAAAAATGTTTGGTTTTTTTCATCACGTCTAAATCACGTCTTAATTCATCATAATAATGGTACAATATGTGTTAGTCAAGGTAACAACTCAAGAGAAAGATAAAAGACGTATATAACACGTAAATATCATAATTTTAGTTTCTAATTTCTCGTCAAGCTTAAATGTCAGAGGTGACTGTGGCGCAGAAATGACGTTAAAGTCGTGGTTTACGTAAAGACGTACGAGAAAGTTAAGATTACTCTTCTATTAAATAATCGTTAAAATGTAGGCTACACACTCTGGATGTAATGTAATGTGAGCGATACGAGAACAAGTGTGCGTAAAGTTGATAAACTGTAGCAATTTAGGGCGAGAAAACAGTTTGAAATCGCGTTTCCATCTGCAGAGCGCGTGGGGTGTGTCGCGCATCCCACCAGCGCGTCCGGATATACAGTATGCTAAAGATGAGAAACTGCGAGATGATAAAACACAATCCCGGTCCAGCTCGCGAATATCACTCGACAGCGACAATACAAGAGCTGCTTTTACCATTTAACTCAACCAGAAACAACTTTTTAGCCTTTCGAACATAAATCAAAAGTAAAGAAGCCCTGACAGACTCGACAGTGGGTTTGGCCCGGTTTGGTAACAGGAGCTGTTCTTCACGGCTCCTCTCATCCGGGTCGTTGTAGTAGCCTACAGTAGTTGTGATGTACTTACCGTGCGTTTGACGCGCGCTGCTACTGTCCGGTGCTGGTGACACTCATTCGGGTCCGGCAAACGTGGCGTAAAGGCATCGCCTCCCGCAGCGAGGATGCGGTTCTTCCGCCTTTCCTTTGATGCTTTATTCCTCCCCGCCGGAGAGTTTTGTAAAGATGCGCACAGGCGAGAGGACAGTGCCCTACTTCCGCGGGAGATGCTTTTAATACCGGAGAGGGGTGCATGTGAAGTATCCAAAAGTGAGAAGATCGACTTGTGTGCGTCCTCTGTACTTTACCGGATCGGATTTGCCCTGTGTGTTCAAGGGCAGCGAGCTTCATGGCATATATCCCTCCCCTCTCTTCCTCACCTCTCCCTCCCTCTCTCTTTCTCTCTCTCTCTCTAATCCATTTAACCATCACTCTCAATCACTATCTAAGCCTTTATCTATGAGCTTGAGGCAGGCTGGCCCGGCTCTTCTGCTGTCCGGGTATGAAACGGAGCTGTCCCAGCGGTGCTGAGCGCATAGATACGCCAGGGAATCCGCGTTTTTACGCACGTCTCAACTCGTTGCTTGAGGAAGCGTCCTGCACTTTTGTCCTCTTTTTTGTTGTTATTTTGAATGGGGGTGCCACATTTTGGGACTTTCATTCAAAAATGCTGACAAGGACAGTGTAACTCCGAATGCAAGGTTAGGTCATAGTTTTGACGCAAAATGATCATACGCTTATAAAGTTACATTTCTAGTGTATACGGTGTAAAAAAAATAAAGCAAAACTGGTTTGGTAAATAGATGTTTTATGTATAATTTCTTTGTTAAACAAATGAGATTCTCTAATGGCATCTGGCTGTAGACAGGAATAGAGTATAGAGATAGAGTTATTTCTGTTCTGGGATCAGGTTGGGAAGATTAGATCACTGTTGCACTTTGGTTGAGAGCTTCATGTTACATTTCCAATACACAGTGGCTCAAAAAAGCAATTTGGCCACTGTATGAATGAATTTCATTAGATAATAAACTGTCATTGTAGATACAGCACAACTAGGCCTACACTTTGAAATGCTGACTTTACACATTTCTTTGTAAAAATGACTCCAACAAAATATGTCCAACATCCTTTAAGATTTTTAGATACTGTACTACTTGTTTTGATATTTTGTAATTTATCCAATGAATATGTGCCAAAAGGTAGCTTTAAGGCGGAGTGCACAATGTTTGAAAAACGCTTTGGAAAAGGGAGTCGGGCCGACTACCAAAACACTCTGTTATGATTTCAAATATCAACATTGGCTTTCAAACATTGTGCACTCTGCCTTTAAGTGTCCAAATAGTTTACCAGGGGCACTACATGTGTGCAAATATGCAAATACTGTATGTCAGAATTCCCATTAGGGCCAACAGGTGAAGTGATTTATATCAGCTCTTTCATATGCAAAGACCTCACATTTGAATCACAGAGAATACCAGAAAACTCGAAAATACCCCCCTCACTTATTGGCATGCTTAATAAGGGTCTTTACATTGCCAACGCATAAACAGTCGTCCTTCAGCTGACTGCTATTGTTTTTATCCTCTACCTAAAACTAATCCATACAGAAAACTTTATTAACTTTTGCATTTGCATTTTAGATACTAATGAAAACATTCACTATGTTTATTAAGGTATTTTTCTCATTGGGGCCGTTAGCTGCTTCTCACAATGCAGCTGATTTCAGGTTTTACTATCATTGTGGGGCATTTGGTTCACATAGCGTAGATGAAACCTGACCCCCGCAGACACACAAACACACACACACGCACACACACACGCAAGCACGCACGCACACATGCACACAGTTTGACTATGTTAGTAGAGACATGCAGAGGCGGTCTTAACATATAGGTAGGCGGCTGCTTGGGGCCCCCTACCAGCAGTCATTTTAGGGGGGCCCCCAACCAACCTAATAAATAAATAAATAAAACCCTTATCATCATAAACACTTCAAAAACATTGTAAATTGTATTAAAATTCTTAAGAAATACGTTGAAACTTACGTAGTAGTTAAAATGTCCAGTTTATGTTTATTTGTCACTACAACACATACACCCCCTTCTTTCACAATGAAATGGACTAGTCCGGAACGGTGCACGCTGCGTGGCGCAAAAGATAAACACAGAGTGACAGGAGGACTGGGAAAGTACACGAACAGAGACGAATCAAGACAAATATAAACGCGAAAATGAAATGATCTTGCCCAAGCAGCTCAAATAAATGCTAAATGTTTAATAAAAAATCCTGCCAATGATTCTTTCAAAAACTCAAAACTGATTTGGGGAAACACTCATACAATTACTTATTTTCAATATTAAAGTGATTGTGTACTGAATTAGTTAACTTTTATCACAGTCGTGGGCATGTGAAAGATAAGTAACAACATTGGCTTTGATGCATTGCTAGTTTTTTGATTACATTTTTTTCTCCCTCATTTACTGTTCGTGGCTGTTTTTGCCCCATTGACTTATTCTCTATTGGTTTGTGTAGTGCTAAACTTTGTGTGTTCTCTGTTTTCCGTCTTAATTTTGGAGTAAAACAAAAATGTTCGTTCTCTTTTATAGATTGGATGGGGGGCCCCATACATACCTTCGCCTTGGGCCCCCAATTTGCTAAATCTGCCACTGGAGACATATTTTAGACTTCCACTGTTTTTACACCAAACTGAAGACATTATTAATCCTGTAGTGCTAAACACAATCCTCATAAACATGAGCACTACATTTAAAGTAAAGTCAGTTTTTGACATGTCACTATATTGGAGAGGATGTTGTTAAAGATTTGCATCAAATATATTTTGTGTTTTATTATTTTTGTTAGTTTTTATTTTTTTTTCCTTTGGTAAAGTTTGAAGTCATTTGTGAGATGTATTTTAAGATTAATTCAGGTATATTTTAACTTGCATTGAAAAGTTGTAATTCGTCACTTTATTAATTCATAAAGTATGTGTGATGTTTAAAGGAGAAAGAAAGCAACCTGGCGTGATTTTGTGCTTCAAACTTTCTACATTGACAGTGCGGATCAGATCGATAGTTTGTCCTTGCTGTCTCTTACCGGCAAGATTTCTGCATCTGTCTCTCTCTCTTTCTGTCTCTCTTTTTCTACCCTTATCCCTATCTCAGCGCTGACTTGACTTTTATCCACCATCTCTATTAAGTCTCCAAAATCGAATGATAAAAATGTTGCTATGGATTCGAAAACTTCCATTATTTATTAATACCATCGTTCCATCATCCAAGTGGAAAACTATGTAATTTACAAATGATTTTGCAAAGTCCCTCATCACCACTCCATTATCAGCAGCCGTCTGCCAAACTTTACACGGATTTACTTTGTGTTTGATACGTCTGCTCTGTGATTCAGAGGTGCTTGTAATCCATTGGCACCTGTCATCATGTTGACATATCTTCTTGTGATGAGCTAAAGATTATAGGAGATATAGGAAAAGTTAAACGAGAGCCACACAATTCTTCCCAGATAAAACTTCTAATCTCATTTCCTATAAGAATGAAAATAATCCACAAGTGAAGATTTGCACTTGTTGTGTAGAAATATACTTTAAGGTTTTGTTTTTATTTGTAAAATAAAATAAAGTATAATTTTGCTAGTAAAAAACTGATTATGCAATGATGTGGTAGTGCCACCTGTTGTCATCTCTCTCTTTCTCTCTCTCTTTCACGATGAAGCAAGTGAAGAGAAAATTTGGCACATTTTTGATTTTGGAGCTCTCGAAATAAGAGAGAATAAATTCCTCCCCTGCATTGGCGTCTCTGTATGTTTGTCTGTGGTGTGGGAGGCGGCTGAGGTCATTTACAGACGTACTGTTCAGCCAGACGCTGCCTGTATCAGATCTTATGGTTGGCGTCATTCACACGCCTACATCACAAACACTCATGCACCCAACCAAAAAAACAGACCAGACTATGGGTTTAGGAGGAAATGACACTTAAGTCACGATTTTGCATTAATCTGGTCTATAACTGCACCGTTGTTTGGCATGAAGGCACGTCCTGACAGACATGTTGTACATTGGGATCCTAGAGGAACATCAATGCATTTAAAAGATAAAAAAAAATAAACAATGTTGCTTAGTAAAGATGTTGTTGTCTGATGGGCTGAAAGCCCCTTAGGAGGATTTAAAGTTAGATTTCAGTTTCATTAAATGAATTGAGTTTAGATGATATGAGGTTTGAAGACTCGGGCTGTTCAATAAGATATTTGTAGTTTTTCATAAGGTTACGCAAGCCTTGTGTGAGATCTATAAAGCTTGGGTGCAGTACGTTTGATGCAGTGATATTAATAACTCTCAGTCAAAACTCCCAAAGTGTTCATCGAGGTTGCTATAGGTGCTTATTATGGGGTTCAGGGTGGTTGCAAGGGTTTTTGTATGGTTGAGATGGATAGATCTGTCTGTCTGTCTGTCTAATCTTATGGATTTTTTATGTTGTCCTAGCAAACATAACCGTCCCTATGATCGACTACAATTCAATTTCTCGCAAAGAGTGAAAGATTGATCTAGAAGTTTGGCTGTATGTGTGTGTGGTCTCTTTGGCAGACCTTCATGATGGTATACCCTTCACAAACACACCCTACTGTGGCCTAACTCTGTTCATCTCTCTCTGTCTTTCTCTCTCTCTCTCTCACACACAAACAGCAAATAAATTAGGAGACATAAAGAGAGAAAGGAGGGAAGTACAGTATAATGCAGTATGCATCAGTATTTTGTGCAGGTTTGAGTCTTGGGATTTAGTGCGTGACCTGCAACGTGTTTCCCGAACTTCCAGGACTCCCAGCTCAACCTTGGAGTGATACACACACACACACACATACACATATGCACACGCACACACACGCACACACATCTGTGGTCTGGACTGCAGTTGTAGATTCCTTTAAGTGTTGAGTCAGGATGTGAGGCAGCTTTTAACAAACATCTTGACATTGACGTGCTGCATCTGTACTGCAGCGTAGTGCATTTTTACACAAGCCAACAAGAATGAGACAAAATATGCAAATAGTTCGATTTTGTATATATTTACTGAAGACAATGTGAGTGCATTTCCTTTGCATCCAAACAAATGCCTTTATTGCCATTTCTGTTTAGTAATAATCATTTTGTATATCCCAGCTTCTGTGATTTCTTTGTCTTGTAAAGTCTCTTTGAAATCATTTGATGCTGTGATGGTGTTGCCTGATGTATGCTGTTTCTGTGATGGGTGATGCGGTTGTTACTCGGGTCCCTCCTTCAAAGTCTGTAGGATTTTTCCCCCAAGATCCATACTTCTGTTTAAAATTTAAAGAGCTCAAGGCGTTGTAAACTAATGACCACGTCGGCAGATTTTAGCCTCTATTAGTCCGTAAGGATGACATCATCAGACACAAGAGCTGATCCGCTCATTTTTGGTCCATAAGAAATGTTTTCTTTTAAATTCCGATGTCAATATTTATGGGTCGTAAAGGCGTTTTACTAATATCCTTACTGAGCATTTTATCTTTTTTTAATGGCTTTCGGTCTGACCCAAGAAAACTCATAAGATTTTAAGGTTCAATACAGATACATTAGATGATGTATTATTTATAGTCTTCGGTGAAGTTGTTATGGTGCAGACTAAAGAATGGATTTTTTAAGCAGGAGAAGGTAATTATACTGTGATTGGCTGTTGTCAAAATCTTTTCATAGACAGTCTTGTACCTCCACTTAGATTACCATGGTTACCATATTAAACAGGCTTTTGATGGGATGTATAGACCGTTTCAGCAGTAATAACATAAACAAGCGGCTGTCGCGGTCCGCACGTAACTTCCGGTAAACTCCGCTAAGAATAAATTACCACAAAGTTCTTTAAACATAGTTTATTTATATAACAAGCAAAAAAACAACACATAGATTACCTAGGAAACCAAAACATTTGTTATTTTCGACGAGGCATTCATTCAAGAGATCAGTATAGCAACTAGTCAGACCATTAAAAAAACGAAACCGGAAGTAAGGTTCAGACGTGTATCACGTGCGTCCGATGAAACCGTCTATACTACTGTGATATTGATCTGTGGCCAAAGTCTCAAAGTCTCTGGAAAGCATCAAAAATCCCAGCATTATTTGATTACAAAAAATGTATTCAGTGTTGGGTGTAACTAGTTACCAGTGTTGAGGAAAGTTACTTTTAAAATTAATGCATTACAATTTTAAGTTACTCCCTCAAAAATTAACTAATTGCGTTATTTAGTTACTTCTCATCATGGAAAGTAATACTTAAGTTATTTTCGCGTTACTTTTGCATTACTTTTTCTTACTTGGCTGAGGCTTGATCTCTTTTAGGCCTTGCAGGTGTTTTTTTACTGAGATGTTCTGCATTCAGAAAGTGCATATTTTCATCACAAAAATGTCGAGCTCTGGCCTGTCATCTCCATTTCTGACACAAACTGTTTTCGCTTAAGATAGAGTGCGTAATTCAACGTTTAGTTTACGTTTAAAGGTGCAGTGTGTAACATTTAGAAGGATCTCTTGACAGAAATGCAAAATAATACACAAAACTATGTTATCAGGGGTGTATAAAGACCTTTTTATATTGAACCGTAATGTTTTATTACCTTAGAATGAGATGTTTTATCTACATACACAACCCAGTATCACGAAATTGCGTGACTATTTCACGCATGGACCAGCGTGACAATGTCACGCTTTGCCGCGTTTGAGCGTGAGCATGTCACTCTTTTCTGTTTGTGTCACTGTCACGTATTGGTTACTCAACTTTTTTGTCCTAATTTCTTACCATTGTCGCTTCGGTTTAGGGTTAGATTTACATAAAATGACACCCTTACCTAAACAAACTCTAACCCCAACGTCAGGTGACAATTGGTTAAAGTTTAGAAAATATAAAAGAATAAGTATTGTATCTTTTTTTTTTATAAACCAATACTTAAAGTGACAAATACTTAAAGTGACATATAACACAAGCACCAAATCTAACCCTAAACCGAAGCGACAATGGTTTGAAAATAGGACAAAAAAGTTGAGTAACCAATACGTGACAGTGACACAAACAGAAAAGCGTGACATGCTCACGCTCAAACGCGGCAAAGCGTGACATTGTCACGCTGGTCCATGCGTGAAATAGTCACGCAATTTCGTGATATAGGGTTGACATACACCGAGGGTCTCCTACATGGAAGTTGCCATAACGGACAAACTTTTTTTATTAAGTTGTCTCCAACAGTGACATGTTTTTCCGGTGGTCTATGCGATTCAAAAGCTAGGGGTAAGCAGTGGACTGAGCTGCACCACTAGATGCCACTAAAATTTACACACTGCACCTTTAATTCAGTACATAATTTTTCTAAGTCAAATTAATTAAACTAAAAAGTAACTTGCATTACTTTTTTATAAAAGTAACTCAAATATTAATGTGTATATTTATAAAGTAATGCATTACTTTACTCGTTACTTCAGAAAAGAATTATTATTACGTAATGCGCGTTACTTCTAATATGTTACCCCCCAACACTGCTAATTACTGTAATTTAATTACTTTTTCCTTAAAAAAGTAAAGTAAGGGATTACTCTTATTTTTCCAGTAATTTAATTACAGTTACCTCTGATGTAACTGAACTAAATGTGTGTATGGACTGTAAAACAATGATATATAATACAAAAGTGGATTTAACATCAACATTTAAAGTCTAATATTAAAATGCATGTTTTTATGTATCCTTCTCACTTTAAATACTTTAATAAGTTAATAAGATTAATGGTAACACTTAAGTGTAGTTTCCAATTCCCACTATTAACTGGTTGGTTATTAGCATTAATATTACTGAGATATTGTCTGTTTATTGATACTTAAAAAGCACATATTAATGCCTAATCCTGCAAAACCTTATTCTACATCCTTAATCCTACCCAGTTCATTCCAATATTAAACTTAACAACTTTACTGAGTATTAATAAGCAGTAATTAAGAGTATATTAAGGCAAAAGTAGTTAATAGTATAGTGAGAATTGGACCTGAATTTAATTGAATTGAATTGAACTGAATTGAATTGGACCTCAAAAAGTGTGACCAGAATAATTTATGTACTGATTTATTTGAGCCATTTCATGCCTATCTTTGTACCATTTACTAAATAAGATTTAGAAAGTAATTAGTAATACTTAGTAATTAATTAGTAATTAAATGCTTTTGCAGATAATAATTTGTACAGTAATCTAATTATTTGATTGAAGATGTAGTTAGTAATTTGTAATAAATCACATTTTTTTTAATAACTGAATTACACAGTTTGAATTACAGTTTAAATGTACAAATGCATATAAATGCCGAATGATACTTTAAATTGATAAATAAATTGTTTGGTACGGACAAACATGTGTAATTTAAGATGCATATTTAATTACAGACTATTATTGTACATTTACATAAAAGGAGAAAGTAAATGAGAGAGAGGAAAGAGTTTGGGGATGTGCCCAGAAAATAATTACAACACAAAACGTTTTGTTTTCTAATAAACATTGCAATGAAACAAATTACATCTTTCTGTTCTTAGTATTGTCGTTGAATTATCCAACTTAAAACAATACAAACTCTGGAATACAAATACAGTTTGTAATAATTTATTACAAACCATTAAAAGAAGATGACCTGATCCAGATGTGTGTTGTTTGTTACAGTTAACTTGGTCAATGAATAGTCCATGATCCATACTCTCTCTCTTTCTCTCCCTTTCTCTCCACATCCAAATCTTCCACTTGGATGAATTCGGTGGAGGTAATCGCCATGACGACCTTGTGTCTCACCAATCGATTTGGACGTTTAGAGGTGCCTTTCAAACAACTCCTGTGTTGGTGTGTGTATGAGTGTGCATAAATATGTGTTTTGTTTAATTATGTGCATGTGTTTGCATTGTTTATGGGCTCTTTGTGTTTGTTTAGTTTATGTGTCTCTAGGGTTGTGCTCGCAAGCTTGTGTTAGTTTTTGCTTACTCAGAGAGACATAAAACGATCAGGGCCTGTGTTCTTATGATTGATTGTTTGCGTTCCCCAGACCCCGGACCACAGACCCTCCACTGTACATTCAGTTTTGATTAATTTATTATTTAATTATTGGCCTGCATCAGTAAAGCATTCAGGAAACCTGCAATATATGATTCACAGATTCTCTGTGGTATTTAATAGTACTTTTTTTAACATTTGGTAGACACTTTTAATCAAAGTGATTTAGATTTGATAAGTTTCTGTATGTTTCCTAATATTTGAACTCAAAACCTTGGTGTTGCTTGTGTTCTTCTACCAGCTGAGTTACAGGACGACAATCACATATTACATAAAAATATGTAACCCGTGACACTGTAATCGTCCACATTATTTACATTCAATATTATTAAAGTGCCCGTATTATGAAAAACTCACTTTTTCTGGGTTTTGGGGTGTTATTTTGTGTCTCTGATGCTCCCACACGCATACAAAGTTGGAAAAAAATCCATCCATGCTGTTTTGAGTGAGATACAGGTTTCTGAATGTCCTCTGCCTTGAGTCTCAGATTGCGCGAGTTAAAACTCAGCTCCGTTGTGACGTAACAAAAAGTTTCGTCACATTCAGTTTAAATTTTCCCGCCCACCACCCCACTCGCAGGTCTCCACCCACCAGGTAGCTAGAGAGCATAGAGCAGTCACTTGAATGAGACCCTCTGTGCTGTTATCATCTCTCACGGAAATAACAGCGCTATTTGGATATTATGGATTATACTCCCACCTACTTTTAAAAACAAAGTTTTAACGCGTGGTTATTGGAACCCGGAGTAATCTTATATACAGTGTGTTACGACGCAAACAGTCCTCAGATTGTAGGCGATAAGACCTTCATGCGAAATCTGATGTAAACAACAGACTATGTATCTATATTTCACGGATTATACGCATTTGTGGACAAAAATGGTAATTGGATGTATTTTGTGGACTTTCATGGATCATTCACACATCTGAAACAGACTGGATTCGATTCGCGATCGCGTTGTATCATCACAAAGGTACATTAAGTCACGTTATATTTTGTATGTTGTCATCTTCTGTCACAAAATACTACATTTATGATGCTAGAGCTAAAAGCTTTTTGCCAAACTAACCGAGACCGTACGCCCCGGCTTTTCTGACGAGGCGAGCCTCTAATAACTTTACGGTCCGCATAGATATATACACGGTCCAGACCTCCCGCTAGCTTCTAGCAATTAGCACGCGGTCCACAAACAGTATACATCCCCCGCCGGGTCTTAATTTCTGTAATTTGCGAAAATAATGCATTCTAAAATGTTTTATAATGGGAATATGTTAGCATTGTCCAGGGAAAACGAGTTTATTGTTGTGACTGCTAACGTAACATCACAATTTACTCTGGAATCATTGTGTGTCATGAGTTTCTTCTCCTGTAGTGTACTTATTAGTGATACTTTTCTGCATGATTTGTCTGTTGGCAACATAAACCGTTAATAATAATAATTATAATATATAAAATAATAACACAGTATGGTCTGTACTGCTCACGAGACCACTGTGCATGCGCACGGGCACATGACGTTAGTAGTGGGGCGTGATCAAAGGAGCAGCAGCTCATAAATATGTAAGACTAGCTCAAAACGGCACAATCTGAACTGCCCTGAAACAGAGGCTACTAGAGATGGGTAACAATCTTTTCCTACAAGCTATTTCGAGCAAACAACTTTTGAAACATGCTTTATGGAACTCATACACCTATATAACTTGTGGAAAAGCAGTCATAAGATGGGCACTTTAAATTTTTTTTTACATAAAATGACATCCAATCCCGAATTCTAACCCCAAGCGGCCATGGTTTAAAAATTAACATGGAGAAACCTTAAATGACACCCTAAACCAAATCGCAAATCTAACCCCAAGCCTTCAATGGTTTAAAAAACTGAAAAAAAAAACAATACATAAAACGACATGAAAAGATGCGCCGTATACGTGAACAGGAAGGACTGACGTCATATGCAAGCAAAATTGGAATTTGACATATGCAATGCACAACTTTTCACACTGCATGCTATTTATATGAACTTAATGAGTATGGATTGAGAAATACGGGTGAAGGTTGTAAGGTAACCTCACTATACTATGAATTATGTGACTCTTAGTTCTCTATCATACATCCAGTGCAATGCATGACGCAAGTGTCTTTTGTTAGTTTCAACCCGGCGCAATTATCATTTTCACGGTTAGCGCCACGTTGTTTAAATAGCAAATGCATTTGCGCCCAATTTTGTGCCCATGGGCGTTCTGGTCTGAAAACGAGGTGTGTTCAGGCGCGTTGCTATTTTGAGGCAACTAAAATAGACTACGCCATTGACCAACTAAAACCTGCTCTAAAGTTTAAAGTCAATGGCGCAATATGTTTTTTTGTTATTTAAAGAGCGCGTTAATAATATGCGCCTATAAACGGGACGGGTTTGCTTATCACATACATGAATGCGCAGCAGCACAAAAACGCTTTTAAATATGAAAGATTAAAGGATTAAAATGTAAAAGATTATTTTTGAGTCTCTTAGACATAAATGAGGACTAATTATGAGACGTTAGAAGGCACAAAGAGCTGCTTCACCTGTAGCCTGGTAAGTAAATAAATGCTTTGCTTTAAACAAATGCATCTGTTTTAAATGTTTTTTAAATGCTTCCCCACGGATTTATTGTATATGATGACTCTGTACCTGTGGATATGGTGAGATGAGAAACATTTTTAAGTAATGCTTTGTAAAAATCCCATGGTGCTGTTCGAGTGCTGAAACGCTTCGGCTCTCTGCACGTTTGTAAATTCTTTATCTCTTGTTTGTTACAAATAAAGTATTTTTACAGTACAAACCTTTTCTTGCATATTTGCTAATTTTTTTATGAGATTACAATTATTATGTAAGATATCAATACATTTACAGCAATTAAAAGCCTGCTATTTGTACTTCTATGACTGAAAGAAAAAGGTTTTAATTCCAAAAAATTAAACTTTTAATAAAAATGAAAACAACACATTTTTCAGTTTACAAAGTCTGTCATCTAAATAGGGATTAGACATAGCACCAGCTCAACTGGCTTTTAAAGGGGATGAGAGATAAGACTCTCATTGGTTTATTGCACGTTACGCCCAAAACACACCCATTACTCATTAGGAGAATAGGAACAACCCTTTTCGACCGTGCGCCCGGCGGGCTCTCCTGATTTTGCCAAGTGGTTGATGTCCTCAGGGCAACATTATGGTGACCTTGGGACAACATTTCAATGAACCAATCAGATTTCAGGAATAAGTTTACAGTTTGTTTTAAATGTAAGCTTACAACCAGGATTAGCTGTTTATAGACCATTGTTATTCACTTATCATGTTCCTCTGATTTTAGGGTTTAGATATGGTTAGGGTTGGGGTTTGGGGTGGGTTAAGGTTTTATTTACAAAAATGTTGTCCTTGGGTCAACACAATATGTTGCCTTGAGGACATCTCTCAATTGGCAAAATCAGGAGAGCGTGCTCGGCGCACAAACCTTTTTTCTCGTTGTTAAATTAGTAAAAGTGATATCGGACACGCCGTGTGCTTTAAATAATGCGCTTTGATCGTTAAAATAGGGCCCTAAATGTTTGTCATACATTTTTTTTCTTTTAATTGTTATATATTATAATAGTATTGTTGGCGTTAATGGAGCATAAATGACTGTTGGGTCATTTGATCACTGAAGTGCTGGTTGGAGTTTTCCACAAGATTCCTGGCAGGAATTTGACCAGGACATCAGAGCAGCTGTTGATGTGAGAGTCCTCTCTCATTCTCTCTTTCTTTCTCTCTCTCTCTCTCTCTGTGATTGTTAAGGGACCTGGGCATCAACACACTGCTGTCTCGGGACTGTTAACAGTGTTAAGTCAGCTGCTTAAGCACAGTGTGTGTGTGCGCGTGCGTGCGTGTGTGTGTGTGTGTGTGTGTGTGCGTGCGCGTGCGTGCGTGCGTGTGTGTGCGTGTGTGTGCGTGCGTGTGTGCGTGTGTGTGTGTGTTTAATCACTGAATCAAGACATCACACACAACCCTTCGGCTTTTTCTATACACACAGGAAATCCCAGCACAACAAAACTGAATGTTAATAATTTGTAAGGTTTATAATATTATCATTTAACAAGGAGGTGTTGGTCTTTTATTATGCATTGATTACACTTTTTTTACAAATGGCACCATGATGCATTTTTTTATATGAATCCACTCATACTTGTAGTGATAAATACAGTTTGGACTAAGGCTGTCACCATGATTAAATAATCATCTCATTGTTAATGGTTTACCTCATGGCGATGATTTCAGATCACCGCAATGATTGCACATCTCTCTAAAAACACAAGGGGGAGCTGCAGCCCCTATATTAATGAGATTGCATCAGAAGGCGCTCCTTAGCTGACAGTGTAATGCAATATATTGCATTATAGTTTTTTGAAAGATATATTAATTAAATAATTGCTTTAAAATACGTTTTATGTGTATAAATATTTACTGCAAAGTTAACCTTGCAAAAGATTTAATTTAAGTAATTATCACAACGTGTGGAAATTATTTCATGAACAAAAAAAATATGAGAATTAAATGTCAAAGCAATAAAAAGATAAATGAATCTTTATAATCACCAAAGCCCTAAACACGCAATTAATCATCACAATTTATTAGACAATTAACCATCAGCCAAATTTCAGAATCGTGACAGCCCTAGTTCGGACTGGAACATGTGAGGAGTTATGGGATTATTGTCTGGAAAATGGGTTTATTATTAAAAGTCCACAAAATATTTTGGAATTATTTCGCAAATTGACTCTGTATGACTTTAATAGTTTCAAAAGTTAAGTATTGTGAAAGTTTTAGGAGAAAGACTGATGAGACAGAGAGTGACGATTTCTTTTCAGAATGAATGTGAAACATGTATGTTGGTTATATAATATTGGGGTTTTAAATATTTTTTATATAATTTAATTAGATTTTACATTGTCACATCTTATATCGTAATGACATAAAGTTATCACATTATTCTTCTCCAGAAACACTTTGCTTTCTCTCACCATTGTGTGTGTGTGAAGTCATTTTTAAAATGTAAGTTATTAATATGAACTTGTTGTTGTAGATTTGTTATTTTCCTTAACTATAAATGTCTTCAAACATCTCACGCACAGTGCGCTCTGGAGAGACTTTTTGACTTGTGACAGGTGTTGATAAGTGACATCATGTCACAGTTTGAGAAATGACAGGGGATTTAAAAGTAAAAAACATCTTCTGTTTTATTCTCTAACACTTCATCATTTCCTGCTTTGGGTTTATTTCCTGTTTATTGTGGGTGTGAAGAAAGACAATCGGTGACAGTGTGTGTTTGACTTTAATCATTTGTTTCCAATGAGATATCAGTAATGTGTGTGTACATGAGTGTCTTTGTGAGGATGTGGTCTCTGTGTTTGTAAAGCCCTTTTCTCACAGAAATTATGGATAATGCGCCCAGGATTTGTCTGGGATTGTTTGATCTTTGGTTTATTCACAATTGCAATGATTTTCTGGAACCTATGCGTGCATTCACACACATGCCGTAAAGATCCCGTAAAGACACGTGACGTATTTAAAGTCCTGCAGTTGGTAGGTTTTTCCACAGTGTCCAAGGTTTGCTAATTACGTGTTTGTGTTCAAACAGAAGCTTATTTTATGTAATTTTTCTGGGACCAAAGTGCTGTGTGAATGCGGTTTAACATATTCACTTACCTTAGTTTGTTTTCCAGACAGTAAATGCTCATTAGTATTGAAAATGATCCATGGAGATCTTCAATCAGTTGGCCAGATGCTTGCTTCTCTCTTTACATGGAGAATCTCCACCCATAAAACATCACAGGTACAAAAGCACAGACTGCAGTGTGACATCAAGAATTCAACTGAATCTTACTCCGATAGTAGATCCCAAATTTATGCCAAATTTTATCTACACACCAGTATTTACATTTACGTTTATGTATTTGTCAGACGCTTTCATCCAAAGTGACTGATGGGCCGTACAAACCAAAAGCAAATTCACTGATTTTTGAATTTTAAAAATATATAGCATAGAAGAAAACGCCTTTTGTGTGTCATGGCAAACAAACTAATGACAAAAAGGTTACAGAAATTTTATTCATTGCAAGGTTTTAAAGTGTAGTCTTTTTTAATATAATGTAATTCTTGAAAGTCATGAAAGTCATGAACATTTTATATTAAACAGTCTTAAATCAGAAAATACAACTGAAAACATGTCATAAACATGAGTAAGAAATGCCCGCGATTTTATTATTTATGAATAAGAATATGTACAAATCTGTACTTTTTTAAAGCTGTTTATACGCAAATAATTAACATATTAGTCCTGTCAATACGTCTATATTATACATTTTGGTGTGTATGAAAATATAAGTTAATGTTCGTGTGGTACAACTGTATAATTAATTAGTATAATTAATTGCACTTATTATTCCAAACTTCATGTTAAAATACACACATATTATGTTGATTTTTCATAAGATCACGTTGACGTGTTGTGTGTATAACCCACAATTATCGTGTTTGTCTTCTTGGGTTGCCATAGTTTTTACATTCGGAAACTGAGGATAGCGTGAATATTAAAGTCGCCGTGAAACGGAAGTATCGATTGCCTAATTTTCCCCGTGGTGACGTATATCAGAGTGAAACCGGTTTCTTCTCTACGTTTTGGGGAGGGGAGGAGATTTCTGTTTTTGATTTAAGATGATGAGGGCACATACATTTTTTTTTAAATAATGAAGCTCACAGATAAGTCATTTGTAAAAAAAATAAAACACAATATTCCAAAACAATTTACAGTTTTTCATTTTAGTTTCATGGTGACTAAAAGGTTCCTTAAAGGGCGACAATTAAAAGGGATGAACCATTATTTAAAACAAGAATTTTTGGGGAATAATGTAAGTACAAAACTGCATTAAATACATCACACGCAATTTTGGATATTTTATTACAAAGTTCTTACATATTGTGGCTTTAATGTATTGTAAGAAAAATTACATGTAGAGATTATGATTGACTGTTGCTGTTTATGGTGCTGTTGTTACTGCCACTGTGCTGAATCTCTGTCAGTGTGATATTTGTGGTAACATAAGAAATCTGATGTTGAATTGTCTCTCCATGGTTTGTAGTTGCGTTCATCTCTGGAAGCGCTGCAGTTAAATTTAAGTGCGGCTACAGTAACTGAGAAAAAAAATCTGCTTCTCCATAAACCATTGATGTATCAGCTTTGATCCAGAAGACTTGGATCATTTTTGTTTTGGAACACATTCAGCGCAAGCTGATCCAGGATCTAAGGCGACGTCTCACAGGTTACGCTTTCAAAGCTCTGGAGTTATGATTGAAAAATCTCGGATGATACTTTTAAAGCTTTGTAGGGAACAAAAATAGATATATTTGATACAATTGTTAGGGGATATGCGAGGTCTCTGTTTAAGAGTTTTAAATATTTTTTAAATAATTTTTCAGTTAGATAAGCACAGATCTCAGAACTGTCACATCCATAAAAAAAGTCTTCCTCATAGATGCGCACACAAAAATGAAAATGAAGATTTTCTGTTCTTTGAAAAGTCCATTCTCTATTTGTTGGGTATTACTGATTCTAGTTTTTGCATATTAATTCACAGAATTCCTCAAAATATTTATCAGCTCCTAAAAACTTTCCGTAACACATATTTCCCTAATTTAACTCTTTCCATGCCATTAAGAAGAACAGACCCTTTCTAATGTCAATTAAGAGAAAACATTTGCATGAAAAAAACGTGTTCCTGATGAGTTTTTATGTTAATCTGTAATACCGCCATTATCCACTAGATGGCGGACTTATATAAAAAATGGAAGCAAACCATTATTTATTTATTTTACACTCCGTGTATGTTTTGATAATCTGATCTCTAACAAAAGTCCTTTACAAAAATGCAACTATTTTAGCTCTTTGGTAAAAAATAAAAAAAACCATATTTAAGAGTTTATAAGCAGAGAAAAAAAATATGAATGAAACGATTTTTCCCCGTTTTGTTTGTTTGTTTGAAAGCAAAGGGTCTGTTTTTTCATTTGATATATTTGTATGTTTATATATTTTAAAAGAAAATTTTCCTGGAAGGCATTTTGTGAAACTTAAAAAAAAAAAGTTGGTGGCAACTTTAAAAAAAAAAGGCTGGCGGGAATGACTTAAAACAGAAAACACATGATATTTTTCTGATGTCTGGACTCATTAAAGATTTATAAAAATAAAATAAACAGATGGTTCAAAATAGGTAACAAAAACATTCCCTTATAAATTATATTTTTATTTTTGACTGAAAATGTCGCATTTATATTGCTGGAATTATTTTAATAATACAGTACATTCACATTGCACAACACAATTTAGCCATAAATGACATCTGGCCTACATTGCTTAAAGCGCTTGCATGGCGTTCATATTTGTGTACCGTTGTATACAGTGGTATTTTTCTTTATTACTATTATCACTAATACCGCTATCATGATCTCTCTCTCTCTTTCAAAATCTGGGAACAGTTTCAAACAGTTGCCTCATGTCTGAATAACTGCGCCAGAAACCCTGTCCTTAAATAATCTCTCTTTCTCTGAAACACACACACATGCTGTGTTTCTTTTATCTTCCACCCGTCTTCCTCTCTATCATTTCATCTTTTTCTTCTGTCACTCTTTCTGTAGTTTAATGATCTCACTCTCTGTATGGTTTAGATTTCCTCTGGTTGGAAACACACACACACCTCATTAGCTTTGGGACTGAGCTGCTGTTAATTAAATAAATTCAGAGTTGTGTGTGCGTGCGTGTTTGTGTAGAGGATTGTGTAATGTAGAGGGCGTCCCTGCCTGCACAGAGAAGTAAGTGATCACACACACACACACACACACACACACACACACACACACACACACACACACACACACACACACACACACATGCGTGGTCTTCGCCTGCGGTTGCAGCTTGATAATTAGCGCAGGAGGAGAAATATTTCACATTTGTTGGCAAACACACACATGCGGTTTCGTAAAGGCCTCTAAATTGGCCTGGATCAAACATAGCAGTTCTTTTAGAAACACTTTTTGGTAAAAACATACAACAAAGCATTCTGTGTACAAACACACACACACACACAAATGGGAGGTGACGGGTTTGTACAGAAACAGTGTCATCATCATTACTGATGTATACACACAAAAACACACACATAAAGGTTGCCAATAGGTTGTGTGTTAGGTGTGCATGAATACAGTTACTTGAATCTCCTCACAGTCTTCCACCTAATGCCACTTTCACATTACAAGTGAGCAGTGTTGGGGAAAGTTACTTTTAAAAGTAATGCATTACAATATTTAAAGGTGCAGTGTGTACATTTTAGCAGCATCTAGTGGTGAGATTGCGAATTGCAACCAACGGCTCAGCTCACCCCTCGCTTTTGAAATGCATAGAGAAGCTACAGTAGCCGCCTTCGGAAAAACATGTCATCGTCTCAGACAAAAATGTGTGTCTGTTAAGGGCTTCTGTAGAAAAGTGGTGGAACAAAATGGTGACTTCCACGTGATGGGACCCTTGTGCATGTAGATGAAAACATCTCATTCTAAGGTAATGAAAACATAACGATTCATTATAACATACACCATAATATACACCCATGATAATGTAGTTTTGTATATTATATTGCATTTCTGTCAAGAGATCCTTCTAAAAATTACACACTGCACCTTTAACTCTTTCACCGCCAGCGTTTTTAAAAAAAAGTTGCCAGCCAGCGCCAGCGTTTTTCATGATTTTCACCAAAGTTTAATGCCTTCCAGAAAATGTTCTTCTTTAAATAAATAAACATACAATATACCAAATTAAAGAACAGACCCTCTGCTTTCAAACAAAAAAACCGTTTCTTCCTACCTTCAGTGGTTCTTTTGTAATCAGCTTTTGAATATGGGTAGGTTTCTGCAAAAACACCACATTTTGAGCAAAAAGCAGAGATCATTCCATTTTTGTGACGCACTTTTCATAGAGATCCCTTTCAGAGCGATCTTTAAAACAGACACGGACATGCAGCCGCTTGCCATAGGGCAATACTTCCGGTTTTAAAAAGTTGCGGAAGGGCGCTGTAAGACGCCACCCATTGGCCCAAGGAAGGTACCCAATGGCGTGGGCGAAGGGGTCTCGTGTTCTTTCCCTCCGTAGCGCTTCTAGAAGAATAATTCCATTTATTTAATTTGTTTCTTTGACCTCTGTGGTTAAATTATAATCTGACTCCAATTTATTAGTTTCAATGTTATTCTGATGCTGATCACAATTTATTTAATTATTATTATATTTTTGTTCTCTTAATTATTTAGAATGAATTACATTCAAATAGAGAATATAATGTATTCCTGGAGGTGCTTAAGGCAGTTCCATACAGCTGGGTGTAGAGGCATTTCTCCTTCTTAACTTAAAGTTAGAGGTTTATCCAAACACACTATAAAATATGAGGATCCATCTATATTGAGATTGAGTCATTATTACCTCCAACCTACAAAAGTGGGAATTAACTCCAGTCATATTTTCAGTCAAGGTAATTCCTAATCTACCCCCCTCCGGTATATTTATAAAATATAATAAAAGACTTGACAAGGTTTAAAATGAATAGATGTTAACAATTTATTTTGCCAGGCAGGTTACACTTAAATCAATAATTTGGTTATTCAAATCCATAAAAAATATATCAAAACATTCACTTAAAGATCAGCATAGAAAAATGAACATTTCACAAAATACAAAGCATACCTGGCAATTAAAGACACACAAAGTGGTCTAGGAAGATTCTTGTTAAAGATTTCTTCCATAAGGTTTGAATACACACAAAGTGTGGGAGCTTCTGAGTACAGAATGGCTCCTAGAACATCTAGCCAGGCCACCTTTTATACACAGCGTGAGACAAAGACATCGTAAAACTACAAAGTCCAGTTTGACCTGCACCAAATGTTCCTAAAGAACATCTGGTCAAAATAGCCAGAGGTGTCCTGGCAAAAACCCCACCTCTTAAAGAAATGCATCTTCTATCTAACCCCTTGAACCATCTTATTTTAGATATATAGAAATGAGACCTTTTTACTCATCGCACCATGACCTTTAAAATAATATTACACATGAATATGTATGTAAAACACACTCTTAGAACCCCATAATATGTATACATTACATTTCAGCAGATACTCAGTGATGTGAGCCAAAAGGCTAACAGTTCAAAAACCTTTGTGATGAATAGATTAACACATCAAAGAGTTGTATATCTGAAGACCTATTTCATCTACGGGTCACATTTGGGTTCCCAACACCCCCTGAGGTTTAATTGTTTTACAGTGTCTTTTCATAAATAAACTTAGTTTATCGGGTTAACAACACCACCTGAGGTTTAATTGTTTTACAGTGTCTCTTCCTGAATAAACTTAAAGTTGATGAATTATAATCCAGTATTGCAGTCCTTCCCTGGCCCTTTGGGGCAATCTCAGAATCGTCCCTAGGGGCCATTTACTGGTCATTCAAATCCTTGTGCGTTTTTAATTATTGTAACAGTCTCTGTATGGCGGGCACTTGTAGGGGACTTAGGGTGATAGCAGCATTGGCAGATGTCCGTAAAGAGCGAATTGTGGACCTGAAAACCAGCATTGAAGCAAAGAGACCATAAACACAAGTCCACTGCCAATCACACATCCACGAAACATCCAGTCCCACCAAGTGTATACATACTGTGCAAAGTGAATAGATGAACTTGACAAACTCTTTGCTGTTCCTTTGGCCAGGTTTGTTTCTACCTGAGCCTGGTTGAGATGATACTCAGTCTGTAGAATCTTCTGTTGCACCAAATTCATGGTGTCAGTCAATGACTGTGTGCTGTGTTCGTTGAAAGTGTCTCCCCACCACGGAGAGACGTGTGTCTAGCGGGATCCTTCCCTGGATATTTATCTGACATTTTGAAAAGTCCTCTGTTACCTATTGGCAGAAGGTTTGTCAGACCTCCATAGGTGAAGGAATTCCTCACACTGACAATGCACCACTGTATGTGGGACATCTGAAGAACATCATACACATGATCATGCAATGGCTGAACACTGAAGAACTTGACTTTCATTGGAAGAATATGGTTGTGAAAGATTACAAAAACAAATGACATTATTAGAGGTTTCATAATAGTAGGTGCAAATTGTAAAAAGGTCTTATTTCTCTTTTCAAAGTAATTTCCCATAAGATGATCCCATTTAAATATCAATTTCTTCTCTATTATGCATCTCTTGTATAGAGTGGAATTTTGATATAATCTGTGTATTTTAAAGGAAGAGTGGCAAAATTGAATTTAACTGGCATATTTACCAGTAGTATACATCATTAAAACATTTAATAACAATACCATTCAAATATAATACAAATACATGCAATTATATGTATATAAAATACAGATATTTATACTAAGGTATATATAATATGATATATTTATAATTTTAATAATCCTAGAATTATTCAGAACCTTTAAATGCAAGTTAACCAAGTAGATCCAAGATTTCAATTAAGTAACTTAAAACATACCCAGAGAACTTAAACTTAAATCAAATAATTTCTGAATTTCTTATTTATCCATTGTCAACAATTCTTTGCATGTTGTCAAATAATTCTGTACATATATGTTGGTTTAGTCACATTCAATGGTTAGGGGTCTGATTGGGATTTATGTGATTGATCTCTAGAAGTGCCAGCACTTCAAATATAACCATTTTTGTAAAGTTTGAAATGTTTAGACATGTCTGCAGCCATGCTAATGATTTCATTCTTCACCTACTTATTTTAATCTCAAATATGTCTTATGTAATCAATTAATAGTTTTTATTTTACCTGTATTTGTACAATCAGAGACAAAACAATTGATGGGTGACTATAACCATACATATGTTCTATGTACCCTGAAATGTTTCACATAATTCAATAGAAAATTGACCCAATAGTTTATATTACCATGAAATTAAAATCATGAGTAGACCTTCTAATTTTCTCTCCTATGTGTGAGATGCTATTGTATGTATGACAAACTCTAGTGATTGGATTCTGCGTCATTAATCATACATATGTGGTGCTTTAACCCTGGATAGTTTTAAAACTTATACCAGGTAACAATGTTATGTTTTAGTGGTAAAAATGTGTGCACTATATGTTCAAATCTGGGAGATGGGTGGATTCTAATCTAGAAGAATTTGTGTTGCACAATTTTAAACCGATGCTACATCGGGAGGTCATATAACTAGTTAACTACCATCATAGTTTATTACTGTGAGATGTGTATGACCCCTTACATCATTATCACACCCATCTCCTGTATTTCAGGTTTGTGCCTGAATTTAGGCTCAGACACCCCTCTGGCATCTGGACTCTTAAGGAGTCACAGTGAACCACCTGAAAGGAAAGATGTTAAGATAACAGAGAGAAACATTCATTTCTAAAATGTTGGCCAATTTGCATTAAGACATGATATCATTTTTATTTTCCACTGATGATAAAACCAATAAGCTGTCAATGGTAGCATTAGTAATCTAACAGGGTTAATGACATCAGTAAATTCTTCATGTTAAGAAGATTTGTATTATTACTTTTTGCAAATTCATTTTCCGAGGCCAGATTAAGTTTGAAATAGTTTGACAAACCAGATTAAATTGGGGGATTTTTGGCAGTCTAAGTGTCTCAGTAAAGGGAAGGGTTCTTTGGTCTGCTATCTTGTGTCATAATTTTCAGTGTTCCTGCAAAGCAAAAAACAAAGCAACAAGTAGTGCTGCACAATTAATCGCATCGCAATCGCAATCGCGATGTCAGCCTGTGCGATTATATGACAGCAAAATTTTGCAATTATATTAAATAAATAAATGTGTGGACTTGTTAACACAAACTTTCTGATAACAGTTTGATGATTTTTCTTGCTGTTTAAAAAAAGAAAGAAAAATTAACAAAAAAGGCAGTGCACGTGTGTTGCGTGCGTTGTTACTTGTGTGCGCAGCACGGAAATAACAGAGCGAAGATGGATGCAGAGGAGATTGACAGTGATCTGGTAGCTGAAAAAAAAACTCTACGTCTGTTGTAGCAGTTACTACATCACATGGCAATACCAAAACATTTCTAGTTTTACAAATACACATTTTAGCATTATCCCTAAACTGTGTGTGGATTTTCCTTAAAACCCATCAAGTTGACTCATGATACCATTTATTATAATCGCAATCGCACATCGCAATATTAGCATCAATAACCGCAATGGGAAAAATTTCCCAAATCGTGCAGCCCTAGCAACAAGCAAAAGCATACACAATCATAGACATACACATACCCCCGTTTGGCACTAGATAGTTGACCAATTAAATTTGAATCTAAATATTCTCAATGTCTTTTGGTGGATCTGAACCGTTTAAGTTTGAAATGCATGTAGTGTTATCACTTTTCACCATCTGAGGCCTGTCTGGCCATTACAATATAATGTATATCATAATGTGATTACAATATAAATTACATTATCTTAAAATAATATTTATTAAAATAATAATTTTATAACTGGTCTAAAGGGCTTCTAGTTGGACATTTTAAAATCTGCAAAATTAAGAACACTTTTCTCTACATTGACCCTAAGGTAGCAGATGCATTAACATGTTCACTAACAACAACAGCTCTCTGTTGTTTTAAACCACCATCACATGCTGAGGGGCTCAACTCTTTCCTCAGCTGGAATTTTTGAAATTGGGCACAATTGTCTCATGTTTTAGCTGAGATCTCACTAAGTGTTCTTTAGATGTTATTCAATTTGAATATAGAAAAGGAATAAAGGAATTTTAAGCAGAGTAGGCACAAATGCTGTTTTCTATTTTAAAGGCTTTAACTTTATTCTAGGTAAAGACATACAGAGGTGTAAAAGACTTTTATTTGCTCCACTGATTCACTTTAATCAGGAATTCTGTATTCCTGTGATGATTTCAGGATTAGGCTATACACTTTATTTTTATGAATTTCACTATCTTAAACAATTGGGCATCAAATTGTTCTTTAACAATTTCTACAGTTTTATAGAGAAACTACAAAGACTTAGCTTCGACAATTTACAGAAAACTGGGTTACATTGTTTATTTAACAATTAACACATCATCATAAAGAAAGGATTACGCCTATAACTTTTAATAGTGCTGACTACACAGTACTGTATATCATGATGTTAATTATGGCATTATATATCACTTTGATTGATTTACAGAAAATAATGATGCATTTTATTTGTTACAACTTAGCTAAACATCTCACTTGAAACAAGGAGAAGAGCACATATTTTCTGAGAGGGGGGTTAAGCCCTTTTAATCTCAGTGGTGATTCTTTCTCAGTGAGATAAGATCACATGTGTTTTATTGACCATCGTAAAAACAGTTTCATCATTATCTTTCTTGTGCATCAGTCAAAGCTTTAGCTCAATTTGCCTCATATCACCATTAGGGAATCCTGCAATAATTTAGGAGTTTTAAGATGTACTTTTTTCATTCTACACTTATCCAATTCTGAGTGTTCTTTAAGAGATTCACTCACAATCATTATTAAATCCCTACTTGCTTAATATCCAACATTTAGTTCCACTCTGCCTACGCTGAACCTCTAACTCCAACAACGTTGCCTTCAATCATTTATACACTTTCATTTATCTTTCATTCCCATAATTACACTTATCTCCTTAACTCATCAAGTATAGTTAATACACTGATGTTTGCAACATTTAATGATTCAAAAAGGAATTAATATGAACCTTTGCTTTATTTGTGCTATTGCCATATCAATCTGCTTTCCCAAATTCACTTCTCATATACAAATACATTAAATTGCACTGTAATTTTCATTTATCTAACCTCCTTTATTCAATTGTTAATTCTTGCTCAGATGAGCTTGTTATTTAAGTGTTGCACATGTGATGTGACAACATGAATAATCATATAAAGGAGTTACATTTAGTCTCTAATGTTTACCCTTATCTGAGAACCAGAATAAAATTTGGATGTTACTCCATTTTAAATTTATCTTTTGCTGCTTTAACATACAAAAGATCTCTTGATTTACTAACAAATGGGATTTATCCTCATCTACACTGCTGTTGTAATGCTGTGTATTTCCATTAACAGAGTTATTATCGCCTTTTTTGCGCAGGTTTGTTTACATACATGGATGCATCGACTTGGGCACGGAGTTTTCTCATTTCATCCGACATGACTTTATAATTCACGGATATTCGCTAATACTTTACGGGTTTCCGATAAAGTTGCGAGATCGTTCGACGGAGCAAATAGATAATCGCCACGGCGATGCTTTTACTTTTAGACTCAAATTTACGACTTTTCGTAATGTACCGCGATAACATTAAGTCATTAGACCATGTAATATTCACTCATTCTGAATGTAAACGCAGGAGAAGATGTTTGATTTGGAGCGCAAGTCAATATATTATTTCGTTATCTGCACTGTCACTATTATTTCCCTGACAGCGGTGTTGTTGTTTTAATTCTTTTGCCCCACCGGATTTCTCCGGACTTTCACCAAGTTTACCGTCCCATTCTACAACATATACGGGTGCGCTTATGCTCACCCTCAACATTTCTAATAGGCAAATAAAATCAACTTACCAACACAGCTGAAGATAGAAAAGTAGACGTTTAAACCTCCTATTTTGCGATGAATGGAATCCTCTGTTATGGTTGAATTGTCGCGCTGGAAAGCTTTCTGAAGTACCACGTCACTTTTTCGGGTGTACTACGTCACCAGAATTACGTCACCTGTGGTATACGTCATCACGTCGGGGTCACCAAGCTGTAAGACGCCACCCATTGGCCCAAGGAAGGTACCCAATGGCGTGGGCGAAGGGGTCTCGTGTTCTTTCCCTCCGTAGCGCTTCTAGAAGAATAATTCCATTTATTTAATTTGTTTCTTTGACCTCTGTGGTTAAATTATAATCTGACTCCAATGTATTAGTTTCAATGTTATTCTGATGCTGATCACAATTTATTTAATTATTATTATATTTTTGTTCTCTTAATTATTTAGAATGAATTACATTCAAATAGAGAATATAATGTATTCCTGGAGGTGCTTAAGGCAGTTCCATACAGCTGGGTGTAGAGGCATTTCTCCTTCTTAACTTAAAGTTAGAGGTTTATCCAAACACACTATAAAATATGAGGATCCATCTATATTGAGATTGAGTCATTATTACCTCCAACCTACAAAAGTGGGAATTAACTCCAGTCATATTTTCAGTCAAGGTAATTCCTAATCTACCCCCCTCCGGTATATTTATAAAATATAATAAAAGACTTGACAAGGTTTAAAATGAATAGATGTTAACAATTTATTTTGCCAGGCAGGTTACACTTAAATCAATAATTTGGTTATTCAAATCCATAAAAAATATATCAAAACATTCACTTAAAGATCAGCATAGAAAAATGAACATTTCACAAAATACAAAGCATACCTGGCAATTAAAGACACACAAAGTGGTCTAGGAAGATTCTTGTTAAAGATTTCTTCCATAAGGTTTGAATACACACAAAGTGTGGGAGCTTCTGAGTACAGAATGGCTCCTAGAACATCTAGCCAGGCCACCTTTTATACACAGCGTGAGACAAAGACATCGTAAAACTACAAAGTCCAGTTTGACCTGCACCAAATGTTCCTAAAGAACATCTGGTCAAAATAGCCAGAGGTGTCCTGGCAAAAACCCCACCTCTTAAAGAAATGCATCTTCTATCTAACCCCTTGAACCATCTTATTTTAGATATATAGAAATGAGACCTTTTTACTCATCGCACCATGACCTTTAAAATAATATTACACATGAATATGTATGTAAAACACACTCTTAGAACCCCATAATATGTATACATTACATTTCAGCAGATACTCAGTGATGTGAGCCAAAAGGCTAACAGTTCAAAAACCTTTGTGATGAATAGATTAACACATCAAAGAGTTGTATATCTGAAGACCTATTTCATCTACGGGTCACATTTGGGTTCCCAACACCCCCTGAGGTTTAATTGTTTTACAGTGTCTTTTCATAAATAAACTTAGTTTATCGGGTTAACAACACCACCTGAGGTTTAATTGTTTTACAGTGTCTCTTCCTGAATAAACTTAAAGTTGATGAATTATAATCCAGTATTGCAGCGCCACCTGGTGGATAATAGCAGTATTGCGGAAAGACGGAAAATCTCGTCATTGGCGGGGAAACGTTTTCTCTTAATTGACGAGATATCTCGTCAATGGCGGGGAAAGAGTTAAGTTACTCCCCAAAAAAGTAACTAATTGCATTACTTAGTTACTTTCCATGGAAAGTAATACTTACGTTATTTTTGCGTTACTTTTGCATTACTTTTGCGTTACTTTTTCTTCCTTTGCTGAGGCTTGATCTCTTTCAGGCCCTGCAGGTGTTTTTTATGACAGAAAAGTTCTGCATTCAGAAATTGCATATTTCCATCACAAAAATGTCAAGTTCTGGCCCACTGTCTCCGTTTCTGACTTAAACTGTTCCTGCTCAGGCACACACAAATTAAATCAGTATACTATTTTTATAAAACAAATTAATTAAACTGAAAAGTAACTCGCATTACTTTTTTAAAAAAGTAACTCAAATAATAATGTGTACAAGTAATGTGTTACTTTATTCGTTACTTCAGAAAAGTAATATTATTACGTAATGCACGTAACTTGTAATGCGTCACCCAGAACATTGCAAATGAGTGACACTATCCCATTTATTTTAATGAAGAGCTGGCAATTTTTGAGCAGCAGCGATCGTTGGCGACCGGATGGGGCGTGGCCAGCGAAACCCTTTAACTTTATGCAAATGATTAGCGACTACCAATAGGAGTGAAGCGTTGAGTTCATGGCATTCATCTTAAAGGTTAAAAGGGGAGGTCACACTAGACTTTGAGCATGCAAATATTTTTCGGAAGATGCTCCAAATATGGGTGTGGAGCGCTTCATCCATCTTTGCTTTTTAGAGAAGAGAGTAAAGGGCTCATTATAGTTGTGCATAGGTCCTACGCTTCGGTTTTCATATATACTTCTGCGTTGATGTCTGTGTCAACGTGCAATTACACATGCAGACCACTAGCAGGCAGTATCCATGCACGTAACCAACAGTAGCAGTGCAACAGCCAAAGAAGAAACAGCTTGGCCAGTAAATACACATACAGCTTGTTTGATTTGAGAAGACCAGCAGTGATGGAGGCAAATAGACAGCCACTTTTGTTTCAGTTCACTCTTCAACTTGGCCCATCTTTGTTTTTACCGTCACAAGCGAAAATGCATATGAAGAAAGGCGACACAGAGTTTTTTTTACTTGACGGGAGGGATTCTAGTGGACCAATCACAGCGCTTGGAGTCCACGTGTCACAATCGCGTTGTTAAAATTTTGACGAGGTGTGCGTCAGACTACACAGAGCTACGCACAGCCTACGCATAACCTGTGGCGCAGCTATGGCATGACTATAAATTACACTTAAGGCCATGCTGTGACGTACCGGTTTTCTACGAATTCGCATGTCAGAGTTCACAATACTTGAACTTTAGTGTTCAGTTAAATGCGAAATATGTTTGCACAAGCTTGCTTTTCTGGCTAACCATGACTGTAAAAAAAGATGGACGATGCCCGTTCGCTCTCTTCCATTGGTGAAAAGTTAAGCCGTCAGTGTCCTGATATGGCACTGACATCTTAGGTCTTGAATCTGCGCAGTATTGATTTCGGGACCAGTCCTGCGCGGTAGTGAAGCAGGAAGTAAAGCCGCGAAATCAAGGCCCCGCCCTTGCAGAATGTGCGTATCACAGTTGTCAATCATGACGTCACACTACCATTTTTATAGCAATGAATAACTTAAACAAACTTATTTTAAAAACAAACACTTGAATTAACATCAGCGTGATAAAAACTACTGTAAATGACAGAAACCAGCTTCGGAAAAACAATAATTGAAGTGTAATTAAATTGTTTAGTTGGTCTCAAGTCCCATTGAAGACATAGGGGAGGCAGGTTTATGACCTATACTGGGACCAGTCACTTGGGGCCTATTGAAACCTTTTGGCTTCACTTTTCAGGGCTTGTGCGGCACGCTTGGGTCTGATGCATTCGCATGCGTATGAATGAAAGTCAGTGGAGTGAAAAGTGGAGTGTGACAGCCCCTTTACTCATTTGTTTATTATTGTAAGTATAGGACAACAAGAATTAGTAACAACCTCATTGAAGGAGACTTGCAATGCACAGCGACAAAGTTGCTGTTAGTGTGCACGCAGCATTATCAGGTAACACCTGTGACCTATTTTTGGTATTTATTTCATATTTTGTTGTTTTTTTATCATTCCTGATGTTTGGGTCCTATGATCATTAGATTGTGTTTACAAGAAACAGTTTCTTATTTTTTTTTTATTAATTCTTAGGCCCAGTTTCACAGACAAGGCTTAGATTAAGCCAGGATTAGGCTTTCAGGACATTTAAGTAGCATTTTTAAAAATGTGAATTTTCAAATAAACATGACTGGTCTGTGTCTTGATATCATTTAAGATTTAAGGGCAAACTGTTTTCAGTTAAAGGGATAGTTTACCCAAAAAAGAAAATTCTGTTATAATTTTCTCATCCTCATGTTGTTTTAAACCTGTATGATTTTTTTACTGATGAACACAAAAGAAGATATTTAAATAAATGATGGTAAGCACACAGCTGATTGTAACCATTGAATTCCATTGTTTTTTCCTACTATGGAAGTCAATGGTTACCATAAGCTGTGTGCTTACCATCATTTTTAAAATATCTTTTTTTGTGTTCATCAGAAAAAACAATATGAGGATGAGAAAATGATGTCAGAATTTTTATTTTTGGGTGAACTCATTTTTGGATCTCTTTAAAGGGATAGTTCACTTCTGTCATCATTTACTCATCCTCATGTTGTTCTTAACCTGTATTCATTTATTTTGTCTGATGAACACAAAAGAAGATATTTTGAGAAATGATGGTAAACACACAGCAGTAAGTGACCATAGATTTCCATATGTAGGAATAAAATGAAAATATGATGGAATTTAATGGGTACCGTTAACTGTGTGCTTACCATCATTTATCAAAATATTTTCTTAGTCATTTATCACAATACTTCCAAAAGTAAAAATTGTTTTCCTACTATGGAAGTCTATGGTGTTGTGAGTTTACCATCATTTCTCAAAATATCTTCTTCTGTGTTCATTAGAAAAAAGAAATTCATACAGGTTTAGAACAACATGAGGATGAGTAAATGATGGCAGAATTTTCATTTTAAAGTGAACTTTCCCTTTAATAGACCTCAAGCATGCATTTTAGTCTGGGACTGGAGTTAAACCTTGTCTGCGAAACCAGGCCTTAATCTTCCAACGAATTTCCATGGGATAGTCACTAAATTTTTTGCTCATTTTTTCATGGCATTCTCACGGATCTACGCATTTTTCCGTGGCCCTACCACTGACTTTCTTTTCCGTGGCATTCTCATGGATTGGTTACTCATCTGTTTTGTCCTATTTTCTTACCATTGTCGCTTCGGTTTAGGGTTAGATTTACATAAAATGACATCCTTACCCAACTCTAACCCTAACGCCAGGTGACAATGTTTTAAAATTTAGAAAATATAAAAGAATAAATCAGATAAAATAGTATAAACCAATACTTAAAGTGACATCCTAATGCAAACACCAAATCCAACCCTAAACCGAAGCGACAATGGTTTGAAAATAGGAAAAGCAGTTGAGTAACCAATCCGTAAGAATGCCACGGAAAAGAAAGTCCTTATCATGTGCAGTTTATCATGGACAGGTGAGAGCATACTGTAGTTTTTTTTTGGAAGTTCACAGGTTTGACAATAAACACCTAAAGGAAGATCCTATCTCTCTCTTTCTCTCTCTCTCTTTCTCTCGCTCCTCTCTCACACACACATACACACATATAAATCACTCACACAGATAAAAAGAGATGCAAAGTGGCAACACTTGCATCAAAAAATCTGTCAGATCTCTCTGTGTTTGTGTTTCGGTGACACACTGTGATATTCAAGGTCATCTCGATAGGCCTGCTGGGAATTCCCTCCATTTGTGTGTGTGTGTGTGTCCTTGTAAAGACTGGTCCGGGCGTGGGCATGTCAGGATGTTTCTGATCTGAGAGGACGTCGGGCGACGCCTGTGCCCATGAGTGTCGAAAGACATCACCTGAGTGTCGGGTACACTGAACATGAGACATGATAATGAGATGGTGATGATGTCAGGGTGTCTGTTGAGTTTATTCAGCTGCCGTAACACATGTGAAGGACACGCTATAACTTCAATGACAGCTAAAAGTTGCTCTGAAACACACTTCATGCTCAGGCCATGTCCCACATGCCATAAGGAAAACAAACATATTTATTAAATAGATTAGGCTAAAGTCTCAAATCTAATGATGAGATTTGGAGTATCAAAGTTTGATCTCACATTCATTTAAATCTTTGACATAACTTTACTCAGTCAATATTAAATATACCAAGAGCATTTTAGGCATTTGAGCATCTTAAATGCTTTGAAACAAAAACATTATCCTGATGTGACCCACCGTACACACACAGGTCACATCTGCTGTCCCTGTTAAATGCTATCCAAAGCTTTAAAAGCACTTGGGATGAATGTGTGTGTGTTTGTCATCAGTTAGAGATTATGGATTTGGACAGAGATTATGCACCGCTGGAATAATCTGACCCTGATGCAGTAGCGTGGTCATGTGATCAGATGATGACCGGACACATGGTGTGTGTTTGGAAATGAATATATAAAAGTAACATGGCATGCTTCAGTATACAAATATTTTTGGCTATATGCAGTGTTTGCATTAAAATGGCTCTGCACATTTTTAAAGGAAGTGTATAAAGCACTGTACACAATGCAATAGAGTCAGCTTGACCTTACATTGCCAGTGTGATTGGACTGCAAATAATCAATAGAAAATAATAGGAGTTTGGTCAATCTGTTTAAACTTCTAGACCACAGTGACATATAGTTTCTTATAGTTTACTGTACTAACTTTTAAATGATTTAAATGATTTTAAGTGCTTGTGTGCCAAACCTTACATGCATTTATCATAAGAAACATGAACAAATCTTTATTTGAAGACTTTCAATTTAATTTCTGTTGAATGACAGTAAATATCACCATTTTATTATAGCAAAACGTGTATTTTTATGGAAGCAGTGGTTACCACAATAAAATATTTCTAAGGGAAATTAGAATAACAGAAAGAAGCGCCCTCTTGTGGATGTTATATCTTAAATCACAAAAAAATATTTTCATTCATATACATAAGTTGAGTGTCGTGGAAAAATAATACTAATACGTAGGATCTGTCCATCAGAGATGATTTATTTACTTGTACAAGGACTCAACACATAACGACAGTGAAACGATATGTGAAGAAGTCCTTGTACAAGTAAATAAATCATCTCTGATGGACAGATCCTACGTATTAGTATTATTTTTCCACGACAATTTGGCGACGAGGATGGCATCCCAATAACCCGAGGAAAGGGTCAACGGTTTGATCAACTCACCATAGATAGGAGAGGTGACCCAAACCCCCAGCTGAAGGGACGTGGGCGTTGACTCTGATCCGAAGGTGACGGGATCCAGACGAACCAGTGGAGATAATACGGTAAATAAAAATACGTTATCTAGAAAGGGGTTTAAGTGAGTAAACACTGGAGAGTAATTCTCTCCCGGAAAATCACCTCTAGAAAGGGGTTTAAGTGAGTAAACACTGGAGAGTAATTCTCTCCCGGAAAATCACCTCTAGAAAGGGGTTTAAGTGAGTAAACACTGGAGAGTAATTCTCTCCCGGAAAATCACCTCTAGAAAGGGGTTTAAGTGAGTAAACACTGGAGAGTAATTCTCTCCCGGAAAATCACCTCTAGAAAGGGGTTTAAGTGAGTAAACACTGGAGAGTAATTCTCTCCCGGAAAATCACCTCTAGAAAGGGGTCTAAGTGAGTAAACACTGGAGAGTGGTCTCTCCCGGAAAATCACTGTGTGAAATTGTAATCACTGAAGAGTAAGTCTCTTCTAAAATTACTGACGGAATTGTACCCGCCTGTAGATAATGGAAAACACGGGAAGTAGCGCTCCCCGTCCGAAATGGAACACGGAAAGTGGATTGTCTGTCAGAGATGAAACCGGTTTAATAAGAACTTATGGGAGAGGATGGATAGAAACCATACCTCTGATACAAAAATATGGGGAAATAAGTTTCAGTGTAACTAAAAATAAAGAGCTCAGAGACAAAATAATACAGAAAGATCATTCTAAGAATAAAGGTAGATTGTTAACAGTAATGGATATGTTCATTAGAGAATCTGAAGAAAGATTGAATAAGCAGTATTTTAAAATAATGCCTTATAGTGACTCTTCTTCTTTTTCCTCCTGTGATGTATGTGACCTGAGTGGACCTGGCAATGTGGGTCGCACTTCCAGTCTCCTGTACACCCAAACCCTCTCCGAAAACAATCAATTACCTCCGAAGCCGGCATCACCCCCATACGATGAACAGCAAAATGGAGCAGTCGGAGGAGCCCCGTGCTGCCAACTACACCGATACCCCCTGCCGATCTCTATGTCAACGCTGTGGCTGCACGGGACTCCTACGTGCAAACAACAAGATGGAGAGACCGTGAGTAATTTCCTGGCAAGATTAGAAAAAGACTTTGAGAGACATTCTGGCATAACTGCAAAAATGCCCAATAATGAACCCCACCCAGCGTACAGTATGCACTTACCAATGTACTTCATGAGAAATCTAGATATTGAACTGTCTGAACCTATCAAAGCTACCCTGGACGGGGGGAAAACGGCCACATTGGAGGAAGTGGTGAGACATGCGGAACACCACGAGAAGAGACTTAAACAAGAACGCCTCAAAAAGAACAGGGAGGCACAAGATATGAATTTCACCATGATGCAATGCACCCTTAACGATCGACAACCACAGGATCGTAACTCCGGTTTTCCAACACTTAACCCGCAGGGGAGAGGCGGCCACAGAGGAAGGGGCAGGGGTAAAGGCAGAGGACGGGGACGAGGGAACGGCCGGTGGAATCAACGCGGATGTTTCAACTGTGATTCAATGGATCATTGGAAAGATCAATGCCCCGAACTAAAAGTTCAAAAACCTCATGCAGACTGAAATGTGCTAAATAGCGGGGAGGGGGCCGGTGGAGAGGAGACTGAAGTAGGTTCTTTTATGCTCTGTCGCAATGAAGAATGCTTGGCCGGGGTAAGAAGTATTTTTCCTACTTTACTCTGTGATACTAAATAATCTTTCGCAAGAAAACCATTTGAAAGTTTACAATATGTTTTATTGTCTATCTCAGGCAAAAAGATTCTTTTTATTGTAGATTCAGGGGCCCCCACTTCAATATTGCTGATTATATGCCCAAATCTGTACAGATGATAAAAAAAAATTGAAAAATGTTCCCTCAGTGCCACAGGGCATGTTGTTAAAGAAACTTTTTCTCAACCTTTACAATGTATATATGAACATAATCAAACTTCTTTTTTTTACCTCTTTTCTAATTAGCAGAACTTGCCCATATAACTTGCTCGGTAGAGACATCATGTGTAAACTGCACATGACGGTATGGTGTGATGAAGTGACTGGGTTGAATGTGACTCTGTGTAAGGAAGTGTGCCTCAGTGTGTTTGTGGGGGAGAGGCCTGAGAGTGATGCTGGTTTGAAAACACACTAATGTACACGCCCATCCTCAGATTTTATGTCACCAGAAGATTTGCACTGCACAGCTCATGTCACCTGGGAAATCGAAGCAGATTACCAAGCGGCGTGGGCACAGCAGTCTGGTGATCAGTTGACCACAAATTGGTTGTACTGGAATGGGGCCTGGGCTGCATTGAGTGTGATGCTTCCTAAATGTGCTTCTATGTTGTATGATGTTGCAAATGCTGGTCCTTACATATCACTGGCCAAAGCTACTGATATGAAAGGGAGTATGTGGGCCCTATAGTAAGTGCATGCACAAATGCCGCAAATTGGCATATGTAAAATGATGACATGTCTTATTTTCCATCCTTAGGTGTGCGGAGAACCGCATACCAGAGCTATTCTCTGCGAAAGCGCAGGGAATAGCAGCGCAGCGACAGTTGGCAGCACACATGGGGTGGATCGGTCCACGATGCCACTCCATCAGTGGGCCACAGATAAGTATAATGTGGGTCTCATTAAATCATGTGCGTCCGTAAAGATCACACCAAAGAGTGATTTTCGCCAGTGAAAACCATAAGATCCTCTCAAAAAAGAAGCAGAGGACTGTATCAAACCTGTTTTTGATTCGTTGTTCGCAAAAGGAATTATTATTCCATGCTCGTAGTAACCGGAAAATACACCAATATTTCCGGTAAAGAAAATTAGAGGAAAAGTTGAGCCCACTGAGTGGAGATTTGTACAAGATCTACAGGCAGTAAATGCGGCTGTAGAAGCAAGGGCTCCAAACGTGCCCAACCCTTATACCATCCTGTTACAAATATCACAGAGCCCCGCATTTTACATCAGTGCCAGTACATCTGGACAGCCAGTTTTGGGTTGCGTTTATGTTCGCCAGCCGCAGATTCATGTTCACTAACCTTTGCCGGGGCAGTACTATAATATATGCCGTGAGTACTATAATATACCACTAAACCCTGGCAAAAAGCCTGTCCATCCTAAACCTCCCAGATGGGTTGACTTTGCTACAATATGTTGGTAAAGGTAAAGCTCAGAACACAATCTGTAAAATCAAAAAGTATACCTTACTATGAAAATGCTGTTTACTTATTTTTAATTAAAATGTTGAGGTTGCTTAAAATCGCTACTTGTTGTTTATAGGTTAAAACGTAAAGTTCACACAACTGAACCAATTTAAGTAAAATGACACAAAATAGCCAAAATGTTCTATTGAGCATGCGCATTCGAGGGCAATTCCCTTCCTCCACACCTGTTTCTAATTTTTTTATTTCTATGAGTATTTTCCTGGAGGGCGTGGAACTGTATGTAGATCATCCTTTCAATTCCATGTTAAAAAAGTGGTTCCGTAAATGGAGTGTGTAGATTTCATATGTGTTGTTGTCAATAGGTGTAATGATTGCTATTTTGAATTGGTGTGGATGTTGTTGCATACCATTTATTAAGAGGTCTCATCGAGAAAACAATTGATAAAGGTATGACTAAAATGATGTACCAACGGGTCGAACAGGAGGAAATTGAGAATAAAATTGAGGAGCAAAATGAGGATGATAGTTGTGGGAGGGCTCTGCAAATGAGGAGGTGCTAGTGGAACCTCGCCCCTCACACGACCCTCTACGGCTAAAGATGGGCTGCCTGGGTTGAAGAGGATCTGCATGCTTACACAATTTTACACATACACATATAGGAATATAATTAACTATGTTTAGCTCACTAGTGATTTGCATAACATACTCACAGTGAGATTGCTCAAATGCTGATTCATGATATAGAAATGTTTACACTGGCCAGCCTGTAAGCTTTGGTGTGTTGATGTTTCATTTTATCTTTAATGTTGTTTTTTAGAAATCTATGTTTTTTGATGTGTCGTTTGTCACTTGTGTTATTGCATTAATAATGTGTTGAAAACCTAAGGCAAGCTCACAAGGGATGAGTAAATTGCTACTTTAAAATGTTGTTTTAAAGTGCATTAACAATCTAATAACAACCAAGGTGATCGCTTTTTATGGTAATTATGACTGTAAATTAGAGGAAGAGGATCAAATGGGGAAGGATGATTTTGAACTGGCTGAGTTCCTTAAAGTATTACAATCAATGTTTAAACAAAGGGCTTCTGAGAGCAGCGTAAAAGCCTGCAGGGAAGTCTGGATAAAAATGTCATTTGGACATTGGGGTGGAATTGTAATGGAAATTTATTCTTTATGCATTTATATTATTTTTGTATTCTTCATTGTATGATTTATGTCAGTCATGACATTTTCATCTGCGTGGGGTGAAGTCTAGGACAGGAAGTCTAGCTCGATAGAGCTCGGGATAGGAAGTATGGCAAGGTGCAAGTGTGGTTTTTGTTTGGGTGATGATGTGCTTAAAAAACATATGTATCGTCTGCCTGGATACAAGTAGAGTAAATATAACCAACCAGAAGTGTCTAAACTACACCTAATAAGGAGTTGTTTTGATCGAATAGCATGGGGGGGGGTGGTACAAACTCAATGTCAGTATATAATGAAGGAAGGATTTGAGATTCTTCACTTCTTCACATATCGTTTCACTGTCGTTATGTGTTGAGTCCTTGTACAAGTAAATAAATCATCTCTGATGGACAGATCCTACGTATTAGTATTATTTTTCCACGACATGAGCAATATGAAAACTAAACACAGTGCAGTCTCTGTGTATAGTTGACTTTATTGAGTGGTTCAATATCAAAGAGCGAGACCAAGATGATGACTTTTATTTTTTGTTTCTCTTATCTCTGTCATTGACAGCATTGATAAATCAAACACAGATTTGTCTTGTCTAGTCAGACATATTGATGGGACATTGACAGATGCCACACACACTCTCTATCTAAAGTCAGTGTGCATCTTTCTTCTCTCAGTGTTTAAGAGAATATGAGAAAATAATTACAAATATAAATATTGACTTTAATATCTAATATCGAGCTATGATATTATTTTTTGTTATGTAAATAATGGTGCATCTGAGATCTTTTAAGAGAAACATCCGAGAATACATGAATTAAATGAGATATAGCTGAGAACTCCTACACAAGTATAGACATAATAAATCTCTGGAGCTGTAAAAGAGCAACCTGTGAGCGATCACACTTTCATTTGGATATTTGTCTCTGCATGTTTTACCTGGAGAACAAGTGACCCAAATAAACATGTGTATGCTGGATGAGTTCATCTGAAGTAAAGGATAAGAAGAAACCCTCAGAAGGCAAAATTTGGGCTGTCAGTGAAAATTTAATAGACGTCTAACCGTAGTTCAAAAATAAATGAAATGAATAAATAAATGCAACTAAACACCTTGTTGTCATGATACACGATGAAATAGCATACATTATATTATCATATTCAATTATTATATTATATATATCATATCATAAGTAAAAGGAAAAATGGCATGTAACAAAATTAAAGGGTATTTATTTGCTATGAAAGAGTTACTCATAGCCGGACTACATCTGGTCAACAGTTAGTTATCTGCTGGGAAGTGCCCAGCACTCATTTGATTGAGTAAACTTATTCCCGCACTTATATATTTTTAAGTTCACTTAACTTGATGGCCACATAGACTGAACTTAAATTGCTAAGTTAAATTGAATTGAAGTTCACTAAACTTGAAGTTTATACAATGCAACAAAAAAATAAAATTTACTTGGTGAATAAAGTCGTAATATGACTAGAATAAAGTTGTAATATAACGAGAATAAAGTCATAATATAACAAGAATAAAGTCATAATATAACGAGAATAAAGTCGTAATAAAACGATAATAAAGTTGTAATATAACGAGAATGAAGTCGTAATATAATGAGAATGAAGTTGTAATATAACGAGAATGAAGTCGTAATATAACAAAAATAAAGTTGTAATATAATGAAAATAAAGTCGTAATATAACGAGAATAAAGTCAAAATATAACAAGAAAAAAATTGATTACAGTTGTAATATAATGAGAATAAAGTTGTAATATAACGAGAATAAAGTCATAATATAACAAGAATAAAGTCATAATATAACGAGAATAAAGTCGTAATAAAACGATAATAAAGTTGTAATATAACGAGAATGAAGTCGTAATATAACGAGCATGAAGTCGTAATATAACGAGAATGAAGTCGTAATATAACAAGAATAAAGTTGTAATATAATGAAAATAAAGTCGTAATATAATGAGAATAAAGTCAAAATATAACGAGAATAAAGTTGAATACAGTTGTAATATAATGAGAATAAAGTTGTAATATAATAAGATTAAAGTTGTAATATGACGAGAATAAAGTCGTTATATAATGAGAATAAAGTCGTAATATAACGAGAATAAAGTCAAAATATAACGAGAATAAAGTTGAATAAAGTCGTTATATAATGAGAATAAAGTCGTAATATAACGAGAATAAAGTCAAAATATAACAAGAATAAAGTCAAAATATAACGAGAATAAATTTGAATAAAGTCGTAATATAATGAGAATAAAGTTGTAATATAATAGGAATAAAGTTGTACTATGACGAGAATAAAGTCGTAATATAACGAGAATAAAGTCATAATATAACAAGAATAAAGTCGTAATAAAACGATAATAAAGTTGTAATATAACGAGAATAAAGTTGTAATATAACGAGAATAAAGTCATAATATAACGAGAATAAAGTCGTAATAAAACGATAATAAAGTTGTAATATAACGAGAATAAAGTTGTAATTAGGGCTGTCAAAAGATTAATCGCGATTAATCGCATCCAAAATAAAAGTTTGTGTTTACATAACATATGTGTGTGTACTGTGTATAATTATTATTTATATATAAAAACACATCCAATCATGTATATATTTAAGAAAATTTTTTATATTTATATATAAAATATTTATATTTATATATAATATAAATTATAGAAATGTATATACAGTATTTAAATGCAAATATTTCTTAAATATATACATGAATGTGTGTGTATTTATATATACATAATATTTATACACAGTACACACACATATGCTATGTAAACACAAACTTTTATGTTGGATGCGATTAATCGCGATTAGTCTTTTGACAGCCCTAGTTGTAATATAACGAGAATAAAGTCAAAATATATGAGAATAAAGTCGTAATATAACGAGAATAAAGTCGTTATATAAAGAGAATAAAGTCGTAATATAACAAGAATAAAGTCGTTATATAATGAGAATAAAGTCGTAATATAAGGTGAATAAAGTCAAAATATACCGAGAATAAAGTCGTTATATAATGAGAATGAAGTCGTAATATAATAAGAATAAAATTGTAATATAACGAGAATAAAGTCGTAATATAACAAGAATAAAGTTGTAATATAATGAAAATAAAGTCGTAATATAACAAGAATAAAGTCGTTATATAATGAGAATAAAGTCGTAATATAACGAGAATAAAGTCAAAATATAATGAGAATAAAGTTGAATAAAGTCGTTATATAATGAGAATAAAGTCGTAATGTAACAAGAATAAAGTCGTAATATAACGAGAATAAAGTCAAAATATAACGAGAATAAAGTTGAATAAAGTCGTTATATAATGAGAATAAAGTCGTAATATAATAAGAATAAAGTTGTAATATGATGAGAATAAAGTCGTAATATAACGAGAATAAAGTCATAATATAACGAGAATAAAGTCGTAATATAATAAGAATAAAGTTGTAATATGACGAGAATAAAGTCGTAACATAACGAGAATAAAGTCATAATATAACGAGAAAAAAGTCGTAATAAAACGATAATAAAGTTGTAATATAACGAGAATAAAGTTGTAATATAACGAGAATAAAGTCAAAATATAACGAGAATAAAGTCGTAATATAACGAGAATAAAGTCGTTATATAATGAGAATAAAGTCGTAATATAACAAGAATAAAGTCGTAATATAATGAGAATAAAGTCGTTATATAATGAGAATAAAGTCAAAATATAACGTGAATAAAGTTGAATAAAGTCGTAATATAATGAGAATAAAGTTGTAATATAATGATAATAAAGTCGTAATATAACAAGAATAAAGTCGTTATATAATGAGAATAAAGTCATAATATAATAAGAATAAAGTTGTATAATAACGAGAATAAAGTCGTAATATAACAAGAATAAAGTTGTAATATAATGAAAATAAAGTCGTAATATAACGAGAATAAAATCGTTATATAATGAGAATAAAGTCGTAATAGAACGAGAATAAATCAAAATATAACAAGAATAAAGTTGAAAAAGTCGTTATATAATGAGAATAAAGTCGTAATGTAACGAGAATAACGTCAAAATATAACGAGAATAAAGTCGTAATATAACGAGAATAAAGTCGTTATATAATGAGAATAAAGTCGTAATATAACAAGAATAAAGTCGTAATATAATGAGAATAAAGTCGTTATATAATGAGAATAAAGTCAAAATATAACGTGAATAAAGTTGAATAAAGTCGTAATATAATGAGAATAAAGTTGTAATATAATGATAATAAAGTCGTAATATAACAAGAATAAAGTCGTTATATAATGAGAATAAAGTCATAATATAATAAGAATAAAGTTGTATAATAACGAGAATAAAGTCGTAATATAACAAGAATAAAGTTGTAATATAATGAAAATAAAGTCGTAATATAACGAGAATAAAATCGTTATATAATGAGAATAAAGTCGTAATAGAACGAGAATAAATCAAAATATAACAAGAATAAAGTTGAAAAAGTCGTTATATAATGAGAATAAAGTCGTAATGTAACGAGAATAACGTCAAAATATAACGAGAATAAAGTTGAATAAAGTCGTAATATAATGAGAATAAAGTTGTAAGGTTTCGGGAATAAAGTCGTAATATAATGAGAATAAAGTTGTAAGGTTTCGGGAATAAAGTCGTAATACTTTGATAATAATGTCATATTTTTACTAATGTGTTTGAGTGATGTGAACAAGCAGAGCTGCAAAGCGGATACCAAATGACATACCTGTCTTATTAATAAAACAATATGAGAAAGATTAGGGCCAAGCTAAAATAAAAAAGCATCTAGTGGTGGGCGGATCGATTCTAAAGTTTTGATACTTCAGATAGAGGTTTTATCAAAAGACATTATGCTTTTAAATCGTGCTTCCTTACATTTCTTCGGATCCCCAATGGATGTGTAAAATCGTGAATTGGAATATAGGTGTTAAAAACTAGTTCAGTTAAGGATCCAAAATGCTAAATTTTAGTCATGCTTGACTTTATGCAGAACAGACAAAATGTTAAATGCTCTCTGATTTGTAATTCACTTTGGATGCATTTGCTAAATGGACAAATCAAAATGAATCAGATTTTACTTGCGTTAATGCAGATATCTTTAATTAAGGACACAAATACAGATTTAGAATTTAAAAAATGAGGTAGTGAGCTATATATACACAAACATTTGTGTTAAAAATTGTCTCTTCAGCTTTTCATGGTTCACAGCTGTAACCTTATAATAATGATTTATAAGTTGAGCTGTTGCATTAATTTCACAAAAAATTTATTACATTGTTTGACTTTGGCCCACATCAAGATAATTCTAAGAATTATTTTCAATGCAGCGTTGGGCCAAAAATGTAACAAACCTGGGTTGTACTTAAACCTGTGTTGGGTTGGTTTAACCAGTTGGGGCAAATACAAACATTTTTATAGGTTAATTTAACCCAACACCTGGGTTTATCCCTTTTTGACTCAATAGCTGGGTTGAAATAGCCTATCATCTTGTATAATGTACAGTTTGGTAAATAAATAAAATGTTTATCTAAAATTTATTTATATAAGGATTGCTTAGTCACTTTCTACAGATTTTTAATGTCCATACATGTTTAACCTTTGGAAAAGAGGACACTCAGTCCTTTAAGATCATGTGTGCGAGGCAGTAAAAGGGATCGATTAGCTGATGTTAAACTCCTGCCTTTCTCATTAGCTGACAGATTTTATTGAACACTAAACGTCAATCAACTATTGACAAAACTTTTCACACACTGTCAATTTAAGCATCTGGGGCCGGATTCACGAAAACATTCTTAAAAAAAAAAATAAGAAAGTTCTTAAGATAAATTATAAGAAGTGCGTAAGAATGTTCCAAAGTGCAATTCTCAAACATTTCTTAAGAAGTTCTCATTTTTTTTCTTAAGAATATCTTAAATTTGTGTCTTAAGAATAAAATGACACACTTTTAAATGAATTAAGATACCCTGCTAATGAGGTAACAATACACGTATCCATTAATCTTTTGACTACCTTGCGATCATTAACGCGATACAAACGAGTGATGCATCAACAGGATGTTATTCGCTGTTTTAACAGAGGTCAGCTTGTATTAAGGCGGTGCGGTGTGTAAATATAATTCCATAATGTCTCAATCGGTTCGTCATGTGGGTCGAGCGTTCTGGGTGTGCGTGCTTCACTCTCCGTGCCCACGGATTCGTCTCCCGCGCTCACGTGTCAAGAGAAGGACGCGGAGGGTGAAGCATGCCCGCGGTTTCGGAGCCCTCGACTCTCATGATGGAGCGATTACCGGTTCGCCTCCCGCTTAGAGCGAGTTTTAGCTGTTAAGTAATTTCACAATAAATTTAGGCTCCTACGGAGGAAGTTAAATGTTTGCTAATATTATCACTAATACTTATTTGTGTTTCATAACATATTAAGCCATTAAACTTCATTATATGAGTGTGGAATTCCTCTTTAAACTAATCTATGTGAAGTAAACTGATTAAATTGCCATAATACAACTTGTCATATTTAAAACAATCACATTAACTCATAAAACATCTTACATTTTGAGATTTAAGACTACTGTAAGGTTATCCTAACTTTTAAGATGTTATTTAAGACAGTTTATTTTTCGAGAATTGGAATTCTTCTTAAGTTTATTCTTAAGAACATACTTAAGGAAAAAAATAAAAACTTTCTTAAGAAGCTTTTTTGAGAATACAAAATATTCTTAACTTTTTTCTTAAGCTTGAATTTAAGATAAATATGGCAGCTAAGAAGATTTTTCTTCTTAAGAATGTTTCGTGAATCCGGCCCCTGGTTTTCTGTCATAATTAGATGTTTTATTACATTTTCCTCCATTGTAGACACACAGAAATCTTTCTGTATTTTCAGCTTTTTCCAAAATTATTCAGCATTGTTTTTTTAACTTTCCTCAAAAAATCCTCAGGTAAAACCAGACATGTGTATAGAGTAGGATGTGCGTGTTCATGTTTAAAAGATTTCAGAGATACAATAGCGATGATTTAGCTTTTCAACTCTGAAATCAAAGATTTGGATTTCTCCAAATCCCAATAAATACTGGTGTAGCCCTCACTGAGTGTTGTGTGTGCGGTGTTCGGGATTATAATTGGATTGTGGTAGTTGTTATGCTGTAAGAGTCTTCAGGGGGTTTTGTAATGACTGAATAGTTTAAGTCAAAATGACTGAGGTCGTGCAGACTCACGAGAGAGATGGAAGAGAAGTGTGTGTGTGCGTGCGTGTGTGTGCGCGTGTGTGTGTGCGCGTGTGTGTGTGTATGTGTGTGTGTGTGTGTGCATTTGTGTGTGTCAGGGTGTTGAGCAGTGGTATCAAAGTAGGGCTTCAAAGCTCATCAGAGAAGTCTCATGGGTAATCTGCTATCCTGCACTGCACTTGTTCAAAGCAGCACACTGTGAATGCCAGTTAGTGAGAGAGAGAGAGAGAGAGAGAGAGAGAGAGATGAAAAATGAAAGAGAGAGAATGGACAGAAAGTGTGCTAGTGTACATCTTTGTCGATACTCATGTTGTTTGTGGGAGTGTGTTCATTTTAAATGCTCAAGGTTTGTTGTTGTATGTAACTGCTGTTATTACAGATTTCAACACACACTTAATGTATCATTCAGTCAAGTACACTCGTTCCTAGTTGTCACTGGGGCAGTACCCTTTAAAAGGTTTCTTATATGTACCATTTAGATCCAGATACGTTGTATACGTTTGTATGTATACGTTTGGTACCAATATGTTCCTTTATGAACTCTTTAGTACAAATGTGTACTCTTTGAAAGGGTACTGCCCCAGTGGCATCAAGGGTCCATTTTTTCTAGCAGTGGAAAAAAGGGACTTAAAGGGATAGTTCACCCAAAAATGAAAATTCGGTCACACTTTATTTTACGGTATCACTGTTATAGTGTAATTATACATTTAAGTACTAAGTCATAATCATTAACCCTTATGTGTTGGGGATGTTTTCATCCACTAGAGGGTTTTTTTTTACTCTTAATTTGTCCACAACTTTCTCTCTGTTTTAGCAAATTCAATGATTTTTGGTGAAAAATCCTATATTTACATATATTTTAAGAAAATGCTTTGAAATTTTTCAAAAACTCAACGATATACCGTGGGCAAATTTACAACACTTTCGTAAAACATCTACTAAATTAAACGGCTATAAAAATGTATCAGATTAATATTTTTTCCAAATATTTTTTCATAAATCTGTTAATCAACCTCAGTACTGATCAAAACTACTAAATCTTTACAAAAATTCCATGATTTTAACCCTTTAATTGCCAAGTTCATAAGTGGTGTCACTGATTTGGGGAAAAACACAAACAAAATGATAGATTTTCAATATAAAAGTGATTGTAAACTTATCTTTTTCACAGTCTTGGACATGTCAAAGATTGGTCAAAACATTGGCTTTGAAGCATTTTTAGTTTTTATGTAGCATCAGTTTTAATTTTTTTTCTCCCTCATTTATTGTTAGTGGCTGTTTTTGCCCCACTGACTTCCATTATAACCACATTTTTTGATTGCAGGGCTATGACACCTTATTATCATGCATTTTTGAATGTTGGTGTTTTTTTCTTTTGCTAAGAGGTCAAATATGTCATTTTTACTGTTGATCACCATGTGGCACTATTAACCCTTTAGTAGGCCTATGCAAAAACAGAGTTGTACATTGAGTTATATGGAGTATAACTCCATAATAAAAGCATATTTTGTGTGTGTGTGTGTGTGTGTGTGTGTGCGTGCGTGCGTGCGTGCGTGCGTGCGTGCGTGCGCGCGTGTGTCTCTTCATCATTTTCTTACTTTCATCTTGTTACAGACCTGTATACATTTCTTTGTTCTGATAAACACGAAGAAATATACACTGTCAGAAAAAAAGGTTTAAAATTGTACCTTTTCTGTCACCGTGGTGGTACCTCAAAGGTTCAGTTTTGTACCACAACACATTGAAATATTGTACCTTTGAGGGTACCACCCCAGTGACAGAAAAGGTACAATTTTAAACCTTTTTTTCTGACAGTGTATTTTGAGGTATGTTTGTAACCAAACAGTCCGTAGGCCCCATTTACTTCCATAGTAGGGAAAAAAATGAATACTGGGCCATGTGTGTTTGGATTTTGTTGTCCCCTAATAATAAAAACCTTCATTTAAAAACTGTATGTTGTGTTCACTTGTGTTATCTTTGACTCATATTTACATTTGCAGTGTTGGGGAAAGTTACTTTTAAAAGTAATGCATTGCAATATTAAGTTACTCCCTAAAAAAGTAACTAATTGCCTTACTTAGTTAATTTTCATGGAAAGTAATGCTTGTGTTACTTTTTCTTACTTGGCTGAGGCTTGATCTATTTCAGGCCTTGCAGGTGTTTTTTATGACAGAAAAGTTCTGCATATAGAGATTGCACATTGCCATCGCAAAAATGTCAAGCTCTGGCCTGCCATCTCCGTGTTTGCAGCGATCTGAACAATTCATTCAAACTGATTCGCGAACCAATTTAAAACGTTTGGCCCATTCGCTTTGTAAAGAATCGACTCAAAAGACTCATTTATTTGCAACACTTTGTAAGGAATCGACTCAAACGAGTCATTAATTCGCGAATGCGCCAGAAACACAAGATAGCAATTTAAAAATAAAATAAACATTTCGTAATTGATTAAAATACAGTAACGAAGGAATGCTGCTTAGTGTAAACGCATAGTGTAAACGAAGTAAAAGTACAATTTATTTTTTCCACCTCGGAAGGGCAACTTGAGTCGAGAAGGGCATATGGGCAGTTGCCCGGGCAACCTGAGCAACCCCCCTGTGCACGTCCCTGGGGGGCAACACTTTTTCACACCACTGTATAAATCTCAATTTTAAAAAAATTGACCCGTGATATTGGAATATGACACATAATAATAAACTCTATTACATTTGATTTGGCTTCGTGTGATTATTTTTAGTAGTACGTCTATTGATTTTTGTACAATTTTGCACAAACATGACACTTTTTGTCATGCAGTATGAGCTCACATGAGATCTCATAACTATATTTATAATAATATTAAAACTATTTATAATGAAGTGACATGAATACATTCAGAATCTGGAGAAGAGATGATTAGTTAATGAAGAACAGCATGACTTGTGTGCCAACAGTGAGTGAAGTCCCCAGAGAAATCATAACACTCGTCACCCGTCATTCTTTCACTCTTTCTGTCATCCTATGAACGCATTTTAATCTAACACCCCAAACAACCCTTCAAACACACACACTTGGGTCTCTCGGGTGCTGGATGTTGCGTTCTCTTTGTTTTGCTATTTGTTAAAGTTTTGTCTTGTTGTTGCAGGCAGTGCAGAAATATTCAGACTTTTATCTTGAAGAGAAAGCTACAGAATCCTAATGAGCTGAATATCTCTCACTCGCACATGAATTCAGATTCATACACCCTTCAAATGTTAATGTTTTATTTTTAAATCCAGCTTTGCATCAGTTTTTACCTCCTGCATTTTGACATGTGTAGATTAGTTAGTTGTCATACAAACCGTGTGCTTCTGTGTTAGATGCACAAGTGTGTGTGGGTACCTGCTATTCATCAAAATCTCCTCACAAAGATAGGAATACCGGTACATTATTTATTGATATTGTGGGGACATTTTAGGCCCAGAATGATGTTTTTTGAAAATCTGAAATAGCATCAAGTGTTCTGTGTGGGTTGGGGTTTGGTTAAAGGGAAGGGAATCGAATCTAAAGTTTGTCCAGTATCTGTATGTGTGTGCATATTATTGATCACATGGGTTTTTTTATGTGTTGAATTTGATAAAGTGTGTTTTATATACACTGAAAAAAAATGATTTAATAAAAAATTTTAAGGTAAGTGGTTGCAATCAATTTATTTAAGCTACATTTAAACATTGATTGATTGATTGATTGATTGATTGATTGAATGATTGATTGATTGATTGATTGACAACCTTGTTGTAAAATGGTATATGTTATTAAAATCATATGAATAATGAAACACTGTTGTATAATCAAAGTGTATTTATTGTATTTCACCCTGTACACTGTAAAAAAAATTCAGAAATGCATTTTTGTCAAATCAACATGCAGTATATTTTTATGTTACTATAACTTAGCATATTAAGTTAAACAATTTCAACTTTTTTATGTCAAAGCTTTAAATAGTAGGTTGAATTGGCTAGCAAAACCAAGTTGTTTGAACATTTTCATGCTGCATTTTTTACAGCACATATCATATTACTGTATTTGTTTTTCATATGTTATTAATGAGACTCTGTTATGAATCAGAAACACATTATAAGTTAATCTGGGTGTTATTTTCTTTAGTATTTCTGTGCATAATGATCTGGGTGTTTTCATGATATTAACTTTATGTTGCTGCAGGATTATTAAATTATACATACAGTACATGCTGTATAACACACACACGCTTGATACAATGTAGACATCGGTCTTTGATCAATCCGTCGAGCTGTCAGTCAAATGACATCATCTACAGTTGTCATGATGGGGACTTCAAGTATCACCATGGTGATGGGGTGTGAATGAAGAAGTCATGTTTGTGATGTGAAACATGACAGAGTTGAGAATAAAGAGCTGAACTTGGACCCTTATTCAGACCGCTCTGTGTGTGACATTCAGACTCCATCCATTACTGTAAAAGAAAACCTCACCTTCAAGGTCAATGGAGAGTCAAACTGGATGTGAGAGGTTATATGATGGTAGAGGACTCAATAAAAACCATTACACTGACATTGTCGTATGACCTGGTGTATTGTTAAACATTTTCTTGACTTCTCTTTTCAAGGTTAGAAGTTCAAACTCTTCTCTAAGAGTCATTTACATTCATGCATTCGGCAGATGCTTTTTTATTTACAAGCTCTGCATTTTGTTCTCTATTAAATCTCTGTGAGAAATGTTTGAGATAATTAAAGATGCATTTACATTGAATGTAAACAAAGATAAAAAAAAAATTCCCTCATGTGGCGCAGTTCGGATATGACCCACGAACGTGTAAGCAGGAAAAAATGCATACATTCTGATATTCTCCGATTGGTTTTAGGCCTCATTCATATGTGGAAATAAATCAGATACATGCATTCGCGTCCATAATGCAAGCTCTCAAAATGTGTCGTGCATCATTAAAAAAAGCAATGCTTGCAAATGACATCAACTCAGGTGGATCACACGACTCTTCTTAGCAGGGCAATGGAGGATGACGGGTCCACTTAGTGTCCATTGCATATCACAACATTTTATTTCCTCTGTGGTTTAAGCTTTTCTGGGTCAGTATGTTTACCTTGAATTGTTTGGCCAAGTGTTTAGTGTAAATGCCGGATACGAGTTGCTTTTAAAATATGATGTAAGCAGGTCATCAAAAATATCGGTTATCGGAATTGGGCATCAAGATTTGCAGCCTAACAAAGATCAGAGCCGTTTGATGTCAGACTGTTGGATTTTTGTCATTTGGTAATATATGATTCATGTGTTCTCACATCACATTTATTCAGTGCTGTATATGTGGATATGAGTCTGTGTCGGACAGATGGTGTCGCTTTGGTTGATGCCAGAGTGTTTTTTAGAAATGTTTTGATGGAAGTGTCAGCAGAATAGTGTTCACACTCGCCATCCAGACACACGGCCATCTGCTCGTCCAGACTCACATCTAGAATCATTCACGTAATACCTCACTGATCTAGAACCAGTACTGTAAAAATAATGGTTTTACATCAATCTTCGGTTGAAAACTAATCTACACCTCATTAATCTCACCGATAACTCATAAATAACAAAAACAGCTTCTGTGTAAAGTGTGTCATTTCTACATCTCTAAGCCTTTATTACAAAATAATAAAAAATTGCATCTGGGATTTGTCCGGGATCGTTAGATTTTTGTGTTAATTCACACTGCCAATGATTTTCCAGAATCCTCTAAAGACACGTGATGTATTTAAAGTCCTGTGCAGCATCTACAGTTTGCTTATTATTCGTGATTTCTCTCTTGAGAAACCACATGCATGCATGTTTGTTTATTATAAGTTTTTATTACACGGCTCTCTGGAATGCTTCATTCTGATTGGTCAGTTGAGACATTTGCAGGTTCGTTCTTTTCAAATAATAACCGCTCCAAAGTAATAACGCATAGCCGGTACTACTTGTACGAGTAAAATCGCTCCGCGCCAATAAAGATCAATAAAGATTACTGTCTGTTTGGCGCCATCTTGTGACAAACACTCGACAACCACGACAAGACACAGACAGCTTACTGAGACTGAACTTGTCAAAATAGAGCATGACAGCTACGAAGCCAACACACAAAAAAATACAGAATGGGGATTAAAACTTCTCAAAGACTGGCTAAAAGAGAAAAAAATGGAGACAGACAAGTATGAAGCAGAGGATCTTAATAAGGTATTACGATCATTTTATGCATCTGTGCAAAGTTTCGCGGAAGGATAAACATGTTAATTTAAAACAAATATGCCAAAAAAAATGTTTCAAATTCATATTCATGTCCGGTTTTTTTCTTATGTGACAAGTAGCCGTGTAATAAGCGGGATAATGTAGAGGCAGCCGGTAGTTATCGGGAAATAAGCCCCTTCAGTGTGATACAAGACCCTCCGCTTCGCGTCGGGTCCTGATCACACTGTCGGGGCTTATTTCCCAATAACTACCGGCTGCCTCTACATTATCCCTTACATAAAGGAGCTTTGTTATACTGGTGAAAGATCTCATTGCTCGCTGTGAATGTTGATCTGGGTTTAAAAGACTTGAACCATAACTTTGGGATGACTCGCGTGTCCTCACTACTGCACGCCCCTTGTATGTTACAGCAATGTTACCTCTTTACGAGAGCGATCCCAGAACAATTATGGGACGTGTTTGTGTTCACACAGAAGCCTGTCTGCCAATTTTATGGAAATATTCTGGGATCAAAGTGCTGTGTGAATGGGGTTTAGCAGTATTTTGGCTCAAGGCTGTGCTTGGACAGCTATTAGACATCTATTTTTTTACTTGCTGGGCATTCGTGAGCATCATAACCACATTTATATCCAAGCTGTTTTTTGTGAATAGCGCTAAAGAAATCATTTTGAATTTGAAATGTAATTCCTTGAAAACATGCTCAAAGATGCTCTCTAGGTAGGCAAACCACTGGGTTTTGAAACTCATGACATAGTTTATTGTACCCAAGAGCTTTATAAGGACTAAATGTTGATGTGTGTGTGTGTTTGTGGACATTAAAGAAACATAAGCAATAAAATATTAATGCTGGAAAGCACATACTGTAAAACACATGCACAACACACACACAACACACACACTAAAAGTGTTTGTGAATCATGTGGTGCTTTTACTTGAACCATCAGCAATGATTTCTGCCTGAGAGACAGGTGAGAAATCTTGCAGAAAATCATTTAAACGTGTTGGTGGGTTCAATTGAAACAACATCAAAGAAATGTATCAGTAACTGCATGCACACAACACCTCAGCATGACAACAACTTGTGTGTATTTTGTAATCTTAATATTTTCAATGCATTCTTTCTATTTGAGCATATTGTCTTTATCTGAGATATTTGATTTCTCTGAAATGTGTTGTGTTTTTAAACTTTATGTGTAAAAAATTGTTATGATTTGAGGACAGGTGTTCCGTGAAGTTAAAGCTCTCCCGTGTGATATTACATCATTAACTCTTTCACCGCCATTGACGAGTTATCTCTTCAATTAAGAGGAAAACGCTTCCCCGCCAATGATGAGATTTTCCGCCTTTCCGCAATACCACTGCTATCCACCACAACTTTTTAAACCCGGAAGTATTGCCCTATGGCAAGTGGCTGCATGTCCGTGTCTGTTTTAAAGATCGCTCTGAATCGGATCTCTATGAAAAGTCCGTCACAAAAATGGAATTATCTCTGCTTTTTGCTCAAAATGTGGTGTTTTTGCAGAAACCTACCTATATTCAAAAGCTGATTACAAAAGAACCACTGAAGGTAGGATGAAACGTTTTTTTTTTTTTTTTTTTTGAAAGCAGAGGGTCTGTTCTTTCATTTGGTATATTGTATGTTTATATATTTAAAGAAGAACATTTTTTCTGGAAGGCATTAAACTTTGGTGAAAATCATGAAAAACGCTGGCGCTGGCTGGCAATTTTTTTTTAAACGCTGGCGGTGAAAGAGTTAACATAAAGTTTAATTGTTGGGTGTTTGATAAGAGTTCAAGGTGTGTTTGAAAATCATCAACACAGAAAATGTTTTCTATTAACTCTTTCCTCGCAATTCACGAGTTATCTCAATTAATGACGCTTTCCTGGCGAATTTTTACGGTAATCTGTAATTCAGATATTATCCATTAGATGGCTCTCTTACACAATTAAAAAAAACTAAAGCAAAAGCTAATTTAACAACATTTTAAACTCTGTGTATGTTTTGATCGTCGTTCTGAATCTGATCTCTAATAAAATTCATTTTAAAAATGAAAAATGTCAGCTTTTTGCTGAAAATGTGGAATTTTTGAAGAAATGAAGATAGGATGAAAAAAAATTCTGTTTGTTTGTTTGAAAGCAAAAGGTCTGTTCTTTTTAATTTTATGTATTTGTATGTTTATATATTTATAGAAGAACATTTTCCTGGAAGGCGTTTTGTGAAAATCACAAAGAATGCTGGCGGGCAACTTTAAAAAAAAAGGCTGGCGGGGAATGAGTTAAAGGTGCATTGTGTAACTTTTAGAAGGATCTCTTGACAGAAATGCGATATAATATACATTACTATATTATCAGTGGTGTATAAAACCCTTACATAATGAACTATTATGTTTTTATTACCTTAAGAGCTGTTTTTATACGCCACGGGTCCCCTTGCATGGAAATCGCGTCATGTTTCTACAGTAGCCCTAGCGTGTTTCATCCCTACGTTGTCTCAGACGACGACATGTTTGTCCTGTGGCAACTACCGTGTGCGTTTTGAAATTGAGGGGTGAGCTGTTGGTTGCAATTTTCAATCTCACCACTAGATGCCGCTAAAATGTACGCATCACCTTTAAGAATGTCAAAACATACATTTTTAAAACTATAATGTTTTTGTTGCAGCTATATTTCATTTTTTTTCTCTTCCTCTCTGACCTTCACATTGAAATTCACTGCATAAACACAGATCAGACTGAATTTCATAAACAATGACCTTCACAAAAACAGCACAAGGTTTAAAAAAACGTTCTCAAATTTTACCTAAAAGCCCAAATCTCTGAATAATAAATGTTGATGTGTAAATGCAGGTGGTCATGTGATCGCCTGATGTCAGTATGGAGTGTATGAGTTGTATTGCAGATAATAGTAATAAACAATAAACTGTAACACTGCAGGAGTTTAGAGCTGTGAACCTTCATGATAAAAAAGTGCAAAGGTAATTTGATTTCTGTTAATGTGACCCGGGTGAGGTTTAGGGTTTGAGGCGGGTCAGCTCTAAAACTTATGATGTTATGATATGATGGGGTTTGTGGTGTGAGGTTTATTGATTGTTGACCGCTTTCCTGTCTGTGGCAGAAATATTTGACTGGTTAATCCATTTCAGCGTGTGTGTGTGTGTGTGTGTGTGTGTGTGTGTGTGTGTGTGTGTGTGTGTGTGTGTGTGTGTGCTAACAAGCCTGGCCTAATCAATAACTGCTTAATCAGCCATAGCTCACATCAAAGGGTCGTGAGAAAGTGCATCTTTCTCTCTTTCTCTCTCTCTCTCTCTCTCTCTCTCTCTCTCTCTCTCTCTCTCTCTCTCTTAACCATGTAAAAATTACTTTTTTTCTATCGACTTTTGTTTCTTATTTATTCAGTTTACTGTAGTTATTGTATGTGCCTTTGTTTGGTCTTAAAGCAGCTATTTCATAAAAAAAAAAATTTTTAGTTTTCCCTTTCTCTCTCTGTCTCTCTCTGAACCTTGCTCTGTAAAAAATGACCCCGTGACCCAATCTGACAGCTTTCCAATGGAAAAGAGAAATTAATCTTGGAGAAAGGAAACAAAGTGTGTTATAAAAAAATGCTTAAGATTACACTCATTGTTTACCAGTAAAAGTGTACACAAACACACACACACAGCTCTCACTTTACCCATTCATGTAGTTTTTGTTATTCTGTCCACACACAGACACACAGACACACACACACAATGTGTGATGAAAGTGTATGTTGTGTGTGATTGAGGCGATACATCAGTGTGCATTACGTACTCATCTGTTACCTGGCATCAGTCCTGTACATCACACTAGAAGGTGAGATTGTAGTACAGTACAAGTGTGAAGTGTTTGATATATATTCTAGATATATTTTGTTTTAGAATACAATGTATTATTATTATATTCATAACTTACTCAGAATTAATCATAATGACTTCAGGGAGTTTTATAATGAATTACTGTCTTTGTGGGTTTTGTATGAGGTTAACAGGCATTTCTTTTCTTCCTTAAATGAGCTTTCCTCTATCAAGTTTCTAAGTGGGTTTCAGGATGATGTTTTTTGTGCGAGTAAAGAAAAACATTCCTTGGAGCATTTTTAGTATTCCAGGGATAATGAATTTGACTCGATGTTACTCTCTCTCACTATGTATGTATGTATGTATGTGAATATTACTTTTTTTTTATGGTTTTCTGAATAAATTTGTCATAAAGTGTGATCTGATCTTCATCTTAGTCAGGGTATTGACAAACATAACGTGTCTAAAAATAATTACACAAAACTATTCTGATCTTTATATATTTTTAACACACCCATTCAACATTCAACATGGCAGTGGAAAAAGTAAGTGAACCCTTAGCATTGATAACTGGTTGACCTCCCCATGTGATTGACCAAGGACAAAAAAGAAGGAAAGAACCCCAAACCATTGGGACCTTGGAAAAGGGTGGACCTGAAGGCCTACATGTCATTTAACATTACTCAATTTTACAATATAGTACTGTTTAAATTAATTACATATGGTTTTTTGAGTCATGGGTTGAATAATTTTCAGATCAGCAAAAAAGTGATGTGGGAAAATAAAATAAGAACAAATCAAGAAATTACAAGCATATAAAATAAAAAAGAACAAAGTTACAAAGAAATATAATCAAATGAATAATAACATTGTAATAACACATTGTTTTAAATATAATTCATCTTTTTAAAGCTATAGAAGTGATTTTCATTTTGTCATCTGTAGTTTGATTAACATAGTGACACAAACATAAATATTTCTTATAAGCAACCCAGTCTTACAAAATTTTTAACAGATTCTTTTTTCGTGATGTTGTTCTCATCTCAGAAATAAATATTGTCATTTTGCCTTTTTATCTACCATTAAGAAAAATTAAAGGCACATTGTGTTGTGTGAAACAGTATTTCATGTAACGTGCCACATTGTGTGTGCGTGCGTGTGCGTGCGTGCGTGCGTGCGTGCGTGCGTGTGTGTGTGTGTGTGTGTGTGTGCGCGTGTGTGTGTGTGTGTGTTGGCACACTTCAATGATCTTTCTATTTCTAGCACAAGTTATTGAGCCGGTTAGAGGCGTGACCTTTCACCCTCTTTACTCTCGCTCCTCTGACTGTGGACATACATGTTTACATCAGTCCTTATGTTATCATGCTGAAGGTCAGAGCCGCAGTCCTTTCTCTACAATATTTTCATCTGTCTCTTTCAGTGTTTCTCATTCATTTGTATGTTTGTAATCCTCACAGTCATGACAGTACAGTAGATGCAGCAGCTCCACACACCCTTCACAGTGACCTCCAGACCGCTCAAGGTGAATGAAACCATTCCTGTTGTGATGCTCTGAGTTAGACAAACAGACACGAGGAAACGCTGCTGTCCAGATATTGACATGAACTATAAACATTTTGACTTTTGATTGTTTAGGCAAACTCTTTTCAAAACTACACAGTCAGCAAGAGAAGATTGAATTTAGATTTTCTCAGCTGAATACAGTGTAATACTGTTAAAGATTTTAGACATGTATAACCATTTTAAGTCTTGCACATTCAAAACAAATATATGAAGCAGACTTACAGCTCAATAAATCATTACAGATACCGAAGAAATTATGAATAATTGCTTTGAATGATTCAACTTTTTCTTATATATATATGCAAGATATTTTGGTTTGGTTTGTATATTTTGGGGTTATGCTTTGTTTTTTTCACAGTAAAAGTTTACAGGTGAATGCTTGCGTGTTGCATGACAAGTTCAAAATAATACAAGTTTAATTGATTTGCCAAATATATGTATGGAGGTACAGTATTTCTGAGATCGAGCACCATCTAGTGGTGGACACAGTTACTGCAGCGATCCTTTCCGTCTTTACACACAGTTAAAATTAGGCCACTGTTTTATCATAGGGGACAGAGATTAGCTTAATCCAGGACTAGGCCTTAGTTTAATTAGGAAATATAACTAGTTTTAACAAACATTCCTTGCTAAAAACATTACTTGGGTGCATTTTGAGGCAAAAAAACGGGCAATGATGTATTTTAAGATATGTCAGTGCAAGTTGTTTTCAGTTTGGACAGCTCTTACATTTATTTTACTCTATACTAATCTAATTCCTGTCTGGGAAACCACCCAAAATACTTTAAAGTAGTGTTGGGCAAATATTTATCTAGATGAATCTCATACAAAATAAAAGTTTTTTTGCATAATATATGAGTGCGTGCTGTGTTTAATTATTATGTACATATAAACCACACACATTCATGAATGTATTTAAGAAACATTTACATGTGTACATATATATTTATTAATATTTGTATATATTATATATAAACAAAAAAATGGATATATGAAGAAAAATGTTTTGAAATGTATATATGTATGTGTGTGTGTGTGTGTGTGTGTGTGTGTGTGTGTGTGTTTAAATATACATAATAATTACACAAATGCACTTTTATTTTGTGTGTGATTAATCGTGATTACCCAATTTATAAAAATTATTTACAAATTTTAAACTGTCTAAGTTTTAATAATGGTTCGGAATCTGATCTCAATTATTTCAGCTTTTTGCAAAAAAGTTTATAAGCAGAGAAAAAATATATGAAAGGTTTTTTTCCGTTTTGTTTGTTTGTTTGAAAGTAGAGGGTCTGTTCTTTCATTTGCTATATTTTTTTTATATATTTTTAGAAGAAAATTTTCCAGGGATGCATTTTGTGAAACTTTTGTGAAAATTACAAAAAAAATGCTGGCGGGGAATGAGTTAAATGTAGCTGTTTGTTGAAATTTTCTGAGAATTTGATTAATTGTTAAAATGTTTCAAATGTTTCAAATGCACAAATACTTTCAGCACTTTATAAACAAAGCTTTGATTTATTTGTAATTTTTTTTGTAATTTTTTTTGTAACAACATTAAAATAAATGAGTGTTCTTGCATAGTTTTGATGAGTTCACTATTATGGTAAAATGTAAAAAAAATATTAATACATTTTAATAAAGTTAATGTGTTGTATGGAAAGTTATGGGATAATGTTTTTGTAATTTCATAATTTCACCACTAGATGGCAGCCGATATTCACACTACATAACAACCCAATTATGACTTTTTAATTTATAATTCTTCTAAACATACATTTCATCAAAGCAACATTACATCTAAATCTATAATATATAAATGGCGATGAAGTTTTAAGTGCCTTTGCATTAACAGACCTATTGTGCAATGTACAAAACATTTGTTTCACTTTAAAGTAGGCCAGATTCGTGCATATAATACATATATCAAATTTCCCCATCATAAGCATGTTATTAACCGAAATTCTGTCCACAAATAAGGAACATTTGTGTAAAATCAGTCATGAATATCACCTACAATGAAAATAATAATAGGTTTCAACATTATCATAAAACTCATTTACTGGTTTCAAGTCTTCGTCGTGAAAATTCACTGGATGGATGGATATACACCATTTAAACTGGATGTCTATTAGATACGAAATGTTTCCAAACAAGATTAAAATTGAAGAAGTTTGCGGTTTTCCACCAGGTCCATTTGACTGCACGTTCTGATTCCAGCCAGTGGGTGTCGCTGTGTCGCACGACGATCCCAGTGGATCCAGTGGACGGGATCGCGCTGTTGTGGCAGTCAGATACACACACGCGCGCGCACACCAGCAAAAGCTTTCACTGTCTGTCCAGCGTGTTCATGTGAACGGATTGTTGCGCTTTTCCCTGGATCTAGAAAACCACACGGGCTCGATACATCACAATGCGTGGCTGAGGAGAACCATTCAGGATTCTAGTTTAAAATTCCCCGTTTTCCTCCCTTGACCGCGCAAACTGAGGATCCGGCCAGCGCGGCGATCATGTCGGGGAAAATAGAAAGCAAGCACGGTAAGCGTTCACCGGCCCTTCCCTTAACTTACATCTGTTAACTTTACCGAAATCCGCTGTGTTTCCAAATACATGTTTAGGGATGCATTACATGCATTGGTTTTTCATCTTTCATTTGGCCCAGAAAGAGAGAGAGAGCGAGAGAGGGGGAGTGAAATAAATCAGTGCCCGTTAGCACACGCTAGCGCGAGGCAGGACGGGACATTTAAACGGGACCTTCTCGGTTTCACACAAACCCAAATAAGATGTTTCTGTTTTCTGTCTGTGTTATTAAACATGCATTTATCCATACGTGCACGTGAATGCGACTCATACACACCTCGTAGCCTGCTGCTGTTGTCAATTATGATCAGACAAGACTGAGATTCAATGCTGTGCTGTTATGCATGACTTTACTACATCTGTTTTTTGTATCAGGCCAGGATTGTTGGTTGTTTGAAGAAGATTGACAGCACTTATAGGTGTTTAACATGTGCCAACACCATTAAGTTGAATTTTAACATGACTGACTTAAAAATATTTAAAGAGTTCATAAGTCTGTAAAGTATGACACTTGTTAGATTTAATGGAGATATATGTGACCAAACCGCCTTAAAAAGTGATCCTAAATAGTGTAGATATAAATTCTGGGTTTTAGAAGTTGATAGAAATGTGTATGTTGTTTTTTGATTTAAATCCCTCTGCTGTGTGAAGAAAATGTGTAGTAAAGTTGTGTATGTGCACAATGCTTGAGAAAATGCATCACATGCCACAAGTTGGTTTTCCAGTCTTAATGTTTCGTTTACTAAAGTAGATATTTGTCCTGCTTTGCAAACTATGTTTATGTTATGAAAGAGTTGTTTGACTTTCCTCGGTTTGTTTTTCCGCATGTGGCACATCCTCAGGAATATGACAACACAAACTGGACGTTCTCGAGTATGAGATGTGTGTTTGTGTGCGAGTTAAAACCATAAAGTTGTGTTAAACTGTGTAAGAGATGTCTGGTTGTAAACTAACAGAGAGCAACAGGAGGTTTCTTTCGGCAGTGGGGCGGAAACTCAATCCCCCGGTCATCTCACCCAAAGCAGCTGTCCCGTACGCCCGATCGGGTCAGGGTTTAGGGTGAGGCTCCAGGGCAAGCTTTGTTGTTTAGTATATGTTATATAAATATCTTAAGGTTGATCGCTGTTACTAAGGATGTGTGATATTTCTGTGACTGTGTTGTTGGTATCAGCTGATGATACTTGAATCACTTATTTTTTTTATGCACTTGTAAAAGTTTATTCATTCTCCATAACACTAACTGAAAAACATTTTATTATCAGCCAAAATGTTGACATTCGCTACATCTGCTTTCTTGTGTATTGGAATTCCCGTGCGCGGGAAGGTGAGGAATTCTTATCCTGAGGCGTTTCTCACCTCAACATTCCTTTGTGGCTCACTTGAAAGGCTCATTTGTCTGATGTTGGTGCAGTTGAACGTGTCTGAGCTTTATAAATCATGCCAGCGCGCTTCATGGAGAACTGACCTAATCTGAAGTCGTCCTGTAGTCGTGGAGGTTCTCTGCACTTTTCTCATTCTTTGCATGCTTCTTTCAGGTCTGTGTTGTGTCCTGTCTTGTATCGACCTGCAGGGTGTGTGTGCGGGGCGAGTGAATTCTGGGGCTGAGCACAGTTAACCCGGCGTCTATAACAGTAACAGGACAGACTGTGCAGAACTGTGCCTGTGCTGATGTAATGCTTAGCATCAACATGTTTCTTTGTCACCGTGGATACGCTGGTGATGTCATAGAGACACTGTCATTGATACAGAAACAATATAAAATGTCAGCCTGCTATGATCTTTCTCTCTCTCTCACAATTTATAGTATTTGCCTGTGTTATAGAGAAATAAGTTATTTAGAAATTCTCTCTCTCTCTCTTTCTATCGCTCTCTCTCTCTCTCTCTCTCCCCCCTGTGTTGTTAAACAAAACCAGGAAACTTATACGACCTCCCTCAACTTCCTTACAACAATGAGAAAATTAATTATTAGGTGGAAAATTAGTGTGTGAGAAATCTTGTGTGTGTCTCTTGCCTTCAGACCCTACAGTTGCGTTGGTGGGCAGTATGACCAAAATCATTTACCACAGTAAATGAGTCATTAAATATCACAATTATGGTGAAAAATTGCGTTATTAATAGGAGGGGTGTAAAATTCCAAAAATACTACGCATCTATGCATCACATGGTTTGCAATAACTGATTGATTTTAATACTTCAAAATGTTATGCATAGCCAAAGTTGTAGGTTGATGCAGATGGCAAAGAGACAGAAAGAATGTGAGACATGCTAGGGTTGTCAAACGATTAATCATACAAAATAAAAGTTTGTGTTGCTTAATATATGTGTGTGTGTGTCCTGTGTGTAATTAATATGTGTATAATATATAAATACACACAAATAAATGTATAAATTTAAGAAAAAATGTATTTATATATCATTTTTTTAAATGTGTGTATATGTGTGTATAATATAATATAAAATTTATAAAAATATAAATAAAAAGTATATACACATGTAAATGTTTCTTAAATACATTCATGGATGTGTATTTATATATATACATAATAATACTACACAGGACACACTACAGGCATATATTATACAAACACTAACTTTTATTTTGTGTGCAAATAATCGCGAATAATCGTTTGACAGCTTGAATTATTACATATTTTGTAGGGCTGCAACAACTAATCAATTAAATCGATTTTTGAGTGTTAAAATTTTTTTATTTTAACGCAGAGCGTTTCTCTCTCGCACTGTGTTCTCTGTTGTTTCCACCGCTGCATTTTGTATTGTTTTCTGAAAAAAAATTAAGTTGTTGTTTGTTTGCTTAAAACAAGCTAAATTATCTGCCAATGGGTTAATAAAATAATCTTGTTTCTGTTTGATATTATATCTCATTAAGATTATTTTTCTTACCCCATTGGCAGATAATTTTGCTTCTGATTTGTATTGTTCTTTATTTTTTTATAGGGGTGTAACGGTACGTGTATTCGAACCGGACCGTTTCGGTTCAGGGCTTTCGGCACGGTGCGCACGTGCACCGAAAGGCCGAATGCATTTTGTGTGCGCCTGTGCGGAACATAATACGTGCGTTTCCGCACGAACATATTAAGTGGCGGAAGTCTCCGCGTTCAGCGCAAGTCTTCTGTCAAACATATAACATAATTCGGCCCGCAGAAAGATTTTTATTTACTTAGTTGTATATCCGTTTGATTATTGATGTAAACGTTTACGTGTCGTATCTAAAAGCGCATGTTAAACGCGTGTCAATGCGCTGCTTTGTTCTTTCAAAAGTGCGTGAGAGGATGCACGTCTTTCGTTGCTACGCATTCATGAGACGCGCTTTCTGTGACAGCAAGAATAAGGAATGCGTGATCAGATTTTTCATCTGCATATCACGTCAATCATATCATTGTCACAATGCGATCAGCTGGTCGGGACAGAGAAGAGCTGTAACCCGGGCTTACTCAGCTGTTACTCAGCTGCGGAGGGGTTCGTAAGTAAAGTCACAGCTTACATTGATGACACAAGCAAAGATTAGGAGAAACGTGCAAAAGATCAAAGATGGCTATGTATGCAGCTCACTAATCTCAAAATGAGTGTATAATAAGTATATCATCATGTTGCTTGCTATGCAGTTACACATAGAGCAGTAATATTATTTTTATACAGAGATGGTACATAGCCAATTCAATTCTGTGAGTTAAACAATCCAAAATAAATCAAAACAGAAAATTTTTAGTGGCAAAAATGTAGGCTAATAGTTCATAAATGTATTCAGGAATTGAATTTGTTAGTTCAAGGTTTTAGTAGAAAAAGTTTAAGAGAAGGTTACCTTCTGTTATAAAATAATGTAAAAAATAACTTTGCAGTAGTATTTTATTTATAATTTTTTCATTTTATATATATTTTATCTGTTATATTTTAATAAAGTGTTTAAAAAAGTGTAAACAAATTGTAAAAAAAAGTTTAAAGTAATAAACAACCTGCAGTTTAATGTTTGCATTTCTCCCTTACTGTACCGAAAATGAACCGAACCGTGGCTTCAAAACCGGGGTTCGCACCGAACCGTGATTTTTGCGTACCGTTACACCCCTATTTTTTTATAAATTATTTATTGTTCTGGCAGCTCAGGTGCCAAAAAAAAGTGTATATATTTGGAAGATGTAAAGCACACATGTGTATGTTTTTTGTGTAAGTTTATTATTATTACTTTCACAGCTCAGGGATGTTCAAGGAACAACATGTTTGCTAATTTTCTGAAGTTTTCAGTTCTGTTTTTGAATAAAGGGTTGGAAATTAATGCTTTTTATTATCCGATTCATCAATTAATCAAAAAAATTATCGACAGATTAATCAATTATTAAAATAATAGTTAGTTGCAGATAATATATATGAGATTTTGTTTTTAATCAAGTATTATTGTATCGCACACTGCATTATTAAAAAAAAATATCACATTTTCCTTAACCTATTAAGACCTGGTGTGTCCACAACAATTTTCTGTTGTTTGCATCATAATAGTTAATTCTGTGTAACTGGAACCAGTTGTACACAAATGTGGACAATTACACTGGTTCATGTTCAATGAAAAATATTTGGATGTTATATTTATTGGTTCTTCCTAACCCCAAATAGCTGGAAGAAATCTAAAATGCAGGCCAAACCAAAGCTCGGGTCTTAGGAGGTTAAAATACAATGCAGCCCGATTGAATATTAAGTATATATCTGATCAGACATTTATACCATCTCATGTTTTATACCAATATACTGTCCAGCCTAAACAATAAACATTAGACAAACCTAAAGTTGAAAGTGTGATGACTGCTGTGGAAATCACATGGGTGTTGCGTTTCGTGTTGTATCTGAGAAATAATGGTAAGCACTTGTCACAATCCCAAAGTAATGTGTCATTTATTCAGTGGGTGTGTAGAGGAGTTCTTGTGGTGTTATGTGAATTCCTGGAAACAAAAGTATTTTATGTATTTGTACATAAATTTGTGTTGCATTTAGTGTGTTTGTGTGTATTATGAATAGTTGTTTTGGTATTCAGATCCCTGACAACAGATGTGTGAGTGTTGGTATGTGATACAAACCAAAGTTAAAGTCTACTGAAAAAAGCTAGATTTACACCGCAATGATGTGCATTTATACAAATCCGCCAGGCCAGTAGATGGCGATGTTACTTTGTAAAGAAACACTTCACGTTCGCACACATACGCATTGTTTTACATAGCGATACATTCATTTAAGATGATAAAAACATTGAGCAGTTTTGTTTAGACGGCCTTCCATTTCGTTCTTGTTATATTTAGCTGTGATCGGCTGTAGGCTTTTGTTTCCAAGTGTTTTTTCTGTACAATGAAAGCTTACGATGCAAAACTAAAATAAAACTTTTGTCTCGACAGGCTCTGGTTTTCTGATTGGTTGAACTAGAGTGTGGTGTGCTGTGATTGGTCACTGTGTATATTTTGGCTCTTGATTGGCCCGAGAAGTATTTCGAGTAGTTTCTGACCACTTGTTTCTTTCTCCCTAAACTGTAATTTGGGGTTTTGGAGAAATAAGTGCAGTAGACGACCAGGATAAAAACCTAGCCGTGCTATCCTGAGCTCTGGTAATTAGATGCTTGTGTGTGTGTGTGTGTCTGTGTGTGTGTCTGTGTGTGTGTGTGTGTGTGTGTGTGTGTGTGTGTGTGTGTGTGTGTGTGTGTGTGTGTGTGTGTGTGCAGATCTGTGCTTGTACACACATAGAGGTTTACTGAACTCAAACTGGACTGGGCTTGATGGATGTCACATGGACGGCAGAGATTTTCCTTAAGCATTATCTGATCCCTGCCGCTATTTTACTCATTTATCGATTATCTCCAATGCCTTTTTCCAGATCGGTGCAGTCGTGCATACAGCGTTCCATGCCGTAGGCCGTATCGATCATTTTCTCACGTGTCTGGACGTTTTTCAGCCGTGTGCTGTGCATTAGATCATTGTCGGATCTCTCCACGCTTCCTTTTGGAACTTGGATGTTTTGGCATTCCAGCATAATCCAGCACTCACGGATCGCTGACACGATGGATGTCGGAAGTTTTCTGTCGGAGTTTATTTGTAGAATAGTCCTTTGGATTTAATGAATCGTCTGAGTCAAGTCATGAGATTTGAGTCGAGGGTGACTAACTGTGATGTCTTCGGTCCTGGATGCTTATTTTTGACTTCTGTCAATAAGCTGGAGGAGGGTGGACAGCAGACTTCTGCCTTTCTTTGTTGACTGAAGTAAATGTGTTGGTTTGGAGGTCCGCGTTTATGGCTGGAATGAGGTTGGTTGACGTCTGTTTCAGGGTCTAAGCTAGTTTATAATAAGCTTCTACATGGGGAACAGCAGCCGGAGAACCCAATGTCTTCTAGAAGAGGACTTTAATACAGAGGAACCAGAAGAGACGGGTGAGAATGAGCTCTGATAGATGATCAATGTCATCTCCAAGCTTCTTATGATAGTATTTGGACTTTGTTAGATAACATCAGTGTTATGTAATATACGGACGAGGTGAACTTTGAATTTTGTAGTTTTATATTCACAGTTTAGTAGTTTTATAAGTGTTAAGTTGCTCTTTGAGCCTTCGTTTCATTGCAGTCATAAAGTCTGTTTAAAGACCCTCTTTCGTGTTGATTTTACACAGTAGTTGTGGCTCTGTTGTGGGTTTACTTTGGTTTTAATGGCATCTGAAGTAAAGCTGCATTTTGGATAAAAATGTTCTTCATTAATCCGTCTATTTACACTGTTGGTTTGGATTAGTATTGGGCGATTATATCTCGAGATTTTACAGCCTTATGATGGCATTTGATTAAATTTGCCAAGGAGATTTAAAAATAAATAGGAAAGTTTCCAGAAGTAAGCACAACCCAATCCAATCTTTAATGTCTCATTGGTCTCTAAGTTAGAAATAGCCTTAGGTGCTGATAAATATCTCGTCCGGTTTTATCTTGACATCTTACCATCTGGATGGTTTTGGAGGCATCTTATGGAGCTAGTACCTGATTTTTTAGTACAACCTCAATTTAGGTTACAAGCAAGACATACTGATACTAAAATGAAGGGCTGTACGATTATGATAAAAATCGACGACTGACGATTATTCCCCTTGTAATCGTAATTGCGATTATTAGGACTGGGCCGGTATGAATTTTTTTTTGTTATAGTGGCCAAAGTTATGGTTTTGTTAAAATGAGATGGAAATGTTCAAAGAGAACTGATACACACACTGAAAACATTTGAACAAGTTTTATTTGTGAAAATCACAATTTAATATTTCATGTCCCTGAAATTATTTGGTAAAAAAATAAATAAATCTGTCTAATAAGTTTACTGTGAATGAATACAATACATTATCCCTTAAATGCCTTCATGTGCAAAAAACTATGTTGCATGTGCGCGCCTGCGTCAAACTGATTCTGGCTGGACAGGATTTACCGCAAATTTTTAAAATCACGGTAATCAAACACGGTTGTAATGATAATTAAACTTTAAACAATAATACTAACCGTCAGGACATTTTATCGTGGTTAATCGTGAAACCGGCAATCATCCCATCCCTAGCGATTATTAAAGGTGTCATAGAATGTAAAACTGTATTTAGGCATAGATGAATAATAAGAGTTGTGTACATGGTAATGACATATCGTGAGCCTTAAAAACGATTGTTTCCTCCTCCTTGTGAACCTTGTGCATGCAAAAGACCGCTGGAAAACAGACAAATCTCAACATAACACCAACTGTGTCGTTACAGTGCACCCCAAACATTAAATTACACATTAAATTAAGTACAATGTTGTTACGATGCTAAAAACAAACTTGTGACTGCTGAGTTAGCGCTCAGTCCCTCCAGAAAAACGCGATTATGCGCACAATCCATTCCGCATATTTATGCAGTGGACAAATTTTTTTAAATACGCCGCACTTTCGCCGCATAAATTGCAGATTTCTGCACGCAAAATATGCAGGGCTTGCATGATTTCATAATCCCCGCATTTTTGTAGCAAAAAGTCACATATATCTTAGAAGAAAGCTGAAAAATTAAGCATTTATTTCACACAAGCGCAGCGTCCCCTGTTGCCATAGGAACGCTATGAAGTGACATAATTACGCAACGTGAACATCAACGAAATGCTGCAAAAGCTGCAAACTGTTTTTCCAAGTTCCCGCAATTTTTCCAAGTTCCCGCAATTTTTCCAAGTTCCCGCAATTTTTCCAAGTTCCCGCAATTTTTCCAAGTTCCTGCAATTAAAATTGCATAAATATCCTGCATATTTTATCACACTTTTTAAGAAAACGTGCCGCAAGCTCAAGGATTTCTGCCCGCAACAATCACAAAAATATGCCTTTAGCCTGAAGTTTTACTATTGACGGTACAGTAGGGATGCACGGTAATTTGCATGCGATATCATGCGCATCGCGTCAGTAAAGCCGTTTCCTTGATTAGGTGATTGCCATCACCTGCTATTCAGATGGAGCTGCACACAAAACCAAGTTCACTGACAAGCTGGACCATATCACATACATATCGCAGGCGGTACGTCCGCGAAAATTAATGCGAAATTGTCTGTTAATGAAATTGTTTGTTAATGTTTCCCTGTTTATGAAAAGCCAAATAAATAAAAATTGTTTAATACCTCTCTGTAAAGAATAACATCTAAAACAAAACAAACCATGCTCCTGAAAACTTATACTATTCCTGCTGTATAGGGGGAAAGGTTTGAGTTTTACTAAAGAAAGTACTGCTGTGGCACTCTTACTTATCGTATCATGTCATTATATGCAAACCAATGAATCCCTATCTCATTTCTATCTACAAATAAGCCGTTTTCCAACAGAGAGAATATTTTTGGGAATACAGAAGCTTTAGATGTGAAATTCCGGGGACATTCCTGCCCAGTTCGGTCATGTGGCTTTTGTCTAAGTGCTCATTTCATTCATTCAATTTCTGGGTGGATCCTCTGTTTGAAAACAGATCTGTGTGGTGACAGACTGCAAAAAGTTTTCATTCACATCTGTTTGCTCTGGTTTATACGTCAGTATACTTCAGAGGTCTTTACGAAAGGTTATCGAAAGAATAAAGGGCCCTTTTTACTTTTAATAAAATCTTGCTATTGTATCATTTATCCAAAGACTGCGCGTCTGCATTAGCTGCAATTTCATTACCCTTTAATTGCGCAAATTGACCTTGCGAATTAAAAATACAGCCAATGGAAACAAAAACTCCAATATATCGCAAAAAAGATTGTACCGTCGCCTGAGGTGGTTTTTCAGGCAATTTGGCCTGAAATTTTTCAGCCAAGTCTATGAAACCTCCTCCTTTAAAACTATACAATATTTAAAATATAAAAGGTATAAATATATTAATGTTCATTTTTAATTTGTGTTTGGCCTAAACAGTGATATCACTGTCCAATAAACATATGACTTTCAGGCTAACCTTAATAATATTATATAATAAGGTGTAGCCTAAATGCTGTAATGCAAGGATCTCAAACTGAAATAGGCTTGGTTTGCCATTTTTAAGATCGACATCTCGTAGAAGGGACGAAGAGCTATTTTAACATTAAAAAAGCACAATATTTCTGTAAATTTTCCCTTTAAATTATATTTTTTCTTTTACGTTTATGAAGTATTATGCATTTTTGGCCACCATGTAGCTTTTCTGTTTTGATATTTTATGGATTTATTCACGCACAGTATTGACTTTCATAGTTCCATCTGTTTTATTCCATAGTTTTGAGCAATTGGAAAATTGGGAAAATATTAAAAAGGCAAAGTGACCCTAAAACTCATTGTTTCTTACCAACGAAAGACGGCACGCTTTGGAAGAAAAAACGCCTTGACCCATGTAGGGCTGCATAACGATTAATCGCGATTAATCGTTTGCAGAATAAAAGTTTTTGTTTACATCATATATGTGTGTGTACTGTGAATAATAATTATGCATAAATAAATACACTTGAATGTAGGTATTTAAGGCGTATTTACATGTGTATATAAATTTTTATATTTATATATAATTTATACTATATATAAATATTTAATCTATAAATATTTTTTTCTTAAAATTATACATGCATGTGTGTATATTTATTTATACATAATTATTATACACAGTACACACACATATATGATGTAAACAAAAACTTTTATTCTGCAAACGATTAATCGTGATTAGGGATGGGCATTTGATTAAATTTTTTTAGTCGATTGTCGGGAGAAAAAAAGATCGACTATCGATTAATCATTAATATTTTTATAATAAAAAATAATTATTTTTATAATTCAAAAATGTTGAATACAAAAATGTTGAATACAAAAATACAGCGTGTTTTCCTCCATGAGACCTTTATTACAAGATCAACTTGTGGCAAACAGTTGAACTACATTTAGTTAGACAAACTAAACATATATGCGCTTGAATATGCGGTGCTCTAAAGCAGCGGAACCTGCAGCTGCGAGCCGCATTTTTAAACAGAGACCTCATTTGTTCCAAAAAATCATGACCTCTTCATGATTATTTTTTTGAAATCAAAACGGAAGGTCACAGATAACGGAGTATGGCGTCAAATATTGCACCCTGGTGGTAAAATGTTGAATTGCTGCCACACAGTGAAATTCATTTAATTGCTTCAAGACACACTACGCTAGGCAACGCAACCTGCATTAGATAAAAAAAAGTATTCGATTAATCAATAACAAATTAACGTCATCGACAAAATTCTTTAACGATCAATTATCGACCGTCGATTAATCATGCCCATCCCTAATCGTGATTAATCGTTATGCAGCCCCGTGTTTAACACGCGTTTTTAGACGTGACGTGTAAGGCCATGGGACGTCGTTATGTATATCGTAAATGTGTTTAGAAAACATATCACCGTTATTAAAAAAATTATACTGGGAAATATATTGATATTGAATTATTGTCCAGCCCTACGCGGTACGTACTAAAACCTCCCAGAAAACACGTCAATATGTGTCTGCTTTCAAGTATAAGATACTTTCTCTGCCAGTAGTGTTTGGATAACACTCCTACATCTCTTTTGATTTAAAATAATGTACTTTTACCTCCAAGAAACACCTATATGTTGCCGGTACTAAGTATTCATTTACTTTTATGGTTTGGATAATACTCTCATGTCTCCTTCGGTTAAAAACAATGCCTAATACCTACCAACATCATTCGACGGGATGTTTGAAATGATGAGAGGAAAAACTATGTTTCAGTCACTTATAATGGATTAACGGAAACGCTGTCATTACGCAATAGTCTTTAGAAAGAAAAACGCTAAAGTTTTGCTCAAATCTGCAATGGAAACGCAGCTATTCAGACAGCTGATAGGAGAAGTCTGATTTCTGCAGTTTGTGAAACTCAAGCCAAACATTCAGGTTCATATTGTGCTATCATAGTATCTGGTCTATTTTAGAGGTCATGCATTATCATTTTACCTTGTAGGATCATTGTTTAAATGTTAGGAGAGATTGTTTTGGACATGCTAAAAGTAAGTTTAACTTTTGGGTCCTGCAAGTTAAAATCCCATTTAAATAAAAATATTTAATGATTATACACAAATCTGTACATGAACTGTGAGGTTAAGCAGCAATGTACAGATTTCAATTTTCAAGTCTTATTTTAAAGTCACGCATTGGGATTCATCTCTGAGATTTGGTTCCTGGCTAAAAATGTCTGCCTATTGAGAAAATCGATGGGAAAATATACTTCCGGAACCCGGAGCGCTGGGAATGTGCGCAGTCATGACATTGAGAGACAGAAGGTCGGACAGAGAGAGAGCTTAAGGGGTTGTGTACACCAAAACTTTTACGCCCGCGGCCGGCGCATGTTTTCAATTGTTTCCAATGGAAGCTCGGCGTTTTTCAAATAAGCAAGCCGCAAGCGGGTTTTTTCCGCGCTGAAAACCGGCGCTCGGCGGTTTTTCCGCGCTCGGCGGTGAGCGTCGAAAGTTGAAAGAGATTCAACTGTGGGAGAAAAGCTCCGCTCGTCAATGTCAGTTCTCACACGGCCGCCCAATCACAGTGGAGGAGGGGCGGGACATTACCACAGCAACCAACCGGCTCGCAGCTGAAGTATCACAGCTATCAAAGCGCTCAGCTGAAGAAAGCTGGCACTCAGCTGAAAAACAGCTGGCATTCGGCGTCCTCAAGGCGTTTTCAGCCGCGTTTAAAAGTTTTGGTGTACAATTCCTGTTCATGTCTTCTGGTTGTCTGCAGTCATTCGCTTTCAGGCGTTGTAAGACTTTTATTTACTAAACAGAAACAAATTGAGAACCGTCTGTCTGTCTCTAAGTCTGCCTGTATCACACTTTTCACTGATAATAAATCCACTGTTTTAAAGCTAGAAATGCCTTAACGTACCATGTTTTCTTTTTTTATCAGGTTCTGTTCCTAAAATAACGTGCCATCACTGATCATATGTCACTATTGCACAGGTGTTCAGAGATGCTATTTAATGTTGTTTCATAAGAATCTGTGGCTGTGGTTTATATGATCAGTATGCTTTTAATTAAAGGTCATGTGGTACAGGAAGAGGAGTGAACATAGAGAATTGTTTTAAATGTGCCTGTCATGATGTTCAGTGGCTCAAGACAAACCTTAGTAAACACACAAACACTTTAAATGCTGTAAATGTTAATAACCGTGTTCAGATTACTCATCTCTGTCTGCTGTCCTCTGATGGGTGGGTGGCACAAAAGCCTGGCTCATGTTTTTCACTTGAGTAAATCTCAGTCGTCTGCTCCAGTGACCTACATAACACCCTGATCTCTCTTTCTCTCTCTCTTATTTTGTCACTGTATTGGCATGATTGCGTTATGTTATTGCTAAGCATTTTACTTAAAGACTAATGACAAGTAAAAGGGTGGAAAGGTGGTAAAAGAATCACTTTTTTTAACTAGGGGTGCAACAACTAATCAAAATAAAGTTGCTGTGTGACATTAATCTGCACATTTATCAGGCACATCTTCTCACTGTGTGTTTAATATCAAGACAGCTTTGCCCCGTACACAGTGTTGCCAGGTCCTTTGCATTTCTGCAGGTTGATGTTTTTCTGTGGATCATTTTGGACTGCAGGATGTGCAATGATATCACACAGTGGCTGAAAATAGTCCACTGCTATTGAAAGTTACTAAAGGGACTATTTTCGGGCACTGCGTAATATCACTCCGCCTGCTGCAGTCATGTTGCGGCAGAAAAGTCCTTGATTATTACACCAGAATGAAAGTATAGTTCCTAGCCATAGCGGCCTAGAAAATCACAACTTTTAATTTTCCGTCAGTCTTATTACACAATGCAACTATAGAAGAGTCAAGTTTTAAATGGAAAAAAAATTTAAACTCTTTGGTTATTTTTTAGCGTGATGCTAATGGTCTAATCAGATTCAATGGATTATGCTAAGCTATGCTAAAAGTGGTACCGCCAGACCCGGAGATCGGCTGAATGGATTTCAAAATGGTAAAAATCAATTATTTAACTCTAGGGGATTGAAAAATGAGCATATTTTCTAAAAAAGTGGAGTGTCCCTTTATTTTGTTAATGATGAATAATGTTAATTCTCATTATGGTCCAAAGTTGAAAATTAAAATGAGTTTATTAATCGTTGCCAAACTTTCCTCACCAGCAAATCCCTAAACACAATTTGTTTTTATGTTTTGGCGTTTAACGGCACACAGCAGAACTTTTTGGCCGCTAGGGGGAGCTAGACATATATTTTTCACGTCTAGTAGCGCCCCTAGAGGCCAAAAGCGTTGCAGCACTGTCGCAAAGGAAAAGAAGACAACTCTTTAGGTCACAAAGTCCGCGGTGTGCCTTTCAGCATCCCATATGAATATAATTTTATGGTTTTATTTTTTTTCAAACACCAAAAGATTGCGTAGCACACGTTTATAAGCCAATTGTAACGGACGGTGGTCGCTTGGTTAAAGTTTATATAAAAAAAATGCCTTAAAGGAGAATTGAACCCAGGTCACACGTGATGTAGGTCCGTTACACTACCACTGCGCCACAGTAGCCTACAGCTAAATTTATGTTAAAAAATGTACTAGTCCAAAAGCATGACGGCCAAGTCAGCATCGGTCAGGAACCCCTCCTCCTCCCCTAGTTCACGCCAGTAAGCAAACGCTGGCCCAATATTCGTCCTTCCTTTTATTCTGTCACTCTCCCGTTTTCTCTTTCTGTTCTCCTCCGACAAAACCTTGGGTTTCTTTTTCTTAGTTGCTGCTTCGGCCATGACAAAAACATTAGGAAAATAAATAGTTGCTCTCTCACGTCCGAATTTGAGGTAGTGGAGGAAGTGACGTATGCCGTAAAGCAGTCAAATTTTGTAAATCTTTTTGGGCTCCGGTTACTACCCGAAACCCCAAGTTTAAAAGTACGAGTAAAAGCGATATACAGACCACGTCAGGCTATGGTAGACATGCCATTAAACCCTATTTTAAGTCGATGTATCACAAGGGTCTTGAAAATATTTTAGGAAGGTTGGAAAACTACAAAGTGTCAATTTAAAGATGCTTTACTTTACTACGATTAAAAAAAAACTTTTTACTTAAGGCTTAAAAATATTAAAATCAAAAAGATTATATTAGTTAAACTGTGTTGGTGTGTGGCTTTTGCACTTTTAAAAGTACACTAAACTTCTACACGTGAATACCCTAATTTAGTGCCTTATTAAGCTATAATAAGTAAAAAATATAATTAAGTAAAAATTAGTTTTTATCCAGGCTCCGATTTGCCATAGGGAGGACCGGTAGAATATCGGACCAAAAATACACACATTTTTGCCCGCACCTACAAAGTAGCAAATTTAACATGCTATAATTGAATTGAATTGAATAATAAATGATCTGTTGGGTGTTTTTAGCTAAAACTTCACATACATACTCTGGGGGGCTTATTTTACAAAAAACTTTAAAACTTTTGAGAACTTTAAAAATCTCATTATATGACCCCTTTAAAATTCTGTGTTGTGTGTTTTTTTATAGAAAGCATCACTAACCAAATTTAGCATGTGTCATTTGCATGCTGTATGTGTAACTGTCTATTGCTTTGTATTAAGTGAATGGGCAGCACAGGAAGTGTACACTGGAGCCAGACAGGAAGTTAATGGGTATACTGAGGCCATAGCAGGATGTCATGTCTGTGACCCACAGGTGGTATGAGTGCATTACATGTGTGCGTGTGTGTCTACCTTCATACTTGCATGACAAGGCTGCCCATAAACCGGAGGTTGAGGAATGCAGTGCTGATAGGGTCATTGAACAGGAAATTATGCAAATTTGGGCTGGGCATCTTCTGCTAAAGTATTTTCTAATGGTCTGCTCTTGGTTTCCAGTAGTCGTATGTTTGCGTGCATGTGTGTTTATTAGGTCCTCTAATGGATATGGTTAAGAGGTCATTGTTTGACCATCTTATAATCTGACTTCCTCTTCCGTTAATCTATATTGTAAGCATTCCATTAGTGACAGAGAAACTCCCTCAGGCGTGAGAGAGATGGAGAGAAATATACTGTAGTACATTAGCCTGTCAGCATAAAGTGAAATTTGAGCATCTGGTTTACCCATAATCCTCTATGCTGTAATTCGTTTACCTGTTGTGTCTCATTAAGTTCAGTTTGCAATCTTTACCCAAGCTATTATTGTAACACTGTAATTTGTGTTCCTGCAGCTCAGTTGGTAGAGATTTTAGGGGAGCGGGGGCGTTTACACGACAATGATTTCAACCATAAGCAGGAAAGTTTTTATGCGTTTTCCTGAAATGCAAACTTTGGAAAGTCCAAGTTTTTGATAATGATGCCTTGTCGTTTACATGGTTTAAATCTGTGATAACAGTCGTGTGCATGCGTTAAAGGTGGTGTGTGTAAATTTTAGCGGCATCTAGTGGTAAGATTGCAAACCAACAACTCACCCCTCAATTTCGAAACGCATATGGTAGCCGCCACAGGATAAATATGTCGTCGTCTGAGACTTTGGAAACTGCACTTTCCAAAGTTTTCTTATCGCAGGCGATAAGTCCACAATTTTGAACGTGATATTGCCTAGCTTGTCTGTGAACTACGGCTCTTTGAGGCTGTTTACACTTGGCATTAACATGCGTTTTCATCGATCGGATCACAAGTGGACGACGTTAATGCCAGGTGTAAACGGTGTTCAAAACGTTTTGAACGCGTCCACTTTCGACCACTTTCAACCACATCCAGAGGTAGTCGAAACCACTTTCGATCGGATCGCTTTGGAGTTGCGGAACGCAATGTGGTTGAATGTGTTCGAACAGCCACGGGACCGCCTTCTCTCCGCCCATTTATCTAATCTGAGGTATTAAACACAAGTTTTACATCTCTTTCTGACTTCTGGCGTGAACATACGGTGAACAGCGCTATTTTTTGCCTTTCATTGATAAAACTACTGCGGGTGTTCTCCGTAGTTTCGTTTTGAAAGCGTGAAAGTTGCGCGATCCTGTGATTTACTACTTATCATGGTACCGGTTTTACTGACAAGATGCGCATGACAATCGTATGCGATTAATTGTGCATCCCTTGTACGTATATTTAAATGACTCATTGTAAGTCCTGCTCGATTTTCGTTGACTTCGAGTATAACAGTGTAACATTTTTCATAAGATCCCTGGGGTCAATGTGTTAGCATGACAGAAGCTTGATTCTGTCGTGTGAGAACTAGAGCCCGACCGATAAAGGATTTTGAAGGCTGATACCGATACAAATGTTTGATGGTTTTAAAATCCGATATATCAGCCGATATTTTTTTTTTTTTCAGAAACGCGCAACAAAACATTAACAGATTTCCCTAACATTAGTTATTTGTAGTTATTTATGAGTTTTAACTAAAATAATATGATAATGCATTTTAAAAAGAAACTTGTTTCTTTTATTGTCTCGTTACCAACTCACCATGAACTCACTTAACCGTTGTTTTCTCTGCCAGACTCTTGCTGGATCAGCAGGTTGCAGGATGTGTGACGCGTTATACACAAGTGTTGCCAACAGGGAGGTTGTAGAGTGCCCTCTGGTGGACAACACTCATGACATGGTTGAAGGCTGTTTCATCCGTTTTTTTTTATTTGTTTGTTTGTTTTTTAATATTCATTTATCGGCCATTATGAATGCCGATACCGATAGTTTGGAAAATGCCTAATATCGGCCTGCCGATATATTGGCCAGCCGATATATCGGTCGGGCTCTAGTGAGAACAATAGCCGGCATTTTTCCTTCGCCCGAGTGCCTCTCATGTAGATTATTAGATTTTGATGGCTTACATTTCTTCCATGCCACAAAAAAAACTAAGTTTTATCAATGCCATCAAAATTACTATTTTGTTTTTCTTTGTTTGCTGATCACGAAGTACAAAGTAGATGAGAAAAACTAGGATGCTGTGTGTATTCAACATGCCGCCAATGTTGTTTACAGGGCGTGGAATGGTGCGCTGTGATTGGTTAAGCGGATTTATTGCATTCTGCAGAGAAAGGAGGACTGCTGTTTGTCGCATTTTGGAAAAAAGGGAGAAAAGATGACAAAATAACACGGCGCATATTGGATTTTGCGTAAAAAGAAGAATTGACTTTTTAATACTGACCTGATACAACACTGATTTTGGCGGTAACTATAAAAAATGTGTTTATCCCTTTTTGGAACCAAATTCTTCAAATACAATACAGTTCATTATGTCATTAAGTCTTTATACACCAATGATAATAGTTATGTAGAATATATTGCAATTTTGTCAAGAGAGCCTTCTAAAAGTTACACAATGCACCTTTAATTCTCATATGTGAGTATTACCAAAGCAATAATGGGGGCCTAAAGGACTCTGTTTGTGTTGCTCAAAAAGATACTGAGTTTATTTACGCTTCAAAGTTTACAAAATTTTAACGCTATATAGTCCAGCGTCACTTGTGACAATAAACCTACCTTATCGTCTGTCTAAACAACACTTTTGTCTTGATTGTTTGTATTTATTGCTCATGTGAAGAATGTGTTTGGCGATTAAAGGTGACATAGAATGATTGAACGGGGTATTAATCCTTGTGATGTGACATGTAGACAAAACATTTTTTGTTTGGGTCTGTAATGCCTTAGAAGCTTCCTAAAAACCTCTCTCAGATAGCTCTATTAGGGTGGGGGATTTTAAACAAGTGGTTTTGCACCTATTTGGCTCCCCCTACTGGCTTAACTTGCAATCTCATTACTGATTGGCTGACTTTGCTGCCACTCAAAAAATGTAGCCAATTATTTTAAAGTGGAGGGGCAGTGAGATGCATGTGATGTCATAAGCATCAGTTTTTCAGATTGGGCCGTTTTCTGGCTGACATTTCTAAAAGAGGAATTTCTACGAGACTGAGATGTTTAGCATGTTTAGCACTTTTTGTATGTTTGTGAATGTGGGTAGACTACCATTATTCAACAAAGACAAGGTAAAAATGGTTTTTCATTCTCTGTCCCCTTTAAGTCGCCATCACGGATCTGTGTAAACGCAGATCTTTTTGACAGCTTGTCGTCTGTACGTCAAATTTAATTAAAAACGCAAAGGAAAAAGTTTTCTGTTTTTCACTACATTGTTGTTGTGTAAACTAGTGAACTGGGTGATTCTCACGAAACCATTGAAAAACCACGGCACTAATGATTTTAGCTATAAAATGTGTAATATAGTAATATTAAAAAGCATCAGAATTAACACAATACTGTGTTCTACCTTGCACAATGTGTGATTTCAACATAAGAATTTATAATTTGTCAATTTTATCTCATTTTCTGCTGAAATTCTCATTACCGCAATGCGTCCGGCTGTGTTTGAACATGCGTTATGCTGTAATTTAAACATATTAAAACAAAAATATTTAGAAAAAAAATAAATGGATGTTTTGCTAGACTACTTTAGATGACAGAAAATAATTTACTGAATATTCATGTATAATAATAATGAAGAAAAATTAGGAAATTGATGTGTCCATGCCTGATGTTCTCATCCTCCGCAACACTTTTTGAGAACAGTTTAAGCACACATACAGAATTTTAATAAAGTTTGATTTTGAGTGACCAAGCAGATGGACCAGTTACTTCAAGATGGCTACCAGGTAAGATCATCTCTTTATATCTTTCCAGTTAAATTTGAAATATTCTCTTGTCAGAATGCTTACACGACATTTTGATTATCATTACCGAAACAGGTAGTTTTCTACATTTCGAAAATTGTTTGATTTACAATTTTTTATGAAAATGTTCTTTATTAAAGTCTAATTATATGCACTGAATAAAAAATTAGCAAAGCCTACGTGGCTTCTCTATTTTTAGCAAAACATACTGGGGTACCTCATTCTCCGCAACACCATTCTCATATACCGCAACCATTTAATAGCAGTTGCGGTAAAGAGAACTTCTGTTTCGGAAATGAGAATTTAAGCATATTGTTTATTACATTTAAATATCTCTTATGAATTTAATATAAATTTAAAATGTAATAACTGTTGATATTTTGCTTTATGATGCTTCATTGTAGACAGTCAGCAAGTGAGAAAAAAGCTTTAGCAAAGGCCAGGTTGACAAAGTTCAGGGAGAAACTTAACAGCAACTCAGAATGGCTAGAGGAGTACAGAAGGAAGGAGAGAGAGAGAGGTTAGGTTTGGAGATGTTACTAGCAGGTGTAATTAGCAAAAAACACACTACAGTGTTAGGAAATGTACATGACAAACACACAACACAACGCAACAAGTCTATACTATATGATGATGTGTACATTAATTTTTTTCTCCCATGTTGTGAGACATGCTAATTTAATGTTATGCTTTCTTTCCACTTTCAGGTATCAAAAACAACCTAGCGATGGCACGCCACGCATCTAGGCGCTGCAACATCAGTTGGATCACAAGATCCACAAAGTTGGATCCCATGCGTGCCAGCATCTCAGCTACCTGCGACCGCACAACGCGCGCTGTCTGCAGCGTCAGATTGCTGCCTGGGGGCGAGGGACAAAGGGAGACTAAAGGCGGCACCTCGTTTCTGCGCAGTGCGTGAGTCACAGACACCAGAGAGGATGGCCTAAAAGCGCCCGGCGCTGTGACAGAAAGCGGGTTGCTGCGCAATTCATTAAGACTGTGCGTTAACCCTTTCCGCCTCTGCTGTCTTCGCAGCAAGTGGGTCGTGTTCGAGAGTGGGGGAGGGCGTGTTGTAGACGCTTATGTGAGGACGGGCCCTGGGGCGAGCAACACAAAACCAACTGAGGAGAAAAATGCTCTGTTTTTGAGCGGCTTCGTTACGGACGGCAGTCCCCCAGGACCCAGTTTCTTGCATCATATACTGGAGGATTTGTGCCAGGGACTCTTGTGATGCACCACCGGTTCTGGTCCATGAGACACAGGGTGGTGAGGTAGGAAGTGGCTCATAGCCTTAGAGCTCTTCACCGCTTCCGAGAAATGCTCCGTGATTGTGCCCACCGTGTCACCAAACAGGCCGGATGGAGAAACAGGCGTGACTGTGGATGGCCACCATGAGTGGTCTTCGTGGCCCTTAGCGTGAAATCCGTAACCATTCTCAGATCCCTGAAGGTATTTAGATCCGTGCTGCCCTCATCCAGAGCCTTAAGCACCTGCGCCTAAAAGATCTGTAGGACCGCCATAGTGTGCAATGCAGACAGAGCCTCTCTCGGCGCGGGTCTGCTTTTTCGGACAGGTGTGCTGTCATGAGGCTTCACTACCCTCAAAGCTGTGCCACACCATCCAAGGAAGTGGACAAGGGGCAGAGGTGAGCAGCCACAGCGTCCTTGATGGGGGGAATACACAGGTAGCCTACCTAAGAAAAAAAATGGGGGAGAGGTAGCCCACGCTTTGGTGACTTTCCTCCGAGCATCAGCAGGGCGGCCTGAGTGAAGAAAACAAAAGTCAAGCTTGCTTCTCTGGGGTTCTTGTGGGGTGCTCCACTCAATCTCCAAGTCCTGCACGGCTTTGAAGAGAATGCGCACCAGTTCCTTGTAGAAGGATGGCTGTGTGTCTGATGCACCACGTGGAGCCTGGTCCCAGTCTCCATCCAACGCTGTCAGAGACATCTCATCTTCCTCCGCCGGAAACCCAAAGGAAACAGACCTGGCGGCTCCCGGTTCAGGACACAAGCACTCGGCAACAAACTGAACCGGTTGAGCAAGGGGAGGACGACCACCAGCGGCTCTTTGCCGGCAGTGGGACACTGCAGTAAGAAACCTCCAAGGGCGATGTTGAGCCGGGTCCTGAGCACCTTCATCGGGAGATCCTCACAATAAGGGACACCCTGAGCCAACAATTGCCGCCTTTGGGTGGAGAAGCCCCAAGCAGAGCACACAGAGCTTGTGTGAATTGGGTGGGTCAATCAGACCTCCGCACCACAAGCAGATTTGCAACATCCCGGAACACAGAGAGGGCTGCTTACATTTCAACCTGAATTCAATTTTGCTGCCTATGAAGTCTGTCCTAAAGCATTTCTCAGAGCTGCCATTATGCAGCCAAAGTCATTGTCTCATAAGGCAGCGAGGGAACAAGTCAGCTGTCTAAACTTTCGGATACAGCCTCTCTCTCTCTCTCTCTCTCTCTCTCTCTCTCTCTCTCTCTCTCTCTCTCTCTCTCTCTCTCTCTCTCTCTCTCTCTCTCTCTCTCTCTCTCTCTCTCTCTCTCTCTCTCTCTCTCTCTCTCTCTCTCTCTCTCTCTCTCTCTCTCTCTCTCTCTCTCTCTCTCTCTCTCTCTCTCTCTCTCTCTCTCTCTCTCTCTCTCTCTCTCTAATCGAAACAGATACAGAATGGTAAAAGGTCAGAAGACCAAATCATATCCAGCAAGGAAATATTTTTCATCTTATTTACACAAATGTTTTGTGATATCCAGCTGACATTAGCTGGTCATTTCTCAATCCGATGGCTGCAGCCTTCAGAGCTCGCATTTGTAGGCAGCATATGTCATCAAGACCATCTTATTTCAGTATGTTAAATGCATAAATGGGGACTTAAATATGACACAAAGGAATATTAATATAAGCCTTCCTGTTCTCATGTTTTTTCTTTAATATTTTTTTCTAAGACTACACAATAAAACAGTTTTGAACTTGAACGCATGATGCTGTAAATATTATCAGACTTTTAACTTTACAATTTGTTTTTAACAAAATCTCAGGCTAGTATACGTATTCTCATTACCGAAATAATTAACCTCATTTCCGAAACCTATGTATCATTACCGCAACAGATGCTTATTAAATGTTAATTTCATTAATAGAAGCATAATACTTTGATTTTAAATGCATGTGCAGAATCTCCAAATTATGTTCTTTCAGGTTTGTCATGTCATTTTGAAAATGTGTCAGGTTTCTTCGAAATATATAAAAAAAATAGTTGTAAATTGTGGAAGGTGTTGCGGTATATGAGCTAAATAAAACAAAATAAAAAAAACGTTAAATTTAAAATAAATATTATTTCAGAATTTCAATTTACTGTGCATGACTATTAATAATCAATTTTTAAAAATGTGAAAATATATTAGCTTTTCTAACAGTGTTGATGTTTTCTGACTGTTGCGGTAATGAGATTTTTTAGGACTTATTTTTGAAATTATGTTACAAAAAGTGTTAAATGATAAGTAAAAGTTTTTAAATTAATGTTCCCATATACTTCAGACTTTGTTTCTAATGTCTGGTGGAAAAAAAAGTAAATGTAAGCAATTTTTACATTTTCATGCTTGACATTTTTACAACCAAGTTTTCGTGAGAATCACCCAACTAGTTTGAAGTCCCAGGTAATGCACATACTGATAAAATATTTATCTTAAATGCACGGCAAGCCCCTTTAAATAAAAGCATCGTCCGAATGCATAAATATAACTAACTTTTCAGTTTATTATGATATCTAAAGTGTGTGTATGATTTTGGTGGGGATGTTGAATGCTGGTACATCTGTTATTTACACGTCATTGCCTGTATCATCATGAGATCTAACAGCGATAGGTGGGTCGAATCCCAGATGTTTTAACTACCTTTGCATGACACACCAATTTACACGCACTGTGTTTGTAACTCATTGTTCCTATAGCTCGGTTGGTAAAGCATTCCAGGGTTCCCACGCATATTGAAAAACCTGGAAAATTTAAAACAAATGGGTCTACTTTGCAGACATTACTAAACTTCATAGTTCATTTATCACAGCTGTTTATACTAGATAATTTATAAAATAAACACTTAATAATGATATAATTTATTAGTATATGTTTACAAGCATGAAAGTTTCACTTTAGTTTTCACCGTAATGGAAAATGGTCTCTGGAAAAGAGTGGGAACCCTGATTGCGTTAGTAATGTATAAGGTAATTGGTTCGATCCCAGGGAACACACATAAATACATACGGATAAAATCAATTTGTTGTAATGCACTGTAGGTCACGTTGGATAAAAGCATCTGACAAATGCATACATGTCGATGTTGTAAGCGATTAATCGATTGGTGAGTGCTGCAGTGTGTGTAGTATGAATGTGTAGTTGACTAGAGATGTTAATAATGGTTTAAAGGACTGCATTACCCACGCTCCACTGCTGCCCCAATCAGCCTACAGGCATTAATACACCTACTATGTGTGTGTCTGTGTGTGTTTAAGGGGTAATTAAGAGTGTGTATTGTGGGTATTAGAGCATAATGGCTCCACCTATGTTAGTTACAGTTCGACTTTCCGTTTTACCCAGAAGTCATTGTTCTGATTAAGCTCAGAGCGGAAAGGCAGAGCCCCTCTCTGCAACAATGACACACAAAATGTCATCAGTCAGTCACACACACTTCTCTGTCTAGGGTAGTATTTCTTAACTAGGGGTCCTTAAGACAAACAATCATTAAAACACTGTAAAAAATACACTGGATTTAATAAAAAATGTAGTGCATAATTTTTCATCCAATTTCGTAAATTGTTTAAAATTCCATGTACTTGCAAAAAAATGGATGCAAAAATGATGCACTATATTTTGAAGTAAATCCAGCCTTTATTTTTTTCAGTGTAGTAAACAAGATATTTCTAGAATATTTTAAGCTCTTAAATATTGGATTTGTGTAGAAATTGTGAGTGAAGGACAAAGCTTGAGATTAATTGTTGCTTTGGTTCTCATCAGAGATTAGAGTTCATTCAGTGTTGTGTTTCGAGTGTTTGTGTGTGATTATTTAACAGAGATTATAAGTCTACACTAAATCAATGCTTTTTCACCACTTTTAAACTGTATGTAAACGAGGGCGGTCATTTGTTAATGATCTTTTATTAATACATTAACTCTTTCCCCGCCAGCGTTTTTTAAAAAAAGTTCCCAGCCAGCACCAGCATGTTTTATTATTTTCACATGAGATTTAAAGAGCACCTATTTCTATTGATAAGAAACAATTTTATTTTGTGTATTTGGTATAATACAATGTGTTTGCGTGGTTAACGGTTAAAAACACATTATTTTCCACATACCTTACATTTTTGATTTACAGATTTGAAAAGCTCTGTGTCCCTGATTAGCCAGCCAATCTGTACGTTTTGATTGGCCTGAATACCTCTGACGTCAGCCGGAAATGTGACGCTCCTTACCATGTTTGAAAGAGTTAACTTACAGGCTTACACACCAAAGGAAATGTAAAAACGTGAATCGGTCAATAGGTTCGCTTTAATGCTTATATACTTTCAATAAAAAAAACTTTAATCTTATATTTATTTGTTCTCTTTTTATCATCCCTCAAATATGGTAGGTTTCTTCAAAAACACAATTTTGAGCAAAAAGCTGAGATAATTAAATTTTTGTGAAGGACTTCTGTTAGAGATCAGATTCAGAGCGATGATCAAAACATACACGGTAGGGATGCTCCGATCGATATCGTAATCGGCCGATAACGGCATTAAATGACGTGATCAGCACTCGCTAAATTTGCCAATCTCATGAGCCGACCTTTCTGTTTACTTTTGTCATCATAGCGTTCCTGATGCGGGTGCAATTAGAGACCATTTTACAGGGCTCCAGACTGCCCCCAAATGGTGGCATTTTGCCCCTAAAATTTGAGAGTGTGCCACTGAATTTTACATCCAGTCGCACATGTGCAACCAGTAAATGTGAAGTTTTTTTTCCAAAAGTGCACAATAAAACACTGAATTTGAAACAGCACATTGTAATTTCTGCATCTATCCCCAAGTATTTATTAGTAATACAGTGGAAATTAGTAGAAATGTGAATATTTGGTTAGCATGTTGATTTACGGTGTGTGCCCCTAAATTTTCTGGTTGCTCCCCTAAAATTTTCATTGGGGGCAACTGTGCTCCTAGTGAAAAAAGTTAGTCTGGAGCCCTGTTTTAGACAGTGCGAGCATTTTGTAACCCGTTGCTCATGTGTGACGTGCAGATTAGGGATGTTAACCGATGACCGTTTGACCGAGGGTTGACCGTATCAACGTTAACCGGTCAAAGTTGTCGGTTAAAAAAAGGGATCTGTAAATTAGGCTATTATAGACAGTGGACTAAACCCTACTACAGTTAGTCATCTCTTTCTTTCCAAGATCTTTTTGTGTGAAGTGAACAAATCCCTCACACTCAGTTTTTCATAACTGGTCTGTTTGTACTTTATAAACCAATAAAAAAACATTTGGCGCGAGGTCACTGCGTTTGGTTTCGCATGCTCACAAGGTTTGCAAAAAGTAAATGCTACAGGCTATTTTTTGATAAATTCCTTTATTCGAATAGTAAATAAAATACAGCAATAAAATAATTAAAATTAAAGTCTCTCCTGGTTGTGTTCCAAATTATTAACATTTATGTCTTTTAGGCTAACAGTAAAGTGCAGGGTAAGTTTTGTTTCTGTAAATCCTCAGCCATGATTTTTGCCACTTTATTAAGTTTAGCTTTGTAGAAAGCATTTCTTTAAAGTGAATTTCGTTTTGTATAAATTGTATCTTAATTTTAATAAATGTTTCATCAACCAAATGCATGTATTTATTAGGGGTGGCACGGTTCACAAAACCCTCGGTTCGGTTCGTATCACGGTTCTATGGTCACGGTTCACGGTTCAGTACGGTTCTTGTTGTTATTTTTTCTTTAAATTTTTCACACGCCAGAAATGTATTATCTTATTAATGTATTAATTATCCATAATTTAGGATACAGTATTAAAAAAAGTTATATCATGTAATCATGCACAAACTGAATTTGACTTTAAGCACATTATTGGGACCATCTCTGAGGAAAGCCCGATGAGATTTTGATAGAGCAAGAGGGAAGACATTGATGATTTCAACATGCTTTTCATTTATTTGGCAAACAAGAGAATGTGTATTGACATCTACATAAACTTTATGTGCATTTTTAGCACACAAAGATAACTTGCATTTATTAAAATGCCAACTTCAGAGTAGCTCTTAGGTTTATCACTGAGAGGCTGCTTTAATACTGCAGAGAGAATATGTGGACGAGAGAGAAACATAACCTTTGCACCTGTAATATTTAAATCTCTTTAAGTCTCTTTTGTCCACTTCTGTCGTGATAACTTTGAGAGGAAATTTCTGAAATAAGATCGCGCAACTTTCACACGCTAGCAAAATGAAACTACGCGGAAATCAGCCGCTTTAATTTTATCAATGAAAGGCTAAAAATAGCGCTGAATATGAAAAGACGTAAAACATTGTTGTCAGTACCTCAGATAAATGGTCGGAGAGAAGGCGATCTCCTGTGGCTCTTGGAGCATATTCAACCCATAGACTGCAGTTCTATCTATTGTTTTATTTCCGCTGTCATCATAAGTAACATGAAATAAAAATATGTTTCCACACACCAAACTTATACGACGCTGGCGCATCCTCCAACTGCTGGCAGACTTCCTTTTCTCTCCCACTTGCCATTTCTACACGTAACATAACCCGCAGTACTTATACTCCAAACCAGTCACATCTTCTTTCGCGCGAAAGGGAAACACGCTATCTGTATGAAGGTATATTTGGTGCAAAACAACTGCACACCTGTGACAGTGGAATTTGTATTTGTAGAGATTATCCACACATGTGTATCAGTAAACTTGAAGTCACAGAGGACGAGATGCAAACTTGTAGATTTTTTTTCTTTCCCTCAAATACAACACAACAGTTACACATTCACAAATCCTTCAGTGCAGCTGCACAAATCCCCTTTTACAAATCACAGATTAAGAAACTCACAAGTTCAAATTTTTTGCTACAATTGATGCAGTAAATATGGTGCATAACCTACTTGAACGCCTGCATCAAATAATGTGAAGTCACACACAAATTTTGTACATTCGCAAAATCAGTTTGTGCATCTGTGCGATGAGACTTGCATGTGTGTACAATTTATTTTTCACAAATATTTTTTTATTTTTTAAATATTTTCTAGCCCAAACACAAGTACATAAATACAACTGCTTGAATCTGCTGCTACGAGTTTCAAACACTCTTTTTCATGTGCTCTCTCTCTTCTGCACCAAATATCTCGAGATAAATGGTGCGAAAGTGATTTGTATACCTGTAGGCTTTGGCGAGCACTGTTCAGCACTGCCCACCAGGTGGCGCCTGACACTCACTGAAGCAGAGTTTATTAATTACCACCAATGTTTCAGCAAAGTAAATCGCCTTTATCAAGGTTTTATTTTCACCAAGTGGAGAACAATATGAATGGGAGTGCTAATTATACACACATGAAGGTAATTACATACTATACTCCAATGATTCATTAGTAAACAAAATATAAGTTCCATAAATTTCAAACCATCAATATAAGTAGATTAAAAAATACAAGCAGCAAATACACACATTTTAACTTTAAATAAGATACCAAATGATGTAAGTCCCATTCATTTTTAATATCATAATACCTATAAAAACAACCCAAATCAAAATCTACTTTTAAACCATGTGTGCCAATGTTCACATTTAATATACCTAAAAGGCCTTCTGTCCAAGTAAAAATTGGTCAAACTCACCTCACCTTCTAGATGGAAATTCCCTCTCAATTCCTATATACAATAATGAAGTAATAGGATGATTAAGTTCAACAAAATGCAGTGCTAATGCCATGTTCATATTTCTGCATATTATTGCATTCTGATGTTTTGTGAAGTGTGTTTTATACTCTCTATTGGTTTTTCCTACATATGATTTACCACAATGACATGTTATCAAATAAATAAGCTTGTATTTGTTTGGGGGTGAATCCCAAAGATATTTCCATATCATTAAGATTCTTAATAAAATCATTTGGTCCCTTATATATTATTTTTAGACTTTATATATTACATTTGACCTTAAGGAAGACTTTTCTTCAATGTTAACGGATGATAACTGTCACAGGAAGGCAAGACATGGCAAGATGAGTGGATCCAAATGCAGTTTTTAAGTGTATTAAATCCAAAAAAGGTACAGGAGCACAGGCAAGAACACGAACAGTAACACATGACAGGAAACAACCAACATAAAACAACGGCTGACAAACAGGCAATCAACAGGCAGGGTAATTAAACGTGACAAGAACCAATGACAGAACAGAAACAATTAATTACTATGGAAACAGATGGGCAGTGGGTGGAGTATGAATTAATGTCCATGGCAACAAAAAAGGGGGCGGGGCAACAAAGGAACAAGAGGGAAATAGGACAGACACAGACAGGACTCTTGACCTTGGCCGTACCCACCATTGAGGTTCGGACTGTTTTAGTGAGTATCATAGTAAACTACTGATTATGTCTTAATATGTCTTCCGAATGTAAACATTTTATTACATTCTGTCTTAAAGTCTAAAAAACAGTACCTGTTGAAGTCATTAAAGTTACTTAAATAACAAAAGAAGAGAAAATCACTCACTGGTCCTGACTGTAACTTCGGAAAAAAAAAATCCATATTTAATTTCAATAAATATCTTTTTTGCCAACAATCCTTAATGTTGAGCTCTGCTCTTTGAAGTAAGTTGGTTTATTATTGGTTTATTATGCAAGTTCAGCCTTGCATTATGTTTGTATCTTACATTTAGTATAATGCATGTAATGAATTCAGGGCAAGAAGAATATTTATCTAATATGGGGTAATGAGAAGTATTATAATAATTACATATCGTTTTCTTTCATGGGATATGGATATATAAAATTCTAGTTCTGCCACTGCAATATTGATGTTGTATTTCAGCATATTAAGTGTATAATAAGTGTGTGCATATTGTAAATGAATTTAATAAACAAATTCTTGATAGCCTTTGGTTAATTCACTAAACTGATCCTATATTCAGTTAGCCTATGTTTACTTAACTGACAGTGCCCAGGATGGTAACATAATTATTTCAATGTCTTACTAATAAACACCACAAGTCTTGCGCATACTGACATGGCTTGAAATCTATAGTTATTCGATTCTTTGGTTTTCTGATGTGTTATAATTCATATATGTAGAGCAGAGAAATAAGAATTTTTTTTCCTGGCGTGCATGCCCTAAAAAAATACATATGGACCTCGGTATTTATAAAATCCTGCGTACGGCCCTGCTCACGACAATAAGAATCCACTCTCAATAGTGTATTACGAGCTGTAGGTTTTTTAATCGGATCCCTATATAAACAATTACTGTCAGGATTCGGGACGAAAGGCGAGGAACACGAAGGAGGATGCAGATGCAGGTTACGGACAAAATTACATTTATTCAAATAAATAACATCAAACAAGACACGAGCAAACCAACAGGCAGGTAAAACTGGAACAAAACAGAGCACAACAGGTAACAGGCGACGATGAACCGGTGAGTGAATGACAGAAAACAAGGGTATAAATACACAGACAATCAAACAAGGAACAGGTGTAATGAGTTAATGTAATCAGTCAATGAAAGTCCAGGTGACAAGGATCAGAGACAAACACAAAACATGACACGGATCGAACCGTGACATAAGCCCCCCCATAAAGAGTGGCTCCCAGACACTCCACCACGACACAAAAACACAAGTCCAGGTGGGCGGATCTGGGGGAGGGACGAAGGGCTCAGAAGCCCAGGCGGAACCGGCAGAGCGGAAGTTCAGGGCGGGTCCATCCACAACGGACCATCACTGGACCAAACAGTGCTCTTCTTTGGCCATCTTGGGCCAGGCAGAGAGTTCAACCACCGAGGGAACCGGCTTAGAAGATTCGACAATCGCGGGAACCGAAGATTCAACCATCACAGGAATCGACCCAGGAGGTTCAACCATTGGAAGAACTGACTTGGAAGGTTCGACCATAACAGGAACCGACGTAGAAGATTCGACCATTACAGGAGCCGACTCAGAAGACTCAACCAACACAGGAATCCACCCAGAAGGCTCGACCGCTACAGGAACCGACGTAGAAGGTTCAACCGTCACGGGAACTGACCTTGTCCCCACCGTTGCGTAACCCGCTGCATCCATGTATGACCGGTTCATCTGTCAGGATTCGGGACGAAAGGCGAGGAACACGAAGGAGGATGCAGATGCAGGTTACGGACAAAATTACATTTATTCAAATAAATAACATCAAACAAGACACGAGCAAACCAACAGGCAGGTAAAACTGGAACAAAACAGAGCACAACAGGTAACAGGCGACGATGAACCGGTGAGTGAATGACAGAAAACAAGGGTATAAATACACAGACAATCAAACAAGGAACAGGTGTAATGAGTTAATGTAATCAGTCAATGAAAGTCCAGGTGACAAGGATCAGAGACAAACACAAAACATGACACGGATCGAACCGTGACAATTACTAGCTATCCACAAGTCTAAAAAGCTGATTTGATTTGGGTTAGCATCCAAAGTAAATGTTAAGAAATCAGAATAACTGTTTATATAATAATAAAAAGAATTTAGTTGTTCAGTAACCCGATTCAAAAAGACAGAAATAATCATCCAAATTAGTATATTAGAAGAAAAAGCATGATTTAAATACACATATTTTTCTTCAAAAAAGGGTTATTTTGCAAAATAAATCACAAACGTTCTTTCCATGGCCCCACCTCCTGTTTGAATTAAAAATTAGTCTGAAAAATAAAATAATTTGTTTTATGATATTAAAAATGAATGGGACTTACATCATTTGGTATCTTATTTAAATGTAGGCCTATGTGTGTATTTGCTGCTTGTATTTTATAATCTACTTATATTGATGGTTTGAAATTTATGAAACTTATATTTTGTTTATGAATCATTGGAGTATTGTATGTAATTACCTTCATGTGTGTATAATTAGCACTCCCATTTATATTGTTCTCCACTTGGTGAAAATAATACCTTGATAAAGGCGATTTACTTTGCTGAAACATTGGTGGTAATTAATAAACTCTGCTTCAGTGAGTGTCTGGGGCGCCACCTGGTGGGCAGTGCTGAACAGTGCTCGCCAAAGCCTACAGGTATACAAATCACTTTCGCACCATTTATCTCAAGATATTTGGTGCAGAAGAGAGAGAGCACATGAAAAAGAGTGTTTGAAACTCGTAGCAGCAGATTCAAGCAGTTGTATTTATGTACTTGTGTTTGGGCTAGAAAATATTAAAAAATAAAAAAAATATTTGTGAAAAATAAATTGTACACACATGCAAGTCTCATCGCACAGATGCACAAACTGATTTTGCAAATGTACAAAATTTGTGTGTGACTTCACATTATTTGATGCAGGCGTTCAAGTAGGTTATGCACCATATTTACTGCATCAATTGTAGCAAAAAAATGTGAACTTGTGAGTTTCTTAATCTGTGATTTGTAAAATGGGATTTGTGCAGCTGCACTGAAGGATTTGTGAATGTGTAACTGTTGTGTTGTATTTGAGGGAAAGAAAAAAAATCTACAAGTTTGCATCTCGTCCTCTGCGACTTCAAGTTTACTGATACACATGTGTGGATAATCTCTACAAATACAAATTCCACTGTCACAGGTGTGGAGTTGTTTTGCACCAAATATACCTTCATATATCTGAGGTCACATACAGGGCATGAGACTACATTGCGCATGCCATGAACCGTTGAACCGTGCGGTACACACGCGCTCCGAACCGAGACAAGCGAACCGAACGGTTCGGATTTTTTTCATGGACCGTGCCACCCCTAGTATTTATTAAATAAAAAGCAAATATAGCAGAGTATATAATAGGGGTGGCACGGTCCATGAAAAAAATCCGAACCGTTCGGTTCGCTTGTCTCGGTTCGGAGCGCGTGTGTACCGCACGGTTCAACGGTTCATGGCATGCGCAATGTAGTCTCATGCCCTGTATGTGACCTCAGATTGCGTGTTTCCCTTTCGCGCGAAAGAAGAGAAGAGGTGACTGGTTTCGAGTATAAGTACTGCAGGTTATGTTACGTATAGAAATGGCAAGTGGGAGAGAAAAGGAAGTCTGCCCGCAGTTGGAGGATGCGCCAGCGTCGTATAAGTTTGGTGTGTGGAAACATATTTTTATTTCATGTTACCTATGATGACAGCGGAAATAAAACAATAGATTGAACTGCTCGAACAGCCACAGGAGACCGCCTTCTCTCCGACCATTTATCTAATCTGAGGTACTGTTTTACGTCTTTAGCGCTATTTTTAGCCTTTCATTGATAAAATTAAAGCGGCTGATTTCCGCGTAGTTTCATTTTGCTAGCGTGTGAAAGTTGCGCGATCTTATTTCATAAATTTCCCCTCAAAGTAATCAGGACAGAAGTGGTCAAAAGTGGACAAAAGAGACGGATTTAAATATTACAGGTGTAAAGGTTATGTTTCTCTCTCGTCCACATATACTCTCAGTATTAAAGCAGCCTCTCAGTGATAAATCTAAGAGCTACACTGAAGTTGGCATTCTAATAAATGCAAGTTATCTTTGTGTGCTAAAAATGCACACAAAGTTCATGTAGATGGCAATACACATTCTCTTTTTTGCCAAATAAATGAAAAGCATGTTGAAATCATCAATGTCTTTCCTCTTGCTGTTTAAAAATCTCACCTGGCTTTCCTCAGGGATGGTCCCAATAATGTGCTTAAAGTCAAATTCAGTTTGTGCATGATTACATGATATAACTTTTTTTTAATACTGTATCCTAAATTATGGATAATTAATACATTAATAAGATAATACATTCCTGGAGTGTTAAAAATGTAAAGAAAAAATAACAACAAGAACCGTACTGAACCGAGAACCGTGACCATAGAACCGTGATACGAACCGAACCGAGGGTTTTGTGAACCGTGCCACCCCTAGTATATAATTACCGGTCCGTGCATGAAGGCGCCGGCACGGCGCGTTCACTTTCATTGCATTGTTAATTAGAACGCACCTCATCATAAATAAATAAAACTCAGCGTAGGCATATATGCCTCATACAAGCATTAAATATCTTTGCTGCATTTGTTCTAGAACAAACACAGTGCGAGACCTGCTTTGGCCGGTGCGTCTTTTACACATTCTGAAGGTGCCCGTTTAATCCATTGGTTTTATCGTGTTGCAGTCTATTAGGCAACATTCCGCATAAGATGGGTTTAGATTTGGAAATACATTACATATCTTGTACATTACAAGATCATCCTATGTCTTTATTATTACTACCCCAAACTAAAGCGCAGTCTCTTCTGAGCTGTCATTTTCTTAAATGAGCCGCGGCAATTTTCAAATGAGCTTCACAAACGCCTTTATATTCAAGTTCAACACGATCACCTAGTACCTAAACTATTTCGAAACTAAGCACGGCGCTGTGTTTGCGGGACTTATGTTTCGCGCTGTAGGGGATTTAAAAAGTGTTGTGAGGTCTCTGTGTGTGTGTGAGCCGGAGGCAGAGCGCAGAGAGATGCGAGTTGCGAAATTGCAGGCGCGGCTCGAAATGGCTGTTATTTTAAATAGCATAGCATATTTTGAACTAATAGGCCTATCGGTTAACCGGTTTCAATCGGCTAATGAGGCTCGGTGGCCGGTCAAGAAAATTTTTCGTTTTCGCCATCCCTAGTGCAGATTTGGATCTTTCTCTCTGCCTTTACATAGATATGCGTATTTTCTATGAGGACGCGCTTTGGTCCTCAGCGCGATGCGTCTTCACATCCCTATCAAACAGCGTATACAACACATATTTATCGCGGTCAATTGCATCCTCATGCCGAAAGTTTATGCATTCGTTTTAAAGTTTTGAAGGTTTAAACTTCCATTTTCCTCACAGCTGCTCTTGTTTGCGGACACCCGCCGCACGCATACACAGCAGCCGGTCATCAGTGCACGTAAAGAGAACGATCTCTCCCACGTCTTTTACAGTATCCTAATTCATCTCTCAATAATTTTACTCTCTGCTCATCAGTGAAGAACTGTTGTACTTCATACGAATGCGTGTATATTTAATTCATACAGTGAAGACTGAGAAGTGTTTTATTTTAACTACTTTTAACAGACATAAACCTTTTTAAAGGCATATTACATTTCTCTTTGCAAGAAGAAATATTTGTTGTGCTTATTTATTTGGTTCTCTATTAAAACAATAATATACCTAGTTTATAGTTAGTTTCATTTCTACAAATAGTGTAAACTCTGCTAGATTATAGATAAAAGATTCCCATTCCACTGCCATTCTGTGATCGGCACTGATCGGCGATCGGCAGATCATGATCTTGGTGATCGGTAATCGGTGATCAGCCCCAAAAATGCTGATCGGAGCATCTCTAATACACGGACATACAGTTGTTTACCATAGGGCGATACTTCCGGGTTTTATAAGTTGCGGATGTGACACCTGGTGGTAGCGGTATTACGGATTGCTGGAAATACTCATCATTGGCAAGAAAGCGTTTTCTTTTAATTGACAAGTTAACTGGTCAATGGCATGGAAAGAGTTAAAGATGCAATGAAATTAAAATTAAAAACAGTAATTTGTTTTGGAATATTGTGTTTTTTTTTACAAATGACTTCTCTATGAGCTTCATAATTTTTTAAAATGCATGTGCTCTCATAATCTTCATTCAAAACGCAAATCTCCTCCTCCGTTTCATGGGGACTTTAATATTGAATTAATTACTTTAATTATTAATTACTAATTTTGAATACACGCACAATACAGTTTATAGTATTTGTCTGTATTATGGAGAAATAAATAGAAATTATTTAGGATTTCTCTCACTCTCTCTCTGTATTTATGGCACATCAAATTCCAATTATGATAGCGTGGTCTGTCGGTGACTGTAGTTTATGTAGTTGCCTTTGGGACTGTGTTTGTTTGGTGATGTTTATCAGCAGCAAGGCTTGTGTGTGTTTATTTGTATTGTTGAATTGTGTTGATTATATAAAATGCCTGTGATTTTACATTGATCGTGGGTTATAAATAACCTTTCTGCCTCGATAGTTAATAAAGAAATAAAATGTGTGAGCGTGCCTTTAAAGCTTTAGTCTGACTGAAGTAATATGTGTGTGTTTTTGTGCCGGATATAAATCACTTTCTGAGCATATGTTTTATAGATCTTGTGATTAATAAGATATATTTGTTGTTTATTCCAAAGCTTTAGTTCCTGCATTGTTTGCTCATTTCTGTCTGTTTTGTTTTCTCAGAGTCTCAGAAGTCTCACCTCTCCTCTTTCACTATGAAACTCATGAAATTTCATTCTCCGAAAAATAAACGAACTCCATCAAAGAAAGGCAAACAGCCACCGCCAGAGCTCATCGTAACAACACCAGAGAAACCCGTCAACAAGGTACAGCAACTCTACACATGTTTTACACAAATCGACGCAATACTACACACACACACATGCACTACACAACTCCACACACTCTCTACACATGCTACACTCACTCAAAACAACACAACACATACTCTGGACACACTTTACACAACTATACATGCAGTCTACACAATATTACACACACACTACACTACTCTACATACAGTAAAATGGTTTATACAAGTATTTACACATACTTCACAATACTACACACACACACACACATTACACAATACTACATACTAACACACCCTTCACAACTCTACACACAATCACGCTCTACACAACTCTATACATACTACACATGCTCTGCTTGTGCCACACTCACTCTAAACAACACAACACATAATCTGGAAACACTTTACACAACTATACATGCACTCTACACAACTGTACATGCAGTCTGCACAACCCCTACACAATATAACATACGCACTCTGCACAACTCTAAACAATATTACACACTCACACTACACACTCTGCACAACTCTACACGATATAACACACTCACACTACACACTCTGCACAACTCTACACAATAATACACACACACACACACACACACACACACACACACACACACTAAATGCTCTGCTCAACTCTACACACTCTCTGCACAACTCTACACAATACCACACACACACTACACTACTCTACACACAGTAAAATGGTTTATACAAGTCTTCACACAATCTACTGCATGCACTCTACACAACTCTACACAATACTACACACACACACACACACACACACACACACAACACAATACTATACCCTAACACACCCTTTACAACATGTAACTCACTCTAAACAACACAACACATAATCGGGAAACACTTTACACAACTATACATGCACTCTACACAACTGTACATGCAGTCTGCACAACCCCTACACAATATAACATACGCACTCTGCACAACTCTAAACAATATTACACACTCACACTACACACTCTGCACAACTCTACACGATATAACACACTCACACTACACACTCTGCACAACTCTACACAATAATACACACACACACACACACACACACACACACACACACACACTAAATGCTCTGCTCAACTCTACACACTCTCTGCACAACTCTACACAATACCACACACACACTACACTACTCTACACACAGTAAAATGGTTTATACAAGTCTTCACACAATCTACTGCATGCACTCTACACAACTCTACACAATACTACACACACACACACACACACACACACAACACAATACTATACCCTAACACACCCTTTACAACATGTAACTCACTCTAAACAACACAACACATAATCGGGAAACACTTTACACAACTATACACGCACTGTACACAACTCTAAACACTACAGAACTATACACAATACTACACAAACACTACATACTTTCTACACAACACTACACACACACACACACACACACACACACACACACACACACACACTCTACATAACTTTACACATGCTACACTTACTCTAAACAACACAACATATACTCTGGACACACTGTACACAACTATACACAATACTACAAACACACTACATACTTTCTACACAACACTACATACACACTATACAACACACACACACTCACACACACACACACACTATACAACTTTACACATACTACACATGCTAAATTCACTCTAAACAACACAACACATACTCTGGACACACTGTACACAACTATACACAATACTACACACACACTACATACACACTATACAACACACACACACACACAGACACACTATACAACTTTACATACTTTCTACACAACACTACATACTTTCTACACAACACTACATACACACTATACAACACACACATGCACACACACACACACACACACTATACAACTTTACACATACTACACATGCTACACTCACTCTAAACAACACAACACATACTCTGGACACACTGTACACAACTATACACAATACTACACCCACACTACATACTTTCTACACAACATTACACACACACACACACTCTACATCACTTTACACATACTACACAAGCTACACTCACTCTAAACAACACAACACATACTCAGGACACACTGTACACAATCTACACACTAAGCTTTACAGTAACTGTTTCTGCTCTGTCACAGTAAACATTAACACCACGCCCACTCTAATTAATATTCATGTTTTGGAGCAGAAGGTGAGCCGATTGGAGGAACAGGAGAAAGAGGTGGTGAGCGCTCTGCGGTATTTCAAGACCATCGTGGACAAGATGAGCGTGGACACCAAAGTTTTACAGATGCTTCCCGGATCAGCCAGTAAAGTCCTGGAGGCCATACTGCCGCTGATGCAGGGAGAAGCTCGGGTTCAACACAGGTGACTCTCACAGACATCATTACTGCAAATATTGCCTTCGTTGTTTTTCATGCATGCGACTGCGTGACTCATTCATGCCAACACGCAGATGCGCAGCAGTCAGCCGTAAATCTGCTTATTATGTCTAGAACAGATAAACCTCTACAAGTACACACATGATGCTTAAAAGTGTTCGCAAACAAAACAAACATGAGCAAAATCGCGTACGCATCACTTTCTTCATCACATAGACACACTAACACAATCACAGAATAGAGATTTTGAACGCTATGTGTGTTTTGTTTTTGTGTCTGTGCATGTCACAGCACATCAGAACTCCACCTATGGGTAAAGTGTGCACATACACACACACACACATGCATACACACACCTGTAAAGGTAAAATGCGTCTTACACACACTTCTGAATGATCCAATGAAGCATGAAATCTCTCTTTCTCTTTTTTCACTGTATCTCTCTCTCTCTCTCTCTCTCTCTCTCTCTGATTCCAGCTCGGTGTTGTCCTCCTGTCATAACCGTGTGTGTCAGAGTTTGGCTAATCTCATTCGCTGGTCGGATCAGGTGATGCTGGAAGGTATCGACCTTGACGACAAGGAAACTGTGACAACCGTTACCACGGTGATCAAAGCTGTGCTGGATGGTGTTAAGGTCAGGGACTGAAAAGTGCATTTGTGACAAGGTTAAACAACACTGGAATATTTATAACCTGCGTGTGTGTGTGTATGTGTGTGTGTGTAACAGGAGCTGGTGAAACTCACTATAGAGAAACAAGAGCAACCATCCCCGACGTCCCCTAGCAAACCAGCGCCCCCTGTGACCATAACTGACAGGTACAGTCACAAAACATGATCGCTTTAATTTAGTAATATTATGCATATGTGAAGTAATTGACATCTCTTTCTCTAACGCACACACACGCTTGCTGTATCTCAGTGTTTGTGAAAATCCCTTAACCGAACGAGAGAAGGCAATCCTGAGTAAGACCACGCCCATAGTCACGCCCACAGACAGCTTGACTGACATGTCAGAGGAGGAGGTGGCTCCGCCCAAGCCACCTCTACCAGGGCAGAAACTGGCAGAACACAGGTGAGGGGGTGTGGCTAAGTAAACAAAAAAAAAACATAGTGCAACTAAAAAATATAAAGTATGAGTAGTGTGCTTTTTTGACCATGCCTCCAGATGTTTTCCTTGGTTGTGTTGCAATTGATTTTGTGTTATTTTAATGTTAATTTTACAGTCCACAGATTAAGGTAATCATGTTTGTGTGTGTAGGATGCTAAGGGCTCTTAATGTAGTGTCATTTATAGTTGTGGATAGGTTCTACACTGCAAAAAATTATTTTCAAGAAAAACTTTTCTTAGTATTTTTGTCTTGTTTTCAGTAAAAATATGTAAAATTTCTTAAATTAAGATGCTTTTTCAAGATGAGCAAAACGACCCAAGAAAATAAGTCTAGTTTTTAGACAAAAAATATCAAATTTAAGTGATTTTGTGCATAAAACACATCTGCCAATGGGCTAAGCAAAAATCTTGAAACTTTTTCTTAAACACTAAATTCAAGAAAAATTCTAGAAAACTTTTCTTACACCATTGGCTGATTTTTTTTTTTTTTTTTTTTTTTTTCTTGTTTTATGCACAAAATCACTTAAATTTGATATTTTTGGTCTAAAAACTAGACTTATTTTCTTGGGTCGATTTGCTCATCAAGAAAATGCATCTTAATTTAAGAATTTTTAGATTTTTTTCCTGAAAACAAGACAAAAATACTAAGAATTTTTTTCTTGAAAATCATTTTTTGCAGTGTAGGCATTTTCATTTGTGACGGTAAAAACAAAGATGGACCAAGTTGAGGAGTGATTTAACATAAACTGCAACAAAAGTTGCTGTCTACACTGCAAAAAATTATTTTCAAGAAAAACATTTCTTAGTATTTTAGTCTTGTTTTCAGTAAAAATATCTAAAAATTCTTAAATTAAGATGCTTTTTCAAGATGAGCAAAACGACCCAAGAAAATAAGTCTAGTTTTTAGACAAAAAATATCAAATTTAAGTGATTTTGTGCATAAAACACATCTGCCAATGGGCTAAGCAAAAAATCGTGAAATTTTTTCTTAAACACTAAATTCAAGAAAAATTCTAGAAAAATTTTCTTACACCATTGGCTGATTTTTTTTTTTTTTTGCTTGTTTTATGGACAAAATCACTTAAATTTGATATTTTTTGTCTAAAAACTAGACTTATTTTCTTGGGTCGTTTTGCTCATCAAGAAAAAGCTTCTTAATTTAAATTTTTTTAGATATTTTTACTGAAAACAAGACAAAAATACAAATAATTTTTTTCTTGAAAATCATTTTTTGCAGTGTAGGCATTTTCATTTGCGACAGTAAAAACAAAGATGGACCAAGTTGAGGAGTGATTTAACATAAACTGCAACAAAAGTTGCTGTCTACGCTGCAAAAATTTATTTTCAAGAAAAACACGTTGTTACATTTTAGGGGAGGTGGGCGTCTGGCTATGACGTAGGGTTCACGCCTATGCTTAGGCTATGCTATACACTCGGCACAGAAATATAAATTGGGCTTTAGTGTGTATAGTAGTGTTTACTCTTGACATTTATTTTGGCGCTTTTCCATTGCATAGTACCCCATGGGATGCGAAAGCACTGTATATCACTGATTGGTCTGAGAGAATCATCACTAGCAGCGTCATCGCTATAATGTGAAAGATTAGCTTTACCTTCATGCTAGCTTGCGCTATCTCAAGCAAACATGTTGCCATCTGTGCTTTGTTGTAAGTTCTCAAACTCCCTTTTAGCGATGAAAAACATCCACAGGTTGAGAAAAATGAACACCATACCAGTTTTTTCCAGACTTGCAGTTTGTGACGGCACATTTGCAATGCGCACGTCCGCATATATGCTTAAATGCAACTTAAATGAGGCTCAACTGAGCGCGTCGACTAACGCCACGGGTGTTTGTACAGAAACTGTGATGTGAGACAGAGGTAGTGATAAACGCGATGTGTAAACACCTATTTTTGGTGTTTAATTTTAATTTTGTGGCTGACTAAAAAATAACGTTAAATTAATGTATGGGGATGTACTGCAACAACGCTCATACTTGTATGCAAATTTAATGACACATTTATAATCACTTCCACTCCGAAGTGTTACTAAACTCGATGGAAAAGCTAACCAAGCCAACGTGAGTGAGGTAAGCTGACCCGAACTGACCCAAACCAAACCGTGGGGTACTATGCAATGGAAAAGTGGCATTAGTGTGCACTAGGCAGAGTGACATACAGCAGGTGATTCAGTTTATTTTATGACGGCTTATGAGTCAAATTCATTCTTAAATCTGTTGTTCTGCTTACAGCTAAAATATCTCAGTCTGTATAAATATAAATGAGAACATCATCCGCCACACAGACACACACGCGCGCTCATGTGACGCAATTGGCTTCCGAAGCAGAACTTTGTTTTTCCATTTATGTTTCTATGTCTGGTTTATGCAGTAGTGAAACTGCCAGACGTACACTTTCTTACAGGGGAAAGTATTTGATTCAGACTGCTACTGTTGATTGCAAATTTATTTTTAACAAATGCAAGTCAGAAAAGACGCAAGCAAGCTTTGGGCAGCAGAAGTGTATATTGGTCTAGGACAGGGGTGGGCAACCCTGGTCCTGGAGGGCCACTGTCCTGCAGAGTTTAGTTCCAGCCCTAATTAAACACACCTGAGAAATCTAATTCAAGTCTTCAGGATTACTTGGAAATGAAATTCAGGTGTGTTTGATTAGGGTTGCAACTAAAATCTGCAGGACAGTGGCCCTCCAGGACCCAGGGTTCCCCACTCCTAGTCTAGGAGCATATTTAATTTTCACAAATTAGTTTGAGGTGATTTTAGTATCTAAAATATTTTTAAACTCATTTTGTTGTTATGTTACACTTGTTAACATAAAGCCGATTATGCGTCCGTTTCTACGATTATAAGACACTAGTCAACATTTGAAGTGGATCAAAACCTTTCATAAAAGTTGTCTTAAAACCAATACCCAATTATTTTTACGACTTTGGGAAAATATTACAAGTTTTTTATCGACATTTAGAAAATATAAAATGATTTATAACCGAACTTCAAAAAAAAATATATATATAAATATATATTGCCAACGATAAAATTCCTCCGTAACGTTTGAAAAACATGGCTCAGGTTTGAGTAAAACAAAATAATAACGCTTAAAATCATTCAGCTACTGAACGTAGCTATCTATATATATATATTGCAAACGATAAAAAACAATATATTGCAACATAATTTTTTATGACATTTGGAAAATATTTAAAAAAGTTTTTTTTCAACCAACATTGAAAAAATATTGCAAGCGTGTTTTTATCGACATTGAGAAAATATCACAAAATGATTTTTTTATGACATTTAGAAAATATCACAAGTTTTTAATCGACATTTAGAAAATATAAAAAACAGTTTTTAACGACATTGAAAAAATTCTAATTTTAATCGACATAAATATAAAACAAGGTTTTTTTCAACCGACATTGAAAAAAATATTGCAAACGGTTTTTTTATAGACGTGTTTTTATTGACATTAAGAAAATATCACAAAAGTTTTTCTATCGACATTTAGAAAATATAAAAAAAAAGTTTTTTATAGACATTTAGAAAATATTACAAACGTTTTTTTCGACATTGTGAAAAGTTCACAAACGTTTTTTATCAACATTGAAAAAAAAAATATATATATATATATATATATTGCAAACGATAAAAACCGATATATTGCAACATAATTTATTATGACATTTGGAAAATATTTTAAAAAGTTTTTTTTTCAACCGACATTGAAAAAAATATTGCAAACGTGTTTTTATCGACATTGAGAAAATATCACAAAATTATTTTTTATGACATTTAGAAAATATCACAAGTTTTTAATCGACATTTAGAAAATATAAAAAAAAGTTTTTAACGACATTGAAAAAATTATAATTTTAATCGACATAAATATAAAACAAGGTTTTTTTCAACCGACATTGAAAAAAATATTGCAAACGGTTTTTTTATCGACGTGTTTTTATTGACATTAAGAAAATATCACAAAAGTTTTTCTATCGACATTTAGAAAATATAAAAAAAAAGTTTTTTATTGACATTTAGAAAATATTACAAACGTTTTTTTCGACATTGTGAAAAGTTCACAAACGTTTTTTTATCAACATTGAAAAAATATCACAAATGTTTTTAATCGACATTTAGAAAATATAAAAAAAGGTTTTCATTGACATTAAGAAAATAATACAAAAACTGTTATCTTATTATATTATTATATTATTACATATGTCAGATATCTCAAACTTCATATTGAACAATTGTATGTTCAATAGTTAAACAGCAGTACGACATATTGAACAAACTGTCCTTCCTTCTTCGTGGCCTGGATGCTGTCTGCTCTGACAAATGATTCTTTCACTGTATCTTGTCACACTTTCTGTTTCTTCATCTTTTGTTGCTGTCCTCCAGTTGTGTCATCTTTGTGTTTCTATGTTTTCTGATTTCCGTGTTTTCTCTGCAATCTTTTGTCCGTCCTGATCGTTCTATGTGTTCGGGGATTGTTTGGTTGTCCTGTGGCCAGGACCAGGATGCAGATGTGCACCGATCCTGTTGCCGGGCAGCGGAGAGCCACAGCGATGGAAATGTACGTTAGCCAGTGGGGTGTACATGCGTGTGTGCATTATGAGACAGTTACACCCATCTGTCTTTCTTACTGTCACTGTTACCTGCATGTCATTGTGTGGCAGTGTGGATCCATTTGAAATCCACATTGCAGAGTGACGTTCAATCAGAGGAAAGCCTGACATGAGTGAATTTGCATGGCGGACCTACAGAATGAGCCTTGATTAATCAATCCAATGGGAATGTGTACAGGATTCCAGTGGGAGTTTCTATCATAAGTTGAAATTTTCAGTGATTCTGAATGATAAGTGACCTCTGCATTAATATCTGTATCCTAGAGGTACGGTTCTGTTTAACGCATGCGCAAGGGTCTGTAAACTGTATGCGCCTAGTCGGATTTTTGCAAACTCATGTTATCACAAACAGTTTTTTTTTAATCGACATTTCGGAAATATCACAGTTTTTTTTTATCGAGATTTCGAAAATATCAAACGTTTTTTATTTACTTTTTAAAAATATTACAAACTTTTTTATTGACATTTCGAAAAGATCACAAACGGGGTTTTTTAACGACATTTAGAAAATATCACAAACGGTTTTTTGACATTTAGAAAAATAACACAAACAGTTTTAAACGACATTTTGAAAATATCACAAACTTTTTTTTATTTACATTTTTAAAATATTACAAACTTTTTTATTGACATTTCGAAAATATCACAGTTTTTTTAATCGAGATTTCGAAAATATCAAACGTTTTTTATTTACATTTCGAAAATATCACAAACTTTTTTTATTGACTTTTCGGAAATATCACAAACAGTTTTAAACGACATTTCGAAAATATCACAAACTTTTTTTTTATTTACATTTTTAAAATATCACAAACTTTTTTTATTGACTTTTCGGAAATATCACAAACAGTTTTAAACAACATTTCGAAAATATCACAAACCATTTTAAACGACATTTCGAAAATATCACAAACGTTTTTTATTTACTTTTTAAAAATATTAAAAACTTTTTTATTGACATTTCGAAAATCTCGCAAACTTTTTTTATTGACATTTCGGAAATATCAAACGGTTTTTATTTACATTTCGAAAATATCACAAACTTTTTTATTGACATTTCGAAAAATCACTAATTTTTTTATTGACATTTTGAAAATATCACACACGTGTCTTTATCAACATTTCGAAAATATCACACACGGGTTTTTATCGACATTTTGAAAATATAACAAACGTGATATTTTGTAACTGACTCTTAACGCATACAAAGGCTTTGGACGATGCAATACCTCTCTTGGCCTAAAGGAGCAGTTAAGTTAACGGGATGGCGCCACAAGTTAAAACTCAAACGTCTTTGTAGTCTTTCATGGTAAGGTTGAATAAATAAGTTTACTTCCTGTTAGTGTTTCAGTTTTTGTTTCTTTAAAGTTTTCTACACGAATCCCGTAAGAGTTTGTTTCAAGTTTTGATAGAAATTCCAATAGGAATCATTTTCCTTCATGATTCTTCCCGCTCTAATTCCTGCCACTTTCATTATTTCTTTATGTTTTCATGGTTGGTAAAGCTTCATTGATGTGTAAAGAGACATCGGAGAAACCCAAGATCTAAACCCACCATCCTCCTGCTTAAGTGTGTGTGTGTGTGTGTGTGTGTGTGTGTGTGTGTGTGTGTGTGTGTGTGTGTGTCCAATTAAATCCTCACTAACTGTGTTGTTTGTCCGAGCTTGTTTTGATTGACTTTGTTAGATTGTTTGTTGCATATTTACAAACTGATTTGCATATTTATGAATGTTGTGCCCGTAGCCCGCCCGCTCTGCCACCGAAGAGGCGACAGTCTGCCGCCTCACCCACTCGTGTTGCCGTGGTAGCGCCAATGAGTCGAATCCCACGTGGTAACAGTCTGACACCTGGATCTCGCCGACAGGTACGACACCTGATCACATCATGTCAAACGTGTCTTTATGTCATTGACTTTCTGTTTAAACACCTTGTCAATCTCTATCTCACCCAATGGCATGGGTTTGGGGGTACGGCTTCATCATTTAGTCATCCTAAGCAAGTTTTGTTTTTTGGTTCCAGCAGCAGGAGTTTGATGTCGATCTTCTCCAGAGACGTTTCTCCGGTGGCAGTCAGTCGTACGGAGGAGATTCTCCTCGTCTCTCTCCCTGTAACAGTATGGGAAAACTGAGCAAGTCAGATGAACAGCTCTCTTCTCTGGAGCGAGACAGCGGGCAGTGTTCGCGAAACACTAGCTGTGAAACACTCGGTAAACAAACGTTTGTTTAATCCAGACCATCATCAAAAGACTTGATTTTTGGCACAAACTATGTTTATCAAAATCATGTTTTCCTCCCATGCATAATTTTGTTTGTGGAACAACAGATGTCCAAAGTTTGTGTAACAAACACATGTCATTCCCTTTGTTTTTCTACAGAGGGATACGATCCCGATTACGACTTCCTGAATCAGGATCTGTCCGTTTCCGATCCCTTACCGTTTCCCACGGGTCCATGCAGCAGTCTGAGCCCTCTCCCAGAATGCTACGGAGAATCCCAGTCGCTAAGCCCCGCCCAATGCCCAACCCATCCCCGTTTTAGTGCTCCCGTGACCAGTCATTCTTCCCTGGACTACTGTACTCCGCCCCTCACGCCAGGACCCAACAATAGCACGCTCCCCCCCGCCCTCCCACAGAAAAAGCGCAGATCTGTGCCAATCATATCGCCCTATCCTCTGTACGAGCGCCTTCCTTCACACTACGACAACCTATCGGAAGAGGATCAGTCGACGCCGCCCTTCCCCGTGTTGACGCCGGTCTCCCCCTTACCGCAGGTCAACGGCAGGGACGACCTCTCGCAGGGTACCGACCCCGAGAGCCCACCACCATTACCAGAGAAGAAGGGCAAACAAAGTAAAATACAAAAAACCTTAATAAACTAAAACTAATAGGTTTGTTGTGTGTTTTCTCACTTGTGTCTAACTCTTTCTCTCTCTCTCTGCAGTCCTGCAGTACATGCAGTTTGTTGAGGATTACTCCGAACCACAGCCGTCTGTGTTTTATCAGATGCCTCAGAACGAGAGTATTTACGAGCAGCGGAGGAATAAGCGATTTCAGGAGGTTTACGGCTCAAATGATTCTTACAGCAGTTCGGATTCTGTTCACGAGCCCGTGCCACCGCCCGCCCTGCCGCCCAAACAGAGACAGCTGGTGAGTTGGCGTCCACGTGCACGCGGTGCATCACATGCATGTAATCGGTCATTGAGCATAGAGCGGGTCGGTAAAAGTGATGGTGCTTTAAAGGAGGCCAACATGACCACGCCAGGGTCAGTGAATGGTCAAGTGGAAAACATGGATTAACCGGGGCTTTAGTAAAACAGTTACAGACTAAAGTTGCAGGATTGCATTCATGCTGATGGGAATTTGTGCCACAACAAGAAAACCAACGCCATGCTCTCTCTCTTTTTCTCTCGTCTTTTTTCTTTGCTGGTTTAAATTTAAATAGCATGTGAACCTCCAAGCATAACAATAGACATTTCAGATCACACGGTACTTTTCTTCTCCATAAACTTTTCTTTTTATTCTTAAAGGGGACATTTCACAAGACTTTTTTAAGATGTCAAATAACTCTTTGGTGTCCCCAGAGTACATATGTGAAGTTTAAGCTTAAAATACCCCAAAGATAATTTATCATAACGTGTTAAAATTGACACTTTGTAGGTGTGAGCAAAAATGTGCAGTTTTTGGGTGTGTCCTTTAAAATGCAAATGAGCTGAAATTTGCACTTAATGGCAGTGTCGTTGTTGGAAAGTGCAGATTAAGGGGTGGTAATATCCCCTTCTGACATCACAAGGGGAGCCAAATTTCAATGAGCTATTTTTTCACATGCTTGCAAAGAGTGATTTACCAAAATTCACATTTTCTACGTTGATAGAAGCACTGTGGACCCAATTATAGCACTTAAAGATGGAAAACGTCAGATTTTCATGATATGTCTCCTTTAAAGGCAACATGTTGTCAGAATTGACTAAATCTCTCTGGTTTTTAGGGTCCAAAATATTTGCCACACCTGCCAATGGCAATGAGTTGAGATAATTTAGTAGGGGTGTAACGATACGTTGATATAGATCAATACATTGATTAGGGCTGCATAACGATTAATCGCGATTAATCGTTTGCAGAATAAAAGTTTTTGGTTACATCATATATGTGTGTGTACTGTGTATAATAATTATGCATAAATAAATACACATACATGTAGATATTTAAGGGCGTATTTACATGTGTATATACATTTTTATATTTATAAATTATTTATATTATATATAAATATTTAATCTATAAATATTTTTTCTTACAATTATACATGCATGTGTGTATATTTATTTATACATAATTATTATACACAGTACACACACATATATGATGTAAACAAAAACTTTTATTCTGCAAACGATTAATCGTTATGCAGCCCTAACATTGATTATATTTCTAGCGAATCGATGCCACACCTAAAATATCGATATGAGGTACTGCTATTTTGACATTCCCTCGTTCTCATCCTTGACATAACGTCCATCTACGCTTATGTTTAATTTCATCTGCATGTGTCAGCAAGTGAATGCGATGCAGCAACTACCCGGTTGTAGCAGCAAAAACACAGCGAAAGAGGCAGAAGACGAGCGTGTGTCTAGGGCTGTGCAATTATTCGTTTTACAATTTCGATTTTTGCACATTTCGATTGTGCAAGATAATTGAGGTAATTCGATTAGTGTGTCGCATTTAGTTTGTCATTTCGTTTTGTGTTATAAATCCTCTCTCTCTCGCATGTGCATGCACTCGCATTTGTCTGAAGTCTGAACACAAAGAAATAATCCTTATGTATTTGTTTAGTTGTATGCATTTCAAATGACCTGAGGCAAAGTATACCTCTTTGTTTAAAATATAATTAGACGGGTTTCCCGCAGCACTTTGCAGTTTGGGCGGCCCGCCTACCGCCTTAACTAGGTTGTAGGTTGTCAAAAAAAAAAACGTTAAAGGGATATCTGTTAAAAACATTTAATCCATTAATAATCTAGTATGTGTTCACTTTCTGTCATAGTTTCTTCAAAATTAAGTTTTGAGTGTTTTTAATAAAAATATTTTAATTTTCATCATAATGCGTACGCCCCACCCCTTTGATGAATAGAAATATTGATAAATAATCTAATCGTAATTGCACTGAAGAAGTGGTTGATGTATCTGCAAATATCGCATCGCTGGCGGAGAAAATTGATATTGTATTGCATCAGAATTAACTATCCGATTTACACCCCTAAAAAATTTTTTTATGTATATTTTGCATATTAGTCACAAACAGCATAAGTCATCATGTCACCCTAAGCGTCATATATGAGACCTAAACACCTCTTGCCTTTTTATTTGTTAAAAATTGTGTTTATTTTTAACCCTGGAGGTCTTATTGATTCAGCAGGGATCCTTAAAGGGATAGTTCAACAAAAAAGGTATCAAACACTGCAAAAAATGGCTTTCTTACTTAGTATGTTTGTCTTGTTTTCAGTAGAAATATCAAAAAATTCTTAAATTAAGATGCATTCTCTTGATGAGTAAAATTAAGAAAATAAGTCTAGTTTTAAATTCAAGTGATTTTTTTTTTTGCTTAAAACAAGCAAAAAGATCTGCTAATGGAATAAGAACATTATTTTCTTGGGTTATTTTGCTCATCAAGAAAATACATCTTGATTTAAGAATTTTTAGATATTTATACTGAAAACAAGAATTTTTTTGCAGGCTAAATGTCATCATTTACCCTCATGAATCTGTATGAGAGGATATTTTGATAAATGATGGTAAGCACACAAGTTGACAGTACTCATGGTGACTTCCATAGTGGGAAAAACAGATACAATGGAAGTCAATGGGTACCCGTGTAATGCAGAAGGATAAAGTCAAGTTTGGCTTGACAATGTTTCCCACTGGTAATTGTAAATATGTCACGGTATGGAAGTGAAATGCATTTAATGTCTTTTAATTAACTTTTCCCTCTTTTACTTATATTTTGTCTTTTAACTCTTGCTCTAAAACTTCTTTGGTCTTTAACTTTATCTCAGTTTTTTCTGACCTTTTCTTTCTCTTTTCCTCCTGCTCCATGTTTCTCTTTCGCTCCAGGCTTCCCACACCTCTCCTTCTCCTTTATCTTCATCATCATCAGCTTCTTTTTCTCCCCTTTCCCTTCCTGTTGGCCTTCAGGAGGAGGCGGAGCCTGCTCTTGGTCTCAGCCTATCAGTTTCTAATTCTTTCCTCAGTGGCCACACCTCTTTGACCACACCTGTGGTGAGTGTCAACCAATCAGGGGCAATTGTTTGCATGTGACTAACTCTGTGGTTTCAATAGTCATATGATTTAAAATGATACTTAAAGATTATTTCGGGAGTTTGTACATCCAATGGAATTTATTGGGACCAAAGCTGATGTTTAAATCTAAAGCTCATTTAATCTTCATTTATAAGTTAATCTGGATTTAAGGTTCATGGCTTATCAAAAGACGGTTTAATCTTAATGCAGCATTAAAACAACATTTAAAGTAAAAACCTGGTTTTGGGTCTGTGCTGATGGTAGCCATCACTTTTATTTACATGAGTAGAAACTGATCTTAAATCAGTACTGGTATAATTTTACAAATATCTACCCATGTAGTATCTGGTTTATTGATCATTAAGGTGTTCATGTTACAAACCTAGTGTGAGCGAGTCTGTTGATCATGTTAAATTATAAACCAGCTACAAGCGTTTAAAAAATTATCCAGATGAGAATTTATACCTTCATTAAATAAAGCTATAGATGCCGAATTTTGGATATACTACATTTTACGATGCACTGCTTTGTGAAGTCATACAAGGATTAAAACTCATCTTAAAGGATTAGTCCATTTTCTGAAAAAAATATCCAGATAATTTACTCACCACCATGTCATCCAAAATGTTGATGTCTTTCTTTGTTCAGTCGAGAAGAAATTATGTTTTTTGAGGAAAACATTCCAGGATTTTTCTAATTGTAATGTACTTTAATGGACCCCAACACATAACGGTTTTAATGCAATTTAAAATTGCAGTTTCAAAGGACTCTAAACGATCTCAAACGAGGCATAAGGGTCTTATCTAGCGAAACGATTGTCATTTTTGACAAGAAAAAAAATATGCACTTTTAAAATACAACTTTTCGTCTTCCTCCGGTCGTGTGACCTCACGTAATTGCGTAATAACGTCAAAAGGTCACGTGTAACATATATGAAAGGCACGTTTGCGGACCATTTTAAACAATAAACTGACACAAAGACATTAATTACTATCGTTCGACATACAACAACGTCGGAACGGTCCTCTTTCTCCACACTTGTAAACAATGGGCCGGAGTTTCGATACATCATCCGTGACCTTTTGACATGATGATGTATTGCGTGAGGTCACGCTGGCATGTCACACGACCAGAGGAAGACTAGAAGTTGTAGTTTAAAAGTGCATATTTTTAATTTTCTTGTCAAAAACGACAATCGTTTCTCAAGACAAGACCCTTATGCCTCGATTGAGATCATTTAGAGTCCTTTTTAAAAACAGTCCTGCTTTTAAACTGTTATGTGTTGGGGTCCATTAAAGTCCATTAAAATGAGAAAAATCCTGGAATGTTTCCTCAAAAAACATAATTTCTTCTCGACTGAACAAAAAAAGAGATCAACATTTTGGATGACATGGTGGTGAGTAAATTATCTGGATTTTTTTAAGATGATTGACTAATCCTTTAACATGGAAATGTCATGAAACAGGATAATTAAGAAGAAATATAGTCATGTGGGTTCTGGTTTTATCCATCGGAAATTGATTCGATGGTTTGGGGATGTCATCCACAAGGGAAAGTTTAAGTCATAGCGAGTCATTATTATTTTGATTAAAGATTATGATTGTTTTTCATTTAAATAATGTACAATCCTTTACAGTACGACCGGTGACATGAGGTCATGTTGACTTTAGTTAGGATTTATTAAATATGTCTTAACAAGGCCTGGGATCAGGAAGCCATTATTCCAAATGTCATTTGTGGTTACCGTGGTGATGAATTTTAGCGAGTGTCCGTTTGTCGTGGTAACGGCATCTGGGAATTATTGTGGAATGTTTCGTGCTATTGACTTTTGACCTCTGAGGTCACATCAGAAGAAATATGATGTGTGTGTGTGTTTGCCTGAGGAAAGTGTGTGTGTGTGTGTGTGTGTGTGTGTGTGTGTGTGTGTGTGTGTGTGTGTGTGTGTGTGTGTGTGTGTGTGTGTGTGTGTGTGTGTGTGTGTGTGTGTGTGTGTGTGTGTGTGTGTGTGTGTGTGTGTGTGAGAGAGAGAGAGAGAGAGAGAGAGAGAGGTTCCGTATGGATGTTTTTTCCTCAGTCCCTGTGGAATGCGTATATTTCGGAATGTCACAGATGGAATAGAATGGGGGATGCTTTTTCCCTTCTCTTAGGAAAACATGTTGGGCCATGTTTGTCAAGCTGTCTGTGTGTGTATCTGTGTGTTCATGGACTGATGTGTAATGTAGTTACTGGTGTTTAGGGCAAGTCCGTGCAGGTCTTGTAATCCCTCTTAAGAAACATCCGGAAGTTTAAACCCCCATCTCCATCTACACACACACACACAGCTTTGTTGTAGGATATGATGATGAGTTTTTCTCTTTATTGTAGGTGCTTAGTTAAGTACACACACAGTCATGTCATTTTAAACCGAATAGTACTCATTTCACTCTTCTTTCAATCTTTCATCAGACTGATTCCATCTTTTCTGTCCTGTTTCTTTCTTTTCTTCTGTTTCGACCAATCACAGAGTTCTGACCTGGTTGGCTTGACCAATGCCAGCAGAGCTCTTGATGGTGGTGGTGTCTCTAACGGGTCCTTGACCAGTTCTCTGGTTTCTCTGGCCGTCTGTCTTCCTTCCGAGTCGTCTCTCTCTGACTCTCTTCTTACCTCGGCGGTAAAAACAAACTTGACAACATGCACACTGTCCACTTTGTGTTGACTTTTGCAAGTAGATTCTTTTTAAAAAACCACACACACAGTTATTTTTAGTTATTTTCCAGTAATTTTCACTTTGACAGTATGTTTACATCCTGACTTACAGTAGGAAAGAATCTTTTAGTAATTTAAGGAGCTATGCAAGTATTGAATAGAAATGTGTGCGGCAGCGCCATCTAGTGGTACACTTACAGAACTGATTGTTGTTTTCATATACTGTAGCATTTTTGAGTAAACATTTGTGTGTTTGTAAGCTTTTCTGTTGCTTACTTTTAGGATTTTTTAATGTATAAATACTTTCACAACATTTGTACTAAATACATGACTAAAATCATGCAGGTTTGAGGAGATATTACTGTTGTATGCCAGGGTTTTCCAAACGGGAGATCGCAAACCCCTGGTGGTTCGCGAGGGAATTGCAGGAGTTCCTGAGTTGATAAAAAATAATAAAATGTAAAGAAAGTATTTTTAAATAAGAAATCTAAATAAAACATCTACTAAAAGAATATATTTTTATTTGTTTGATCTGAAAAATAGAGACTTTATTTTTTATGTTAATCAAAAATAACACTAATCACAGATTAGCACTAAACTGCAAAAAATGACTTTCTTACTTAGTATTTTTGTCTTGTTTTCAGTAAAAATATCTTAAGATATATTTTGTTGATAAACAAAATGACCTAGGAAAATAAGTATAGTTTTTAGACCAAAAATATCAAATTTAAGTGATTTTGTGCATAAAACAAGCAAATAAATCTGCCAATGGGGTAAGCAAAAAATCTTGAACATTTTTCTTAAACACTAAATTCAAGAAAAATTCTAGAAAAATTTGCTTACCCCATTGGCAGATTATTTTGCTTGCTTTATGCACAAAATCACTTACATTTTATATTTTTGGTCTAAAAAGTAGACTTATTTCTTTTGGTCGTTTTGCTCATCAAGAAAAAGCATCTTAATTTAAGAATTTTTAGATATTTTACTGAAAACAAGACAAAAATACCAAGAATTTTTTTTCTTGAAAATCATTTTTTGCAGTTTACATAGCAATACACCACCCTAGCTTCTTAAGATTTAAATGAATCTTGTTTATATTGTGTTCTGAATGTTATGGTGTTTTACATCTTTCATTATTTGATTTGCCAGTATATGTTGTTGTGTCATGAAATATAAACCCTGTTTATGTCTCTCTTCTCTTGCCGTAGAGTGAAAGTGTTGATGAATGTGGAGAAGGGGAGTACGTGAACCTATACGCATCCACGCAGGCCAACGGTGACAACACGCATCACACTGTAAGTACCGCTCTCTGCTTTTGTGTTTTATTTGTGTGTTACTGTTATTTTGGAGGTTGATTTATTTTTGGACTTCCTCAGGACACCTTAACATGTGATGATGGGCTTCACGACCACGCCCCTCACATACCCTCATCCAATAGCAAAGAGGCGTTGTCTAAGGACAGGTATGACATAAAACACTGTAAAGTCTGTTTGTGTTGATGTATTTTTGAGCATGTTTTGATTGATGTTTGTGTTATGTTTTCTCGCAACACAGATTGAAGGAATCCAGTCATGGACAGATCATAGAGGATATTGATGAACTGTCTCTCATTGATCACAGCGAGATTATGAGCCTAATAACACTCAAAGCAGAGGTATTAATAGATTGAAATCATCAAAATACAGCGATTGACTGAGAATTACGTAATCTAGAGTCCTGTATTATATATACACACACAAACATACACACAGACAGACACGCATGCATGCATACAGACACACACTTGGAGACAGACAGACACACACACACACACACTCAGAAACAGACAGACGCACACACACACCCATTGGTGCAGTGCTGTGATCGGCTGCAGTAATAATTCTGCATCTCTCTGACAGAATGATGACGGTCCAGATGTAAGAGCCGGATCTGGTGATATACTTTTAGTTCACGCTACAGAAACGGATCGCAAAGGTAATCTGCATTATTTCTTTTACCTGAAAGCTGTTTGTGGATTGCACGTCACTGTTATGATGCTCATCTGTGTGTATGTGATGTTTTTCTTATTTTGCATTGTTGGTAGAGTTCATTTATGTGAAGAGTTTTCTTTACTTACAAGTTTTGTCTTGTTTTCAGTAGAAAATCAAAAAAAGTTTTAAATTAAGATGCATTTTCTTGATGAGCAAAATGACTCGAAAAAAAAAAAAGAGTTTTTAGACAAAAATATCAAATTAAAGTCAATCTGTGATTAAAACAAGCAAAATTATCTGCCAGTGGGGTGAGAATTTTTTTCTTGAATTAAATAAAAAACTTATTTAACAAAAAATGAATTACCCCATTGGCAGATTTTTTGCTTGTTTATATTTATATTTAATATTTTTGTCTTGTTTTCAGTAAAAATATCAAAAAATTCTTAAATTAAGATGCCTTTTCTTGATGAGAAAAACAACTCAACAAAATAAGTCTAGTTTTTAGACCAAAAATATCAAATTTAAGTGATTTTGTGCATAAAACAAGCAAAAAAAATCTGCCAATGGGGTAAGCAAAAAAAATCTTGAATGTTTTTCTTAAACACTAAATTCCAGAAAAATTCATTGGCAGATATTTTGCTTGTTTTAAGCACAAATTCACTTAAATTGTATATTTTATATCTAAAAACTAAACTTATTTTCTTAGCTTATTTTGCTCTCCAAGAAAAAGCATCTTAATTTAAGAATTTTTAGATATTTTACTGAAAACAAGACAAAAATACTAAGTTAGAAACTCATTTTTTGCAGTGTAGTGATTTTACTTTAATGCACTGCAAAAAATGACTTTCTTACTTAGTATTTTTTTCTTGTTTTCAGTAAAATATCTAAATATTCTTAAATTAAGATGTATTTTTTAATGAGCAAAATGACCTAGGGCTAGTTTTTTTTTTACAAAAAATTCTTGAATTAAGTGTTTATGGAGAAAAGTAAACTTATTGGCAGATTTTTTGCTTGTTTTAAGCTCTAAAAGAATTTTTTTTTTCTATAGACCAATTTCGAGTAGCAAGCTGCGCGCGCAATGCGGTTGCAGAAAAACAGTGGAAATGAATTAGACACGAGTGAAAAGAGCAAGATAACTCACTAGAAAATGTCCTGTTGTGCTGTTAAGTGTCAGAATAAGAATGCCAAAAAAGATGGCTTTCATTTTTATAGAATACCATCGTCGAAGACATCATTTGAAGATAAACGTAGGTGTTTATGATTACAATAAGCCCTTAAACGGACAGAATGGAGCGAGGAAATCATCGGGAAATCTTTTAATAATTAGAATAGAAAATAAGTAGAGAAGATGTCCGGTGTTCTGTCAAAGTCTGTTCCCTCCATGTGTTTCTTATAGCGTTTTGATCACGTTACAATTATAATTTATTCAGAATAAATGTTTTTTTTATACTGAAAAAGCAATAGCATCACAATTTTTTAAAAATATTTCATAATTTTTTCGTTTTCTATTATTTCTTTTTATTTCCTTATATCTTAGCTTATGTCTTCTTCCTGTTTGTTCTAAAATTATTATGTTTAGATACTTAATAAATATATCAATATAGCACACACACACACACACACACATGATGTAAAGTGTTATTAATATATAAACAGGCCTTTTTAATGTATGTTTAAACAT